>OY728150.1:1484239634-1489239634 GCA_963277665.1 Viscum album | reverse complement strand
TCTCTACCATTTCTATAATTATCTGAGGACCCAATTTAATTCTATCTCTACATTCATTCCATCACATTGGATTACAGGTTCCATGCTCAGTGGATGCGTGGGAGGGACAGTGCCGAACATTGATTTTTTCTATTATTGATAATCAATCCGAGGTCTATTTTGATGAAGAATGTTTTGACTAGAAGAATTAAATCAAAGAACATGCAATGGGTAGAAAACCCGGAACCCAGAGATAGAAAATCAACACATACTGTATACAATTAATTTAATTAAATAATAATTTCCTCCAAGGATATTATTTATTGGTTGATGTGGCTGACCACATATCTTCTCTAAGCCTCCATTTCATTGTATAATCCATGTATAGAATTCCCCAAGCGGTGATCCATAGGTGTTCTACATATCACTAGATTTCTCCAAAAGAGTGTTCAGGTTCTATAATGGAAGATCCTTGTGCTTGTGATGTCCGCATTTGATGGCCTTGTGAACCGCTTCCAAATCCTTCTCCTTGATTTTACGGAGGAGGGTATCTCTCGGTATAGAGTGCATTTTTGTAGAGGGATGAACTCTCTTGGCTTGAGATGTTTTATCCATTTCATTGTGCACACCGATTATCATGGCTATGTTTTTGGCTAGTGAGAGAATAATATAACTAGGCATTTATTTTTCTAGGGTAATAATAAAATAATTTTCATAATTTCCTCTAATTATATCACTAATCCTAGGAAAACCAACATGTCAAATAATAATAGTAATATTATTATTTTCTAACCCATTCTTAACTTGCATGTTCAAATTAATTATTATTTAATCAAATAATATAAAATATTATTATTTCTCACTATACACTTTATCTCAGTCCTCCAATCCTCCACTTTATTTAGTGTTCCTTGAATAATGTCTATTTATTTATTTAACTAAATATAGAAACATAATTATCCAATATATATATAAATATTAGAGTCAATAATTAGAAAATAAATATTTATTAAATAATCCATCCATAATATATTTTCATGAATAACTAGTGTCTGAATAAATGTGATCAGGAATCCATGAATAATTATTAAACCAAAACCAGTAATAGTTTTCATTTAATTTGTTAAATATTTATTATTTAGATAATATACTGGATACACTTAGTGTGTGACACTCTAGGCCTTTTTCTCAGTGGCATTAGGCAGAGCAGCCTAAAGTCCAAGGATAATATCTAGAAAAACACCATTGAATCAAAACAGAATGTAGTTAATGTTACAATGACATGTCACCCCTTATGTACTTTTATCATATAATAAATTCCCTTTATCAAAATATCTTGAATTGAGAATGTTGCATTCCAATTTCATCTACCTATATGCTCGATATTTATATCTTTGACATTCAAGAAATAGAATGTTCGTATTAATCACCAAGGTCATGGATTTATTGATGTTATATCATACACATCAACGGTCCTGAGAAGTTATCTTCCATTAAATAATATAAGGGAAAATCCTTTATCACATTATTCATTAATGAAATATTTGTCGTAACACACCCAACATATCCTACCTCGCCCCAAACATTTATAGTCATACTTTTTGTCAATACATGTAAGTGCACAAATCATAATACTCATTGATAATAATATTAATGTGTAAGTACCAATACAAACATTCGTAGATCGGTACATCCAATTAATAATTGAAATGTGTATTTCCTACTGGCAGATCTTGTTCTCATAATATCCTCCTGGAAATTAACATGCGAATAAACCATAAAAAGGTGCCTGAATGTCCTATGAGTCTCAACCCTTGATAGCCGATATCATTTTTGTCCCTTTAAATTATATCATCTAACCATAAAAGATATAGTAAAAATTAATGTCATAGCACATATGGGTTTTGATCATAGCAGGTAACTGCTATGACCTTTTAATGTGATAACTTCTCTTGGAAAATTATCACATGCAATGTTTTATAGAAGAAAACTCATAATGTGATAAGGAATTTATTAATATTTAAAATCATGAATATAAGTTATCATAAAGTACAGAAGAATTTGGTTCTTGGGAACCAAATCCCATAGAATCCCACTTGCACTATATCCAACTACTAATAACAATCTGTCTGCTAGCTCTCATATGATACTCATGCTTTTGCTAGGATATGACTTTAGTTAAGGGGTCTTCCACGTTCTATTTTATGGATAATTTGATCACTACAACTACACCCCTTTGATTAAAATCTCTCAAGATGGTATACTTACAAAGTATGTTCTTTGTTTGTTGATGCAACAGTGGATTTTTTGCAAGATCCATCATTGTAGAATTATCACAATAAAATGTGATAGGTTATTTACTTCTAGGTACCAAATCAAGATCTGGGAAAAACATCTGAATCTATAAGGATTCCCTAACTACATCTGAAACTTCTATGTACTCATACTATACCATAAAATCATCTACAACAAGTTACTTTGACCTCTACCATCTCACAAATCCTCTGTTGAGATTGGAAACATATCGTGATTGCGACTTCAGATCATACTAATCTATATACAAACTACCCTAGTCATACCCTCTAATGATTATCTCCTCATCTCCTCCATACACTCAGAACATATCCTTTGTTCTTCTCATATACGTAGTGATAATATTAACAATTTCCTAATTCTTTTCTCCATGATATTCTTGATATATTCCAAACATTCTCAAATCACAGGAAATATAAAGTCTGGTAGATAACATGGAATACATTATTTATCATTTCCCCAAAGCGAATATGATATTACTCATTCTATAATTCTCATGTTGTTTCTAGTGAATCATTTTATTAGAAATATGTAAAACATGTGACAGTGGAACCAATACCCTCTTGGATTGTTCAACACTAAATATCTTTAATATCTGATCAATATATGTAATCTTTCTAACTACAAGAATCATCTTGGATCTATCATGAGTGATCCTGATCCCTAGAATGATGAATTATTTTCCTATGTCCTTCATGGAGAATAACATGTTCAAACATTCCTTTACAAATTGAATGATTGGTATATCTTTTCTAATAAGTAATATGTCACCAACATATACTAATAGGGTAATGATCGCATTACCAATAAACCTTCTGTAAACACAATACTCACACTCATTCTTAATGAAAAAAATTATTTTAATGATTCATAAAATTTAATGTTCCATAACCAATATTCTCACGTTAATCCATAAATGGATCTATCAAACATTGAAATCCTTTTGGAATCACCTGGTTTCACAAACCCTTTTGGTTGTGTCATATAGATATCATTTTTAAGGATCTCGTTTGGGAAATAAGTAAAACATCCATCTTCGAAATCTAATATTCATGGTGTGCTACTATAAAAAATATGATTATGATGTATTTAAATATAGAAACTAGTGAAATTTTTTCATCTTAGTCAATTCTTTGATGAGGTTTAAAACCTTTATCCACTAGACTTACTTTATAGGTAATTACATTACCTTCTATGTCCATTTTTCTCTTGAATACCCATTTACACCCAACATGCATTACATCAACTGGCACATCGACTAGAACCCAGACTTGGTTTCATATAAGGAATCCATCTCAGAACTTATAGCTTCTAGGCATCTTGGAACTTTTAATCTCTATACTGCCTCCTTGTAAGAGAGAGGTTAATCATTGTCCAAAAATAATGATTCACCATCCTCGGTGACTAGAAAACCATATCTCTCTGGTTCCCTTACCTCTCTTACACTCTTATATAGTCCTTGTCTTTTAGGAACTACTTCTTCCAAAGTGACCTATGGAACTTGTTCCCATACCAACTCATGTGTATCTTGAGCATAAACTACATCGAAGACAATCTAAATCCCAATGTCCTTTTTTGAGGATTTTATCCCTCTAATGAGAGAAATTCTATATCGTGATAGTCAGATTCTTATTTGAGGGGTTGTATAGGTATTATCGCATTATTTCCTAAGATATCGTATAAAGATACACCACATAGCCTGACATTCTAGTTTGTTTCGTGAGAAATCCATAACAAATTCCTCGCAACCCCATACAAATTTATGTTACAGAATGGATTTCATTCCATTATATAACCCCATAGGATTATATTTTCTTCTTTAGTTGATACTCAGTTTAATTTGTATATTGCAGTATGTAATGCATATCCTAAAAATTATAATTGAAGATATGCATAACTCATCATCGACCCTTCCATATCCAATAAGGTATTGTTCCTCATCTTACTTGAACTATTAATCTATGGTGTATATGTTGTAGTGTTTTGTGATATAATCCCCAACCCCCATAGAAATTCGATGACCTCTTAATTATGATATTATCTAACTCGATCTGATTGAATTATATTTATCTTCTTAAATAGATGATTCTCTAATTAATTGCTGAATCCCTTCAATTTATAAGAGTACTCAAACTTATATCTCATTAAGTAAATATACACATGTATACTCATGTCATTAGTACAAGATAAGATGTAAAAATATTCACCTCTAGCTTCTACAGTAAATGGTTCACACACATCAATGTGTACCAGTACTAAAAGCTTTCTGTCCCATTGACCATGTCTACTGAAAGGTGGTTTTTTCATTTTCTCTTATAAAAAATAATGTCATCTATCATGAGGTTTTATCTGAAAAGAGTCCAAATATATATGTTGAAAGATATTTTTAAAACACTTCTCATTTACATGACCATGATAGTGATGCCAATGTTGGGTGTTATATCTTTCATGTGAACTTTATTTGTTGTCAATTTCAAACAATTTGTTTACAAAATTTAAAATATATATATATATAGACAATTATTTAAATGTTCCGTACCATTAAATATGTTGTCCTTATATAAAAAACAATTATTATTTCTGGATTTGAAAATAAACCCATATGTATATAAAAATTATACATAAATTCTGTTTTTGAAAATAGTAGGTATATAATAACAATCACATGAAACCAATATAATTCTAATTGGTGATGAATAATGGTAGTCAATAATAGAAAGAGAAACTAACCTCACACCACTAGATGCTCCCAGATCCACCTCTATTATATTAATTTTCTTAAATATACTTGGTTCTATGATTTTAAATCAGATATGAGAAACAAAAGCTATATCTAATACCCATCATGTAGAAATGAAAATATTCCACTCGATAATGAACACACCTTTGGGTTCCCCTTGCCTTTGGGTGTATTTTCACTTCTAGTGGCATGACTTTACCCATAAAAACATATATCCCCCTTTTCCTTTACCTTCCTTTGGATCTTCTTCTTCTTTGTTAGATGGTGCTCAATGGATTTATACTATTTATAAGTCTTAGGCCCCTTTACATTGGCCTTCCTCTTTTTATTCACTATAGGGAACGTAGATTTGTCACTCACCATGTCCTTATAATCATAAAGAATAGAGGTCAGAATTTATGATAGAATCTTCTCATTATTTGTAATATTATAATTCACAATTAAACTAGAGATGTTCCTGGGTAGTGATGAAAGTATGAGATCTGTACGCAACTCATCCGAGAATTTAATCTTTACGATTTCCAAACACTCAATGTAGTTGATAAGCTTAACTACATAAGGTATAACTGGAATAGAATATCCATGAATGGTCATGAAAAAATCATTTGATGTCCCATACCACTCTTGTATCTCCTTCTCTTGATAGATATCCCAAAGCTAAGATATCATGCTATAAAAACCAATTTCATTATGTTGCTTCAAGATCTCATTGGACACGGATGATAGCATGAAGCACTGAACATATGTAGCATCATTTATATGAATCTTGTATAGAGAGAGATCATCATCACTTGCCTTATTTTTAGTTTCAACTAGTAAATGTTCATCGAGTACATATATTTTTCGTTTCATGGTGAAGGATGACCTATTGGTGCATTTTCCACTTCTAGAAATTAGTGTTCGTGAGAAGGTTTTCCTTCTCTAGGATGGATCGAAATGATATGTTTGATTTCATTTTTAATGTTTTTTCTTCAAATAAGATGAGGAAAATTTTAGTAATTTATCTTATTAAGTTTAGAGAAATAAATAAATATTATATTTATATGTCTCGTATTATTTTATTGAATCCCAATAGCCCTCACCATTGGATTCGTAATTTCTTGTTTCTTGGAGATTCATGTGGTAGGGATCAATATTCCCCTTATCATTACCCCAACATTGGTTAATAAAGAAACATGAAATGTTTTAGGTTGTCATTCCAAATTCCAACTACATTAAACAACAGTTTCTTGATCTGTTTAGTGAAATCCCTAATCCCGAAATCATTAATTTAGATTTTCTCAACCTTTGCCTCTATGTTACACACAATTATTCTTTGGAAGTAAAATCTTGATGTCAAGAAAGTAATGTAAACACAAAACCTCAAATTATAATTCCATAATAATTTAAATCACCCCATCTTTGGATAGTTAAGAACTTTGTACTATGGTTTATATTTTTGCTGAAGTAATGGGAGGCTATACTGGCTTCATATTTTATTGAGGGATTTTATTATTTTTGCATAAATTTGTAATTATTATCTTTTCAAAAACTTCTGAATATTATTTTGGATATGTTTAAGTGATAAACCATGTCTTAGATAATATTTACGCATAAGACATATTATTTTAGTTACTTCATTCATGCTTGTTAATTTATTAATTATGTGATCACAACAAAACATCGATAATGAATAACCATGTAATATAATAGAAATAAAATAAAGGTTATTATCATGATCTTGTTATAATGGTTATTTTTTCTATGAGTTGATAAACAAAACACTGACCTTGGGTAGAAACACCTTGAACCATTTTATTTTTACATTTACAACTTTCCATCTGTCCACCTTTGTATCTTGTTTGGATTGGTTTCAACTCGACTCCTAAATTGAAATGCCAGAACTAGTTTGGGAGCTCTATCCTTTACATATGATTTTACTCACATGACAGTGATGGGTAAAAGGGGGTTTTCATGAAGCAATCCATGGGCACATAGACCCTACATATTGATAAGGAGATAAGGCACACAAGCGAACAATTTTATTTAATAATAAATTAAATGGAAACCAATCACATACAAAGGTATGGTCTAGATCATGATCATAAACATGCTTGAAATGGATTACACATTTAATAAAACTATAATTAAATTAATTAATCATTATTATTTTAGTTAAATCGTCATCTAATTAATTAATTATTATCTTTATATAATCAATCATTTTACCTTAAACCTTTTCTAAACACCCTTGAGATTATCATCCATTACAATTTTAAACAAATTAATAAATTCATTTAAAATTAACTCTGTTATTAACATGTATCTTGGAGGTAACCTAGTGAATACATGTCAAAAATTAACCAACGATTATTATACATGTATAAAAATTATTCTTTTTGACATATATCCTGCACACAGAAAAATAACTACAATACAACTCATACATGATGTGCAGATCTTGAATATTACACTTATGATAATAAAACACACACACACACACACGGATATATATATATATCTGTGTGTGTGTGTGTAAAAGCCTACCATGTGGCATGTCCCATATTTACGACAAAACAAATGTACATGTATCAAGGTTAATATAATATAATAAATTTTAAATTTCTGTAAGTGGTAAAATACACGTCGTGTAGATCTGATATACCCGACATGTACATTCTTCACCATGTATATGAATTACAAGACTTTGGACTCATCATGTGAGGCATACCTCAGAAATATTACCGTAGACAATGTATCCAGTGGGCCACACACAGTGTTAACTCTATGTTAAATGGTCACTGATCAGGTAGGTCATGTCTGGAATACAAGGCCTGGACTTGATTTGAAGGGATTACATGATGTGTCCAGTGAGACACACAACACATAGTTCGACTGACCATGTTCCAGTCTATGGCGATAATCTCATGGTGTAATAATTAACAAAAACACCTGAAATTAATTCACATGGGTTGAGTAACATCCAAAGTAACTCTCGGTGCATTGAACATGAGAACACAACATGTAATTCCAATTACACAGCATGTACTCTTGTGTCATCCTTTCACAATAACTGGAAAATCTGGGTGAGTTCCTCAATTATATTTTAATCAGAACATTAATTGCTTCTATTAGATCTATGAGATACGATTGAGAAAGAAATAGATATTTCAATTAATATTCAATGAATGATTAACATGATTTGAAAAACTAAAATATGAATTCGTAAAACCTCAAAGAAAATAAATAACTATAAAAAATGGTGTAACCTGGCTATGATACCACATGTAGGTTCTAGGAGAAATGTAAGTGTGGGAGGGATGGTTCTGATATTTTATTTTTTAAATTATTGATAATCTATCTAAGGTCTATTTCGATGATGAACATCGAGACCAACAAAATTTAATGAAAGAAAAAGGGACAGAAAACACAGAACCAAGAGAGATTAGGTCCACACAAGTGGTTTACAATTAATTTAATTGAATATGAATTACCTCAAATGTTATTATTTAATTTTTGGTGTGTCCGACTATAGATCTGTATTGAGCCTCTATTGTGTTATAGAATACATGTGTATAATTCCATAGTTTTGATCCACACATGTTCCACTTATCACCAGACATCATCGAAGGATTACTTGAGTGCTAGCATAGAAGATTGTTATGCTTATGATGTCTACCTTCGATCTCCTTGAGAATCACTTCAAAAGAATTCCCCTTGATCTAGTGTATAAGGATCTCTCATTTTACTGAGTGTGTTCTTAGAGAGGGATGAAATCTCTAGACTTGAGAGATTTTCTATAATTAGTTGTGTATGATATTTTTTATGTCCTGGTTTTTGGCTAATGAGAGAATAATATAACCAGGAATTTATTTCATTATGGTCATAATAAAATAATTTTCATAAGTGCCTTTAATTAATTCATTAATCATAGAAAAACCCCCATGTAAAATAATAATAGCACTTTTATTATTACCTGACGTGCTCTTTACTTGTGAGTTATAATTACATATTATTTTATCAAATAATATTCAATGTTATTATTTCTCACTGAAACCTTAAACTCAGTCCGCCACTCCTCCATTATATTTATCGTACAATGAATAATTTCTATTTATAGTTTAAATAAATATTACTATACTATTCTCTAATAAATATATAAATTTTATGTTCATTAACAGAAAATAAAAAATTTATTAATTAATCCACCCACAATATATTATCTTGAAAAACTCGTGTCTGAATAAATTTGATCATGCATCCATGAATAATTATAAAACCACAACAAGGAATAATATATATTCAAATTGTTAAATATATATTATTTAACTCAGATACTAGATATACTTAGTGTGTGACCCTCTAGGCCTCTTTCACTGTGGTATTAACCGGAGCAACCTAATGTCTAAGAAAAACAACTAGCCACAAGCCAAGACACCGATAGAGAAAAAAGTTAATGCCACAATGACATGTAACCTCATCTAAAAAATTAAAATGTAATATAATCCCATTATCACAATATCTATAATTGAGATGGTTTCATTCCAGTTTCATCATCCTATATGCTTGATATCACTTGCTTTGACTATCTGAAAATAGAAAATCACTAATGATCCCCATGGATATAAATCTATTTTGGATATATCCTTTACTAAAAGGGATTACGATATTATATTCCATTAAATAATAGAAGAGATAAATCTTTTATCTCATTATTAATTAATGAAATATTACTCATGAAACAACCAACATATCCTACCTCACTGCGAACATCTATCATCAGAGTATTCATCAATACATCCAACCACGTAACTCATAATAATCATTAATAATAATCATAAAATAATAGAACCAATACATAAATATATAGATAGAAACATCCAACGTAACATAGAAATGTGGATTTCCTACTGGCGGGTCTTTTTCTCATAATATTCTCCTAGACATTACCAAGGGCATGCATCATGATAAGGTGCCTCAAAGTCCTATGAGTCTCCAACCTTGATTTCATGTATCCCTTGGTTCCCTTAAAATTATATCATCCATCCATAAAACACATATTCAAGAATATTATCATGGAACTTCTTAGTTCTCATCATAGTGGGAAACTTCTATGACCTTTTAGTGCGACAACTACTCATGAGACATTATCACATACAATGTTTTGAATAAGAACAATCATGATGTGCTATGGAATTTATTAATATTAAAAACCACAAATCTACATTAAAATAAATTATAATAGAAGTTGGTTCAAGGGAACCCACTCCAACCTAATGCTCTATATTTCCTTCCTTATAAGGCGTCATAATGAGACAACTGAGTTCTCAAGTTAAAGTTGATGTTATTTGAAAAATCAACAATATGAAGGTGTTGATACCAATGACAATTTAAATTTAAATAACATGATCTCAATATATCATATAGGGTTTGAATATTTCTCATAAAATAACCATCTATCTAAGGATGATACACAATGTTAGATTTCAACTATGTATCATGGGCTTGCATTAGACTTCACCAGAACTTTCACGCAAGCCACATATCCATATTAGACACAATGTAATTTTGTATTAAATTAAAACTTATGACATTAGTAATTTATACCATGGAATGATGATATAGATTAAAGTATTATCTGATAGTAATGGAGTGTGCTTACATTTTATGGTGATTAACCACACCCATTATAAAATCATGCCCATTAGTTATTTTTGGGAGTCTGATGACAAAATAAACAGTGATGTTTTCCCATTCCCATTCTAGTACGGGAAATTGATGTGATATTTTATTAGAATTCAATATCTTATACATAAAATACTAACAATCCTTGAACCGTTATACAAACTATATGATTTTTCACTTTATCCCATCACACCTGAAATAACCTTTCAAGTCTCTATACATCTTTGTACTTCCCATATGAATTGATAATGAAGAACTATTAGTTTCATCTAATAAATACTTCAAAAAATATGATATGTACATAATACATATCTAATTATTAAACCTTTTCATAAAATCATGATCATGGTTGAACTAAGGTATATTTATAACATGATTTTCTAGATCCACATATTTATTATGTACCTCTTTAATCATCATTTGGATAGATGGTCGAAAATTCAAGTGAGAAATATAATATTTTTCCACATCATTCAGTATTTAATGATCCATCATTAATAAATCTAAAATTATTTAATCTTTTGTGATCCTCAACGTGTATAATATTGTCCATTATTTTCAACTCAATGCATCATCCAACTTGTTTGTTTTCCTCGGGCGGTAATGCATTGAGAAATCACAATCTTTAATCAGTTATCACCAAGTTCACTACATCATATTCAACTCCATCCCTATGGATATATACATTAAACTTTTGGTATCAGTATATATGTCACATTCTTATGAATAATGATCATTCCACCACATCATTAATGAATAGTTTTCCACAACTAGCTCCAAATCATGATTTTGCAATTTTTCTCAAAACCATCAATTTTCAGGATGCATGAGCTATAAAAATTTAATTTTTTTATAAGAAAACAACATAATAACATTATTAATGCATCACTATAGATTAAAAAATATTCTCCACTACAGGGTATCTTATAAATAGGTGTACTAAAAAATCTTACAATCTGTTTCATTGAAATTTTCGTCACATTAATCTATCTAGAGGAACTTAGCTCCCTTAATAGTTAATATGGTTAGTATATTATATAGTAATGAAATATTCTCTAAAAACCATCAATAATATATTGAAAATCACTGAAAACTATGTCTCTCAGTCATTTTGGTTGGTCTAGGACAACATTAAATAGCCTCTGTATTTGAGGGATCTACTGATATATAATCTATTCAGATTATATGACCCAAAAAATAATTCAATATCCAACAAAAATTCACACTTTTTAATTTTTTAATATAAATTATTCATTCTTGAAGAAATTATAGTAATTCTCAATTGATATTTTGGCCTTACTTTATCTTTTAATAGATATGAATATCCTTTAAAAATTATAAAAAAATAGATCAATGTAATCTCTTAATACTATATTCAATAAATAAATGATGATAGAAGTGAATTGGTTCGAATGAATGGAATCACCATATATTCATTGTGTATATACATTTTCAATAATTATGTATAGGTTATTTAATCCTTAACTCTCAATTGATGATATCTATAATAATGGTCATCATGTAAATATATTGAGCTCTAGACAATTGATTAAACAATTCACAAATATGGGGTAGTGCATACCTATTCTTTATCATGAATTTTTTATCTACCGATATCCAATATTGAATCTCATTTATCCATTATTATTTTTACCAAAAATAATTGGTTCACTGCAATATGAAACAAATGAATGAATGAATCCCTTTTGAAGGTTTTCCTAGAGTTTCTTCTTCAATTACTACATCTCTATATGGTTTATTAAATAAGGAGTATTCAAAATCTCTGTGGCTCCATGTATGTGTTGTATTGATAACTCAATATAGTGTTTTGGTACAAGGATAGATAACTCTTGAAAAGAGACATTAAAAAACCCCCTCCTAAAAATAATATCATTGATGTTATGTTCTTCCCCAAAAATTTGGGATAAACACCCCTTCTAAATGGGAATCAATACACATACAATGTATCTAATATATATCAGATATTTTTACACAAGATCACACTAATATATGATCATAAGAGGGTTTGGAATACAAAATTTTACTTCTATTACTTTCCAATTTTTGTGGGATTTATATATATAAATCCAATCCATTTTAATAATAATATCAAATTAAAACATATGAATAATGAAATGATTTATAAGTAGCACATGTACAAAAAAATAAACTAGATAATAATTATAAACTTGAGATGTGATCATCGTACCATTGAGGGTTTGACTACAAATATTACATCAAATATTTTTTTTAGAATAACGATAAAATTAGAAACTTATATATATATGAATGAATTGGTAGGTACATATTCAAATAATACATTAGCAATTCTAGAGTGGATGGTAAGTATACATTTCACCATATCATTATCACACCCCTTATAATAAATAGTGATTATATGATATTTCCCTTTGTCAATTGTCTACGTATGTTGATTATGAAAATCATAATCATTAGCCTTTTTGGGAATTATAATGTATATTTCATGTACTCCTTTTATTCGAAACACTAGAGTGTGGGTGCTACATTTTACAGAGTTTTCTCATTATTAGTACCAATAGCTAACTTCTTCCCATCAATTATGAATTCATATTCTTGATGAACTTCCTTACACACTTAAAACAATTATTAGTTCCCTAGTTAATATTTTTCTCCCTAATTCATCCCATAATTTGAGGATAAAAAAATCTCATCTTATCCACTCCAAGGTTCTATATTTTCTTTTTTATTCATTTTTCTATTCTTTTAAAAACAATGAGATTGATATGTAACTCCAAATTCCATTTCCACATTAATAGATCATCCAAAAATATATTCATAATTATTGATTTTTCTTATAGCTAACTTCCTTGAAAACCATGGTTTTAAACCATTAACGAATCGATAAACTTAAATATCATGTTGTATGGAAATACCAGAATTGTACCTCCCAAGTCTTGATAAATTTTCCTCAAAGGTACAAAAATATTAATTATCCTTTTGATTTAGCTCATATAAATCATCATCCATATTCATAAAAAGAATACGAGGAAAGTGATTATTGATAAATAAGTTCATGAACACATCCTAATCAATGAAATAAATTTCTCCATGTTTCCTCATATTCTTGATAAGATTCCACTATTATTATAATTCTCCTTATAAATGGTAGAAAACCAAAAAAAATTTAAAATATTTATAAAACTAGTGAAAATAAAATATATTTTCAATGGTGTTGATCTATTTTTCATCAACTGGTAGATTAGAAGACCCAAAGAATTAAGATATACATTTCCTCGTGAAGGACTAAATAGAATTTTGTTCCCTCCTTTGTCCATTTGGATATCAATCATCATTCATAGCTTGATAATTTTTTGTAATCATAATCATGAGATTTTTCATTCCATATCCTATAGTGATTGAATTTTAAAGAGGATAATCATTTCATTGTTCGTTGCATTCAACATTAAAATGGTTCCTTCGGATTCCATCTATAGATTAAAACCAAAATTGATCATGTTGGAAATAATATTCATAATGGGGAACCACATAATTATTAAAAAAATAACCTATATGATGTCTAAAGAATGAAACATTATTTAATATATTACACATTAGGTTTATCCTAGTTCATTATAGGTAATCATCAATTTAAATAATTCAAGATAATTACTAAATATTTTGTGATTTTTTAAAGTGTATCACATAGATGCTTCAAACTATGTGTGTGGAATGGATAATCATCATGCATTAGGTGATGATTGAGACCATCACAATGTAACCAATTAAGAGATATTACACCAAGGTAACTATGTGTTAGAGCCACATATTGTATTATTATCAATGAAGGGATGTAATTTTATAGGAACCAAATTTTCTATCCTTTACCAAAATTCCAGGTCATTCCTGACTCATCCTTAGATTTATCTTAAGACACTTTCTCAGGGTTCTGACGTTGTTTTCCTCATCAAAGTTCTCGATTTTTAGCTAAAACATTCCTATGAAACCAATAATAGAGAACATGTATTTTCATACATAGATATTATATATTATTAGATTAATAATCAATACATTTCACAAGCATACGTCTAAAGACTATAATAGTTCAATGTCTTTTGAAACATATATAATCAAACAACCTATCAATAGGTAAACTACATAATCTACCATAATGATTTTAATAACTCTAACCCATATTATAATAATTCTATATATTACATTTCCTTATAATAATGGGAAGGGAAACATAAGAAATGGTGAGCTCAAATGTAGACGACGGCTAAACAAGATAGATACGCAAGCATAACATTAATATAAGGGTTTTAGAACATGAGAATAAGATTTGAAAACCATATATTGCATATAAAAGATCATAATCTAGATTCATGAAATAAATATTTGTAGTTTCTATGACATGAATCTTAATGTAATTAAAGAACATAATCCATTAGAGAATAAAATTACAAAAATAAATAGATTTGTGGCATAAAAATATGTATAGAAAATTATTTTCATATTAGTAATGGATAATTTACAAGGATATCATAGTGGAATAGGTTCCATCCCCAAATTATAATAGTAGTCATGGATCACTCCCCCAAACATAATACAATAAAAAGTCCCTTACATAACTAATTTATCTTTCTACTCCATTCCTTTATATCTCATGATATTTAAATAATTCCCTAATACATTAGTCGGAGATATAGGTCCAACCAATAAAATAATGAAATAAAAATTTATATAATCCAAAAAAATAAAAAATTCATCCTTTCATAACTCATATAAAGAAATGGGTTTATAAACATTTCATTACATCATACACTATTAAAGATAGATGGGTTTCATAATCATTTCATTATTTCTTCATAGTATGACCCATGGAAAAAAGATACAAGTTTCATAATAATTTTAACATGGAATAGCCCATAGAAGAGAAAGGGGTATCATAATCATATTTACATAATAAACATAATCCATTTAGACAACGAATAAGAGTGGAATACTTGGATCATATCATCGATAATTCATAGGTAACATCCCCAAATTTTATCTTATATGGAAAACTGTTTTAATCTACCATTTAACACATTTGTTTTGGAAGATAGCATTTCCACTTTGAAAAAAATAATTTAAAACATAAAAAACACTGGTAACACATATATCCAAAAAAAACATTAAAAAATATAATGTATTATTCTAAATAAATAACGGTCATGATTATAATAATTTTCATTCATGTTGTACATGTTAAAACAATGATTCCTTTCATATTTTTGGTAATATCCAATTGTGAATTGTTTGAAAAAAAACATTAATATTATTTTCAAAAAAATATGAATAATTAAAAATTTTGTATAAATTTCTTTATAAAATCATAGGTGAATAGGGAAAATTTTATTTTTTTAGAAAACAATGATTCAGAAGAAAACAAATTCATGGACGAAGAGATAAATAAAGTCATTTTTTTGTAAAAATATTTTTCAAAATAAAATTAAGTGAAAATAGAGTATATATTTTAATATTACTTGAAAATGTCAAGATTAACCATATGAAGAAAAAATTATTTATTTTACTGAGATATGGATTATAATATTTATCATCGTAAAAATAATCATTATTAAGATATATTGATAAATGATTATCTTGTTAAATTAATTAATTACCACTTTGATAACTCTAATTCATAATCCCCATGATTGAATAACATAAATTGAAACATAAAATATCATGAGGATAACTAAATTCATCCTATTAGATATCAAAAGGGTTGTATATACACCCGATGGAAGAATATAGGTGAATAATACAACACCCGTCTCATAGAAGGAAAATTGCAACAAAAATAGCATAACACTTTCGTAATATTTTTAATTATAATGAAAAATATTTTATAAAACTAAAATAAACATTAAATGTATCACCCCAAGATTTCATAGTGTGTTATTTCTTCAAAATAATTCAATAACTTACACTACAAGCAACACCAAGTTCAAGCGCACCATGACATACCAAACAAACCGTTAAAAAGAGGTTATGAATAGTATTAACTAAATTTTGAACTTTATATAATCCTTATAATTTTATAATCCATATTATGAGTTTCATAGACATAATGTAAGAACAAATTCATTTTCAGTATTACACTTTTACCACCTTTTAATAGTGAACACTTTTTAAATCCAATATTTTAAACTTATATCCAATTAGACTAAATAAATTTACTTTTTAGAATGGGGACATCAAAAATTCACAATGAAACATCCCAAGCTTCCACAGTACGCTTTCCTTTGAATAATACAGTAGCGTGTGTTCTATGCAACTTCAAGTTCTAACACACAGCACAACCAATCAAACTAGCCGTTATAAATAGTAATACCTACTTTTTGAAATTTTATAAATTTTATCTTTCAAAATTGACTTCATTTTTGAATTCGTAATATCTAAATTAGCTTAGGGTGAAATTTTGGTACTTTTCGGATAACTTTCATATTTTGATGAATAGTGAAAATTACTAAATTTTAATTAAAAACAACTTTTTTAATCGAAATAATTTATATTGATAAATTATGATTTTGAGTGGTTTTAAAGTATATTTATAATATATTTTTACCATTTAATACAATGTTGGTCATTGTACATAATTTCACAATTAAATAGGAAATAAACAAGTGTCAATCATTTGATAGTTATTATCTCCTAAAAACACGCTATTTGTTTCGACGACGGAAATTAATTTTTAAATTAATTAATGAAACTGATATGCTTTGAATGTGGTAAAATAGACATAATTTTTGAATTCATAATATCAAATATAGCTTAGGCCTAATTTTTGGTATTTTTCTGGAAACTTTCATTTTTTGATGAATAGTGAAACCACTAAGTGGTAGTTAAAAAAAATGAATTTTTCATAAAATGTAATTTTACCGCTTCTGTGAGTGGAATTTAGAAAATCCGAGAGACACGGTAAATATAATGGAGTAAAATGTGGTTCAATGAGATGAAAATAATTTTTGGTGAATAGTAACTTTTTACTTTTATTTACCACGGTTAAAAGTAAAGAGTGAAATTAAGGGTACAAATGATATTAATATTACCCTAACACATGTCCTAATTCTATTTTACAAGTGTATCTCGACCAAAAACAACCTTAGGAGTAAAATATTATCATTTAGGTCCACTATTATTAGATTAGGACATTTATTATTATTTAATTCAAAGAAGAGTTAAAAGAGTTAAAATCAATGTTTATTTACTAAACCATTTTTTAATATATGGTTATACATAAGATAAATTCGATTTTAAATATTCATTAGAAAGATAAATAGATTTAATACATAATGGTATTTTATTTATAATTGTTAGACATTAAACAATTTAATTTATTTATGACACAATGGTGATGCAGTAATTACCTAATTAATGAAAAATTAGAATAATTGATATTATAAATACCCAAAAAAATGTAATTTTATACTTTTTATGAATACCAATAATTTTATAGGTTAATAGGACATGTTAGTATTGATTTAAGAATCTTTTTTCTAAGTAATCATTCTGTTATAATTTTTCAAAAAATCAATTATTGAATAGTGTCAAAATTGCCATAAAAGTGTTTTAAAAAAAAAATATATTATTAATTGATATTAAATTCATGAAAGTATAAGGGTCGGCCAAGAGACTTATATCATGATAGGTATATCATTAATGGACCACTTGGGGGTATTTTGGTTGTATATAGTAATTTTATTAACCATATAATATAAAAATACAAAGAGACATTGTAAAAGTGAAACTAATTCACTAAGAGTTAATACTTAAAGATAAGGTTAATATAATAAAACAAACCTGTCTAAATTATAATGGTTGAGTGGTTTTCGACCTATCCCCAACTTAACCTTTAAATATTCCAATTTGGGGCCATTAATAACCGAATATGAATTTATTATAAAATAATATTTCTAGCTTTTCCAATGGTGCTCCTCAACCCTCTTATAAAAATGCACTCCCCCTTCTCATTAATTCACACCTTCAAAGCCTTTTGGTTCGGCCAAAACCTGCCCAAATACTCTCTAAACTTCCCTCACTACAACCTAGAGGCCTTAGTTTGGTCATAAAGCCAACCTAATAGCCCTTTTGATCAATTCAAAAGGAAGAACCCGAAGAAGAGGTAATGATTTCACCACCCTTTTCCAAGTTCCTTTCTTCTTCCACTTCTTCATTATTTGTTATAACCATTCTAAAATAATGAATCCAGTATCTCCTATATTTTTTAATATTTTTATAAATATGGTACAACCATATTCAGTATTATATCCATCCTTTGAATGACATGTCACCATACGTGCGTACGTACGGCTTACCGTCTCCACGTCGTGGTGTAATTCTTATTCAATAAATTATTATTTGGATGGGTATAATAATTATGTGCAATTCATGTAAATAATAAATTTACATGATAATTATTCTTTATATAAGATATAACATCCAATTATATATTATTTTAATATCAAAATAATTATATTGTCACTCGTGCGTACGTACGGACTACCGTCTCCACGAATGCGATGAGATTCATTCTCCATTGTATCCATTCAAGTATAATAATCATTTGATGATTAATAATAGTATTTAAGGACTTTAAATCATTCTGTATATGAATAATATACAACCTATCCATACAAAACACGGCTTACGTAACAAAACATATAAAATAAAATGAGTAAGTTAACATCCGAAACGACGATAATTCTAAGATATTATTAACAAAACAATGTTAGAAGATCATATATGATATCATATTAATGTATATGATTATTGAATAATTTAATAACAATTATTTCACCATTATTCAGGATCTTAACCTACCCCCAACCAAGGAAAAGTACAAGGTAAGGGTTTTTCATCTCACCCCTTATTCCAGTGAGATTCATGTCATATTGCCACTATTACCTTTTGTGTGGTGTATGTATTGCCCATTATTGTATTATTTGTGTAATAAAATTTAATTTATGTGTATTTACATATTAATTTTACGCTACCTCTTTCATGGGGTGTATGTTTCGTAAGTCACCAAATTGGTAAGGGTTTATTTCACAATCTCTTCATTATCTGAGGTTGTTTATACGTAATAATCTACTGGGATCTCTTTATCATCCACATCCATGTTTCTTAAAATTGTATTTCAATACATTTTTACTATTTACTAGAATATGGTTTAAAGACATTTATACCCTTGTTTTACTTTTTATAAGAGGTTTATAAAGGAATCTTTCCGTCATTTTCCAAACAAGGTCCTTTTTTATCCTTTTTGACAGAATTAAGGTAAGAATGTTTTTTTAACTTATATGGAAGGTGCTGTTATTCTCCACCATTATTACCCCTTTGAATCTTCTATTATACTCTTATAAGGATATATTTAAAATAAAGGTTTTCTTTTATAATTATGTGATTTTTAAATGATTTCAAAAAAATAGATATTTCACTCCATTATATGAAAATCCAGTGAAAATGTATACGTATTTAACGCAAGCTTAAAAATGTTTTCAGAAAACCCGACTCTCGAGTATGGTAGACAAGAAGGGATTGGGAGTAGACCCATAATGGCCTGTAATTAGTCAAGCAGTCTCAGAATTAGTTATTTTGTTTTCAAAAGCATGCATAATGTTTTCAGAAAAACATTGGAGTATATTTTAGCATTTTTAAACGTAAGTATCCTCTAAAACAATTGCATCGGTAGGTCTCATGAGACAAACTAGTGTATTGGAACAAGGCCTTCACAAAATCTTATTTGTAGTCTTGGCATGAGGCCTTGGCTATGTGGTTATGATAGTCTGACATTATGCATTCCATCATTATGAAAGTGGTTATTGATATTTCATGTGATTATTCGATTAGTATAATATCAATGTGAATAAGTAAATAGTATTATTTAATTTTATTTTTTCCATACTATGTTAAATTTCAAGTTTAAAAGGATTTTGTTTTAGTCATACATTACCTTAAATGTTTATTCTTATTTATGAAAGTTTCTGTTATATTGTTATCCTTACTGGAAATTTGAGCTCACCCCTTTTCTATGTTTTATTTTTCCCTAGATGTGAAGATGTAAATTATGAATGAACTGCAGGGATAGTATGAGGAGATAAGAGTGTGGACTATGGAGACTATATTGTTGTAGTTTTTATTTTATGATGTAATGTAAACTTTGTGAATGTATCTAGTTATTCCAAGGCTACTAAACTAATCGGTCTTTCGATACTTGATCTTTATTATGATCATGCCAATGTTATGTAATAACGCACCGACTCTGGGTAACTGGGGTCGGGGTGTTACAGTTGGTATCAGAGGAAGTTTAATACAAACATTGGAATCTAGATTTATATAAACTCTGATTAGAGCACATAGACCAAAGATGGACTTTGAGGATTAATATAGAAGAACTTCCTAGAATTTTGGTTTTGTAGAGATTTTGTGAGTTTTCTGAGCAATACATCCGTGTCTTGATACGAGTAGGTAGAGGCAGCTTTGGCACAGATGTACCTAGGGGTAAAACCTGAAAACACCGCTTTGAGCTGGACTCGAATGAGAACTGTTGCATGACAACGGGCCTTGCTTCACTCTTGGTTACGACACTCCCGGGGGATATGCTTAGGATAAGTCTCATTTTCTTTACAAACCATTATGAAGGGTTTATGAGTATATACTTCCTAAAAGGATACATTTTTATGATTATGGATTATATCCATAAACTAGTTAATTTATGTTATGTGTTTTACAAGTTTGGGATTAGGTATTGTTATTCATAAACTAATCTAGTGTATTCCATTGTTTAGAAATGGAGCCCAATAGAAGGAATGAGAACTCCAAAAATGCCCATGATCCAAAGAGAAAGAAGGATCATATATTTCATGGTCTTAATCCAAAATTTATAAGAGATATAGTCTCCCATGTATTATCATCATATGAAGAAATAATATCATGTGTTGATAAGATAAGTAAAGAGTTTACTGAGTCCTATGGCTTTGAAGGGAAGCAAGAGAAGAAAATGATGGAAGGGAGAAAGATGGATAAAGGACTGAGGTAAAAGAATAACTTTCCTATATGTGATAACTGTGGAAAGAAACACCCTGGAACTTGCCTGATAGGAATGGGAGTTTGTTATAAGTGTGGAGGAAAATGGGGAAACGTACATGACTGTAAGGGTAAGAAAATGGTTTCAAATGTACAATGCTTTATTCGCAAGGAGTTTGGACACTATGCTAACCTATGTCCCAATCATCAGACCATGCCGCAAATGATGCTATTAGATAATAATCAATTTATGATACTACCACAGATGAAGAGGAATGATTAGAGTTCTTATGTTGATTATGTCATTTGAGTGTTGTATCAACAATGTACTTGTTATAAAAATAATGGAGTATATAAGGATTGTACTACAGTACTATTCCATTAAGGACTTGAGATTGTGTGGAACAACGAAAAGTGACTCAATAGCAGGTTATATTTTTGGAAAATATATGGTTGAGAGAAAGATAAACCATAATATGGTTCTGATACAGAGGTAGTGATTTTAGAATAATACATGATTGATTTGGATAAATTATATTGGATATTCATGACTAACTTAAAAATAATTAATGATTTGTATATTCCATAATTGTTGGGGTTTACAACATTTTTGGATTGAAGGGTTATATCTATTATTCTTTAATGAATAAGGGATCATGAATGTAATCAATAATGTTTTATGGTAATTCCGGATGTTGCAGTGTTTTAAAAGAATACATGATGAATGTGTTCACATGTTATTACGTGGCAAAAAGGATCTTCATTGTGTTTACCTTCCTTATAAATTTTGGACTGAAGTATTTTGGATAGTTCTAGTTTGGATTATTTTTGATTTCCATAAAAGGACAACCTAGAGGTCGGGTGGCAACCCGTTGCGTCTGGCAAGGCCGCGACACTTGAACCCAAAATCGAAGGGCGACAATGGTGTATCACCTACCACTGGCCCACGTGAACGTCCAGGATTGAATAATGTCATTTTTTTAATGGTTCTTCTAGATGAATTATAAATTCATTTTTTAACCCTATATGAATAGGATAAATAGAATCTTATTTTTAAGTTCTATTATCTTTTAGAGTGAAAGATGAGTTTGTGGTAGAACTTAGATAAAGGATGAGACTCTACATGTGAAGTGTGTATTTTTCTTCTTCTCTTATTCAATGAAGAAATTAATTCTTATACTTTAGTGAAAGGATCATAAAATAAAAAAATGTGTTATCTTAATACAATATGTTTTGCTGAACCGATGGTATTTTAAATGATCATAGAATGATGAATTTAAGGCCCTCAATTTTACACTTGTTTGTGATTGATGACCTCAATCACTACCTATAAATATTTACGTTTTTCCTCCAATTATATGTCTCTAATTTCCACCAATGTTCTCCGAATAGAGATCATAATTTGGTGGTGACCCTTTCATTTCACTTTTCCTCTTATTAAGACTAAATTTTATTGACCCAAATTCCGATGTGAGTTTTCCCCCAAAGATTTTTTCTATATTAAACCTTTTATTTTTGATGAAAAATTTCAAATGGCGAGGACGCAATTTATTGAAGGAGGGGAAAATTTAACACCCCAATATTTCATAGTGTGTTATTTCTTCAAAATAATTCAATAACTTGCACTACAAGAAACACCAAGTTCAAGCGCACCATGACTTACCAAACAAGTCATTCAAAAGAGGTTATGAATAGTATTAACTAATTTTTGAACATTATATATTCCTTATAATTTTAGAATCCATATTATGAGTTTCTTAGACATAATGTAAGAACAAATTCATTTTCAGTATTACACTTTTACCAAATTTCAATAGTGAACCCTTTTTAAATCAAATATTTTAAACTTATACAGTAGCGTGTGTTGTACGCAACTTTGAATAATACAGTAGCGTGTGTTGTACGCAACTTCAAGTTATAACACACACCACAACCAATCAAACTAGCCATTATGAATAGTAATACCAATTTTTTTTGAAATTTTTTACATTTTATCTTTATAAATGGACTTCGTTTTTGGATTCCTAATATCGAAATTAGCTTAGGGTGAAATTTTGGTACTTTTCAGATAACTTTCATATTTTGACGAATAGTGAAAATTACTAAATTTTAATTAAAAACAACTTTTTTAATCGAAATAATTTATATTGATAAATTATGAATTTGAGTGGTTTTAATGTATATTTAGAATATATTTTTACCATTTAATACAATTTTGTTCATTGTACAAAATTTCACAATTAAACCGGACATAAACAAGTGTCAAACTTTTGATAGTTATTATCTCTTAAAAAACGCTATTTGTTTTGACGACGGGAATTAATTTTTAAATTAATTAATGAAACTGATATGTTTTTAATTTGGTAAAATAGACATCATTTTTGAATTCATAATATCAAATATAGCTGAGGCCTATGTTTTGGTATTTTTCTGGAAACTTTCATTTTTTGATGAATAGTGAAACCACTAAGTGGTTGTTAAAAAACTGAATTTTTCATAAAAAATAATTTTACCACTTCTGTGAGTGGAATTTCGAAAATCCGAGTGACACGATTAATATCATGGAGTAAAATGTGGTTCAATGAGATTAAATAATTTTCGGTGAATAGTAATTTTTTACTTTTATTTACCACGGTTAAAAGTAAAGAGGGTAATTAAGGGTAAAAATGATATTAATATTACCCTAAAACATGTCCCAATTCTATTGGAAAAGTGTATATCGACCAAAAACAACCTTAGGAGTAAATTATTATAATTTAGGTCCACTTTTATTAGATTAGGACATTTTTTATTATTAATTCAATGTAGAGTTAAAAGTGTTAAAATCAATGTTTATTTACTAAAACATTTTTAATATAGGGATATACATAAGATAAATTCGATTTTAAATATTAATTAGAAATATAAAAATATTTACTACATAATGTTATTTTATTTATAATTTTTAGACATAATATAATTTAATTTATTTATGACACAATGGTGATGCAGTAATTACCTAATTAAAGGAAAATTAGAATAATTGATATTATAAATACCCAAATAAATGTAATTTGAGACTTTTTATGAATACCAATAATATTATAGGTTAATATGACTTGTTAGGATTGATTTAATTAACTTTTTTCTAAGTAATCATTCTGTTATGATTTTTAAAAAATCAATTATTGAATAGTGTCAAAATTGACATAAAAGAGTTTTTAAGACAAATATTATATTATTAATTGATATTAAATTACTAAAAATATAAGGTTCGGCCAAGAGACTTATATCATCATAGTTATATCATTAATGGACCACTTGGGGGTCTCTTTGATGTATATATTAAGTTTATTAACCATATAATATAAAAATACAAAGAGACATTGTAAAAGTGAAACTAATTCACTAAGAGTTAATACTTAAAGATAAGGTTAATATAATAACCCAAACCTATATAAATTCTATTGGTTGAGTGTTTTTCGACCCATACCCACCTTAAACTTTAAATAATCCAATTTTGAGCCATTAGAAACTGAATATGAATTTATTATAAAATAATATTTCTAGCTTTTCCAAAGGTTCCCCTCACCCCTCTTATAAAAGGGCACTCCCCCTTCTCATTAATTCACACCTTCAAAGCTTTTTCGTTTGGCCAAAACCTGCCCAAATACTCTCTCAACTTTCCTCACTACAACATAGAGGCCTTATTTTGGTCATAAATCCAACCTAAGAGATCTTTTGATCAAATGAAAAGGAAGAACCCAAAGAAGAGGTAATGATTTCACCACCCTTTTCCAAGTTCCTTTCTTCATCCACTTATTCCTTCTTTGTTATTACCATTCTAAAATAATGAATCTGGTATCTCCTATATAATGTAATATTATTATAAATATGGTAAAACCATATTAAGTATTATATCCATCCTTTGAATGACATGTCACCATACGTGCGTACGAACGGCTTACCGTCTCCACGTCGTGGTGTAATTGTAATTCAATAAATTATTATTTGGATGGGTATAATAATGATGTGTAATTCATGTAAATAATAAATATAACATGATAATGATTCTGTATATAAGATATACCATCCAATTATATATTATTTTAATATCAAAATAAGGATATTGTTGCCCGTGCGTACGTACGGACTACCGTCTCCACAAACGCAATGAGATTCATTCTCCATCGTATCTATTCAAGTGTAATTATCATTAGATGATTAATAATAGTATTTAAGGACTTGATATCATTCTGTATATTAATAAGATACAACCTATCCATAACAAACACGTCTTACGTAACAAAACATATAAAAGAAAACGAGTTAGTTAACACCCGAAATGACGATAATTCTAAGATATTATTAACAAAGCAATGTTAAAAGATCATATATGATATCATATTAATGTATATGTTTATTGAAAAATTTAATAAAAATTATTTCACCATTATACATGAGGTTAACCTACCCCAACCAAGGAAATGTACAAGGTAAGGGGTTTTCATCTCACTTCTTATTCTAGTGAGATTCATGCCATATTGCCACTATTATCTTTGTGTGGTGTATGTATTGCCCATTATTGTATTCTTTGTGTAATACAGTTTAATTTATGTGTATTTATATATTAATTGTATGATACCTCTTTCATGGGGTATATGTTTCGTAAGTTACCAAATTGGTAAGGGTTTATTTCACAATCTCTTCATTATCCGTGGTTGTTTATACGTAATAATATATTGGGATCTCTTTATCATCCACATCCATGTTTCTTAAAAATGTATTTCAAAACATTTTTACTATTTACTAGAATATGGGTTAAATTCATTTGTACCCTTTTTTTACTTTGTATAAGAGGTTTATACAGGAATCTTTCCGTCGTTTTCCAAACAAGGTCCCTTTTTAACTTTTTTGACAGAATTAAGGTAAGAATTTTTTTAACTTATACGGAAGGTGTGGTTATTCTCCACCATTATTACACCATTGAATCTTACCTTATACTCTTATAAGGATATTTTTAAAATAAAGGTATTATTTTATAATTATGTGATTTTTAAATGATTTCAAAAAAAGAGGTATTTCACTCCATTATATGAAAATCTAGTGAAAATGTATACGTATTTAACGCAAGCATAAAAATGTTTTCAGAAAACCCGACTCTCGAGTATGGTAGAAAGGAAGGGATTGGGCGTGGACCCATCATGGCCTGTAATTAGTAGAGAAGTCTCAGAATTAGTTATTTTGTTTTCAGAAGCTTGCATAATGTTTTTAGAAAAACACTAGTGTATTTTAGAAATTTTAAACGTAAGTATCTTCTAAAAAAATTGCATCGGTAGGTCTCATGAGACAAACTAGTGTCTTGGAACAAGGCCTTCACAAAATCTTATTTGTAGTATTGGAACAGGGCCTTGGCTATGTGGTTATGATAGTCTTACATTATGCATTCCATCATTATGAAGGTGGTTATTGATATTGCATGTGATTATTCAATTAGTAGAATATCCATGTGAATAAGTAAATGGCATTATTTCAGTTTATTTTTGCCATAATATGTTAAAGTTCAAGTTTAAAAGGCATTTTTTTTAGTCATACAATGCTTTAAATTTTTATTCATATTTATGAATGTTTCCGCTATATTGTTATCCTTAATGGGCATTTGAACTCACCCATTTTCTATGTTTTATATTTCCCAGGATGTGAATAAGTAAATTATTAATGACCTGCAGGAATAGTATGAGGGGATAAGAGTGTGGAGTATGGAGACTATATTGTTGTAGTTTTTATTTTTTGATGTAATGTAAACTTTATGAATGTATCTTGTTATGCCAAGGCTACTAAACTAATCGGTCTTTCGAGACTTGATCTTTCTTATGATCATGCCAATGTTATGTAATAATGCACAGACTCTGGGTAACTGGGGTCAGCGCGTTACATTAAAATAAAAAAATAATGATATTAATTATATAAAATATCTGTTTGATATTATATAAAACACAAAATATAAATGAGTTGTGAACTTTCATATGTCTCTCAAAAATTAATGGCTGACTTGAAATCCTTTACTTTAGGAATTGATTCAATTCATTCATGTTAAAAACTAATTTACAATAAATAATAGTTTATTATAAATATATTAATGAACCATATATATATATATATCATAACATATTATATTTACTTATTTCCTTTTATTACCGAATTAATAATAATTTTATTATAAACTCAAATTTCTAGCAATAACATCTTTGTTTTCCTTATAAGATTTTATTTATTTATTATCCACTTAATTTTACCATAATTACATAATATGAATAACGTTAACAATGAAATAAATATCATATATATTCACTATATATTTATTATGATTAATGCAAAAAACTAGTCATAGAAAATAAAATACACAGTTCATGGAGATGATATTTCTTACATACAAATGAACATTGTTTCCATTTTATTGTAGATTGAAATAAATAAATTTAAAAGATATATTATTATTATAGAATAATTTTTGTTTTGTATATATTAAATATTTTCTATATAACCATATTTTTTACCATCCAATTAAAACTTGAATGAATCATATCACTTCATGAGGCGGTAGTATGTCGTACACACGAGAAAACTTATCATATTCTCAAAAAATGAAATGAATAAAAGAATGAGTGATAGAATCATTTCATAAGAATAATAATATCATGAATTATATATATATATAATAAATCCATAATTATGTTCATCTATGAGAGATGGTGTTGCAAATATTAATGACATAGGTTCGGGAGGCGAAAATACGTCGTTCCCATGAATGATTATTTAGAAACTCATATAAAGGAAATAGAGATAGTAGTAGTCGATTCCCATTACATAATAAAATATCAGTATATAGAAGATAAAAATGTTATTAAATAGTAATATTATAAAAATAATTGTATTAGTTGGAAGAAGAAGTAAAAAAGGATGATTGATAGACATGACCCCATCTTACCCTTAATAGATTTGAAACAAAATCCATCCTAGGATGCTTTTATGTCCAACCTAATGATTATAGGATGGGATTATGGAATTTTGGATGTTACATTGGAACGTCTATTTTAAAAAATTGGTTTTTATGGTGTGAATAACAGAGGAGAAGGGGTGGCCTTTTATAAGTGAGGTGAATGGAACACTTTTATGTTTTTGAAAAGTAAAAGTGTACCCACATTTTTCATGTTACACAATGGTAAAAAGTGGATCAAATTATAATAATAGACATTATAAGGTCAATAATTTATCATAATATATTTTTTTTCTTGTTTAGAATTCATTATATTACTTATCTTTTAAATTTGGCCCCACACTAATCTCATCTTTACCATAATTTATGTATTTAATTTGTACTATTTTTATAATTTCTTTTGGTAAAATATTATGTTTGAATTATCAAAGAGAATTAATTATTCTAATTATAAATCTGGAATCCATTTTTTCAAATTCCAATCACAACATTAAAAAATATAATTTAAAATTAATATCACATACAAGACGAGAAAGTGGGGTTTTAGAGAGAAAGTGTTCAAAAGTTTAAAAAATATTTATATCAAAATTCATTTTTAAATTGATTCATATAACTTAAGTTCTATTAATATATGTATAATTGTAATAATTTAACTTCATAACCAATTTAAATTATAATTTAAATTTATATATAAATTAATTAAAATGGTTGTTTTCAATTAAAAATCAATATTTTTTAATATTCATCAAAAAATGAAACAGTTGAGAAAAATAAAAAAATGAAACCTAAGAAAATTTGTAAATTATGATTTAAAATTTTTATTTTATTTTGTCATATTAAATTTCCAATATTATGAAAATTAAATTTATTTTTTATTCATAAAATAAATATTTTTTAGAAATATGTATTTTTTAATCATATAACAACTTTACCAAAAATTAAGTAATTTATTATCAATATGACAACTTTAGATAAACCGTTATAATTAATTTTTGAAAATTATTTATTTTTATTCATATCTCTAAGTTTAATGGATGGGTTATAATGGTTGTGATTAAATTATATATCATTGTTTTGTTAAAAATCAGGGTCATGTGTAATGAAAGATAACCAATTGTTGTGTGTAGATCATGATTAACTTGGTGTTGGGTCTAATGTATGATATAAATAATATTAATTTATTTCATAAAATAATAATTCATAAAATATTGTTTTTTTTCAAAGAAATTGTTGATATGGCCTTCGATTCCATGATTAGAGGTAAAGATAGAGTTAATGAAGAACTGGATTCATGTTATTCTGAAGATGAATAAGCTAACAAGGAGTTATATTATATAATTCAATTATTTAAAATGATAAATAACAAAGTTAGAAGAGTATAAAATAAATAATCCTCTTAGTTGTTTATGCTAAAATGGTATTTGATATTTTTAAAATGATTTTCCAACGAAGAAATATAATGACACTAATACTTGAGGGGAAGAGGATTACAATAATTAAAAATAGAAGAAACACATAAAAGGAGTATATGAGAAGATATAAATGAATCTTCATATAAATATAGAAGAAACATAATTAGTTTGAGAGTTGTTGAACATACCTCATCGAACAGTGATTAAGAAGATGATTGTTCCTCCATATATCATGTGTATTTAATGGAAAAAATGAAAAACATAGAATGAAACATTTGAAGGTAAAAAATTCTAAGAGGAAACTGAACTAGAATAGTTTAATTAATAAAAAGTATGATATACTCTTGAGAATAAAATGAAACTCAAGAAATATGAAATAAGGCTAATAAATTAAAATTAATATAGTATCATGATGGAAAAGTCACATCTTAATGAGGTAAGGGTATATATGAAATTGGTAGTTGAGCAATAAAGGAAACTAATATATTTTTATGAAAATAATTTCGAAGATAAGAGGATTAATAGAATGAAATTTTACACATTGAAGAAAAAAATAAAAAATGTTTGATGATATATGAACATGAAACTATGGTGAATAATCATAATAAAATACTTATTGATAGATGGGATGAATAATCTGACACACAATCTATGTGAATTTCATCGAAAATTGATTTGAATAAGATAAAAGGTTTCCTCAACAAAATATTTTAGCATGAGGTTGAATATTTTAATGTTGATGAGAAGAAGGGACAATATTAAAAATACAATTTTATAGATAATAAATATCAATTTAACCATGTTATTTCTAACATAATAGGACAGAAATTCTTGAAGGATTATGTCTTGTCTAAAAGAATAAATGGAAAAATATTCCACAATGTAATGGTGAAGTAATGAATCTAGAAGGTTTCCACCAAAAAAGATACTACCACAGTCTATGAAAAGGCATAAAATAAATTCTTCAGAGAGAAACTACAATAAATATAGGAGTTCATGGATATAAAGTTACTACTAGTGTTTTGGAGTGTTTGGTCATAAATAATATTCATACCGGTATGAAATGTCACTACCATTAATGAATCATGATTCATGTAAAAAATGATAAATATATGAGATCTAATTATCATAAATATAATCATATGATGTAAATATATTCTAATTTATAACATATAATGAATTTGAACACATGATTTATGTTTGTGCAAGAAGTGGTGAAGAAGGTCACAAATATGATAAGTGAGGTATCATCCTATAACATGGGATTCCTCTCAAAATAAATGATAATTGATGTCAAAAGGTGAAGAATTTTATAGTCACCAATGAATTGGAGAAGTGTAAACAAAGAGAAAAATATCAGATGATTACTGAGGAAAATGAGAGAAAGGGGTTATATTTTAAGTTGTTAATGATGATTAAAATTCATTAATAAAAGGTGGATTGAAAATTATGATGTGTGAAATGTATAAAAAATTTCATAGAAAAAATTGAATAAAAATTTCTTTATCCAAATAATAGAGCATTAAGAATATATTTCAATAATTAAGAGTTTATAATATCAGGGAACTAGAAAATACATCTACATAAAAAGTGTTAACTAATGATAGAAAAATAAATTATACATTTTGTGTGAACTAAGAGATAAGGATTATATAAATCTAATAATACAATGAAAAATATGATGTATGAGTTTATAGGACACTCATAACCTTAATATATCTAATAAATCATTTTAGGTACCTCTAAAATGCCTTATTATTGATTGACTTAACTATCATTATGGGAATTTTAGGACAAGATATTTTCATCACGGTGTTCATAAATTTCCCTATTTATTAATGGAGTGTATACATTAAGGGGAATAATTAATGATTCTGAGGTCTGGTCATCATCCTTAAATGAATTCTGTTATCATTTGAAACTATTTATTTATTGGGATGGTGGATCGTTAGTAAGAGGTGATGCAGGTGGAGAAATGTCTTATTCACATAAAATGTTATGAATTATGTGTGAAAATTGTTTTAGGATATCACTTGAAAAACATTCTTACATATCCAATGAAATAATTAAGTTTAAAAAGATTTAGAATGATATCACAAATAAATATTAACTAGGGATATATTTTATTCTTTGTTAACCAAGATCCTATTTTTTATGGTGGGTTACCCCACACAGATTTAGAGTTGACTAACTAAAAGATAATTTTTTAAAGAATAGGTGACAGATTAATTAAATGTATGAAGAAAGAGTGATAAGTTAAAATGAGATCCAATAAATAATCCTTCGAATTTATTTTCAATAAGGGGAGAAGCCAAAAGAATAATATTTCACATATTGACATGGAAAATTATTAAGGGTATTTAATATACATTTAATGGGTGAGATTGTGGAGGAAAATTAAGATGAATTTTATTTGATTTCAATAATGGGAATATATGTTTTAAATATTATAATATGAGTTGAAGTTTAGAATCATCGAGAATTACTCTGCTTCATAAAAATTGTGATGATTTGTTGAGCTAATATTATGTTCAATGACATGTGTCAATGGAGTTATATAATGTACAAAATATCTACAACATGTTGAAGTAGACAATACAATATAAAAATTATTTAATATTATGGTTTTAATTAGACAATAGAATGAAAAATATTATGTTTCAGGAAGAACATTTTAAGGGATAATTTGATAGTTATGGGTTGGAATTTTTTTATACAATGATCTATATATTTAGATATTTTTCTAAGAGTTATAATGGAATATGTCCATCATCACAAACTTGGTGGTATTTATCATTTGATCACATTGTGGGATGAGGCCTCTACAATGTGCGAGATCTAGCACATAAGATACAATATAGTGGTAGAGAGTATGCATAGTTCACATAGGGACCACCCATGTGAGTGGGTGAGTGAGAGAATATCAATCCTAGGGTGTTCGTGGGGGAATGTGAAAGCATAATAGCATTTTGGACTACCTGACAGGGTGTGTAGAATGTTATCCGGGTTTTGAAACCTTGTGTCTTCATGGGTAGTCTAGGATATTATAATTTTTATATTGAATTCAAATAAAATGGTGAAACAATGTTACATGTTTTGACTTTTCATTTTAGGAAAGATAATATAGAGTTGGTGTGGAGGTCGATGTATCCATACAGCCAAACTATGAATTCTAATTTTCAAAACTGTATATGAAAACACTTGTTGAAGGGAAAACAATGGTATGAGAATCATATATGACTTGGGTGTGTTTTCATGTCCTTCTAGAGTCATCTAACCAGGTGTACTCTATTGACTGTGGTATATATTATTATATTTAAAGATGCCTCTATGTAGAAATCCAACAAGGTTCCACCACATGATTGTGAGGATAATCAACTGGGTGAGGATACATTGGTACAAGGATCTATCCTTGAGATAGCATCTCTAGGTGGTGAACCAGCTATAACACCTCCTGTTGAGAAAATCATGGTATCCGTAGTACCAGTGGATAAGGAGAACAGGATGAGCATGCCTCAATTTTTTCAGTGATAGTGACCCCTCATGTTTTGTGCTGATCCCAAAAAATAGGCGGTAGAGGATTGCATTGAGACAATGATCCAATTTTTTCATCTTGTTAGGAATCAAATAAATCATATGGTTATTTGGATATAGATCTTTCTACATGGAAATCTATGATGATGTTGGGGTTTAGAAACCTCATCTTGTGATGAGGTTAATTTTTCATGGACAATGTATGAGAACCTTTTCATATAGGATATCTCACATTATAAGCTATGTTCTATGAGTGTTTAGAAAATTCTACATCTCGCATTTGATGACATATCAGGTTCTATGTATTCATCGAGGCATTCAAATCTTTCAAGGTACTCAATGGATTTGATACATGACCAGTGATTCATGTCTCAATCCATCAGATGAGGTATACATAGGGACATTTGAGCCATCATTATACATCTGAGCTTTCATACATATGCTAGGGTGATAGAGAAATACTTTTCAGTTAAGAGTTCCTTCGATGGGAAGACCTAACCGATGGTAGTCTGAAGTGGGAATGTATGAGAATATACCTCTGAACTAGGAAGCTGACGACAGTCATAGAATCTTCGATGTGTGAAATGTTCAGAGAGGATTTACCTGGATAGGGGATCTTTATCACATGACTTATAATGTGAGTCCAATCATCCTAGAGATATGTAATGTTTTTTATATGACTATAGGGGAAATATTTCAAGAGATTTTCCATCACCTCATATTGTTGATAGGGAAATGGTAGATTTACCACCGAGGTGGAGACAATGACTGGGAAGAAATATAACTGAAGGGAGAAAGATGTGGAAGAGGATCTAGGAGAGTGTTAGAATGTGGTTTACATTTTGACTTGTTACCACCACTACCCCAGGTGATCCACACCATGCTCAGTGATATGGAGGAAACAGAACGTGATAGTTTCTTGCAGTCGAGGCGTATGACCCAAGGGCTCTAGGAATGATTTTTGGTACGATCAGTGTCGATTCTAGCTTAGCTGTCATATTAATTGTCCCATGTTCTACACATTCTTTCTTTCCACATATCTAGTTTGGGACTCAAGGATTCTTGTTTAACCATTAACTTTATACACACATTTGAATACTCCAACTAGATGATAACAAACGATAATGCATTGGTGCCAATAGTGTGACCCTAACTCTTAGAGGATAGAGTTTTGTTTGGGATCACTTGGTAGCCGCATTGAGGCATTACATCGTCATTCTTGGAAATAACTAATTATCCACAATTCATGCTCATGCTTACTATTATAGGTGAAGAGTGGGTTGTTTCCATAGTCGTGGAATGATGTTTTCATTCATAGTGAAAATGAAACCCAAGAAGCATAGGAGGTAATCAAACATATAAGGGTACAAAAAATTACATATCAATTGGCTAAAACATCCCTTAGAGAAATGGATGTCATGAGTCCTCAATTTCAGGCAATAGTGGATGATTTGTAGTGGATCCAACAAAGGTTGAGATAGAGGCATTTCCTAGAGTTTCTCCAGGACTATAAAATTGAAATATTTTATACTTCAACGAAGAACAGCGTGGTTGTAGATGCTCTAAACAAGATATCTATTTCACAGTTGCTGAACGATGAGCCAGATAAGTTAGAATATGTGAAAATATCACTTATAGATGGAGAAGGAACAACTTACCTCCGGTTGATGTTTGTTACCCCTCTACTATTATAGCAATTCAGAGAGGCACAACATGAGAATAATAATTTTGATACACTATGTGCTCATATGTCCATAGGGAATGCCCCTGATGGATATTGGAAATGTAGGGAGCAAGTCATTCTTTTCAGGGAACACATATTAGTACCCGTGATGTTGAGGGAGGTGGTTTTGAGAAAGTTCCATACATTCCCCTTGGGATGTACATTCCCTTTTGATCCATGGGGGCTCATTGTGTGGAAAGGCTAAATGCCTTGTTTTAGGGTTGAGATCCTGGTTTTTATGTATTTTCCTATAGGTTGTGATGTGATGTGAACATAGGGAGGTTGATTCTAGATGGTTTTTGTGATATATGGGGTGGGGAGTCCCATGTTTTGTGGTATCAGTGGATAAATAGAGTGGAGATATTCATTGGGATATTAATGTGGGTGTCGGGGAGGACACATGGGATGAAACAATGGTTGAAACTGGTCTTACCTATTGGTATGAAAGCTGGGTGATTGTTTGAATCAGTTTATTAGTTTATCAACTCACATTGTGAAGCCCCTGTACATGGAAGGGGTTTCCCCTTTTCATTACTGGGGGGTACCAGGATAGAAGTGGGAACAGATATCAATAGACTTCATGATGTTCTTAGCACATAATTCCAAAAGACACAATACTTTATGGGTGATTGTTGACCGACTCAACAAGTCATCCAACCTTTTAACTAGTCCAAAGAAGAGTTTAGTAGAGAGCATGGGATGCCTTTACGTGCCGGATATAGTGTGACTCCATGTAATTCCATCGAAAATAGTTTCATACTCTGATGCTCATTCTTTTATCAAGTCTTTGAGATCAAGGATTGATAGGAGAAGATCCTATGTGTGTGGTCGATTTCACTGATATGTGTTCGGTGGCAACACAATAATCTCTAGGAGAGCACATGGGAGTGGGTGGATTATGTTCATGCTCAGCACCCTAATTTGTTTATCTAGCCATTTCATTGGCTTTAAGTGACGTAAATCCTTGAGGTGGGAGAATGTAATGACTCAGATTTTCCTAATATTTCTTTTTATAAATTCTTTCAGAAAATTATGAGGTCAAGCGTAGAGATAACGTGAAATTATGTGTCCTGTTGTACTTGAAATACTTTGTTGAAAAATGTTAAATGTTTAATAGAACCCACACACAGTTTACCTAAAAACGTAGAATGACTCTTATAAATGTACTTAGATAAGATATATGGGGGAACTATTGTGTTTAGAGTAGTGGTTTCACCTTAGGTGAGGCCTAACATCAGTCGGTGTGGATCGGCTATGAAAGATATTTTTTTTGTATGTAACCATAAATAAAATAACTAAAAAAATATTAATTTATTTTCAAATTCTAAAAAATCATGAATGGAGACTCGGATTTAAAATCACAGACCACCGTTGAGTCTATAATATGGTTTTTTCCACAGGTTTGTTATAACATTAGTCGACATGAGTCTTCTATGGAAAAACCCAAAAAAGACATAATCATCATTAAATAATTTAAAGATAAATTATTTTGTGGATATAGTGATGATTTCCATTAAACATTTCCTTATGCAAAAGTATCAGGGTTGGACGCATAACCCTAGGAACATCGTAGAATATATAGAGAGAGCATGGAGAAAAAAACATCCCGAGAGAATGATGAAGGATTATAGATTAGATCATGGATCGTCAGGCTAACAGAGTTGGAGGATCTCATCTACAACGATGATGGAACCGTTCCTTCTGAACAACCAACCAAAACTCGAGGTAGCATGTTTAATTATTTTTAATTTACCATTCCCCTATTATAGTAAATAACGAACAATGACACACTAATGAATAGATTGATTCATGGTTTGATTGTTCTAGCAGGATAGTTAATTAATGATATGGGTTTTCAGGTGATAGATCATTGGGATTATTCTCCAATTTTTCCTTCTAAAAAATATGATTCAATCTCGACACGAACAAGGCCAAGATCCTTTATTTGGGTGTTTTATGTGTTCTTCTTATCCATGTCTCTGGAATTCTTCACTGTTGGACCCTTATGGTAATGGAGTAAATTTTCTAGGAGGATCGGGATGTCATCAGACACCCAGAGAACTAGGAAGGCACATGAAAGTCCATGGAAGTGAAGGATGTGGACCTAAGGATCGAGGATATGGATCATTTTTGAAAACAAAGCACTGGAAAAATGAGAGAGTTGTGGATCCAGAGCCACCAGCGGGCAGCTCAAGGCGTCACATGATGAAATCTTGTGGCCTTCAAAGGTGATCATGTGTGGGTGTAGCAGAGGATGGTGGATGCCAACCGTGGAAAAATTTGGAGTAGGCGACGACAACCAGACCGCATGGAAGAGCATTGGCGGGGGTCATGGCATGGACTGGGGACATGATGGCCAAATGTGTTGAATGAAGTAGTGCTGCATAGACTAGAAAACATGGGGGAGCCACATAGTCGGGGTGAACAACATGTACCAGGAGTCACATCTAGGGTGGGCCATGTCCAGTTGAGAAAACTGGCCTGTATGCAATAGGAAAGAACAAGGTAGATAGGATGCTCTAGTTGCCTAGTGGGTTAGACCCAGTGGGCTGGACCGACTTGGACTAGGGGGACGAGTCCAGTAGGGAAAGTCCAGTGGACGAGACTGAACTGGATAAAGTTATATTGATCAGACTAGTTTAGGTCAGCCTAAGCATTAGGTCAGATTACACCAGAACCGGACCCTATCATACTTTTTCTGTAAAACAATTATTATATTCAAATTGTGTGTCCATTTATCGAGTCGTTTCTAGAATTGGGTCCCTTGCGATGAGACAATTGTTTTGATTTAATCTATGTGAGTTTTTATGGACGTTTTAAGACGAGCTAATTGTCTCGAGGAGTAGGTTCTCTCATAACAAGCGTGCTACATTAAAATCATGTGGCTGGATGTGACTTGGTGACTATGTGACAAGGTTACTATGTGATTTGCAGGTTTCATAACTTATCGACACTCCATGTGTTATCAACACTCCTTGTGTTATCGAAAATACATATGTTATTGACACTTCATATGTTATCGACACTCCGTATCTTATCAACACTCCATGTGTAATCAACACTATGTTTGTTATCGAAACTATGTGTCTTATTGAGACTAGGTGTGTTATTGATACAGTGTATCTTGTCATGCTGGGAGTGGGTCCCACATTGGAGAAGGATTTTACATAACTTTTGTATAAATAAACAACGAGAATACCCATTCACATGGTTTGAATACTATCGAGTTTGGATTTAGTACTCCATCGACAAACTTAGGAAGGATCTACTCTGTTTAAGAGTGACATAAGTTACATTGGTTTTTTAGGGGAAGTACTCACTCAACTGCAAAGCAGTAGAGAGCGGTGACTCCTTGTGCTATCTCTTTCTAGAGTGGATACATGTCGTGGATAGTTAGAAAAGTGCTCCCTCAACTGTGTTTAGTATTGAGGGGCGGGCCTTTTCACTTGGGTCTCTTTGTTTGCACTGGGTGTAAAGCGGCTATGACTGGTCCTCTGGTACTGGGCACTAGAACAGGACCCAGTAAAATGTTTCTGATGGAGTTTATATCTCATAGGGGTTCCATTTGAGATGGTTGAGCTAATGGAGTGTGTCCTCTTGGTTTTTTTATTATGATTTGAGCTTCTGATTAGAAATCTATTGTTGGCTATAAGTTTTGAAACTCATGATACTGAGTGTATGAGATGAGTATATCTAGATGTTCTTGATATATTTGTTGTAGACAAGTACTTATGTGGAGATGATTATACTCTATGTATTTCTTTGTGGTGTTCTCCATGTATTACCTCATGGTGTACTCCATGTATTTCATCATGGTGAACTTCATGTATTTATTAGTACTATTCCTTTATGATTTTAGGGTTCTCTACTAAGTATTGTTTTACTCAACCCTACATTGGCATTTTCGACACATGTCGTGTCTTGTGCAGACCGTTTATGATATGATGGAATTCTAGGTTTACCCAGACTAGGTAGTTATTAGACAGATCAGATATATGAGGCGTGCACCTATGGATTCTAACAGATATCCTACACCTACCCATTATGTTGGGTTTTATATGGATGAGTTTCAAGAAATTGTGTGTTCAATTTAAGAGACTCTTACTTTTGGTGGGCGTATATTGTATCCCTTTTTAATTTCCAGTTTTTTGCTATCATACACTATTGTTGGTATCTTAGCAGAATTATTGTCTTTTTATTTAGTGTTTTTTCATTTTAGCATTTCAGGATTTGAGTTGTGTGTTTGTGTACATGTACTCCCGATAATTCCTCCCATTTTGGAGATATACCTACTTTATGTTAGTCACCAGGCCCTAGCCTTTTAGAGGTGGGACTGGGAATGTCACGACACAGACCCCTCTAGGATAGGCTGTGAAAATTACTAAGTATTTCCCATTCCCCTATGACTTATGATGTTTCTAACTATGATTTTTGACATTAACCCTGAGGTTTTTGAATTATTCTACGGTTCCCAAATTCGTACCATTTTTAAAGCACATAATTATTAGATGTACATTAAGAAGAACATTATTTTCCTACATTGTATTAACTAAATACCTCATTTTTTCAAAAAATATTTTGGATTTGTGTCCTCTTTTACCATACATAAAACATATTAAAATCATTTGAATCACTTCTATGGGTTCTTATATAACACCATAACTTATTGTGAATTTTTTTTCAAATGAATTAATTTTTTTAGATTGTATTACATGAAACACCATGTTAAGACATTTCTATATAAAACCCTATGTTACCATGCGTCTCATAAGACACTAGGATTTAATGAAACCATGTTATATTATTAACATAGTTATTTAAAAGAGACCCTTATAAGAGAGATGTTAAGAATAAAGAAATAAATAATAATAAATAATATTTAAATATTAATTGTAATGGATTTATATAAATAAATCATATTGAAAAAAGTATATAATTTCAGTATAGTCTTTATATGTTTTGAAAAAATGATTTTTTAAAAATTGTTGTTTTTTTAATTTTTTTAAAATTAATATAATTAATTTTTCACAATAATAGAGATATAAATTTAAAAATTAATTTTTCTTTTAAATTATAATTTCAAAATTATCTTAGGGTGATTTTTTTTTTGTTTTTTGAAATGATTCATTTTTTGATGAATTAGGAAAACAATGAATTTTAATTAAAAACTTTATTTTCATTTTATTTATTTATAAAGAAAAATTACATTTTTAATTGGTTATATAGTAATATTAGATTAATTTTACAACCATTATTTATATTTTGTTCTTTGGAATCTATTTCATAATTAATTTTGATGTAAAACATTGCAAACTATTGAGATTTTCTCTTTAAAAACCCAGTTTCTCTTCACCTTTATAGGATTAAATTTGAATTAAAAGTTTCCACTTATTTGAATTGAATTTGAAAAATCATTTTAATATTTTTAATAATAATAATGTTTATAATATAATTATGTCAACATAATTTTTGACATATTTATTTTTCCTAAAATAAAATATTTTTAACCATAGTTAAGTAAAAAATGGGTATATAATGTGTTAAAATAACATGATAAGAGTTAGAATTACCTATAATAATTCCTAAAATATATATTGAAGAAATATTTAGACCTTATAATATTTAATGGTTTCATTTGACACATTTTTGACCCTATTAAAATGTGTAAAATGTTGTTAAGCTTTTTTCTTTCAAAAATTTACAACTGTTCCAGTCACCTCACTTATAAAAGACCACCCCCTATCCTCACTTATTTACACAATGAAAACATTATATATTAGGAAATAATTACCCAAATCAATTTAAAAAATTCATCCTATCATTCTATAATCTATAATTTTTATCTAAATATAGCTTATAATGGCTTTTGGTGCCAACCCAAGGATATACCCAAAGAAGTGGTAACCTTCATCAATGTGTGTTTTTTTATTTAAAAATCCACCTCCTTAAATAATTATTATACCATGATGTTTTAAAATAATATGTATATTAATTATACTTGTATTTTTATATGTTATTTTCATGAATTAAATCATATGCACTTCCATCAAATTTGTTATGAAATCATCATTCCTCTGTTGAACGAACAATTGCCTCATGAACTTATGAAGATCATTTGTTCCATAACATATTATAATTGTTGAAAATAATTATGGATTTATTATTTATATATGATATTTATGAAATTATTATTATTATGTAATTTTTATATCACACATACCTTTATACATTCTATTTTCTGGGAATACAATAATGTCGCTCATTTGTAAGGAAGACTACCACATCGCTAAAAAATATGAGTCATTCACACGCTACCTAAAAGGTAATAAGGATGTTATTAATGAAAATATGTGATATGTGTGACATAAAAAGGATTATATAATGATAATATATATTTTATCTTTTTTTAATTAATTTTGATTAGAAAACGACAACATCATTCTGGAATATGTATGTCCTACCATCTCCATGAATGATGTATTTCTTTTTCTATCACTAACTTTTATGTTTTACTCTTAATAAATATATAAAGAATATATATAATAATTATAATGTGATTAAAGTTCTATATATTAATAAACCCTGATCTAATTAAGTGGAATAAAAATTAAAAAAATGAAACAATATACAAAAACTAAAGTCATTATTACCCAAAATGTAACATCAACATGGAATTGAGAACAAAAGGGTAATAAAAAGGTCATAATAAAATAAAATATAGTGTAATATATATAAATATTTATCTATAATAAATTTATAGTAAACATATATTGATTATACATTAGGTTTTTCTTTGTACAAAGAATGTAAAGACATACGTTAATGGACTTTTGTCTCAATTTACCATCATTGAGATGTTAGTTATGTTATACACCTATATTCATTCACAAGGTGTATATAAATCCCCTTTGACATATAATATCATGAATTTATTTACACTCACTATATTTCTAGTTCCATTTTATGTTTTTCCCTCATGGGTATAACGATTCAATGCTATCAAAGTGGTAATGATTTTGTGTTACAATATAATCATCTATCATGATTTTTTATGTTTATCTTTCCAATTATAAAATATTATGATCCATATATCTTTAATCTCAGGAGTTTTCTTCTTCATGATTTTATTCAAGATAGTTTCAAGTAATAGTACCATTTGCCTACACTTTTGTACAAAATATAAATGAGATTTTTTTTAAGAAAAACCTACTTTATCTATCTCTTCGATCAAAAATATATTTTTGTGATAGAAATAATTTAGTAAAAAGTTTATAAAAAGTTTTATTATAATCCTATTATTTTTAAAATAAATTTTTTCCAATTGTTTTGAACAAAATATTTTGAATTTTATTTTCATGTTATTTTCTAAAAAATTTATGTTGGGATTTTATCGAATACAAGAATGGTATATTTGTATTAATGAGTAAAACATGAAAGAATATTCTCATTATAAATAATTTTTTGTAAGAATAATTTATATGACATCAATTTCATTCTAAAATAAAATCTTTTTAAAAAATTTTATGTTCCAAAAAATGTTTTCTAAAACTAAAACGTTATTTTTATCAATAAATGTTTTAAATGATTGTTTAAAAATATTTTCCATCATAGTTTACATATGTAAATGTTTCCTGATAAGGAAACCAATTTTATTAATTTTATGAATGGTTTATGGTTTTTATGGAATTGAGTTTAGTAAAACACTTTCTATCCCATGGGTTATAACATGATAAAATTCTAATGAAAGCCACTCCTTTTTTCCATGGGTTATTCTATGATGAAATGATTATGGAAATTGGCTATTTTCCACAGGTGATTATATAATGAAATGTTGATAAAATCCATTTTATTTTATGGGTTATTATATTTTTAATAATTTTTGATCATGTGGAATATAAAAATACAATTTTCATTTTAATATGGACGAGACCTATATCTCCCTCCAATGCATTGGGTAAGGATATATAACTCATGAGATAGATATTACTGGAACATAGATTGAACCCAATTTAGTAAGGTAGGTTTTCCACTATTAAGGTCTTGGGAGTGAACCTTGACTACTATGATGTTTCTGGGAGTGAACACATACCACTGTTATAATATTGGTAGTGATCGAAGAATATTATGGAAGTTATTTTCTATGATTATTTGTATTCCAAAATTCCATGACATATTCCAATGTTATTCTCTCATAGAATATGTTCTTATATTTAATTAAGATTCATGTATTATGCAATACCCATAATTAGGCCATGACATAAGATTCTGATCATTGATATGTTGGGTATGGTTTCAATGTGTTATTCTCATGTTATCATACCATTACATTCATGTTATGCTTAAACATCACCCTAGTTAACTATTACTGAGTATCAAAGCTCACCCTTTCTTATATTCCCTTTCCTCATCTTATGAAAAGGTTTTCTTTCATATGATATTTTTAATAAGGGTGTTAGTTATGATGATCATAGATAGTTATTGTGTAGTTTACCTATGGACCCATTGATTCTGTTTTCAAATTTCTATAGGCAATAAACTATTACAATCCTTAGGTGTCTATTATTATAATGTAATAAATATTCTTAAAAAATGATTTAATATCCATATATGATATTCCTGGGTATCTATTGTTGGTATTAGAGGATATTAATAGTTTACCATTGGCAACTAGGATGAAAAAACCTTATTGATATCCCCCATGACATGTTTAGGGATTTGTCTAAGGATTATTCAAAGTATAGGAAAATTTCCATGAATTATTGTTTTGGACATTTTGTGGTTACCATAAAATTACATCCATTTATTGATATTACATGTTGGCGTGGATCTCACACAAATGTAGCTTGGGGTAATGTCGCGAACCAACCCGGGTTGACCCTGAACCAGTCATTTGAGCCGGCCCGCGACATGGTTCGTGGGGCGTTCCCGATCCCCACAAGCTGGCAACTAGTGTGAGTCATCAAAATTAAATAGGTGGGAACGATTTGGTACAAAAGAAAATAAACTAAGTAGCGGAAATTAAATAGATCAAAAGAAAATAAATAAGAAACAACCCACAAAGCTACTAACCTGACCATGACCAAAACTCCACGTGACCCTGTGGGTCACTCTCCAATACCACAACCAACGTCGCTCAAGGTGAACAACTAAAGCTGAAACCTGCAACAGAACTAAAAACAAGAAAACACTATAGGTGTGAGTATAAAAACATAGTAGTCCAGCCCGATATCTAATCCCAATGCAGTTCCTTTAAAATAAAAGAAACACCATTTCAAGTTTGAACTACCATTTATAAAAGTAATGTTTTCTACATGTTACTCAAAAACAAAGTACGAGTCATTGCCCTTATACATTCCTCAAAAATCCAAGTCATTCTTTTAGTGATTCATTATCATTTTTCAAAGGGGAAGTGATCTTTAAATATTCAATTTTCACAAAAAGTATAAAACACCTTTCTTTGAAAATAGTTTACATAAACCACTTTAAAACCACACATCACTTTCTAGTACAAACACTACACATGAAAACGCTACAGTAGTTACAATGTATGGGAATGGAAAAGAAAATATATACAAGTACCATATTCATCAAAATAAGTAACTGAAAGACAATAGACATGGGTGAACCTAGGATATCAAGAATAAACTAGAAGATACCAATACATGAGAAATAATCCTCATTGACATGTCTCACACAATGAAATCAAAATGCCCAATACGCTCGACCATCCTTTCTCAGGCAGGCCTAGGGAAAATCCCATAGTAATAAACCCAATATATCCACCTACTATGGGCCACTAGTCAGTACCATAACCTACCAGTGCAGCAATCATTCATAGAATATTCTCTCAATATTCCAGATTCCCATGTCTCAAGTGTTTGGAAAGGGGGTGAGCCAAACGATCAAAATAGAGCATCCATTCATATATATATATATATATATATATATAAATCACAAAAGGAATCACCCCGATCCACTCCATGGGACAACCTCTTTCCTTTAAACTAATCACGTACCTGGGAGCCTCTAAGAGTGACCTCCCAAAAATGAATTACAAACAATGAAGGAGAGTTATCCTATGAGATTTTTTTATCAAAACATTCTCATCGTTTTCAATAAAGTTCCAAACGGGCATTAAATAAATTTCAGAATAACAACTTTAAAAAGAACCAAAATGGTTTTTCAAGATTTAGAAGAAATCATTTATCATTAAAACCAGAACAATAATTGAAATTCTGTGAATTATGTTTAAAATCCAAACTGGAATTCATTCACTATTGTGCGTCCTCTCATCAAAAAAATGTTTCAAGTGTCATGTATAAAATAAACAGCTCTTTTTAGACCAAATAGTCATTTAAAAATTAATTGCCTTATATTTTCACACATTTATTAAAATTAATAAAATATTTAATTAGAACAAATAGTGTGCGTAAATAGCAATAAAATAATGTAACTTAAAATTTTAAATGCAGTGCAATGGGAACCTACCCCGACTCGCAGCTCGAACACGAAAATGCGACAACAAGACATGCCTCACACAGGTGCACAGGAACACACAAACCGATGATCGCGGTAACGCGGGGTTACCCCGCCAACACGCTGCAATGGAAAAGGTAACTAAAATACATAAACACAGACTTAAAATAATTCAAACGAACAGAAAATGCAAACACCACCTCGGTATGTTTTCAAAAAACAAAACGCACCATCTGAACTATTTAGTGAACCACATTAAAATTTATACAACAATTTTCGAAGAGAGACCCATGACTTTAGACACCTAGAACCATCTCAAAACCCCATCTTTTGATAAAATGCACACCTGTTATTTTCCAAAACAAAACACGTGCCACTTTAAAACCAAAACCACTTTGGACAGCCATAAAAGGACCCCAAAATATCATTTCACATGCTACCAATACTTTAACAAATTCATATAAGGCATTTTATATCACACATATCACATAAATGTCAACCAGACACTTTCTCACAAAAAAAGGCATCCACTCATTATCCAAACAATTCCAAATAAAACCCAAAAAGGGAAAAAACTCAATTTTCATGCCATAAATCCTTTTAAAATAAATGATCCACATTTTACATATTACAAAAAAGGGGAAAAGCTACTAGAACATTTAAACAACCACCTAGGGTGCACATTTTGACCAAAACAACACAATTTTCAACAAACAAGGCATAAACTACAATCCTTGCATACCAAATAAATTATCCAAGTGTTGTAAAACAATACCTATAATCTATAAATGGTGTGAATTGCAAGAAAGTTATGCAACTCAAATTATAAAAGCAAGGGAAATGAGTGACCCACTTCAAAACCATGGCATGATGAAAAACACACACCCAAAAACATTACACGTGGAGCCTAAAACCTTAAACCAATGAAATGAAATCCAAAGCGAAAATGAACAACGTGATCAACATAATAACAAGGGTGAAAATTAATATAGATGTTATACCAGTGGGTGTAAAAAGAGCCGTCAAGATGCACGCTAGTATGGGGTGATGCCGGAAGGTTGTGGGTTGGTTGGGAGAGAGGGGGTGCAGCGGAGGCTAGCTGAAAAAAAGCATCGAAGGATAGCTGGAAAAAGACCAGAGTAGGCGTGGTAGGCCGGAGAAGGTAGGTCACCGGAAAGGGGTTCACTGTCCATAGCAGGACTGGCAAGGGGGAGGGGTCGCTTCGGCCATCAAGGGGCACACCCGAACTTTGCGTGAGAGGGGGCCGTGATCACAAATGGTGGGTGTGCACCAAGAGGAGGTCTTGCCACGTTGGAGAGTGTGCAAAAAGGGGGAAGCTCAGGCGCGTCTGGGTTGCAGGATGCAGCTCGGAGAAGTGGTGGGGAACTGCTTGGCACAGCACACAGGGGTAGGGAAAAGGTGGGGAGCGTCGCGGATAGGAGGGAGGGGAGTGGGGGCGGCCTGCGGCGTGAAATAGGGAAGGGGGTGGGAAGCTGGGTAGACCTAGGGTTTTTCATTTTAACTAATAATAATAATAACAAAATAAAATATGATAAAATTAATAACCATAATAACATAAATAATAATAATAATAATAATATAAATGATAAAAATGTTATAATAATAATTATATCAACAATAATATAATAATAATAATATTATTATTATCAACTATTCTTTCTAAAACATAAACCATATAATCTACACATTCTGAAAACTGGGTACCTGCGCGCTCGTCATATGAAAAAAAAACATGCACGCACATAGTGAACCTCAACGCAGTCCGCTTGGGCACCCGCACAAGAACCTAGGGAGACCACATGGTCACTTCGAACTACTCAGTGCATGTGCACGGGTCTGAAACCCACCAAAAACATTAAATGTCAAAAAAAATTAAACCAGGTCCCAACGCGATCCTTAACGTGAGAACACGGAGCCCAGAAATATTAAAAAAATTATATATTCAAGGTTTGACAATTTTCCCTACCACAGACACCTTTTTCCCCCATAAAGTCACCCCGCGGAATAATAGATAAAACAAGAGACCATGCCCGGTTGAAATTGAATGAAACCACAATATATGAAAATAGGATAAACGAATGTGTTCCCCCCACCAAAAGAATTAAACTAGTGCTGTAATTTAACACCCAAACATACCACCCCAGAATGGTGGGTCGATGTGGGAACTCCCAACCGATCCAGACTTACCTCTATAGCAAGAGTGAAACAACACCTCCGCTGAAACTTGGAACTCTCGACTCAGACCAAGGAAAACCTGACCACTAGAGAAATGCCTCCGAGCAGAACATAACCCATGCAGTAAACCCGAGCATAACCACAAACATCAGCTCTTAATAGGAACTTACAACTTCAAGAGAACACAACTAGACCAAATAAAACTAGAAAAGGGCCAAAAAACCTTTTTTGAAAAGGGCACAATTCTGAAAAACCATGATAAGACAAACAAAACTATTTGGATTACAACAGAACATGTCCACCACAACTCCACGATAAAACAATGGACCTAAAACAACATCATAACATTAACAGCGTAAAAATAAGAACAAAAATACTTTAAATGTTCCACTGCCCACATGAAACACAAAATTCGAACCAAGGCTTCACACGTCTGGAAAATCCTAACTATGCGCGAGCTTCACCCCAAGACTTGTGGCTGGGGTTCTGATGGCAGAAGCATCTCCTGCCTCACAGTCAGGCACTGGAATTCCTCGGGTCACAACTTCCTCTTCCGGTGATGCTTTCTGCAAAACTTCTCCATGTGACCCAGACAACCGCAATGACAACACATCTTTGGGCGGATGTGACATGATGACTTCACGTGCCCGAATTGGCCACACTGGTGGAACACCACTGAATGGTCAGAAAAACTGGAAACCAGATCCACTATAGAGAACTCTTTAGAAATAAATTCACCTGACGCACTCTTCTCATTAAATGGGGGACCTTCACGAGCAACTGGATATGGTGGATTTCCAACCATTTGCACTATGGAGACAAACTCAGCTAAGAACACCACATGCACCAAATTCTCTAAAGTGATGCTCCCAATAAGGTAAGACTCACTCTTTGATCTCTGGATGAAGACCCATGGTGAAGGGAGAAGTCTTCATCCTGTCCTGCGGCACTACCCCCGGAAAAAGAGGCACAAGATCCTTGAAATGGTCAACATACGATTTCACCATCTACTAGAAATGTTAAACATGCATGAGCTCTTCCATTTTCTTCTTCTTCACCTCCACAAGTATAAACCATTGAATGAAGATGGATTTAAAGACATACCACATCATCCCAACTTGCAGTAATGGCTGGGCGAACAACTCCTACTCGTCCAGAGCTAGAACTTTGAAAATACCCAAAACAACATGCACTCTAATAGATTCGGGAGTTCTAAATACCCTGAAAATGCGCTCGACCTCTTCAAGACACTCTACTATCTCTAACAGACTCCAATCACTATGAAGGACAGACAATGTCCGAGAAAGACAAAAAACTGGGCATGACTCATCAAAACACTGTGGACCATTCTGGGCAGCATTTCTGAACAACATATATATCACAAATCTGAAACTGATATCAATCGAAGCAACATCAATAAAGAACCCTCTTCCCAAAACAACCTGCTCAAAAAACCAAAAACCCACAAACATAACCCAAAATTTCCTATCCAAAATTCCTGTTTCATTTTAGATTCCAAATCCACCCTTTTTTTATTTCAAAACCATTTTTTACAAGAACACTCTCCAAATACCAAATCCACTTTTCAAACCAAAATCTCTTTCCATATCCATTTTCCTCTTTAAAATCCAATTTAGAAAACAAGGTCAATCCTTTAATTTCAATAACACCCAGGAAATCCCATGAACCGTTTCACATGTCTTCATCCACTTTCATTCATACGAACCAACACACACTTTCCATGTATCCTCTCACAAGGGAAAAAGTTCATAAGGAGTACCTGAGGTTTCACCCCAAACCATTCATGACCAATTTCTAAGAAAACACCAGTTTTCAAAACCAAAGGCTCTCAGTTTTAAAACCCATTTCATAAATTTAATGTCTTTTAAACGAAATTAGTCTCATTTTCAAAAACCCTATTTTTCATTTCCAAAAATGAACTTACACCAACCAGAATGAAAACGACACACAACTTGCATCAAACCACCAGAGTGAGGGACTAGCTGTCACACTTAACCTGGTGACATGGTAGTGGGCCATGCCCCAAGTAAGCGTCAACAACTAGGAGGAATTCAAATGGTGTACTTGGACTCCACATGGGTCACTACTTCATGTGAGATGACGATGTAACATCGGTTTACCTCTGTTGTCATCCCTCAATCCAAAACAAACTAGAATGAAACAAAGACTGAATTCTCGAACTATCCCTAGCGACTCGAGGTGTGGAATGGGTGAGGGTTCATGATGTCCTTCTCGTACGTACCTCTCGAGTCCCAACAATCCTAATATCCATCTACCAGACATCCAAAATAACAATAACCTCTCTATGATACCATTTTGTCATGAACCAACCCGGGTTGACCCTGAACTGGTCACCCGAGCCGGCCCGCGACATGGCCCGAGGGGCGTTCCCGATCCCCATGGGCTGGAAACTAGTGTCGGGCAACGAAATTTAACAGGCGGGAACGATTTCCACCAAAAGAAAATAAACTAAGCAGTGGAAAATAAATAGAACAAAATAAAATAAATATGGAACAACTAACAACACTACTAACCTGACCACTACCAAAACTCCACGTAACCCCATGGGTCAGTCTCCAATACCACAACCAACGTCTCTCAAGGAGAAAAACTGAAGATGGAACCTGAAACAGAACTAAAAACAAGAAAACACTATAGGCGTTAGTATTAAAACATAGTAGGCTAGCCCGATATCTATTCCCAATGAACTACCTTTAAAATAAAAGAAATACCATTTCACGTTTGAACGACAATTTATAAAAGTAAGGTTTTTTACATGTAACTCAAAAACAAAGTACGAGTCATTCCCCTTATTCATTCCTCAAACCCCAGGTCATTCTTTTAGTGAGACATTAGTATTTTCTATATGGGAAGTTATGTTTACATTTTCAATTTGCACAAAAAGTATAAAACACTTTTCTTTGAAAACAGTTTTCATAAACAACATTAAAACCACACATCAATTTCTAGTACAAACACTACATATGAAAATAATACAGTAGTTACACAGTAAGGGCAATGAAAATAAATATATACAAGTACCATATTCTCCACAGCAAGTAACTGAATGCCAATAGACATGGGTGAACCTAGGAGATCAAGAATAATACGGAAGACACCAATAAATGAGATATCATCGTCGTTGACATGTCACACATGATGAAATCAAAACTCCCAATACGCTCGACCATCCTTTCTCAAGAAGGACGAGAGAAAATACCATAGTAATAAACCCAATATATCCACATACTATGGGCCACTGGTTATTACCATAACCTATCATTTTAGCAATCATTCTTAGAATATTCTCTCAATATTCCAGATTCCCATGTCTTAAGTGTTTGGATAGGGGGTGAGCAAACAGATACCAACCGAGCATCCAATCATATATATATATATATATAAATCACAACAGGCATCACCTCGAGCCACTTCATCGGACTACCTCTTGCCTTTAATCTACTCAAGGACCCATGAGCCTTTAAGTGCGGCCTCCCAAACAATTAATTGCAACCAAGGTAGTAGAGCTATCCTATGAGGGTTTTTATCAAAACCTTTTCATCGTTTTCCATAAAGTGCCAAACATGAATTAAATACATTTCCAAATAACCACTTTAAAAATAACCGAAATTCTTGTTCAAGCATCAGAAGAAATCATTTATCATTCAAACCAGAACTATAATTGAAATTCTTTGAATTATGTTTAAAATCCAAACTGGCATTCTTTCACTATTGTGTGTCCGCTCATTAAGAAAATTTTTACAGTGTCATGTATAAAATAAATAGCAATTTTTACACCAAATAATCATTTAAAAATTAATTGTCATATATTATCTTACAGTTATTAAAATCTATAAATTATTTAATTTGAAAAATAGTATGTGCAAAAATCAGGAAATAATGTAACATAAATTTTAAAAAGCAGTGCAATGGGAACATACCACAACTCGCAGCTCAAACACAACAACACGACAAAGCGACATACCTCACACAGTCACACTAGAACGCACAAACCGATGATCATGGTAATGCGGGGTTACCCCACCATCATGCTGCAACTACAAAGGTAACTAAAATACATAAGCACAGACTTAAAATAATTCAAACAAACAGACAACGCAAACACCTCCTCAGTATGTTTTCAACAAAAAAAATGCACCATATGCACTTTTTAATAAACCACATTAATGTTTATAAAACAATTTTTAAAGAGATACGCACAACTTTAGACACCTAGAACCAACTCAAAACCTCATCTTTTGATCAAACACACAACCATTATTTACCAAAACAAAACATGTGCCACTTTAAAACCAAAACCATTTTGGAAAACCATAAAAGGACCCCAAAATATAATTTCTCATGAAACCAATACTTTATCAAATTCAAATAAGACATTTTATATCACACACATAAATGCCAACCAGACACTTTCTCACAAAAAAGGCAACCACTCATTATCAAAACAATTCCAATTAAAACCCAATAAGGAATAAGAACTCAATTTTCATGCCATAAATCCTTTCAAAAAAATGCATTACTTTTTAAGTATTGTGAACAAGGTGAAAAAGCTACCATAACATTTATACAACCACCTACTGTGCACATTTTGACCAAAATAACATAATTTTCACCAAACAAGGCATAAAATACAATCCTTTCATACCAAATTAATTATCCAAGTGTTGCACAACAATACCTATCATCTATAAGAGGTGTGAATTGAAATAAAATGATGCAACTCAAATTATAAATGCTGGTGCAATGAGAGACCCACTTCAAAAACATGGCGTGACGAAATACACACACCCAAAAAAATCCCACGTAGAGCCTAAAACCTTAAACCAATGAAATGAAATCCTAAGCTGAAATGCACAACAAGATCAATAGAATAAAAAGAGTGAAAAATGAAAATAGATGTTATACTGGAGGGGGAAAAAGTGTCGGAAAGATGCGCGATAGTAGGGGCGAAGCTGGAAGGTTGTGGGTTGGTTGGGAGATAGGGGGTGCACGGAGGTTGGCTGAAAAAAAGCACCAAAGGCTGGCTGGAAGAAGGTCGGAGTAGGCGTGGTCGACCGGAGAAGGCAGGTTACCATGAAGGGAGTCGCTGACCATAGCAGGACCAGCAAGGGGGAGGGGTCATGTCGGCCATCAAGGGATGCACCAGAACTGTGCGCGTGAGGGGGTCGCGATCGGAAAAGGGGGGTGCGCACCAAGAGGAGGTCGTGTCGCGATGGAGTGGGCACAATAAGGGGGAAGGTCAGGCGCATCTGGGTTGCAGGAAGTAGCTCAGAGAAGAGGTGGGGCGCTGCTGGTCATGATGCACAGGGGTAAGGAAAAGGGGGGGGGGAGCGTTGTAGTTAGGAGGGAGGGGAATGTGGGTGGCTAGCGGCACGAAATAGGGAAGGGTGTGTGCATCTGGGTAGACCTAGGCTTTTGGTTTATTTTTTTTTCATTTAATCTTATAGTAATAATAATAAAAAAAATATGATAAAAATAATAACCATAATAACATAATGTATAATAATAATAATATTATAAAGGATAAAATAATAATAATAATAACAACAACAAGATAATAATATTATTATTATTATTAACAACTATTATTTCTAAAACATAAACCATATCATTATCAAATTCTGCAAACTGGGTACCCGCGTTCTTGTCGTACGATAAAAAAACATGCACACACATTGTGCACCTCAATGCAGTCCATTTGGGCACCCGCACAAGAACCTAGGGTGACCACACTATCACTTCTAACCACGTAGTACCCGTGCATGGGTCTGAATCCCCCAAAAAACATTAAATGTCATAATTGTTATTATACCAGGTCCCAGCCCGATCCTTCACGCGAGAACGCGGAGCCCAGAAATAAAAAAAATTAGAATGTCAGGGTGTGACATGTAATTACTCCAAAAAGTGAACTTTGAGAAAGAATTGATTGTTACCGAGTCCAGGAATTGGGCCTTATTAGACACCTATTTTTACATTATCGAGGTATGTGCTTTTGAAATTCACGAACTCTTTATGGACCCTCATGAGGTATTTAAATTGATGATGATTGTGTATGAAGTAGGATAAAAATAAGGAGTAATATATTTAATAATGTGTCCTGATTTACTCATTATATATGTGATTTTGAATTATTATGTGGATAACCATCATGATTATTATTTCTCACATAATGAATTTTTTAGTAAGTTGTAAAACCTAAAGGAACAATGTTAATGATGAGTGTGATGAACATTGAAATTATTTTCCCCCCAGCTATCCAAACATTAAGAGAGGTGGAATAAAAAAATTCATCACTATCATCACACGACTTTCTCATGATATGAACCATTATATACTTCCAAACAATCAAAGTACATAACTACATTTTATTATTTGTTTTATGACGAAACAAGGACATTATTTTAGTGTGTAATATCATTAAATAGTTCGAAATAAATGGATAAGAATTACTAAAAAGATATTTTACATTCTCTAATTTTTTAACATTAAAAATTCATTTTGGTTATGTACTATTTGAAAGGTGAATAAGATCAATGGTGGAGACATATAAAGAATATGAGGTAACATGGTGAAATTTAATTCATGAATTGGTATTAGTTCCAGAACATATTTTTCAATAATTAAATTCTTTATATTCTTCATATGAAGATGGAGAAGTATTTACCTGATCAATAGAAAAAGGACAATTAATCTATTGGTACCTATGAGGAAAATTTTACAAGACTTATGGGGTATGATTCTTGTATTATCATCCAAATTGAAAGTACAGTTGATTAATTCTTCATTTGCACCAAACCATGTCTCTAAAGGGAATTATCCAAAATAAAATTCAGTAGATCTGATGATATTGTTCAATGTGATTTCCAGGTGGAAATGTTTGTTAGAGTTAAGTATGAATCTCATGTTTTTGATAAGAAGAAAAAATATAATTTAAAATAAAATCTATGATCCATGGAGGGAAACAAATTGCCTATGAGTTATACTCGAAGTATGGGAAAATCAGGGAGTAAATTGTATTAATGTGAATATGAAATGTTTTAATTATGGAAGGAATGGTCAGCAGGTAATTGATTTCCAAATATATTGGATAAAAGTAGATAATTATGAGAATATAGATAAAGATACATTGAATGCAACACCCACACTCTAGTGTTCCAAATGAAAGGATTATGGGAATTATTCTAACCAATTCAAAAACATGAAAGTAAATGGAGATCATAGACATCATCATCCTCTTAACCCATTACATAATGGAAAATATCATGTGATTAATTTATCTGATGCGGGTCACAATAACTTCATGGTTATTGATAAATATAAAATCCCCCCTGAAATTGTTAATGCCCTTTTTTCTCCAAATCTTCCTATTCTTTCGAATCAAAATAAATTTATATGGGTATCATGTTTCCAATAAAATTGATATAAAATTAGTATTTAAAAACCAAAATTAATGATGATAACATATCATGTCTATAATTACACTCCAGTTGATGTTTTTGGTATTGTGCATCCTGTAAATTTTTTCATTCTTTCTCTGGTTTGATTTGGTGTTATATTGGTCATGGATTTTCATTCTCTGTATAAATCCCATATAAATTGTTCAGGAGGGGATGTTAAATTATTTATTCTAAATAAAAAATTATTGTCTATTAATGTGATGATATGTACAAAGATTTAATGATATAACATCCATTTTATGGGTCTCAAGTCCCATTCCTAGAGGGGTTTATCTCAATGGTAGGATAGAAACATGAAATCAATGTTGTGCCTATTGTGATAGAATGTTTTGATGTAATTTTAGAGAATTTATTGTCTTTAATAAAAAATATTATGTTGGGTTCTCAATAAAATTCAAACATATGGCCTTGAAAATTTCAATAAATCCCCAAATAACGGCCATGATTGAATTGCAAGAATTAAAGAAGCAACTCAACTATAGACATCACAAGGGATTAATTCATCCATGTGTGTCACCTTAGGATTCACATTTTCTTTTTGTAAAATTTGAATATTTATAAATGTAACGCTTTAATGATTAAAAGGAAATAAACAATATCACAATTAAGAAAAAGTATCCACTTCACTGTTTTACATATTTTTTTAATCAATTGAATGAAGATCATTAATTTTCGATGATTTAACTACATTAAGGATATAATCAATTAGGGTTAATAAACAAGGATACACCCAATATATAATTAAATAAAAGGTATTGAAACTATGAATATATACTTATTCCATTCAGTCTTACTAATTCCCCAGGAATCTTCGTGGATTTAAGGATTAAAATATTTTGAGATTGACTGGACTAGTTTTTGGTATTATTTATAGATGAAATTATCATCTATTAAAATAGAAAGTTAAACCATGAAAAATAATTTTTAATTGAACTAATGACCCTAAGGAAGTATAATATATATAAAAAATTAATAATGTGTGAATTTTGGTTTCAAATGATTTTATTTTCGAAATATATAATATAAAGAAAGGGTATATCGGTAGATCCATCAATGAAAAAGGATATTGAATGTTGGAATAGAACAACCAAGGTGAATGAGATTTTTAGTTTTCCTATTTTATCTTGATATTATAAATGGTTTTTGAAGAACTTCTCTTGACTATCTAATTCACTAACTACGTCAACTCAGAAGGGAACCATTTTTCTTAGTGGGGATACATTTGATGAAAATATCAAGGAATTAATTATATTATTAGTCAGTGAACATATACATACATTAAACTATATTGGATAATGATTTTAAATCAATAGTTATTCATAAAATGATGTTTTTGAATTTTTCAAATGAAAAATGTCATGGTTATAGATGGATCTTCATGAATATTTAAGGATTCATGGGAAAAACGACCAAACTGATGATTTGGAGTTAGCTATGATAAAATTTTTCATAATGATATAGAGGAATTATATTTATAGAGAGATGTGCGAGATATATAATGATCATAAACGTTTAATTTATATATTTTCACAGAAGTAGTTGAATATGTGCTAAAGAATATTGTTAGATATGATTAAATATTATGACTGGTAAAAACATTATCATCCAGGTAATTTGAATAATAGTGTGTACAATGCTTTTAGTTGAAATGATAATGATAGATTATACAATATTAAGATTACAAGAGATCCAATATATCGTTATTTGTAAAGGGGTGGATCAGGAAATCTTGAAGGAATGAGAAAAATATTATCTTGATCAATTGAAAATTCAATCATCTATCCAAATATAAATTAATGAGGTATAAAAGAATGATGTAGATCTAATAAAATAAGTTTATGAATGTTCTTGAGTTTAACCATAAGCGTGATGGAAAAATAATAACCAGGAACCGTGTATGTGTTTTATACATACCACATTTAACTGCATATTTATAGGCGACTCATACTTCTTCATTATTTGTTCATCTAGGATGTATGAAGATGTGTATAGTTTCAAAAGTCTATTCTTATGGGATGGAATGAAGAGTGATATCATAGATCTTGTATCTAATTTCATCATATTTAATCTTGATAAAGATCAAATAATAAATAATAAGGGGATTATACATCATTTTAACTATACCATAATGGAAATAGTAAAACATCACCATGTATTTTTTTTAATTAAATAAAACAAAATGTACAAAGGGAATAATGTTATATGTTTTGTAATATATAACACTAATAATAAATCACACATAATCTCTATGAGAGAATAATTATCTTTGGGTTAGCCTTCCCGGGTATATAATAAATAAATAGAATTGTGTCATGGGGTACGACATTCCATTGTGTCTGATTAGGATCTGGGGTTTACGTCAATGTTATGGAAACATATTCAGTAATCTACTGATAAAAAGTTATGAATTAGAATTATATATCATCCTCATATATATGATCAATATTAGAGAAAAATAAAATCCCTATACTATATGTTGAAATATTATTAAATGTATTTAAAAGGTGGTAGGTATCAATACCTTCATCTTATTGGTTTTCTGTACAATAATAGATTTTACTAAAGCACTCAGATGTCTCCTTATGAAGCCTTATATGGATAGAAATGTAGAGATATAACATGTTGTAATAAACTTAGTGAAATAAATCTACTGGGACATGATAAAATGAAGAAATTTTGGAGAATACTAGATCTATTAAACAACACATCAAGACATCTTATTTTCTGTAGAAACATTATGTTAACAATTATCATCATGATCCAAAATTTGAAATTAGTGGTAATTTTTTTTAAGAATTTCTCTATAGAAGAACGTTATGAGGTTCAAGTGGAAAGGAAAACTGAACCTCAGTTATATTGGTCCCCTGGAAGTTCTTGATCATATTGGCACCATATCATTTCTCTTTGTTCTTCAACCGAACCTCCCTCAAGTACCAGATGTTTCCCATGCATCTCTCCTTATGAAGTACATACCGAACCATACACATTTTATGAACATAGAGGTTATATCATTGGAGAAAGATACTCTATTTGAGGAACTACTAGAAGAGATTTTGTATCTTAGATAGAATGTTTTATGAAATAATACCACTCACCTGGTCAGTGTTTTGTGGTGAAACAAGAATTTTTATGATTCATTGAGGGAGCTTGAGGATATGACGAGGCGTAATTGTCATCATTTTATTTATATCAGAGTTATTAATTTTGAGGGTGAAATTCATTTTATGGGGGATAAAATATAACAACCTATGTTATAATGAATTTTTTCAAATAAGTTAAAATGTTTTGTTATATTTGGTTACAAAAAACTAAGATAGTCATGCACTACACCATGACCTGATTATCTTGGGTCATACATGAGAATTAGTTTTAATTAAACAATGATATATTATTAATATAGTTTTTTAAACATGACCATTATAAAATAGAAATTAATGTTTTTAAATGAATGGTAAAAATGTACTATTAAATATTATTTATAATGGTTTCATATAAGGTAAACATATTGATAATGATGTACTTTATTTTTAGTAAAGTATTTATGTACTTTAAAATTATTATTTTCTCAAAAAAAGTTTTTATCACATTCTTTTAACATTAAAACAATAAATTTATCACACTCTTAGATAATTAATTGGATAAAATAAAATTCATTGTTTAAATAATCATGTCAAATTTACCTTAGGTTGATTTTTTTTTGTATTATTATGAAATGTTTTAGTTCTTGATGAATATTGAAAAACTGAATTTTAATTGTAAAATGAATTTATTTTAATTTATTTATAAATATAAATATTGTTTAAAATGGTTTTAAAGTAAAATTAGGTCAATTATACACCCATTTATCAAATTTATTCCATTTTAATCAATTTTATTTTTAATTTTGATATAAAAACATTGTAAACATTTGAACTTTTTCTCCTATAAAACATACTTTCTACTCACATCAATGGGATTAATATTAAATTAAAATTTCCTATTTATATTATTGGGAATTAAAAAATGGATTCCATTTTTTTAATTATAATAATTTTGATGATCTAGTTAGGTACACATAATGTTTTAACAATTTTAATAGAAACAAATCACAAATTATTTACCGCGTTTAAGGTAAAAATGGATTTACAGGGGGTTAAACTAAATTGGTAAGGTTTGAAATGAACTGTAAAAATTTCTTAATTATATTTCATTCCCATATTTGTACCTTATATTTTCTATGCTTATAATTTTATCAAATTTTAACCCATTATTTAAGTGAAAAAACAAAGGTAAATGTTTTTTAAAAAAAAATTAAAAGTCAAACGCTCATCACACATATAAATGTATGTTATCCATCCTATATTATTCATATATTAAACACTTTAATTATGAATAATTACTACCAAAATTACTTCCCAACTTCCCCTTCTAATATTAAAATCCTTCTTTTGAAAATAAATCCATCCTTATAATGGTCTTAATGAAAACCTAAGGACGATACCCAAAGAATATTTAATATTCATTAATGACAATTTTTGATTTATTTCATCGTCCACATCCATAAATCATTTTTACAACGTCATAAAATAATGAACACATTATATAACATATAATGAGATAATCTTATGTTATGTAAATTACCTACAACCATCTCCACCTCCATAAAATTGGTTATAAAATCATCATTCATGTGTATGGCAGACTACCACCTCACAAACCGATGTCATTCATTTTTCAATTACCTTATCTCATGGTTATAAATAAGTATGGATTTATTACTTATATATTATATTTATTATATTAATATGATTCTGAAATTATTATATCCCACATAACATCATGCTTTCCATTCTAGGTAATACGATAACAAGACATCTATGTATAGTGAATTATTGTGCCATGAAGTGATTTGATTCATTCACAAATTATATGGACTTTAATAAGGATATTTTTGATGAAAATATGTGATATATCTCACATTAAAATTATTATCATTTATAATATAGCTTTAAAAATTATATCAATCAATCCAAAAGGAAAATGGAAATGGTGTTAAAGCATAAGTATGGCCTACCATCTCTATGAACAATGTATTTAATTTTCTATCACTAAATTTTAGAGATAAATATAAATATATATTGAATATATGTTATATTAATATGATTTTTAACATTTTAAATATTTCCAAATAATAATTGATGTAATATGACAAAAATTATAAAAAATAAAAACATATTAAAAAAACAATTATTACCTGTAATAACACATTAACATGAAATTGATAATAAATGTTTAGTAAAAGTCATAATAAAATCATATATTGTATGATATATGTAAATATTTTTCTATAATAAATTTATGATAAACATAAATTTATTATACACTATTTTGAATATGTACGTTCGATGTCAATAAATTATATAATGTATTTTTTATATCAATTTTGTATCTTTGATATGTAGGTTATGTATGGATCTATATTCTTTGACGAGGTATATATATTGCTGCATTAATATATAATATCATGATTTTATTTATCTTAATGATAATTTCTATTCTTTTTTATTTTATTCCTTCATGGGGCATATGATTCAAAGAGACTAAATTTGTAATGATTCTATGATAAAATATCATTGTTTATCAAGAATATTTATGATTATATTTATAATGATAAAAATATTTGACCTATGTCTCAATAAACTAATTAATTTTGTTCTCTTACGGTTATGTATGACATATACAAGTAATAATGCCATTTGGACATAATTTGGATGTAAAAATAATTAGAAAATGATTTTTTTAAAATGAATCTATGTTTTTCTCTTTTTTTGGAAGTTTACTTTATTCGTACTCTTGTTTTATTAAATTGATTTCATTAATATCTTATTAATATACTAATATTTTTAGAAGACATTTTTACACATGTTTGTCCTTTTTAAAAAAAACATTGAAATTATCATAGTTTTTTCCAAAACAATATATGTTTGGCATTTAATGAGAATTTGAAATTAATGTTTGATTAAACATGTATAAAATAAAAGAAAAACCTCATAATCATTATTTTAATGAAATGTTATATTATACGTTTTCAATTTTATTTTCAAATAAAAATATTTTCAAAAATATTTTTTGTTTTAAAAAGTTTTCAAATGTCAAAATTAAATTTTCGTGAAGAAATGATTTGAATTATAATTCAGAATTATTTTATATATAATTTGATATATATTGATGTTACATATTCATTATAGGGGATATGATATACGTATTACACAAAATTATCTTTCTGAATATTTAATTATTATGATGTAATGATGTTTATTAAACCTATATCATTCTAGGGTTATACCATGATAATTTCTTATGAAACCTGCATCATTTTAAATTGGTTATGATATGACTAATTTATTATCAAACATGTCCCTTTTCCATATAGTATGATATTATAATGTTTTATTGAAATCCATTTCATTTCATGGGTTATGATATGTTGAATGTTTTATTATATTGTGGAAGACATAAATATTGTTTTCATTATGATATATGTGGGATCTATATGTCCCTCTAATGCATTGGGTAATGATTTATATCGCATGTCAGTGAAAAGAGTGGATCACGGGGTGAACCTAGTTCATTTAGGGGACATTTTTACATATAATTGTAATGAGATTGATCCTTTACTACTATTATGGTTAAGTTAATTAATCCATATGACTATGATTGAAATTTTAATGATCATTGACTACTATATAAATTAATTTCTATACTTATTAATATTCCAAAATTCTATGTTTTATGTCTATGTTATTCTCTAATGAAACATGTTATTTGATTTAATTATGATTTTTTCTTATGAAATTACAATATTATTCCATGAATCAATATTTTTCTGTTAGATATGTATGGTATGGTTTTCATATGCTATGAACTTGTTCTAATAAACTATGTTCATGTTGTGCTTATGTATCCCCCTTTTTCACCTATAATCAGCATCTAATCTCACCCATTTATTTGTTTTTCCCCATGTTATTAAGAAATTAATTATGTATGATATTTTTAATATGTGTGATAGTTTTGAAAATCATAGTTTGATATGATGTAGTTCATGAATGGACTACTTGTTTGTGTTTCCATGTTTCCAAATACACTAAATTATTATGGTCCTCATGCCTGTAGTTGTGTAATATAATTAATATTAATAAAAAATTATTTAATATCTCTATATGATAATCCTCGTCATAATAGCTTTATCCAACATTTTTACACAAAAAAATTTAAATATTTTTTTTCTATGGTCCTTACCACCTTAACATCCATAAAACACAATTTATGTCTTATTTGATGTGTTTATGAGTTATATTATCTATATATGGTTAATAATATGTTGATATATTTGGTTATGGATAATAATAATATTTTATACACTAATACACATCTAGTTTAACTAATTTTTTCGATATTTATTTTATTTTCCATTAGACTCATTGGTATGTCGATTCCTCATAATTCATAACAATGACAAAAAAATAAATTTCAGAGTGAGTATCAAGAAATAATAAATAGAGTAATATATCATATTATAAAGAGAATCAATCCAAATTATTCCTAAATTATAACACATATGACAATTATGTTTATCCTATTTCATTTTTTTTCCAATATAGGTTACATTAATTCATATATTACATCAGTTTATAACACCATCCTTAAAAATAACTAAACACTAAATTGATAACTAGAATGAAGACCCATTGTGAACAAACATAAATATTATGGTATTTTATAAGAATATTCATTTCTTATCACAATAAATCACACATTAATACCAATAAATTCAGTATCATTGGATATTAGATATATTATCATCTTATTATACAATAAGTATTTAAATTTTCCAAAAACATTATCCACATGTGATTTCCATATACTCAAATCATGTTTCATATTATTATTCTTAACATGGGGAATGGAAAGACAATAATGGGGTTATCTTAGATGATTATTAAAGATTTAACATTAAATATAACAATGGAATATCATAAGTGAGTATTACATGAACTTGTTTTTATACCACTATAATGAAGTTATATGAACATAGTCTAAGAAAATCATACCAAATAAAATATTTAAGATTATATACAAGTATTGATATAATTGTTTTTTAATTCCTTCATAAATGGATCATAGGAAAATGTAAACATTATTCAATAATCATTATATATTAATAAAAAACATTGGAATATTGGTTAACATTTTGATATTGAAAAAAATGTATTAAAAACTATTTCTTATGTCCAATATCATTTTAAAGACCATAATCACATTGTTAATATATTATCACAGTTTATTGATTTTACACATCAATCTCTAACATTTTAACTCAATAGATATAAGTATTTACCCAATTCAATGGAAGGATCCATAATTTTAATCCCACCTATCATATAAACATTAGGTATTTAGCTACCTCCACACTCCCAAACATGTTATATCAGGAGATATAAATCCTTACCAAATATATTGTAGGGATAAATAGTAATTTTTCTCACCAACAATTTAATGAAGAAGCAATACTTATATGTTCCACAGGAAATTGGAAACAATCATAATTCAATCATATAAAAACATACACATTGAAAAAAATTAGAATTTATGAAAACATCCATAAACCAATATCCTTATCCATTCATATAGGGTTGGTATATGGTATCATTAATTAATATTAAAAATGAAATATAAAAAACAAAAAATGATACTTACATACTGAAAAAACATTATTTAATATCATTATAAATTTTATTTAAAAAATATAAAGAACTATCCAGCAATTTAGGATAAATTAAATTTTTTAAAGGAGATGGATTATAAAGGAATGTAGATAAGATTTTAGATTGAAATAATTTAAATATTATAAACTAATACCTATATTTAAGATTAAATAGGATGGTGGTTAAATGTGTTCATGTGTAAACCATTAAAAAAATATATTTCATTCACACTTTCAAAAAGAATGAAAAAGGTAATCTGAAAGAATCATTGTAGAAAATGTCAAAAAGTGATTGCATTAATAATTTTGTAATGAATTTCAAGGAAAATATAAATTCTCCAACTAAAATCATATAATTAATGATGTATAAATTTATAAAAAAAGTAAAAATATAATAATATTAGAGATACATTCTCTATTGAAAAGATAAGAAATAGTCATCTCAACTTATTGGAAGCATTTCAATTAAATTGTAATTGAAATAAAGTTGAAATAGTATAATTTCATATAAAACCTATAAATATTCACATAATAAAAAAATAAAAAAATAGAAAGTTAATATAAAACACACCCAAAATGGAATTTATACAACGACATTCTCGATTTCAATGTGACTTGGAAAAAGAACCTCGTACATGAGACGTCTTCTTTGTCGAACATTACCTGTATACATATATAATAAATTTTATAATTGATATTATTTTAATTATGAAATCTATTTATATATAGTATATTTATTAACATTATTTTATATTTATTCACTACATATATATTAATTTGTTATTCTTAAAAAAATAATTTGGTTGATAAATGTTCTATTTTCGATGCATGCTTCAGTTTGGAAGATTGTGTACCTTCTCCTTCATCATCTATATATTGTTCATTGTGATTTATTTTTTGTTTTTGATATATTTATATAGTCCCATGGTCATTTAATGGAAGTTATGATAATGGTTCACATGGAATGTGTAAAAATATATTTGATAGAAAGTGTTTAATTTAAAAAAAATGAATCAATTGGTGAATATACATTATAATATTACAAATATAGAAATATGAAATAATATATAATATATAATTATTAAGTATTATTAAAATTACATTTTAATATTATTTAAGGATTTAAACATTATATCATTGTTCATATGGGAATAAGAACATACCCAAACAAGAACATATTATAACGACTGAATGAGTGAGAACATGTTATTTGAAAATTATAATATCACATTTACATAAGATTATTTATTTCAAAAAATTATTAAAGTGATTAATAATATTTATAAATAGGCAGAGGAATAAGATAATGAATAATGATTATAGAGAGGATAACAGTTACATTGAGGACTTCAATCGCTATATTTTGAGTTTTTTTTGAAAGGAGCGGTTTTAGGCATCTTCTTGTAATTAGATGATTTTAAACATGGGAGGGGATTTTTATAGATATAATTTAAGAAGTAATTAAAAATTAATATGGAGGAATAATGTAAATAGATGTGGTTTGATGAGGGGTCCTTTATAGGCGATGAGTGGTGTTATTCTGTATACTCATTTCTTACTATAAAAAGAAGATAAAGAACATCTGAACAAGACATTATTATTAAAAAAAATATACTATTTTTAGTTTAATATTATACCATAATGAATAATTTTACAATTATATTAATGTTTCATGTATAACAAGATATTGAATAGAGTATATTAATTTAAAGGAAAATACATACAAAAACCATGGTGTGATACAATTCCCATAACGAAAAAAATCGATGGATAATGTGTACTCGTGATTCTATAATTTGTATTTAAATTATCATAGAAGATGCAATAAACTCAAGATCAACTTTTAACCATTTCCTAAAATGATATTTTTCATGAATTTATATAATTAATTTATAGTCATATAAAACATTATAATAACCTATACACCATTGTGGACATTCCAAATGATATAAAATTTAAAATATCAGCTCTTTTATTTCAACCCATCTTATATACCATGGAAGAAATGCCCACATTTTCTCATCATTTGGTGACATTATTAAAAAAAATCCTATCTAAAGTATCAAGCATCAATGGCCATTATCATTAATATGAAAAAGTATTTTTTAAAATTGTCGCTCAAAACCATGTCCTTCAAAAATAATTTAATACAATCTATTGGTACATTCAAAAAGTCCAGTTCAAAAATTATATTGACACTATCTATATAAGAAAATTCTATATTTCAGAAATATATATTTTCTATAAACATCTAATCTCAAACATAAATTATATGATGTACATATTGATATGTATTTCATTAGTTTGTACTTTATGATAAGTATGCCATTTACATCAAATACAACCCATGTAAAAAACTCCTTACATAAGTATATATTATCTATTAATCCCACATTATACAAAAAGGTCTATATAATTTGTTTTCATAGTCATGATTCAACTATAAGACTCATGTTCATGAATATGTTGGATTGTTTAATCATTTCTATTCCCCTATAATAATTTAGTGGACTAATTTTACTTAATAAATTTATTATATGTTATCTATGATAAAAATCCAAAATTTACAACACTATATTCTAAAATAACTCATTGAATACATGTTGTTTCATCCTAACAAATCAGAAAGTGAACTCTGCATACGTAACTATAATAGGTCAGGTGCTAGTGACTATTGATTTTGTATCCAAAAAAATGATGGGTGGAATTACATATAATCCAAACCACTATACAACTAACGTGAAACATAATCCACTATAATACCAAATAATAAAAAGATATGAAATATAAAACATGTACATATAAAAAAATAAATATCCCAAAATATATAATTCAAAATCATTCTTAATATGGATCAAACCAATATGATCACTATAAATAAATACCCTAAGAGACCTAAAAGAATATCTCTTACCAATATATAGCATCTATAATAATCCACCATTGATATATAATTATCTTTATGAATAAAATATCATAATCGAATAATTATACATATAATGGTAATAAATAATATAATATATAGTCATCATTATTAGTGATATTCCATTTATAACACATCATTATCTAATAACACTATCTAATGATATATTTTTTAAAATAAATATAATCTCAATACATATTATCTTATGTAAAAAATATCATTAATGAAACATTCAATAATAAGGTTTTTTAAATCTCACAATCATCATACTATCCAAATAATTTTACATTTAAATAAATATGCACTATCAATTCGAAGTATAATAATAAGAGGATCCCATGTGATCAAAATAATACTATATTCCAAAATGAAACAAGGCTCTTATCTTGATGTAATCTTATTATTACATTAATCACTCAAGGATGTGTAACAGTTTTCATGATCTGTACATCTATAGATTCATCACAAACTTCCTTGAATAGATGTTGGTACACTATAAACCCTGATATGAATTATTTAAGTAATTAAATTACATAAAAAATAAAAATAATATTCTCATATCATATCCCATCATAAGTTCCACTCCTAATGAATCACTCAGATAAAACATCATATATTTATAGAGAAGCACCCATATGTTGTTTATCATGCTGGATAAGATCATATATGGAATTTCTAATCCAAGACTACATAAATGAGTGATAAAATATTAATATCTTATTTCATCATTATCAACATTGATTCTATATCATTCGAAAAGAAATAGTGTAAAAAGATATGTTAAATCATCAAATTTATCACCACCAATTGTATGTCTATGAATTTAGGTATGTGTATGTATGATTATCATCAATGATCTCAAATTTATAACTATTTTTTGTCTTTATGAGGTATAAACATATATAACATCAATGGATTCTAACCAAGAGCAGTGGGTGTGAAAAAAAATACATGGATTCCATCCTATGTCTCTGGACCAAATTTAGTGGTTGACTATGAGATTAATAACTCTCGTGTGTCATTTACATCAAAATTTTATAACCACCAAACTAAACCATCTATAAATATAATTTCATAGCCAAATCAATAAAAACATAACAATGATGGTTAAAAAATAATTCTCATGAGACTTCTATTTATTTTTTTACGTTACATTTATACCTTGATTTAGGATTCTCAAATCCCAGATATTTCAAATACAATTAATATAATATGTCATTTATAGATACATTAGTTTTTCAAAATCATTATTTATGTATTATGATCAAATTTATTTCATTATTAGTAACCAATTAATTGTGAAAATATTTCACCTTATAATAACATTTCAAAAATTCATGTCATTGACATTATCTATTGTAATCCTGTAGCATTATATTTATTAATATATTTAGTTATCTAAATATCATTACATATTCCAGTATAAATATATTTGAATGGGTCATCTAAATATAAATTCTAGGTCATGTGGATTTAACATCAAGACCATCATATCATAGAGAGAATATTATGAATATTAAAGTTCCCTAAAAAAACCCAATTAGAAACACTGATTGATTTCATTACAAATACATTATAATATTCATTTTTCATCCATCATCAGTATTCATTACCATATTAAAATTCAGAATATAAAATAATGAATAATGAATAATTGCTAAATCTATCAATTATCATATAATATTGGTGTTATATCACAGAAATATACACATTTCTACGTGGAATCAATTATATTTCATGAATGTTTCCCTAAATATAGATGCCTCAATATAACCAATCATCTAATATGAGAGAAATTTTATATAAATAGGTATTTCAGGTGATAATTTAGTTTAATATAAATCATAATATTTATTTTTAAAATACTTAACCATCATAAGAAATTTGACTAGTGCCACAAAAACTGAGAAGTATCACCCAAAAGGAAATTCCCCATTATTTAAATAATTAATATGTTCGTTTCACACTTCATCTCATTTTTAATTAGGGAAATAATTTTTTACCAATTTATTAAAGGAAATTCATATCCAAATTATAATCGTAGTTGGTTAATCAAGAAAGAGGACTAATTTAATAATAATTTGTAATGATTATAATGAAACTAAAAAGGGATACAAATTCAATGTATAGAAAATATTATTCTTAAAATAAATCTATATTATTACAAAAGATATAAAAATTATGGATCTATGAAAATGTTACTTATTTTTCGAGAAATATTTCTTTCAATTGAGGAAAAACATTTAGAGTCTTATCGTAGTCATATAAATTTGATAGAAATTCAATAACTCTTACAAAAACATTATATTTTGTATAATACTTTAATGAGTTTTTTTAATATTATATGAGTAATAATTTCCTAATTTACTCCTATATATGGAATGGAATATTAATTTACAATAACTAAAAATAAAAATTTTAAATTCATTTTTTCATATAAAACATAATTTTTGGTTTATTATTGTATTATAATTAGTTATATAAGTCAAATATAATATACAAGAGGAAACACAAATCAATTAATATATAGTTTAATTGATTTTTGATTATTTTTTATCTATGTAAATGTTTTTTTATTTTACAATTGTAAATTTATAAAATCTTTAGAAACACATATATAAATTATTTCCACATAATTTTACTGTTATGTTAAGTTATTTTTTCATCTATTTATATATTTGACTTACCTAAACTATTGGTATTGTTTGATGTTAAATATGGTTCTTAGGAGATAATGGAACATGTTTTTCACCTATTTTGAGTAATGATATTGATTTTTTTTCAAAATCTAGTTATAATAGTTACAGATATTTTCATTTTTTATTTATTGAAATTGATAAGTACTTCATAAGTAATTTTTCAATAATTTTTATATAACAAATATTCAAGGAATAAAATGAAATAATTCATATAATTTTTCAAGAAAGTATTTTTAAGAAAAAATCATGACTAATGATATTGTCAATTATTGTATCATGTAATTAAAAAATCTTTGATTTATATAATTACAAATATTTTATCATATTATGAAAATATTTCTCAGATCATATAATAAATTCTAAAATGTGTTCTAACTCAATTATGACATTCTTTCTATACTCTAAAAATCAATTTTCTATATTTTTAGTGTAAAAGTTTTATATTACGTGTGGAGATAATACAATGGTTAGATTCTGTGTAGTATGGTTCTGGTTGTGAGCCCTTATATTGGAAAAAAGTTATCTTCTTTCAATCACCTGATATGATTTCTAGTGGACATGATATTGAAATTTAATACACCCAACCAATTTTTGGTATTATCTAAGTGGAGTTGGTGACTTTTTTAGCTTCACCAAAACACTTAAATAATTAATATATCATATAGAATTTATTTACTTTTTTTTATTTTTATATAAGACCAATTTTGAAATAATAGTAACTAAAACGGAATGTTATCATATATAAGAAGATTAAATTTTTTAAAAATCTATTTAACTCCCCACGATTGTCATCTTTTATTAAATTGGGATAAATTTTATAAAATATTATATTAATTTAAGAACACTATTACATAATGGGAAAATTTAATGAATAAAAATTATATATTTATGGATTTTGAGATGAAATATGTTTATATGACATAATGGAGATAAAATATATTGCTAAAGTATGAGTTTATTATAGATTCTATGCTCATTGTTTATTTTAATTCATTATTTTTGGTAGTATTTTTTATCCATTATTGTATATATAGTAAGCCACTCACTATTGGTAGGAGTGGTCCATATTTGGGGTTACCCATGGTGAGGTATAAAACCTAGCAAGAACTAGTTTGAGGTAGTTATCATTGGAGAGGAGTTACATCTCTAAAGTCACCGATAATAGTGCACTATTATATTTTTTCACAGTATTAATGAGTAATTCATCAACATTGAGGAGCTAGTATTGAGAAAAACATAGTATATCTTTTTTTCTTTTTATGAATGATTTAATTTCTTATTTTAGTTGATAGTATAGGGAATAATCATGTCACTATAAAGTTAGAATCTAAATTACTTACCTTTCCTATAATTAGGTAAATATCCAAAATAACTATGATTAGATTAAAGTAGAAAATGCTAAAGGAATATATCAGAGTTCAAGAATTAATTCATCCACTTCCACTTAGGAATATTCTTAATTTACAGTAGTACTAATATCATTGTATAATTGATTGATAAAATTAAAATCATAGAAAATCAACAATCATAAAAAATTCATCATAGATCTACTTAAAAGATTGTATTTCATCATTATTAAATAAATAATCCTTTAATTTACATTAATAAAAACAAATAACATCTATATGTACACTAAAGTATGTATGTACTAGTGTGTAATGTAATAACTTGTAGGATATCACCAAATGACTCACCAAGTCACACATACATCTACAATATAAATAGGTTACTGTCAATGTCTTTATTTAACATACTTAAATACATTAAAAAACAATATTTTTCGACAAACCAATTGTAATTTCCCTAATAACAAAATGATAAAAAGTTATATATATAAAAGAAAAATTTTCAAAGTGTCTTATAAAAATAAACCATCACATGAGACAAATAAACATAATGAACAATTTCATACATGATTATCCATGTCTATATTGTGTTTAATTCCAATAGGTAAGCCTGATTGAATTAGATATGTCAAAAAATATTATAAAACACCTGTAATGAAAATAGTGAAATTACAAAACAAATGAAAATATTAAAAGGTCACAATCATGAATAAACCTATTCTGGTATAAAAGACTCTCCACCCAATTAAACAATACATATATTTTTAGGTTTTTAGGGAAAAACATCAAAACATAGAAAAAATAAATCATTATAATCATTTTACCTATAAGATTTGAATATTCATTTGAATTTATAAAAACAATAATAAAGAACATAAGTCACTTGTTTAGTGAATCAAATCCTTCTAAGATATTATACCTAATTTTGTTTGAGATTATATACAAGTAATCAATTTAATCATTATTATATATATATTCCATGGGTTTTTTAATTTTTCTAACACTTATAAAGGATTTTATCTTAATTTATGGCCATATACCACCTTTTTATTGAAAAAATAGGGCATTGGATCATTGACTTCAATGATTTTCACAATGATCACATCACACACTTGTTTGTGGTTTCATCCACCCTCTATAAGTTTCATTACCATTCTTTTAAATGTGAATACCTATATTTTCCATTTAATTTTTTAATTATATGGAATTATTTCGAGATTGTGAAATCTGACGACACATGATTTTGAGGCCCGGAGTGCCCTGAATGATCCGTTGATGTTTTGTTAAGCATTAATTAGCGTGCGTAAGCAGTTTTATTGAAAAGGCAGAATAAAAATTAGACGGGTTCCTTGATCAAAAATCAAAGGGCACTGTTGCATTCAAGATGGTGGGTTTACACTAGGAACAACTTATTTTTAGCCGGTGCAAGCCTCTAGTGAGAAAACACGAAAATTGAATAACTGTAAATAAAATAATAAAATTATGTTATTTTAATTTTCAAATGCTTTAAAATCATTAACAGTGACTCAGGTTGAAAAACTGAGACAACGGCTGAGCTCGTGAAAGTATACTTTCTTTAGGAAGATACTAAAATTGGCCGGTGCAGGCCAATGGTGGATGTTAGTTTTAGACCAGAAATGAAATAATTATGTAACAATTAATTTATTGTGAAAATCAATAACTTCTAAACGGTAACTCAGATTAAAAATCTGAGACTACCGTTGAGTTCGTTGGGGTGTGTTCTCCTTAGGAAGAGCATAAAATCGACGGGCCAGGGACATGGTTGAATGTTAATAATTTATTGATTTTTTTAAGATAGATTCTATAAACGCCCAAGAGGTTTTTTCAATCATTTTAACCGGTGATCAGATTTAAAAATTGAGGGCACCGTTGAATCCGCAGTGTCGGGATTTGCTTAAAAAAGACTTTTCATTAACTGCTGTAGGTTTGGGAATAAAGTTGTGTTTTGTGAATTTTAAAAAGAATGAAAATAAAATACTTTTGTTATTTTATTTTCATTTTTCTCCTCCAATGGACAAGAGGGGTGTGGGGCTAGAGATGTGTCAAGCCATGAAATGGTTTTACCCTTCAATCTATGTAACATCAATGTTGGGGAATTTTGATGCTTCATAATTAATGAGCCTCCATTAATTCCCAACGTTGTTAATTACTCTCCCCTTATCCTATTTATATGGATCTTGGGGAGGGGTATCGACATTGCTTCTCCAAGCAACAAAGTGATGAAGGAGTACCGAGACACCAAACCCTTGGAGGATGGAGTCGATTCCATAGAGCGGTGATGAGCGACACCAAAACCCTGAACCGAAGGACGACATGAAAGTGGTGTCACTGGATTCTTGTGGTGGGAACAAAGATCACTAATACACCTACAAGAGAGGATGTTACTCAATGGGTTTACGTGGTATGGTTTTTATTTTTGATTAATTCAACTGAATTCCATGAACCCTTTAATCCTCCTTCATGATTTCATGCTAACAAGGAAGGCGTGGGCCTAAAAAACACGGCCCTGACCCCCGCCCCCGCAAACTTTCTACCCATGTATTCTCCATGAAGTACCGCATGTGAGGTAGCACCGACCAACTACTATGGAGGCGGCGCGCCTTCGCGCGGCGCAAAAGGAAGCCACGACACTATGCCGCGGTAGCCAGTGGAGCAGCCATCACCGAGCGACCACAGAGGAGGTGTGACGCGCATTCACACACCACCGGAGGAACTGGCAGCAGCTCGTCTGCCGCGGTTGACGGAAGAGGCAGACGACACAATGTTCGGCCACTGATGTCAAGGGCGGCGAGACCAGCTTGCCTCCGGTGGAGCCTTGGCTCCGATAATACGACGAAGGGACCCACTCGGGTCCCATGGGTGACTTGGCATGCCAATAGGTGCTGCCTCTTGGTGTTCCAAATTGAGGGGGTCACTCCCCTCCCATTCTAGCTCAAGTGAAGCACGGGGGACTGTGCCACATGAGGCCAGGCCGCCTACCCAGTGGGACAGGCTTCCCCCACCATGGGCTTGGCCAAGCCCTGCCGTAGGTTGGGCCGCCCCCTTGAAGGACGGGTCGTGCCCCACCGTGGGTCGGGCCGCCCTCTATCGGGTCGGGTTGCGCCTTTGCGGGCTTCGCCAGACCTCGTCTGAGTGGCCCGAGCCCGCCGTGGCCCCACCCAGTCATGTTGACCAGAACTGGATCTGTTCAACCAAGACCGGGTCGACCCGAACTGGGTCCGGTCGGCCCGAACCCAGTCGGGCCGGACCTGCTCCCAACCTGACTCAAAAACATGTAAAGGGCCATATCTTGAGAACCGAAAGTCTGTTTGAAGAACCATCTATGGAGTTGGGATCCTTGGATCATGACGGTCCTTTTGGTAAACTCCATATTTGTTTTGGATAATGTTGGAGTATGAGCGGGTTGGATTGAACCCGAATCCAACTAGGCCCCCAGAACTAAAATGCTTATAACTCACAGACCAGGCGACCGATTGATGCACTGTCTGTCGCGTTGGAACCCTCACGACATGGGGGTTCTTTGAGTTACTCATTTCTAGATCTTAGTGATGTTTGAGGTATGACTGATATCTTGAGAGGTAGATTCTATGGAACTCGAGCACACCAGGTTCGAGGAATCCTATGGCGGGCTGTAACGTGATAAAAGAACATTGATCTTCTGTGGTTCAATATCTATCATATCCCATGTGGGTAAGCACTCAGAGATCCTATGTGGTTTAGCGCATACTAATCATGTATGTGTTAGGTCCTATGTGGGTCAGCGCTCATCGATCATGAGTGGTTCAGTGTATACCGATCTTGTGTGGTTCAAATCTTTAGTGGGTCAGCGGGGGTTAGTTACCTATCGAACCTGTGTGGCTCAGATCCTTTGTGTGTCAGCAGGGGTTAGTTACCTATCGATCCTGTGTTTATCAGAACCAGTCCTACATAACAGAATAATATGATCTAGCCCTACGAATAATCATCTATACTTCTGTACTTATGTTATACCTGAGTTTGAGTTGAGACTTTTACCATCTTGGTGTGACTTGTGTGGTACTTCTATCTCTGTGGTGTAACCTGTGAGTTACTTCTACCTTCATGGTGTTACCTGTGTGGTACTTATATCTTTTTGGGGTTACCTATGTGGTACTTTTATCTTTGTGGTGTTACCTGTGTGGTACATCTAGTTGTGTGGTGTTACCTGTTTGGTACTTATACCTCCGTGGTTCTATCTTCATGGTGTTACATATGTGGTACTTATATCTTGCTGGTGTGACATGTGTGGTACTTCTACCTTAGTGGTGTTGTCTTAGATGTGTTACCTATGTGGTACTTCTATCTTTGTGGTGTTACCTATATGGAACTTCTACCATCATGGTGTTGTCTTCGTGGTGTTAGCTTTGCAGTACTCCCATCTTCGTGGGGTTACCTATGCGGTACTTCTATCTTCATGGTGTTACTTTTGTGGTACATCCATCTTCGTGGTTTTACCTTTGTGGTACTTTTATCTTCATGGTTTTACTTGTGTGGTACTTCTATCTTCGTGGTGTTACCTATGTAGTACTTCTACATTCATGATGTCGTATTCGTGGTGTTACTTGTTTGGTACTTCTACCTTCTTGGTGTCACCTTTTTGGTATTCTTTCCACATGTATGAGATGAGTATGTCATGATTAATTAGGTATATGTATGGGCCTATACCCAAGTAGAGTAGATATATATTGCTTCGTACTTGGAGATTGAGGTCATTATTTTTAATATTTCATTAGTGGAACACTAAGAGACCTACGAGGGTCTTGGGGTCCCTACTAATTATTGTTATACTCACCCCTTCACAGACTTCACTTTCACCTTCCTGTTTCTGGTGCAGACGACAAGAAGCGAGGCTGAGATTTGAGGCATCCAGGACCAGGTGGTACATAGAGGGTATGGAGTGACGTGGAGTGCTATGGAGAAGAACTGTACCTATCCTTTAGGTAGGATCCTCGGTGGACAATCCATGATCTATTTTTACTTTTCAGTTGTATTTTTAATTTTCAACTATACTCCTACTTTCAATTGGTCTTTTCTTCTATCACCTTTACATTATTCACTCTTTTACTATAGATGTCAACTACATGGTTGCTTCTTGTTTCATTCTATTATGTGTGTTTGTACATGTTTAAATGCAATGTCTTCCCGTATTAGATATACACCTTTATGGTGCTAGTCACTAGCCACTAGTCTATGGAACACGATCATGGGGTAGTCACAGAATGGGCCTCGAGGGACGGGTTGTGATAAGGCGGTATTAGAGGAGTCGGTTCTACCGAAGAACTAGGACTTTGATCTTTTCAATGAGCAATAGTGTTAAGTGTTTTGAGTGTGTTTTTCAGTTCGGGGAGTCCAGTGTTGGTGCGGTGGTCAATGTATCCACATACCAGGACCCTGAATTCTGATTTCTGACATGGTGCATGAAAACACTCATTGTGAGTGTTTTTTAATTTTTTTCCTTAGTTTCATTCGAGTCATCTCCTAATGTATAACTTAATGTCCTTGGTGCACATATGTTTTATTAGGATGCTGCCATGTAGACATCTAGCTATGATTCCCGAGAGAGTACGAGATGACGGCCCACCGAGCGATGAGGCCTCGGTACAGGGCCCTCTTACTGTGATGGCACCATTGGGTGGTGTACCAGTAGCACCACCACCTATTGGGCAGCAGTTACCCCTATCCACACTAGTATATGGTGCATGTCGACTAAGCACGTTTCACGAGTTCCAATGGCAGAGGCCTCTGATGTTTCGAGGCGAGACAGATCCCCAGGCAGCTGAGGACTAGCTGGACGCTTTGTCTAGCATTTTCCAGCTAGTTGGGACACCATCAAATTATATGGTGAAGCTAGTAGCTATTCTTTATTAGTTAATGACCATGAGGATGGTCTGTATGGTTATGAAGCTTCGATACGTGGACCATTTCCTGATATGGTACCTTCAGATCGTGTACCAGCTATATCACTTCCCATTGGTCAGCAGTTACAACCTTCGGTACCAGTTGAGGACACATGTAGGCTTGGTACCTTACATGTGTTTCAGCATCAGATACCCATAGGGTTACGAGGAGATCCTGACACATATGCGGCTAAGGACTGGGTTGAGGAGGTGTTCAAGTTTCCATCTAGTTATGTAACCGTTCGATCAGATGGTGGTCTTAGTAGAGAGCCTTCTACGTGGCTCAGCAGGACGATGAAAGGGTTTTGGTTACCCAGATCTGGCGAAGATGGGTCTTTTCTGTAGAAAATTTTGGAAAACTTCCTCAATTAATGTGGACACTTTCAAAAAATTGCAAAAGGATGTGAGTTCCCAAGAGCTTCTATAGCTTCAACAGGACTACATGACAGTATCTAAGTATTCATCGAGGCATAATGACCATCACAGGAACTCGATGAATACAGTATGGTCAGTGCTTCAGGTATTGGACCTCTGAGAAAGGTGTGTTTAGGAACACCTAATGAGCACTATTTCCTCTATGCATTCCTACTTATGTTAGGGTACTAGAGAGAACCTTTGTTGTTGAATTTTATTTGGCTTAGCGGATGCATCCAGTGAATGTTAACAGTGGGGAAGCAGGAAACTGATGCCAGTCTCAGAGACTTGGGTGTGTAAAATATTTCGGGAAGAGGAAGTGATATGGATATATGAATATTTAGGGAAGAAGACGTGGAAGTGGAGCTAAGATAGCAACATTATAAGGTATACATTTCGACATGTTACAACCATTACCGCAATGTGGTCCCCACCGATCATAAAGAGCTGGATGATAGGGGAAGGGAGTAGCTGCATTCAGTCAAGGAGTGTGACACAAGGGCTCCAATAATGATTAGAGGTACATCCTATGTCTTCTAACAGCTACCATATTAATAGGAATAAGAATTAATCATTCATTACATATATGAATCTTGTTCATGACCTACAGTTTCTGGTTAAACCGTTTACTTGACCATTACTTCTGAAGATAACTTTGGGGGGAGACTCGAAAGGCACACTTTTTATGATGGTGTGATATGACCATTATGGTTAGAGTTTTGGTTGGAACATTTTTGTGGAAGCATCGAGGCTTTACGACGTTAGTTTGGGTATAGACTGGACATCCACAGTTCATACTCAGATTGACTGTATTATGAAAAAATGTTTTGGTTTATCTACAATGTTGGAATGGGGTTTTCCTTGGTCGAAGAAAAAAGAAACCCAGGAAGCACATGATTAACATGCACATAAGAGGGTCCAGTTGATCACTCTTGATTCGGCCAACCTTATCCTCATGGTAGAAAACACACACAGTAGGAGATCTGGTCAACATCTGTTGAGTGAGGCGTCAGAGCAGCTAGTAGTATTGCAGATATCCTTCAAGGACAAAGATGGAGTAGCTTACCTCTAGCATATGACTGTCACTCCCCCAATTCTTCTGCAAACTCAGGAGGCATAGCATGGGGACATTGAATGCGAGTCCTAACGTTCTCAGATATCCTCAGGATGGACCCCGGAAGGATTTTCTGAAGGTTCGGAGCACATCATATTTTTCAGAGGATGCAACATAGTACCAGTGACACTTTAGGAGGAGATGTTGAGGGAGACCATGTCTTCCTATGTGTCTCCCCCTACCATGGACTATGAATGTTTTGCCGAGGTGGAAATTAATCACTAAGGATTATAGGACCATTTCTGATACATTGGAGGATAGGTGACGTGGCATACCACTTGGAACTTCCATCGTAGTTTGAGAGGGTTCACAACCTCTTCCATGCATCCCAGTTGAGGAGATATGTGCATGACCCATCTCACAACCTCGACCATAGAGAGATGGAATTTGATGATGGGGAGGTGTTTACGAAGGTTCGAGTAGAAATTGAGGATCGATAAGAGAGAGTTCATCATGGGCGGTCGATACCTCTAGTCCATGTTCCCTGGAAGAACAGGAAACTCCAAGAAAGAACATGAGAGCGGGAGGGCCAGATTTGTGCTCAGTACCCCCATATATTTCCTTAGTCTATGTTTTGGCTTTCTAGGAAGAAAATCCCAAAGGTGGGGAGAATGTAAAGACCTGAATTTCCCATGTATTTTTTTAATTATATGGAATTATTTCAAAGACCGTGAAATTTTACGGCATGTGATTCCAAGGATTGGAGTTCTCGGAATGATCCGTCAATGTTTTGTTATCCTTTAATTAATGCACATATACAGATTTTCTGAAAAAGTGGAATAAATCCAAAAAGGGTTCCCGGATCAAAAATCTGAGGGAACCATTACATTCGGGATGGTGGGTTTACCTTAGAAGCGACTTAAGTTTAGTCAGAACATGCCTCTTGTGAGAGAACCTGAAAATGGACTAACCATAAATAATATAATCAAATAATGTTTTTTTTATTTTTCTAATTCTTATATCTCACGAACAGTGACTCGGATTTAGAATCTGAGACCATCGATAAGCTCATGAGGGTATGATTTCTTTAGACAGATACTAACATTGGACAGCACGTGCAAACAGTCGATGTTTGTTTCTGGCTGTAAATGATATAATTAAGTAACTATTATCTTGTTGTTAAAATCCATAACATCAAAATGGTAACTCAGATTAATAATCCGAGAGTACCGTTGAGTTCATTGGGGTGTGTTCTCATTTGGAGGAGCCTAACCTCGACCGGTGCTGGTCGAGGGTGAACATCAATAATTTATTGAACTTTTTTAAGGTACATTCAGTAAATGCACCAGCAGGGTTTCCTAACTTTTGAAGTGGTGCCCGGATTAAATATCTGAGGTCATCGTTGAAATCATAGTGACAGGATTCGCTTAAGGTAGTCTATTCGTTGAACATAGTAGGTCTAGGGAAAAAGTTATGTTTTGTGACTTTTTAAAAGAAATAAAATAAAATAATTTTACTGTTTTATTTTCATTCATATCCTCCAACAGACAAGCTGAGTGTGGGTCCAACAATGTGTCAATCCATTAAATGGATTTACCCTTCAATCTATGTAACAACAGTGTCAGGGAATTAGGAAGCTTCCGAATTAATGAGTGTCCATTAATTTCTAATGTTGTTACTTACCTTTCCCCACTCATATTTATATAGAGCTTGGGGAGGGGTATTGGCCCTGCTTCTAGAAGCTACAATGTGGTAATGGAGCACTGAGACACCAAAACCTTGTAAGAAAGAGACGATTCCGACGAGTGGTGACGATAAACATTGAAACCTCGAACTGAAGTAAGACGGGAATGCGACGTCGGTGGAAGCCTATGGCGGGAAAAAAGATCACATATCCACCATAAAGTGAGGAAATTCTCTAATGGGTTTATGAGGTCAGGTTTTGCTTTTTGTTTTATTAATGTGAATTCCTTGAACCCTTTAATCCCCACTCATGAATAAAATATAACACAGAGGGCGCGGGCCAAACGAACCAGGCCCGGACCCCCTAACTTTGAACCGATGTGTTCTCTGTGGAATACCGCCTGTGCGGCAGAACCGACTAGCTACGATGGAGGTGGTGGGTTGTCGAGCAATACAGGTGGAAGCCATGAGACTAAGTTGTGGCGGTCAGTGGAGTGGCCGACACCGGTGAGAAATGGATGAGGTGCGGCACACCATCGCGTGCCGCTGGAGGAACCGGCCGCTGCTCGTCAGCCGCGGCGAACAAATCAGGTGGCCGAAACACTGGCTAACCACGGAAGGCGATGGCGGCCCAACCAGCATGCCGCCAGTGGAGCCCGTGATGTTAACACCATGGCGTAATGACCCGCATGGGTCCCGCGGGTGACTCGGCAGTGCCAATAGGCATTTCCGTTTGGTCTTTCGAATGGTGGGGGCCGCTCCCCTCCCCTACCAGCTCTGGTGAACTGTGGGGAATCGCACCACAGGCGGTCAGGACGCTCCCCTCTACGGACCGGGCCAGACCTCAGCCTGTCGGGCCATGCCCGCCGCGGCTCAGAATCCCAAGACCATTGTGGCCCAGCCGAGTCAGGTCGACCCGAACCGGGTCTGGTCGTTTTGACCTGGTTGGACCGGACATGGGCCCAACCGGACACAAAAACACATAAAGAGACATATCTTGAAAACCAGAGGTATGTTTGACGAACCTTCTACAGCGTTGGGATCCTTGGATCGAGGTGGTACATTTGATAAACTCCACATATGTTTTGGAGACAATTGGAGTAGACTGAGTTGGATCAATCCCGAATCCAACCGGGCCTCGGGATCTAAAACGTTTATAACTCACAGATCGTGCGTCTGATTGATGCATCGTATGTCACGTTGGAACCCTTAAGACAGGTAGGTAATTTGGGTTACTTATTTGTGGAGATTAGTGATGGTCGAGGTACAAAAAATATCTTGAGAGGAAGATTCTATGGATCTAGATCCCACCGTGTGAGAGGAATCCTATGGATGGTTGTAACATGACGAAAGAACATAAATCTTGTGTGGGTTATCATATGTGAGATACTGTGTGGGTCAGCGCTCACAGATTCTATGTGGTTCAGTGTATACCGATCCTATGGGGTCAGATCCTATGTGGGTCAGTGCTCAGTTATCCTATGCAGGTCAGAGCATACCGATCATGTGTGGGTCAAATCTTGTGTCAGTCAGCAGGGGTTAGTTACCTGTTGATAATGTGTGGGTCAGATCATTTGTGGGTTAGTGGGTGTAAGTTACCTATCGATCCTTTGTGGGTCAGATTCTGTGTGGGTAGTGGGGGTTATTTACCTATCGATCCTTTGTGGGTCAAAAGTAGTTCCATGTAAAAGAATAAGATGATCTAGCCCTAAGACTAGTCATATGTACATCTGTACATAAGTTATACATAAGTGTGAGCCGATTCTTTAACCTTCATGGTGTTAACTTCGTGTTGTTACATTTTTTGAACTTCTATCTTCGTGGTGTTTCATTTGTGGTACATCAAACTTCGTGGTGTTACCTGTAAGGTACTTCAATCTTCGTGGTGTTACCTGTGTGGTACTTCTAACTTTGTGGTGTTACCTCTGTGGTACTTCTATCTTTGTGGTGTTACCTGTGTGCTACTTATACCTCTGTGGTGTTACCTATGTGGTACTTCTATAATCGTGGTGTTACTGGTTTGGTAATTCTCCCTTCATAGTGTTGTCTTCATGGTATAACATATGTGGTACTTCTATATTCGTGTTGATACTTGAGTGGAACTTCAACATTCGTGGTGTTGTCTTCATGGTGTTACCTATGTGGTACTTCCATCTTCGTTGTGTTACCGGTGTGGTACTTATGTCTTCGTGGTTTTACCTTTGTTGTACATACCTCTCCGTGGTGTTAACTGTGTGGTACTTATTTCATCATGGTGTTACCTGTGTGAAACTTCTAACATCCTGGTGTTACCTGTGTGTTACTTCTACCATTGTGATTTAATCTTTGTGGTGTTACCTGTGTGGTACTTCTACCTTCATGGTGTCACCTTGGTAGTATTCTTCATTCATGTATGAGATGAGTATGTCTTGATAACTTATGTATATGTATGGACATATACCTAAGTAGAGTTGATATATATTCCATCATGCCCTGAGATTGAGGTCATGCTTTCTGGTATTTACTTTGTGAAACTCTGGGAGACCTACAGGGGTCTCGGGGTCCCAACTGAGTATCGTTATACTCACCCCTGCACAGGCTTCACCCACACCTTGTTGTGTCTTATGCAGACAACGAGCAGCGAGGCTGAGACTTAAGGGAGCTATTACTAGGTGGTACATAGAAGGGATGGGTTGACATGGAGTGTTGGGGAGACGAACGGTACCTACCCATCATGTAGGATCCTTGGTGGATGATCCGGGAGCTATTTGTACTTTTTAGTGGTATTTTTACTTTCTAGTTGTACTCGTTCTTTTAGTTGGTATTGTCTTTCACCCCCTTTACATTCAACACTCTATTACTATAGGAGTATACTACATGGTTTCTTCTTATTTCATTCTAGTCTGTGTGTTTGTACATGTTTAAAGGAAATTCTTTCCTGTATTAGGGATACACCATTCCAGTGATAGTTGGCATCCCCTGACATATGGAAGGCGGGCTTGGGGTAGTCACGACATGAGCCCTGAAATGTGTGTCATGACATGTAATCCATTCATAATTTAATATTTCAAAAACATTAACAGTGTCATCATTACAAAAAAATTTCAAATTTTACAAATATAAATTAAATGATTTTTTTAAATGTTTGGAGAGTGATGATGACATTTTTATCTTCTAAAAAATTTCTTTAACATTCTTTGAAACTATATAATAAATAATTTGATTACATTAACATTTATTGGATGAAAAAAAGTCACCATGCATTACTGTATTATATTTATATATACACAAAAACTTGAAAAAATTTCTATTCCAAATAACATGATTTTATTTAGCAGAACCAATGACATAATTAAATTATTCTCATCAAGGTGTTTTCTTACTATATTTTTTTCAATTGTACACATGGTTGATAGATATGTTAACTTAGCAATGATTCTCTTTATTTTGTATCATATGTTTCAACTTGTCAAATAATATCAAAAAATAATTTTTTATATCCTAAAAAGATCAATTTTTAGAGGTTATTATTGTGATAAAAAAACTATCAAACAATCATCTTCTAAAAAAACTAATCCACTTCCATTAAACACTTTAATGTAAATACATATCAATTTATAGAATTTGTGAATATAAATTCACCAATCCATTTATACTATCAAGGATAGTCATCCATATAAACACCATTTCTAAAAAAAATTGTAAAGGGATCTAAAACGATCACTCACAAATACATATATCATTATACAGATAATCCGTACATATATCTCATAGTCCCTGTTTAATAATATAATAATTTTTCCAAGATGTTGAGTTACCATGGGATCAGAAATATGACAATATTATATATCCTTTTCCATTTTCAAGATTCTTTCTATAAAGATATATATATATATATCTCTTCTATTAGTTATCCATTTACATGAGTACAACACTTGTCACTTAGATAAATATATATGAATATTTCATGAAATTTACCAAGGTATAGAAGTACACCTCCCCAATCCTTCAAAATCAAGCACAAAAAGTTTGTACCCTTCCAAAAGGTATTGAGAGCCATCTTACAGAATTATAACTACCACACCATCAAAAATTATTTCATATGAAATTATTTTTTCCCAAATACATTACTTTCACGTTTTATTCTCACTTTGCTAAAAAAATTGAGTTAAAATTATATATTTTGACATGTTTTACATATATGATATACATTTTATTACATAGCTAGTATTAAATATTAATTTATTTTATTTCTAAAATTTTAAAATATATTTCACTTATAATAACTTAATATTTAATTAAAAAATATTAATTTTCCAAATATAATTTTTTGTTAAAAATATTATTTTTGAAATTTTTTTTTGAGAATTGGTTTAATTGAAATAACTAAGGTATTTTATGATTATATTTTCTTAAAAACATATTTATTATTTGGAAAATAAATTCTTTTCAAATGTCATGTTTTTTTCATCTATAGTCATGATTAAAATAAATTATCAATTTTTATTAAAAAACAAATGGTTTAAAATGATTTATTCATTGGAAAAGAAAATTTAATTTTGACAGAATTTTTATTAATTGAATATTTTTATTATTTCGTTAAATAAATTTATTGGATAAACAATCAATGATGGGACATGCATTTTTTTCAAATAGTGTGCTATAATCTTATTATCGGGTCGGAGTTGTTTATATATCATTATAGGAATGAAAGTATTTTTGTCTCAAATTATTTCCTACACACTTTATTCATGAGTAGGGATATGATTTTTAATTTTAAACCATGTTTTTGACACCCTAATTTTTTTTCATTTTGATATGTAATTATTAATACAGTTATTTTTTAGGGTTGAAAATTTCAATTTCCAAAATTTCCCATAATGCATGGATTGATAATGATTAATAAACTATTATGAGTAATAGTTTATACTAACCGTACATAAGAATGTTTATATTCCATTGAATATTTCATCTTATATTTATAGTTGGGACGTGTTTAGTTGTGACCATATTCCCTTATCTAACATATGAGTAACCTTTCTCGATACGCATACAAATAGTGTAAGGTATGTGGATCAATCCTACATATGGTGAAATTACCTAACGTGTTTTGTGTATAGCTATAATATTATTTAATAAACCAAGAATTTAAATAGTGAAATAGGTTATAGGTGATAATGTGGTTTTTCATGTTCATGAAACATTTATTAAATCATTCTACTAAACCGAGTGGCTTTCACAATAATTTCTTTTTAGATTTTAAAAACTAAACCAAGTGAGTTTAAAACATCAATTGAGGGTTCGTCTCCTCATTCACACATTTATCACAAGAAGTTGTGAAATAGAACCTCCTCACCTTATATTTAAAATAACACTGCATTTTTTCAGTGATTATTAATCAATAAAAATGGATTTATACCACATAAAATACCTCAATTATTCTTTGATAATGGATTCATATAAAGATATCCACGTGTTTTGATCATATCCATGTTATTACAAATGATTTTCATAAAATATTTATGTATAATTTATCCTTGTTTGGTTTTCCTAATGGAAAGTGTTTTTTGTATTACCTTGGAGATTATTTATAATTCAAACAATCATATACCGAGGGGTTTTAATAAAATTTAATTTCCATCAATAATAATTTTTTTTTGATAAAACAAAATGAACAAAAATTTGTATTTTAGGAACATATGGTGTTTGATTGAAATTTACCGATAATTCTGTTTTTAAATAAATTAATAAAAATGGTTGAGATATACTTTTCCCTATAAAATGTGCTTCTCAAGTTTTTATATAAATCTAATTATTTTAAAGCCATACTTTATGTGTTGTCTCCTTTTTGAACCTCAATAAATTATTATTGATCAAGCCCCTAAAATTTGGAATATATTATTAATGTTGTTATGTTGTTCATTGTGTTATTGAATTGATAAAATTTTACAATTTGGTATAGGGGTATGCTCACATGGGGAAAATGGGTAGATATATAGGTTAATGAAATTTTTTCCCTTCATTTTAGATTATTTCACATTCAATTATCCCCGAGTGATGTTCATGACCTGGCTAGTGGCTTATCATAAGGTAAGGTCATGAGGGTGAGTCGGGGATAATTTTCTATTACTTTAAATATATTCTGACATGTTATCTTTGATTAATAACTTATATTATCTTATTATGGTGACAGATGATACCTGATATTTTGTTTTATAATATTTGGTTATTAATTTATGATATTTTTTATATTATGTTTTTTTAACATTACATTGTATTTTACCATATCTTACTTTCTATGTATTATGAAATTTATTCTTATTTTTATTTGTGATGTTTACCCAATTATTATATCATTATTATTTTATCAATGTAAAACAGTTTTTGAAATATTAGGTAACATTATTTTGATTTCATCTTTTTACAAGATAAATAACGGTATTTTTTAATGGATTTTTAAATTATTATTATTTGAATAGCATGTAATGGAGACTAAATAGACTCAGGGTGTCATCCTATTGATATTTTCATTACACCCCACATACACACTTTTGTGTGTGTGTGTGTGTGTAGATTAATATTATTTTTTTCCACAAAGGTATTCTCTATACCATTTGGTAAATCTTTATAGTTTACCCCTTCAATTAAATAATCTCTCCATCCATATGTTATTAGAAAGAAACATTTCATTTTCTCTTTGAGGACTACCAAACTCATGATGTTATTTATTTTATAGTACTGTTGATTTCATGGAGGTTGATGTTGTGAAATCACAGTTGGATTTCATATGGATTGAAATAGAATATAGTACCACATCAGAGAAGATGTTTCCTAAGAATCATGGATAGAATTTTTTGTTTATTTATTTTTTTAATTGGATGTCTTGTTCAACATTGAAAAGGGGTATGTTAGAGGATCATCTACTAAAATACATAATGCTTTGAACCCCATTTCACTATGAGGCAATAAAGACCAGCAGACTGATGATTCTTACAATTAAAATAATTATGGTAAGTATTTTATAACAAGGTATCTTTGGGATTTCAATAATACACCTATATATATTGTGTATGTTGAGGAAATCAATGATGTAGATCATTATCGGATAATCGATACCATAATTTCAAATCTCAATTTGTTATAGGTTACTATGGATAAGGAAGAAATTACAGTTTCATGTGATGTTTCTTCTATTTCCATTATAGAAGTGGTGAATTAGATAGTAGTGAAGGCCCTTCTGAATAATTCAAAAGGTAAGGTATAGCCTCCAACTAATCAGGTTATAGATTTATCAACATTCTAAAAGGTTGAGGGTGTTCTTAAATAGGGAAGAGTAAACATGGAAACAAGTGGGATTACCTATACAGAACAATATATCCTTCTTGAGTGATATATCTATCATTCCCTTTAAGGGATCGTGGTGGAAGATTATTGGGTCCATGAAATGAATGAATTTTAATAAACCTATTGGTATGAGGGATGATAGATAGACATAATAGATGTTATATCCACTAACATCATTCAAATGAGTATAACATGATAAGATGGTTGTAGAGAGATCTGGGAGTCCTCAAAAATCTGAGAATCATGAAGGGGAGTATATCCATATTTCACAAGGCCTTGATGATATCTATGAAGTTGGGGATTATCATAAAATGGTTTTGGGAAGTGAAAATATGGGTCTCCCTAGATTATAGGATTTCCAAGTGTCACCTTTGAAGAAATCTAATACTAGAAAACACTACTCTAATCTTCCCAAGGAAATGGACACTAGATCGTGAGGGATAAATATTTGGATTCAAGACTCAAGATGGATAACCTAAAAATGAAAAGGGATAAAATAGGTGAACTATCAATATATTGATGAAACTCATTATATTGTTGAAGAAAAAGTATCTTATCTAATGGAATGTAATTATAAGGTGTCATGGTAAACTAAGATTAATGGTCAGGATCCTACTCATATATTTATTCTTGTGACACTAATCATAATAGAACCAGAGTCCCTAGGGAAGTGGAATCAAGATGTCCCAGTCTCCCTCAAAGGATTGGAACTATTCCACTACTATGTCTACCTACATCTTAATGAGTACATAAAGAACGATATTATTTTAAAAACTAAATCTTGTAAATATTGACAAGAACCCTCTAGATAAAGAAAAACGATTTTCTATGTTTCTATTTTATTATGGTCCTGGTTCAAGTTCCCAATCTACCATGTTTCTAGTTCCCACTCAACAGAAAGTGCTACGATTGAAAATAAATAAAAATGGATTAGAAGAATAATAATCTTTATAATCAATGATATTTTCCCTATTTATTTCTTTATCTTATTTTGGGTAAATGTTTACATACTTTATTCACTAATATGTGTTAGGAAAAGAAAATATATTTATTGTCATATTAAAATTCTAAAATTTAAAAATTCCCCAAAAAAAATATTTTAAGAAACTCAAGGGAAGGAATTAGTTTTATTTTGAATTTTATAAGATTTATGAATGATTGTTTTTGAAATTTAATTGTATAAGGATCTTGTTTTTGGAAAATTTGTCATGTTTTATAATATTATAATGGTTATTTATTTTGATTTTTAAAGAGAATTTGAAAATTCATAAACAATTTATTTATCATAAAAATATGAAAATTTATAAAATATGTAATATTTATTTTTGGGAATATATTTATAATACAGGAATTATTTAAAAATAAATAATTATATGTATTTTTATGTGATGATGTATTTTCAGGGTAAAGTTATTTAGTCTATCCCTTATTTTATTAAGTTGGGATTCCATGAAATGGTACCAGGGTTTTACTAATTCCATAGTCACTAAATAATTCATATAACAAGCACTAAATAGTTTATTTCAATGGTGGACTAATTTTCAAGGTATTATCAGTTCATTTATTATATTTTTTTGTATATACAATGATTTTTTATGATTGTAAATATATATCGATGTTACTAGAGACCAATATAATAATAAATAATCCTTATTTTTGAGTTAACTAAGTTATTTTTTATAATGTGGTTTTCAAATGGTATCTTTATTTATATATTTTACCATATTTGAAATACTTTTCTACAAATGAGTGTATTTAATTATCTTTATTTTGAAACAATTTGGTAATTTTCAGAACTAAATGAATATGAGTGTTCATTTTATAATATTATTTCCAAAATCATTTGGTATAATGAAAATTAAGAAACCTTGTATATTGTTTTTGTTTTCAAAATGATTATGTGACGATGTCAGGAAGGATAAAAAATAACAATTTATGTTTTTTTGTTTTGAAATATAGATTCAACTAGTTTTATCCAATATAATTAAAAGTTTTTATATTGGAGTTCATTTTTGATGTTTAAATATTACATAATAATATACACCAGTTCATTCCGAATAGATTTGTTATGCAGTTGTTAAATAAAAAAGGTATAGAAAAATAAATCATGAATCTCATATGTAAATATTAATTTCTATTTTGTTTATAGAATAACATCATGAGAACTATATGTTTTTTCAGATATATTATTATAATTAATTAAATACATGAATACAGATATATTATAGTGTGTTGGATAAAATATTGGAAATGAATTTAGTTGGGTGATGTTTGAATTATTTTTCTAGGATTAAATTTTTTTTCACAGTTTTGAACAATTAAATGTTTTACTATTCATGATATATTATTGAGAAGAATTAGATTTTGATCTCAATATGATAACTTTTTTGAACCACTTGAATACTTAATGTATTTATTATATAGGTTAATGTTTTCTAGTGTATGAATATTTTTTTAGGAAAATTTGGTTTTTACTCTTTTCTATTTGGGAATAGTATGAATATTTATAATTAATTGGGTTATATAAAAACTGGTGTTGTTTTCAAAGGGAATGAATCACTTAATGTATTATAGTTGACTAATTTTAATCATATTTCTATTGTTTCATTGGGATTCTACGTAATATTGTGATGGGTTCCTCCTTGATGGTTTGATCGTGGGGGTATTTTATGACCGCACTCAATCGCACACATCAGGTTTTCCATATGTTTTTCCTTCCCTTGAAACTCCCAACAGTTCCCTCATCCATATATGAGTAAGGAAATTCTTTCCAAAGGCCATTGTTCATCTAGGTTTTTAGGCTTGATGACTCTTCAAGCCTTGCATTAGTTGAGAGGTTGTGAGGTCGGGCTCATTGCACCCTTTTTGGGGGAATCATTTTATACTGGGTACTCTATTATATATTTAAGATATGCTTTTGAATATCTTCCTAACATCTACATGGGTATATTTTTCCAAATTAATTGAATATTGGTTAATTCTATTTCATATGGAAAATACTGGAATTTCTTTAGTAAATCCATCAAAAAGTATTTTAGGTTATTCATCACATTCTTATAATGTTTGGTTGATTATATGCTGAAGACGTATAACCAAATGCTTCTGAACATACTTCCATATAAGGAGGTGGATAGTATTCCAAGGAGGGGATTGAGCCATTACAAGGCATCCTACATATCCTAATTATTACAGGATTCAAAACCCACATTGTTCATTCATCCCATGCTGTTTAATTTCATGTTGTGAGGGCATATGTTCGGGTACTAAGACCCCAAATATTTGTGATCAAACCCTTGGGTGTGTCTATGTATCTTGAGTACAGCTTGAATCATTGTTTTCATAATTCACATGGTTTCTCTTGTCATTATAGAGACTCATAGTGCAGATGATATAATTATTGTGAATCCATAAACTAAATTGAGCCATGTTATGTTTGAGAAACAATGGATGGAAAAGGATCATTTCATTTCTCATGATTCATGGATTATATTATAGGACTTTTTTAAGATGATTTATTATGGGTATCAGGTATTAGATATATGTATTACGTATCCAGGTTATAGAAGGAATCAGAATCATCACAACATGGTTTGTTTCTCAGCCTGCTGATGGATGAGATAGTGTGATCATATCGGGGAACTTATTGAGTCCTACTTGTTGGGACATCAGATTCATTAATGTAATTATACATAAAGGTGTGTTTTATTTTATATCAGTCCATTGGAAGGCATCCTACGAATCCTTGTTGTGGTAGTAATCAGATTCATCAAAGTTCAATTTTGGTTGGGGATTGCACACTGAGGTTTCCCAATACCATTTTGAGGTTTAAAGTGCAGATGATATTATCATTTCTACTCCATAATCTAACATGATCCATTCTCATTTTGAGAAAAAAGGGATAACAAATGATCAATGTAATTTATTTCAATAAGGGACTTTGATTCTAGGATTTCTATAGATGATCAATACTATGTTCGAACCTCAGGGAGTGGCAGGCTATGTATCCTAGATATGGAAGGAATCAAAGTATCCATAATTCCATTTATATCAGCGCTTACACACCAAGGTTTCCCTATTGACATGGACTTCATGTATGTAGGGTGTTACATTCCCCATTTTTAATGTTCTGAGATCAATTTCATGACCTAGTTTGACACACATGTATGGGGTCACAAGACCTAGTTTGCATATCCTTTGAGCTGTCACATAACATGGATTTACACATATAGAGGGTGTCCTAGGACCCAGTTGGCATGCACTAGGAGCCATCACATGACCTGGCTTGACACATATGGACGGTGTCTCAAGAGTTAGGGTGACTTAGTCCAAATGATGTCACGTATATCAGATGAAACCTTCTGGTTCACGTCAGGAGACACGTCTAGAGGACGTCGTGAGTTCCAGATGTCCTACCCCGGGGGTGTCGTGAGATCCTGATTATCATGCCTAAGGGGTGTTGTGAGAGCTTGGTTATAATTTTGATATTCTTTCTCAAGACTCATATGATATGCGAAAACATAGTTTTATGAGTCAAGTGATATGTTTGGTGGATGTTTCAAGTCCTGGTTGAAAGACCTATAGGGATTTGCGATGTCAAAGTGGTGTCCCTGGGTGGGGGAACCATTTTAATCACTCTATCATGACATGAGTCTTCTGCCTATCCCATATGGCATGTCAGAGAAGATTTGAGATATCATGGTTACATTTATTGGGGATGTCATGTGTCTTTGGGTGACCCATTCAAACTACACGAGGGCCAGTGAGCATGTATTTTTCTTAAGTCTTCCACTTTTAATCTCAGTTCTAACCCGTGTGGTTCGATGGCCATAGGTTTATTCAATACTAGTTTGTTTTAGTCTTGAATTCTCTGGAAGAAATGCATTTTGTTCTTTTCAATTCTTTCTTCAAGTACATCATAGGGTTTATGAATTAAAACACAAAGAACCTTATGTGTGGAACATGATTTCGCCGACTATCCACCAATATATTACATGATGTAATGTTATCGGTCGAGTTATTAGATGCTCTGAGAAATCCATAGAATCTCAGAGTTCAGTCATCTAGAGTCACAACATCCAGAGTCTCAGAGTCAAACCAACATGATAGTCCAATATTTTTCATGATAGGGAAGGGAATTATAAGAATCTACACCTTCTTTGTTCGAGTCTTTGTGCAGCGCATCTTGCACGAGCTCAGGGTGGAGTCGACGAAGTGTTCTAGAACTAGGAGTCTTTGTGATTCTCTGTAGTGGACTCCTCTAAATATTTCAACTCATTTTCAGTGATATCAACTCACTTCCATCAAGGCTTCCTTTATCATATTATTTCTAATTAATGGTGACTTCTTGGATCATGACGAAGTGGTGAAGGACTTCCATATTGGCATGGTGACATGTCCAAGAACCTTTTCAATACCCAACTTCCAATTGGAAGTCACTCTCAAGACCATGGGTGGCATGTCTTGGGGTATTGGGGGACCGTACTATAGGTGCTCTGGGCACCACACATGACTTCTAGTGACTACAAGCACCTCTTACATCCTCCATTTATATCCCATTTTTTATGATATAGAAATTGGGAGTCATAAAGTATTGCATGAGTATTTTTGAGGATATTTATTCTATTTTTAGATAATGCATCACATGTCCAATATGGGCCACATGGGTGTGAATGATCATAAAATGGAAAATATATTCATTTTTCCTTATAAAATCACGGATTTACCTGGGGAACCTTCCATGGTGAGGAAGACACACCAATGAGATCTCACTAGGCGAGGCAGAAACATCACCGAGGACTTGCTACTTCTTGTGGGCCTCCAAGGGACGGTCACATGTCCTTTAGTGACTATGAAAACCACTCTCCTCCTCCCTTTAAATTTTCTTTGTTTAATTTTATAACATTTTTGGATTATTTGAGTATTCCTGGGAAATGTATGGTATTTTTACACAGTTTTTTAGTGATGTTTCTGCTTACCAATATGGGTCATATATTGTGTCTGTAAGAATGTAATATAAAGATCTATTCATCTTTACTTAGAGCACAAAAGTGTATTCATGAAAAAACCTGAGTACTTTTGTGTGGTGAGAATGAAAAACAAAAGGGATGTAATTATACGGGGTGTTCATGTCGCTGACGTCTCATGGTATCTCATGGGTCACCAGGGGAGCATGTCATGTGTCCTTCAGCGGTTGTGAACACCTCTTCCCTCCCCCTGTTATCTCCATTGTTTCATCCCAAAATGTTTTGGATGCGTTATGAGTTTTAATATATATCACTAAGGGATTATATTTTTTAAAATGATGATATGGTTCATGAGATTCATGAAAATTGGGGATATATTCCTTAGAATATCACCCCCTTGTTTTAAAATGAGTTTGGGTGGTTTTTCTGGCACCTACAAATGAAAAACCACATGGCATGGGGGAACTCATTCAGTTGTCTAAGGATCCTTTGGAAGAGTAGGAATATTTTTTGAAGGGGTATCCATGATAATTACAATGGTTTATGCACCATGCATGGAGCCTTCGTGTGACCTTGAAATGGTCACTTGATCACGAGTCCTTCATAGGCTCATGCGGCCCACAGGTCTCAACTATCATCTCCATACTTTTATTTCAGGGGTAAATTATTACCCATATTAAAGTATTTATTCTTTTATGATTTTTTCGATTTCCATCCGGTGGGAATCAACAAATACACTCCCTTATGAGAAACATTCAAGGCGATAAGGAATCATATTTTAGGAACACTAATTCTATCCATAGTCTTTGGTGGTGTCATAAACTAGTGCTTTGGGTGACGTTTGGTCTACCAGGCATCAGTTGGTATTCCACGAAACTGTGTATATATGGGGTGAATTAATTATGTCAGCCCCTTTATTTCTCCTGAGTTCTCCCACTTTGGCTTCTATCGCAATACCCTAAAGCAAATCATAGTCACGAGCCCTATCTGGAAGCCTTCTCCAAGAGTCTAGTCCACCATATCTCTTAAGTACAGCTATTTTTGGATCAGGTGCTCTTTCACCCAGTCATGATCTACTCCTTGGTAATTTCATAGGCTTTGAATATGAGGGATATGGTTTCCTAGGGGGCTTTGGGAGATTCGCTGGCATGATTTTTTGAGAATTTGTGACTTGTGTAACCATGTTTAGGTCATGTGGACATGAGTATCGAGGAGGTCCAGCATTTTTCATGATTCAATGTGGGGTTTATTCAAATTGTGAATTCTTTGGAGGTCAGGAAATCCACAGACACATTAAGTTCTCCTCAAATCCCTCGTTGAATCATGCAATGTGAATGGTGTCACCAATACTTGAATGCCTCCATGCTTGAAAATATTTTATGTTTTCATTATCAGACATATATTACTTACTTATTTTATGATGGATTCTAGTTTTCTTCAATCCACTCAAAATACCGAGAAGAGGGGTGTAAGAGCAGTAATTTCCCATTGTGAAGCTGTAGTGGATGGGATGGATCCCTCATATAATTATTTAGTCGGGTCATATCAACATGGTCTATTGAATTTTATGGGATCAAAAATCTCAAACTATCTCCTTTAGAACTTATTTTCTCTTTATGGGTTTGTTCTTACCAATGATACTCCCATTCCTCCACCAAATTCAATGTTCATACCCTCTTCCTGGATCCGATGGGCCCATATCACTTTTAATATTAATATTTATGAAGGGGTCATCTAATTTCTAAAGGGGATCATGAATATGGTTATCTACTAAAATTTATTCCAACATAAATTGATGGAACTAATCGTACATCTGATATGGATGTCCATATGTACCTCTCAATAATATGGTAGTCTTCCTCTGATAAAAAATATAGATGAACCTCTAGTTGGGACATCCAATTGGGAGAAGATATGTACTAAACTGAGGATGGCTCTTTTGGGTCAAATATATCATTTCTAAATTTCCAGAGGATATGAAGAAAATCATTATGTATGAGGATGTTTGGATTTCAAAAAAATTAACCTATTGCAAAAAGAATTTGATTGTGGAGATACCCAATGGTTTGATCCTGGATATGAACACATTCCATCTCATGCATGGAGAAGTTGGTATCAGTCATCAGGACATAGAACACATTTTTAGTGTATATATACTCGGTGGTATGTAGTGAAAATTGTTTCCTCGTCAGTCAACTAGGGATGATGTGAACAAGTATCATCCTTAAATCTAGGAGATGATTAAGTTGGATGAGAAGGCCCATCCAAAGGGGTTGCTTCCTGGGGCGGGATACCTTTCAAACATGTGAAGAGTACATCATTAACTAGAATGGCACTGAGCTGGAGGTTATATTGTAAAAGGATTAGGACATGAAGGAATCTTGTAGTGCACTGGGTGATTATTGTCCCACAGTTTAAGGTTTAAAATTTATCGATTGGGGATGGGAGGTTTTCCTTGGTGTTGATCAATTAGTCCAAATGGGTGGTTTCCTTTCCATGTAACTATGCGGGGACATAATTTTGACAAATGAGAAAGGGAGGATTATATTCTCAACTATCATGATGGAAACTGTGATGGTACTGGAAAATCACATTGTACTAGTGATCCCCATGTTAGAAAAACTATACCGCCTCCTACACCATGTTTATAATAGATAATCCCCTTAAAGAATATCTGGCCCCTTCCAAATACTATGGGGTTGGATGGGGGATCATTTGGGAGGTTATGAGTACCTAAAAATTCAGAAAATATTAGACACTATCGTTATGATGTACCTGAAATGCATTAATGAGGTGATACTCTCCTCATTAAATGATTGGGTGATTGGGGAATTCATTAAATGCAATGACTGATTCCCATTCAGATCATATGTGGCTATGCCAATGTGAATTTTTTTTACAAACATCTAGGCTATCATTTATGAACCTGCTTATATTGGGTCACTTCATGATGGGGTTTATTCTACCAATATTAATAGGGACATCATTTTTGAGTGGTATACGCCACACCAGATTAGTCCTCAATTTTTTTACATATAATCAAAATGTCTAGATTAGTCTATGTTATAGATGAGGGACTCCCAATGGTAGCTCGCTTATTTTGTATGACGTTTATTGGAGAAGAAACTGGTGTGGTGATACTCTTTCCTCTTTATGATGCAGCCATCATCCTATCCCAGGGAAATATTAATGTTTGTATATGTTCATATCCCAATGGAAAATTATCCAATTTTGTGAAAGAGGCATTCTAAACCCCATAGTTGAATACAATCCTAGTCCTTGAAACTACATTAATTCAAAAATGTCAAAAGCTCCAGTAGATCCACGTAAGGAAACTAAATGTTTACCATTACTGTCGGAGACATCTACTTATTTGGATAAAAGGGATGTGTGTGAGTTTATGATTCCTATAATGACCTATCAATGTGATATATTTAAGGAAATGAATTATGAAGCAGCTATTTGGGACATACTAGTCCTCTCAGATGTGCTTTTGGATGGTTTTTTATATCACCCCTCCTCATGAAATTACCTTTAAATAATATCCTTGCATAGTCAGGGCCCTCCTTGGAGGTATTATTGTGGTCTGGGAATGTCCTCAGGGTTGGATATTTTATTCTCCATGAGTCCACTGAATGGTCCTCTTATGCACACTTCAGGTTCTTGTGTATGTCTAGGGTTACCCTATTAACGAGGAAGTGATGAATCCAGACCTACTATGGATATTTAGGTTTTGTAGTGCCTTTGTGATGGTATTAACATATTTTATATGTATGGTAACATGAAGAGAATTTTGATGATCATCCATCCTTTCGGTCCTCAGAATATACTCTCCATAGTATAGTTATAAGGGATGAATTTGGAAGTGATAAGGGTGCAGATGATGAAGGGTCTCCAACTTGAAAGGCTCAGATGAGGGTAGAAATGTCTACATATTAGGTGAGGGATCCAACTTCAACACACTAGGGAAGAGCATCTTCACAAAGGAAGAAGAAAAACAAAAGGAATCAATTTTCATTATTAGATCATTATCCTCTAGGAATTCCAAGTATTTAGGGTATTTGATTCCCCACTTTCTCTTAGATTATTTTGCAAACAAATTCATATTTTTTGAGAACGTGTCGGTTCCCATCAGGCTCGTTTAGAAGATAATGTGTCTGTTTTGAAGGGTGTCGATGAGCGTTTGGTGGCTCGAGTAGATCCTCCACTACTATACCCAATATATCAAGAAACAGATATGGTTTATGTTCCCAATAAATCAATGTTTTTGCCTTCCATAGAGGTTTCATTGAACATACCATCTGATTCGGCATGGATGGAAGCTTATTTGGAGGGTTTGGATGTAGGTAACGATTCTTCTACTTCATGGACAGTATGGAGGGTAGTCTTGAAGAAGGTAAATTTTATTCATGGTTGAACCCTTTTGTTTTATTTTATCTTACCCCTTATTATATTCTTCTATTCTTGCAGTCCTTAAGGGAGGTGAGAAAAGTACTTCTACAGGAAAACCATATGCTTTACTATGAAGTCATTCATCATAAGAAGGATTTTCATCTTCCCATGAGGATGGGGTTGAGGAGGTGGATGTTTCCAGCAACACAGATGAAAAAGGAATTTTCCTAACCATAATCACATCTGTTGATATTTGTATGTACTGCGTAATTAATCTTATAGCTGACATATTTCTACAATCCTTATTATAGTGTCGTCTCCCATATTTTTAGTGGCTTTGGTGACTACCCCTCTGGGAGTTCCTTCAACAGGTTTTTCTAATGTAGAGTATGTTTCCCTCCCCTCGTCATCAAATACCATGAGAGATATCCTATCTATGAGTGACATTGTTCTGGAGTATGTTCATGTACTGGAGATTAACCTAAACCATGGTCCTTGGTATGAAACACTCTATCAATCAATGCAACAACAAATTTAGATGGAGATATTTATTTTACTGTCAGAAACCTCATTGGACGAGTTGAAATAACAATTAGGTCATCTTCAATTCATGTTTTCCACCTTTTTCTATGAAGGTTTTGACTATTCTACCCATCATTCATGGGTAAAAGGGGTAATATCTATTTCAGAACATGAGAGGGTATAGGAGTTGGGGGAAGAAGACAATGAGCATTCCTCTTGAGAGTACTGGAATTGGTGTAGAGCAGTGAATACAGCTAACAAATGCGCAATGGAGTTTATTTCTCATCGAGATGCAATCAATGATAGGAGGTCTCAAACTGATCATCTCTAGTCTAAAATTAATCGCCTTTATTTTAAATCTTCCATCTTCAAGTAGAACTATCCAAACATTAGAATGAATTCAAGATATTGGGGAAGACCATCCTTGAGCAACAAGGATTCCTATACATAGAAGAGAAAGACATAATTGATGTTGTTTCCAAAAAAGAGGAGCTACAATGTTTGGTGGAGCAAAGATTGAACCTGCCAATCAACTGCGGTAATCTGTGGCCTTATTGGAGCAAAGACTTGATGATCATAAAGACCCATAGAATAATATTCTATGATGGTGTAGAAAATTTTCAATCATGTTTTTCCTCATACATTTATAGGATAAGATCTTGTATGTGGAGACCTCATCGTTTATTTGGAATCACTGAATATGTTTGATTGACTTTATATGATATCACCTCGTTTTTTTGGATACGATGTTATAAAAATCCCTTATGATACCCACTCTTTCAATAATATATAATGATCCTAAATTCCTAGAATTGCATTTTGAAATTATAAAAGATCCCATTTTTGAGATGCTCGTGAATGCCCACTCACATGTGATTCTGTATTGGTAAACTATTCTAGTTATCATGAGATTACCTAATCTATTGAGGTATCACCGGGCTAGGAAATATGTCATGGGGGATAGTGAAGAATCTATTTTCAAAGTTGGTAGGCTTGGTGAGCATAGACTTAAATTTTGTATTTCTTTACATAAGGTTATTTTTTCTCAATCATAATATTTCATTAGATTTAGGTCTTTTAGCTCAGTCCTAATATTTCTTTAGATTATGGTATTTTATCTTAGTCCTAATATTTCCTTAATTTAATTTAGTTTAGCTTAGACCTACTAATGCATTATTTTATGGGCTTTTAGGTTAGACTTCATATTTTTTTAGATTATTGTCTTTTAGATCAGACCTACTATTTCTTTACTTTATGTTCATTTAGAATGGAAATAATATTTTTTTGTTTAAGGACTTCTATATCAGGCCTAATATCAATTTAGTTTAATGGCTTTTAGCTTAGAACTAATATTTCATTAGTTAATGACTTTTATCTCAGTACTAATATCTCTTTTAGTTTATGTTATTTTATCTCGGACCTAAAGATTCTTTAGTTTGGGGTATTTAAGCTATGTATGGATATTTCTTTTAGTTTAGGGTATTTTAGCTCAGAGACAATATTTCATTACTTTAGGGTCTTTTATCTTGGAATTGATATTTATTTTAGGTGAGGTTCATTTAGCTCAGACCTAATACGAATTTAATTTAACGTGTCTTAACATGGACCTAATATTGATTCGATTAAGGACTTTTATCTTAGACATTTTGTTTCATTAGTTTACAGTATTTTATCTTAGACCTTGGTTATGATCATGGGATATGGTGCAGACATAACAGTAAAGAACTAAATAAATCTGAGGTGTTTAGTTATGTCATGGTTTCTCAAAGGCTCAAGAGGAACAGAATGCCATTTTCTAGAGTGACTCATTTAGTTGATGGATATAGGCACATATGCCAGAGCCATAGGTATGCATTTATAGTCAGGAAAATGACCACTGATACTATTTATCCTTTCCCAGGGCTATGGAATATTCAAGGGGTTAACTTTTCTAGAGATGGAATACTAGGGATACAAGGCCTGCCTGGGTAGTTGGAGTATGGATGGTGTAAATCAATACACAGAGGTTAGAGTCCAAAAACATGATATGATTCGAACATGCGGGGTATGTCTCATCACATTCTTTAATTCCAGATTCTACTACTAGGTTGCTAAGTCTCACAATGATTGAAGCTCCTTTCTGGCAATGAGAATATTCCATCAATTGGTGGGTTAGGTCCCATATTCATTGGTATCATGCCAAGTGAATGATGATCCCCACTTCTTCCATAACAATATGAAATATTTTTGATTATTGGAACATCTATATGATGAAGTTTGGTAAGGGAGGAAATCAATCTAGGAAGTTTTTTGGAACCCAAGGGTAGTTTATCTATAAACAAGAAGCAATATCCCTACGAACCATTATTTAGAATCATGAATTCCATACCATCAAAGGTTAGGGGTTGAAATGTCACAGTATGTCATTGAGAAATGAAATGAAACATGGGGATGTAATGTCAATGATATTGAATCCACTATGACAGTTTTTTCTAGGGATTTTAAATAAAAATTAGGAAGCTCAGTTCAGGGTAAAGGCTTGGGAAAATCATACCAGGATTGGTTCAAAAACACATAGGTGTTGATTACTATTGTGGCATTGTTAGGGCTCATAATAATTGGAAGTCACTTTTTCTGGGTGATTCATTTAGTTGACAGTCATAAGAATATATTCAGGAGCCATGATTATGTATTCATAGTCCATCGAGGGGTCCTTGATGTTAGATATCCTTTACTAGTGCCATGGAAGGTTATGGTGATTTGATACACCTCAACTCTTGAATTGTGATATTTGGGAAGTTTAAAATCCAAGGAGGTTTCAAGTACCCAAATTTTTTTTCACTGACGAGCGAACATATTCTCATAGAGATGAAACATGACAAACATTTCTCTATCTTTTTTATAGACTAGTGGGTCAAGAAAAATATCTTGGATTTTACTTGGGCTATAAGGTAGAGACTATGAGATCTATTCCGATTATATTTTTTCCCTAATTGTTTACTAAACTCTGTGGATTATGTGTTTAGAATGTTGAGCATTGAAATTTTCTCAGGCCTACCTTTGTGGGTTTTCAACATGAAATGTTTTGTGTATCTTTAGTTAATATCTTACAGTCTTGTGGTTTTGATTATTATGGTATTGAGATTATTCTTGTACATCTTTGACAAAACCATATTTAGCTTAGGGTTATGACCTGCATGGACCTAATATGGAGGATGATAAACAAGTGATTAATCAGGATATCCAAGGTCAAGAGTACTCCAAAATTTTCATGAGAATGGGATAGAAATATATTAAATAATAGTTGAAGTTCCCATTTCATTTGTAATGATATGGGATAGTCATAAAAGGAGTGGTTTAGACACACTAAGGTGTTTACTACTGCCATAGTGGGGTCAGGGTTCATAGGGAAATGAGCGTCCTTTTTCCGAGTTAAACATTTGGTTGATGGATATAGGCACATATATAAGATCCATATACATGTAAATATAATCATGAAAAGGTTCCATGAAGTTATATAACCTTTATATGGGCTACGGAAAATTATGGAGACCTGAGAAGCAGATGACATGACTTCGGTTATTTGGATTCAATGTGCTCTTGGAAGAATGTGGAAGAACCACATTCTCCGGTTAATCGTGGTAAATACCTCATGGCTCCTTGATGAACGATGAAAAATGGGATATGGTTTGGATTGTTTATATTCCTATGGTTGAGATGTTTTCATGTTAATTTTATGTCATGTGGAAAGGAAATTTTATGTGTATTTTATTGTGATGTGGTAAGGGAATACTTTCATGTGGTTTATCTTCATTCGGTATGGACGCACTTTCATATAGTTTAACGTCATGTGTTAAGGATGTATGAACCGCTACCAATGTATGGGGATGTTATAGATGGGCCCAAAGATGTGGACTTTGGAATCACTATGTATCTCATGAAGATAATAATAAATCCACACAATGTTCTTGAATTATAAAAACTCCACGAAGGTCAGACCCATACATTGAGGTGGGTGTTGTTTCCATTGATAGTTGCAACTGAGCCTAGGATTAGAGATATAGAAATCACTATGTATCCTATAATGAAATGAATCAATCTACATGTAGTTCATGATATTCCATGTAGTTTACCATCTTGCGGGTTGGATGAAGGTGAGCCATCCTGATTTGAAATGAACACTATGGTTGGACGCAAGGGTGGAAGTTTGGGCATCACTACCTATATCATGATTATGATAATCAAACATCAAGAAGTGGTGATAATTCCATGTAGTTTAACAACTTAAGGTGAAGATATAGTTGGAACAACATGAATAAATGGAGATGTTGGTGTTGGATCTAAAGATAATGACTGGGCGTCACAACGTATCTCATGAGAATCAGAATCAAACAACATGTAGTTCTAGATAGTCATTCAATTTAGCATCTTTTAGTGAGGACTAGAGCATGTTGTGGATGATATGCCATATTTTTGTGGGAATTCTTTTCCATAATTCCTATGCCCACATTAACAATGCTCGATGTGAGAAAAAATGAGCAACAAGAACCCCATGAAGAACCAAGGTATTATGCATCATGTGGTGGATATACCAAGATACAATATCGAGGCATCCCTACATATCCAATTTGAAAATGATAATCATCCCAAGTGTAGTTATAGATGAACCGTGCAGTTTAATTTCATGATGAAATGATGTGGGTCAATCGACATTAATGAGGATGAATATCCCATATCCGTGTAGTTCTATGTCTTGTGGTGAGGATATTGGGACACCTGTAATGAAGGGAGGATTTCAGGGTCCATTTTGTTTAATGTCATGTAATAAATACAATGGATCACTCGATGTGAAAGGAAAATAATCCAACGGTTGGACCCAAAAATATAGATTCAGAAATCACTATGTATATGGTAATGATAGGAATTAAGCAACACATATTTCATAGGAAACCATGCTATTTCGCAACTTACTATAAGGATAGACTCCATATTGTTTAACATCATCTGGTCTAAAAAATGTCTAAAGATTAACATCTTGCACATAAGATGAATAGTGGTATTTAAATCTATGTGACAACCCTACATCTATTGGCTATGAAAATTATTTCTTGAGAAGTATTGCATTGGTGGGTGATTTGAAATGCTTCACACACATTGTGGACAATGAGTAGGCTCCATTATCATAGAAAATATATATGATATGTGGTCCTTACCATTTGGGCTCCAATTTTATGGGATTATTTCCCAGTATCAGTGGGGTTCTTAGAGAAAACACCAGTTCTCCTTGTAGGAATGAATATAGGTGAAACTTCTTATTAAAGGCTCATGCAGTCCGGTTCTTATGAAATCATGGATTGTGTAATGTGATGAACCTTTTCTCATCTAGCTTTTCCATCTCCTCCATCTACTTTTGAGATTTTTTATCATATGAGAGTTTTCCAAAAATGGATAGTCAGAGTGAGGGAATATTAAAATCTATAGAAAACACTACCTTGGTCTAAAAAACCATTTATTATAGTGTTTCTTATGTAGATGTACTGGCTGTGGTACGGTAGGCCCATAATGAATAGAGGAGTTTTTCGGGCCATGTCTTGTTATCTGTGTTCACAATCTTCTGGAGTATATTTGATATAGTCTTATTGAAGGAATCTATATATCTATTTTTCAATATATGATAGCAAGATGAGTGATTGCACTCAATATTACACTCTTTGTAAACATTCTTCAACTCAGTGTAATAGAATTTGGTGTTTTTAACCATCAATAATGTGTGAGGGACTCCAAACCTGGTGATGATCTGAGACTTCACAAAATTGATTATAGTCGTTGTTATGAATTATTTGATTTGTATTGCCTCATCCCATTTCTAAAATAAATTAGTAGCCGTAAGGATGTACTTTAACTGCTTTGCTGTGGTTGGGGGATATGGACCCAAAACATACATTACCCAAATAAAAATTGGATAGATATATCTATTTGTATGTAGTAATTTTGGTGGATTTTGAATGATGTTCTTTTGGATCTTGTATGAATTTAAATTCTTAGTGAATTCTATTGACTCATATATCATGGTTTTTCAGTTGTATCCCAACCTTCGGATCTGCTGGGAGAGCCCAGTTCTAGATTGATGGGTTCCACAAGAACCTACATGGTATTCTTCCAAAATGGTGGGAAATTCTCAATATGATATTCTCCTGGGGATAATTCCATCAAATAAATGTTTTTAGAGCACCTATTGCTTGTTTGGACCATCCTACTTAGTGTCGTTTTCTTCCGAATTCCCAATTTGTTCCTTCTGGATGTATCTGTTAGGAGAGTCATGTATTGTAGATAACTGATTATAGGCCTAATTTATCTAGTGGTGTTTATTGGTTCATCATGTTATGGGGAAAAAATAACCTATTTGATCTTTTCAATGTTACATAATTCTTTTTATGAAACCATTATTTGATGTGTAATGAGAAAGGTTGCTTCCTACTGATCTGGGTCAGACTGGAGGGCGGCTGCATTTTCCAGTGCATCGGCACAAGAATTCTGTGATTGGGGGACATAATGCAAGGTGGTATCAAATTTGAATTCTTCCATTAGTCCCCAAAAATAGCCAGTGTGGGGAAAACTCTTCATTTTTAATGTCATTTTTACCATTTATTTTCTCTATCACTAGTTTTTAGTCCCCTTTGTTATTTTTTTAGGTTATGTTCAACTGTAGATCTAGTTCCAATCCAGCGATGAGGGCTGGGTACTCGCCCTCAATATCTATGTAGCCTTCGGATAGTGAGAAAGGGTTTGAAAAAACTACATTGTTGGGAAATACAAACACAATCCCTAGACTGTAAAGACCCGAAAATTTCAAGGGATTTTTTTTTTCTTAATTTTCTTTGGAATTTTACAAGAACGCAGTTTCTGACGACGCCTGATTCCGAGGCCCGGTGTGCCCAGAATCATTTTCCGAAGTTTGGCTCGGGTACGTTCAGTGAACGGACGAGCGGGTTTTTCTAACTTTTGAACTGGTGCCCGGAATCGAATTCTGAGGGCACCGATGAAATCGCAGCGCTGGTATTCTCTTTGAAACGCCTCTTCCGGAGTTGTGTTTGCTCGGGTGTGGTTTTTAATTTTCGGGCTTAATGTTAAGAAATAAAATAATTTTGCGACAACTTTATTTTATTTCACTTAAGCCGCTTGGAAGCCACTTGAAGCCACTTAAAGGCGGCTTGAACTGAGTTGAACTGGATAGGATGCTATCCAGAAATATCCTACCCCCTTGGTAGGATATTTGTGAGGTGGAGCCCGCACGAGCCCCGCCGTTTCTTTCCGCTAAGAAACACACCCGTGAAAACCCGTCTTAATGAAAGTCAACTGACGCGTTTTCTAAATTCTTAACAGACCATTTAAATGGGTTGTTTCTTTCGTGAATTAAATGGCCTGTTTCTTTTGTTGAATTAATTCAACGAATTAATTCAATCGTTTCTTTACCTGTTTTCGTGTGTTGGCATATTAATAAAATAAGACCAACCCAAAATCTTTTGAGAAGATTTGAGGGGATCCTTGTTTCTTCTTCTCCCTCGCAAAGAACGCGAAGAACGCGAAGAACGCGAAGAACGCCGAACCCGGAAATCGACGACGCGACGCCTTGATCCGCATCGCCGACAACGTTCTTCTGCAACGTCTCTTCCTCCGCGACGGATCTTCGATCGGCTTCCTGAGGTAAGAATCTCGGACTTTCCTTTTTATCTCCTTCGTGGTTCTTAACCAAAAACACGGATTTAATTAATTAAATTAAATCTGCTGTTTCATGGTGCGTTGAGTTCGCCGACTCAACACCGGATTCCGCGACGACGCGACGCCTCCCCGCGACGACGCGACGATCCCTCTCTTCCGCGACGAGCTTTTCCGCGAAGAACGCCCACGCGCGACGATCGACGGGGTAGGGATTTTATAATTTTGGAATACCCCTCTTTATATTCCCGTGAACGTTCTTTAAAAATTAAAGAGCCGGTTTCAAATGATCACTTTTATTTTATTAAATTTGTCGGTTCATGTGTTGAACAATTTCTCCCGTTGTTTATCTCTAACGCGGAGGGTGCGGGCCAACGAACACGGCCCGACGACCCTCCGCCGTTCTTCTTTTTGTGCGGAATTGACGGGCGACGACGGAACGTGCCACAACGGATGTTGGGTGATCCCGCAGTGAAGAACGGAACCCGGGAGGAATATCGGCGCAGACGAGAAGGAAAACGGGCCACCGGAGCGACTCCGGCGGCCCGCGGAAGCCGGCGGCGGCGCGGGTCGCCGGCGCGGCGGCGCCGGCGGTCGGAGGCGGCGGCGCCCCGGCGCGCCGCCGGACAGGCCGCCGTGGCTGAGCCGCGGTGGCGGCCAGCGGACCCGCGGTCCGCGGGTCCGGTTCTTCCGGTCGGGACGCGGCAATGCGCCGCGTCCGCTGACGACCCGCGCGGCCCGCACGCGGGCCGCGACTCCCTTGACCGCGGGCTGCGCCCGCGGCTTCCACCCGCGCCCCTCGGCCGAGCCGAGCCGGTCGAGCCGAGCCGGCCGAGCCGGGCTGGCCCGGCCGGGCCGGGTCAACCGGGTCGGACCCGGTTCGGGCGACCCACGGGGGGGGGGGGGGGGGGGTCGGCCCGGGTCGGCCCGGGCCCGGACCCCCTTCTTTTGACGTTTTCGTTCAAATGGCCGTATCTTGAGCTACGGGCCTCCGAACGACGCGCCGTCAGTGACAACGCGATCCTTGGATCGAGACGGTCGTTTCGGTATACTATACTCAAGGTGCACCTTCCTTTTCGGGAGCCTACGTAGTTAAAACTCCGTAGTTAAGCGTGCTTGGCCTAGAGCAGTGATCAGGATGGGTGACCTCCTGGGAAGTTTCCCAGGGTGGGTGTGAGACGGAAAGACCAATAACTAACAGACCGGGCGTCCGATTGACGCGCCGTCTGTTTCGTTGAATTCCTCTAAGTGAGACGGATCTTTTGGCATACTCCGCCCGAGGATTGGATGCAGGTGGAATACGGTCGGGTTGGTTTTGCCTTAAAAACCAACTGGGCCCCTGGGACGAAAAAGCCAATAACTCTCAGACCGGGCGTCCGATTGACGCGCCGTCTATTGCGTTGAGTTCCTCTTCATGAGACGGAACTTTTGGCATCCTCCGCCCTAGTTTTGGATGCAGATGGATAGTGGCCGGGTTGGATCGCACTAAAATCCAACCGGGCCCCTGGAACGGAAAAGCTGATATCTTTCAGACCAGACGTCCGTTTGACGAACCGTCAGCGGCATTGGTGATCACGTTGAAAAACGTTCCCTATGAGTATACCCTGTGAGTGTTCGGGGTATAGTTGAGTTACGGCCGGATTGGTTCGCGCACGAAACCAACCGGGCCCCTGGGACGAAAAGGCTTATAACTCACAGACCGGGCGCCCGATTGACGCGCCGTCTGTTGCGTTGAGACCCCAATGACGAGGTGGTCCTTCGAGATACATCCTTGCGGGACTTTGGGATACTTGGAGTATCGACCAGTAGCTCGTGGAGCGGACCCTCCCGGAGACGAGCGGGCGGAGCACGGAGACCGTGTAGCTGACTGAGACCCGACGACTGCTGATCGAACGACTCGGTGTGCGACAGAGGTGCGCTTGGTTGTAGTGGCACATGGGAGCGCTTGGTTGTAGCGGCAGACCCACGACAGTTGTGCTCTTGGTTGTAGCGGCACATGGGAGCGCTTGGTTGTAGCGGCAGACCCACGACAGAGGTGCGCTTGGTTGTAGCGGCACATGGGAGCGCTTGGTTGTAGCGGCAGACCCACGACAGAGGTGCGCTTGGTTGTAGCGGCACATGGGAGCGCTTGGTTGTAGCGGTAGACCCACGACAGAGGTGCGCTTGGTTGTAGCGGCACATGGGAGCACTTGGTTGTAGCGGCACAGCCACGACAGAGGTGCGCTTGGTTGTAGCGGCACCTGGGAGCGCTTGGTTGTAGCGGCAGACCCACGACAGAGGTGCGCTTGGTTGTAGCGGCACATGGGAGCGCTTGGTTGTAGCTGCAGACCCACGACAGAGGTGCGTTTGGTTGTAGCGGCACATGAGAGCGCTTGGTTGTAGTGGCAGACCCACGTCAGTGGTGCGCTTGGTTGTAGCGGCACATGGGAGCGCTTGGTTGTAGCGGCTGGCACGCATTACTCGATAGGTGGAGTACTAAAGCAGTATTAAGTTAGTGGGCATTACCTCGGAGTTGTGACAGGACCACTGTACACTCCAGAGACGGAGCTCTTCAGCAGTTATGGTTTCGATGATGAAAATCCTGGTTTGAGCTGAGACTTTTGACCTTGTGTTTGCCTCATGATTGAGATGGGTTACTTGATAACTTAGGTATATGTATGGGCATATATCTAAGTAGAGGTTATCTATTGAGATCTTCTTTGTGGTTATCCTTGTTGGTTTTAGAGAGACCTTGAGGGTCTCGGGGTCCCTACTGAGTATCGTTATACTCACCCCTGCACGGGCTATGCCCGCACCTCGTTGTGTTGGTTGCAGACGACAGACAGTGCTGATGGAGGCCGAGTGTTCGAGGACTGGACGGTACCCGGAGGTGGACTACACGACGAGTCAGTACCTGGAGGTGGACCACTGGGCGAGACGTGCTCGGAGAGGACGGCGGGACCCGAGGAGCATTGGAGCTATCTGTACCCACCCTTCAGGTGGGACTTCCAGAGGATGGATCGACGCTGCAGTTTTTCCTTTCAGTTGCTGTTTTTCCTTTCAGTTGTACTTTACAGTTGGGCTTGTATTTCCGGCCCCTTTTACTTTCAGCACAGCTTGTACAGTTTTTACTTAGTGTTTACTTTTCCGCTTGCTTACTCTGTGGTGCTTGTTTACTTTTCAAAGGCAATGCCTTCCCTTTTTTCTGGGATTTACGCCTTGGTGCTAATCGCCAGCCCCTGACCTATGGAAGGCGGGCTTGGGGTAGTCACAGCACGGGCCCCGAGGACGGGTCGTGACAAATTGGTATCAGAGGTGGTCGGTTCTACCGCAGACTCTGATCTTTCTTCTATGTGAAGCAATAGTGTTTAGCGTATTGAGTGTGGTTATCAGTCCAGGGAGTCCAGTGTTGGTGCGGCGGCCGACGTATCCATACACCAGGACCCTGACTTCTGATTTCTGACTTAATGCACAAAAACATTGATTGCATGTGTGTTTCAAGTTTTCTTCGCGATTACTTGTGTCAGCTCACCAGGTATACTGTCCTGACAGTGGCACACTTGTTCCCTTTTCAGGATGGCCCCACGACGACAACCAGCTAGGATTCCGAGAGTGGAGCGTGATGACAGCCCACCGAGCGTCGAGGACTCGGTACAGGGCCCTTTGACAGCTGGGGCACCGGCGGTACCTATACCCGCCGAGGCACCGATCCTACCAGCCCCAGCCGCTGGCGATGCACGTCGCCTTAGTGCACTGCATGAGTTCCAGCGCCAGTGACTGCCCAGGTTCCGCGGGGAGACGGACCCTCAGGCCGCCGAGGACTGGCTGGAGGCAGTTGTTCGGGTTTTCAGATTAGTGAGGACACCAGCAGACCTCATGGTGATCCTCGCAGCGAGTCTCCTTCACGCGGCAGCAGGCAGATGGTGGAGCTTGATGCTTCAGGTGCACGACGAGGCGTCTCTCCTCTGGACGGACTTTGAGAGCATCTTCCGCTCTGAGTTCGTCCCAGCCACCCTCCGAGCGGTGCGCATCCAGGAGCTACTACAACTGCGGCAGGGCATCATGTCAGTGGCCCAGTACTCGGCGATATTTACTGATCTCTCGCGCTACTCCACAGATATGGTACGGGACCCGTTCTTCCGGGCCCGGACCTTCGAGCAGCGAATGAGGCCTGAGATCAGGGCTTCGATGATCTCCCTCAACATTCCGACTCAGGAAGGGGTGTTAGAGCGAGCCCTCTTAGTGGAGAGTTTCCTTGCTGAGCAGTCTCCAGCAGCAAGACCCACCACTTACCGGCATGCGGCAGAGTCTTCTGCAGCGGGCAGTAGACGGATGACGCAGGGGTCCAAGAGGACTGGACCTACAGGTGGTCGCCAGCATGACTCTGGATCGTTTTCGCGAGGCACTCGGGGTGGGAAACGACTTGCCGTGAGAGGGCAGTGTTAGTCCTGCGGCGGGGTTGGTCACATGGCTCGTGACTGTCTGACCCGCCATACGGATGACCAGCAGACGAACGAAGGACCCCCCAGGAAGAGGCAGAGGTTCGATCAGGGCCGACCGCAAGGAGTAGGCGGCCATGACAGAGGAGTTGGTCGTGCAACAGGAGGTGGACGGCACTTCGGGGTGTTGCCACCACCACCACCAGGCGGTCCACCCCGACCGCAGGGGACAGGAGGACATGGGAGAGCTCAGCTTCAGGCAGCTGAGGCCTACGATCATGGAGCTCCGGGAGCAGATGGACAGGAGCGGGACTAGCTCCAGACCTGGAGACTTTTGTTCACGTTGCTTCTAGTTTTGTTGATGTATGTTTATAGATGCTTTGTGTCTTTGTACTTGAGCTGAAGTAATAAAAGACACATTTTCTTCTGGCATTTTACTTTCATGTCCTCTCTTGTGTTGTTACTAAGAGGTTCCAGTTTAGACTGTTGACTTGACCCTCATCCGTGAGACATCTACTGGAGGAGACCCAGTTATCACACACTGAAGCCGACAGTGTGACTCAAACCTTGGAGGCGAGAGTAACGGTTGGATCTCTTGGTAGTAGCGTCGAGGCCTTACGACGTCATCCTTGGTATGGATTAGTAATATCAATGTCGGGATTGACCGTATTAGGCGAAGAACATGGTTCATCCAGGGGATGAGACCAGATTTCTCCTATCGGCAAGGAAGAAATCGTGGCAGCTCTAGTGGGACCAGAGGTGGTCCGGGCCACGACAGAGAAGGTCCAGGTGAGCACATGGGAGCGGAAGGCTCAGATGCGTGCTCAGTACCGCCTTTGTATCCCTAGTTTGTGTTGAAGCTTTACGGGGACGTAAAGCCCTGTGGTGGGAGTAATGTAAAGACCCGTAAATTTCAAGGAAATTTTTTTTTTCTTAATTTTCTTTGGAATTTTACAAGAACGCAGTTTCTGACGGCACCTGATTCCGAGGCCCGGTGTGCCCAGAATCATTTTCCGAAGTTTGGCTCGGGTACGTTCAGTGAACAGACGAGCGGGTTTTTCTAACTTTTGAACTGGTGCTCGGAATCGAATTCTGAGGGCACCGATTAAATCGCAGCGCTGGTATTCTCTTAGAAACGCCTCTTCCGGAGTTGTGTTTACTCGGGTGTGGTTTTTAATTATCAGGCTTAAAGTTAAGAAATAAAATAATTTTGCGACAACTTTATTTTATTTCACTTAAGCCACTTGGAAGCCACTTGAAGCCACTTAAAGGCGGCTTGAACTGAGTTGAACTGGATAGGATGCTATCCAGAAATATCCTACCCCCTTGGTAGGATATTTGTGAGGTGGGGCCCGCACGAGCCCCGCCGTTTCTTTCCGCTAAGAAACGCACCCGTGAAAACCCGTCTTAATGAAAGTCAACTGACGCGTTTTCTAAATTCTTAACAGACCATTTAAATGGGTTGTTTCTTTCGTGAATTAAATGGCCTGTTTCTTTCGTTGAATTAATTCAACGAATTAATTCAATCGTTTCTTTACCTGTTTTCGTGTGTTGGCATATTAATAAAATAAGACCAACCCAAAATCTTTTGAGAAGATTTGAGAGGATCCTTGTTTCTTCTTCTCCCTCGCAAAGAACGCGAAGAACGTGAAGAACGCGAAGAACGCCGAACCCGGAAATCGACGACGCGACGCCTTGATCCGCATCGCCGACAACGTTCTTCTGCAACGTCTCTTCCTCCGCGACGGATCTTCGATCGGCTTCTTGAGGTAAGAATCTCGGACTTTCCATTTTATCTCCTTCGTGGTTCTTAACCAAAAACACGGATTTAATTAATTAAATTAAATCTGCTGTTTCATGGTGCGTTGAGTTCGCTGACTCAACACCGGATTCCGCGACGACGCGACGCCTCCCCGCGACGACGCGACGATCCCTCTCTTCCGCGACGAGCTTTTCCGCGAAGAACGCCCACACGCGACGATCGACGAGGTAGGGATTTTATAATTTTGGAATACCCCTCTTTATATTCCCGTGAACGTTCTTTAAAAATTAAAGAGACGGTTTCAAATGATCACTTTTATTTTATTAAAATTGTCGGTTCATGTGTTGAACAATTTCTCCCATTGTTTATCTCTAACGCGGAGGGTGCGGGCCAACGAACACGGCCCGACGACCCTCCGCCGTTCTTCTTTTTGTGCGGAATTGACGGGCGAAGACGGAACGTGCCGCAACGGATGTTGGGTGATCCCGCAGTGAAGAACGGAACCCGGGAGGAATATCGGCGCAGACGAGAAGGAAAACGGGCCACCGGAGCGACTCCGGCGGCCCGCGGAAGCCGGCGGCGGCGCGGGTCACCGGCGCGGCTGAGCCGCGGTGGCGGCCAGCGGACCCGCGGTCCGCGGGTCCGGTTCTTCCGGTCGGGACGCGGCAATGCGCCGCGTCCGCTGACGACCCGCGCGACCCGCACGCGGGCCGCAGCTCCCTTGACCGCGGGCTGCGCCCGCGGCTTCCACCCGCGCCCCTCGGCCGAGCCAAGTCGGTCGAGCCGAGCCGGCCGAGCCGGGCTGGCCGGGCCGGGCCGGGTCAACCGGGTCGGGTCGACCCGGTTCGGGCGACCCACGGGGGGGGGGGGGGGGGGGGGGGTCGGCCCGGGCCCGGACCCCCTTCTTTTGACGTTTTCGTTCAAATGGCCGTATCTTGAGCTACGGGCCTCCGAACGACGCGCCGTCAGTGACAACGCGATCCTTGGATCGAGACGGTCGTTTCGGTATACTATACTCAAGGTGCACCTTCCTTTTCGGGAGCCTACGTAGTTAAAACTCCGTAGTTAAGCGTGCTTGGCCTAGAGCAGTGATCAGGATGGGTGACCTCCTGGGAAGTTTCCCAGGGTGGGTGTGAGACGGAAAGACCATTAACTAACAGACCGGGCGTCCTATTGACGCGCCGTCTGTTTCGTTGAATTCCTCTAAGTGAGACGGATCTTTTGGCATACTCCGCCTGAGGATTGGATGCAGGTGGAGTACGGTCGGGTTGGTTTTGCCTTAAAAACCAACCGGGCCCCTGGGACGAAAAAGCCAATAACTCTCAGACCGGGCGTCCGATTGACGCGCCGTCTATTGCGTTGAGTTCCTCTTGATGATACGGAACTTTTGGCATCTTCCGCCCGAGTTTTGGATGCAGATGGATAGTGGCCGGGTTGGATCGCACTAAAATCCAACCGGGCCCCTGGAACGGAAAAGCTGATATCTTTCAGACCAGACGTCCGTTTGACGAACCGTCAGCGGCATTGGTGACCACGTTGAAAAACGGTCCCTATGAGTATACCCTGTGAGTGTTCGGGGTATAGTTGAGTTACGGCCGGATTGGTTCGCGCACGAAACCAACCGGGCCCCTGGGACGAAAAGGCTTATAACTCACAGACTGGGCGTCCGATTGACGCGCCGTCTGTTGCGTTGAGACCCCAATGACGAGGTGGTCCTTCAAGATACTTCCTTGCGGGACTTTGTGATACTTGGAGTATCGACCAGTAGCTCGTGGAGTGGACCCTCCCGGAGACGAGCGGGCGGAGCACAGAGACCGTGTAGCTGACTGAGACCTGACGACTGCTGATCGAACGACTCGGTGTGCGACAGAGGTGCGCTTGGTTGTAGCGGCACATGGGAGCGCTTGGTTGTAGCAGCAGACCCACGACAGTTTTGCTCTTGGTTGTAGCGGCACATGGGAGCGCTTGGTTGTAGCGGCAGACCCACGACAGAGGTGCGCTTGGTTGTAGCGGCACATGGGAGCGCTTGGTTGTAGCGGCAGACCCACGACAGAGGTGCGCTTGGTTGTAGCGGCACATGAGAGCGCTTGGTTGTAGCGGCAGACCCACGACAGAGGTGCGCTTGGTTGTAGCGGCACATGGGAGCGCTTGGTTGTACCGGCAGACCCACGACAGAGGTGCGCTTGGTTGTAGCGGCACATGAGAGCGCTTGGTTGTAGCGGCATGCCCACGACAGAGGTGCGCTTGGTTGTAGCGGCACATGGGAGCGCTTGGTTGTAGCGGCAGACCCACGACAGAGGTGCGCTTGGTTGTAGCGGCACATGGGAGCGCTTGGTTGTAGCGGCAGACCCACGATAGAGGTGCGCTTGGTTGTAGCGGCACATGGGAGCGCTTGGTTGTAGCGGCAGACCCACGTCAGTGGTGCGCTTGGTTGTAGCGGCACATGGGAGCGCTTGGTTGTAGCGGCTGGCACGCATTACTCGATAGGTGGAGTACTAAAGCAGTCTTAAGTTAGTGGGCATTACCTCGGAGTTGTGACAGGACCACTGTACACTCCAGAGACGGAGCTCTTTAGCAGTTATGGTTTCGATGATGAAAATCCTGGTTTGAGCTGAGACTTTTGACCTTGTGTTTGCCTCATGATTGAGATGGGTTACTTGATAACTTAGGTATATGTATGGGCATATATCTAAGTAGAGGTTATCTGTTGAGATCTTCTTTGTGGTTATCCTTGTTGGTTTTAGAGAGACCTTGAGGGTCTTGGGGTCCCTACTGAGTATCGTTATACTCACCCCTGCACGGGCTATGCCCGCACCTCGTTGTGTTGGTTGCAGACGACATGCAGTGCTGATGGAGGCCGAGTGTTCGAGGACTGGACGGTACCCGGAGGTGGACTACACGACGAGCCAGTACCTGGAGGTGGACCACTGGGCGAGACGTGCTCGGAGCGGACGGCGGGACCCGAGGAGCATTGGAGCTATCTGTACCCACCCTTCAGGTGGGACTTCCAGAGGACGGCTCGACGCTGCAGTTTTTCCTTTCAGTTGCTGTTTTTCCTTTCAGTTGTACTTTACAGTTGGGCTTGTATTTCCGGCCCCTTTTACTTTCAGCACAGCTTGGACAGTTTTTACTTAGTGTTTACTTTTCCGCTTGCTTACTCTGTGGTGCTTGTTTACTTTTCAAAGGCAATGCCTTCCCTTTTTGCTGGGATTTACGCCTTGGTGCTAATCGCCAGCCCCTGGCCTATGGAAGGCGGGCTTGGGGTAGTCACGGCACGGGCCCCGAGGACGGGTCGTGACATAGACCAACCCTATTGAAATTCATTCTTTTCATTTACGTGCCGATAGGACTCTCAGAGGTTCCATAAATGTACATATCCTCTTTTTAATGAGTTTCATGGGCAGACGAATCTCCTCATCTGAGAGCCGGGTGTCTTCTGGAGTATTTTCTGGGGTAGAATGTGTTGTGAGGAAATCACGTAGGGCATATCATTTCACCAAATTCTAATATATAAACATAATTTCATATTTCTATAGAATAACTTCCCATCGATCCAAGCACCCAGTCAACATGGGGAGGCCAGGGATGTACTTTAGTGGGTCAACATTAGAGAAAAAATAGATTTCATGGTGCTTCATGTTATACATCACATTTTTTACATAAAAAATGAGTTCAAGGTAGCTATTTTCTAAATTTTAATATCTGGTCTCAGTACCTAGCATGGTTCGAATATCACAATATATACTATTCTCTCTTCCTACATAAATTTTTTATGCAGGTAGGGTGCCCAATGAGAGTTAGAGTGTGGAAACATATAATATTAGTGGCCTCCCTTCCACTGTAGAAATTAGAACTAGTGGACGTAGCAAGAATTTCTTAAGTCATTTGAATGATTTCTAGATATTGTCTTCCCATTTGTAGGTGAATCCCTTCATTATTAGCCTATTGAAGGGGAGAGCTATGCCGTCTAGGTTGGATATGAATCGTATGATGTAGGGGAGGTGTCCTTGGTGTCCCCTTAGTTATTTGAAATTCTTGATGTGACATTGCTAAAATAGAAAACATCTTCTCTGGGTTCACCTCAATGTCACTGTGGCATACCAAAAATCGTAGGAACATTCTTTGTGTTACCACAAAAGAACCCTTTACTGGGATCTTCTTTAGAATATATTCTCACAACATATCAATTATTGTTTGGATATCCATGAACTGATCACATCACTATTAGGATTTTATGACCAAGTCGTCTAAATAACGCTCAATTATCCTTCCCAAATATGTATTAATGATACTATCCATGGCACACTAATATTTTTTGTTGACATTCATTAATCCAAAGGGAATAACCTGGTAGTAGAATATCCTTTGAGTCACTCTAAAGGAAGTGGCTCTTTCATCCTCAGGGTCCATCTTGTTCTGATTGTACTGTGAGTACAAATCCATTAAGTAAAGGACATGGAAGATAGTAGTTTCATCTATAAAGTGTTTTGTGATCAAAAATGGTAAATAGTCTTTCAGTAAATGTTGGTTAGGGTCTTTGAAGTCAATGTAGATCCTAATATACACACACTTCTTCATGATGTGGATGATTTTGTAAATCCACATTGAATATTCTAATTCTCTGACAATGTTGTATTTTATCAATTTGTTAACTTCCAACTCTACATTGGTGGCATGAAAGGGGTTCATTCTCCTAGATTCATTCCTGAATCCTTGATGCTCATCGAGAAATCCGAGATGGTGCATACACCCATCTAGATTGAGACTATAAATTTGTGTATAATTACAGGTGAACACATATCGGTGATACTTTAAAAATGAAATTTATATGTCTTGTTATTTAAGGGGTATGAAGGCACTGATCAGAGTAAGTTGCAGGTATTCTTCATTTCCTATATTTATCTTCTAGAGATTATCTATGGTGGTGTAGACCCGTTCCTTGAATGCTATAGGGGAATTACTGAGATCATCCTCATCCATTTCTGAATCTGTGGAGATGTATTCAGGTGAAGACAACAATTTTGGGCCTCTCCATCAATATAAAGGTTAGGGAAACTATTAGAAGAGACATCGTCATTCCATTCTATCTGAGTTGTTATAGAGAGACACTAGATCTGGTTGTTATTACTGAGGATTGGTGAGGCTTGGGCCTCTAGAATTAGATCTACCACTACAACCATGTTTATGGGGAGGACATAATTACCATTAATCATGCTTCAGGGATTCATAGGTGTTACCCCTAGGACATAGGTAGATGCAACAAGTATATCATCATCAACCATTGGTTTCTTTCCTCTATTATTATATAAATATTCTTCAGCGTATCAGACAATAGAAGTCTCGAAGGGGGCATTGTAACCATGTAATATAACAACCATTTTATTGATCGGGTACTTCAACCATTGATGGAATTTTGATGGTACCACTATGTAGAAATGGATCCAGGGCCTTCCATGTAGGGAATTATATGTGGTGTCATGATGGATAACCTGAACTCAACATTAGATGTGAGTTTTCTAAATTGGGCTTTGAGTGTAACCATCAAAAGGGGTCTTTTCTCACACTTATGATATCCCTGAATGGTATTCTTTGAAATGGATAAGTAAGCTGCACTATACCCCAAGTGTTGGAGGGTTCGAAATTGTGATTATTGAGTTTTCATGAAATGTATAAGGTCTTGATATTCCCTTGGATGACCTCCTCCTATTCTTGAACAGTGAATGAGATCAAAACATAAAATACTAAGGACATAGAATCCACTCGACATGCCTCAGACGTGGAGACATGTGTCTTAAATTATTTTGGGATTAGGGGGGCTTCAAAAAGTTATTCACTAAGTTCTTTTTACAGAAATGGAACATAAAGTATTGATAGCTTAATGGGTACTGCAACTAGCTATTTAAGAACATCATACTTTTTTCCAAGATGTTGGAACTTCTTGATATGGGGCTTCTCCTGGTCATGAATTTCTAGAGCTGGAGTATCAAAGGGAGGTGGTCGCAGTGCTTGAATTATTTTTGAAGGGGTATCTTCTTCCAGAAGTGCATGTCATATAGCATTCCTCAATTCCTAGGTTGATCAGATTGAACCCTCACTAAGTTTCCATGAAAGAGAATCGTGTGTGTGACTACTAGTGGTATATGAGGAACATATTAACCTCTTTTGAGTTTTCTAGAGTGTTTTCCCATGGGTATCAGATTCATATATATATATATATATATCCTTAATAGGGATATGATCAGAGTATTGAGTCCAACCACACCCGTGTCATCCCTTGTATCTTCAGCTCTGACGCATGCGTACACCTGTTCGCTGGTTATAAGAGGGGAAAACATATTCAGGGGCATACTCATCATCAGATAATGTATTGTATGAATGTATTATATTGATAGAACCAATTACTATCTCCTCATCTGATGAGGATCTTATTTGGTGGGGTAGTTCCTCATGTTGTAGATGTCACATGGATGAAATATAAAAGAGTTACGGGTTTCTTTGGAGCCAAATATGTTTTTTCCTCCTCTGTTCGTGTATCGTCTTGTGGTAACTCCCACATGTGGGGGAACATATTTTGTTTCCCATTTTGCAGGTGTATCTATCATGAGATTTTACAACAATTATTTCTTTGAGTTATGAGCTCGGCCAACTATTTGTTTAGTCATCTAGTTGACAAACTATTGCTCATTCCTAGCCAAATCATTCTTGAAACTATCCACTTCTTTTGACAGGTTTATGGTTGTGAAAGAAAACTTCTATAGAGAATTGACTAGGGTAACCTATCTTGAGTTTACCATATCTTGAAAGATGTATTTGAAAATGAATAAATTTCAGACATTGTGACCCGACGTTATATAGAAAGGGAAGTAGTCAGGATGGTCGGTGAGGTTGAATTCATATTTCCTTCTAGGTTCCAAAAGTGTGAGCATGCTATTATCCATGGATTACAAGAAATAACATGGGACTTGTTCATATTATATGGAGTGTACTTTGTTCATATGTTCCTCAATTTCATGGTGACTCTGATTTCTTTATACTTCTGTCTGAGGGTGACTCTGTGGTGGTCGCCACTTTACTGGAGGTGATGGGTGGTTCAAGGCTTTCCTAGGTGTTCAGATAGGCACCAATGTGGGATTGAGAGAGATATATGTGACTTCAACTCTTCCCGGATTCGTCCTCTATGTTGTGGGAATGAGTTGAGACATTTGTTGGGTTCTCTAAATATTTTCTTCAAGTTGTTTTGTTGTTTTATAAAATCTTGAAACCCTCCTAGATATTTCATGGTGATAAAGGGTGTCTACAACTCATCCCTAAAATTTTTATGCAGATTTTTCTAGTAGTTTATCTTATGATAGTGGTATTATGAGTGAATAGGTTAAACCTTTAAACCTTCCTATGAAATAATATTTTTCTACCATTCTCACATTTCTTGTAATTCTTTAATTAAATGATAATTGTTTTCCATAGTATTGAACTGAACTGATAATGGAACTGACAATGAAGGTCTACCCTTCTAGCAATAGATCCCACTAGTAAATTATTGTACCAAATGAATACTTTCTCTATTAGATTCTATATGAAATCCATTAGTTTTGTTGCCTCATTTGATCTTGAGGTCCCATAATCGGCCCGCATCTGGATACAAAGTGTGTGAGATGTTGTTTAGGTTTTCTTACACCATAAATGATAGAAAATGTAGTGTTTCTAAAGTTGGGTGGTGGTTTATTATAATCCTCCCATTTTGGATATATATCCTTCCAGGCTACACATGTACACTCCACCCTTACATGGATTCTATTAGAGTGGAAAAGGATACAATGGTTGTATGTAACTCCAGGGGCACTACTATCTAAGCCACCTCTCATCCCTAGGGAGCTGGTGGGGGGGGGCAGATGAGGTGGTCCCACATTCATTTCTCGTTGATCCTTATTCGTTACGATGGATAAATAATTAACCTAGAGAGGGATAGGTTGTCACAAAAATACGGGAAAGTGATGATCATTTTCATCTTCCTCATTTATGTAGACTGGGTTCCTAGATCTAGATCCAATCTGATTCATTGATACTACTCTTTCTGGCAGATAATTTATGGGATGAAGAATATCATCACTAGATGGATATGATATCTAGTAGGAATATTTCACTTGAATAACTCCACATTGAGTTTTCAAAGAGATCATATTTCACACTCATATTGTAAAAACTGTTCCTCTGTGGATAAAAACTATGATTTAGTCGCATCATTTCCTTTTTCTTTTCCAGTATTCTATTGAGCAGGTGGCATCCCATTGTTCGACAATGCTGAATTTTGAAGCCTTATTTGGTTCTATGTGCATGTAAACTCATTGGGTGAATCCAAATCATCATCCTTTTGGGGTACAAGTAATGTGTTTGATACCTCTATGTTTTTGCCTTGAAAAACATCTGTCATATTGACAAAGAAATTATTCAAAGATGAAAATTGGAAAATGGTGGTTGTCATAATAATTTCTTGGAAACATGATGATTCTACAGAGTTTTTATCTGGGGGTAATTCAAACCCTTGGACCGTTTGAGATGTTTTGGTTTGCAACCCCAGTGGGGTCTGGTTTCCTTTTCTGTACGCTCCTCCCATCCCATCAATAGGACATTGACTCTAAGGGAGTTTCCTATTGTGATTTTGGAGTGATCCTTGACCAAAAGTGGTTCATATTGTAGTGGGAGTAATATGTGGGATGTCTACTGTAGGATTCTTCCACCCAATATAGAGAAGACTTATTACCTCTGTAGTGATGATGACTGTCAAAATGAACATAGCTCTGTGGGATGGGGGTCATTTGGGGCTGCCATTGGAACAGATTGGTCATATTGTTGAGGATCCAATGGATTTAGAAGGTGGCTTGATGATTCTCAAGACGTGCATGAAGAAATAAATACCCCCATCCTAGTTGGGTGGGGATAACTAAAATCATTGTTGAAGTCTTGAGGTACTCTTAGGGGACAATTAACCTAGTGATGATTATTTGGATATAAATGACACTAGCCCAATGGGATGTAGTTCACCTGCGACTATAAAATGTATTTATTGAATCCTCTTGGTGATTAATGACCCATGGGGTGAAGGTGGCCGTAGATATTCTCCTGGACCAGTGGTATGAGTCCGCTCCTAGATGACTGTTATGGTTGCTTCTACTGTTGTCTAGGTGATGTGGTGAAGATATGCACATGTGGGATCTAGGTGCGGTAGTAGGCCATGGTGACAATTATTATGTACAAGAAGTGTTCCATATGATTGGAGATTTTATTTACGTGTTTGGAATATCTTAATATTATCTTAAGAGACCAAGTTTTCAGTTTAGTTTTCTTTCCCCTCTCCCTATCCATGGTTTCTGGGAATCATTGATACTGGGGCTTTCTATTTTAATGAAAAAGTATTTTGAAAATTACCAGGTCCCTTTGTTTTGCCAGAGGCTATAATATTGAAGGAAGTCATATGTGAATGGAACATATATCATATGGGAGTGGTAATGTGCAATGATATATACATTCTCCAAAGTCAACTACAGAAGCTTTATGTTTCTATGGAAAATAGATGTTCAAGTGCTATGATGAAATAGCGACTACCGTGTTGCAAATTTCTGCTGAACTTTTCCGGTTTTGTATCTCAAGATATAAAGATAGAAGCTAGGTCAAACTGAAAAAAGTGTGTCTTGATCATCAGAAGGTGACACTCATATCCAGGATAAGGGATATATTGATCCATTAGTCACTATTGAGTATCTCACATACATTGACAAAGGTAATGAATGCACTCATTTTCTAGCTAATTTGGGATATCATAGCTAGAAATAGTGAGGGGAAAAATCTTGTTCCAATTACCTTCCCTTTTTCAGAATATGATGATAATCCTCGTGGTGGGAAGTAATAATGTACACATTCTCTGATACAACCACTTGTTCGTGATGATTATAGTGTTGAGTTGTCCTGGCTGTAGGGTGCGTATTATTTTCTTATCCCTTTATCTATAATAGTTTAGAAACATTCTTGTGGACCTCTTCAGCTATTGCTAAAATGTATTGGTATTTTAGCAAAGTGTGTGTAGTGATATAAGAAAGTACATTATCCATCTCCAATATCTGTTGATAGATATCTTCGATCGAAGCAGGGATATATGTCCACTTCATTCCACCAAGTTCAATCGAGATATACTGATGGGATTCATGCATGGGGGTGGGAGTATGAGCCTCTAATTTGTTTATTTGATGAATATTCCCACATACTTATTCCGAGATTACAGGGATATAAGCCTACTTGCAGGTTCCTTCAAGAGTATTCTAGAAGGCATCATCAACTGTAATAGGGATATGAGGCCTCTCTTTGATATCCACCACCTTCCTCCTCTGATGAGTCTTCCTTGTATCCCATTCCTGGACATCAGAGATTATTCTGTGTCGGATGGCACCATCAGCAGGCGACTGATGGGTACTGGAAGGGTGGTGTCGGTGACAGCAGTATGAAGGTTCCCTCTTTGGTGGAACATTAACCGAAAGAGATTCATATTCACCATCCAATTAAAACATCAGTAGACATGGAAGGTGATAGTTTTATCACTCTAGGGATATGCTCTTGAAGTGGTTGTTTGTAGCGACCATGGATATTGTATTAGAAACAACCATTTTCGGGTGATGCGGACCCACAGACACCTCCCTGAAACAGTGTAGAGATCTATAAAATGGAGAAGTAAATGCATGCATACAATCTATCCCAAACCAGAGTGCAAAAACAAAAGTACAAATAGGCAAAACAGGTCTCGCCAAAAGTAAACTACAAAAGTGCATCCAACCTGCTCTGAAGAAGGGAAACGTTGCCACAAAACCTTGCCCGAATGCATAGGTCAGAGGGACTCATCCACCACACCTCAATACTATCTGCTTTGGGCGGAACTGACTCACCCGCACAGTTTTAATCGCATCACATAAACGTTTCTTGGTGAGGTAAGCACCCCTCTTACTCATGTATTCGAAGCACACTGAACAACACCCTCACAGGGTCTTACCAATGCCCTAAACAAAACTTTATCAAGCAACGAAAAGGAAAGGGTACCGCTAAATAGCCTCTATCAAACTACTACAGAAAGTAGGAAAGACACAAGGCGTACCTCTATCCATCCACGGAGCCTCTGCGTCAACAGCCTCGAGGGCATGCCGCTGACCTCACCCTCGGCCACCAGCTCCATGAGCTTGGCGTGGACCACCTGGGGGCGGTGGACGTGGCAACGAAGCTGGTGAAGAAGGAGGCGGTGGTAGGCGGTATCAGTTGCCACCACCCCCACCCCCAGGTGGTCCGCACGTTTTTCAAGGAAATGTGCGCTGAGAGATTCACATTGAGCATATTAGTGTTGTTTTCATATGATGAATAAGAAACAAGGCACAATGTATTATAACATAGTCATTTTTATTGGAGAGATTCATGTCAGGTTCACCATTTTGTTTCTTCAGGATTCGACATGGATGTGGGATGAGTTCCCCCTTGATGGTTTGATTGAGGGGTATTTAAAGACCTCACTCAATCACTTGCATTGGGTTTCCCATCTATTTCGTCTTCCCTAGAAACTCCCAATGGTTTTTTCATACAATTTTGCATACATACCTACATTCCAAAGGCTTGTAGTCATCTATTATTTAAGGACTAGTGAATCATGGGGACTCGCATTGGTTGAGGGAACTGGAGGTTGGGATCATCATACCCTTTTGTGGGTATTTATAATAGCCTACCCTTGGACTCTCTTATTGATTTAAGATATGTTCATGAATCTATTCCTAATCCATATAGGGGACTGATTACCCTAAGGAAATGTCTATAGGTTAATTATCATTCATATGAAAAATACTAGGATCTATTTTCTGAATCCATCAATATTTATCAAAGGTTATTCGTCATATTATGGTAACATGTGGTTTCTTCTATTATGAAGTCATATAATCAAATGCATCAGAATACACATCCCTATATAGAAGAAGTTAGTATTCCATGGAGGGAATTGAGCCACTATGAGGCATCCTACATATCCTAGTTTTTTCAGGAATCAAAACCCATGTAGTTTATTTATCGCATATTGTTTAATGTCATGCGGTTAGGACATATTATCAATTACTAAGACACAAAATATTTGAGCTCAAACCAAAAGGGGGTGTCTAATATATCTCGAGTTTATAAAGAGTCAGAGTTTTCATAGTTCTCACGATTTTCCATGTCATTATAGAGACTCATGGTGAAGATAATATGATTATCCTTAATCTCTAATCTCATGTGATCCATGCTAGGCGTGAGAAACAAGGGATAGAAAATGATCATTTAATTTATAATGATGCATGGATAATGTGTTGGGGATTCTTTGAGGTGATTTATTATGGGACATAGGTCATGGGAAGAAGTCTTATGTATCATGATTATGGACATAATCAAAGTCAATGTAGCTTGGTTGGTTTCTCATTCCATTGATGGATGAGGTAGTGTGATAATCTCATCGGACTAATTGAGTTCTACTGGTTGAGATTTCATAATTTTTGCAAAGAATTATACCTAAAGGGGTGTTTTATTTGAGCTCAAGAACTAGGAATACATCCTATGTATCATAGTTATGGAATGAATCAAAGTCACCATAGTTCAGTTTATTTTCGGTCTTACACACTGAGGTTTCCCTATACCACTGTGGGGGTTCATAGTGTAGATGATATGATCATTCCTAATACCAAATCCCACGCGAGCCATGCTTGTTGAAAGAAAGAAGGGTTAGAAAATGATCAATATAATTTCTTTTAATAAGGGACTTAGATGCTTGGATTTTCATGGATGATCAATATAGGTCTCGAACCTCATAGAGAGGTAGCCTACATATCCTGGATATGGAAGGAATCAGAGATGTCATAGTTCACTTTATATCGAGGATTATACAAGGATGCATCCCTATTGACATGAAATTATTATATGGGGGGTGTGTCATGACCATGTTGGAATGTATTGGGATCCATATCATGGTCGGGATTGACACATATGGAGGGTGTTATGTGACCTAGTTGGCATGTCCTGGGAGTCGTCACATGACCTGGATTGACACATATGGAGGTTTTTCATGACCCTGTTGGCATGTCTTAGGATCCATCACCTGAAATATATTGAAACACATATAGGGTGCCACAGAAGTTAGTGTGAAAATGTTTGATGGATTTCATTTATCTTGGCTGAAACCCTTTGGGAGACCTCACGAGACATGTTTGGAGGGAGTCACGAGTCTCAGCTGGCATTCCTAGGAGGTTTTACAAGATCCTGGTTGTTTGGTCTAGGCGAGGGTTATCATGAGATTGTAGTTATTATGTTTATATTATTTTTCATGGCTCCTCTAATATGAGTGACCTCCATTATATGAGTTAGTCGATGACTCCGAAGGATGTCAAATGTCCTGGTGGACAAACCTAGAGGGTTTGACGAGATCAAATTAGTTTCTGCAAGGGGAACCATGTTACTCGACCTGAGATGTATAAAGTATTATATGCATCATAGATGGTATGCTAGAGGAGTTTCACAAGATATAGGGGACACGTCCTGGTGTTTTTTCATGTCATTTGGTGACCCGCACAGATCACACGAGGTCCAATGAGCATGTATTACACTTATGTCTTCAACTTTGAATCACATTTCTAACCCTCATATTGTGAAGTCCATAGGTGTATTTAGTACTAATTCCATTTATTGTAGCATGATCTGAGAGACATGTGGTTTGTTAATCGCACGTCTTTCCATAAGTCATTCACATAATCTATGAATTATCACTTGAAGCACATTATGTGTGAATCCTGATTTCTTTAGTGGACTACTAATGTATTACTTGACATAATGTTGTCAGTATCATGATCATTTTCTTTGATTAATACACAATGGTTGAGAGTAAAATCGTCTAGTGTCTATGAATCTAGTGCCTTTGAGTCCAACCCATGTGATAGTCGTGCATTTCTCATGATGGGGTGAGGAATTTATAGTCATCGACACCCCGGTTGTTCAGAAAATTATATAGCATATCAAGATTGAGTCCCAGCTAGAGTCATTTAAGGGTTCTAGTGCTACAGATCTTCATGAGTCTCTCCCATTGATTGCTCTGAATGTGCCACCTGATTTGTAGTAATTATGAGTCCCATCCATAAATACTTACATCATTAGATTATTACTGATTAATCAGGACTTGTTTCGTCATTTGGATGTGTCTAAGGTCTTTCATATTGTTAATCTTACATGTACAAGGACCCAAGGAAGTCTCATGTTCTTATTGGAAGACACTCGAGAGACAATGGGTGACCTGTGTTGGGGTTTCGCGGGACCGTGTCATGAGTTACCTCAATGTTTCTCATGACTTTAAGAGACCAAAAACACCTCCCACTTCCAAACTTTCGATACCATTTTTTATGTGATACCATATATGAGTCATGTGGGATTTCATGACTGTTTTTGAGGAAATTTCTTCTATTTCTGGTGATTCATCGTGTGACCAAATGGGTCATATGGGGGTGAGTGAGCATCCCATGGAAAAATCTATACATTAATCCATATAGAACCATATATTTACCTAGGGAGAATTACATAGTCAGGACAATAAGCTAAAGGTATATTTTTAGGTGAGGAGGATTTATCATAGAGTACTCACGACTTCTTATGGGTCACCAGGGGCATGTCGCATGTTCTTTAGAAACCGTGAAAACCTCTTTCTTCCTTCCATTAAGTATCCTTTGTTCTATTTTACAAAGTCCCATGATTATGTGAGTTTTCATGAGAAATGTCTCGGATAATTATCATTTTTTCTATGAAGATTCACCTGACCAATATTGGTCATTTGGAGTTTTCTCAAGCATGTAGTGTGCAGATCTATCAATCTGTTCATAGAGCACCAAAGGGGATTCCTTAAAATACATGAGGTCTTCTATGTGGTGAGGATGACAAGTAAAAGGGATATCAGAAGATGAGGTGGACATGTTGTTGAGATCTCACAATATCTCATTATTCGCCAGCGGAGTATGATGCGTGTCCTTTATAAAACATGATCACCTCTCGCCTCCCCCCTTTTACATCCCTTGTTTCTTCCAATAAAATTTCAGGGGTCTTTTATGATTTCATGGATGTCACAATAAAATTTTATTCTTCCCAATGATGATATTGTTTTTGAGATTCATGGCCATTGGGGGTATCATACATTGAATATCATACCTCTTAATTTTAAAAGTAGTTCAGGTGGTTTTTCTAGAACTTTCTAATGACAAATCACGCGGCCTGGGGGAACTCATTTAATTATTTGGAGATTGTTCAAAAGAGTATGATTTTTTGTCGATGGGGGATCCATGGGACTTCCAATGGGTTATGCGACATTCATAGATCCTTTGCGTGACTTTGAAATGGTGACAAAATCACGAGTCTTTCAAAGGCTCATGTGATCCACAAGTCTCGGTGATCCTCTTCATCCTTTTATTTTGCAGTGAAAATAATACCCATATTTATGTATTTATTCCTTTGTGATTTTACAGATGTCCATATGGTAGACATCAACATATATGTTCTAATAGTGTAATTCTTATAAATAGTTTTTTATTATTTTTTTATTTTTTTGTTACTTTTAAATTGGACGTTGGTATCTTAGCTAAATAATGTATATGTATATGATGAATTTTCTTATACAGATCATTGTGGATGATAATATTTTTTAGTAATGTCTTGTTTGGTTGGATTTGGTTTGAATTAATTGATATCTTTTTTATATAAAAAAATTTCTTTCGTTAAATTTGATGTAGAATTAAAATTTAAATGATTTTGAATATAAATAATTGGTTAATGGGTTCATGAATTTAATACAATTTTTTTGTAGTAAATATTTCTTTTATCATTTACCAACATGTAGTATAATGCCTTATTTTGTTTAATAGTTTCATAAAAGATTATATTATTAGATTTTTATTTTTATTATACCTTTTCTAGCATGTTTTTGGATTTGATTGTGGGTTAGTATCATGGTATAATGTTTAATAATGGTGTTTATTCATGTTGTCATGAACCCACCTAAGCTTGGGCTTGAGGCGCAAATATCCCATGCCCGTATCTATGTACCATAGGGTAGAGACAGGCACCAAACTCACAAATCACTCAAGGGGAACTTTTATTAAGTACCTGTACACATACAACCATCCAACTCAATAAAATGTCTAGAGGGATAGAAACAAAAAATGTGACCCTACTATAAATTGACCAAACATGCATGGATATCTAAACCATAAAATGTATGGTAGTATAAACTAAAAAGTAAAAAGGGGAAAAATATATGCCCAACCAGAACTCTGTCCCAACCTAACAGAAAGCTGGAAAAGTAAAATAGTTGATAGTGCCCAGCTTCTGAATCCCATGATGTGTCCACAATATATGGTCCAAGCACCTTGTATCCCTATTATCCTTTGATGCCACGATCGAACTGTCCACCATCTGAAAAATACAAGGAATGTATTAGGATAATCCCATGTAGGGGTGAGTATAAAAATACCCATTAGAATGACCAAAAAAAGGTAAAGGGGGATCAGTAAGAGATAAAACTGAAGAGGAAATCATTAGATAGAACAAGGTGTAGTGAAATAGTACCGCTCCACCCAATAAGGGAGTGAAAGTGAACTCTTCCAAACAAAAGTAGATCAATAAGGTGAGATGATGAACATATAATAAAGTCTTCAAAACATATATAATTAGAGTAGACTCATCTAACCATGAGAATCTAGACATGGAGATCGGGTGGCATACCGCACATGTCATCACCTCTTCTAGATGGAGAGTAAACAAAACCCAATGAGTGGGTACCAAATAAGGATATATATATATATATATACTTATTCAAAGATTCCCATATGAGAGAGTTAGGGGATATCCTTTTCACAGATCATACCAAGTAGATTTTTAGTCAATGGTTCAAAAATAAGTTCATCAATGATTACCAACACCTCATGTGTATGACCTAAATACATAAGTATAAGGGACTCAATCACCACACCTCGGTACTATAATCTTTAAGGGTAACTAACACACTTTCATGTATTTAGGTCCTCCTCCAATGGCCCAAAGGCCTTCATTTTTTATTGATTTTGATAATCTACCTTTCAAGGGGTGAGGTGGAACCCTTTCAAGGCCCGTAGACATAAGTATTACATGGCCCATAGGACTTATAGGAATTCATTGCACGTAGGCTTAAAACATTACATACAACCTAGACTAAATACTTGGAACTTCTCCTCCCCAACATATTTATCGTGAAATCAGCTCTCCACCTTCGCATGGATGTTCGGCTAGGCATTCTCGGGCATGCACATGCTTGTCCCGATGGCAGGTTCCATTCCCTCTCATTCATGCAATCCGTTTAGCTTCTACTGTGGTGAATGATCCTTGCTCATCCTCCTTGTAGAGCTTGTTCCTTGAAGGTTTTCTGGTTTTCATCTGCACTTAAGGTGGCTCAAAGGCCTTGAGGTGGCCCTAAGGCCTTACTAACCCGTTGGCCTTTGTGGCCCAAAGGTCTTAAAGGACTCAGGGAACAAATTGGTGGCCTGAAGGCCCATACAGGGGCATATTCCTGGATACAACAGTGCCAAACAGTGCCTGCTACAGTTCCCTCTACATTACCTGCAACAATACTCCACATTTCCTTCTACAGTACTGCTATAGTACTGCTATAGTACCCCTAGAAATTCTGCCCCGACCTGGTTTTGATCCCTGGTCGCTTGGATGCGCTTACGGAGTCCTTACCAACTGGGCTAAGGCTCATGTGCTATTTAGGTCACATCACTAAAATGTATCTTTGTGGGGAAAGTTTTTATCCTCTTTGTGACTCAAAAGACATGTCAAAACATGTCCCATCACTATGTCACATAGTCGAGGAGATAAATATTCTAGGTAAGGATCTCATGACCTGGTATGATTGGACTATCCCACACTAATAATCAGTAAGAAAATACAATTACTAGAATGACTAGAGGGTAAATCTTTGGAATAACATTGGGTAATGCCACTGAATAGTCATACAAGAGGCTAAGCTCAGAATGGTCATCAGGTAATTCCACTACCCATCCCTGATGAAGGGTAATCTCGGTATGTTCCTCAGATAACTTCACTGGCCATCCCTACAAGCAGTTAATCCCGAAAAGATAATCGGGGAACACCACTACCCATCCCTACTAGAAGGTAATCCCCTAATATCAATGAACACCATTATCAAATCATAATAGTGGATAAATCAAAAAGATCATTAGGGAACTCAACTTCCCAACCCTACTAGAGGGGAAGCCCAATAATAATATCACCAATCTCCACTACCCATCCTTTCAGGAGGTTTACACCTAGAATGATCTAGTGATTCAGTATGATCACTACCACCATTAGGAATCACCTTAGTGTGTTCAAATATAGTAAAATTTCAGATCATTTTTTAAAAGACTCTTATAAGGGAACAATCACATTCTATTTGGAAAAAACTCAGGATAAGATACTTGTAGGCCAACATCCATGTTCAAATAAAGGAGATACAGTTGTTCGATGATCTCCCAAAAGAGATTAAGGGGAACACGATCTATGAGGGTACCCACATTACATGTGGTCCTACACTAGAGCCTATCCGTGTCCTTGTCCAGCACACATCTCCACCCCATGTAGTAGAACACTCTATCGAGGTGGACTTCATGTTGTTTCTTGACTCACCGAGATTGGGACTGTGTCCTCTAGTCGTGTCCATGTACTTGGACCCCTATGGTTTTGTACTTTGGTACATATCATGTCGGTCCACAAGGGATGTTTCCATGTGGCCAAACTATGTGGGTGTTATCTTATATGGATTCCCTACTCATGTGACTCATCACACTATTTTTACAATCGCGTAAGGGTCACATGGAATGTGATGAGGGGATACACCCTGTGTTAGCCAAAAAATTTCCCAAACCTAGGGCCACCACCGAGGAATGCTACACAAAATGTTGTTCATCCTACCCATGGAATGTAGTCATGATTTCTCATAATAGTCAATATTTTATGGATATATGTCTATGATTCATATACAGTCAAACCAATTCAGATGAAACACTATCTATGTTCAGAAATGGTGGATCTACCTGAAAATAATGATTTTGGGCTCCCTCTTTTTAGAGATCAGTCACCATCATGAACATGGGATTTTTTTTCTATTCTGCTCTCTTTCATTTATTCATCTATCAATTTCTTGACCTCAACCCATCAGATCATGAATCCTTCATTCATGATGATTCTAGATATATCTTTCTCTCTCCAAACCTTCATTGTTTCATCAGTGTTTCTCACATCCAGGTGCCCTATCAATCTCAGGTCTCCCGGTAAATGTCAAACCGAGAACCATGGGGATTACATTGGTTAAGAACGCAATGAACATGGGAGAAAAAAACTGAAAAACATTATACATCATCATCAAATATTTCTTGGTAAAAGAAAGAGAATGGGGAACTGGGATTATAACATTGTTTAAAAAAACAAATTAATTAAATTTTTGTACATTGGAAAATGGAAGGGATTTTTGCAGGGGAAAAGATCAAATAATGATTATCAATATTCTCAAAATTTTAATCCAGAGACAGAAAAAACCAAAATAATATCCATATAAATATTTTCAATCTATTTTTGGTCTATAATGAACTCAGGTAATGATTGGAAGATTCTTTTGTATATGTTGTTCTTTGATTTTCCTTGACCCATCAGTTCATTGTCATTGTTTTGATTCCCCAAAAGGATAATGGGAGGAGAGATTCACCAATGAATTGTGAATTATGATACAACCCCACCCAAATTAAATTAGATATATATTTATAATAACCGGTTGTATAAAAGTTTATTTAATTAAATAATTAATTAATTAATCAACTTAAATGCATGTCCAACGAGCAAAGAGAATGAACATCCCATACTAACCCACTTTATGTCATTACTAGGATCAAAAAACATGTTCTTGACCCAAACGTGGTTATAGATTTTTTATCTAATCAATCATTTGGGAGTAATCTTATGAGGATGAAACTGGGTCTCTTCATCATTCCTACAATCAGGATTTTTTTCTATAAATAAGAACAAATAAAAAAACATTGGATACTAAGTCCTTATCTAGATATTAAACTCAAAGGAACTCTCTTTCATGTTTCCATGATACCAAAGCACAGGAACCAAATGTTTGGTATGTCTATGAATGGTCCCATCACGTTCTTCCTCGAGGGACATTGGGTTCTCTACAATGGTGGCTCCATCCTTGATGTCAAGCTCACCCTATTCAATGATGTGGATCGGGTAATACATTTATTTCCATAGTTACAACATGTGGAAGACATTGGGAACCCACTTTATCTATGGGAGTTGGTTGTGGTGGTATAAAATCTCTTCATCCCTCTGCTAGATCTCAAATAGACCAATGAACCTCAGGGATAACTTGTCTCCCTATCCAAATATCCCCATTTATTTTCATGGAGATATACACAATAAATTGTTTTCTCCATGAACAAACACTTAGGTATTTTTATGGAGATCTGCGTAAGATTTATTTCTGCTCCTGTCTATCCTCATCTACTTATAGATAAAATGAACATTCTCTATTGTCTCATGAACCAAATTTGGTCCCATAAGAGATGACTCGCAAATCTATATTCAAAATAGGGGGGTCTTACATGGCCTCTAGTATAGGGAATAAAATGTTTCAATGTTGATGGTATAGTGGTAGATATTATAGTACGCAACTCTACCAATGGATAGTTATCATCTCAGATCCATCCGATGTCCAAATTTCCAGCCCTCAGCATGACCTCCAACACCAAGTTTGTGTGCACAGTCTTCCCATCAGTCTAGGGGTGAAAGGTTTTACTCATCCACATATGGGTCTAGAATTCCACCTATGCTCCTCTCCAGAATCATGAAATAAACCATTTATCAAAATTTGAGACAATCGTCAAGGGTACCCTTGGATGGAGGATGATCTCATGCATGTATAGCTGGTCTAAACCCTCTACCAAACTCTACTACCTAATGGAATGGAAGTGCATCGTCTTCAGGATTTGGTCTACTATCACCCAGATGTAATCATGGACACACATTGTGCATGGAATCCCTATGAAGAAATACACAAATATTTCATCCCACAACCACTTGGGGATTTCAAGGCACTACATCAAACATAACATAACATCATGATCAACCTTCACCTACTGATAAGCGAGGCACCATGAGAGAACTAATATATTATTTTCCTCATTTTGGACCACCAAAACTAAAACATACTGTCTATATACATCTTCCCCACACTATAATGTAAATCTATGTGAGAAGTGCGGAACTCCTGCATCACCTCTCCCCACAACGTGACAGGACCAACATTCTGCCATGGAACAAGATTTTGTGATTCCTTCCTTAAAAATATCGATATGATGAATCTCATATAGATATATGATTTCATAATACCTCAATGTCAATGTCTAAATGATGGGAATCTCTCACAATCTTGAGGGGAAAAGGATTCAACACCATCGACTGAAGACAAGACGCGCCCTCCTTCTCTACCTGGGTCAACTATAGGGAAGCTGACTACTTAGAAGCTTCCTACACTTGGTGAGCCAAATAATTCATGTTACGGGAATCTTTTACAATGTCACCCTTCCATAGAGTTTGGACATTCTCAATGCTTTAGTTCTAAAGGAACTCCAACTAGCATCACTACCTCATATTTAGGTCTCTCTGAGTGAAGACATACTTGATACTCCAATGATCTGAGTAAACCACAAAGTGTTATCCTAAAATGTACTGTCTCCACATCCTCAGAAAGACGGCTAAATATTACAACTATAGTCTATGATTTTCATAGTTCATCTCATTGGGTCTCAACTACCTCATCATGTGTGCAATGACTGCTAGATGATACATCAAAATGAAACCGAGACCATCTCCTGAGGCATTATAATACACTACGAACTCAACAACTACCTATGGGAGTCTCAATAACAGAAGAATCTTAATCCTCTACCTCAACTCCTCAAATTCCCTCTGGAATATCTCATACCTAGTAAAATGACGCCCTGCTCACATCAGGATGATCAAAGGGGATGTGATTCATGATATAAATTCCACTAATCTCCTATAGTATCCTACCAAGATAAGGATGCTTTGGACATCTGACACAATCCTATGTTACACCCAAGTAATCAAAGAATCAATAATTATCAGATACACGGAAAAAATGTTAATAAATTACATTCACCAATTAGTGAACCTCATATATCCCGAATTATCAAATTGAATAGATTTTCTTATATATAGTTCTCTTGAAGGAAATGAATAACCATAATCATGTGCTATTAATTCTCTACCTATGAAGAATATTAGTTTAGTAGGTCTTCAATTATGTCAAAAAACGGGTCCTCATATGGATAGAAGACCTGGTTTATCAAATCTATAAACATGGTGGGGGAATGTTTCCCACAAAATGGAATCACTATGAACTCATAGTGTCCGTAGCGACAACAAAATGAAAAATTGGAATATCAGCTTTGTGAACCCTCAAATGGTAGTATTTGAACTTGAGATCGATCTTGGATTACCAACTCGTAGCTCGCAAGTGGTGAAAGAGGTCATCAAACTTTATAAAGGGGTACTTGTTCATTATCATTTCCTGGTTCTGATGACGATAATATATACAAAACCATAAGCTCTATTCCACCATTTTCATGAACAAAACTCGACCCCCCCTGGAGACACACTAGGTTTTACGAAAAATTCTCACGAAGGTCCTCCAACTATAAAATAATTCCTAGAGATCATTATGTTCCATCCAATATAAAATAATAGATATCAATGCAGTACCAAGATTCAGGTCGATGTAAAACTCCATCTCCCACCTAAGAGGTAGTCCTGAAACATCTTTAGGAAAGCTGCCCATATAATCCTATACATCTGAAAGAAACCAGATGATAGAAGTATCTTATAAACCATGGATTACACTCACCAACTACTGGGTGATAGGCTGCAACCTCTTTCTCATAGAATCCACCTATCCTGCAATGAGATCTCTCTCACGATAAAAGGATAATCTTGTCTCATCAATGTAAAGACTCCAATGTAGTCTCCAGTGATAGTCATTCTAGGATCAGGACCTGGAAATACAATCCACACATGATATGAAATCATAGGGTTCGGTCATGATGACCTTGAGGTCCCATGTGAGCCTCTTTCTGGAAAAAATATATCTCGTACTACTGGCAAATGAAAGGAACAAGAGAAGAATTCTCTGTCAGAACCTCAATATGAAGATATTTTTGTAGTGTCTCTATAGGGAGCTCCATATAATTCATAAATATCCAAGAGATAAATTAATTACTCAGACCTATTTTTAATAATACTTAGAAAATATTAGAATAAAGAAAAATAATACCTTGAATCTTCTCGTTCACAATGAGATCTTAGACATCCAAATCCAGCAGCAACCTGCATACCTGGATGCCCCTTGAGTCAGACGTGGGATTCCTAGTGGTGTTGGTGGGGGAAGGATCATATAGCCTAATCATCCAATATAAATTCATACTACTCCACTTCCAACTTCACCTCCCAAGGGACAACCCTTTCATCGCTTGGGATATCCCGGATCATGACATTGTATCTACCGTGGCGGTCCATTAGCTATCTTCCATGGCTACTCATCATGCCATATTAGGTTGTACCATTCCATGTGCCCTTTCTCCTCATAAGGAATGCACTACACGTATCTGGGATGCTATGGACCTCGTTACTATAATGGACACATATGACCATGTTACTGAGCCTGCTCGTAGAATGGTCTCCTATTCTGAGATCTATTGCCCCTGCCAGCTGTTACAGATAACTCAGATCTATTATTCCCACTGCTATATTTATCTATATATCATACCTATGAAAGAAATATCTATGTCTCTAGTTACCTCTCTAGAAACCCAATATAGGTGGGAATTAACAAGGGTACACCACCATACCAGATCTCTCTATGGCATACCTACTCAATCTTCCGTACTTGGAAGTAGAAATCATGGATATTGTCTAGAGAGTACTGTGTAAGGTCTATGAAACTATATGAATACTCAATCAATGTCAACCCTCTATACTCAATATCCATAATATCTTGAATATAGAATAAGTGTATTAAGGAGTGGTAGTACTCCTCACAGAACATTTATTAGAAGTCATCCAATGAGAGTATTGACTCATTGTGCATCTGTAAAACCATGCACGACGAACTCTCAACCACTACATGGAAGAGTATACAACTAAAATCCACCATCTAATCAATCTTGGTCTGAATAATCAAAAATATATGGACCACTAACTCTAGCTAATACTCTACTACCTGAGGATCTTGCTCGTCACGGAACCTTAGTGGTCTCTAATACTGAAACACACAGAGTGCACTCAGACTATGCAGATCATCAGCCTAATATTCTTTAATGATCTTCTAGTCAACAAGTTTTGGTTCTAATACCTACCCACCTAGAGAAATGGGATCAAGATATGGACAAAAAACTGAGGCCTCATCTCTCATAGGGTCAAAGGCACAAACCAGAGCTAGTATCCTAGAAGGTTGTCATCACGAAGGCTTCCTGAATGTTTTAATTGATTTCCATAGTCATATTAGTATACATATATATATAAATATATCATACACTATGGGGAGCATAATCAATAATGAAATTCAATGAATCAATCCTATATGATGCATGTACCATATATCCATGTAATAAATTTCTCAACATGAAGAGTTGACAATGAGGTTGTCAAGGTCCTAGTGAATGGATTTGTCGAACACCCATACCATCACTAAAATCCAAGTCCCATGAGATACACTCGAGACACTTTGACATTGTTTCTCCAAACCCAAATGATCATCTTATGTTGTAACATCCAAACAACATCCCTTGGAATTAAATTTCTCTGTTACCAATCGGTCATGACCTGAACCAAGATGGGGCTAAACCCAAAAATACACAAAGACCGCATTCATAAACCTGGAGTGCTGACAAGAAACAAAGGCAGAAACAACTCGGGGAGGCCTTTTCTTATATACCTATACACATGCACAAATCCAAATTAATGGAAAAGTTTAGAGTGAGATAAATAAAAAGTGAAACACTAGTATAAATATACCAAACATGCATGGTCCTGTAAAAAATAAAAAGTATTTTAGTATAAACAGAAAATAAAATAGGGGAAAAATACACACCCTACAATAAATTTGTCCCATGCTGATAGAAAACATGAAAAGTAAAATAGTTTAGAGAGACCAACTCCTGAATCCCAATCATTGACCACAATATTCGGTCCAAGAACCCAGTGTCCCTAACCTCCTCTGATGTCACGATCTACGTATACACCATCTGTAAAAGGCACAACATATGTCAAGAAATGTCCATACATGGGTGATTATATAAATACCTAGTAGAATGCCCTAAAAAGGTTGATGGGGGAATATTATGAGATACAAATAAAGAGGAAAACAATAGACATAACAATGTATAATTAAATAGTATACCTCAACCCAATAAGATAGTGAACCAAAACTCATCCAAGCACAAGAAGCTCTATTTGGTGAGGAGATAAACATCTCATCGAATTGTTACTGCATATAGTAGGATGGTAGACTCATATAATCCTGAGAATATAGAAATGGAATGAATGTTCCATACCCCTCATGTAATTGTCACTCTGGGAAGAAAAGTAACAAAAACAAAAGGAGTGGTTTCCAAAGAGGGAAATATATATACATATTCTCAGTCAAATAAGCCCATACGAGAGAGTAAGGGGATCTCAATCTCATAGATCATCCCTAGAAGAAACATAGACAAGAATTCCAATTTATGTCCATCAATGATTCCCATCACCTCATGATTATTTCTTGAACACATAAGTCTAAGAGATTCAATCACATCATCATGAAACTATCCACTTTGTGCATCACTAACTCACCCGCATAGTTTTAGGTCATGTCAGAAAATGTGTCTCAGTGGGGATATTTCCCTTCTTACATGTGAGTCTAAATCCTCATCGAACCACGTCTCGACACTATGCGAAAAAGTCAGGGGCTAAAAGTTCTATTTCAGGAACCCCTAACCGTGTATAATAAGATTTTTATACTCTGATAGTTGTCGAAGAACTCCACACACTAGCTTGGAATGTGGGTAATGCTCATGAATGTCATCGGGGAAAACCACTAAGTAATAATACTAGAGGATAAGCCTAGTAATGTTTTTGGGGAACTCCACTACCCATCCCTGTTGGAGGGTAAGCCCTAAATGGTCATCGGGGAAAGCTAATACCCATCCCTGGTGAAGGGTAAGCCCGATATGTTGAGGAACTCCATTAGATATTTTTACTAGAGGGTAACTTGGAATGGAAATCAGGGAAATCCATTTTCTAGGCTTGATGGTGGGTAAACCAGATACATTTTGTAGTGAACTCTACTACGCATCCATTCTAGAGGGGTGCACCCTGAATTCTATAGTGATTCTATATTATCACTACCATCGTCAATCGTTTCCTCCATATGTTCCAAACCCAAAAATTTTAAAATTGTATATCAAATTTCATTTCTTACGGAACCATTATTTTGTAAATGAAAAAAACTCAGTATAATGTGATCATAGACAAAAATCTGCGTTCAAGTAAAGCAGTTATGGATGCTCGAAGATTGCTTAGAAGAGATCAAGGGGTATTGAGAATGTGAGGGTACCCACAAGAAATGTGGTCCCTCTCCCAATATAATCTGTTTCTATGGATGGTACATGACTTGAAGCAATGTAGTAGAACATTCCACATATTTTGAATTCATGTCGTGTAATAACTAACTGAGACCGGGGGCATTTTCCGTTGGTGTCTACATGTACTTGTACCCCTTGTCTGTGTACTTTAGTGTATAGTGTATTGATCAATACAGGATGTCGCTCGTGTGGCCAACCCAGGACCGTAGTCCCTTACATGGTGTCCTTTCTCATGTGACCTATCACATGACTTTTCAAACTAGTAATGGGTCACACGACATGTGAGGAATGGTTTCATGCCATGTTACCCTCCAATTTTACAAAACACTAGAACCGCTACATTGGGAGGCCTCACAATATGTTGTTAATCTTACACACAACGTGTAGTTGAGATTTTTCTAGAAGACCAGATTTTCATGATCTGTATAGATGATTCTAATCCTATCAAACCTATTCATATCCAGTGAAATCTATGGAATAAAAAAGTGTATCTACCTGGAAATCATGATTCAAGACCACCTCTCACCAGAGAATGGTCTCTGTCATGTATGGGGGTTTTGCCTAGTTTTTTATACCATATCATTCATTCATCAATTGTGTTCTTAATCTCAAACCATTAGACAGAGAATCCTTGATCAATGTTGATTTTAGATATATTACTGACTTGAAAAACTATCATAGTTTCTTCATTTGGTATCGTATCTAGGTTCCTGAGCAAGCATGGGTCCCCTAGAAATTGTCAAACCAGGAACCAAAGTGATTCCATCAATGAAGAATGAAATAAAATGGGATGAAAAGTAGTAAATATTATACATTAATGTACATGAATTATTGGATGATGAAGAACAGTAAGGCACCATGCTTAGAATATTTATTAAACAAAATAAATATTTCATTTTCAGAACATTGGAACATGCAAAGGCTGCATGGAGGGGAAAATATAAAAGAATGATTGTAGATATTATTAAACATTTACTATAGTCATGAAAACACCAAAAAATTAGACATACCTCAATTTTGGATTGGCTGTTTCTAAAGAATCAACTCATGAATCAATTAGAAGAAGTTGTTGCATTGATTGTGGTTCTATTCTCCTTGATCCAGAGGATTATAATTTTTCGTCTTGATTCACTAAAGGGAGAAGTTGTGGAATGCTTTACCGATACATTTGAATTATGATCCATCTCTGGAAAAATTATTTTATTGATATATTTAAAATATCTTTTTTTTATCTTGATATCATTGATTAATTAATTAAATTAATTAATTAGCCCTCTTAAGCGCACTTCCAGTGGGCGAGGGGTCTGAACCTCACAGGCTGACGCATTGTATGTCTCCCCAAGGGTAAATTCTGAGTTACATACCCAACCGTTATTGGATAATTTTTATCCAATAAACCATTTGAGAATATTTCTACATACTTTAATTAACCATGTGTGCACATTATAAAATATATATATATTTTTATAAAATTAATTCTGAGCACACCGGACCTCGAAATCATATTTCTTCTCAGCACCAATATCTGGAAATATATTTAAAAACATCTTAATGTCTTATAAGGAAAAAAACTAGTTCTCTACACTTATTGTGATTTTAGCCCTTAACAGTTATTTCCATGGTGAGTAATATAATTTGGATGTTTTTCATGTTTTATTATTAGGTTTTACTTAAAATTGTTTTTATTTTGAGTTATTCTATATTATTTGATATAGGTAAGTTAGTTTTATATTAAAATGGATTGAAAATTTTAATTCAATATTGAACCATATGTGATATAAAAAATCAATTATATAAGAACATTGTTTGGTTGGTTATGAATGTGAATTTCAATTTTGGTATATTGGGTTTTTAATAACTATTGATCATTATTAAATTGATGATGTTTTATATAAAGAACAAAATTATGGACTATGTCAAACTCATTTAAACATGATTCTTAAGGAGAAAAAACATTAATATTTTTTTTATTATGGATCATAGTTTCTTTTGAGAATATTTATGTCTAAATTAATGAAAATAAACATAAAAAATAAAGACTTATGAGTCTCTATGGTCTCCTAGAAAAAACGACATAGTTTTATCTATGTTTTCACTCTTCCTATAAAAAGTCTACATCATGGATCATAATCAATCTCATAGTTTGTGGTTTGTTTGTAATGATATAATACTAAATCGTGAATGTTTATAAATATCTAGGAATTACTTCATGTTTTGTTCATGTTGTGGAAATCATTCAATATAAATTTGAATGTTAAAAAGTGGATAAAATCTATTTTTATTGATATAAATTGAACCAAGAACCTTATTCATTCATTATCTATGGTCTATGGATTTAAAAACTGAAAATATATATCATTGAAATATAATTTTGACATCGAATTGGTATAAATAGTGATTTAATGGCCTATTTGAGCTACTTGAGCTGAGGAAGGGAAGATCATGATGAGGTCTATGGAATTTGGTGGGGTACCCCAAGAAACCTTTTTTATTACCCAAAAGTGACTCAGGATCCCTAAAAAACTTATTTTTATGTATTTTATTCTCATTTAGGGTTGCAGTATTGTTGGTGGGAATCATGTTGATTAAACTTATTTATAGTAAAATTATATCTAGTCATCAGTTCATTATTAGTGCATAATTAGTAAATCCATGTAACCAAACCATTCAATAGTTTCTATGTAATCTAGTTTCATTACCATTTTATATGATTTATTTTTTAAATCATGTTTCCTAACTATTTGGATTATTCCAAAATTTATTTTTGGTTTTCCAAAAATTCCCTAGATTGAGTAAAACCATTCTTCGGGGTTTTCAACAACATTCGTAAACATCCTACCCAAATTGATAACTTGATGAACAATTTTCCTTCATCATCCATAGATAATTCTCTTTTTCATAAGATTATTCCCTAATATATCCTTATAGATTGTTCTATTTGGTCTATAAAACTCAATTTATCCCCTAAATCTATTTTTCGTCCTTTTGTTTTCTCATTCTAACCTTTAAATAAATTTCAGTTCATGGAATATTAGTGGTATTCCATGTGAAAGAAAACCCAGACTTTCCATGAGAATTTTAGTGTATAAGGGATGTTATGATTTTTCCTAACCATAATCCATCACTATTTTATAAAGGTAGTGACATTCCATCATTTTCTAAATATGTTGTATTATGAAATGTATTTTATGTTTTATCCAATTGGTTCATAATATTTCCATAAAGATTTAATCATCATTAAATATATCTATTAAAAATTTATTATAGATATAGAGAATGTACTCCAGGATTAGTTTATCAAATCCATGTTATTTTGAAGTAATTTCATAAACTTTTTATGTGTAAATTCTTATTAAATGGATTATATGAATAAATGTATTCTTAAAACATTCGTTATGATTAGTAACATTAAAAAATATTTTTTGAAGATTATTTTGAATGTATTTATATTTTTAAACTTATAACTTTCAATGGTATTAAATTATTATACAAAAAAATTATTTTTATGTATACACATCGGCTGATAAATTTTCTTTGAAACTTGTTTGGTTTTATTGAAATTAGAAATAGTTATTGGATATAGTTGGATCCAATTAATGTGTTTCAAAAGTTTTTCCATGGAGTTTTGATTTTTAGAGGTATAAAATATTTTTACTTTTATTATTTACACATGGTGAAATCCTCTTGAACCTTACACTTAAATTTAGGATACAAGATTAATATTTTAATGTTGTTCACTATGTAATGGAATTGATGAAGGGTTTTTTATTTATTTCATTGTTATGATAACATGGGAACCATGGGTATATCTATGGATAAATGGGTTGAGTTCTCCCCTTTTATGGATTATTATAGTTTCTAGAGTCCCTTAGAAAAGTTTATTCCCTTTTCGGAGATTGTCACTAGGTGAGTCCCAGATGGCATGTCAATGTTGGTTTTATATTATGTTCACCATAATCCCACATGAATTCTACGATAAATTACTTATATTATCTCTATTGAATCAACAATGATATCCCTTACTATCATCCATTCCAAGATGTGACCATTGTATATCATGTTTTACATTTTATTTTGTTTTAAAATTTTGTTATTTTCCCATATGTACCTTTATCTACATTTTGAAAGGTACTTTTAGGTTTCTTTTAGAAATTCACGGATATGTTAAATCATATTGATTTTATTAATGTAATGTTTTTCTTGAAAAAAAATATGACTTTATTTTATTTTTCACTATTGGTTAAAGAATTATATCTGTTTTATAAAGTTATTTCAATCTTGTATTATGAGTGTCACCTATAATTAATGTTATATCGATATATGATTTCATCCTACTAGCCATCGCCTCACACCCTACACACACACTTCCATTTTTTCTATATATTGTTATTCTATTAATTGTCTTATTGGTATGATATCTATAATTATTTAATGGGAGGACCATCGGCTTTTAAAAAATATATATTAGGTTGGGGAATATGAATATTATTGTTTCAAAAAAGTGATAATTTTGTCTTTATTTCATATTTTCGGTCAGTTTATCTCAATTTTACTCAACTATGGTTTTTAATGTGTTGGTGAAGACATTTTATTTATGTATGTTGATGTTGATTTACTTATTTTGTCTATATTTATCCCATATATTCTTTTTTTACCCAAAAACATTACCCATTCCACTATCATACATTGGTACCCATTGCACTAGTCATTTTCTTTTAGTGATTGGGAACACACCTTTTACCTTTTGGAAATATAGGTATGGTATCAAGGCCACACACATTAGGTCATTTCATTAAATGGGTGATTACGAATTTTATATTATGGGGTAATAATAAATTGAATTTATATTCCAAGGAGAATACAATATAGTAGCTGACCACAAGTTATCTCATGAAGAGTACAACTTATTATTCATTGTCCATTTCAGTTATTTGTTTGTTTTCTTGTTTAGTAATGAAAATGATAAACAAATAAGGTTTGGATTTTTATATTAAAAAATATAAAGTGAAATAAAATGTCCAATTAGAATAAAATTAGTTATAAAAAAGAAATTAATTTAAACTAATGTTATATGGTGAGTTATTGTAACGCCTCGACCCAAGTTACCCAGAGTCGGTGTATTATTACATAAAATTGGTATGATCATAAGGAATCATATCCCGAATGACCGATCAGTTTAGTTGCTTTGGATGTAATAAATACGGACAGAAGTTTTAAATTACATTATGAAACGAAAAACCACAACATTGTGTCTCCTCTTAACACATTCATCTCCCTTAATCTATCCCTGCAGGTCAGTCATAATATACTTCTTCACATCCTCAGAAAAATAAAACATATGAAAGGGGTGGGCTCAAATTCTCAGTAAGTATTAGAATATATCAGACATTATCATAAATAACCATAAACATTTAATGGAATGTATAAGACTAAAACAAATGCCTTTTAAACATAAACATCATCATAATATAGAATAGCTAAATCAAATAATTCCTTTTACTTATTCACATGGGTATTTTACTAGTCGAATAATCACATGTAATATCAATAGCCAATTTCAAAATGATGGAATGCATAATACTGGAAATCATAACCACATCGTCAAGGCCTTGTGCTAAGGATACAAATAATATATTGTCAATTCCTTATGCCAAGACACTAGTCTGTCTTATGATACATACCAATACATTGAGGAGCTATAGCAGGCTCCACCCGTCACTTACTAAGTCCAATGCATTCCTCAAATAAAATGGTTGAAAAATAACATAAACATTCATTTTAAAACTAGCATAAAAATGTAAATAATTTAACCATAATCCATGAATGGTATAAAAGTATCCCATCAATAGTCAAACATATCAAAAAAACTTAAATAAATTATAGAAGATTGTATCAACTTTAAACAAGAATAAAATCTAACAAAGGATGATGTCATAGAAGTAATCAAAACTATTTGACATGAATATATCTTTCTATTTTCAAATAATTTAAAAGTAAATTAAATTTAAAATAAAACCTTTATTTTATAAATATTCATATAAGCTTGTAAGCGAGGCTTCTATGTTTTTAAAATGGAAAAAATAGCCACACCTTCCACATATGTTAAAAAACATTATTTTCATAATTTTTTCAAAAAGGTCATAGAGGAATTTATTTGGAAAAAAACAGAAAGATTTCTTTTTAAACATATTATAAAAAGTCAAACAAGGGTACAAACGACTTTGACTCATAGTCTAAGAAATAATAAAATGTTTTTAAAATACATTTTTAAGAAATATGGATGTGTATGATAAAGAGGTCCGAGTAGATACCCGTGTATATATAATTTTGGATAATGAAGATATTGTAGAATTAACCCTTACCTTGTTCTTTTACTTGGTTGATGGTTTTTTAACCACTTTTATAATTGTTAAATCATTATTATTAAATTATACAACAACCACGTACTGAAATATGATATCATATAATATCTTATAGTATTTCATTGTTAATAATATTTCAATAATATCATTGTTTCATTTGTTTACTAATTAGTTTTCCATTATATCATTAGTTAGCTATTCCATTTTATTATGGATAAGATGTATTTTATTCATATAAAAATATATATTATGTTCTTAGAAAATATTTTTAATCATGAGAGGAAAATTATTCTTGAATGGTTAGGATGTGGAATGAATTTTGTCATGTTTGTAGAGACGATAATCCGTACATACGCATGAGCGAAAATATCATTCTATTGATGGTGAAATTGTATGTAATTAGATGGTATATCATATATATAGAATCCTTAACATGTTATATTTATAATTTACATCATATATACTCATTATTATACCCATCCTAATGAAGTGTTTGATTAACACACTACACCACAACGTGGAGATGGAAAGTCTTACGTAAGCACGTTTGGTGACTTTTCATCATAGGATGGATAGAATAATGGAATATGGTTTTATCATATTTATAATAACATCAAAATATGTATAATGTAGTTGATTGATTATTTTGTTATGGAAACAACAAATAAAGGAGAAGTAGAAAAAGAAAAGAACATTGAAAGAGGTGGTGAAATTATTTCCTCTTCTTTGAGTTTTTCCTTTTGAGTTGATCAAAAGGGCTATGTAGGTTGGATTTATGATAAAAGTAAGGACTATAGGTAGACGTGAGGGTATCTGGTAGGATATTGGAGTAGGGTTTCACTGAGAAAAATGGCTTTGGAGGCGTGATTTTGATAGATGTGGAAGTACCCTTTTATAAGAGAGGTGAGGGTCACTTTAGGAAAATCTTGAAATATTGTTTTAGTATACAATAATATTAGTTTTATAATTGCTCAAAAATGATTTATTTCTAGGATAAGGTGGGGATGGGTAATATTCATCTCATCCGATATGTTTTAGATAGGTTCAGGTCACCATATTAACCTTATCTTTTAAATTTAACTCTTAGTTCAATAGTTTAACATTTACCATGTATTCTTGTATTATTTTAATAAATGGTTAATAACCATACTATAAAAAACCAAGAGAACCCAAAGTGTTTCATTATTGATATTTATAACCTTATATAATTCCTTTTTCTAAACCTTTTATTTTTGTGAGGATTATATTAATTAATAATATAATTTTTTTTTTAAAAACTCATTTATGACAGTTTTGATACTATTTGGTATTTTGTTTTTTTGAAAGTCCTAAAAAATTTTCACTTAGAAAAAAAAATATTTAATCAAATTTATCATGTCATATTAACCAATAAAATTTGTGTAATTCATCAAAATACTTAATTTACCTTTATTTGAATATTTATAATATTAATTATTTTAATCTTCCATTAATAAGGTAATTACTACATCATCATTGTGTCTTAGGTAAATTTAATTATTTAACTTATAAATACTATAAATAAAATTTCATTATGTAGGAAATAATTTTATAATTTTAATGAATATTTACAGTCAAATTTATCTTATGCATAACCCTATATTAAAAATGGTTTAGTCATTTAAATTTGAATTTAACTCTTTTATCTCTTCTCTAAATTAAATAATAATAAATGTCTTAATCTAATACAAGTGGGCCAAAAGGATCATAATTTATTCCTAAGGATTATTTTTTTCTAAATAAACTTATCCAATAGAATTAGAACATGTTTTAGGATAATTATAATATAATTGTTTTCCTTTAATTACCCTATTTACTTTTAACCGTAGTAAATAAAAGTCAAAATTTACTACTCAAAAAAAATATTTTACTCTTATTAAACCATGTTTTACTTACTGATGTCAACCGTGTCTCTAGGATTTTTGAAATTCAATTCACAGTATAAGTAAAATTACTTTTTATGAAGATTTGCAAATGCGTCTCGAAGGTGGGTAAAAGACTGTTAAAAGTTCAATAAAATTATATATATTTAATATTATTATCAAATGAATCAAATGAATTAAATTGATCATATATAGGTACTATTTATCTACTTTTAAAAAATATAAATTTAAATAATATAACTAATTATTTAATTAAATATTTATTTTTAAATAGTAAAGCAATGTTTCTAACTATTCATTAAAAATGAATGTTTTCAGAAAAATAATAAAAATTTATCCTAATATAATTTTGATATTCTGAATCCAAAAAATGATTTCCATTTTGAAAAATATAATTTATAAATTTTCAAAAAGTGGGTATTACTATTCATAACGGCTAGTTTGATTGGTTGTGGTGTGTTAGAACTCGAAGTTGCATACAACACAAGATATTTCATTATTCAAAAAGAAGCATACCTTGGAAGATTGGGGTGTTACATTCTTCCCCCCTTCAAATAACTTCATCCTCAAAATTTCTAGAATATTACTGCCTAAAAAAATTCCGGTGGGTTTTTATTATATGTTCCCCAGGTTCCCACGTTGCCTCTTCCATCTTATGGTTCCTCAATAGAACTTTTACCATACGAGTCATCCAATTTCTCAAAACTCATTCTCTGGTATCAAGAATCATGAGAGGCTCTACACAATAAGACAGATTGAGTTCTGGTACTATTCCTTTATAGGTGAGTACATGCGTTGGGTCAGGCATGTATTTTCTCAACAGTGATACATGGAACACATCATGAACTTTGGAGAGACTTGATGGTATTGACAAACAGTAGGCTACAACTCTAATTCGTTCTAGAATTTTTAAAGGTCCGATGTACTTGGGACTCAATTTACCCTTTTTACTGAATCGTAAAACACCCTTCAATGGAGGTACCATTATGAAAACATGATCTCCTACTTGAAATTCAAATTCTTCATTTGGTTATCGTCATCGCTCTTTTTTTTTCTTTGATCTACCTTGTTGTGGGTTTGGATAATCATAACCTTTTCCATTGTTTCCTCAACATGTTCTAGGCCTATGAGTTTTCGTTCACCAATATCATCCCAAAAAGTTGGTGTGCGACATCTATTTCCATATAACGCTTCATATGGTGCCATCTGAATACTTGAATTGAAGCTATTGTTATAGGAAAATTATACCAGAGGTAAATACTGATTCCACATACCTTAAAAATCAAGTGAGCAAGACCTCAACATGTCTTTTAAGGTTTGAATAGTCCTTTTGATTGTTCATCAATTTGAGGGTGGTAGGTAGTGCCCAAAAGAGGTTCAGTATCCAGGGATTTATGAATAATTTTATAGAATCATGATGTAAAATGTGGATCAAGATAAAAAACAAATGATATGGGTACACCATGAAGTCTTACAAATTCATAATTATATAGTCTTTCTTAACATTCAAGTGGAAGTTATTCTCTTATAGAAAGAAAATGTGTTGACATGGTAAGAAGATCAAGAATGGCCTATATTGCATCATTCTGTATAAGAGTCTTTGGTAGCCCCATGACAAAGTCCATTGTATTATCATCCCATTTCCACTTAGGTACAGGAAGAGGTTGCACGAATCCTCTAGGATGTTGTCTTCCAGCTTTCACCTGTTGACCAACCATACAGATTGACATATAATCAGTAATCTCCCACTTCATGTTGTCCCAACAAAATTGTTCCTTTAAATTTCAATATATCATAGTCATACTAGGGTGTATATAGAATTTGGAGCTATGAGCATCATCCATCAATTCCCTTTTTATATCAGGTATGTCAGGAACACAAAGTCTCTTCCCAAATTTCAAAATTCTATCTTCATATATAAATTCAATCAACATCCCATTGATCAATGCTTTAATATTCTTTTTAAACTCTTTAATGTCATTCTATGACATTTTTATCCTTTTCTAGTAAAGCAGGATTGGAATCCCTTTTAAAAAGTTTTGATGTTTCACCTTCCATGATTATTACCTTATCCATATTTACTAGATCAATGAATATAGAACCCCTTTCAACTATCATCTTGTTCAAAAATCCATGATTATTTCTGCTCAAGGAATCTGCCACATTATTTTTTTCCTTGGGTTGTACTGTATAGTGCAATAATAATATTTGAGTAGTTCTATCCATCATATTTTTCCTCATGTTGAGTTCTTTCTGTGAGAAAATATACATCAATCTCTTATGATCGTTATATATCTCAAATTTTGTTCAATAGAGATAGTGTCTCCATATCTTCAAATCAATTATTATAGCTTCTAACTCAATATCATGAGTGGGTTAGTTTTTTCATGATTTTTTAGCTTTCATGATGCATAAGAAATAACCATATCATTCTTCCTAAGGACACAACCAAGTCATTTCTTTGATGCATCACTATAAATATCAAACCCATCATTCCCTGATGGTAGAGTCAATATAGAAGCATTGACTAATATTATCTTCATTTCATCAAAATATTCTCCACATTCTTTTTTACAAAAAATTTTAACCCCTTTATCTGTGATCTTGGTTAATTGGTTTGCCAATCAGGCGAAATTATGGATGAAATGCTGATGATAACCTGGTAAACCAATAAAACTGGGTACCTCAATTGTACTCATCATTGTTGGACATTCTTGGAATACCTTTGTATTTGAAGGATCGACATAGATTCCATTTTTAGAGAAAATATGGCCATGAAAATAAATTTCTTGAGGCCATAATTAAAACATCCTAAACATCCCAGATAATTCATTTCTACTTAGGGTTTTTAGAATATTTCACAAGTGATTTTCATGATCTTCGTAGATTTTTTCGTATACCTAGATATCATCAATAAATACCACTAAAAATTCATCAATATAGTCCTTGAGAACTCAATTCATTAGATCCATGAAAATAGAGGGTGCATTAGTCAGTCCAGAAGGCTTTACTGTGAACTCGTAATGCACATACCTAGTTTGAAATGCTATTATTGGAATGTCTTCCTTCTCCACACAAAACTTATGATATCCATATCAAAATTCAATCTTTGAAAAATATTATGTTCCATGAAGATGGTCGAATGAATCATCAATGCGAGGTAGGTGATACTTGTTCTTTATTGTTATAGCATTGATCTCCCTGTAGTCAATGCACAACCTCAATGATCCACCTTTCTTCTTAACAAAAAGAACAATGGCTCCCCATAGAGAAACAATAGGGAGAATAAATCCTTTATTACTTTATTCCTATCATTGTTTATTTATTTCTACTAATTCTATAGTTTCCATTCTATATGGGGTCTTCGATACGGGGCTTGATCCCGGAATTAAATCAATGGAAAACTCAATTTATCATTCTGGTGGATGTCTAGGTAAATCCTCTAGAAAGACATCAACATATGATTTCACAATAGTTACATCCTCAAATTGAATTTTTTTCCTCACCCATTGTTATTTCATTCTATTTATCTTAAACAATTTAATTAAGTTGATCTACTTGGGGTGGATCTAGATAAGAATCATGTGGTGACATTTCTACACTAAAGATAAGGTACACCGTATCATCATCGAAAATTTTAACCACCATTTTATTGCAATAAATTTTTGTATCACGGTCCAAAATCCAATCCATACCCAAGATTATATCAAATTACATCATGGGTATGACGTTGAGATCAGAAGATAAATAATATTTATATTCCCTAATGGGATTAATTCACAAAACATTTTTACAATGATACTTCCCATAGGAGTTTTGACTGACAACTCCCTTATTGAATAAAGTGGAAAATATCTAATTTTCATAAAAAACTAGGAATATATGAAACAATGATAGGATCTAAAATTGAATAAAGAATAGTCAAAATTTGAGAAAACCATTAAATTACATGTCACCATGTCATTCGAAGTTTCATCCTCAGTAGTAGTGTTCGTATAAGCCTGGAATTTATCCCTTTACATTTTCTGAGGTAAGTTTCCTAGGCACTTAGGAAATTCATTTATATAATGCCCAATTTCTTTACAATTGTTGCATTTAACATTGATAGCCTCTTTCATTCCCTTACAATCACATACTTGGTGGCCTTTTCACCACACTTATAAAAGACTTTCATTCCCTTTAGGCAAGTATCATTGTGTTTCTTCCCACATTTACCATAGGATGGAAATTAATATTTTCCCTTATTACCCTTATTTCCATTTCTATATTTTTTCGCAGATCTCTTATTCTCTTGCATTGCTTTAAAGTCTTAATACATAAAAACTTCATTTTATGACTTGATAGCACATGAGAAAATATCATCGTATGGTGAGAAGGATTGTGAGACTAATGCTTGATAAAGAATTTTCATTAACATATCAAAGAATCAATCAATATTACTCCTTCGGTTATGTATATAATTTGTTTCCTGCCTTGATAACCTTGTAAAGTTAGCCTAATACTTTACAACATTCTCATCCTCCTTTTTCCTTAAACTTATAAATTATCATTCCATATCTGCTTGATGGTCAGGAAGAATGAAATTTTTTAAGGAAAGGTCTTAAAACTCCTTCCATTCTATATATGATATTTCTTTATCATCCTTTTTGTTTTTAATTAATGACAACCATTGATCTACATCTCCCATGAGGCGATAAACTGCCATGACAACTTTATTCCTTTCGTTATTCCCCAAAGCATGAAATATTTTCTCTATGGAACTTATCAATTTATCAGCTACAAATGGATTGGTAGTCCCATTTATTATTGGTGGTTGTTGCCTCATGAAGTAGTATAACATTGATCCTTCGTGTTGTGGATCAGGGTGTTCTATATGGGAAAGGTTATTATTCATAACCTAAGTGAGTTTTCCCAGTATGGTGATAAGTTGATCAGCACCGATTGCATCACCTGCTCCACTCTAATAATCTTGAGTAGTATTGAAATCCCTACATGGATTATGTTCATTGATAAAATTGTCATTCCTTCCACTAGGCACAATTTTTAAACAATTGGAATACACAAGAATAGTTTACGAATCACAATACATAATTCCAAATTTGTAAAACACTTATCATAAATGGAACAATTTATGGGTATAATCCATTATCATAAAAATGTTTTTTTTTGAGGAGGTATAAACTCAGAAATCCTTCATAATGGTTTATAAAGAAAAATTTGAATTATCCTAAGCATATCCCCTGAGAGTGTCATAACAAAGAGTCCAGCAAGGCCTGTTGTCATGTACCAGGATTCCATGGGTCAAGACCAAAACTCCATGTTGAAGTTTTCACTCCAAGGTACACCTGTGCTAGATCCGCCTATCCCATCTCATATCCAAACAGGGATGTATTTCTTGGAAACCCCCCCAAAATCTCAACATTACCAAAATTATAGGAAGTTCTACTATACTAATCCTCAATGTCGATCTTAGGGTAATGTTCTCTAATCATAGTTTTTCTAAATCTATCTTCCAAATATTCTATTAAACTTCCTCTGAAACCAATTGTAACACCCGACCCTAGTTACCCAGATTCTGGGCATTATTACATAACATTGGCATGGTCACAAGGGATCAAATCCCAAAATACCGATAAGTTTGGTAGCCTTGAACATACTAGATACATTGATAAGTTTTACATTTCATTATGAAATTAAAAACAACAACATTGTCTCTCTTTTTAACACATTCATCTCCCTTAGACTATCCATATAGGCTAGTCATCATATACTTTATCTCATCTGTGGAAGAATAAAACATAATAAATGAGTGAGCTTAGATGATTAGTAAAGATAACAAGCAGAAACTATCATAGATAAGAATAAACATTAAGGTAATGTATAAGACTAGAATACAATCTTTTTAAACAGAAACATCGTCATAATATGGAAAATGAAAATCAAATAATTCCATTTACTTCTTCATGTAGATATTCTACTAGTAGAATAATCACATATAATATCAATAGCCTATTTCATAATGATTGAATGTATAATTCCAGACATCATAACCACATAGTAAAGGCCACGTGCCAAGACTACAAATAATATTTTTTCAAGGCCTTGTTCCAAGAAACTATTTTGTCTAATGAGACCTACTGATGCATCGAGGATATATATTGGGCTCCACCAGTCACTTACTAAGTCCAATTCATTTCTCATATGAAAATTTTGAATCATAAAAAAACATTTTTACTAAAACTATGATACTAAATGTCAATACATTAACCATAAACAATGAACATTATAAAAGTATCACATCCAAAATTAAACATATGAGAAAACCTTCAATACATATGAAATATTTTATCAACTTTAAACAAGCGTAAAATACAACAAAGGATGTTGACATAGATGAAATTAAAACTATTTCATAGAAATATTTATTCTTATTTTGAAATCATTTAAAAGTCATGTAAATTTAAAGTAAAACAATTATTTTGGAAAAACAATTATAAGATTTTATGGGATGATTATAAGGAGTTATAATGGAAGAAAATAGTTTCACCCGCCTTATAAGTTAAAAAACATTCTTTTCTTAATTTTGTAGAAAAGGACGTAAAGGTCCTTGTTTAAAAAAAAGAAACATTCCATTATAAAAATATTATAAAAAATCTAACAAGGAAATAACTGACTTTAAATCATAGTATAAAAATAGTAAAATGTATTTAAATACATTTTTATAAAACATAGATGTGGATGATAAAGAGGTCCAAGTAGATACACACATATAAACAAACTTTGATAATGAATAGATTATAGGATTAACCCTTACCTTGTATTTTTCATTGTTCGAGAGTAAGTTAACCTATAGTATAATAGTTAATTCATTTTTATTAAATTATACAAGAACAAAATACATAAATATGATATCATATATGGTCTTCTAATATTTCATTTTTAATAATATTTTAGTGGTATCATTATTTCAGTTGTTAACTAATTCATTTTCCTTTATATGATTGGTTATGTAATCCATGATTATTATGGATAGGATGTATTTGATTCATATATAGAATTATATTATGTTCATAAAAATTATTTTTAATCAATAAAAAAATTATTCATGAATGGTTATGATGGGGAATTAATTTCATCGTGTTTGTGGAGATGGTAATCCGTACGTATGCATAAAAGACAATATCATTATATTAATGGTGAAATAATATGTAATTGGAGGGTATATCAGATATTAAAAATAATTAACATGTTATATTTATTATTTAATTCAATTATACTCATTATTTTACCCATCCAAAAAATGAAGTGTTTGAATAACAAACTACACTACGATGTGGAGACGGTATGTTGTACGTATGCACGTATGGTGACTTGTCATTCATTGAATGGATAGAATAAAGAATATAGTTGTACCATATTTTTAATAAAATCATAGTATGTATAAGGTACTATAGTTATTATGTTTTTATGGAAAAAAAATAAAGGGGAAGTGGAAGAAGAAAAGAATTTTGAAAGAGGTGGTGAAATTATTACATCTCTTTCGGGTGATTCCTTTTGTGTTGATCAAAAGGGATTCATAGGATTTATTTTTTAAGAATGTAATTACTGTAAGTAGAAGTGAGGGTATTTTGGAGGATATTTGAACAGGTTTTTTTGGAGGCAAATGGCTTTGGAAGTGTTATTTTGAGAGAAGGATAAGTACCCATTTATTAGAGAGGTGAGGGCCATTATAGGAAAAGCTTAAAATATTATTTTATTATACAATAAAATTCAGTTTATAGTGTCTCAAAAATGATTTATTTTTAGGATAGGTTGGGTATGGGTATAAAACCCTTCAACCAATTGGTCTCAGGTAGGTTTATGTAACCATATTAACCTTATCTATAAGATTTTACTCTTAGTTAAATAGTTTAACTTTTACCATGTATTCTTCTATTATAATAATAAATTGTGAATAAACACACTATAAAATTCCAAGAGAACCCCAAGTAGTTCATTATTAATATATATAAACTTATCTAATTCCATTTTCTGAACCTTAGATTTTTAGAAATATTATATCAATTAATAATATAGTATTTGTTTTAGAAACTCATTTATGTCAATTTTAACATTATTTGGTATTTTGTTTTTTTTTAAATCATAACAAATTTATAACTTTCAAAAATTATTTAATCAACTCTAACATCTCATATTAACCTTGAAAATTACTGGAATTCATTAGAAGTCTCAATTTACATTTATATGGATATTTATTGTATCAATATTTTTAATCTTTCATTATTAAGGTAATTACTACATCATCATTGTGTCATAAAAAATTTAATTATTAATCTATAAAAACTATAAATAAAATATCATGTTGTATGAAATATTTTTATATTTCTAATTAATAGTTATAGTCGAATTTATCTTAAGTATAACCTAATATTAAAAATGGTTTTGATATAAAAATTTGATTTTAACACTTTTATCTCTTCTTCAAATAAAATAATAATAATTCTCCTAATCTAATAAAAGTGGACCAAAAGGATCATATTTTATTCCTAAGGAAGATTTTGGTCGAAATACACTTATTAAATAGAGATAGGATATGTTTTAGGGTAATTATAATATCATTTTTTACCTTTAATTACCCAATTTACTTTTAAGCATGGAAAATATAAGTGAAAAGCTACTATTCACCAAAAAATATTTCCATATTATTGAACCAAATTTTACATAATGATGTAAACCATGTATCATTGAATTTTTAAATTCAATTAACAGAAGAGGTAAAATTATGTTTTATGAAAATTTTCAAATGCACCTAGATGGTGGATAAAAGACGGTAAAAAGTTCAACAACATTTTCTATATCTAATATTATTATAAACTGACTCCAACGAATTACATTAAAAATATATAAGTATTATTTATCTTTTTTTATCTAATATAATTTTAAATAATATAACTAATTATTTAAATGAAAATTGTTTTTAAAAAAATAATGTAGTGTTTTTCACTATTCATCAAAAAAAATGAACTTTTTCAGAAAAATACCAAAAATTCACCCTAAGCTAATTTTGAAGTTGCGATATACGCAACTTAAAAAAAAGAACGTTTTTTGATTTTCCAAATACAAAAAATGAAGTCCATTTTGAAAAATAAAATTTATAAAATTTCAAAGAGTGGGTACTACTATACATAACGGTTAGTTTGATTGGTCAGGGTGTGTTAGAACTCGAAGTTGCGTATATCGCAAGCTATTGCATTATTCAAAAAATAGAAAACCATGAAAGCTTAGGGTTTTACAGTGATCAATAACAATATTAAAATATAATGTCTTAATTCTAATCTTAAAAATTATATTTCATTAATAATAAATGTTGATATTATATAAGATTCCTTTTATCATCTTCCATTATTTTAAAGTGTGTTCAGTTATCTACTCAATATCTGATAAAATCACACAATCTAGGAAACTCCTTGTTAGGAAATTAGAATGAAAATATACCTACCTTGATTTCGTATCTTTAATCAAATCACTACTGGAAATATGATCTATACCAACCGTTTTGGGCAAACAATTGGAATAGGTCACTAATTTGGACCTATACCAACAGTTGGGCCAAAACCGTTGGTATAGGTCACTTATATTGACCTATACCAATGGATTGTCCAAAACTGTTGGTATAGGTCCCCAAATCAAAGAACCTATACCAATGGTTCTGAAAACCGTTGGTATAGTTACATGTATTTTTTATGGAATCTTCTTACCGAGAACATTAAATAAATCAAAAGTTAAAATAATTATGATAATAAATATATATATTTTTGAAATTGTGTTTACAAAGGTAAAGTTATGTTTGTGTTTAGGTCGTTCAATAATAAACTGCAGGTACTGGGATCAAAACCCACCTAATGCTTCTTTTTTAAAATACATATACCAACTATTTTATAAACCATTGGTATCGATTTTCCATATTAATTATACCAACGATTTTGAAAACCATCAGTATAGGTCTATACCAATGGATTTCCCAAAATCATTAGTATAGAATTTTCCTCACGGCTTACTTTGCCATGGTTCTCCAAACTGTGGGTATAGGCTATACCAACAGGTTGAAGGCGTATACCAACGGTTCCAAACCGTTGGTATATGGTGTTTTTTCAGTAGGGAATCCCCATATACTCACATTTAACCTTAACCTATTTGCTTACTAAAATACATTATATGTAATATAAGTCAAAGGGGATAAATTTTATTTAAACATTAAATGAATATGGTATGTGAATAAAAAACTTGGCATAAAATATATATGTTCTCACTCTCTAAAATATATATAAAAAATATAATAAATAAATAAATAACTATAAAATAATAATAAAACTTCAGTGGTATATTGTCCTCCTCCTCTAGATCAAACATGATGACATGACCCCATAACCATAGATAAATTGACCTTGGTGATAAAAAATTATCATAGAAAAGGAATCCAGATTAATAAATAAAAAATATAATATAATATAGTGAAAGGGAATTATTTTTAAAATAAATATAAGAAACAATATCAAATGCTTGAGGAATAACCCCCTTAAAAACCTACATTCCCCTTTTATAAATAGGTTTATAACCCTCCAAAAATAAATATTATTTATCATATAATATTCAATTAATTACAAGATCATTTAGATTATCCTTTTTTAATCTCAAAATAGATGTTTTGGGATTGATTACTTCACTCAACTCTAACATACATGGTGTGATTTTGGAAATATAAAAAAATATAGATAGAAGGTATTCACTACATAACTAAATAATAAAATAATATTATGAAAAAAAATCTTCCAGGCTATTTTGAGAACCTAAATTTTATGATCTAGGGTATTAGATTATTTTTAATCTAAATCCACATATTTTTATTGGATTAGGTTTCCCATAGTGGGCTTCTAATGATACATCTTGGTGCACCGGGAACTAGTTTTTTTCACAGAAGAATAATAAAATATGTTCTCATAGTGTACTAAAACATGGTGCAGAAAGAGTTAGGTGAAGATATTATTATTTTTGGGGATTATTTTTGAGTATTTATGAATCATTTCTAAAATTGAATATACACCATGAGACTATATATAATGAGCTATCACCCTCTTTTTTGATGATTTTTCACCTACTAAATCTAATAGGATATTTATGTACTATGTAACATGATATATGACTTGAACCCAAAATATAGGTTAATGTGGATTTTCAGAGGTTTCATAGTGGTATAGGTGGAATATGGATACTTTTCTTAGTATGTTTCAATCTATTGAGTGTCGGTTTTTCTCACATGGGGAGCTAGTGTTTTGAAATAATAGCAAGACTAATGTGGGGCTCATGTTATGGAATAATCATGGATTCTTCAAAATTATGTGTTTTAAGTAATCAATCTTGGTGGATCGATTATAAATAACCCTATACCCACACATATCTATCATGTAAAAAACATACATACTTATATAAAAAATAAGAAATTATTACAAATCCCAAGAATCCAGTGTTTATTATCATTCAGAACCATGTACATAATATATAACCATCTTACAGTACCTAATTACACCTTTTATTATACAACCCTTGTAAACTAATCACAATCACATTAACACCTATGATCACATAAGTAAATATAGAAACATAATAAATGAGTTTCCCCCAATTCATAGTAAAGGGGTAAAACATTATCATTGATACATATAGAAATTATAAATAGATCATAAAAATTGAAATATATGGTAATTGTAAATTGGAATGATTAATGGAAAATAATTATAAAATAGTAAAAAGTGACCACGAAGGAAAAAATAAAAAAATTCTATAATAGATATGATATCAAACAATGAGGGTAAATATTGGAATTATAATAATGTATCACAGATATAATTATTTCCATCACAAGAATAGGTAATGGATCATTGTCATGATGTCATAAATATAGGTCAAATCATTCAAAAAAACATTTTGAAAACAATCATCAAGGATTTACATAATGATCTCATAAATATATATCCACAGTAATCTATAAGATTTCATAAACACATTGTTAATTTAACAACTAATATACTATTAGCATAGGTTATGGGTCCTCACCATGATATTATATACACTAGTTAAAGATAAAAACCATGAAAACATTAATGAATGGGAAGAGATAGAAATAACATACCCTTATATAATGATCACATGAGATATATACATTTATAGAGTGAATTAAAGTGATATATAATTTTTTATAAACTAATTGTTAGATTAATATATTTATAGTTATGTGATCCATTTGAATATAAAAATAATACAAAATCCCTAAGAAATCAGCTAATTATTAACTCATAGACATAAAGTGAGAATATTAAGAAATGATGTCTCCATATTTATAAATATCCTTCAATTGAGAAAATAAATTATAAAATATTTACTATGTATAGAGAATTCAGTAAATTTTCAATTCAATAATATCCCTGGTAAATACTCTGTTTAAATATATTGGTGAATCCCTTCAATTAGAAGAAGGAAATAATTAGGTATTTATAAAGTAAAGTAATTTTAAGAAAGTATAAATTAATGCTTAGGTGATTAAAATGAAATATATGGGTAGTGATTAATAATTATTCTTTTAATTATTTCATTTAAACTACACCAACATTAGAAAGAAACACTGATTATGAATCGAAGGATTAATTTGATATATGATTCATTGGGGTAAAATATTCCACTCAATGAAACACGATATATGACATTATCCACTAGTATATTAAGAGAGTGTACTGAAATGGGTTAAAATGATTTTAAGAAACATAAAATATTGAATAGGATTTAAAAAATTAAATAGATATTACATAGTATTGATTAAAATATGGGAACACTATTTTTATTAATGGAATTAAATGTTTTAAAATTATATTTAAATTTAATAGATAATGATTTAAATCTGGTAAAAAAATTATGTCTTTAAAAATATTCTCAATATGATTACAGTATAAAATTAAATAAAAATATTAAAAATAATTTTCAAAAAATTTAAAGACATTATTGTAAAATACTATTAAATAAATCCCTTAAAATAGTTTTTACAAAAGGAGATAATTTTTTTAGAAATTTTATTGTCAAAATAATATACTAATAATTGAAATTTTAAACAACGTTGATTCATGTTTGTGAAGATTGTATATGAAGACAGATTTTAGAAATAAAAAATTACCTTATAAAAAATACAGTTTTAAATAAATAAAAAAATATAAAGTTAAATTAAACGGCATGAAGACTACTGAAAAGTTTGGAGAATGAAGAATTTTATATATAAGGGAGGTGGTAATGAACATATTATTATGAATGATAATGAGTGGGGAGAATTATTTAGAAAAAAAGTATGAAACGACCTATAAATATATAAATTTGGATATGTGACCTTAAATTTGTCAAAAATGAAGGTAATGTAAAGGATTAAATATATAACCTTGTATAATATATATATATATATATAATTGAATATATAGGATATATGAACAATACTTGACACAAATGGATATTTGGAAATAAAACCCCATACTATGAGTTATGGATCACTATGTGTTTCCAATAACATTTGGAAAAATAAAATTATGTTAATTGTTTAATTTATTTATAACCCTATAGTGATTATTTATTCTTTATCATTCCATTAATTTTTGATATTATCATGAATTTTTCATCAACTATGATAACTTTTCCTGTATATGAAATTTTAAGGTAGTTTGGTACATCCATACAGTGTTACTTTCATATAACGATAATAGATGGTCATCATTGTAAATAGTCTTGTAATATCTAATTAGATTCATTGTATGTTTTAAATTTAATTCCAGTATTATATTATAAAATTAGTTTAATATATTCAAAAAAATAGTTCCAAAAGAAAAAGGGTTTCTTCATTATCTTCTTTTAAACTGATAAAATTAATTTGGATGTCAAATTCATAAACCGTTATTATTATGAATATATTATCAATTAGGAATACAATAATTTATATTATTTTATAAATAATTTTATATTCAATAATTAAATTGTTTTTTATGAAGATCCATAAAATTAATTAATGACGAAGAGAACATCATTGTTCACTTAGGTAGTGTAAAAACACTGCAGGTTAACAATGAATTTTTTCAATATTTTATAAGATGTAAGGAATATTAAATATCGTTGTGTCTCATAAAAAATTACATTATATTTAGACAACTAAATTTAAACATTTATTATCTGAATGAGTGGGCAAGAGAAGAATATAATTGAAAAGATATGATTTTTGAAACTATTATTTAGACAAAATAAAACATTATAAATATGGTACCATGATAGGGAATGAGTGATCTATCATTAATAATTTATCAATATAATATTAATAAATATGGAAAATAATAATTGATTAAAAATAAAAGGAGGATTAATACATTTATGATTTAAAATAATCTCACATATAAAGGAATAAGGGATGGACTTGGAATCTCTTATAATGACATAGTATTATATTAAGAAAAAGGTTTGATGAGAGGTAATGAGTGATATATCCTTGATCATATCTCACAATGGTAACAATAAGATATAATTATAATAATAGTTGTCGATAAAGAGGATAATAATTTTTTTTTAAAGAACGGTTGTAAAAAGGGGAGAAGGTGACGAACCCTTAACATACTCTTTGACTTGCCTCCATCAGATCAACTCTATATCCTTTGTTGGAGTGAATTTTCACTATAATAGTGTCATCATGTCATTACCATGAGATTTGGTTGTTGCATTTTGAATAAATTTTCCATCGAATAGTGTTTTTTATGTTAGGATAATTATGTGATGTTTATGTGTTTAAATTGAAAAGTGGGAGGTGTATTTAAGAATAAAGTAATTTTTTTTTTTTTTTTTGGTCAAAAACTATGAATTTTTTTGATACATAGTACTTTTATTACATTATTATTTAAATATTAATGTTTTTTAAAAAATTAACAAAAATAATCAGAAACAATTCTTTGAGATATTTCATACAAGTCAACAAATAAAATATTTTGTTTTATTGAAAAAAATATAACATAAGTTTTAAAATAATGATCTATAGCTCATTGAAATTTACTATATTAATTTTATATGAATTATTAAAATACATAAATAATTTTTATGTCCTGATATTTTTTAATAAAATTTCAATTTATATTTACATTGTTTTGATGTCGTAAAATTTATCAAATTCATAAAAAATATATTTTTTAATGTTCCTTATAAAAAAACATTTTCAAGGAAAAAATAATCCCAAGATATTTGGAAAATTATAAATCTTAAAATGAATAAATTTTATCAAATTAAATTTCTATATATTTTAAATTTAATTTTAAAGTAAAATTACTTAATAAATTATTGATTTTTTTAAAAAAAATAACTATTCCCTTTGCAATGAGTGGTTATAGCTATATTTACTATTATCAAATAATTATTATATTCTTTTTAGTTAATTATTAAATTATTTTGAATATTATATTGATTTCAAAAAATTCATCATCTAATTATGTTTACTTTTTCATTTAAATGTATATTTATTAAAACATATTTATTTTATTGAACATTATAAATTATAGTATCAATTTATAGCAATGAACACATTTCTTTTTTAATGATTAACTTATCACAATCTTCTATCTATTTTGGGACATTAATACCCTTTATATAAATATGGGATTTTTTTTCAAATTAAAATAATAAATATTTCATGTTATTACTTTATTTTGAAACATGTAACATATAATTTGTCCCCATGGATTAGCCTTGTAGAAAAATGTCCATGTGGGATGTCGAGGAGGTCTCAGGTTGGAGTCTCCCAAACCATCAACATGTGTATATTTTCATGTTTTATTTTTACCATCATAGTTCACTTTCCACAACCATAATAAATATGTTACATATATTTATAAAAGGATAAATTTAGATTAACATATCATGCACATACAATACTATTAAAATTAGATTTATAAAAAATTATAAAATGATAATAAAAAATATTTTAGATTTAAAATATAATATAAAATTATTTTATTAAATTATGAATAAATAATGTTATAGTACATTAATTGATGTTATATTACATTCAATAGTAATATGTTACAATTATAGAACCATTGAAAAATGTATAATACTATGAGGAGCAGTATATCCTAATTACTTCAAGAAAATTAAAAGGACAAAAAATGAAATTGTAAATAACTTAAATTTAGTTATTATCTAAAATAATATTCATGATAATAATTATTAATTCAATAAAACATATTTTATAAATATGTATTGTTAAATAATTTTTGTCGATAAAAATCAGTTAGATGTAAAATGAATTTTTAAATATTTAATAAATAAAATAAAAATATTAAATCAAAATTAATTATATAAATTATATTTTTGTATCATTGAAGTGAAATGAAAATAATTTATTTAATGTCTACATGTAGTTTACTGGGATTTAGTTTTATATTTTTTTCAAATATATTATGTTATATCCCACCCCTTAAAGAAATTATGTCCTCTCGACATTACCCACTCGTAAAAATTAATTCACATTTTCTCCTATTTATATAAACAAAAATATAATGTCTAATAGTTAACATAAATATTTTACATGGTAAGAATACAAAATATATTCACATAAATACTTAGAAATGTTAATACTATTTGGTCTAACTAGTTATAAATATCATAGTACTCAAAATATAATCTAAATCGATTCATGTGTTCACACCAAAATATGTATTGACCCAAATTCCTAAAAAAATATACACTAATACCTACTGTAGTTTCCCAGACCAACAATTCTGGATATGGTGAAATAGAAAAAACATAAGGAACTTGAAATGAAAACTAAAAATTAGAATCCAATGTTTAATATGATTTTAAACTATACAGAATTTTTTAATTGAATTATAAAAAATTAAATAATACTTATTTAAAGAAAAACTATAAATTATGTACACTCTCATTAACACCAATTATCACCCTAGAGAATGGGGAAATATAAGATTAGATGAATATTAAATTCTAAATTGTGGGTAGAACAATGATAGTGTGACATAAAAGCATTATCAATTGATCATAAAAATTGAGATACCTGATAATGTGAAAAATGACCTGGTTATTGAAGTTATATCATAAAGTATTAAGCCGTGGTCATGGGGAAAATTTAATAATAGAAAAACATCAATTATGTTATAGGAGAGGGTAATTATGATGAATATAATAATATATCATTAATAAAATTCATTTCATCATGAAAAATGTCAAGGTCCCCCATAATGATATTGTAAACATTGGGAAAATAACACCACCAAGATATTGTAAAAATAATTCAAGGACCACCCAAAATATAACATAAAAATATACCAACACTCATAACTAAGAAATCATCACATGTTAGGAAAATTTAACTGCATAATTCTAATACATTATGATCATAATATATATAAATATTTTCCAAATTCATTATTGGGATAAATAAATCTTCACATTTCCATTATTCTAACGATATATCTATATTTTTTTCTATATGAATATGGATGAATTTATAAATCCCTTAAAATCATATTATAATTATACCATGGAAATAAAATTGGCATATAAGGAAATAAGGTTTCAATCATGGAATAAATATTTCAATCAAGGTAATGATGAATAGGGTATTTAAACCATTTAGAATAATGGGTATATTTCCAATTAGAAAATTTCCACACTCAATCTAATATATGGGTATTTTGGTGAACACCCTACAACCTGAAGAAAGAATTAAAAGGTATCAAAAAATCAATGCCCAGGAAATTAAAGTTACCTTAATTCATATACGATAAAAAAGGAAATAGAATTGTATTAGAGGATCATTACTCTCAAAACCATTTCATTACTAGCACACTATCAATTCAATGGAAGTTAGATATTGAATTTTTGAATAATTTTGACATTTGATTGTTTATTTAAATAAATGTACCATTAAGGAAAATAAAATATAATTATAATTCTTTGAGTCTAATATAAAAACCTATTGAGATAAATGAGAATCCTTTAGTGGGAGATAATAAGTTGACTAGTTTTTTAAAAAACAATTGATTAGTTATTCTACAACATTTTAAAAAATACGGATTTTTTCTATTTAATTAATTAAATGAAAAGTAAATGATATTTTTTTAAAATGAAAATAATTTAAAATAATTTAAAATGAATTTGGTATTTGAAAATTAATCATGATAATAATTGAGAAGGAAATGATAGAGAAATCATGGAAGGTGTTTTAAAATTATATAGAGATGTTATAAAATACTTAGAATATATCAAAAAAAAATTATTTTTAAAAGCTGATAAAATGGTTTTATATTTATTTTAATAAAAGTATTCATTATTATTGATATTTTAAAATAGAGTTAAAGTAGATGATTCTTGGGTAGGAAGATATATATTGTTAATTATTCGCTTTAAAACATCGTAGTTTTTAAAAAAATGAAGAAATAAAAAAACAAAACACAATGATATACATATCCATAGTAAAAGTAAGGTTATTTAATCATAGATAATTTAATGGAATTATGTGTTAAGGTAAAAACTGTATGATAGAGGTTAAAATGTGATAATTAATATTTTCTCAAGAATGAGAATGAGTGCAGAAGACCCTTACAAAAAATATATGTCATGAACTATAATAATATTATGAAAGATATGAGACCAAAACATAATTAAACTAGATAGTAAAATAAAACTTTATTTGTTGAGGACCTTTTATATGATTCAAAGAAGAGAATATAAGAAATATAGGAATAATAATTGGAAATAATGGCGATTTAGAAATAGAACTACATACCTCGCATCCCATATTTTATTTTATATTTTTTACATTACAGAATAGTAAAATTTTTGTTGTTATATTCTTGTGTATGAAATATATATATACTAAATAATTATTAATCCATTAACTTCATTTATTATCATGTTTAAACAATTATTATGTTCATTTTCAACCATCACTCATTTTTTGGTTTTATTGGTTTATCCTTAAAAATTATATTTTTTTATAAAAGTAATATTATAAGGTCAATATTCAATGGTTCCACAAGGTAAAAATATTTTAAGGTATATTTTTAGATCATTTGTTATATATGGTAGTTCTATATTTTATCATATTAAAAGAAAAATTCTAAATAAACAAATTTTTCTTCAAAAGCCTGTTTAAATAGTTCAAAATTCATTGATACATTTATTTTAAAATCATTATTATTAATAAAATAATATCATTAAATAATAATAGGTATTTTTTTTAATTTATATTATACAGAACCATGGAATCTATTTTGGGGAATAACCATAACTGGAATAAGTGAATAATATAACATTATCACTCACTTTGGTAACTTAAACTTGCTGTGGGAAAACAATATTCATCAAAGTGTTCAATTGAAAATGGGAAACTAAAAAATACATGAGTATTATATAAAAAATTATATTAAATTTAAATGTAAAATAGATGGTCACTTTTAATGATTTTATATATGAATGATCGGGTAGGGTATAAATGAAATTAAGATACAATAGTTCTGAAACATGATTTTTGACATTGTAACAACTTTCAAAGAGGGTTGATCGGTTAGTATGATTGGTATCCCTTAAATAATGTATCAAAAAGATACTAATTAAATGGGAATACAATTAGGGTAAAATAAATTTTGGTTGTTTAAAATTGTTTTAAGTTAAAATAATCTTGAATTAGAAAGGAAAGGGAGAGAGATATTTTTTAACCCTTAATTTGTCATTGTAATGGATTTGATCAATGAGAGTAAATGGGTGGTAAATAATATAAAATAACATTAAAATATGTTAATATAATATTATACAAACAATGTTTGAATATAAATATTATTTTGAAAATATATTTTTTAAAAAAATTAAAATAATTTGAAGGACTAGGAACCATTAACATTCTCTTAGAGTCGCCTCCTTTCGATTGAGTCTAAATCCATCAATGGAGTGACATTTGGTGAGAAATAAATATTTAAGACATGGATATTATAATTTTTTATGTATTTTTGTAAATATAATTAATAAGAAATATTTTTTAAGTGGGTTGGATGGAGGGGTATTTATATAGTTAAGGGGGAGGGGAATTATATAATAATATATTTATTATTTTATTATTTATTCCAATTTCTATAATGAGTGATCATTTATTTTGATATATTATTTTATTATTTTAAAATAGAGGTTTATTTGAATTTTTTAAACTCTGAAAACTATAATTCATCTTGGAAGTAATTTATCCAATGTAATGAATATAATATATATTTTTATTGAAATAAAATATTAAATTGGTTTTGGAGATAGATCATTTAAAATATAAATTATGTGAACTATTTAAAAATAATTCATTTTAATATATATATATATATATATATATTTCTAAATTAGTAGGTTTATAATATTTTGATTCTTGTTTATATCATGATGATTTAATAAAATATAAATTATTTAAAATAACTATATTTTTTTCCTTCATAAAATCCAATTTCTAGAAAAATAAATATTAATCACAATAATATAATTTCTAAATCATGATATTGATATTTATGTCCATTTTATTATATTAAAATTCCAAATATTTAAAATTTTAATTTTAAATAATTTCATATAATATATAGGGAATCAATTAATAAAAAATGTAAATTATATAAACTGTTATGAGTGGTTATGTTTTCATATTTATTAATATCCATTAATTACTATAAATTTCATGATAAATTAATTATAATTTTAAAAAATAGTATCAGTTTTATAAAATATATATTATAATTAATTAAACTAATTCTTTAAATAAATATTTATGAAAACATATTCATTTTGATGAAAATTATACATTATGGTTATAATGTTATATTAACGAACAAATATAGTTTGTAGTGGATATCTTATACCAATGTTATATACATTTTGGTAAATTTTTACATTATATTTCAGTGTAATTAAATATTAAAATAAATTTAATGGTTATTTATGATTTTTATTTTAGTATAAAACATGTTACATAACATTTTATAAAGAAAATTTTAACTAATAAAACATTTCAATCTAATATATTAATATATATTTTTTTTAAATAATAATTTATAAATAAATAAATTAAATATAATGTAATATTTTACTATAAAAATAAAAACGAACTATTTATTTTATAAAATTATGAATCTAAAATGTTATTTGAAATTAAATTACATGACAATACCATCAATGGTAATATATAATAATTATATAACTACATAATAATGTATGATATTATGTTAATAATTATATCCTAGGGATGACCTTATATAAACCCATACATTTTATAAATAAATAAAAAATCTTATTATAACAATATTCAACAGATAACATTATAAAGGATTCCAAAATCCTATAGTATTTTGTGTTTTGAAAGATAGATACATAAATAACATGTACAAAAGTGAGTTAAATAATATATAACCAATTGCATAATAAGCAGAACCATTCATTGTCATATAATACTTAAAACCATCCATAATAATATGTGGAATTAAAATATAAGAAAGGGTGATCTCTGATTATTAATAATGGTAAAAAAGTGAAATATCAATGATCACTTTACAATGAAATGAACATATGGGTATGAGAACAATATCATTACATTTTAAAATCATACCCCGTATATCATTGATCATAATATAGTGTCATGGAATAAACATTTCTAGTTCATAATACATATATCATAAATCAATCAACGATCATGATCCATGAAAGAAAAACATTGGATATAGCCATATGTTTTTGGAATATAATAACAAAGGATAATCATTTTTGTAGTTATGGATCAATTCCCGAACTATCATAATAAACAGGTTTCACTCCCCATTCTATCATATCCTTGGTCAATGAGCACTCCAAATACTATTATAGTGGACAATATCACATACTTATCTGGAATTACTCCCCATTCTAATTCTTATTCTCCCATTAGATATTCATCTTTACCAAATGAATGAGAGTGATATATAATTAAACGTCCATTAGTCACATATTTTAAACAATACATCTTGGTGACATAAGACCTTAAAACATCCAACATAAAACGAACACTCGAATGTAAATGTGGATTATATACATTTAATCATTTCATAAACAAAACCCTGTAAAATAAATGTGATTCAAAATGGTTTAATCGTAACATAATTAACCCACATTCAATAAACATGTTTCAAAGAATAATTATTAAATAAATATCACCATAAGATATATAAAGAATGAATTTTGACATTATCATTGGATCATACCACCAAAAAAGTATTAGCAACATAAAATTATGAAATCCTAGATAAAAATTCCTTAAAATTATATTTGGTATATTTCATAATGAAAACACCCATTACATTTTAAAATTATGTATTTGAAATTTAAATAATTATAAAATATAATGGAAAAATTTTATATCAATATTATCTTAGGAAACTATTAAATAATTCCTCCAATCATAAAATGTTCATTATTGTTAGGAATTTCTTTAATAAAATTTACATGAAAACATATAGTCCTCTCACATTTAAAATAAAAAATCAAAAGAACATCATTAAAAAATGAAAAGAATACTATTTTAAAACAATTTTATAAATAATAACATGGATAAAAATGAATTTAAAAATTGTTTTATATTTGTTAAAAAATTCATGAAAGTTTTTTAAAAACATGGACACAGAAAGAATATTATTTCTGTCCAAAGAGGGAAAAAAGAATATTTTTCATTAACAAAGTTATTTTGGTATTGCGATATTATAATTAGAGGATAGTAAAATAAAAACATAATATATCCCAAAAAAACCATAGTATAATAAAATTAATGGTATTATTGAGAGATAGGTCATAAATTATATCATCATAAACATGATCATAAAAAATCTCAATAAACAATGAGATTGTAACACATAACTCGTACTGCCTTGGTAACATTTGAATCATAATCCCCATGAAATAATAAAATAAAATAAAACTATATTGTTCTTTTAAAATTTATTTTATTTATAAAACATGTTAGAGGGACTATATGAACACCTTATAAAAGTGAATAGGTACAAAAATTAACATATGTCCTAATGAAGACAAATCAAGAAGATAAAACTGTGCAGCACTGATAACATGTGAAGAAAAACCTCATTAATGATTAAACCTTATATGGATATTTAAATCCACATTATATTATCTATAATAATCATATAATACATTAATTTGTATCATATACACCACTTAAATGAAATTTGTTGTGAATAAGTCATGTATCTTAGTGAAATGAATATTGATATTAAAATACCTTACCTTGAGTATGAATTAATTCAATTCAGGTTTTCCTCTAATATAATAAATAGGAAATTTATTATAATTATATAAATGTTTCATTTGTATACATATAATATCATATATGAACCAATTTTAATATTTCAATTCCCATTTAATAATTATTTCTAATTGTGATCATTGTTTCAAATTTTTACCATAATAGTTTTTTAGGAAAACATCGGTTTTGTAGTTAATGGCCTTCTACTATGATTAATGTTTCATCATCCATATAATGTTAATTATTATAATAATATCTAATATATTAATTTTATATATATCTAGATTCACCCATAATGTGTGGGGATAGAAAAATTAATTTCATAATTCATGGAGAAAATAAGATATACATAGACATGAACACTATTTTCAGTTTTCAATGGATGAAAAAAGGTAAATATAAAGTAATAATTAAAAAATAATAATATGTAATATATATAATATATATTAATTTATTATATACTTTTTACAATCTATTTAATTCATAAATGAAAAATTAATCACATTACTTCTTGGTGATGGTGGTCGACATGCACACACAAGTGATGTTATCATTTTCCAACAGATTGGAAGGTAAGATGATAGATATGATTTTATAATTATTTAATACTATTTTTTTCAAAAATATCACATATAAAATTTCAAATTATCATAAAAACCGTCCATTAATGATGGTCATGGAAAAATTATTGTATCACTACTTGGAGGTGGTAATCCACATGTATGCACGAGCATTGAATTCACATCCCATTTGATGTAATTGAAGGTAAATATTAGTAGTTACATAATCATAATAGAAATTCAGTATATTTAGGACACTAGAGATATTATTTAATGATATAAACAAAATACTAAGAGTATTTATGGGATTAATGAGATTGAATGAGTTTGGGTAAGATGATTACATGTCAATTGGTTAGCCTCCATTAGAATATTTCTTAAGGGCCATTTGAATTATATTTTAAGAAGACTAGAAACAATAATTAATGTGTAAGGAAGTTTAAAATATATATTATTTGGTTTAGTTAAATATATAATTCTCCATGTGTTGTATGGTTAATAATGGTGGGGTGTCATTTTAAAAGGATGGGAATGGATACACATGGAATTACTAAAAAGAAACAAATATAGTTTTTTCATTCTCAATCCAAAAGATTCAAAATGAATATATAATTGAATAAATAGATTATATGGTCAAATTTTCATCTTATAATGAAATTAATATAGGTTTCAAATTCTTTTTAATCCTTTTGGTTTTTGAAATCTTGTTTATGATATTATAATCTTATCTTTGGAAATGTATTTTTTTAATACAATACTGTTATAGTATTACATATTTGGTAAAAATTGTCTAAAAAATTACTAGGTGAAGAAATTTCAAACCCATTAAAATCCTATGATGATTTTTAGGATCTTTATAAAAAATTATAAAATATTTTTTTCATAATTTACTCATAATGTCAATTGAATAACTATTCACATAATATGACAATGAAAAAAACAATGATAGAATTTGAATTCAAATATAAATTTTTAACAAACAATATAAAGTTATACTTTTCAAAAACATTATGGAACATAATAATTCTTCCAAATTGTTTTAATTTTACAATTTTAAAATTTATATATTTTATTTTCCTTTTCAATAAATAAATATGGTGTTAGTATTTTATAAAAATTTATGTTATTTTTATCATAATTTCATTCCAGTTTTTGAGTCATTTATAGGCATTAATCCTGAATGAGTTTCCAATAAAAATATATTGACCTACTATATCCCATTATTTTCCTTGGTTTCCTCCTTCATTCTGAATGTAATATCTAGAAATGGATAATATAATATTAATAAATGTTTTTTACTTCCATTCCACATATCATATGAGATAACTTTCTATTTAGCTAATAATAAGGGTTCATTCTATGTACAAACAACTAAATTTAATGGCTCCCTCGAGAAGTGATGACAAATTTCACTATAAATGAGAAAATCTTTGGCCATAGCATTCAATATTCTATTTGGAATTTTTAAAACACCATTTCTCTATGATACTCTTACAAAATAAATAGTATTATTTATCCCATTATTCTATAATTATATTTTCACCACGTGAGAGGTGTATCACATAATATTATTAGATTCATGAATCCCAATTGTTCTTCAAGATTCCATCAAATATCTCCAATAAAAGAACTTAATGTAGAAATTCACTCCATTCATGGCCTCTATAACATGATTCTTCCAATTATAATCAATATTATATAAAAAAAATGAAATAAGTTTCACTATATATTTTATGAACCATTATGCACCCAAACACATCACATTTAACCAGAATGTAATATTATTGTCCCGTTTATTTTTCTAGTGATAAAAATATCACATAAGTTTTCCTATTACCTATGCATCAAATGTTTTCACATAATTCCATTTTAGATTTTTATTTTTAGTTTCATCCTTTAGTTTGGATAGATTAATTATATTTTTTGATTGATCATCCAAAGCCTTCAACACCAATGGCTGATATCTTCCTCTATTAAAAGGAATAATGATTTTTATGAAATATAATTGATAAAGAATTTAATTTTTATTTCATACATTTAATAAATCATCTCCATTTATTCCATTTATATAATTACCCTTTTTATGGAATGTGAACTCTTCTATAGAGTCACTATCATGACTCATGATGAAAAGATTATATCAAAGGATGTATTTGAAAAAACATAGATACATTCATTGGTTTATCTCAGGATATATTTATCCATCCACATATATCAATCACTAATACTCCATCATCACTATAACATCTCAATGTATTTGTGAAATATTTATTTTAAAATAATTTTTTTTATTTGATAACATGTGTTACATGGAACAATGAGGTTAATTGAAATACGTAACATTATTAAGATATTATTTTGTGAAAATTTTCCTTAATTCACTAGTTTGGATGTTATAAATATTAATATCTAAAATATGAAAAATATATTTTCTATAAATTATAAAATAACTTCATTTGTTATCAAATGATTATAATTTAAAAGAAATTTTTATTTAATAAAAAGGGATTTTTCTCAAAAATTGTTTAACACATATAATGAATATTATATCAATATATTTAATTATAATAGGTGAATGGTATTAAGGAAATTTATACTTAATAAAAAAATTTAAATATTCCACAATTAGTGTTATAAGGATATGATAAAAATAAATCACCGGTTTTACATAAAAATATTTTTAAAAAAAATTATTATTTTTTCACATTTTGAGAACATAAATTACAATTAATTTATACAATATTAATTTATTTAATTAGATAAAATTATTTAAATATTTTTAATAATGGGGTTAAAATTTTTATTATTAGCCCGCTTTTAATTTTAATAAATACCAATAGTAACTGTGGTAAAATTTATTTCCTTGGTAAAAGGTAAAACATGTTAATATGGATAGAATAGAAGTTATAAAGATATAATTTTCCATCCTATTTTTTATTGGATGAATATAATTCTACAATTAATATCTATGGTTTTAAATTTAGTCATTTAATAGACATTTGTACATGAAATTAACTTATATATTATTTAAATCAATGAATGTCACAAAATGTCACTTTGTTAGTCTTAAATAACTCTTATGTTTTCATATGGGAAAAAATTCGGTTTTTAACGATTATAAATTCCCATTTAGAAAGTAATAATAAAAATTTCATGACATATATTTAGGAATTTTTGGGAAACATGGGCTAGATTATGACCTTTTTAATAATTTATTTAATGAAAAGTCAATGAATCACCATCAAGTTATTAATAACTATAATGTTTTTAATATAAGGTATCCAGAGTCAATGTTACACAATATATTGTATTTTTAATTTTAATATACTTTTGTTACTAATGTAAATTTATTTATAATTTAGTATAATTAAATATTTTTCCTAAATTTCTACATAATCTGATGTCGTAATTATTAAATTAGTAGAAAAAGAAAATAAATTACACTAAAATATTAAAAGTAATATAATTTGAGATATCTCAGGTGATATAAAAATTATATATATGAAAATTAAATTTTAAGGATATAATAAAATATATTTAATCGAAATTTTAAATTTTTTATTGATATTTATCAAAATCAATGTTGTTAATTGTAATAAAATTGACAATAATGATATTTAATGGGAGTGATATTTTATTTAATTATTTAAAAATTATAAATAAATTAACAAGATAGAGATAGTATTATATGGTCTATAATGTCATTAATTTTCCATTTGGGGTAAGGTTGACACTATATAAGTAAAAATTAAAACCTTTTAATACTGGAATACTTGTTATCAAAGTTAAAACTAAAATTAGTTAACTTTTGGGTAGTCATAATGATAAGGTTCAAAATAACACCTAAAAAATCTAAAATATTTTTTTGATGTGATTAAAACCTTATATGATTTTATATTATAATAAATGTCCATTTGGTTGTATTTTTATAGAGAATCAATTTATTATAATTTAATATTTTGAGAAATCCCAAAATTTCCCCACACAAAAATTATAAAATGGGTACCTCCTCCCTCACATTGTTACAACACATTGAGCATTATATATCCATAATACCCTTGAAATATATATTCAAAACATATTTAGAAAAATTATATAGTTTTTTTGCTTTACAAATACTATCCCTATAAACCTTTAGAGGATATCAAAAGACAACATTTTGAAGAAGAGGTAATTGCATGAACCGGTAACATTCATTTTCTACTCTTTTTTACCAAATCTAATTATATGGTGATTATAATGATATAATAAATTCATTATTAAAAATATACTTAAAAGTTATCAATATTATGAAAACACCATTATACACCCTCTTTATCATCCAACTGGAAGTGAATGTATCCCTCATGCGTTAGTACGGCTAACCATCTTCATGTAGCGATACATTTAAATTTTCTCCACCATATTTTATTGAAGGGTGTTACGATGTGTTTATGGAATATATATGATATATATTATATAATAATTATTCTGGAAAATTAAAATATTATTTATCTTTCTTTCATTATATAAATCAACAAATAATAATAGTGTTCATACGTACGTACAACCTACTGTCTCCATGAACGATGTAATTAATTTTTATGTCTCAACATTATATGATTGATTATAAATATACATATTATTTTTATATTATTTTTATTCCATTAATAACATTATATAAATTTTGAGTCAAAATATTCAAGTATAAGTACCATGAATTCCGAACAAAAACATTGCTGGAAAATGAAGCAGTTAACACACAAAAGAGTGATTTTAATAAAAAAATTACTAATCTTGTGATAATCTATTATAAATAAATAATACATGGTATTATATAATTAAAAGTTTGGAGTTAATTTATAATAATTCCATATTTTTTGTATAGGGTGTTTGAATGTGAACAATGAAATGTTGGACTTGAGGTAACTATTTGTTCACATATCAATATTATATGAGATTTTATTCACTAGGGAATATTTATCATCATTTTTCATATTTTATAAAAACGTTTTAAAATGGTATTCAATACTATCTTATTAATGTTTAAATCCATTTTGATAATTTTATTACTTATTAAAAAAAATTTGAAAGGAATATTGTGATCATCTTCCAACCAAGTTACTTTGTGACTTTTATAACAAAAATTATTGATGGAATGTTTTTTTAACTTCTAGGACATGTGATGATTTTTCTATAGTAATTATGATAGAATTAATTGAATGTTTTTATACAATTTATAATGGTTATTTTCAATGAAATGTTTTCCTTCGTAATTTTGTGGCTTTCAAAAAAAATGTTTCGAAAATGGAAATGATATTTTCCTACAAAATTAATTCGTGTGATCTTTCAAAACATTTTACATATAAACAATATTATTTTATGTTAATTATGATTTACTCAGGATAGGAAACTAGGATACCATCCTTATTATTTATTTGGATGTGTTATGTTTATAATAGAATTATTTTTATGAATCATACTACTTTTTCATGGGTAATGAAATGATGAATGCTTTTTGAAACACATTTATTTTCATGTATTTTTATATGATGAATGATTTATATTCTAGAATAACACTTATGTATAATTTTAAATATGGGAAATTTGGGACACATATATATCTATAATTCATTGGGTGAAGATTTATATCTCGTGATATTGATAGGGATGGATGAGTAGTGAACCTGGTTTATTAAAACATGGGTGGAATGGTGAGTGAACCATGTTTACAGAGATAAGGATGGAACGAGGGGTGAACCTAGTCCTATATAAGACCTTTTTATCTTTGATGGTGTTAGAAATGATCATTGAATAATAAGGAAATGTTTTACTATTCTTATATATAAGAAAAAAAGTTCAATTTCTTATGCCAACATTATTCTCCCATGGATCATATTCACTGATTCAGGTATTATCAATTACCAATATTTATTCCATTCATCAGGTTTATGATATTTTATACATAGGTTATAATTTTAAAATTATAGGTTCATTTTATTCTTCCCTTATGCTAATATAATGCTTAAAAAATCATTATTATCTCACTTTTTATCATTACTATGAATTAGTGGTCACCTTTAATTATTTTTCTTTTCCCCAGGATGTGAAGATAGGTGTTAGGTATGATATATCATAAATGTTTCTAGTTATGAAGGAGGTAATAGGGAGTCAATGTAGATATTTTATAAAATATGTTTTTTAGGATTAATATTTTTTCAAATACACTGAACCTATACAGTTCTTGTTTATATTTGTTTTGTTCTATAATGAATATTCCTATAAAAATATGTAATATCTATGTATGAAAGGTATTGGCTTTTATAGTTGGTATCAGAGCAAGGTTTTGTTAACCATTGGAAACTAGGCTGAGAAGACCTTAGTAAGAACCCTAATGATAAGTACACATATACCTTAAAATGCTATAATTTTTTTAACAAACATGGATAACCTAGTATTAAACAGAAAATGTTATTGACTGAAAATTTATATGTAATTTCTTTTGATTTTTTTTCTTCCCTCTTGGATTAGTATTTCTCAAAGTATGATTTTTTTAATGGATGAACATAATGGAACCAAATTAATGGGGAATTTGATAGTAAATTTAATTATTTTCTTCCTAAGAAATAGATTTTTGTTGAAGTTGGAATTTAAAGTATTTCGGATGTGCTCACACAACATTCTCAATACATGAATCATGATGGACTACAAAATGACAAAAATAAGGGAAAATATTTTATTGATTCCTTCATGTGGTATTGTATACCTTCTTTTAGTTGGTCTTCAGATCAATTTTTGTATGAGAAATGGTTTTGTAAAAATGAAAAGAGATTTTATGATCCTAAATTTTAAGAATATTAGAATTTCATCTTCACTATCTATTTTTTGGGTGGTGAAGTGGATCAATGGTGGACTCGTCTCAAAAATAAAAGGAAAAATCATGAAATAAAATACATGTGATGGGATGAGTTAATGTAATTATTTTTTAACAAGTACATTACTTTTATTATTCATATGAAAATGGAGAATTAATTCCTTTGTTTAAGGTATAAGGATTTAGAATATGTTGGAACCTATGAAGAAAATTTTATAATACTTTTGAGGTATGCCTCAATAATTATCATCCGACTTGAAACTATGTTTGATCAATTAATTAATGGAATAAAAAATTATTCAAAGGTAATTATCCATAAGAGATATACATAGGTATGAATAAATAATTTTATGTTCCATCATATTTAAAATGGATGTAAAATTTATTAAGAAATCTCAAGGTCCATACTAGAAAAGGATGATGGAGTTCAAAGGAAAATATAGAAACCCTAGAGGGAAGAAAATGAGAATTCCAATATGATCAAAGTGTGAGAAGAAGCATGTAGGAAATTTTATCAATGTGACAAGTAAATTATTTATGCCTGTATAGGAATATCATAAAGAAACTAATTACTGAAGTGATGGGAAGAAGTTATCTAATGATGTGAATAAAGAGAAGGCTACAAAGAATGCATCTCCCACACTTCAGTTCATCATGAGTATAAAAGAAGGACATTATGTTAATCAGTGCAAAATCCAAGGTTTAATAATGATTATCAATTTCAAAAACCACATAGGGACAAACACAAAACAAAATCTCATGGTATAGTTATTGGTGATTTATATTATGATAAAGTATTGGTGAAATATACCAATATAATCAACTCTAAAATATCTAATGACTTATTGGATTCTAGATCCACGAAATCGTTTGTTATTAAATAATTAGCTAAGGGTATCTCTATATCACCTCAATAATTTGATGTTTAGTTAGATGTTAATATTTATATTGGAATAATAGTTTCATCTCATGATAATAGTTATTATCTGATAGAATTTTCTGTAAATGTGTTTCCTGAAAATATTATGATTTTTATTTTAGTTAAATTTTATGTGATTATTGGAATTTATTTTCATTATCTATGTGGTGATCATATAAATTTTTGTTAAAAAGATGTCAAATATTATATTTTATAATGAACATATGATCACTTATCAATGAAATAATTAATATTAACCTATAATTGAAATAAATTTCATCTTATGGGTCTTAATTACTATAAATAAAGGTTATCTATAATATATAGTTAGGAGAAACTTGAAATTAAGGATATAGATATTGTATCGGTGGTGGTCAAAATCTATTTTTAATAATTCCCTATTATTCCACAAAATTGTGACATTGAGTTTTCAATAGAACTCATACAATGTCATAGGCATCATTCAATGAATTTGTATACAATTAACCAAATCGAGATGTAGGAATTAACAAAGAAAATCAAGGAAATTCTTGATATGGGATTCATATTCCTACATATATCACATTTGGGTTCACCTATAATGTTTTTTTGAAGAAATATGGATTAATGTAACATTACATTGATTATCGAGAATGTAAAAAGATTATTATAATGAAAAAAGTATCATCTTTTTCATTTGATAACTTTTTTGATCAACTACATGAAGCTAAAATCATTTAAAAGATTTATATTCATTATATATATAATCAATTTAGAGTTAATAAGGTGGATATACCCAGGATGGTATTTTCTATATGGTATGGTCACTATGAATTTATAGCAATGCCTTTCGTATTACTAATGTCCCCATTTTCTTCAGCGATTTAATGAATATAGTCTTTAGAGAGTATCTTGATATTTTTATTATGTTATTTATATACAATATTATTATATATTCAAAGAGAATGTAATAACATGAATATCGCATGAGTATTTTCTTAAAGACCCTATGAATGAAGAATCATTATGAAAAACATACCGCATGTGAATTTTGTCTTCCGAACGTTTCATATTTGGTTCTCATAATCTCAAGATAGTGTGTATCTATGGATCCATCATAAATGGAAGTTATTAAATGATGTAATATAACAACAACAGTGACTAAGATATGATGTTTTCTTGGTTTTTTTGGATATTTTATTTCCTTTTGGATAATTTCTATCGGCTATTTATTCCTCTCGCAATGCTAACACATAAAGGTTGTAAGATCATGTGGATGAATGAATGTGAGGAAAATTTTATGGTTATAAAGAGATGTTGAGTCATCACCACTATGATTACATTACCATATATTGGGTAAGGGTATTAAATCTATAGTGAGGAATCTATGAAGGTATTGGGATGTGTTCTATAGAAAAATGGAATTTTTATTGGTCATTCCTCTCAACAACTGAAGGTTCAGGGGAAAAATTACAAAACTCATGGTTTGAATTTAGTTGTGTTAATACTTCCATTAATGATATAGATTCATTATATTTATAGATACAAGGGTGATATATATATATATATAGATAAAAAAAATTAATGTGCATATTCACAAAAAAGGATTTCAATATGAACTAAAGAAGTTGGTTTGAAATTTTTTTATCACTAATCAAAATATTCCCATTCCGAGAATGGGAATAATGTGGATGATGATTTGAGTCGAAAGGGCCATGTTATCCTATCTATGATGAGGATAAAAAATATCCAATATTTATGGATTTACAATGGAAGACCTGGATAGTTTAAATAGATGGGAGAAATCTTATCTGAATCAAATTAATATCAACTATCTATACAAGATAAGATTAAGGTGGGTGAAAACAAAAGATGTAGATCTAAAAATGGTGGTATGAAATATTCCTAAATTCCACATCGATTGTGATGAAATAATATGGTTCGGGAACCATTTTTTCTCCCCTACTATACCATATTTTAAGAAGTATTTTTTGGATGTGGCTCATAGTTCTTAAATATCTATTCCTCAGGTAAGGACAATGATGTATAGAGGAATGCAAGATTATTTTTTGTGGGATGACATAAAAAGATATATTGCAGATTATGTTTCTAAAAGATTGATTTGTAAGTATGTTAAGGTGGATAGAATGATTTCGTAGGGGATGTGAAGACAACTACTCATACCAAAATGGTAATGGGAGAATATCACCATGTATTTTATCATTAGACTCCCAAAAACATCTAAAGGGGATAATAGTAAATGTATTATACTTGATCACCTTAAAAATATTGCACCCTTCATTTCAATCATATAATATTTATCTCTTGATCGGATTTCAAAACTATATTTTAAAGAAGTGGTAATATTTCATGGAGTTCGGCAATCCACTATATCTAATCGGGATTCTAGGATTACCTTATCATTATGGTGAAATATTATAAAATATACAGATAAAAATTTATGTTTTAGCACTTTATATTGTCATTGGAAATATGGTCCGCTTTTTAGATCCATTAAAACTCTTGAGAAAAAGTTGTGAGGATTAACTATCAATTTTAGAGGGGGTTGGGATCAAAAACATCTATTGAAAGAGTTTTCATACAAAAATTGTGTTCACTCAAACATATATATGGATCCTTATAAATAAAATTATGTTAATAAGATTGTAACTCGAACATGATGGAATGAAGTTTGGGAAATAAATCCACTATGAACTGATCTAGTTGAGGAAATTTCATATAAGGTAATATCCACTCAAAAACAACTAAGTGAAGCTCAAAGATAATAAAATAATTATACTGATAATCGATGAAAATATCTAGTGTGTGATGTGGGTGACAAGGTATTTATACAAAATTTTCCCTAGAATAGAGTGATTAAATTTCTAAAGAGGGGAAATATAATCCCAAGTTATATTGATCCTTATAGAATTTTTTTATCGTATCGACATAAAATCTCATCGAATGGTGATTACATTAAATATATCTCAAGTTCATGATATGTTCCATGTATATTTCCTATGTAATTATATAACTAATCCTTCAGATCTACTAAACTTAGAGGTCATACTACTAGATAAAGATCAAAATTTTTGTAAACAATAGGCAATGATTCTAGATCATAGGTAAAATGTTATACGAAATAATACCACTTGATAGGTCAGAGTATAGTGGTGAAACGACAAATTTTAGGAGGCTATGTGGGTACCTAAGGATGTGATAAGGAAGATGTAACCACATAAATTTTTTTGAGTGAAAATGTTCAATGGATAAAATTATTTTAAGGGTGGTTTTATGTAAATCCCTAATATTTTTATGAAATAATTCTCTTCAAATAATATTATTTCTTCGTTACCTTGTGATTCACACAATAATGAGGTTAAAAGAACCACATAACATTATAATAAGATTATAATTTTACCAGTATCATTATTTTTATTCTCCATGATTAATAATTTTAATAACTAAATTATGAATAATTAGTGCTTTATACATTATAAAATAAATCCATTAGTTATCCAATGAATATAAATTAAAAAAATTATTTCAAATAAAAGTTATGTTTTTTAAGAAACGATTTTATGTGTGCAATGATTTTATGTTAGTATAATAAGTTAATCATGGTGAATGATTTTAATGAAATTTATACCTGATCAAATTTTTATAAATTAAAATAATAATTTTTTAATCATAGAATAATAATAATTACAGTTTATTTCAAAAAAATTATTTTTCCAAAAAAATATTTTTCTCACATTTTCATACAAAATTTAAATTTATTTTCTTCCATTTATAGGTATTTAATTATGTAAAATGAATTTCATATTTATAATATGGAGGTTCAAATTTTGTGATTAAGCCCCTTTTATTTATAGTCATTTTGAATAGTAACTTTACTATAACTTCTTACCATGGTAATGGGTAAAATGTGTAAATATATATTAAAAATAAGGGATAATGCCAAAAAATTTCATCATTTTTAATATTTTATGATTTTAATGCTACCCCTAACACCTAAGGTTACAAATAGAGTTGTTTGATGGATAAATGTCCACAAAAAATGACTTATATAATATTAAAATCAATGAGACTCAAATAATGTTGCTTTATTTTTCATAAATATCTATTTTTTGTCCACATGGGAAAAAATTGTTATTAATGAATATATTTTTACTTTTTTAACTCCATAAAATTATTATCATGATATATATTTGTGACATTTTGGTCCCCATAGATGATATTATTACCTTTATAATATTTTAGTAAAATTATAGTAAAATATTCCATGTTAATGTTTTAAATTACATCGACATTTTTAATGTTTGTTATCCAAAGGACTGGTTGACTAGAATAATTATTTTGAAAGCTAAAATATTATTATTAATTAAATTAATTTATTTATATTTTTTAGTAATTAAATAATTATCCTAAATACCAACACAATGCCAACGGAGTAATTATTCAACTAATAGAAAAATAAAATAAATTAAATAAAAAATTTGAAAAAGAATATAATTTGATATATTTATAGTTATTCAAAAATCTTATGGATTAACTTGAAATTTTAGAGTTATAAAAATATATTTGTTTCTAGTATGACATTTTTTATTGACATTTTTTTAAATGTCTCGGATATTCTTGATTTTATTTTGTGAAATTATTTGGGAAAATTTCAATGACTCGGCACCGAGATGCGTGATATTCTAAGGCCTAGTGTTCCCTGAACAATTCATTGGATAATATAATTTTTTTAATATCACACATGCATGAAATTATTTATAAGTGTAATATATTTTAAATGGGTCCTCAGTACATAAATTTAAGTGCACCATTGAGCTCAGAATGTCGACTTTACCATAGGTGCGATCTGACTTTGGTAGGTGGAATTCATCTGAAGAAAACGTCACGAAGAATGTAATCATAAATAAAATAATGAAAATTAATATTTATTTTAAATTACTAATAACTCAGGAATGATGACTCAGATTTGAAATATGATACCACTATTGAGATCTTAATGTGGTGTTTTCCTTAGGCAAGGCTTAACATCGACTAATGAAGATCAGCTGTGAAAACTAGCTTGTGACATTTTGATGAATAAAATAAATTTAAGATTTATTTTATTTTATCATTAATAAATGATGTAGTGACGCGTTTTCCTTTAAAAGGAGCCATAGGCTGGATCCATGATTATGATCATAACCTTGAAAATAACATAGAATCTCTCGATAGAACCCATGGAGAATCAATTTGTCATACGATGACGAAGACTTAGAGTGATGGTTATTCTTGATGAGATTCACCAACAACAATCGGTATTCAATGAATAATGATCTATTACCCCTGCAGGGTGGTTATTTTTCTTTATAGATTCCTCGTTCTTAAATTCAAAGACGAATGTGGACCATCCCACGAACTGGTTGATCTGCGGCTTGATATTTTATGGGATGGATAATTATTTACCGGTTTATATCGGAAGATTGATTTATTTATTCCTCTAATGAAAGAACAGAGGCTGACATGAACAATTACAAGGTTTATTATTCGTGTGTTTTTAGGATTTTCTCTCCACCTTCAATGGCGTTCTTCACCGTTGGTCCCCCGTGGCAATGACTTGACTTGTTAGGAGGCACCGAACGCAATTAGACCCCATAGATTGGAGGAAATGCATCATCAGAGGTCACATATGTGTAGATTATAACCCATGGAACATGTATATATGATAATTATAGATTTTGGATCATTGAAGGAGGAACAATGGCCCATATAAGGCGCCATCGGCATGCCGATACTGGCTTTGGTCGTGTGCGGGAGAAGGAACACGCATCAAAAGCACACCCTACGGAAAAGCCACGTAGAAGCGATGGCCCAGCCACATGGGTGCCACTACAACAGGTTGTGGGACCTGAATGTTAACGAAGGGGAGTATCCACAGGGTGCAGACAAAGTGTGTCAGCTAGTGATCTAGGCGAGCCACATGAGCCACATGGGGAAAGAGGTCCAGACTGGGGCACACTACAGTGGTCTGGTTTGTGAGGTCTAATGGGCTAGGCTAGATGGCCCAGTAGGCCTATAAAACTGGGATGGGTCGGGCCGACCGGGTTGGGTTAGGTCGACCAGACTGAGTTCGGTCAATGGTGTATCGGGTCGGATCTGGGGTGGACCCGGATCAGATCTGGGTCTGTGGACCGTTTTATTCAAATGGGCATAACATTCAAACCGTGTTTCCATTTGACGAACCATCTATGGTGTTTCGACCCCTGTGGCGAGTCACTCTTTTCGAGATATACTAATTGTTTTTTTGTGGAAGTGAGCATATGAATTATTGTGTTGAGGAGTGGGTTCTCCAATAACAAGCATGGTTTTAGCTGAATCATGTTGGTGGATGTGAAATAGATATTGGGTGTCTCATAGAGCCTTTAAGATTCCTAATGTTTGTGTGTCATTGAGAGATAGTGTGTATCATGGAGACTGTTTGAAACCCAAAGAGTATGTGTCTTACCAAGATTGTGTGACTCATTGAGACTGTGCCGATCTCAAAGAATACATTTCTTATCGATACTATGTTTCTTACCAAGACTATGTGTCTCATTTGGGAGAGTATATCTATATATTCTTGATATATGGGTCATGGGAATATGTCATTATGGATATAACTGTACTATTTCTTTGTGGTATATCCTTTCTGGTATTTCATGTGTGGTATTCCATCATGGTAATTAATTCGTTGTATTTCATGTGTGGTATTTAATGTGTGGTATTATTCATACAGTATTTCTTATATTTTATTTCCTATGTTGTATTCCTCGTATGGTATTTCCTTTATGGTATTTTCTATGTGGTATTTCTTATGTGGTATTTTCCTATATGATATTTCCATTTTGGATTTGTGGTGCTATACTGAGTATTGTTTTAATCACACATACACAGTCTTTTCCGCACATGTCATTTCTTGTGAAGATGAATGGAATTTTAATAGAGTCGAGGTTGAAGAAGTGAGAAAAATGATTTATGAGATCAGGAAAGCTGATATTTTCATCCAGCTTCGAGAAGCAGTCCTAGTACCATTGTCTATAGGTTGGACATCGTGGTTTATAGAAATTTCTTTTTGTGGGTTTGTATTCATGCCTGGTTTACATTTCTTCACTTTACATTCATATCAAACTCTATTTTTTGGTATATATTGTATTCATGCATTTGTTACATCGTGTTATTACATTTCATCTTTTCTGGCATAGATGTGTGATTATGTGTACATGTACTTAGATAAATTCCTCCCATTTATGGGATATGACTTCTCATTGCTAGTCACCAACCCCTGTCCTATTAGAGGTAGGCTTGGAGTAGTTACAGCATGGGCCCCTCTCATACGAGTTTTGACAGAGAGGTATTTGGGGAAAGATAGTTCTATATGAGGATAAAGATTCTAAGATTTTGGTTTGGGGAAATAGTGTTAAGTGAATTGAGTTCGTCTTATAGACAACAAAATCTAGTGTTGGCATGGAAGATGATGTATCCATACACCATGGCACTAATTTCTACTTTTGGACTCGGTACATGAAAACATGGGTTGTAGGGAAAAATAATGGTACATGCATCATATAGGAATGAGTTGTGTTTTTCATGTACTTATTGAGTCAAATCTCTAGATATAATATATTTACCATGGTACATCTTGTTTTATTATTGGATGCCTCCATGCAGATATCCAACAAGGATTCCACTTCCTAATCACGAGGACAATCTTCCTAGAAATGAGCCATCGATACAAGGGAAGGTACTAGAGATAGATCCTCTAGGTGGTTTTCTAGTGATACCACCACTCATCGAGCAACATTTACTACCAAAATTACCATATTATGGGACACATATACTAAATGAATCGAATGAGTTATAGAGGCAACGATCTCCCAGGTTTTAGCGTGATCTAGACCCCCAAGTAGCTAAGGATTTTCTATAGGCAGTTACCGGTGTCATACACCTTGGGAGGACACTTTCTGACCAGATCGCAGTCCTTACCGTGAGTCATTTCCATGAATCAGTTGGGTGATGGTAGATATTAGATTCCCAAACACACAATGAGAATACTCTCACATGGAAGAAATTTAGCATATCAATAAATATAACGTTTTTATGGCTAATTTAAAATCAGTGCACATACAAGAGCTTATGAATCTACATTAGGGTATTCTGATTGTGGTGGAGAACTTAGTGAGGTTTTTGGATCATTTACATTACTCCATGGATATTTTAGGAGAGTATTTGTTCAGAGATTAGACCTTTGTGTTTGGTGTACGCTGAGAGATCTGGCATCTGTGATATCCCATTTCATTCCTACTTATGCTGGGGTACTTGAGAGAGTTCGGTTGGTGGAGAGTTTAGTAGAAGAGCAGAAACTGGTAGTGGCTGATATGAGCAGACACCAGGTAGCTGATACCATGATAGTTGGTAGACGATATAGTAATAGGGACCCAATTAGTACCTGAACTTCTGGGGAGAGTTCCATGGCACAAGATTAGTGTTGTGGGGCTCCGAGGGTGGCTCGAATCACCCGTAAGACATGTTTTGTTTCATACACAGTGGTTAGGGAAATCTGGTGTGTGATTTCCTGACTAGTTGTATGGATGATTAGTAGATGGTCTTGGGACAACGGAGGAAGAGGCTGAGAGTGCATTATGGTTTTTTGTAGGATGGAAGACATGGTAGAGGACAAAGCTAGACATCAAGAGGTGGGAAGTGGTTTAACACACTACCACCTACACCCCCTGGTTTTCCATGACATGATTAGGGAGCTGGTGGATAGGGCTGAGGCAAGCTTCAAGTGATGGAGTCCATTAACCTGGGGGCTCTCGGGATTATTAGAGGTGTGAACTATGTCATTAAAAACAGAACTATAGTTTTGATTGGAACATGTTCCAGACATTCTTTTCTTTCCACAAACCTTCTTCAAGACTTAGATATTCCAGTTGAACCATTGACTCAAACCTTATTCATAGATACTTCTATGGGAGAAGATTATACGATCAAAACCTAGTAACAAAAATACATCCTTACTCTAGGAAGCGATATATTTAGTTTGGATCTCTTTTTATCAGTGTTGAGGACTTACGACGTCATTCTAAGTATGGATTGGTTATACAGAGTTCATGCTTAGATTGTTTCTTTTAGGTACGGAGTGTGGTGTGTACAAAGTGATTGAACCAGGTTTTCCATTGTCATAAAAAATGAATCCCAATAAATTTATGATAGACTCACACAAATGAGCTTTCATCTGATCATAAATCAGTTAGCTTGCATGGCCCTCAATGTAGTGGATGATATGAGTCATCGATTTCCTGTAGTGGCGGAGGAGTATGAGGAAATATTTCCTAAGGATGTTCCAGTATTACCTCCCCATATGGGAGGTAAACTTCTTAATTTATCTGTACCCTGGGATGACACCTATATAGACACATATATTTCAGATGGCTCCCATAGAGATTTCTGAGATTAGGGTACAATTTTAGGACTTTTAGGGGAAGATCTTTAGAAGACCCAGTGTTTCACCCTGGGTAGCCCCAGTTTTCATTTCCATGAGGGAAGACAGGATCCTGAGGTAATGTGTGGACTTATGTAACATAAACTAGGTGACTGTGATGAATAATTATCCACTACCAAGGATCAATGACCTATTTGATCGGTTAAATGGGGCGCAATGGTTCTTGTTGATTGACCATATATATGGTTATTACCAGCTTCGAGTACGATATAAGGATATACTGAAGACATGTTTTAGATGACAATACAAACACTTTGAGTACATTATGATGTTTTTTGGCATGAATAACAACCTAGATGTGTTAATGGGACTAGTGAACAGGATCTTCCAACCATACATAGACCGGTTCATGGTGGTCTTCATTGATGAAATCGTAGTGTACTCAGTGTCCGTGGAGGTTCACGTGAGGCACTTAAGGATGGTCCTGGAGACACTATAAGAGAAATAGATTTATAGGATTCACTTAAAGTGTTAATTATGCATTCAATAGGTTCTTTTTATAGGGAATGTCATTTTCATGGCTGGAGTTGTAGTGGATCCAGTGTTGACTGAGGTTGTGCTTTCTTAGGAGTCAACTAAGAGTGTTAGTGAGGTGTGTTGTTTCCTTAGATTGGTTGGGTAATATCAAATATTGGAAACCAAATTTTCAGTATATTCATCATCATTTACAGATTTTACATGAAATTAATAGCCTTCCAAATGGGCAGAGATATTCTTGGTGGGTTTTTGTTGTTTAGGTAGAGATTGACGAGTGCTCCTATGTTGAGATTTCTAGAGGTGGGTGTCAAGTACATATAATTCTATGATACATCAGGAAAATGGATTGATTATGTCCTGATGTAGGGTAAATTAGTGATTGAATATGAATCATACCAATTGAGACCACACAATAATAACCATGTGACCCATGATGTTGAGTTAGCAGTGGTAGTCTTTTTATTGAAGATGTGGCGACACTACCTGATGGGAAAGAGATTTATCGTCTACTATGATCACAAGAGTCTCAAGTATGTCTTCTTTTAAAAGTATATATACATGAGATAGAGGCGATGGATATATTTCCTATAGGGATATGACTTTTAGACAATTAATAACTCTTAGAAGGGGAATGTGGTAGAAGATGCTCTAAGTAGAAGATCCGATTCACAGTTACTGAATGGGGAATCAGTGCAATTGGCCTCATTTTATATATAATTTGTAGATGGAAATGGAGTAGAATATCTTTATTCAATGGTTGTCACCCCTCCACTCTTATATAAATTTAGGGAGGCATAGCATGGGAATACCTACTGTGAGACTCTACATGAACAGAATTCCACAGGTCATGCCCCTGATGGATATTCGAAGGGTGGGGACTACATCATACTTTTTAAATGATGCATAGTTGTACAGATGGTGTTATGGGATGAGGAGTTGAGGTAGTTTCATACATCCACTTTGGAGGTACATCCAGTTGTGGTGAAGATATTCCAAGACTTCAAATGTCTGTTTTGGTGTTCGGGAATAAAGAAGGGAGTTGCAGAGATAGTTTCTCAATTCCACACTTATTAGTAAGTGAAGGCTGACCACTAGGTTCCAACAGGATTGACACTACCCCTAGAGGATCCGGAATTGTAGTGGGGTGAGATATAAATGAAAATTGTGATAGGTTTAAGATTTACATCTATGGGACATGAAACCATATAGGCGATCGCTGACTGACTCACCAAGGTGGCTCACTTCCTAGCTATTTAGGAGAAGAGTTCAACAGAGAGCATGAGAAGCCTCTACATGTTGGAGATTGTTCTCCTCCATGGTGTTACATTGAAGATATTATTAGATCATGTTGCTCTCTTTAAATCCCAGATGTAGAAGGGATTATAGGAGTCCATTGGGACTCAATTACACTTGAGCACGATATTTCAACCATAGATAGATGGACAGACTGAGTTGACCATTCAGGTTCTAGAGGACATTCTATGTGCTTTCATATTAGATTTTGGCTCTGGTGGTGTTTTCATAAAAAAATATCTCCCATTCCACTATTGGTATGGAACCATTTTAGGCCATGTGTGGGTGAACCTTTAGTTCACCACTTTATGAGACAGATCTAGTAGAGTCAACACTCATGGGCCTAGAGTTGGTGCAGGAGACTACAAAGAAGGTGAAAATCATCCAGGAGTGGATGAAGACATCATAGTGCTATCATATGTATTATGCTGATATGAAATAGAGGCCTTTGGAGTTAGAAGATGTACACCACATGTTCCATTAAGTCTCACCTCGACACAAATTACGATGATTTGGCTGGGGTGGCAAGTTATCTCTGATGTTCATTGGCCCTTTCCACATTCTACATAGAGTTGGAAAGGAGTACCAATTGGCTCTATCTCCATAGTTAGAGAGGGTACATGTCATATGTCACGTGTAATAGTTGGGGATCTATGTGTAAGAACCATCACATATCATTGGATTGGGAAAGAATAAAATTGACAATGGGGATACATTTGTTGATTACTCTGTGGATATCGAGAATTTACGAGAGATGACACTTCATGGGATGTCGATTCCTCTGGTGCATGTTCGGTGGAAACATGAGAATATCCAAGAGAGAACATGAGAGAAGGAGGCTCATATTCGCGCTCAGTAGGCCATACTTTTGGTTTCTAGAGACATAAATACCTATGTTCATGAGATTTAAAATAATTTTATTTTCGTTATTTTATTTATAGAAATTATTTTGGAAATTATGAGACTTGTAACTTAAACGACGTGAAATTTTGATGCGTGGTGTTCTAGGAATATTACATTGGAAGAATGTCGCGTTTATAATAGGCTGACGACATATATTTCCTTTAAAAGTGTAATATATTTTAAATAGGTTCCCAGATCATAATGATGGGGATCCATTAAAATCATAATGGTTTCTTTACCCCAGCTGTGACCTAACAATGGTCAGCGTGGGTCATGTGAATAAAAAGTCACCGAGGACGTAACGACAAATAAAATAATTAAATTAAATAATTTTAGTTTTAAATCCTAATAACCCAAGAATGGTGAATCGTATTTGAAATAAAATACCACAGTTGAGTTCAAAATTTTGAGTATTCCTTAGGCGAGTCTTAACATCAGTTGGTGCAGGTCGGCTTTGAAAAATTGTTTATTTGCATTTTAAAGAATAAAATAAATTTAGTATTTGATTTTTTAAACATTATGAAGTGACTCATTTTCTTTTAATATGAGACATAGTAAGGGATCCATGGTAAGGCCCATACCCCTATAAATTCACTTCAAGGAATAGAGAGAACACATGGAGAGTCCACTCAGAGAATGATGAAAGAGACTTGGAGCGAGGATCATTCTTGAACAGATTCACTAACAAAAATTTTTCTTCAATGGAGAATGATCCATTATATAATTAGGGAAGTGGTTTTTCATCTTTCTTTCCCAATTTTAATATTCAATGAAAATGAGGAACAACCATATAAAAAGTTGATTCAGATTTTGATTGTTTTTAGGATGGATAATTATTACGGGATTTATATTGGGAGGTATATTTATTTCATCTGTGTTTATTCCACTAATGATAATGAATTGAGGCATACATTAAAAAGTAAAAGGTATGTTATTTAGTCATTATTTTTATTTTATCTCCCCCTTTATTTGTGTTCATCACCATTGGACCCTTGTTGAAATAGGTCTACTTCATAGGAGGCTTCAAACATGAGCAGACCCCTTGTATTGGAGAAAATGCATGAACGAAGGATCAATAAATGTATATTGGGACCCTAGAAACTAGGATCTATGTTAATTACATATTATGTAGCCCTTAATTAGGAGTGGAGTCCCGTGGAAGGTTCCAACGACACTGGTACCCGGCCCACAGCGACAATCGCGTGTGGGAGGTGGCGCACATGCCAGCGGCACAGGCTGTAGCGGAGCCATGTGGATGTGGAGTCCTGGACACATGGGAGCCGTGGCATCTATCCATGATAAATTGTAGAAAACCACATGAATTTTCCAAAGTATGTGGTAGTCATCATGGGGGAGAGTCCGTATGGTGAAGATGTGGTGTGCTAGCCAGCTGGCCAGACAGTCCATGCGGTCCTTGAGGGATAGATCAGTCCACATTGCAGCAGGCCATTCTAGGAGGTCTAGAAGGCTATGATATATGTCTAGGTGGGACACATCCTAGAATTCCCAATGAATCAGTCTGTTCTAGTTTTGGTCAATCATACTGTGTTGGGTCCATTGGAGGGTCGGGTCGGGCGCAGATTGGATCTGGCTCTGCAGACAGTTTTATTCAAATGACAATAACATTAAAATTGTATGTCCCTTTGGCGTACCTTCTGCGGCATTGGGTCCCATGTAGCAAGGTGATATTTTCAAGATATCTGAATTTTTTTTCTTATAAGGGAGCATGTGAACTATTGAATTGAAGACTGGGTTCTCCTAGAATGAGTATGTTTTGAGTGGAATCCTTTAGATGATTGTGACACATAGACTAGGTGTCTCATGGAGACTATGTGAATACCTAAGACTATGTGTCATAGAGAGACTGTATGAGTCTCTTAGAATGTGTGTCTTACTGATACTATGTGTCTCATGAAGACTGTGTGTCCCATGGAGACTATGTGTCTCGTTGGAGATTGTATATCTGGATATTATTAATATACGGGTTGTGGGCGTATATCATTATGGAGCTGAATATACTAATACTTCATTATATATACTTTATGATATTCCATGTGTGGTATTCCTTCATGGAATACCCTTTTCAGTATTTCCTCTATGGAATTTATTATACATTATTTCTTATGTGGAATTTTCTTTTGTGGTATTTTTTGTTGTATTTCCCTTGTTTTATTTCTTATATGGTAATTTCATATGTGGTATTTCCTTTTTGGTTTCAGGGTTTCTTACTATGTATTGTTTTACTAAACCATTGCATGTGATTTTCCCACACATTTCATGTCTTATGATGAAGAGAGAACTTTTGAACAAGTCATTGGTGACTAGAATCAGAAAGAATATTGTGAGTCCAGGCAGTGGGAGGTGTTCCTCTAGCTTTGTGTAGCAGTCGTAGTACCTTTTTCTATAGTATGGTCTTCAAATTTTACAGACTATTATTTTGGTGGGCTTGTATTCAGACCCAGTTTACATTACTAAACATTACTTTCCAGTGGAAATCTATTGGTTAGGATATAGTGTTTGCATGCATTTGTTTACTTACTGTTTTTATATTTCATCTTTTCTGGATTAGAGATGTGTTCATGTGTATAAGTACATAAGAAAATGCCACCCAGATGTGGGATATTCCTTATCAGTGCTAATCAATAGCTCCTAGACTATTGGAGGTGAGCCAGGGGTAGTCACGACATAGGCCCCTCTCGGTTGGGTTGTGACATTATTAATAATTAATGTAGTGAATATTTTTAAAATTAACAATAATTATATTTCTATTGGATTAATATATTATTAAATTATTTAGAAAAAATTAAAATTGTTAAATAATAAAAATTAATTTTTATATGTTCTAGGAAGATATAAATTATATATTAATGTTTTCATTAGAATTATATAAGTTAAAATTACAACATTTTAATATTGGGAAATTGGTTTTCGTATTAAAAAATAAAATAGGATATTAATTGTTAATCTAAATGATAATGTTTAAAATATATCCAAAACATTACTAAAATATATTGGATGACGATAATAAAACCATAAATTATCTTAATTTTAATCTTTGGCCATTTTGTGTTATTTGGATATAAAAATAATTTATTATAATTTAATTTGTCATGAAATTCCAAATGTTCAACTCAGCTAAATTAAAAATTTATACCTCCACAATCACTTAATTACACCATACTGATATATATATCTTTAAAATATCCTCACAATTTTCTTCTCTACTTCCTTATCGACATTATTGAGGTTTTAGTCTCCTCAAAGGACAAATGATATACCCATTTAGAGGATATTTAAAGGTGATGTTTCGAAGAAGTGGTAATCGCTCTAACCAATCACTTTCTTTTTATACTAATTCTTACCTCTGTTAAATATATGATGTTTATCATAAAATATTTAATTATTTATCCTTAATAGTATTTAATATTATTATTATTATAAAAACTCGATTATAATTCTCATTTCCCATCATAGAATATGTGAAATTATCACCCATGCATATATATAACATACCGTCTCCACATAGTGATAAAATCAATTTTCCACTACCATATTTTATGGAAGGGTATTGTATTGGGTCAAAAAAAAATATATGATATATATGATATACTCATTTTTATGGAATATGAATTATAATTTACCTTTCTTTAATTCAATAAATTGAAAAATGATAACATTATTCATACGTTCGTACGACTTGTCGTCTCCACGAATGGACTAATTAATTTTTCTTTATCTACATTCTATAAATGATGATAATTTTGAATATAATGATTATATATGATTTTAATACCCTGATTAATATTATTTAAATGATGATACCAAATATCAAATTATAATACCATGGATTCCAAATTGAAATATTCTTGGAAAACCAAGCATTTCTCACTAAGAATTGTGATTTTAGTAACAAACTATTAATAAATGGATGATAAGATGTTATAAATAAATTTTACTTGGTATGTCATAATTATGGGTTTTTAATAAATTTATAATAAATCTAAATTTATTATACTTGGTTTTTGAATGTGAAAAATAACGGAAATACATGATGTAATGGTTTATTTCAAAAGCACAATATTATTTGAAATTGTGTTCATTGGGGAATATTTTTCATCCATGTACATTATTTCTAAAAATATATTAAAAATGTATAAAATAAACTCCTATAAATTTTTAATGGAATTTTTACCCATGTTTCACTTTTTACAAAATGGTTTCAATGGAATGATTTTATTATTTACCAACTAAGGAACATTGTGATTTTAAAAAAAATACTAATCTAACGTTTTTTAAATTATACAAAATTAGTGGATTTTCTAAATATTATGACAACATAATGGTTATGTGATCCCTATATAATCTTGAAATATTCTTTCTTAGTAAAATATTTTCCTTTTTAATTGTGTAGCATTTCAAAAAAAATTTAAAATAGAAATGATATTTTCTTCATGAATTATTTCATTTGATCTTTCAAAATAAGTTTCCATATATGTCAAATTTATATGATGTTACATAGTATTTATTTGGGATATTATTCAAGGATACCATGATTTTTCTTACCATGGATGGTTTAATTTTATAATGGAATGATTTTTTTGAATCCTATTACTTTTAAAAAAATTTCACAATGATTTAATGTTTATAAAACCATCAAACATTCTTGGGTTTTGATATGATGAATGAATTTTGATCTTGTGGAACACATATGTATAGGTTTAATTAGTTTATGGGTAGGACCGCTATATCTCTCCAATTAATTAGGTACTGACTTATATCTCAATATAAATATAAGGATAATTTTGGGAGTGTACTTGGTTTAGCACAACAAGTATGGAACTGGGAATGAACTCTGTTTAGTAAGGCCACGATGGAACAAAAATTTAACATGGTTCAATACATTACATTTTCCACAATGATGGTCTCATTTATAATCCTTTATTGATAAGTAAATTCTTTTCTATGATTATATGAGTGCCAAAAAAACAATGTCTTATGAAAATATAATTTCCTCATGTATCATGTTCTTTGATTAATGTCTTATGAACTACCATGATTTATTCCATCAATAATGAATATGACCATTGATATACAACGTATAATTTTTAATTATTTTTTTTCTATTATGATACCCTTTTGATCATATTATGCTTATGAAATCATTTTAATATCCCTTTTTAGATCTTATTAAGAATTTTACCTCACCCTTTCTTATGTTTCTTTTCCATAATATTTGAATGATGGTATTATTTATGATTTTTTTTAAAATTATTTTTTGTCACAAAATAAATAAGAAGGATATGATTTATACTTTTTATGAAGCAATCATTTATGATCCAATGTTTTCAAAGACAATAGACCTATGTGATTTTGAGATATATATTTTTATGTTATGTAAGGAATATTCATCTAAAAATATGAACTATCTATGTTTTAAATACATGAACAATTATAATTATCATGTTTAACTATTACATCAACAAAAATCATCACATTAATCAATAAATTTACATTTTATTCATGTGGTATTAACATCCTCCCTAAAGGATACCATTTCTACCATTTTTATTTATTTTAGAGTAATTTATGCCAGTATATCTTTCCCAATATGAATATTAACTTTAAAGGAGGTGTTTTTTATTTGTGACATAAGACGGCCTCTCTAAATTTTCTTAGTTATAAAAAGAAATATCAAAATCATCTCACTATAATGGATATAAATATTTTTACAATGGAGTATTTTATGATTATTTATAAAAAGATCCCTTTTGACTCACATTGATGTGAGTTTGATTCCTCTCTCACCTATATTGTTTCACTTTTTAACAAGAATTAGAGAAGTTATGACAATTACTATAACATGGATATTATAATTGAGATATAGGATATGTTTTCACCATTGGGTTTCAATTCATGGGAGATTTATATCTAAAATAGATCACTTCTTCTATACATTACAAACTTATATATTCGAGAAAGAAAAAAAATGTGTTTCATCAGTTGAAATATCCTTCTATCATTTAATCTACATATTTTCTAGATTTACTATAGTTTCTAGAAAATTTTTATTCCTTTTGCGATAGAATTATTTTGATATAAATTATATATTTCTATAACGCCTCGACCCCAGTTACCCAGAGTCGGTGCATTATTACATAATATTGGCATGATCACAAAAGATCAAATCTCAAAATACTGATTAGTTTAGTAGCATTGGAAACACTAGATATATTCATAAGTCTTACATTACAACATAATGTAGAGAAACTACAAAAACATCTTGTCTTCATATCCCCTCATACTATCCCTGCAGGTTATTCATAAAATAAATCTTCACATCCTGGGAAAAATAAAACATTGAAAGGGGTTAGGTCAGATGCTCAGTAAGGATAACAATATAGAAAAAAATTTCAAAAATAAACATAAACAATTAAGGCAATCTATAAATAAAACAAAAGCCTTTGAAACATGAACTTCAGAATAATATGAAAAAGATAAAATGAAATAATTCCATTTACTTATTCACATGGATATTATACTAGTCGAATAATCACATGCAATATCAATAACCACTTTCATTATAATGGAATGCATAATGCCAGACTATCATAACCACATAGTCATGGCCTTGTGCCATGACTAAAAATAAAATTTTGTCAAGGCCTTGTGCCAATACACTAGTTTGTCTCATGAGACCTAACAATGCATCGAGGAGCTATAGTGGGCTCCAACCATCACTTTTTAAGTCCAATACATTCCTTGTATGAACAGGTTTAAACAAAACATAAACATTCTTATTAAAACTATCTTACGAAATGTCAATACCTTCTCCAAAAACCTTGAATGGTATAAAAATAACACATCCACAGTCAAAAATATCACAAAACTATCAATACAATATGGGAGTTTTGTATCATAATAAATCAACTTCAAATAAGCTTAAAATCCATCAAAGGATGTTGACATAGATGAAATCAAACTATTTGAGATAAATATATCTTTTTTTAAATCATTGAAAATTTACACATTTAAAAAGGAAGTAATTTAAAATAGATTTTTGAATCAAAGTGTCCCATACCACTTTTAAACTTTTTAAAATAATTATCATTTCAAAACATTCATGTCCATATATATAAATCATTAAAATCATTTTGAAAACACGGATATTAATTAAAAAGATGTAGAAATATAAATCTTTAAAACATTTAAAATTATGATATTGATAAAAATTACCTTTCACAAATTCTTAAAATATTCATTTTGAAATTATTTTTATGAAAAATGGACAAGGATGATAAAAATGTCCCAGTAAATACTTACACATAAACAATCTCGGATAATAATGTGATTGAAGATTTAACCCTTACCTTGTAATTTTCCTTGGTAGATGGTAGGTTAACCTCCTGTATAATATTTAAATAATTGTTATTAAATTATACAAGAATCATATACATAAATATTATATCATATACGAACTTTTAACATTGCTTTGTTAATAATATTTTAGTATTATCGTCGTTTCGGGTGTTCACTTACTCATTTTCTTTTATATTATTTGTTACATAAGCCGTGTTTGTTACCCATAGGTTGTATCTTATTCGTATCCAGAATTATATCAAGTCCTTAAAAATTATTTATAATCATCAAATGAAAATTATTCTTTAATGGATATGATGGGGAATGAATCTCATCACGTTTGTGGAGACGGTAGTCCATATGCATGCACGAGCGACAATATCATTCATTTGATATTAAAATAATACATAATTCGATGGTGTATCGTATATAGAGAATAATTTTCATGTTCTATTTATTATTTACATTAATCACACATCATTATCATACCCATCAAAATAATAATGTATTGAATAACAATTACACCACGACTTAGAGACAGTAAGCCATACATACACACGTATGGTGAAATGTCATCCAAGGGATGGATAGAATAGTGAATATAGTTGTACCATATTTATAATAACATCACAATATATAGAATATACTGGAGTTATTAATTTATAATGTAAATAACAAAGAAAGATGAAGTGGAATAAGAAAGGAACTTGAAAGTGGGTGGTAAAAACATTACATCTTCTTTGGGTTCTTCATTTTGATTTAAAAACATGGGCTCCATAGGATGGATTTATGATCAATATAAGGCCTCTAGGTTGAAGTGAGATAAGGTGAGAGGATATTTGGTTAGGGTTTTGCCGAGCCAAAAGGCTTCGAAGGTGTGAAATTTAGATAAGGGGTAGTGCCTTTTTATAAGCGGGGTGAGGGGCACCTTAGGAAAAACATAAAATATTATTTTATAATAAATTCATATTAGGATTATAATGGCTCCAAAGTGACATATTTAGAGGATAGGGTAGTTATGGGAAGATATAAGCTCAACCAATAGGTTTTAGACAATGTTAGGTTACCATTTTAACCTTATCATTTATATTTACCTCTAAATTAAATAATTTAACTTTTACCATGTCTTCCAGTATCCTTACACTATATGGTTAATAAATATAATATATACATTCAATATAAGACCAATTTGTTCCTTAATGTCATATATATTATTATATAAGTCTTTTTGACGAACCATATATTTTTAGGACCATTATATCAATTAATAATATAATATTTGTTTTAAAGACTATTTTATGTCAATTTTGACACTATTTGGTATTTGTTTTTTGTTAAACTAATAATATAATTATTACATAAAAAAATACATTGAATCAATCCTAACATATCATATTCACCTATAAAATTCGTTTATTTCATAAAAACATTGAAATTATATATATGTTAATATTTATAATACCATTTATTTGATCCTTTCATTAATAAGATAATTTCTGCATCACCATTGTGTCATTAATAAATTTAAGTATTTAATCTCTAAAAATTATAAATAAAATAACATTATGGAGGATATCTTTTTATCTTTATAATTAATATTTATAATCTAATCTATCTTTTTTATAATCCTATATTAAAAATGTTTTTGTTATTAAACTTTGATTTTAACTCTTTTAACTCTTATTTGAATTAAATAATAATAAATGCTCAAATCTAATCCAAGTGGACCATAGAGGTTCATATTTTATTCCTGAGGTTGTTTTTGGTCGAATTATACTTAGCCAATAGAATTAGGACATGTTTTAGGTAATAATAATATCATTTTTACCCTTAATTACCCTATTTACTTTTAATTGTGGTAAATAAAAGTAGAAAAGTTAATATCCACCAAAAATTATTTTTATCATATTAAACCACATTTTACTCTTTTATTTTAATTGTATCTCTCTGATTTTTAAAATTCCCTTCACAGAAGTGGTAAAATTAAGTTTTATGTGAATTTGCAAATTCTCCTAGAAGTTGGTTAAAAGACGGTGAAAAGTTCAATAAAAAAAATATATATAATTATTATAAACTGACACAAATTAATTACATTGAATTTATATAGGTATTATGTATCTATTTTGAACTAGAATAAAATTAAATAAAATAAAACTTATTTAAATAAAAATTATGTTTTAAATGATAACTCCTTGTTTTTTCAATATTCATAAAAATTTGAACGTTTTCAGAAAAATACCAAAAATAAACCCTAGGATAAATTCGATATTCCGAATAATAAAATGAAGTCTATTTTACCAAATTCAAAACATAGATGTTTCATTTATTAAATTAAAATTAATTTCCTGTTGTCAAAACCAAACGGCGTATTTTTAAGAAACAATATCTATGAAAAGATTGACACTTGTTTATGCCTAATCTCAAAGTGAAATTACATACAATGAACATCATTGGATTAAATGGTAAAAATATAATATAATTATACTTCTAAAGTATAAAAATGTATAATAAAACACTATAAATTACTTTGATTAAAAATGTGGTTTTCAGTTAAAATATAGTATTTTTCACTATTCACCCAAATTTTAATGTTTTCTGGAAAAAAACAAAAATTTATTGAAACTTAATTTTTATGTCCCAATTCTATATAAGAAGTCTATTTTGTCAAATTGAATATATAAAAGATTCAAATGATGGATTTAAAAAAAGGGTTCGACATTACAAGGCGGTAAAATTGCATTTTTTTAATTCTTTTTTTTATCCGATAAAAATGTATTTGTTCATACATTATCTCTAAGAAACTAATAATATAGATTCTAAAATTATAAGGATTATATAATGTTTAAAATACAGTTAATACTATTCATAACCGCTTTTGAACGGCTAGTTTGGTAAGACAGGGTTCGTTTGAACTCGGGGGTGCGTGTAGTGAAAGTTATTGAATTACTTTGAAAAATAACATACTATGAAATATTGGGGTGTTACATTCTCCCCTCCTTCAATAAATTGTGTCCTCAAAATTTGAAATAGTATTTTGAATATAAAAGTATGAAAATAGAAAACACCTTTGTGGAATACCGACATCGAAAATTGGGTTAATAAAATTTAGTCTTAACATTAGGGAAAGATAAATTGAAGGGTCAACACCAAATTATGATCTCGATTAGGAGACCATTGGTGAAAATTAGAGAAACATAATTGGAGGAAAAACATACATTTTTATAGGGAGTGATTGAGGTCATCAATCACAAACAAATGTAAAATTGAGGGCCTCAAAGACATCAACTTATGATGATTTTAAATACCATCGGTTAACTATAAGGTATTAGGGTAATGCATTTTGGTTTCATGATTCCTTCCCTAATGTTTATGAATAGAATAAGAAAAAACAAATATATACATGACATGTATAGTTTCATCCTTCAAATAATTCCTACCACAAGTTCATCTTTCATTCCAAAAGATTTCAAGAATATTCTATTTATCCAAATAGTATATGGTTACAAAATAATGAATTTATACATCATTTTTCAGAATAAAAATACTACATTATACAAACCAGGACATCACGTAGGAAAATGGTAGGTGATGCACCCTTGTCGCCCATCAGTTGTAGGTTTAAGTCTCGTGGCTTTGCCGGACTCGATGGGTTTTCGCCTGACCTCTGGGTTGTCCCTTTTATAAAAATCCAAAAACAATCTTCAGAAATGAGTTAACCTTAACAATATTATCAAATGTCAAATATAATCCATTCCAACCATTATAATTATTCAAATTACTTCTATCCAAACACACAGTTCAAAATTTATAAGGAAGGTAAATAGAATGAAGATCCCTTTTTTTGCCACGTAATAACATGTGAATACCTTCATCATCTATTCTTCTAAAATATGGTAACACCCTGAATTACCATAAATCATTATTGATTACGTTCAAGCTCCCTTACTCCTTATAGAATAATAGATATATTCCTTATATTCAAAGACATTGAATACTCCAAAAATGATGAAATGAACAAACAATTAATCAGTGCCAATGTAGTCAAGAATATCAAATATAATTTATCCAAATCTACCATCTCTTATTCAAAAATTACTACCTCAGTATCAAGACCATATTAAGGATTAACTTTCCTTCAACAATGTATTTTTTTAAAAAAATATTAACTTGTTGTTGAGTAACTTTATATAGTACCATATAATCTCAAATCCTCAAGGAAATAGTACAGTAGTACAATCCTTATTTATTTACATAATTCATAAAACCAGTACATCATTTATACAACACTCAAATGAAATAATTCTTTAATAACACCATAAGAACACTAGTCATTACACTTTATCTGTTGTAGTATCATCACTTTATTATTATCCAATATCATCATTTGGGGCATAATCTGATGATTTGAACAGTGATTCGCGTAGTGTCTCCACTCCTTGCAGATGAAGAATTGTACATTTGAAACCTTTTTCTTACCATCTTAATCACGAACTCGTTGTCCTTTTTCTCTACACTGATAACAGACTCCCATTCCCTTCATGCATTTTCCAAGTTGATTCTTTCCACAGTTATCACATATGGGAAAATACTTCTTTGCGTTCTTCCCTTTATCTATCCTTCTCTCTACTATCCTTTTCATTTATGGATTCCCTTCAAATCCATAGGACTCTAAGAATTCTTTACTTATCTTATCAACACATGATACTATTTCTTCATATGATGATAATACGTGGGAGACTATTTCCCTTCTAAATTCTGGCTTAAGACCATGAAAGACATGATCATTCTTACTCTTTGGATCATGCGTATTGCAGGAGTTCTCATTCCATATACCGGGAACCATTTCTAAACAATGGCATACATTAGATTAGTTTATGAATCGCAATACATAAATCCAAACTTGTAAAACACTTAACCTAAATTTAAAAGTTTATGGATATAATCCATAATCATAAAAAAAATTCTTTGAGGAAGTATAAACTCATAAACCCATCATAATTGTTTGAAAATAAAATGAGAATTATCCTAAGCATATCCCCTAGGAGTTTCATAACCAAGAGTGTAGAAAGGACCATTGTCGTGCACCAGTTCCCATTCAAGTCTATCGCCAAACAGTGTTTTCGGGTTTTACCCCTAGGTACATCTGTGCCAGAGACGCCTCTACCTGATCGTATCCAGAAAGGGATGTATTTCTCGAAAAACTCACAAAATATCTAATATAACAAAATTATAGGAAGTTATTATATACAAATCCTCAAATTCCATCTTAGGTCTATGTGTACTAATCAAAGTTTATCTAAATCTGTCTTCCAGGTTTTGTATTAAACTTCCTCTGACACCAACTGTAATGCCCCGACCCCAGTTACCCAGATTTGGTGCATTATTACATAATATTGGCATGATCACAAAAGATCAAGTCTCAAAAGGCCGATTAGTTTAGTAGCCTTGGAAACAATAGATATATTCATAAGTCTTACATTACTTCATAATGTAAAAAAACTACAACAACATCTTGGCTTCATATCCCCTCATACTATCCCTACAGGTCATTGATTAAATACTTCTTCACATCCTGGGAAAAATAAAACATTGAAAGGGGTGAGCTCAGATTCTCAGTAAGGATAACAATATAGCATAAACATACATAGATAAACATAAACATTTAAGTTAATATATAACTAAAATAATGCCCTTTTAAACTTGAACTTTAGCATAATATGGAAAAGATAAAATTAAATAATTCCATTTACTTATTCACATGGATATTCTACTAGTCGAATAATGACATGCAATATCAATAACCACTTTCATAATAATGGAATGCATAATTCCAAACTTTCATAACTAATTTGTCTCATGAGACCTACCGTTGAATCGAGGAGCTATAGCGGGCTCCACCCGTCACTTATTAAGTCCAATGCATTCCTCATATGAACATGTTTAAACATAACATAAACATTCATATTAAAACTGTCATACGAAATGTCAATACATTCCCCATAAACCAATGAATGGAATAAAAATAAAACATCCATATTCAAACATATCACAAAATATTCAATAAAATATGGATGTTTTGTATCGTAATAAATCCACTTCAAATAATCTTAAATTCCATCAAAGTATGTTGACATAGATTAAATCAAAACTATTTCAAAGAAATATCACTTATTTTGAAATCATTGAAAATTCACACATTTATAAATGAAGTAATTTAAAAGATTTTTTTGAATAAAAGTGTCCCATACCAATTTGAAACTTTATAAAAGAATTACCATTTCAAAACATTCATGTCCATATAAATAAATCCTTAAAATCATTTTGAAATCATGGACATTAATTAAAATGATTTATAAAGACAAATAATTAAAACATTTAAAATTATGATCTTGTTAAATAGTAAATTTCAAAAATCCTTAAAATATTCATTTTGAAATCATTTTTATGAAAAATTGACATGGTTGATAAAAATGTCCGAGTAAATATTTACACATAAACAATCTCGAATAATAATGAGAGTGAGGAATTAACCAATACCTTGTACTTTTCCCTGGACGAGGGAAGGTTAACAGAATGTATAATATTTAAATAATTTTTATTAAATTACACAAGAATAATACACATAAATATGATATCATATATGATCGTTTAATATTGCTTTGTTAATAAATTTAAGTATTATCGTCATTTCGGGTTTTCATTTACTTGTTTTCTTTTATATGTTTTTTACATAATCCGTGTTTGATACCCATAGGTTGTATCATATTCATATCCAGAATAATATAAAGTCCTTAAACATTATTTTTAATCATAAAATGAAAATTAGTCTTGAATGGATATGATGGGGAATGAATCTCCTTGCATTCGTGAAGACGGTAGTCCGTACATACGCACGAGCGACAATATCATTCCTTTGATATTAAAATAATATATAATTGCATGGTGTATTATATATACAGAGTTATTTTCATGTTATATTTATTATTTAAATGAATTACACATCATAATTATACCCATCCAAATAAAAATGTATTGAATAACAATTACACCACGACGTGGAGACGGTAAGCCGTACGTACACACGTATGGTGACATGTCATCCAAGGGATGGATAGAATACTGAATATTGTTGTAACATATTTATAATAACATCACAGTATATAGAAGATACTGGAGTTCTTTTTTTAGAATGGAAGTAACAAAGAAAGAAGATGTGGAAGAAAAAAGGAACTTGAAAGAGGGTGGTGAAAACATTACCTCTTCTTCGGGTTCTTCCTTTTGATTTGATCAAAAGGGTTCTTTAGGTTGGTTTTCTGATCAAACTAAGAACTCTAGGTTTAATTGAGGGAATCTCAGAAGATATTTGGTCTGGGATTTTCCGATAAAAAAGGCTTTGAAGGTGTGAAATTTAGAGAAGGGGTAGTGCCCTTTTATAATAGGGTTTAGGGGCACCTTAGAAAAAACTAAAAATATTATTTTATAATAAATTCATATTGGGTTCATAGCGGCTCCAATGTGACTTATTTCGCGGATATGGTGGGGTTGGGTCGAAATACATTCAACCAAAAGGTTTTAGACAATTTTAGTCACTATTTTAAACTTATCATTTATATTTAACTCTAAGTTAAATAATTTAACTTTTACTATGTATTCTTGTATTCTTACACTATATGGTTAATTAACATACAATATACTTTCAATAAAACCCCAATTGGTTCACTAATGTCATATATATTATTATATAAGTATTTTGGCTGAACCGTAGATTTTTAAGACCATTATATCAATTAATAATATAATATTTCATTTAAAAACTATTTTATGTCAATTTTGACACTATTTGGTATTTATTTTTCGTTAAACTAATAAAAACATTATTACATAAAAAAATACATTTAATCAATTCTAACATGTCATATTAAGCTATAAAATTTGGGTATGTCATTAAAACATTGAAATTATATATATGATAATATTTATAATACCATTTATTTGATTCCTTCCTAAATAAGGTAATTTCGGCATCACCATTGTGTCATTAATAACATTAATTATTTAATCTATAAAAATTATAAATAAAATACTATTATGTAGGATATCTTTTTATCTTTCTAAGGAATATTTATAATCGAATTTATCTTATGTATAACCCACTATTAAAATTTTTTTAGTTATTAAACTTTGATTTTAACTCTTTTAGCTCTTCTTTGAATTAAATAATAATAAATGTCCTAATCTAATCCATGTGGACCAAAAAGGTTCATATTTTATTCCTAAGGTTTCTTTGGTCGAATTATACCTATCCAATAAAATTAGGACATGTTTTAGGGAAATAATAATATCATTTTTACCCTTAATTACCCTATTTACTTTTAACCATGGTAAATAAAAGTAAAAAGTTACTATTCACCAAAAATTATTTTTATCTTATTGAACCACATTGTATTCCTTGATATTAACCGTATCTATTGGATTTTAGAAATTCTATTTCCCGAAGTGGTAAAATTTAGTTTCATTGGAATTTACAAATTCTCCTAAGATTTGGGTAAAAGACGGTGAAAAGTTGAATACGATTTATATATATATAATTATTATAAATTGACTCCAATGAATTACATTGATTTGATATAGGTATTATACATCTATTTTGACTAAAATAAATTTATATAAAATAAATAATTATTTAAATAATAATTCTCTTTGAAATGATAAGTCAGTGTTTTTTCACTATTCATAAAAAATCGAACGTTTTCAGAAAAATACAAAAAAATTCACCCTAGGATAATTTAGATATTCTGAATTAAAAAATGAAGTCTATTTTACAAAATTAAAAACATTGAAGTTACATTTATTAATTTAAAATTAATTCCCATTGTCAAAACCAAAAGGCGTATTTTTAAGAAATAATATCTATCAAAAGATTGACATTTGTTTATGTGTAATCTCAAAGTGACATTACTTAAAATGACCATAATTGGATTAAATGGTAAAAATATAATCTAATTATACTTCCAAACTATTAAAATGTATAATTCAACACTATAAATTATTTTGATTAAAAAATTTGTCTTCAGTTAAAATATACTATTTTTTAACTATTCACCTAAATATGAATGTTATCAGAAAAAACAACAAAAATTTATTGAAACTAAATTATTATGTCCCAATTCTAAATAAGAAGTTCATTTTGTCAAATTGAATATATAAAAGATTCAAATATTGGATTAAAAAAACGGTTCCCCATTAAAAGGCTGTAAAATTGCATTTTTTTAAAAAATACTTTTTTTATTTGAGCAAAATGTATTTCTTCTTAAATTATGTATAAGAAACTCATAATATGGATTCTAAAATTATAAGGATTATATAAAGTTTAAAATTCATTTAATACTATTCATAACCTCTTTTGAACGGCTAGTTTGGTAAGTCGTGGTTCACGTAAACTCGATGTTGCGTGTAGTGAAAGTTATTGAATGAGTTTGAAGAAATTACATACTAGGAAATCTTCGGGTGTTACATTCTACCCTCCTTCAATAAATTTCTTCCTCGCAATTTAAAATTGTTCTTCGAAAATAAAAGGTTGAAAATAGAAAACACCTATGTGGAAAACCCACATCCGAAATTGGGTTAATAAAATTTAGTCTTAACAAGAGTGAAAGTGAAATAAAAGGTTCACCACCAAATTATGATCTCTATTAGGAGAACATTGGTGGTAATTAATGACAAATAATTGGAGGAAAAACATAAATATTTATAGGGAGTGATTGAGGTCATCAATCACAAACAACTGTAAAATTGAGCGCCTTAAAGCCATCAATCTATGATGTTTTAAAATATCATCGGTTAAACATAAGGTATTAGGGTAACACATATTTGGTTTTATGATTCCTTCCTTAAAGTTTAATAATAGAATAAGAAAACATATATATATACCTGACAAGTAAAGTTTTATCCTTCAACTAATTCCTACCACAAGGTCATCTTTCATTCCAAAAGATTTAAAAAATATTATATTTTTCCATATCATAAAGGGTTCCAAAATAATGAATTTATAATTTATTATTAAGACTAAAAAACCCATATTATACAAACTAGGACATCACGTAGGGAAATGGCAGATGATGCACCCTTGTCGACCTTCAGTTGTGGGTTCAAGTCTCGCGGCTTTGCCGGACGCGACAGGTTGTCGCCTGACCTCCCGGTTGTCCCTTTTATAACAATCCAAAAATAATCATCAAAAATGCTTTAACATTAATAATAGTATCAAATGTCAAATATAATCTTTTCCAACCTTTAGACTTATCCAAATTACTTTTTTCCAAACTCAAGGTCCAAAATTTATAAGAAGGGTAAATATAATGAAGATCGTTTTTTTCCACGTAATAACATGTTCATACCTTCATCGTGTATTCTTTTAAAATATGGTAACACCCTGAATTACCATAAAAAATTATTGATTACATTCCCGCTCCCTTATTCCTTATAGAATTCTAGATATATTCCTTATATCCAAAAACGTTGAATACTCCATCAATGATGAAATAAACAAACCATTAATCAGTTCCAAGGAAGTCAAGAATATCCAATATAATTTATCCAAATAAACCATCACTTATTCCAAAATTACTACCTCAGTATCAAGACCATATTAAGGATTACCTTTCATAAAACCTTGTATTTTCAAAAAATATGTTTAACTTGTTGTTGAGTCACACTTCATAGTACCATGTAATCTCAAATCCTCAATGAAATAGTACTGCAGTACAATCCTTATTTATCACCATAATTCATATAACCAGTACATCGTTGACACAACAATCAAATGAAATAATTCATTAATAACAACATAATAACACTAGTAATTCCTCTTCATCTTTGGTAGTATCATAACATTATTATTATCCAATAGAATCATTTGGGGCATACTATAATGATTTTAAAATTGATTCGCATAGTGTCTCCACTGCCTATAGTTGAAGCATTGTACATTTGAAACCTTTCTCATACACTCAAAATCACGAATGTGGTGTCCTTTTTCTCCACACTTATAACAGACTCCCAGTCCCTTAAATCATTTTCCAAGGTGAATCTTTCCACAATTATCACATATGGGAAAATCCTTCTTTAACTTCTTCCCTTTATTTTTCCTTCTATCTACTATCCTTTTCTTCTCTGGATTCCCTTCAAATCCATTGGACTCTAAGAATTCTTTAATTATCATATAAAAAGATGATACTATTTCTTCATATGGTGATAATACATGGGAGACTATTTCCCTTCTAAATTCTGGCATAAGACCATGAATGATATGATCATTCTTACTCATTGGATCATGCGTATTGTTGGGGTTCTAATTGCTTATACCGGGCTCCATTTCTAAACAATAGAATTCACTAGATTAGTTAATGAATCAAAATATATAAATTCAAACATGTAAAACACTTAACATAAATTTAACAGTTTATGGATATAATCCATAATCATAAAAATGTTTTCTTTGAGGAAGTATATACTCATAAACCCTTCATAATGGTTTGTAAAGAAAATTAGAATTATCCTAAGAATATCCCCCGCGAGTTTCTTAACCAAGAGTGTAGCAAGACCCATTGTCGTGCACCAGTTCTCGTTCGTGTCTAGCTCAAAGCGGTGTTTTGCGGTTTTACCCCTAGGTAAATCTGTGCCAGAGCTGCCACTATCTACTCATATCCATACAACGATGTATTTCTTGTAAAACACACAAAATATCTACAATACCAAAATTCTAGGAAGTTCTACTATACTAATCCTCAAAGTACATCATATGTCTATGTGCTCTAATCAGAGTTTATCTAAATCTAGCTTCTAAGGTTTGTAGTAAACTTCCTCTGATAGCAAATGTAACGCCCTGACCCTAGTTACCCAGTATCGGTGCATTATTACATAATATTGGAATGATCACAAATGATCATGTCTCAAAAGACTGATTGGATTATTAGCCTTGGAAATAGTAGATATATTCATAAGTCATACATTACATCATAAAGTAAAAAAAACTACAAAAACATCTTGTCTTCATATGACCTCATACTATCCCTGCAGGTCATTCATAAAATACTTCTTCACATCATAGGAAAAATAAAACATTGAAAGGGGTAAGCACACATGCTAAATAAGGATAAAAATATAGTGGAAACTTTCATAAATAAAAAAAAACTATTAATGAAATTTATAACTAAAACAAAAGACTTTTAAACAAGAACATCAGTATAATATGGAAATGATAAAATGAAATAATGCCATTTACTTATTCACATTGATATTTTACTAGTCTAATAATCACATACAATATCAATAACAAGTTTCATAATAATGTAGTGCATAATGATAGACTATCATAACCACATAGTCAAGGCCTTGTGCCAAGACTACAAATAAGATTTTGTCAAGGCCCTGTGCCAATACACTAGTTTGTCTCATGAGACCTACCGATGCATCATGGAGCTATAACGGACTCCACCCATCACTTTTTAAGTCCAATACATTCCTCGAATGAACATGTTTAAACATAACATAAACATTCGTATTAAAACTATCATACGAAATGTCAATACATTCTCCAAAAACCATGAATGGTATAAAAATAACACTTCCACAGTCAAAAATATCAAAAAACCATCAACACAATATGGAAGTTTTGTATCATAATAAATCAACTTCAAATAAGCTTAAAATCCATAAAAGGATGTTGACATAGATGAAATCAAACTATTTGAGATAAATATATCATTTTTTTAAATCATTGAAAATTTACACATTTAAAAAGGAAGTAATTTAAAATATATTTTTGAATCAAAGTGCCCCATACCACTTTTAAACTTTTTAAAAGAATTATCATTTCAAAACATTCATGTCCACATAAATAAATCATTAAAATCATTTTGAAAACATGGACATTAATTATAAAGATTTAGAAAGAAAAATCTTTAAAACATTTAAAATTATGATATTGATAAAAAGTACCTTTCACAAATCCTTAAAATATTCATTTTGAAATCATTTTTATGAAAAATGGACATGGATGATAAAAATGTCTGATTAAATACTTACACATAAACAATCTCGGATAATAATGAGATTGAAGAATTTACCTTTACCTTGTACTTTTCCTTGGTCGAGGGTAGGTTAGCCTCCTGTATAATATTTAAATAATTTTTATTAAATTATACAATAATCATATACATAAATATGATATCAAATATTATATTTTAATATTTCTTTGTTAATAATATTTTAGTATTATCATCGTTTCGGGTGTTCACTTACTCATTATCATTTATATGTTTTGTCACATAAGCCGTGTTTTTTACCCATTGTATGTATATTATTCATATCCATAATGATATAAAGTCCATAAAATTTATTTTTAATCATCAAATGAAAATTAGTCTTGAATGGATATGATGGGGAATTAATCTCATCGCGTTCGTGAAGACAGTAGTCCGTACGTACGCACGGGCGACAATATCATTATTTTGATATTAAAATAATATATAATTGGATGGTGTATCATATATAAAGAATCATTTTCATGTTATATTTATTATTTACTTTAATTACACATCATTATTATACCCATCCAAATAATAATGTATTGAATAACAATTACACCTCGGTGTGGAGACGGTAAGTTGTAAGTACGCACGTAGGGTGACATGTCACCCAAGGGATGGATAGAATAATGAATATGATTGTACCATATTTATAATAACAACACAATATATTTAAGATACTGGATTTTTTATTTTAGAATGGAAATAAAAAATAAAGAAGAAGTGGAAGAAGAAAGGAACTTGAAAGAGGGTGGTGAAAACATTACCTCTTCTTCGGGTTCTTCCATTTGATTTTATCAAAAAGGCTCCTTAGGTTGGATTTTTTATCAAACTAAGGCCTATAGGTTGAATTTAGGGAATCTGAGAGGATATTTGGGCTGGGGTTGGCCGAGCCAAAAGGGTTTGAAGGTGTGAAATTCAGAGAAGGGGGAATTCTCTTTTATAAGAGGGGTGAGGGGCACCTAGGAAAAACATAAAATATTTTTTTTATAATAAATTCATATTCGGTTTATAATGGCTCCAAAGTGACTTATTTAGATGATAAGGTGGGTATGGGTCGAAATAATCTAAACCAATATGTTTTTGACAATTTTATGTTACAATTTTAACATTATCATTTAGATTTAACTCTAAGTTAAATAATTTATCTTTTACCATGTCTTATTGTACTCTTACACTATATGGTTAATAAACATATTATATACATCCAATAGAACCAAAATTGGTTCATTAAGGTCATATATATTATTATATAAGTATTTTTGCCGATGATTTGATTTTTACGACCATTATATCAATTAATAATATTATATTTCTTTTAAAAACTATTATATATCAATTTTGACAATATTTGGTATTTGTTTTTTGTTAAACTAAAAAAAACATTATTACATAAAAGAAAATACATTGAATAAATCCTAACATGTCATATTCACCTATAAAATTCGTGGATTTTATAAAAACATTGATATTATATATATGATAATATTTATAATTCAATTTATTTGATTCAATCATTAATAAGTTAATTTCTGCATCACCATTGTTTCATTAAAAAATTTAATTATTTAATCTCTATAAATAATAAATAAAATACCATTATGTAAGATAATTTTTTATATTTCTAATTAATATTTATAATCCAATTTATCTTATGAATAACCCCATATTAAAAATGTTTTAGTTATTAAACATTGATTTTAACTCTTTTAACTCTTCTTTGAATTAAATAATAATAAATGTCCTAATCTAATCCAAGTGGACCAAAGAGGTTCAAATTTTATTCTTGAGGTGTTTTTCATCAAATTATACTTAGCCAATAAAATTAGGACATGTGTTAGGGTAATAATACTATCATTGTTACCCATAATTACCCTATTTACTTTTAACCGTGGAAAATAAATGTAAAAAGTTACGATTCACCAAAAATTATATTTATCTTATTGAACACATTTTACTCCTTGATGTTAACTGTGTCTCTCGGATTTTTGAAACTCCATTCACAGAAGCGATAAAATTATGTTTTATGTGAATTTGCAAACTCTCCTAGGAGTTGGGTAAAAGACGGTGAAAAGTTCAATAAAATTTATATATATATAATTATTATATACTAACCCCAATGAATTAAATTGAATTTATATAGGTATTATGCATCTATTTTGATCTAAAATAAATTTAATTAAAATAAATAATTATTTAAATAAAAATTCTGTTTTAAATGATAACTGAGTGTTTTTTCACTATTCATCAAAAATTGAACGTTTTCAGAAAACTACCAAAAATTCACCCTAGGAAAATTTCGATATTCCGAATCAAAAAATTATGTATATTTTACCAAATTCAAAACATATAAGTTTTGTATATTAATTTAAAATTAATTCCAATTGTCAATGCCAAAAGGCGTATTTTTAAGAAACAATATCTATCAAAAGATTGATACTTGTTTATGTCTAATCTCAAAGTGAAATTACTTACAATGACCATAATTGGATTAAATGGTAAAAATATAATATAATAATAGTTAAAAACCATTAAAATTTATAATTCAACACTATAAATTATTTTGATTAAAAAAGTCGTTTTCAATTAAAATATAGTATTTTTCACTATTCACCCAAATATGAAAGTTATCAGAAAAACAACAAAAATTTATTTAAAGTAAATTATTATGTCCAAATTCTAAATAATAATTTTATTTTTTCAAATTTAATATATAAAACTTTCCAATATTGGATTTTAAAAAGGGTTCGCCATTAAAAGGAAGTAAAATTTCATTTTTTTAAAAAAATTATTTTTTTATCTGAAAAAATGTTTTTGTCCTTAAATTATGTCTAAGAAACTCATTATAAGGATTCTAAAATAATAATGATTATATAAGGTTTAAAATTCATTTAATAGTATTCATAACCTCTTTTGAACGACTTGTTCGGTAAGTCATTGTTCTCTTGAACTCGTTGTTGCGTGTAGTTCAAGTTATTGAATTACATTGAAAAATAATGTACTGTGAAATCATGGGGTGTTAAAATTTACATATTATATAAAGTATTTTCATGATATTTAGATTTCATAACATCACATCTGATCCCAAATATTCTCATCAGTCATGGACAATGTTAATTTATGAGATTTTCAACATTCATTGTCCTCTTTCCTTCAGATTTTATAAAATATTTGTTAAAATAATTTATAGAAATTTATATTGGTCTAATTACCATCATCTTTTTCTTCAACATCAAACCGTATATTTAATTTAACGACTTATTATTTTAGATACTTGAATCTCTCCAATATTTCCTGTAACTAGTTATTGAGATCATCGATTATGTTTTATGTAATATTCGAATTGTAATGTGAAATTAAAAACAAATTTATATGAATATTAAAATTACTCAAACTCTTCCATTATCTTTTCTATCTGAGTAATGTTCATAATAATTTCAAACACATATTTTTTTTGAATGTTTCATAATCCCACCCATTTTCTTGTTTTTATTTTATTGAATGTTCAATTCTTCAAGAACACCATCCAATTCAACAATCAAGTTAAATACTCATTTAGGATGATTCTTCTTATCACTATTTGACCTATTTACCTCACCCATCATCATAATAATAGCAGCCACATCTGGAATGATCTTAGATTAATTTTTTCATTTAAAATTTCTTTTTTTTCTCTTATATTTAGAAGATTTTTTTTCTAAAACAACATGCCATTTGAAATTTTTTATTTATTGTTTTCCCTTATGGGAATCCTTCATTACTATATTGTTTTTATCTCTTATTTGGATGTAATTTCTGACATCCATAGCCATCATATGAATATATTCCAATACTTTACCTAATTAAAAAATTGAAATCAATATTTACCTTTATATATACATTTTATTTTGATAACTGTTTTATACTATTTTCCATAAAGTCATTAAAAAATATTCCAACTTGTTACTAGATTATGGAATCTAAATATTATTCATTTATTTTAATGAAATATCTATTTATGATTTACTATATGTGATATATCTCATAAACCACTAACTTACTATAAAAGTTGACAACTATTATGTTAGTGATGTATTATTATTCAAGGGACAACGCTATAATAATGTAAAATACTCCAAATCATATTTGGATATCATCCACAGCATCAAAAAAATTAAATTGATCACCAAGTCCTTAGATATATCATATAACATTAATTAAATGATTTATATAAGACATTAATAATATTAAATGGGACCATCTTCATATTTTTTTATCTTATTAGTCTATAATTGAAACTTAACATCCTCCAGCTTATCGTCTCCTTTATAAATATTATCCAAATTATACCATATTTATCTTTTGAATTTGTATTCCATAGATTTAATATATATTTTATATGAAAAGTATCTAAATAAATTAGTTTGATCATTTTCATTAGCATCAAAATTTCTCTTATCTTTGTCACCTACTGACATTACCATAGTGTCATTGAATTTTATTCCATTTAAAGCTATATGAGGAACATGATTTCTGAGAAATTTTATGTGTTATCTTATCTAATGCATCAATATTTTTAAATTATACCCATCAATGGAACCCCTTTTATATTGATTTTTATATTCGTATCATCAACCTATATAGAGGGATATTCATCATGCAACAACCATGTGACTTTGATACCATTTTTTCAATCATATACAAAATACACCCTAAGGGGGGTTAAAGAACTTGTTTAGTTATTCCTTCCATCAGATATGTTATTATTAATATGTAAAGAAACATAACAAGAAAATTCTATCCTTAAATTACATAAAAGATTCATATATTGAAAACAATGCAAGGACACAGTTTTTATATAATTCAGCATGAACAGTTAGAATAAGAAACATACATTGATGATGTATCAATGTATTAAGGATTGAGACCATACACTCTTAGTCGTAAAATTTGTTTGAAGGGTCACACTATCGATCATGGACCACACCATATTGTTATCTATTTACTCACTATTTCAAGATATTGAATACAATGGAACTTTTACACTATGATTTCTTATAATAAATCCCAATAAAATAAAAAACAACATCAGAAAGAGTGTTGTCCAAAATCCTATGTTTCATATTATATTTGGGTTATTCAATGGAATAATACTATTTTATATATTTTTCATGTCTTCGATATATTTTAGATATTTTTTCTACAGATAATACTCAATTTAAAAAATAGAGATTCATTTAAAAATAAATAAATTTTGTCTATAAATACATCACATATAGTAACTTTTTTTCATTCATTAGGACTTATTAAAAACACATTAAATGAGTCATTTACATCCTCTAGATCGGCCATACAAATCACATTGAAATTAATTATTAGTTTTAATAGGATAAGTAAGGAATTTTAGCAAATATTTTATGAAAAAATGAATAATTCTAGAAAAATTACCCCTACAAAATCTTCTACAAAACTAATCCACACTTGTCTACATCAATTCCCATAATTAGAAGGCTCAATGTTATTTCCTAATTTAACATAGTTCTATTAAATTTTTTATTTTTATCACTTATATAAAATATTGATCACTTCAAAAAATGCATCCATGACTGCCAATATTCCCATAGTGGTCCATCATTATTATCACAAATTCTTATAAAAGTCATCATTTGGTAATCCTTAATGAGGTCACCATTAACAAGCCATTTCCCACCATTTTCAAATACTTCAATCATTAATATGGATTCCAAAACACCTATGTTGTGTTTCCCTACTCTATATTGGTAAAATTATAGTGAAAAAGGAAAATCACCACATCTTTTTGTTATAATTTTTACCATTTTGAACATACCAATGTCATTGTTTTGTTCTCTGTGGTTTATATTCTTCTCTGTACTCCTGCTTCATGTTTTTAAACCCTCCATGGTATACTATAAGGAATGTTACTTATCATTTTGAAATTTTATGAAAATCATGACATAAATTGTAAAGAGATTACATAATTTTATATTTGGATAAATATTCAGAACCCAAATATAATTTTTTTACTTTTATCCACAATATCAAACAAGAACAGGTTACTAAAATTCATCTTCCTCCTAGGGATATTCCCAAAACTACCACAACTATCACCCCCTGCATCACCAATCCACACTACCTGTTCTATCAAGGACCCACCCCCCCACTAGACACGATATTCATTCACCACTATATATATGGATTTTCCGTTATGATTTTTGATAACTTTTACTAGACTTACTCCGATTGGAAAGATAATGGTTAGAATCTTTCAATTTTTTTGTAGTGGGAAACATGTCTTATAAATGATTACCAATTAATATTTAATGGAATGGATAAAACTACCATATACTATCTTCATAGAAACATCTCACGTGCTCCAAATTTCATCATAAGCACCTTTCATAATGAAATTGACAAAAAGTATAACTTATTAAAATATTTGGTCATAACTAAAATATATTAGAATATTTAATTCTATGTGGTAATACATTTCATAATTAACACAATAATCTTGGTATAATATTTATCTATCCAATTACTTATACCAAAATATAAGCGTATATATATTCCAAAAAATAACCAAATTCCACATTGACACAGAAATTTACAACCTCGAAATACACGATCAGATCTAGAGAAAAACATATAAACAAATACAGAAAATATAAAATTATAAATAAACACCTGAATTATAAATATAGTGACTTATAGAACTATGTAAATATTACATAATCAAATTATACTTAATATGTTAATTCATAATTGTATCCCTCTAATAATCAAGGAACACACTTTTGATAACCAATTATCACCTTTGAAAATATATAGACATGTGAAATAAGTGAGACCAAGTTCACTATTAAGGGGTAACAAAAGATAACAGATATATATATAGTAATTTTTAATTTTTTTTTAAAAAGTGTGATACATGTTCTGATGAAAAATGGAATGATTGAAGTAATAAGATGCTGAAATCATAAGAAGTGATCATGAGGAGAAAATAGAGAAATGATGAAAGAGAAAAAAAACACTATGAAAATGGTTATCTTAAGAAACATAATCATTTAGAATAATCAAATTACATTCTATCATAATCATTGTCAAGTATCACTTCCAATACACAATTGACATAGGAAAAGGCTCACCGTAAATATGTCAAAAACTTAGGTCAAGTCCAGTTATTAATATTTCATAACATAGAAAATGGATAACCAAAAATGAATAATAAAATTGGTAGAGGCTCACTACCATGACATGGTAACATAATGGACAATTATATCCAAAAAAAATCAGATAAATAAAGAACTCGTGAGATATAAATATTTTCCAAATGAACTAAAGATATATACAAATCTATTACAACACATCATTATATATATATATATATTCATACATATGTGTGGAGTAAGAATATTAAAACAATCATGAATCCATCAAAGTCATATCCTGATTAACATATGGAAGTAAAATGGATATCCAATCAAATGAAGGGTCTATCTAGTTAAACACCCTTCAATGAAGATAACAATGTAAATGGAGCTAAGACCATATTGAATATTTTGTATATGATCATTTTAATAGTTAATCAGTTATTAAAATGTTTTGGTATCTAAGTGAAAAAAATTTAATGTCAAAAGGGAAGTTTAGTGTACTCAAAAAAGTAAATGCACTATAAAAAATGAATCTTAAATCATAAAGGATTTTGGGGCAATAAGATTCTAGTGCTGGTTTATTCTTCATATAGTGATACCATTTCAACAACAAAATTTAGACATACAAACACAGATAATGAGTCAAGGTATTATTTAAAATAGGTTTCATTTATGAAAAATGTTCCGTAATATAAAATACTACATTATAAGTTTTCCAAGAGGGAGGTATATAAGAGTATTGACATAGATTAAAATCCATTATAAGAATATATAAAATTGAAGAAATTATATGAAAAAATTCATAATTATAATATACTATAAAAATAAATAATTAATACATCATTTTATGAAAGGGAATAAATGTATTAAAATAATATTTCTAATAATAATTGTAATTATCAACTTGTAATATATATATATGGCCTCCGAATAAAGAAGTTGATAAAAATTTAAAGAATAGTACAAAAAATCATGACAAGTCTTCTCGAAAAACATTTAATTTTTTAAAAGATCAAAAAATAGAAAACTGAAATATTATATAAAAAATGGTTTTATAATGGTCCTTAATAACATATTTTAATAATAAAATAAACTAATAATGGAATATTAAAATTTAATAGAGTTTGAATAAGCATATAAAGAAATATTGATTTTAGAAAAGATTCATTTATAAACATCATATGGTTTATATTAAAGAACCAATAGAAATGGAAATGTAAAGTAATCAATATCCATAGAAAAATGAAGGAAAGTTATGTATATATATATATATCATGAAGGAATCATAAGAGAAAATTATATTTGGGATGATAGAGAGAGGGAGAAAAATTACAAGACATTAAAAATGAGAAAGTGTATGAAATACCCGTGTGAAAACAATTGTATATCATATATAAATACATTATTGAGTAAAAGATTGAAATTCCCTATCATAAGACCACTCATCAGTAAGACAACTAGAGGAGCTATAATCCTGATGTATTACTCTCTAACGCTTGAGACTGTAGACTATGGGTGGGGGCCTAAATCTAGTATTGGAGAGACTATAAACTTGAATGAAAATAAAATAGAAATGTGAATTACCAAACATTTAACAAAAAATTAAAATTAATTATATTTCAATAAATAAGAATAGTGATTAAATAAATGAATTGATTTCATACATGTGAGCATCAGCCAATCACCCACTAAGATGATTACACATTCAAACAAAATTAAACCAAAATACATATCCACTATAGTACTACACTTGAGTCACACCTCATCCCGAATCCGACACCATGTTGATATTCCTCAGTCTGATCCACTAAAAATAAGTTTCTTATACCAGTAATTAATATGTAACAATTTCATACGCACCATAGTTAAAGTGAAGGATTTAAGAAATAAAACTAAATATGGTCTCACTAATTCCCAAAAATATATGTCTTAATCTTCATGTATCCAATAGGAATAAAAATAATATAAATAAAATTTCATGTCAATTCATCATGAATTACCGAAGAAACCATGACACCCAATCAAATAGACTACAACTAATGCAAAAAACCCACCTCGTGTCACCACCACATGAACAGAAGTTGGGTCATTGTGTGCTAACCAAGCCACAAATACGCCTAAAAATACCTGACTCTTATATTTCAAATATCTCATGTCCTCATATCATAAGTCCTAATATATTCATGAATACTTAAATAAGGGCATATTTCAAATTCATATTCCATGCCCTCATAGAAAATGCCTTGTGTAATATTAGCTTCATCTTTTCTTCCCTGGGAATACAACACAAAAAACTACCCAACCCAATTTTATTTAGGGATGGGTGAACTAATAAAATCCTATCTTCTTCACACATATGATAAGGGAAAAGTAAATAGAACCACACCCCCTCCCCCATATACTATAGTTGGGGAACTAAATAGATCCCAACCCATGCACTCAAAAAGGGGATGACACGGAATGCAGAAAACTGATTCTCCTTAAGAGAGGGCACAATTATAAGTTAAGAAATCAATTTTCCTAAATTAGTGTGATTTATAAATTCATTTATATCCAATATTCCATAGGGGAATACATCTATCCAAAAATTTTATCCCACAACCAGGCACATGAATGCAATAGAAAACCATAAATACAAATGATCTGATAAACTCACTATCTCATTCTCATACTCTAGCCACATGATTACCAACCCCATAACATGAAACACATATTAGTTTAAATATATCCTTATAGGAAACTCTCCCCAAAAAAATCATTTTTACAATATCATGTCACTCATAACACAACATATATCCTATCATACCAATAATGGAATCCATTAGGTCCCTGACACCCCACTACTTCTCATATCATCGAAACTGGTCTTTATCCATCACCCCATGATGTTCACATATCTACTAGGCTCTTCGGACCCTATCCTTCTTGGAATGTAACATACTCTTACGATTTTCATATCCTATCCAAGACACACTATCCATGTACTATCCTAGGATATCCCACTCTAAGATCCTTCAGAACCTTATTCCATTATTTATTACAATTTCAAAGAAACACACTTATTCATTATCTAACATTTCCATTATAGGAGATCTGAACCCATAAATCCGAGGAACCGCCCTCTTTGATTCACACTATGTAGTACTGATGTAATCATCTCAACCACAGCACACACAAAAACATAAATCCACCATGATGTGTTTTCTTTGTCATATGTGCAATGTAAGTTAATCTCGACCATCACTAGGTATAATAATTCAATTATTACTTTCCATGAAACCACAGTAATTATACAAAGGCTACCCATATCCTATCTCAGTCCCATAGACTTAAATCATTCATCTAATAACCTCAGCCAAAACACTCTCTTTAACAACATTGTCTCAAATAAATCTCAATTTTTCTATATTTATAAGGTGTACATTTCTCAGCTCATGGAGGATGAATGAAATATTTTCAATATTACCTAGGGAACTCATTAATCACATCCATTTGAATTTAATACACACAAACCTGTAGTCAATCAAACAATTTCATAAAAATGAATATGAATTTTTATAAAGTGGACTACCTACCAAAAACACAGAGTTACTATACTCAGGAATCTATTCTCATTATTGAAAATGTCAATCCATGGAACTTCCTAGATCACATAAAATCATATGATCCTCTCACACAACAAAAATTCCAAATAATTCATTTTAAAATTTTAAAATTATTTAATGATTTTAATCCCAAAAGATATATTTTTTGAAGAAACCAGTAGGTGTCACTGCATTACTGAAACCAAATGGGATGTCATTCATTCTTCCAATAGGGATATCCTCTAGAGAGACTAAGAAGAATTCCCATAAAATGGTGGGGTTCCATTATTGAATGATGTAATCAATAATCAAACCATAACCCAAACTATACCAAATTAGAGGCTATGAATAGGAAAAATGTAAGGAAATGAAGAGATATAATCTCATATAATCAATCGTAATACCAATAAAATTTTTCACACTATAAGGGGAAATCCAAATGGTGAAGAATGATGGAAGATCAAACCATATTTCCTTCTCATATATCCCATTTGAACTAATATTTATGGGGGATTATTTGTAAATTATAAATCATCCCTTTATAAAATAAATTGTAGAATAGGTTAGTTGTAGAGTGTCTATGAGTGACACTCCTTTATTATCTATCTCCTCAAAATATCCATGGCAAAATAATTTCTATATTGGTATGATTGATCTTGAAATTTGGGACATCCCATGACCATTAATGTCATGGTGTAACCCCTATGGAAAATGACATGGATCAACTGAAACAGGAGATATCTAAAGCCACATGTCTTTAAATCCCCTATTATTGTGTTAGGAATTATGTTATACATCATTTTCATCATCACTGTGGGCCATCAGAGTAAAACCAAAGTGTTGTAACACAATTTGTATTCTATAAAAAACCAAATAATAGGATTTGGTCCCCCAAAATATCTTTAAAAAATATGTTGAGCACTCTAAAAATCATTATGGTCTTGATCAGTGTTAAAAAAATATCTCCTAGATATGTTACAACCCATAGATTCCTTTTTTTTCTAATTACCAAATACATTCATAATCTTAAAAAAATATGTAAATTTCCATTCAATTTTAGAACCCTTATGATGCGGGCAATTAAATACTCTTGAAGATAATTCTCCTCCTCTTTATTTTTCCATGGTGTCCCTACAACCATTACTACATACCAATCATGAAATTGAATTCCTCAACAACCAACTATATTAAATCACATAATGCTGGATTATCGTCATTTACAGAACATAAAACACAGAGTTTCCCTACCGATATAAAACTATGCTTATTTCTCAACACCATTAAAAACTAATATGGTTCTTGACCTCACCCCTATTTTCGGAGACACTTACGATTTATTAATTAATTCATCCTCAGGATTATGCTTCTCCCGAAAAATTAATCTTCTCACAATAGTTGATTCCAGGTTTTGGTTCTCACCACTATAAGACTTTCCTTCCAAAACACTCTTTATGTACTCTATCAAAATGGCCGATGTATTTTCCAACCCAAACCACCCAATTATATGATATCCCAACATTTTTCCTCAAATGAAAAAACCATTGAATTTTTTTTGATCTTATACACTCCCATGTCATCTCTTCACCTAACCACAATTCATTTACTCTTAGGGGAATCGACAAGATCACCTAGACTCCCAAATTGATGTTTAAACTTGGTTTTTTCTGTATAATTCCATGATTGGTTCTCCAACCACCCACACTGACCATCATAAACTATCCATAAGCACTAGTCCACTGATAATTTGACTAAAAAATTATATAAGATCTATCTTGATCCTGATTTTAACATATAGACTCCATCCAAAAACACATCAGAATAATAAATAATGATTTTATATGGAAGTAAAAGATAATATTTATATATACATCTACATCCCAATGCTATTTTGATCATTCACTATCTGGTCTCACCACATCCATGACTCATCCAACATGAATGACATACCTTCTTTATCAACAATATTTACCACCCAATAAGACTATTTTAAATTTCTCACCTCTAAATCGAAACTCATGATATTCGTAACCCACAACCTTTATAAAAACATACATGGTGACATACCATGATCATCCCACTCCAACTCATAATTAAAAGAAAAACTCATATTGTTACCCATTATTGTATCATCAAGAGTACCATCCTCAATGACCACCAAAAATTCCCCTGAAATGAGGGCCACCCTCCAAATGAAATGATATGAACCACACCATATATATTCCCTTAAAAAAATAATTTATCATAATTTACAATGTATTCAAACATCATACACATATCAATCTTCCTAAACCACACTCACCCATTCTGAAATCCCCTATCAATGACCATGCTCAGATTGAACACACCATGATATGTAGATCCATCCATGATATCACTATCCACCATTAATCAACAAGCACATCTAATTCTCAAAAAAAATATCTACTAACATTCCAACATTTGTTTCATGGGTCACATCAGTCTTATAAAAACACATGTTCATTCCCTAATTCAAAATACAAATGTTCATGACATAAAACAAATAATCACTCTCCCTTGTGTAAACATGATTCTCTAATAAAATGCATACCATCAATCATGATCCTATTCTTATGTAGGGTTCATATCTAAGAACTATCTCATATGTTATTTTCATCCATTTATATCAATCTCAACCAAACCCATTGGGTGTATTCTCTCGTAACACCCAATAACACAATTGTACTTAGACACTCATGAGTCACATACCATTAATCCTAGGATCATACACCTAAACCGCCCATGATTATCTTCACATTTATTAATATTTTCTAACCAAAATAATCCTTGATTATTTTTTTCCTCTACTTTCAAAGAATCTCTCTCATGCTATGGGCCACCATATTATCTCCCACTATGGATGCATCTCAACCAAAAACACAAATCATCCACCCAATATTCCCACAGGCCTTTATTCCACCCACTAAATAATATCCAAATCCTCAAGAAAACCATTACCAATCTTCATATCACCTCTCCAAAACGTACCTCAAATATACCAAACACACAAGGTGTATCTATATGTCCCATAAAATGAGGAAATATATAGTCATCAATAAATAATTTCTCACCATACGATCAACATGACATTTCATTAGAAGACAATATTATTTTTTTAGTTGAGAATATTGTTGCGAACATTTTATTAGCAAAATCACTATATATGTCATTATTGATACATTAAATAACTAAAACACCTATATTTAATGAAATAATTCCCAAAAAATCATATTAAAGTCATATGAAAAAAAATTCAAACCATGATGCTTGAAGACTACTCTTTCCACTATGGGGAAAGAGACAATCTAAAAATCAATAAATCCTCAGACATCACATTAGGCAAAAATCAAATCTAAACTATAATAATGATGATCAAAATAGACACCTCATAACCCTGGTAAAATGTAAATCCCATAAAATATGTGATCATGATGAACTAGTCATATATAAGTCACAAGATTTAATAAATATATATACCCTATCTACCATTGCCCGTATTTTTAAACAATAAAAAATTTATGATATGATTTTGACATATCTTGGACTAGGAACACATTTAATTTCCCCTAAATGAAGGGTAAACATTCCCTCAAGTGCGCCTTCCCATATTACTGAGGATACTAACTAGCGTTAAAGTCCAAAATCATACATTGGTGAGACTATGTTCACAAGTTAGAGTTAACAAAAATGGAAAAAACAAAACATCATATAAAAACCATTAGATTATAAAAAATCCAATATGAAACAATCACACTATTAAAAATGATTTTTTTTCTACAATACTACATCAAATGATATCACATAGTTTCAATTACATATAAATAATAATGATATGAAAAATATATAGTGAAACACAATTTACAACCTTGAGTCTCGCCTCATCCCATCATCAACATCCCATTAAGCTACCCAATCAGGATCCACTGGACATCATGTGATTTGATCTATAAGTAAACCATGTAGATTAGATGTACACCAAATTAACTAACTATGTTATAAGAAATACATTTAAATAGGTTCTATCTTGGTGACCATATGATAAACCATTACACATGTACTTGAATATAAAAAAATATAGAAATAAATATAGACGGTGGGTCTAAAAATTATAATATTTACACCATGGAAATTGAATGTGTTTTCTTTATATAATTCTAATTACCCTTCTTGTTTTTATAGAATACTCCCACTCTTCATTTAATTGTGTGTAATCCAATGCGTCATGAATCCTTTCCAAACATTTTATAAATTAGTTTGGGACACCCCAAGAGTGCTAATCTGAGTTATCCTATTACAAACCCAATGAATTTTTTCAATCACCATGGGTAGGATATAAAATAAAAGGAATCATATATATGCTCATGGTATTGTTTTCACCAAAAAATTATAATATTCTCCGAGGAACACTGATGAAATTCTAGAAATTACACTCGAAATATTATAATTCCATATGTATCACAAATAACAAAATTAATAATGAGATGAAACCAAAAATATAATATATAACAAAAATAAATAATTATATTAATAAAAATCAATAATTATAGTGAAATAATGAAGAAATATAGAATACAGATGCCATACATGGTTGATAACACAAAGATACAAACAAAATTGAAAAATACCTGATGCAACATCCTTGTTACCACAATGTCACCATCTATAATCTAGACCAAATTACTCTCTGTGGGATCCCAAAACTAAACCATAAAATCCAAATAAATGTGGGTATACTGAAGTAGATTCACATAGGAATTTTGTGATAATAATATCTTAATAGTAAATTACCATAGATTAAATTACTTTCAATTATTAAAAAAGTAAAAAATTTCAATTTGAAACTCATATACAAAATATTTTTAAATTATTTAGATACAAATACATGAAAATTCCCAAAAAAAAGTATTTAATGCTCAAAATTCTTTAAGGATACATTTAAAACCAAAATTGAAATTTAATGAACACCTATTGGAAAAAAACCTGGCATTAATAAACACTTTACACCCTCATATGAACGATCATTAAATGAAGAGAAATGAACATCACAAAAATAAATGAACGAAATCAATAAAATATAAAAAATCCCATTAGAGATGTTTCTGTACGATGAAAAATAATAAAACAAAAAAATCATTTAAAAAATGCACATAAAAATAGTTATAAATTAGAACCAATAGAATATATCAACAGAGAACAAATATTGAAGTAGATGTAATGAATATAAAATAGTAATGGATATATAATCATGGGTAATTCCTAAACATCCCATGATGAAATGTGTGGTATAAATGGGTACAATAGTAAGTTGTTGATTCTATGAAACCTTAGTATATAATGAATAGACTATACTCAAATTTCCTCATAAGTGTCACTTTCCCATGTTAATATTCCATGCCAAGAGTGATCATGTCTTTATCATCGTGACAAGGTACTAAATTCCTCGTAATCCCTCCCTAAGGTTCTTTGGTTGAGCATGAAGATACGAATATATGTTGAGATAACATTAATCTTATATCGATATAAAATGAAGTATCATTTCCTCATCCCACCTATTCACATATTTTAATACCATGAACCTATCTATAAAACACCTAACCATGTAATTAAATGATATAAACACACAATTGTACGTATAATATTATAACAGGGATTAATAAAAAGTTTGGGAATGAAATTAAAAATTACCTCTAGAAGGTTCCATTCGGGAAATATGATTTAAAACTATAAATCCCATTCTAAAATTTCTTGAGAGAACACTCTGAAATAACTATCACATGAAAACTAAATCAAAGAATAAAAATGTTCATAAATAATTCATTATAAATTGTTTTGATTTTTTTAAATCAATTTTAATATTAATCATTTTTTTTTGAATTTTTTGGAAATGAAACATTTTGTTAAAAACCCACTAAAGTGGAATTCACAATATAATGTCTCAAAAAACATAATATAACAATCTCTAAGCCCATATAAAAACTATACTCAAGAGTTATAGTATAAAAACACATCAAAATCAATAAGGTATGTAAATTCATGTAAAAAAATATCCCAAACACTTGATTCAATAAACAAGGATACATATTTTAGTCCAAACACTAATTAAATGACTATACTACTCATAAAATACGTTTATAGAATTTATGAAACCCATAACATTAAAACATTATCTTGTAAAAAAATCAGGAGTATATATATTTATAAATATCTTCAAGGGCTCATCAAAATAATAAAAAATAAAAAATAATCTTATATAAAAAATATTTAGAAAGTCCAGAAAATGATGGTATATCAAGATAAAAAACCATTAAAAAAGTGTATGAGAATGGAGAAATGATCTTCAATACATTAATAGAAGGACTTATGACATTATCTATTCAACCTAAAATCATGTATCATTACACATTAGGGTAAAAAAAACCCTAGGGCCTGTAAACAGGAGACATATCTTAAAATAGGAAGATAAAAAAGATAGAATGGAGGAAGAGTGTATAAATGAGAGTATATCATGATAAATCATCAAAAAAATAGTGGATATATGACAAATACAATGATATGTTAAGGGAGAAATTCCAAAGTACCCACATCATATGTATCATCAAAATTTTGGATCATAAACCGGATTTAGATTTATATTTTAAGAGGGTGTTTTTAAAAATCATAAAATGTAAATGATCTTGGAGAATTTCATTGTTTGACCACACGATTTACCACCTTATTTTCTCACCAGGCACTACTCACTAGTTACACATGGGGAACTACATGGTGTGATGACATTTTTGGTAATGTATATAACAAACATGAAAATAGGTTTATTATGAACTATGTTACTTCATACGGGTTACTTCATGGTTACAGCTAACCATGATCCAAACAGTGCACCCAAAACATAAACTCTAAAATTTAAAAATTGAAAGCAAATTTGACACATAACAAAAAAATAAAAAACAATCCAATAAAAAAATATTGTTCATTGGGGGAAAATAAAAAAAATTTAAATTTTTGAAATCGTCTCTCCTTTTTCCAAATGTCCTGACCTATACCTTATGACTCAGGGTAGATATCATGTCACAAACATGATAAAACCACTCATTGGGAAGGATACATGAAAAATTTACCTTAGGAATTTATTCTTAAGAATGATATAATGAATTTTACCCAAACCATTATCTCATAGGGAAGGGAACACTAAAGCTACCAAAATTATACCCCTTAGGGAAAGAGATACTAATAAGAATCAAAAAAGTCCTCATCAATAAGTTTGTTCAATAAAATACAGTATATCCCATATTTCCCATAGAATATATAAATCCATATCTAGAATCAATAAAATAATCATACACATGAATTATATAAAAGGGAACAATTTCCATCTTGTAAGATCACCAGTTCATCTCCATGTTCTAGTTACTCAAGATCTAGCCATGCACCTCTCAACAGCCCTCTATGATCACATTATAATCTTCTCAATACCATCCTAGTCATAGTTGTTTATCTTATTGAACCCATATTCTATCTAAAATATCCTATAACAGAATAAAAATGTTCCCCCAAACCACAGTAGGTCTCTACACACTAGCACAAGTCAATATACATTACCATATAATGATCCATGAATTCATAGGCTCTCCCAGACCCTAGCATCATAGGTAAGTCACATTTTATTTTTATTCTCATTTAATAACATAGTCTCACTAACTAGAGAGCATATTAATAACAAAATTAGACCATTAGAAAATAATTTTCAATATGCCCAACAATTTCCATAACAAAAACTAAAGGATTTTTTTAAATCTCTTTTAGGAGATCTCTTACTTCACCACCAAGAGGAGTTCCCTCTCCAAAACACCCCATCTAGTCCCTAAGGATTCTCCCATCTCATATATCACATTAAAACATCACTCCACACTCCAGATTATGTTCCTTATCATACTTGAGATATAATTCCATATCACCCATCATCCATTTGATTAATCCTTCCAGGCCTTTACAACTAGAATAAGTATTTCAACATAGGATAACCACTTATCTTCTCAACCCTAAGGCTTACCAATATCTTCTCATAACATCAACCGAAAACCACACCGAATTAGGTTCATTATCATCAAGTGATCCCAATTAACCATAGTTCTATAGTGCACGTATCCAATTTCTAGAAGTCTCAATTCCATCCAATATATTTTTCTTATAGGGATCTCAGTCCCTATCCTGTTAATGTTAACACACAAAAAAATGAAATTTGGAATACTCATAAACAAACAAGAATACAAATTTTTATTAAATTAAACAGATACCTCATCCATGGATTTACCATCCTCATGATGATATACCCATACTTATCCAAGATATTCCATGTGTCTACAAATCATTCATATCATATCATGCTCTTGTCCTACACCAAAACATCCCAATAAATAATTATAAAAATTATAAATATTCATTTGATTCGCCAAATGGGAGAATATTCACAAAACAATTATCATACACCAGTATATCACCAAAAATTCATATAATTTCAAGTGTTTATCCTTCCAAGATACCCTGTAGCATTATTGAGAGATGTCCCCATCAAAATATGATGACTTCACTATATTGTGGAGAAATATTAAATAAAACCATATACCAAATCAAAACAAATCAAAAAATATATTGGATAACAAATAATAGAAGACATAAGTGGGAATATCTATCATATAATCTACTATAAAACCACTATAAAATCTGCTACCTCTATGGGGAGTTATATGGGAGGAAGAATAGGGGAGTACTGATCGAAATGGCCTTCTCTCGTCACTTATTCGATGTCAAATCATGGGTCAGTGACTAGTAAATGAATTTGTAAGCCCCCATGAAATAAAGAACTACGAAGGTCTTTCATAACATTCCCATGAGGATTGTATTAGGGAAATCATTCACCCATTATGGTAATGGTTAAACCCTTATAGGTCACGATGAAACAACTCAAAGATGAGGGGTCATCCCCTAACTAACTATTATTGTAGAATAAACCCTATGGAATATGATATGATATTCCTACCCAAGGATTGATCCAAAACCTAAATACATGGACACACTTATTATAGTTCTACACCTCACACTACATGTTGTGACAACCATTTTTTCATGCCATATCATATTGATAGGCTGCTAGGAGTAAAAAAGGTGGGTGTCACCTCAACATATCTCTAATGTTCTCCCAAGCACTAAAAAAAAATATTCTAATCCATTATCCACAAAGGAAAACATATTATATAGACTTTATAGATATATAAAATTTAATTTATATAAAAATTCTTAGAAATACCATATTATGGGACTAAAAATGAAATATACACTAAATTTAATAACCTGTAACAATAAGAGTCATTATAAATAGACCATAAATTTATCATAAATTTAGGAAACATATAATTTTATAGATTATGTACATTGAATATGTGGAATTTAATAAAATACAGTTAATAAAGGATTAATACATGATATCAATATAGATTTAAAAGATATCCCTCACACCTCGTGTCACAGATTACTTTATAGGTTCTCTAATATCTTGAATAATCCAAATATGATTATTCTATAACGTATTAACAACCTTATTGTGAGGTATTTGATCTTAACTATTACTTTTAATTAATTTAATATTATTAATTATTCACTTATTAGATTAATTTTTCAAACATTTGTTATTTTTTTGTTGTTTAGTTCATCATTCCCAAACTTATTTGCTGTAATAGTAGTGGTATATGGTCACTATCCAACGATTCAAAAATATTTAGATGTTTAATTTTATGTTTTATATTTCATTATGATTTTTTAAAAGTTAAATATTTCAATATATTTGTCAATGGAGTAAATAATAAACAAGTTTTTCATCAATTCAATATTTTAAATGTTCAAATATATTTTATTTATTACATTTAAAACCACCATTACCATCAATAAATTGCAATTTAAAATCAATAAATAATATTATTTTGTTTTATATTTTCATTAAATTATGAAATCAATTTTCATGAATAAAGATAAAAGGTAAAAGTGAATCATAAACAAAATCATTCACTTTGGGAGTGTAAAACCATCACACATGAATGATTTTTTCTTTAAAATATACTGAAACAAGAGGTAATTGTAAAAAAATAAATAAATATTTTAAAAAAATAGATTAAATTTAAACTATGATTTTATTGTTACTTTTAATGTTTTATAAAAATAATTATGGGGTAATAATTTATTAAAAATAAAAACATTTTATTTTTCTATGAGTGGTTCCATTTTTATTATTTATTATTCATTAATAATTATATCTTTTATATTTAATGATTGATAAATTTCAATTGTAATATGTATTTTATAAAATTAATATTCTAATTAAGTGAACGTTTTCAAGCATACTTTATTGGAAGAACATTATACATTATAGTTATGATGTTATATCAATGGGCAAATTTATTTTGAAATGAATACCTTGTGTTGATATTAAATATATGTTGTGATATTAATAAGAAGTATATAATATTAAATGATATATAAAATAAATATTAAAAAACATTCTACATACTTATTTTATTTTTACACATTTTACATAACATTTTAAATTGATTTTTTTGTAGGAAAACATGAACAAATAATAAGATAAAAATAATTTAAATATTAAACTTATAATAAATTATCAATTCATAAAAATATTATATTTTAGAGTATTAATTTAATTTAACCATTTTGTTGTCCTAATATGGAAATATAATTTCTTATGATGTTGAAATATATTTCCTTACATTCAATGGTTATTATATAACTATTGAAAATTTTATAATACTTGGATAATGATTATATACCAATGAAAACCACATCATAAAAATGAAATTGTAGATATGAAACTTTTACTAAGAATAACATAGTTATGGAATAATGTTATATATGAAAAAATAATCAATAATTGAGGAAAATGTATTTTATAATGCTATTTTATTTAAAATTATTTTTCATAAAATTAATTTATATGTGAATTGAGTTTTTTTGAAATATTTCATTAAAAATAAATAAATTTGATAAAAATTATAAATATAAATATTTATTATATATAATTTATAAAATAAAATAATATTATTTAACATTTACATATACCTGTTTAGAAAGAATGTTTTTTAAATTAATTATACGAATTCAAAGATCTTATAGTTATTACTACAATTTTGACTAGGGTGAATTGTAATAGATCTGATGCCACAAATTGATAAAATAAACAGCATCATTCAGTTTTTTCCATAAGGAATTCATGAAGTTCATCTTAGGTTTGCACCATCAGATACATGGGTTGGTCAAGTGTGGAAGAACCGAGCTACACCCGGGGGTGTGGAAAAGGATTGATATAAGGAATTCTACAGCTCCTGTTGGGATTTTTGTATTGGTCTTCTTTCATTTCATTTGTCCTCATATAACTTATCCCTAATAGTAAAAAATTAGAGTATAATAGGAAACATGTGTGCCTAGATAATTCCCACTCTCATATTAAACTAAAAATATCAAACAATTGTAATTTACCATCCCTAAATTCAATTGAATTTTTTAAACTATTAAAATTCAACTATAACATGACAATATAAACAAATTTTTTATGCCACATTAGAATTTAAAAATAAAATTTTATTTTACCAAAAATATTTGTAAATACATTCCAATTAAATTGTATAATTATAAATTTAATTCTAAAACATACCTAAAACCTTAAAATACAATTTTGTAGACTTTCATAGTTATTCTCATGTAATTCATAAATTAAGTTAATGTCATAAATTATTATATATTATGAATTTTGTGGGAATATAACGCATGACATTTATTTAATTTTTTTTAAAAAATATGGATTTAATGACTCCATTTCACTTCATCATTTCACTCATGGGGAATCTCATTAATGGAGTCCCCTAACAAGAACGCCATCCCACTGTGACAATATTTTCAAAATTTTATATATATAGTGCATCACAAAAAATTCAACATCAATTATCATTTCATCAGAGTAATGAAGTTTACCCGAAAAATTTATGAAAATATACTAGTTTTAATATAAACAGGTTAGTCATGAAAATTTTCATCAACATTTTCCATATCTCGGTAGAGAAGTCAAAAAAATATATTATTATTCACAATGTTACCATAGTTTAATATGTTTCAACTATATATAACTAGTGATTATCCATGCATCGTAGTATAGTCTACTCAACTAGCCCAATTTAATATATTCGACTAAAACTAAGATGAAAAAAAAAGAATTTAACAATTTATATTCAAGAAATATAATATATAAATTGAATCCATTTTGTTAAATAGAATTTATACCCAAAATATTTTCCAAATAAACATTTAAAATAATAGGTAGCTATTTTATATTCCTTCAACAAAAAAATCATCATGTTACTTTTCTGAATTTATTTTCAAGGGTATGATTCCTCTTATTGATGTGAATTTTATACTTTTATATTCCATAAAAATCCAATTCATTAAAATATATTAATATAATGAATATAACTATTAGAATAAGAGAATATGAATATGTGGAGTTATGATCATAGTCAATAAAAGTATATTTTATTGTAGAATTGAAATAATGCATAATATTTAGAAAATTATATAACTAAAATCAAATAAATTTTGATTTATTTGAAAGGAATTCTTGGTGTCTAGGGGTTAGCAGATAAGAATTTAAAAATTATTCTTATGAAGAGGAGTTTTTTAAACATATATATAATATATAATAATATTCAAGAACTCTCAATGAACTATACATCACATGCTTTCACTTATAAGAACATCCCAACATAACACCTTTTAAATTTTTTAGATCTTTAGTATAATATGAAGAATAATATCTCATTCAATCTCCTCCCAATTTTATTTTATTTTTTTATATATATATTTCAGATGTTTAAAAAAAATTTATTATTTTTTAACTTAATTTTTTATATTTAATTTTTTTATAATTGATGGGATAGAAAATTAATATAAGGAAAAAATAATGTTCCATTCCATTCTTTTTAATGTTCCAAAAATGAAAACAACACTCTAAAATTCACCGGTAAATGTAATGAATCCCAAATAAAATAAAATAAGTCCATTCATACACACTCAAAAATGATATTATTGTGAATAATATTTATAAATTGGGTAGATAGGGTTAAAATGGTCATTTAATGTGGGTTAAAAATAACATGGAATTATGGGATTTATAAGGGCATAAAAACATTGATGTAAGAGGGGGATCTCAGGGGTGAATAGGGATAGATAAAAATTACATCCATAATTTTGAAAACATTTTCTCTACCAAAAAAAACATTAAAAAATAATAATGAAATCCTCTAAGTAACACATAAAATCAATACATCGCTCAAATATAGTGATGGTATCTAAGATGAATATCTAAACAAAATTTTAAAACTGATTGAATATTGAAATAATAATTTGAATTTGTAACTTAAGGAATTGAATTTTAATATATAGTAAAAAATTATGAAAATTAAAGAAAAATAAAACCAATGAAGTAAAAAAATCACATTTTCAATCATCTGAACATATAATATCAAACATATTATCATGCTTCTCATAATTGACATTGAGATTATATGTTAGTTTAGTTATTTAATTCATATTAATAACATTATGATAATATAACTGAAAACAATAAATATAGTTTTATAATAAGAAACAAAATCAGTTTAATTATCTATTTATGTGATATTTATAATAGAGAAACACTCTAAAACATTACAAATTGGAAACAAAAAACATATAAGAATATAATTTTAATTTCTCCCTTACACTAAGATTTATTGATTTCTTTAATTAAATTTTAAAAGATAATTTAGATTTTATATAGAAAATATAAGGCATGGAATATGTTTGTAATAGAAGGAATTTAATTGATATATTTTAATTTTTGTAAAAATATTTAAGAGAATGTGTTACCTTTATTTAATTATCATAAATTTATCTTCAATGATATTAATATTTTGTTTTATAAATAATTCCCTATATTTAAAAACGTAGAAATTAATATTAAATAAAATAAAACTAATGAAATTAAATACTATATAAAGAAATGAAAAGAATATAGTAAACTCCAATCATGTTTGAATATATATTTCATAAACCATTATAGGACCCAAATATTATCATCAATATAAAGGTGAGGTGGGCTTATATGGCTATAACTATCAGATATTATTTTTTACAATGTCCCCTTGTTGAAAATAGAAAACAAGTACCCCATATATAGTGTGTTATTGAAATCCCCCAATTGAATAGAATAGTTAAAAATCAAATGGTTAAGAGGATTATAGGGAAGGTGCATCCATAAATGTGTATGTATTTTTCACTCTTTGATTATCTTTTTTAGATGATTTAGTTGTTTCAAAAGTGGAATCTAGAGTGTTTTTTTAAAATTTATCACTATGTACATGGTGTTTTTTATTTAATGTTAATAACAAAATTCTAATTCTGGTATATGATTTTTTATAATAATAATTTTCATATAAGGAATATAATTGATTAATTGATTCTATAATATAAACTCAATGTTACAGAGTATAATGTACAAGTACTGAAATATAAATTTTTTTTCCAAAGAATGAACCTCTCGATTAATGATTTATACAACATGTATTACCATTAGATTTAATCCACTAAAATATATTATTTAAATATTACCACCACTTTTAAGAAAGTATCTCCATTTTCAAATTCCACCTATAATCCCAAAATGATTCTAAATCTAAAAAGATCAAGTCTATTTAGTGAATAATATTTGACAATATTTAAAATTAAAACTGATGTGAGTATTTAGTTATTTTCATTTATTAATCATTTATAACTCTATCATGTATTATTATTGTATTAACATTAGAAGAATAATAGAAATATTATTGAGTAAATGAATTTTAATTTTCTATTCCACTGTCTCTATATAATCATTTGTGTAAACAAACATCAATAACTCCTATAATCTTGTTGAATGTGGTCCTTTGACCATGAAATCATAGGGGTTGTTAATTATTTATGTTATATAATCCATCAACTCATTATTATTCCTTTGGTTCTCTAGGTAAATAATAATTTCTATGATCAACAACATTTTATTAAGATACTATCTCTCATATTCTAGTGGTGGCATGTAAAGGTTTTGTAGATCAAACTCATCAATATTGTTTAATATATATTCTATTTCACTTGGAAACACAGGAGGATACTACCATTCAAGTGTCTAGTAAAAATATAGTTTCTTAGGAAACATTGGGAATATAGAAGAGTGATTATAATATTATAAAAATCTATACTCAGTGACTACTAATTTGGTTCCTTCTACTTCGAATAACTTGAAAGAATTACGTAAGACCATTTATCGAAGAAATTTATAATACATGATATTGAGATTAGAATAATTTAGAAAAAGTAATGATATAACATCATAATGAAAATAAAAAAAAAAGAAAATAAAAAAATAATGAGTAAAAATATTTTAAAAGTGTTGAAAGACGGTCGTTTAGGTAAATATTTCTACGAATATTTCCAAAATTGATAAAAGAATATCATATGGATATTATCAATTGAATTTATAATCCTAGTGGAATGTAGAACTATAAATAAAAATTGGTTTTCTCAAATGGTGTTCCTTTTATTATTTATTTTGTACATAAATGTTTTCTGATTTATTGGTCTAATAATTTTAATAATAAAAAATTATGTGATGTTTTTTATTTTATTTAATAATTTAAAGAAATAGAATAACAGAAAATTAATTGAAATGTATCAAAAATAAAACAATTATATTTTTAGGGAAAAAATATTTTTTCCACAGATAAATTACACTTGTTGGTTTTATTTTAATCTGATGTATATTATATTCCATTAAAATGATTTAATTATATATAATTTCGTTGATCATCATACAAATTATTAATTTTTTCATGGAATTTTGGTGACGATCCAACAAAATAACAATATACCATGACTTATTCAATTAAAAATCATAGTAAAATAATCATTCTTAATTAAATATATTCACTCCAAACCATAACTGGTCACATACAAAATTAAACTACTCATAGAATCATATGTGATACATGTTGATTTAATTGATAAAATAGATATAATATTGATTAAAACTGAAAAACAAAAATATTGATACTGATCTATATTATGAGATGAGATATTACCATTGTCTCACCCTCTACATTATTTCTCAATGCAATTAAAGAAAAAAATAATGAAATATTTATGCATTAATAGAATAAAACTCTTGTAATTAAATTTAATCCCCCTTGGATTGACTGTGATTTTAGTTCTCATTAACCAAATTGAAATAGAGAATATAGGATATAGAGTGACTATGTTAAATGAATAAAAATTAAAAATTATTAATATTATGAAAAAAATTTGAGGATGGATTCATTTTTATGTTTAAAAAAGGAAAGAAACCCCATGGATTTGATAATTTCCCATTTCTAAGAAACCCTTCACAGATTTTATAGTTATCTCAACCCCTCTAAAAAAATAATATTTAGTTATATATAATATAATTCATATAATTTTGTATTATTTTTTCTGAAAAAATTTCCCATGTGCATGTTTTGGATTTTTTTATATTACAATAATAAACTCGGCACATGGATCAAAAAACCACAAAAATTAACTTATCATTCGTATTTCCTAATTAATAATTTATTTTAAATATATTACGTAACATTTCATCAATTTTGTATTTAATCTAAAATCCATGATCCATGTAATTTTTGTACTATAGAGAAAAATTATTAAATCTAGAGCTAGATTGGGATTCACATAGTTGGATATTTTTTAATAATCACAAAAGGACGCACATATGGAGGGATTGTTGGAAAACTTGTTAGATATATAATGTTAAATGGATCAATTCTGATAGGGAAGTATTTGGTTCAATCATCTCAGTATGTACCAGAATTTATATAAGCATTTTTTTGGTGTCTTGGAATATATGGATGTTGGGTTGAATGCTCAAATTTAATATACACAATTCAATTAGGTTGTGAAATCTAGAGTGTCCCATATTGATGATTATTTTCTAGTGAAACTAGATTTGATATATATGTATAGTTTAAAATGATTTGAATTTAGAATAAAAAATATCAGTGGTACTTAATTTCAAAGTATATTCTTAGTGGATCGATTGTAATATGAATCTAGTGCTTGAGTAGTTTCATATAATTTTTTTTAGTGTTATTCCCTTAGAGGGATGATATTGTGAAATTCTAGGATTGTTTATATACTTATTAATTTTTGGTATCAAACGAATTTCAGATTTAACATAAAATTATACTAATATTCTTTTGATATAGTTTGTACTGAAGGTTCCATTAGACTAAATTGATGTGGATCTCACCCTATAGCTTGTTGGTGGACCAGGTATCCTTCAAGTGTGTCCATGAGAGTAATAGGGAGAATAAATTAGAATTAATAACTTATGTAACTGGGAAATCTATGTGTAGCTAAATTAATCAATGAATGTAGTTTATGTAAATGAATTGATGAAAAGTATCCGCCATTTAAGGATATGTTTTTAATATATGGTTTTTCACACTTTTTTGGATTACCATTTGTCCATCCCAACACATAGTTAAAGGTCGACCGGTAACATGTATGTCTAATAAATACAAAAAATATATATAAATCTTCAAATATCACCAAAATTATACTAGGTACCCAATAATTCAACTCAATAGTAAAATATATTAATGTTTAATAAGAAATCAATCGATAAAAATAACTTGCATTTATGACATGAGAATTATAAACTATAAATATATTCTAACTTATAAAATCTCTAACACATATTAATCAAATAGTGTATTTAAAAATTCATTTGCAAGATATAAAAATTTAGATTGAAACACCTGTTTTATACAGTATTTATTATTATATACAAGTTATTAATTTAGAAATTTAATTTTTTAAATTCTCAAATGTGATGAATATTTTGTGGATGAAATACAGAAGGTGAACGTAAAAAGATATGAAAATCTGGAATTTATATATAATTAAAAATTTGATCTATAACACCACAGATAAGGTCAAGATGATCACATTTAACTATACCATCAAACATACATGCATCCTTTTACATGAAGAAATAGAAAACATTTCCCATCTATATTGGTTCATTTTCGTAAGATTTTATTATTGTTACAAGTGAAAAGTGTTTCAGTTAATCACTCTAATAATGATCTACAAAAATAGATCACATATTGAAAAAATAAAATAGAGTTTTTCACTTTTTTGGTAGGTTATATAATCAATGAAAATAATCCAATACCCAAAATATTAATAGGTTTATGTTTTTTTATAATATATCAATGACCAAGGGTTGTTTGTTAATGTTTCTATTACTTAAAGGATAGTATATCTTGTGTTTAAATTTATGTTACATGGTAAATTATGTGATTGAATTTATTTTTTACAAATCTTTTATATATTAATTAAATTTAATTAATATAGATAAAATTATGGATTTTGTGGGAGTAGTTCATGAGATGATGATTTTCATTGGACTAAAACTAATATTGGTCCTGCACTGCAAATTTTCACAGTTAAAAAATAATTGAAACACCATTTGACATGAATTTAAAAATATTATAGTTCCAAAATAGGACTAAACAATTTATATTTTGAGTTTAACTCTTAGTGTGATATGAGAGTTTTAGGGAAGATGAAATAAAAAATCTATAGATTAATTGAAATTTTATAAAGTAAAAGATCATATTTAGCATTTTTTATTCACTATTACGATTCTATTAAAAAATTTAGATTTAATTTATTATATTTTATACTTGATTATAATTAATTAATAATCTGTTGATTGGGAAACATGATAGTTGATATTTAAAATATACTCTGTTTTTCCACTATTTTGTACTTTTAATTCATATAATATTTTTTACCTTTTCAAATTTATTAAAAACATAGTTATAAAAACAAGAAATATATAATTAAATATGATTATATAAATCTTATTTATTTCATGAAGATTTAATTGCTTACATCAATTACTATTAACAGATTTTGATAATGAATATATAAGGAAACCATTAATTCATTTCATTTTTTAGTTCATTAATTATTCTACATTAATTTATCTAAACTGACATATATCTAGTATATGGTAAAATACATGATAAATAAATATATTATATAAAAAATTTATTCATATATGAACATTTATTTCCTTTGAGAGTAATTTAATTTAATGATAGGATAAAATATAACGAACAAAATCATTTAAAACAATGTTAGTGTAATTTTTTTATATCCTGAAACATTTATAATTATCATCATTCAATATATTGTATATCTTCCCATATGATTAAATTATTATAGTAATTGTTTAGAAAAACATGATATAGAATTCAAGAAATTTAAATAATGGTTTTGTGATCCTGAAAAATATTAATCCAAATAATTAAGAACTTTTTTCAAACTGATTCAATCTAAAATTTCTAATTTTTAAAACATGAACACTCATACTCTCCCTTCCTTCCTGCTCTATTAATTTTATACAAATTTCATTTTTATTATTATAATATCCTAGAATTGTGAAAAAAAAATTTATAAATAATTTTAACATTTTATATATTGTTCCTCACCAAAAACATTGATTTTTTCTTACACTAAATGTAACTAAGAGTTTGGCATGCATCACACGCAATACTATGTTTAAACAAAATGTGACAGGTCATTATAATATTATTACATAACATGAGAATTATCACATACCCATTGGAATAATGGTCAGCAATTGGGTTTAATAAAATAAAAAATATACATGGTTTAAAAATGTATATAAAATTAATTCTTTTGTGACCAATTGATTTATAAGGAAAATAAAAAATGAAAAAAATGGAAATATTTTTTCTAAAAAACCATTTTAATGAAAATAGTACTATTTAATTTCAATATATTTTTTTATAAAAACTTGCTTAATTATTTTAATTAAATTTATATAGTATATATTCAATTAACTTTTTAACATTAATCATATGTGTTTTCTTGAAAAAAATATAATAATAAATCCAATTTTATGAATGAATGTGTATTGTTTTGTGAAAACATTTTGTCACCTTTTCTTACACTTTTATTAAAAATAATTTTTTAAACTTTTAAAAATTATAAAAATATAATTTTAAAACCATCATATAAAATTTATCATAGGCTTCATTTTTTATAGTTTTGTGAAAAGATTAATTTTCTAGATGAATAGTGAAAATTAATAATTTTTAATTAAAAACAACCTTTTGTTTAAATTTTTTATATAGTTCAATTTTATTTGAAATTTTATTTAAAGTATAATTTGTGAATATATATATGTATGAGTAGTTTATTATAAAGTAATATATTATATATTGAAATTTTATATGAAAACAGTCTTTACATTTAATGAATATCTCTTTGGAAACTTATTTTCTCATCACATGAAAATGATTATTTTTAAATTATATTTTGATAAATCTTTCAATTTGATATGAAAAAAATAATTCATCATTTTTAATCTTCATAATTATTACTATATAATATGTTACAGTTATGGTTTACCATATTATATAGAAAAAGAATTAAAAATTATTTACCAAGATTATGGTAAAAATACATTTACTAGGGGTTAAACTAAAAACTAAGAGGGTTGAAATTATATGAAAAAATTCCTAAAATATATTTAACTACCATATTTAGTATATGTAATTTCTAATTCTCATAAAACACTATTTTCTATCCTTGGGGCATGAGAAAACCATGGGTACACGTTTTCCTTTTTATAAATTTATATGTGTGCCACAGACATTTCTTATAAAAGGCCACACCCTATCCCCCATTATTCACACCATAAACCAGTTTTGTATTGGAAAACCATTACAGAATAATATCTTAATTTTTATCCTCCCATACTATAATCCAATTTTTGATCAGTGTTGTGACATATAGAGGATTTTGGTGCAAACCTATGGAGGTTACCCAATGAATAGGTAACATTCTTCAACGAGCATTTTTATTTTATTTCATCTAAAAAACAATTACATTATTATTAAACCATGATGATATAATCTAATAAATATATTACATATGATTATATTTTTGTGTGTAATGGTAATGACTTATAACCAACTCTTCTTCCATAAAATGGGTTAATAAATAATCATTTGTGTATACGATGGACTACAACCTCACGAACCTGTGTTATTCATTATTTCTATGACCCCGTAAAATGGTGGGAAAGATGATGGATATAAATTATATATATATTATATTTAAAATATAATTATACCAATTTATTTTTTATTTCATTTATATATTTTTTACATTCCATTTTGTGGGGATACGATAACATCGTTCATGTGTACGACGGACTACTGCCTCACCAAGTAATGTGATTCGTTCATACATTACATTTAAGGTATTAAAGATAGGTTTAATGAAAATATGTGATATAAATGACATTAAAATAATTATTATGAGGTAATTAATTATTTTATTTTCATTCTTTCAATCAGTCTAGGAAATGGAATAAACATACGTGCATACTTATGACCAACTGTCTCCATGAATGGTGGAATTCATTTTTTGTCTCTATATTTTATAGATTAATATCATAAAATATAATATTAATATACATGATATTTATATCATTAGTATAATTATGTAGATGATGAAACTATGATTAAATTAAGAGAAAAAACAATAAATCCAATCAGACATGAAAAAAGGAGTTATTGTCCGAAAGTGACATCAACCTAGAATTAGTAATAAACAGCTAATAAAAGGACGTATGAAAATAATATATGTAATGATATGTATTATAATGTTTTTGAATATATTTATAATTTACTTATATTAATTATACATATTTTTTAATGTTTACATTTTTTTAAACACTTAAGGTAACTGATTTTTATTATTTCTTTTATTTCTGATAGAAATATGTGAATTCACCAATCGTTTATTTTCTTGTGGAGTGTATACATAACATTACACAAGTTATATCATGATTCTAGTAATTTTAATGAAAATTATATTAATATTTTATTTAATTATTTATTAGGTATTATGATCCAAAATATTATTAAAATGGTAAGGTATTTCTATCTTATAATTCTTTTTTGAGACATATGTTATGTTATGCACCTATAATCCTTTAAAAAGTGTATATACTACACTTCTAAAATTTAATATCATGAATTTACTTCTCTTTATGATATTTTTTTCTTCATTTAATTATGTTCATTTATGGGGCTTATATTTAAATATGACTTGTTAGTTACTATATTATATTAAAATCTCATCATTTATCAGTATTGTTTGTGATTGATTTTTCGATGATAAAACCTTGTGATCCATCTATCAATATTTCACATGAATTTTCTTCTACTATAGTAATTCATTATATTTAAATGTTAATAAATCATTTTACACTGTTTTTTTCTTAAATTGATTTAGAAAATTTTTTAATTAAAAGGATAACTCTTTCTCTCTTCATATGAAATTTTTTTTTAACAAATTTATTTTTTAGAAATGTATTGATATTTTGAACATTATTAAAATTATTTATTAATGAAATCTTCACATATATTTTATAAAAAATTTAAATGAATCTTCATGTCATTTTATAAACAATATATTTTTTTATTTTAATGAAAATGTGAAAAATAAAATTCATAAAAACAACATGAATAATATTTCTTACGGTCGTGACCACTCAAATATTTTATGATTCCACTAAAATATTTAATTACTGTTTTAAAAGTAAATTTTAACATTAATATTTAAAAAATTATTATTTTTTAAATAAATTATTTCAAAGTTAAAATGATTTTTAAAATATTTGAAGATTTAATAAAAGTGGTTTTTAAATTGAAAAGGATATCCTCCTCAAGAAATATTTTAAATTATTTTTATGGATTAATTTTTATGGAATAATTGTTATTTTAAATGAAATGGATTATCAAAAAATACTACTAATTTAAAATAGTTTTTAACAAAAAATTAAATTCCTCAAGAATTATTCCATGTAATATTTCAAAATAATTCTCTTGTTAAGATAAAATAATTTTATTTTATCATTGAATTAATAGGGATATAATCCAATGATACCATTCTTATACATTCTTTGAATGTTTTATGTTTATGTTGAATTTTTTCTAGAAAACCTATTTATCTTCCATGGGTTATACAATGGAAAAATTCTTATAAAACCTGTTAATTTATTATCTGTGGGATATTCTTTAATGAGAATATGAAATGACTATGAAACCTGTATCTTTTCCATATGTTATAATATGATGAAATGTTTATATAACCAATTTCATTTTATGAGTTATGATATGATAACTGATTTATTATTTTGTTCCACATCTAAATATGGTTTTAATTATTAGACGGTTGGTAATTATATCTCTGTAAATCCAAAATATTCTAATGTAATTACATTGAATTTCATAGCATATAAAACATGTAGCACCAAGCTCAATCAACCCATAAAAAACATTTCATTAAATTTAATCACTTTGATAGCTTTCAAAACACTCAAACCCGATTCTAAATGAACCATTATATAATATACCATTATAATATAACCTTTAAATTTACATGTATGAATATTATTAACTAATTTATGAAAATTTTGGGTATATATTAATTAGAAATAAAATAAGAATCATTAAAAATATAAATTTCTTCTGAAAAAAATGAAATTTTTCTAAAAGATGGATTGGTCACTCTTGGCACACATAATTTTTTTTAAAAAATAAAAACATTATATGATAAAGTAAAATTGATTTTTTAAATCATAATATCCAAATTATCTTAGGTTGAATTTTTGGGTGTTTATTTTAAAAATTTCATATATCATTGAATGGGGAAAATAGTAAATATAAATTGAAAACACACCTTCAGTCTAAAAAATTTATAAATTTAATTAAAATTATTAATTAATTTAATGTAAATCTTGTTAGACTATATTTATTTTAAACATATTTTTTCCACTGGAACCATTTTCATATTAAATAACTATATAAAAATATTTTAATCTTATGTACATTTTCTCTCTAAAATTCATATTTATCGTTGTATCAATGAGATTAAAATCAAATTAGAATTTTATAATTTTATGAATATAATTTAGAAAAAATAGAATTCTTATTTTTATCAATAAAATTATATATTTTCTATTAATTTTAACTTTATTTTTGACCAAATGATTATTAAAAACAGTAAATATCATTTACTATGGTTAAGGAATAATTAATTTAAACAATTGTTAAAATAAATTGATACCTGTTAAAATGACCTAAAAACATTTGAAAAATTATATTATTGGAATATTTTGGCCATATATTAACTATGGTTATATAATAATCCATATTTGTCTCTTGTGGGATCTAAAACACATGGGTACACATTTTTTTATTTTAAAAATTACAAGTGTACCACTTGCCTCACTCATAGAACTCTAACCCCTATCATCTCTTTTTGACACCATAAAACCCTTTTTCATAGTTCATTTACGTTCTAAATCTGTTCCCAAATTCACTTTTATTATCCATGAATACTTAAATTGGATATAAATACAAACATGGATGGATTTTGGTGAAAACCTAAGGAGGTTCTCCAAATAAGAGGTATTATTTTTCAAAGATCATTTTTATATTATTTATTCCTAAACCTCCTTCAATTATTATTAAATAATTCTAGTATAATATCCAGAGTACAATTTATATAATTATATTTTTTATGTTAACATCATTACCAACACCCATCTCCACTTCAAGTAAATGGGCTACAAAATAATTATTTGTGTATACGGTAGAATACCATCTAATGAACCGATATCATTTTAATTTCATTACTACATATCACAGTTGGGTATGATAATGGATGTAAAGAATAAATATAATATTTATAATGTGTTTATTTCACTTAATTCATTATATATTTTATAACTCTTTACTTTCCATTCAATAGAGGATTCAATAATATTACTCGTGCATGTTGTGGACAATCGGCTCACGATGGGATGTGATTCATTTTTCAATAATGATTTATATATAAGGAAATAAGAATTAATTTCATGAAAATATTTGAATAAAATGAAATTTTTATTATAATAATGAAATATTTATCATTCCAAAAAATATAATATATCATCTTCTTTCTCACACTGAAAAATGATAACATCGTTCATGTTTCTGTAGACTACCACCTTTGCGAAGTGATGTGACTCAATTGTCATCACCACACAACATTGATGATATATATAAGTATATACAAACAATTAATATGGTATATATGATATAATGATAATTATGGAATGATTAAATATTAATTATCTAATTTACATAGTGATTATTGAAAAATGGAAAGGTTACTCATGTGTATGTATAGCCTACTATCTCCATTATCGTAACGTAGTTATTTCTCAAATAAATATTCCATGATTGGTAATAAATGTTCAATAGATTAATAAATATAATAAAAATTTCATGATTTTTATTGGAGATATTTTTTAACTATATAATATGAATAATAATCAGATCGTTCATGATAAAATATACATGAGAAAACAAGGCAATTAACATCCAAAATAATAAAAACAATGAATTATTGTTATCAAACAGTAACTTCTTGGCCCAGCTTACCATTGAACTGCTGGCCGAACCGGTGGTCACATAGCCTCAAGCGCTTCTCCCCGTAGGCCAGAGGATGTCGAGTAGAAGCGAGGTATCTCAGGAGATGATAGTGGAGAGACTATAACATCATATCAGAGTAACGCAACGGTATTATCAGAGTAAATATCATTCAGTAGTAGAATAAGTATCCAATTGAAAGACAGCAAGGAAACACAAGATAATATCCATTTTATAAAAGGTGTCAATGCCAGTTTTCCATGCATGCATGTATAGATGATGATACATTTCTGAAAGCAGTAAACGATACAACATGCTTTACAAATGACACAAAAAGAAAATACAGCAGATCCCAATGACGAATCTCCTGAGCATCCCAAGCTCTCACATGGTCCTTTGATCCTAACTCCTTAGGTACAAATAGCACAGCATACAAACTAGGTCCTGCGAGAAAGAAGGTATAATCGGGTATCCTAGTGCAATGGTAGCCCGAGTAAGGTGTGAGACATAAATCTCAGTAGGTCGGAACCACCGGTGTCTAACCCAATCCAGATAGTGTATAATAATTAAATAGTGAGCAGGTATGGAGAAATAAGTAAACAGAATAACATAAGTAAATAACACCCATCCATGTTCCCAAGGGACACCTGACGGTTATACCTTCTTCGTCTCGTGCTGGTAAAGTAACCTGATCATGTCACCACATATATATATAAGAATTTATATCATAGGTGGCGTGGGGTAAGAATTCCTCCCACCCATTAGTCGTGATTAGCGGGCACGAGGTGATAATGCCTCTAATCCCTATAGGTCAACTGGGAAGGGGTAAGAATGACTCCCTTCCATACACGTATAGAGAATTGCGGGCATGAGGTAAGAATGCCTCTGATCCCTGTAAGTCAACTGGAAATGGGTATGAATGCCTCCCTTCCATCAATTGTGATTAATGAGCACGAGGTATGAATGCATCTCGTCCTTGTAAGTCAACTGGCAGGGGGTATGAATGCCTCCCTTCCATACACGTGATTAATGGGAACGAGGTAAGAATACCTCTCGTCCCTTTAAGTCCACTGGAAAGGGGTATGAATTCCTCCCTTCCAACAATCATGAATAATGGGCACGAGGTAAGAATGCCTCTCGTCCCTGTAAGTCAACTGGAAAGGGGTATGAATTCCTCCCTTCCATACACGTGATTAATGGGTATGAGGTAAGAGTGCCTCTCTTCCATGTAAGTCAACTGGCAAGGGGTATGAATGCCTCCCTTCCATACACGTACAGAGATCGTATCTGGCGTGGGGGTAGACATGCCTCCCACCCATACTTAAAATAATATGGCATGGGGTATGCATGTCTCCCATCCATAATCATTCAATAATCATTATCACAATTACATTAGAATGCATAAGGCAGTACATCTTATGTATTTCAGATAAACATTCCACATTCACAATAAATCCTATATCTCATTTCTACATATGTGCCCATACTCACGTTTGTCACCAGAATAATTAAGGAAAATCCTCTTAGGTATCTATATCAAGTAATTAACATGTTTGGTTTACTAATATAAGCTGTGCTCATTACGTTATTCTACGGCGTGGTCGCACCACCCTAGTTGTTCAATTCTAGTTTAACCATTACATGTTAAAGGATATATTTATCATTCCTTAGCCCTTTGACACCTTTTAGAATAAACATGTCATATAGTCTAAGATCAACACCCTAAGGTTACCATCTTACCCAATTTTCCTAACATGGAAAATTGACCCAAACTCATGAATCAAAGCCATTTCATTATACTTGTCTCAACAAGGAAAGTTCACATAAGAAATATCAAAGAGGAACCACAACAATATAGTAGGAAAGTATAAAAAGCATATCACTACTTTTTATCTTGAAGATAGATCACCTCTGGTCGAGGGGTTTTATTATAAAAATCGTGAGTTTAGTGATGAAGAAACCCTTTTATCTTATTCATCCAATTCACACTCTTTCCCTCAAGCAGCGTCTAATCAAACCCAATTTTCAGAATTAAAACACTAATGCTATGTAGTAGTAAACTATTTAATACATTACTTTAAATTAAAGGGCAAGGAGAGGGACCCTACCTCAATTTGGATCCATCTGTCCACTCCGTCTCTTTGTACTTTGTAACTAAGAGTCGTAGGCGAGTCTCCTAGTCTTTGGCGACTCAAAACCATGCCAAAACCTCGAACACACTATATAAAACGTGCTAGGAAGTCATAAACATCAAAATCCCCAAAATAAACAAGTGCGAAACAAAGCAAGAGTTGAAAACCTTACCCCGAAACCAACCCGATGATCCAAAACCACCTGAACCGCTTTGCCTTCAGCGGTAGTTGCCAGAACGCACACCAAGGAGTCCCATAGGACCTTCCGCATAACTTAGAACCAAAATAAGTCAAAAAATCGGATCACCTCCAAACCATAGGGTTCGGCTGCACCTCATCGGGCACCGATTAGGTCGAAATGAAACCGGAGGAAGGGAGGAGAAGCAAGACGGGAGCTTACCATGGAGATTCGACGAAGAAATGGCGGGAAATCAGAGGAGGAACCTTGACTGAGAGGTGGCCAGAAGGGGGGTGTTGTGTGCAGCTCAAGGTAGATCCCGTCCCTATGTGTCGTGCAGTTTGAGTGAGGGTGAGGGATAGATTAGATTAGGTTTTTATTTATTTCATTTTCTTTTATTTTTTGTTTAAACAAAAACCTAAACTCACCCACGCGCACGGTTTGACCTGCATTGTTTGCCAAATCGTGCGCAAACCGTGTGGAGTCCTCTGTCTCCAAGACATCCGATGCACGGGCTAGGCGCACAGTTTGGAAAACCATGCGCAGACCGTGCGCAAGCCAGTACCTCCTTTGATAATGTCGCCCAGTTTTGGCCGCACGGTTAGCCAAACCGTGCGCCAACCATGCACCCTCTATAGATTTTTTAAAAACAAGTGTCCAGCGCTTCTGAAACCTCGTGGGCCTCCCAAGAAATTTAATGGGCCTCCGCTCATTCCCAAAAACATTAAAATGAAGGTTTTTAACTTTAGGAACCATGTTTCGGAGCACGGTATTCAAAACGACAGGTTCAGTAATCGAAAAGTTCAAATTTCTTCGGGTTTTAGTTCAGTTCAAAACACGGGTCATTACAACCTTCCCACCTTAGAACTTCTCGTCCCCGAGAAGCCTTCGGGAACTACGTACACATCACCCAACCTACAAGGGTTGTTAATCTTTGTTCAAATGATCACGTTGAGTTCACAAACGTCCAACACACCCTTAATCATCCATTAAACCCTATGATGATTAAGCCACCAAAACCTGAGCCAACGCACGTTCCCTAAACGAAACACCGGGATGGCTCTTCCATAGCCCATCTACCCAGAGACACGAACCCATCGTCATCTCGCCAAGTGTCTAGCCACAGGTACTTCCCACCATAGATTTTTAACATTAAGAATCCAACTCCAAACTACGGTTTGGACCACCGTTGTAATTTACTTTCAAAGAACGCCACAAGCATTCCCACAATGATCCTAGCATGATTTGAAACAGATCACACGGTCAGTTCCCCATCGACCTCAAGGCCCAAGTCGATCTGGTTGTTCATATAAGGCATCGGACGAAACAAACCGAACTCATACATTTATGACGATGTTCCTTAAAATGGTTCTCCACCAACTGTATTCATTTACCAAGGAGAAAAAGTGTCAAGCCTCAATAGCCGACCATTATGAAGACGCCCGGCGTAGACGACCTGCGTATTTCGAGAAAAACCACGATGCCTTCCTCCGAGGCATATTATGTTTAGAAACAAAACGTTCACCAAATCCTACCCCCGACTTCCGATGACGTTTCTAAGATCAAACCATTCAAGAAATCACGGATCTCGCGTGCAATGCCGAAAGAGAACCATCTGGTCAAGCCTAACGACTTAAAACCATTAGCGCGGATGAGACTGACGCTCTCTTAGTGCATCTTGGATGAGGAAAACATAGGGAACATGCTCGTTGCTAAACATAATACACTAAGAGGTTTGAACGGATTCCAGTTAATCATACCAGACTACTAGAAGGAAGAACAGTCTAACCTCAACTGGTTGAATTCAAGTAAGGAACTCGGCTCACCTATCGTCACATCCAGACGTTTTAAACTCGCATTCCTCATAGGCATTCAAACATGATCAACCCATTTCCAGAAATCATTCAAAGAAGAATCCACTCCACGTGAAAGGACACATTTTCCAGTTCTAACGCGACACACTCCCAACCTTAGGAGTGTCCTAGTCGTCGAAGGGAAAGAGGATAAACTAGCTGATCACAAGAACGCAAGATCAAAACATCCTTAACCTTATGTCTGTCACTCGCATATATCAAGGAGTATAAGAAAGAAAACCAAAGAGATCAGCGTGTCAAAACACCCAATTCTTTCGAAAGCCATCCCGAACATTGGAACAAAACAATTCTTTAATGTAGGGCCACACTACTGAGGAGATGACCCAAAGACACAACGAAGGTCAAAACCCAACGATCACCCTTCCGAACAAGGGTGTAATTTGAAAAACAAGAGTCCAACAAGGACAAAATCACCCGAATGACACCTCACATCCGATAACCCATGGTACAAGCAAGGCATTAAAACGATAAGGGTGCTACTAACCACGGGCTACCCCCTTACGAAGATCAAATGTCGACCCTAACGCTGGGTCACGCGAAACAATTTCGCTAGGCTCAAATCCAAACATCAAGCCACCGCTAAGGAAAATAACTCCTACAGAAACACCTACGGTCCCGTTCCAAGGCTACTCAACGAGAATCTCAAAACTAACTGTTACACCAGGGTTTCAAAGCTCCACCACGGGTTCCATTGCCAAGCCCTTATCATTTTATCCCACTTAAACTCTAATCATTTAAAACTTCAACCATGCATAAAAAAAACCCGGAAAGTTTCACGAAAACTTCCTTTTAAGAACATCAAACATTCACAGACATCCAGTTCTTATCAATCACCTGAGTAAAATAAAACCATTAAACAAAAGGGCGACCTACTAGGGTCTCATTCTATCGATATCGTGTTCTTCTAAAAAGAAACCCCGAAGAAGTTACTCAAAACCTTTTAAAATTTCAAACACCCCAACCGGGTTATCTCAAACAACAGTCTCCAACTGACCTACTCGGGACAATTTGCAGTACACATTAACCAATTCATTTCAAATTGAAGCCACAAAATTCTTACATTTAAAACAATTTCAAGATACCTCATGGTCATTTCATTTAACATGGGTTTTCATTTCCCAATTCATAAAGCGCACATACACTTCATGGATGGTAAATTGACTCCCCTTTTTATCAAAACCGAAATTCCAATTCAGAAGTTAACATGCTCACATACAACGACCCAAGTAGATGGGTGGCCATCTACTAACCTGTAAAGCAACCATAAACTTTATAAATTGTTATTTGTCTCCCCTTTTTATTCAAAAATAACTCACTTAGAATTTCAAAATATTAACAGCCCTTTTTAAAAGTATGATTACACGGGCTGCCTTTTCCCAGCTATAAAGCGCCCATACACCTTACAACAGAAAATAGGCTCCCATCGTAATCGCAACCAATATATTCTAGCCCATGAAAATACTTACATATTATAACTTAACTATAATGTTCTCGTAAGTGGTAAACACAACAACATGCTATATCATAGAAACATGTTATAACACAGAAGCATGGCATATTATCACATAAGCATATTATACAGGCAAGATAAGATGAATCTACATGGCAAGGCACTATGCATGACATGTTAAGCCCTATGTGCCTATAATGATGCATGAAATGCAGTTTCCTTGCCATATCTGGCCAAGGTAGAAATTCCGAAAATTATTATAAACCTTAAGAAGCAGAAATTTCAATAGTCACTCAAGATGAAATCATATCAACTGTAATAACGAACAACATGCACAATAATTCCCAGCCCTGGACACTTGGTCATTTCCCGTACATGGGGTAATCAGTCCCAAGCATAGCTATTAGCCAAGCGTCGGCACTTTCCTATTCTCCTGTCTACCAACCCAATACAGTAAGTCAAAAAGAAAATAAACAACTCTGATACCACTTTGTAACGTCCCGGCCCGGCTTACCATCAAACCAGTGGCCGGATCGGTGGTCACATGGCCTCAAGCGCCTCTCCCTGTAAACTAGAGGCTTTCGACTAACAGCGAGGGTCTCATGAGATGATAGTGGGGAGACTATACTCTCATATCAGAGTAACGTATCAGTGTTATTAGAGTAAATATCATTCAGTAGCGGAAGCAGTAAGCAATTGAAAGACAGCAAGGAAAGACAGGATAATATCCATTTTATAAAAGGTGGAAACACCAGTTTAAAATCCATGCATTTATAGATGATGATACATTTCCAAAGGTAGTAAACAATACAACATGATTTACAAACGATACAAAAGGAAAAGAAAGCATAGACCAACGATGAATCTCCTAAGCATCCCAAGCTCTTGCTTGGTCCTTTGCTCCTAACTCCTCAGCTACAAACATCACAACATAGAACCTATGTCTTGCAAGAAAGAAGGTCTACTCGGGTACCCAGTGAAATGGAGGCCCGAGTAGGGTGTGAGACATTAATATCAGTAGGCCGGTACCACTGGTGTCTAACCCGATCCAGACAGTGTATAATAATTAAACAGTGAGCAGGTGTGGAGAAATATGTAAACAGAATTACATAAGTAAATAACACATGTCAAGGTTCCCAAGGGACAAATGACGGTTATACCTGCTTCGGCTCGTGATGGTAATGTAACCTGATCATGTCACCACATATATATATAAAAGAATTTTGATAATAGGTGGTGTGGGGTAAGAATTACTCCCACCCATTAGTCGTGATTAGTGGGAACAAGGTAAGAATGCCTCTCATCCCTATAGGTCAACTGGCAAGGGGTATGAATGCCTCCCTTCCATACATGTATAGAGAATAGCGGGCACAAGGTTAGAATGCCTCTCGTCCCTATAAGTCAACATTCAAGGGGTATGAATGTCTCCCTTCCATACACGTGATTAATGGGAATGAGGTAAGAATGCCTCTCATCCCTGTAAGTCAAATATCAAGGGTTATGAATGCCTCCCTCCCATCAGTCATGATTAATGGGCATGAGTTAAGATTGCCTCTCGTCCCTATAAGTCAACTGGCAAGGGGTATGAATGCCTCCCTTCCATACACGTGATTAATGGACACGAGGTAAGAATGCCTCTCATCCCTTTGAGTCAACTGACAAGGGGTATGAATGTCTCCCTTCCATACATGTATAGAGATCGTATCTCGAGTGGGGTAGACATGCCTCCCACCCATACTCAAAATAATATGGAATGGGGTATCCCATACATAATCATTCAATAATCATTATCACAATTACATTAGAATGCATAAGCCAGTACATAATATGCATTTTAGATAAACATTCCACATTCATAATCAATCCTATATCTCATTTCAACATAAGTTCCCATACGCATGTTCATCACAAGCATACTTAAGGCAACTCCTCTTAAGTATCTATATCAAGTAATTAACGTGTTAAATTTACTAACATAATTCGTGTTCATTACGTTATTCAAATGCGTGGTCGTACCACCCTAGTCGTTCAGTACTAGTTTAACCATTTCATCTTAAAGGATATGTTTTTCATTCTTTAACCCTTTGAAACCTTTTAGAGGAAACATGTCATATAATCTTAGGTCAACCCCCTGAGGTTTCCATCTTACTCAATTTTTCTAACATGGAAAATTGACCAAAACTCAAATATCAAAGCCATTTTATTCTACATGTTTCAACGAGGAAAGTTCACATAACAATCATCAAAGAGGACCCACAAAAATCAAGAAGGCAAGCATAAAAAGTCTATCACTACTTTTTATCTTGAAGATAGTGCACCTCTGGTCTAGGGGTTTTATTATTAAATTGTGAGTTTAGTGACCAAGAAACCCTTTTATCTTATTCCTTCAATTCACACTCTTTCTAAAGCAGCGTCGAATCAAACCCGATTTGAAGAATTAAATCACTAATGCAATGAAGTATTAAAATTGTTAATACATTACATTAAATTAAAGGGGATGGAGAGGGACCCTACCTTAGGGTGGATACATACATCCACTCTGGATCTTTGTGCTTTCTAACTAAGAGTTGCAGGCGAGTCGCCTAGTCTTTGGAAACATGAAACCATGCCAAAACCTCAAACGCACTATAAACAATGTGCTAGGAACTCATAAACATCAAAAGCCCCAAAATCAACAAGTTTGAAACAAATAAAGACGTGAAAAACTTACACCAAAACCAACCTGATGATCCGAAACCACCCGAACCGCTTCGCCTTTGGTGGCGGTTCCTGGAGCACGCACTAAGGAGTCCCAACAGACCTTCCGCATAACCTAGAACCAAAAGAAGACTGAAATTCAGATCACCTCCAAACCCTAGGGTTCGGCCGAACCTCACCAGGTTCCGATTAGGTTGAAAAGAAACCGTAGGAAGGGAGGAGAAGAAAGAGGGGAGATTACCATTGACATTCGACGAAGAAATGACCAGAAATCGGAGGAGGAACCTTGACCGAGAGGAGACCGGAAGGGGGGTGTCATGCACGGATCAAGGGAGATCCCCTCCCGCTGTGTCTTGAAATTTGAGTGAGGGTGATGGAGAGATTATATTAGGTTTTAATTTATTTAATTTTCTTTTATTTTAATTTTAAACAAAAACCTAAACTCACCCATGCGCACGATTTGACCCGCAGTGTTTTCCAAACCGTGTGCAAACCGTGCGGAGTCCTCTGGCTCCAAGACATCCGATGGAAGGGCTAGGTTCCTGGTTTGGAAAACCGTGCATAGTCCGTGCGCAAGCCACTTCCTCCTTTAAAAAGGTCGCACGGTTTTTGCTGCACGGTTAGCCAAACCGTCCACCAACTGTGTGCCCCCTGCATCTCTTTTAAAAACAAGATTCTGATGCTTCCGAAACCTCTTCCCCGCCCGAGAAACTTAACGGGCCTTCTCCCATGCCCAAAAACATTATAAGGTAGGGTTCCAACCTTCGGAACATTTTTCCGAAGCCCGTTCCTCAAAATGACCGGTTCAGTAATCGAAAGGTTCTAATTTCTTTGGGTTTTAGTCCGGTTCAAAACGCGGGTCATCATAAAACTGGTAATAATATCTTATAAAAGCATAAAATATGATATTATAAATATAAATATGGTTATATAGTAAGTTAATAATTGGTTTTAAAGCAATTATAATTGACTTTAGAGAACATTTAACTAAAAGAATGCATAATGTATGTGACTTTGTCTCAATTTCTCTTCATTGAGGAATATTGTAATGTTATACTCCTAACTTATTTTATATCATTTATATAAATACCATATTACTTGTAATATAATTAATTATCAGTAGTTCATGGTATTTTATATTTCTATTTTTATTTTTTCTTCCAAGGCATATTTACTTAATAGTTATAAAGTGGTAATGAATTTCAAAAGTCAATGAAATTTATTTGGGTATTATTACTCCATAATTACCTTATACATTATAATATTATGTGTGTAATTATTTTTCGATATATATTTCTTTTATATTAACATATTTAAAGTGGATTTACATTTTTTACACATAATCAATTCATTGGTGAATTCTCACTTCAAATTTATGTTCTTTGATATGGATTATTTTATAACCCCATTTTAATCTCTATTAATAATGATTGAATTTCCCTTCAAGGGTATTATTTAATAATTAGATAACAAACCACAATTCTTTTCTTCTACAGTAAATTTTCATGAAATTTACAAGTAGTAGAACAAATTTTCCACTCTTTGGTACTCAAAGTAATTGCAAAATCGATTTTAAGAAAATCTTACTTCATTTATATATTTCATTAATAATATATTTTCTTCAAAAATCATGTTTTCTAGAAATATAATAAACAATATTATTAATTTTTTAAAAATTATCTGTTAAATATATTTGTTACCCATTTTTTATTAATTTTTAAATAATGCCAATATTAATGTCATATTAAAAAAATGCACATTTGGATTTTTTTGAAAATTTGATAGTAATATTTATTTTAACATACTCAACATGTAAATACTTCCCACCTGACCTTATGAATGAATGTTTTAAAATATATTTTATATGTATCAATTCTTATTTTAAATGAAAATCAATTTCAAATTTTTTTAAACATCTATTTTTAAATGTTTCTTTTTATAATAAAAAGAATATTTTCTCTAATAACATTTCTAGAGATCATTTTATGTTTTTTGTATTTGTCAATGATAACAACCACTTCATTTTAAAAATACTCTAATGGGGATTTGTATTACTAATTCCATCCTTATTCTTCATCTGCTTGATGGTTTATGATCATTTTGACCAAAGAAATTATTTATACTCACATTCCATATTCGTTTTTATATTAATTAACATTCCATTAAAATATTCACTTTTCTATTAAAATTATACCTTAATCCTTCCATAAATATCCATATTATTTATCAACGATATGTTTATTGTAGAAACTGATTATCATTTCTGCATATTCATTTTTACGTTGAATGTTATTTAATTGAATAAGTAAATATTGATAATCTATATTATTTCTTTAATATGTAAATTTATTGGTAAGGTATATTGATCCATGAATTAAAATGGTCATTTGATATGTGAGGAGTGATTTGGACTCATAATGACGGGTATGGACCAATTATAGATATCCTCCCAATGAAGTAGTAGGCCCCATTATGAAAATCAGTAATATGGAATTATACAGGGTTTACCTATAGTTTTAAATTGTTTTGTTAAAGGTATTTATTTAGAGGTATCATGTTCTTGATACATGAATTCCAATAATTAAGATTTTCCATCACAAGGAGTTTAGTTAATACAATCCATTATATTTTCAGGATGATATTATCTATCGATGAATATTATTCCTAGTTATTGGTTAAAAGGAATGTGTTTTTAGTTATTTAAATTTCCATATTGATTATCTCGTATCTTAACATGTTAGTAAAGTTATTTTTATGGAATTCATGTTCATTTTTTACCTTTACATGATGAATATTCATATTTATTCATGATATAATCTATTTTTTTAAAAGGATGGGGACGAAGCCTCATTTATAATTAAATCAAAGCAAAGTCCTCTTTAACTAGGTAGAGGGAGACCCATAACATAGCCAGAGGGCCCAGTGGGAATTTAGCCCATAACAAGACCTGTAGGCCCATTTTTTTGGCCCAAAGCCCATTCTATGAATAGTAGTACTACAGTCCGTGCTGCTATAGTACTGCACAGTGCCCACCACTGCTATAGTGCTCTTCCGCCGCTATTGTGACCTGTCGCCACTCCAGTGCCTGACGTTTCCATAGTGTCGCCGCTGCTATAGTACGCAACTGTACTGCTATTGTATTTAAGCATTACTAAGCATTTCAGGTCAGCCATATTTTGTTTCATTTCCCCAGGATACCATGAAATATAGAATTATTTATGTGCAATGATATATTAGAGAAAATAATTATATTATTGAAAAAAATATGTTGTAATTTTTTTATTAAAATATAACATTGGAATAATATATATATATATATATATATATATATATAGTTTATCAAGACAAAAAAACTATTTTCTCCTCTAGAATTTGATTCCATATATATTATGCCAATGTAGTTAACAAGAAACTGGCTATGGTTTGCTGGATTCTGGGTAACTGTTTTTTGTATATGAGTAATTTCAGTAGAAACCATGGGAACTATATTTTGGAAAACATATTTTTTGGATCATAAATCTATGATAATCACTGGGGATAAGTAAATATTAAACTCCAAATTTATCACCCTTTGTTGGATGTATGTATCCTTTGTTATGGTTTTTATGTGATTAAAGTGCTTTGGATGAGTTTGGAAGAGTTTTGGAGAGTTTGGAATAGTTTTGGACGGTTTTGGAGGCCTTTTTAGGGATGCACGGTTTCAGCCATGTTAGGGGAAACCATTTGAGAATCCCTGGAAAACCATGAAACTCAAGGCAGTTGGGTCCCACACGGTTTTTCTAACCATGTGGGGAGGCTTCATGTGATTCTATTAGAAGAGGTAGTATCTGCATGGTTAGTTCATGATTTGTCACACCGTGCGAGAAAATATTGCGTCCATTAATGTTTTGTTTTTAAAAATGGGAACACTAAGGATTGACCTAAATCACTGCAAACATTCTTCCATTCAAGTCAAAATCTTGATTTTATGTTTTCAAGGGTATTATGGGCTCTCCCACTCTTTTTGGATACCATTCTAAGGGGTTTCAAGGTGGTTTTATAGTGGATCCTCCCGGGTAAGTCTTTCTTCTTGGATTTTTTTGGTTTCTCTATAGATTTACTTTTCTCCCATTCTTGGTTTTCTATATATACATATGTTTCATGTAGATATAGGGTCATTTTAGCCAAAAGTGAAGATTTTAGGGCCTTTTGATGATAGGGAAGAGGGTCTATAGTGGTGTCAGTGGTTCGTTCGACATATTTTTGGGGTGGTTTCTTGTGGGTCGATTTTTTCGGAACCCTAAAGGTATGTGGCATTTCTCACGACTACAATTTTTTAGAACTGGGAAATTTTATGGAAATAAATTTCTTCTCTTGAAACATAATTGTGAATACGATGTGAGAATCTTGGTGGAAACCCATTAGGAAAATATTTGGGGATCTTTGGGAGAAATGGGATATTGGTAAAAGAGGGGTTTTGTTGTGTGACTTTAAAATATAGATTTTAAAATTTCTTTCTTGGTTTGTATTATGAAAGTGGTATTAGAAAATGGTTTTAAACAATGTGTGGTTTTATTGGAAGGGGATGTGGCATGGAATTTGGTAGATGGGTGTCTTCAATAAATGGGTGATTTACCAATGTGAATGGGCATGTGTTGGAAATGGTTGGGGGATTATTTTGTGGCCTTAGTGTGTTATACTTATTGGTTGATTGAGTGTTATGGATTGTGTTGATTATGTGTAAGTGGGATTGAAGTCTCAAAATAAAATGTGATGGATAGGGGACGGAATAGACAACATTATGGATAGTGGTCGGGAAGCACCACTAGTTAGAAATGTATTAAACAGTTTGGACATAAGCTCAACCATTTTGGTTCCCTTTTTGTGTTTTTCTTTGAAATGTGGAATTGGTTAGGCTAATGTGTGATTGTGATATGTATTAAGTCATAGTTGGGATTTTCCCTAGTTTGGTATGGATTGGTAAGTGTATGTTTGGATTGTGGTAATGGTTTCACCGTTTCATCTTTTATATAATCCGTTTTATAATAATTTACTAATGGATATTTTCTAGTAGAGTGTGTAGAGAAGTTATTTGAGGAATCCTACTGAGTATTTGCACTCTACCCCTTCTTTGGCACGTTGTTGTTTTTGCATATTTCCTTTTCCGAGACACATGTACGAGTAAAGTATCTCATTTTTCTAGAGGTTTGACATGATTCTTTGGTGATGTTTTGCTATATGGAGCATGGAGCTTGGTGTGGAGCAATGTAAGATATCCTAGTTCTTTGGCATATTGTTGTGTAGTATTCCACTTGATACTATGATTCTTGGTTTTGTTGTATTGGAATATGGTAATTTTTGTGTAATGGTGTGGTTTTCTTTTGATAATGTATGGGTTGGGTTTCTATGTGCACATGAATCATGTAGTTTTGTTAGTACCAATGTGTTTGGGTGGATGATTAATCTCAAGAGAAAATCATTCCAAAATTTATGCTCGATGACCTAATCATTTAATAGTTGTCTTCGGTGCCTTGGTAACGTCGCTAAATCCCAAGTAACTCCTCATCCTCCATCACAAGACAATAAAGAGTGGGTGGGATGTTACATGTGATATCATTTTGTTCGGTCCTTTGGTGTTAATTGTTTATCTTCGTGGTGACAACTGTTCGTGGACCATTCTTTGAGTTAGGATTGTATAATGGTGTAGGATTGTCTAAAAATGTAATGTATAGTATAAAAGGACTTAGATAACCCATTTATACTAAGCATCATGTAACCAGGGAGTTGGGTATATAATTTTTTTTAGACACATATAGGAATTGGATATCTTATTGTTCTGGGTGTAGCTGGTAAGATGAGTTTGGAATGCATGGTTGAAAAGTATTCCCACTAGGATTCATATTTCATTAGGGTATAATGATTTATTGTGTGACATGATGGTGTGGATTTTGAAAATATGATTTATTTTTCAAAACATGAGGATTTGAAACATAGAACCTAGTGGTATATTGGAAATGGGTCGGTTTTCAAATCAACTTGGATTATACAGAATATTGCAACATGTAAAATGTGAACTTGTGGAAAGCCTAGTTTTTTATAGATGCAATGTATTAAATTTGAAAATTTAATAACCTTTATTAGAAAGGTAATCGGGCTTATGGTTGTTTTTTTATTGATAAAAATGAAACCGGGTAGGCGTCGGAGATACCAACTAGAGGATGCTGCTAAAAATATTGTTGTAGATGAGCCTCACGTAAACCAACACTTCATGTATAGTATAGTGTATTCTTTCCAATATGATGAATGTGGGAATAAATAAGATGAAATGAAGCATGGGGATCATGCAGTTCTGTTTCAAAAGACAAATCCACCGATCAGAAGGGGTGATTTAGAGCTTGAAGTGGTTGAATCATGGATGAACAGAATGAATAAGATATTTGAATTGTTGGGAACAGCAGCACAGATGAAAGTGTAGTTATCCATGTACATGTTTTATGATCATTCCCTTTAGTGGTATGATATGGAACTCCAAGTAGGGATGGACCAAGGTGGGACATGAGAGGATTTTTAAGAATTGTTTAATAAACAATTCTACCCTCACACATTTAGAATTCACCGTACAACAGATTAATTCTATTTGAGGTTGAAGAAACATTCAGTAATGAAATATGTGGTGATGTATATGATCTCACTGTGGTTTGGACTTGTGGTAGTAGGTAGTACATTTTTGAAGGCACGGATTTTTGAAGCTTGGTTGAAACATGAAATTCATTCCAATATTGTGGTGCAGTGTATAATTGATTACATGGAAATGGTGAATAGAGTTACGATGGTTGAGCAGGATATTTTGTGTGCTATAGGTGGTGGAGTTATGTTGGTAACCATGGATAATAGTGGAAACTCGAATGCTAGGTTCAATTAGAAGATGTGCATTTATTTTACGAGTGGGAGTACGGCTCAGAATCCGATGGTAGGATTGGTAAAAATTCCCCTGAAGCCCTAGAGTAATCTAAGATTATTTTATTCTCTCTCCATGGCCCACATCAAGAGGGATTGAATGGAATAAACTATATCATGTCATAATTGTAAGAATATCGGGGCATATTTAATGTTATTGTCCGAATGCTCTTTGGTCGGGTGTCTGTGACACTCCCCAGGAGTCATATGGGTCATATAACTCAATATGGCATGGGAAACAACATACTCTTAATCAGAATATCTAAGTTAGTCGTGGTGATTCTGGAAATAACAAGACAAATCAACAGGTTAATAATGTGTAGTGCGTGGAAATAAAGTAGTTTTTTGGAGATGGAAATGTTGTGATAGATGATTAGTTGGCACCATATATGGTGCAAGGTATGGTTCTTCTAAATTCCCCGTTGATGCAAGATTTTTTTTGGTACATGTGCTTCCCATTCTTTTATTTCTTCTGGTGCCATTAGTTATTTCAGATTACATTTTGAAATGATGCCTTCTTTTTTGAAACTGAAAACACTTCTAGGTCAATGAGAGGGTTTATATTTCTTCTATAGAGCATGTTTCTTAGTTTTGGATGAAAATGAATTTATGTGGGATTTCATGGTGCTTGAGAAGGACGATTATGACATCCTTCATAGAATAGACTATTTGGGGTTATTTAAGGAACACATCAATTAATATGTGTGAACATTTAGTTTTACGATGAAGGATGGCGTTGAACGTATCTCATGTTGGGAGAAGAAGGAAATGCTTGGTGCAACAGATTTCTTGGCACCAATTGTTGGCACGATCTCATACTAGTTACCATACTTGTCGTTGGCTTTAGTGGAAGGTGATGAGAAAAGTGTGCTTCTAGTAGTTTGGATCAGTTTATGGACATATTTTCTCTTTAATTCCCATGATTATCACCTATGAGATTAGCAGATCTTACGATTGATCTTCGTCTGAGGACCTATCTTATCTCACTTCCATCCTACAATATAAACCCAGTTGAATTCCATGAATTAAAGGTTTAGTTTGAAGAGTTATAGAACAAAGGATTCGTCCGACTCATCACGTCTCTGTGGGAAGCACTAGTTTGGTTTTCTATGAAGGAATACAGAACTTTGTGTCTCTATGTTGATTATTTAAGACATAATATGGTTACGTTAAAGAACCGATATCCACATCCACACATTGATGATTTGTTTGAGCAGTTCAGGGGAGCTCAGTGGTTCTCCAAGAATGACTATTGTTCATGATATCATCAATTGTGGGTATGAAAGGAGGATATCCCAAAAAGAGCTTTCACAATTAGATAGGGCCATTATAAGTATGTGCTTTTTTCCATTGGTCTAACAAATTCACTAGTGGTGTTTATGGCATTGATTAATTAGATATTTTTGAGATATGAAGATTCTTTTGTGGTGGTAATTGTTTATTATATTCTGGTGTATTTAAGAAAAAGGGTATTACATGAGAAGCACTTGCTGATAGTATTCAATATCTCGAGGGATCATAAGTTGTATTCCAAATTTTTAAAGTGTGACTTTTGGATAAAGGAGGTTCCTTTCCATGGCCATGTTATTTATGAGGAATGTGTTTCAGTGGATCTGAAAAAGGTAGAGGATTTTATATTATAGCATCCACCAAAGAACATTTTTGAAATACATATATTCCTTGGTCTAGATAGGTTTTATCTATGTTTTTTTCATGATTTTTCATGTTTGGATTGATGGATAATAAATTTGACAAGAATGAATATCTCATTTAAATGGGAGGAGTAGTGTCGAAAATGTTTGGTAGAGATAAAGGGTTACCTTACATCATCACCCGTCTTGGTTTTTCCTGAACTAGGGATAGGGTACGTGGTATATTTTGATGTATCAGGATAATGGTTGGGTTGTGTTTTCATGCAGGAGGGATCATGTGGTTGCATATGGCTCATTCCAATTGTGTTTGTATAATAATAACAACCGAACACCTGATTTGGAAATGGTGGTTATAGTTCATGTTTTAAAAATGTTGTGTTATTATCTCTTCAGAGATAAATTTACAGTCATTACCGATCAAAAGATCTAAAATCATTTTTTCTTATATAGAGATTTGAACATGAGGCAAAGAAGATTGATGGAATATCTCCATATTATTGATTTAGACTCAATGTACACACTGAGTAAGGGAAATTTGGTGGCTTATCCATTATGTAGAAAATCAAATGCTCATGTGGTGAAACAAACATTTTGATTAGTGGAAGTTGATGTTAGTCATAGATGACATGTCGTTGGAATGTGAGGACCTAGATAAAATATTGGTATTATTTCTAGTTTTGTTGGTTTCTAACATGGCTAGTTTGGTTAATGAGGCACATGCATTTGATTCTAAATGTTTTGAAATGAGGTCAAAACTCAATAGTGGGGAGACCATTGAGAGCTTGGAACTGAATGTAAATTCAATATTGTGTTATCATAATTGGTTGGTGGTACCAGTGGTTTGTCAAAAGGAAATTCTCAGAGCATATCATCATTCTAGGAGTGTTGTCAATCCTTGAATCCAAATTTTGTATAAGGTGTTGAATGCATAGTTTTTGTGGGTTGGTATGAAAAAGGATGTGGCCGAGTTTGTATCTATATTCTTGACTTGTTATCAAGTAAAGGGAGAGCATCAACGACTAGTAGGAAAGATGCAATATTTACCTATGCCAATTTGGAATTTTGAAGAAATAAGGTTGGATTTTGGGACAGATATTCTATGAACGGCTTGGAAGCACAATTATATATGGGTGATAGTGGTTCGGCTCACTAAGACGTCCCATTTCACCCCAATTCATGAATCTCATACGATGGGGGTCTGTCCAAATCCATTATCGGGGAAGTGGTAATGAATAATGTTTTCCTAATTTCAATTGTATCAGATAGAGATCTGTGGTTCACATTTCATTTGTGGAAATCTTTACAGCAAGCCCTTGGGACACATTTGACGATGTCCATGGTGTATCATCCTCAGACAGATGTCTAATACGAGAGGAGGATATAAAATTTAGAGGACATTTTAAGGGTTTGTGTGATGAATTTTGGTTGTTCATGGGAGTATCACTTACCATTGGGGTAGTTCTCTTATAATAATAGTTATCAGGCTTAAATACATATGGATCTATTTGAGGCATTGTATGGAAATCTGTGCTTTTCTATGCTATATTGGGTTGAAACGGGTGAGACTTTAATGATTGGACCGAGCCTGGTCCAATATACTATTTAGAAGATCATGTTGATCATAAAGAGGATGAAGATCGCTCAAAGTCATCAGAAATCACATGCATACTATCATCGACAACTATTGTCTTTCATGGAGCGTGATCATTTGTTTTTGAGAATCTATCCTAGGTTGGGACATCATCGGTTTGGAAAGTAGGGTAGGTTATCTCCAAGGTATTTTGGTCCTTTTGAAATACTTGTAAATATTGGAGAGGTGGAACATTGTTTGTCTTTTTCACTATGGTTAAATGATGTGTAAAATGTGTTTCATTGCCGCCATTGAAAAATAATCAGCCGAATTGTAACCATGTGAGTCACTGGGATCATGTTGATCTAGAATCGAATTCTTCTTTGGTGTATGTGCTAAGGGGGATTATGTATAGGAAAGAGGATTTCTTGTGTGGTAACAGAATCAGTTTAGTTTGTGCTTTGTCCCAGCATGGTCAGATTTAGGAGGAGACTTGAAAGCGGGAGAAAGAGATTGTCGATCAATGGGCCGAGATCTTTCAACAAAGAAATAGTTCTCAATATTCTGAGGATATAAATTCCAATGTTGTGAATAATATAGGACCACATTTAGAGTTATGTAGAATTTATTAATATGGTTTATATGATTAAAGTTCTTGGGATGAGTTTAGAAGAGGTCGAGAGAATTTTTAATGGTTTTGGAAGGTTTTGGAGGCCATTTTAGGGCTGCATAGTTTGAGCACGATTCAGGGAAACCGTGTGAGATCCTAGTAAAACTGTGCAAGTTGAGGAAGTGGGACCCCACACAATTTGCACACGGTTTTTCTAACCGCATGGGGAGGCCGCTTGAGATTCTCTTTGATGTAGTGGCATCTATATGATCAGTGTACAGTTTGTCAAAACATTTGAGAAAACCATACTGCCCATTAATATTGGGTTTTTTAAAAATGTGAATAGTCGATATTGAACTAAATCACTAAAAACATTGTCACACTCAAATCTCACTTGGGATTTTCGGTTCTCAAAGGTTTGAGGGGATCTCCCACTCATTTGGGAGTGATTCGAAGGGGTTTCAAGGAGGTTTGAAGGTGGTTCCTCCCATCTAAATCTCTCCTCTTATATTCCTCATAGTTTCTCTCTAGATCTACTCTTCCCCCTTTTAGTATTAACTAGATCTACAACCATGATATGTAAATCTAGGGTTTTTTTCATTATAAAGTGATGATTTTTGGTCCTTTTCATGATAGGGAAGAGGATCTAGAGCGGTTTCAGATGTGTGTTCACCATATTTGTGGTGCGGTTGCATGTTGGTCAACTTCATCGGAACCCTAAAGGTAGGTGGCTTCTATCCCAATGCTACTTGGTCATAACTAGTGAATTTGGTTTCAAGTAATTATTACGATTGAAAATTAATTGTGAATATGGTGTGCAAATCTTGTAGGATACCCTTTGGGTAATGATTTTGGGATTTTTGGGAGAAATGTGATATTCTTGAAAGAGGGGTTTTTTATTTGATTTTAAAATGTATATTTTAAAATCTGTTTCTTGGGTTGTATTATGAAAATGGTTTTTCAAAAAAATTATTTAAAAATGTCTTTTATTGGAAGGGGATGTGGCATGGAAAATGATATAAAGATGTCTTCAATAAATGGTGGGTTTATCGATGTGAATTGGCTTGTGTTGGAAAAGGTTTTGTGCTTATTGTGTGGCCTTGGTGCATTATACCTACTGGTTGATTGAGTGTCATGGATTGTATTGATTGTGTGGATGTGGGGGGATGTCTCGTTATAATAGGTGATGGATATTGGATGGAAGTTCCACCATTATGGATAGTGGTCGGGAAGCACAACTAGTTGGAAATGTAGTAAATGGGATGGATGGAAGCCTCAACATTTTGGCTACCTTATTGTGTATTTCTTTTTAAGATGTAATTGGTTGGGATATTATGTGATTGTGCTATGTATTAATTCATAGTTAGGATTTCCCTTGTTTGACAGGGCTTGGTAATGGTATGTTTTTCTTATGGCAATGGTTTCACCATTTGATTTTTTATATAATCTGTTTTATATAAATGTGTTAATGGTTCGTTCCTAGTGGCATGTGTTGGGAAGCCATTTAGAGTAATAATACTGAGTATTTTTACTCACCCCCAGATTTGGAACCTTGGTTCTTTTGTAGATGTCATTTTCTGGGACATAGGTATGAGTAAAGAATCTCATTCTTCTAGCGGTTCAACCTGATGCTTTGGTGATGTTTTGGTGCTTGGAGTATGGAGCTTGGTGTGGAGCTCTAGATGGTGTCCTAGTTATTTGGGGATCTTCTTGTGTAGTATTCCACTTGGTACTCTGATTCTTTGTTTGGTTTTATTGGCATTTGGGAATTTTTATGTAATGGGGTGATTGTCCTTTAGTAATGTATGGGTTGGGATTCTATGTACACATGCATCATGTTGTTTTTTTTGTAATGGCATGTTTGGTTGGATGGTTCATCTCGAGGGAAAATCATTCCCAAATTTATTCTCGATGCCCTTGGAATTTATATCCATCCTTTGGAACCATGGGAACATCGCTTAAGGCCATGTAACTCCTCCTCCACCTTCTCAAGACATTGAGGAGGGGTGGGTTGTTACACCATACTTTTTGTTAAGGTAGATATTATGTTGTTTTTCAAATAAATAAATCTTTGTCTGGATAGTATAAGTGGACATGGTCCAGACACATATGTACCTAAATGTAATTACTCTAAAAATGGTGCATTTGGCTAAACCCGATCATTACTCGATGCATGAAAATAAGCCTTATCACACACATTGTTTGACACTCCTGGGGAAATCCTTAGGACAATTAACATTTTCATTAATGAAATTATAATGGAATAAAAAATTGATATATCCCAAAATAACCATGTTTATGATTATGATATTATATATGCATAAAATTTTCAATTTATTTAATGTAATTAACTAGTTATGAGATTATAAATTTTATATTATAATGATATGATCCAATATAGTATATCCCATAATTAAATATTGAACCAAGTAGAAGGAATGATTACCACATCAATCAACATAATACCAAGAGTAAAAATGATAATTTATTTCATTGGATTAATCTAATTTCTATAAAGGGAACTAGTCACCCAATAATTCTCATTGTATGAAGATATAATATCATGTTCCAATTGGGCATAGAAATACTTATCTATATATTATTACATTGAAGGTATGCAAATGAATAAGAGGATGAAATTGAAAAAATAGATAAGGGGGTGAGCGGAATAAAGGATTGTCCCACCTGATATAATTGTGGATAGAGATACATTAGTTCTTACTTAAATGGAAGGTGAGTTATCTACCAATGTGAAGATAAATTCCACATTTTTATGATTGAATGTGAAGGAAAAATGATTCCAATGTATAATTATTAAATATTATGGAGAGGGGACACTGTAAATATTAATGTCTCGATTATTAAGTTAATATACCTCAAAATAAGATAAATGATCTTGTACAAGCATAAACTATAAATTTAGATGAACTGGGATGATTAACATGGTTGAATTTGGATACAAAAATTATATCATTTGATTATTTTATCAATTATATCCTTGTTATAAGAATAATGAAATGTTTAAGGATTGTACTATAGTAATTTTTAATTATGGATTTGAAAGCGTATATTGAACGATTCCAATGTTAGAGAAAAATGATTCAGTGGAAAGTTGAGGTTCATGTAATTTAAATTATTTATATACATTATACCCATCATTATACCCATACAAATAAACTACCTATGAAAAATAGTTATCCCCACAAAATATAGATGTTAGGCTGTACATACGCATGTGTGGTGATTTTATTTATAATAAGTGAGATAAAAGGTGGAATGTGGTTGTTACATAATCATAATAAAATTTCATAATATAGGTTCTATTTTATTTATTATAAAATAATGAAATCAACTCATGAAGGGGGAGTAGAATATGTAAAGAACATGGATGAGTTGGTAAAACAATTACATCTTCTTTAGTGGACCTCCTTTATATATATTCTCAAGGGATATAGTGTTGGTCTTTCAAGAAGATAAGGATATCCAAAACATTGATATGGATGTTGGGAAGATATATTTTTATATTTTGGTTTATAGATAAGGCTTAATGTGTTGTGATAAGTGAGGAAGGTGGTTCTCTTTTATAACTGAGGTGATGGGCACTTTTGGGAACTCTAAAAATATTAATTTAATGTAAAATAATATTCAACATAAAATGGATCCAAATTCTGTTATATAAAAACAATAATGATAATGGGTCCAAATATTCTCATAAAATAATTTTTAGACATGTTTAGGTCACATTCATAACCATATATTTTGGATTTATCCCCTAGTTAAGCCATTTAACTGTAACCATCAAAACATGGTGTTTTAATATGTAAAGGTTTATATAGTTATTATACTATTACAAAAGAACCCTAAAGTTATTCTAGATGAAAAATTTAACCATATACAAATCATTTGAAAAAAATATAATATTTTTAGGAAATTTATATCATTTAATAAAATATTATTTATTCTATACAATCATTAATCTCAATATTGAAAATATTTATTTCTTGACATTTACAAAAATATAAATACACATGATAACTTCTTTAAAAACCATTTATACTTATCTAATATATTTATTTAATCTATAAAATTCTTTTATTATGTTAATTAATCCAAATTATGTTTATTTTAATATTTTTACTATAAATTATTTTATATTTCTATTAATTAATAAATTATTGCATCGTTATTGTATAAGCCTTTAATGTAATTATTTATTTCATAAAAATTATATATAATTTCCAATGATAAGGTAGATAATTTTAAATTTAAAATAACAATTTATAGTATAATTTATCTTCCCAATATCCATCTATTAAAAATTAAATATTTTTAAAACTATGAGTATGACATCTTTGACTCTTCTTTAAGTAAAATATAATAAATGACATAATCTCAACAAAGTGGCATCAAAAGGTTATAATTTTAGAAAAGGATTACTGTGGTCAAAACTCAAACATACAATGAAATTTGGACAACTTTTCCGGTCATTTTCCAATATTTAAAATATTATTTTTACAGGTAATTACATGATTTACCCATGACTGTGGTAATAAAAAATATTACATAAGTTTCTATACATATTCCAAAAAATGAAAGAAAATATTTTTATAAATTGAATCTATTGATTCAAAATATTAAATTACATTTTAAAAATTCAAAACATGGATGTTTCCTTAATTAATTTAAAATTAATCCCATTAATTGGATGAGAAAACATGTTATTAAATATTGTACATGAAAAATATTGAAACACTTTTATATCTAAATTCAATGAAAAATTGATACCAATGAACTAAATTGGTTTAAATGATAAAAATATACTTATACATTAAATCCAACCAAATATATAATATAACACCATAAATTATATTGATTATAAAAATTTTTTAACTAAAAATAGTATTTTTAACTATTCATATAAACATGGAACTTGTAAGAAAAATAAATTAATTCAAGAAAAATAAAATTTTATATAACTATTTAGAAGAATACATTTTTACGATTATAATATATAAATGTTTCAAAAATTGGATATAAGATAGGTCCTCCATTAAAAGGCAGTAAAATTTCCTTTAGATCAATATAGCTTTTTATGCAAAAAATTGGGTCTCTTCTTATGTTATACCAATAAAATATATTGGATGAATATTGAATATATTTTTTGAATATATAAAAAAATATTTCATTAATATAGTTTATTACATGAAATTAATTTAATTTACTAATAAAAATTCATTTGGGAGCATAAAAATAAAAATATTTCTTTTATATTCAATTAGTTTATTTTATTATTTCTAATTAATGTGTAACCAATGAATTCATCTTATATTTTTATAGAATATATATTTTCAGAAGTTAGTAATTATTAATTATAACTATAAATATAAATTCTATGTCATAATGGATACTTATAAATAATAATATTTAGTTTGTTTAATCTCATTATTGCATGCAACATAAGTTATCGAAAAAATTCAATTTAAAAAGAGACCTACCATAAAAATAATTGGGTGGTACATTATCCCCTACTTCATATATTATATCCTCTAAATTATTGAATTTGGGTTCTGTGACTGTAGTTTGACTATTCGAAATACTTTTATTGAAATCCCACATCGGAACAAGGGTTGATAAAACATCCACATAAAAATATAGAATGTGAAGTACAAATGTCAATAGAGATAGAACATACTAGGGTTCTATATATGAAAAAATGGACATGGAAGAAAAATATAGACCTCAATTTATAATGGATTGTGATAGAGATCAGGCCAAGGATAAATTTAACAATCCCAAATATACAAATTTGTGATGATCTGAGGGACCATTTGATTCATCAGAAAAGAAGGCACTAGGATTACATTTTTGTATTCATGGTCTTTTGTATAGAGTTGAAGAATTATTTTACTAATAAGATAATAAATTAATTTATTTATTTTCATAAAATCACCATAATATCATCATTTGGTTATTCTTTGATATATTTTAACTTCATCTATTAGATTTGAAATGAAAGTCCAAAATCATCTTTTTACACCTAAAGCACATTCAAGGAATCATGAAGTCCCCAAGAATTTCCGTCATCCTCTAAATGTTATCTGAAACCAAAAATATTAGACAAAACTATCAAATATATCGTAATTTAACCTCACACAATAATATCCAATGTTATAATTTCTCCATTTAAACCATAATATTTATAAAAAATAATTCCATGCAAATAAAAATTCCCAAAAGGTCTCAAAATATTCGAAATCAACTATAACACCAGATTCCAAAACCAACATAATATAGATATTATTTAAACATTACAAATATTTTATCACCTTAAAAACATTAGTGAAAACATTCTTTCCTTAAAATCCATAACTATGTAGAACAACAATACAATCCTTATATATCTCATGATTATTATAAGTAGAATATAAAAACAAAATTCTTGAATCCATAAACAAAAATACATAAATTATTCTACTTCAACTATAGTAACAAAATAATATTGATCATTAAGCTTTTTATTTTTTGAGATATATTTTTTTGACGATTAGAACATTTATTTGCATAGTTCACTATTTCACTATAGTGAAAACACTAGATATTAGTATTTTCATTCATCCCTTTACATTATTTTTCCTAGATACCATTTTATCTTCACTTAAAAAATATCCACACCTTTCAACCAATTCCCATGGGGATTCTTTAACCAAATATCACATGTTTGAAAATCCATCAATCCATTTTTCCATTTATCCATCTCTTAGTCCACCATCCTCTTCATATCATTCATTATGTTAATGTCAGATGAAATGGATAATTTCTTCTCCATCTTGATATCTCATAAGACTATATATGCATATGATGAGACATATTTTGGAGACTTGTGCACTATGGAGGAATGGATTTAACCGATCAATGAAACAATCAATCTTTCCCTTTGAATTATGTATATAATCTGTTGTATTACATGCTATCCTTGAAAAGTTGTATTAATATTTAGAAACATTATCATCCTCCTTTTATCTTGAATTAATGAACTTTCTATCCAAAACATCTCACACTTCCTCAGGGAAATATTTTTACATGATTTTTTTTAAAATCCTTCCATTTCATGCTTAGAATTCCTCTAATTCTTTAATGTTTGTAATCGGTGGACACCATTGATTTTAATATCCCTAGAGGTGTTAAATTTACATGACATCCTTCTCTGTTTCATTATGTCCCAAATAAAAAAATACTTTTTTATTTGTATCTTATCCATTATTCAATAAAAATGTGTTTTTAGTACCATTGAATGATGGATGTTGTTGATAATTTTGTTGTATAACATTGTTCCACGAAATTGTTGATTAGAATTCACCATACGAGTAAGGTAATTTTTCATACTCTAAGTCAAATTTCCCAGTAAATTTATATATTTCTCGACATTCATCGCAGATCCTTCTTCAACATCACTATCTTTCCTAAGAGTTAATTACCTAAATGGATTATGTGTGTTGGTATGATTTTCACTCCTTCCACTAGGTTGAATTTATAAATAATGGAATCAATTGGATTAGGTTGTAAATTAAAATTCATAATCTAGAAATATAAAAATGAATAACATAAATTTAATATTTATTAATAGAGAATATCATAATCAAAATAATTGTTTCATTGGGGTCATATTTTATTTTAAATCCTTCATAAATTTTTTAAATAAAATTCTATTTAAATCGAGAGTATCCCCCAGGAGTGTGAAACCAATAATATAGTAAGGCATGTTGTTGTGTACTAGTTTATGCCAATTTAGGCCAGACTCACCTTGTTGGAGTTGTTACCCCTAGATACATCTATTCTAGAACCATTTCCACTTATAGTATCCAGACAGGGATCTATTTCTATGATGAACCACATAATCTCTACCTTAAAAAAATTCTAGAATGTTATTATATTATTATCCTCAAAGTCTATATTAGGGTTAGGTTACCTAATCATTGTTTTCTTATTCTATTTTTCAAGGTTTCTACTAATCTTTCATTGATACCAACTAAAATGACCCTGACCCCAGTAGCATGGAGACTGCACCATACATTGATACATTGGCCTATGATATAAGGAATCACATCCCTAGGGACCAAATAGTTTAGAATTATAGGTAAAATATATACATACTTTTAATCTAAATTAAATTTTGAAATAGATAATAAAAAATAATATCATTATTTATACAATTATTCCCCCTTTCTGTAGACTTTCATATTAGTCATAACACACTTATTGGAATCTTGTGAAAATGATGAATCATATGAAAGGGGTGAGGTAAAGGAATTAGTAAGGGTATGTGTACAGTATAAGTTTTGTGTAAATATGGAATAAACAATATGGAAAGGTAAATAAATGAAACACATTCCATTTAAATAATCACATTATCTAGGAAACATGACCATAGATATTCTAACTAATCAAATAATCACATGGAATAATAATAATGATGGAATTATTAATGTTGGAAGTATAAACTATCAATATCTATCTACATGATAGCTAATTTAATGATCAATATTCATAAGGGTTTGAGTTTTTTGGTAGAAACACATCTGTTTTGTTCAATGACATATCCACCTGATAATTTAAAACTACATAGAAAAAACTTGAAAGTGGTTTTTAACAACTGATTTCACCTGAAGAGACTTAAAGATGCATATAGGGGAAGTATCAGTCCCCTCCCATCACATAATAATTCCAATGAATTCATCATATGAAAAGTTTGGAACATAAACAACAAGAACAGTCATATTGAAAATCTATCATAAGAAATGTGAATACTTCAACCATAAACCATAAATGGTATTAAAATAGAATATCCAAATTCAACTGATTTTAAATCATTTAATGAAATAAGATAAATTATATCATAATATAAAAACTTCAATTGATATTAATTTTCAAAATAGGAAGTTTACATAAATTATTATACTCTAATAAAATCATTGATTTTTTTGATAGAAATTTATTTCTGACTTTGAAATGATTTATTAAAAATTAAAAGTAATTATTAATGAAAACATATATTTGAAAATATGACAATAAAATTGTAATGGGTTCTTAAAAATGTTAAGGTGTTATGATGGAAAAAAAATCAACTGACACACCATAAGTTAAAAAATATACCTTCTGTCCAAAAAGTCAGGATGTACCTTGTTTGGAAAAATAAAAATCGTTTTATTTCTGAAGAATTTATAAAAAAATTTCATAAAAGTTAATTTTAACATTAATAAAATAATAATAATAACAGTTGGGGTAAAATATATAGGATTCATGACATGGATGATAAATGTTCCCCAGTATATAATTATATATATAAACAATACTAAATAATAATGAGATTGTGAAATAACCATTACCTTGAACATTCCTTTAGTTGAGAATACTTTAACCTCATGTATAACAGTTTAAATCATGTTATCTTTCATTCTATAAATGTATAAAAATTTATGACATCTTGTATGATCTTCTTATATCATTTATTAAATAATATTATTTTGTTACGATTGTTTCAGGTGTTAACAAATTGATTTTTTCTATGCATTTTTTATCATCTAAGAATGATTATTATTCATAGGATATGAATCTTTAATATACCAAATTATATTAAATTGATATATATAATAATTACTCATTTTATACATCTTTATAAATATTCTTGAATGGTTAACATGGGAAATTAATCACATCGCGTCTTCGAGATGGTAGGTTGTACGTATGCATGAGTGACAGTATCATTCACTCAATGGTGAAAGGGCAAGGAATTAAATAATATATTAATTATAAAAAATAAATATATTTTATTATTTGTAAAAAAATTACTGATGAATAAAATATTACACCACGACGTGGAGACAGTAGGTTGTACGTTCGCACATGTGGGGATATCATTTTTTATAGGATGGATACAAGGTGGACTATGTTTTATCAATGATCATAATAAAAAACTAATATATAGGTGATACTATATTTTTTCCATTTTCATTTAAAAAACTCATTAATAAGATGTATAATAAGGATTAACATTAATTGGTTGGTAAGAAAATTACCTCTTCTTTTGTGGACTTCCTTTAGATCTCTTCAAAATGGATATAGAGTTCAATATTTTGGAAAAAAACGACATTCATTTCATGGATAAGGATGTTGAGAGGGTAAATAAGAAGTTTTTTATCAGTCTATAACGCTCAATGTGGGGTTAATAAGTGAGGGAGGATGTTTCTATTTGTAATTGAGGTGAGGGGCACTTTTTGGGAAGCCTAAAAATATTAAACCAATTTAAATTAAATTTAAATATTAAATAGATCCAAAGTGATTAATTTAGATTATAATAAGGGGATGAGTCGAAATCAACTCAACCAATAAATTTTTGACATGTTTAGGTCGCATTACTACACTTACCATTTGGATTTATCCCTTAGTTAAACCCTTTGACTCTTACTGTGACAACATGTAATTTTACTTATTAAGGGTTAACATGGTAACTGAAAAAGGCCAAAATAACCATAAATGGATCATTGATGAAATATTTATCCTTATCCCAATCATATATTCTAATTTTTTATTTTTATTATTTTTATATCATTTAAAAAAATATTATTTATTTTAAGGAATCATTAATGGCATTTTAAATACTATTGATTTCCTGACTTTTATGAAAATGTCAATAGAAAAGATAACAAAAAAACTATAATACATACCTAATATGTATAGTTCATCTATAAAACTCTTATATCACATTAATCATTTCAAATTATATTTATGTTAATATTTTTAAAATCCTTTATTTGATATTTCTATTATTTAAACAATTACTGTATAAGCATTGTATATGAATTTGTGGTAAATATTTATTGACTAAAAATTAATTTTAAATTAACATTATAAAGGATTAAATTTTAAATTTTAAATTACTATTTATGGTATAATTTATCTTCTATATAAACCAATTTTAAAAATGGTATAGTTATTAAAATATGGGTGTGACAACTTTAACACTTCATTAAATAAAATATAATAAAGGTCATACTCTCTCCCAAGTGGCTTAAAAATGGTTATAATTTTGGCCTGAGGATTATATTTGTTGAAACAAGCCGATACAATGATATTTTGACAAGTAAATGAGTAATTTTACAACATTTATTATTTTTTTAACCCTTAATTATCTGATTTTCCATTGACTGTGGTAATATAAAATATTACTAAAGTCAGTATTAATATTCCCAAAAAATAAAATAAACCAATTAAAATAAAATGGACCCATAGACTCCGAAAATGGAATCCTTTTTTAAAAATTAAAAAAATTGAAGTTTCAGTAATTAAATTAAAATGATTCTCATTGATTGGGTGAGGAAATATGTTTTTATAGTTTAAATATGAAAAAGATTGAAACACTTATATATTTAAATTCTTTATAAAATTGATTAAAATGAACTAAATATTAAGAAATGACAAATAATAATATAGTTGTACTTTAAAACTAATCAAAAATATAATTTAACACTATAAACTATTTTGATGAAAAATTTCGTTTTCATTTAAAAATTAGCAATTTTCACTATGAATCGAAGCATGAAACTTATTAAAAAAATAAGAAAAATAAACCAATGTAAAATTTTACATTATGATTTAAAATAATAATTTTATTTTTTCAAATATATCATTCATATGCCTCAAAAATTGGATTTAATATAGATTTTTCTTTTAAATTTATGTATAAGTGCCATCATAATAATAGAGGTTTTTATGCATAAAATTGTGTTTGTTATTATTTTATTCCTATCATATATATTTTGTGAATATCAAAAATATTTTATTGAATATAATGAAAATATTTTAATAATATAATATATTAATTTTAATTAACTTAATGAATGATTTAAAAATTCTTTTGGGAGAAAAAATACTACTAATTTTTTATATTCAATTGCTTCGTTTCTAATTAATTGGTAACCAATGATTTCATTATATATGTTTATAAAAAAATATATTTTCAGAAGTTAGTAAATAATATTCATAACAACTAATATAGTTTCTAGGTTTTAACAGTTACATTTAAATTTCAATATTTAGTTGTTTGTTTAATCTCATTGTAGTGTGTAATATAAGATATCAAAAACAATAATTTAAAAAGATTCAAACCATAAAAATCGGGGGTGTTACGTGACTACCTAGGAGAACCCATTAAATGTGGGATAGTGGGATTTTCCATATTTTGGGCACATATTTCGTACCATGTGATCCAACTATGTAACGCTCCACCTTGAGGAAGAGGCTAGAACACCGTTAGCACATGATTTGTGTTAAATCAGCATGGTTAAAAAACTAGATCCTAAAAAAGTGTATCATGGTAAATATTTTGTTTTATAGACTCCTTACCCACCAAACCAACCCTACAATAATATTTATTACTCAAAAAGGATATATAACCCATCCTCATCAAATTGGAAGCGATTTGGAGGCATTTTTGGGTCCTTTGAAGCAGGATTCTCAAAGTAATTCACCATTTATAGTGGTTTTCATTGGTTTCTATAAGATCTAATTCCATCCCTCTCTTGGTTTCATAGATCTGGTCATATATGGATATAACTATGGGATTTTATTCAAATCCTATTTATATTTTTATTTTTGATGATAGATGAAGATAGCTAAAGTGGGGTTTCAGAGATTCACCCTGATTTCGTTGGTGTTTCTGTAACGACCCAAAGTTTCATTAATGGAAATCCCTATTGATCTAATAAAATGTCTCTTTATGTTTATATAAAATTTCAACTTCTTTGGTTTTATGTTATGAATTTTGACCGTTGCTAATATAGTTGTTGAACAGTTATCACATGATTAGTATAAAAATAAGACTTTAACAAATCCAATTTACTCAGACAAAAGAAGCGATGGCCTCAACCATTAGAATTGCTCCTTACAAAGCCCATTTGTCGAAGATCGGAAAAGAGGTGGCATACTTGTGCTTCGCTCATGACCAAACCCAAGCTGAGTTTCACCATGTCATGGTCGAACAAGACCATCTACGTGAAAAGTGGAAGTTGATAGAGATTACCACTCGAGCGATGTTATCCGAGCCACCCCAAGAGTCTGTCACCATCGCCCACCTTACCCTTAGGTCTTATGCGGCTATTTTATGGGGTTGTGTAACAAATATCTAGTACTATGTTCATGTATATTATTTTTATATATAATAATGAAAATACCTCCTTGTCATTTTTGATACATTGTAAATAGTTTTTAAATAAAAAATAGTGTTTTTAATTATTATTTAATTAAGAATTCTATTTTTTTAAATTAAGGGATTTTTGAATTAAATAATATTTTAATAAAATAGTATTATTGAATTAATTTTTATTAAATATAAATGATATTAAAATTTTATGAATGCAATTATAATTTTTATTGTGGTTTGAAAGCCACTTCTGTCAAAACCCGTGAATTTGGGATAAATGTCAGTTTTTATATTAAAAGTGAAAATTAACATATTTAGAAAATGATTTAGATAAAATAAATGTTATTTATGTTATTAGGATGTAAAAATTATCCAACGGTGAATTTTTAATAATTTTCTGATATAATAAAATGTTTGTGTAAAAATTAAATACCGTTTAAATATATAATTTGTTTTATGACATCATAATGACCCAATAGTGATGTAATAAAATACTATAAGCTTTATGTTTGGCCAATATATGTTTTACCATTAAAATAATGTGATTTTGGGTTTGTTTTACTTACTTTTCCAAGCATTAATGGACCCCTCAAGACTTATTAAACATCTTGTCTTTTGAAATTAATTTCCATTGGAGTGTGACTCACCTCCACATAAGCAACCCTATTATTTTAAGAAGTTCGGACATTTTCCTTATAAAATATGGTTTTCCTCTCCCCTTTTCCAAAAAACATGGGAAAAAACCATGGGATGGTTTGTGTTTTGGATTAATTTAATATAAGGTGTCCCAAACCTAAATAATAAAGAATTCCCTCACCTTTCCTATATAAACCCACCCAAGCTCCCACTTACACCTCACTCAATGACTTTGGAGTTCGTCCAACCTCTACCCTACTCTCTCTAGAATCCTCCCAAGGTTCCCCAAGCTCCTAAGAAGCCTCTCAGAAGCCTCTCTCTAGCCTTTGGAAGCACACATCCACGTAAGGGGTTTTTCTTCCTTTCTCATTTATGTCAATTTTATTTAAGTTGAATTGCCCTTTTAATTTAAATTATGAATGTTGGGGTATGGTTTTGCACCTCCGCCATACTTCCCTATTAGTTTTTTAATTATGGTAGACCCCTTTATCTCTCATTAAGTGCCTCCCATGTACATATGTTACTATGCCAAAATTCTGAAACGAACTTCTCTCTCTTCATTGACATTCATGCAATAATTTTTTATCATGAATCTAAATTCCATTACAATTGTTGGGACATGTATCTATATGACCTTATTACTTTCCATTACATGTAAATATGATGAGGTACCCCTTTCTCTCTCATAAACCATTTTTTTGTAAATTCTTATGTCACGCTGTTACGCTACCGAAATCGCACCGATTTTCGAAGGCAATGTCATTTTGTAGTGGATACCATGCCCATTTCTCCATCAAGGTTTTTCTCCTTTATGCACATTTACTTATTTTTTAATATGTTTCATGTATGAATTCCACATTCCTTTATCGTGGAATAAATTATTATGTTTTATGAATCCATGTTTTATGATCCATGTGGCATACTTATGCATGAAATGAAATGTTTAAGAATGGTACACACTTATAGCGCTCCAATGAATTGGGTAAAGTATAGTAACATGATACATCATGTGCAATGAGTGTTGACTCATGATAATTCACGTATAATGAGGGTTTACTCGTGCTTAATGTGCAATTAGGATTAAATGATGCTCTATGTGCAATGGGCCATGGATCATGCTAATTCCATGTTAAGTGTTGTTTCTACATTTCGATGTTATGATTATCATGCTTTAACATGCTTTTTTGTTCATGTTTCTTTTATGCTCTATTGATATTCCTAGTGTCTAACATGTATTGTACTCCTCATGTTATTCTATGTGTACTCCCTTACTGGGATTTATAGCTCACCCTTTTCTTATGCATGTCCTTAGGTTATCCCATGCAATGCTAAGTACGATGGAATGTAGTGGTAATATAAAGGAAGATTTCAATAAAGATGGTGTATTTTCATGTTTAATGTATTTATGTAATGATTCTAAGCCCCAAAGACACTAATCCTCTCTATCTTCATTGTTGTATCATGTGATTTTTTATGTAATAAATCATGTTTATGTTTGCAATAAGAGCATGGTTGTCATAGTTGGTATCAGAGGATAGGTTTAGTTATTTTTGGGATTAGGATTAGAAAACCCTTGTAAAGAATTATAGACAAGACTAATTATAAAAAAAAACATCCCTACGGTTTGGTAAGTACTGAGTAAGTGGTTTATCAAAGAAATACATCTCTGTCTGGATATGAGCAGGTAGAGGCGGCTTTGGCACAGATGTATCCTAGGGGTAAAACCCGAAAACACCGCTTTGAGATAGACTCGAACGAGAACTGGTGCATGAAAACGGGCCTTGATGCACTCCTGGTTACGACACTCCCGGGGGATATGTTTTGATAAATTAACAAGATTAGTATGAACCCTTATTAAGGGAATTAAAAAAATTCCCCTAAGAATATATGTTATAAAGTAGATCCTAAAAATCCCAGATTGAAGCCTATAGACTCATGAGTTAAGGAAATAAAAGTTTATTTATAAGTCATCAACTTTTGTCTTTGGATTTCCCTTTATGTGTTATCCCAAACATTCCTTTTCTTCCACCCAATGTCCGGTAATAAAAGGACTCGGGCTAACAACCGTTTTGAAGATCAGTGTGATGACTGTACTAATGAGATGCTCAATCCAATGGGAGCGGGAATCACGAATTTTGTCAATATTCTCTCTAAGCTAACTCATGTTTTGAATAGAAACACGGGTCAAGAGGAACGTTCAACCCCACTTAAAAAAGAACAAGTCACTATCGAGAGCTTCATGAGACAAAGGCCTCCTACTTTTAGTGGATCATCCGACCCCACGATCGCTGAACAATGGATCAACTCCATTGAAAAGTTCTTCTCCATCATTAAATGGTCTGAACAGGAGAAGGTTCTCCTGACAGGATTATCATATGGAGGGTGAAGCTGATCAATGGTGGAATTTGATCAAAAATAGGAAGCCTAAGGAGGAGATTGAGGCGTTGGAATGGAAGGATTTCCGGAAGATGTTTTTCGATAAATTTTTTTCACGCAACCTCCGGCTTAAGATGGAAAGGGACTTCCTTTCCCTCAAGAAAAAAGATAAATCATCTGTTGGAGCATTCGAGGCAAACTTCATAAGGCTTGCACGTTACGCTTCCGGCTTTGTCGTTACCCACGAATGCAATGTTGACGGCTTCTATGGTGGGTTGAAGCCTAGCCTGCGGAAATCATTAACGATCCGTGACTTCGACAGCTATGAGAAAATTGTCCGATGTTCCCTAAAGGTCGAAATAGAGATCGGGGAATCTTAGGGGTGTCATGGGGACAAGAATCATAAGGTGGAATTCAATGCTAGCGGTCCGATGGATAAATCCAACAGTGCTAACAAGATCTAACACCCCACTTTCCAAATGTGCGGAAAGAAGCACCCTGGAAATTGCTTTAAGGGGATGAGGAAATGCTTCTATTGTGGACGAGAAGGGCACCTAGATGTTAACTGTCGGTAAGAAAGACCCACGGCTATGATATAAGAGAGGAATTCTCTGTTCGAACCTCAACGCGTTTTTCAATGCTACAAATGCAAAGAACCATGTCATTTTAAAAATCAGTGCCCTAATCCAAGTGTTTTCGGAGGCAACCAACAACCTCCAAGGCAACAAGGAAGAGATTTTGACATCACTTCTGCCGAAGTGAACCCCGACAACGAGGTGATGACAAGTACACTTGTAATTAATTCAAGAATAGGGAACATACTTTTTGATTTAGGTTCTACACATTCTTTTATATCTCTAATGTTTAGTAGAACAATCCCAGAACCACAAAAAATCATGGAAGTGAAGATGTCGGTGAGTACATAAAATGGGGAAATCATTTCATCCCATGAATATAAGTCCTCTCATGTTTTAATCTGGGGATTGAATTCCCCGACGAACCTCATCATACTCCCTCTGGTGTAATTTGATGAAATTCTTGGCATGAATTGGCTTTCCTTATATAGAGGCAACATAAACTGTCGGGAGAGGTAAATCACACTCTATATGGGGAATCGACCCCTGATTATTTATAAGTGTCGGGAGGAAGATGAATCTCCTTTAGTTCCATCATCTCATAAATGGATATTACTGCCCTATGAGCATGCATATCTGGATCAGATGATTGATTCCATGGAAGAAACCATCCTTGAAGAAATACCTATTGTGAGGGAATTCGTGGAAGTGTTTCCCGAGGTATTTCCTGGTCTTCCTCTTAGAATAGATGTTGAGTTCTCAATTGAACATATACCCGGGGCTATACCAATATCCAAGACTCCATATAGAATGGTTGTTGTAGAGCTTGAAGAAATGAAGAAACAACTACATGAGAATCTGGATAAAGGGTTTATACGCCCAAGTGCTTCACCATGGGGTGTATCAGTCCTCTTCGTCAAGAAGAAGGATGGGTCATTGCGGGTTTTCATCGATTATCATGAACTTAACAAAATAACAATAAAAAACAAGTATCCTCTCCCACGAATTGATGACTTGTTCGATCAGTTGCATGGAGAACAATACTTATTCAAGGAGGACTTGTGGTCGGGATATTATCAATTTAGGGTGAAGAAGGAAGATATCCCCAAGACTACTTTTCACACAAGATACGAGCACTATGAATTCATAGGAATTCCTTTCGGACTCACTAATGCTCCAGAAATCTTCATGGACTTAATGAATATATTCTTTAGAGATTACATTGAAAAATTTGTTGTAGTCTTTATAGATGACATTCTAATATACTCTAAAACCAAGGAGGATCATGAGGAGCAATTAAGAACTATACTAGAGACTTTGTGCAAGGAGAAGATCTATAAAAATTACAGCAAGTGTAATTTCTAATTGAAGGAGGTATCATTATTGGGCCATATCATCACAAGCAATGGGATATCTGTGGATCCCTCCAAAACAGATGCAATTGAGGTATGGATGAGGCCAACATCGATAACAGATATCTGTAGCTTCTCGGGGTTACCTAGATATTATCGACGATTTGTGAGAAATTTTTCACTATTGTCCAACCCTCTTACCAAGATAACTCGGAAGGGAGTAATGTTTTCTTGGAGTGATGAATGCGAAGAAAGCTTCAAGGAGTTGAAAAGGAGGCTTATCACTGTGTCGGTGCTCACTTTACCCACAAGTGGCGAACTTTTTGTGGTATTCAATGATTCTTCAAAGAAGGGCTTAGGCTGTGTGCTGATAGAGAATGATAAAGTTATATCCTATGCCTCAAGGCAGTTGAAAATCCATGAGCGAAACTATCCAACACATGATCAAGAGTTGGCAGCTGTGATCTTGGCCTTTAAAATCTAGCGGCATTATCTCTATGGAGAGGAATGTGAGATATATACTGACCACAAGAGTCTTAAATATATATTCACATAGAAAGAGCTTAATATGCGCTAGAGAATATGGATAGAGCTCATCAATGATTATTACTGATCAATACATTACCACCCTAGGAAAACGAATAAGGTGGCAGATGCCCTAAGTAGAAAGAACCCAGTGATTCTATCAGTGATGAGAATTGAGAAGGATCCAATATTCATAGACATGATGAAGATGGACATGGGAATCATAAAGAAGGGAACATCATCAATACTTTCAAAAATTATTTCCCAACCATATCTTTTTGAAATGTTAATGGATGCTCAAAAGGATGATGTGGGAATTCAAGAAAAAGTGGAAGCTATCAAAAAGGGAAAATCCTCTAAGTTTAATGTTAATAAAGGAGGAATTGTGCGGTTTGGGAAAGGAAAATGTGTTCCATCAAGTCCGGATCTAAAGAAGGAACTTTAGGATGACACACATAGTTCAAATTACTCTATTCACCTAGGAAGCACAAAGATGTATCAAGATCTCTGAGAAAACTTTTGGTGGGATAATATGAAGAAGGAGATCGCTGAATATACATCAATGTGCCTAGTGTGTCAGCAAGTGAAGGCAAAGTGGCAGAAGTCTAAGGGGATGATGTAACCATTGCCCATAATAGAATAGAAATGGTAGAACATCACCATGGACTTTTTCACCGGACTTCCAAGGACATACAAAGGCAACAATGCAATCTGGGATGTTGTGGATCGTCTTACAAAGACTGCACACTTCATTTCTATTCAGGAGGATTTCTCTTTGGATCAACTGGTACAAATATATATCAGGGAAGTGGTAAGCCTGCATGGAGTACCACTATCTATTGTTTCTGACCGAGATCCAATATTCATCTCTATGTTTTGGAGGAGTCTTCAACATACTCTGAATACTGAACTGAACTTCAGTACGGCTTTTCATCCTCAAACTGATGGTCAGTCCGAGCGGACTATCCAAATACTTGAGGAAATGTTGAGAGCGTGCTCAATGGACATTGATGGAGGATGGGATCAACATGTTCCTCTGGTTGAGTTCTCTTATAATAACTATTTCCACTCAAGCATCCAAATGGCACTATATGAAGCCCTGTATGAGAAAAGGTGCAGAACACTAGCATGTTAGGTTGAGGTCAGTGAACGTAAGATGCTTGGACCAGAAATGGTCGAGGGAATAATGGAGAAGGTGAAAACCATTCAGCATCATATCAAGGTAGCCCAGAGTCGACAGAAGAGTTATGTAGATAACCTTCGACGAGACCTTGAGTTTAACGTTGGAGACATGGTTTTTCTACACATATCTCCATGGAAGAAGGTCATGAGGTTTGTAAAGAAAGGGAAGTTAAGTCCAAGGTACATTGGCCCCTTCGAGATTCTTGATCCGATCGGGGCTGTGGCCTATCGACTAGCACTTCCACCTACTATGGCAAAAGTACATGATGTCTTTCATGTATACCTCTTAAGGAAGTACATACCGGACCCTTCACATGTACTCTCTTCTGATATGTTACAATTGGAAGATGATATTTCTTATGAAGAGAAACCAGTGAAGATCTTAGATTGTAGAGAAAAAGTTCTATGAAATAAGATAATGCCACTCATCAAGGTGTTGTGGAGAAACCACAAGTTTGAAGAAGTGACTTTGGAATCAAAGGAAGTGATGAAGCTGAGTTACCCACATCTATTTTAGTGTGGGAAAAGGAAAATTTCAAGGGAGAAATTTCTTAAAGGGCGAATATTGTAACGACCCAATGTTTCATTAATGGAAATGCTTCTTGATTTAATTAAATGTCTATTTATGTTTATATAAAATGTCAACTTATTTGGTTTTATGTTAAGAATTTTGACCGTTGAAAATATAGCCGTTGAATAGTGATCACGTGATTAGTATAAAAATACGACTTTAACAAATCCAATTTCCTCAGACAAAAGAAGCGATGACCTCATCCAGTAGAATTTCCCCATACGAAGCCCATTTGTCAGAGCTCGAAAAAGAGGTGGCATCCTTGGGCTTCGCTCTTAACCAAGACCAAGCTGAGCTTCACCATGTCATGCTCGAACGAGACCGTCTACGTGAAAAGTGGAAGTTGATAGTGATTACCACTCGAGCGAAGTTATCCGAGCCACCCCTAGAGTCTGTCACCATCGCACACCTTACCCTTAGGTCTTATGCGGCTGTTTTAAGAGGTTATGTAACAATTCTCTAGTACTATGTTCATGTATATTATTTTTTTATATAATAATGAAAATACCTCCTTGTAATTTTTGATACATTGTAAATAGTTTTTAAAGTAAAAATAGTGTTTTTAGTTATTATTTAATTAAGAATTCTATTTTATTAAATTATGTAATTTTTTAATTAAATAATATTTTAATAAAATATTATAATTAAATTAATTTTTACTAAATATAAATGATCTTATAATTTTATTAATCCATTTATAATTTTTATTAATGTTTGAAAGCCATTTCTGTCAAAACCTGTGAATTTTTTTATAAATGTCAGTGTTTATTTTAAAAGTGAAAGTTAACATATTTAGATAGTTATTTAGATAAAATAAATTTTATTTCTAGAATCAAGACGTCAAAATTATCCAATGGTGAATTTTTCATAATTTTCTGAGACAATCATATTTTTGGGTAAAAATTAAATACCATTTAAATATATAATGTGTTAATGACATCATAATGACCCAATAGTGATTTAATAAAACTCTATAAGCATTATGTTAGGAAAATATATGTTTTACCATTAAAATAATGTGATTTTGGATATTTTTGACGTACTTTCAATGCATTAGTGGACCCCTCAAGACTTATTAAACACCTTGTCTTTTTAAATTAATTTCGATGGGAGTTTGACACACCTCAAAATAAGAAACCATATTATTTTAAGAAGTTCGGACTTTGGCCTTATAAATTTTTTTTTTCATCTTCCCTTTTAAAAAAACATGGGCAAAAACCATGGTATGGTTTGTGGTTTGGATTAATTTAATATAAGGGGTCCCAAACCTAAATAATAAAGAATTCCCTCACCTTTCCTATATAAACCCACCCATGCTCCCACATAATCCTCACTCAAAGCCTTTGGAGTTCGACCAACTTCTTCCCTACTCTTTCTATAATCCTCCCAAGGTGCCCCAAACTTTCAAGAAGCCTCTCACAATCCTCTCTCTAGCCTTTGGAGTCACACTTCCATGTAAGGGTTTTTCTTCCTTTCTCATTTTTGTCAATTTTCTTTAAGTTGAATTTCCCTTTTAATTTCAATTATTAATGTTGGTGTATGGTTTTTCAAACCCCCCATACATTCCTCTTATTGATTTAATGATGGTATACCCCTTTCCCTCTCATTAAATTCCTCCCATGTACACCTGTTACTATGCCGAAATTCTGAAAGGAACTTCTCTCTCTTCTTTTACATTCAAGAAAAAATTTTGTATCATGAATCTAAATTCCATTAAAATTATTGGGACATGTATATATATGACCTTATTACTGTCCATTACATGTAAATATGGTGAGGAACCCCTTTCTCTCTCATCAACCATTTTTTATGAATTCTTATGTCACGCCGTTACACTGTCGAAATCGCACCGATTTTCTAAGTCAATGCCTTTGTGTAGTGGATACCATGCCCATTTCTACATCAAGGGTATTCACCTTTATGCACATTTACTTATTTATTACAAAGTTTCATGTATGAATTCCACATTCATTTATCATGGAATAAATGATTATGTTTTATGAATCCATGTTTTATGATTCATGTGGCACACTTATGCATGAAATGAAATGTTTAAGAAGGGTGCACCCTTATAGCGCTCCAATGCATTGGGTAAAGTATAGTATCATGATATGTCATGTGCAATGAGTGTTGACTCATTCTAATTCAAGTGAAACAAGGGTTTACTCGTGCTTCATGTGCAATGAGGATTAACTCATGCTCTAGGTGCAATGAGCCATGGCTCATGCTAATTCCATGTTAAGTGTTGTTTCCACATTTCCATGTTATTATTATCATGCTTTAACATGCCTTTATGTTAATGTTTCTTTTATTCTCAATTGATATTCCTATTGTCTAACATGTATTGTACTCTTCATGTTATTCCATGTGTACTCCCTTACTAGGCTTTATAGCTCACCCTTTTCTTATGCATGTCCTCAGGTTATCCCATGCAATGCTAAGTACGAGGGAATGTAGTGGTCATGTAAATGATGTTTTCTATAAAGATGATGTATTTTAATGTTTTAAGTTTTTATCTAATGATCCTAATCCCCAAAAACACTAAAACTCCCGATCTTATTTGTTGTATCAAGTTATGTTTTATGTAATAAATCATGTTTCTGTTTTTAATAAAAACAGGGTTGTCATAGTTTCCATGTTGTTATTCATTTTCTCCCAAAATTCTAAGGTAAGTGGCTTCACTTTTGACTTATAATGCAAAAAAATATAAGGATAAATTTAATGTTGGTTATTTTTGGGGAAATTTATTATGAACTTGTTTTGGAATCATTTACATAATCCCTATTTTGTGATGGATTATGGAATTGTGGATATTAGGTGTTTTGGTGGAAAGTGAAAATTGTAGATTGAATTTAATATGATGATTTTTAAATGGTTATATGGTTTTAAATCATGGAATTTTTTTTATTATGTGTTTTTTATAATGAAATGGTTTGTTGTTATGTTTTTCAATAAATTTTTGTTTTTATTTAAATGAATGCATTGCTTTAGCAAAGGATATGACGACATGAGATATGTGTTTAACGGATAAGCGTGTGTGTAATGGATGGATATTGGTCGTGAAGTACCACCATAAAAGGGGAATGGTTATGGATGTGATGTTACACTATAAATGGTAACACTAATATTGTGTGGTTGTGTGTGTGGGTTTTTGTGTATATGTGATACAGAATGGGTAATGCCAAAGAAATTCACAATATGGTTGAAATGACCTATTTGATTACTTTACATGGAACATGGGTTATTTGATCAATTTTTTTTGTATGGAATTGTTTTTCATTTTTATAATGTTTTTAACCATTTTAAATGGATATTATTTAAATTGTTTTATATAAATTTTCTAACATGTTATATCCTAATGGCATGAGTAGGATATTCATTTGGGGAAAGCCTACTAAGTTTCATTACTCACCACTACATTGGAACATTGGTGGTTTTGAATATATTTTTTATCGGGCCATTGGAAAAGGTAAAGTATGTATCTTATGTATTGTATAATCATGATACTTGGGATGTTTCCAGAGTTAGAGAATGGATCGTATTTGAGATTTGGAGTTTTGTTTTAGAGTATTTGGGTTTTATTGGTTTTATGTACTTTGATGTTTTGTAGTCTTCCAATATTGAACCCTTTTGATGTTTGGTTTTGATATAAATGTTATCACATGAGTTGTTTTACATTTTAATCACTAATAAGGTATTGGTATTTTCTATTCCATGATTGGTTGGTTGTTTTAATTTCAAAGGGAAAATCATCCCCCACTTGTTAATGAAGCCCTTAGAATTTCTTTCAAACTTTCAGTATCTTGGGGATGTCACATAAGGAAAATTAACATCCTTCCACATTCTCAATGAGCCTAGATCAAGCCAGGTTGTATGTATTGTGGCTATCTCTTTTTAAAAAAGTAGGAGTTTATGTAAAAACCTATATCATGCCACAATTGCAATGCGATTGGGTATATTTAGCGATATTGTCGTAGTACTCTGAGGACAGGTGTTTGGGATACTTCATAGGTGTCACAATCATTTTAATATTGGACATGATGATTTTAGAATAATAAATCTCATAAAAAATAGATCTTTAAATGGTGATTCTAAAAAATATCATGAATCCATAAAAAAGGAAATATCAACAGGAAAATAAGGGAAAAAGTGTTATGAGAAAGAATTTATATTCATCTGAGTAGGTGATTATGGTTGAATAGATTGAACCATCTACCATGAGATGTATGAAACTTCTTAATTCTACCCTTATGCAGGATTTTTCTGATATGAGTGCATACCACTCCTTTATTTCTATTAATAATGTAGATATGCAGGGTTTAAATGTTGAGATGATGTTTACTCACATAAAATTATAAACACTTATTGGTCAAAGAAAATGGAAATACTTTGTTTGTAGAGAATTTTATATATCTATAGATACATCTATTTGTTTTGGAGATCTATAATGTTTATATGGTTATCTATTATATAATTATAGTTATGGATTGGTTGAAATTGTTAATGGATCACATCAACTATTATACCAGATAGGTACATTTTACCACTCAAGATGGAATCGAGCATCTCTTTCAAGGAGACAGAAATGTAATTTTATGTGTAATGTGAATTTTGGAAATATCTTTTATAATGATCATGTACTAAATGGTGGATTTTACTTTTTAATAGATTTAAGCGATTGAAGATAGTAGTTTTCTATTGATTTTTAATTAGTTGCTTGATGTTTTTTGATAATTTCTTATGGTTTCCACTTATAAGGGAAGTAGAGTTTGTTATTTAACTCCTTATGGGGAAAAATATTAATTCCTTTTTACCTTACGAGATGAAACCAACAAAATGAAGTGAATTTTATGTTTTGTTATACGATCTAGAAATCAAAGGTTTCATTTGTCATATCACATATCTGTGGTAAGAACCAGTCATGTTTTTTAAAATTATAGATGGAAATATAATGTTGGGTGTTGATTATCGAAAGATTAATGATGTAAAGATAAATAATTTATATCTACATCCACACATCAATTATCTATTAGATCAATTAATGGGAGCCCAGTGGTTCTATAAGATTGAAATGTGATCAAAATTTCACCAATTCTGGGTTTAGAAGGAGGATATTCTGTAGATAGACTTTTGGAGTATATATGACCATTATTAGTATGTGGTAATGCCTTTAGGTATTACGAATGAGCTCGATGTAATTATGGTATTGAATAATTTGATATTTCATAGGTATTTGGATTCTAATTAAGTTGTGTTATTTGATGACATATTGAGGTATTCAAGGATAAGGGTCAAGCCTCAATAGGACTTTTTTATATTGTTAGGAATCGTGATATATCATCATTTGGATGCTAAAGTTTCAATGTTTGATTTTTGGATATATGAGGTAAATTTCCTTCACCATGTAATCGCAATTTTTTTTGTTTTTGTTGATCTAGAAAAGATAGATGTCTTTAACTATTAGATACATTAAAAGAATATATTTGAGATATGCATTTTTTATGGTATAGATGGTTATTACCAATAGTTTTCATGATATTTCATGACTGGACTCACCTATGAATCATTTTAGAAGGAATAACGTTCCATTTAAATTGGAAGTGAAATTAAAAAAATTATGATATTATTGTTTTCCTTACATCAACAACAATAATTTTTTTTTCAAATTTCGGAAAATGGTATGTGATTTATTTTGATTCATGGGGATCAGTTTTGGGATCTATTCTCATTCAGAGAGACCACTTTATTTCTTATGTATTAGGGATGTTAAGGTTTCATGAGAATAAATACCCAATACATGAATTTGATTTAGCTTCTGTATTCCATGCTTTAAAGACTTGGCATCATTTCCTATTTGGTGAAAAATTTAATGTGTTTACAAATCATAAAAACATGAAGAATATTTTCTCACAAAGTGTCTTAAATATGAGATAAAGAAGATGTATTTAGTATATCCAAATGTTTTAAATTGACTTGATGTATAAATCATATAATAATAATTATGAGGTAGATGCATTAAGCTGAAATACATATGCTTAGTTGGAGAAAGAAGCTTCAGATGAGTGGCAGTTGATGTCAGTCCTAGCTGATGTTCTTTCAGAATATATAGACCAAGATGATGTGTTTGTTTTCTTGATATTTTAATTTGTTCATGAATTTTTACAGACTGTTTTGTATAAACAGACTTCTGATTAAGAATGTGTGGTGCTGAGGTAAAAAATCAATGTTAGGGACACTCTCAAGGGAGAAATGTTGGATGAGAGTTTAGTGATGTTGTTTATAAATGATATGGTCTTACATGTAGATTTTCGATAATAAATACTTCAAAGATACCACCATTAGAGAAGGGATACTCATCTTGGAATACAAAATATTTATAATTAATTTAAATCATAGTGTTGGTGGGTCTATATGAAAATTAAGGTGGTTGAGTTTGTTTCGATATGCTTAATTTGATAGCAGGTTAAGGAAGTGCTTCAATGACCAATATGTATGTTATAGTCATTACCTATTACTTTTTTAAAAATGGAGTAGATAGCTAAAAATTTTGTATCATGTATCCAATGATTTTTTTGGAAACAAGATACCATATGAGTGATAGTGGATCAGTTCATACTGTCATCTCATTTCATAGCTATTCATAAATCACAAACGATGGAAGAATTGTCAAATAATATATATCCAAGAAGTTGTAAAAATGCATGGAATACCATTTTAAATAGTTTTATATAGAGATATATTGTTTACATATAATTTATATAAATCCTTTTACAAATCCCATAAGACTTAGTTAACAATGAGTACATCTTATCATCTTTTTTTGGATTGGAAATCTGAAAGGATTATATAAATGATGGAGGACATGGTGTAGGATTGTGTAATGGATTTTAGTGGCTCATGGGGAGATCATACCATTGTTAGAGATCTCATATAACAATATGTATTAATTCTTGATGAATATATATCCTTTTTAATCATAGTATGTGAACCCTTTTCACCATCGACATTATTGGGTAGAAATAGGTGAGACTATGTTGTTTGGGCTGATCCTTGTAAAAGAAAAAACATAGAAGATTCATTGGATCAGGAAATGGATAGAGACAGCTTAAAATCATCATAAATCATATGTGAATCCTCATCAGTGGATATTTTCATTCATGGTGAGTGATTATTTGTTCTTGAGGACTTATTCAAGTCTTATACATCCTCATTTTGGAAAATAATAAAATTTATCTCCTCGATACATATTCCCTTTAGAGATAATTGAATGGGTTGGTGAGGTGGAATGCCATTTGGCCTTTACCCCAAGGTTCAATGCTATGCATAATACGTTTCATGTACCTCATTTGAAAAAGTATCATCCTAATCTTGACCATGTGTTTCGATGGGATCACATTGACCAAGATCTGGATGATTCATTGGTGCATGTGCTAGTGAGGACCCTGGATAGGAATGATATTTTCTTGCATGGAAAACTCATCGGTCAAGTGTGGGTTTTTAGAAACATGGTTAGATTCATATATAAACTTGGGAGCTTGAGTAGAAAAGGAAAGAGAATTAGAAATAACTCTTTTAGGGAAATGACAGTTTTCTACATTTCGAGACAGAAAGGCTTACGGCAGAGAGAATGTATCTCCCTCAGTTTCATGTAAGTAACATTGTGTTTATTTATTTTATGTAGATAACATGTTATAGTAATGTTTTTATGGTTTGGAATCCTTTTTATGTTTATTAGGGTTTTTGTATAGGTGCACGATTCGAGCATGGTTTGTAGAATCCATGAAACCCCTATAGGAAACCGTGCACAATGAGACAACTACTATGGGGAAAGGAAACAGGTAGGCACATCGTCTGTCCAAACTTTGTGGAAACCTATGAGAAGCTGTGTAATGTGTAATAGTGATATTTTTTGTGGTTGGAAATATTTTTTTAACTATTTGAGACAATAATGGTCAGATCCTCTTGGATGAAAAGGTCGGTGCACCGTTACTGTACTATTTTTCTATCCATGTGACTAACCTTGCACAGTTTAAAAAATTGATCCTAGAAAATGGATCTAGGCTGGGATCACATTTTAACACCCTTTTCCCCCAATATTTACAAACTCATTATTTATTCCACCAAAAGGTTGTAAAACCCTTCCATGTAGAATTATAAGCTATCAGTTGGAATTGTTTTGTGAGTTGAATCTAGATTCTCATTTTAAGTCATAGTTTATGGTGTTTTTTTTCATTTTTATCTGGCATACTTCTCTCTCTATCTATTGGTTTCAAATATCAAATATTTTAGGGATATATATATGGTATTTTATTAAAATCAGTTCTATATTTGGAATTTTATCATAGAGTAATTCATCTATAATAGGTGTTCAATGATTCAACCTGTTTTCATTGGCGTTTTTTTGTCATTCTTTATTTTCTCTACAAAGTTTGATGTAGGTGGCTTCACTCTCGACACATTATAATATAACTAGAAGGATGAATTTCAAATTTATTGTTTTGTTTGAAATTAACTATGAAATTTTTGTGCAATGATTGACAGATAACCAATTTTTTTATTATTTATGGAATTTTAGAAACATGGTGTTTTGGTGGAAAGTGAAAATGGTAAATTGATTTTAATATAATGATTCTAAATTTTCATTTTGTTTTGATTTATTCAAAAATGGTTTTCAATAAATTGTTGGTTTCATTGAAATGGATTTTTTAATGTTTTCAATGAAAGTTTAGTTTAATTGAAATGACTGAATTGGTTTGGAAAAGGTTATATTAGCGTGAGATACAGATTAAATGGTTAAGAGTGTGTGGAATGAGTCAATATTGTCTTGAAGTACCACAATCAAATGGTATGGGTTATGGATGTGAAGTTTCACCATAAGGGGTAACACCATGATTGGGTGGTAGTGTGTGTAGGTGTGCGTGGAGAAGTGATTTGGAATGGGTAATTATAATGAAATTTATGAAATGTTTGAAATGAATTGTTTGGTTGCATTCCTTATCATTATGATTATTTGAGAAAAAATTTTAGGTATAGAATATTATGTATTTTTTAAAAATTGAAGAACTATTTTAAATGGATTTTTTAAAAACTCTTTTATATAAATGTTCTAACATGTTCTATCCTAGTGGCTTGAGTAGGGAAGTAATTTAGGAGAATCATACTAATTTTTATTAATCACAGCTAATTTGGAGCTTTGATTATTTTACTGATATTGTTTATTGGGATATAATAAATCATAAAGAATCACGCTTATTTTCTGGTGTTTCATGTTAATTGGGTAATTTTGAGCAGTTAGATTATCCAGTACGGTAAAGCATTGGGGTTTTGTTTTAGAGTCATTGGGATTAATTGGTTTTTTTATTACGTGGTGTACATTGATTTTTTAGCCTTCGACTATAAAACTCTTTTGATGTTTGGTTTTCATATAAATTCTATAAATTGAGTTTTTTACATTTTTATCATACATTATGTAGTGGTATTTTTTATCCTATATTTGTTTGGTTGTTTTACATTCAATGGGAAGAGTTTCCTCCACCTGATATTGAAGCCTTTGGAATTTATATAAAGCCATTAGTGTCTTTGTGAGGTCACTTAATTCCATGTAATATCATTACTCCTTCTAAATCCAATGATTTTGGGCAGAATGATATAGAGTCGGTAAGGTCGTACCATCAGGTCATGAAATTCAATGAATTTTTTTAAACCATGTTCCCACCACATCAACCTGAGTCATCTAAGATGAGGATATATCATTTATCAATAAATGTATGAGAAATGAATTTGTTACCAAATCTGATACATATATCTATATACTCCTAGGAATAATTTATATTGGAATTCAACAAAATATTCTTCCCCATCCAAAAAAAATTTAACTTATAAAAGTATCGAAAATATTGTTTAAAAGAAGCAATGTAATTTTATGAAATATGGGAAGGGATTAAAGATATGATCAACATGGTACCTCATCATGGATTTTAAATCCCATAATATGTTCAAATATTTTATGAAGTTTTAGGTCTGGGAAACCAATAATTCATCAAAATGATGTGTAATGGAACCTTCCAAAATAATTCTTTAAATGATGCATATGAGTATCTAAAAGGTATGGGCACACAAGAAAACATGGGAAACATCACCTTACTATGAGAAGAAACCCAAATATAGTAGACTGAACACTCTTAAGGGTAGAGAATGTACCAGGGAAAACCTGATGCACTCACTAGAAAGGTCATAGAGGTTGATCGAAAGAATGCCTGGGAAATCAAAAATGTTGACCATGTTTTCAAAATATGTGAAAAATAGACCACAATACCAATAACTTCCAATCTATCACTTCAATAAAGGCTATTATTTTAGGAGTACCACCATTACAGTTCAATTTTATAAACATTCCTAGGCCATATTATAAAAACAATTTCAATCCAAGGTATAACGTCCATCCAAGATTTCATGGGAAAGATGACCAACAACCCATCCACAAAAAGAGTTATACAGAAGGTCCAAACCACTAACCTCCACCAAATTTTCAAAACCAATATAAAAAAAACCAGTCCAATACCAACAACCTACTAACCAATACCAACAACCCATCCAGCAACCCATTCCATAACTAATCGAACAACCCCAGTACCATCCTTTGATATACCAACCTTCCCAAACCCCTAAAAAATCTATATATCTACCAATCCGTAAAGAACTGGTAAATATAGAGAAATCAAATATTAAAGTTTCATCACTTACAAATGAACATCAAACCATGAAAACACGAAATTCACTTGCATAATTAAGCTGTAGCATCCTGATCCTTAATGGTATAATATAGTTCCACAAAAACCTATCATGAATATTTGAAAGTATTTATTGTCTTATGAAGTGAAAAATAAAATGAAAAAAAATAAAAAAACCATTATATATCCATTAAATGCTTTAATAGCACATGAAAACATTGAGAACAATCTATAGAATCGGAATAATACAATAATAATGTGATGGAACCACAACCACAAAAAATAATGGTAAAACCTACTCCCTTCCCTCAATACATGAGAGGAAAATCTAAACTTGAAAATAATGAAATATTAGGGGAAATAATCTAACAAGTTATGTCGAACATACCCTTACCTGAAAATATCCAAACCATACCAGTATACTCTATGTAGTTGAAGGACATGGGTAGATTAAAAAGGAATTTTTCACATAAAAACCACGTCCTTTTGGTGGTTAATGTGAGTACCATTATTGAAGGTACCATTCCTCCTATACTGAATTACCCATGATGTCCACACATCAATGTTGAGTTAGGAAAAAACAAAATTTTAAAATACGTTTATGATACAGGAGATAGTGTGAAGATCATTCCATATTCCATGTATTTTCAGATAAGGATTTTGGAACTATATCCCACATCTTCCACTCTTTAACTTGTTGATCATATTTTTCGAGTTCTTAAGGGATCATAAAGTATGTTTTGGTGAATATAGATAAATCATTTACCCTAAATAATTTAATTTCCCAAAAAATAAACCAAGATTAGGTCATAGGTATAATACACCCATCATCCATGGCCATCCATTGATAGAAACAATCAATTTATTTAACTATGATCAGAATGGGAAAATGATAATAAGATTAAAAACATGACCCTAAATATAAAAATCAATAATGAAAACTCTAAAATTGGGTATGATAAAGAGATACATGATTTCAATTGGATAGGTAATGTCAATAGTGAACTATAGGAAATTAATGGAATTATTTAATGATGATTAAGTTAATAAGTGATTGATTTTCTTTGTCTGTATGAGAGAAATTTGTCTCCCACAATTGAATCTCAATTAGATATATAAACTTATAATTTTTTTGAAACCCAAATAAATGAAACAAATTAAGAAATAAAAAAAAAGATTCCATATCCATCCGAGGCACTAATATAGATAATGTTGTATCTTTAACATCTATTCAATAGGAACAAATTCGGTAAAGAAATTTTTAAAAAAGTTGCATAATTTAATAAAAAGTCCGATTATTATTTTGATTTTATTACCCAATAAAATCTAAAATTCCAGGCATTTCCTTCACCACTAAATTATTAATTCTTAGGGGACAATAAAACCTTCTTTTATTTCATTTCTTCTTCTCACAAACCAAATCAAGAGAGGGTTATTCATGATTTCATGGGAAAGAACAAGAGTGTAATTGGATGGAATCTGTCTACAATTATTAGGATTATCTCAATAATTAAAACTCATAAAATTTGTATAGAATCAATCTCCAAACTATGACATCAACTTTAAAATATATTCAATAATAATTTTATGGATGTGGTAAGTAAATAAATTCCAAAATTTTTGAAACTAGGCATCATCTAACCCAATTACTGAGAGTGAGTTGATAATACCAATTCAATTTGTTCTAAAAAATGCTGGTGTCACTGTGATTACCATTGAGGATGTTGATATTATCCCCATATGTTTGATTACTTGAGAGAGAGTGTGAATTTACAATAGGAAAATAAACTCATGTACCATGATTAAGGTAAGAATTGATTTACAATGGGATAAATTAAAAAGAATATGGATAAAAGGACATAAAACATATCTAAATAATTTTTATGGTTAGTTATAGACCCAGTAATGAATATGGTTCTAAAATAATTCATTTTTAAATTTTATAATGTAAAAAACATGGGTACACCTTTTCTTTTTATAAATTATAATTGTGCCCCTATCCTCATTTTTGAAAGCACACACACTCCCTTTTATAATTAAAACATCAAAACTATTTTAGGGAAAGGATATGCCAAAATAACATCCCAAAATCCATCAAAGCATCCTAGTATCTTTATTGTTTTCATAAAAACAACATTGAAATGCTCTTAGTGAAAACCTAAAGAGGTTACCTGAAGAATATGAAATGCTCATTAATGAGCATTTTTATTTTATTTCTTCCACGACATCCATTAATTATTATTAACCCATCATTTTATAATAAAATAAATATATTCTATATACATATATTTTTTTGTATTAATATAATGTCTTATAAGCATATCAACTACCATAAAATGGGTTATGAAATCATTATTCATGTTGAAGGTGGACAACCACCACACAAACTGATTCCATTTGTTTTCCAAATACCCATTTCTTAGATGGGTTATTTATTTAAATAATGTGTATATATATGTATATGATATTTATAAAAAATAAATAAATATAGATTCATTATATATTATACTTTCCTCTTTAAATTCCATGCTATAGTGGATACGATAACGCCACTCATGTGTCTGATGGATTACCGCCTCAGTAAGCGATGTGATTAATTTTTCAATAACAATTAAAATGTCAGTTAACATAGACAACAGTAATGAATATTTGACATATATATGAAATAAATTTATATTATTGATATATTAAAAATTATTAATAGGTAATTTTTCATTTTATTTCTTACACTTAAAAATTATAACATTGTTAGTGTAGGTGAGGACTAATTCCGTCACAAAGCGATTTGCCTCTCTTTTCATCAACACTAAAAATTGATGATATATATTTAAGTATAACTAAATAAATAATATATTATATATCATATTAATATAACTATATAAATACAAAATATTACTTTATTTTATTCCCTAATGAACTTCGAAAAATGGAAACATTACACATGCGTATGTAGGGAATACTATCTTCAGGATCGTAACATACGCCCATTAAAAAAACTATTTCGTGATTGGTATTAAAATACAAATTTAATTATAAATATTATAATTATTTAATTATTATTATTCATTATATGATGAATCTATATACTATATATAATAACTAGATCATTCATGAACTAAATCACATGAGAAAATAATGCAATTCAAACCCAAAACAATGAGAATAATATAACATTAATAATGAATGAATGAAACAATTATATAAAGGGATAATATATTATAGTATAAATAATAATATGATTATATTAAAAGTTATTAAAATATTAATAATCCAATATATAATAGGATTTAACATGTTCAATATAAAAGGAATTGTTAGGTAAGGGACTTCACCTAAATTTCTCTTCATTGATGCATATTGTAATGCTATGAATTTAATTTATTTTATATGATATATATACTGACCCCTATACATGTAATAACTTTATGAATTAATAATTAATTGGTTTTTATGTCTCAATTTGAATAATTTAATATAATGGATTTTGAAATAAAATTTCTAAAGTGGTAATGAATTTCATAACTTCATTACATTTTATTGGGTTATATTACTCCTTCATTGTCGTTGATATAATAGGATTACATGTCAAATAAGTTTTAATTATAAAATATTTTATATACAATTTTTCATACGGATATACATTTTATACAAAATATTTAATAATTTTTTAATTCTCGCATCAATATTATGATCTTTGGAAGGGTTTATTTCACAATCTCATTTTAATCAATATTTTTTAAGAATGAATTTACATTGACCAAAATTAATATATTATTGGATTATCGAACTCTTTAATTTGTTATACAATAGTTATTAAAGATTTTTTAATTAATATTTCCATTTCCCACTCTCTAGTACTTAAAATAATTGAGAAAATAATTTTAAGAATATCATAAGTCATTTCTCTTTTAAGTTAGAAATATATTTTCTTTCAGATCCCTTTTTGCTAAAAACGTTTTCAATAATATTTGTAACATTTTTTAAATGATTTATTAAATTAATTTTTACAATTTTGTCTTTTAAGAACATTTTTAATGTTATATTCATGTATTTTTCAAAGAAATGTCCCTTTGTATTTTACCAAAAGTGTGAAAATAAAAATTATTTTAACATTCACATCATATAAAAAATTTTCTATCATCATGACCACTCAATGTTTGAAAACATCCATTAATATTTTCAAATTTTATATTCAAATAATAGTTTTTTGATATTGATATTTTAAATTTTTATTTTCAAAATGAAAATTATATTTTTCTCAATAATGTTTCGAACAAATTTTTTTTGAATGTTTTATTCATTAATAAAAATAACAACTTTATTTTATATAGACTCTACTAGAGATCTATTATAGAAATACCATCCTTATTACCCATCTTGATGGTTTATTATCATATTGACCATGAAAATTATTTTCATTCACATTATTGATTCATTTTTTTGACATTAACATTCCATTAAAATATTCACGTTCTTATGGTCAATAGATACGAAATTTTCCCTAAATAACAAAATTATTTATCAGGAATATAATCTTTCTAAAATTGTATCTCATATATATATGTGTGTGTTTTTTTACTTTGGATGTTATTTTATTAACATGGGAAGTAATGATAATCAATACTCCATCAAAACAAATATTTAATGGAATGTAATGTTGATTTGAGAATTAAATATATCATTGGTTGTGGGATGAATTCTTTGGACATTTAGTGGCAGTGGGTCCGGTTATAGATATCTCCTCGATTCAGTGGTACCTCTCATGAGGGAAATCTGTAAGCTATCGTTAAATTTGGTTTTACATGTAGTTTTAAATAATATTTTAAATGGTCTTGATGGTAAGTGTATTATCTATGTGAGATATGATTTCCAATAATTAATCATTTCATTGATTAATAATTTAATTATTATAATTATACATGTGATTTTCAATATAGTATTATCTATAGATTAATTTTGATCTCATTTATTGATTAATTATCTTGTGTTTTTAGTTACATATCATTACATATTGATTACTCCATATGTTGTAATAATATTCATGTTATTTAAAGGGTATATGTGTTTAGTTATTTACCATTCCAAGTTTATTATTCTTATTGATTCATTTTTTATTCAAATATACTTAACCCATACTCGATATTATTTCCACAGTTATTTTGATTCCATTCACCATGATTCTTTGAAGTAAACTATGATTGATGTCAAATTATATTCTTGGGGGAATAATTTTAATCTAAAAAATATATGTTATAATTTTTTTATTCAAATGATAATTAGAAATTTTTATGTACAAATAATTATATCCTACTAAAAAATTAAATACATTTTGAATTTATTCCAGGTATATTATTCCTTTTAACCAAAGAAGACATTGGATACCAGTTGTGGAGACCTGGTTCACTAAAATATCCATCAAATTAATTGGGTAAAGGTTTATGTATCATTTGATGATAAACTACACTTGAAGAGCGAGTGAACTTGGTTCAGAATGGGGATTTTTCCACTATGCTGGTCATGCGAGTGGACCTTGACTAATATTATGGATTGGAGAGTTATCCCAATCCAAACTAATTAAATTGAATGTTATCCTTGACTAATATTGAAATGATTTTCTACTATTATTTTTGCACCACAAACTATGTCTTATGGAAATGGTATGCTATCATGGTTCGTGTTATTGGATTCACTTATAGTTCATTTCTTATGAACATATAATCATTATAGCATGACTCAAGATTATGAACTTTTTTATGAAGGTAATGGATTTCAAAAGTTCTTCTCATTTTCTCCATGCACTATTTTCATGGTATTTTTACATATCTCCCTTGTTTACACTCACTACTCATCTGGTCTCACCCCTTCTTATGTTTATTTTCCAAATAATAGGAAGAATGTTTTTATATAGGGAATGATTGTGAATTGTAATAATGGGGATGATTTTTATGGGATACATTGAATTTAATTATTTAATTAATAATATATTGTTCTAGGTTTATAATTTTACTAAAATATTTTGTTCCTTAGGAGTACTATTTTGTAATTTAATGAATATTCATATAAAAATTTGTAATATCCATACATCAGATTCCTGTGTCACTATAGTGGGTATCTAGGGAATGCATCATATAACATTTGGAAACTAGGATTTAAAAATTTTAGTGATATAACATGTATTATTTCTAAGTATGTGATTATGGATTTCTCTAAGGATATGTCTATGAATGATTAAAATCCTTGGAAAATGACTAAGAATATTTGTAAATAAAAGGTAAGGTGATTTACGATATATCATATCCCTATCTAGACACTATAAGTGGTTGTGGATTCGGAATAGAAATACCTAAGGGTTATAAATCCAAAAATGGGTTATTAAGATGGACTCTATTGTCACACAGTTCATGAAAATGGGCCTTACTATAGGCTTGTTTTGACATTCAATGTTTTTAACCTTGTAAATTCATAAACTCTTTATGAACCATCATAAATGATTTAAATTGATAATGACCACAAAAAGTAGATTATGACAATGGTTTCCTATATTAATAAATGTGTTATGATTTAGACTACCAATTAGTTATTTTTCATGATTATGTGGTTCCCCACTATGATTAGTGTTTCTGAAACTATGATTTTGGTTCTGCTTGATGATCTGAACCCGAATTATCCCAATAAATTATATTTAAGATAGATAATGTATTGACATTCTTCCTGATCAACCAAATTTTATGGGATATAGAATGAATTTTTTTATTCTCATTCAAAATTCTTAAGATATGAATCATGATGGACTTCAATATGATTAATGGAGGGAATTGTATTTTATTTATTCCATCATGAGAAAAATACGCAACCATTCAGTGAGTCTTATGATCCACTTGATGTGAAAAAATTGATCATCCCTAATGAATAGTTATATTACATCCTTCTATGTTTGGATAATAAGAATTTATTTTAGTTGTCTTCTATTTGGAAGGTGAATATGTTTGATAGTGGAATCTTATCAACAATAAGATGTAATGGAGTGAAATTAACTCCATGGATTGGAATGTGTTCATAAACATATTTATCAATATTTAAATTCATTGTATTATTTGTACAAACAAGGAAAATGATTTCATTTATCTAGAAAAATTATTATGAATCGAGTAGTGCCAATGAGGATATTTTTTCAAGATATTAAAGTTCTTCATTTAGTATTATTATCCAACCTAAAAGAAGGGATGATCGATTCATTAGTGGATTAAAACCAAGTCTCTGAAGGGCGTTAGAAATAAGAGACTTTAGGATATATGAAGATATTTTTTATGTGATATCAAAGTATAAATGGAGGATATAATTTCATTTAAATCTAATGGTTTTGAAAATAAGAGAAATGTATAATTCTAATGAAAGTATACAAATCAAGCAGAGAATAGAATTATATTTTTATTCTAATCTTAGTGTGGAATGAAACATTAAGGAAATTGATTTAAGCAACTAGTAAATATTTTAAATTTATAAGGGATGACCATGAAGAATTTTATTTATAATGTGATGTGAAGAATTTATTTAATGATTCATTTATGGATAATTTTTCACAAAATACACCACCCACATTCCAGTGTTTCAAATGAAATGATAATGGGAATTTTCTGAATCGATACCCTAATCCAAGGGATAATGAGGATGATAAGACAAATAATCTCTAATGAAAAATGAAAAAGGTAAATATTATGAAATCATAGTGTTTGATGTGAATCATGATAATTAGGGATCACTAATCCTCTACTCTTTTGAATGAAAATTTATGATTTATTTTGTATGAATGAGCCCTCTTAAAATATTATTGTTCATCCTTTTGTGAAATTTAATGTGACTATCTACAACAACATGAATTATAGAGTAATTAAATAAAATTTTATTTACTATATATAAAATGTTTAACCCAATATTATAATGGAAATAGTTCTGTATAAGATAAGTTCATATTTATGTAATAAACAGTGAATTGTATTTTGTAAGAATATATATGTCTTAGTATGATTTACTTTAATATTATGGATACAATTATAAGATTATTAAATTGAGGTTAGTCATATATTCCATGACATTTACACCTATTTTTAGTTTTTTTATGATTCAATATTTTCAAGAATAATGAATTTTTAGGATACATTTATGTACATGAAACCCGTTGAATTTGTATATATTGAAAAAAAATTTGAGGATAAAATCCTTTAAACATTGGGGTTATATGATTAATTGTACTAGTAACTTTAAGGGTTTATCTTATCTTTGATGTAATTATAATTATTGGTTATAGTTTAACACGTTATGATTTTAGCAAATGACATTTTTATCATAGAAAATTTTCCTTTAGATCCGATTACGATAATATTCATTATAGATTTTTAATGGTTTATCGGGTACCACATTTTATTTTTTTTCAAAATATGGTGTTTAACTCAATGTATTAGTGAAGTATTTAGTATGCTCTTGATATTTAGTTGAGTCTCATCACTTTATAGAATCCTCAGATATTTGGTCACCTTGAGAGACGAAATCAAACCCTAGAGGAATCCAATGATCTTTTCAATTGCTTTAAAATGTGGTTTGGATCAACACCTTATTGAAGTTGAGTTTTATTACAATAATATATTTTAATAAAAAAAATTCATATAGATCCTTATGGATCCATTCATTAAAAGAAGTTGTGAACTCTAGTGTACTACATGTATGTTTCATCATGAAATATATTGGGACCTAATAATGTTGAGAAGAAGGTAGAGAAGTTTAGATGTACTAAGAAACATGTAAGGACTACAAAAAAGTTAATGAACATTATATGTTGATTATTCTCAATGTGATATAGAATTTGAATTTGCTGATAATGTCATTATGTGAATTTTTCAATGGAAGAAAGAAATGTAAACTAATACATAGGTATGTCTATCCCATTAAGATACATGATCATATTGTTACATTAGCTTATTGTTTGGTGCTTCCAGTAATTCTCTCACAACTCCATAACGTGTTCCATGTATCTCTCTTGAGTTAGTATAGACATGATCCATCAAATATTTTGAACTCAAATTTAATACCATTGGGGAATGATAATTCTTCTGAGGAAAGAATCCTAGAGATTTTTTATCTAATAGAAAATGTTCTATAAAAAAATAAAACTCACATGATAATTGTTTTTTGTGAAAAAACCATATTGAATAATCTATATGGTAGCCTATGGATGTAATGTGGGAGAATTATCCTCATTTGGTTGTACAGAAGTAATTAATTTCAATGGACAAATTCATTTTAAGGTGGGTACAATGTCAGAACCCGGTATTTTGTGAAATATTTTTTTCAAATAAATTTAATCAATTTTATTTTTTAAAAAAAAAATATAGAGTCTGGCTGGTGCAGCACTTAACAATTAGTTTGTCTTGCATAACATGAAAAAAATAGTTTAAATAAATCATGTAAAATTATTAAAATATTGTTATTTAATTTTAAAATTATCACATTCAAGTTTTAATGGTGGGAATTAATAATATTAAATATATAATGAAAATATATTATTTACACATGTATGTAAAGTGATTTATTTAGTGACCAAACATGTCTAAAAGAGAGAAGTTTGAGATGAAAACCCATTAATTTGGTCCTTATTCATTCTATTCTTGCACAAATATCATAAGTAAATAAATATTGTTTCATAATTACATACTCTTGAAATTTATTAATAAAAATAACCATTCATATTTTTTATTTATAATTATTCTATAAATTTATATGAAAGTTAGTTTTTACAAATTTTTAATATTGTGTTTATGTGATATTATTCTTGTTGAGCTATTTTAATAAAAAAACTTATTGGTATCTATTATTTTTTAAAATTAAAAAACTATTATATAATAAAATTTTATAAAATATTTGTTTTATAAAAATTTAATTTTACTCAATGTTAAACCTGTTCAGGATCCATGAGGATGAAATCGCCGATAAGATTTATTTTGATTCTTAATGAATTAAGTTTTATTTATTAATTAATGGGTTTAATATTGATATAAAAATGATATAACCAAAAATAATATTTTATTAAATATTCTTATCATACTATTCAAGTTTATAAGTTCTCATAGTCATCAATTTTATAATTTTATAGTATTATTTAAATGGGTTGTTTAACCGACCCAAACAAGATCATACAATGCTTTGGGGATGATTATGAGGTTACTTAGTAGTAATTTACTTATACCAAAAGAGTAATGATATTAATTATTATATAATATTGTGGTATATTAAAATTGGAAGGAAATATAATAACTTTAATCGATATTAAAATATAATATATTACAAATAAAAATATTTCCCTATTAGTACAATTTTTTATGATGGATAATGTCGCAAGGATAAAATATTTATAATATTAATTAAATAATTGCTAATTAATATTTAGAAAATACTATTCATGAAATAAATAAAATATGTATTCACTAAATAAAATATCATGAACCATCCTTGAATGGTGGTGATGAAAAATGAAACATGTTATTCATGGAGGGGTAGTTTGCACCTGTGTGTGAGAAAATTTTTGATTTTATCAATTTAATTAGATTGAAAAAGACAATGATCATAAAATTATTATAATATCATTTTATTATATTATTTATACATATGTCATTAGATACATTTTTAATGATTTTGGATGAGGTCGAATGGGAAGGATAAAGATTAAAAGTAAAATGGTAAGTAATACTTTTGTAAAGAATTTGGATCTTCTCTTGAAATAACCATTGGATGGTCATGAATTGAGAAACTTTGTTGAGGAACGTGGAATCAAAAAATTTAGGGATAAAATAGAATAAATAAATTCAGTAGAGTTCCATGTGATTTTTTATTTATACGTGTGTCTTAATGTGGGATGAACTGAGATAATTTTATAGGAGAAAAATATTGAAAATATATGAGAAAGAATTTTATGTAATGGATAAAAATGAAATTGGATGTGTTTTTAGTGATTTAGGTTTTAAATGGTAAGATAGATATGTTAGTATGACATTAATACCTACTTATGGGTTTATAAAATGTGTATGTGTCATTTTTATTATTAAAAATTCATCATACCCCATTCACATATTTTACCCTTATTAACATTAATTGAAAACTAACCATGGAAATTATTTAGTTACAAAAAACATAAGATGAACCGTTTTACAAAATTTCATCCTAATGAATCCCAATTTTATAACCATTTAACCTAATTAAATTTCTAATATTTAGAAAATTTACTTTTAACTTAAAAACTATTATTTGAAAGTAACTGTTTATATAGAAAATTTAATATTGTATACTTATTGTTTTTTAATATAATTTCTATCTAATTATTAATTTAACGATTGTATATATATGGTTATCTATATTTTGAAATCATATTAGACTAATCTTTTAAATTATAGTAAAATAATTTATTTAGATAATAATTATTTTTTGGATAAAAACCATTTTACATTTATCGTTTCAATTAATATTTAACCACGTTGAATTATTTTCAATGACTAAAAATAAGATTAAAATATTCATATAAATTTGACCTATTAATTATAAATATAAATACCATTATCTCAAATAAAATTCACATGTGTATTGAAAATTAATATTATCATTTGTGCACATAAAACTTGTTCTACAAGAAAATAAAAAATCCTTTAAGCTAGTATTGTTTATCTTAATGCAAAATTTATTTCCATTAGTCAAAATTATATTTCTAAAATTATAAACCTCAATATTTACACACAATCTTAATTTTTTTTGAAAATATTTATATTTGAAAAAATATTTATAAAATGATAACATTTTGTACTGCTTAATTTCTATCGATTAATAATTAATTTATTTTTAATGTTTCATTCATGTTATCAATATATTTTATTAGAATATAATAATAATATACATATCTTCTTTAAATAAAATAATAATTTTGGAAAAACATATTTTTAAGCTTAAAAATATTTTCTTTGTTTTTTAGCTATACTAATTGAATTTCATTCTTATTAAATTTTGGAAATATTTTCATCTAATTAATATTTTATAAAGAGGTAACTCATATTCCATACTTCTTGTTAAATAACCAGTGGTTAATGTTTATACTTAATATTTATATTTTTTAAAACATATATAATGGTTTTATTTTAGTTTGATGGGGAAAGAGGAGAATGCTATTGAAAACATTTTTCTCATTTAAACGAAGTCACATATTAAATTATATTTCTGTTACATCTCCCCTCTTAAATTAAATGTGGCCCTAAAAATTTAATTGTTAGTCATTGAAGAAATAATGTGAGAGTATTCGTAAAAATTAATCACTTAAAATAAAATCTCTTATATGAAATCAACAATACTCTCCTTATATATATCATGTTACTATAATTTCTTCCCATAACAGTATCCATTCAAAAAATCATCAAACCAAGTAGGTATATACCCTAATAATATATTCTTAATAACATACTATTAACAAAAAACATAAATATTATTCTAAATAAACGACAATATGTTTATAAATTCATCTAAAATATAATTATGTCATGAACCCCCATATATTATTTTCCACTAGTTTATATGGTCACACATTGGTCACTATATAACATAATCCCAAAATGAGGTGATATTTAAAAATATCATGAATCAAGATTCAATACCAAGGTTGTCACCATTATATGAAAAAGTTATTCAAAATATTCCACAAAAAATATTATATTTAACCTAATAGCTATCTATAAATCAATCATGTGTTTTCCAAAAGTTTTCCCAACAAATATAACATTGTCATAAAATAAATTATTGTGGTTATTAATACCATTTAATATATGATTAAATACCTATAATGTGGAATTACTAAAGAAAAATATTTGGATGTTTCACATAATCTTCATAACATTATGGAAATACAAAAATTTCATAGATAAATATCTCATACTAATTAGAACAACTAAGAGTTTCATGATTTTTATAATATCTATTGTACTACCTCATGATAGACTTGGAAAATAACCTTTTCCTTGAAACCCAATGTCCAACTAGGACTCTTAGTTATAAACCTAAGGACAATTGATTTAATAAACAATCAACCATATTTATTGTAATTTCCCTTAGTGACCTCGTTTTCAGAGCCTGCATCCACCTGTATTTTCCCAATAGGGATGTAATTTAGATATAATCACACAATATCTTCTTTTCTAAAACATCATGAAATTATCCTATACATAGAATTATCTATTAGATGTATTATTATAGTTTTCACTACAATTCTATTATCCTAATCTCCAAATAAAAGGTTTGTTATAACATTAATATAGAATAATATATTTTTCTAAAGGGTTGTCTAAAACATTGAAATTATGATCAATCGTAACCTATCAACCCTTAAATTATGTTCAAAAAACATCCTAATATCCAATGTCTTCTAAACCCTCCTTTGATACCAATTGTGATTCCCTAGACCCACTCTACTAGTTAATATTCCATAAGAACATACTTTATACACTAGATTTGGTACCAACTATTAATTACATGTCATTACTATAACATGCTGACCAGAAACACAAGAACTAAGACACAATGAAACATGAATTTATATATGCCTCCCTGTATAATATACAATTTTGACTATCAGTGAGGGCCTATGTTACAATATGGGTAGACAATGACATAGATACCAGTTAAACATCATAGTACAATAATGTAAGTGATGAAAATAATCAAAAAAAATAAATAAATAACCAATCACCAATCACAAAAGTATAAGAAAACACATTAAAATAAAAGCCATATAGTATTAGTATGGAATTTCAGATACATAAACAAAATTTATACATAATGATCTAATATAAAAGGTCAATCCACTAAACAAAAATAATAATAGAAATATTTCTTGAAGTATATCGATAAATGATTTCATCCTTATACTAACCAACACAACTGTCCAGCATAATTCCCATCAAAATAATCATATCCCTTTTCATGTAATCTGAAATGCACTGAAATGGATGAGTAGTGTGTTATTAAAAGATATATAAAGACACTACAAAAAATCTCTATCATAAGTGCATAAGATATAATAGTGATCTACATAGAAGTAAATAGAGTATAGATAACATTAATTATATCGCATAAGTATAATATTTATGTTGGGACCTTAGAGAGTGGCTTATCCTACTTTGACTCCATACAGGAAGAAACGTCAACCCTCCTTCGGACACATCCCCATGAAGGGATGTCACAAAAACATGCATGAAACATCTCGTTGGTTGGGATAGCCCAATTAGATGCCAACTAATTTCTGACACATCCCATATATGAAAAATGAAAATAATATCATCCATGAATCACAAAAATAAATGTAAAAATAACACCAAATATTATTTAATATACAAATTAAAGATCAAAATCATGTCATATCAATGATGAATCATATTACAAAAAATTACCTAGGTGAGAAAAACATGAAAATAGTTATCAAAAGTGTTATGCATGCACATATCATGTGATCAAGAATCAATCAAATGCATCACTAGGATATACACACAAACCGAAAATAATTCTATTAAAATATATATACTATATTCAAAATTCTAGGTATATAAACCTTAGATGCAACAATAATCAATAATATGGGTCAATTTTTAAATTCCATGAGAAAAAATGGATCATTGATTATTATTTATTAATGATGACCGAGGTTTTTTCAGAATCCAAACACAACAATTTGGGTAATGATTCTACCATAATTTAAAAATGTCTTGTTATACCATATCAAAACCCTTATACCTGATAAAAAGAATCATGTATCCAATTATTTTTTATCAAGTATATGGGCATGTGATATTTCTAGATCAACAGGAAACTTATCGGATTAGAATAACAATATTGATCCATTGTTAGGTCATGAAAGAGACGAGAAAGAAGGAGATGAAATATTTGAAAAAAATCATTTGGATAGGTAATATAGTTATATAAATAAGAAGTAGGGATACATGTAATGAAAATTAAGACTTAGGACATCTAATCTGTCTGAATTAGCATTATTTATGATGTGACTTGTGGATTCACATAATTAACTTATAAAAACTATAATACACAAAAAATATCATCACCATACCTTAAAATACCCAAAACATCACTTCATGAATTTATCTCTCACATTGAGAATCCATTTTAAACCATGAACTCATTTTCACGGATTATTTCTAGAGTACATTCAAATCATGAATGTCCATTTTGTTGTGATCTTCTCCTATTGCGAGATTCCAAAATTTGAGACAATTTTTTATTTTACCATGCTAAAAATACATTCATCATTTAATTACACCATTTATGATGAATCAAAAATTTGATGTAACTTGTAATTGAGGATGTTATAATTCCCCCATAGAATGATATCTCATCTGAGATATGTTTCTCTATAGGTGTTCTCGATCATCATGCGACATTCTTCATGATAATACTTCTCCTTCTCTCATGACACTTTCTAAATATTCTTCTAATTATGCTGAACATGAATTAGAGGAGTGGTATTCACATAAAACTATTTCTCACCATGGTAAAATATTTGAATGGGACACTCCATAAAAGATTCATCCAGCACAAGCTCGCCATCCTCACTGTCTATCAAATGTGCATGATTTGGTTCGTAACTCCAATGTTCTGATATGTGAAACCCATTTCACATAACATTTTTCTAGGAAGGATGATCCAACTGAAAAGCTATAATTTCAATGCTTTTGATAATATATAATGGCTGAACATACCATAGTTCCAAATTTACTTTATTTTTGAAATTATTACTTCCTAATCAATGGGACACTCATAAGAATCCCTTATCACCCACAACAAACCCATAGGATTATCATGTCTAGTAATCATTGTAATTATATCAATTATAATCTATAACGATCCATTTATGATACAAATGAATGCACATTGAGGCCTCTTATATCACAGTTAGTCTAAAAAATTTAATATCCACCCTCTCTATGCTAGTAGAGTGGTGAACATGATGTGTGCCATTATAGAGCCTCAACATGAGCCTTCTAAATTATGGATTCGAAGCTATTATTTTATAAGAACTATACCTGATAAAAGTTATTATCTCTTGCTCCTTGAAAATTCATTACTAATTAACAATGAAAAAACCCTAATGTCTAGATCATTTTCTTTGACTTCTCGTTAGTCTAATGATGAATGGAGTTACTCACTGTCAACTGACTTCCAATTGCATTATTTATGCCTTTCAAAAACCATGAAGGCTTAATTAACCTATGTGTAATTTTGTTTCCATGGATTCATATAAGGATCATCATATTTATAGGTTATCTAGCAAGGTGTGTGGAATCATGAGATTATATCCCTAGTGAAACCTTAAAAACCATAAAAGACATTGATAATGATGTAAAATATCATTTGTGAAATTATTTAGAATACTATTTCTAAACTAATAGAAAATAGCCATTTTATTTTTTTACATTTTAAAAAACCTTAATACAAATTGTAACACCCCAAGAATCCATGGTATGCTTCTTTTTGAATAATGCAGTAGCTTGTGTTGTATGCAACTTTTAGTTCTAACACACCACAACCAATGAAACTAGCAGTTATGAATAGTAATACCCACTTTTGGAAATTTTATAAATTTTATCTTTCAAAATGGACTTCATTTTTAGATTCGGAATATTGAAATTAACATAGGGTGAATTTTTTGTATTTTTCTGAAAACATTCAATTTTTTTATGAATAGTGAAAAACACTGAATTATAGGTTAAAACAGAAATTTTTATTTAAATAATTATTTATTTAGATTTATTTTATGTCAAAATTGATATATAATACCTATATAAGTTCAATTTAATTCATTGGAGTCAGTTTATAATAATTTTATATATATATAAATTTTATTGAACTTTTTACCGTCTTTTACCCACTTCCAAGGAGCATTTGCAAATTTATATAATTATTCATTTTTCCACTTCTGTGAGTTGAATTTAAAAATACAAGATACATGGCTGATATCAGTAAGTAAAATGTGCTTCAATAAGATGAAAATATTTTTTTTTCTGAATAGTAACTTTTTACTTTTATTTACCACGGTTAAAAGTAAATAGGTTAATTAAGGGTTAAAATGATATTGTTATTACCCTAACACAAGTCCTAATTATATTGGATAAGTATAATTCGACCAAAAACAACCTTAAGAATAAAATATTAACCTCTTTGGTCCACTTGTATTAAATTATTGCTTTTATTGTAATTTAATTAAAGGATGAGTTAAAAGTGTTAAATTAAATGTTTAATAACTAAACCGTTTTAATATAGGGATAAACATAAGATAAATTCGATTAATAATAATCATTATAAAGATAAATATATTTCCCAAATAATGGTATTTTATTTATTATTTTTAGAATAAAAATAATTTAATTTATTTATGACACAAAGATGATGTAGTAATTACCTACTTATTGAAATATAAAAATAATTGATATTATAAATACCCAAATAAATGAAATTTGAGACTTTTTATAAATTCCACCAATTTTATTGGTTAATATGATATGTTAATGTTGGTTAAATGAATTTTTTTTAAGTAATATTGATGTTATGAATTTAGAAAAAACAAAATTCAAAATAGTGTCAAAATTGACATAAAAGAGTTTTTAAAACAAATATTATATTATTAATTGATATTATATTCTTACAAAGATATGGATTGGACAGAGGACTCAAATAATATTTTATATGTAATTAATGAACCACTTGAGGTTCTCTTGGATGATTATGGTTTTTTTATTAACCACATAATATATTAATACAATGAGACATGGTAAATGTCAAATTATTTAACTAATAGTTAAATCTAAAAGATAATGTTTATATTGTGACCCAAACATATCTAAAGCATATTGGTTGAGTGGTTTTCGACCCATACCTGACTTATCCTTTAAATAATCAATTTTTAATCCATTAGAAACCGAAAATGATTTTATTATAAAATAATATTTTATGTTTTTCTTAAGGTGCACGTAACCCCTCTTATAAAAGGGCACTCCCCCTTCTCTCAAATTCAAAAATTTAAAGCCTTTTGGATCCACCAAACCCTGAAAAAATAACCTATAAAATCTCCTAATTTCATCCTAGAGGCCATACTGTAGTCATAAGGCCATCCTAAGGAGCCCTTTTGATCAAGTAAAAAGGATGAACTCGAAGAAGAGGTAAATATTTCATCACCTCTTTCATGTTCCTTTTTTCTTCCACATCCTCTTTCTTTGTTTTTTCAGTCCTAAAATAATAAATCCAGTATCTTCTATATACAGTGATGTTATTATAAATATGGAATGTAGAGACCCGAAGCTTGACGTACATAGACATTACATTACTTTTGCGGAATACTTAGTACATAACAAAAAACACACACACAAGGATCGTAATAGTTTACTGTATTTGGAAACTCGGAATATAATCTTCTAATCGTGGTGAAAGATCTTCAATATCTCCCATAAGGATCATCCCTTGTTTTTTTACCTAAAATCTTTCTTTATATCCTGGGGAAAAGAAAACATAAAAGGGTGATCTCAAATGCTCAGTAAGGGTAAACAAAAGAAATATCAATCACATCATATACATAAGCACATAACTTTTGGAAATCTTAACCTGCAAAAGAGATCATAATTTCATAACATGGGGTAAATCATGGCAGTGAAATGTAATCACAATAATCATAACTTAAAACATGAAACTTTGTGGCATTCACACATAATCATAGAGAATCATTTCTTGTTAGTCAAGACTCATTTCCAAGACTATCTTAGTGGACAAAGTCCCTTTCTGAATCGAGTAACCCTCGTTTCAGTCCTGTTTCACTGAACCGGTATAACCTACCATTCCAGCCATGTCTATCTCATGAGATATAAAATCTTTACCCAATGCATTAGAGGGATATATAGGTCCCACCCATCTTATAATGAATCCTTTCATATGTGTACAACATAATCATAAATCATACATCATCGCATAACCCATGTAATAAATATGGGATTCTTAAACAATATGACATCATAAAACAATTCATATAAGATAAAGGAATTCATAAAAATGTTTCCATCACAACATAATCAAATCCATGTAATAATAGGGATAAAAACAGAACGCTTTTATTATCTTAGATGGAAAATAATTTTGATAAAATACTTGAACTCCATTCTTGAGCAAATATCCTTTCTACTTCAAAAACATTTATCCTTTCATAACATGTCATACAATTTTAAACTAAAAGAAGTTGATTAAAAATAAACTTGAAAGCTTGTAAAGGAAGCTTCTTGGAAATAATGTTTTAAAAATCCATTCATGCCGTATAAGTTAAAAAAACATTATTCTCGTACTTTTGTCGGAAAAGTCAAAAAGTACCTCGTACGAAAAACGAAAAAAGATTCCTTTCATATCTTTTACTAAAAACTCACCGAAGGGTAAAATTGGATTTAAAATATTGTAAGTGGATGGAAAAAATATTACATATTGAGGGAAAATGGATGTGGATGATAAAATACACCCCAGTAAATACTTACGAATAAACAATCTCGGATAAAAATGAGATTGTAGTATTTTCCCTTACCTTAGGTCCGATTTGCTTAGTATGTGTCCGAACCTCCTGTATAATGATTTAAATAATGTCATTGACTTATTATAGAATCATATTCATTGTTATTATATCATATATGGTTCACTTATGACATTATATTACCCGTTCTTTTGTAAATTCCATGTTAAAGAAGCGTTTTGGGTAAAATCGTTTCATTTATCGTAGGTGTTTTGACTTGTTGTTCTTGACATCATTATTACTTATATCATGATTTAATTACTTCAAGAATATAAAATATGATTTATATATCATATATATTCAGTATATATATATATATATAATAGATAGATAAATAAAATGAAAAACACCGTTCATGGAGACGGTAGTCCGTACGTACGCATGAATGCTGTTTTCCTTTCCTTATTGTCTTGAAATGGAAGTAAGTAGATGACATAAACACACATATATATATATACATAAATTCAGTAGATTTATAAGGTCATATATTTCATTATTATTTCTTATATATACTTTATAATCATTCTTAAATGGTTAACATGGAGAATGAATCTCATCGCGTCGTGGAGACGGTAGTCCGTACGTACGCACGAGCGATGATATCATTTCCATAAATATTTAAATGAATTGGAGTGGATTATACAATATATCAGAATCAATATGATGTTGTAATAACTATGTATAGTTATTCTTTACACCATTATACCCATCCATGTAAGGTGGTGGTGGAAAATAGATTACACCACGGCGTGGAGACGGTATTCCGTACGTACGCACGCGCGGTGATATCTTTTTCCGTAGGATGGATAGATGGTGAAATAGGGTTGTTTCATACTTATAATAACATATCCGTATATGAGTGATACTGATGTTATTACTTCATAATGAAACAACCTAAGAAGAAGAAGTGGAAGAAGAAATAAAAATGAAAGAATTGGTAACGGTAATTACCTCTTCTTTGAAGCGCCTCTTTGAGACCTCCTCTTAGGGCACTAAACTTGGTCTTTGAGGAAGACCAGACCCTATAGGATGTTTCTAGGGAAGTGGAGAAGAGATTTTGGAAGGGTTTGGCCGAGCTTGAGTGCTCAAATTGGTGTGAGGAGGAGGGGGAGGAGGTGTCCTTTTATAAGGGAGGAGAGGGGCACCTTAGGAATACCTCAAAATATTATTTTATATTAATGTCAAAATCGGTTTATAATGGTTCCAAAGGGTCTTATTTCGAATCTAAAGTGGGGATGGGTCGAAAGACTATCAACCAATAAGATTTAGACAAGTTTAGGGTATTATTTTAACCTTATCAATGAGATTTAACTCTAAGTTAAATAATTTAACTTTTACCGTGTCTTTTTGTTTTCTTTCACTATATGGTTAATACACTTACAATAACATGCCAAAAGAACCCCAAATTGTTTATTATTAACACATATATCCTTATCTAAGTCATTTGGCCGAACCTCAGATTTTTAGGAATAAAATAACATTTAATAATATAATATTTGATTTAAAAACTGTTTTGTGTCAATTTTGACACTATTTGATATATGATTTTTGTGAAAGTCATAACAGAATTATATGTTCGAACCAAGTTGATTAAATCAACACTAATATATCATAGTAACCTATAAAATTAGTGGAATTCATAAAAAGTCTCAAATTACATTCATTTGAGCATTTATAACATCAATTATGTTAATATTTCCTTAAAAGGGTAATTACTGCATCATCGTTGTGTCATAAATAAATTAAATTATTTAAAGTCTAAAAATTATAAATAAAATATCATTATGTAGGAAATCTTTTTATATTTCTAATGAATATTTATAGTCGAATTTATCTTATTTATAACCCCATTTTAAAAATGTTTTAGTAAATAAACTTTGATTTTGACTCTTTTAACTCTTCTTTTAATTAAATAATAATAAATGTCCTAATCTAATCCAAGTGGGCCTAAATGATAATATTTTACACTTAAGGTTGTTTTGGGTCGAGATAAACTTTTCCAATAGAATTAGGACATATGTTAGGGTAATATTAATATCATTCTTACCCTTAATTACCCTATTTACTTTTAACCGTGGTAAATAAAAGTAAAAGTTACTATTCACCGAAAATTATTTTCATCTCATTGAACCACATTTTACTTACTGCTATCAACCGTGTCTCTCGGATTTTTGAAATTCCATTCACATAAGCGGTAAAATTAAGATTTATGAAGAAATTAATTTTTTTAACTACCACTTAGTAGTTTCACTATTCATCAAAAATTGATGTTTTTCAGAACAATGCCAAAATTTAATCCTAAGCTATATTTCATATTCCAAATTCAAAAATGAAGTCTAATTTACGAAATTCATAACATAGAAGTTGCATTAATTAATTTTATAATTAAATCCCGCTGTTAAAACAAATAGCGTGTTTTTAAGAAACAATATCTATCAAAAGATTGACACTTGTTTATGTCTGGTGTAAATGTGAAATTACATCCAATGACCAACATTGTATTGAATTGTAAAAATATATTATAAATATACTTTAAAACCACTCAAATTAATAATTTATCACTATTAATTATTTCGATTAAAAAAGTTGTTTTTAATTAAAATTTAGTAATTTTCACTATTCATCATGAAAGTTATCCGAAATGTACCAAAATTTCACCTTAGGCTAAATTCGATACTTCGAATCCAAAAATGAAATCCATTTTGAAAAATAAAATTTACAAAATTTCAAAAAGTGGTTATTACTATTCATAATGGCTAGTTTTAATAACATTTTAATTGCATATCGCTGTTTAGTGAAACTCGTTATTGCGTACTACACACGCTATCGAGGAAGGTCGCGATTGCATGTAATGCAAGGAAAGTCAAGGATGTGTGTTGTGCAAGCTCCTTTTGGTGTAGCGTACAACACAAGACATTAGTGAAATAAAAAGAATATTTTTCATAAAATCTCGGGCTGTTACATTCTACCCCCCTTAAAATGAATTTCGCCCTCGACATTCGTCGGGGTTATAAATGGTTTACTATTCGAAAGTTTCTTTAATAGAAACCCACATCATAAAAAGGGATACCAAAACGTGGCTTTAAAAACTAAAGTATGAAATGTAACGATTACCCAAATAAACTAATCGCTGGGTTTCCACATAGGTAAAAATATGGATATGGAAGAGAAATCTAACCATCATGTTCTGATGGAGAGTGGTAGAGAACATGGCTATGGAAATGCCAGTAATCACAAACCCATAGATTTGTGATGATATAAGGTACCATCTGATTCATTAGGTATAAGATCACTAGGACAACATTTTTGGTTTTCAAGATCATTTCCCTAAAGTTGAAAATTTGAATTAGAATAAATACTTACTTTATTTTGGTACAATCTCACTGTTGTTCGTGCCTTGAACAATTTCCACTTCATCTCTTAAATAAATGAAGTTGAATTTGTTATTCGTGAAGTGTTAGCAGATTATATGATAGAATGACGGGTCATTCTATCTGTCTCAAACAAAAGGTTAGCAAAAATTATATACATAAGTCGGTCTATAGTGATATTAATCATATATGGTTCCTAAAATGGACTTTATACTTGATATATCATACTGCTTAAAATAATAAAACTAGTTTCTAATAAATAGGGACTTCCTGTAGGCCAGTGGTAGGCGATAAAGGCCAGTCGCACTTCGGTTGTGGGTTCGATTCCCACATCCTTCTCCGACGTGATGGGCTGTCGCTCGTCCTACAGGTTGTCCTTTTTCTAAAACTATATTACTATAACATCCCATCAATAATAACGAGAAAACTTCGATCTTTAAACAATACTAACTTATGTCCAACATAATCCATTCCAATCTGCAGTCCACTCTCATAACATAGTGAAAACGATTACCAGAGATTTAACACCATCGTCGATCCCCATATATCATAAGATATGTTTTGTTGGTAACATTACAAACATTCAAAGTCCTTAATCATGTATTCTCTTGAATACCATAGTGAAAACATGAATACAGTTAAAATTTAACACTTTCCACATACCAAAATCCTCAAAATTATACATACTCAAACCATGATATCACTTAGTCCTTATATCAATCATGAGCTCATGAATACTGTTAAAAATTTCACTTTCTCATTTTCCCTTCATTATGCGCATATCATCTTATTTCCAAAAATATCTCAATCACTTTTAATAACACATTAGACAAATACATAAATATTCCAATACTTCATGATACAATATTATTTTGGAATCCCATTACATAAACACTTAATCATTCCACCACATCGTTGTCATATTCAACATCGCCAATAGTGATCGCATGTGACTTCCCTTTGTCCTTTGCCTTCAGTGGTTTCTCATGTTGATCATCACTAACCCTTGGATTAGGGAATTTATTAGCCTAATGCCCCATTTCCTTGCACTTGAAGCATTGAAGTGTTGGTGGTGTGTTCTCTGCAGTGTTTTCTTTGTTCACATCATTAGAAACCCGTTTTCCATTACTTCGAAACTCAACTGCTCGATGACCTTTTTTCCACACTTAAAACATTTTCTAGTCCCTTTAAGACAATCTCCACCATGCTTCCTTCTACACATTGAGCATAAGAAAACATTCATGTTCTTTTCACCATTATTCTGAGATTTCTCCTTGAACTCCATCTTTCGTTTCTTGTCAAAACCATGAGATGGATATGTAACACCAACTTCCATTTCTACCTTGATAGCACAACGCACAACTTCTTCATAGCTACTGAAGTCTCTTATAGCTAATTACCTTCGAAGACTTGGTTTTAAGCCACTGAAAAATCGATCAACTTTACTTTCAGGTTGGATGATAATGCCAGATGCATACCTTGCAAGTCTAGTAAAATTCGCTTCGTATATACCAACAGATTCATCATCCTTTTGCTTTAGTTCAAGAAACTCCTTTTCCATCTTTGTTCGAAGAATACGAGGGAAGTACTTACAGAAAAAAAAGTTCTTGAACTCGTCCCATTCCATGGACTCAATTTCATCTCTTTGCCTCGTATTCTTGATAAGATTCCACCATTGATCAGCTTCACCTTCCAAATGATATACTTCTAAGATGACTTTATCATGCTCAGAACATTGAAGAACTGAAAATATCTTTTCAGTTGTACTGATCCATTGTTCAGCAACAAGTGGATCAGAAGACCCACTGAAAGAAGGTGGACGTTGCCTCATGAAGGACTCAATAGAATATTGTTCCCTTCTCTGCTCATTTGGATGTCCAGAATGATTCATAGCTTGTGTAAGTATAGCAATAAGATTTTGCACTCCATCTCCCATAACATTTGTTTGTTCATGAGGGAAATCATTGCATTGTCCATTGCATTGATCAACACGGTTCCTTCGGGTTCCAGCCATCGTCTAAAACCCAAAAAGAATAGTGTGAGAGGAAAAAATCATTCTAGGGAAAACAACATAATAAAGGGGGAATACCTTCAATATCTAAAATCTTAGTTTTAATTCTATGATCGTTAGCGTAATTCTAGTACTATAATCTATACGTATACTTAACCTTAGGGACATCCCTAGACATACCGTAGAAATATCTCTAGGGATCTCACTAACGTTTTCGCATCCTAGTTTCCAAAGGTTGACTAAACCTTTCCTCTGATACCAACTGTAGAGACCCGAAGCTTGACGTACATAGACGTTACATTACTTTTGCGGAATACTTAGTACATAACAAAAAACACACACACAAGGATCGTAATAGTTTAGTGTCTTTGGAAACTCGGAATATAATCTTCTAATCGTGGTGAAAGATCTTCAATATCTCCCATAAAGATCTTCCCTTTTTTTTACCTAAAATCTTTCTTTATATCCTGGGGAAAAGAAAACATAAAAGGGTGAGCTCAAATGCTCAGTAAGGGTAAACAAAAGAAATATCAATCACATCATACACATAAGCACATAACTTTTGGAAATCTTAACCTGCAAAAGAGATCATAATTTCATAACATGGGGTAAATCATGGCAGTGAAATGTAATCACAATAATCATAACTTAAAACATGAAACTTTTTGGAATTCACACATAATCATAGAGAATCATTTCTTGTTAGTCAAGACTCATTTCCAAGACTATCTTAGTGGACAAAGTCCCTTTCTGAATCGAGTAACCCTCGTTTTAGTCCTGTTTCAATGAACCGGTATAACCTACCATTCCAGCCATGTCTATCTCATGAGATATAAAATCTTTACCCAATGCATTGGAGGGAGATATAGGTCCCACCCATCTTATAATGAATCCTTTCTTATGTGTGCCACATAATCAAAAATCATACATCATCGCATAACCCATGTAAAAAATATGGAATTCTTAAACAATATGACATTATAAAACAATTCATATAAGATAAAGGAATTCATAAAAATGTTTCCATCACAACATAATCAAATCCATCTAATAATAGGGATAAAAACAGAACCCTTTTATTATCTTAGATGGAAAATAATTTTGATAAAATACTTGAACTCCATTCTTGAGAAAATATCCTTTCTACTTCAAAAACATTTATCCTTTCATAACATGTCATACAATTTTAAACTAAAAGAAGTTGATTAAAAATAAACTTGAAAACTTGTAAAGGAAGCTTCTTGGAAATAATTTTTTGAAAATCCATTCATGCCGTATAAGTTAAAAAAACATTCTTCTCGTACTTTTGTCGGAAAAGTCAAAATGTACCTCGTACGAAAAACAAAAAAAGATTCCTTTCATATCTTTTACTAAAAACTCACCGAAGGGTAAAATTGGAATTAAAATATTGTATGTGGATGGAAACAATATTAAATATTGAGGGAACATGGATGTGGATGATAAAATACACCCCATTAAATACTTACGAATAAACAATCTCAGATAAAAATGAGATTGTGGTATTTTCCCTTACCTTAGGTCCGATTTGCTTCGTATGTGTCCGAACCTCCTGTATAATGATTTAAATAATGTCATTGACTTATTAAAGAATCATATTCATTGTTATGATATCATATATGGTTCACTTATGACATTATATTACCCGTTCTTTTGTAAATTCCATGTTAAAGAAGCGTTTTGGGTAAAATCGTTTCATTTATCGTAGGTGTTTTGACTTGTTGTTCTTGACATCATTATTACTTATATCATGATTTACTTACTTCCAGAATATAAAATATGATTTATATATCATATATATTCAGTATATATATATATATATAATAGATAGATAAATAAAATGAAAAACACCGTTCATGGAGACGGTAGTCCGTACGTACGCATGAACGCTGTTTTCCTTTCCTTATTGTCTTGAAATAGAAGTAAGTAGATGACATACATATATATATATATACACATAAATACAGTAGCTTTATAATGTCATATATTTCATTATTATTTCTTATATATACTTTATAATCATTCTTAAATGGTTAACATGGAGAATGAATCTCATCGCGTCGTGGAGACGGTAGTCCGTACGTACGCACGAGCGATGATATCATTTCCATAAATATTGAATTGAATTGGAGTGGATTATACAATATATCAGAATCAATATGATGTTGTAATAACTATTTATAGTTATTCTTTACACCATTATACCCATCCATGTAAGGTGGTGGTGGAAAATAGATTACACCACGTCGTGGAGACGGTATTCTGTACGTACGCATGCGCGATGATTTCTTTTTCCGTAGGATGGATAGATGGTGAAATAGGGTTGTTTCATACTTATAATAAAATATCAGTATATGAGTGATACTGATGTTATTACTTCATAATGAAACAACCTAAGAAGAAGAAGTGGAAGAAGAAATAAAGATGAAAGAATTGGTAATGGTAATTACCTCTTCTTTGAAGCGCCTCTTTGAGACCTCCTCTTAGGGCACTAAAATTGGTCTTGAGGAAGACCAGAACCTCTAGGTTGTTTATAGAGAAGTGGAGAAGAGATTTTGTCAGGGTTTGGCCGAGCTTGAGTGCTCAAATTGGTGTGAGGAGGAGGGGGAGGAGGTGTCCTTTTATAAGGGAGGAGAGGGGCACCTTAGGAGTACCTCAAAATATTATTTTATATTAATGTCAAAATCGGTTTATAATGGTTACAAAGGGTCTTATTTCGAAGCTAAAGTGGGGATGGGTAGAAATCCTATCAACCAATAAGATTTAGACAAGTTTAGGGTATTATGTTAACCTTATCAATTAGATTTAACTCTAAGTTAAATAATTTAACTTTTACCGTGTCTTTTTGTTTTCTTTCACTATATGGTTAATACACTTACTATAACATGCCAAACGAACCCCAAATTGTTTATTATTAATACATATATCTTTATCTAAGTCATTTGGCCGAACCTTAGATTTTTAAGAATAAAATAACAATTAATAATATAATATTTGATTTAAAAACTATTTTGTGTCAATTTTGACACTATTTGATATATGATTTTTCTGAAAGTCATAACAGAATTATATGTTCTAAACAAGTTGATTAAATCAACACTAATATATATAGTAACCTAGAAAATTAGTGTAATTCATAAAAAGTCTCAATTTACATTTATTTTAGCATTTATAACATCAATTATGTTAATATTTCCTTAAAAGGTTAATTACTGCATCATCGTTGTTTCATAAATAAATTAATTTATTTAAAGTCTAAAAATTATAAATAAAATATCATTATGTAGGAAATCTTGTTATCTTTATAATGAATATTTATAGTCGAATTTATCTTATATATAACCCCATTTTAAAAATGTTTTAGTAAATATACTTTGATTTTGACTCTTTTAACTCTTCTTTGAATTAAATAATAATAAATGTCCTAATCTAATCCAAGTGGACCTAAATGATAATATTTTACACTTAAGGTTGTTTTGGGTCGAGATACACTTTTCCAATAGAATTAGGACATGTGTTAGGGTAATATTAATATCATTCTTACCCTTAATTACCCTATTTACTTTTAACCGTGGTAAATAAAAGTAAAAAGTTACTATTCACCAAAAATTATTTTCGTCTCATTGAACCACATTTTACTTACTGATATCAACCGTGTCTCTCGGATTTTTGAAATTCCATTCACAGAAGCAGTAAAATTAAGATTTATGAAGAAATTAATTTTTTTAACTACCACTTAGTAGTTTCACTATTCATCAAAAATTGATGTTTTTCAGAACAATGCCAAAATTTCATCCTAAGATATATTTCATATTCCAAATTCAAAAATGAAGTCTAATTTACCAAATTCATAACATAGAACTTGAATTAATTAATTTTATAATTAAATCCCGCTGTTAAAACAAATAGCGTGTTTTTAAGAAACAATATCTATCAAAAGATTGACACTTGTTTATGTCTGGTGTAAATGTGAAATTACATCCAATGACCAACATTGTATTGAATTGTAAAAATATATTCTAAATATACTTTAAAACCACTAAAATTAATAATTTATCACTATTAATTATTTCGATTAAAAAAGTTGTTTTTAATTAAAATTTAGTAATTTTCACTATTCATCAGAATATGAATGTTATCCGAAATGTACCAAAATTTCACCTTAGGCTAAATTCGATACTCCGAATCCAAAAATGAAATCCATTTTGAAAAATAAAATTTACAAAATTTCAAAAAGTGGTTATTACTATTCATAACGGCTAGTTTTAATAACATTTTAATTGCATATCGCTATTTAGTGAAACTCATTATTGCGTACTACACACGCTATCGAGGAAGGTCGCGATTGCGTGTAATGCAAGGAAAGTCAAGGATGCGTGTTGTGTAAGCTCCTTTTGGTGTAGCGTACAACACAAGTCATTAGTGAAATAAAAAGAATATTTTTCATAAAATCTCGGGTTGTTACATGGAAGACCAATATTCATTATTCTATCAATCCTTTGAATGACATGTCACCATTATTGCGTGCGTACAACTTACCATCTCCACGTCATGGTGTAGTTGTTATTCAATACATTATTATTTGGATGGGTATAATAATAATGTATAATTGATGTAAATAATAAATATAACATGTTAATGATTCTGTATATATGATATAATATCCAATTATATATTATTCTAATATCAAAATAATGATATTGTCGCTTGTGTGTACATATGGATTACCATCTCCATGACCACGATGAGATTCATTCCCCATCATATCCATTCAAGACTAACTTTCAATTGATGATTAAAAATAATTTTTAAAGACATTATATCATTCTGGATATTAATAAGATACATCCCATCCATAAAATATATGACTCACATAACAATGAATATAAAGGAAAACAAATCTGTAAACACCTGAAACAACGATAATACTATGATATTATTATGAATGAAATGTTAAAAGAACATATATGATATCATATTAATGTATGTCATTCTTGTGTAATTTAATAACAATTATTTGACCATTATACAAGATTTTAACCTAACCTCAACCAAAGAAAAGTACAAGGTAAGGGTTAATTTCAAAGTCTTTTTATTATCTGAGGTTGTTTTTACATAAGTATCCACTAGGACCTCTTTATCATCCTCATCCATGTTTCTTAAAAATGTATTCCAAAACATTTTTACTATTTACAAGAAAATGGTTTAAATTCATTTATACCCTTGTTTGAATTTTTATAAAATGGTTTGAAAGGAATATTTCTGTCGTTTTCCAAACAAGGTACTTTTGACCTTTTCGAAAAAATAAGGTAAGAATGTTTTTTTACTTATACGGCGGGTGTGGCTATTTTCCACCATTATAACATCGTCGAAGCTTCCCATACTAGCTTATAATAATATCTACAAAATAAATGTTTTATTTTATAATTATATTAATTTTAAATTATTTCAAAATAGAAAGAGATATTAAGCTAAAAAAGGTTTTGATTTCATCTATGTCAACATCCTTTGATGGATTTTAGGCTTATTTAATGTTGATTTATTAAGATACAAAACATTCATATTGTATTGAAGTTTTTGTGATATGTTTGACTATGGATGTGTTATTTTTACACCATTCATGGTTTATGGATAAAGTATTGATATTTCAAATGCTAGTTTTAATACGAATGTTTATGTTATGTTTAAACCTTTTCATATAAGGAATGCATTGGACTTAGTAAGTTATGGGTGGTGCCCGCTATAGAAACTCGATGCATTGGTAGGTCTCATGAGACAAACTAGTGTCTTGGAACAAGGCCTTGAAAAAATTTTATTTTTAGTGTTGGTGCAAGGCATTGACTATGTGGTTATGAAGTTTGGCAATATGAATTCCATCATTATGAAAGTGGCTATGGATATTTAATGTAATTTTTATACTAGTATAATATCCATGTGAGTTAGTAAATGGAATTATATTGATTTATATTTACCATATAATGATGAATTTTATGTTGAAAAGGTTTTTTTTAGTCTTACATTGCCTTAAATGTTTGTGCTTATTTATGAATGTTTATGCTATATTGTTATCCTTACTGAGCATCTGAGCTCACCCCTTTCTATGTTTTATTTTTTCCAGGATGCGAAGAAGTATATTATGACTGACCTGCAGGGATAGTATATTGGATCTTAGTTTTGTCTATGGAAACAATGTTGTTGTGGTTTTCCATTATATGATGTAATGTAAACCTTATGAATGCATCTATTACATCCAAGGCTACTAAACTAAGCGGTCTTTCAAGAATTTATCTTTTGTGATAATGAAAATGTTATGTAATAATGAACCGACTCTAGGTAACTAGGGTTGGGGTGTTACAGTTGGTATCAGAGGATGTTTAGTAAAACCCTTGGAATCGAGATTTAGATAAACTTTGATTAGAACACATTACCCTAAGATAGAATTTGTGAATTAGTATAGAAGAACTTCCTAGAATTTTGGTATTGTAGAGATTTTGTGAGTTTTCCCAGAAATACATCCCTTCCTAGATAAGAGCAGGTAGAGGCTGCTCTGGAATAGATTTACTTAGGGGTAAACTCCAAAATACTGCTTTGAGCTTGACTCAAACAAGAACTGGTGCACGATAACGTGCTTTGCTGCATTATTGGTTACAACACTCTTAGGGGATATGCTTTGGATAATTCTCATTTTCGTTATAAACCATTTTGAATGGTTAATGAGTATATTCATCCTCAATTAAAACATTTTTATGATTATGGATTATATCCATAAAATGGTAAATTTATGTTTAGTGTTTTACAATTTTGGATTTATGTATTGTGATTCATAAACTAATCTAGTTTATGCCATTGTTTAGAAATGGAACCTAACGGAAGGAATGGAAACTATATCAATGCACACACTCCTTTTAGTGATTTCCCTCCTACTCAAGATAATTATAATGTAGCTCGTTATGTAACTAGTGCAGATAAGCTAATCACCATACTGGGACAACTCACTCAGGCTATGAATAACAACCTTACCCATATGAAGCACCTTGATCTACAGCGTGGTGGATCAATGTTATCTTGATTCATCAGGAAAAACCCACCAACATTTAATGAGGGTAAAAATTCACTATTATCTGAGAAATGGATAAATTCTTCAGAAAAAATATTCCACACCTTAGGGAGAAGCGAAAGGGAAAAAGTTTTCATGGCAGTTTACCACCTCACTAGAGATATTGATCAGTAGTGGTCATTAATTCAAAACACAAAGGAAGATGATGAAGTATAAAATATGGAATGGATGGAGTTTAATGAAATTTTCATGGAAAAATACTTTCATTATGACTGTAGAGAGGATATGGAGAGGAAACTTTTGAGTCCGTGGAAAAAGGAGGATGAGAATGTCACAAAGTATGAAGATAACTATACAAGGATAGCAAGTCATGCTACAGATTATATATTTAAGCCTAGATGTATGATCGATCATTTCTTTTATGGGTTAAAAACATTTCTCCATCGATCATTACTGTCACAATCCTTGTCATCGTGTAAAAATATTTTCTGATGGCCTATCAAGACAGAAAAATAAATCTCTATGTCTTACAACTATAAGGAAAAGAAAAAGGAGAAGAGATCTACTGAACACACTGGAAATGGAAATAAGGGGTAGAATGGAAAAGTTGAATATCCATTCTGCTGTAAATGTGGTAAGAAACACACTAGTAAATCCCTGAATGGAATGGGATTCGGTTACAAGTGTTTCGAAAAAGGCCACCAAGATCGTGAATACAAGGGGAAGAAAGAGGTTGTCGATGTTGAATGCTACAATTTTAGAGAAAGGGGGAATTATGCAAATGATTGTCCTAAGTGTCAACGGATCCTACCTCATAAAAGGACACATGATCAAGTCCAAGCATATCCTATCACTACTGATGAGGTTGAAGCTCCGAAAGACATGGTGGATGGTAATTTAATGGTTTCCTCAAGTTTATCAAATGCTTTATTTGATCTTGGATCATCCCATTATTTCATATCTTCCCAGTTTTTTAAGAAAATTAAATATTTCCAATTCGATTTAACAATGGATTTATTATTCAAAACTCATAAGGGAGGTATCATTGCAATAATATTTTGTGAATCAGTCCCCATTATGGCTTATAAATGTTCTTTATCTTTTGATTTCATCATCATACCCATGATTTTATTTTATATAATCCTCAGTATGGATTGGATTTTCGACCATGATGCAAAAAATTATTTTAAGAAGAAGGAGGATACAATTTTTGATGATGATAAGGAGTACCTTATCTTTACAGCAAAAAATGTCACCACCTAATTATTATCTATATCCACCCCTAGTAGCTAAACTAAATATAATTATTGGGGAGGAAGAGAATGAAATAACTATGGGTGAGGAAAGGAGTGTTCAAATAGGGTATGTACATGTTGTGTATGAATATGTTGATGTGTATCCAGAGGATTTACCTGGACATCCTCTAGAACGAGAAATTGAGTTTTCCATTGAATTAATTCCTGGTTCAAGGCCCATATTGAAGACCCCTTATAGAATGTCCATTGTAGAATTAGTGTAACTAAAGAAACAACTAGGTGAATTGAGTAATAAAGAATTTATTCATCCTAGTGATTCTCCATGGGGAGCCCATGTCCTTTTTTAAGTATAAAGATGTGCATTGACTACAGGGAGATCAATTCTATCACAATAATGAATAAGAATCCCCTACATCGCATTGATTATTTATCTAACCAACTTCATGGAGATCAATAATTTTCAATGATTGAACTTCGATCTAGATATCATCAGTTTTGTGTGATGAAGGAAGACATTCCGAAAAAAGTCTTTCGAACCAGGTACGGGCATTACAAGTTTACAGTAATGCATTTCTGATTGACTAATGCACCCTCTGTCTTTGTGGATCTAAGGAATATAGTATTAAAGGAATATCTTGATGAATTTTTAGTGTTATTTATTTTTGATATCTTTGTATACTCCAATATCTATGAATATTATGAAAATCATTTATGCATTATCTTGAAGACTCTTAAAAGATATGAATTATATGGGATGTATGGAAAATGTGAATCCTAGCTTCAAGAGATTTCTTTTCTTGGTCATATTGTCTCTAAGGATGGAATATATGTTGAACCGTCAAGGACCAAGGAAATCTATTAATGTCCACACCGACGAGTATAACTGAGGTACACCGTTTTATGGGTTGAGCAGGTTATTATCGATGTTTCATCCAGAATTTTGTCCAGTTGGCTAACCCTTTAACATAGCTCACAAGAAAATGGGTTAAATTTTTTTGGACAAAATAGTGTGCTGAATGTTTTGAAGAATTGAAGGGAAAATTAGTCAATCCTCTTATCTAGACTCTACCATCGGGTAATGATGGGTTTTTTATTTATAGTGCTGCTTCAAAGAAAGGACTTGGTTGTGTCCTTATGCAGAATGACAGGGTTATTGAATATTCCTCATGACTACTAAAAATTCATGATAAAAACTATCATTTTCATGATATTGAGTTAGCAGTTGTAATATTTTCTTTAAATATTTGGAGAGACTAACTCTATGGTAAAAAATGTGAGATATATACGGACAAAAAGAGTTTGAAGTATATTTTCTCATAGAAAGAACTCAACATGAGGCAAAGAAGATAGCTTGAACTACTCAAGGATTATTATTGCACTATACACTACCACTAGGGGAAGGAAAATAAAGTGGCAGATGCTTTGAGTAGAAAGGATCCTGAAGTTTTTAACAAGATGAGAGTTAAAAAGGATCCTATATACATGGATCTAGTAAAGATGGATATGGGAATCACCATGGAAGGTGAAACATCAATACTTTTTCAAATGGTTTCCAACCATCTTTACTAGAAAGGAAAAATAGTTCTCAGACCGATGATGAAGAATTTCAAAAGAAGATTAAAGTTGTGAATGATGGTATATTGAGTGACTTTATGAATAAAGATATAATTTTAAAAATTGGGAAGAGACTTTTATTCCCGAAATACCTGATCTAAAAAGAGAATTGTTGGATGATGCTCATAGTTCCAATTCCCCTATACACCCTGGTAGCACTATGATGTATAGATATTTGAAGGAACATTTTCTGTGAGACAACATGAAGAGGGATATTGCTGATTTTGTGTCAAGATGTATGTTTTGTCATCAAGTGAAAGCTAGAAGGAAACTACTTGGAGGAGTCGTGCAACCTCTTCCCATACTTGAGTGGAAATGGGATAATATTACGATGGACTTTTTAATGGGACTACCAAAGACTCCTATAAGGAAAGATGTATTATGGGTCATTGTTGATCGCTTTATCTAGCCAGCACATTTTCATGGTATAAGAGAAGATTTACCACTTGAACGTCTTGCAAGACTATATATTAATGAAGTTTTGAGACTTCAAGGAGTATTTCTATCGATTGTTTCTGATCATGATCCACATTTTACTTTAAGATTATGGAAAGGTCTTCAGAATGCCCTGGATACTGAACATCGTTTGAGCACTTCCTACCACCCTCAAACTGATGGACAATCAGAACGGACTATTCGAACCTTAGAACACATGTTGAGATCTTGCTCACTTGACTTTCAATGTATGTGGGATCAATATTTACCTCTTGTATAATTTTTCTTATAAAAATTGCTTCAATTCAAGTATTCAGATGGAAAAATATGAAGCCTTATATGGAAAGAGATGTCGGACACCAACCTATTTGGATGATGTTGGTGAAAGAAAACTCGTTGGCCTAGAAATTGTAGAGGAAACGATAAAAAAGGTGAAGTTAATCCAAAACCACATCATGGTAGGTCAATGTAGGAAGAAGATCTATACTGATAACCGAAGGTAGGATATGGAATTTCAAGTAGGAGATCTTGTTTTCATAATGGTATCCCCACATAAGGGTGATATGCATTTTGGTAAGAAGGGAAAATTATATCCCAGGTACATCGGACCATTCGAAATTCTAGAACGAATTGGGGTTGTATCTTACCATTTGGAAATGCCGCCAAGTCTCTCCAATGTGCACAATGTGTTCCATGTATCAATGTTGAGAAAATACATGCCTTACCCAATGCATGTACTCACCTATGAGGAATTATAACTGGAACCCGATCTGTCTTATTACCAAGAACCCGTCAGGATTCTTGATACCAGAGAAAATGTATTGAGAAACCGGACGACTCTCCAGGTTAAAGTTCTATGGAGAATCCATAAGATGGAAGAGGCAACATGGGAACCCGAGGAACGTATGATAAAGAAGCACTTGAGTATTTTTACGCTGTAATACTCTATAAATTCTTAGGACAAAATTATTTTAGGAGGTGATAATGTAACACCCCAATCTTCCACGGTACGCTTTTTCATGAATAATACGGTAGCGTGTGTTGTACGCAACTACGAGTTCTAACACAAAAAACCAATCAAACTAGCATGTATGAATTGTAATACCCAATTTTTGAATTTTATAAATTTTATCATTCAAAATGGATTTCATTTTTGGATTCAGAATATCAAAATTATCTTAGGGTGAATTTTTGGTATTTTTCTAAAAACATTCATTTTTTTATGAATGTTGAAAAATACTAAGTTATAGTTTAAAACAAAACATTTAATTAAATAATTAATTATTTAAATTTATTTTAGATATAAATAGATACATAAATTCTATATATGTTCAATATAATTCATTGGAGTGAGTTTTTAATAATTTTAGATATAAAAAAATTTTATTGATCATTTTACCGTCTTTTACCCACCTCCACGGAGCATTTGAAAATTTAAATAAAACATAATTTTACTACTTCTGTGAGTTGAATTTAAAAAATTAGAGAGACACGGTTGATATTAGTAAGTAAAATGTTGTTTAATAATATGAAAATAATTTTTGGTGAATAGTTACTTTTTTACTTTTATTTACCACAGTTAAAAGTAAAGAAGGTAATTAAGGGTAAAAATGAAATTATTATTTCCTTTACACATGTCCAAATTCTATTGTATAATTATAATTCGACCAAAATCAACCTTAGGAATAAAATATGAACTTCTTTGGTCAACGTGGATTAGATTAGGACATTTATTATTATTTAATTCAAGAATAGTTAAAAGTGTTAAATTCAATGTTTAATAACTAAATCATTTTTAATATAGGGTTACACATAAGATAAATTTGACTATAAATATTCATTAGAAAGAAAAAAATATTTCCAACTTAGTGGTATTTTATTTTTAATTTGTTGACAAAAAATAATTTAATTTATTTTTGACACAATGATGATGGAGTAATTACCTAATCAATGAAATATTAAAATAATTCATATTATAAATATCCAAATAAATAAAATTTGGGACACTTTTTCAATTAAACAAATTTTATAGGGTCATATGAAATGTTATGGTTGGTTAGATGAATTTTTTTTAGTAAAAATGTTTTTATGAATTTAGAAAAAACAAAATATCAAATAGTGTTAAAATTGACATAAAAGAGTTTTAAAAAAATATTATATTATTAATTTATATTCTATTCCTAAAAATATAAGGATCAGCCGAAAATATTAAAGAATATTATATATTTCATTAATGAACCACTTCAGGTTCGCTTGGATTTTTATTGCAAGCTTATTAACCATATAATATAAAAATACAAAGAGACATGGTAAATGTCAAACTATTTATCTAAGTGTTAAATCTAATAGATAATGTTAATATAGTGACCAAAAGTGGTAAAAAATTTATTGGATGAGTGTTTTTTAACCCATCCCCACCTTATACTTTAAATAATCAATTTTTGAGCCACTATAAACCGAAAATGATATTATTATAAAATAATATTTTATGTTTTTCCTATGGTTCCCGTCACCCCTCTTATAAAAGGGCACTCCACCTTCCCTCAAATTCACAAATTCAAAGACTTTTGGCTCAGCCAACACATACCCAAATACACTCTAAACATTCCTCCCTTAATCCTAGAGGCATTACTTAAGTCATAAATCCATCTTAAGTATCCATTTTGATCAAATCAAAAGGAAGAACCTGAAGAAAATGTAAATATTTCATCACCTCTTGCAAGTTCTTTTCTTCTTCCACTTTCTCTTTCTTTGTTTTTTCCATTCTTAAATAATAACTCTAGAATATTCTATATACTTTGATGTTATTATAAATATGGTACAACCATATTCATTATTCTATCCATCCATTGAATGACATATCACCATACGTGCGTACGTAGGGTTTACAGTCTCCACGTTGTGGTGTAGTTGTTATCCAGTACATTATTATTTGGATGGATATAATAATGATGTATAATTGTTGTAAATAACATAATATAACATGATAATTATTCTTTATATATCATATATCATCAAATTTTATATTATTTTAATATCAAAAGAATGATATTGTCGATTATGTGTACGTACGGATTACCGTCTCCACGAACGCGATGAGATTCATTCCCCATTTTATCCATTCAAGAATAATTTTCATTTGATGATTAAAAATAAAATTTAAAGGCTTCATATCATTCTAGATATAAATAAGATACACCCCATCCATAAAAAATATGACTGACATATCAAATAAAATATAGGAAAACGAATCTGTTAATACCTGAAACAACTATAATACTAAGTTATTATTAACAAAGAAATGTTAAAAGATAATATATGATAAAATATTAATTTATATTATTCTTTTATAATTTAATTAAAATTATTTCACCATTATACTAGATTTTAACCTACCCTCAACCAAGGAAAAGTAAAAGGTAAGGGTTAATTTCAAAATCTTTTTATTAACCGAGGTTGTTTTTACGTATGTATCCACTAGGACCACTTTATCATCCACATCCATATTTCTTAAAAATGAATACCAAAATAGTTTTACTATTTACTAGAATATGGTTTAATGTCATTTATACCATTTTTTAACTTTATTATAAAATGGTTTGAAAGGAATCTTTCTGTCGTTTTCCAAACAAGGTACTTATGACCTTTTCAACAAAATTAACGTAAGAATTTTTTTAAATTATAAGGTTGGTGAAACAATATTCCACCATTATAACATCATCCAAGATTCCATTAAAATCATATAATAATATTTCCAAAATAATTTTTTTCTTTTATAATTAAATTATTTTTAAATTATTTCAAAATTGAAAGAGATATTTCTCTAAAAAGGGTTTTGAATTCATCTATGTAAACATCCTTTGATGGATTTTAAGTTTATGTGAAGTTGATTTTTTATGATACAAAACTTCTATATTGTATTGAATGTTTTGTGGTATGTTTGAATATGGATGTGTTATTTTTACACCATTCATTGTTTATGTATAAATTATTGACATTTAATAAGATAGTCTTAATACGAATGTTTATGTAATATTTAAATCTTTTCATATGAGGAATGCATTGGACTAAGTAAGTGACGGGTGGAGCCCGCTATAGCTCCTCGATGCATCGGTAGGTCTAATGAGACAAACTAGTTTTTTGGTACAATTCCTTATCAAAATATTATTTGTAGTTTTATCAAAAGGCCTTGACTATGTGGTTATGAAGTCTGGTATTATGCATTCCATCATTACAAAAGTGGCTATTGATATTGCATGTGATTATTCGACTTGTAGAATATCCATCTGAGTAAGTAAATGGCATTATTTTGATTTATATTTTCCATTTTATGATTAAATTTATGTTGAAAAGGATTTTTTTAGTTTTATACATTTCCTTAAATGTTTATGCTTTTTTATGAGAGTTTCTTCTATATTGTTATCCTTTGTGAGTATCTGATCTCACCCATTTCTTTGATTTATTTCTCCTAGGATGTGAAGAAGTATATTATGACTGGACTAAAGGGATAGTCTATGGGATCTAAGTGTTGTTTATGGAAACAATGTTGGTGTGGTTTTCCATTTTAGGATATATTGTAAACATTATGAATGTATCTAGTCCTTCCAAGGCTACTAAACTAATCAGCCTTTAGAGACTTGATATTTTTTGATCATTCTAATGTTATGTATAATGAATTTACTATGGGTAACTAGGGTCGGGGAATTACACATATAATAACGAGGAAAATATTATATGAAAACAAACATGATAACTTACAATTGGGGATTCAATGTATAGAGTGGTCATGATTGTGGAAACATCCATTCATGAGTTAAAAATTAAAACATCTATTCCATTTAGATTTTTAGTAAAAGGTCAAAAGTACCTTATTTAGAATAATATTGAAATATACCTTTTAAAACACTAACAAATTAAATTATAGTTTAAAATTACTATAATTAATCATTGGGGAATAGAAAAAAAATCGTTGAAAACATTGAGGAGAATGATTCCATGCAAAACGGAGAAATAAGGCTAGTTTTTATTAAAATAATTTTCACAGTCATTTTAAGTACGAAAGAGAGTAAAATTTATGGAAATCATGAAAATCCAAAAATATGGACCCGAATATAATATATGTGTTTTATTGGAAAATGATTCTATAATTTATATCAATGTAAATTTAACCAGGATAGTCTTGAAAAGAAATGAGATTGTAAAATAAATCACATATGGCTTTGGTAATCTATGAATAAAAATATCATAAAAGAGAGAACATTAGATTTATTTTAAAATACATATACTATCAATAAAATTTATCATAAAATACCTTAATGTTTATTATATTCCTCTCACAAACCAACCATGTGGTAATTATGGCATGTGTCTCACTAAAAAAGAATTAAGATGAGAAACCCCTTTCTCAAGTCCTATCATTCTTCATATTCTTTAAAAATCCAATATAACAAATATATATTATTTCTAAAAGAATTTATAAAAATATAACAATATTAATTAAAATTTATCAATCCATTATAGTTTATAATTATACATTTTTTATAATTTTTTTTTTAAAGTAATCATTTGGGTGAAATAAAGTCCCTTTTCAACATATGTTTCAGTTCAACAGTTCTTATCTGTGAAACATGGTTATGGTTTCATAATCTCCAAAATCTTAAAAATTTATTACGTATCATATTTATTAAATATATAAAAATATTGGAACATTTAAATAAAATGGTGATTAAAAATGAATTAATTCACATTTTATAGATGGTAGTCTGTATGTACGCACAGGTGATAAGTGTATTTCAGGCCTAAATCATAGAGTGTTTTGTTATACTAGTTTAAGTATTTAAATGATGAATCATTACAATTTTGGAATTATTTGATTTGTTTTGTGTTTTGTGTTAGGAAACAAGTATTTTTTGAAATAACAATGAAGAGAGGAAAATATTAGAGAAAAACGACACTTCACACCACAAACTAATTAAAGAAGATCGACCCTGAATTTTTGAGGATGTTGCGGAGTTGGAAAACTACAGTATAATTATTATAAATCATGCTATTTAATTACATGTCATGACTTCATCTGGATAAGTATCGATAGTAAACAAGCCATGATGATATTATTCACTATGAAGAATAATTACACACCATGTATTATCATTACACGATGTGACTTTTTTTAGATGAGTTTTTATAAGGGATGCATCAAAATACCCAATGCCTAATAATTAAAAGATTACACATCATGTAACAACATTAAATGTCATGTAAAATCAGAGTACATGATTTTAGGATCTATATTCACTGTGTCATTGATATTAGAAAAAATCTATGACTTGGGACTTTTGCAAGACCATTGTTGGAAAAAAATATTTATGATATTAATTAATATCAAATCCCATCAAGAGACTATTACAGTAGGTATATGATAATTTTGTTTGTGCCATCTGATATATGGATACTAAATCTTATAGGAAGAAGTTGTTGTTCTGTTTTAGAGTTTTTTATTCCATTCCTTTTTGTTTTATTTTTTTTCTCCATCCGTCTTAACCTCTCATCACACAAATGATGGGGTAAACCGACCATATTGTAGGGTAGTGTGACAGAAATGGGAAGGTACATTGGATTATTTTCATTTTATTTACTCACGTATTTGGTTTGTGCAATTTATTATTCAACTTCCAATCCCATTATTTTTCTATTATCTTGACTATTTATATTTGAATGAAAAAGAAACATTAAAATTGTGCAACTAAAAACCCAAATGAAGGCAAAACCATTTTCAACATTAGGGGAAACCAGGTTTAAACCTGGTATCGAGAAAAAAATGAATCAACAACACCCTAAAAAATCATACCATGGGAAATAGTGTATTGTCTTGTTGAGGAGGAGATACCATGACCATGTAATCATTGTCATATCAAATAATACACAAAGCATGAATCAACCTATTTTATAAAATCAAATTTCACATGAATCCCAAAATTATAGAAAACCTGGAACACATTTAAAATATTTCTACAAAACCAATCAGTCTACTGCTTTATTTTCATTTTTCATTCCTAAAATCAATACAACCGACAATTTCTCACATTTTTCCTCAATATAATAAAATTAAATCTTTTTAAATCATAATGAAACAAATTTCACTATCTCTTTGGACTGATATTGAACTTCTAATTTACTACATTTTTATTAATCAAGTATCACTATTGGAATTTTTTTAAATTTTTTTTCATAGACATGTAGGGAAATAACGAAGTCCTTTCGTGCTATCAAACTATAACTGTTTCTTTAGATAGTTGGTTTTTAGATTTTAGGATATCAATTTATATTTTATTTTTTTCTTTCAATTACATGTTTTACACAAGGTTTGCACGTGCTGTGAATTTCTGATTTTAAAATATTAATGCACAACCACAAAACTCAATCAATGAGTAACGAAATCATAAAGAAAACTAATCATTACGAACGAATATTTGAGAGTAATGCAACTCTAAACATGGAAAACGTTCAGAAAAATCATCCCAATAGGGTTCATGAAAGATATTAGGGTATGAAGATGCTCACATACTACTTGCGTCCATCAAACACTGGGCTGCAACCAAGCATCTAGGAGCCCCCATTTGTAGAAAATTACTTCAGTATCAAGCCAGTAATCATTTCAATGATCAAAAATAGTGTCAAATTCATTATACTTCTATATGAAGATCCAAAAAACCATCAATGAAACATCCTGGATCTCTGTGACGTATTTCAAATAAAAAATATTTCGAATGATGCAGTAAGAGCTCATATTTTCTGATTTTTATTATGTGATCAAACTCAAGGTTGGATTCGAATCAAGCATGCATATTACATCACTAGATGGGATTCTATTTCATGAATCTTCATATCCTTATTAATTTTACCATCTATGTCATTGAATATATAGTTAAAAATTAAATGTTTTGACAATTTGATGATTAATCTCTATATTCGGAAGGGGAATGATACAAATATATGAATCGACGATTCCCTCATCATCGTATTGAGCTATGGATGATAATAAAAAATTTATATATGGGTTTTTTAGGTAAATAGGTAAATTATAACATCTAAATGTAGAGTATCATTAATAATGAATTATCTCAAAGCGAGATAAAAGTTGCTTGAGAAGATGGTGAGAAACAGTTTCCAGTTACAATTAGAATGGACAAAACATAAAGTTATTTATGCAATAAAAAAAATTACTAGATGGTTGAACAACTATAGTCATTGACCAAGAATAAAAACATCATTATGGGCTAGTAACAAAATGCCTAAGTTATGCAAATAAAATATTCGTATTATACTTATTACAATCATGACAATCAATTTCAGGGTTAGATAGCACAAAAACAAGGAAAAAGATTTCAACAAAGACAACATGGGTTCCAAAAAAGCACATAAAGGGCCCTCAATTAAAATCTAGGTTCATGTGTTAGAAGATATTTTGTCAACATTCATGGATGCTTTTGGGGTTACTTTCAAAGAAATAATAGAAGAAGTATCGAACCAAAATGACACAATATAGAATGTAAAGCATAATTTTGAAAAAAATTAATGATTAAATTAGATAGAGACCTAGAGGAACACAACCAAGATGCCTTGATGTACACCCATATGATGAATTAAAATATATATATACAGATTATAATTGGGAAAAAAATAAATGAAAGTGGTGCAGAATTTTTTGGACAACAACTAGTACATTAAAGAGAATAAGATATTGATGATAACAAGGAAGAAGTAAATAAAAAAGAAGAATAAAAACCAACCTAGTACAATCCATGACTACCATTCCTAGAATTAATGGAATAAGTGAAGAACATTGTCTATAAAGGTAAAATTTCAGAACACATTAAAAAATTAATTTTAATATACCTTCTACAGAGGCTCTTATAAACATGTCAACATATGTGAAATTCATAAAAGAGTGGGTAAACAGTAATATGAAGATAGAGGATATTACTACCATTCCACTCGCAATGGTGTGTTTGGAAGTGGTATCTAATTACCTACCTAAGAAGAAATGTGATTCAGGTATCTCTTCCATTATTATCATTATCGGTGTCACCAAATGTAGAAATGATTCATGTGACTTATGTGTGAGTGTCAATATCATGTTGTATATGACTTTCAAGAGTTTGGGACTGGATGAACTTAAGCTCACAAGAGTTTCACTCCAATTAGATTACTCAATAGTGAATCATCCCTATGAACTTATCGAGGACATCCTAATTAGATTCCACAAATTATACTCCCTCATTGACTTCATAGTGCTGGATATAGAAGATGAGCGAAATACACTCATTCTAGGAAGAGTATATTTTTCCATAGGGAATAAGCATATTGATGTTCAAAATGGAGAACATATTATAAGTGTTGGGATTAATCAAGTAAGTTTAAACATCGAATGATGTATTAATAACAACAATGTACAAGAGGATAATGATTTCGGAGAAGGATAAACACATGAAGCTAAGGATGTTGCTGAAATTGAAGAGGTGCATGAGAAAGATGTAGTTGGGAAAGATGATAGTAAACTGAATAAGAATTAAAATATAAATACCAAGTCCAATTACACCAGAAGAGTGGCCGAATACACTAAATTTGAGAAAGTTCCACAAGTATGGATGATACATGAAGATCCATTTAGTTCATCGGGATTGGGGAAGAAACGGTGGGTTAGTCCAATAGAGGTCAAGTATGTACTACTATATGGAAGGATTAGGTTCTTCCAAGAAGAAGGAAAGGGTCGACCTATGTGGATAAGACACAATTGAGAACATTAATGGAACTCGAAGCATAAAAAAAGTTTCAATCATCTGTCATGTGATCTAGAGGTAATGGATAAATGGTCATACCATAGTAGGTAAGCAAAAGTTATTACGCGAGAAAAACTTAGTTTTTTATTTATTTATTTTATATTTTTAGTGGAATGAATTCTCTCACTACAAATATTTTAAAATTCATTGATAATTGAATGTGCTTTCACCTATATATTTTTAATTTTCAGTACCATCAAAACCCTATGTGACAGAAATCAGTAGTAGGGGGTGTAGAAAAATTACATGTCATGGTTGGAATTTTCACATCGATAATATTCAGAATCCAGAACCTACAAATCCATGTTTTAGGAAAATATGTTAAGGGGAGTAAGAGATTCAATTATTTAATTTTCAACTGTATTCATCACATTTAATTAGAGTTTCTATCTACCAATTACATGCCCTTTCTTGAATCATACTTCAATAAAATAAACAAGGAGACATACTGTACTTAGGACATTATCCAGACATGAGTTTAAATTTCATTGTCAAAAAATTTTAATGAGATTAATGGTGAAAATAATTATATATATAATAATGTGGATTAGGATTTGAAAAATCATGATTAGGGGATAATGATGAAAACTGTAAATGATTTTTTTAGATATAGAAATTATTTTAATTTTTGATATTTGGATTCATTAATTTAATTATTCATATTCATTATTATGAGTGATACTCTGAACCATTCATCTCAATCTCGAGACATCAATTAAGCCAATATTTTACAATTATTTTTATATTATATTTCTTGGGGAACACGATCTTGATTTCTTATAGAGATATCTTTTCCTCTTATCGATGTTATAAATAAACAAAATCATTTTTTAAATGATCAAGGTATTCTTTTTTTATCCCCTTATCTTGAGACATACATGAAATTAATCCATTTTAGGACTGTAGATTCCATGAATTTCTTTGTTAAGAAATAAGTCATGTTACCAGGCTATTTAATCTATTCCTACCAACCAATAATGATTTTTCATTAATATAAAACATAAGACTGTGGGAAGTGAAATCTGGTTAAAGGGGTGTCAATTTCATTATGAATATGTGCAAGGGAAGATTCATTACAGTTTTGAAAAGATCATTCATGGTATTTTTTGCACACTCTCTTAAAAAATGAAAAATGGGTTTTGACTATGAGACTAACAAATCACCATTTACCTGACTGGTGATCTTTTTATAACATTTAAAAATAATGTTTTGAGGAAATCTTTAGGGGTTGGTTTGTATATATGTGAATTTTCCCTATCAAAATGTAAAAAAAGAAAAATATATAAGGAAAATAAAAAAGAGAGAGACTGGGTGTTTCCGTTATTGCATTTCGTCTCTTTATGAGCCTTCTTTGAAATAGTAGACAAAATGAGGCTTTCATTGAGATATTGTTTACTATCATTTCTATGTAATTTTGTGTTGGACCTCATTTTTTAGCCTTAAATGATTTATATAATTTTATTACCTTCCCTAAGCCTCTGATTTATTTGATACTTAATTGTGAAGCCCTCATGAATAATTAGGATATCTTAATTTACATAGTGGAGACGTTAGATGTCTTGAAATCCATTCTTAGGAGACATATATTTGAGGTTTGTTATGAATTTATTTTTACAATCTATACCCTGATGATAAGAATAAAAATTAATGTGAGGTAAATTGAAAGTGGAATGTGTACAAATATTTAATTTAAAAAATGAAAATGGATTATTGGAAAGGATATGCTATTTTTAAGTAGAAAAGTAAATTATATAGTTTTCTTGTTTAATTAAAAAGTTCAGCATTAGTGAATTTTCTATATGTCATGATTGAAAATTTAATTTTCCATTTGATCAATTTTTTATTGAAATTGAATTTGAAGCATGGTAATGTTTTCATGATGATATTTCATCCTTTAGGAATAATATGAATTCACGTGTGGGGGTATTTTATAAGTGTGTTTAATGCATATATTTTAGAGTGTTTTTTTATATTGATTTAGGTATTTACATAATGAATGTTTCCAATTTAAGAGCATACTGACTTGATTTATGATTTATTGTAGGAAACAATGAATTTATGAAAAAGGAATGAAAATAGAAAACAAATTGGAGAAAATCGACACTTCTTATTGTGAGAGAATCGTTGCGGCATGACACCGGATTTTTGAGGATAATTTGGATGTGAAAAAATGGATCAGAATGATTACATGTCATGTAATTCCAATACACATCGTGACATCGTCTGATGTGGCCTCTCAGGACACGTCTAGATGAGATTACACACTATGAAGAGAAATTACTCATCATGAATTCTTTTTAACCGGTGCGCCATTATTTAAGATGAGGTTGTGAAGGGATATGATGAAAATCATGATGCAAAAAAATTCAAATATTACATATTGTGTAACCACATTAAATAACATGTAAAATAATATGATGAGATTATAAGATCTATATTCATCATATATTTGATAATTTATAACAACTGTGTCTTCGGACCCACCGAAGACAATTATTGGAGCAAATAATTATGAAATTAATTATTATCAGAGCCCATATAGAGCCTATAAATTGAGGTATAGGCTACTGATTTTGGAGGAATTTGAAATCTAGAGACCAAAGCATGGAGAAAAAAGCTTCAGGTCCCTTTCTGAGTTATTTTTCATTCCTTCAATTATGTTTTATTTTTATTTTTTCCATCCCCCTTATTCTCTTATCCTTAGGATAAGGGATAAACATGCCATGTTCTAGGTTAATGTAATAAAATGTAGAAGGTATGTTGGATTAATTATATTTTATTTATTCATGTATTCGATATTTTCAATTTATTCTTCTACTTCAAATCCAATTCATTATAATTTATCATGATTATTCATATTAGAATAAAAAAGGAACTTTATAAATCTATAACTAAAAACACTAAAGAATGTGTGACCATTTTCAACATTAGGTGAAATTATTCTTAAAGATAGTATGGATATAAAATTGACTTGGCAACGCCCTAAATTATCAGACAAAGGGAAATTGGGTATTCTCATATCGAGGAGGACATAACATTACCATTTGATCAGCCCCATATTAACTCCGACACCAATAATGAACAACCTATTTTATAAAATAAAATTTTACCTAATCCCTAAAATTATAGTAACACTATCACAATTTCAAAATCTGTTAACAAAACCAATCGATTTGCTGCTTCATAATCTAAGCTTTTATAAAACCAATTAAAAAAATTTTTCCTTACCAATTTATTCAATATAATAAAATTGAATACTTTTAAATCCTAGTAATACTAATTTTACCATATTTTTGGATCTACAATGACCTAATACTTTACTACATTTTTATTAATCAAGTCGAATAGTTTGAGTTTTTATTAAAAAAAATTCATAGACCCATTGGTAATTAATGAAACCCCTATAGGCTATCAACAAGTGATGTTTTCACATTTTGATGGACTGAATAAAAGAAATATAAATAATAATTCACCATTATATAATAATAATTATATCATAGATATGATATATTTTCATAAAATTTATTTATATGAACATCAATGTAAGGAATAATTGAACAATGAATCATATCCTTACATATAGGTGGTAGTCCACAGGTACCTACTTACATAATTTTCATTTTTCAATGGTTAGGATGAATATAGAAAATTAATATAAGATTATCTTAACAACAAATATATATATATTAGATATTTTTTAAATCAAGGAAATATTTTTATAGAATATTCAGATGAGATTCAATGTGAATGAAAGAAGAAAATGAAATTTAAGAACATATATATCTTATTTAGGTATCCCCCTTTGAAAAGAACTTTAATGATTTAAATATTCATATTTTGGAAATACAATAACCACAATATTATGTATATTTATATTGTGAATGTATTTTAATACATATTATAGGAATAAAACATCAAAAAATGCTTGAAGAAGTGAGGTGTAGAGATTCACTTTTATATGTGAGGTCGGTGTAAATCATGAAAATACATGGAACATTAAATTATAATATAATTTTAATTCATGTAAATTGGTTAAAAAATAAATTATATTTATTCTATTGAGTATATGTTTTTAATATAATAAAATAATAAATTTTGGATAGGTTTAGGAATCATTTTAAAACTTATCTTTTAGTTCTGGAGAAAAGGAGGCAGTCATCGGTGAAGAAGAGATGTGACACTGGTGGGATTTCAGGGCAGACCTTTGCCCAATGAATAGAATTAGAGGATGCATCCCTGTAAATAAGGTTATAAAAAACATCAGCCACCAAGATTGTAGAGACCCAAATATTGAAGTACATAGACATTACATTACTTTTGTGGAATACTTAATACATAATAAAAACAGACACCAAAGGACCGTAATAGTTTAGTGTCTTTGGAAACATGGAATATAATCATCTAATCTTGGTGAAAGATCTTCAAAAAACCCCATAAAGATATTCCTTTTTTTTACCTAAAACCTTTATTTATATCCTGGGGAAAAGAAAACATATAAAGGGTGAGCTCAAATTCTCAGTAAGGGTAAGCATGGAGAAAATAAAACAAACCATATACATTTGAACATCAAAATATGAACATAATATTTAAACATCAAAATATTGAGCAATGACATAAAACATAGAAGTACGTAAGGCATAGATCATAATGGATCATCAATCATGATAAAATATCATGGGAATAAAACATGTAATTGTGGAAAACCATTAAGCACATGAAATGATTTCCATAGTAGACAAGGCATTGTTTCCAAGACCATATTAGTGGACAAAGTCCCTTTCTGAATCAAGTTCACTCCTCGTTCCAGTCCTGTAACACTGAACCAGATTAACTTACCATTCCATCCATGTCTATCTGATGAGATATAAATCTTTACCCATTGCATTGGAGGGAGGTATAGGTCCCAGAATCTCTTAATGAAATCATTATTACATGTTCCACAACATAAACATAAATCATTCATCGTAACCCCAAGAATAAAATGGGTTTTATAAACATCATCCCATCATAAAATAATCCATATAAAACAAATGGATATCATTTCATCATAAGAAAAGTGAAACTATTTAAATCATAGAGACATTATACTTGAAACATGCGCATATGAAATAATTTCATCTTAGATGGATAATGTTTTTGATAAAACACTTGAAATGAATTCTTGAAGAAAATATCATTTCATTTCAACATCGTTTTCTTTTCTAAAAATTCCATGTAATTTTTAAAAGAAAATCCTTTCATTGAAAATAATCATGCAATCATGTAGAATAAGATTCATGAAAATGAGGTGTTATGAAACCGTAAAAATCCATTCACGCCGTATAAGATAAAAATAACATTTTTCTCATACTTTTTTCGGAAAAGTCAAAACGTTTCTCGTGTGGTAAAAAAAGTAAATATTACTTTCATAACATGTGGTGAATTTCAAAAATGGGTAAAAAGGACATTAAAAATACATGATTTTTTTTAGAAAATCTAGAAATGGATGATAACAATAACCCCAGTAAGTACATACAAATGACAATCTCGGAAAAGAACGAGATTGGAATTGTTATCCCTTACCTTATGTCCAATTTCATCCGTATGGGTTAGAGTCTTCGATATAGTGGGTTTAAAGATATTATTAACTTGTAACAGAACCGTAATAATATTTATTATATCATATATGATTCACTTATGAATTTATATTATCCGTTCATTTGTCAATTCCATGTTAAAGCAGCGTTTTGGGTAAAATCGTTTCATTTATTGTCCGTGTTTTGATTTGTAATTATTAATATGATTACTTAGATCATGATTACTTAATTCCAGAATATAAAAAATAATTTATATAAAATATATATTCAGAATATACATATATATATATATATATATAATAGATCGATAAATGGAATGAAATACACAGTTCATGGAGACGGTAGGTCGTACGTATGCATGAACACTGTTTTCGTTTCCTAACTGAATTAAATGGAATTAAGTAGATGAAATAAATATATATATACATAAATCCAGTAGCATTATTATGTCATATATTTCATCATTACTTATTATATATACTTTATAATCATTCATGAATTGTTAACATGGAAAATAAATCTCATCGCGTCGTGGAGACGGTAATCCGTATGTACGCACGAGCGATGATATCGTTCCCATATTTATTGAATGAAATTGGAGTGGATGAAATAATATCTTAGAATCAGTATGATATTATAATTATAATATATAGTTATTATTTACACCATTATACCCATCCATGTAGGGTGGTGGTGGAAAACAGATTACACCATAGCGTGGAGATGGTATTTCGTACGTACACACATGCAGTGATTTCATTTTCTGTAAGATGGATAGAAGGTAAAATAGGGTTGTTTAATATTTATAATAACATATCCGTATATAAGTAATGCTTGGGTTATTAATTTATAATGAAACAACTAAGGAAGAGGATGTAGAAGAAGAATGAAAACCGAAAGAGTCGGTAGAAGAGATTACCTCTTCCTCGACGCACTTCCTTTAAACTTATTCTTAGGGCACTAGAGTTTTTCTTTTGAGAATTCCATAAACTATATGATATAAATAGAGAGGTTTATAATATTAATTGGTAGGGTTTGTCTGAGCTTCAAGGATCAAAAGGGTGTGAAGAGAAGAGGGAAGGGGTGCCCTTTTTATAAGGGAGGAGAGGGGCACCTCTGGAAAAACTAAAAATATTATTTTATAATAAAGTCATATTCAGTCTATAATAGCTCCAAATTGATTTTTTTGGAAGATAATGTGGGTATGGGTCTAAATACCTTCAACCAATAGGTCTTAGAGAAGTTTATGTTACTAGTTTAACCTTATCATTTATATTTAACTCTAAGTTAAATAATTTTACTTTTAACGTGTCTTTTGGTTTTCTTAAACTATATGGTTAATAAACTAACTATAACAAGACAAACTAACCCCAAGTGGTTCATTATTAATATATAAATCCTTATCTAATTAATTTTGCCGAACATTATATTTTTATGAATATAATAACAATTAATAATATAATATTTGTTTTAAAAACTATTTTATGTAAATTTTGACACTATTTGGGAATTGATTTTTGTGAAAATCATAACAACATGATTAGTTCGGAAAAGGTAAATTTAATAAATACTAACATGTAATATTAACCTATTTAATTAGTGTAATTCATAAAAAGTCTAAAATTATATTTATTCGGGTATTTATAACATCAATTTTGTTAATATTTCATTAATAAGGTAATTACTGCATCATCATTGTGTCATAAATAAATTCAATTATATAATGTCTAAAAATTATAAATAAAAAAAAATTATATAGGAAATCGTTTTATCTTTCTAAGTAATATTTATAGTTGAATTTATCTTATGTATAACCTTATATTAAAAATGTTTTAGTTATTAAACTTTGATTTTAACTATTTTAACTCTTCTTTAAATAAATTAATAATAAGTTTCCTAATCTAATCCATGTGGACTTAAAGGGTAATATTTTATTCCTAAGGTTGTTTTGGGTCGAATTAAACTTGTCCAATAGAATTAAGACATGTGTTAGGGTAATAATAATATCATGTTTACCCTTAATTACCCTATTTACTTTAAACCGTGGTAAATAAAAGTAAAAAAGTTACTATTCGCCGAATTTTTTTTATCTTATTGAACCACATTTTACTCCTTGATATTAACCGTATCTCTCGGATTTTCGAAATTCCACTCACAGAAGCGGTAAAATTATGTTTTATATATATTTTCAAATTCTCCTAGGAGGTGGGTAAAAGACGGTGAAAATCTCAACAAAATTTTTATATATCTAAAATTATTATAAAATGACTCCAATTAATTACATTGAACTTATATAGGTATTACATATCAATTTTTACCTAAAATAAATTTTAATAAAATAAATAATTATTTAAATAAAAAGTCATTTTTTAAATATTAACCTAGTGTTTTCACTATTTATCAAAAATTGAAAGTTTTCAGAAAAATACCAAAAGTCACCCTAGGATAATTTCGATATTCCGAATCCAAAAATGAAGTCCATTTTGAAAGATAAAATTTATAAAATTTAAAAAAGTGGGTATTACTATTCATAATGGTGAGTTCGTAATAATATTGTAATAATATCTCGTTTAGTGAAACATGGTGTTGCGTACTACACACGCTATTGAAGAAGGGTTTGATTGCGTGTAATGAAAGACATGTCAGAGCTGCGTGTAGTGAAAAATCCATTTTTTGTTTCGTATAACATTATCAAAACCTATTTCATTTATACACTAAACAAAATTTATACTTAATGTTGCGTAGAATAATTTCCACAAAAAGAAATTGAAATTGTGTGTAACACGAGCCAAGAATAGTGTTGCGTATACTGCAATATAATATGGTGTTGTGAATAGTACAAGACAATCTTGGTGTATTGTATAATAGATGACATCAAAGAAATTAAAAATAATATATCTCATAAAATCTCGGGGTGTTACATTCTACCCCACTTAAAATTAATTTCACCCTCAAAATTCGTCGGGGTTATTAATGGTTTACTAATTGAAATTTTCTTTCATAGAAACCCACATCGTAAAAAGGAATACTAAAAATTCATATTAAAAAGGGAAGTTAGAATCATAATAGTCACCCAAAGTAACTAAACACTAGGTTTCCACGTAGGACAACATTGGTGAAAATATGGATATGAAAGAGAAGTCTAACCATCTTGTTCTGATAAAGAGTGGTAGAGAACATGGCTATGAAAAATCCAACAATAAAAAAGCCATAAATTTTTGATGATTTAAGGTACCATCTGATTCATCGGATATAAGTACACTAGGAAAAAAAATTTGGGTTTCAAGATCATTTCCCTAAAGCTGAAGAATAATTAAAAGATTTACTTACCTGATTTTGGTACAATCTCAATTTTGTTTGTGCCTTGAACAATTTCTAAGTCATCTCTTAAATAAATGAAGTTGAATTTTTCTTCCTTGAAGTGTTAGAAGATTATGCGATAGAATGATGGGTCATTTCATCTGTATCAAACAAAAGGTTAGCAAAATTAATCAAATATACATAAGTCCATCTATGGTGAGGTTAATCATATATGATTCCAAAAATGGACTTATAATTCCTCTATCATACCGCTTAATATAATAAAACTAGTTTCTACTAACCAGGGACTTCCTATAGGCCAGTGGTAGGCGCTAAAGGCATATCGCACTTTACTTGTGGGTTCGATTCCCACATCCTTGTCTGACGCAACAGGTTGTCACCCATCTTACAAGTTGTCCTTTTTCTATTACTATAATATTACAACATTCTAGAAATAATATCAAAATTTTATACCCTTAAACAATACTATCTGATGTCCAACTTAATTCATTCCATACTTTTGGCTTATTGGAAATACTTCCATCCAATCTCATAGTATACAGAAAACATCTTCTAGAAAGGTCATCTACCAAGCATGTGAATACCATCATTTATCCCCCATATATCATAAGAAATATCTTGTGGGTCACATTCCAAACAATTTAATTCCTTAATCATGTATTCTCTTGAAACTGAATACCCATGGAACCTTAGTGAAAACATGAATGTTGTCAGAAGTTAACTCTTTCCACATACCAAAATCCCCAAATTTCTATATAATCAAAACATGATATCAATTTTTCCTTATATCAGTCATGATATCATTAATAATATTCAAAATATTATTTTCTCCGTATCCATTCATTATGCGCATATCATCTTCTTTCCAAAAATATCTGAATTACCTCTCATGGTTACCGGTACCATTCAACATATATTTTCAAATACATTAGAAAAAAAAGTGTAACAATCCTTAGATGTTTCCTTATTCCACAGTACTATTAACATAACTCTTGGTAAACATACAATCATTCCACTACCTTCTTAAACCATTGACCAAGCTTCAACAATTCTTTCATCTCACATATCATTTGTAGTCTCTTTATCATCATCAACATAAATACTACCCATACGACCACGTTGATTCTCTTCATGAGATTTTCCCTTTGGGTATTGGTTTTCATAATGCCCATACATTCCACATTTAAAACATTTAACCATTGTTGATGTCTTAGCAATACCCTTATCCTTGTCCATGGTGTTAACTAACCATTTTTCTTTGCAATTACTAGCTTTGAGTCCTACTATTCCACACCCAAATAATCTTCCAGTTCCTTTGAAACATTCACCTTGATTTCTTTTCCCACATGATTCACATGAGGAAAATTGAACTTTCTTTCCCCTATGATCATCATGAATCTCCATCATTCTCTTATTAGATGAGTTGGGAAACTTACCAAAGTTGAGATTATTGATCATATTATGAGATTTCTTATTAGGAATTATAATGATATATGGGCTTCCAGATCTAATTTCATTTGGTTTCCCATGAATAATATCATTCCATTATCCATTATATCCTCTATTATCATAAATCTTCCAGTTTTTAGCCATTTTCTGCAACCCAAAAATAATAATGTGTGAGGAAAAAATCATGCATGGAAAACATCATAATAAAGGGGGATTACCTTCAATATATAACATCTTAGGATTAATTCTAGGATTTTTACCGTAATTCTAAGACTATAACCTATATGTATTCTTATCCTTAGGGACATCCCTAGACATACCATAAAAATATCTCTAGGGATCTCACTAATGTTCTCACACCATAGTTTCCAAAGGTTGACTAAACCTTTCCTCTGATACCAACTGTAGAGACCCAAAGATTGAAGTACATAGATATTACATTACTTTTATGAAATACTTAATAAATAACAAAAACAAACACCAAAGGACTGTAATAGTTTATTTTCATTGGAAACATAGAATATAATCTTCTAATTTTGGTGAAAGATCTTCAACATATCCCATAAAGATCTTCCTTTTTTACCAAAAACCCTTCTATATATCCTAGGAAAAATAAAACATATAAAGGGTGAGCTCAAATTCTCAATAAGGGTAATTATAGTGAAAATAAAACAAACCATATACATTTTAACATCAAAACATGAACATAATATTTAAACATCAAAATCTTGAGCAATGACATAAAACATGGTAGTACGTAAGGAATATATGATAATGGATAATCAATCATGATAAAATAGCATAGGAATAAAACATTTAATTGTGTAAAACCATTAAGAACATGATATGATTTCCATAGTATCCAAGGCATTGCTTCCAAGACCATCTTAGTGGACAAAGTCCCTTTCTGAATCGAGTTCACTCCTCGGTCCAATCCTGTAACACTGAACCAGATTAACTTACCGTTCTATCCATGTCTATCTCATGAGTTATAAATCATTACCCCATGCATTGGTGGAATATATAGGTCCCACCATCTCATAATGAAATCATTCTTACATGTGCCACAACATAGACATAAATCATTCATCATAGCCCAAAGAATAAAATGGGTTTCATAAACATCATCCAATCATAACATAATCCATATAAAAAAATGGATATCATTTCATCATAAGAAAATTAAACCCATTTAAATCATAGAGACATTATACTTGAAACATACACATATGAAGTAATTTCATCTTAGATGGAAAATGGTTTGGATAAAACACTTGAAATGAATTCTTGAGGAAAATATCCTTTCTTTTCAAAATCATTTTATTTTCTCAAAATTCCCTGAAATTTTTAAAAGAAAAGTATTTATAGAAAATAATAATGCGTTCTTGTAGAGGAAGATTTATGAAAATTAGGCGTTATGAAACTGTAAAAATCCGTCCACGCCATATAAGTTAAAAATAACATTCTACTCGTACTTTTCTTGAAAAAATCAACAAAATCCTCATGTGATCAACAAAAAAAAGATTCATTTCATATCATGTGGTAAATTTCAAAAATGGTTAATAAGGACATTAAAATTACATGACAATTATTTTAGAAAACATAGACATGTATGATAACAATAACCCCAGTAAGTAATTACGAATGACAATCTCAAAAAAGAACGATATTGGAATAGTTATCCCTTACCTTATGTCCAATTTCTTCCGTATGTGTGTGATAATCTGGTATAGTGGGATTAAACATATTATTAACTTGTAACAGAACCATAATAAAATTTATTATATCATATATTATTCACTTACGACTTTATATTATCCGTTCATTTGTCAATTCCATGTTAAAGCTCCGTTATTTGGTAAATTCGTTTCATTTATTATCCGTGTTTTATCTTGTAATTATTAATATGATTACATAGATCATGATTAATTAATTCCAGAATATAAAACATGATTTTTATATAATATATATTCCGAATATACATATATATAATAGATTGATAAATGGAAAGAAATACACCATTCATGGAGACGGTATGTCGTACGTACGCATGAACGTTGTTTTCGTTTCCTTATTGAATTAAATAGAATTAAGTAGATGACATACATATATATATAAAGTAATCCAGTATATTTATTATGTCATTTATTTCATGATTAATTATTATATATACTTTATTATCATTCTTTAATTGTTAACATGGAAAATGAATCTCTTCGCATCGTGGAGACAGTAATCCGTACGTACGCACGAGAGATGATATCGTTCCAATATTTATTGAATGTAATTGGAGTGGATGATATAATATCTAGGAATTAGTATGAAGTTATAATAATAATATATATTTATTCTTTCCACCATTATACCCATCCATGTAAGGTGGTGGTGGAAAACAGATTACACCACAACGTGGAGACGATATTCCATACGTACGCAAGCACGATGATTTCGTTTTCCACAGGATAGATAGAAGGTGAAATAGGGTTTTTTAATATTTATAATAACATATCAGTATATAAGTAATACTGAGGTTATTACTTTATAATGAAACAACTAAGTAAGAGGAATTAGAAGAAGAAGGAAACTTGAATGAGTCGGTAGAAGAGATTACCTCTTCCTCGACGCACCTCCTTTAAACTTCTTCATAGGGCACTAGAGTTGGACTTTTTAGAATACCAGAACCTCTATGATATAACTAGAGAGGTTAAGAAGAGGAATTGTTAGGTTTTGACCAATCTTCAAGGCTCGAAAGGGTGTGAAGAGAAGAGGGAAGGGGTGCCCTTTTTATAAGGGAGGAGAGGGGCACCTTTGGAAAAACACAAACTATTATTTTATAATAAAGTCATATTCGGTTTATAATAGCTCCAAATTGATTTACGTAGAAGATAAAGTGGGTATGGGTCGAAATAATCTCAACCAATAGGGTTTAGACATGTTTAGGTTACTATTTTAATGTTATCATAATTATTTAACTCTAAGTTAAATAATTTAACTTTTACCGTGTCTTGGGGTTTTCTTAAACTATATGGTTAATAAACTAACAATAAAAAGCTAAAAGAACCCAAAGTGGTTAATTATTAATATATATAACCTTATCTAAGTCATTTTGTCGAACCTTATATTTTTAGGAATAAAATAACAATTAAAAATATAATATATTTTTTAAAAACTATTTTATGTCAATTTTGACACTATTTGGTAATTGCGTTTTTTTGAAAATCATAACAACATGATTAGTTAAAAATAAGTTAATTGGATCCATAAAAATATGTCATAATAACCTATAAAATTAGTGTAATTCTTATAAATTCTGAAATTACATTTATTGGGGTATTTATAATATCAATTATGTTAATATTTCATTAATAAGGTAATTACTCCATCATCATTGTGTCAAAAATAAATTAAATTATTTAATTTATAAAAATTATAAATAAAATACCATTATATAAGAAATATTATTATCTTTATAATTAATATTTATAGTCGAATTTATCATATGTATAACCCTATATTTAAAATGTTTTATTTATTAAACATTGATTTTAACTATTTTAACTCTTCTTTAAATAAAATAATAATAAGTGTCCTAATCTAATCCAAGTGGACCTAAAGGGTAATATTTAATTCCTAAGTTTGTTTTTGGTCGAACTAAACATCTCCAATAGAATTTGGACATGTCTTTGGGTAATAATAATTTCATGTTTACCCTTAATTACCCTATTTACTTTTAACCGTGGTAAATAAAAGTAAAAAGTTACTATTCACCAAAAATTAATTTTATCTTATTGAACCACATTTTACTACTTGATATTAACCGTGTCTCTCGGATTTTCAAAATTCCACTAAAAGAAGTGGTAAAATTACGATTTATGTAAATAATCAAATTATCCTTGGAGGTGGGTAAAAGACGGTGAAATGTTCAATAAAAATTGTATATATCTAAAATTATTATAAAATGACTCCAATTAATTACTTTGAACTTATTTAGGTATTATGTATCAATTTTTACCAAAAAAATTTAAATAAAATAAATAATTATTTAAATAAAAAGTCGATTTTTAAATAGTAACCCAGTGTTTTCACTATTCATCAAAAATTGAAAGTATTCCGAAAAATACCAAAAATTCATTTGGGGGTAATTTCGATATTCTGAATCCAAAAATGAAGTCTGTTTTGAAAGATAAAATTTATAAAATTTTAAAAAGTGGGTATTACTATTCATAACTGCTAGTTCATAATAATATTATATTAATATCTCGTTTAGGGAAACTTGATATTGCGTACTACACATGCTATCGAAAAAGGTCTTGATTGCGTGTAATGAAAGCCAAGTCAGGGCTGCGTACAGTGAAAACTCTTCGTGGTGTTGCATATAACATAATCAAAACTTATTTCTTTTATACATTGATCAAAATCTATACTTAATGTTGCGTACCATAATTTACACAAAACGAACTTGAAATTGTGTGTAACACGAGCCATGAATAGTGTTGTGTATACTGCAAGCTAATATGGTGTTGCGTATAGTACAATCTAATCTTGGTGTAGTGTATAATAGAAGACATCAAAGAAATTAAAAATAATATATCTCATAAAATCTCGTGTTTTACGAAGATGAAGGGAAATGGGGAGAGGGGATCACCCTGGTGTAGGCCTCAGATTGGGGAAAATCCTCAGTTGAGCTCGCCATTGACCTTGATTCGGAAGGAGATGGTCGAGATGTAGTGCATGACTATATCATTCCATTTATGGAAAAAACTATTTTCATCATCACAACTCTAAGGAAGTGCCATTCCACTTTATCATAGGCTTTGTCATATCCAGTTTCTAGGCCATTGTTACACTTTTAACGGTGGAGCATGTTTTCATAGAGTGGAACACTTCACGGGCCATAATTTCATTATCAGTCATCAGTCTCTTGGCCATGAAGGCGCTATGGTTTTCAGAGATAATATCAGGAAGCCAAGGGTGCATCCTATTGACAAGGATCTTTGAGAAGATCTTATAAGAGACATTGCATAGGTTGATAGGTCTAAAATAATGGATCTCCATGGGTTTCTTGATTTTGGGAATGAGGACGAGGACTGTTTCGTTGATGGCGGAGATGCTTGTATTCCCAGGCTAGATATTTTTTATCATTTTTTTTAGATTTCGGGACCGATGATGTTCCAATATTGTTTAAAAAATAGGGCTTGGACTCCATCCGGTCCCGGGGCCTTAGTGGGTGGATATGTTTCAGAGCCAGGTGTATCTTTTCATTTGTCACATCATTGGTAAGTTGTCGATTGATCTCTTCGGTGATCACAGGTCTGATACATTCTTCCACCTCAGCAGGCATGAAACGTGTTCCTGTAGAGAAAGGATTCTGAAAGTAGCATGTCAATGTTTCATGAATTCAAATGGTTTCAGATACTTTGCAACCATATGGTTGTGATATACATGTGATAGAATTTTTATGGCGCCTAGCTGAAGCTTTCTGGTGAAAATACCTTGTATTAGAGTCCCCTTCTTTAATGTGGATGTCCCGCGCCCGCATATCCCAAAAACTATTCTTAACGCGTAGGGGTATGTCCAACGCTCTTTGAGTGGCACCAATCCCGGATAGATTGCAATTGAATTGGGGATGTATGAGAAGGTTGTGCAGCCTCTTTTCAAGGACATCACAATGCCTATCAGGGTGGAAAAATTTCTTGTTTCTCCATGATCTCAGGTCGGATGCTGTTTATTGTAGATTCATGCCAACATAATCGAGAGAATTCTTCTAGCTTGATTGGACCACCTCATCACATTCCTGGTCTTTTTACCAGAAGCTCTCAAATCTGAAGGGTCTGTTGGATTTCCTGTTACGTTCGCCTTGCGTGAATTCAATGAAAATTGGGCAGTGGTCCGAACTGTTGAGCGTCCTGTGGGCCGTGTAGAACATGCTGAAGATATTTATCCAATCAATTGAGACTAGAAATCTATCAAGTCACTCGGCGATGCGGGTACCATCTATATTACCTCAAAACCATGTGAAGGGATTACCCGTGTATCCTAGATCGACCAGGTATTCCCTAGAGACCGCGCCCTTAAAATTTGACATCAGCGCATAGTGTTGGACAATTCCATCCCGTTATTCCATGTGGAACATAATCTCATTAATGTCCCCTCTGATGAGAATAGGGCTCGAGAGATCATGACGTTGTTTGCATAGCAGATCCCATGATTTCCCCTTCTCATTATGGGATGGCCAGCCATATAACCCCATAAAAGTCCAAGGTGGGGTGTGATCCACCTGAATGGCTGTAGCCACATGGTGCGAGGAGAAGGACACTATCTTGACATCAATATTTTCTTTCCATTGGATACCGAGTCCCCCCGAATGGCATTGTATGGAGATCAGGAGGTAGCCTTGGAAGCAGCATTTCACAGCAATGCCAGTGGTGTCCTTGTTTTCCAGTATGGTTTTAGACCGAAAACCATATCAGGGCGACTTTGGACACAATTTCACGAGATCATGTGAACCGTTCGTGGTTTTCCAAGCCCACGACAGTTCCCGCACAAGACAATCATTGATCTATGTGGGGCTCGGTCTCAACCGCCTCTGCCTTTGAGCTATCCGAACAAGATTTACCACCCATAGTTTTCCATCTTTTGGGGAATTCCCCTTTGACTGGTTGGCTTCAATTCGTATTTTCAGATCCATGGGTTCTGGGTCATCCAGATTAACGTCTCTTTCATCATGTTTCACCCTTTTCCTGTTTCGACGGGTGATTGGGCCAGGTGGTGGGTTTCCTGTCATCCCGTATTCACCCTATGGTAGGATGTCTGACTTGGTCCTTTCTGGATCAGGGTCAGGATCAGGGGGCTCAAAGTGCATCTACTTTGGCTTAGATCTTTTTCCTGGTGGGTCTTTTGGTGTCTTCATCAGCTCTGTAAATGTTGGGATAGATCCCTTCAGGGTGTTAGGGTATATGCCAGTTTCCCTCTGAGTGGTTGGGCCATATTTAGGGATTTTTGCTGGTCCAAGCATAAAAATTTTCCATGTATAGTTTCCGCCCGTCTGGTATGTGCCCATGTGAGAAAATAACGGTCATTTTATTTCTCCATCTCAGAGATGAAGGCATATCTAGTCGATTTGGCATGGATCCATGGGCCATATTGATGGATGAGAATACCTGAATCACTCATTTTCTTTGAGACACACGCTCTTTCTAGATAGCCGATATGTCCACATAAGAAATAGAAGATTAGGAGTTTCTAAAAATCGAATGATATATAGATGTTGGTGTCATTGAAATTCAAAAACATTCCCCTCATCAATGGATCTGACATTTCCATTTCGGCATTAATTCGAACCTCGAGCCCCAATTGGATAGGGTTTGAGTAGTCTTAATCTAGGAATTGTCCATTGCTATTCCTAATTTCTCTCATAACTCGTTCCGTTCGTGCGTGAAAATGGATTCCTTTGATACGTATCCAGAAGGGGGACCAGGTGATATTAATGAGTTGTATACTGCCCCCCTTGTATTCTTCCATGAGGAGGAGTTGGTTGTCGAAGGACCACAATCTACCTCTCAAGATTTTACCTCTATATTTCTCATTGAAGAACTCAATAAAAATGTGGTTGTTCCCCACTTCCCGAATGGATATGCCAGCTTCCAGTTTCAATAGGTTCTGGAGGGTGTTTTTGAGGGCCCCCTAATTAACTGAAATATTCTCCACGCACATTCTGACCACAAGCAGAGCCATGATTTTTCCAAATAGTGTATCTTCATTTTTTTGGGCCTCAATTATTTCCTTATCTATGTCTGTCTGGGGAAACTTCTTCCATTGGTTCACTAAATATGCCTCCATGGATCAGTGCTCATGGGTTGGGAAAGAGTTCCTAGGAAAATTCCCGGTGATCTGCACTTCTTTGGACAACAAGCAGTGGTCAAGTCTTCTCAGCAAGCCGGGCTTCACTGCAAACATGACCCTCACTAATGAGAGATCGCATCCAGGATTCGTGGACCTCATCAAAACATGAAAAATCAGGGCCCGATGTAGATTAAAAGACCCACTGTTCGGGCATAGTCCATGCAAAGGGCCCTTGGACCAGAAACCCCCCTCTGCGGCCTCCATCCGCGACCATCCCTTCATAATCAATTCTTTCACGAGGTGGGTTCGTGGTCCGTGGTCATGGATACCGCGGCCTCACTCACTCTCAGATTAAGTTCATAGTGAAGCTCTCCAGTGCTCGTGGGATTTCTCAACACGACGGTATCTTCACAATCCTTCTTCTTGGCTGGATCCTTGCGACTAATTGTTTGTGAGTCAACCACAACGCGACAGATTCTTCGCGAACCAAGCTTCTTCACAACTACTTCTTCACGAATCAGAAACCTGTGCGAATGAAAATTCACCTGTAGTATCACGAACCAATCCCAGTGTGGATGGAAACTCACACGAATACCGCCCTATACAAACAACAGTTGCGCTCTCAAGAACATCATAGGAAAAAGTGGATCCCAAAGTCTTCGCGGACCTCAACCCACATGGGACTAGACCTCCCCGAGCCCCTACCCAATGTGTTCACTCGTTCCATGCTCCCAGTCCTTTGTGAACCTCGGATATCGGCCTCCCCGCTCAACGCTTCTCGAGCAGAAGATGGTTTCTTCACTCTCTCCGAGCTCCCAGTCCTTTTTAACCTTAATTATTGTAACAAATATTTCACTTTTTAAGTGTATTTAAAGTAATTTTATGAATTCAAAGATTCCAAAAAATAAAGCCTGAATTATATTATTTAATGTTAAAAATACACTCAAGTAAATATTTATTTTATAATTAAATATTGTTTAATATTTTTAAACATTAAAAACTATTTGAGTTTTTTATGGACTATTAACATTTATTGACATTAAAGGAATCTAGATAAAATATTAATTCAAATATAAAATATTTAGAAACATATAAACCATAATAATATAATATTTCAATCATGAGACGTGATAATTCATCCAAAATAAATAACTTTTAGTGTTTTTGAAATAATTTATTTAATTTTTCAACTACTCGGACCAACAATGTGTCATTGTTTCCTGATTTGTTCAAAGTAATTATAGTATATATTTGTTTTAAAAAAAATCTGATAAAAATAATATATTAATTTTAAAAATAATCATTCATAACCATTTATAACTTCTTTGTACCAATATTCAACCATATTAGATATGTTAAAATAATGAGAGTGACATTCTGTAATTTTTCTTCACTTTAAAAAATATAATGGAAATAATCAAATAAATTTGGCATAAAAATACGATATTGTATATTTTAGGTAAGTCATCCTCTAATAACACCAGTAAAATATGTAAATGAATGACTTTGGTTTATTTTAAGGGATTATATCATAGGTATAACATTAGTTAACACATTTTATCCATTAATGTTGTGATAATCTTTTACCATGGTTTCTAATTATTTTTTATAAAAATGAAAATAATATATTTTCCAATTATCAATATCATTTTCCCAAATATGAAATACATATTTGAATCTTAATTATTTATAATCATAAGAAAAAAATTTTAATATACATTATAAAATGGAATGAAAAATTTATTTCATAAAAATGTATTTTTAAGATTAAATATGATTTATATCAAATAGAGTATGATTAAGATTCCTATAAAATTGATTAATTTTTTTAATTAAGTTAAATTTTATGTTACATTTAAACTAAATCCTATATTTAATGGGACATTTAAATTTATTTTTTAATGAAAATAATCTCATGTTTTCCGAAAACCAACATCGAACACTATTAACTAAAAATGATACATTTTAGAAAAATACCATAAAAATAATTCCAAGCATATTATAAATTTAAGATTTCGAAAATTATTTCCATTTATTGGGTAAAATTACTATTAGTGGAGTAAATGTTTTAAAATATTGGTTAAAAATATTAAGAAAACATTTTTGATGAAAATGAATTTCTGAATCCTATAATGCCTTTACTCTAATACCTATCGTAAAAAACATAAATAAAAGAATAGTGAATGATTTAATTAGATATATAATTTGGTTATTTCATTATATTCATTCATTAGTAGTGATTAATTTTAACTATGATTATAAGAATACATTACACATATAATTGTTTTTTCTAAAATTCATTTCTTTTACCCCAAAGAGATTATATCTTCATTTAAAACATATTAATAAAAAATGTAAGATTAATTATTCATTATATTAAGGAAAAAATTTATATATATATTTTATAATATGGTTATTCCAATTTATACCAGCTAAACTTTTGATAAACTAATAATGATAAATTTTAATAATAATATTTATATAGTATCCATGGTTCATTTAAGCTCAATGCTGTATGAATAACATTTTGAGTCAAAAGCCTTATTTCTACTTTTATATTATTATTTTTTAATCACAAAATCTATTTCTATATTAAAATATTGTAACTATTTTGTTTTATATTTTATCATTACTATTTCTAATGTGAATATGATAACAATTTTACAAATGAATATTATAGAAATGATTCATTCCATGATTATTTTAATGAGTTTGGATACAATATTTATCATACTAACCAAATATTATTTATATCAAACACATTGAATATGAATTTTATCATACAAAATGTCCAGCATTCATACGAAAAATATTTTTAAAAATGATAAATATTATATTTACCCTTGTAACGAAAATTATCAGACCCATTTTATCTCATTGTATCTAAAATACCATATCATAATGAATTGAAAACCTTTTAAATCAAAAAGATGTCGTGTATTATGTATTGATGTTCTTTGGAGTACAATGTCATTATTTTTGTTATAAGATGACCATTGGAGTTCGAGGTTTCTAAGTCCCTCTGAATTTTATGGCGAAAATATGACCATTGGAATCCATGATGATCGTTGTGACATTGGCCTTTAAATACTAGTTCATGTTATTGAGCTCAATAAAATTTTGACGAATTTGAGACACTATGAAAGAGCTCTCTCAAATTTCTACTTCATGCAGAAGACTCTAAAGAGTTCAAGTTATGTGTTTCTCGTTCCACAAACTTGTTAATTCCAAGAGTTTTTAATCTCTCAGTGAGACACAAATCATTGGAGATTACGATTGATGGATTCTATGTATAGGAATCATTTGTACCAATATTTTGCAGATAATGGGATTCTATGGATACAAAGATAGGGTTGCTGATCACCATCTTCATCAAGGGATTGCAGGGATATCAAGATAAAATATGATCATCATATCATGGTATTGACCTAGCGTGGGTAACATAGGCTTTCTTAAAAGTATATATCAAGGGACCTATATTCAAGTTTATTGGATACCCTTATCTTTGTGTTAAAATAATTTTATTCTTTTACATGTATACATTTATTATTATTTATAATAGGTAGTTAATTTTATTATATATTCATCTTTATATTCTTTATTTTGTGATTATGATCTCTATAATTATGATTCATGTGATTATGATCAATCCATTTACCCAATAACATTCTGTATTATTTATGATAGAATCATTGTTTAGTTTTACTCTGATTATTGAAACCATAGTGATTACGATTCTATATATGCTTACTCAGTTTAACTAATTTCATTATTATAAACATTATTAATTTAAAATACCACATATTTAATACGTATCACAACCTAATAATTACAATACTTATTACATCATACCTAGGCCCCTATTTGGTTGTAAATTAAATAAAAATAGGTTTGTGAATACGATTAGATTAATTCTATTAAATTATCACATTTATGTTTAAAAATGAAATTTTTTAAACATACAATTCACCCTATCTTTTATTGTGTCATCCACATATACATTAAAATCCAAAAATTGGTATCAGAGGTGGTTTAAACAGGTATATATTTTCTTACATTACATTTAAAATTTATTTATATATCTTTTTCAAACATTTTAAATAATTGTTACAATAACATTTCTTTTGGAAAAAGATATTTTGTATTGTTTTAAAGATAGCAGGACTTAATGTGAGTTCAATTGAAATTCCCAATCCTATAAGGACACCAATTTTTTATGGTTACAATTATTAATATTATAGAGATAGAATGAAGAAAATTGTAATCAATATTGGAGTTAACAACATTATTATATTGACTGGTGACCATAAAATTCATGACAAAAAGTTAGAGTTTTTAAAATTCAATAAAAGAAATAACATCAAATGAATTATATTGTACAAAATACTTTACAATGTTCCATGGGTAGAAATATATATATCTAAATTTCATCTTGTGAAGAATCCAATAATATTTGAAAAAACTAGAGATAACTCTTTTTGGTAATTCTAATGTTGTTAATACTATAAGATCTATGCTAATAGAAAACTATCAAGCTTTTGAATTCCCTTATGGGGAACCTATTTTACTGTACAACAATTATTTATGAAAATATTTAATAGTTTACAAGACATTGGAGAGAAAGGATTAGATAATGAGTTCCAAGATTAAAAGATCATAGATATCATGATAAATTAATGGGATTAAAAAAGAACAATTTTTTATGAGACAAGAAATGATACTAATGTTACGATTGATGAGTTGTTTGGAAATATTTTTCAATATGATAATAGTTTGATAATAGATGCAGATGATGAAAAAAATAATGGAGTAGTTTTTTTACTTCTACATCAAATAAAAATAAAGCTATGACTCTATATAAAGTTGTTAAGTCTAAAAATACAAATAAAGTTGTAGTTAAACCAAAATAATGTGAATAATAAAATTCAGAGAATAATTCATCCAATCTTGCCCGATGGACTGACATGATTTTTGAAAAATATGTATTTTTATTATAGATATAAAAAAGTAAGAAGTAAACGATAAGAAAGATTCTGAAGTTACTTGTTATGAGTGTAAAAGTACAGAAATCCTTATAAATGATTGTCCAAATATCAAAAGAATATATTGAAAAGAAATTCATTTTGATAGAAATCAGAAAAATTAGTACAAGGAAAATGGAAATAATGACTTGGAATCCAATGATTCAAGGTGTACTAATGGAGGTAATTCATCTAAATATTCATTAGATAATGAGAATTATCAACTGAATAATATTCGCCTAAATTCTAGATACCTTTCAAAAATCAATATTTCATGGAAAATGTACACACAACTGACTCATTAAGAAATATGTATTTAAATTAAAATTACCTTGACAAGAAAGGTTATATTTCATCTGATGAAGAAAATTATTCAGGAGAAGATAATTCTTTGCATTTATGTGAATAATTCTCTAGATTTTCAAAATTACTTCAAAATGAAAATTTCAATGTTAGTAAGAATCATGAAAAAAATTCTAGAAAATTTTTTTTTCAAAAGAAGTATCATATATTTCTAATGATCTTGATAATTTTTTTTTTAAATTTATTGTATTTATAAAACCTTGATGAAGCTAATTTTGAAAAGAATAATATATCCATTGATTTAGAAAAAATCATTTTTATGAAGAATATTTATGAAACAAAACTCACTTTTGAAAATAATAATAATGTGGATATGGATTTTTTTATACTAAAATATGATATTTTTTATATAAAGAAAATTTTAAAAAAATTTACCACTGGTAAAATTGTTTCTATAAAATGAACAAAAAACTTTTTCAACAAGTTAATATTTTAGGAATGGAATATACTCATTCAAACCCATTTTTTAGTAACAATTATTTTCTTCTGGAAAATTCCATCTTTTTCAAAAAAAAATAGTTTGGATGATGTTGGAATAAAAAAAATACATATAAAAAATTCAATTGTTGGGGTTACACAAAGCCCATTTTTACAAACATGTGTAGATTCCTAATATTTGTCTTTCTAACAATTCTGGATCCAAGAAATTTGTATTCCAAAAGTATAATTGTTATTTTTTCAGGTAGAAAAGGAAGTTCCAAAAACAATAACATACGGTACACAGATAGTGTATTTTCATAGCCTATGATTTGTAATGAAGACTTATTTGAAAGGATTTATGGAATTAAAGGTGGATGATATAACATTGGAGACAATGCTCAAGGTAATATTGTTGGTATTGGTAATGTTGTTCTTTTTTGAAAAGCATTGATTTCAAGTGTTTTATTTGTTAATGGTCTTAAGTAGAACCTTATATGAAAAATCCAATTATGTGATAAAGGATAAATTGTGTATTTTAGTAATGATAAATGTTTAGTACAAAATTCCATGGATGAATTCATTCTTGATTCCCATCAACATGAGAATGTTTACACACTAAACATAGAATATCTTAGGAGCTAAGACATACATTGGATTAGTGCAGTGGAAGATAAATATTGGTTATAGAATAGATGATTAGGACACTATAATCTTTGAAACCCGAATAAACTGTCTATGAAAAGATTTTTTTAAGGACATATCTGAACATTGATTTCATTTTTCAAAAGTCTACGACCCTTGTTAATATGGAAAAAACATAAATTAAGATTTAAATAAATTAGTGATGTTTCAAACTACAAGTCTTCATAGTTAGTTCAAATTGATATTTTTTGTCCTGTACAAATTGGAAGTATTGGAGGAACGTATTATACATTTTTCTTAGTTGATGACTACACTAGATATACAAGGGTCTATTTTCTAGAAAAAAACTCTGAAACTTATTATTATTTTAATAGTATTACTGAAAAATATAAATATGAGAAAAAATGTCCATATATAACTATTCATAGTGATCATGGTGGGTAATTTTTTAATTATTATTTTGAAGCATTTAATTGTAATAAATTCATTACACACAAATTTTTAACACCTTAAACTCCTCAAAAAATGAATTTTTGAAAGACGAAATCAAATTCCTTGAAAGATAACATGAACTATGATGACTGAATATTTTATTACAAAGAAAATTGGGTAGAATCAATTAATACTGCTTTTTATATTATAAATATTGTTTTAATTGGAAAATATATTAATAGAAATCCCATATGAGTTAGGTATATGTGAAAAACCATAAGTTACTACATCAAAGTATTTGGATGAAACATATTAATTTTGAATAAAAAAGTTGATTTACCTAAATTCTGCACCCAAATATGATGAAGGTATATTCATAGACTACTCCAATACTTCGAATAATTTTTGAGGAAAAAATACATGTTAAATATGATGAAACAAATCCCCTTGTTTTTAGACAATCCCAACCTACTTCTTCTGATGTGTTTTGAAAAACTAATTAACAACCTTTAAAAGAATATTATTTTAATAAGAGAATTATTAAAGAAATTATCTATGAAGTATTTACACTAGAAGACTCTATATCATTTTTCGATGGATAAGTTTTAAAAAATCCAGTCAGTTATTTCTTAAGAATCATCCTAGTGATTGTATCATTGAGGATGTAAATCAACCCGTAAGGACTATAAGTACTTTGAGAAATGAATTAGAATATCTAAAATTTATTTCTCATTTTGAGTATAAACTTCCTAATGAGGCTTTAGGTTTTAAATATTGGAATAAATCAATTCAATATGAACAAAATGAATTAGAAAGGAATAATGTCTTGACCTAGGTTGATAGACCAAAATAAACCTCTATAATTGGAGTAAATTGGGTCTTCAAAAAAATGTGAGAAAAATGAAATAATTATTAGAAATAATTAAATACTATTTTCTAAAATTTATAATCAAAAACAGGTAATAGATTATGAAAAATCCTATGATCTGGTAGCTGGATTTGAATCTGTTCAAATACTACTATTCTGTGAATCATTTTATAATTTCAAACATATTCAAATGGATGTGAAGTGTTATTTTCTTAAATAATATGTTTATGAAGTTGTTTTTGTTAAACCACCTCCTCATTTTTAATATACAAAGCATCAAGAATATGTCTTCAAAAATACAAAATCATTATATGGACAAAACACGCCCCTATAGCGATGTATAATATATTAACATGATTCTTGTTACAAAACTATTTTAAGGGAACTGCTAATCCAACAGTATTTATAAATAACGAAAAAAATGTTTTCATCAATCAAATTTATGATGATGAAATTATATTCAGAACAACATAATAATATTTAACATATTCTTTTGTGAATCTTATAAAATCGTAGTTTGAGATGAGTCTGATGGGTGAGTTAACATTTTTTCTCAGTTTTTAAATTTATCAAAAACTAGAATGAAATTTTATATCCCAACTTAAATATATTAAAAACAATATTAGAAATTATGGATATGAGAATACTAAAAGAATTAGTACCCCAATTCAGACCTCAGATACTATTCAAATTAATGAAGTATGACAATGAGTAAATCAAACAACTTTTAGAGGGATGATAGGAATCTTACTATACATAAAATCTAGTCTTCTAGACCTATTTTTTTAGTATTCTTATGTGGAAGGCATCAATTAAATATAATGGAATCCAAATTAAAATCTGAAAAAAATTTGTTATTTAATGGGAACTATGGATTTGGGAAATTTCTATACATCTAGAAATGATTTTGAATTGAAAAGTTTTGAAAATGATGCCTTTGGTGGTTGTATATTGGATAGGAAAAGTACATTCAAACCATTTAATTTCTTTGGTGATTCATTAGTTTAATAGTCTTGTAAGAAAAAAATTTTTGTAGAACATTCTACTACAGATGATGAATATATGGCGGCAGGATGTTGTTATGCTCAAGTGATATAGATGCAACACACACACACTATTTATAGAATGTTTTTTTAATAAAACTCATGTACGATGTGATAACACTCGTTATAGAGATTTAATCAAAAAACCTACATATCACACACATTTAAAACTCACAGATTTAAGGAATCACTTTTTTTTGGACCAAAAACATAAAGGATATATAATTTTATAATTCATCAGAACACAATAACAACATCCAAGTATTTTTCCAAATCCATTACCTTTCAATAGATTTTAATATGTTAAATAGAATCTTGGAATGATCAATGTCAAGTAATAATTCATATATACATCTTCTTAAAAACATATCCTTACATTATGTTACTTCTTTTCATATGGGGTATATATGATTTTTTTATAAAAAAATCAATTAGAAACAATTTCATATTCATAATTTTTCATATTCAAATATTATTTTATTAAATATATTTTTTGTTTTAAAATTTATTTCATATTCAAAAAATTTATACACACAGTTTTACTGTACTTATATTTTTTGTACCCATATTTCTTATACCTAATGTTATCATACCCAGGATCATCACACTCAAGATTCTCATACTCACAATTCTCGAACTCAAGCTTCTCATTCTAAAAATATTCATATTTTGGATGTTTCATTTTAATTTTTTAGAAAAATAGAAGAACAATATATAAAAATCAATAGATCAGTAAAAATACTATGAAAGGTATAATGTACATTTTTTCACTCACTTTAATAATTTCTAATTGTTGGTATTTGTTTTAAAAAATTATTGTATTAATCGCGAATACGTTAATTTTTGTTGTCTTATATTAAAATCCTCAAGAGACCAAATTTTCTTACCTATTGGGTCTTTCTTGATCTAATATGAGCTGCAAAATATAAATCATCACCATATCTCTCCTACAAAAAAGGACTAACACCCAGCCCCACATCAGTTTTTTTCATCCTTTTCGTCAAAGCTCTTGTCATCTTCAAATAGCTGAGTTTGAATGTTTCTATGCTCATAGAATGTTTCCGTATTAATTTCAGAGTCCACTAAATCCTCTCCCAATGATGTGCCTTGTTAGTTGAAAATGAGTTTTATCATAAATATGATTCTCATTTTAAAATAATTATAACATTTCATGGGTGGGAGTTAGTTTGTATTGAAAAACTCAAAACCGATCAGAATCTTGTTCATGTCGATGATGTTTTATATTTTTATAAGACATTGAAAATTGATGTTTATTTTAATATTTTATTTTCTATGTATGAAAAATAATACACATTCTCTATAAATCCATTAGATAATTTTTTTGGAATAATTTTTGATGGAGACACACTCTATCCTAACGATAATCTCCCAAAAGTAGAAGGAAATTTTAAAAAGAAAATAGTATGAGGAATATCTTTTTGAGAATCCTGAGGTTAAAAGGAATGTTCATCATCGTCCTTTAGATAACTATTTAAGTGATCTATGGTTGCATGGTTTTTTAGTTACAGGGAATGATGAGAGGGAAACCCTCAGGGTTTTAGATATTTTCATACTTAATTATTTGGTCCATATAAGAAAATTCAATATGATGATATCCATCATTATGAAAATCATGAAATTGATATATGATGCGATAAAATATTAATTTATTTTGTTTCCAGGAATTATAAGAAAATTCCATGTCAAATGATTGAGGTTATGTTAATTGGAAATACTATCTAATCTAAAGAGATTAATATATCCTTTTTTATTGATGATATGATGAGAAGGTTGATTTTATATATTAATAAAAAAACAAAGAAGTATAAAAATGACATTGTGGATGAACAATCTAAAGAAGAATCTAGAGGATGTCAAAAAATTTCAAAATAATCAGTACCGACTGTTTCTAAAAAGAAGATAAAATTTCAATTCAAATCCCTTAAAAAGTAAAAAATGAAAATAGTAGTATGAATTCAAGTTTCAATTGAGTTGAGGAATAAATAAGAAGAAAGCAAAGAGGGTGACCCCTAATTTAGTCTTGAAACTACTAAGGATCTGGCTGAAAAACTCTATACCAAGGATATCATCAAAGAGTAAGATAAGAAAAAGAGAATATAGAAGAGAATTGATGAAGCCATTGATATCGACATGCTATTAAATGGAGTTGAAAAAGACAGTGATATTATTCTTTGAAAATAATGTGTTGAAAAAAGACCATCTATTAAGTATGGAAAAGATAAAGAGAATGGAAAAAAGAAAAGGATGGTGATGAATTGTATCCACCCAAAGAACCTCAAAACAAACACACAAGTAGTTGAAGATAGTGATTTAAGACAAATTGAAAAATATGATGGAGGACATGAAGAGAAAGATAAAAAATAGAAGAACAAGGTAAATAATAAGAAGAAAAAGGAGAAGATGAGGATGAAAGGAAAGAGAATAAAAATCTAGAAGAAGCTGTTTGTTATGAAAGTCCAATTTCAAAAAAAATTCCCAAGGAGTCCCCTAATGAAACATCATTTAAATATCCATATCCAGAAGATCAATCCTCAAAAAAAATTTGTTAATAAATTTTACCCTAGAAAGTGATCCATATTTCTAATAAATAAGAATTAATAATGCCTAATTCAAATCAAAATCCATCGTTGCAGGATGTGTGTGTTGGAACTCATTATGGCGAGCTTCCTGATTTTGAAGAGGATACAGATTCAGATAGATCAGTATCAATAAATGGAGTGAAATACAAAGATCTTGAATTGAGAATTCTGAAAAAAATATCATTATGTATTTTATAAATCATGGCACAAATATTGATATTATTTTCAATATTCAAAATGATAGATCTGAAATAGTCAAAGATGAGAAAGATAGGTTTCTATTTCTTGAGGCCGATTTTAGAGTATTTTAAGAATGATTTCATGAAAAAAACACTTTCATCAGAGGTACCAAATGATATTATAATGTTGATCAAAGTGTCAAAATGAACGATTATGCAACTGAATATGTGGGGAAGCTGCTGAATGAACTCTTATCATCCTTTAATTAGTTCAAAATTTAAACTACTATAAGAGTTAATTTATTATTGAAATTTAGATCTTCAGAAGAAACTCATCCTAGAGAGATCAAGGATTTTATTATCCATATCAAATACCATTCTTGGGAAGTTACAATGATTATGGAACTCAAGGATAAAGTATTAGATCTGAAGTGTCAAAATTATTTTTTGAGAAACAAAATTAAAATTCGAGGAAAGTTAACCATAGTTTGGGAATAAATGTACCATGCTTATGAAAAAAAGTTTAAGGATCTATAAGAAAAGTTTTATACTTGTAAAGAAAAGTTGATATCATAAGAAGAAGAAATTATTATCTAAGACCAATTGTTAGAAGATCAAGTACATAAATTCTAGCCTCAACAAAACTTTATTGATAATATGATGGAGGATAGGAAGGATTTCAAAAAATTAAAGACGATTGACTTAATCCTTATGATGAAAGACAAGGTCATGGGAAAAGAAAAGAAATGAATTTCTTGAACACTAATTGTATTGTAATTTTAGAAACATTAATGGAAGGATTTGACATATAAATATCAATTGATTGAATGTTTTCAATTTCACGGGTGAAAATTAATTAGATTATTCTAAGATGATCAAATTCTTTATCATTTTGTATTTCTTATTTCTGTAACCGTTATTTATGTATATTAAGACATTACCTATTCTATTTTGAAAATCAGAATACGGTAGAATTAATTATATAGTGGGTTAATATATTCAACAGGGGGAAAATTCTCATAAAAGGGAAATGGGGAGAATAAAAATTACAACGGGATAAAATTTATAGTAAGTGGGGTCATTTTTTATCAAATATGTCTCTTAGGTATTTTATTATCGTAATGTGGAGGATAGTCATATTATGATCAAATTAAAAATAGTTTTAAAACTAAAATTGAGATAAGTATAAGTATTCACTTATGAATAAGAAATTTATTTTCATTTTTTAGTCTTCTATTTGATTTAACTTGTGGTTTTTTCTTTTTAAAAAGGGGATATTGTTGAGTGAAAATTCTTGTTTTTATTTTTATATTTTTTTTTTGGAAATCACAAACACTCTTTCTATAAAATCATATTGTTACCATTTTTTCATATTTTATCCTTATTATTTCTTTTATAAATATGATAATAATTATAGTCATGAATATTGTATAAATGATTCCTTCCAAGATTATCGTAATGTGTCCAGATATGATATTTATCATATTGACAGAATATGATTTATATCAAGCACACAAAAAATGAATTTTATAACACATACTATTTATTCTTAGTACTGAAAATAGTCTTCATAATGAAAAATTTTATACTTCCCCTTTTAACAAAAATTATTGGACCCATTCAATCTCATCATAACAATAATAATGTATCGCAGTGAATCAAAAACCTTTTAAATAATAAAAATGTCGCGTATTTTGTTTTGATGTTCTTTATAAAATGATATTATTGTTTCAGTTATAAGATGACCTTTAGAGATCAAGTTTTCTATGACCCTCTTAATTTTCAAGAGTAAATCCAAAAATTGGAATCCAATATGACTTTAGGGACATTGGCCTATAAATACGAGGTCTTCTCAACGAGCTCAGTAATATTTATTGAATTTGAGATAGTGTGTGATAGATCTATAAAATTACTTCATCGTGTTACAAAGATTGAAGAGTTCAAGTTGTGAAATTCACATTCTATATACATGTTACTTCCAAGAGGTTGTCTTTACATAGTGAGACATCATTCATTGAAATTGCAATTGTTGGCTTCCATGGATAGGAAGATAGTTTTTCCAATATTTTTTGGATCGATAGATTATATGGATAGAACGAAAGATTTTTCAATTATCATCTGGATCAAGGGATTGTGGGGACAGAAAGATAGAATCTGATCATCATATCGATGAATTACACTAGTGTGGTAAGACATACATTCATGAAATTATATATAAAGGGACATCTATCCATGGTTATTGGATACCATTGTCTATATATTAACAAAATTTTATTCCATTAGTTTTATATATTTCTTAGGATTTATAATAAGAAGTGAACTGTATTATATATTCATCTTTCTATTCTTTATTTATTGATTATGATCTCTGTAATTACAATTTTAGTGATTACTTTCAATTTATCTACCCAATACGGTTCTGTAAATTTTATTGTAGAATTATTGTTTTGTTTTACTCTGATTACCATAACCATAGTGATTATGATTCTTTACACACTTACCCTATTTAAATCATATAATATTTTGAATATGATTTCTTCCAAATAGAACATAGAGGATAACTATCGTAACTGACTGATTAGGATACTTTGTCCATCAGAACCTAGGCCCTGTCTAATTATAGTTAAAATACAAAAGAGGATTGTCAATATGGTTATATTAATTCTATTAAATTAAGTCTCCTTTAAGAATAAAAATGAATGTTTTTAAACATAAAATTCAGCCCCTCTTGTATTGTTTCATCTACATATTCATTAATTTCCAAATAACGTTCCATAAATGCATCAAATATATTAAATTGAAAATATTACAAATATTTCTGGGTGTTACAAAGAAAAATTTAGGTGTTACAATTTTTATATTCTATATATTTTTTAATATTTTTTTATTATAATTTTTTAACTTTTTTTCATTTTTTGATCACTTTTGGAATTAAATGTCTCAAAATATCAGACATTGTATCACTATAAAATATTTCCAAATTATATCCCTAATACAACCACACCTGCAAAGGTAATATGATATTTTCCACAATAAATATAATCTTATATTCATATCAATGAAAGTAAATAATTAGTGAAAAGGATTTCCCCTCCATATAAATATTATCAATTCATGCTTGAAATATCTAACATGAGTTTTGGTGGGGAAATCACATGGGATATTAATTTGAAAATGAAAAGGTGGGTTTTCATTAGCCTATAATGGATTTGAAAAGGAGGTAAAATGTCAATATAAGGGAGGATATTTGTAAAAATTTATTCTCACATGGATAAAAAATTTCCTCACTCATTTTTATGTACAAAAAAATTTAGAAATTTATCTTATATGCAAATAAAATTCAATATTCACAATTGATGGTGAAAATACACAAGGATAAAATACAATCATTAACAACCTTTTCATGACATATGACAATTTTTAATTAATATATAGATTAAAAAATTATTTTCTAATGAAGATTTGGGAACTCATAAGGTAATGTGATTTCAAAAAAAATTTTATTAATATTTATGAGGATAATTAAAAACATTTGAATAGAAAAATATTAGTTTTGATTCATCGCAACTTATTTTGAAATTTTTTAAAAATTATTATGAGTAATCATAAATGAATTTTCAATAATTTTTTTTCTATTTTTCTATTATGTTTTCAAACATGAAAAATATGGAAAAAAAAGAGATAAATATAAGTAGGATAAATAATATTTCAAGGGGTAGAGTGGGGAGAGATGGAGATATAGAGAGAAATATTTATAGTCAATTCGGTTTATTGGGTATAGATTGGGTTAGTCAACTTCTATATACATCAATGGGTCCTTTCTAATTAAAGTGGGATTTTAAAATTTTGATATGGTTCTAGGTGTAGGTTACCAGTAATGGTAAAGCATTAGTATATAGATATTTCCTATATGAAAATAAAAAGATTCCATATTAATTTAAAGAAAAACAAAAATCATTTTAATAACAGAAAAAGTAAGATAAAAATTTGGTGTCTCCAAAGAAGAAATGTATTTATTTTATCTATAGGTAGATATTTGGAGTCATATATACATAGTATGGAGGTATATTAGTTCCCTTGATATGAACTACCATGTGTTCCCAACTCATTGTCAGTCCAAACACATTTGCCCTTATGAAAGTCCCATTTTTCGTTAAAAGTTACATCCCAATCCATTTTTTTATTTTAGTGATGATGTGTGTTTGAAAAAATAAGAATTTAATAATACAATATTAGTTATTCAACATGAAGAAAAATGATGTCTATTTGGTATTGGGTTTCTATGATAGTAGGACAAAGTAAAGGTTTTGTTTTGGGGGAGCATTTATATGTTGGTTAGATTATTTGAGATAGGAATATAGTAATTCAATTACCTTTAACTCATTTTTTTATATCACATTCCAAATAATTTTAATAATGATAAAATATGACCCATGAATAAATATTTTTTTGAAGATCATCAATGTTAAATATTTTTTTAAACGAATGGTCAATTGTAACCTCATCAATGACAACCTTGTTGGTGAGAGAACATATCTCACAACCATTACTATTATTAGATCAGGAAATGAATATTAGATCATGATTTACCTCAGTCCTTAGAAAATATTCATAATCATGGATATTTTATGGTGAATTTAGGACATTAATTATGGTATTATAAGATGATATTGTTTTTTAGTTCATTTTTATAACCTATTATAATTTTTTTCCTTTCATGAAGTTATTGAAAAACATTCAATGTTTCACTATCCACATCTATGGTGATAATATGAATAATGGTTAATTTTGGTCTATTAACCATCAAATAATAGATTCCATGCTCTAATTTGTATAGTGGAACATGGGTCGATTCATCTGTGATGGTAATAAACAATAAGTATGATTTGATCTTATTGAAACGAAAAAGTATTGGTTAGGTATTTGAAGAGAAAAAAATGATACAAGAAATCAAATTTATATAAATTAAACTAGTTTAATTATATTTTCCGAGAACAAAGGAGGGTTGTTTATTATATTGAATTTATTGAGAATGGAAAAATAATATATTTTATTAATATTCAGAGTGTTATATGTGATGTATATGATATCTATAAAATTTTAACTATAATCAAACCCTCAATATGGATTTAAATACATGAAAAAATGTTTTTATTAAATGGTTTAATAATCTACAAATCAATGTGTTCCAAGAGATCCAATAATACAAGGAACCATCAATGCCAAAAAAAATTAATATTAAATAATACTTTTATTGGAGGCTCTCGTCATCAATTGTACAATAAAGAAGCATGGTTTCTCTCGATCACCCCTTAATCACTAGCACCAAGCCTCTCCCAAAATTTTAACTTGCACATACATATAATTAGAATGTTATGTGGCTATGAATGTATATTTTATAGAGTAAAATAAAAGAATATTAATTATATAATAAGGGACAAAAACTAAAATAACTGACAAAAAAGTTTCATGCTTGAAATTAATTTTAAGGCAGATTGATGAATTGGTTTCCAACATAATGTAATCCCATTTCAAAACATGAAAAATATTAAATAATGTAAAAGTATTTAATAAAACATTAATAATATTTAATTAATAATAATCCTCCAAGTAAAATAACACGTAAGATATTACAATGAAGAAAAAGGAAAACAATGAGGTTTTCATATTGGAGGTGGGGTATTGGTATTTAAAAATAGAGTGTGGTTAATTCAGAAATCATTATATATATATATTTATATTTATATACATATTACAAATATAATTAATTAAATTTTTTAATTTCTAATCCCTTGGAAGGAAGTAGACACACATATTCATAGGTAATATGTGTAGAGAATTTGTCCAAATCTGTCATTAAAATGTTTACACATGTTTAAACTATATTAAGGATAAATATATAAGACATTAAAATATTTTTTTTCACCTATATATTAATTATAATCTCAAAAAACTAATTTTTATTCTTGTATTTTTAGCCAACATTATGGTGAAAATAGTAAATCTATCTTTAGTGGATTGACATACTCTTAAAATTTTAATATTCTAGGTTCCCATGAATTTATAACCTTTAATGTGACAGAACACCCAAATATAGTAGTTAATATATATATTCCCCATTATCATATATATATTCACACTAAATGTGAGATTATTTGTAATAATATGTTGGTTTATTTAGGCAAATATTTATAGGGTTCAAAACAGTTGATAGATTATTTGGTCTTCAATTAATGATTTATTTTTTCCAATTAATGGATGAATTATGTCATCATATTATAAATGAAAATTTTAACCTTGTTGTATTTCAATACATTGATATTAAAATAAGTTGGTATTGTGGATATGTCCCAGTAACAAAAATATCACTGCATGTCAATGATTCATGAAGAATATTGTTGGGTATTATTCATAGATATAAATTTCCATATAAATGATCATTATATATCAAACTCAATTTGAATGGAATCTACAAATTTTCCCATAAATCCTAAAAATAATGAATCACATAAATTTTAACAAAAAATAAAAATTTATAATAAAAATATAAAAAACTATCTAAATAGTCCAAAAAAATGCATTGAAACTCTATTCAATATCAAACAAATAGAATTTGATTTAAAATTAGAATAATTTATTTAAAAAATTAATATAGAAAAATAAATACTACAACACTAAATTCATGTGAATTATCATTAAAAACAAATATAATAACCTGAGGAGACATTAAATAAGGGTCTTCCAAAAAGATATGGGGCATCCCAATCCAATACTCACCCTTGGCCTAAATACAATCCAATAATACCATCATATTTTTTAGTCTTAAATAAAAAAAATTGTATCAGGATAAGGTAAACCTAATTTTATTTCAATAATAATGTATTCGTGAAACTACAAAATATATTTCTGTTAGAACCTAATTAATTTTAACTTATATAAAATGCCTGAAAAAAATAATACTACTCTCAATTCTTAGAGGTTAGGTATACAATAGATAGTTACTTATAATAATATCTTCTTGTATGAGTCGTGGCCATCATTTCTCTAATATACTAGGACCCAAATAACAATTCCATGGAAAGGGTCATTTATTTCATGTTATAATGTATGTCCTGTATCACTTGGGTATCTTCAAACTAGTATATGGCCACATAGATGCCTCCATGTAACCAAGAGGTTAAAAATTAGTGGAAAGCGACTCTGCCATATAGCATGTAAACTATTCCCTACATATCTACAACCATAAATAATAAAAATGACTAATAACTAATTAATGGAACAACTCCCTTGTGTTATATAAATACCCAACAATCCAAATAATATCACATGTTGTAATAATCTGATGTATCATAATCACACATCACCAGCGGAAATGATCCCTATAGGTAGTGGATCAATACACATGATATTTGAAAAAATAATAAGTAAGAGAAACTATATAAAAGATCTTATTCATCCCTGAAATCACCTTTATACCTCACTAGATTAACATACTATGTATCTCAATATAGGGATAATACAATAAGATGGATCCCTAAGAGAAGTGTTTTCACACAATAATAATGAAATATATAGTGTGAGAAATAAACCCAATAAGACACCACAAAAAATCCTTAACATAGCTATAGAAATTATATATGATCTTATGTACTAATTAAAATAAATAACCTAAAATCATGGATCGTCATGAGGTCATGATGTTGAAACCAGGCCACCAAATACCCCAATCATATGAGCCTCAGTTCCATAATTGAAGGAATAATATTTTATTGTCATTGATACATGTCAAGCCATGACATGTACTATCTCAATAAAGTGGTGATTCCACTTCGAGTCATGTATCACAACACATCCAACACCCTCTTACTCAAGGTGGGTTTTACATCATCACCACAATTAAAAAACACATCACTCACGTTAGCCATATTACTGATAATCACATTCCCACACATGAAATGCTACCATCCTCTCACTCAAAACATCGTAACAAGAACTCATCCTGGGCCATAATCTAATTAACTGCAATTTGATAACAACCATATTACAAGCCACTATACACTCACCGATAATGTGGTCATAGGCTCATCTATCCCAATAAAAAGTATATACAGTAGTAGAAACATCAAGTTATCAAATTATTCCCAATGTTCATATTGAAGTCCCAAAAGTATATCTCCAACAGAAGGGTCAAAAAATTATAACCCACCATTAATTCTCAATTATAACCCTCTAATAAACTCAAATATCAATTTTTTAATTACCCAACACCTTCATATTTAATGCATCCATCACTTGTACAACACAGAAAACCAATAGCTCATCCAAACCACAAATGAGCTAATACATTTCCCACTAGGACAAACTATCCCTAAATTATAGGCCCACAATAAGCCACATAACAAGGTGAGGATTCATTTTAATTAATCTACTCCACCCATTTCTAACCTATATAGGGTTAATTACATCAATACTAACTCTATTGTCCACTTTGATAATAAAAACATAACATTATCATTAAAATAAATGACCCTTTTGGAATGATTTCCCATGTAACTTTATATAAAATATGTAACATTGTAATCAATTCATATATTCATCTTAGTGGATATCACTCATTAATGGATGACATCCAACTACATATCAGAAGACTAAATTACTAAAATAAGTGACAATCACTCTAAATTGGGTATTTGATATGGAAAAGAAAGAAATAAGTGGGGGAAGATGTAACTAGGGTATTTACATCATTATAATTACCAATAACTTATCATTCTTAATGAATTAAATATTAAATGAAGATTTTTGGATTTTAGGAATGTAATATGTTCCCATTAATTGAATGCTAGTTGAGTGAGGGATGACAGAAGGGAGGGGTATGGTTTAAGTGGGTAAAGTGGATGATTTCCAAAATACCACAAAAAATAACCCAATAGGTCACAAGATTTTTATTCTAACAATTTTAGATACCCACTGACCCTATATGGCACATTGTTTTACCACATCATCTATATGGAGGGGGTACAATCCCAACAAGGATAATTCCAATTCAACTTCATACCTAATTTCCCACAACTGAGTCCATAGTATGATAGTTTTGTATTATCAATAGAGGGTCCCCATGATATTATTCTCTAATCAGATACAAATCCCGAATACCTACCAAATATATCACAACTCAATTAATACTAATTAATTTATTCAAATAACAATCTATGATTTCATAATTAGAATTTATGAGAAGTTACAAATATAAGATCAGAAGTTGATTAGCCAATCCTTTCCAAGAATTATACATGAAATTTTTATATCAAGAACTATCAGATCCTAGATATTTGAAAAATAATTCATGAATAATTAAAAATATAAACATTTCATAAATTACAATTTTCATTTCCCTGGATAAGTTTTAAGAATCATGAATGTAGGTGATACATTGGATACGATTTCAATGAGAAATTTCATTTACTCAATGATAAAAGAAATTAAAATAATGTTTATCAAATAATGAACATAATACATTAGAATGTTCTAGATTATTACCTACAATAATAGGATTCACATTTCCTATAACAGTAATAGATTATTATGTATAATATATCCTATATAATCCCTTCAGTTATCCTTAAGGTGATAATATCTACAAAATTATTAAATTGAATTTAAAATGATTCAATTGTTGTGATGGCCTCCTCAACCTAGCGACTGAAAATATGATCATACATTAACAATTGACTATGAAACTAACTATTTTGGAGGTACCTTGGATTGTTATGGCCAGTGAACAAAATATTTTGAAACATTTTAGAAAAATAAATGAGGATGTCCATGATTAAAACATGAACAATAATGATTCTCCTCGAAGGTAAAATTAGGAATCAGATGGGCATAAATCTTACACTACTAACACTAAAGGGTGGTCATCCTAAGATTAGATATGTAGGTACAACACTTACTTGGGTTACCAATATATATTTTACCCCCACACATCTTTTCTATGTCGCATCCATTTAGAGGAATAACTATCACCTATAGTTGGGTTTGGTAGAGGGATTCCTTCTCATAATACACCCTTGAATCATTTTTATGAGAAAAATTTCTTTACCAATTATGAAATTGTAAGTTGATTAAAGCGAATAACATGATTATATATTGGATCAATGAGTACCATTTCTAAATATAAAAACTATGATCCATAATATCTTCTAATATACTTGTTGAAGTTAAGTAAACCCATTAATTTAGATATGTATTTGATGAAAGGAAAAAATACCCACCTTAGGTTCTTGAATTTTCAAGCCTTACACATTTATAGAGTATCATGATATAATAATTTACCAAAAATATCATGAAATTTCTTATAGGTAAGTAACTGATATTTATTATGCTTGATCTTGACAACTTAACACCAATGATATTCCCCTCATAATATGAAGTATCCACTCAAACCGAATATTTTGTAAGGGTCTCAATGATTTCAATGATATTTCAGGGATGATCAATGCATTGATTATCTTATTAAAAAGATATGTTGCAAAAATGTAGGTTGATAAAAATTGAATTTTATTCATAATATATAAGGTCATGAGATCTCATAAGGCACCTTTCGGAACCCATAATTCTAAAACATGATGTTTTTTTAGGGATTTCAAAAGTGTGAATCCTCTTTAAATAGAATTACCATTTTTCCAAAACATTGTACAAATCTTCTGTCACACAAAAACATTATGGGTATTGATTTATGTGACATTCATCTAAAAAATTTCAACACTAGCCATGAAACCCTTTCAATGTGGCCTTAACATAAAAATACCCTAATTCACACTATGGAATCATAAAACCATGATCATACGACACAAAAATGTATGTAGAGTGACACTCCCAAAAAATTCATTTTTTTCCATAAGATCCATCAATGGACACATGAAACTTCGAAGGCATGAAATGTTACATTCCTGGATAATGTATGCATGCCTAGAAGAGATTTATCATCGAAACCATGATTAATCAAAGGAATGAAAATGGTTTTCCCTGAAAATTTATGCATTCCATCATGAGATCTATCATTGAACATACAACACATCAAACGAAAGTAATGAAATTGTTCATAAAAATGTATTCATGCCATTTCCAGATCCATCATTGAACCTGTGACACTTAAATGGAATGAAAAACAACTTCATATGATAATTTATGCATGAAATAATTATATGCATCATTGAACATGTGACACATCAAATTCCCACAAAGTGATTATCCCAAATAATGTTTGAAAGACATCGTGAGATCCATCATTGAACCCATGACACATCAAAGGTATGAAAAGATATTGGCCCTAATTTTTTTATTACATCATCACATCCATCATTGAATTTGTCACACAACCAATTCGAGTATAGAGACTCTCCCTAGAAATGTCTCTATGTATTTTTGATATCTATCATTGAAAAAGTGATGCACCATAGAAAAAGAGAGGGAATTAACCTGAAAATTTTCATGCATCGCCAAAAGATCTATTATTTTTAACATTATAAAACACATAAAAAAAGTTATTGTCTATACTAATAATCACAAGACATTATAATATCTCATCTCCTTGAAGAATAAAAATGGAAACAAAAAAGAGAGATACTATGACTTATTTTGGAATGAGGTTATATTTTCCTTCATGTGAATGGTTTTATATGCCTAATGAAATCACCATTGATCATGAGAGGCCCTCTTAAAAAGATAGCATGGTCTTATAATGTCCCATAGACATGAAATAAAGATTTCAAGAAGGAACCATTAGAATACCAACATGATCTCATGAGGCCCCATCGACATGTTAGCATGATCCTACAGAATCCATGTTGATGAGAAGCAATGTTCCTGAAAATGACCATAGATTTGTCACCCTTGACTCATGGGTAACCCTAGTAAATTTTGCTTCAATCACGTGATGGAATTTCTATATGTGTCCTCATCTCACAAAGAAACTTTTACATGTCATCCAGGTATTATAAAATATTATTGACAAAATAATATGGTTCAGATAAATCCCCTTGATATTCCATATTAAAATAAATAGGGAATGGATGTGGAATTATTGTGATTGTTGAAATTTATGTGATTTCCCATGCATGAAAAATGGTAGGATATTCCAAAACATGTGTCATCAAAACCCTCAGTTAATTTAGCCAATAACTAGAAGATACATTCCACACAGGGTGGCAAATAACTGGGGTGGAAATGCTTATAAATCCTTCGCCTCTACATTAAAATTTATCCATGATAGGGTTTACTAGGGAGTGTAGTAGATAAATTCATCGAGAGAATAGTAATGTGATCACAAAGGTATTCCACTACGTAAAATATGGGGAATGACTTAATGTTTCACAGAACATACAAGGGAACTATTCTTGACCACTTTATGGATAATATGAAGCACATATGGCATGTCAGCCAGATTAGGTGAAGGAGATAATGCTTGTCTACTAGGTCATATGGAATATAAAATAAGATCAAACATGAATAAATTGAAGCACGTATGAAATATAAGCTATAAGAAGAGACTATAAAAAGATGGGTGACTTATTAAAATTCAGATTTGCTGATCCTCATGTGACTTATATGACTCCCCAAAGTCATGCTACCACATCAGGACATGAAACATAAATCACGTGATGCACAATCAACATGATATATGAATAATGTGATTTCTCTTATACATGTTAGGAATGCATCTTGAAACCCACTAGGAATGCCATCCATATATCACTAGGCCCACTAATATTTCTATCTACACCTTGCCATGAACACCATACTAGTCAGCTAGGTCATGTGGAACCCTCTAGACATGTCAACTGGGACTCGTGATGACACTAGCACATGTAAACCGTCTCTCCCAATGTCACCTGGACATGTTGTCCTCAATCATGTGACATCATTCGTAAAATCCAGCCAGATCATGTGGAACCCACTATACATTACATAATTGACTAGCGTTGTCCTACTGACAAGTCAGAGAAATCATGTGACACCCTCTAGATATGTCAGCTTGGATCACACGATTCCCTTTGGAAATTTCATTCAAGTAATACGATGTCTTCAAAAATATTAAATTGAATCACATGACTATCTTCAAGATTGACTTCTAAGAAACTATGGCATGTCCAAACATCCTTATAGATTTCAGGAAGATAATTAGAAATTCCTGGGAGACAACCATGCCATGTGAAGCAATTTTCCAAAGACATTATAACATTTTTTGAGGATCTATAATAGAAACCTCAGTGTGTAAGCCCTGAAAAAACAAAACTATGAGAGCATTGATTCCTTCCAAACCAAGATACATGGGATACCGTTCTAAGGCCTGATCTCCAATGGGAATCCACCTCAATATAATCCATATCATGTATTTGAACTTTTAATCATAGAGACCCAATCAATCTCATGGGAGGAAACTAAACTAAGGGAACTCTGATTCCTACCCTTACTAGGATATGCAAGACACCTACCTAATACTCAAGTTCAAATGGGTCTCTATGATCAAAATCTCAAATACATGATATGTATTATATTGTGGTGGATTCCCATTTGAGATCAGGCCTTAGAACGCTATCCCATGTATTGATTCCTACCATTACTAGGATATGAAATACACCTACTTAGTACTCGAGTTCAAATGGGAATCCTCTTTAGTGTTATCCCTACCATTTCTCAGAGATTCCAACCAACGGGACCCATTACCTACCATGTTAATGTCATTCCTTCTCATCCTCTAGTGGATGGTAGAGGAAACTGAAGTGTGATCACTCTAAATCCTGTTATTCCCATGATATATAGGATCCCCTCCTATGTCCCAAGTTCTATATCAAACATTCTATAAGAGTTTACCCCATAATTATTTCTCATATCCTAATGTAGTGAGAAAAATTACTTGTTATAACTTATTTCTCACACTGAGAATGGTTTACATTTGATTAGGTATTTGAAATGAACATTTCATTCTAATCACAAATCGTCACTAGCCATGGTGACCTCTGAGAGTATTCCCCATTCAGTTCCATTATTTACCTACTTCCATATAAGGGCATATAGCTTAAGAAAATTCCCAAGGGTATGATCAAACAATGATGACTCTAATTACTCTATAATTAGAATATGTTGGAAGCCTTATTGAGGTTCACGCTCAATACCTGATGCCTTTGATCCCTCATATATATGCTTTCCTCATGAGTTTTAACTTCATGGGTTTACTGAACTACATGGAAATTTATTACTATTATAAACAAGATCCAAGTGATACCTCATAACAATTCAATATCATACATAGAATATTAACTGCTTCGCAAGATAATAGTAATTTCAAGTGTTCTTTGGTTATACTTCTTCAATAGAGAAGTGGATATCCATTAATGGGAAATGTATGAATAACCCTTGATACATAAATATATATGTCTTAACATCCCTGCCTTTGTTCATAGAGGGATTGAAAACTAAATCATTTTTATTTTTCAACTGGTCCTATATCCGGATTTGGAAGTGATTCAAGAATATATATTAAATCTGTAAGATATTCTCATAGTATGAAAAAATTTCCCTCACAATAGGATCTGATGATTCCGACGTCCCATCCTCTTCACAAATGTGAGTCTCTTTGTTTCATTACATCAGAAACCCGAACTGACCACATACCTTTGGGATGAATTTCCACACTTCATTATGGAGAGGGAAATATTGGTAGATTTTATAAATGAAAAACATGTTAAACCCAATGTGAATAATTATGTAGCACATTCACCCCCTCACATTCAATCAACGAGAATCCTCAAGCACCCACATTCATATGAAACAAATATGTTATACCAAATGTGAAACCATTTAACTAGAGAATATTTTTTATAAAAAGATATATTTCTTTTCTCTCATCAGACCATTTTGTTACTACCATGTGAGATGAGAACTCTCTCACTAAAAAAATAAGGTGGAACCAATTTGAATATCTATATTTAAAAAATGACATGCTTATAATGTGTCAACACAATTTTTTTCATATCCTTTGAATAAAATATGGTAAACCCTATGTGATTATATAAAAATGAGAAATATCCAGTTTACCATGTATCAAGAATTTTTTGTTTATATCCTATGCAAAAAAATTTATGAACCCGATAAGAATTATACAAATAGAAAAATACTTGGATTACAATGCGTTAGGCCATTTGGTTTTCATATTATATGAAACGAATAATGATGGACCCGACATGGATCTTTTAGATGCATAAAATGATAAACTAATCCTTTGTAGATTAGGTTCTCATGAAATATGTTCATCATCATGGTGAAAGGTCCACACTAGCAGAATGTTCACACCTTGAATAAGAAAGGAAAATTTTGTTACACTTGTATATATAATTGATAACATATCATCTCTATAATGGTGCACTGATTGGTAAACATGGTCCATGTATTCTTTATGAAAAAATATATTTCTCTCAAAAACATAACCCTGGACAGATATCATGTTAAGATCTAGTGGCTGATTGGGAATATTAGCTATGGTTGGAAATCCTACGGGATGTAGAACGATCTCACCTTCCGAACTCCTTTCGTGCCAGGTGGTGAATGAAATAATAGAGTAATAACTTGTAAATAAAATGATCCCAACACTTTCGGATTCCAAAAAAGATCCCCATACACTTAAACTTATGATTATTCATCATCAAAATAAATATGTATTAAATGAAATGGTGATCGTTTCCACCCCCATCCACTTCAAAATGTTATCCACAGTGTGTGAAAATAACCACGTTCATTATCTAATGAGGGTGTATCATAGACTCTACTATGAATCTATTTAAGTTCTGAAGCCATAGAGGTGAGCTCCTATCAATCTATGTCACCATTTACATCCCTCAATTGCCCCTAACTCACCAGATGAAGGAACCAACTGACCCATATCCACATTTTATTCCCAATAATGGTAATCAATGAAGAATCATTAGGAATAAAAATCAATAGATAATCGAGAGAGGGATCATACCCCAATATTCACAGATGAATCCCACCAGAATATTTCATTGGTATCTAGAATGAAAGCTCATATCCATTCCTATTTAGAAAAGTAAATGGGTATATTCTTACATCCATCATGGGGAAGGTTCGAACCCCTACCATCATGCATGAAGTCCATCAGGATATTCTATTGGAACATAGAGGGGGAATGCGGGATCATATTCCCACTTCAATTGAAGTCATATTCTAGTATATAGAGGATATATAAAACGAAAAGTCATATATTCCTACTTAAAATTTTCTAAACATATAATACATCTTAGCGAAAGTTAGTTAACAGTTTAGGCATGTTACAGTACGTGTAAAGATATAAGGACATGAATATATTCATTTACCAATATCATGGGTAGCACAACACTCACGTCAATATAAAAACGTGGTTTTTTCTGAGAAAGTGAACATTAGTTCTACCATCCAAGAGAATTATTTGTATATTGTGGTAAGGGACAAAGAACCAGAACGAGATCATTTTCAAAATCTAACTGGATCTATCAAAGTTTGAGTATAAGATACCTCATGACAGGAATGAATTCTAGTAAAAACTGACATACACCATACTCCAAAGGAACATAATCTCTCTCATATCCCCATTCTAATCGACGATCTTAATATGAGAGTAGCACATGCCTTGGTACAAGCTTATATTCCTGTTGATATATATCTAAAACACACTCTAATGTCATAGGATCAGTATGATATCCCTATTCTAACTATGTCTCACTAGGTTATTGGGAAACACGTCTCAAGTTAAGATGATATTTTGATTATTGATGCTACACAGAATATTCCAGTAGCTCATTGAAGCTGGGATCATATCTCTACATCCACCGATGAATTACTACACCAACATACTTCTAAAGAAATATAGTAGGAGTCTCATATTTTGTCTCCCATTCTGAAGGTCCATCGATATATTCTGATAGGGATTTCATATTTTAAATTGGATCATATCCTCTCTTCCACCAATTTTGACCAGAATATTCAAACAACCACACATCGAGAGAATTATATAGTTTCCAATAATGAATTTTCTCATTGGATGATTCTCGAAAATTCTTATTAGTAAGATCATATCCCTGTATAACCAGAAAGTTATTAACATATTCCAACTACAACCATACAACATGTTTAATACTTGAACAATCCCAAATCCATGTTTATATATTTTGCCCAAAACACATAACGGGGCCACATTCATAATCTACTCTATTTTAGTTTCCTTTATGTTGGTTGAGATATATTCTCAACACCCCAAGGGTTTATTGACTCTTCAACTAAAATATAACATCATTATTACCATGTTGGTCTTCATTATTGTTGTGTTGAGATGGAATATAGCGAATCTATTTATAATATTATGTACGGTCAACCTCTCCATTGTAATATCTCATAGGGATAAGGAAATCCTCCCCTTTTCAAGAAACTTCCATATAATGAGGTATTGAAAACTCAAAAATATTTATATTGCGAGGTTCCCAAAACACCAAACCTACCATATATAGTTCCCCATAAAAATCCCACAACACTCTTCTCCAATCAACATGATACTCTAAGAGGAACCATCTATGGTCTGACTAAATGGAGGCATGTATGTATGATGAGGAGGGATCCGACATTGGAAATTTGAGAGAGTTATCTAGAAACATCCTACCCTCTAGTCTCCGAGCCCTTTCATTTACTGATTATGAGATCCTGTATAGTCTAGAGGAGTAGTTCATGAATTATCTACACAAAAATATATGGGATACCCATTAGAGATTGAATACTAGACACCTTACTTATTTGAGATACAAGGATTGCCTTCAAACAATCATGATATAGTGCTGTTAGCTATAATAGTTTTTTATCTTCATGGATCAAGACCCCTTACTATAAAAGAACGACATGAATCTAAAATATTCATGTTTCCATTACATCATAACTCCTTTTCACCTAATATCCGTAGCCTCATCCTGTATATGTATTCGAGGATGGGTAATGTATGGTGTTTTTCACTTCACCACACTCATAGAACAACAGAACCTCCCAGATATAACATCATAAAATCTCATATACTCTATAAAAACAAGAGGAATAGGAAATACATGAGACTATTTTTCAATATAATGGAATTAGGCCACATAAATGGTGTTAAGATATCGTGAGGGAAGAGAGATTTCATCTAATAAATCTTTTAAATAGGACCCTCAAAATAACGAGGACACATTTAAGACATTAAAGAAAATGTTTCGGTCAATCCAAAAAATTCCAATGGAAAATGACTCTCATCATGGGATTCCATTTCACCCAGATCATATATGAGAAATGTTATACGACATCAAATAGTTTACAATAATAGATACTATAAAATCCTTCTAGGATAGAAACTATCCCCAAGGCTGAGGGAATATCTACCACTACACACACACCTCAAATCATCAATTCCTAAGATGATTCATGAATTCTTGGTATCAACTGAAAATCAACCCCATACCCATGGGATGGGTGGAATATTTACCTCAATATCCATCTCTATGTTCATCATCCCCCTAGAGGGTTTGAGATAATTCATTGATGGTTAGAGATCATCATCATCCCACTTGGATGGTGGCATTTATATCTCAATGTTCATTCCATGAGTCATCAGATCCGTGACTGGATTCATTTAATCCTAAAAAACTAGATAAATAAATTCCAATTATGGACCCAAATAGTCCCCATCTCACATGACGGGGGGAAATTTCATCATCACCATTATCACCATAAATGGAATCAGTATTCTCTAGGTAAGGATATAAATATTGATGATCGACATCCACTATGTTCCTCCCACTATAAGAAAAAAACTATACAATTCGAGGCATGTTCAAAAAACAGAATCAGAAACTCCCTCATGTTAACTACTCATTGTCTAGGATTAGAGGAATGTATAATAAATGTAATAATACCCCACCATTCTCATAAGACAAAATGATCTACTATGGACAAGGTTTTGGGAAACTACCCCAATTGATTTAGTGAAAAATCATCCTATTGCATCAAGAGAAATGGGACAACTACAATTCTCTAATATGCCTTTGTGAATTTCGTCACCATAAAAAAACAGATAATGTGGATTTGTAAATTGATGTAGGGGATAGAATATAGAAAATATTCCCCAAGAAAGGAATTTGGATTCACCCACAGAGTTAACATGTACTTGGAACTGGATGATGACCCAAAACCTTGAACCTCAAAATATTTAGTTTCCACATCTATAGTGGATCAATAACAATGATAAAGATAAATAAGTTTCCATTTCATACTCAACACCTAGAGGAACTGAAATTCCATCCATGGAGGAGTATTTGGAACGATATGAGAATGATATAGAATCTATTTGAAAACACTTTCAGAATCTACATAGGGGAATCATTCCCAATGAGTATCATATTTTGGTTTATAAGAGTATCCCTCCACCCATACATTAAGAAATAGTCAATCTTTTTAGAATAGTTGAATAAATTTTTTAGACATTCTCTATATCTAGGCATTTGGTCTACAAAAATGAGGACGTTGAATATGATCATGACTTCACTCCATTACAATGATATCATCTCCCTTGCCACAGAAATAATTCTGTATAATTAACAATTTTGATTCCATGGGAAATGAAAATTAGACCACATATTCAAAACCCTCTACATCCATATAGTCAAATGGAGGATCATAGAGTAAAACCATCAGAACATCAAAATAACATGGATACTAATGCTACTCAAGTGGAATCAATGGATGGGAGACACGATCCTATGAATCCTAAGAAGAATCCATATCCAGAATGGGTGGATGAATATTTTCCCACACGCAATTTCGTTAATTCTACATTCTCCACCATTGAGGATGTGGGAGACCTAGAATAGAATCTCACACACTTCATGATTTTATGCGGTCCAGTGATGGGACCTAAATATAAGTAAGAGGCAACCAAGTTGAGGTGTTTTGTAAAAACACTGATAGGTATAGCTTTTTTCTGATATTATAGTCTTCCAGTTGGATCCATTATAGTGTTGTATTATGATCATCATCAATTAATTTATAAATTTATCTCCCCATTAAGTTAAATGATAATTGTCGACCTAAAAAAATTTAAGTAACACAAAAATGTGATTGTGTCTAATTTCATAGAAATATGTAATGTTTTATCCTAATAACTCAACATAAATCTGACACAACATCAGTTTCTGGAGCTCTATGCTAAAAATATCCATTACGATTTTGCAACACCTATGATCACAATGGAATATCTATGAGGAATACCATATTTTTTAGAAACCCAAATTTTTTTGGAAGACTTCATTTTACAAACCCAATCTAGGTCTCGAATAATTCAGTCAATATAGTGTAAAACGATCATCACAGAATATAAAGTGGGTGTTACCCTAAAATTGATAGCAGTTCCCATTAAATCACCTATAAATTTCCTGAACCACCAACCACCTCTTATTGAGTGGAAGAAAAAACAAAATCACTATCATCTAGAAGTAAAAAAATAAGATCATGTTTTCATGGGATTAGATAAATGAGTGAATAAAAAATACTCCATATAAAATGAATAATACCCATTTTATTTTATTCAATCCATGGATAATATCCATCTCAACATTTAGTAGTCCCAGAAGCCCAATGAGGTCAACCTCACTAATTTTTCATACAATTTATATTTCTATAGAAGGTTGGGATACAAAATCCTGGATTTGTTCTTATTGAAAGACACTGCCTAAATAATAGCCAATTATGGACAGTTTTTCAGGTAAAAATACAAGGAACATGTTAACTACAAATAAAACTGATTAGTAAAACGAAGAAGGTGACTAGAAAAATGATCTTGAGAGGTGTTGTAGATTGTTAATCAACTGGATAACTAGAATGTTAGTTTACAAAGTTAATGTCACAATGAGAGAAAAGATTCACAGACTCATAATGGTTCCAACACCTAGAGTGGTGACATAAAATATGACTTCTGAAGGTGTTCATAATTATCATACAAACTAATATATAGAATAGGAAGAGTCATATATAAATCCAACCAAAGTAGTGACTATTGCAGATTTCATCCATGCAACATCGGAATCACGACACCGCCCACCAAATTGAGACCTCATCTATTTAAGAGTACATATTTATTTCTATTAACAAAATACCCTCGGAATACCCTATCTATGATGAGGAATATTTCTCTGGTTATGATTACCCATATTTTTCTAATTATATAGTGGAAAAAGTCACAGAATCTAAGGATATAGAGAATAGTGAGGGTGTCGTCAGAGCCCATATTTTTCTCACGTCCACATATAGGATAAATATGAAGAAATAACCCATGGAAATGCACTAAAATAATCACATCAGATACTGGAGGTGTCCAAATACCCTTTAGTGGTCATCCACACCTAGTGGTCTTACATGACTAATAGGAGGGAGTGTGATTGTCAGACCAACCTTGGCAATATGGAAGGCCAACATGACCTAAACCGCTGGCAAAGAATGCTTCTTTTACCTCTAACCAAGTAACAATCTCATCTACCTCAAATAACTCAGATTTAGAACCAAAAATATTGAGAAACCCCATCTATCAATGTACTGACCTCTAGCACAATAGTAAGATATTTGAAATAGTTAGTGATTTTCCCAATTAAGCTCCCAACACATGATGCACCCAGTCACCCAAAATAACTTTTAGAGGCACTCTTAGAATCCCTCTAGAGCCTACAAGACATGAAAATATTGTTAGGAACACTTTTTTGTATAAAGATTGTATTTTTTTGTCAATTGTTTTCAATGTAGTCCAAAGTGAAGATGATAAGAAGAATTACTCCAATGTTAATGGAGATTGGATAAATTGTGGTTTCTTGGATATTTTTTTTGAAATCATAGCATTGGATGTCATTATTGGGAAATTATCCATGGGGTCAAATCGGAAAATTGATGCCCTGATCTTAATGATCAGAGATCTTATGTCAAATGCTACACATTTTTTACCACAATGAATAATTGTGAAGTATCATCAATCTAAGGATTACTAAGTAATATATGGTGAAAGGTGATGTTCTATGTGTGGTCATTCAAATGAAAATAATTATGTGATTTTCATGAAGAGGGGAAGAAGAGAAGACTGTTCATTCAGTTTGTTTGAGAACACATCATGCATGCACTCATATGTATATATTTAGAACACCCAAACAATGTGAAAAAGATGCCAAGAGAGGTTCCAATGAATGGTATTGACATCCCAAATGTCCATGCCTAATATTTTTGTTAAGGTTATTCCAATCATATTAAGTTAATATTGGAAGGAAATATGATGATGGAAGATAGGGAAGTTAGAATACTTTCCTTATTAAATCTGGTGATGATTTGTAGATCATTATTTCACAACTATCATAATTATTATGGAGAATATGTGTGTCAAGAATTATGAAGGAAATGGGGTGGTTTGAAAGATTCTAAAAATCAGTATGGTTGGTCTTACAGAAGCATGTGTCTAAGATGGAAAAGTATCCCACTAATTGCAAAATTTTAGGGGTCTAAAATTTACAGTTTGGTGAGCATTGGGAAAAGTAGATTTCAATTAAGATATTATCAAATGATTTAAAATACATGAATTTCACAATGATGGGCTTCATGAAGTAGATTTGTGAATACATGAAGAATGTTGACAGTGTTCTTTGTTATTGTGAAAATCTTTTTGAATGGACAAGGAAAAGATCATTTTGGGCGAGCATTACGGTGCAATAGAAAATGGATCATTGTAGTGGAACAAAGGATTTGATGGAATTTTTTTTGATTATCACAATACCTGAAAATTTGGAAATTATCCAGGTTTCTTTTCGAATCAGAGTGAATTTTGGGGTAAATTTCAAATCTCTATGATTTGGTGCTAACATGGTGCTGAGGTTGATAGAGGGTTTTTGAGTCGGTGGGAAATGACTATAAATAGGCCTCTACCCCTAAGAGAATATTATAGAGACTTAACGAGAATAATAGACATCTCTAATTGAAAATAAGCTCCATGAAGTAAGTTGTTCCGTGAAAGAAATGTGCTTCATGATGAAAGGTTATTCCACAAAGGCATAGTATTATTTGTGAAGTTATGAGCTCTATGAATACAATTTTATTTGCGGTGATTGTGGGTTCCACAATGGTTGTATGCTCTGCAAAAAACGAGTTCTCTTCAAAGGGAATTCATTTTGTGACAGCTGTGAGCTCTGCGAAGGCATAGAGCTCAGCGAAGGTGTGTGATCTTCGAAGACCAGAGCTATGTGAAGTAGTGTGCTCTGCAAAGGAGTTATAATGGGGAGTTTCACAACAGATATTTGAAAATAGATGTTAATAATTCTGATTTTAGGTGAACCAGTGCTTGGGAAGACACCACTACACTATTCCATATCACTGTGTGTCCAAAAAGAATTAAGTGTTCCCACTTAGAGACAAATTATTACTCAGGGAAGAATAATTGTGATGATGCTAAGTTGAGATAGACTTCATTGATCTGATAATCAACAAGGGAGTTTTGATTCTAGAAAATAAGAAGAGAATTCATCTTAGTGTTGTTGTGTTTGAACTAAAGGAGAATTAATGAATAAGAGTAGGTTTCGGTGTAGATAGTTTTTCACTGAATAAGAAGGAGATGAAGACTGTGCAGATTTTGTATTTTTTGTAGAGAAAGAAGGGGTTGTTTAGTTTCATGCCTCTATGCATGTAATAAGTGAATATAGGAAGAACAACATCGATTTGTGAAATCCAAAATGCATCAAATAATGGAAGACTCCATTAGGGTTTCAATCCTTTATCAACAGGGAGAAGACTGTCTTCAAAGGCGTTATAATGAACCAACAAGGTGCTGTAATAAACACGGTCATCACCAGTTTAGGAAAGAGGATTATTTCCCTTCACCCTCCGTGTGTAGGGATTCAAACTAGGAAGTGAGTATATCTTTCCCTCTTTCAATTGTAGGGAGCCACAATGGCTAAATGATTTCTTTTTTAGCCAAGCACTATAACATAAAATAACTGTATAGTGGCGAATACATGTATAGGTCATCACCATACATGGAGAGGACTATATACTTTTTTTGAGTAGTGAACCTTGTAAAAAATCGTGTGCATATTTTTATATATTTATATTATTTAATGTTATTGGGATATGAGAATAAGATAATTAAGATCATTACTAGAAAGGATGTATATGGATTAAAAGGTGGTATTGGTTTAAAAAGTATCCAACACTAATTCACCTCCATCTTAGTGTGAGGCATATCCCATGATGATTCATTCATTTATTATCAAAGGTCATGGTTCATCTCTAACAGAGCCTCTACAGTGAAGTTATTCTCATTTGAATACTTGTATTCATTTCAAGAGGTATCAATGAAGTGAAATTTCAGTGAAGATTGTGTTGTCTCTGAGAAGAATAATATATCTACCAAGACCATGATTAACAAGAAGAATAAGGAGAAGATAAATTTGGATAACAAGTCCCTCTTATCTAATGAATAGTAATTAGTTGGTTATCCATATCTGGATGAAATTGAAGACAAACCAGATCTGGAATGTAATTAGAATGTGCCTTTAGTACCCTCCAAGAATATCAAGAACCTTCAAACCTCAACTGATCAAGAGGCATGTGTTAGTAAATTAAGAAATTATTCTCATGATTAAAATTCTAACACAAGTGGTGATGATCAATACAAAATATACCAAGAAATATTAGTTGATATATTAATAATGATTCTTTATGGTATTGCTGAAGAAGGTACATCCCTAGTTTGTTGAGAATTTCAATGTATGCTGGAAAATATCATACCGCTAGAAAAAGAAACTGATGTTTTGGAGAATGTTTTACAAGGAAATTTCTTGAATATTTAAATCTCTCTAGACAGGTTGGAGCCTTTGAATCAACAAAGATGGTATTTAAAGTAATTTCTTTGTAGTAGCTCAAAGATGTGGATGATAAAGAGGGATTCAACCAGAATCTAGAAGAGAAGATACATTCACATAAAGATTATCTGAAAAGATCAATGAAGTCAAAGTGTTATATTTAGAAGAAGACTCCATAAAGATAAAATAACTTGACTCTTTTTTTAAAAAAAGTTATGATCCATGACGATGATGTTGAAATATTAAAGAATTTTTTTGAAGAGAAGATGACTATTTTTTAATATTAGGAAGTCATCCTCAATATGAGATGTCTAGAATTTGACATTGATTTGGTCAATATGGAGAAGAAACATATTGAGTCTCCAAAAAAGAAGGAAACAATTGATGCTACTACTCAATGCTCACTGGAGGATTCTACTGGGAAACGACCTCCAACATGTGTTAAGAATATCCAAGATTAACTCATTGATCTATCACAAGAAGCTAAGAATGTGAAGGTACCATCCCTACCAATTTCTACTATTGTTTCTAAAATTTGTTCTACAAAAAGTGCACGTTGGATGAAAAATTATAAACACATATGGATGAAGAAGAATGAGAAGAAACCTACCACCATGGATAGGGTGGATAAGAGAAAGAGTGTGGAAGATTCCTCCACATAGGAATTACAACACATCAAGAATAAATCTCAAGAAAATTATAAAGAATATATCAATAAGATAAGGTTTGTCGGTCAATGTTGGTGTTGTAATAGATTTAGACATTGTGAACTATATTGTTGGCACAATAACTTAAATGAAAAATCACAGGGAAATCCCAAATCAAGGGGGAGAAATCTAGAGAAAAAGAATCAACATTCACATATCGAGAAGCATATATATAATACAAGCAGATTTGTAATGTTAGATAACATCTATTATGTATGCAATAGGAGTGGTCACAAGAATGGTTCATTTTTATTTCAACAGGTACCCAAAGATGATAAGAATAAAAGATCACAAGAGGTAGCTAAGAAAGAAGAATCATCATTAGGAAGTAGTCAAAAGAATGTGAAAATAAATACTCCCAAGAAGAATCCAATGAGGAATGTTGACAAGTCCTTGTATTCTAAATCCAAGAAGATGAGGGGTAGTGCATCCAAAAGAACTACTAAGAAGTATGTCACTCAGAATAAGCCATGTAGAAGATCCAATATTGATGCATCAGTTCCTAATGATTTATTATTAATCTGGACAAAATATTTTGATATAATGAAAAAGATGGAAGATTCACAATCTAAGGCTACTGCTAATAATTAAAACAAGATTCTACATTAATACAATGAACTACAGTGTTTGAGGAGAAATAAGGATGGTCATACTTCAATAAAATGCTTTGAATTTATTCCATCCCCATAAGAATTCCTCATGAAGATAAAAATTTAACTAGGAGATTCTATTGTAATGAAAGTCGTTGATGAAAGAAGATTCAAAAACAATGATACAGAAGAAATAGTGAGGTCTACACTATCACTATAAAAATTTATGATTAGTTGGGAATGTGTGATGAATAGAACATCTAGGTTAAGAAAATCATCTCAACCTTGTTGTTAACATTGATGGACAAAGGAGGATACACCTTTTTCCCTTAAATTTTTGTGTATTGTATTTGTTCTTATAATATATGTAATTAAAGGTGAAGTAAGTTCTCAGGGGGAGAACTAAGGAAGTAATGATGAAAAGTATTCCCTTGATAGGGAGACACATGAAGAAGCTGCCTGAGTCATTATCTCAATATGTATCAATTTTAGTTGGTATTAAATAAAACTACTCCAATGATTGTCTGAGGACTATGTCATTGGAAAGGGAATTCATTTTCTTAATGTCTGATCCTTGGTTACTCAAAATAAAGATCTTTTTAAAAATGGGGAGTAACTAATTCAGTCGATGACATGTGAAGAATGAATGTTCCCCAAGGAAAATTATCCTTCCAATTGAACGTGAATGATTTTGTCCCTTTTTCTGAAGTATGTTCATGAGTTTCATATTTATTATTTTATATCAAATTTATTATCTTAAGCCTGGAATGGAAGTGGAAATCCCTTGATGACAATTGAATGAGTTCTCATCTCATGAGGTGTCATGATCAGTAGATAAGGGACAACCTTTATGTCTAAATCAAATCCTCTTGTTTTGTAAATAGAGCACTTGTCATGTAGACTTAGAGTAAAATGATTTATGTAAAACTTCTTAAGTATGGACTGATACCCTCTCCACCATGAATGTTTTATTTCTGGTCAATAAGGGGGAGATAAAGCGAAATGAATGTTTGAAAAGTAAAAGAGAGATAAATATTCCCATTTTTAAATTTCCATATTAATTTGAGGAAAAAATTAAGTTATTGAAAAAAAATACAATGGGGGAGATTATTGGGTCCACTTTGTGTAGGAAGATTTTATTTTTTGTCAATAGTAGTCAACTGTTGTCAAAATGAAGAAGGAAATAAAGAATAACTCCAATGTTAATGGAGTTTTTCTAAAATGAAGATGCTTGGAGATGTTTTATGCAATCATAGCATTCAATGTTAGGATTGGGAAATTATCCATGAACTCAAATTAGATGATTGATTCATTGATCTCAATGTTTTAAGTACTTGTGTCAAAGGTGAATAAATGTTTACAATAATGAAGAATGGCGAAGTATAATCCATCTAAGGATGAATAAAGAATAAATTAGGTAAGGTAAAGATCTATTGTGAAAATGAAAATGAAATGAATTATGGGATTCAAATGAATAGGGGATGAAAAGAAGAGTGTGCATTCGGTTTGGTTGAGAACACATCTGGCATGGAATCATGTGTATAAATTAAAAACACCCAAACCAAGTGAAAAATATGTAGAGAGAGGTGTCCAAGAAGGGGCTTGATATTTGTCATGGCCATGCACGAGAATGGATTTAAGTTGATTCCAATCATATTCAGATAAGATTGGAAAGAAATATGTTGCTAGAAGATATGGAAGTTAGAATACTTTTCTCATTAAATCTGATGATGTTTTTTTGATTTGTATTTAGAAAAGATCATAAGTAGTTTGAAACATTATGATGACCTCTTTATAAAGGAAAGGGTGAAAAAAGGTGATTACAATCAGTTTGGTTGGTCTTGTAGAAGCATGTGTCTATGAAGGCACAACTTTCCAGTTTTTTCCAAATTTTTTGTGTCCAAAATTTAGAGTTTGGTGAGCATCGCGAAAAGTGGATTTTCATGAATATATTATCAAAACATTTAAAGGGAACTAATTTGTCAAATTTGGACTTCATGAAGTATATTTCGTGAAGACAAGAATAATGTTGATGGTGTTATTCGTGATTACGATGAGAATTGAAAATGGCTAAGGGAAGGAGCATTACAGGTGAGCATTACAACATAAAGGAAGAAGTAGAATCGTTGTGGCACAAAATGTTTAACAGAACACTTCTCAATTACAAAATCATTGTCAAACCATGAAATATCCAGTGTGCTTTGTGAAACAAAGTGAATTTTGGAAAAAAAATTCAATGCTCTGCAATTTGGTGCTGACCTAGAACTGAGGTCGATGGAAGGTTCTAGATTTTGTGGGAAATAGAACTAAATAGGCCTCCACACAAAGAGAAATGTATATAGAATAAACTATAATTTTAAATCTCTCGAATTGTGAAGAATTAATACGAAGTAAGTTGTTATATGAAGGCATTTTTCTTTGCGAAAAAAAGATTCTCCTCAAAGATTTAGTGAGATTTGAAAAGTTGTGAGCTCTGCGAAGGAAATTTTCTTTGTAGAGGTTGTCAGTTCCATAAAGGCTATAAGATATGTGAAGTTAGAGTTCTAAAAAAGGATATTCTCTTTGTAAAAATTCTAAGCTCTATGAAGGAAGAGAGTTATGTGAAGGTGTGTGCTCTTCCAAGACCAGAACTCTGCAAAGCAGTGTTCTCTGTGAAGGAGCTCTATAAAGGCATATCGTGAAGGGGCTTGGAAACAGTAGTGTTGAATACCTGGTTTAGGTGAACCAGTTCCTTAGAATACCCCACTTTAATATTCTGTATCACTATTTGTCTAAGAAGAATTAATTATGCCCACTTAGAGACTTATTATTACTCATGGAACAATAAATGTGATGATGCTAAGATAAGATGGAATTCATTGATCTGATAATCACAAATGGAGTTTGTGATTATAGAAAATAAGAATAGAAGTGATTCAAGTGAATTTGATTTTTCACTGAAGGAGAATGTGTGAAGAAGATAATGTTTTGATGAAACTGGTTTTTCATTAAAGAAAAAATATAAGAAGAGTGTAAATATGTGAGGTTTACTATAGCGAAAGTAGTGGTTCTTTACACCCAAGCTTCTGTGCAAGTAACAATTGAATATAAGAATGACAAAGTAGCATTGTGGTGTCCAATAGTTCTCAACAGGTGGAAGAATTTATTGGTGTTCCTAACACATATCAACAGGGAGAATATTGTATTTAGATGGAGTATAAGGAACCAGCAAGGAGATTTATTTTGGACTAGGTCAACACCAGTTTATGAAAGAGGATTATTTCTCTTCCACCTTCGAGAGTAGGGATTCACATTGGAAAGAAATTATCTCTTTCCCTCCTCCATGTGTAGGGAGCCACACTGGCTAATAGATTTTTTTCTCATGCAACCACTGTAACAACATATCACATTATAGAGAATAATCCATGTATAGGTCATCCCCATACATGTAATGAACTATTTACTCTTATTGAGTAGTTAACCTTGTAAAAATATCATGTGCATATTTTTATTGCTTTCTATTGTTTCATGAAACATGATAAAGAGAATAAGATAATCACAATACAAAAAGGTCATGAGGTACATGGATAAAATGTTTGTATTGGTTTTAAAAATCCCCAAGACTGATTTAACCCCTATTAGTGTTTGGAATATCCCAATCTTGTTATTTCAAATATATGTATCTACATATGGGCTTTATTGGACTATAATTATTCCATCAGAATTTAATATCTCCATCTCATTAACAGATCAGGATCATGAATTTGTCATCCATTGACATGTCATACGCATATATGTTTCATTCAAACATGACAATGTCACCATAAAAAGCGGTCTGATTGAAAATGGTTCTAGGATCAACCTCGTCAGTATTCAAACCATTTGAAATTTTGGATGTAGTGGTGGAGATTTATTTCCCAAAAAACTAACCATTCAGGTTTGTGATAAGAGTGAGAATTGAAAATTTGGGAAGGTCAAAATCAATGCTTAGTTTGGGGATCTCACATCTAATGTTTCATTCAATGTAATACAATAAGACAATCCATTTAATTTCTTTTTCAGAAGTCCTTATCTTAATATCCATGTTCCATTACCCTCAATGATTCATCAGTGTTTGAAATAAACCATCGATTAAAAGGTCTTTATAGTACACGGTGATAGTTCCGCCTTCAAATCTTGTGAATACACATACACTGAGCCAGGTATTTATAAAAGGAATGGAAAACTACCAAAGAATGGTTGAAAATATAGGTGTTTCAACCTAAAATGTCAAAGGGATCCCCTTAAAAATCTCTAAATTATTATTGACTATGATTATGTGCTACCCCTAAATCTAATTGAGGCAATAGACCTGACCCAATATGGCTGGGACCCTTCTATCCCCAATGACACTATAAAAGAAAACCAGATTCGGAATCTCTTTGTGATGAGTATGGTATTGGGGTATGTCAATGGAATTTCTTATAGACTCCCTCATCCTGATAGTGATAAATAATCCCTATAGATTTCTGACATAATATAAAATGCCTCCATGGACATAGACATCGAAGAACAAGATGGAGACCTCATTAACACACCTTCCACATTTGACAAAGGAATCACCACAACCATTTATGATCTTATAAAGGTAAATCTAGTAAAATAAGAAGATATGGAACATATACTAATAAGTGTTTCCATGCCTCTTAATGAGTATGAGATGTTTATTTAATTTCTAAACAAACATTGATATGTCTTCACATAGAACTATACAAAAATGAGTGAACTAAATATATATGTGGCTACATACTATTTTAGCATACCTGATGACCATATATGTTTCAAGAAGGAATCCAGGAGAATCTACCCCTCTCATTCTACTAATGTAGATCTAGGAGTTGACAAATTGATTGAAACCAATTTTTCCAAGAAATTATGTAATAACATATAGTTATTAAATATTGTTTTTTTCATGAATAAATGTTGGTTTCATATTATATAATATTTTAAATGTACAATATAAAGAGAAAAAACAAAACATTATTTCATTAACAATGATCATTACATTATTCATTTATGAAAAAAATTAAAATTATAAACATAAAAACTAGACAAAAAATAAAAAATATTATATCTAAAATTGAAATGTATGGATATCAAAAGTCTACAAGAACAAACACCCCCATTGAATATTCTATAGAATTGAAACAAAAAATTATTATACAAATTAACGTCTTTAGAAAAAGATATTATAACCATAAGTAGATTTGTAGATAATTTTTAGTGATAGAATAAAGTATTATTTATAGGGTATAAATGGAAATGTGACCGTATGGATTTGACCGTTATATGATAACTGGTAAATATTACAATTGGTCATTATAAAAATTGGAAAATATACCCATATTTTATAATTTTACAATTATAATTATGTATTTATATGTATTAATGACAATGGATAATTGATTCAAAAAGGAGAATTTATGGAATCAACTAGCATAGTCACGTCATTTGAACACTTGAGAGGGAGGTATCATCACTAGGGTTCTCCCTTGACTGATACCAATTTGACATTCAGTAAGTGAATCTTGAACAATATTAGTTATTGAGGGGGATCAAGTTAGTGTAGATTACCACTCGGTCGATGTCAGCTGAGGCACCCCATGAATATACCACCATCACACACCTTACCCTTAGGGATTATGCGGGTGTAAAAACTGGTTACATTTCCAATGCATAGTTAAATAAAGTGTAATTTCGTTTTTATAAATAAAAATTTTATTAAATAAATTCATTTTAATAATTTTTTTCTTAATTAAAATATATGTTTAATTAAGATCAATTTGATAATTTTTTTTGGACACAAATAAAACACACTGGTATTTTTAGAGTTGATATACATTTTATAATAAACCATGGTATTTTTAATAATACATTTATTAATTATATATTCTTATAAAACAATATTATTTAAATATAAATGATAAAATAATTTTATAATGGCCAAGTAAACATTATAAGTTCCAGAAATCTGAGTGTTTCTTAAAAACAACTATTTTTAAGTAAATAAGGATTTATATATTTAAAACATAAAATTAACAAATATATATTTTCTAAAAAAATAAACATAATTTTTAAAATAATCACATCGAATATAGGTTACGGTGAATTTTTGAGAATTATCTAAAGTACTTACTTTTTCATAAATAGTAAAAAAAATACAATTTTAGGGTTTCAATATATATTATGACATAATATTTATGTAATAATGATTAAATAGTTAATTAAATGAAATCCAAGACTTAAAATGTGAAAACTTGTTAAATTTATGTATTTTAATTGGTTTTACACAGTTTTTAAAATAATAATTTTCATTCCAAAGTCTAAAAAAATTGTTTTATAAAACATTACTTTGTAGAATTTTACTTTTCCATGCCAAAAATGTATTAAATAATTTTTATTGGTTCATGGGGATTGAAGTAACTGAAAATTTTACCTCATTTTCCAATACCCTGACAAAAAACATGGATAAGCTAATGGATTTTTATTTTCCAGAACAATGTTTTTGGAGACCTATATTTGTAAATTATTAAACAAATCCTCCACTTATTTTATGTATTCCCACCCATTAATCCATTTCTATACACTCCAAATCCACCTTCTATGAATTTCTTGTGAATTTTCCTCCCATGGAGTCTCCCCAAGGTGTCTTAAAGCCCGTAAGATTCTATCATCAAGTTTAAGGAACAAGTCTTAAGTGTTTGAGAAAATCATCACTTATCTATTCCATTTAGGTGTAATTTTTGTTGCATGTATCCCAACATCCATCAAAATTCATTTTTGTCCACCTTATATTATACCATTCTTGTAATAATATTCATTTTGTGAATCAGACATCCTTTTTGTCTCCAATTTGTTTCCCTTTTATAAACCCTCTTTTTATACCCATCATGTTGCCGAAATTTCTTATTAAATTTTCGTCATTTAAAGATAAATTCAATTTTATATATTATTTGAACACCAAAAAAACATTTATATTCAAAAATTATTAATATATATTTGTAAATGACTTTTTTATTCAGGGATTTATATATACATGAAACTCACATTTCCTTTTGTGGGTTAAAAATGACATAATAACCATGTCTTTAAGCCCATTTGTGTGTCCTGATTTTTTATAAGAAACTCAAACATTATTCACCATGGGTTATATTTAAATTATTTTTTATGATATATGTGGATTACATGACGTTAACACAAATAAAGGGTGAGACATTATAGCACTCTAATGTATTGGATAAATAAGTTAATCTCCATAGATGACATGTTTTATGATACCATGGTGAATAACATTGGTAATTTTCATTTATGAAACCTTGGTGATTAAACGTGGTGATATGATAATGAATGTGTCATTTAAATGTTTGATCCACATTTTAATTCTAGGATTCATGATCTTTTTATTATTATATACCTATTTCTCAGGCATTATCATTATGCCTTATCTTCTTATTAATATGTATCAATATGACATGTTATATGCCTCTCTTTTTTCCCCCTATACTATGATTAATTCTCACCATATTCTTTTGATGTATGTAACTAGGTGATTAGATGTACTAAACATAACTTTGTTTGAACCCATTAATATGAATTTAAATTAGATTTAGAATATTTTTTATCTTTTCCTCTATCATGTACCTTATTACCAAGAAACTAGACATGAAAATATCCTCTGTTTTGAACTATGTAAAGAATGGTAATGTAATAAATAGGTGGAATTCCATAGTTTTTATCAATTGATGGTTTAGTTATTTTTGGAAATTAAGACGTGAAAACTTTAGAAGCAACCCTTGGAAAAAAATATAAATATAAGAAAACATCATTTTATTTTTTTTGAGTATATAGTTACTGGTTTATGAGGAAATAAACATTCTTTATATATGAACAAATGGATGTTGATATGGAATAGATGTACGTAAGGGAAACACTAAACAACATAAATTTATATAGACAAGAATGTGAACTATCATAGGACAACATGCCTTTTTTCACTCATATTTTGACTCACCTGATGATATTTTTGGTTAATCCAAATCTTCTTATGAACATTTATGATGTATATATAAAAAATTAAATTTTTATTTAAATAAATCAATTAAATATTTAATCATGATGTTTTAATTCATAAGACATGTTTCTAATTATAAGATTCATTGAAGTAACATGTTTCTCTATATGTTCCCCTTATTTTAGAAAAATGGTTCGAAATAAGAGGAACCACAGTACTGATGAGTGTAAAATATGATGCACTAACAACATTAGGATACAAGTAAAAATGAAAAAATTCCTAAGGATGATTTATTAACTATCCCGAGTGATGAACAATAACATGAATAAAGTGAAGATAGCGGATTCAACTATGAGGGATTTTTTTTGTATATTTCTTTATTCTGCAATGACCAACTTCTTTTATTAGATCTACTTACCCATTGATTTCTAAATTATGAATATGCTATATAGAAAATATATATTTTTTAATCCAATTATAGATCAATAGAAAGTTACCCATGTGGTTTACCACTTAGAGGGAGAATATGATTGGTGGTGGATGTAGAATATAAAAATTAATTCATGAAGGGATATTGATGATATGGAGTGGGAAGATTTTAGGGGAATCTTTTTCAACATGCAGGTTCCTCATTCGATGCAAACTAAAATTGAAAAAAAATTCCTAGAACCGAAGAAAAAGGAAAATGAATCAATGGGAGTCATTAAAAAAAACTTTTGAAGACTTTCTCAATACACTTATATATTTTTTAGGGATCCAAAGTGAACTGTTTATAAAATCTTTGGTGGACTAGGACATGATATAAGGAGGAATATACCAAATTGATACTATGATAGATATAATAATATAGTGCTGAGCGATAAAAAGGTTGAACTTGAGATCAGAGAGACACAATGGGAACATAGATCAATTGAATAGAAGAGATCAATGGTTCCAAACTCAAGATAGAACATTGTTCACAGAAGAGGTGGAACGAATGTTCAGAATCCTACATGAAAATATTCAGAAATAATTATTTTGGGATCCGATTAATCGGGAGTGTAAAGATCAATATGTTTAGAAGGGATGACCATATAGCTTGAAATTCTTTTGGTTATGTTAATCCAAAAAATATCAACACTATTGAAGAACGTAAGATGGTGAAATTCCCATCGGAGGTTCAATGCTTCCTATTTGTAAAGCATGAGAACATTTCCAATAAATATAAAAATAAAAACATAATGGAGGTGGGGCACTATCAACCTCAACATTAGCCAAGGGATAAAGGTCAAGCATTTCCTATCAGAACAACTGAAGCGGAGTTTCCAAATGATGTGTTGCTAGGTACTCTAGTTGTGTACTCAAATATAGAAAGTACTTTTTTCTAGATCCATGATTTTTTTATTTCATAAATGTTTTTCATTAAAATATAATCAATCAAAGAGTTATTAGAAGTAGATTTATCAGTAAAGACACCTAGATTAATTATCCTTTCATCAATAGTGTATAGAAAGTCTAATGATAAATTTGGTGTGTACAATCTCATCAAAAATATAGTAGTCATTACCATAGTGGAATTTCACACTATAATGTGGTTGAAACATCTCTGAAAGTATAATTATAAGGTCAACTTCATATGTATGGAAATATCAATAGTCTTGATTGGAAACCCGATGACCATTTTCAAAGGATTGATATCTCATCTCGATCATTCTTTAGAAGAACCTACCATAAGCTTATTTATGGATGTTATCAGGGAAGAGGGATAAGGGAATGAATGTATAATGGGATATAATGCCCCCATTGTTTAGGAATACATTAAAATAATTTATGTAGAGTTGCATGGACCTTTTTTAGAAATAGATTTTGATGAATCCATTAAACTCAAACCTAGATCCAAGGTAAAATAAAAGGCCCTGTATAGAATGGAAAATATGGAGCTACAATAACTAATTAAACAACATCAAGATCTTATAGATAAGGGATATATCTGACCATGTGTGTCTTTATTGGGAGAACCTGATATCATTTTGAAGAATAAGGATGGATCATTGTAGGTATGCATTGATTATAGAGAACTTAATGTTTTCACAGTGTACAAAAAGTACCCTCCCCAAATATTTATGATTAATTTGATTAGCTTCAAGGGGATAAATTCACCTACAAGATTGACCTACAATCTAGGTATCATCAATTTAGGGTAAAGAAAGATGATATTCTAAATACTTCATTACGAACAAGATATGGGAATTAAGAGTTTCTTTTCATGCTTCTTGGCTTGACTAATTCTCATATAAAATTTATGGATTTTATGAATATTGTCTTTATGGTCTACCATGATAAATCTTTGGTAGTTTTTATTGATCATATTCAAATATATTCCAAGATTTGTGAGGTGATTGTGGATCATAAAAGGAATATATTAAAAAAAAATTAATGATGGATAATCAATTTGAAAAATTCATTAAATATGAAATCTTGTTACAAAAAGTATCATTATTGGAGAACATTATAACCAATGAAGGAATCTCAAGTGACCCTGTATAGACCAAAGCTGTATATGAGTGGGATTATCCTCCAATAGTAACTAAGATTCATAGTTTCCTTGGTTTATAAGAATATTATTGGAGGTTTGAGAAAAACTTATGACAACACTCTAATCCACTAACAATGTCAACTCAAAAATGGGCTAAGTTCATATTGTATAAGGAGTCTGAGAAATGTTTCCAATAACTGAAGAAGATACTGGTTACAACCACTATGTTAACTCTACCCAATTTCTTAAAGGGATTTTTTATTAATATAAATTCATCTAAAAAAGGTCTTGGGTGTTTCATCACAAAAAATAACAAGGTGATTTCTTATTAATGATGATATTTAATGCATCGTCAATAGAATTATCATATGCATGATATGGGGATATCAAAAGTTAATTTTTCCTAAAAATATGGAGACACTATCTGTATTAGGAGAAATTTGATATATATATATATATAGACCACCAATGTTTGAAGCATATTTTCAGGGAAAAGAAATTGAACATGAGACAAAAGAGATATTTGGATCTTATTAAAAACAGTGATTTATCAATTCGTTAATAACCTGGAAGAAACACAATATCTGATGCATTATGTAGGAATGACCTTGTTGTAATTGAAATCATGAGGATTCAAAGGTATCCTTTGATCAAGGAACTAGTAAAATCAAACAATGGAATTATAAGGGAAGGGACATCATCCACCCTTTCCAAAATTATTTTTCTGCCACAATTACAAGAGAAGATCAATAAATCTCAAAAAGAAGATCCATTGTTACAAAAAAAATTTGTGGTTGTGATGAATGGATGTTTCTTATGTTCAATATTGATCATGAATCTATATAGAAATTTCATACAATGTTATGTGTTCCATTTATCATGGAGATAAATATTGACCTTTGTGATCATAAATGTTGGGATAATATGAAATTGAAGATTTCTGACCACACTGTAATGTTCTTGGTATGTCATAAAAGGAAGGAAAAGTGAAAAATTCATAATGGGGTAATGAAATGACTACCCATATAAATCTAGATTTGAGGAAATATCATTATGTATTTCATCACTTCTCTCCCAAGAACATCAAAATGAGACAATATGATATGGGTTATAATGGAACAAAATAACAAGAAAGCCCATTTTGTTGCTATTTTTCATGATTTATCTCTGACCAACTCACCTTGATATACATAAAAGAAGTAGTTATATTATATGGTATTCCACTTTCAATCATTTATGATCCTGATCCATGGTTCATATCAAAATTATGGATAAGTCTCCAAATTAACTTAATAATGAATTGAATTTCAATGAAGCCTATCACCCCATAATTTAGATGCAATCTGGAAGGTCTATTCAAACACTTGAGGATATGATAAGAACATGCTCAATGGAATATAAAGGTTAATGGGAGAAACACCTCCAATTTTCCTATACTCATTCAATAACAACATCCAAAAAAGTACTCAAATTATACAATATGAGTGCATCACATATGAAGCAGTGTATAATTTATACATATTGGGATGCAGTAGGTGAGAGAATACTACTTTGGAATGATCTTTTATAGGAGATTATAGAAAGGGTTCATTCCATCTAACAAAAAATAAGGGCTTCTCTGATTTCGTTGAAAATCCATGCTAACAATCATCAAGGGGCATGATGTTTGTTTTTGGGTACAATGTTTTCCATTTGATATGACCATGGAAAAGAGTCATGCAGTTTAGAATGAAAGGGAATCTTATCCCTATTTCATTTGGCCCTTATGAAATCCTTTATCTCGATGGAGAAGTGGCTAGTCGGCTAGAACCTCTACCAAATCTATCACAAATTCAGGATGTATTCCAAATTTCTTTCTTGAGGAAGTACCTACTTGATCTTTCACATGTACTAAACCTATAGGGGGACAACTGAAACATGGCCTCTCTTATTAAGAGATTCTGGTATAGATATTGGATAGTAGAGATGAGGTTCTTTGAATAAATACTACCCAGCTTAGAATTGTGTTTTGGAGGAACCATAAAAATGAAGAAGTAATACGGGACCAAGAGGAGTTAAGGAGACAAAAGTACCCACACCTTTTCTTAACTAAGAGGATGAGTTTAAACTTTGGAGAAGAAATTTATTAAGGGGGGGAAGAATGTAAAGACACAGTCCCATTAATTGATATTTGTTTGTTTAATAAATTTATTATACATATTGTAAAATATTATACACATAAAAAATAAATAGAAACCAATGAAATTTCATCTCATTAATAATGACCATTATTGTAGTTAGGTATGAAACAAATTAAAATAAAAAACTATAAAAGTGTGAAAAATATATAAAATAGACTAACCAAAATGGGAATGAAAGGATTTCCCCGATATACAAGAACCGTCACCCCTAGTGAAAATGATCTAAAAATGAAAAAAATTACTAGTATACCAATCATCATGTTATGAATATGACAATATTACCATAATTATAATTGTAGTTAACTTTGAGTGAATGAATAAAGAAGTATTTATTGGGAATATTGGTAGATTTTACTTTTGGGATTCGACATTTATATGAATGTTGGTCAACACGGCTATTGATTTTTTTTTGAAACTATACATTTTTTGATAATTTTAAAACCATAATTAAGCGTTTTATGTATTAATGACAAAGAATAATTGATATAGAAAAGAGAATTAAATGCCTCAACCAGCTGATCTGTGTAGTTTGAATCCCATTTTTATGATCATTGGAGTGATCTATCATCTCTATGATCTCCCATGACCAAAATAAATAAAATCTTCAACATGTCAATCTTGAATGAAATTGCCTACATGAGATGTTCAATTTAGTGTAGATTACCAATTGGCCAAGTTTAGTCAAAGTACCCAATGAATCTACCCCTATCGCACACCTTACCCTTAGATGTATACAAGTGTAAAAAGGGGTTACATATCTAGAAATTACTTACATAATGTGTAATTTTTTTATAAATAAGATGTTTATTCCATAAATTCCTTTTATGTTTAGTTTTTCTTCATAATATATATGATTAATTGATACGAATTTGATAAATTGATTTTTGGACGCAGATAAATAAAAGAAATATTTTTTAGAAATTAAATACATTATAAGAGAAACTATGTTTTATATATTGTATTTTTTTTATTTAAATATTCTTTAAAATCATTTTTACTCAAATATATATTATAAAATAATCTTATTATTTCATATGAGATATTTTAATAAGTTCAAGAATTTTGACTACGTCATAAAAACTAATTTTTTAACAGATAAGTAGTTTTATATTTAAATGTTGCAATTATACTATTTATATAATTTTTCTAATAAAATAAACATATTTTTTTAAATCATCATGTCAAATATAATTTATGGTGAATTTACGATAATTTTATAAAATATATTATTTTTTTTATGATTGGTAAAAAATAATGTTATAGAGTTTTGGAAAATTATATGACATCATATTTATGAAATAATTATTCAATAAATAATTAATCTCAATAAAAAACCTAAATTTTATTTTTATTAATATTATTTACTTTAATATATTTTAAAAAAATTAAATACGTAAGTTACTTTCCAATGTCAAAAAAAGAAATTTTTATTTTTATAACACTACTTTGTATAATCTCTATTTTTCTATTCCAAAATATGTATTAAATAATGGTGTGTGGTTCTGGATGATTAAAGATCCATAAAATATGACCTAAATATCGAATACAATAAACAAAAAACCATGGGTAATCCAATAGTTTCCCCTTTTCCATAACCATGATTTCCATGAGCTATATTTGGAAATTATTAAACAAATCATCCAATTATCCTATAAGTAAACCCGTATTTATCCATTTCTGGTCACTCTCAATCCATCCTTCATGAATTTCTAGTTATTTTTCCTTACTTGGAGTCCCCTAAATGTGTCCCCAATCCCCCCAAGGATCCATCCATAGGTTTTAGGAATGACTCTTCTTGGTAAGGGAAAATCTTCACTTATCTTTTCCATTCTAGGGTCATTTTTGTTGTATGTTTTCCAATTTCCAGGAAAACTCATTTTTTCCACTTTCTATCATACCACTATAATATAAAGATTATTTATAAATGTAAACCCCTTTTCCCTCCCATTTTTTTTCATTTTATAAAATAGTGTTTTATACCCATCATGCTGCCGAATTTTCTTTTCAAACATTCTTATTTTACAAGTGAAATATTATTTTTCTCTTTATTTGTATACGCATACAAAAATTATTTTCAATTATATTCAAAGATATTTAAAAATTACTTTTGTATTTGGTTATTTTCATATTTTAAACCCTCATTTCCTTTTTAGGGTTAAAAATAACATAATGATCATGTCATTATGCTCATTTGTATGTCATGATTTTGGATTAGAAACCCATACTTTTTTCTCAATGAGTTATTAATGAAATTTCTATTGATGATCTATGTGGATCTCCTGAAATTGATACATATGAAGGGTGTTCCCTGATATTAACCTAGTACATTGGTTAAATAACATAATCTCTAAATATGAAATATTTTACGATACATTTTTGAATAACATTGGTAATTTTTATTTATGAAACCATGGAGATAAATTTTGGTGAGATACTAAGAAATGTATCATTATAATATTATAACCAAATTTCCATGTAATGGTTCATGTTCTTTTTATTATGATAAACCTATTTCTCATGCCTTATTGTTATGTCTTTTGTTCTTATTAGCATGTTCCCGGATCAAATGTTATGTGTACCTCATGTTTTTTCCATTACGTGGTTTCATGATTAATACTTTCCATTGATGTATGTCTCTTGGTTATAAGATTTTGTAAATATAACACTGGTTGAACACATGAAGATGTCTTTCGAATAGATTTAGAAAAAATTTTATGTTTTATTGTATTATTTACGTTATTTCCAAAGAACTAAACTTGGATAGATCATCTGTTTTCTACAATGTAATAAAATTTTATTTTATAAAATGGTGCGACTCAATTATTACAAAACCCAAGATTTATTGCAAATATAATTTCTCTCTGGAAAAAAATGGGAAGATGGGGAATAATTTTATTTTAGTGATCTTAATTGAAATTTCCAAAGGGAAAATTTCCATTTCCAATCATATAACTCTTGACCAATGCAGCAATTATTTTCAAAGCCATTTTTATCATGGATGGGTACTCGGGTACAACCAGATAAGGATGGCCACTGAAGATGAGGATTCCATTACATTCAGAGGTCTCTAAGGGACTTATTTCCATTAAATATTTCCCTTTATATTAATAAAATTTTTCAATACATAACAACACATCATGCATCATATCATTAATCCCTTCATATGATTAATAGATAAATGTTATCCAAATGACCAGGTGCACAAATCTAAACAATAGTGTGATCACTCCTTGGATCTTCAAGAAGTCTTAAACATGTTGCAGTACCATAATCTGAAAATGAATCTGCTAAAATCCACTTTAGGGGTAATATCAAGGACATTCCATGGAATTTTAATATGCCACTGTGGTACTAAATTGATCGCTAAAAAATGTAGTAAAATTATATCAATTTCACCCCTTTGAATCTAAAATAACTAAGTGGATCCAAAGCAACGTTTCCTACATTCAGAATTCCATAGATAACTTGTCAAGAAAATATCTACCCTTCCACATGCTAACAAAGATTCAAATTTCCTATCAATGATATATCTAATGTAAAGAATTATTTGAGAGCCTCATGTAGTACATGCTACACCCACCATTCATGATGACACTAGTTGAGGGAATAAAACCCATATTACATGTGGACACTATGTAATGATCACTTATCAATCTCCCCACATAGAAAATGATGTGGATAATGAGAAAACATCCAATACCTCATTTGAATGATACTAAGAACACATACCTAATATTGTGATGTCTATATGAATTGCCTCATTATAACAATTGTAATGAAAAATCCGATGAATCAATTGAAGCACCTTGAATTTAACCTAGTCACTAATATTGACTTTCTCAAGTACATCTGTGTCACTGAATGTAGACATGGAATTTTGCATGAATGGAGAACATTTTATAATAAAATGATTTTTTTTTCGTTTCAGACAAATCGGATAAAGGGCAAGAACTAGATGATTTTATCTTGGAACATCCCACCCAAGAAACTATGCTAGGGGACCCCAATCATCTAGTAAACGAGGTTTTCTACTCCAATGACACTCCATAGACATTGGAGATGTATTTCTATAGATCCAATGGAATTCTTATCATAAAAATATTTGAAAACTATAAACTCAATCGGGGGGTTGTATTAGTCTCTCCAGAAAAATGAAATTTTTCCCTACACATTCTCACTATCTAAAGGCTACATGAATAATGAGGCAGAATAGAAATTCATGATTTTTTTCATGGATATATCCCTATAGATAAAATTATTTTATTTGAATATCGACTATGATTTAGTGGTTTGGATAGAGAAGATAAATGGTGAAAATATCATTAAAAAGGAAGAATCAGCCCCTCCCAATGGCTCTATAAGAGAAATGATTGTAGAGTTCCCTTTTGAACCCACATTTTATCATTTTTTCCAATAACAAAATGTTTGTTCCCCAACATTGGATAATTCAGCAATAGTTCATGATACTTATAATCAGTTGGAAGCAATATTCCAAATCCGACATTGAAGGAGTGTCTCATCTATCATCATATTTGACATAAATGAAATACATCAGTTCAACACTACCTAGAGTGTAATGAACCTATATCATTCCCTATATAGATGGATACCATAATTGAATATCTCAAAAATGGGATCCACTTAGTAGACTGAGAAAAATTGGAACAAAACCGGTGCCACGATTCATTCATTACCCTACATGATGGTATAAATGAGAAAAAATCCCACTATAAGAGGGGATTCAACAAAATCCTCCTAGATTCATATTAGAGACATATATTCTTACAATTGTATAAGAAGACCAATATAGAAATTACGAAACTCATCGGTCTACGACATGAATCTCCCACCAAATTAGGATGTTGGGTTACTACTAGAAAACCATGATAAAAGAGGGCTTGGAATTCACATGAAATTTTAGGCATCCCAAATTCATCCATACATTATCCATCAATCCGTATAATTTCTACATACTTATAAATATTCCAAGGTTTTTTATATATGATGAATTGATATTGTGAGGCCATATCCCCCAACCACAGCTATTCTATTTAATTAAATCATTTCTGCTGCTATCTATTTTTCTAAATGGGTGGATGAAATAACCCTCAATAAAGTTAGGAAAAATAATTTCATCAACTTTTTGAAGTACCATATCATCACCAGGTTTGAAGTCCCTCACATGATATTGATGAAAAACAACCCCATAATCTGCTGTAAAGAGTTGATGAAATTTAACCAAGAGTAGAACATCCACTCCAATCACACATCCCATAATTATTTAGTATCTCATAGATAGATGTATGCCTTTAATAGGAATATATAAAATATACTCCAAAATATTTTTGAAATGGGAAATAATTAGTAGCTGGATATGATCCTATAAGATTTATGAGTCTATAGTACCACTATGAATACTACTGTAACACCCCGAGATTTTATGAATTTTTTTTTTAATTTCATTAATGTCTTGTGTTATACGCTACCCCAAAAGGAGATTTCACAACACACATCTCTGACCTAGCTTGAATTACAAGCAATCGCGACCTTCCACGATAGCGTGTGTTGTACGCAACACCATGTTTCACTAAACAACGATATGCTATTAAAATATTATTAAAACTAGCTGTTATGAATAGTAATAACCACTTTTTGAAATTTTGTAAATTTTATTTTTCAAAATGTATTTCATTTTTGGATTCTGACTATCGAAATTAGCTTAGGGTGAAATTTTGGTAATTTTCGGATAACTTTCAATTTTTGATGAATAGTGAAAATTACTAAATTTTAATTAAAAACAACTTTTTCAATCGAAATAATTAATAGTGATAAATTATTAATTTGAGTGGTTTTAAAGTATATTTAGAATATATTTTTACAATTTAATACAATGTTTGTCATTTGATGTAATTTCACATTTAAACTAGTTATAAACAAGTGTCAATCTTTTGATAGTTATTATCTCTAAAAAACACGCCTTTTGTTTTGACGACGGGAATTAATTTTTAAATTAATTAGTGCAACTGATATGTTTTGAATTTGGTAAAATAGAAATCATTTTTGAGTTCATAATATCAAATATAGCTTAGGCCTAATTTTTGGTATTTTTCTGAAAACATTCAATTTTTGATGAATAGTGAAACCACTAAGTGGTAGTTAAAAAAACCGAATTTTTCATAAAACTTAATTTTACCGCTTCTGTGAGTGGAATTTCGAAAATCCGAGAGACATGGTTAATATCAAGGACTAAAATGTGGTTCAATGAAAAGAAAATAATTTTTGGTGAATAGTAACTTTTTCCTTTTTTTTACCGCGATTAAAAGTAAATAGGGTAATTAAGGGTAGAAATGATATTATTATTACCCTAACTCATGTCCTAATTCTATTGGACAAGTGTAATTCGACCAAAAACAAACTTAGGAATATAATATGACCATTTAGGTCCACTTGGATTAGATTATGACATTTAATATTATTTTATTTAATGAATAGTTAAAATAGTTAAAATCAAAGTTTAATAACTAAAACATATTTAATATGGGGTTATACATAAGTTAAATTCGACTATAAATATTCATTAGAAAGATAAAAGGATTTAATACATAATGATATTTTATTTATAATTTTTAGACTTTAAATAAATTAATTTATTTATGACACAATGATGATGCAGTAATTACCATTTTAAGGAAATGTTAACATAATTGATGTTATAAATGCTCAAATAAATGTAATTTGAGTCTTTTTATGAATTCCACTAATTTTCTAGGTTACTATGATATAGTAGTGTTGATTTAATCAACTTGGTTCGAACATATAATTCTGTTATGACTTTCACAAAAATCATATATCAAATAGTGTCAAAATTGACACAAAATAGTTTTTAAATAAAATATTATATTATTAATTGTTATTTTATTCCTAAAAATCTAAGGTTCGGAAAAATGACTTAGATAAGGATATATATATTAATAATAAACAACTTGGGGTTCTTTTGGCATGTTATAGTAAGTGTATTAACCATATAGTGTAAGAAAACAAAAAGTCACTGTAGAAGTTAAATTATTTAACTTAGAGTTAAATCTAATTGATAAGGTTAAAATAATAACCTAAACTTGTCTAAATCCGATTGGTTGATAGGATTTCGACCCATCCCCACTTTACCTTCTAAATAAGACCCTTTGGAACCATTATAAACCGATTTTGACTTTTATATAAAATAATATTTTGAGATATTCCTAAGGTGCCCCTCTCCTCCCTTATAAAAGGGCACCTCCTCCCCCTCCTCCTCACACCAATTTGAGAACTCAAGCTCGGCAAGCCCATGCCAAAATCCCCTCTCCACTTCCCTAGAATAATCCTAGAGGTCCTGGTCTTCTTCAAAGACCAATCCTAGTTCCCTAAGTGGAGGATTCAAAGAGGCGTTTCAAAGAAGAGGTAATATCCATTACCGATCTTTTCAATTTCTTTCTTCTTAAACTTCTTCTTCTTTAGTTGTTTCATGATAAAGTAATAACATCAGTATTACTTACATACTGATATGTTATTATAAATATGAAACAACCCTAATTAACCTTCTATCTATCCTACGGAAAAAATGACATCACCGCGCGTGCGTACGTACGGAATACCGTCTCCACGCCGTGGTGTACTCTATTTTCCACCATCACCTTACAAGGATGGGTATAATGGTGTAATGAGTAACTATATATTATTACTATACAGTGATATTGATACTGAAATTGTATAAATACACTTAAATACAATTCCATGATCATGGGAACAATATCGTCGCTCGTGCGTACGTACGGAATACTGTCTCCACGATGTGATGCGACTCGTTCTACATGATCATCATTACATAGTAATTATATAAATGAATTTAATGAATAAATATGATATATGATACACTAGTACCATTCTTTATATAAGGTATCTATAACCTTAAAAGAAGAATAAGAATTTATTCAGCAAAACACGCATAAGAACAAAAGGCAATAAAGACCCGAGTAACAAGTAACAATGAAATATTACTAATAAGAAGCTAAGAATATGACCATATATGACATCATATCAATATGTATGATTCTGGAATAAGTCAATAAAATTATTTAAACCATTATACAGGATCTTTTGACACTTACAAGGAAAATCGGACCTAAGGTAAGGGAAATATCACAATCTCATTTTTATCCGAGATTGTTTATACTTTAGTATTTACTGGGGTGTATTTTATCATCCACATCCATGTTCCCTCAATATGTAATATTATTTCCATCTTTCTACAATAGTTTATATCCAATTTTACCCTTTGGTAAGTTTTTGTAAAAGATATGAAAGTAATCTTTTGTCATTTTTCGTACGAGGTACTTTTTGACTTTCCCGATAAAAGTACGAAGAATGTTTTTTTTAACTTATACGGCATGAATGGATTTTTAAAACATTATTTCCAAGAAGATTCCTTTATAAGTTTTCAAGTTTATTTTTAATAAACTTCTTTTAGTTTATAATTGTATGACTTGTCAAGAAAAGAAAAGTGTTTTTGAAGTAGAAAGGATATTTTCCTTAAGAATGGAGTTCAAATGTTTTATCAAAATTATTTTCCATCTAAGATATTATAGGGTTCTGTTTTTATCCCTATTATTACATTGATTTGATTATGTTGTGAGGGAATTATTTTTATGAAGTCATTTACCTTATATGATTTGTTTTATGATGTCATGATGTTTCAAGAATCCCATTTTTTTTACATGTGTTATGCGATGATGTATGATTTATGATTATGTGGCACACATAAGAAAGGATTCATTATAAGATGGGTGGGACCTATATCTCCCTCCAATGAATTGGGTAAATATTTTATATCTCATGAGATAGACATGGCTGGAATGGTAGGTTATACCGGTTCAGTGAAACAGGACTGAAACGAGGGTCACTCGATTCAGAAATGGACATTGTCCACTAAGATAGTCTTGGAAATGAGTCTTGACTAACAAGAAATGATTCTATATGATTATGTGTGTATGACACAAAGTTTAATGTTTTAATTTATGATTATTGTGAATACATTTCACTGCCATGAGTTATCCCAGGTTATGAAATTATGATCTCTTTTGCAGGTTAAGATTTCCAAAAGTTATGTTCTTATGAATATGATGTGATTGACTTTTCTTTTGTTTACCCTTACTGAGCATTTGAGCTCACCCTTTTATGTTTTCTTTTCCCCAGGATATATAGAAAGGTTTTAGGTAAAAAAAGGAATATCTTTATGGGAGATATTGAAGATCTTTCTCCACGATTAGAAGATTACGTTCCGAGTTTCCAAAGACACTAAACTATTACGGTCCTTGTGTGTGTGTTTTTGTAATGTACTAAGTATTCCGCAAATGTAATGTAATGTCCATGTACGTCAGGCTTTGGGTCTCTACAGTTGGTATCAGAGGAAATGTTTAGTCAACCTTTGGAAACTAGGATGCGAGAACTTTAGTGAGATCCCTAGAGATATTTATAAGGTTTGTCTAGGGATTTCCCTAAGGATAAGTATACGTATAGGATACAGTCCTATAACTACGGTAACGATCTTAGAATTTAACCTAAGAAGTTAGATATTGAGGGTACTCCCCCTTTATAATGTTTTTTCCCTAGCATGATTTTTGCCTGTCACACTATTCTTTTTGGGTTTTAGAAAATGGATCGAAACAAGGTGATTCACGATAATGGAGGATATGCTGGACAATGGAATGATATTTTTCATGAGCAACCAAATGAAATGGGATTTGGAAGTCCAAACATTATTATTATGCCGAATCCGAAATCTCATAATATGATCAATAAAGTAAAAATTGGTAAGTTTCCTGACTCGGCTAATAAGAGAAAGATGGAGTTTCATGATGATCATAGAGGAACGAAAGTTCAATTTCCCCTATGTAAATCATGTGGGAAGAGGCATCAAGGAGAATGTTTCAAAGGAACTGGAAGATGCTTTGTGTGTGGAAGAGAAGGACACAAATCCAGTAAGTGCAAAGGAAAAGGTTCAGTTAACACCAGTGATGAAGATAATGGTATTGCTACGACATCAATAATGGTTAAATATTTTAAATGTGGAATGTACGGGAATTATGCAATCCAATGCCCTAAGGGAAAGTCTCATGAAGAGAATCAGTATGGTTGTATGGGTAGTATTTATGTGGATGATGATGAAGAGACTACAAATGATATGTGAGATTAAAGAATTGTTGAAGCTCGGTCAATGGTTTAAGAATGTAGTGGAATGATTACATGTTTATCATGTGTAATGTTGTATAAAAAATCTCATGGTACTATGGAATAAAGAGACATCTAAGGATTGTTACACTGTTGTCTTTCCTTGAGTTTTGAAAGTGTATGATTAATGGTACCACTATCCATGAAAGGTTATTCAGATATTTTTGAAATGTAGATGATATGCGCATAATGAAGGGAAAATGATAAAATGAAATATTTGACAGTATTCATGATCTCATGATTGATATAAGGACTAAGTGATATCATGGTTTGAGTATATAGAATTTTGAGGATTTTGGTATGTGGAAAGTGTTAACGTTTAACTGCATTCATGTTTTCAATAAGGTTCAATGGGTATTCAAGAGAATACATGATTAAGGCCTTTGAATGTTTAGAATGTGACCAACAAGACATATCTTATGATATATGGGGATCAACGATGGTATTAAATCACTGGTAATCGTTTTCACTATATTATGAGAGTAGACTGCAGTATTACGGATAAGCCTAAAGATTGGAATGGATTATGTTGGACATAAGTTAGTATTGTTTAAGGATAGAATTTTTTTTCGATATTATTGATGTTATATTATAGTAATATAGTTTTAGAAAAAGGACAACCTGTAGGACGGGCGACATCCCATCGCGTCGGACAAGGTTGTGGGAATCAAACCCACAACCGAAGTGCGACTGGCCTTTATCACCTACCACTGGCCTACAGGAAGTCCCTGGTTAGTATAAACTAGTTTTATTTTATTAAGCGATATGATATATGCAGTATAAGTCCATTTTAGGAAACATATATGATTAATCTCACTATAGATCGACTTATGTAACCTTTTGTTTGAGACAGATGGAATGACCCGTCATTCTATCACATGATCTGCTAACACATCACGAATGACAAATTCAACTTCATTTCTTTAAGAGATGAAGTGGGAATTGTCCAATGAACGACAAACAGTGAGACTATACCAAAATCACAAAAGTATTTCTTCTAATTCCAATTTCATCACCTTTAAGGAAATGATCTTGAAAACCAAAAATGTTGTCCTAGTGCTCTTATATCTGATGAATCAGATGGTACCTTAGATCGTCACAAATTTATGGCTTTGTGATTGCTGGCTTTTCCATAGCCATGTTCTCTACCACTCTCCATCAGAACGTGATGGTTAGATTTCTCTTCCATATTCATATTTTCACCTATGTGGAAACCCAGTGATTAGTTTATTTGGGTAACCGTTACATTTCATACTTTTGTTTTTAAAGACTGGTTTTGGTATTCCTTTTTACGATGTGGGTTTCTATTAAAGAAACTTTCAAGTAGTAAACCATTTATAACCCCGACGAATTTCGAGGGCGAAATTCATTTTAAGGGGGGAAGAATGTAACACCTCGGGATTTTATGAAAAATATTATTTTTAATTTCATTAATGTCTTGTGTTATACGCTACCCCCAAAGGAGCTTTCACAACACACATCTCTGACCTAGCTTGAATTACACGCAATCGCGACCTTCCACGATTACGTGTGTTGTACGCAACACCATGTTTCACTAAACAACGATATGCTATTAAAATATTATTAAAACTAGCCATTATGAATAGTAATAACCACTTTTTGAAATTTTGTAAATTTTATTTTTCAAAATGGATTTCATTTTTGGATTCGGACTATCTAAATTAGCTTAGGGTGAAATTTTGGTGATTTTCGGATAACTTTCAATTTTTGATGAATAGTGAAAATTACTAAATTTTAATTAAAAACAACTTTTTCAATCGAAATAATTAATAGTGATAAATTATTAATTTGAGTGGTTTTAAAGTATATTTAGAATATATTTTTACAATTTAATACAATGTTGGTCATTGGATGTAATTTCACATTTAAACTAGTTATAAACAAGTGTCAATCTTTTGATAGTTATTATCTCTTAAAAACACGCCTTTTGTTTGGACGACGGGAATTAATTTTTAAATTTATTAATGCAACTGATATGTTTTGAATTTGGTAAAATAGAAATCATTTTTGAGTTCATAATATCAAATATAGCGTAGGCCTAATTTTTGGTATTTTTCTGAAAACTTTCAATTTTTGGTGAATAGTGAAACCACTAAGTGGTAGTTAAAAAAACTGAATTTTTCATAAAACTTAATTTTACCGCTTCTGTGAGTGGAATTTCGAAAATCCGAGAGACATGGTTAATATCCAGGACTAAAATGTGGTTCAATGAGATGAAAATTATTTTTGGTGAATAGTAACTTTTTACTTTTTTTTACCGCGGTTAAAAGTAAATAGGGTAATTAAGGGTAGAAATGATATTATTATTACCCTAACACATGTCCTAATTCTATTGGAAAAGTGTAATTCAACCAAAAAAAACTTAGGAATATAATATGACCATTTAGGTCCACTTGGATTAGATTATGACATTTAATATTATTTTATTTAATGAATAGTTAAAATAGTTAAAATCAAAGTTTAATAAATAAACATTTTTAATATGGGGTTATACATAAGATAAATTCAACTATAAATATTCATTAGAAATATAAAAAGATTTCCTACATAATGATATTTTATTTATAATTTTTAGACTTTAAATACATTAATTTATTTATGACACAACGATGATGAAGTAATTACCCTTTTAAGGAAATGTTAACATAATTGATGTTATAAATGCTCAAATAAATGTAATTTGAGACTTTTTATGAATTCCACTAATTTTCTAGGTTACTATGATATATTAGTGTTGATTTAATCAACTTGGTTCGAATATATAATTCTGTTATGTCTTTCAAAAAAATCATATATCAAATAGTGTCAAAATTGACACAAAATAGTTTTTAAATCAAATATTATATTATTAATTGTTATTTTATTCCTAAAAATCTAAGGTTCGGACAAATGACTTAGATAAGGATATATATATTAATAATAAACAACTTGGAGTTCGTTTGGCATGTTATAGTAAGTGTATTAACCATATAGTGTGGGAAAACAAAAAGTCACGGTAAAAGTTAAATTATTTAACTGAGAGTAAAATCTAATTGATAAGGTTAAAATAATAACATAAACTTGTCTAAATCCGATTGGTTGATAGTATTTCAACCCATCCCCACACCTTTTCTTAACTAAGAGGATGAGTTTATACTTTGGAGAAGAAATTTATTAAGGGGGGGAAGAATGTAAAGACACAGTCCCATTAATTGATATTTGTTTCTTTAATAAATTTATTATACATATTGTAAAATATTATACACATAAAAAATAAATGGAAACCAACGAAATTTAATCTCATTAATAATTACCATTATTGTAGTTAGGTATGAAACCAATTAAAATACAAAACTATAAAAGTGTGAAAAATATATAAAATAGACTAACCAAAATAGGAATGAAAGGATTTCCCCAATATACAAGAACCGTCACCCCTAGTGAAAATGATCTAAAAATGAAAAAAATTACTAGTATACCAATCATCATCTTATGAATATGAAAATATTACCATAATTATAATTGTAGTTAACTTTTAGTGAATGAATAAAGAAGTATTTATTGGGAATATTGGTAGATTTTACTTTTGGGATTCGACATTTATATGAATGTTGGTCAACACGGCTATTGATTTTTTTTGAAACTATACATATTTTGATAATTTTAAAACTATAATTAAGAGTTTTATGTATTAATGACAAAGAATAATTGATATAGAAAAGAGAATTAAATGCCTCAACCAGCTGATCTGTGTAGTTTGAATCCCATTTTTATGATCATTGGAGTGATCTATCATCTCTATGATCTCCCATGACCAAAATAAATAAAATCTTCAACATGTCAATCTTGAATGAAATTGCCTACATGAGATGTTCAATTTAGTGTAGATTACCAATTGGCCATGTTTAGTCAAAGTACCCAATGAATCTACCCCTATCGCACACCTTACCCTTAGATGTATACAAGTGTAAAAAGGGGTTACATATCTAGAAATTACTTACATAATGTGTAATTTTTTTATAAATAAAATGTTTATTCCATAAATTCCTTTTATGTTTAGTTTTTCTTCATAATATATATGATTAATTGATACGAATTTGATAAATTGTTTTTTGGACGCAGATAAATAAAAGAAGTATTTTTTAGAAATTAAATACATTATAAGAGAAACTATGTTTTATATATTGTATTTTTTTATTTAAATATTCTTTAAAATCATTTTTACTCAAATATATATTATAAAATAATCTTATTATTTCATATGAGATATTTTAATAAGTTCAAGAATTTTGACTACGTCATAAAAAATAATTTTTTAACAGATAAGTGGTTTTATATTTAAATGTTGCAATTATACTATTTATATAATTTTTCTAATAAAATAAACATATTTTTTTAAATCATCATGTCAAATATAATTTATGGTGAATTTACGATAATTTTATAAAATATATGGTTTTTTTATGATTGGTAAAAAATAATGTTTTAGAGTTTTGGAAAATTATATGACATCATATTTATGAAATAATTAATCAATAAATAATTAATCTCAATAAAAAACCTAAATTTTATTTTTATTAATATTATTTACTTTAATATATTTTAAAAAAATTAAATACGTAAGTTACTTTCCAATGTCAAAAAAAAGAAATTTTTATTTTTATAACACTACTTTGTGTAATCTCAATTTTTCTATTCCAAAATATGTATTAAATAATGGTGTGTGGTTCTGGATGATTAAAGATCCATAAAATATGACCTAAATGTCGAATACAATAAACAAAAAACCATGGGTAATCCAATGGTTTCCCCTTTTCCATAACCTTGATTTCCATGAGCTATATTTGGAAATTATTAAACAAATCATCCAATTATCCTATAAGTAAACCTGTATTTATCCATTTCTGGTCACTATCAATCCATCCTTCATGAATTTCTAGTTATATTTCCTTACTTGGAGTCCCCTAAATGTGTCCCCAATCCCCCCAAGGATCCATACATAGGTTTTAGGAATGACTCTTCTTGGTAAGGGAAAATCTTCACTTATCTTTTCCATTCTAGGGTCATTTTTGTTGTATGTTTTCCAATTTCCAGGAAAACTCATTTTTTCCACTTTCTATCATACCACTATAATATAAAGATTATTTATAAATGTAAACCCCTTTTCCCTCCCATTTTTTTCATTTTATAAAATAGTGTTTTATACCCATCATGATGCCGAATTTTCTTTTCAAACATTCTTATTTTACAAGTGAAATATTATTTTTCTCTTTATTTGTATACTCATACAAATATTATTTTCAATTATATTCAAAGATATTTAAAAATTACTTTTGTATTTGGGTATTTTCATATTTTAAACCCTCATTTCCTTTTTAGGATTAAAAATAACATAATGATCATGTCATTATGATCATTTGTATGTCATGATTTTGGATTAGAAACCCATACTTTTTTCTCAATGAGTTATTAATGAAATTTCTATTGATGATCTATGTGGATCTCCTGAAATTGATACATATGAAGGGTTTTCCCTCATATTAACCTAGTACATTGGTTAAATAACATAATCTCTAAATATGAAATATTTTACGATACATTTTTGAATAACATTGGTAATTTTCATTTATGAAACCATGGGGATAAATTGTGGTGAGATACTAAGAAATGTATCATTTTAATATTATAACCAAATTTCCATGTAATGGTTCATGTTCTTTTTATTATGATAAACCTATTTCTCATACCTTATTGTTATGTCTTTTGTTCTTATTAGCATGTTCCTAGATCAAATGTTATGTGTACCTCATGTTTTTTCCATTACGTGGTTTCATTATTAATACTTTCCATTGATGTATGTCTCTTGGTTATAAGATTTTGTATATATAACACTGGTTGAACCCATGAAGATGTCTTTTGAATAGATTTAGAAAAAATTTATATTTTATTGTATTATTTACATTATTTCCAAAGAACTAAACTTGGATAGATCATCTGTTTTCTACAATGTAATAAAATTTTATTTTATAAAAAGGTGTGACTCAATTATTACAAAACCCAAGATTTATTGAAAATATAATGTCTCTCTGGAAAAAAATGGGAAGATGGGGAATAATTTTATTTTAGAGATCTTAATTGAAATTTCCAAAGGGAAAATTTACATTTCCAATCATATAACTCTTGACCAATGCAGCAGTTATATTCAAAGCCATTTTTATCATGGATGGGTACTCGGGTACAATCAGATAAGGATGGCCACTGAAGATGAGGATTCCATTACATTCAGAGGTCTCTAAGGGAATTATTTCTATTAAATATTTCCCTTTATATTAATAAACGTTTTCAATACATAACAACACATCATGCATCATATCATTAATCCCTTCATATGATTAATAGATAAATGTTATCCAAATGACCAGGTGCACAAATCTAAACAATAGTGTGATCACTCCTTGGATCTTCAAGCAGTCTTAAACATGTTGTAGTACCATAATCTGAAAATGAATCTGCTAAAATCCACTTTAGGGGTAATATCAAGGACGTTCCATGGAATTTTAATATGCCACTGTGGTACTGAATTGATCGCTAAAAAATGTAGTAAAATTTTATCAATTTCACCCCTTTGAATCTAAAATAACTAAGTGGATCCAAAGAAACGTTTCCTACATTCAGAATTCCATAGATAACTTGACAAGAAAATATCTACCCTTCCACATGCTAACAAAGATTCCAATTTCCTATCAATGATATATCTAATGTAAAGAATTATTTGAGAGCCTCATGTAGTACATGCTACACCCACCATTCTTGATGACACCAGTTGAGGGAATAAAACCCATATTACATGTGGACACTATGTAATGATCACTTGTCACTCTCCCCACATAGAAAATGATGTGGATAATGAAAAAACAACCACAACCTCATTTGAATGATACTAAGAACACATACCTAATATTGTGATGTCTATATGAATTGCCTCATTATAACAATTGTAATGAAAAATCCGATGAATCAATTGAAGCACCTTGAATTTAACCTAGTCACTAATATTGACTTGCTCAAGTACATCTGTGTCACTGAATGCAGACATGGAATTTGGCATGAATGGAGAACATTTTATAATAAAATGATTTTTTTTCATTTCAGAAAAATCGGAGAAAGGGCAAGAACTAGATGATTTTATCTTGGAACATCCCACCCAAGAAACTATGCTAGGGGACCCCAATCATCTAGTAAATGAGGTTTTCTACTCCAATGGCACTCCATAGACATTGGATATGTATTTCTATAGATCCTATGGAATTCTTATCGGAAAAATATTTTAAAACTATAAACTCAATCGGGGGGTTGTATTAGTCTCTCCAGAAAAATGAAATTTTTCCCTACACATTCTCACTATCTAAAGGCTACATGAATAATGAGGCAGAATAGAAATTCATGATTTTTTTCATGGATATATCCCTATAGATAAAATTATTTTATTTGAATATCGACTATGATTTAGTGGTTTGGATAGGGAAGATAAATGGTTAAAATGTCATTAAAAAGGAAGAATCATCCCCTCCTAATGGCTCTATAAGAGAAATGATTGTAGAGTTCCCTTTTGAACCCACATTTTATCATTTTTTCCAATAAAAAAATGTTTGTTCCACAACATTGGATAATTCAGCAATAGTTCAGGATACATATAATCAGTTGGAAGCAATATTCCAAATCCGACATTTAAGGAGTGTCTCATCTATCATCATATTTGACATAGATGAAATACATCAGTTCAACACTACCTAGAGTGTAATGAACCTATATCCTTCCCTATATAGATGGATACCATAATTGAATATCTCAAAAATGGGATCCACTTAGTAGACTGAGAAAAATTGGAACAAAACTGGTGCCACGATTCATTCATTACCCTACATGATGGGATATATGAGAAAAATCCCACTATAAGAGGGGATTCAACAAAATCCTCCTAGATTCATATTAGAGACATATATTTTTACAATTGTATAAGAAGTACAATATAGAAATTACGAAACTCATCGGTCTACGACAAGAATCTCCCACCAAATTAGGATGTTGGGTTACTACTAGAAAACCATGATAAAAGAGGGCTTGGAATTCACATGAAATTTTAGGAATCCTAAATTCATCCATACATTATCCATCAATCCGTATAATTTCTACATACTTATAAATATTCCAAGGTTTTTTCTATATGATGAATTGATATTGTGAGGACATATCCCCCAACCACAGCTATTCTATTTAATTAAATCATTTCTGCTGCAATCTATTTTTCTAAATGGGTGGAGAAAATAACCTTCAATAAAGTTAGGAAAAATAATTTCATCAAATTTTTGAAGTACCATATCATCACCAGGTTTGAAGTCCCTCACATGATATTGATGAAAAACAACCCCATAATCTGCTGTAAAGAGTTGATGAAATTTAACCAAGAGTAGAACATCCACTCCAATCACACATCCCATAATTTTTTAGTATCTCATAGATAGATATATTCCTTTAATAGGAATCTATAAAATATACTCCAAAATATTTTTGACATGGGAAATAATTAGTAGCTGGATAAGATCCTATAAGATTTATGAGTCTATAGTACCACTATGAATACTACTGTAACACCCCGAGATTTTATGAAAAAATTCTTTTTAATTTCATTAATGTCTTGTGTTATATGCTACCCCAAATGGAGCTTTCACATCACACATCTCTGACCTAGCTTGAATTACACGCAATCGCGACCTTCCACGATAGCGTGTGTTGTACGCAACACCAAGTTTCACTAAACAACGATATGCTATTAAAATATTATTAAAACTAGCTGTTATGAATAGTAATAACCACTTTTTGAAATTTTGTAAATTTTATTTTTCAAAATTTATTTTATTTTTGGATTCGGACTATCGAAATTAGCTTAGGGTGAAATTTTTGTGATTTTCGGATAACTTTCAATTTTTGATGAATAGTGAAAATTACTAAATTTTAATTAAAAACAACTTTTTCAATCGAAATAATTAATAGTGATAAATTATTAATTTGAGTGGTTTTAAAGTATATTTAGAATATATTTTTACAATTTAATACAATGTTGGTCATTGGATGTAATTTCACATTTAAACTAGTTATAAACAAGTGTCAATCTTTTGATAGTTATTATCTCTTTAAAACACGCCTTTTGTTTTGACGATGGGAATTAATTTTTAAATTAATTAATGCAACTGATATGTTTTGAATTGGGTAAAATAGAAATTATTTTTGCATTCATAATATCAAATATAGCTTAGGCCTAATTTTTGGTATTTTTCTGAAAACTTTCAATTTTTGATGAATAGTGAAACCACTAAGTGGTAGTTAAAAAAACTGAATTTTTCATAAAACTTAATTTTACCGCTTCTGTGAGTGGAATTTCAAAAATCTGAGAGACATGGTTAATATCAAGGACTAAAATGTGGTTCAATGAAATGAAAATAATTTTTGGTGAATAGTAACTTTTTACTTTTTTTTACCGCTGTTAAAAGTAAATAGGATAATTAAGGGTAGAAATGATATTATTATTACCCTAACACATGTCCTAATTCTATTGGACAAGTGTAATTAGACCAACAACAAACTTAGGAATATAATATGACCATTTAGGTCCACTTGGATTAGATTATGACATTTAATATTATTTTATTTAATGAATAGTTAAAATAGTTAAATTCAACGTTTAATAAATAAAACATTTTTAATATGGGGTTATACATAAGATAAATTCGACTATAAATATTCATTAAAAAGTTAAAAAGATTTCCTACATAATGATATTTTATTTATAATTTTTAGACTTTAAATAAATTAATTTATTTATGACACAACGAGGATGCAGTAATTACCCATTTAAAGAAATGTTAACATAATTGGTGTTATAAATGCTCAAATAAATGTAATTTGAGACTTTTTATGAATTCCACTAATTTTCTAGATTACTATGATATATTAGTGTTGATTTAATAAAATTTGTTCGAACATATAATTCTGTTATGACTTTCACAAAAATCATATATCAAATAGTCTCAAAATTGACACAAAATAGTTTTTAAATCAAATATTATATTATTAATTGTTATTTTATTCCTAAAAATCTAAGGTTCGGCCAAATGACTTAGATAAGGATATATATATTAATAATAAACAACTTGGGGTTCGATTGGCATGTTATAGTAGGTGTATTAACCATATAGTGTAAGAAAACAAAAAGTCACGGTAAAAGTTAAATTATTTAACTTAGAGTTAAATCTAATTGATAAGGTTAAAATAATAACCTAAACTTGTCTAAATCCGATTGGTTGATAGGATTTCGACCCATCCCCACTTTACCTTCTAAATAAGACCCTTTGGAACCATTATAAACCGATTTTGACTTTTATATAAAATAATATTTTGAGATATTCCTAAGGTGCCCCTCTCCTCCCTTATAAAAGGGCACCTCCTCCCCCTCCTCCTCACACCAATTTGAGCACTCAAGCTCGGCCATCCCCGGCCAAAAGTACCTCTCCACTTCCCTAGAATAATCCTAGAGGTCCTGGTCTTCTTCAAAGACCAATCCTAGTTCCCTAAGTGGAGGATTCAAAGAGGCGTTATAAAGAAGAGGTAATATCCATTACCGATCTTTTCAATTTCTTTCTTCTTCAACTTCTTCTTCTTTAGTTGTTTCATGATAAAGTAATAACATAAGTATTAATTACATACTGATATGTTATTATAAATATGAAACAACCCTAATTCACCTTCTATCCATCCTACGGAAAAAATGAAATCACCGCGCGTGCGTACGTACGGAATACCGTCTCCACGCCGTGGTGTACTCTATTTTCCACCATCACCTTACAAGGATGGGTATAATGGTGTAATGAGTAACTATATATGATTATTATAAAGTGATATTGATACTGAAATAGTATAAATACACTTAAATACAATTACATGATCATGGGAACAATATCGTCGCTCGTGCGTACGTACAGAATACTATCTCCACGATGTGATGCGACTCGTTCTACATGATCATCATTAAATAGTAATTATATAAACGAATTGAATGAATAAATATGATATATGTTACACTAATACCATTCTGGATATAAGGTATCTATAACCTTAAAAGAAGAATAAGAATTTATTCGGCAAAACACGCATAAGAACAAAAGGCAATAAAGACCCGAGTAACAAGTAACAATAAAATATTACTAATAAGAAGCTAAGAATATGACCATATATGACATAATATCAATATGTATGATTCTAGAATAAGTTAATAACATTATTTAAACCATTATACAGGAGCTTTGGACACTTACAAGGCAAATCAGACCTAAGGTAAGGGAAATATCACAATCTCATTTTTATCCGAGATTGTTTATACTTTAGTATTTACTGGGGTGTATTTTATCATCCACATCCATGTTCCCTCAATATTTAATATTATTTCCATCCTTCTAAAATAGTTTATATCCAATTTTACCCTTCGGTAAGTTTTTGTAAATGATATGAAAGGAATCTTTTGTCATTTTTCGTACGAGGTACTTTTTGACTTTCCCGATAAAAGTACGAAGAATGTTTTTTTAACTTATACGGCATGAATGGATTTTTAAAACATTATTTCCAAGAAGATTCCTTTATAAGTTTTCAAGTTTATTTTTAATCAACTTCTTTTAGTTTATAATTGTATGACATGTAAAGAAAAGAAAAGTGTTTTTGAAGTAGAAAGGATATTTTCCTCAAGAATGGAGTTCAAATGTTTTATCAAAATTATTTTCCATCTAAGATAATATAGGGTTCTGTTTTCATCCCTATTATTACATTGATTTGATTATGTTGTGAGGGAATTATTTTTATAAAGTCATTTACCTTATATGATTTGTTTTGTGATGTCATGATGTTTCAAGAATCCCATTTTTGTTACATGTGTTATGCGATGATGTATGATTTATGATTATTTGGCACACATAAGAAAGGATTCATTATAAGATGGGTGGGAACTATATCTCCCTCCAATGAATTGGGTAAAGATTTTATATCTCATGAGATAGACATGGCTGGAATGGTAGGTTATACCGGTTCAGTGAAACAGGACTGAAACGAGGGTCACTGGATTCAAAAATGGACTTTGTCCACTAAGATAGTCTTGGCAATGAGTCTTGAATAACAAGAAATGATTATATATGATTATGTGTGTATGACACAAAGTTTAATGTTTTAATTTATGATTATTGTGAATACATTTCACTGCCATGAGTTATCCCAGGTTATGAAATAATGATCTCTTTTGAAGGTTAAGATTTCCAAAAGTTATGTTCTTATGAATATGATGTGATTGATTTTTCTTTTGTTTACCCTTACTGAGCATTTGAGCTCACCCTTTTATGTTTTCTTTTCCCCAGGATATATAGAAAGGTTTTAGGTAAAAAAAAGGAAGATCTTTATGGGAAATATTGAAGATCTTTCACCACGATTAGAAGATTACGTTCCGAGTTTCCAAAGACACTAAACTATTACGGTCCTTGTGTGTGTGTTTTTGTAATGTACTATGTATTCCGCAAATGTAATGTAATGTCCATGTACGTCAGGATTTGGGTCTCTACAGTTGGTATCAGAGGAAAGGTTTAGTCAACCTTTGGAAACTAGGATGTGAGAACTTTAGTGAGATCCCTAGAGATATTTATAAGGTCTGTCTAGGGATTTCCCTAAGGATAAGTATATGTATAGGATACAGTCCTATAACTACGGTAACGATCTTATAATTTAACCTAAGAAGTTAGATATTGAGGATACTCCCCCTTTATAATGTTGTTTTCCCTAGCATGATTTTTTCCTCTCACACTATTCTTTTTGGGTTTTAGAAAATGGCTCGAAACAAGGTGATTCATGATAATGGAGGATATGCTGGACAATGGAATGATATTTTTCATGAGCAACCAAATGAAATGGGATTTGGAAGTCCAAACATCATTATTATGCCGAATCAGCAATCTCATAATATGATCAATAAAGTAAAATTTGGTAAGTTTCCTGACTCGGCTAATAAGAGAAATATGGAGTTTCATGATGATCATAGAGGAAGGAAAGTTCAATTTCCCCTATGTAAATCATGTGGGAAGAGGCATCAAGGAGAATGTTGCAAAGGAACTGGAAGATGATTTGGGTGTGGAAGAGAAGGACACAAAGCCAGTAAGTGCAAAGGAAAAGGTTCAGTTAACACCAGTGATGAGGATAATGGTATTGCTACGACATCAATAATGGTTAAATGTTTTAAATGTGGAATGTACGGGCATTATGCAAACCAATGCCCTAAGGGAAAGTCTCATGAAGAGAATCAGTATGGTCGTATGGGTAGTATTTATGTGGATGATGATGAAGAGACTACAAATGATATGTGAGATAAAAGAATTGTTGAAGCTCGGTCAATGGTTTAAGAATGTAGTGGAATGATTACATGTTTATCATATGTAATGTTGTATAAGAAATCTCATGGTACTATGGAATAAAGAGACATCTAAGGAATGTTACAATGTTGTCTTTCCTTGAGTTTTGAAAGTGTATGATTAATGGTACCACTATCCATGAAAGGTTATTCAGATATTTTTGAAATGTAGATGATATGCGCATAATGAAGGGGAAACAAGAAAATGAAATATTTGACAGTATTCATGAGCTCATGATTGATATAAGGACTAAGTGATATCATGGTTTGAGTATATAGAATTTTGAGGATTTTGGTATGTGGAAAGTGCTAACATTTAACTGCATTCATGATTTCAATAAGGTTCAATGGGTATTCAAGAGAATACATGACTAAGGCCTATGAATGTTTAGAATGTGACCAACAAGACATATCTTATGATATATGGGGATCAACGATGGTATTAAATCACTGGTAATCATTTTCACTATATTATGAGAGTGGACTGCAGTATTACAGATAAGCCTAAAGATTGGAATGGATTATGTTGGACATAAGTTAATATTGTTTAAGGATAGAATTTTTTTTCGATATTATTGATGGTATATTATAGTAATATAGTTTTAGAAAAAGGAAAACCTGCAGGACGGGCGATAGCCCATCGCGTCGGACAAGGTTGTGGGAATCAAACCCACAACCGAAGTGCGACTGGCCTTTATCGCCTACCACTGGTCTACAGGAAGTCCCTGGTTAGTATAAACTAGTTTTATTTTATTAAGCGATATGATATATGCAGTATAAGTCCATTTTAGGAAACATATATGATTAATCTCACTATAGATCGACTTATGTAACCTTTGGTTTGAGACAGATGGAATGACCCGTCATTCTATCACATGATCTTCTAACACATCACGAATGACAAATTCAACTTCATTTCTTTAAGAGATGAAGTGGGAATTGTCCAAAGAACGACAAACGGTGAGACTATACCAAAATCACAAAAGTATTTCTTCTAATTCCAATTTCATCAACTTTAGGGAAATGATGTTGAAAACCAAAAATGTTGTCCTAGTGCTCTTATATCTGATGAATCAGATGGTACCTTAGATCGTCACAAATTTATGGCTTTTTGATTGCTGGATTTTCCATAGCCATGTTCTCTACCACTCTCCATCAGAACGTGATGGTTCGATTTCACTTCCATATTCATATTTTCACCTATGTGGAAACCCAGTGATTAGTTTATTTGGGTAACCATTACATTTCATACTTTTGTTTTTAAAGACTGGTTTTGGTATTCCTTTTTACGATGTGGGGTTCTATTAAAGAAACTTTCAAGTAGTAAACCATTTATAACCCCGATGAATTTCGAGGGCGAAATTCATTTTAAGGGGGGAAGAATGTAACACCCCGAGATTTTATAAAAAATATTCTTTTTAATTTCATTAATGTCTTGTGTTATACGCTACCCCAAAAGGAGCTTTCACAACACACATCTCTGACCTAGCTTGAATTACACGCAATCACGACCTTCCACGATAGCGTGTGTTGTACGCAACACCAAGTTTCACTAAACAACGATATGCTATTAAAATATTATTAAAACTAGCCGTTATGAATAGTAATAACCACATTTTGAAATTTTGTAAATTTTATTTTTCAAAATGGATTTCATTTTTGGATTCGGACTATCGAAATTATCTTAGGGTGAAATTTTGGTGATTTTCAGATAACTTTCAATTTTTGATGAATAGTGAAAATTACTAAATTATAATTAAAAACAACTTTTTCAATCGAAATAATTAATAGTGATAAATTATTAATTTGGGTGGTTTTAAATTATATTTAGAATATATTTTTACAATTTAATACAATGTTGGTCATTGGATGTAATTTCACATTTAAACTACTTATAAACAAGTGTCAATCTTTTGATAGTTATTATCTCTTAAAAACACGCCTTTTGTTTGGACGACGGGAATTAATTTTTAAATTAATTAATGCAACTGATATGTTTTGAATTTGGTAAAAGAGAAATCATTTTTGAGTTCATAATATCAAATATAGCGTAGGCCTAATTTTTGGTATTTTTCTGAAAACTTTCAATATTTGATGAATAGTGAAACCACTAAGTGGTAGTTAAAAAAACTGAATTTTTCATAAAAATTAATTTTACCGCTTCTGTGAGTGGAATTTCAAAAATCCGAGTAACATGGTTAATATCAAGGACTAAAATGTGGTTGAATGAGATGAAAATAATTTTTGGTGAATAGTAACTTTTTACTTTTTTTTACCGCGGTTAAAAGTAAATAGGGTAATTAAGGGTAGAAATGATATTATTATTACCCTAACACATGTCCTAATTCTATTGGACAAGTGTAATTCGACCAAAAAAAACTTAGGAATATAATATGACCATTTATGTCCACTTGGATTAGATTATGACATTTAATATTATTTTATTTAATGAATAGTTTAAATAGTTAAAATCAAAGTTTAATAACTAAAACATTTTTAATATGGGGTTATACATAAGATAAATTCGACTATAAATATTCATTAGAAAGATAAAATGATTTCCTACATAATGATATTTTATTTATAATTTTTATACATTAAATATATTAATTTATTTATGACACAACGATGATGCAGTAATTACCCTTTTAAGGAAATGTTAACATAATTGATGTTATAAATGCTCAAATAAATGTAATTTGAGACTTTTTATGAATTCCACTAATTTTCTAGGTTACTATTATATATTAGTGTTGATTTAATCAACTTGGTTCGAACATATAATTCTGTTATGACTTTCACAAAAATCATATATCAAATAGTGTCAAAATTGACACAAAATAGTTTTTAAATCAAATATTATATTATTAATTGTTATTTTATTCCAAAAAACCTAAGGTTCGGCCAAATGACTTAGATAAGGATATATATATTAATAATAAACAACTTGGGGTTATTTTGGCATGTTATAGTAAGTGTATTAACCATATAGTGTAAGAAAACAAAAAGTCACGGTAAAAGTTAAATTATTTAACTTAGAGTTAAATCTAATTGATAATGTTAAAATAATAACATAAACTTGTCTAAATACGATTGGTTGATAGGATTTCCACCCATCCCCACTTTAACTTCTAAATAAGATCCTTTGGAACCATTATAAACCTATTTTGACTTTTATATGAAATAATATTTTGAGATATTTCTAAGGTGCCCCTCTCCTCCCTTATAAAAGGGCACCTCCTCCCCCTCCTCCTCACACCAATTTGAGCACTCAAGCTCGGCCAGCCCATGCCAAAATTCCCTCTCCACTTCCCTATAATAATCCTAGAGGTCCGGGTCTTCTTCAAAGACCAATCTTAGTTCCCTATGTGGAGGATTCAAAGAGGCGTTTCAAAGAAGAGGTAATATCCATTACCGATCTTTTCAATTTCTTTCTTCTTCAACTTCTTCTTCTTTAGTTGTTTCATGATAAAGTAATAACATCAGTATTACTTACATACTGATATGTTATTATAAATATGAAACAAACCTAATTCACCTTCTATCCATCCTACGGAAAAAATGAAATCATCACGCGTGCGTACTTACGGAATACCGTCTTCACGCCGTGGTGTACTCTATTTTTCACCATCACCTTACAAGGATGGGTATAATGGTGTAATGAGTAACTATATATGATTATTATAAAGTGATATTGATACTGAAATAGTATAAATACACTTAAATACAATTCCATGATCATGGGAACAATATCGTCGCTCGTGCGTACGTACGGAATACCATCTCCACGATGTGATGCGACTCGTTCTACATGATCATCATTACATAGTAATTATATAAATTAATTGAATGAATAAATATGAAATATTTTTGTTAGGTCCACTAGGCTGGATACCCTAAGAGGGGGGGTGAATCAGGGTATGACTAATTAAAAATTAATGCCCGTTCTGATCTTGTTTCGCTGTTAAGCAAAACACTCTTCTCTCTTTTCCCTGTTGCACGATATAAACAGAAAGTAAAGCAAGCACAGGACACATCAATTTTACTTGGTTCACCGCTAAGGGCTACGTCCAAGGAGCATACGCCGACAGGTTGCCGTTCGTACCAAATTCCACTAATCTTCACTAGCTGTGGATTACAAGATTCGGGCTAGATCACTTCTATGCCCAGGCTCACTGCCTTTACAATGTTTAGGGTCAGCTCACTGCTTTCCCAAGGGTCACTCCCTGTTTCTCTCTCTCTGGCTCACTGCCGGTGGAGAGGATCACCTTCTTCCTCTTCCTGAGCTCACTGCTCTTGGATGGAATCCACTCACAGTTTATAGACCTGTAGGTCACTTCATTTTCCTGAAAGAATGCATCTTCTCTTGTATGTAGATGCTCTGTTGAAGTTTAACTTTCACCCGTTGATGAATATCTCTTTGCACCGAAGGTATCGGGCAAACTTCCAGCTTCCACACAGTCTGAAAATCACTGCGGGAACAAAACCTTACTTGGCGCGCAAGTCAACCTCGGCGCGCAAGTATCGGCGCGCAAGTCACAACGGGCGCGCAAGTCCTCCTCTGACACTTGCGCGACACAAGCTTCCTCAACTCCAAACTTGCGCGACTCTCTTCCCTTTACGCCCAAACCACCATTGGTGCGCAACTGCAAACCGGCGCGCAACTTCTAACACCGGCGCACAACTTCAACCACTGGCGCGCAAGTCCCACCTGCGCGACCACACACACCACTTGCGCGACCACCACACCTGCGCGACGGGAGCTCTCGTCTTGAACTCCGGTTGGAAATGAGGAGGGGTGGTCCGGTATTTATAGGCAATCTGACCACCCTGCGCGACGGCGCGCAAGTCACCTGCGCGACCCAGTTTCGGCGCGCAAGTCTCCTCTCCTTTAGACACTTGCGCGACCAACTCCCAAACTTGCGCGATCCTATTTCCTTAGCCATATTTTGATCTTCTGATCTTGAAAAACATGTGGCGCGCAAGTTTCCTGTACACCATGTTCGCGGCGCGCAAGTCCCTTTTCCAAAAACTCTTTTCTTCATTTGCCGATTTTCAGGCCCAAAAATTTGGCAAACACTGGAAAACGGCGCCACCTTGTATCTGTTCTTTTGTACCGCCTCCAGATCATCCATTCCTTTTATCGACGTTCTTGAATCAAACATGGATCGTTGAACTCAGCTCTTGAACTCGACATTCAACCATGAAATCCTCTTTGTCAACAATCACAACGTAGATGTCCACTTTGTCAACAAACACAATCACCTCAAAAAGGCTTCAATGATACCTTGAGGGATTTTTGCCCAAAAATTTTACACTAATACCATTCTGGATATAAGGTATCTATAACCTTAAAAGAAGAATAAGAATTTATTCAGCAAAACACGCATAAGAACAAAAGGCAATAAAGACCCGAGTAACAAGTAACAATGAAATATTACTAATAAGAAGCTAAGAATATGACCATATATGACATCATATCAATATGTATGATTATGGAATAAGTCAATAACATTATTTAAACCATTATACAGGAGCTCAGACACTTACAAGGCAAATCGGACCAAAGGTAAGGGAAATATCACAATCTCATTTTTATCCGAGATTGTTTAAACTTTAGTATTTACTAGGGTGTATTTTATCATCCACATCCATGTTCCCTAAATATGTAATATTATTTCCATCATTATATAATATTTTATATCCAATTTTACCCTTCGGTAAGTGTTTGTAAAAGATATGAAAGGAATCTTTTGTCATTTTTCATATGAGGTACTTTTTGACTTTTCCGACAAAAGTACGAAGAATGTTTTTTTAACTTATACGGCATAAATGTATTTTTAAAACATTATTTCCAAGAATCTTCCTTTATAAATTTTCAAGTTTATTTTTAATCAACTTCTTTTAGTTTATAATTGTATGACATGTCAAGAAAAGAAAAGTGTTTTTGAAGTAGAAAAGATATTTTCCTGAAGAATGGAGTTCTAATGTTTTATCAAAATTATTTTCCATCTAAGATAATATAGGGTTATGTTTTTATCCCTATTATTACATTGATTTGATTATGTTGTGAGGGAATTATTTTTACGAAGTCATTTACCTTATATGATTTGTTTTATGATGTCATGATGTTTCAAGAATCCCATTTTTGTTACATGTGTTATGCGATGATGTATGATTTATGATTTTGTGGCACACATAAGAAAGGATTCATTATAAGATGGGTGGGACCTATATCTCCCTCCAATTCATTGGGTAAATATTTTATATCTCATGAGATAGACATGGCTGGAATGGTAGGTTATACCGGTTCAGTGAAACAGGACTGGAACGAGGTTCACTCGATTCAGAAATGGACTTTGTCCACTAAGATAGTCTTGGCAATGAGTCTTGACTAACAAGAAATGATTCTCTATGATTATGTGTGTATGCCACAAAGTTTAATGTTTTAATTTATGATTATTGTGAATACATTTCACTGCCATGAGTTATCCCAGGTTATGAAATTATGATCTCTTTTGCAGGTTAAGATTTCCAAAAGTTATGTTCTTATGAATATGATGTGATTGATTTTTATTTTGTTTACCCTTACTGAGCATTTGAGCTCACCCTTTTATGTTTTCTTTTCCCCAGGATATAAAGAAAGGTTTTAGGTAAAAAAAGGGAAGATCTTTATGGGAGATATTTATGATCTTTCACCACGATTAGAAGATTACATTCCGAGTTTCCAAAGACACTAAACTATTACGGTCCTTGTGTGTGTGTTTTTGTAATGTACTAAGTATTCCACAAATGTAATGTAATGTCCATGTACGTCAGACTTTGGGTCTCTACAACTACTACACAAGAAACTCTTTATTCATTAGTATATAGAACTGAGGTAGTGTTTCCCATATAATTCATGTTACCCTCACTTCTAATAGTTATTAATGGTCAACTCTTAGTTTTTGTGTAATCACAAAATATGTTGGCTGAATTCGAGTGGCTTGATGAGAATAAGTTGCCTACATTTCACAACCTTAATATAAATGAAAATATTATTCCACGAGCCTTCAACAAAATGGTTCGCCTCTACTAATTACTTATTAGAGAGCTGGTATTGGCTCTAAGAACCCCAATGACACCAGTAGAAAAAAAAACCAAATCTAGATATCAAATGGGAATCGCCATATATCATACATGTTTTCTATCATAATAAAGTTTTATCACTGACTAAAATGGATGGGGAATGTGTCACACCCACACAATTCAAAGGATTATTAAGAAACACTATTTGTTTCTACCATAAATAATTCGTAATGTCCTGAACACAAGGATTTAATATAAATAGAAAAAGTCATTATATCAAGATGTTAAAATGAAAAAAAATCTGTCGTCCTGATCGCATGATGTCAAAATGTGAAAATTTATCCATTACACATGATCTTAAAATATAGAGAACATGTCTTAACCATGTTTTCTTACACTGTACAACACATTTCCTAATTATATGATGTTAAATGACATGGGGGATGTCCTCAGTGCATGACATTAAACTTCTTGGGATGAATTGTCTAACCATTCATTCACATCACAGGAGATACAACTATGATAATTTAAATGGTGTTTCCTTTTACCAGTGTGTGATTAAGATCCATATAGAAAATTATTTATCCAAGAACTATACATTGATTGATTGCTGACATCACATGACACATAGTAATTCATGAATCTGCAATCTCAATCCTAACAACAATATATTCATCTTGTTCATAAGACATTTGACTCTGTGTAAATGGTCAATGATTCTTTTCTAGGTTAGGAAAACATTGTCCTTACTAGAAGACATAAAACTATATGGCTGATGTCGTCACCACTTGATGCTAATCTTCTTAGTTTCCTAGAAATATGTGTAGATTTTTTCATACAATCTGAGGATTATTAGTGGTTCCCATACCCATGTTTTTGTGACTATCAAAAATATACATCTTCTTTCACGTAGATTGACCTTGTTTCTTAACTATTGATGTTATACTACATTGATGATATTCTCATTTCATGAAACTAAACCGCATAGGATAGAAAAACTAAATATAGTCTTGATACTCATTCTAATAAAATACATATGGATGCATGGATCATATATCTTGGCCTAGAAAACCGAAGATAGATAATCCCTAGTTTTTTTTCTAATTGCCTACATGTCATGAGAAACATTTAGCATTCTTTATTTCTCAGAGTGAGAAAAGATCATGTGGGATTAAGAATTATAGTGAGGGCTTCCATGTAGGATTGAGACATATCAGTTCATGATTGGGTTAGCATGTTTCTGAATGAAAGATCATAAAAGGAACATAATGATTATTTTTTTCATGACATTAAACTGAATGGTTGAGGTCTCTTCCATGAAATTAAACTACACATTACTATGGACCTCACACAAGAGGAACATTATCCTTTATGTTGGCCTCCAATACCGCACCTCAACTCAAGAACTATATGTGGATTTACTTTTTTAATCATCGGATACACAATGATGACTGGATTTTTTAATTTTGGTTCTATATACAACAATTAATGGGAATAATTCCCCCCACTACTTATGGGTCTGAGATTCATAGAGAGTTTTCCATTCATGAAATACATATGGATTGATTCTTTCTATTGCAAGATAGGTAGAAACACCAATACCTCCATTGTTACCCCCACTAAAATATTCCCTTTTCACATTGGGTATCATATGTCCTAGGTACATGATATTAAACTACATGGATTCTAAAGAACCACATGTTTCTTCATTCTTGTCATCACAAGATATGTAGTGATTCCTTGATGTCCAATATCAAGTTCATATATAACAATAAATGGGAATAGTTACCCCCTATGCGTATAGTTGAATATTGTGTAAAATTTTTCGAATTAAAAAACAACATGTTTCTTGATTTCTTTCATCAAGGGATATGTAATATCACTTAGATATTAGATTTTTTGGCCCAACCACGATAAAAGAAAATTTTCCACCCATCTTTTTCATATCGTTCAGACTTCTGTATGGAACATTCATACAAGAACTACGCATGAATTTATTCATGACATCAAATGATATGTAGAAATACCAGTATCTCTGATTATGAGTACATAAAATATAGTGGGAATGATTAAAACGAACCCTTAAATCCATATGGTCTAGACCTATGTTTTGAATGCCCAAGATAAAATACTTTACAATATATATGACATTCATGTCCTTACATCATGTCATTAAACTACATGGAAAGGAATATATCCTTAAAATGGAATAAATTATAAGGAAAACATAATCGTTTAATGACATTAAAGATGCAATACAAATAGTGCCTCATTATAAAACATTAAAATGTAAAATATGACACCCATAAACATTCCTTTTCAATGGAAAACAAATTCTTGACCGTAGTCAACAAATTCAAGTGGAGCTTATGTCATCTTTTAATCCCCTCAATCCATAAACCACACATCATGTCTCAAAAACGTCAGGATGCCACAATGAATACATGGGGAATGGAATGTAAAATAGATCACACTATTTGACCTTTATATTAATGAAGATGGGCTTAGACCTAATAAACAAAGAAATCATGGACCTTTAGTAAGGGATTTCTGATCCTTGTGAATCTCAGGTCCTTGTGGCAAAACATAGCACCTTAGGGTGTTTTGGTCCCTCCCCATCACGACTCTCCCATATCATTACTCCTGACCTAAGAAACTCAATTAATGATTAAAAATCTTTTAAAATTCCATATCAAAAGGATATTAGAGTACACTTGACCCTGAATATCCTATTTATACAATTGTAAAACATTCCCCTCAAATTATGTCTTTGTGAATCACAACCATAATGAGACTACCATATAGTCAAAGATGTTTGAAATTAAATGTTAACTTTTGATTTTTTAGATCACAAGACCAAATCCTGATAGTGAAATATGGACAAAATATCTAAGGATGAAATCACGAAAAGGGTGTCTTGATCAATAGTCATGTCTCCACTCAATAAACTCTACAAATATAGAGTTTAGAAAGAATATATTGGATATGTTATTTTGGAATAAATCTCATAATGCCTAATTTTATCTGGAGTAAAATTCGACCCAAGAACCCTAGACCCTGTAGTCCAAAATAATGTTATAGTAATGACTTTTCATATATTTTGACCATGAAAACATGTTCACTAGGTGGTGAAATAACATTTAGGGTTCTCAAAACATGTCTTGAATATTATTTCTTCCAGTAATCAACCCTCATTTATCATGTGCCTTGGGTTTCCAAAAATATTTTAAGGACCATGGAAAGAAAAAGATATCACTCTATTTGACCATGTTGAGGATGAATAAGGTCATGACCGACCAAAAGAGACATATTGTCCCTATATAAATTGAGTTCTTATTTTTCTAAGCCCTGACGTCATTGTGTTTGAATAAAATACCTTTGGGTGTTTTGGGTCATCCCTAGATGATTATACCATACCATCCTCGTTACCTGAGAACATTGGACTGGGATTTACAACCCATATAACAAGACTATTCAAGATGATTCGATATCATAAATATTACTCCACCATGTTTTGTAAATCTTCTCAATGTCAGAATATGACACACCATTATATAACCTTTTTTATACCACACCCTATAATTCAAAACCCCAAGGGGTAGGGATGTCATTAAAAAGAAAAAGATAAACTACTTTAGGTACCAGAACCCTTCCTTTATTGTTCTTCCCCCATAACCAAATCATTTTCTTGATGTTTTAAGTCTTCAAAAATATTTCATGGGAATCAATAAGATTTTTGGACACCTCTGTTTAACCATGGTAACATCTAATAATGGATTTTACCTACCTACCAGATATGTCCCCTCCATACATGAAAGGAAATCTAGTCCTTATATTACCAAGTAATACCATAGAAGAACCCCACACCTTAGGGTGTTATGGGTTATTTCAGACACATATTCCTCATACCATATTCATTAAGACAAAATTTTGGTCTATGAATTATGTATACCATGTTCCAACAATCCATGTGGACCTAGAATCCATAATATTTTATCCTCATCAATTTATACCCCCATAAAATCTTCTCCAACCATTTGAATGAGTGGGAACCCCTATGTTTTTTCATGATATATATGGATAATGGCTTTGACCTACCATCCTGAGGCATCTCCTCCTTACAAGAAATAAAATCTAATCCTCACAAGCCTTAGAAACACCATAGATGAACTCAAACCTCCAAATTGAATTTAGTCATCCCACGAATGTCTGACCCATATTCTATATTTCCCAATAAAGTATCTACAGAAATACTTTAATAAGAAATGTATCAAATATCATGGAATAAATACATTAACCTGAATTACATATCTAAATCCATAACACATGATGTTAAAATTCAATACATATGTTCTTTCCATTTTACATCCAACTACATAGAGAATACTGCCTCACAAATGGTATTTTTCTAGTGATAGAAGGTCTGATCTAGAGGAACGTAAAATATATAAATATTATTTCCATGATAAATGGCCTCAAACAATAGAAATATAAGTTATTAGATAAAATAACATAAACTACCCCTGATATAAGGCCTGGTCTTAAAGACCCTAAACTAAATATCAATAATGATTTATTTTGGAAAACCGCAAAAAGGAATACAACCTATCAGAACAAAAGCTCATAAAAGAGGGGATGAGAAAAATCCAATTTAAATCCCACTGATTCTTACACCATATGAATATTTGAAAAAAAATTGTGATATGAAATTAAAGGACAAACATATTGTGGGGCACACCATATGGCCTTAGAAAGACTCAAGCTCTGCACTCTAAGTCTGTAGACCTAAAAAAACAAGAGAACTCTCTCTCTATGAGAGAAACCATGTCAGAATTCATCATCATTTAGATATATGGAAAATTGTACCCTATTTACCTTAGAGTCAGATTATTTTCTTTCTGAATGAATCTCATTCTATTTGGGGAGTTCTGCTGACACCACAATTTTCCACCAGACACTTTTCTAGTGGGTATTTAAAATGTGTTAAGCATGTGAAAATAAACTTCATATTTTTGAAGGATTAGTTGAAACCATTCAATAGCACAACACCAATAAGTGGATTTGTTTATGAACGATTCTTGCGATGACTTGAAACACTACCCATGAACCCTTTTGTGTTTGGCCTTGACATGAAAATACCCTCAGTCACGGAATGGAATCATACATCCATGATCATAAGACACATAAAAGGTAAGAAGATTGAATTTCCATAAAAATGTTGATTGTTCATCGCTTGATCCATCATTGAACATGTGACACATCAATGGCACACCAAGTGATAGTCCCTGATCATTTTTAATGTCATCTTGATATCCATTATTACACTGAAGACACATAAATGGTAAAAAAGAGGATTTCGCTGAAAATTTATACGAGCATCATGAGATCCATCAAACTACTCAAGACACATTAAAGAAATAAAAATTGATTGTCCCTAAAAATGTCTTCATGTCTTCATGAGGTCTATCATGGAAACCACAACACATCAAAGGAGAGAAAAGTAATTTTCCCTAAAAATATTTTCATGTCACCATAAGATCCATCATTGAAAAAATGACACATCGATGGTAAAAAAAGAGACTATCCTTGAAATTTTTTATGCCATAACCATATCTATTATTGAACCCGCGACACATCAAATGCATGAAAAAAACTATACATGGAAATGTAATCATACCTTTAAGAGATCTACTATTTAACATGCAACAAATCATAATAAAAGAGATCAAATATCCATGAAAAATTTCTATATGTGATAATGAGATCCATCATTGAATATGTCACACCGCAAAAACAAGTAGAGTGGATAATGATCATCAATTTCCACAAGATCCATTATTTATTATGTCATCCATCACAGAAAAGTAGAGTGATTTTCTTTAACAACACTCACACTATTTTTCAACAACTCATATCATATTAGAATAAATAAGGAAATAAAAATGGGAAATATGGAGGCTTCTTTTATAGTATCTATATACTATAATTCGTTTTAAAATTTACATATGACCTAAGAAATCACCATTGAAAACATGACACCCCCTCGATAAGAAAACATGGTATCCCAAATTCCCTTAAAAATGATATTTTATTCTCATGAAGGATCCATTGGAAAGCCTTCATACTCTTTCTAGGACCCATCGACATGTATGCATTATCCTATATAGGGCCTCATCACAGGTTGTCTTGGTATCACAAATGACCCTATACAAGATACCTTTATCTCATGGGGATCCCTGGATGAGTCATCTTTGATCACGAAAAACCTAATATAAGATAAAACAAGGCTAACCTAAGGAACATATGCAATAAAGGAAAGAATAAGCGACTTTAAATATGGGAAACTTATGTGAATAAATATTAACTGATCATCATGGACTTAGTATTAATCACTTAGAGAATTTCACATTACTAGTACATAACACCTAAATCTTGTGATGATCCCTCTATATTCCGAATGGATATGGGTTATCTCAAGGAATTTTCAAGAATGTTTCATGATGCCCTCTGAGCATTCCACCCTTGTCTCTCAAATCCCTACGGGCTTGCTATCCAAAACGTGTATTGGCCTCTTGAAAAGTCATGCAGATCATGGGGTACCCTCTAAAAATTGATTCTAGGTATTGTAATAACACTAGGACATGTCAACTAGATATCACGTTTTTAATAGGACATGATTGTTCTGATAATTAATCTTCCACCAAAGAAGTTAGCCAACACATGTAGAACCGTCCATACATGTTAGCCATGTCAGGTGACACTCCCCATTCATGTCATCATTGATCTCACGATGTCCTCCGGAAAAGTCATGCAGATCATGAGACACCCTCTGGACATATCATCCTGGATCAGAAGATTCCCACCAGACATGCATCCAGGCTATGTGAAATCATACGAACAAGTCAACTGGATCATGTGATTTCCCTCAGGCATGTCTACTAAGAAACCTAGGTAGGTCCATACATCCTCAAACATTCTACATAGAAATTTAAACATGTCCACAAAACTATCTGGCCAGGTCAAGGAGATGTATGCGGACATGATAACCTTTTCCATGGGATCTATAAGGGAACCCTCTATGTGTATGACTCAATCCAACTAAACTATGTGAAACATGACTCGAAACATACCAAGAAATGTATGAAACCATCCTCCTGGATGACCATGTATTAAATTCTTCCTCTATATAAGCTTCACCATGTCATAAATATTCCAACAATCGTGACCCAATCAGTCTCATGTGCTAATCATTTTACCATATCCAGCAGCGGATCAAGAAGGAAACTGAACTATGATAACACTGATACATTATATAAATAGGATTTGCAGTATTCCTTCTTTAGGCCTTAGCTAAAATGGGAAACCACCTTGATGTAAGCCTTTTCATGTCCCCGATAATCCAACCATTGAGACCTAGTCTCCCCCATGGGATTATTATTCCTTTTCATCCTCCAGTGGATTGAGGATTTCACCGAACATCAATTAAACTGATTCCTTCTATACCCATGATACATATGATTCATTAATAAGTCCCGAGATCGATATCGAACAAACCATAATGGTTTATTCAGTTCATAAGTCCCAAACTTAGTTGTAGTTAGATAGATTAATTCTTATCCCTTGATTCCCATATTGAGCATGGCTCACGTGGGATTTTGGATTCACAATGATCATATCATTCAAATCATTAATCTTCACATGAAATTGAATCTTCATAGTGTAAGAACCATTTAGTGGAATGATTTTACTACCCCTATATACGATAATCTACCTTGTGGGAAGTCATAACTGTGTGATCAAACTACAATGACTCTAATTATTACCATATACAAGATACATGGGATGCATACCTATTGTTTGTTCCCAATACCCAGTTCTTATGTGAAGTCATTTATATCTTTTCTATATGACTTTTAATTTCACAAGTTTACCGATATATGCGGGGTTTGAAACCTGTTATAAATAGGACACGTTGGACACCTCATCAAGGTTCAATCAGATTAATGGAATTTTAACCACCTCGCTGGATGAATGTATATTTGGGAGTCCTAGGTTATATTGCTTGAATAGAGAAGTAACTACCCATTAATGGGAAATGGATGAATATGATCAGATACTTGCTGATGATATTTTCCACTAGTATCCCTTTGTGAACTAAGGTATATAGAACTGAATTATTTTGATAGGTTAACCGGTCATGTATCAAGATTAGTTGTACATACTAAAAAAGGTCTAAAATATACAATAGAGTCTAAAATTAGGCATAAAACACCCCAAGGGAAATGTTTTTGATGAGACAAACCTCCCATTCTCATTAACAATGTGATTTACTAAGTGTTATTGAATCTGAAACCCCAATTGATCATCTTCCTTTGGAAGGCAGGTCTGTAATAAGATATGGATGAGGGAATCACTGGGTGATTCTATGGTTGGAAAGTATGGTAAACCTATTGTGTAAAATTGTGCAACATATTCAACCCCCTCACAATAAATATACAAGCATCTAAAAACACCATATTTCCCATGAAACACAAATAGATAACCCATTGTTAAAAAATTTAACCATGGTATATTATTTATAGGTTAAAAAATATAGATTTCTCGGTTCTCATTGGACAATTTTGTTCCCACCATGTGAAAGGTTCACATTCCCCCAGAATAAAGCTCCCGGTCTAGTATCTTAGAAATATTGATCAAGTACCAATAGATCTTATGGATTAACCATAGGGTGAGATAGAAATGTATTCAAATAACACCTTCATGCATACTATTATGTTTTCATCTTGGTTTAATAATCTATGAGAAATTAAAAAATTGAATAAACTACTCCATGGATGACCAACTCAATGTTTAGAATCGTAGTATTATGATTTTTTAAACCTCATTCCTCTATATCCCACTTTCTTCATTTTGTTAAAATGCATTACATTTTAAAATTACGTTAGTAAATCATTAAAAAAATTCACATGCTCTATGATATTATTTAAAATCATTTATATAATGGTTTAAATATATAATTAAAATTACATCTATCATTATATATAGGAGGAACCTCTATAGTCCAATTATTCAATTTGAAATTCATATTCACCTATTTATTTCAAATAGATACATAGGAAAAAATATTTTTAGTACTTATGATTCAATTAATATGATTTGTCAATTACATATAGAAAAATGTTCATAATCGGAGACATAGAATCATGTAGATAGTAATAATACCCTAATTTTGTATAAAAACTGAGTCATATATGATACCTTAGATTAGAGAATATAGAACTAAACACAAGAATGAATAAAAATAGCTCTTAAAATACACTAGGTTACATAATATTCTAGTATAATTATGTTGTTTGAAAATATTTGTGGGTCAATTATACAGTCCATGAAGTACTATCCCTTGTATACTTTCTATCTCATACACAATATCCCATTGTGGGATTTGAAAGAATTTTTGTAACATCCATGGAAAGACTACATGAATAATTCCTAGATTGTTCCATCATAGCTCTTTAGCTGCACCACTTAATCACATATTATTGGATTAAGAAATAGGGGGAATATAATAAATGAGTGGGAGAAGGAATCCCATTTAAAATAATAATAATTTATGTTTTTGGTAAAACTAAAATATGTCCTCCATGGTTATAGGATGTATAAACTTCTAGAACCTGTTCATCAGTTAGGGTACTCACCTTTTAGAGTTACTAAGATATTAATTAAATTAAAAAAACATGAATATTAATTTCAACACAAATAAAACCCAAAATATCCATAGAATAAACAAAAAATGTGAACTAAAAATTAGTCAAGTATAAAATTTTCAGTAATAACGACACAACATAAATACTGAAAATGAATTTCCAATAATTAATATATCATTAATAGATAATTATGGATAGCTCTAATGTATAACACCAAATATCCACCAAAATTCCAAAATATGTATACTTTGACTCCACATTCCATGTCTAATAGTGAATAATATATTTAAACAAAATTAATACTATTATTAAATATAATAGATATCATCCATAAGTTTTTAAGATAAATATGTATGTATTCATAGTCTTCAGATATGTGGAGGAACTTGTGGTAAAAAGGCTATAATAATGATAAATTTTAAACTACATAAAATGATTCAAGATATCAATATGGTTTCATGATTTTATAAAATTTTGTATCTATTAGTTAAAATACTTTCAAAAACCCCATATTGAAAAACATAATAATATAGGAATATTACATCAATACATCACATAATATAATGTAAATTGTTTTAATCATGAATTTTATCACCAAATAGGGTGTATCACCTAAAATATAATGAGTAATAGAGATATAAGGTGATATTATTTGATCAATTATGCATGGTAAGAAATCCTAATCTCACCAAAGGACTAGATGTAACATTTATAAATACCACCTCAAGAATGTCGAGCTCTCTAGGGGGATGTAATAACATATGTTGTTAATGGGTTAAATTAGTAAATAGTACTACCAATGTCAATAAGGCACATATATATTTTTGGGAACCCACCCAATTAGGAATCCACAGTTATGAAATTATTGTAATAGAGTAGTGTTAGGATGGGTGACCTCTTAGATGTTTAAAAAGGTGGTTTTTAGTGGGAACCAAGATCACTAAATGAACATGGGTTGGCCTGTGGGGATAGTTATTATGTTGATGATCCATTATGTGAAATGTATAGGCCAAGGGGAGGGAAAACATATATATATTGGTTAACAATTGGTATATAGTGGCCCACGACCAGGTGACAATGTTAAAAATCTACAATCACTACACTGTCATCATGGAATAATTGTTATAGGTGGATGGACATAGTAGAAAAATAATTTATATATTAAAAAACAATTCAAATAGATGAATAAGTTTATTTAGATGATGTTTTTTTGTTGTCATATACATTGGAGACATTATGAGATGTAAATTTCTCATAGGTTTGTAATTTATGAAATCTATATTTATTATTCAGCTATGAATGTTTTTTATTTTACAGGAATAGTGGAATAAGAAAAATTGATCAAACAATTAAATTGATTTTTCCATAATATATGATCATTATTAATTATTATTCATAGTTATGATTCATTAAGATTACCATGAGTAGAGAAACTTATATAATATACAGTAGAATAGTTATAAAATAATGATGTTCCCATACATGAGGGATGCAATAAAAAAGATTGGGTTGAATCATGGGTATTTAATTTATAATTTTGTCGCTTGAAAAAAAAATTATGAATTTTTAATGCTCAATCGAGTCAAATAAAAATTATAGTCCATATCTAAATCTAATGGAATATGTGACCAACATAAGTAACATAATATTTCTATAAGGTTCATTCCCAATATATGTAACTAATCTCTGTTGTATTTAAGATCAGTCCAAGCTGCAGATTTCCCAGTAATAAATATTACAATAACTATAAGTGTTTTAAGACAGTTACAGCCTGACCCAATAGTGTTTCCCAACACATTATCATGTGATATAATTTAGTAATGTTCCCAATGTTTAAGAAAATAAAATTCAACTGGTTGAGTAAGATGCCTTTAGTTTCTAAGATTCTTTTTTAACTGAAAAATGATATTCTTCTATGAAATTTAAATATAAAAATATACAATATACTTACCTCATCAAGAATATAAAATTAGAGATCATATATTGATTTCAAAATCGTTTACCTTCCTCAATATTATTGAAAATTTAATGTCCTGATTCTCAATATGAATTCTCTAATATACCATATTCTACAATGCTTTGTAATGTAATTTGAATTCTCGAAATAAATAGTTATCTCTCTTAATCCCTATTTAAATATTATTCTCACCGTAAAATTAATTAACCAATAAACAAAAATTATATAAATTTTAAAATATTAGGAACCAATTATTTCTAAAATATTTTTACAAAAACTATCACTTATGAATCTTTCACATACTTATCATTCTAAAATAGTCATATTCTAATACATACATGGTATAAAAATATTCATATAATTCTAATGGAAATTACCTATAGATATTATGGGAATACTTGTTTTATTATTTAATCTTGTTAAATAAAATTCATATGAATTTATCTAACATGAGTTACAATTAAAGGAATACAAATATTCATAGAATGTAATAGAAAAGTCTTCTTATTTTCATCTTTATTAAAACTACCATAGGACTTATCATGAACAATGATTAAAAATATAATCACTATAATTATATTTTCATCCATAAAACAAACAATTATACATTAGGTTAAAATCTCTAAGAATCTAAAATATCACAAAATAAAGAATTTAACTTTTAATGGATGTTACATTTTTACATCAAATTCTTTGTTAAAATATATGATTACATTTTGTGAAAAAACAATTTGCATTTGCAGACAGAGATTATTTTTCAAAATCAACTCATATTTACTCTTATAAAGGATTAAAGTTACTCTTATTCATTCCAAACATATTTATGTTATTTTACTTAAGCTATTATTTTATAAAGCCTATGTTTTACAGCTACTAGAAATAATTGTAGGACAAATATTTCTAAAAAAATTAAAAAGTTGCATTACATTATACATATTACACCAGAGAATAATCTATGTATACCAATATGTCATTTTTTATTGTAAATTGATATTTTTAATTAAGTTTATTTTTTAATACCCACATGGAACCTAGGATATTAATCCCATCATTTTTGAAAAAAAATATCCATAATCCTTTCTTCTCAACCTAATCGAGATATTCATTCATATAAATTTTTCATTATTTATGTTCTAGATACACAGTAACTAATTTTTACATCTTCAAAAATGATAGGTGTCTCATTTTCCATTCCCATAAATAATCATGTCAAAATGAGAGAATCGAGACTTCAAATTTTATTTTCTGGTTCTATATGCTCCTTTAATATCCATTATTTCAAATTGATATTTACAATAGCTACATTATCATCACAAGTTTGATATAAATTAATATAAATAATTTTTTTTTCATTTATAAATTCTTATTAATTTTTTTTACAAGTGCTATAAATTTTATCCCCATTAATGTTTCAAAATATGTTTTTCTATTTAAATATATTTTTTTATTTACAAAAATATTCACATAAAAAAAACCAATAACGCATGAAAACTTATATTCAAGCATCTAGAGCCTCTTCCATTGGATAGATCTCCCATAATGATCCCTTTTTAAGAATTCTTCCCCAATTTATAATATTTAATTTTTTATCTAAATGAATCATGAACATCAAAACATATTTAAGTAGTTCCCTATAGGATTCATTATGTTCCAATTTTCTTATAAACTCATCATTGAAGTAGAACATAGATATATAATATTCTATATATGGATGAAAGTACATACTACTTCCCTCTAGAATAATGCTGAGAGTTTATGTTTAAAAAGAATTTTTCAACCTATTTCAAAATAATTATTGTTAGTTGATTATATAAATTTATTTCACTAGGGAGAATAATGAGTAATTTATTGACGTTTGAACCAATGTTTATAAGATATGATTCAAAATAGTTTGAGAAAAATATTTTTCAATATATATCCTCTACAGTTTGTTATATACTCAATGATATTTCTTATCCATACTACTAATTTTGTTAACATTATCACTACATTATATATGTGATTAATATAAATTAAATTAATCTTTTTGGTTAAATGGTTAATAAATATTGTAATGTAAAGATAATGTCTTAAAAATGTATGTTTCATACTTCCGCATAAGTAAAATTGTGTTGTATGTTGTGGCCTAGAAGATTTAATTTTCAAATTTTTAGGAGTTCCATGATCCAATTTCCAATTTTAAAGGTTTCCCATATAGAAATATTTCCCTATATTCATTTGGGATAGGGCTCATACTAAATTATTCTTTGAAAATATATGAAATTTTTTATTGATCATGATAGAAAATTCTTCTATGACACAAATTTTTTTATTCTTACCTCTATAATAATATGACATTCATTGATTATGGAATTCAGATAGGTTTCCATTTAATATTTATCGATTGTTAATAATTCGACTATATTTTGATCACATATTGATTAAATAATATTTCAAAAAAAATAAGTTCATTTACCTTATCATATAATTGGATGACACTCAACAAATTGTGTTTAATCCCTTATATAAAATGAATATCTTTGGATTTTATCTTTTGAGATTCAATCATAATAAAACCAACTCCTCAAATGTATAGATAACCCTCAATTAAAAAATTTAATTTCCACCCATTATTATATTAATTGTTCATCCAAATTTTTGTGTCCCAGATTATATAAGAGGAACATTCATAGTTATGAATCCATAGCTTAATGTACATGATATATTTTTAAAAAACCTAAAAAATGATTTATCTTTCTTCATTATTTTTTATTTTATTAAATTTAATTGTTCACAATAGATAAAACTATACTAAATGATTATTCATATACTATTAATAACAAATGACACTATCAGACACATATATTATATATTTATTCTAGTGACTCAAATTTGTTCTATAAAAGTAGAATTGATAAACATTATACTATAAATTCTTCATTCCTTAAATTAAGTATCACTTACCTAGAGTTTCATATTTATTATTTTCTATTCTCCCCCTTGATTCATATTTACTCCAAAGTAATGTCATTTTTACCAACTTGAATTGTACTTGATACCAAAAAAGAAATACCACCAATAATAAAACCTATATATAGATTTTATATTCTAATTATAATTATTTATAAAAAATATATTTTATTCATACAATATTTTCTTCTTCCTTATGTCTTTTGGTGGTATTTTTCCATGAGAGACAATAGTCTTATATTGATCTTGAATAATATATCTCATCAATTTTCTTATGCCAAAAATTTACATTATTGGAAATATAAAATTCAAAATTAAAGACAAAATAATTTGTTAATATTTGAAATGATAAAATTTAACATTTCTATTTAATAAATCATTCTAAACAACATGATAAGAATATTTTATCATCTTATAAATCTTTATAGAAATCTGTGTGTATATTTTTAGAAATATTTTCAACTTAAAAAACTGACAATTTCTTAAGGAGATCAACATCATTTTAAGATAGTATTTCATCAATATATTTTAAAAATATCTTCATATAAAACCTTCATCCCGAGATTCATAATTTATTTAGTGTAAATAGATTCCCTTATTATAAGACCTTATTTTACATCATTCTTCATTCAATCATCATTCTTCAAATTTCTATCTTTTTATAGAGTTTAGTGCTCCACACAAGAAATGGATCACGTTCAACTATCAATATATGTTATTTATAGTTCTATAACATCATTCAAAATAACTAATTGAGGTTTATTCAGGTTTTTCTCCATTTTACATGACATTTTTTAATTTATCGTAATACTATTATTCATAATGGATACATAAATTGGATTGAACATCCAATTATTTTCTCATCAAAATTTTTATTTTACTTCATCGAAATATTATATTTCATTCATTTTATTATTTAAATTACATTGATCTTTTATCCCATTTAATATTCTAAGGATTATCTTCTCACTCTTTACCCTCATAATGAGTAGATTAATTATGTGTACAAATAATTTGAAAGGGTCCAAATACTCCACATACTAAAAATTCTAGAGTGATTTTACATTTTTTATATTCATTTTACTTTTTTAAATTTCTTTCTGATATGATCTATAATTATGGTATAATTTTCATCCATTTTGTCAACATAAATAGATTCACTTGTGAGATTAACTTACCATTGATTGATTTTCATTATTACCATGGATTAAAAATCCATATCCTCCTTGACATTTTTCATAAATTATAGAGATTTCCATTATGATATGAAATATGAATGTTATATAGTTCATGAATGGATAAATAATCTATGTGTCATAATGAATCGATATTAGTATCAAACCAATATGAAATGTTCCTATCCAAAATCCTAAAAACAATGGAGCCTATCAATTTTTATTTATAAAACAAAGTCATTAAGGATAATTTCATTAACTCTTTTGAATTAGTTATAAATGCTTCCATTAAAATATATCCCCGCATCTTAAAACTCATTTATCCGAATCTACAGATTTGATTACTTTCCCATATAATTAACCTTTAATGTGATTTCTAGTTTTTCATAAATATATATTACTATATGAATCCCCATAACCTCTATAAATATCTTTTTTAATGATAACATTATAATTACATTATTATCCATTACATCAACTAATAACATTCTAATAAGAGTAAAATATATTATAAAATATATTTCATTTGATGGATATAATTTATTACCATATCTAATGAATTAAAAGTAGAGAGAGATATATTATTGGTAATCATATTATTATTACATATATCATTTTCATTACATTTTTTTTCAGAATATATAAATTTTTAATAAAATTTAAAATTTCTATCCTGAGAATAAAATGGAACTTTTTTAGTTAATATGGGATACTATGCTACAAATTTATGCTCCATGGAATGGGTTACAGTGCCAATATTGGAGGGTTGAATTAGTGATATTTTATGTATAATATATTCTCATGAAAAAATCCTTTATGAATTTTTAGATTATGATCTGAGAAAACAAAAAATCTCATACTTACATGTATTAAATATAAAATTAAATCAATACATGATTTTTATAAGCTTAAAACCCAATTTTGATTTATATTTCTTAATTTGTTCTTGATTTTTATGAGCGACATATTTTATAATAACACATCAATAAAACATTTATTGTTTTTTGAAATGTATCAAAAAGAATAATTTAGTGTTTCCTAATACATTTTCTACAGATATAATATTTTTTGGGTGACAATAGTTAACGAACTAAAATATAACTAGGTGAGTAAGATCATTTCAGATTCCAAGATTCTTCAGAAAATGATTAATGGTCCTCCTCCATGACCCCAAATATCCATATATGTAATATAATCATCTATTATATAAAATTGATTCTAGAATAAAATATTGATTCTAAAATAGATGATCATTCTCACTACTTTCAAATCCTAACTATTATAATTCATAATCGTAATTTATCTGTATTTGGGATTATTCAATCCACCATTCTGTAAACAAAACCCTAATATTGAATTGATATCTCTATTATATAAATTTAATCCCTTACCATGTATTTTACAATAATATGTAATTAATTATTTTTTATAAAATTAGGTTCTAATTCATTCTAAAAAGTTATCACAATTGACTAGCACATAAAAATCCTCATCCAAAATACCATTATTAACTGATCAAAGAGAATATTACCCTAATAAAATAATATTTCCCTTATTCTTACAAAATATATTCATTGATATTACAAGAATACCGATTATCTTCTTATAATTAGTCAATGAAATTCCCAGGATTTTTCATGGTTAATATACAACAGGAACCCAAGACTCATAAAAATTTTATTACATGATTTTAAACATGAATTTATAATAAATAGAACTCAAATATTGAATTTACAAGTATCTATATATACCCAAGATATTTAACACATATTATTGCACGATTATAAACACAAATATCTTCTAAAACAAAACAGGTATCGAAAAGGCCTAGAGACATTAAACAACATGGTTTGTAATACATAAAAATTGAACATAAACATGATATCTTTAATTTTTTCCATTATGAGATCCCAAATACCTTTTATATCCTAAAAAATAATTAGATAACCCAGGGAATACATAAAATAATTGGGTGATCTCAAAATCACAATAAGTGAATAAACATAAAAATGGATCATAACATGTTAGTCAAATGTATTACCTGATATTCTAAAAGTGAATCTCATGAATAACCATAAAGAATAATAATATGTAAACATGTTATAATATGATCATATAAAAATAGGAAATGTCAAAGAAACATATAACTTTACATAAAAATTATTTAAGTCATAATTCCAAGACAATATCAAATTTTGGACAAAGTCCAATGATGGATTAGGTTCACTCTCTAATCCAATATAGAACAATTCATGAAACTGAGGCTTTAGAAAACTCATTAGAGAACTTTATATGTTCACCAACCATAACATTTCTATGGTTTATGTGTTCCAAAAAATGAAATAAATCATAACTCATAGCATAATAATTAGCCATAGAAATAAAATGAGTTTCATTATGTTGTCTCATATAATAATCAATGAATGCTTCCTAATAAAGTAATATGAGAAATGAACCTAAAGAATATATTACAATATAAAAATATTGGATACTAATCCAGGTATATATGTGATAGACATATATAAATAGAATTTATAAAAATTATATAACATTAAAGAGATAGATAGTGTGAGTAAGTGATAGAATTTTCATAACCTAAAGGAAGGGGTGGTTTATAGCTGTCCCGTACCACAAGAAAAACATGTAATGTGTGTTATTTATCATAATAAGTAATAAAATTATGTTAATAATATTTTTATTGGGAACCATTTTATGTATTCTTATTCTATTTTATTTAATATCATATTATGTTCAATTAGATAATCACTTGTGCTTGCAATTAGAGTTTTGATTATATTCAACACATATGTCTAAAATCACACTTGTAAGATACATTTGGGGTAAGGACATTATTATTTCAAAATATATAATAATAAACATGAATTAAATATTATTTTAATAAATAAATTATACTTTAAATCCAATCATTAATGATTTTTATGATAAATGATCTATGTTACGGTCATAGAGATAGTATGTTGTACACGAGTATGAGTAAAATTTCAATTTTCAATGATAATTATGGAATGGATTTAAGTTCTATTTAATGTTTCACAATTATTATTATACCATGAATATAATATTGTTTCATTAAATTCTTCTATATAAAATATCTGTGTGATGTGGTAATAAAAAATGAATCTCAACAATTCTTGAGGTGAAAATCCACATTACACATGAATGATGTTATCATATATCAATGGATGATATGTTAAGAATTTATATGATATATTAATATTCCATAATTATGTATATTTCATGAATATAATATAAAAAATAACATAAATAATTATGAATATCCATGTGAGGCAATGATGGGAAAAATTTACTTCAGTTTCCCAAGTCGTATTCTTCTGTACACATAATCAATGGTTTTCTTTCTCAATTGAGGGAATAGGTGATAGATGTAGGTTATCATATAAAAATGATGACATATCAATATATTATTGATACTCATTTTCTTATATCATCATTATTAATTATGATTATTTTGTATGTGGAGGAAAAAATAAAAAAAATGATTCTCGGTTAAGAATGATACCTCTTTTTCAGACCACCTATTTAGGATTATAACAAATGTCTCCATTGATTAGATTTAAGATAAAACCAAGGACATTAAGATGTGGGGAGGTATTTAGGTAATGGATTTTGTTAGGTATCCACCAATCCAATGGGATATAGATGTTTGTAAAGGATGTTAAAGGATGTTCCTTTTATAAGTGATAGGGAGTGACATTTCTCTAAAAACACAAATATATTAAATAATGTGAAGTGACTCTCGTTAAATATTCCTATAAAATTTAACAATAATGGATTTTAGGGATGATAAATTAAATACACATATTATTTTAAGAAAATAATTTTTTATTATGTTATTCATATAGTATTTATGGTTACATACTTTCATAATTTTTGTTTTTATTACATTTACTTGTTTTTACCCAGGTAATTGACACTAAATATACAATAACACATAATTTATAATTTGGACACACTGAAATTAAATAATAAATAAAATAAATAAAACAAATATCTTTTATATGTGTGAAATTAAATTTATCAAAAACTTATGTAATGCAGAAATTCTTATATTAACTTAAACCACAAAAAAATCATTCTTACAGTTTTTACTAATAATTATAAACAAAAAATTAAATTTTAAATGCTAAATATTATTTAATATATTTATTTAAATTATAAAACACATTTTATCAAAAAAAATTCATAATTTTTAGAATCATGTTTAAAATTAAACTTGAAAAATGCGATGAAAAATAATTTTTCATAAAAATTCATTTTCCATGAAATAGATTATCTTATATTAACTATATGAATGGAGATCGTCATAAAATTAATTTCAACTAATATAAAAAGATATAAGATCTATTATTTTAATTATATTAATTCCTTTTTTTTTCTATTTTAATTAATTACAATTGATAAAGTTTTTATATTTAAATATAGTTTGAAGAAAACTATGTTTGAAGATAAAAAATAACCATATACCAAAATAATGAAACATACATATTAAAATAAATATGATTATTATATTGTAAAGAAAATTTTTAATATATAACATCAAAAAAATAAAAAAATATTATGGTATTTTTTAATTACTTTATGTTATGAGATGAAATGGTAGTATTTGAAAAATGGATAATTCCTCACAATTCCCCAAAAAATAATTCATTTTAAAAAATCCCAAATCTCACACATAGAATATTTTAATAAAATAATTTAAAAAATATATTACATTTATAACATAAAAATTTTAAATTTTCAATATATTATTTATAATATTTTGTCATAGAATAAATTAAAATCACTTTTGATGAAAATATATTTTTTAGAAGAAAAAATGACTTCAATAATAATTGAGTGCTCATTGTAATGCCCCAACCCTATTATCCCAAGGATAGTGCCTTATTTTTGTTAAATATTTTTGATTACATGGAATCAAATCTCTAAGTACCGAACAATTTAGTAGTATCGATAATCCAAATTACAGAAATGTTACCGATACTACATTAGAGAATAAAATATTTCATAACATAGGTCACTGCTTAAAATTGTTGAAAATTATAATAAAAACCCATTTAATTTGGACAATTTATTTTCTCATGAGAGACAGACAATGAATCAAGGGGCTATATAATGTTTTGGCCCCACCCATCACTGCATATCAAAATCATTCCTAATACTAAGTAATCAAATTAATTAATGAACAATATGACTTGCCAAATATTTATATTGAATAAAAATAAATTTTTATAAATAATTCCCAACTAAATTATAACTAACATTAGTGGTTTTTTGATATTTATTAATGGAGATACCACTAAAATATCATTAAAAACGTTCTTGAGGAATATAATCTTTAAACATTATAAAGTGTCCAACAAAACTTTGAAACATTTGAATCACAATACCCATGAAGAAATAATGTTAAATGAAATATATAGTACCATGTGGATATGAAGATTCATGATATAACATTTCAAAGGTTACTATATACACCATATAAAATAAACTAGGTTTATACCAATAAATAAGTCTCAATAGAATATAAATCAAGATGAACCATTACCTTGAGTCTAAATTGCATCATGTGTCTTTATATTCCTGAATAATAAACATATGTTAATTATTTTCTTTCTTACCAATTTTTCTCATGTATAAAATTAATTTTATGTCACATATTACAATTTTTTAAACATTTACTTATAAAATTTCGTTTATGTCAGGTGTTTTGAACAAATTCAGTTTATATGCCAAAATGGATTTGGTAGGTCAACTATGGTCAAAGGGTTTATTCAATAAAAAAACGAGAATAATAATAATTCAAAGATTATCATATATGTACATCAATTATAATATTAAATCAAATCATGATATATGGGTATAAAAAATGATCCAATGGTATAAACATTGAGACAATAGCCCTTACATATGCAAGAGTAATGTTCCCATTATTCAATGATCATTTTGGAAATAATGAAAAAAAATTATATCCTTGTGTAATTATTATTATATAATAAATATAATTTTATTCAATCACTTATAATTTTGTAGGTAATTATTTTGACCTCAAATGAATCACAACATTTTGAGGTGGTAATAGTCCACAGGCCCACGACCGACATTATCACTTATTAGTGTGTGAAATGTGTAATGAATAAACTGATATATTATATTTACAAAAAATGTAATTATGTAATTAAAAAACTATATATCAAATTTTTGTCATTTATTTTTAATTAATACCATATATTATAAATTCCATTTATCCTGTGAATGAATCACATCGCTTTGAGGAGGCGTCAGTCCACACTTCCACAAACAATGCTTTCACATTCCAACAAAATAAAATCAAAAAGGGATTTTCTTTATAATAATTATAGAATAATAAATAAATTATATATATATCATATATATCATATATAAATTTTTTTCCATCATAATTCAGAACCATTAATGTTGGTAATGAAAAAATGAACAATAATAGTTTCCTGAGGTGGTAGTTCACCGTACACGAACAATATGTTCGTTACCCATTATATGGATGTGGGTGTATGTGTAGGTAAAAAGAATAGAATAAAAACATATCAGTATATTAATTATATTTATTTTATAAAATAATCATTGAATAAAAATATTTTAGGGTGGATATGGAAAATAATGAAAATGAGCATGTTGAAAGATGTTACCTCTTTTTTAGGTAACTCCTTTTCATTTACAGCAAAGAGATTTTTTTGGTTTGACTTATGGACACATTGTCTATTTTATAAATAGGGGTGATTTTGGTTGATTATTTTATTAAATTTTGTGTGATCCAAATGTATTTAGTGGTGTGAGGAACTGGGGGTGGGAGGGTGAGTGCCTTTTTTACAATGGAGGAGGGTTAGCATTCTTGTAATTTGTCGAAAACAGAATTCCACCCACATTTTTCACAAGACATCTACCTTCAATAATGTTAAAAAATATATATAAAATATATAATAATATCCAAATCTGGACAGATAATTTATTTTGGAAAATTTTCTATGTTATTTTTGGCCTTAAATTTAAGGATTAGTCTATTTTTAATCTAATTTTCCTTCAAATATCTATAAATAAGTTTAATCACATTTAATAATATTTTGGTAAAGACTATATTAAACTTATTATAAATTATAAGTTATTTTTATTTAAAATATGGAATCCATTTTTTCAAATTATGATCCTATAAGTGGTATAAATTATTTTATATTTAATTTCACAGTTGGGATGACAAATCAAGTTTTTATGATAAATCATTTCAACATTTTGAGATGTTTTTATATTAAATTTCTAAGTTAATTTAATTATAATTAAATAAAATGAATTAATTGATATAAAATTGATCTAATAAAACATTAAAACCCATGAATAATTTAATTTTACTTTATAAATAAATGAGATGACAAACAGTTTTGTATTGAAATTTAGTATTTTTCAAAATCAATCAAAAACTGAAAAGCCTCATAAAAAATCAATAAAATCATAATTATATAATTTTTATGTTCATATTTAAAAAATAAGGTTTATTTTTTTATATTATATTTATAGAATTTTCCAACTTCGTATTTAAAATAGGTTCACCATTAAATGGATGTAAAACATATTTTATAAAAATATAGGTTTTTATGTGTAATATTGGGTTTCTACTTATCTTATGACTATCGAATATAGTGGATAAAAGTCAAAGATATTTTATCAAAGATATAATATATAAATTTACTTAAAATAATAAGTTAATATAAATTAATTTAACTTATCAATTTAAATTTCTTTTTTCACATGAAAATAGTCATTCATAAAAAATCTTTTTATACAAATTTGTTTCTATATTTATTTATTTTTATTAGGTTACAAGAAAAATAAACTATATATTTTTATAATTTAGTTAATAATGGTTATAAGAATTAATTTAATTAATATGTTATATTATATTATTTAAAAAAATATAAATTTAATAATAACTTATTGTGTGATTAGAACCGGTCATCATTGTTATGTGAGTTATTGAAGAAACCCATTATTTCATTTAAGTAAAGCTAAATGTAGTATCCCGTGTAGGGAAAGGTAGTTTTATTTCACATATGACATAAGTTTAAATTTAGGTTTTCCATAAGTTAATCTAGGAACAAAATTAAATTTATTAAATGATAAATCTTTTAAATTCTTGGGGTGTTACATTCTCCCCACCCTAAATAAATTACATCATCTGAATTTATACCTGATGTTGATAATACAGGGTTTGATATTAAGAAATTACATTCCCAAAAACACCATATTTTAAATATAATTAATGAAACATCTTTTTATTAAGTGGGATTGGGAAGTATGAAGGTCACATAATTATGGTCCCAAGTATAACAACATATGTGGGAAATAAAATTATGTACATTGAAGAAAATGGTAAACAACTACATTCATTGGCAACACTAATGTATGAGATAAATGTAAAATTAAGGGCCTCAAAATAATAAATTTGTGATGATCCAAAGGGCCATTTTATTCATCGTATATAAATGTAATTTGATAAAATTATCATATTAAGAACCATTTAGATAGTTGTAGAATTATTTCACCATCTAAGAATATAATTAAATATATGTTTCTATAAACATAATATTTTCCTTTGATAAAACCATGAACTATTTCTACTTCCAATCATTGAACTATAAGATTCACATGGTGAATTAATTTGTCTATCTCAAAAACCACATCCAATGTTCAACTTCAACCATTTTATAAAATCTTACATTTTCTAAAAGATTATGTTCCAACAATATAGAAAGAAGTTCAGCGAATTTCCCAAATGAAATTATCAAATAATATAAATATTTTTTTAATCATCACATATGAAACAATTTTATATGGTAAAGTAATTAAATACTATATTTGAAACATTCATTATACCTTATTACTTAAGTAAAACACATGTTATTGGATAAGTTCCATTTATATAATTTTTTTAAACTGTATAATTGATAGTATAAACCACTTTGTAGAAAAATCATTAATAAATTACAAGGTATTAATCCCATATACAAATCAGTAATTTTTTACCTAAATATTATCTCAACGTTAGGAACATATTAAATCTTATCATTTCCATAACCATGTTATTTCCAAAAAAGATTAACATACTACTGAAACAGTTTTCTTGGTTCCATTCAACATATGATCTCAAATCATTAAGAAAAAATATTGTAGTACAATCATTATATATATTATTATTCATATGATGAGAAAACATTCAAATAATATTCTTTTACAAAATATTTTTGAGATCCAAATATATAAGTACAGTAATCGTTCAACTTCAGTTGTGTCAATAACATATTCTTGGCCATGATCCCATAGCTTCTTATGAGGTATATTACCTTGACACCTGGGGCATTTTTCTCATAGCTCCACATATCATTATAATTATAACACTAAATATTAATGTTTTTCTTCTTCCCTTTTCATTCTTTTTCCTTGTGACCATTTCCTCCACATTTATAAAAAACGTTTAATAATTTCGAACATTTTATTAGGGTAAATTTGTCCACAGTTTTCATATGTGGTAAAATCCTTCATTCTCTTTTTTTCTTTTATTTATTACATTATATTACTTAATCTTATTCTCATGACTACCTTTGAATCTATAATACTTGTAGAATGATTTCTCAATATTTGTAGAACAATAAAATATTTCATTGTATGAAGAAATATATTGAGACACCAGTACCCTTAGGAGACATGGATTAAGACCTTAAATGAAGTGATCAATCTTATACTCTACATTATATATGAAATTTTTAGTGTACATTGATATCCTTTTAATGGTAGTTTAATACTATTCAACACTTTCTTCCTCATCTTTCACTAATGTATATTACTTTCTCTTTATCATAATTTAATTTTCATGAGGGAAATATTATTTTCAAATAATTTGTCTTTAAAATCATTCCATTCCATGAGTTCTATCTCTTCTTCTTCTTTGTTAATCTGGATCAACAAACACCATTGAACAGTATCACCATAGAGATAATAGATTGCATGTGTATCCTTTTCCTTTTAACTACATCATAGTGCCATAAATATCTTAACCAAATACATTATAAATTTTTCAGCCAAATTTTTTCAATAGTACCACTATCTTATGGGAGCCTATGTCGCATAAAGTGATCAAACATTAGGGAATCTTATTATCGAATAGGTTTCTCCATTCAGGAAAGGTTATGTAACCTAAAAATATTAATCTTCCATAATATATCCATTATATTATCCATTCCAATACATTCTATATCGACCTTCTCAGTAGGGAAGCCTTTATATTTTCCATGAGTATTGATACCATTATTCCTTCAGTGACCTATTTTAAAAAAATGGTGCATACTATTTTATTTTATAAAATTATGATTTTTGTATAATTCTAAATATAGAATTAAACTTATCATAAAATTAAATATTTATGTGTATCTAATCACATAATAATAAACATAGTTTATTTGGGGGTATCTTTACTTTAAAATAACTTATAATATTTTTTAAGAAAATGGGAATTATCTTATGTGTTTACCATGATAGTTTCAAACTAGGGGCGCAATAATTCCCATTGTCGTGTACCAAGTTACCCTTGAGTTAGGCCCCTTGGTACAAATGTTCCAAAAAAACATCCACCTATAGTATCCATACAGATATTTATTACTAGTAAGACCCACATAATATATACAATATCAAAATTATATGATTTTATTCTATATATATCCCCAATGTCTATCTTAGGCTTATGTTCCCTAATCTATGTTTTCTAAATCTAGTTTCCATGGTTTTTGAAAAACTTCCATTGATACCAAAAATAATTCCCCATCCCTAAAATCCGTGATATAGTGAATTATATTATTTCATTTTCATGATTAAAGGTAATCATATCCTAAATTACCAAACATTTTACAATTCATGGAAATCCAAATTAGATACCTTATATTTATTACAAAATTGAAAATAAAATAAAGAATTAAATAAGTAAAATCACTACATCCTTGAAACTCATTCATGAATTATTCATCATAATATAGGGAAAGGAAACATAGTAGTGTTGAAGTAAAATTATAATAAAGGTTGTGTAATGTGGAATAAAAAATGGACTAATGAGAACAGATCCAAATAGAAATTTAAGTAATAGATAACATGTTCCGTTCAAATAATTATATATGGAATAAAAAAAAGTTAAGGTAAATAACTGAAAAAAATTTCATTGAATAAATAAACAAAGAATAAATTGTATCTATATATTTTATCATATAAAAGTATCTTGGATAATATAAATAATAATTGATATATGTATGAAGGAAATTATTAACTATTAGACATCATGTCTGAGGAACATGAAAACTAATATCATTTAGACCATTCCAAACATTGTTTAAAACAATAGGTAGATAACCATTTAATTTGTCCAAGATATTTTTCTGAATATAATTTTTCAATTCATGAAGGTTCTATATAACATTCAAGCCCCTACAATAACTACTTTCCTAAATCATTCTTCATATCATGTGATCGAATTATTTAATAAAAAGTATGCTTTATAAAATATCCATATTGAAAACAAAATATGGATTTATTAATAAATCCTTAGTGGAGGATACATAAAAATAATAGTTTTTGACATTGATGAATGGAGATACCATTGATTGTTCATTGAAAACGTTTGTGAGGAAAACAATCTTTTAACATTCTAATGTTTCCAGTACAACGTTGAAAAATTTGAATCATAATATCAATTAAGAAATTAAATTAAATGAAAAATAAGAATATTAGGAGGATAAGTACATTCATGTAATAAAAAGTCAAACGGTAGTATATACTCCCTATAAAGGAAATTAGCTGATGAATATTACATAAGTTTCATTGGAATGTTAATTGGGAAGAAATCACTTACCTTGAGTCTCACTAGTCATTTGTGTATTTATATTCTTAGATAATAAAAATATGTTAATTATTTACTTTCTTCAGTACCTTTTTCATTTTTTCATAAATTTTATATTACTTATTACAATTTAATAAAAAACTACTTAAACAATTAAGTTTAGATCAGGTGTTTTGACCATTTTCGGTTTATGTGCCAAAAATGGCATTGGTAGGTCAACTATGTTCAAAGTGGTCATTTTATAAACATATATATAATAATTATCCTGAAATAAATATCATATTTATACATCAATTATAGTTTAAAAAAATAATTAAATACAATTATAAAAAATGAATCAATATTACCATCATGGAGGCAATAGGTGGTACGCACGCTTGAGTAACATTACCATTTTTCAATGATCATTATGGAAAGAAGGTAAGAACCATTAAATCCTTATTGATTTATAATTATATCATAGATACCATTTTATTTAATCATATACAATTATATATTTAATTATATTGATGTAAAATGAATCAAATCATGTTGAGGAGACAGTATTACATACGTCTATGACCGATTTTATCTCTTTTTAATGTGTGAAAAGTTTAACAAATAAAATGATATATAATACTTCATGAGAGTTACTTTTTTCATAAACGTAAAATAAATTTCATTTATTTCATTTATTTTTAAATAAAACTATCCTTTATGAAATCCATGAATCACGTGAATGAATAACATCACTTTGAGGAGGTGGTAGTCTACACTTCCCCAAACGATGTTATTGTATTCCCCCAAAATGGATAGAAAAAAAATATATGTTATATATAAAAATTACATAATACTTAAGAAACTATATATATCCTATATATAATATATATACGAAATTTCCACCAAAAGTTTAATCCATTAATAGTGGTAAAGGAAAACCAAAATCATTATTTCGCTAGGCAGTGGATATTTTTCCACGAAATATTAGTTCATTAACCAATTGAAGGAAGTGTGTGTTAGTGTAGGACTAAAAAAATTAATATAATATTGTTATATTTAGGATAATTATTTTAATATATTGTCATTAAATAAAAAAAATTTAGTTGGTAGAGAAGTAAAATTAAACAGAGGAGTGTTTGGAAGGATTTTACATCTTCTCAGGGTAACTCCTTTTGGTTTACACCAAAGGTAATTATTAGTCTGATTTATGGCCATAGTAAGGATCATATTATTAGGGGAGGGATTTTGGAATATAATAAGATTAGATTTTTCAAATTATAATGGGCTTAATAGGTGTGAGGAAGTTGGAGGGTTGTTTCCTTTTATTATAGTTGAGGAGGGGTGGCTTTCTTGTAAATTTTTGAAAAGGGAATTCCACCCACATTTTTCTAATATCATGTAGATACAATAATTATAAAAATTATATAAATAGTAGTATATTATCTAAATATGTAAATATAATAACTTTTTTTACAGGTTTCTATGTCATTTTTGGCCTTATGTTTATCATATAGTCTCTTATTATTAAAATTTCCCTTTTAAATGCTTTAATTAAATATATTAACTTTTACAAATATTTTGGGAAAAAATATGTTATAAATATTGAGAACTATAAATAATGATGATTAAAAATATTTTATCCATTTTTCTTCAATTCTGATCTCATGTTTAGAATTAATTAATATAAATTTAATAACATATACGAGATGACAAAGCGGGTTTTAAAATTAAATTTTTTTAGAAGATTCAGAAGTTTTTATATCCAATTTCAATGTGAAAATTATTCCAATGACATAAATTTGAATATTTGATATAAAATTTATCTAATAAATCATTAAAACAAATAAAAAATATAACTTATCTTAATAAATTAATTTTTAGAAAAGGGTTTTTTGAATTTAAATTAAGTATTTTAAATATTCCACTTAATATGAAACATATCATAAAAATACCAATAAAAAACATGAAGATTAATATTTAGTTCATATTTAACATATGATGTTTATTTCTTCCTATTATATTTTTAAATGTGTCTGAATTCATATTTAATGTACATTCTCCATTAAATGGAGGTAAAATAGATTTTATAAAATATAGGTTTTAATTGGAAATATTGGGTTCAATCTTATCTTATGTCTATAAAATAAATTCTATAAATGTAAAATATATTTTACTGAATATAATATATATAAATTTCATTAAAATAATCAAGTAACTGAAATTAATTTATCTTATTATGATATATTGTCTTTTGGGAATAAAAATAGTCTTTTTAAAATCAATCCCTTTATATCCATTTGGTTTATATATTTATTTATAACTAATATATAAAAAATGAATTCAACTATATATTTTAATAATTTATTGAATCATTTTTATAGCATTAAATTTACTTTAATTTTATATATTATTATATTTAATTATAATATTTTTAACAATATATTTTTGTGTGGTAAAACTCGGTCTTCTCTATTATGAAAACCATCGAGTGAATTCATTGTTGCATGTAACATAAGAAAATCATGGTGTTCCATATTGAGAAACCAAAAATATATATATTTTGTAACATAAGTTTAAACTGAAGTTTTTCAGATGGAAATCTAGAAAAAAATTATATTTACTAAAAGGATAATGTTGTAAAGTCATAGAGTGTTTCACTTATTTCTTAAGAATTGATCATGATTGTTTACTTATATATATATATATTTCAAAAATTCTATAATATTATTCCACCCACAATATAATATATAAATTATATAGTCCCTGTTTATATAATCATGGATCTTTTTGGCTCAATAATTCATATCGTATACACTACCAACAAAATCTTTTTAAAAATATGTGTTGTTAAATTATTCCCCCATCAAGGAATTTCAAAATCAAAATTACATGTTATAGACTAATATAAAATTATGTGAGGATAATTCTTCTTCTTGGATTCTTCTAGGTCCCTGGTTTCCTCATCATAGTTATGTTTATTCCGTAGTACATTGACTAGGAGAGTTGTGATGTTATGATGGACTTTAAATCTACATTTCATGATATTTACCATTTTCTCCTCAAAAGATAGATCATTGTCCAACAGTTCTGCCAATTAATTCAAAACATTTTATGGATTTAGTATCTACATCATTAATAGGGATACATGTAATAAATAAAGAAAACTATGATGGTTTAGTAAGAGTGGTAGATGAAAATCCTGAAATCAAATGGGATCAAGATTTCCAATGGGTCTTATATACCTAAGGAATTGACTACCATTTATTTAAAATTTCATGACACTATCACATGGGTATAAGTTTAGAAACACTTTATTCATGACCTCAATATCATGGTTTCTGTTATGTTTTTCAGCATATAACTTTTTTCAAATCTGGGTAGTCCTGATGTGTAATTGAATGGTCCTGAAGTTTCCTAAAACTAATTCAACAATTTATGGACCCAATAACATGCATTCAACAAATTCATCTTGACATGTATGTCTCCTACATCTATTCCCATAAATGGATTTATGAGGATACATTGGGATACATGGGTAGAAAATATTTTTATATGAGAACTTGACCAAAATAATAGTTTGATCTTATACACCTTTGATGACTATTGACATGTTGACAACAAAAATTCTAATGATTGAATAGGATGATCATTTTGGACATAATTGTGGCGGTGATAAGTCATAGTATCATTGATATTAGTATTTAGAGCATGTAGGAGGCTATTTCAAAACTTAATGTAAATTATTTTATCTGTATCATATATAATTGATAGTGGTGTTCCATGCATCCTCACCACTACACTAATGTATATCCATGAAAGTTGATTGAGTGTAAAGTACTATAGAATTACAATGAATTGATTAGTCATTGTAAGATAATCCACCAAAAACAATATTAAATTACTCCATATTTATGTATTTTGAAGTATAATGAAAAACTCCATGGTAATGTTTTCTCATTTCCATTGCTCTATAGGTAATAGTTCTTACATCCCCTTATAATTTTTATACTTTAAGACTCAACATGATGAATACCAAAAAAATTGTTGTATATATTTTTATTCCCTTACTAAAATTCTCTTACTAATAGTAATATGAAATATCTCAATAAATATTCATGCTCCATGGGTGGATGTATAAGTCAAGCTATGTGCACCCTTCGACATTTCCTTCTTGATATCAGGATTTGATGATACATATAACTTTTTCCCAATTAGTAATACTCCTTCATCAATTTTTAACATTGAGTAATTACATTTTTATATACATTCCTCCTTATTTTAAAATTCTAAATCATATATTTGACCATCCTTTAACATTTCTAGAAAGAATGGTTGATTATTCATTTTACAAAGTAATAATGATGTTCCTTCTCTTACAAATCATAACTCAATCCCTTTCATGTCTAAGAATTTTGGATCATCCTCAAACTCCATCGTTTATAATATTGTTGGATCCTTTCTATATAGAGAGTATTACACTTTATTTTCATTAAAATGATTTTAGTATATTGAGATTTCATAGTCCATTATCAACTTTCACCATCTTCACATATGAATATTAATCACTTTATTTGTGAATATATATTTGACGCTCTTATGGTATTTGTATATTCCAAAGTTATCCCTAAAGAAAAAATTTCACCACATTTTTAATGTTCATATCATTCTATCTAACTCTATATCATGTGTTCCATATATCTTCCCTTGAAGATTTAGTTTCCTTAAGTCATAGGCTATCACATTATTATTATATATTATTATAATTCCAAAGATCCTTTTTGAATCATCAATGTATACCAATAATTGTTCCAAAAATTAAAAAACCATGTAGACTAGAAATGTGACAAGATTATTTTTTAATTACATAAATATTTCAAGACTTTCACTAGTCCATACAACTATTACCCACTTTTTTATTATCTAGGGTAGTGGTTTTGGAAATCATGATATTTTTTAGACAAAATTCATAGTTTTTTTCAATCAAGTGATTTCTTGTATGGTCACCCTTGAGGTTTTGTTAAGAAGGATTAGTATTGTTATAAATATTTTTTATTAAACATTAATATATTTATCATATATTATATAAAATGGGTTATAAGGGTTATCCAATAGAAGTGTTGGATATTATTTCACTTTTTTTACATATGATATAAAAAAGTTCAATTTTCTCATTGATAATATGACATTAGTGAAATTGATATATTACAATATTTCATAAAATAATGAACAATATGTGATGGGTATTATGTAAAATGTTATATCTATAAGTTGGTTATGTCATCACACAAACATTGTTTTCATCTCAATATTGTCATTTTGGTATTTGGTGAGGCACTTTGCATAGTGTTCATGGCACTGTTTATCAAATCATATACATTATAAGATATTTCTTATAAAGATTATGATTCTTACATTGTATTCAACAATAATTTACTTATAATTTCTTATAATTATATTCAGGGGGTTCTAGAGTAATATTTTGGTATTATAAGTTTTATTAAAGGATAGTTTATTATTACAATTCATTAAAAATTTAGATTCATAATTCAAAGGTTTTGAAACATTTGAAATGAATAAAAGGATTATAATTTGTTTTTTTAAAATTCACCTTTATGAAAGATCATTTATTAAGAGTTAATATTGTTTATAAGACGATTTCGGGATAATTCAATACATATTCCTATATCTATCTAGAGAAACTCTATATTAAATATTTATTTTTACCTCTAACTTTAACACATCTGTGCTATTTGGTTGGGGGTGAAGAGAACTCTGACCTATAAGTAATATTGGTGATTTATATAACCATTTGGTATATTTTGAGGTGAGAGTTAATTGGTTATTATTTTTGGAACTCATTCTATAACATATTTAAGAAAAATGTTTGGATTGAATCAAAAATTAAATGGTATGTTATTAAAATATAAATATTTCAATCAATAAAACATAGAATGGTAATTTCGGATATGTTTTAGATGGTAATTCAATTGAATTTTGATAACCACTTCCCATACCTAACACAAAAATAAAAATGGTTGTCTTTAAAAGGAATACATGGTTAGGAGAACCAACTAAGATAGGGAGAACCATGGATCCTACAGTGAAAGAGTAATGCTCCCCTTAGCCATGAAAATTAAATATCTTGATGAAAATATATCATTTATTAACCCTACATGAGGATATAATCCCTTCATGAATGATGGAATACATGTAACACTGGTGGCGGAATATACAAAGTCAACATTTTTTTGTCTTATAACATAACACCTAGACAATCATAATGGTGGTTTACATTCTTGGACACATTTTAAAAGAAATGAGTGTTTGAATAATAATAAAATAAAATTTTGTGTCTTGTAATATTTTGACACTACAATGTTAGGGATTTTGGTCCACTCATATAATGACTTTATAAAAGTAAAATACTAATAAAACACTAATCACTTTACCGAGTTGGAATTTTAAACCTTAACCTATGGGACTTGTGTCAGGTGTCACACAGGTTATCTGTTGCGCCAGAACTCTATTCACATGAAATTCAACATTGTATATCATGAAGTGAATGCAATCACTTATGGATTTTAATAATTTATTCAAATTTACTTTTGTAATCCAATTATAATGTTATTTATTGAATATTTTGTAATTTGTTTATATATATATAAACTTACAATTTATATTGTATATTGTTATATAAACTGTCCATGAATACTTAATAATTTATCCTTAATTATGAGGTTATTCAAATACTTTTAATGTCATACGATAATGTTAAAATATATATTTTATATATTTTAATACAATAAATGATGTTTAAATATGGTATATCTCTTATTACATGATTATTTATTGAATTTAAATTCTTATATTAAACCAAGAAATTTATGTCATAATACTATATCTCTCTGAGAGGTATACTTATATTGTGTGAAACATAAATTGAAAAAATATATAATTATATCAATATCAAATTTCATGATATAGATATTTTGTATACATTTATATTTCAATATATTAAAAACATGTTACAATGTTTGAATATATTTATGATCCTTTCAAAAAAAGTGTGAAATTAAAAGAGATATTCCCAAGAACCAAATGTTTCATTGTATGACTTGAATTAGTTATAATATATTAATTGTATCATGTTGTAGGGTTTATTTGGACTATTATGATATATGTTACTACTACTACATATCTTGATCATTTTATGAATGTTATCATACATTTTCCATTAACAGCATTATATCATTTTTCAAATGTATTTTAAATGTGAGGTATAAATCAAAATGATAATCAATGATTAATGAGACATATTTTTGTCATATTTGTACATTAATAAATGTATAACAAAAAATCAAAAATAAAGTCAATGAAAAAGAAAAACATATTATTTGTAGATCCTCCTCACATAATATCAAATGGATTTAATACAATACCTAACTCTCATTATATTATCATATGATTAGCTTTAACAATCTTTGGAAAAATATTGGATAATATATTATTTTGTATTTACATTGTAAACTGTACCAGGTGTAAAAACAAAAAAAAATTGGTTTGACTAATGATTCAGATAGTCAGTGGATCCCCGGTATATGTAAGATTTGTTTTGAGGTAACTTATGGATCTTCATAAATTATCTAATTATTGAATCATCTATTTAATATATTCTCTATTGATACATATAATTTTATTCATTATTTTAATTTATTTGAAATGTTTTTTATTAGATATTTTTTTGATTTTTTCTTTTTCTAAATTAGAGTTTCAATATATATTGGACATCCAAAATACCCATCAAAAATATCAAAAGAAGTACTGCTATATCTATTGATTAACTGTAATGCATTAAAATTATAATGTAATAACATTATATTCAATAAATGTATAGAACACAAAACCAAATATGTAAGTGAATATAATATCTTGATAATTTATAATATATTTTCTATTTTAAATAAATTAAATCTAAGATATATATTTAAATTCAAATAATATTTTCTTATCTTAAAATGCAAAAATGACTTTCTTTGATGACTTCTGTTACACACAATACTGAGATCTGCTGAAGAAAAATATGCTAATAAAAAATTATTTTTTAATATAATATGTTATAACTAAGCTGATAAATTTTTGGATATGAATAGTATTAATGATCTTATGAAAATATATGGTTTTTAAAAATATAATATAATATCATTAGTTACCAATCAATTAGAAACCAAAAAAATAAACCAGTAGAACATAAAGGACATATTTTCATTTTTATACTCATAATGATATTTTATGATAAAAAATTATATTAATTACAATTAAAGAATTATATATTTTATTTAGTCATTAAAATAATTTATATATTCATCAAATATCTATTATAATCATTAAATAATAATATCTTGAGTTTCTTTCATATAAATAGTAGTTTTCAAAAAAATAAATATTACCACCTTTTAATTGAGAACATATTTTAAATCTAGTTTTTTGAATTTTAATATATTTTATATTTAAATATAATTTTTTTAAATGTTAACATTAAAATTATAATATGGTTAATTTTGGTTATTTTTCTATTAGGTTTTACATTTTTTCGAATAACTAAAAATACTAAATTTTAATTCAGAACTACATTTTCATAAAATATATTTTTAGTGTTGAGATATATGTTTTATTTATTTTAATTTTTATTTCGTTAAATTTTACCAATATTAATATAAATTAGTTCATTTTATTAAATTTTACTTTTAAATTGAATATAATAACATAACTTTTGAACATTTTACTTTAAAAACTCGCTTTACGTCTTGTTTGTGGGATTATATTTTAACTAATTTCATTCCTTTTTTCATTATAACTTATAAAATGGATTAAATATTTGGATTAATTGTAATTTATAATTTCTAATAATTTAAACATAATATTTATACCCAATATATTAGTTAATGTAATTATTATTTATTATAGTGATTAAGAGAAATATTAACTTATCATGGGACTAACATTATACACAAGGGCCAAATCGACCTAGACAATTGTCCAAAATACATTGTATATATATATTTATTATTTATATTAAAATTATTATAATTTTTTTCATTATTGGAGACACATTTTTTAGGAAAGACGTGGGTGTAATTATTTTTTCACAAATTAATAAGAATATCATTTCTCCTACACTATTAAATTGAATTCACCCCTCCCACAATCTTACACCTTTAAATCTATTTTTCTATACCAATATATACTAAAATAATCTAAAAACATAACTCATGTCATCCTATAGGGATACCTTATGTCATAAGTCAAATCTAGGAATCCCATTGGCGGGAACCAAATGGAGTTACCCGAATAAGAGGTAACATCCTTCCTCATTAATGTTTTTTTTATTTTTATTCCCCACCCCCACAACACTTCATATTACATTTTTATAAAATAAAAATATAATCATAAATATAGTAATATTATGTTATTATAAATATTTTACCTACACTTATACACACTTACATCTAATGGGTAACAAACATAGTGTTTACGTGTACGGTGGACTGTCGCCTTACGAAAGGATGATTGTTCATTCTCCATTTACAACCTATCATGGTTGGAATTATCATGGAAATGCTATTTATAAATGATATATATTATATTTATAATTTATTTATTCTTATTTAATATTTATATAACACATACCTTAATGGTTTCTAATTTTTTGGAATGTGATAACATCATTTGTGAATGTGAGGACTATCGCATTATCAAAGCGATGTGATTCATTCACGCTATAAATGGAATGTTTAAAGGATAGTTTTAATACTCATATGTAACATATATGACCAACTTTTTATAACTAAATTATAATTAAAATACATATATATATTTATATCATTCAGTTTTTATTATTTTAATTATGAAAAAGAAGTGAAAAATTAGTACAAAAACCTTATTTATATCGGTTTTTAGATTTTTAACATCGGTTTTGAGGTGACGTTATTCAGAGAAATGTTAAAAAAATATTATTTTTATATTGTTTATTTAATTAGAGAATTTAAAAAAAGGTTTTTTTGGTTTTTAATGTCCATCTATAAAAAACCAACATGAATGAACTTCTTGAAATGATGATAAATAGTAATTTTTTACATGGGTTTTTAAAAAAAACTGATTATAAAATTCATTTTTTACATCTGTTATTTAAAAATCTGTGTTAAATGTAATTTTTAACATTGGATTTAAAAATATGGTGTAAAACATGTTAACCATCTTTAAATAATCTCCAATGCTTTGATTTTACTAGTCATAGAGCTCAAACTGAGTTACAGATTAAAAGTTATGACAATCAAAATATTGATATATTTTTTTCAAGGAAAGATTGTATGAGACAACCATAGTTTCTTCTTAGACGGAATTATATAACACGAAGGAATATTCTTCATTTTACCAAAATATAAATCATAATCCATCATTATAATTAAATAATAATCATTAAATGGAATATCAACAAAGAATACTACTCATAAAAAATATTAATCAAGGAAAAATAATAACAAATATCTTAACGAGATCGTGGAAAGAAAATAATATATTCACGTGGAAGTGAAAAAATGTATACTCATTGGAATGATAATGGTTGAATGAAATAATCGTTAAATGGTATATCAATTAAGAAAAAAAATAAAAAAACATAAATCATGGATAAATAATTAAAAATACCTCGACGAGATCACGGAAAGATGAAATAATTGATTCACGTTGAAAATAAAATTATTTGAGTTGGGGTAATGATGGTGGTTGAAATAAATGATTGTTAAATTATGATATGCGTATATTGAAAACTTATAATTAAGATGATAAAAGAAAATGTGGTATTAAAAATTTTAGGCGGAAATTCAAAATTTAAATGCGTGATGTAAAAAAATTGAAATTTATTATTGTTGGGATATTAAATATATATTTCAGATCGGTTTAATGATAAACATCATTACAAAAAATTAAAATTATCACTTATTTTTCACGCCGGTTATTAAATAACCGATGTGAATGATTAATTTTCATGACTTTTTCACAACAGTTATTTAATAACTGATGTATAAAAGTTATTTTCAATGTTGGATATTTAATAAAAGATGTGAAAAGTGTTTAGAAACATGTAGTTCATTTCTCAAGCTTCTATTGGATAGGACATATAGCTCAAACAAAGATACAGATTAAAAGTTATGGCCTTTAAAAAATGGCATTCCATATCACTTGGTTTTTAAATAATCAAATTCTGATGACCACAACTTATGATCCGTAACACCGTTTCAGCTCTATAACCTATCAAATAGAAGCTTGAAATTTGAACTAAATGTTTGTAAACATTTTTCACACCAGTTATTAATTAAGTGATATTAAAAATACCTTTTAACGTTGGTTATTAAATAACGAATGTGAAAAATACCGTTTAAGGCCAGTTATTAAATTTCTAATGTGAAAAAGTAATGAAAATTTATTTTTAGAGTTAGTTGTTCCAAACCAATGTGAAAAACTTGTTAAAGTCTAATTTTCACAATGGTTATTATATAACTTATGACAACCCTGCTTTTATTAGAAGCTTACACATGATTTATTACATAAAACATCACTTGATTCAAAAAGAAAATCGAGAGGTTTAGTTTCATTGGGGATTAGGATCATTACATAAAAACATGAAACATGAAATACAACATATTTATTGAAAAAATCCTTTACATGACCACTACATTCCCTTGTACTTAGCATTGCATTGGATAACCTAAGGACATGCATAAGAAAAGGGTGAGCTATAAAGCCCAGTAAGGGAGTACACATAGAATAACATGAGGATTACAATACATTTTAGGCAATAGGCGTATCAATATATCATAAGAGAAACATGAACATAAATTCTTGATAAAGCTTGATAATCATAACATTGAAATGTGGCAACAACACTTAACATGGAATTAGCATGATCCAAGGCTCATTGCACATGGAGAGTGAGTAAATCCTCATTGCACATGAAGCACGAGTAAACCCTCGTCGCACTTGAATTAGCATGAGTCAAAACTCATTGAACATGACATATCATGATACTATACTTTACCCAATGCATTAAATCACTATAACGGCACACCCTTCTTAAACATTTCATTTCATGCATAAGTGTGCCACATGGATCATAAAACATGGATTCATAAAACATCATCATTTATTCCACGATAATGGAATGTGGAATTCATAGATGAAACTTTGAAATAAATAAATGGTGCATAAAGGTGGATACCCAATATGGAGAAATGGGAATGGTATCCACTACACAATGGCACTGGCTTAGAAAATCAGTGCGATTTCGGCAGCATAACTGCGTGACATAAGAATTCATAAAAATGGTTGATGAGAGAGAAAGGGGTTCCTCATCATATTTACATGTAATAGACAGTAAGGAGGTCATATATATACATGTCCCAACAATTTTAATGGAATTTAGATACATGATACAAAATTATTGCTTGAATGTAAAAGAAGAGAGAGATGTTCCTTTCGGAATTTCGGCATAGTAACGGGTGTACATGGGATGAATTTAATGAGAGATAAAGGGGTATCACATCATTCAAACAATAATAAGGTAGTATTGGGGAGGTTATAAACCATTCCCTAACATTGATAATTGAAAATAAAAGAGCAATACAACTTAAGGAAAATTGGAAAAAATTAGAAAGGAAGAAAAAAACCCTTAATTAGAAGTGTGCTTCCAAAGGCTATATAGAGGCTTGTGAGAGTCTTCTTGGGAGCATGGGGCACCTTGGGAGGATTCTAGAGAGAGTATGGCAGAGGTTGGACGAACTCCAAGTGATTTTAGTGGGGAGGAAGTGGGAGCTTGGGTGGGTTTATATAAGAAGAGTGAGGGAATTCTTTATTATTTAGGTTTGGGTCCCCTTACATTAAATAAATCCAAACCACAAACCATCCCATGGGTTTTGCCCATGTTTTTTTGGAAAAGGAAAGAGTAAATCAATATTTTATAAGGCCAAAGTCCTAAATTCATAAAATATTTGGGTTGATTATGTGGAGGTGAGTCACACTCCCATTGAAATTAATTTAAAAAGCCAAGGTGTTGAATAAGTCTTGAGGGGTCCATTAATGCTTTGAAAAGTAATTCAAACAAACCCAAAATCACATTATTAAAATGGTAAAACATATATTGGCCGAACATAAATATTATAGTATTTTATTACATCACTATTGGGTCATTAATATGTCATAAAACACATTATATATTTAAACGGTATTTAATTTTTACCCAAAAATTTGACTGTCTCATAAAATTATGAAAAATTTACCGTTGGATGATTTCGATGTCCGGATTCCAGAAATAAAATTTATTTTATCTAAATAATTTTCTAAATATGTTAATTTTCACTTTTAAAATAAAAACCAACATTTATCGAAAATACACTGGTTTTGACAGAAATGGCTTTTAAACTATAATATAAAATTTTAATTGAATTCATAAAATGATAAGATCATTTATATTTAATAAAAAATAATTTAATATTATTATTATTATTTTATTAATATATTTATTAATTCAAAAATCCCTTAATTTAATAAAATATATTTCTTAATTAAATAACAACTAAAAACACCATTTGTACTTTAAAAACTATTTACAATGTATCAAAAATGACTAGAAATTATATTCATTATTATATACAAAAATAATGTACATGAACATAGTACTACTTATTTGTTATATATCCCCTTAAAACAGCTGCATAAGACTTAAGGGTAAGGTGTGTGATGGTGATCGACTCTTGGTGTGGCTCGGATAACATCGCTCGAGTGGTAATTTCTATCAACTTCCACTTCTCCCGTAGACGGTCCTATTCGAGCATGACATTATGATGCTCGGCTTGGGCTTGGTCAAGGGAGATGCCCAATGACACCACCTCTTTTCCGAGCTCTGAAAGATGGGCTTCGTATGGGGTAATTCTACTGGATGAGGCCATCACTTCCTTTTCCTGAGTAAATTGGATTTCTTAAAGTCCTATATTTATACTAATCATGTGATTACTGTTCAAAATCTATATTAGCAACGGTCAAAATTCTTAATATAAAACCAATGAAGTTGACATCTTATAAAAATATTTTTCATAAAGAGACATTTAACTGGATCAAGAGGGATTCTCCATTAATGAAACTTTGGGTCGTTACATAACTGATGTGAAAAATCAGAGAAAATATATTTTTCACATAGGTTCTTATATAATTGATGCAAAAAATAGCAAAAATGGATTTTCACGTCTTTTATATAATATGCAACATAAAAATTTATTTTTCGATATTTTCACATCAGTTCTAAAAAATCGGCATGAAAAAAGGATACGTATAAAATAGTTTTTTTTCTTGTGAAAGTAGTGTTCATGCGTTCGTACGACCTATCGTCTCCATGAATGGTGCATTTTATTTTCTATTTATAATTGTTATGGATTATCAAAAATGAAAATATAATGAAAATATATGATAATTAATTTTTTTAAAATTCTGAAGTGACCGAAATCATGATCAACGTAAGAAGAAAAAAATTACAAGTAAAAATAGACACGAGAAACTGGGCAATTAACTAATGAAACAGTGAAAATAATAAAATATTATTGATAAACAATTAATAATATTTTTTAAGAGATCCATATATGATATTATAAATATGATTATGGTTATGGTATAAGTTATTGAAATTCTTAAAATCATTATAAATAATTTTAATAGATGTTCACCTGAAAAGAAAATGAAAGGTAGGAAATTCCTGTGTAACTTTTCGTTCTGTGAGGCGTACACAATTCTCTCCACTTACGTCTTTTGTATGGTGTATCTAATGAAAATTTTGATTTATTCTAAAATAATGTTTTATATATTTATTTTATTTAATGTTTATTTTTATGTTTTCTCATGCATCTGGCTTATGATTCCAAATTTACCTAGTGGTAACGTACTTCATCTCAATTTTTATTTGTTGAGAGATACATTATTATTATGCACCAAATTTCATATAAATGGTGTACATACTGCCAATTTGAAATATAATATCTTTATTAATTAATTATTCATGATATTTTGAGAATGTATTTGAATAATTTCATCAATTGTGATTTTGAATTATGCATTACAAAGTAGAAAATAATTTCATAACCAATTTTTTTGGGTTATCATACTTATTCGCTTTCATTAATAATATGCTGATATAATTTTAAGAACATTTTCCCCTGTATAATTTTATTTACCCCTTTTTATTCTTATTTACATTTTAGAAACATTGTATTTTTATTTATTTACTCTCACATCAATGTTATGGGATTTCAAGGGTTTACTTACCAATATCTTTTTGATTAAGATTATTTACACTTGAATTTCAATCAGAGGACATTATTGGATAATTAAGTAATAAAACATTTAATTTTCATCTCCTAGGGTTATTCATGACCTTTTTCATATATTAATACAATTTTGCCACAATTTTTTACTGAAAATAATTTATAATTTTTTTTAAGAAAACAAGACTTTATTTATCACCTTTTCAGAGAACATGTTTTATTTTAAAAACCATTTTTTCTATAAAGGGTTTCAAACATGTTTTAATAATTTCTAAAATGGGTTTTCAAATAAAAATTCACCATTTTATTCTTTTACAATTTATTTTCAATGTGATCTTCTTATCACTATTCAAATAATGAATTCGTCTAAACTTTTACAATGCAAAATGAATGTTCTTTTTACCTTGTATAGTATATATGGACTTACTCAATAATATATATTTGGAGATTATATTGCATATTTAAAGGTAACATTTTAACGAAATTTTTTTTAAAAGTGATTTAAAAAAAATATTTTGAATATGTTTTTCAAAATGATAAGGATATTTTCCACAAGAATATTTTTAAAATACTTATTTGTAGTTTTTTCATTTATGAAATTCAATAACCCTGATTCTTAGTTATCCTACAATAAGGAAATATTGATAAATATATATTCTTTACTCAATAAGGATATTTTATAGGGCACAATTTTCAGGAATTGGATTCATTATTCAGTATATGAAGTGTTATTTGGATTGGTATGACATGGGTGGGTCTGGTTATAGATAGCCCTTTAATGCATCAGTATTCTAACGGGATGATTCATTTGTATAGCCTAAGATAATCGGAATTTCAAAAATTATATTATAGAAATTCTTTTAAAAGTTTGTTATATTAAGGGTTCTATGTAACTAGAAAAAATAGAATCCAATAAGAAATTATTTCCTTCATTTTGATTTAGTAATTATATATCCATGAGATTTTACATCAACATATCTATGGATGCATTTCATTCTCTCTTCAATGATCAAATAGCATATGTTTTAGTATTTCACCCTTCCATATTGATTTTTCATTTTCTATTAATTTTAATGGAATATGTTTCTAGTTTTTTACCTTTCTATAATATTCTTACACATAGTTAATATTTTATTGATTGCATGGAATTTTTCTTCAGTTATTACATATATATATTGAATATTATAATTGAATTATTATTTATTCTGTTATACCATACCCTTACTGAGTATTTGGGCTCACCAATATTTTGATTCATTCCATAGGATTCCATGAACTGTACTAAAAATGATCTGAAATGATATCATGGATATAATAAAGTTATCCTTAAATAAAAAACAAATAATGTTGCAATTAATGTATTCATTTTTAATACATGAATCATGTATGTATATATTTTACCTTGATTACTAAACTATTCTTTCATGTAGAATTTGACTGATTTTAATCATTTATATATAATGGAGGTAGACTCCAGAACTAGGAATATGGGGTTGGATCATTATAGTTGGTATTATAAAAAGATTAGTAGTAACATTGGGAACCATATTTAGGGAATCATATATAAGAGAACATATCCCAAAGGTAGACTTTGGGGATAATTATATAATAAAATCCTAGAATTTTGTTAATTTAGAGATTATGTGGGTCTTCTTAGAAATAAATCCATATCTGGAAAATAAAAGTGGAAATGGTTCTGGGATATATGTATCTAGGGGGAAAAACACTAACAAGGTATGTTAATCCAACCTCGAGTGTAACATGGTACAAAACAATGGGACTTACCGTGCACATGGTTTGACCCTCACAGGGGGCACACATAGAATAAATCAAATTTTATTTACAACACATTATGAAATATATTTATATATAATGAGAATTAATAACCTTGGTTACACCTATGGTGTTATAGATAGAATAAATGGTTTTATGATTTAGATATCTTATAAATTATTACAAAATTATATCTCTATGAATAATGTTACTCACACAATATTTTTCTTCTTTATTTGATGGCTAAAACCCAAATGGATACGCGTAAATATTGAACATGAATCAAAGGGTTTTGACAATGAGTAAATTTTTTTGATGTTTTTAGGAGTGAAAGATATCATGTTCATATCTATTTAGTTTTCAAAAAATATGATTAACAACATATACCTTAATAAACTACCAAACTCTCCAAATAAGAAAATTATGGAGGTTTCGAAGTGCTTGAATGAAGGGGACCGTTGAAAAAAGAAGTATTCATATACATCATGCAAGAAAATTGGAAATAGACACCCAAGAATGTTTCTCCATGGAATAGATAAATTCTCTATCTCTGGTAAAGAAGGATATTAAAAATGATTTATATTTGAAAAATAAAGAGCATGATGGAAGGAAATAAAACCCTTCCCAAGGAACCATTTAGGGGTCATTTCCCTAAATGTGGGAATGTTTGAAATTACCCAAGTCATGACCCTCTTATAAATGATAAAGTCTAGAACATGTAGGGAACTATATAGAAATAAGTGGAAGAAGTATTCACATATTAATGTTGTATTAAAAACCTTAGTTAAAAGGGAATTTAATTATTATATTTCATAGATTTATATCATAATTTTTCTAAACATCATAGGAATTATATTAATATGGTTTTAGAAATATAAAACATGTATACTAGGTGAAAACCAAATAATTCATTCAAGGGTATCGGTCTTGGACCAATGACCAAAAGATTATAAGTGTTTCACACCAACCACTTACATAAATATTTCTTGGTTAATTTCTCAATGTTTTTAGTAAAAACAAATTTATGAATAAATATTAATTATTAACAAATAATATTACATTAAGGTTTAGAGATTAATTTATAAACCGTATTAATATTTTAGAATACGTAGAGATAAATTTTTAGACATTGTACACTGATATGTGACTTAATATCAATTGAATGTGTTTTTTAGTTCCTTAGGAATCGAAGTTAATTATTTGGATATCCTTTTCTATATGTAATGGATAGACAATAAATTTATTGAAGAACAAACCAAGGATAAAATTTTGTTTATATAAATGTATCAAGAATGTAAATTTTGTATACCTATAAGAACTAAACTAATAATAAACATATGAAAATGATTAGAAAGAGAAAACTTTTATCCTGATACCTTAATTATTGTGGAACTGATGGCCTTTTAAATCATTATATATTAATTGTTTTGGGTACCCCAACATTATATTTATCATTGAACTGTTTTTGATTGATAATCTCAATTACTCCTTATAAATATTTATACTTTTCCTCCATGTACTTATCTCCACTTTCCCCTGATATTCTCTTATATAGAGACCTGTTAATATATTGGACCACATAACATTTGTACTTCACATTTACTCTTTTCTGGAGGTTTTTTATAAACCCTTCTCATGATTTAGGATTTAAACACAATAAATATAACTCAATTTATTACCAAGGTGTAATTTAAATTGTGAGGAACCTTTTTTTAGGGCGGGGAGAAAATGATTCCCTAAATTTCTAAATAACACTGTATTAAACATCATGTTTCTCACAAAACATCAAGTATGTAATGAAATATAATATAATGATAATTTCTTATATACATATTATTTTAAATATATTAAATATATGATATATCTTTAAATATATGAAATATTGAGTAACCTTGTGTCGAATTAAATAACTACTTTCTTCAATGACTTTAATACATTAAAGAAAAAAAATTTCCAAACAAAAATATGTTATTATTATTTAAAGTAATAAGATATAACCTATCCATTAAATTAGTGGTTATGATTATTATTAAAAAAATAAAAATATATGGTTTATAAAAATATAAGATGAATTTATTGGTTAACAATTACTTAGAAATGAAAATATAAAATAGAACATGTAAAATATATTTTTTAGGATAAAATGGTGTTTTATTTAAATAAATTAAATAATTACAATTAATGAATGATATTAATGAATTATATATTTTATTTATGTAATGAAGTATTTTTATATTGATCCAATATTATTGATAAGCATAAGATAAGAATAAATATAATTTCATGCTAAGAGTTTGTATTTTTATAAAAAAAGAAAATTATACAAGATTTCAATGGAGATCCTATTTTAAATACCATTTTCTGAATTTTCTTAAATTTAATAAGGCTAAATAAACATAATTTTTTATATAGTAACATAAAAATTAGCTTTGGGTGAATTTTCAGTATAGTATGCGACGATTTAGTTTTTTGATGAATAGTAAAAAATACTGAATTTTAATAGAAAATTTTTATTATCTACTTAATTTATAGTTTTAAATTATATTTTTAAACTGTTTTAATGTTTAGTTAGATTAATTTTAAATATATTAATCTAAATTATGTAATTGGAGTAAATTTTACTATGTTAATTAATATAAATTGATAACAAACTTTTGAACATTTTACTTTAAAAACCCTCTTTATCATCTCATCCGCGAGATTAAATTTAATTTATTTTTTGCCACTTATTTTATTTTAATTTGGAAAAATGGATTCAGTATATTTAATCATAATAATTTATAACATATAATATGGCAATATTTTTTACCATCAATATTAGGGAATTTAATTAAAAATAATTATAATGATTAAGAGAAAACTTTTCTTTACAAGTCTCTACACCTTAAACTTAATTTCTAAAATGGACATGGAAATTTTATTAATTCGATTATATATCAATATGTATACCCAGTCCAACATTTTCATGAATTATGATCAGTATTGGCGACACTTTTCATTGCAGAAACATCAGTTGAATTCCCTTTTCAGAAAAATCTAAGAATGCCACTCCACCTCCACAATAACAAGGTACTAACCCCTCCCACTTCCTTGCACATTTAAAGCCATTTTTATCTCTCTTTATCTTATATAATAATCTACAAACATCCATCCCCTAATAACATAATTATTCTATTTATCATTATGAAATCCCTTTTTCTAAAACCAAAAGGTTTTACCTGAATAAGATCTAACATCTTTCCTCATGCTCTTTATTTTTATTTTCACTCTACACCCCCTCTACTATTCATATTACTTGATTATAAAATATTTAAAATATCATAAATATACTTATATTTTTTATTCTATAGTTTTTACCTAAAATAACACACATATCTATCTAATGGGAAATGAACATACCGATTATGTGTATGGAAATCTATCACCCTGTGAAACAATGACTGTTCGTTCTTTCTTTACATTCACTCATTATGGGAATAATGATAGAAAATATGTTTATTATTTGATATTTATAATATTTAAGATTTATTTATGATTATGAAATATTTATATAACACATACTTTTATGCTTTCCATTATGTTGTAATATGATAACATCATTTGTGGAATTGTGGACTAAATTTTCCACAAATCGACGTGATTCATTGACACTATACATGGAGTATATACAGTATGTTTTAAAAAAAATGTAACATATATGAAATATATATCATACTAGAATAATAATCTAAATATATATATATATATATATATATATCATTTATTCATCATTTTTTTAAATACAATAAAGAAATAAAAGTATCATTCATGCGTATGTACGACTACCGTATCAATGAATAGTATATTTCATTTCCTATATCCAAATATTATGGAATATTATAAATAAATATGTAATGAATATATATGATAATTACACCATGTTTTACATTCATTCTATGATTAAATAATGATCCATGTAATAATAAAAAAATAAAAATTAAAAACATACTCGATAAACTAGGAAATTAACACCCAAAATAGTGAAATTAATGAAATATTATTAACAAACGGCTAATAAGATACTATAAGATGTAAATAAATGATATTATAAATATGATTATGGTTCTATTATAAGTTAGTGACATGTTTAAAACCTTCATATAGCAATTCAATGGACGTTCACGAGAAATTAAATACAAGGTAATGCGATCTTTTCTCACATTTCATTCCAAGAGGCATATTCCATTTTCACAAATTAATTATTTTTTATTGTGTATATAATTACCCTTTTTATATATTATATCATGAATTATTTTATATTCATGTTATATAATGTTTTTTATCAATTTTATGGGCCTCAATATTCCAAAGTTACCAAATAGTGAGGGACTTCATCCTCATTTCCATTCATTGATACATACATAGTTGTTATGTACCAAATTTCTTATATATGATTTACATACTTCCAATTTGATTTATAATATAATGATCACTTGATTATTTATGATATATGGAGTTTCCAATTTAATTATTTCATCCAATATATTTTTAATTAAGTGTTACCAAATGGAAATGAATTTAATAACGCAATTTCTTATCTTAGGGTTATATTACTTCATCATTATCATTTATATTATAAAGATATGTGTATAATCACATTATTCTCTCTATTTTTTTTATTTAAACTTTGTTTATTTGGATTTAATTTTGATAGACATAATATATTTATTGATTGACTCTCACCTAAATTTTATTGTCTTTTAAAGGGTTTACTTCAAAATATCAATTTGATTGGGATTATTTCTACTTGATTTTCCATTAGAAGAAATTATTGGCTCATTTTTAAAAATTCCATTAATTTTATTCTCCTCTACATATTAATTAACTTTTTCATTTATTAGTACCATTATTCAACTATTTGGTACTAAAAATGTTTTCAAAATGATTTCAAGAAATCCTTACATTAGTTCTCCCTTAAGTTGGAGAACCTCTTTTCTTCTAAAAAACCGATTTTCTAAAAATGTTTTCAAACATGTTTCTATCAATTCTAAAATATTGTTTTTATAAAAATATTAATCATTTTCTTCTTACATGTTTTTTCAGAGGAATATTATTATCACTATAACATCTCAGGTAAATAATGAATAAGGCATATTTCATATTTATTAATATTGTGAATTAAATACTAATTTTACTTTAAAGGGGTTTCTATGTTCGATAGCATACCTGATACGCAACAACAGGTTTCTTTGAAATCTTACTTTGCACACTAATAATATAATATTATTATTTAAAATGGTATTTAACTCTTATCCATTGTATTGGCGGGAATGAAAAAATATAACTACAATATGATTATACATGTTTGTTAAATGTATTTACATATTTACAGTAAAAAGTTAGAGGCTTAAAATATGAATGAATCTAATTTAATGCCTGATTTACATTAAAAGGTCGAATTACTACCATTTAATGGAAAACCCTCAATAAATATATTTTTGGTCACTTTAATACATTCTAATTGACCAAATAAAAATTTTCTTTACAATGGGGACATCAAAATTTACTTTGTGTAAATTTTTTGAATTTTTCCGATAAGGTTCATTTTTTTAATGAATAGTGAAAATATTGTATTTTAATTCAAAACTGAGTTTTAATATAATTTATTTATATAGTTATATTATCTTTCTAATTGGTTTTAAAGTTTAATTAAAATACCTTTTTACCATTTAATAAAATATTGGTCATTGGAATTAATTTCACTTTGAAATTGGACAAAAACAATTATCAATATTTTGATAGTTATTGTTTCTTAAAAACACGCCATACGTTTTGATAACGGGAATTAATTTTAAAATTAATTAATTTCACTTCAATATTTTGAATTTATAAAAATAGACATAATTTTTGAATTCAGAATATCAAATAAATCTTAGGCTGAATTTTTGGTATTTTTATGAAAAACTTCAATTTTTGATGAATAGTGAAACCACTTAGTAGTAGTTAAAAAAATGACTTTTTTGTTTAAATGAAACTTTACTGCTACAATAAATTGAATTTAAAAAATATGACATACATGGCTGTTATCAGGAAGTAAAATGTTGTTCAATAAGATGAAAATAATTTTTGGTGAATAGTCACTTTTGACTTTTATTTCCTTCAGGTAAAGGTAAATAGTGTAAATCAAGTAAAAATAATATTGTAATAATTCCAAATTACCTTAACACAAGTCCTAACCTTATTGGATGAGTAATGGCCGACCATGGGCATATTTCGGTCTATTTTGGGACCCCATGGAGCCACTTATGAAAGATAATGACACTTTAGATTAATTAATTTAATGTAAAGGATAAAATGACATAAACAAAAATCTTTTCGTAAATTAATTTTTATATGGTGTTATATAAGTTATATTTTTTACTATAAATATTCATTAGAAAACTACGAATATTTATTACATCATGATAATTTTTATAATTTTTAGACATCGAATAAATTAAATTATTTATGACACAATAATGATGTAGTATTTTCCTCATTAACGAATGATTTAAATAAATAGGATTTTATATATTAAAATAACATCAAAAACCTGTCCAATTCCTATTGGATGATATTATTTCGACTATGAGTCAACTTACCTTTGACTTTAATGGTTTTTGGACCTTTATAAACTGAATATCATTATATAATAAAATAATAATATCTCACTTTCCTAAAGAGCCCCTCCTCCCCCTTATAAAAGGAGACCACTTCTATCCAATTATTCACACCTCTCTAGCCTTTGGGCTCGTCTAACATCTACCCAATTAAGATCCCTACATCCCTATCCTCCTCCCAGATGCCTTACCATAGGTAGAAGGCACTTCAAGAAGTCAATTGGTTCAAACCAAAGAGAGTTACCCAAATTAAAGGTAACAGTTTCTTTGAAATTGATTTCTTTTATTTTACACCTAAAACCCCTAAACTCTTTTTATTCTGTTATTTTGTAACAAAAAAAGTATCCTCAATATACTAGTATGTTGTTATGAGAATTATTCTAACTACACTTACACACACCTTCATCTAATGGATGAAGAACATAATGTTTTTGTGGATCGCAAACTAACACCTCACGAAAAGATGATTATTCAAATATCTCCAACCGCCTATAATGTTTTCCATTATGATGGAACTGTATTTATACATGATATATATTATTATTATTTTTTCTTTATGGTTCTTTAATTTCCATTTATAGAATATCATTAGGGTTTCTATTATGGGCAAACGCGATAATTTTATTTGAGGAAGTGCGGACTACCGCCCCCTCAAAGTGATATGACTCGTTCATACAATATGTGGTACATATAGAGGATATATTTAATGAAATTATATATGATAAAATAATATAATGATAATATTACTATGTATCATTATGTGTTAATTCCATTAAATATGAAATATAAATGGAAGTAGCGTTCATGCGTACGTACGACTTACAGTCTCCATGAACGATGCATTTCATTTATTACCTCTAAATGTTATGTAACATTATAAATACATTTATATGATGGATATATATGTTATATATGATATCAAAATCATGAATTTCATTCTCAATATAATGGAATATTGACCACATGGACAACTTGTAAATATAAGGTGTTCATTTTTGACTTAAGTACCAAATATTGACCAAACTGCCATTATTAAAATAAATTATTACATAATGTTTATAACATGGTAATAATTGATATAAAAGGAATTATATACTTGAAAAAGGTTCTTAAGCAAGCATAAGTTAACTTTAGTTTATTATTCAGGAGATTAAATAATGATTGAGTCAAGTCGGACACGAGGTAATGGACTTCGTCTCAATCTCCTTTCTTGAGGCATATTTAGTTTTATACAAGACTTTATTTTATACGGTGTGTAAACCCCTTTGAATGTTCATTTCATTCAAATGGAATCTATTTTATACGAAGCGTTCTACTAAATGACCAAAAAATAATGTTTTTCTTAACGTAAGCGGTGAAAATGACCTCTCCCTCGCCCCGGGTATTATTTGATCTTTGGCTTCCTTAAAAAGCCTTAATGTTTTTAAAATGAAAAATAACTACCATATACTCAATTTATGTATTTTGGTATTGAAAATAATTTTGAGAATGGATTTTTTATTTTAATATCCTGAAATGATATTTTGTTATTTCAATGTGAAAATAATTATCTTTCCTTTGTGCTTATGTTATGTGTTATGATCATGTTATGGTTTTGGGGAATTATTTAAGTATACAGGTGGTTCTGTGATAAACCTTGGGCGGGTGAGCCTCAGATAGCTCTCCAATGCGTTAGGTAATGTGACAGAGCAAAATGTGAATGTTTGTGCTAAGATATTTAGGGAATATATTGTGATGGGTATTACAAAGTAACTCCCTATATAGTTGTGATAGCTACAATGTAAGTACGATATAGATGCCACAAGTTACCTTTATGATTTTTGATTTCTATGTGTTATTCATAAATATTATTTTTTCATGGGGGAAGTAAAAGAGTTTATGTTTTATATGTATTAATGAAAAAATGTTTTCTTTCATAGTTTTATAACCCTTACTAAGATTTTTATGCTCATCCCATGTTTTGAACTATTTTCATAGGACTTAAAGATGAATAGGGTCGAGGATGGGATCAAGGAAATTCCATGCTATCTAAAACAATGAACTAGACATGACTCTTTTTTTCGAGGGTTTTTATTTTAAGAAGAAAATGGAAACTGTGTAGAAGCCTCTAATTTGTAATCATTTGAGATGTAATAGTTAAGTCCTACTTCTATAAAACTCGATACTTGAAAATATCATCAATATGAATAATTCATTTAATTAAATATTATGTAATGTTTAAGGAAAAATCCTTATTTCTGGTATCATAGGTCGGTTTAGATAACTTTAGGTGTTAGGGTATTGTTAAATAAATGTACATAAATTAATTTATGGTAATATTGAAATGATACAGCATTTACAGATTATCATGTTGCTTCGCCTAAGATATTTCTTTGTTCTAAATGGTTTTCCGTAGAGGAAATAGGGCATCAATGTTGGGACAACATTAGGAGGATGACAACCTTCCAAATTAGCAACCTGAGATGGTCAGAATCGTAACTGAATAGTTTGTTACAAAGATGGAATAGTTGACTCAGGCTATAAATGGTGGTGGTATCCATCCATGAGATCAGCCAGATCAACCGCAGAATAACATGTCAATAGAGGAGAATTTCATGAGGCAAAATCCCCCATCATTCAGTGGATCATCTGACAATGTGCTTGATGAAGGGTGGATTAAAGCACAGGAGAAGATTTTTTATTCCATGGGATGTTCTGAACATCAAAAGGTTAGTCTTGATGTTTACCATTTTGAAGGTGAAGCTGACAAGTGGTGGTCGATGGTGAAAAATATTAGGGATAGTGAGGAGATTGATGCTCTCAATTGGGATGAATTAAAACGTATGTTTCTGGAAAAATATTTTCTTAAGGTGGGTCATCTTAGGATGGGAAAACATTTCTTGGAATTGATGTAGGAGGATGACTCAGTGGCTGCTTATGAAGAAAAATTAACTCGACTGGAAAGGTATGCTCCAAATTTCATATTAGATCATAATAGTAAAATCAACCATTTTTACTCAGTATTAAATCCAAAGTATCGAAGGGTTTTATATTCTCGTGAGTTCAATAGTTATGAAAAACTTGTTCATTGTGCAGAGAAGGTGGAAATGGAGTTTCTCGATGATCAGGTATTCTTTGACAAACAACGGAATAAGAGGTCGATGTGGCAGGAAAAAGGTAATAACTCTTCAAAAAAGATTGATGGTATGAAACTTAAGTTTAAATTTTGTGAAAATTGTGGTAAAAATAATGATGGGGAATTCCTTTGGAATTCTTGTAAGTGATACCGATGTGGTAAAATGAGACACGAGGCTCATAATTGCACTGAAAAAAAATCATGTTAATGGTAAGACAATATCTTATTTACAGTTAGTAAAATGTTTTATGTGAAATGAAATGGGTCATTATGCAAACGATTTCCAATAAAGAACTCAACCGAAGGAAGGTAGCAAGAATACAAGCAGAAACGGGTGGTGAAATCCTTCGCAACTACTTCAGCAGATGTTGGTCCATCAAATGATTGTGTATCAGGTACACTGTTTGTTTGTTCAAATTATGCCAATGTGTTGTTTGATTCCGGGTCTACACACTCTTTCATTTCTGATAAGTTTTCTAGTAAATTGGGAATTCTATCTCAAGATATGAATACAGAACTTATGGTAAAAATACCTAGCGGAAATGTTGAGACAAAAAGAAAACATAAGAACATTCATGTCCTTGTGTGCGGAAAGAATCTACCTACAAACATTATTGTTTTTCTTCTAGAAGAGTTTGATGTTATTTTGGTTATGGATTGGATTTCTATTTATCATGATAAGATTGAAAACAGAGCTAAAGAGATTTCTTTTTAGAAATAATTACAGTTTGTGTATAAGAATAAACCCTTTCTTCTAATAACATGTCAGGAAGCTGTGAAACTAGTAAAAGATGTAAATGAATGTTACCTTGCACATATTGTTGAAAATAAAATAACTGTTAATATTAATGATGTGCCAGTGGTAAATGGGTATCTTGATGTTTTTCCTAATGAGTTTCTTAGTATTATACCTAATCGGGATGTTGAATTTATTGTTGACTTAGTTCCTAATTATATGCCAATTTCAAAACCCCATTTTCTAAGGGCACAAATGGAACTTTTCGAGTTAAAGAATCAATTGCAGGAGTTGTTAGATATAGGTTTCATTTGACCTAGCACATCACTATGGGGTGCTCCTATCTTGTTCGGTAAAAAGAAAGATGTTTCAATGATACTTTCCATTGATTATAGATCATTGAATAACATCACTGTTAGGAATAGGTATCCTTTGACTCATATCGATGATTTGTTTGATCAGCTCCAGTGAGATCAGTATTTTTCGAAGAACGATTTGAGGTCGGGGTACCATCAGTTGAATGTAAAGGAAGCAAACATTCTGAAGACCACATTTTGTACTAGATATGGCCACAATGTATTTGTAGTTATTCTGTTTGGTTTAACCAATGCACCTAATGTATTCATAGATCTTATGAATAGAATATTGAGTGAGTTCATTGATAAGTTTGTTGTTGTGTTCATTGATGATATTTTGGATTATTCTAAAAGTAAAGAGGGTCATGAAAGTCATTTAAGGTTAATCTTTCGAACTTTAAATGAATATAAACATTATGGTTAATTCAGAAAGTGTGAGTTTTGGTTACAACATATTTCTTTCCTCGGTCACATTGTTTAAAAAAATGGCATGACTGTTTATCCTGCTAAAATAAAAATTGTTGAAGAATGGCCAAGACCCAAAAATATAACCGAGATTCATAGTTTTCTTGGTTTGGTAGGTTATTACCGTAGGTTTGTTGAAATGTTTTCACGATTATCTAGTCCAATGACTATGTTAACCTAAAAAGGTGTTAAGTTTATCTTGACAAAAAATTGTGATGATTGTTTTTAGGTATTAAAAAGGATATTGGTGAATGATCCAGTTTTGGCACAGCCATCCATAAATGGGGAGTTTGTTATCTGTTGTGATGCTTCTTTGAAAGTACATGGTTGTGTCCTTATGCAGAATGATCAGTTTATTTCTTATTCTTCGCGTCAGTTGAAACCCTAAGAGTTAAATTACCCTACACATGATTTGGAATTAGCTGTTGTTTTTTTTTGCTTTAAAAATTTGCAGGCATTATTTGTATGGAGTGAAGTGTAAAATATATACTGATAAAAAAAGTTTAAAGTATATATTAACTCAAAATTAATTGAACATGATATAGAGGAGATGGTTGAAATTAATCAAGGAATATGATTTCACGATCTATTACCATCCGGGAAAAGAAAATAAAGTGGTTGATTCTTTGAGTCGAAAAAGTAATGCTTCATTAACTATGTTATGTTTGTAATAAGATCCATTGGTTTTTTATTAGATAAACTATGACATAGAAATTTTTGGTGCAGAAAATTCTTCTGTTTTGTTTCAGGGATCAGTGAAATCATCTCTCTCAGAAAAAATAATGAAAGCGCAGAAAGAAGACAGTGAGTTGTAGAAAAAGGTAGAGCTGGTTCAGAAGGGTATTCTTCCTGAATTTAACATTTATAATGATTTTGTTTTGTGGTTTTCGAAGAGATTATCTGTGCCTTGTGATTCACAGTTTAGGAATGAGTTGTTATGTGAAGCTCGTAGTTCTCTGTTTTAAGTTCAACCTCGTAGTACTAATATATATAGAAATCATCAGGAGTATTATTGGTGGGATGGAATGAAAATTGATATTTCTGATTTTACTGTGAAATGTTTGATTTTCCAGAAGATTAAAACAGAGCGGATGTTAACAAAATTAATGATTCAGCCATTACCGGTGCCAAAGTGGAAATTGGAAAATATATCCATGGACTTTGTGTGGGATTATCGAAGACATCTCGAGGTAATAATGCAGTCTGGGTTATTGTTGATCGATGGACTAAATCTGCTCATTTCCTTCCTATTCGAGATATGTTGTATCTAGATCAATATGCTCGGTTGTATGTTAAAGAGATAGTCTAGATGCATGGAGTTACCCTCTCCATTTTATCTGATCATGATCCCAGGGTTACTTCTATCTTTTGGAAAGGCCTTCAGAAGTAGCTGTGTACTGAATTAAATTTCAGTATAGCTTTTCATCTACAATCAGATGGGAAATTAGAAAGAACAATTCAGACCTTAGAGGATATGTTACGTGCTTTCTCGATGGATTATATGGGAAGTTGGGACTAAAATCTTTCTTTTGTTGAATTTTAATATAATAATAGCTTTCATTCTATTAAACATATGGCTCCACTTGAGGAATTATATGGAAAGAGTTGTCGAACTGTACCATTTTGGGATAAAGTAGGTGAAAGGAAGCTGATTGGACCAGAATTGGTAGAATAGAAGATACAGAAAGTTTAGTTGATTCAGACGCACATGAGAATAGCTCAGAGAAGACATATAAGTTATGCAAATAACCAGAGGAAGGATCTTTCTTTTGAGTTAGGTGATCATGTCTTTCTCAATGTTTCTCCATAGAAAAGTGTGATGCGTTTTGGTAAGGAGGGGAAGTTGAGTCTGAGGTCTATTAGACCTTATGAAATTCTAGAGAAAGTTGGATCAGAAGCATACATAGTGGCTTTACCTCCAAATTTATCCTAGGTACACAATGTTTTTCATGTTTCGATGTTCAGAAAGTATATTTCAAATCTATTTCACATTTTTAGCCCAGAGGTAGTTCAGTTGGAAGAGAATATTTATTATGAAGAAAAACCAGTTCAGATTTTTGACCGTAGAGAGAAAGTGTTTCATAATAAGGTAATTCACTAGGTAAAGATTTTGTGGAAAACCCATATGGTTGAAGAGGAAACGTGGGAATCTAAAAATGCTATGAGGGATAAATACCCCCACTTATTTTGATAAGTAAAATTGCGAGGACACAATTTCCAAAATGGGTGATGGATGTAACATCCCAGGTAAATAATGAATAAGACATATTTCATATTTATTAATATTGTGAATTAAATACCAATTTTACATTAAAGGGGTTTCTATGTTCGATAGCATACCTGATATGCAACAATGGGTTTCTTTGAAATCTTAAATTACACACTAATAATATAATATTATTGTTTTAAATGGTAGTTAACTCCTATCCGTTGTATTGGAGGGAATAAAAAAAACTAACTACAATATTATTATACATGTCTCTTATATGTATTTACATTTGTCCAATAAAAAGTTAGAGGCTTAAAATATGATTGAATCTAATTTTAAGCATAGTTTACATTAAAAGGTTGATTTACCACCTTTTAATGGCGAACCCTATTTAAATATAGTTTTGGTCACTTTAATACATTCTAATTGACCAAATAAAATCCTTCATTAGAATGGGGACATCAAAATTTACTTTGTGTAAACTATTAGAATGTTTTTGATAATGTTCATTTTTAATGAATAGTGAAAATATTGTATTTTAATTCAAAAATGTGTTTTAATATAATTTATTTATATAGTTAGATTATATTTTTAATTGGTTTTAAATTGTAATTAAAATATATTTTTACCATTTAATCCAATTTTTGTTATTGGAATTAATTTCACTTTGAAATTGGAAATAAAGAAGTATCAATCTTTTGCCAGTTATTGTTTCTTAAATTCACGATATTTGTTTTGATAACAGAAATTAATTTTAAAATTAATTTATTACACTTCTATGTGTTCAATTTAGAAAAATAGACATCATTTTCGAATTCAGAATATCAAATAAATCTTAGACTGAATATTTTGTATTTTTCTGAAAAACATCAATTTTTAATGAATAGTGAAACCACTTAGTAGTAGTCAAAAAACTAACTTTTTCATTTAAATGAAATTTTACCGCTTCTGTGAATTGAATTTTTAAAATTCAACATACATGGTTTTCATCAAGAAGTAAAATTTGTTCCATTTAGACGAAAATAATTATTACTGAATAGTAACTTTTGAATTTTTTACTGTGGTTAAAGGTAAATAGGGTAATTCAAGTAAAAAAGAATATTGTAATAATTCAAAATTACATTAAAACATGTCATAACCTTATTGTATGTGTAATGGAAGACCTTGGTGATCTTTGAGTCAATTTTGGGACCCCATGGAGACACTTATGAAAGATAATGACACTTTAGATTAATTAATTTAATGTAAAGGAAAAAATGACATAAAAAAATCCTTTAGTAAATTAATTTTTATATGGGATTATTTAAGTTATATTTTTGAATATAAATATTAATTAAAAATATAAGAATATCTCATACATCATGTTATTTTTTTATAATTTTTAGACATCGAATAAATTAAATTATTTATGACACAATAATTTTGCAGTATTTACCTCATTAATAAAAGATTTACATAAATACGATTATAAATATTACAACAACATCCAAAACCTATCCAATTCCTATTGGATTATATTATTTCTTATATTAGTCATCTTACCTTAGAATTTAATGATTTTGGGACCTTTATAAACTGAATATCACTATATAATAAAATAATATTATCACACTTTCCTAAAGAGACCCTCCTCCCCATTATAAAAAGAGACCAATTCTAACCCATTCCTCACACCTCTAAAGCCTTTTGGATCGTCTATCCTCTAACCAATAATGCTACCTATATCCCTATACTACTCCTAAAAGCCTTACATTAGAATGAAGGCACTTCTAGAAGACATTTGGTTCAAACCAAAAGGAGTTACCCAAATTAAAGGTAACAGTTTATTTTAAGTTGTTTTATATTATTTTACTTCTCCAATCCATAAAATCTTTTTATTCCTTTCTTTTTAAAAAACACCAATATCCTAGATATACTAGTATGTTTTTATGAGAAGGAATATAACTACACTTACACACACCTCCATCTAATGGATGAAGAACATAATGTTTCTATGGATGGAAAACTAACGCCTCAGGAAATGATGATTGTTCAAATATCTCCAACCACCTATCATGGTGGCCATTATGATGGAACTGTATTTATATATGATATATATTATTTTTATTTTTTCTTTATTATTTCTTAATTTCCATTTATAACATACCTTTGTGGTTTCCATTATGGGTAAACACGATAATTTCATTTGTGGAAGTGCGGACTACGGCCCACTCAAAGTGATATGACTCGTTCATATCATATGTGGTATGTGTAAAAGATAGATTTAATGATATTATATATCATACAATGCTTGAATTATAATACTACAATGTATCATTATGTTTTAATTCCATTAAATATGAAATAGAAATGAAAGTAGCGCTCATGCGTACGTACGGCTTACCATCTCCATGAACGGTGCATTTCATTTCTTACCTCTAAATGTTATGTACTGTTATAAATAAAAGTATATTCTGGATATATATGATATATATGATATCCAAATCATGAATATAATTCTGGATATAATGGACTATTGACCACAAGGAAAAATTGAAAATATAAGGTGTTCATTTTTTACTCAAGAACTAAATATCGACAAAACAACCATTATTAACTTAAATGATTACATAATGTTTATAACATGGTAATAATTGATATAACATGAATTATAAACATGAAAAGGCTCTTAAGAAAGTTGAAATTAGCTTTAGTTTGTTATTCAGGAGATTAAAGAATGATCTAGTCAAGTCGGACACGAGGTAAGGGACTTCGTCTCAATCTCTTTTCATTGTGGAATTTTTAGTTTTATAAAAGACTTTATTTTATACGGTTTATAAGCCACATTAAATTTTCATTTCATTCAAAGGGAATATTTTTTATATGAAGCATTTTACTAAATGACAATAAAGGAATGTTTTTTTAACGTAAGTGGCGACAGCGACCTTTCTGCCGTCGCGAGTATTATATGATCTTTGGCTTCCTTAACAAGCCATAATATTTTAAAAAAAAAATAAATACCATATAATCTTTTTATATATTTTGGTATTGAAAATGATTTTGATAATGGAATTATAATTTCAATATCCTAAAATGATATTTTGTTATTGCAATGTGGAAATGTTATCTTTCATTTATTCTTTTGTTATGTGTTATTATCATGTTACGGTTCTTGGAAATTATTTAAGTATAGGGGTGGTTCTGTGATAAACCTAGCGTGGGTGAGCCTGAGATAGCTCTCCAATGCATTGGGTGATGTGACAATGGTAAACGTGGTTGTTTCTCCTAAGATATTTAGGGAATATACTGTGATGAGTATTCCAAAGTAACTCCCTATGTAGCTCTGATATCTAAAATGTAATTATGATATGGATGCCACAAGATAAATTTATGATTTATGATTTCTATGTGTTATTCATAAATATTATGTTTTCATGAGGTTAGTAAAAGAGTTTATGTTTTTTATGTATTAAGAAAAAAAAATTTCATTCATTGTTTTATATCCCTTACTTAGAATTTTATGCTAATCCCATGTTTTTAAATGTTTTCATAGGACTTAGAGAAGAATAGGGTCAAGGATGGGATCAAGGAAAAGTAATGTTGCCTAAAAAATTAAACTACACATGACTCATTTTTTTAAGAGTTTTTATTTAATGAAAAAAATGGAAACTGTGTAGAATTGTCTACTTTTTAAAAATTTGAGATGTAATAGTTATGTCCTAATTCTCTAAAACCAGAAAAGATCATAAATGTGAATTATTAATTTAATTAAATATTATGAACTGTTTAAGGCCGAGTCCTTATTATTGGTATTAGAGGTAGGTTTAGATAACTTTAAGAGTTCGGGTATTGATAAATAAATGTCCTTAAATTAATTTATGGTAATATTGAAATGATATAGCATTTACATATTACCACGTTGCTTAGCCTATGATATTTCTGTGTTCAAAATTATTTTCCACAGAGGAAAGAGGGAAGCTATGTTGGGACGACATCAGAAGGAAGACAACCTTCCAAATCAGCATCCTGAGATATTCGGAATTGGAAATGAATAGATTGTTGTAGTGATGACATAGTTTACTCAGGCTATAAATGGTGGGGTTATCCATGAACGAGATCAGTCAGATCTACCACAGAGGAACATGCTAGTAGTGGGACATCTCATGAGGCAACATCCACCATCATTCAGAGGATCATATGACTCTATGCTAGCTGAAGGGGGGATTAAAGCATAGGAATATATTTTTGATGTCATGGGTTGTTTAGAACATCAAATGGTTAGCCATACTGTTTACCGTTTTGATGGTGAAGCTGATCAGTGGTGGTCGACGGTGAAACATATCAGGGGTAGTGAGGAGATTGATACTCTCGATTGGGATGAATTCAAAGGTCTGATTATTGTGAAATATTTTCTTATAGTAGTTTGTCTTAGGACAGAAAAACAATTACTACATTTGAGGGAGGAGGATGGCTCAGTGCCTGCTTATGAAGAAAAATTCACTCTACTAGCAAGGTATGCTCGAAATTTCATATGAGATCATGATAGTAAAAACAACCGTATTTAATCGGGATTAAAGACAAAGTATCAATGGGATTTAGAATCTTGTGAGTGCATAAGTTATGAAAAACATGTTCTTTTTCCGGAGAATGTGGAAATGGAGTTTTTTGATGATCATGTATTCTTTGACAAACAACAGAATAAGAGGCTGAGGTGGCAGGAAAAAGGGAAGAACTCTTCAAAAAAGTCTGATAGTAAGAAACATAAGTTTATAGTTTGTGAAAATTGTGGTAAAAATAATGCTAGGGAATGTATTTTAAATTCTGGTAAGTGCTACCGATGTGGTAAAATACGACATAAGGCTAGTAATTATACTGATAAATATCAAGGTAATGGTAAGAAAAAATCTGATTTACAATTAGTAAATTGTTTTATGTGCAATGAAATGGGTCATTATGAAAATGAGTGTCCAAAAAAGAACACAACCGAAGGAAATCAGCCAGAATACAAGAAGAAAGGGGTGGTGAAATCCTTTGCAATTACTTAAGCAGATGTTGGGCCATCAAATGAAGTTATATCAGGTACACTATTTGTTTGTTCAGATTATGCCAATGTGATGTTTGATTAACGGTCTAGACACTTTTTCATTTCGGAGAAGTTTTCTAGTAAATTGGGAATTCCATCTAAAGATATAAATATAGAAATTATGGTAAAAAAACCTGGAGGGAATTTTGAGACAAAAATAAAACATAAGAACTTTATTGTCCTTATATGCGGAATGAATATACCAAAAAACCTTATTGTTTTGCCTCTATAATAGTTTGATGTTATTTTGGGTATGGATTGTCTTTCTATTTATAATGCTAAGATTCACTACAGAGCTGAAGAGGTTTCTTTTCAGAATGATTTTCAGTTTGTGAATACGAATGAACCCTTCATTTTGATAACATATCAGGAAGCTGGGAAACTAGTAAAAGATGGAAATGAATGTTACCATGCATATATTCTTGAAAATAATGGAACTGTTCATATTAATGCTGTGCTAGTGGTAAATGAGTATCTTGATGTTTTTCCTAATGAGTTCCCTAGTATTATACCTGATCAGGTAGTTGAACTTACTGTTGACTTTGTTCCTGATGCTAAGCCAATTTCAAAACCCCCTTATCGAATGGCTGAAATTTTACTTTTATAGTTAAAGAATCAATTTCAAGAGTTATTAGATAAAGGTTTCATTTGACCTAGCACATCACCATGGGGTGATCCTGCCTAGTTTGTTAAAAAGAATGATGGTTCAATGAGATTTTTTCCTGATTATAGAGCATTTTATAACATCATTGTTAGGAATACATATCCTTTGCCTAGTATCAATGATTTTTTTGATCAAATCAAGGGAGATTAGTATTTTTTGATGATTTATTTGAGGTTGGCGTACCATCAATTGAAAATAAAGGAAGCAGACAATCCGAAGACCACATTTTTTACTAGATATGGCCATTAGGAATTTGTAGTTATTCCTTTTGTTTAAACAATACACCTGTTGTATTCATGTATCTTATGCATATAATTTTCCGTGAGTTCTTGGATATGTTTGTGGTTGTGTTCATTGATGATATTTTGGTTTATTCTAAATGTAAAGAGGAGCATGAAAGTCATTTAAGGGTCAACTTTCAAACCTTAAAAGAAAAGAAACTTTATAGGAAATTTAGAAAATGTGATTTTTGGTTACAACAAATTTCTTTTCTTGGACACATTGTTTAAACAATGGCATAATTATAGATCCTGGTAAAACAAAATTTGTTGAAGAATGGCCAAGACCAAAAAATATAACCGATATTCGTAGTTTTCTTGGTTTTTCAGGTTATTACTGGAGGTTTGTTGAATATTTTTCATGGTTATCTAGTCCAATGTCTAAGTTAACTCAAAAAGTTGATAAGTTTATCTGGACAAAAGAATGTGATTATTGTTTTTAGGAATTGAAAAGGAGATTGGTGAATGATCCATTTTTTGTACTTCCATCCAGAAATGGTGAGTTTATTATCTATAGTGATGCTTTGTTGAATCGACTTGGTTGTGTCTTTATGCAGAATGATCATGTAATTGCTCATGCTTCACGGCAGTTGAAACCCCATGAGTTAAATTACCGTACACATGATTTGGAATTAGCTGCTGTTGTTTTTTCTTTAAAAATTTGGAGGCATTATTTATATGGACTGAAATGTGAAATATTAACTGATCACAAAATTTTGAAGTATATATTCACTCAAAAATAATTGAACATGAGTAAGAGTAGATGGTTGGAATTAATCAAGGATTATGATTGCACGATCCATTACCATCCAGGAAAAGAAAATAATGTGGATGATGCTCTAAGTCGAAAAAGTAATGCTTCATTAACTATGCTACATTTGGAAAACGAACCTTTGGTTTTTAATTTGATAAACTTTGTCATTGAAATTGTTATTTAAAAAAATTATTTTGTTTTGTTTTAGGCATCAGTGAAATCATCTCTATCAGACAGAATAAAGCAAGTGAAAAAATAAGACAGTGAGTTGTAGAAAAAGGTAGAGTTGGTTTAGAAGGGTAAGTTGCCTGAATTGAACATTGACAATGATTGTGTCTTGATGTTTGGGAAGAGATTATGTGTGCCTTGTGATTCACAGTTTAAGAATAAGTTGTTATGTGAAGCTCATAGTTCTGTATTTTCATTTCATCCTGATAGTATTAAGATGTACAATGATCTTCGGGAGTATTACAGGTGGGATGGAATGAAATGTGATATTTTTGATTTTACTGTGAATTGTTTGACTTGTCAATAGGTTAAAGTAGAGTGGAAGTTACCAAAAGGAATGATTTAGCCTTTACTGGTGCCAGAGAGGAAATGGGAAAATATATCCATGGACTTCATTGTGGGATTACTGAAGACATCTCGAGGTAATAATGCAAATTGGGTTATTGTTGACCGATTGACTAAATCTTCTCATTTACTTCCTATTCAAGATACGTTGTCTCTAGATCAACTTTCTCGGTTGTATGATAAAGAGATAGTCAAGTTTCATGGATTTCCACACTCTATTGTATTTGATCATGATACCAAGTTCACTGCTATCTTATTGAAAGACCTTCAGAAGTCATTGGGTACTAAATTAAATTATAGTACATCTTTTCCTCCGCAATCAGATGGTAAATAAGAAATAACAATTCAGACATTGAAGGATATGTTATATGATTGCATGATGGATTATCAGGGATATTGGGACCAACATCTATCTTTCGTTGATTTTTCATATAATAAAAGTTTTCATACCAGTATATAGATGTCACCATTTGAGTCATTATATGGAAAGCGTTGTCGAACTCCAGATTTTTTTGATGTATTAGGTAAAAGGAATCTGATGGGACTAGAATTGGAAGAAGTGATGGTAGAGAAATTTCAGTTGATTCTGAAGCACATGAGAACTACTCATAGCAGAAAGAAAAGTTATGCAGATAACCAGAGGAATGATATTTATTTTGAGGTAGGTGATCATGTATTTCTCAATTTTTCTCCTTGGAAAAGTGTGTTGTGTTTTTGTAAGAAGGGAATATTGAGTCTAAGGTTCAATAGACCATATGAAATTCTAGAGATAGTTGGATCAGTTGCATACAGAGTGTCTTTACCTCCAATTTTATCCCAGGTACACAATGATTTTAACGTTTTGATGTTGAGGAAGTATATGTCAGATCCATCTCATGTTTTGAGCCCAGAGGTAGTTCAGTTGGAAGAAAATATCTCTTATGAAGAACAACTAGTTCAGATTCTTGAACATAAAGAGCAAGTGTTATGGAATAAGGTAATTCACCAGGTAAAGGGTTTGTGGAAAACCATATGGTTGAAGAGGCAAGGTGGGAATCTGAAAATTCTATGAGGGATAAATACCCCAACTTATTTTGATAAGTAAAATTGCGAGGATGCAATTCCCAAAAGGGTGGAAGGATGTAACATCCCAGGTAAATAAAGAATAAGACATACTTCATATTTATTAAAATTTTGAATTAAATACTAATTTTACATTAAAGTGTTTGCTATGTTCGATAGCGTACCCGATACGCAACAACGAGCTTCTTTGAAATCTTACTTTGCTCACTAATAATATAATATTGTTATTTTAAATGGTAGTTAACTCATAGTCGTTTTATTGGTGGGAATGAAAAAAAACTACAATATGATTATTCATGTCTGTTAAATGTATTTACATTTGTCCAATAAAAAGATAGAGGCTTAAAATATGAATGAATCTAATTTTACGCATAATTTACATTAAAAAGACGATTTACCGCCTTTTAATGGAGAAATATATTTAAATATAATTTTTGTCACTTTTATACATTCTAATTGACCAAATGAAAATTTTATTTATAATGGGGACATCAAAATTTACTTTGTGTAAATTTTTTGAATTTTTTCGATAAGGTTCGTTTTTTAATGAATAGTGAAAATATTGTATTTTAATTCAAAACTACATTTTAATCTAATTTATTTATATAGTTATATAATCTTTTAGTTGGATTTAATGTTTAATTAAAATATATTTTTACCATTTAATCATATTTTGTTTATTGGAATTAATTTCACATTAAAATTGGACATAAACAAGTGTTAATATTTTGATAGTAATTATTTCTTTAAAACATGCTATTTGTTTTGATAACGGGAATTAATTTTAAAATTAATTAATTCCACTTATATTTTTTGAATTTAGAAAAATATACATCATTTTTGAATTCAGAGTATCGAATAAAGTTTAAGCTGTAATTTTTTTATTTTTCTGGAAAACTTCAATTTGTTATGAATAGTGAAACCACTTAGTAGTAGTTAAAAACTAACTTTTTCATTTAAATGAAATTTTACCACTTCTGTGAATTGAATTTCAAAAATCTTAAATAAATGATTGTTATCAATAAGTAATATGTGGTTCAATAAGATGAAAATAGTTTTTGGTAAATAGTAACTTTTGACTTTTATTTACTGCGGTTAAAGGTAAATAAGGTAATTCAAGGTAAATAGAATATTTTAATAATTAAAAATTACCTTAACACATGTCCTAACCTTATTAGATGATTAATTTCTGACCATAATCTTCTTTGGGTCTATTATGGGACCCATTGGAGAAACTTATTAATGATAATGACAATTTAGATTACTTAAGTTAATATAAAGGAAAACATAGCATAAATAGAAATCTTTTAGTATATTAATTTTTATATGGTGTTATATAAGATATATTTTTGACTATAAATATTAATTGAAAATATAAGAAGATTTCCTATATCATGGTATTTTTTTTGATAATTTTTAGACATCGAATAAATTAAATTATATATGACACAATAATGATGTAGTATTTACCTCATTAATAAAATATTTCAATAAATAAGATTATAAATATTAAAATAACATCTGAAACCTGTCCAATTCTTATTTGATGAAATATTTAGACTATGAGTCATCTTATATTCGTCTTTAAATATTTTGGACCTTTAGAAACCAAATATCATTATATAATAAAATAATATAATCACACTTTCCTAAAGAGACCCTCCTCCCCCTTATAAAAGGATTCCACATCTAACAAATTCCTCACACATATAATTCCTTTTGGCTCATCCAAACTCTACCCAATTAAACTCCCTACATCCCTATCCTCCTCCTAGAAGCATCACCTTAGTTATAAGGCACTTCAAGAATTCGTTTTGTTCAAACCAAAGAGAGTTACCTAAATTAAAGGTAACAGTTTCTTTAATATTATTTTCTTTTATTTCACTTCTCTAACCCCTATACTCTTTGTATTCCTTTATTTTGTAACAACAAATTTTTCCTCAATATACTAGGATGTTTTTATGAGAATGATTCTAATTATACTTACACACACCTCCGTCTAATTGATGAAGAACATAATGTTTCTATGGATGGAAAACTAACGCCTCACGAAACGATGATTGTTCAAATATCTCCAACTGCCTATAATGGTGGTCATTATGATGGCACTGTACTTTTATATGATATATATTATTATAAAGTTTTTTTATACTTCTGTAATATCCATTTATAGCATACCTTTATGGTTTTCATTATGGGTAAATGTGATATTTTCATTTGAGGAAGTGCGGACTACTGCCCACTCAAATTTATATGACTCGTCCATACCATATGTGGTACGTATAAAGGATTGATTTAATGATATTATATATGATAACATACTGGAATTATAATACTACTATGTATAATTATGTCTTAATTCCATTAAATATGAAATATAAATGAAAGTAGCATTCATGCATACGTATGGCTTACCGTCACCATGAACGGTGCATTTCATTTCTTACCTCTAAATGTTATGTATTGTTATAAATACATGTATATGCTGGATATATTAAATATATATGATATCCAAATCATTAATATCTTTATTTATATAATGGATTATTGACCACATGGACAACTTGTAAATATAAGGTGTTAATTATTGACTCAAGTACCAAATATCAACAAAACGAACATTACTAACTTAAACAATTACATAATGTTTATAACATGGTAATAATTGATATAAAAGGAATTATAAACATGAAAAAGGTTCTTAAATAATTAGAAATTAACATTATTTTATTATTCAAGAGATTAATGAATGATCTAGTCAAGTCGGACATGAGGTAAGGGACTTTATCTCAATCTCTTTTTGTTGATGCATATTTACTGTTAAACACGACTTTATTTTATACAGTGTATATACCCCTTTGAATTTTCATTTCATTCAATTTGAATATTTTTTATATGAATCATTTTACTAAATGAAAAAAAGGAACGTTTTTTAACATAAGTGGTGACAATGACCTTTCCGCCTCCGCGAGTATTATTTGATATTTGGCTTACTTAACAAGCCGTAATGTATTTACAACAAAAAATAAATAACATATTCTCCTTTTATGTATTTAGGTAATGAAACTGATTTCTAGAATGGATTTATTATATCAATATCTTGAAATGATATTTTTTATTGCAATGTTGAAATTTTATATTTCCTTTATGCTTATGTTATGTGTTATGAACATTTTATGGTTCTTAGGCATTATTTAAGTATACAGGTGGTTCCGTGATAAACCTAGGGTGGGTGAGCCTGAGATAGCTCTTCAATGCATTGGGTAACATGATAGAGGTAAACATGAATGTTTCTCCTGAGAGATTTAGGGAAATTACAATGATGGGTATTCCAATGTAACTCCATATTTAGCTGTGATAGCTATAATGTAAGTATGATATTGATGCCACAAGTTACCTTTATGATATATTATTTCTATGTGGTATTCATAAATCTTATGTTTTAATGAGGTAAGTAAAATATTTTATGTTTTTTATGTATTAATGAACAATGTTTTCTTTCATTGTTTTATAACCCTTACTGAGATTTTTATTCTCATCCCATGTTTTGAAATGTTTTCACAGGACATAAAGATGAATAGGGTCAAGGATGGGATCAAGGAAAAGTCATGATGTCTAATACATGGAACTAAACATGACTAATTTTTTCAAGATTTTTTATTTTATGAAAAAACATGGAAACTGTGTATAAGTTTATACTTTTTAATCATTTGAGATATAATAGTTAGGTCTAATTCTCTATAACTCTAAACCTGAAAAGATCCTCAATATGAATTATTCATTTATTTCAATAAAATGTAATGTTTAAGGATGGGTCCATATAGTCACATTGTGAAAAATGAATTTTTCTATCCTTTTAACATGAAAAATGATTGTTCTTTTAACTTGCACAAAACATGTATGGAATTACCTAACATAATTTCATTGATGATCAGTTTTCATGTTCAAATGGTTACTTTTTAAATATTTTGTTTAAAATTATTTTCAAATAAAAATAATTTCTAAAAATTTTCAAAAGGAAAAATAGATATTCCCCAAGAATGTTCTTTAAAAATATTTTTATAGTATTTACATCTATGAACATTAACAAAACATAATTTTAGTTAATATCAACTTAGGAAATGTAGATAAATTTATATCCTTTACTCAATACAGATATTTTATGAGACATATTTTTCATGAATTAAATATATTATTTTATATATGGAGAATTATTTGGACATGAATGACATGAGTGGGGTTCGGTTTTAGATAGCCCCTCAATGCATCATTAGTCTCATGGAACAAATCAGTTGCCTAGACTAATATAATAGGTTTTTCACCAATTATGTTATAAACCATCTTGTGGAAGATATTAACTATAAAGGAACAATGTAAATAGTAAACATGGCTTCCAATAATAAATCATTTCCTTTATTTTATATTAGTTACTACTTATCCATGAGATTTTGTATCGACATATCTATGGATTCATTTAATAATTAGTTCATTTATTAAATGTAAATTGTTTTATTTTTTTACCCTCCCTTATTTATTATTCTTTATCTAGTTATTTTAATATCATTCATTACCCGTAATTTTCAATGTCATAATTTTTATACACGTACTTATAAAATTTTAATTACATGGAATGTGTCTTTTGTTATTAGCTTTCTTTATTGATTATTCTCATTGATTAATTATTTATTCTTCTAGACATGAACCTTACTATGAATTTGGGCTCACCCATATTTGTTTTACTTACCTTGGAATCCATGAGGTGTACTAAGAAATATATGAAAGGATATTATAGATTGAATAATATTATCATTGATGTAAACAAATTATGCAGTTATTTTTATATATTTTGGTTATACAAGTTCCATGTATGCATATGGATTACCCAGAATACAAAACTCCTCCTTCCTTATAGATTTTATACCATGAATTTATGTAAATTTAATGGTGTTAGAAACTCTCTCTGAGGTTTTTGGGTCACGTATCTATATTAACAACTTTTACTTTCTCATCAACTTTATAAATGTTTTGGAGTTTATCTCCAATTTTGATAATGAATTTATTTCTCACAACCCTCATATTCATCAGTTCTCAGGGAGAACCTAATATATAATTACATTTTCAATATCAATAATCACATAATTATGACTTTTTTATATCATTGGTGTCAAAAAATTTAGTGATTCAATACCAATGGAAGTTATACGAAGAGCATAAAATATAAAAGAATAAAGATATATATGAGTTATTTATTTATATATAAGGTTATTGTTTCTCACTAATTTTTAAAATTTTCATTCCTTTCCAAATGAATTAATATATTCTTTATGAATAATGTTATTTATCACCAAAAATGAAATCATGTTTTAAAATCCATCCAAGTCATATTTCATTCATCATTACGAATTTACATATAATACAGTATTTTGAATATTTATAGGAATCATAACTTCTCTAACACAACCTAGGGATCCCAAGTGGATGGATCCACTAAGAGGAGGAGGGAGTGAAAACATTAATTTTCATTTTTTATAATCATAATTAATTCATAATTAGTTATATGTTATTGTAATATATCTATTATATTGATGATTATTTTCCTTATACATAAGAATAATTGAAGAATCAATTATAAGAAAAAACATGATATTCCCACAAAATGTGAAACTTATATATTATATGTAATCATATCCCTCAAGATCACTTTAATCTACTATTATCACCTCATGAATAAAAATAGGTTAGAATTAAACTTTTAAATAATTTTTAAAATTATGTTTTTATAAATTTCTCATTTAATATCATGTAATTACAATGAAAAAATTACAAGAAAATTTAAATAATACACAAAAATGTTTGGATCATATAATGTTAAAATTAATTATGTTATTCCATTGAATGAAAAGTCCAATGTTTCACATTGAAATGATATCATTTTCATAAAATAGTTACAATGTTTCACTTTGGTATTTGAGATCATCATCACGGCATGTCCAAATCATTCTCAATGGTCTCAAGTAGTTCCTCTTTAAATTATTAATTATTAAACAATCCTATTTTTTAAAATAATTTTTTAATATCATTAAAAAATACATGTGAAATAATTTTTTTAAGATATGAAAATTTATAGTAAATATCCAACTTTTCATGATCATATATTTTATCCAATATCTAACTACTAATATAAAACATTAAAATTATAAAAATGATCCTTAAAAATTTATTTTAAACAAAATTAAATACCACTTTAACGAGTCATGTATCATTCTAGTGAAATATATAAAATTAGAAATTTATATTGAAGAAAAACTTTCAAATTAACTAAGTTCCCATTCAACCCTCATCTGAACTTGTTTCTAACGATAAAAATTAAATTTGAGTATAACTACACATCTAATTATAATTTGGATTCTATTTTAATTATTCATTATTTTATAATTCTAATAATTATTATATTATTATATCATAATAATTAAATAACTACAATGATAATTTTAGAAAAAAATAATAAAAACTAATTTTTCTTGTACAGGGGGGTCAATTGAAATGATATAAATATCTATTAAATGGGTCATAATTAAAAAAATTTATCACTGTAATATTTAATCAGATAATTTGTTTTTAATTTTGGAATTTTCATTATTTTTTACTTATAGTCCCCTAGTAGGATATTGTTTTATAAATAAATAAAATCCCCTTAAATTAAATTGTTTTAGTGCCAAATTAATTTTAGTTAAAAGGATTAAATGGGCTTTGACAGTCCCTCCCATTGGTAAGGTTGAAAATTAATATATTTCATTAATGTATAATATTTTATCCATATCAGTTCCAGACATTTGGTTTTGGGATTCAATACAAAATTTTTATAAAAAATATTATATATATATATATATATATATATTAACTTGTTTCTTATTTCTCTATCTATATGTTTATTTAATTATTGTTTGGGTTCCTAAATTTCATCAACCCATTATTTTTTCATTAAAATTTAATGAAATCAATGGGTCACATCAGTGATATAAAACATGATGTACTGATTATTTTGGTTGTCTCAGACAATTAGAAACCATCGAAATGTGGTGGAAGATAACTTTGATAGAGAACCAAAAGAGAGAGGATTGATATAATCAATTATTTTAACAAATATGATCATAAAATTCAATGGATGGGTAGTACTTGTATCATGAAAAAATTTCATAATTTAGTGAATATATGAGGGTAAAGTTATGCAATATGGTCGGTAAAGATACTAGATATACAAGGCTTCCCTTGTGGAAATAATTTAGGATGCCATGGTGACTATGGTTATTTTCTAAGTAAAGTAAAAAGATAGGAAATATGGATATAAAATTAAATATTTAGTTGATTTATGTGTTTATATTCAATGTTAGTTGGATCTTAGTATATATTGGATCAAACTCGCTAAGAAATATGATTTTAAATACAAAATTCCAGGGAATTAATGAATTTAAATTAACATATCTTCTAATAAAAAAATATATTATTCAAAAGTTTTGATAATTCAAAATATAAAATTAATGTGATCCACACACACTTTACTTTATTGAGTATAAATTTCTCTCTATAATGCTAAGAGTGATGGAATTAAAAGTCCCTCATGATTTGCATAGGTATGGATTACAATTGAAGAAAATCCTATCATGTGACTTGAACTAACTAATCCTTCTATTCAAGGAAAGTATGATCAATGATAGTCATAATAGGAAAATTGTTTTCATAACTTCTAACATATATAGAAAAAATTATCAATTCTATAAAAAAGTTATTTCTAATTTAAAAAATCACATTATATTATGCTCCTAATATTAATAGTTTATTAAATATTAGTAAAATTTTTCAATGTCCAAGATGACTCCAAATCAACTCTCTCTCCATTAAATCATATATTATACATAACAAAAAAATTTTACATAATATAGGGAGCCTATAAAAATTCATGGAAAAAATATAATCTAACAAAAATATTATAGTGATTATTTGATGGTTTATATTAATCTAGTCATGACCAATAAATAATTATGATAACATTATATTTTTATTTTTATGTATATAATTAATATAATATTAGAAAAATTTCCTCCCTGGTACTGATCAAATATAAAATATAAAATAATATATCATATTCCCTATTAGTTCCTAAATATATATTTATACTCATGATGCCACTTGTAACACCCCATTATTTTAGAATATACCTATATTTAAATAAATTGAAATAGTTTGATTTCTTTCTCAGTGTGGAACATTGAGCATAAAATGATCTGTGATATACTATAACATATAATTTAAATTGAGGTGTTTTATTCTAGATAATATAATTATGAAATGTATATAAAAAATTTCACTTAATTCCAATGTATTTATTAATTTAAACATATAAGCACTCAATTTTAAAAAGTCATTTCATGCTTCAAAAATACATTTTCATGAAAATTGATTTTATTAATTTTTTTGAGAATAATTTAATTACATTTTACCACTCTTATATATAAAATTAAATTTGTTTTATCACTTTTCAACTTATCATATCAAATGTATCTAATAATGAATTGTTTGGATTTTTCTAAAATAGTTCAATTTTGGGGAATAATTAAAATTAAAAAATCATGTGAAATAGTCATTTATTTTCATTAAATAAACTAATTTAAAAAGAAAAAACATGATTAAAATTTTATCATAATTTAATAGATATCTAATTTTTTATACAAAATGAGATAAATCATTGTACGTGATTTTTTTAATAAGTTTCTTTCTACGCATATAAACACATATTTTCTAAACCATTTTTTAAATTATGCACTATATTTTTATCTTAATTAATTAAAAAAGTTCCATTTTATTGATTATGTTTATTAATGTGTTATATAATATATTGAATAACATTTTTAAATTTTTTTTATTGTTCTTACTGGGAATCGAATGCAAAGAAATCATGTTTTAGGCATAATTTTTTTTTCTAAAAATAGATTTCAAGGAATTTATCATGTTATTTTTATTATAGACTTATTAAACTTCTACTAATTTAATATATAAAATTTAAATATATAATTGGATGAAATATAATAATGTTTTCAAAATAATTCCTTTTAATTTATATTCATTACGATTAATAAGCTTGATAAAAAATCACACTAGTATTGGTAAAATGTGTAAAATAGGGATAAAAACTTGGTATAATTATTTAAGATTTATTAAACCCATGAATTTATTGTGATTTATTTTTTGAACTTGGTAATTTTCATCCAATTTTCTAATACTTGGAAACATGGCTCCATTTTTCTTCGATTATGAACATTATATTATTTTATGAAAAGGATATGTAAAAAATGTCACCCTTTTCTCATTAATATCTCTAATATTTTCATCATAATGAATAAAATAGGAAAAGATATATTATAAATGTTTAATATAAAATTTAAATAATTTTTATATTAGTTTAATTTATTTATTATTTTTAGTGACTGAATATTTACCTTGATTTCTTATGCATCACCAAAATTTATTTTTTCAAGTTATAGGAAAAAATTTATTTGTATAAATATTAATACTAAAACAATTTGGATGAATTAAGGTTATAGATGATGTTTAGAAAAGTAAATCATAATATATATATTTTTAATTTTTTATTCAAATTCAATTTCTATCATGTTGTCATTAAATTCAAATTTTTTAAATGGTACCAAAAATGAAGTTAATGGTATCTTATGTTAAATAATATTTTTCTGATAAAATTCAAATTTCTAAAAATATCATCCTCATACAATTTAAAATTTATGTGGTTTATTATATCATATATTATCTACTAATGGATCACCTTTCCTTTTATATTTTCATTCTTAACCCTTAAAGCGTAAAAAACAATTAATATCACGACAATTGAAAAAATGGATAATAGGGGATTGCATCTAAGATATAAGTGATAAAATGATACATAAAATATTATAGATATTATTTGATGATATTATTTATACATTTCATCATCATAGAATAGAAATATATCTATTTTTATGTACATAAACATGAAAATTATTTATATTAATTTATTACATTATGTAATTCCAATGTTTACCTACCCTCACTTATAAAAGGGTACATCCTCTAATCCATTATTTTCAATGTTCGTTACTTATAGTTCAACGAATAACAACCATACTAAATTACATTATTTCTTACCCATAAAAAATATTATGGTCTTTCCAAAATACTGTCCTCTCAAGGCTTATGGTTTAATCCAAAAATGTATTCTCAACGAAGAGGTACAGCTCTTAACCGTGTAATTTAAATTTTATTTTTATTTTTTACCTCTTATAAATAGGTGGTATTCATTATAAAAAAATTATACAAGTGTTAAAAATATAATTAATTTTTATTAAGATGATTGAACAACTACTATCTACATCATTTTCTTGATATGGTAAAATAAAACTTTTCTCGTCTGTATATGTGAAAGGCCCATCCATAAAGTGATGTGTTTCATTATTCATCAACTTGTTATATTTGAGGTGATAATGATATATTGAAAAATATATATGATATTTATGGTAATATTACATTTCTATATTTTTTTGAATTATTATTTTCATTAACTTCTTTCCATCAATCAAAATATAGAAACATCTCATATGCCAACATACAGACCACCAACTCCATAAATGTATGTAATTAATTTTTCATCGCTAATAAATTTGAATATTTATAAAATTTTATATAATCATTAAATATGATAGAAATTAAATTATTATTCTTAAAAAAATATTTATCCACACTAAATGTAAAAGTGTCAGTAGTGCCAAACCGAAACATGCATAAAAGTCGAAGCAATTATCCCTTGAATGGTGATTTTAATAATGAATTTTAATAAATGGTTTGTAATATATTGAAAATAAATAATAAATAATATGGTTTAAAAATTATAATTTTCTTTAATAAATTTATTATAAATTTATCTTTATTATATAGGATGTTCTAATTGGTTTGAAGTAAGAAGAGACTTGTGGTAAAATATTTTCATCTCATATTAATTTTCATGAGATACTTTCTATATTAAACACCTATTTATTTATTTTTGGTGTATATACTATCCATGAATTCATTTTATGATTATTCTAATAAAAATTTACAGGATTTAAAAACACATATATGATTCTATTTTCATGAGTTTTTCATTCAGATAACACCAATGCGGTAAGGGTTTTTGTTATAATCTCATTTATCTTTTTGGATTATCTATAAAAAAATTACATTATGGGATATTTCATTTATCTTATTATTTAAACCACATATATTTTCATATCCTATATTTATTCCTGGATGTTTTCTACTATCTGCCCCTTTTTCAGAATTGGGTACTTAAAATGCATGAGAAATGTTTTTCAAATACATTTTCATTACATTTCCTCTTTGTTTGATAAAATTTTTCATCCATATCCATGCACATCAAAACAATTTTATAAATTTTTTTACCTATACATGAATTTTTTATAATTTAATTTTCCATACGTTAGAATTTATTTATAAATATTTTAAAAACAATCGTTTTAATTAATTTTTTTCAACCATGTTATTCTTTACATTGAAAATGTTGTAAAAAAATGTTTTATTTTTATGTATATAAAATTAGTGAAATTTCTTAACATCATGACCATTATATTCATTCTATATTACGTTAATAATTTATGTTGTTTTTTTAATCAAAAATTATTTTTTCAATATTATAGGGATTTTTAGATTAAATGTTTTCAAAAGAAAATGATATGTTTATAATTTTTTTGATGAACAGTTTCAAAGTTATTTAAAATATATTTTTATCCACGTCTTATTCCTTTAATTATTTTTATGTTTTTAGGGGTTATGATCTTATGATTCCATCCACTTTTCTGGGTGACATATGATGATAATGATTATGTGAAACTCATTTCTTTCCAATGGTTTAATTAAGTTATAATGAGCTAATTTTTAAAGCCATTTCATTTCCTTGGGTTATGAAATATTAAAATTATTTATGATTTATGAACTTATGAAACACATATGTATGTTTTTTTATATGATGGGTGGGTCTATTATATCCCTACAATGTGTTATGAAATTCTTTATAAATCAGGACATAATTATGGGTGATAATTTGATGTGCTCGATCCACTATGGGAAACATTTATGGATTCTTAGTCTACTGTAATATAAGATAAATGTGGTGATTAATTATATATTGTAATATAATAAACAAGTTGTGTTGTATTTTCCCTTATGATATGAAATGTATGTGATGATTCTATATCTTTTATGATATTATGGTCTCAGTAGTTAACCCTGACATATGATATTGTTTCCTTTTTTGTGATGGTGCCACTATTGAAGAACATGTTTTTATGAATATGATTTGTAATTACTATTGATGATTCAATTATGTTGATTCCTCTCTATTATGATTGAAATTATTTGAAATGATAAAGTTTTATTCCATAAATAATGCTTGTGGTTGATTATATATTCATTATGAATTCATTAATTAATGATCATTATCTCATATTTGTGTACTTCTATTATTCATTCATATGAATATCGATTGATTTTTCATAAGTTTACACTTACTTAGAACCTAATCTCAACCTTTATTATGATTCATTTGTCTAAGGATATGATTGAATATTATAGGTTTGATATGTAAAAGAAGGGTTTTAGTTGTGAGGAACTAGTATTCACATGATCTAAATATTTTATATACCAATTGTTTGTGCATCCAAGTTAAAGAGACACTAATCCTTTATAGTTTGTTCAAAGATCATAGTGATTTGAAATTAATATTAATATAATAAGATATAATATCAATGTATGAAATTCAAGTGTCACCATAATTTGTATGAGATCAAGTTTTAGTTATTTCTGTAAACTAATATGAGAAACTTTTTGTGATAACCCAAAGCATAAACCTATTTATAGGACAATGTCCAAATTTGTGGTTAATAAAGGAGTTTAGTTTTCACAAAAAATAAATACCTTTATAGAAAATAAAAGGTGGATATTGATGTGGAACAAATATTTCTAAATGTATCAATTATAAAAGGGGAGGATTTGGTATTTACTCGATCAACATTCTATATGATGAGTGGGCCTAAGATTTCACACATAATTATACACTCTAGGGGGGATATTATTGGATTGATTCCCATTTTATCTATAAACCACAATAGAGGATTTGAATAGATATTGACTATGGATAACTTATGATAATCATAAGGATACATATAATGAAAATAATGTGTCTTGATTTGGACACCTTATGAATGATATTCCATAATTATATGATTTATCAATATGATAACGTTTTATCACACTATGATTTTTGTTTTTAGTTAGTTAATGGAGCCTAGAGGAATAATGTTAATACTGAACGTGGTAGACAGTGGAATGATTTTTCCCATGAGAAACCAGGTGAAATTAGAGCATTAATGTGAAACATTATGATTATTCTTAATCATTTATCTCATTACCTGAATAAAATTATTAATATAGAAGAGTTTTCTAACTCACAAAACAAGATAAAAATTGTGATTAATTAGTTTTAAATTGATGAAGACTATGGTGGATTGAAAATTCGTATTCCTAAATTTAATGAATTTGGGAAGAGTTACTCAATAGAATCTATCAATGTAATGAGATTATATTTTTTATTGTTCAAAAATCATCACAGAGAAAGTTAGTACTATGGAAAAATTAAGAGTTCAATAGAAGAATATTCTTTTAATACTATTGTAAGATTTATAGTTTAAGGTATTATGTATGAAGGAATTTTTAATTATTGGACATGATTCCCTAATAATCTAGTCAATTCATAGACCAATGAAGTGAGTATTCTATTCTAATATTTAAACTAGAATGATTAAAGTGTTTATATGTTAGGATTCGTTATTTATTATTTAGAAGTGTTTACGAAATTTATTTTCAATAAAGTAATTAAGAAGCATCTATTTATTATACTGAATTTCTTATTAATTATGTATTTTCAATAATATAATGAATGTTATAGGTAAAATAGTAGTATTATTTAGTGGAAATATTATTATTATTTAGAACACCTGACTGAGATAAATTTGACCCTTAATATGAGACTAATTTAGAGATAACAATGTTTATATTGGATAAATATATGTTTTATAATGATAAATCAAAATTTTATAGTATTTGTGACCTTGATAATGGTTACGGATTTGATGAAAAATTGATTTATGAATTTATTTTAGAAATTTATTTATTTATGGAATATATTTGATGGATTTTTATTTTATTTAAGGAATAAATATAGAGTTTATTTTTGGAAGAATGTATGATTTAATTGATGTTTTTTGGTGACTCAGGTTATTATTATGTTTTAAAAAAATATATGATAAATGTTTTCAGATTATTGGTTTGTGAAATTATGTGATACTTCATCTTTTCTAGGATTAAATGTTAAGGTTGACCTAGTACATTTTTTGATCAAATATTTCTAATTATTTGGTTTGGAATATGGTCAGATATATTTTAGAGGAATCTTAATGTTAAATATATATAGAAAAAAATTATGTTTAAACGATAGTAGTATTATTAATGTTTTATATATTAATAAATTATTTTATCATATGAATAATTATTCATATTGGGTAAATTGTGAAAAAAAAAATGTGGTGTTGAAAAATGATTAGAGATAGAAGAAATGAAATTTGATTCACTAAAAGTTAATTTTATTACTTCATCCTTAAAGAATCATGGTAAATACTTATTTCTTATTGTAAGAGATGATATTGAAGTGGAAAACGATCAAATCACACAAAATTATGGAATTATTATATTCACATTACAAGAACGAATGTATATATATTTCATCATGTACTATATTTTGATAGTAAAATAATTCCTCAACTCATATAAAATGACCTTGAAATAAGAATTCTATATTATATTACATTTTTTATGATTTGGTGGTCTTTTAACTTAGGAAAAAATTATGGTTCTGGGTTTATTATGTTTTTAGTCATGGTGTTCCTCATAAATATCTACAATTCCAAGGACATTATTTTCTCCTCCATCACTTTATTTTTACATACCAACAATGTCATAATTATCTATGAACCTGATTATTTGTTATTTCATGTATTAATTATGTTTCCCACTTCCTCATTTCAAAAGAAATTTTTATTATCACATTGTAAGATGTGCGGTTTCAACCAAGATATTTGAAAATACTGAACATTTGATAACCAAGATAAAAATTGTGTAGTAATTTTTTATGGAGAGTATATTTTTAAATCAGTCAATTTTTTAATATATATTGTAATGTCCTGGACCTCTCTGGTCCATTTCTTTGTAAAAAATTTGATGTGGTCAAACACGACACGTGTTGGAATAATAATTTTTTATAATAATAATTGATAATGGTGGCGTGAAAATATTTGGTGTTAATTAGATAAAATGGTTTTAATTTAATCATAGTAAAATATAAGAAATAAAATCTAATATATTTAATAAAATGATGGGAGGTGCATGGAATAAGTTATAAAGCAATAAATTACAATGAAAGTTGGAATTGTGTTAATAACATTAAAAGGGTATTATTATATAATAATAATAATAATAACATGAAGAGGCATGTGAATGGGGTTCCCAACCATGCGTGAATATAATGTTATGGGATATATGGAGTAATTATATGAAAATAATGGGCGTCAATAATAATAATAATTATTAATGTTAATGATGGGGACCCGTTGATGAAATTGAAAGAGGATTTATTACTATTGAATTAAATAATAATGATAAAGGTGACAGAAATATGTGTGTGTTTGGTAAATTAAATTAAATGGGTTTAATTTTTGGTTAGTAAATTAAATTATTTGAATGGAATGGTTTTAACTTAATAACCATGGTAAACTAATTTAATGGGATTAAATTAGTACATTAATTATGGGTGTCATTATTATTAATTTTATTAAATAATAATGTTGAAGTGAGAATGGAGTTTGGGGCGTTCCACATGGAGTAAAAGAAATGGGGGGCACCACTTTTGGTGGTGGGAGAGAATCATTGAAGAAAAAAAAATAGATTGGAGAGAGAAACAAAAAATAATAATAAGAGAAATAAAATTAAAAGACAAATAAATGAGAAAAGAGGAATTGGTGCTTAATTATAGCGCCCATGAAGACTCCAAAACATGATTGCTTTTGGAGTTATGAAAAATAAATAAATAATTGATTACTTATGATAATAAAATATTGTTATTATTAATTTTGTTGATAAAACACTTTTTTGTCCGTAACTTCTTCGTGCGACCTCGGTTTTACGAACCGTCAGTGGAAGTGTGACCCTGACTACAAGACGAAAATTATGAGTCCAATATTGGATGTCTTTTTCGGGTTTTCGGATTGGGTACCCGAAACGCTCATGAATTAATAGATTTAATATTGTTATTATTACAGGATCTTGTATCCAACGTATCTCCCTCATACGATATAGGATTGACGATCCGTCAGTGACAGCGTAACCCTGAAATTATGAAGGTCATTTTAAGACCATTAATGAGCTACTTTTATGACTCATGCCTCAGGTCAACAAAACACCACATATTGATAGAATTATCATTATTATTAAAACGCGTGGAAACCGCGTGACGTGTTGTGTGTTAACCAATCAAAACGCGTAACGGGTGTACGGTCACATCGTGCATTCATTAATGCACGCTGAATATGGATTTACCTATTCGTTGCCTATATAAGAACGAGGTCATGTTTTATCTTCTATATCGATCGCTTCTTTGTCACACGACGACGCTCTTGGACGATCGAGAAGTATTCCTCCTCTAACTTCTTTGTCCGAGCTCCGAATTATGATCCGTCAGCGGCCACAGGATCGTAGCGACGAGACGAAGCTTCTAAGCCCGGACTTGTCACCTTTCCTTCCGGCCTTCCTTCTCCAGCTTCCATCCTAGGAGGTGTTTGTCGGGTTTGGCGAAGGCGGAGGACACCTAAGGACGTCTTCGGAAGCGACGTGATCAGGACCTTTTGATGTAGGGGTTTACCTTCGTCTCTCTTTTTGGTGCAACATGCGGGGTGGGATATTTTTCTTTTGTTCCATGGGATGCAATTGAACTTTAAATAAAGATAATAACCGGATAAAGAAGGGTTTGGGGGTTTGTGCTGTTTCTTTTGCCTTCCAGTTTCTTTATCTTTTGATTGTGATTTTGGATTGAAAGGCCTTTGCCTACTGAAAATCAAGGCCATTGGTGGCCTTTGCGTGTGCAATTGATATCTGAATTGTTTGTGGTTGGTTTTGTTAAAACATGGAAAATGGATAAGCACGTAAAGACTGGCTGATTAAATGAGAATGAAAACCTTGTGTGATCACCCCGATTGAACAAAGTTTGAATAATGAACATGTTGGTGGTTTGGTTGTTTTGTGGAAAATTCCTTTATTTATGAAAAGTGTTTTGATTATGAAAAGTGTTTTGAAGTAAAAGGTGTTTTCAAATGCGGAAATGGTTTGTGTGTGGAAAGGGTTTTATGTGTGGAACTTTGAAATAGATGAATGATGTAATGTTGTATGGTTGTGATAATCTCTTGTAAATGAAATGGCATGTGGTTGCTTGCGTTTTACCTAACCTTGGTTGTGGATGGCAGGGATATGTTTGTGAAAGGTTTTGTCTGGATGTTAGTTGCCCAGTAGTAATAATTTGTTAATCCATTGCATGATACATGAAAACCTAAACGGGATTGGGGGATGATTGTTTGGTTGTTGATGCATGCTTCGTGGTAGCAGTGCCGAGGCACATGCTCAGTTTCTCTTTTTAAGAAGCCATAGGTTGGGCTGTGTGTTTGGTATATGTATATATATAATTGTATCTTTGTGTTTTGTCGCACCACACCCATGTCAAGCACCTAGTGCCGAACACTCCCATTTTATGGGAGAGGATGTTCCCCCTTAGTTACTAGCTCCTTCCTGCTCCTTCTTCCATAGGCTATAATGGCTTGAGGTGACCTTACACCCAAGACTCTTCGGGTAGATCTCGGAGGCTGTGATGGCTTGAGGCGACCTTTAGCCCAAGACTCTTCGGGCAGGCTTACCGTTCCCAAGAACCTTTGGGATGAGGCCCAGGTGTCTGCGGGCGGGTTAGTGGTTGTGGCCCAGGTGTGTGCGGGCGGGAAGAGTGTGGTAGCGTCAGGACGTTTGCCGATAGGAAGAGCAGCATCTAATTAAGTGGGAAATGGTGCGGGGTACCCAATACTTTTGTTCTATATATATATAATAAACTTGTTTGTGTTACTTGGTGAGTGTGACCAATGAGGCTGGGTGGATAGTTTTTCCTTGTTAGTTTCTGGTTCTTCTGTTTTCTCACAGGACCTTAGGGTGTCTCCCCACTTGTGCACGAGAGCTTTAGGTTTCCCTACTGAGTATACTTGTATGCTCACCCTACGTTTACTTTCAGGTTTCCAGGAGGACTACCAGGGCCGTGCGGGACCCTACTAGTCGGGCAGTTGGAGTTGTTGCAGTTGTTGTTCTCTTGTATTCTTTGGCATTGTACTTTTGAGCTTCCTTGTACTTGTACCTTGTTATAAAAATTGTTTAAACATGCATGTGGTCTTGTTTTGGGTTTATTTATGTACACTTGTTCTTTTCCCTTTTTGGTGGTTGACTTGTCCTATTTCCCGATCCAAAATAATAAAAAGGGTAATGCCTCCCTTATTTGTGAAAACTCATACCCTTGGTGCTAGTCGCCTACCCGGGGCCTACTGGAGGCGGGACTCGGGGGGTCATTATCTTCCTTTCACCATTGCCAGCTCAGGACGGGCATCTTTGGTGGGAGGGGGTCATGACAGAATGGTATCAGAGGTGATCGTTGAGAGATAGGATGGAGACTGGAGTTAGGCACAGTGAAGATTGCATGGGATGGTAGGGCAACAGTGTTCGTTAATCTTGGTGCGTGACATAGGCCAGGGAAGACCGGCTAGGACACGAGATTTTAGGGCCCCCCGTGATCCGATGCAAGGACTCTGAGCCTACCGAACGACCAAGTGAGACTATATTGATTACAGGGTAGAGACCCTAGGGAAGGTACATGCATCATCATGTTTGTGTTTTACTTGATTTGGGTGTTATGGGAAAGAAATTGAAATAAAATGATAATTAAAACTTTTAGTTTTTCCTTACTACTTGGGCTTAGGCGATCCTTGTTTACCGTACAGCTATGGCACCTGGACGTCAACAGAACGGAAGAGGAGTGGGACACAGACAGTTTCATGCAATAGAAGTGTCAACCCTAGCAAGGCCAGAGATCAAGAGAGATGTTTCTGGTTTTACTTAAATGCTCTCATTTATGTTTTGTTTAAAATCAAGATCATCACACTCCTTTGTTGAAACTCATTATCGCCCATGCTTTGGGCCTGGAACTATTTTTTTCATGAATTTATAATGCTAAGTTGTTTCCCTCTTTCCTTTAAATGTGTGTGAAGAGTCATAACATGTGGGGGGAGGAGGACCTAATCCCAAATCAAGACGCATTAATGTGGATGCTATTAAACCCGTGCAGGAGAGTCAGTGCCGCCTAAAGCGGATAATATCTCGACATGGGAGAAGGAATTACTCAAGCCATGTGTTCGTGAAATTTATTGATGTTTTGTATGGTGTTGGGGGGCAGTGTATGTTGGAAAATCCTAATATATGGAAGTGGGAAGGCTCAGTCCTTAATCGAGAGGCATTAATGCGGATGCGATTAAACCCGTGCAGGCGAGTCAGTGCCGCCTAAAGCGGATAATATCTCGGCATAGGAGAGGGAATTCCTAACTCACATAATTAGGGTTGTCGGTTGTTTCTTGTTATGACAAGAGGCCTGAGAGGTATCTTGAGGGGTGGTTGTTCGGACCTTTCCGCCTTTTTATGGGTTGGTTTTAATTCTCGAGGATGAGAATGTTTTGAGAGGTATCTGGTGTAATGGCCCGGACCTCTCCGGTCCATTTCATTGTAAAAAATTTGATGTGGTCAAACACGACATGTGTTGTAATAATAATTTTTTATAATAATAATTGATAATGGTGGCGTGAAAATATTTGGTGTTAATTAGATAAAATGGTTTTAATTTAATCATTGTAAAATATAATAAAAAAAATCGAATATATTTAATAAAATGATGGGAGGCGCATGGAATAAGTTATAAAGGAATAAATTACAATTAAAGTTGGAATTGTGTTAATAACATTAAAAGGGTATTATTATATAATAATAATAATAATAACATGAAGAGGCACGTGAATGGGGTTCCCAACCATGCGTGAATATAATGTTATGGGATATATGGAGTAATTCTATGAAAATAATGGGCGTCAATAATAATAATACTTATTAATGTTTATGATGGGGACCCGTTGATGAAATTGAAAGAGGATTTATTACTATTGAATTAAATAATAATGATAAAGGTGACAGAAATATTTGTGTGTTTTGTAAATTAAATTAAATGGGTTTAATTTTTGGTTAGTAAATTAAATTATTTGAATGGAATGGTTTTAACTTAATAACCATGGTAAACTAATTTAATGGGATAAAATTAGTACATTAATTATGGGTGTTATTATTATTAATTTTATTAAATAATAAAGTTGAAGTGAGAATGGAGTTTGGGGCGTTCCACATGGAGTAAAAGAAATGGGAGGCGCCACTTTTGGTGGTGGGAGAGAATCATTGAAGAAAAAAAAATAGATTGGATAGAGAAACAAAAAATAATAATAAGAGAAATAAAATTAAAAGACAAATAAATGAAAAAGGAGGAATTGGTGCTTAATTATAGCGCCCATGAAGACTCCAAAACGTGATTGCTTTTGGAGTTATGAAAAATAAATAAATAATTGAATAATCATAATAATAAAATATTGTTATTATTAATTTTGTTGATAAAACACTTTTTTATCCGTAACTTCTTTGTGCGACCTCGGTTTCACGAACCGTCAGTGGAAGTGCGACCCTGACTACGAGACGAAAATTATGAGTCCAATATTGGATGTCTTTTTCGGGTTTTCGGATTGGGTACCCGAAACGCTCATGAATTAATAGATTTAATATTGTTATTGTTACGGGATCTTGTATCCAACGTATCTCCCTCATATGGTATCGGAATGACGATCCGTCAGTGTCAGCGTAACCCTGAAATTATGACGGTCATTTTAATACCATTAATGAGCTACTTTTATGACTCATGCCTCGAGTCAACGAAACACCACATATTGATAGAATTATCATTATTATTAAAACACGTGGAAACCGCGTGAAGTGTTGTGTGTTAACCAATCAAAATGCGTAACGGGTGTACGGTAACATCGTGTATTCATTAATGCACGCTGAATACGGATTTACCTATTCGTTGCCTATATAAGAACGAGGTCATGTTTTATCTTCCATATCGATCGCTTCTTTGTCGCACGACGACGCTCTTGGACGATCGATAAGTATTCCTCCTCTAACTTCTTTGTCCGAGCTCTGAATTACGATCCGTCAGTGGCCACAGGATCGTAGCGACGAGACGAAGCTTCTAATCCCAGACTTGTCACCTTTCCATCCGGCCTTCCTTCTCCAGCTTCCATCCTAGGAGGTGTTTGTCGGGTTTGGCGAAGGTGGAGGACAACGAAGGACGTCGTCGGAAGCGACGTGATCGGGACCTTTTGAGGTAGGGGTTTACCTTCGTCTCTCTTTTTGGTGCAACATGTGGGGTGGGATATTTTTATTTTGTTCCATGGGATGCAGTTGAACGTTAAATAAAGATAATAACCGGATAAAGAAGGGTTTGAGGTTTTGTGCTGTTTCTTTTGCCTTCCAGTTTCTTTATCTTCTGATTGTGATTTTGGATTGAAAGGCCTTTGCCTACTGAAAATCAAGGCCGTTGGTGGCCTTTGCGTGCGCAATTGATATCTGAATTGTTTGTGGTTGATTTTGTTAAAACATGGAAAATGGATAAGCACGTAAAGACTGTCTGATTAAATGAGAATGAAAACCTTGTGTGATCACCCCGATTGAACAAAGTTGGAATAATAAACATGTTGGTGGTTTGGTTGTTTTGTGGAAAATGCCTTTATTTATGAAAAGTGTTTTGATTATGAAAAGTTTTTTGAAGTAAAAGGTGTTTTCAAATGCGGAAATGTTTTTTGTGTGGAAAGGGTTTTATGTGTGGAACATTGAAATAAATGAATGATGGAATGTTGTATGGTTGTGATAATCTCTTGTAAATGAAATGGCATGTGGTTTCTTGTGTTTTACCTAACCATGGTTTCGGATGGAAGGGATATGTTTGTGAAAGGTTTTGTCTGGATGTTAGTTGCCCAGTAGTAATAATTTGTTAAACCATTGCATGAAACATGAAAACCTAAATGGGGTTGAGGGATGATTGTTTGGTTGTTGATGCATGCTTCGTAGTAGCAGTGCCGAGGCACATGCTCAGTTTCTCTTTTTAAGAAGCCATAGGTTGGGTTGTGTGTTTGTTATATGTATATATATAATTGTATCTTTGTGTTTTGTCGCACCACACCAATGTCAAGCACCTAGTGCCGAACACTCCCATTTTATGGGAGAGGGTGTTCCCCCTTAGTTACTAGCTCTTTCCTGCTCCTTCTTCCATAGGCTATAATGGCTTGAGGTGACCTTACACCCAAGACTCTTCGGGTAGGTCTCGGAGGCTGTGATGGCTTGAGGCGACGTTTAGCCCAAGACTCTTCGGGCAGGCTTACCGTTCCCAAGACTCTTCGGGCAGGCTTACCGTTCCCAAGAACCTTCGGGATGAGGCCCAGGTGTCTGCGGGCGGGAAGAGTGTGGTAGCGTTAGGACGTTTTCCGTTAGGAAGAGTAGCATCTAATTAAGTGGGAAATGGTGTGGGGTACCCAATAATTTTGTTCTATATATATATACTAAACTTGTTTGTGTTACTTGGTGAGTGTGACCAGTGAGGCTGGGGTGGATAGTTTTTCCTTGTTAGTTTCTGGTTCTTCTATTTTCTCACGGGACCTTAGGGTGTCTCCCCACTTGTGCACGGGAGCTTTAGGTTTCCCTACTGAGTATACTTGTATTCCCACCGTACATTTACTTTCAGGTTTCCAGGAGGACTACCAGGGCCGTGCGGGACCCTACTAGTCGGGCAGTTGGAGTTGTTGCAGTTGTTGTTCTCTTGTTTTCTTTGGCATTGTACTTTTTAGCTTCCTTGTACTTGTACCTTGTTATAAAAATTGTTTAAACATGCATGTGGGCTTGTTTTGGGTTTATTTATGTACACTTGTTCTTTTCCCTTTTTGGTGGTTGACTTGTCCTATTTCCCGATCCAAAATAATAAAAAGGGGAATGCCTCCCATATTTGTGAAAACTCATACCCTTGGTGCTAGTCGCCTACCCGGGGCCTACTGGAGGCGGGACTCGGGGGTCATTATCTTTCATTCACCATTGCCAACTCAGGAGGGGCATCTTTGGTGGGAGGGGGTCGTGAAAGAATGGTATCAGAGGTGATGGTTGAGAGATAGGATGGAGTCTGGAGTTAGGCACAGTGAAGATTGCATGGGATGGTAGGGCAACAGTGTTCGTTAATCTTGGTGCGTGACATAGGCCAGGGAAGACCGGCTAGGACACGGGATTTTAGGGCCCCCCGTGATCCGATGCAAGGACTCTGAGCCTACCGAACGATCAAGTGAGACTATATTGATTGCAGGGTAGAGACCCTAGGGAAGGTACATGCGTCATCATGTTTGTGTTTTACTTGATTTGGGTGTTCTGGGAAAGAAATTGAAATAAAATGATAATTAAAACTTTGAGTTTTTCATTACTACTTGGGCTTAGGCGATCCTTGTTTACCATACAACTATGGCACCAGGACGTCAAAAGAACGACAGAGGAGTGGGACATAGACAGTTTCATGCAATAGAAGTGGCAACCCTATCAAGGCCAGAGATCAAGAGAGATTTTTCCGGTTTTACATAAATGCTCTCATTTATGTTTTGTTTAAATTCAAGATCATCACACTCCTTTGTTGAAACTCATTCTCGCCCATGCTTTGGGCCTGGAACTATTTTTTTCATGAATTTATAATGCTAATTTGTTTCCCTCTTTCCTTTAAATGTGTGTGAAGAGTCATAACATGTGGGGGGGGGAGGACCTAATCCCTAATCAAGACGCATTAATGTGGATGCGATTAAACCCGTGCAGGAGAGTCAGTGCCGCCTAAAGCGGATAATATCTCGACATGGGAGAAGGAATTCCTCAATCCATGTGTTCGGGAAATTTATTGATGTTTTTTATGGTGTTGGGGGGCAGTGTAAGTTGGAAAATCCTAATATATGGAAGTGGGAAGGCTCATTCCTTAATCGAGAGGCATTAATGAGGATGCGATTAAACTCGTGCTGGCGAGTCAGTGCCGCCTAAAGCGGATAATATCTCGACATAAGAGAGGGAATTCCTAACTCACATAATTAGGGTTGTCGGTTGTTTCTTGTTATGACAAGAGGCCTAAGAGGTATCTTGAGGGGTGGTTGTTCGGACCTTTCCCCCTTTTTATGGGTTGGTTTTAATTCTCGAGGACGAGAATGTTTTGAGAGGTATCGGGTGTAATGGCCCGTACCTCTCCGGTCCATTTCTTTGTAAAAAATTTGTTGTGGTCAAACAAGACACGTGTTGTAATAATATTTTTTTATAATAATAATTGATAATGGTGGCGTGAAAATATTTGGTGTTAATTAGATAAAATGGTTTTAATTTAATCATTGTAAAATATAAGAAATAAAATCGAATATATTTAATAAAATGATGGGAGGCGCATGGAATAAGTTATAAAGGAATAAATTACAATTAAAGTTGGAATTGTGTTAATAACATTAAAAGGGTATTATTATATAATAATAATAATAATAACATGAAGAGGCACGTGAATGGGGTTCCCAACCGTGCGTGAATATAATGTTATGGGATATATGGAGTAATTATATGAAAATAATGGGCGTCAATAATAATAATAATTATTAATTTTAATGATGGGGACCCGTTGATGAAATTGAAAGAGGATTTATTACTATTGAATTAAATAATAATGATAAAGGTGACAGAAATATGTGTGTGTTTGGTAAATTAAATTAAATGGGTTTAATTTTTGGTTAGTAAATTAAATTATTTGAATGGAATGGTTTTAACTTAATAACCATGGTAAACTAATTTAATGGGATTAAATTAGTACATTAATTATGGGTGTTATTATTATTAATTTTATTAAATAATAAAGTTGAAGTGAGAATGGAGTTTGGGGCGTTCCACATGGAGTAAAAGAAATGGGAGGCGCCACTTTTGGTGGTGGGAGAGAATCATTGAAGAAAAAAAATAGATTGGAGAGAGAAACAAAAAATAATAATAAGAGAAATAAAATTAAAAGACAAATAAATGAAAAAGGAGGAATTGGTGCTTAATTATAGCGCCCATGAAGACTCAAAAACGTTATTGCTTTTGGATTTATGAAAAATAAATAAATAATTGATTAATCATAATAATAAAATATTGTTATTATTAATTTTGTTGATAAAACACTTTTTTATCCGTAACTTCTTTGTGCGACCTCGGTTTCACGAACCGTCAGTGGCAGTGCGACCCTGACTACGGGACGAAAATTATGAGTCCAATATTGGATGTCTTTTTCGGGTTTTCGGACTGGGTACCCGAAACGCTCATGAATTAATAGATTAAATATTGTTATTATTACGGGATCTTGTATCCAACGTATCTCCCTCATACGGTATCGAATTGACGATCCGTCAGCGACAGCGTAACCCTGAAATTATGACGGTCATTTTAAGACCATTAATGAGCTACTTTTATGACTCATTCCTTGGGTCAAAGAAACACCACACATTGATAGAATTATCATCATTATTAAAACGCGTGGAAACCGTGTGACATGTTGTGTGTTAACCAATCAAAACGCGTAACGGGTGTACGGTCACATCGTGTATTCATTAATGCATGCTGAATACGGATTTACCTATTCATTTCCTATATAAGAATGAGGTCATGTTTTATCTTCCATATCGATCGCTTCTTTGTCGCACGACGACGCTCTTGGACGATCAAGAAGTATTCCTCCTCTAACTTCTTTGTCCGAGCTCCGAATTACGATCCGTCAGCGGCCACAGGATCGTAGCGACGAGACGAAGCTTCTAAGCCCGGAATTGTCACCTTTACTTCCGGCCTTCCTTCTCCATATTCCATCCTAGGAGGCGTTTGTCGGGTTTGGCGAAGGCGGAGGACACCGAAGGACGTCGTCGGAAGCGACGTGATCGGGACCTTTTGAGGTAGGGGTTTACCTTCGTCTCTCTTTTTGGTGCAACATGCGGGGTGGGATATTTTTCTTTTGTTCCATGGGATGCAGTTGAACTTTAAATAATGATAATAACCGGATAAAGAAGGGTTTGGGGTTTTGTGCTGTTTCTTTTGCCTTCCAGTTTCTTTATCTTCTGATTGTGATTTTGGATTGAAAGGCCTTTGCCTACTGAAAATCAAGGCCGTTGGTGGACTTTGCGTGCGCAATTGATATCTGAATTGTTTGTGGTTGGTTTTGTTAAAACATGGAAAATGGATAAGCACGTAAAGACTGGCTGATTAAATGAGAATGAAAACCTTGTGTGATCACCCCGATTGAACAAAGTTGGAATAATGAACATGTTGGTGGTTTGGTTGTTTTGTGGAAAATGCCTTTATTTATGAAAAGTGTTTTGATTATGAAAAGTGTTTTGAAGTAAAAGGTGTTTTCAAATGCGGAAATGTTTTGTGTGTGGAAAGGGTTTTATGTGTGGAATATTGAAATAAATGAATGATGGAATGTTGTATGGTTGTGATAATCTCTTGTAAATGAAATGGCATGTGGTTGCTTGCGTTTTACCTAACCTTGGTTTGTGGATGACAGGGATATGTTTGTGAAAGGTTTTGTCTGGATGTTAGTTGCCCAGTAGTAATAATTTGTTAAACCATTACATGAAACATGAAAACCTAAATGGGGTTGGGGGATAATTGTTTGGTTGTTGATGCATGCTTCGTGGTAGCAGTGCCGAGGCACATGCTCAGTTTCTCTTTTTAAGAAGCCATAGGTTGGGATGTGTGTTTGGTATATGTATATATATAATTGTATCTTGGTGTTTTGTCGCACCACACCCATGTCAAGCACCTAGTACCGAACACTCCCATTTTATGGGAGAGGGTGATCCCCCTTAGTTACTAGCTCCTTCCTGCTCCTTCTTCCATAGGCTATAATGGCTTGAGGTGACCTTACACCCAAGAATCTTCGGGTAGGTCTCGGAGGCTGTGATGGCTTGAGGCGACCTTTAGCCCAAGACTCTTCGGGCAAGCTTACCGTTCCCAAGAACCTTTGGGATGAGGCCCAGGTGTCTGCGGGCGGGTTAGTGGTTGTGGCCCAGGTGTGTGCGGGCGGGATGCGTGGTTTGGCCTAGGTGTGTGCGGGCGGGAAGAGTGTGGTAGCGTCAGGACGTTTGCCGTTAGGAAGAGCAGCATCTAATTAAGTGGGAAATGGTGTGGGGTACCCAATACTTTTCTTCTATATATATATATACTAAACTTGTTTGTGTTACTTGGTGAGTGTGACCAGTGAGACTGGGTGGATAGTTTTTCCTTGTTAGTTTCTGGTTTTCTGTTTTCTCACGGGACCTTAGGGTGTCTCCCCACTTGTGCATGAGAGCTTTAGGTTTCCCTACTGAGTATACTTGTATGCTCACCCTAAGTTTACTTTCAGGTTTCCAGGAGGACTACCAGGGCCGTGCGGGACCCTACTAGTCGGGCAGTTGGAGTTGTTGCAGTTGTTGTTCTCTTGTTTTCTTTGGCATTGTACTTTTGAGATTCCTTGTACTTGTACCTTGTTATAAAAATTGTTTAAACATGCATTTGGGCTTGTTTTGGGTTTATTTATGTACACTTGTTCTTTTCCCTTTTTGGTGGTTGACTTGTCCTATTTCCCGATCCAAAATAATAAAAAGGGTAATGCCTCCCATATTTGTGAAAACTCATACCCTTGGTGCTAGTCGCCAACCCGGGGCCTACTGGAGGCGGGACTCGGGGTCATTATCTTCCTTTCACCATTGCCAGCTCAGGAGGGGCATCTTTGGTGGGAGGGGGTCGTGACATATATATATATATATTTAAATAAATTGAAAGTGTTCAATAGCTTTCATGACTTACAACACATATAATAAAATATAACATGATATTTAATAACATAACTATTAAATTGGCTAGTATGAATAGTATTAACCACATTTTGAAATATATAATGAATTTTTATACATAGTTAATGTTTAAAAATTAATATATAATATGAAAGTAATCAATTTTTAGTAAATTTATTTATTTCTACAAATATATGATTTCATAAAAATTTGTTTTTATCATACTATGTTTGAAAGAATCTAATTAATTGTTACCACTTTTAAAAATATTTTCTTACAACTTTATGTAAATTTTTTACAATTTTCTAAAATAGAATATTTTTGGGTGAACAATTAATAATACCAATTTTCATAAAACAATTAATTTTTCATTAAATAAATTAATTTAAAAGTAAAATAATTTTTAAAATTTGGTATCAATATAATATAGTTATGCATTAAATTGCATAAATCAATTTAATTAAATTTTAAATAATATATATATATATATATTCAATTTTTGCACTGAAAAACAATTTTTTTAAAAAAAAATTTTATGTTTCTGAAGGTATTTTACCTAAATTTATTACACACATATATATATATATATATATTAAATATATTAATGATTTTTATATATTATGTATTCAATAAAATTATTTTTCCTTATTTTTATTTATTTTACTAGTCATAGATAAAGAGTAAATCTAGATTAATGCTTAAAAGCACATTTTTCTAAAAATGGGTTTTATTGTGTTATGCTCACTCATATTAAAATGAAATTCTAAAACTTCTAATAATTTAATCATAAAAAATAGATTCAATATTTATAGTTATTATAATAAAATTTGGTAAATATTTTACATTTATATTTAGTCAGTATGAATAATATCCTTGGTAAATGTTTTCCCTAAGTAAGGGAAAATGTATAAAACTAAAATAAAAATATGGGATAATGATTTAAAATTTCTCCAAAAAAATCATTATATTATTGTATGAGTTTCTTTTTTCCAGTATCTTCTATTATAAAAAAACATTAATCTTTTTTCCATTTCGATTTTATTATGATAATTACAAAATTTATTGAAAATTATAAATAAAATATTTCATATACATGAATTTAAAATCTTTAATATTTTTTCATAATGATTAAAGTAGTTTAATATCAGTTTTAAATGATTAATTGAAATGTGATTAAATATTTTAATCATGGAAATTTATTTTTATTTTTTATTAATGTAATAATTATATTAAATTATTTTGCAACACCGATATAATATATTTTTAAGTAATTGAACAATATATTAAATGTTTTCAAAATTATTAAATTTAATACAATTATGATGAATATTTTTCTTACAATTTTTTTTATATTAATATAAATTAATGTTTATTTTATAAATTTTGTTTATTTGTATTCAATTACAATCATGTTGCCTTTGAAGTAATAAATTCTAAATCATACTAAAAATGACATTAATGGTATCTTATGTTAAATAACATTTTATTATATGAATAAAAATTAAGAAAACATATATTCATAAATGTTAATATTTTATGGTCTATAATATCATCCATTATTAACATATTGTAGTCTTTTAGATTTATATTACCATTTCTTACCATAAAAGATTATAACATTATTGTTATATTAGTATATGTCAGAATGGTTAATGGGGGTTCGGACTAAGAGGTAGGTGTTAAAATATCACATAATATTTTATAAATATTATTCTAGGTGTGGATTTAGACTTTTCCTCATATTATATTATAATTATTTCAATTTGGATCCACTCAAACATGAAACATAATTTATATAATGTTTACACATTAACTAATTCTAAGGGTCCCCCTCCCAAGACTTATAAAATTAAACCCCACCTCCTCTCTAATTTTAAAATTATTATACATCTATAAAAGACAATACCTACATTAATACCTTAAAATATTCCTTCCACATGACTTATAACTTTTTTTTCTTCCAAAATACCATCCCTTTGAGTATTAATGTGTAATCCAAAAGTGGTTTCTTAATAAAGACTTATAACTCTTAACAAAGTATATTCAATTTCGGTACTTAATTTACCACTTATAATTATATGGTATCCATTAAATAAAATTTATTCACAATATTAAATATATTTAATATTTTATTATGAAATTTTAACAACCATTATTCACCCCCTTTCAATCATATGCGAAGGAAAACATCGCTCAGGCATAAGTGTGGGCTACCACCTACACGAAGATATAATTTTTCTTTTTCATCACCGTATCACAATGAATGTTATAATAATAGATTTTTTAAATATATATTATTTTTATGATATTATTATATATATAAAAAGGTTAATTATTATTTACTTTTCATTTATTTCATCCATGGAAAAATGGAAACATCACTTGGGAATATGTATAGACTACCATCTCCATGAAGTGATATAATTCATGATTCATCCCCAACTTATAAGAATATATATAAAAGTTTTTATAATTAATTAATTATATTCTAAAGATATTATTACACTTTTAAAAATAATTATACCGTGATCAATTTTTAAATAACAATATTGTTGAACCAAAAAATGCATAAAAAATGAAGCAGTTATGGAAAAGAAGAAATATTTTAATAAATAATTGTTAATAAACTGCTAGTAAGAAGTTATAAGTAAATAATATATATTTTATAAGGATACTAATCTTTCTATAATATATTTATAATAAATATATATTTATTATACATATGGTTCAGACTCCTACCATGAGAGACGATACTTGATGTAAGGTATTGTCGTCTCAATTTTATTTCCTTGAGTCACATTCGATATTCACCACTTATATAGCTTTTTAGTGTATTTACTACCCATGAATGTATTTAATTATTATTCATATAAATTATGTGTGTTTGAAAAAATATATATGTTTCTCCCTTTTATGAGGTTTCCATTTCGATATAACTAAAGTAATAATGATTTATGTTACAATATATTTGCTTTTTAGCATCATCTAGACAAATTTTCATTGAAGTCAACATTATAGATCATATACTTTAAATCCCATATGTTTTATACACCTCTGGTTATTCATATAATATTTTAGATTTAGTACCCTTATACTCTCTTTTGGTACAGAAAATTATCGAGAAAATATTTCTATATAAAAGTTAACCTTATTTACCCTATTGTCATTGATATTTTTATTTAATGTACATAACCATAAAAATTGGTTTATTGAAGTTATTATTCATTAATGAATTTTTGTAACTAGGATAATTTCCCAAATTTTTCAATTTTTACAATTTTATAAAATGAATAATTTTTAATGAGACATTTTTCCAATAAAATAACTTTTTATTATTCAGAAAAGTTTTCAAATGAATGTTTTCCTTTAAGGTATACACTATAATCGAATTTCCCCACAATAATTAATATTCATTTAATTGACTCTACCATTCAAAATTTTCATTTTTATTTTCATATAAAATAATTTTAACTATATTAGTGTAAAGTTTAGTTCATTGTTTTAGTAGAAAATGAAAATTTTCTCATTTTTTAAATGAATGGTTCAAATGTTATTAATGGTATTTTTTATATATGTGTACACCCTTTAATGATTTTTATGATTCACAATGGATTTATACTTATGATTTAATCAAATTTTATAGATGACTTATTATGATAATGTTTCTATGCAACCCATTCATTTCCAACAACTAAATTTTTTTATCCTGAGATATTTCTAAAACACATATCATTTCCATGGAATTTGATATGTTAAAATCATGAATGGTTCATAATATTAGTCACAAATACTTATAACATTACTTATATAATTAGAGGGTTTTTTATATCCCTCCAATGAATTTTTTAAATCCATATATTTTATAATGTAATTATGGTAAATTAGTTGAGGCGATTGATCAACTATGGGAAATAACTAGGGATGCATCACACAGTATGATATGGGAATCAAGTGGTGACATGTGATCTATATTGATATAGACATTGGCAGTGATTCTGAATCCTCTAGGATAAAGGAATTTGGTGTTCATTCCTAAACATTTATGATATAATAGTCTCGTTAGTTATCATTGGCCCATGATAAAGTTTCTTTTCCTTTGATGGTTTCAAAATATTATGATGTTTTCATTATAATATGATTTGTACTTATGTTTTGAGATTTATTTGTGTCGATTCCAAACCCGTATGATTAATTTTCATTGAAATGATATTGTTCTATACCATTAATCAAGTTTATCATTGATGAAAGACTGGTTTTTGATGTTTTTTATGTTATGATATTGAACAAATATCCTTATTCTTATATCATTCATGCATATGATCATCGATTGATTTATCCTATGTTTACACATAGTGAGTATTTGATCTCTCTATTTATTATCTTTCATTTTCCCTATGATTAATGAAATGGTTTACATATGATATATCTAATATGGTTTCTAGTTATAAAGAACTATGAGGTATTTGAAATATATTTTTTATGTACTAGTTCATTATGTATCCATGTTTCTAAAGGCACTAAACCATCATAGTTTAATTAGAAATTATAATGATATTAACTAAATATTCATCTAATATGATATATTTTCCATATATTAAATTATTAGGTCTCCTCACCGCTATCCCCTGATATGATCAATATTCCCCCATATTTAATCTATCCTCAAATATTTATGGGTTGCATCATACTTACTCAAATTCTTATATTCGAGATACTCAACATCACAATAGTTATTGATAAGATCTACTGCCCGTTTGTAATGACCAGATATTTATAATGAATGGTAACAAATATAAACCAATATATAATATCAGGATCAATTTCAAATTCCTAGTTGAACATGTAAACACATAGGTATTATTAATATGAGTTAGGAAGTGATTTTACACTTTAGTTGTTACATAAAACATAGAAATTTCATTACATATATATGGCATAAAGTGTACAGATGATTTACATCTAAAAAAATAAAATAAGTACATCAAAGAAGAAGCTTTAACATTTGAGTTAAGTATTTAATATTTACAATAATATATAATAACGTATATCTATATATACATCCATGAAAAAATATAAAAAACATATATAATCCATAAATTAGTCAATATAAAAAAATATATGTACCATATATAGGATCATAAAAAGAAATAAAACAATACATTAAAAAAATAATTTTGACATCCCAATCTATTTCTGGAAAAAAATATCAAAAGTAGCTTCACAACATCATTTAATAGGATAATCATCATCCAAAAAAGTGAACAATATCACCTAACTTTTAGAGATGACACCCAATATAGAATCATTACCTTTTCCTATATTATAAATAACATGTTCTCTAATCATTCCAAATAAAAAATTATAGGGTGTCAGTACAATAAAACCAACAAGAGGTCACCACCCCAACCCTACAATTTCATCAAATAAATAAGTATACATAGTAGAAAAACCAAGTATGAATTTTTTACAAACACAAATGAGAAAATAATCAATTGAAATTTTGAAGAAATATTAAAATCGCCATTTTTTCTTAATAAATAATAATATTACAACAATTACAATTATTTATAAGAAAAAATTTAGTAAAGAATAGTTCAATATGTACTCAAAACCCATCCATATGATCTATGAGGATAATACGTCTCCCACATCCTCTAATAGAAGAAATAAACTTATATTTGACTATCCTCACATTTGATGACCCTCTTCTCATAGATAGAGATAAATATTAATATATTAATATATATCAATATACATATAACCATCCTTCCAAATATATAAGAAACCTATCAAAATATTAAGGGTTCTGTATAAAAATAATTATTTATAACTATAGACATATATATTTTGAAACCTTAGACAAAAAAATGTAAATTAAGAAAATACTAAAAAAATTGTAAACACTAGTATATGAAATATAAAAAAACATGTAACTAGATAAAAAATATTACAAAATTAAGCCTCTAAATATGTTATGAAATCCCAAGAAAAAAGATGTTAATATATATATGTGTGTGTGTGTGTGTGTGTTCATCAATGAGAACCTATAAAATACACATAAATTATTTATGCAGAAGAATTTCAATTATCCAATACCAAAAATAGTATAATAATAAAATGGAATATTTGTCTATAAGAAAATTTATAAATGTATATCTTGAATTAAAGGTAAAATATAAACATGTAAATGATTAAAGTTTCATTTTAGACAATATTACATATTATAAATGACTATATACAATATATAATCACATTTAAAATATAATTAAATATTTAACATGTTATCCATATCACTAATTGTAATTAAAAATGTCAAATAGAAATTTCAATGAAGTATATGTATCAAGAAAATGTTATTCCATTAACTACAAATCATTAATTAGTAAAATAACATTTAAAGATACAAGAAAAAGGTTTAAAAGAATGTAATATTAGGCGTGTCTTGGAGAAATATATATTTACCAATTTATGGTTTAATAGAAAAATTAGATAGTTTTTTTAAAAGGAAAATTAATTCCTATGTTATTCCTCCCTCAACCTCAAAATGATGTTATCCAAAACTCTATGAAACTTTTAGAGAAATAGAAGGTCCATTTATAAAATGAATTAATTACTCCAAAATCACATGTTAGAAGGAAAAATATTCTATTACATGTATTTTTATATAGGACTAATTTAATATATAAACAATGTTGTTTAACTCATTACGCTATGAAGAAATCCAAAATAAAGTACAAAATGTGATACTTAACTTGAGATCATTGATAATAATTCCCTTCCACCACAACAATGAAAAATTATCCAAGAAGAAATTTGATTTTAACTAACCTTGTTCACCAATGATCGACTCCCATGGAAGCTTAATGATGAATCAAATATAAGATCAAAGGTGGGATGAATTGTGATTATATAGGGACAAATAGAAATTATCATGGTGGTTATAGAATGAAATGTTGGCTGAAATCCATACATAGAGATTATATTATTTCTAATTATAATTTATTAATTATGGATTTTGTTACGAAACGAACCATATTGAGGCTCGAGCAACTACTACAATAAGCCCACCTCCATAGGCTAGGGTTTGTTACTAGAACCGAATGCATAAAAATACAAGGAGGCATTTTCCTAACAACCTGTAAACCCACACAAACACAACGAACTACATGAAAAAGTGAAGAGGGAAAAAATAACGATGGAATACTACTATAAATAAACCAAGAATGTATGAAACACACAATAGTAAATGTACTTTATAGTAAACTAAAAGGAAATGGGAAAAATATGATAAACCAAAAAAGTTTCACACCATTTTAGTGACTGAAAATTAAAATAGCTGAGAGAAACTCTCTACTGGATCTGAGGCTACGACCACCGTACACAGTCCAACGACCTGTATCCCTAAGAAATTTTATATTCATGATAAACATTTCTATCATCCGACTAAGTCATGATATATGTGGGAAAATCCCATGCATGGGTGATTATATAAATACTCAGTAAGATTCCCCAAAACAGAAAAGGGGGTGCCGTAAAAGATACTGTAAAATGTAAGAAATAGTCATAAAAAGGAACATTAAATGGAGTGAAAATCAACCCAACAAGAGTGTGAAGTAAGATCATCTAATCATAAGGGATGAGAAATTGTGAGAATAGGAACTTGTCAGTGAGTCTTCATTACCTATAAAAGGAGAGTAGACTCATTCAACTATAAGAAGATAAACATAGAAAACACATGGAATAACTGAAGCATCTTCGCCTCTCCTGGAAAGAGTTTAGTCAAAACCCACAATGTGAGTACTGAAGAAATACATATATAAATATATTCCCATCCAAAGAAGGCCAAACAATGGATTACATTGATCTCTATATCACAAAAAATTCTAGGTAATGATTCACCAACATTTCCATAAGTAACCACCAATGATTCCCATTATCCCCCACGCCTACCATGAACATGAAATTCCAATAGAATAAATAACTACACTATAATACTATATGATTTCGGTGGAACTATCTCACCCTAATTATTATAGGTGGTGTCATGAGTATTCCTCTCAATGAGAAAGGTTTCCATCTACCTTGTGAGTCTAATTTTACGTCGGACCAAGTCATGTCACTGATCCTCATAGTAAAATAGGTCATGTATCAAGGATGAGGACCCATGAATAGCAAGGTTGGAGGGTTTCAATCTAGTTTGGTTGTGGACCCCTGCCCAGCGTGGCTGTAGGGTTTACCCTAGTGGTGTCGAGGACCTGTGTCCAACCCAACATGTGGGATCCACTCAGAAAGGGTCGAGGACCCATGCCTAGTCAGGTTGGAGGGTTCCACTCTAGTATCATTGAGGACTTATACCGAGATCGATTGGAGGGTTCCACTCTATTTTCATCAAGTACTCATGCCCATCATGGCTAGAGGGTTCCACATAGTAGTAACTATACGGGAACTAAACTGGAAATCCCTACATGATGATGCCTCTTAGAAAGAATCGAGGAACTACACCGGTATTTCTTCTAGATCACAGTCATCATTAAACTTTTGCTCAGATAGACGTCATTCACAGAACATCAAGCATCACCTCTGATAGGTGTCTATTTCAGAACAAATTGCATCATATCTCGAAATCCACTATGGTGTGAACTATCAAATTATACATGAAAAAATTCTTTGGATAAGTTACCCACATGAAAAAATATGAGTCCAAAATAATATGGTACAAGAGTTAATAGATTCTTAAAGTGGTACACGATGCATGTGGGGACCACATGTTGTGTTACACCACCTCATCATCTGGTTGTGAACCTAGACACACTTGGGTACTAAAATGTGATCAATTATCCTTGTACATGCCAATGTACTCCCAGAGTACATGTCACCTCTAATGATAAGTCCGACAAGCATATGAAGCTTGTACCTGGTAAAAAAGGGGAGAAAACATATCATTACTGACAAGACTCCTTATAAGGCCTCAGATTTCCAAACAGATCACAACATCATTATACTTATGTAAAAACATATAGGATTGACTATTAATTCTCTTGAATCAGACTTTTCATGAAGAAACTGCATTTCCTAGTATTGCACATCAACAATGCTTCATGAGACCCATATATCAATCCCAAAACACATCATATGGATATCATTATCATGATCCCCGGGAAAAAACACAGAGAATCATCTATTCCTTCTTCCAAAATGGGCACCCGATGAAAAAGTCATATTTCACCCCAAACAGCCAAAACGGTCCTCGTGGGGCCCACACCAACATTTTTGTTTAAACTCCCAAAATCAGTCTTTAAAAATTCACCTTATTTTTTGGTTTATGATTCCAATGACAACATGTCAATCAGACATCAAATGAAAATGATACATCTGATACCATAAACTCTAAATAATAATAAATATGTTATTATTATGATAATTAGATGTTTCATGCCAATGACCCCTGATCCCACAACAGGAAATTATCGAACTATCATCAAAAGGTAAATCATAATTATAGGAATGTGTAGATGGAGATGGTTCCTCAATCGGATGCCTGGTTTTTATGATATGACCATATAAAAGTATATGGCCCGAACAAAAACGATCTGACACTTTTTGGTCAGACCTCTCTACTTGGCCTGGCCCACTACGACACCAACCTGGTATTTCATAGGCCGCTGCCACCGCATAAAAATGGCTGACCATCCACCGCAATTTTGTGGCAATGGTCACCACCTGGGCCACACCATGTGACCATACCCTGTCAACTGGTAAGGCCACTTTGCGGCACCATCTGGCCACTTTCTAGCACCAACGGGTCGCGGTGCCACCACCCCTAGCCTCTGCAATGGCTACAATCTGGTGTTCCATTATTTGGACCCCCAGACTCCATCTGGTCACCCAATCATGACTTTTATAGTGGATCATGGACCCTTGTGACGAGAGCTTCAATGCGCCGGCCTCTGATCAGCGATCCAACATTGTTTCAATGTGGAAAAAAGTAGATGCCCAGTCTACTCACTGTTGTACCTTCTCTATCGCCAATTAAAAAACCATTATAGATCTACAATCCCTAGATAATTACCTTCACTGAGCCATGACTCACTAAAAATACGATGCTGTTTTTACATATCGAAATGATGACCGAAGAACAATGCAAAGAACGATGAAGAATGCACAATCCCAAAATTAGAAGGTTGACGATCATTGTTAGTTTGACCATATAAAAAGGATCTAAAAGAAGAAAAATCAATTAGAAGTGTAAATAACCAAAAAAACATCAATCATGGAATGTTGAATCTAAAAGAAGAATCCTACCTCAATTCTAGATCTATTGTTGCATTCGTTACGTTCGGATCATCTACGATCAGAAGTTTGGTCATGATTGATGAAGAATCCAACATTGATTCTCTGAATGGATAATGATAAGAGGTCCTCCAACCATGGAGGAAAATGATCCCAACCTTTCCTCATTTTTTGAACCTATTATTTATAAAAAATCAACTAAAAAGTCTACCAATGGTCACAAGATTCCATCCTACTTCACCATCTCACATTATTTCACGCTTTGCTAAAACACTGCACTCTTAACCCAATGAAGATCTTGGATTCCCAATAATGAGTCCATGTTCAAAAGTTATTTGATTCTGAGATCGAGATATAATAATTAAATTAAATTATTTTACTTACAAAAACTCCTTCCATGGATATTTCTACAAAAGACCCTTAACGAAAAAAGATATGTCCCACCTAGGGTAAATTCCAAACTTTGGACTCAATAGTGGCCTCATATTTTTTATTTGATCAAACAGTTGAGATATATCATATTTCAATTTTCTGCGAAGTATAAAAATACATAATATTCTTATAATAAAATTAATCTCGGGCACACCGGGACTCATAATTTTATGCCTACTCAGCGCCTAGCTCCAGAAATATATTTATAAATATTTAAAATTATAACATGAAAATAACCAGTGACTACATCATTCCCACCTTCATGATTTTATTCCCCAGAAAAAACTAGCAAAACAACTCATGATACTAAGCTCACACATGGCTCCACCTCTCCCAGGAATGCTCTTCTAGGTTTCATTGTGGCCAAAAGATATGACCAACGGTGGATTGTTCATCCTCATAAGGTATTCTCCTGTTGATGATGTGCATATGATAATCCATCTATCTCCTCAGTAACAACACATGGTAAAAAATCATGAACACACTCCAACTGTGGGGGTAGGGAAAGGTGGTGGGAAACGTGAGCAACACTCTTTTTGTTTTTGAACACATCAATGAACCTTAGTGATAACTTACTTCCCTTGCCAGAAACTAACACGCAATCCCTAAGCATATCCTCTGACGCCATGAGAGTGCCCGTGGTCTGCCCATCAGTATGGGTGACAAGGTTATACTCATCCACAACTAGGTCCCGAATACCCCTTGTAGACCTCTCCCAAACCATGATATAAACTGCATGTGATGATCAAATACAATTTTCGTGGGTACCCCATCAAGGAAGGAGAACACACATATGTACAACTGCCCCAAACTCTCCACCAAACTCTCCTCCCTAATATTAACAAAGTGCACCAAATTGGTGAGTCAGTACACTATCACCTAGATGGAATCATTTACCTTCACTATGCAAAGAATCCCTATGAAGAAGTCCATTGTTATGTCATCCCATTTCAACTCTGGGATTTCATGAGGCTGTAATAACCCATTGGAACTCGGTGCTCAGCCTTCACCTATATCAAAACTGGAACCAATGTTTCTCCCTAATGTAATGTATCATGATTCCTTCCTTCATAATATTCATATGGAGCATCACCTGTGGATATCCGATCATACAGAAATTCATAGTAGATTTCTCTTAGTTGGGACTCTCTCACATGCTCGTGAAGCGAAGGACTCGACAACATCAACTGAAGAAAAAATGTACCCTCTTTCTCCATGAGGGTCAGCTGTAGGGAAGATATCATATCCAAGAAATCCCACACTATGAAAAACTAGGACATCATTTTAAGGGAATATTATACAACATATACCATTCCTAGAGTATAAACTCTCTCAAAGTCATAGTCTGGTAGGATGTTTAACCAGCATCCATATCTCTGGTTTAAGTCTCTCTTGGTGAGGATGTACCTGAAACTCTGGTGGTTTGAACAAACCACAAAGTTCCCCCAGAAGGAATTTCTAAACATCCTCAAGGATAAGGATACCACTTCCATCACTAGGTAGTGATTCTTGTAGTTCTATTAATGCGGTGTCTATCACCTCAACCTGTACTCGATAACTAGAGTATCAATATTGACATTGAGCATGCAAGGTACCAACGAACTTGGTGGGTGATTAAACTCATCCAACTGCAATAGTCATGACATGGAACCCACATGGAATACACCACATGTATCAGACTCTCTTGGAAGGAGGGAAACCCCAAACTAGATACTCTATCATACCCACTAGTGGCATATCACGAAAAATGAGTTTAAGCATAAAAACTCCACCAGTAATGATCTGACCAACTCTGACACTCCGTTGAACAACCCTTCCATGTATGCACAAGTCCTAGGGACTCACACACCACAATTTAATACTATCCACTTCGAGTGTCACTGACTCTCCCTAATCGATTCTCTCACATTAAAAAACATGTTTCGGTGGGGGAAGGATCCCTACTCATTATGCATTCAAAACTATGTTGAAAAAAACCAACACAAGGTTTCACTGACACCTGGATTCACCATAATAAAACATCAAGAAAGAAGCAGAGAGTGAAGAGTAATTCACACAGTGTCTACAATATTCTACTAAAAAGGGTAGAAAAGACACAGAGTGTATCCCTTATCATCTTGCATGCTGCAGGATTATAGAGATACATAGCATGCAACTTCCCACATCCCCGACTGCTAGATACCTCAGCCAAACATGGGTTGCTTAGTGGTGGTGGATGGACCAAACCAAATATTCCAACAAACACATTTCTTCTTTCCCTTTTCCAGATCAGCCTCTATAGGGACCACACTTTACTTAAATAGGAGATCCCAAATCATGACATTGCCTCTATCATGGCGGTGCATCTACCAACTACATGGGATGCTCAGCACATCCTGTTGGTTAGTCTCGTTCCATGTGACCTCACCCATCCTAATAAAATCACTAGCCATCCCTAGGTTGTCCTGGTTATATACGTTATCCATGACCCTATGCTAGAGACTAGTCATTGGGTGGCCTCCAGCGTCGAGGCCCCAATAACTGACCTACACTAACTGTAGTAGGTATCTCAACACCATTACGCTTACTGCCAGCTTCATATAACTAGAGTAACACTGAGATAATTCTCTCTATAACTACTTATCTCTCCAACACCTCATCAAAGTTGGGGATTCACACATCCTCCACGCTTGAAGGAATATGTCTGCAGATACCCTGCCCAAACTTTAGTCAAGTAATTTACCATCATGGTCCACATCCAAAGAGTAATGAGTAAGGGATTAGATCATAGTTGTATACTCATTAATTATCGTCCCCTACTAATGTTCCAGAATCTCCTGAATCTGAATTGATATTTATAACAAGGTGAAAAAATATCCATGAAATAGTTTATTGAAGTCATCATAAAAGATTTAGGACACATCTTGCATCTTAGTAACCTGGCTCAACCAATGCACAACTTCTCCTTGGAAAATATTTTCTACCAATGATACCACCTGATCTGTCAGTGTTTGAACAAGCCGGATGAGGTGAACCACAGAATCTAAAGAAACCTCCACTTGATGAGGGTTTGGATCACCATAGAACCTCAGTGGTCTCTATAGCTGGATCTCATGGAGTGCACTTAGCCTACACACATCCTTTTCCCACTCTGTTGGGACACTTCTTATCAACAGTTGGAGGTGCTTCTAACTACCCACCATGAAGAAGGGGATTTCATGATGGATATTTAATTAAATCCTTGTAACTCACACAATCTTCATGATGACCATGAGCTAGTATCATGGATGGTTGTCATCATAGATGTTTCCTTAATCCATTATTTGATACCATAGTCAAATGAGCATATATATATGTATTTCCACAATGATGGGGATATGACACAAGAAGGATAATCAAAGACTCATTCTTATATGATGAATGTACCATTGACCCCTAAAAAATGTATCTCCATGAGGAGTCGAAAAGTAGATAATAACGGTCCTACTAAGTAGCTACGTCAGTGGACACACCATCATTAGACTCCCAGGAATGAGAGACGCTCTTGATACACCTTGAAACTATTTCCCTAAATGCAACCAATCCTTTTATGGGAAAATATCCTAACAACATCCCAATAAATGAACCTGGCTCTGATAACAGTTTTCCATGACCCTACCAGTGTCAGGTCTTGAGCCACAACAACTCCAAGCTTGCCTTCATAGGCTAGGGGTGGCGACTAGCACCGATGGCACAACAAACTTGAGGAGGAATTTTCCTAAGAACATGTACATATGTAAAACCAACTCAAATTAAAAGTGTATAGAAAAAAATTGTAACCTTTCTATTAATAAACCAATCATGCATGAACTAGTAAAAAATATAAATAACGTATAGTAAACTGAAATGAATAAGGGAAAAAATACAGAACCAACCAGAAAAGTGCTACCACTAGGAATTGACTGAAAATAAAAAAATAGAGACATCTCCGCTCTTGGATCCCATGCTACAACCTCCATGTGCGGTCCAAGAACATATATCCCTAAGCTCATCCAGAGTCACAATCAATGTTTCCATCATCTTCATAAGGATTTACACATGTGGGAAAAGACCATACATGGGTGAGTATAAAAATACTCAGTATATCAGCCCAAAAAGTTGAACGGGGAGCCATAAGAGATACTCTAAAAAAGAAGCAGGGTGTAGAATAAGTTACTGTAAAAGGAGTGTAGTACAACCCAAGAAGAAAGTGATATATGCACAACCAAACACAAAGAGCTAGAAATGGTGATAATAGGAACTTCTCATTGATTATTCTCTATATATAGTATGAGAGTAGACTTGTCTAACCATAGGAAGATAGACATGGAAACCACGTGGAATACTATTTGCACTTTCACCTATCTTGGAAGGAGAGTATCCAAAACCAATGGAGTGGGTACTGAAACAAGATATATATATACATATATATATATATATATATTCTCAACCAATGAATCCCAAATAAGGGAGAAACAGGATCTCTATTTCACTACTCATCCTAGGTAAAGATTCAGCAATAGTTCTGGATGTAACGACCAACTCTAACACCCCAAGAAATCATTGTATGTTATCTCGTTAAAGTAATTCAATAACTTGTGCTACACGCAACACTAAGTTCGAGAACACCACAACTTACTAGACTAAAAGTTCAAAAAGAGGTTATGAATTGTATTAACATCATTTTAAATCTTATATACTCTATATAATTTTAATGTCCATATTCTATGTTTCTTAGCTGCTAATAATTTTTCCCCATTTTCAAATGGCCGGTTTAAGGGTTGTCGGTTCCTAATATAGAATTCACCGCACCTGCCATCAAACCCCACACCATACATCCAAATTCAAATTTCAAAATCCAAAAAACCAAAAACTATCCACGCGCCTTAGCATTGAGCCGTAAGCCCATAAACAAACTTCACCATCATTGCAAGTCGCCGGTGAGAGCAGCATGCCTCGTCGTCGCCAGAGCATCCTCTACAGATTGAACCACCACCTTCATTTCATCCCACTGGAGATTCAAATCACCATCACCAGTGACTGTCATACCATCTCCGTAGAAGGACACCACAGTCAAGACCAAAAGCAGGGCACGAAGATTCCCTTTGTTCCACATAATCAGTCGACCCCCGGCACTGGACCATCGGAACAAAAAGGGGCTACAAATCCCGTATCCAAAACATAGAAAAATTAAACCACATCCAAACCATGAAATGAATGCGATCAACGATATAAAAATCAAGGGAACTGGAACCCACAACTTCAGATCTGGGGAAACCAACACCAGATAGAATCATTCAAAAAACCAAAGCATCTCAAGAAAGATAGAGTCCAATGAAACCAAGCTAGTATAAGAGACCCAAATCAAGGAAACCCGTCGCCGCCGAAAACTCAACCACAGAATAAAAAGGAAAAACACCAACGCTCTCACCAGATAGCCGAAATCCCACCGACCGCAGAAGCATGAACCTGCTTGCGAACTTGATCCACTCTGCCGAAGGAGCCTGATCTGGATGTGCAATAATTGAGTGAAGGTCGTGCCAGAAATGAAGCGACACCATCCGCGGAGCCACCATAACCACTATAGTTGCGAAAACCAGCCCATCCATCCAAGAGTGTAGTGAGATGCTGCATCCACGCGCGGTGAAGAAATCAGCGGTGACGAGGAGGAGAGAACCCTAGATGATCCCCTTACGGGTGCATCCCCGGTTTTTACCCTCATATTATGTGTTTCTTAGACACAATAAAAGACCAAATTCATTTTTTTCGGATATAATAAGTATTTTTTTAAAAAAATTCAATTTTAGAGCCTTTTAATGGTGAACCCTTTTTTAAAACCAATATTTGAAACTTTTATATAATCAATTTAGTGAAATTAAATTGTACCTTAGAAGCGAGAAATAAAAATTTAGTTTGGATAAATATTTGGTACTTTTCTGATAAAATTCATATTTTGACGAATAATGAAAAATACTTTGATTTAATTAAGAACAAATGTTTAATTGAAATAATTTATAGTGATAAATTATGAATTTTAATGGCCTTGATGTATAATTAGATTATATTATTATCATTAAATAAAATTCAGGTCATTATAAGTAATTTTATGTTTATATTTTTTGTAAACACATGTCAATCTTTTGATAGTTTTTACTCATTAAAACCTACTTTTTGGTTTTGACAATGGGAATTAATATTAAATTAATAAATGAAACTTATATGTCATAAATAGGTAAAATATACTACATATTTTAATTCAGAATATAAAAATTATCATAGGGTAATGTTTTGGTATTTTTCTGAAAACATTCAATTTTTGATGAATAGTGAAAATGGGTTATTATTTAAAACCAACATTTTATTTAAACAATTAGTTATTTTATTTTAATTTATTTTAATTCTAAATAGATATATAATACGAATATATTTTTAACATAATTCATTGGAGTCATTTTATAATAAGTTTAGATATATAAAATGTTATCGAACATTTTACTATCTTTTACCCACCTTCTAGAACCATTTATAAATTTTCATAAAACATATTTTTACCGCTTTTGTGAGTTGAATTCCAAAAAATCAGAGAGACATGGTTGAAATCAGTATATAAAATATGGTTAAATAAGATGAAATTAATTTTTGGTGAATAGTAACTTTTGACATTTATTTACCACAGTTAAAAGTAATTACGGTAATTAAGGGTAACAATTATATTATAATTACCGTAAAACATGTCCTAATTATATTGTATAAATATAATTAGACCAAAAAAACATTAGTAATAAAATATTACCCCCTTCGGTCTACTTGGATAAGATTAGGACATTTATTATTATTTTATCTAAAGAAGAGTTAAAAGAGTTAAATTAAAAGTTTAATAACTAAACGATTTTTAATATATGGTTATACATAAGATAAATTCGACTATAAATATTAATTAAAAATATAAAAAACATTCCAACATAATCGTAATTTATTTATAATTTTTAAAAATTAAATATTTTAATTTATTTATGACACAATGATGATGCAATAGTTACATTATTAATGAAAAATTAATATAACTAATATTATAAATATACAAATAAATGTAAATTGAGACTTTGGATGAATTACAATATTTTTATATGTTAATTTGAATTATTAGGGCAGATTAAATAAATTTTATTCCAAGTGATAATGTTTTTATGGATTTCAAAAAAATAATACACTAAATAGTGTCAAAATTGACATAATTGAGTTTTTAAAACAAACACTATATTATTAATTGATATAATATTCCTAAAAATCTACGTTTTGACCAAAGGACTTTGAAAAGGTTATGTATATTAATAATTAACAACTTGGGGTTATATTGTCTTGTTATAGTTTTTTTATTAACCATATGACATAAAAATTAAAGAGACATGGTAAATGTCAAACTATTTAACTAAGAGTTAAATATAAAAGGTAAGGCGAATATGGTGTCATAAACCTATATAAAACCAATAGATTGAGAGTTATTTAACCCTTACATAACTTATTCTCTAAATAAATTATTTTGGAGCCAATTGAAAGTTAAATTTATTTTATTATAAAATAATAGTTGAAGTTTTTCTTAAACTGTCCATCACATCTCTTATAAAAAGGTACTTTCCCTTCTCTTAATTTCATACCTCCAAAGCCATTTTGATCGGCCAACCCATACCCAAATGTCCTCCCAACATTCCTCCCTTCATCCTAGAGGCCTTACTTTGGTTACAAAACCATCCTATGAATCTATTTTGATCAAATCAAAGGTAAGAACCCGAAGAATATGTAAGTATTTCATCACATCTTTCATGTTCTTTTCTTCTTCCAAATCATCTTTCTTTGTTGTTTCCATTATAAAATAATAAATCCTGTATATTCTATATACAGTGATGTTATTATAAAAATGGTACAACCATATTATTTATTATATGCATCCTATAAATGACAATTTCACTATACGTGCGTACATACGGCTTTCTGCGTCCGTGTCGTGGTGTAATTTGTTATTCAAACACATCAATATTTGGATGGGTAAAATAATGAGTATAACTAATGTAAATAATAAATATACATTTTTATGATTCTATTTATTAGGTAATACATCCAATTACATATTATTTCACCAAAAAAATAATGATATTGTCGCTCGTGCGTATGTACAGAATATCGTCTCCATGACACGATGAGATTATTTCCACATTCCCCATTCCACGATGATTAAAAAAATATATTATTAATAACTGTGAAATATATGACATAATAATTAAAATTAAAACAAACACACACATACACACAACCATATGTATATTTAAATATATCTTATTCACTTAGTTCTATTCAATATGATATGAAAATAGAAATGATGTTAATGCGTTTGTACAGCCTACCATCTCCAAAAAAGGTGTTATCCATTTCATATTTCTATATATTATACATATTTATATTCTAATATATATTATATATAAATCATGTCTTATATTATATAAGTATGTAAATCATGATCTAAATTTTATGATAAATAATAACAAGTTAAAACATTTACGATAAAGAAAGCGATTATTAGCTGAAATGATAATTTCACAAAGAAATCATTATTAAATGGGTAGTATAAAGTCATAAATGAGTCAGGTTTGATTTAACAAATAGGAATATGGTTAGGAAATAATTTAATAACATACTATGGTCATTATACAAGTGTACGAACTTACCCTCGATAAAAGAAAAGTGCAATGTAAGGGTTAATTTCACAATCTCTTTATTATCTGAGGTTGTTTTTACGTAAGGATCTACTAAGAAATATTTATTATCCTGGTATATGTTTCAAAAAAGAGTTTTAAGAGGGATTCTTTTTAAGGTAATTTTTTACTAAAACGTCATTTTAAGTGATTTAAAATATATTATTCTAAACCTTTCTCATTAATGATCATGTTTTCAAAATAGTTTTAAGGATTTATTTATATGGACATGAATGTTTTAAAATGTTAATTTCCTTTTAAAGATTCAAAGTGTTATGGGACACTTTGATTAAAAACTATATTTTAAATGGTTTCCTTTATAAATTATGTGACATTTAAATGATTTCAATAAAAATGGATATTTCTCTCAAAGGTTTTTACTGATCATTTTCAATTATGTCAACATCCATTTACAGGATATTATTTTTGATCAAGGTTGCTTTATTTTGATACAAACCTTCTATATGGTATTGAAGGTTTTGTGATATGTTTCACTGTGGATGTGTTATTTTTTATACCATTCATGGTTTATGGATAATGTATTGACATTTCATATGCTTGTTTTAGAAAAAATGTTTATGTTATGTTTAAACCTTTTTATATGAGGAATGCATTGGACCTAGTAAGTGACAGGTGGAGCTTGGTATATCTCCTCGATGCATTGGTAGGTCTCATGAGACAAAATAGTGTTTTGGGACAAGATCTTGAAAAAATATTATTTTTAGTCTTGGCATGAGGCCTTGACTATATGGTCATGAAGTCTAGAATTATGCATTCCAACCTTATGATTTTGTATACTAATATTTCATGTGATTATTCGACTCATATAATATCCGTGTGAATAAGAAAATGGATTTAATTTATTTATATTGGCCATGTTATGAATAATATTATATTTAAAAGGCTTCTATTTTAGTTTTATACATTGCCTTAAATGTTTATGCTTATTTATGAATCTTTCTACTATATTGTTATCCTTTCTGAGCATCTGATCTCTCCCTTTCTTATGTTTTATTTTCCCAAGATTACAAGAACTGTATTATGATTGATTAGAATGGTCAATCTAGGGGATTAATGGCGTTCTAAAAGGATAATTTATGTTGTGTTTCATTCTCTAATGTGTAATGTAACGTTCATGTATGTAATATATTTTCCAAGACTGCTAAACTGATCGGCCCTTAGGGACATGATTCCTTGTAATCGTGCCAATGTTATGTAATAATGCACCAACTCTAGGCTTCTGGGGTCGGGGCTTTACAGTTGGTATCAGAAGAAGTTTATCAATAAACGTGAAACTAGATTTAAAAAAACTCTGATTATAGAAAATTTCCCTATGATAGACATTGAGGATTAGTATATAAGAACATCATAGACTTTTGGTAATATGGAGATTTTGTGAATTTTCCATGCAATACATTCCTGTCTGGATACGTGTAGGTAGAGGTAGCCCTAGCACTGATATACCTAGAAGTGAAAACACTGATAAGGAGATTCAGGATTGACCCGGGGCATCCTGGTAGGAAACAATGGGTCTTGATGAACTCTTGGTTACAACACTCCTAGGAGATTTTATAAGGCCCCAGCTTTAAACCTTACTTAATCTTGAGTTATTACAATATTACACATTGAGGATCTTTTTAGGATTAGATTTTTAGAGAATTAGTTCATGAAACTTTCATTACATTCCACATTTAAACAAAGTGGTTACATAAAAGTCAATATTCATTCTTCCCATCAACGGAAACATATTTAAAATAAAACACGGATTCTTTCTTGACACATCCTTGACATTATCGTCACATCATGTACCTTTCCCTTGACCTGTGAAAAACATTTCAAAAACTTGGGATGAGCATAAACAGCTCAGTAAGGGTTATAAAAATATGGAAAGGAAACATGAGTTCATATATACATAAGAATGAAATCATACTTTACCCATAAAACATAGGCACTTTAACATACCTAATCAAACCATGAATAAATCATAGAAATCATAAGACATAATGGTAACATGAGGCATTCATAACATCCTTATGTAGGGAGTAACCCTCTTGGTTACATTTCGAATACCCATCATAGTATATTCCCTAAATCTCTTCGGAGAAACCCTAACGTTTCACTCCTTCGCATTACCCAATGCATTGGAGAGCTATATCGGGCTCACCCGCCCTTAGTTTATCACGGAACCACCCGTTTTCATAATAATGCCCAAGAACCGCAACATAATCATATCACATAAAACATGCATAAAGGAAACATAACATTCACACCTTTCAATCACAAGATATCAATACAACACATTGACATAAAAACATTATGAAAACCATTTTCGATACCAAAATAAAAGAAAAGTAAAACATGGTATTTATTTTTCTTTTAAAAAGAACGTATGGCTTGTAGAGGAAGTCGAAACTCAAATAACGGCCATGACGGCGGAGAAGTCGTTGTCACTGCATACGTACGACAAAAACATTCCCTTTTGTCGTTTAGTAAACACATCGTATAAAAAAGATTCCTTTTGAATAAACGTAAAAGTCAAAGGGGTTTATACACCGTATAAATGAAAGTTGTGTATAAAATAAAATATGCCTCAATGAAAGGAGATTGAGATGAAGTCCCATACAAAGATGGTATCCTTGGTTTAAGGATAAATCAATTACATAATTATGTGTGACAAATGAATACACCAAATATAAGTGGATATTCAGTGTAAAATAATCAATGTTCATTCAAACATATTCAACGGATGACATATTCAGTAACTACATGTTGAACCCAAAGAAATCGAAATTGGGTTAAGAAGTTCCCTTGACAGCCCAACGGCGCCACATCAAAATGAGTTGATGAGTGATAAAAAGTGTATCTCATCACTTGGACATAAAATTTACATCAATAAGGATATATGAGAACATATCTGAACATAACAATATGTAAATTAAAATACCCAACAAAAGATGTCTTTAAAAATAGGAAGGTGAAAGGTTCCCTTACCGACTTGGGTATCTTTCAAAACATAAACCCCATGAAAGAAGGACAATACATCATTGATGTAAATACTCATAAACGAAATTATATTACACAAAGAGTAGAATAATTGGCAGTACATACACCACTCAAAGGAAATTGTGGAAAATGTATCATAAATCTCATGGGAATAAAAGTGAGATGAAAAATCCCTAACGAAAACTCGGCAGCCTAACGTCGCCATATAAAAATTAAAAAAATGGATTGATGAGATCAAATAGGGTATCTCATCATATTAACATAAATTTTATAGAAATAGTAATATAAAATAACATCCCCCAACATAACAAAGAGGAGCTTAAAAAATGTGACATAAAGGAGGGTACTTAAAAAGAAAGAGAGAGGTTAGATCTCTTACAAAAATTCGGCAGCCTAATGGCGCCACTCAAAACTTCCAAAATGGATTGATAAGAGGAAATAGGGTCTCTCATCATATGAACATAATAAGTAAAGTAGGAGTAATATAAAAGAACATCCCAATCATAATAAAGATGATCTTAAATGGAATGACATAAAAGAGTGTACTTAAAAAGAGAGAGAGGTGTAGGATCCCTTACCTCGGGTCCGACTTGACTCGATCGTTCTTTAACCTCCTGAATAATAAACTTGAGTTAATTTCTAATTGATTAAGAACCTTTTTAAAGTTCATTATTTCTTTTATATCACTTATTTAAATGTTATAAACATTATGTAACCATTTAAGTTAATAATATTTGTTTGGTCGATATTTGGTTCTTAAGTCGAAAGTGGACTTCTTACAATTACATGATGTTCGTTTGGTCAAAAGTTCATTATATCCAGAATGATATTCATGATTTTGATAGCATATATATCATATATATCCAGCATATACATGTATTTATAATATTACATAATCATTTAGAGGTAATAAATGAAATGCACCGTTCATGGAGACGGTAAGCCGTACGTACGCATGAACGCTACTTTCATTTATTTGTCATATTAAAGGAATTAAAACTAAATGAGAGGAATGTATATTATAATTCCAGAATTATATTCATCATTTAGATGTATCATTCATCATATATATAAATTATATTCATGTACTTATAATAGTACATTAAATTTGGGGATAAGAAATGAAATGCACCGTTCATGGAGACGGTAAGCTGTGCGTACGCATGAACGCTACTTTCATTTCTATCTCATAATTTAATGGAAATAAATAATAATTATATAGAGGTATATTATAATTACAGTATTATATCATATATAATATCATTAAATCCATCCTTTATACGTCCCACGTATGGTATTAATGAATCACATCACTTTGAGGGGGCGGTAGTCTGCACTTCCTAAAATGAAGATTTTGCGTATACCAATAATGGAAGCCATAAAGGTAAGCCACAAATGAAAAATACAGAAGCTTAAGTAAAACATAAACATATTATATATCATATATAAATATAGTGACATCTTAATGGCCACCTTTGAAGGTGTTAAAAGAATTTTGAACAATCATCGTTTCGGGAGGCATAAATTCGCCATCCACGGAAACAGTATGTTCGTTAACCATTAGATGTAGGTGTGTATAAGTGTAGCTAGAATCCTTATAATAACAAAATACTAGTATATTGAGGATACTAGAGTTGTTACAAAAGAAGAGAATAAAAAAGAGTTTAGGGGTTTGGAGAAGCAAAATAATACAAAAGGACTCAAAAGAAGACATTACCTTAAAATCGGGTAACTACCTTTGGTTTTAGCTCAAAGGCTTCCTTTGGAAGACTTATACCCAAAGTGAGGCTTCAAGGACATAGAGAGGGATTTGGAGAGATAAAATTGGCAGGGGTTGGACGAGCCAAAGGCTTTGGAAGTGTGGGTAAAGAGGTAGTGGTGGAGGCCTTTTATAAGAGGAGAGGAGGGGCACTCTTGTAATGTTACAAAATGTTACTTTATTTTCAAAATGGTTTCGAATTTTAAAGGTCCCACATTGATTTGTTTCGTGTATAAGGTGATAAGGGTTCTAAGTCCACTCATACAATAGGTTTTGGACATGTTTAGGTCTTAGATATTACATTATCTTTCCATTTTGTTTAAATCGTTAAATAATGAGGTAATCGTTGCATCATCATGATGTCATAAATAATTTAATCTATTTAATGTCTAAAAATTATAGAAAAAATACTATTATGTAGGAAATCTTTTTATCATTCCAATTAATATTTATATTCAAATATATGATTTCTATAACCCCATCTAAAAATTGTTTTAGTAAAAAATTTCATGTTTGTCTCATTTTTACTTTAACATTAAATAAAAAGATATTTATGTCATTTTCCAACCAAAGTGGCTCCATAGGGTCCCCAAGATGACCCATGGATTTTCATGGTCGGCCATGACACATACAATGAGGGTAGGACATGTTTCTAGGTTATTTCATTTTATTAAAACATTATTCTTACCATAAACTACACTAATTACCTCTAATCGCGATTAAAAACTTAATAAGTTACTATTCACCAAAAAAATTATTTTTATCCCATTGAACCACATTTTAATTATTAATGACAACCATGTATGTCGGATTTTTGACATTAAAAACACATAAGTGGTAAAATTTCATTTAAATGAAAAATCAGTTTTTATAAGTACCACTTAGTGGTTTCACTATTCATAAAAAATTGACGTTTTTCAGAAAAATCCAAAAAATTCACCCTAAGCTATATTTGATATTCCGAATTCAAAAATGAAGTCTATTTTAAAAAATTCAAAACATATAAGTCACATTAATTAATTTAATAATTAATTCCGGCTGTTAGAGCAAATAGCGTGTTTTTATGAAACAATAAGTATCAAAAGATTGACACTAGTTTAAGTCCGATTTCAAAGTGAAATTAATTTCAACGACCACTATTCGATGTAAAGGTAATAATATTTTCTAATTTTACTTTAAAACCAATTCAAATTATAATCTAATCATATAAATAAATTATATTACAAAGAGGTTTTGAATTAAAATACAACATTTTACACTATACATTAAAAAAGCAACTTTATCGGAAAAATACCAAAAATTTACACAAAGTAAAATTTGATGTCCCGATTCTAAAGAAGAGTTTTATTTGGTCCAATATAATGTATAAAAGTGAAAAAAACTATATTTAATGACGGTTCTCCATTAAAAGGCGATAAGTGAACCTTTAGTGAAAACTAGGGCATATACGCCTAAAATTGAATTCATTCCGTATTTTAAGCCTTTATCTTTTATTGGATAAATTTAAAAACATTTAAAAAAATATATAATCATAATTTAGTTATTTATATCCCTTCCTGCCAATACAACGGCTACATGCTAACTACCATTTAAAATAATAATATTTTATTATTAGGGTGCAATGTAAGATTTCCAAGAAACTCATTGTTGCGTGTTGGGTACACCATCGAGCATAACGTCCCCTTTAAAGTCATATTAATATTTTATTCAAAAATATAGATAAATATGAAAATGTCATATTCTTTATTTACCTGGGGTGTTACATCCTTCCCCCCTTTTGGGAATTGCGCCCTCACAATTTTTTAAAATTGAGCTTGGAAACATCCTTGAACGTCCCACATCGGAACAAGAGTCGGTAAAACAATCACTTTAAAATAAAGGAAGATAAGTACAAAGGTCACCCGAGTTAACCCATAATAGTATTCCATGTAGAAAAATATGGACATGGAGGAGAAAACATAGGGTCATGTTCTGATGGAGAGTGATAGAAAACATGTTTAGGAGAAAGTTAACCCTAAGAAAATCACAAACTTGTGATGGGTTAAACGGTATTCGATTCCCCAGTAGGAAAAGTTAATAGACAACATTTTTGTTTTATGTTACTCTTTATTGAGGAATTTATTCATAAGGAAACATAATCACTTATGATGTTGACTTTCAACTATAATTAGATTCCTTACACAAACTCATATTTTCTCCAAAAGACGAGTATTTAGGAAGACTTGTTCACATTAAGAGTACAATAATAAACATCTAGAGAATCACCTAATCCACCAAAGAGAACTATATACTTCCCATGTCTTTAGGCTTTAACCAAAACCAAAACCAAAACGGTTAGTACAAGGTCAGATAATCCAGAAAAGGATAACCCTTTATAAAAAGAAAATCTATTCTTAGTCTCCAAAACTTGTCCATCAAAACCCAAAGTTCAACGAGGACCATTCGATAAAAAAATTGTCCATAAAATTCGTCAAAGTAAACCAAACTAAGATCCAAACCCAAATATTTTGAAGGATTTAGTCACATAGTCTACGAAGTTAAATCGTATCATTTATCTCCAAACCACATCAGTTGCTCTTAATGTCTCATATTGAAAAGTAATTAATCCTAATCACTTATCCTCCATGATAGGTTAATAAATTTCCATAGATAACCCAAAATCAAATTACTCTTAATTCATAAAATCATCTAACTAAAAAGAATCATTCAAACTAACCAGGGACTTCACGTAGTCCAGTGGTAGGCGATAAATACCAGTTGCACTTTGGTTGTGGGTTCGATTCCCGCAGCTTTGTCCGATGCGACGGGTTGTCACACGGTCTGCGTGTTGTCCTTTTTCCAAAACTATATAATTCTCAAATCATTCCCCAAAAAGGGATAAAATCATCAAAAATGACCATAACATAATTTAACCTCAATTTTATCTCATGCCTTTCACTTCAATCATAACATATAGTAACCCATAATTACCTCAAAATTAAGGATCATATAAACTCTAATGGTTACCTTTATAATTATTACCTGAACTTCCACATCGATTGGTCATCTCATACATGATGCATTAAAGATCATACCAAGGTTCAAGTGGTTGATCATGACTCCTTGATAGTTGGTTTAGAACAACCACGAGTTTCCTCATTGAATCCCCCATTTTATCTAGTATCTTAATCATAGAACCACCACAGTTTCTATCAAACCTGTTGTCTCTTTGGTGCCTGCTAGATCCAGCCATTCACTAAAAACAGAAATGTCAGTGTGAGTATATCAACAAAACCATCATGTACTACTGAGGAAGGTAAACACTAAGATATACTTACTCATTCACTTTATCTAAAACTAGGACTCTTTCTGAAATCCTAACCATTATGGTAATGTCACTTATGCTTAGAGAATACCCTAACCTCTAAAGTTATTTAAACCGACCATTGATACCAACTATAAGGCCCCAGCCTTAAACCTTACTTAATCTTGAGTTATTACAAGATTACACATTGAAGATCTTTTTAGGTTTATAGTTTTAGAGAATTAGATCATGAAACTTGCATTACATTACACATTTTAACAAAGTGGTTACATAAAAGGCAATATTCATTCTTCCCATCAACGGAAACATATTTAAAATAAAACATGGATTATTTCTTGACACATCCTTGACACTATCATCACATCATGTACCTTTCCCTTGACCTGTGAAAAACATTTCAAAAACTTGGGATGAGCATAAAAAGCTCAGTAAGGGTTATAAAAATATGGAAAGGAAAAATGAGTTCATATATACATAAGAATGAAATCATACTTTACCCATAAAACATAGGCACTTTAACATACCTAATCAAACCATGAATAAATCATAGAAATCATAAGACATAATGGTAACTTGAGGCATTCATAACATCCTTACGTAGGGAGTAACCCTCTAGGTTACGTTTGGGATAACCATCACAGTATATTCCCTAATTCTCTTTGGAGAAACCATAACGTTTCACTCCTTCGCGTTACCCAATGCATTGGAGAGCTATATCGGGCTCACCTGCCCTTAGGTTATCACGGAACCACTTGTTTTCATAATAATTCCCAAGAACCACAACATAATCATATCACATAAAACATGCATAAAGGAAACATAACATTCCCACCGTTCAATCACAAGATATCAATACAACACATTGATATAAAAACATTATTAAAACCATTTTCGATACCAAAATAAAAGAAAAGTAAAACATGGTATTTTTTTTTCTTTTAAAAAGAAGGTATGGCTTGTAGAGGAAGCCGAAACTCAAATAACGGCCATGACGGCAGAGAAGACGTTGTCGCCGCATACGTACGACAAAAACATTCCCTTTTGTCGTTTAGTAAATTCTTCGTATAAAAAAGATTCCTTTTGAATAAACGTAAAAGTCAAAGGGGTTTATACACCGTATAATAGAAAGTTGTGTATAAAATAAAATATGCCTCAATGAAAGGAGATTGAGACGAAGTCCCATACAAAGACGGTATCCTTGGTTTAAGGATAAATCAATTACATAATTATGTGTGAAAAAAGAATACACCAAATATAAGTGGATATTCAGTGTAAAATAATCAATGTTCATTCACACATATTCAAAGGATGACATATTCAATAACTACATGTTGAACCCAAAGAAATCGAAATTGGGCTAAGAAGTTTGCTTGACAGCCTAACGGCGCCACATCAAAATGAGTTGATGAGAGATAAAAAGTGTATCTCATCACTTGGACATAAAATTTACATCAATAAGGATATATGAGAACATATCTGAACATAAAAATATGTAAATTAAAACACCCAACAAAAGATGTCTTTAAAAATAGGAAGGGGAAAGGTTCCCTTACCGACTTGGGTAACTTTCAAAACATACACCCCATGAAAGAAGGACAATACATCATTGATGTAAATACTCATAAACGAAAGTATATAACACAAAGAGTAGAATAATGGGAAGTACATACACCACTCAAAGGAAATTGTGGCAAATGTAGCATAAATCTCATGGGAATAAAAGTGAGATGAAAAATCCCTTACGAAAACTCGGTAGCCTAACGGCGCCACATAAAACTTACAAAAATGGATTGATGAGATCAAATAGGGTATCTCATCATATTAACATAAATTTTATAGAAAGAGGAATATAAAAGAACATCCCCCAACATAACAAAGAGGATCTTAAAAGAAGTGACAGAAAGGAGGGTACTTAAAAAGAAAGAGAGAGGTTAGATCTCTTACGAAAATTCGGCAGCCAAACGGCGCCACTCAAAACTTCCAAAATGGATTGATGAGAGAAAATAGGATCTCTCATAGTATAAACACAATAATTACAGTAGGAGTAATATAAAATAACATCCCAATCATAAGAAATATGATATTAAATGGAATGGCATAAAAGAGTGTACTTAAAAAGAGAGAGAGGTGTAGGATCCCTTACCTCGGGTCCGACTTGACTCGATCGTTCTTTAACGTTCTGAATAATAAACTTGAGTTAATTTATACTTGATTAAGAACCTTTTTAAAGTTCATTATTCCTTTTATATCACTTATTGATATGTTATAAACATTATGTAACCATTTAAGTTAATAATGTTTGTTTTTTCGATATTTGGTTCTTAAGTCGAAAGTGGACTTCTTATAATTACATGGTGTTCGTGTGGTAAAAGGATCATTATATCCAGAATGATATTCATGATTTGGATATCATATATATCATATATATCCAGCATATACATGTATTTATAATATTACATAATCATTTAGAGGTAAGAAATGAAATGCACCGTTCATGGCGACGGTAAGTCGTGCGTACGCATGAACGCTACTTTCATTTCTTTATCATATTAATGGAATTAAAACTAAATGAGAGGTATGTATATTTTAATTACAGAATTATATTCATCATTTAGATGTATCAGTAATCATATATATCAATTATATACATGTACTTATAATATTACATTACATTTGGGGATAAGAAATGAAATGCACCGTTCATGGAGACGGTAAGCCATGCGTACGCATGAACGCTACTTTCATTTCTATCTCATACTTTAATGGAAATAAATAAAAATTATATAGAGGTATATTATAATTAAAGTATAACATCATATATAATAACATTAAATCCATCCTTTATACGTCCCACGTATGGTATTAATGAATCACATCACTTTGAGGGGGCGGAAGTCCGCACTTCCTAAAATGAAGATATCGCGTATACCCATAATGGAAGTAATAAAGGTAAGCCACAAATGAAAAATACAGAAGCTTAAGTAAAACATAAACATATTATATATCATATATAAATATAGTGACATCTTAATGGCCACCTTTTAAGGTGTTAAAAGAATGTTGAACAATCATCGTTTCGGGAGGCATAAATTCGCCATCCACGGAAACAGTATGTTTGTTAACCATTAGATGTAGGTGTGTGTAAGTGTAGCTCGAATCCTTATAATAAAAAAATCCTAGTATATTGAGGATACTGGAGTTGTTACAAAATAAAATAATAAAAAGAGTTAAGGGGGTTGGAGAAGCAAAATAAAACAAAAGGACTCAAAAGAAGACATTACCTTAAAATCGGGTAACTCCCTTTGGTTTTAGCTCAAAGGCTTCCTTTGGAAGACTTCTGCCCAAAGTGAGGCTTAAAGGAGTTAGAGAAGGATTTTGAGAGATTAAATGGGCAGGGGTTGTCCGAGAAAAAGGCTTTGGAAGTGTCGGTAAAGAGGTAGAGGTGGGGGCCTTTTATAAGAGGAGAGGAGGGGCACTCTTGTAAAGTTACAAAATGTTACTTTATTTTCAAAATGGTTTCAGATTTTAAAGGTCCCACATTGAGGTGTTTCGAGGATAAGGTGATAAGGGTTCTAAATACACTCATCCAATAGGTTTTGGACTTGTGTAGGTCTTAGATATTACATTATCATTCCATTTTATTTAAATCATTAAATAATGAGGTCATTGCTACATCATCATGATGTCATAAATAATTTAATTTATATAATGTCTAAAAATTATAAAATAAATACTATGATGTAGTAAATCTTTGTATCTTTCCAATTAATATTTATAGTCAAAAATCTGGTTTGTATAACCCCATGTAAAAATTGTTTTAGTAAAACATTTCATGTTTGTCTCATTTTTACTTTAACATTAAATAAAAAGATATTTATGTCATTTTCCAACCAAAGTGGTTCCATGGGGTCCCCAAGTTGACCCATGTGTTGTCTTGGTCGGCCATGACACATCCAATGAGGGTAGTACATGTGTCTAGGTCGTTTCATTTTACTAAAACATTATTCTTACCATAAACTACACTAATTACCTCTAAACGCGATTAAAAAATTAATAAGTTACTATTCACCAAAAAATTATTTTTATCTCATTGAACCACATTTTACTTCTTAATGACAACCATGTATGTCGGATTTTTGAAATTCAAAACACAGAAGTGGTAAAATTTCATTTAAACGAAAAATCAGTTTTTATAAGTACCACTTAGTGGTTTCACTATTCATCAAAAATTGAAGTTTTTCAGAAAAATCCCAAAAATACACCCTAAGATATATTTGATATTCTGAATTAAAAAATGAAGTATATTTTACAAAATTCAAAACATATAAGTTACATTAATTAATTTATTAATTAATTCCTGCTGTCAGAGAAAATAGCGTGTTTTTATGAAACAATAAGTATCAAAAGATTGACACTAGTTTATGTCCGATTTCAAAGTGAAATTAATTCCAATGACCACTATTGGATGTAAAGGTAAAAATATTTTCTAATTTCACTTTAAAACCAATTCAAATGATAAATCTAATCATATAAATAAATTATATTAGAAAGAGGTTTTGAATTATAATACAACATTTTACACTATTCCTTAAAAAAATGAACTTTATCGGAAAAATACCAAAAATTTATACAAAGTAAAATTTGATGTCCCGATTCTAAATAAGAGTTTTATTTGGTCCAATAGAATGTATAAGAGTGAACAAAACTATATTTAATGACGGTTCGCCATCAAAAGGCGAAAAGTGAACCTTTAGTGAAAACTAGGGCATATACGCCTAAAATTGAATTCTTTCCGTATTTTAATCCTTTATCTTTTATTGGATAAATGTAAAAACATTTAAAAACATATATAATCATATTTTAGTTATTTCTATCCATTCCCGCCAATACAACGGCTACATGTTAACTACCATTTAAAATAATATTATTTTATTATTAGGGTGCAACTTAAGATTCCAAAGAAACTCGTTGTTGCGTGTTGGGTACGCCATCCAGCATAGCGTCCCCTTTAAAGTCATATTAATATTTTATTTACAAATATGGATAAATATAAAAATGTCATATTCTTTATTTACCTGGGGTGTTACAGATTTTCTTAGGATAATTCCTATTTTTTTACAAGCCATAATGAATGATTTAGGAGTAAATACTTATTCAACGAAAGCATTTTTATGATTATAGATTTATGCATAATCTATTTTGTTTAAATTATGTATTTTACAAGTTTCGAATTATGCATTGTGATTCATAAACTAACCTGGTGTATTCCATTATTTAGAAATGCAGCCTAGTAGATGGAATAACAACTCCAATAATATGAATGATCCAAAGAGTAAGTAGGATCATATATTTCATGGTATTAAGAAAACATATAGAATTAAAATAGTATCCCACATATTATCACCGTATAAAGAAATAATATCATGTGTTAATAAGATAATTAAAGAATTATATGAGTCATGTGGCTTTGAAGGGATGCTAGAGAAGAAAAGAATTGTAGAAAGAAAGATGGATAAACAGAATAAGGGAAAGAAGGATTTTCCCATATGTAATAACTGGTGAAAGAGTAACCTTGGTAAATTCTTGAAGGGAATGGAAGTTTTTTATAAGTGTCGAGAAAAAGTACTCCAAGTACATGATTTCAAGGTTACTAAAAATGTTTCAAATGTACAATGTTTGATCTGCAAGGAGTTGGGACAATAGGAGAATCAACGTCCAAATAATCAGAGTATACCCCAAACGTTGTTATTGGATAATAATCAAGTTCTGATACTACCAAAGACAATGATGAATTATTAAGAGTTATTATGTTGTTATTAAAGTATTGTTTCATTTTTGTATTGTATTAATGATGTAAATGTTATAATAATTATATAGTATATAAGTATTTTATTATAGTGCTATTTCATTAAGGACTTTATCTTGTGTAGAACCATGAAAAGTTACTCAATTGAAGGTTATTTTTTTGGAAAATATATGGTTGTGAGAAATATAAACCTTAATAAGATTTTGATACTGAGGTAGTTATTTTAGATTAAGATATGGTTGATTTGGAATAATTATATTGGATATTATTGACTACCTTGAAACTTATTAATGATTTGTATATTACATCATTGTTGGAGTTTACAACATTTTTGGATATAAGGATTATATCCAGTATTCTATAAAGAATAAGGGATAATGAATGTAATCAGTATGATTATATGATAATTTAGGGTGTTACTGTGTTTTAAAAAAAATACACGATGAAGGTATTCACATGGTATTATGTGGAAAAAAGGATATTCATTGTGTTTACCTTCCTTAGAAATTATGGACATCGAGTTTGGACAGAAATATTTGCGATAAGTCTAAACCTTGGAATCGATTGTTTTTGAAATTGTATACTATTTTTAAGGTTAAATAATTTCTAGAGATTATTTTTGGATTGTCATAAAAAGGATTACGTGAAGGTCGGGCGACAACCCGTCGCGTCTGACAAGGCCGCGAGACTTAAACCCGCAAATAAAGCGCGAAAAGGGTGCATCAACTACCATTGGCCGACGTGATATTCTAGTTTTTGTAATGTATTTTTTTTAAATAGTCTAAAAAATGAATAAAAATCCATTTTTTAAACCCTATACGATTAAGATAAATAGAATATATTTAAATTATATTATCTTTTGGAGTGAAAGATGAGTTTGTGGTACGAATTAGTTAAAGGATGAAACTCTACTTGTCAAGTATATATATATATATATATTCCTCTTATTCTAGGAATAAATTAATTCTTATACTTTAGGGAAGGGATCTTAAAACCAAAAATGTGTTACCCTAATACCATGTGTCTCGTTTTGAAATAATGATATTTTACATCATCTTAGATTGATTGCATTGAGGCCCTCAATTTTACACTTTTTTTTTGTGATTTATGACCTCAGTCACTCCATATAAAGTTTTATATTTTCACTAAATTATGTGTCTCTAATTCTCACAAATCTTCTCCTAATTGAGATCATAATTTGGTTGTGATTTTTTCATTTCCCTTTCCCTCTTATTAAGACTGAATTTTGTTAACCCAATTTCTGATGTGTGTTTTCCACAAAGATATTTTTCTATTTTTAACAATTTATTTTTGAAAAATAATTTCAAATTGAGAGGATGAAATTTATTTAATAAGGAGATAATGTAACACCCTAGGATTTCATAGTAAGTTATCTCATTATATTAATTCAATAACATGCGCTACATGTAACACCGAGTTCGAGCGCACCACAAATTACTTAACTAACCGTTAAAAAAGATGTTATGAATAGAGTTAACTGAATTTTGAATCTTATATAACATATATAATTTTAACATCCATATTCTGTGTTTCTTAGACATAATATAATAAAAAATTCATTTGATTCAGATAAAATAAGCATTTAAAAAAAATGAAATTTTACCACCTTTTAAGGTCGAAGCCTTTTTTTAAAACCAATATTTGACACTTGTATTACTCAATTTAATGAAATTAAATTCTTATTTAGAAGCGGTTCATAAAAAATTAGTTTGGATAAATTTTTGGTACTTTTCCTATAACTTTCATATTTTGACGAATAGTGAAAATTACTATGTTTTAATTAAAAATAACTTTTTTAATCGAAATAATTTATAGTGATAAATTATGAATTTTAATGGTTTGGAAGTATAATTAGATTTTATTTTTATCATTTAATACACTGTATGTCATTATAAGTAATTTCACATTTAAATTTTACATAAACACATGTCAATCTTTGGGTAGTTTTTACTTTTTAAAAACTCACTTTTTGGTTATGACAATGGGAATTAATTTTAAATTAATAAAAGAAACTTCTATGTTTTGAATTTGGTAAAATAGACTTCATTTTTGAATTTGGAATTTCAAAATTAGCTTAGGATAATGTTTTTTTATTTTTCTAAAAACTTTTAATTTTTGATGAACAGTGAAAACATTATGTTATTAATTAAAAACAAATTTTAATTTGAATAATTAGTTATTTTATTTTAATTTATTTTAGGTAAAAATATATACATATGAACTAGATATTTTTAATGTAATTCATTGGATTAATATTATAATAAGATTGCACATATAAATGTTTTTTTAACAATTTACTGTCTTTTACCCACCTTGTAGGAGAATTCACAAATTTGAATAAAACATAATTTTACCACTTCAGTGAGTTGAATTTCAAAAAACCAAGGGACACTATTGACATCAGTAAGTAATATTTGATTCAATAAGTTGAAAATAATTTTTTGTGAATAGTAACTTTTGACTTTTATATATCACACTTAAAAGTAAATAGAGTAATTAAGGGTAAAAATGATATTATAATCACCATAAAACGTGTCCTAATTCTATTGGATAAATATAATTCGACCAAAAATAACCTTAGGAATAAAATTTGACCCCCTTTGGTCCACTTGGATAAGATCACAACATTTATTATTATTTTATTTAAAGAAGAGTTAAAAGAGTTAAATTTGATATTTAATAACTAACCCATTTTAAATATAGTGTTATACATAAGAAATATTCGACTATAAATATTTATTAGATAGATAAAACAATTTACTACACAATTTTATTTTATTTTTAATTTATAGTCGTTAAATAATTTGATTTATTTATGACACAATGATGATGTAGTAATTACATTTTTAATGAAATATTAAAATAATAGATATTATAAATATCCAATTAAATATAAATTGAAACTTATGTTGAATTAAATAATTTTCTAGGTTAATATGACATATTTTGGTTGATTAAATAAATTTCATTTGAAGTGATAATGTTTTTATGGATTCCAAAAAAAATACTAAATAGTGTCAAAATTGATACAATTGAGTTTTTAAAACAAATATTATATTATTAATTAATATAATATTTTTAAAAATATAATGTTCAACAATTGAAATTGTCTAAGATTATATATATTAATAATAAACAACTTGGGGTTCTCCTGGCATGTTATAGTATGTTTATTTACCATATAATATAAAAATACAAAGACATGTTTTAAATGTCAAACTGTTTAACCAAGAGTTTAATCTAAATGATAAGGTTAATATAGTGACCTAAACCTATCTAAAACATATTATTTGAGAGGTTTTAGACACATCCCCACAGTATATTGGACATAAATCATTTTAAAAGCATTAGAAAGCAAAATTTATTTTATTATAAAATAACATTTCATGCTTTTCCTAAATTAACCCTCACCTCTCTTATAAAAGGGTACTTCCCCTTATCTTTATTTCACACCTTCAAAGGAATTTGGATCATCCAAAACCGCCCCAAATATCCTCCCAACATTCCTACCTTCATCCTAGAGGAATTCCTTTGCTCAGAAAACCAACCTAAATATCCCTTTTGATAAAATAAAATAGAAGAACCCGAAGAAGATGTAAATATTTCATCACTTATTTCAAGGTCATTTTTCTTCCACTTCCTCATTCATTGTTGTTTCCAATGTAAAATAAAAACTCCATTGTCATCTATATACTATGTTGTTATTATAAAAATGGTACAACCATATTCATTATTTTATCCATCATATAAATGACAAAGTCACCACATGTGTGTACGTAAGGCTTACGGTCTCCACGTCGTGGTGTAATTTGTTATTCAATCACTTCCTTATTTGGATGGGTATAATGATGAGTATGAATAAAGTAAATAATAAATATAACATGTCAATGATTCTCTATATGTTATATACCATCCAATTACATATGATTTCAACATCAATATAATGATATTGTCGCTCGTGCATACGTACGGATTACCGTCTCCATGACGCGATGAGATTCATTTCCACATTCACCATTCTACGATGATTATAAAAATATATATTATTTATAAGTATGAAATATATTAAATAATAATCCTACTAAAAACACACACATAGATATATGTATTTAAATATATCTTATTCACTTAGGTTTGTTTAAAACGATATGAAAACGGAAACAACATTTATGTGTAAGTATGGCATACCGTTTCCGTAAATGGTGTTTTCCATTTCATATATCTATCTATTATACATATTTTTATTCTGAAAATATATGATATTTTAATAATGTGATATATTCTGGAAGTATGTAAATCATGATCTAAATGATATGATCAAAAATAACAAGTTAAAACATGTACGATAAAGAAAGTGATTATTTACCGAAATGTTAATTTAACATGGAAATCATTATTAAATGGGTAGTATAAAGTCATAAATGAATCATGTATGATATAATAAATATTAATATGTTTTTGGAATAATTTATTAACATACTATGGTCATTATACCATAGGTTAAATGTACCCTCAACCAAAGGAATGTGCAAGGTAAGGGTTAATTTATAAATCTCTTTATTATCCAAGGTTGTTTTTACATAAGGATCTACTGGGATATATTTATTATCCATGACCATTTTTAATAAAATAGTTTTCAAAAGTATTATTTTTAACGGACTTTTTTACTAAAACATCATATTAAATGTTTGAAATATTTATTCTTCTAAACCATTCTCATTAATGTCCATGTTTTCAAAATGGTTATAAGGATTTATTTATATGGAAATTAATGTTTTAAAATATGAATTCCTTTCACATGATTCAATGGGTTATGGGACACATTGATCCAAAAATATCTTTTAAATTACTTCCTTTATAAATTATGTGACTTTTAAATGTTTTTGTGAAAAAAGTATATTTCTCTCCACGATATTTACTAATCATTTTGAACTATGTCAACATCCATTACAGGATATTATTCTTGATCACAGTTTATTTATTATGATACAACTCATACCTATTGTATTGAAGTTTTTTTGATATGTTTGACTATTGATATGTTATTTTTATACCATTCATGGTTTGTGGACGATGTATTGATATTTCGTTTGCAAGTTTTAATAAAAATGTTAATGTTACGTTTTATCCTTTTCATAAGAGAAATGCATCGGACTTTGTAAGTGACGTGAGAAGCCTGCTATAGCTTCTTTATGCATTAGTAAGTATCATGAGACAAACTATAGTCCGGCAGAAAGGCCTTGAAAATATCTTTTTTTAGTCTTAGCATGAGGCCTTGTCTATATGGTTATGAATTCTAGCATTATGCATTCCAACATTATAAAATTGGATATTGATATTGCATGTGGGTATTCGACTACTAGAATATCAACGTGAATAAGTAAATGGGTTTATTTGATTTATATATTCCATATTATATAGAATATTAATTCTAAAAGGCTTGTTTTTTAGTCTTATACATTTCCTTAAATATTTAGGCTTATTTATGAAAGTTTCTGCTATAATGTTATCCTTACTGAGCATCTAATCTCACCCCTTTCTTATTTTTTATTTTACCAGGATTACAAGATTTTTATTATGGTTGATAAGAAGGGTTAAGGTAGGGGATTAATGGAATTCTCAAAGGATTATTTATGTTTTGTTTTTTTATCTAATGTGTAATGTAATGTTCATGTATGTATTCTATTTTCCCAGACTGCTAAACTAATCGTTCCTTCGGGACATGATTCTGTGTAATCATGCCAATGTTATGTAATAATGCATAGACTCTGGGCTTCTGGGTAGGGGAGTTAAACCAATGATTCCCAGTATCCCTCATGTTTTCCCTAAACATGAAATTCAATGGGAATCGATCACCACATCTTGATACTATTCTATTTGGGTGGAACTATCTCACCCTCACTATTTTAGGTGGTGTCACAAGGATGCATCTCGTTGGGGAAGGTGTCCCTCTCCATTTTGAGCCCAATGTTATGTCAAACAAAATCACATCACTATTACGCATAATCAAATAAGTTGTGCATCATGTTTGAGGACCCATGCCCTCTCCAGTTTGAGAGATCCACTATGGTATCATTGAGTGACATTCCAATTGGAAGGTTCCACTCTAAAGTCTTTGAGGAACCATGTTCGGCCCTTCGGAAGGGTTCAACTCACAAAGGGTCTAGGACCCATGCCCTACCTGGATGGAGGGTTCTACTCTAGTATGGTCGAGGACCCATGCCCAGCCCGACTAGAGGGTTCCACTATAGTTTTATCGAGGACCCATTCCCATACTAATTGGAGGGTTCCTCCTAGAAGTAATTATTGACAAACTACATTGGCCATCATTATTGGATGGTAACTCTCAGAAAGCATTAAGTAACTACACTGATAAACATTCCCGATCACATCCATTGTCTAACATTGCCTCTAATATGAGTCACATTTAGAATATCAAGATTTACCTCAGTTTAGAATCTTGATTAGAACATCTCACCTTGTATTTAAGAATCTATTATAGAAGGAACCATCATGTTCTACATGAAACAATTCTCAAGATAGGCTACTTGCCTAACAAAATCTGAGATCAATAGATGGAGGTATAAGAGATATAAGATTTGTAAAGTGATAAATGACATATGTGGGTCCGACAAGTCATGTGGACCTTCCTCATCGCTTATCCATGAATGGAGCCATACTATGGTAATAAACACTGATCAAGTACCTCTAGGTGTGCCAGTGTACTCCTAGAGTACTTGGAACCACTATACATAAGGCTAACAAGCGCATGTATCTTGTCCTTGGTCCAAAAAAGGACAAAAAAGCAATACTTTTCTGACTTTCCTCCATCAATGGCCCATAATAACCACATAGATCACACCATCATGATCCTTTATAAAATAAAAACAAGATATAATATTCATTCACCCAAATCAGACTCCCGTTGAAGAAACTGCATTTCACAACATTTGTGATGAACGGTGCTTCATAGGGCCCATGCCTCAATCCCAAAACAGAACATATGGATCACAACATTGTGATCCCCATGAAAAAACCCACAAAATAATCTATTCATTTATCCAAAATGGAAACCTTGTGAAAAATTCCTATTTCACCGCAAACTCCAAAATTGGGCCTCATGGGGACCACACCACCATTTTGGATTAAGCACCTGAAATTGGTCATGAAAATTCCACCTCAATATTAGGGTCATGATGATGCTAATGGTGGGTCGATCTAATATCTGATGCAGAAGATGAATCTGATACACGAATCTCCAAATAATAAAAAATATATTATAATTATAAATACTGGATATTTTTTTCCCTGATCCCCAAGCCTAAAACATAAATTCTCAAACTACTCTCAGTAGGTCTATTACGATGATATGAGTGCATGATCATAGATGATGTGTTAATCAGATTCCCTGTTAGAAAGATACGGTCATTTAAATGTATATGGCCTGACCCAAACTGGTCCGACCTTTTCTGGCCAGACCTCTCCACCTAGGACGGACTACTTCAATCCAGTAGGTCGTGGCCCAGCCCCACAACCCAGCTCACTGCCAACATCATCCCTGCCTAGGGGCGGGTCTCCACCGTAAGACGTGGCGTAGTAAGCTACACTAGTGGTGATCTGGTGGTCCATTCTGCAAACCAAAGACTCCATTCAATCACCCGATCCTGAGTCAATAAACTGACCAGGGACCCTTTCAACGAGGGCTTAACTACACCAAAATCTGATCAATGATTCATCATTGTTTCGCCGTGATGAAAAGTAGACACTTATTTCGCTCACCGATGTGCCTCCTCAGATGCCCAAAAAACAAAAACATCATAGATCCAGAATCACTGGATAACGACCTTCACAGAACCATGATTCTTTAGAAGAGCTGATGACATTTTCATGTATCGAAAAGTTGAACGATGAAAAACGTGAAGAAAGACAGAGAATGAATGATCCATTAATAAAATGGTATGTGGATGTTTTTAGTTCGACCATTAAAAAATGACTTCAAAGCATAGAAATCGATCAGAATTCAAAATCAACAACAAAAACATCAATCTGGGAAAGTGTAATCTGAAAGAAGAATCGAAGCTTGATTCTAGATCCGTTGTTGCATTTTCTTCACTCTGATCTTCTAGGATCTGATGTTTCATAACCATCTATCATGAATCCATTGTCGATTCACCGATAGGGTGGAAAGAGGAGGAACTTCTGGTGTGGGAGAAAATGATCCAAATCCTTGGTCGTTTTCTCAACCTCTTATTTATAGAAAATCAACAAAACTTTCTGCCAACGGTCGCAGGATCTGAACCTCCCACACCTTATCCCTTTAGGTTGTAATTAGGTAAAGCACCCCATTTCAAACTCAAAAGGGGATTCAGATTTCAAATATGAGTACCTGTTCAAAAGTAATTTGATTCGGTATTCGAGATAAAAAAATTATGTTTAATTATTATTTTATATTAAATCCCTCCCTCAATTTTTCTATCTACGATCTATGCCGAAAAAATTTATATGCCGCCTAGGGAAAATAACACACCCAAGAATAAATTTTGGCCTTGTATTTCTAATCTGACCAACTGTTTGAGAAATATCAAATTACTATCGTGTGCATAGTTTAAAAATACAAAATATTTTTATAAAAAATTAATTTTGGGCACACTAGGCCATAGAATTGCACACCGTATTAGTTCCTAGCTCTATAAATATATGTATAAATATTCCAAAATCTAATAAGGAGAAATATTGGTGTCTATATCATTCCATATTTCATGATATTCATCCCAAAAATGAAAAACCTAGGAAACAACTCGGGATAATGAGCTCGCACATGGATCTCCTAATCCGAGGAGCAGTCCTACACGTTTCCTTACTTCCACAACACGCGTACCAATGGATATGGTTTTTCCTCATAAGGTATGATCATGTTAAGGTTTTTTGTAGGATAATACACTTATCTCCTCTACTAGAACATGTTTAATACATCGTTCACCCACTCCAACTGTGGGGGTTTGGCAAGGCAGTTGGAAACCTCACCGACCATCTATATGTTTTCGAACATCCCGAATAACTTAAGGATATCTTACCTCCCTAACCAAAAACAAACAATAAATCCCTTATCATATCATATGATACATGGATAGTGTGATTGGACTTCTCATCCATCTAGGTAACATGGCTTTACTCATCCACAGTTGCGTCCAGAATGCCTCCTACAAGCCTCTCCACAACTGTGATGTAAACCACACATCACAATCAAATATAATTGTCGAGGGTACCCTGTGAAAGAAGATGACATCCCGTAAATACAGCTTCCCTAAACTCATCCCCAAATTCTACTTCATGATAGCTGGGAAGGGCCTAGAATTGGTGAGTCGGTCTACAATCACCTAGATGTAGTCATGTCTCTTCACTGTGAGCAGAATCCTTCGGATAAAATCTATGGATACACCATCCAATATTCACTATTGGATTTCAAGAGGCTACAACAACCTACAGAAACTCTATGATCAACCTTCACCCTTATCATAACTGGAACCACTATTTGTATCAGGAACAAGGTCTCACGATTCCATCATTCAGAATATCCATACAGTTTATCACATATGGATGTCTATTTAGTAGAACATTGCATTCGATGTCTCCTAGTTGAGACGCTCTCACATGCTCAAGAAGAAATGGATTTGAAACCATATATTGAAGGAAAAATTTAACATCCTTCTCTATAAGGGTCAGCTATCAAAAACTAGCAGCTCTAAATCTTCTTGTACTAGGATAGCCTTGTACTTCCTGTTAAGGGAATCTGCCAAAATGTTTCCCATTTCTAGAGTATAAACTATCTCTATGTCATGTTACTGTGGGATGTTCAACTAGCGGCACCATATTAGGTTCATGTCCCTCAGGGTAAAGACGTACCTGAAACTATGGTGGTCTGAACAAACCACAATGTGATCTCTCAGAAGGTAGTGTCTCTACATCCTCAAAGAGAGGGCTAACATTTCCAGCAACTGGTAGTAAGTCACTTAGTTCTTTTATTGGGGGTGTCTATCACCTCAAACTACACTTGATAACTACAGTATCAATATTGACATTGAGAATGCAAGGTACCAACAAATATGGATGGTATGTAAACTCATCCAACCGCAAGAGTCTAGACATAGAAATCACTACGAATAACCCACATATTATGTCCTTAATAGGATGGAGAGTTACCCAAAACCAGAAACTCTGCTATACCCACTAGTGGAATTTCAAGCAAAAGGAGTTCAAGCAGTAAATCTCCACTAGAAATGCAAGGAGTTGTTCTGGCACTCCACTGCATAACCCTTCCATAAATGCAAAATTCCAAGGGAATCATTCACCACACCATGGAACTATCCACTTTGGATAACACTGACTCACCCTCATAGTTTTTCTCATGTCATAATAACATGTGTCGGTGAGGGAAGGATCCCTCCTCATAGGGAATTCAAAAATATGTCAAAAAACACATATAAAGGGTTATAATAATACCCCGCATCACCATGTTAAAACATTAAGCAAAAACCGTATAATGAAGAGTACTTCACACTGTTTCTACCAGGTTATACTAAAAAAGGTAGAAAAGACACATAGTATATCTTTTTCATCTCACATGATGTATGATCATAAAAATCCATAGCATGAGGATACTCGTATCCCTATCCACAAGCTCCCTATGCCAGATGTGGGACGCCTAGTGGTGGTGGAAGTACCTCATTGCTTTGTCCACCTACCACATTACTTCCTACTCTTCTGTCAGCATAACCTCCTTGGGGACCATCTTGTCCTCACCTGGGAGATCCCTAATCAATGCACTGCATCATTCATGGATGCGCATCTACCAACTGCCTGGGATGCTCATCACATCCATTTGGGCAGTCTCATGACATGTGACCTCAGCCATTATAAGCATAACATTGGACCTCCCTAGTTTATCTTAGTGCTCTATGCTATCCCTGACCATGTGCATGAGACTGTTCATTTGGTCCCCCCTTCCTTGAAGCCCTACCATTTGACATATTATATCTTTGAGAGGCGTCTCAGCTTTATTGAGCTTTCTTCTAGTTCCAGATAACTGAATGTTACCAATATAGTTCTCATCCATAGAGTACCGAGTAAGGTCTGTGAACCTTGTTGCGTACTTTACCACTATCATCCCTCCCTGTTGATGTTATAGAGGCACCTAAATATTAATGGATCATATTCATGAGGGTTAGTACCCCTCGTGAAATAGCCGTTGGAATTAATCCCACTAGGGTCCTTACTCATCGTGCGTCTTAGTAACTAGGCTGTACTGATTCCTTGTTGCTCTATTGAAGATATTGGATAACAAATCTACCATGTGATCAATCATGGTTCAAACAAGCCATAAGAGGTGAACCACTAACTCTAGAAAACCCTCCAATGCCTGATTTTATTGTTCATCATAGAACCTCATCGGTCTCTAATAATGTAACTCGTAGAGTGCTCTAAGATTACTCACATCCTTAGCCCACTCTATTGGGTCTCACAACTTCTCAACAGGTGTAGGTTTTGCTACCTCCCCACCTAGAAAAAGGGGATCACATGATGAATCATAAATGGATACCTCTTCACACATAGAATCATTTTCATGAACTGCATCTATTGTCCTAGATGGATTTCACCATGAAGGAATATCGAATCCATCAAGGAGTACCTTAGTCAAATGGGTATATATATCTATATCAGTAGTGATGGGGAGATGACTCATGTAATGACAAACACATTCATTAATTAAAATTATTTTTGATCAAATTAAATTTCCTAATAAAGTAATATAAAATTTTAACATCATTGGTTTTATTTCTTTGTATTATAAAATATTTTTACAAATTGTGACTGTTTCTAATATAACCGTTGAACAGTGATCACATAATTAGTATAAATATAGGCCCTTAACAAATCCAATTTAATTAGACAAAGGAAGTGATAGCCTCATCACGTAGACTTTCCCCGTACAAAGTCCATTTTTCAGAGCTCGGAGAGGAGGTGTTGTCATTGGGATTCTCCCTTGACCAAGCCTATGCTGAGCTTGAACACATTAAGCTTGAGTGGAACTGACTATGGGAGAAGTTGAAGTTAACTGAAATTACCACCTGAGCGATGTTATCTGAGCCACCGCAAGAGTTTGTCACCATCACACACCTTACTGTGCAATCTTATGCGGGTGTTATAAGGGGTTATGTTAAAAGACCCTAGCACTATGACCATTTACATTAATTTTGTATAAATAATGTGCATTCATTTTGTTATTGTTACGTTGTGAATAGTTTTAAAGCACAAATTAAAATTTTTAGTTAATATTAAACTAAGAAAAATATTTTCATGAATTAATATATTTTTAATTAAATAAAATTTTAATAAAATATTATTAATAAATTAATTTTTATTAAATATAAATGATCATACAATTTTTTATGAATACAATGGTAATTTTTTTACAGTTTCAATGTTGTTTTTGTCAAAACCCATGAATTTTCGATAAATGTCGATTTTAATTTTAAAAGTAAAAATTAAAATATTTATAAAATTATTTAGATAAATTGAATATTATTTTTAGTATCAAGACATCAAAATTATCCAATTTCGAATTTTTCATAATTTTCTGAGATAGTGGAACTTTTGGGTAAAAATTATGTACTATTTAAATATATAATGTTTTTAATGAAATCATAATGACCCAATAGTGATTTAATAATGTTCTATAAAGATTATTTTTGGACAATAACTGTTTTACCATTTAAAATTATGTTATTTTGGGTTTTTTTATTTATTTTAAAAAGATTTAGTGGACCCTTCAAGGCTTATAAACCATTTTGTCTTTTTAAATTGACTTCCTTGAGAGTGTGACTCAACTCCACATAAGAAGCCCTATTATTTTAAGAAGTTCTGCCGTTGGACTTATAAAATATTTTCTTCCACTCCCCTTTGGAAAAAGAGATGGGCAAAAACCATGGGATGGTTTGTGGTTTTGATAAGATTAATGCGTGGTGTCCCAAACAAAAATAAAAAATACTTCTCTCTCCTTTCCTATATAAACCCACCCAAACTCCCACTTCCTCTTAACTCAAATCCTATGGAGTTCATCCAACCCCTTCCCTAACCTATCTAGAATCCTCCCATGGTTCCCCAATCACCCAAGAATCCTCTCTCAAGCCTCTCCCAGGCCTTTGGGATCACACATCCAAGTAAGGGATTCTCACATTCCTTATTTATGTCCATGTTTCCTTATATTGTTATTCCATTTTATTTTCAATTATAAATGTTGGGGTATTATTTCACATATCCCCCATAATGCACTCATTATTTTTTAATGATTATAGACCCCTTTAACAATCATTAAATTCCTCCCATGTACACCTATTACTATGCTGAAATTCCTAAAGGAATTTCTCTCTCCTCATATACATTCAAGAAATTATTTTGTATCATGAATATAAATTCCATTACAATTGTTGGGAAATATATATATATATGATCCCTTACTATTCATCACATGAACAGATGATGAGACACCCCTTTCTCCCTCGTCAATTTTTATATGAATTCTTATGTCACCCCATTATGCTGCCAAAATGGTACCATACTTTTTCCAAGCCTAAGTCATTATATTATGGAAATCATGACCATTTCTCTTTCAAGGGAATTCAACTTTATTTAAATTTTATTATTTATTATATAATTTCATGTATTAATTCCACATTCCTTTATCGTGGAATAAATGATGATGATTAATGAATCTATGTTTTATGATCCATATGGCACACTTATGCATGAAATGAAATGTTTAAGAAAGGGTGTTCCCTAAGAGCGCTCAAATGCATTGGGTAAAGTATAGTATCATGAAACATCATGTGAAATGAGTTTTGACTCATACTAATTCAGGTTAAATTAGGGTTTACTCTTGAATCATGTGCAATGAGGGATTACTCATGCTCCTTGGGCAATGTGGATTGGCTCATGCTAATTCAATGTTAAGTGTTGTTAACATATTTCAATGTTATGAATATCATGCTTTATCATTCCTTTATTTTCATGTTTCTCCTCTTCACAAGTGATATGCCTATTTTCTACCATGTATTGTATTAATCATGTTATTACATGTTTATTTATCTTATAGGGCTTTATATCTCACCCTTTTCTTATGCATGTCCTCAGGTTATCCCATGCAATGATAAGTACGAGGGAATGTTGAGGTCGTGTAAAGGAAGTTTTCAATAATATGTTTTTTATGTTTTATGTTCTTATGTAATGTTCCTAATCCCCAAAGACAATATAACTCTTGATCATCTCTGTAGTATCATGTGAAGAGTTTTAGCAATAAATCATGTTTAACTGTATAATAAAGAGAAGGGTTGTTATAGTTGGTATCAAAGGATAGGTTTAGTTATTTTTGAAATTACAATTAGAAAACCCTAGTGAATCTTTATAGATAATACTATGTATAATAAAAATATCCCTAATATTTGGTGAGTATTGAGTAAGTGGTTTATCAAGAAAATATATCCCTATCTTGATAAAATCAGGTAGAGACGACTCTGTCACAGATGTATCTAGGAGTGAAAACTCTGACAATGAGTATTGAGTTTGACTCGGGGTATCCTGGTACATGACAATGGGCCTTGAGGCACTCTTAGTTACAACACTCCCAGGGGATATGATTTGGTAAATTAACATGATTATTATGAACCATTATTAAGAGAATTTAGAAAAAAAATCCTCTAACAATACATGTTAGAAAGTATATCATGGAAAACATAGACTAAAGCCTATAGATTCACAAGTTAAGGAAATAAAAAAAATTATAAGTCATCTGTTTTGTATTTGTATTAACCTTTCTCTATTACCCCTAGAATTCCTATTATTCCAGCCAATGGCCGGTAATAGGACGACTCAGGCTAACAACTGATGTGAAGACCAATGCGATGGTTGTTCAATTGAGATGCCCAATTTGATGGGAGTGGGAATCTCTAACATTGTCATGATATCCTCTCCGTTAACTGAAGAATTGAATATAAACATGAGCCAAGAGGAATATTAAACCCCCCTAAGAAAGAACAAGTCGCTAACGAGACCTTCATGTGACAATGGCCTCTTACATTTAATGGATCATTTAATCCCTCAATCGTCGAACAATGGATCAACTCCATTGAAAACATATTCTCTATACTTCAATGTTCCGAACAAGAGAAGGTTCTTCTAGATTCTTATCCTATGGGGTTGAATTCTATCAATGGTGGACATTGATAAAAAATACGAAGCCTAAGTAGTTTATTGAGGCATTGGAATGAAATGATTTTTAGAAGATTTTTTTTATAAATATTTTCTATGCACCCTCTGGCTTAGGATGGAAAGGTAATCCCTTTCCCTCAAGAAAAAATAATTTGAATCTATCGGATCGTACGAGGAAAAAATCATAAGGATTGCACGATATTCATGTGGATTTGTCGTTACCCCCAAATGCAAGGTTTACTGCTTCATTAGTGGGATGAAACCTAGCATGCGGAAATCCCTGGCGATCCGCGACATTGACAGCTATGAGGAAATTTTCTGATGTGCCCTCAAGGATGAAATAGAGATCATAGAACCTCAGGGGTATCATGGAGATAAGAATCATAAGGTGGACTTCAATTCTAGCAGTCTGATGGATAAATCCAATGGTGATTAAAAAATCCAGCACCCCACTTGCCAAAGGTGTGGAAAGAAATATCCAAAAAATTTCCTGAAGGGGATGAGGAAATTCTTTAGGTGTGGAAGAGAAGGTTACATAACCATTAACTATTGACAAGAAAATCCCAAAGTTTTTATAGAGGAGAGTAACACATTGTATGACTCTCAATTTGTTGTTCATTACTTCAACTACAAAGAACCAATGCATCTTGAAAATCAGTTCCCTAAGCTAAGGGTTTTCAGAGGCAACCAACATCCTTCAAGGCAGAAAGGGCGATCTTTTTCCATCACTACCGCTGAAGTGAACCCTGAGATTGATGTGGTGACCGGTACACTAGTTATTCATTCATGAATTGTGATCAAATTTTTTGATTTAATTTCTACACATTCTTTAATATCCTGAAAGGTTAGTATAACAATCCAAACACCACCAAAAATCATGGAAGTAATGATTTTGATGAGTACAACAAATGGGGAAATCATTGCATCCCATGAATATATCTACTCCCCTGTAATAATCGGTGGATTGAACTTCCCTGTGAACCTCATCATTCTCCCTCTAGTGGAATTTGATGGAATTCATGGCATGGATTGGATTTCCGTATATATAACCTACATAAATTGTCATGAGAGAGAAATAACTCTCCATGTGGAGAGTTGACCCCCAGTTTTATACAAGTGCAAGGAGGAAGATGAATCTTCTATAGCTCCATCATCTCAATTGTGGATATTACTGCCCAATGAGCATGCGTTACTAGCTCAAATGATTGAGTATAAGGAGGAAACCATCCTTGAAGAAATTATTATTGTGGGGGAATTCGTTGAAGTGTTTCCCGGGGAATTGTCTAGTCTTCCTCCTAGAAGAGATATTGAATTGTCAATAGATCTGATACCTGTGGTATTTCCAATATCCATGAATCCATTTAGAATGGCTACTGTGGAGCTTGAGGATCTGAAAAAACAACTAGCGTAGAATCTGGATAAAGGGATTATACGCCCAAGTGCTTCACCATGGGGTTCACTAGTCCTATTTGTCAAAAAGAAGGATGGGTCAATGCTCCTTTGCATCGATCGTCACGAGCTTAACAAAATCATGATAAACAACAGGTATGCTCTCCCAAAAATTGATGATTTTTTTTATCAGTTATGTGGAGAAAAATATTTCTCCAATGTAGATTTGTGGTCAAGATATTATCAAGTAAGGGTGATGATGGAAGATATCACCAAGACAGATTTTCCTACAAGATACGGGCACTGTGAATTCATAGTAATTCATTTCGGACTCAATAATTCTCCAACAATCTTCCTAGACTTGATTAATAGAGACTTTAGGTATTACCTTGACAAATTTTTGTTATCCTTCATCGAAGATATTATAATATACTCCAAAACCATGTAGGATCATGAGGACCATCTAAGAAATTTACTATTGACCATGCGAAGGGAGAAGCTCTATGAAAAGTATATCAAGTGCAAGTTCTGGTTGAAGAGGTCTCATTATTGGGACATATCGTCAAAAGCAAGTAGATATTTGTGGATCCCTTTAAGATATTTATAATATAGGGATGGCCGAGGCCAACATTAGTAACGAATACATATAGCCTTTTGGGGTTAGCTGGATATTATTGACGATTTGTGATAAATTTCTCACAATTGTCCAACCCTCTTACCAAGCTATCTCGGAAGGGAGTAATGTTTTCTTGGAGTGATGAATGCGAAAGAAATATTCACAGAGTTGAAAAGGAGTCTTATCACTGCGCATGTTCTCACATTAACCACAATTAGAAAAGTTTTTGTGTTATTGAGGGATTCTTCAAAGAAGGGCATGGACTGTGTGTTGATGAAACATGAAAAATTCATAGCCTTTGCTTCAAGGAAATTGAATGTTCATGAGTAGAATTATCCTTCACATGATATAGAGTTGGCTTTGGTGATCATCTCTTTAAAAGTTTCACGGTATTATCTCTTGGGGGAGAAGTGTGAAATATATACGGACTGCAAAAGCTTCCTGTATATATTCACATAGAAAGAGTTGAACATGCACCAATGAAGATGGTTAGAGCTGATCAAGGACTATAATTGTTCAATCCCTTACCACCATGGGAAAGCGAATAAGGTGGAAGGTTCTCTATGTATAAAGGACCTAGAGATTTTATCGTTGATGAGATTTTAAAAGTATCCAATCTTATTAGATTTTATGATGATGGGAATGGGAATCATAAAGAAGGGAACATCATCAATCCTTTAAAAAAAATTATTTCACAACTATATCTTTTGGAAATGTTATAGGACACTCAAAAGGATGCTTTGGGAATTCAGAAGAAGATGGAAAATATTAGAAAAAGTAAAATCCTTAGAGATCAGTGTCATTGAATATGGAATTGTGAGATTTGGGAAAAGACTATGAGTCCCATCAATTCTGAAGCAGAATAAAGTCCTTCGGAATGACGCACATAGATCAACCTTCTCTATTCAATCGAGGAGCACAATGATTTATTGAGATCTATGAGAAAACATTTGGTGGGAAAATTTGAAATGGGATATTTTAGAATATATTTTAATGTGCCTGGTATGTCAGTAAGTGAAGGCTGAGAGGCCAATGTTTAAGGGGATGATGCAACCACTACCTATACCAACATTGAAATGGGACGTCATTACCAAGGACATTGTTATTATACTTCCAACGATATCTAGAGTAAATAATGCTATATGGGTCATTTTGGATCATCTTATAAAGACAACTCACTTTATCACTATTTGAGAGGAATACTCATTGGATCGAATTGCACGGATTTACATCAAAGAATTGGTAATGATACATGGAGTACCACTGTCTATTATATCCGATCATAATCTAAGGTTCACCTAGATGTTCTGGAATAGTATTCAACATGATCTAAGAATTGAATTGAACTTCAGTATGGCCTATGATCCTCAAACTGATTTCTAATCTGAGCGAACAATTCAGACACTAGAAGATATGTTAAGATCATGTTCTTTGGACTTCAAAGGAGGATGGGACCAACATCTTCCACTGGTTGAGTTCTCATACAATAACAATTTCCCATTGAGCATCTGAATGGATCCATATAAAGAATTTAATGGGAAATGGTGCATAACATAGGCTTTCTGGGATGAAGTCAGTGAGCGTAAGCTGCTAGGACCTAAAATGGTCGAAGAAATGGTGGAGAAGGTGAAAACTATTCAGCAGCATATCATGCTAGCCCAAAGTCGAAAGAATAGTCATATAGATTACCGTCGACAATAACTTGAGTATAAAATTTTGAGACATGGTATATCAATGCATATCTCTATGGAAGAAGGTCATGAGGTTTGGAAAGAAAGGGAAGTTAGGTCCTAGGTATATTGGCTCCTTCAAGATTTTTGACCGTGTTGTGGTTATGGCCTATCGACTAGAACTTCGACCTACTATGGCCAAATTACATGATGTATTTAATGTATCCATCTTAAGGAATTACTTACCATGCCCTTCACATATACTCTCTATAGAGGTACTATAGTTAGAGGGTGATATTTTTTACGAAGAGCAACCGGTGTTGATATTAGATCATAGAGAAAAGTTTCTACGAAATAAGACATTGTCCCTCATCAAGGTGTTGTGGAAAAACCACAATTTTGATGAAGTGATGTGGGAATCAGAAGAATTGATGAATCAGAGTTACCCACATCTGTTTTAGTGTGGGAAAATGAAATTATGAGGGAAATTTTTTTTAAGGGAAGAATATTATAACAACCCAAACATTCATTAATGAATATTCCTCTTGATTTAATTAAATGTCATATTATGGTTATATGAAATGTGAACATAATTGGTTTAATGTTTATGGATTTTAAAATACCATTATGAATTGTGACTTTTGAAAATATACTCGTTGTAAAATGATTACATTATTAGTATAAATATAGGGCTTTAACAAATCCAATTTAATCAGAAAAAGGGAGTGATGGCCTCATCCAGTAGACATTCCCCATATGAAGCCCATTTTCCAAAACTGAGAAAGGAGTTGGTGTCATTGTTAATCGCTCCTGACCATGCCCAAGATGATCTTGAACATGTTAAGCTTGCGCGGGACTAACTACGGGAGAAGTGGAAGTTAATAATGATTACCACACGAGCAATGTTATCCGAGCCACCCCAAGAGTCTGTCACCATCACACACCTTATCCTTCAGTCTTATGTGGGTGTTATAAGGGGTTATGTAACAATACCCTATAAATATGACAATGTACATTATTTTGGTATGAATAATGTGCATTCATTTTACTATGGTTACTTTGTAAAAAGTTTTTATAGCACAAATAGTATTTTTTAAGATAATATTCAACTAGGAAATCTATTTTGATGAATTAATTGATTTTTCAATTAAATAATATTTAAACAAAATGATATTAATAAATTAATTTTTATTTATCAAAAATTATTTTACAATTTTTTATGAATACAGTTGTAGTTTTTATTAATGTTTGAAAACTGTTTTTATCAAAACACATGATTTTTTGATAAATGTAGATTTTTATTTTAAAAGATAAAATTCACATATCTAGAAGATTATTTAGATAAAGTGAATATTTTTTTTAATCAGGACGTTGAAATTATCCAATGGATAATTTTTCATTACTTTCAAAGACAGTCGAATGTTTGGGTAAAAATTTAATATCGTTTAAATATATAATGTGTTTTATGACATCATAATGACCCAATAGTGATGTAATAAAATACTATAAACATTATGATCAGAAAATATATGTTTTACCATTAAAATAATTTTATTTTGGGCCTGTCTGATTTATTTTACAATGATTTTATTATACCCTTCAAGGCTTATAAAACATTTTATTTTTTAAATTGTTTTCCTTGAGAGTGTGACTCACATCTACATAAGAAACCCTATTATTTTAAGATGTTCATCCAATGTCCATATAAAATATTTTCTTCCACTACCATTTGTAAAAAATATGGGCTGGTTTGTGGTTTTGATTAGTGTAATGGGTGCTGTCCAAAACCTTAATAATAAAGGATTCCCTCTCCTTTCTTATAAAAACCCAACCAAGCTCCCACTTCTTCTTCACTCAAATCCATTGGAGTTCGTCCAATCCCTTCCCTTATCTCCCTATAATCCTCCCAAGGCGCCCCAAGCTCACAAGAAGACTCTCTCAAGCCTCTCCCAATCCTTTCATATCACACAACCATGTAAGAGATTCTCATATTCCTTATTTATGTCCATGTTTACTTATATTATTATGACCTTTTATTTTCAATTATAATTGGTGGGGTATTATTTTGAACCTTCCCCATACTTCCCTATTTATGTATGAATGATTAGAAACCCATTTCACTCTCATTAAGTGCCTCCCATATACTTTTTTTACTGTAATGAAATTTTGAAATGAATTTCTCTCTCCTCATTTACATTCAAGCAATTATTTTGTATCATGAATCTAAATTCCATTACAATTGTTGGAACATGTATCTAGATGACCCATTTACTATCCATTTCTTATACATATGATGAAACTACCCTTTCCCTCTCAGAAACAATTTTTTATGAATTCTTATGTCACACCGTTATCGTGCCAAAATTACACCACATTTTTCCAAGGCAAAGTCATTGTTTACTAAATATCATGCCCATTTCTCTATCAAGGGTATTGACCTTTATGCACATTTACTTATTGATTATAGAGTTTAATATATGAATTCCACATTCCTTTATCATGGAATAAATGATGAAGTTTAATGAATCCATGTTTTATAATCCACGAGGCACACTTATGCATGAAATGAAATTTTTAAGAAAGGGTGCACCATGATAGCACTCAAATGAATTGGGTAAAGTATAGTATCATGATACATCATGTGAAATGAGTGCGGACTAATGATAATTCATGTTCAATGAGGTTTTGTTCATGATTCATGTGCACTGATGGATTTCTCATGCTCTATGTGGAATGAGACTTCGCTCATGATAATTCCATATTAAGTGTTGTTGCCACATTTCCATGTTTTGATTATCATGCTTTATCATTTAATTTTGTTCATGTTTCCCTTTTTCTCCCTTGATATACCTATTGTCTAACATGTATAGTATTCCTCATTTTATTCAATGTTTATTACCTTACTGTGCATTATATATCACCCTTTTCTTATGAATGTCATCAGGTTATCCTATGCAAAGCTAAGTACGATGGAATATAGTGGTCATGTAAATGATGTTTTCAATAAGATGTTGGGTTTTATGTTTAATGTTTTTATGTAATGTTCCAAATCACTAAAGACACCAGACCTCTTGATATTCTTTGTTGTATCATTTGAAGTGTTTATGTAATAAATCATATTTAAGTGTGTAATAAAGAGTAGGGTTGTTATATTTCAAGAATGAAATACACAGACTCAATCCAATATAACGCATCTACCATTGATCCATTCAACAAATGTCTCAAAAGGCTGAGTCAACATGTGGGTAATTAGGGTCCTAGTGAATTGATAAATCGGCGGTTGCACCAACACTAGACTCCCAAGAATAAAAACTTATCTCGAGGAATGTTGACACCTTTTCCCTAAACCCAACAAATCTTTTGTTGTGAAAAATCGTAAACAACATCCCAAGGAATGAACCCAGCTCTGATTCCCTTTTTTCATGACCGGACACATGCCGAGGCATGAGCCACAACTACTCCAATAACACCTATTTAGGCCAGGGGGTGGTGACTAGAACTGAAGTAATAAAACAATTAGAGAGGAATTTTCCTAAGAACCTATTAAGGCACACAAAAAACCAAATCAATGAGAAAGTATAGAGGGAGAAAAATAAATAATGATGAAACACTTTTATAAATAAACCGAGCATGCATGAACTGCTAAGAAATGCATGTATGGTACAATAAAATGAAATGAAAAAGTGAAAAAATTCAGATCCAAATAGAATCCGTCCACAAACTGGTAGTGATAGAAATGTAAAATTGCTAAGAGAGCCCTGCTCCTAGATCCCAAGCTATTACCACTATACATTGTCCAATTACATGTATCCCTAAGCTCCTTTGGAATCATGATCAACCATTCTGTAATTTTCATAATTCATGAAATGTGTAGGAAAATACCATGATACAGTGAGTATAAAAATACTAATTATAATTCTCGAAAAATTGGAAGGGGGTTCCATGTGAGATAATCGAAAAAAGAAGCCATAGATAGAACAAGGTAGAGTAAAAGGAGTGTAGCTCAACCTAATAAGAGATTCAAGTAAGTTCATCCAAACACCTATATCTAGAAACAGTGAGAATATTAACTTCTTATCAAGTCTTCATTACTAATAGTAGGACAGTCTACTCATCGAACCAGAGAAATCTAGACATGATATCACACAGCATACCCTGCATGTCTTCATCTCTCTTAGAAATAGAGTAGGAAAAACCAAATGAGTGGGTACTGAAACATGATATACATATATATATATTTATACACTCCCCCCAAAGAATCCCAAATGAGTTAGAAAAGGGATATCCGTCTTATAAATCATTATGGGTAAATAGTTTCCAATAGTTTTAGATGTCACCCATAGTGATGCCCAATAACCAAAAATTCTTCCCTGAATACACAAGTTAAAGGGACTAAATCAACACACCTTGATACTATCCACTTTGGGCAGTACTATCTCAACCTCATGGTTTTAGGTCATGTCACATGGACACATTTCGGTGGGGAATGTGTCCCTCTTCCTTGTGGGTCCAAATTTATATCAAACTAAGTCATGTCACTCTTCTATATAGTCAAAGAGGTCGTCCCTCATGGTTTATGACCCATGCCCGCCTGACTACAGGGTTCCACTCTAGTATAGTTAAGGACCTATGCCCAAACCATATGAAGGGTTCCACTCTAGTTTCATCACGGACTTGTGACCAGCCTAGAAAGAGGGTCCTACTCAAGAATTTTTGATGACCCATGCCCATCCTGGATGGAGGGTTCCACTGTAGTATCATTGAAGACCATTACCCAACCCTACTAGAGGGTTCCACTCTAGTTTCATCAAGGACCCATGCACATTCATACTAGAGGGTTCCAATTAGAAGTAAATGACAAGGAACTAAATTGGCCATATTTACTATATGTTACCTCTTATAATACATCGAGGAATTACACCAGTAAACTTGAATGATCACATTAATTTTCTATAATAACATCAAATAAGTGTCACACCTGGAACACCGAGCGTCACCTCGGATGACAGTTTCTCTTTGAATATCTCAAATATTATCTCAAAAACCACTAAAGAGGGAACCATCTCATTCAACACAGAAAAACTCACAAGATAGGATACTCCCAAGAAGAAATCTGTGTCCATCATAAGGAAGTATGAGAGATAGAAGATTAAAAAAGTGTTACATTACACATGTGGTTCCAACATGATGTGTTAACCCAACTTATCTCCGGGATATGAATCTAGCCATACTCAGTTAATAAACTTTGATCAAGTACCCCTAAGCATGGTAGTTAAATCCCAGGGTACATGGAACCTCTAGACATAATGCTAAAGAGCACATGATGCTCTCCCATGGCCCAAAAAGAGGTGAAATATAACATTACGTACATAGATCCTTAGATGGACACAGATAACCAGACGGATCACACCATCATGATACTTGTGAAAAAATGTACATGATCGACTATTCATTCTCCCGAATCAGACTCCTGGTGTGGAAACTAAATTTCGAAGCATTTCACATGAATGGTGTTTTATGGGTCCCACATATTAATCCCAATATACATCATATGGATCCAAAAGTTGTGATATATATGGAAAAACCAACGAAATGGTCTATTCATTTTTCTAAAACAAAAACCGAGTGAAAACTTCACATTTCATCACAAAATTCCCCAATGTGGTCATCATGGGGCCAGCACCCGAATTTGGGTTAAGCACCCAAAAGAGGTCTTGAAAATTCCACCTCAATTTCCCGGTCACAATGACACTATTGTCGTGTCAATTAGACATAGGATGCAGAAGATACGGTCGATATAAGAATATCCGAATAATAATGAATAAATATATTATTATGATAATTGGATGTTTAATGCTACCAAACCCCGTGATTGAAAAATAAAATTATTAAAATGTCATCAAAATGTCCTTCTCGATGATAGGAGCACATGGTCGTAGATGGTGCCTCATTCAGACACCCAATTTTATAGATATGGCCATTTAACGTTTTATGGCATGACCCAAAATGATTAGTCCCTTTCAGGACAGGCTGACCTTCTTCGTCCAGCCTTGTCTGATCTATCAGGTTGCAGCCCAGCTGTGTGGCTTGCACTATTAGTGCGGTCGGGCCCGCTGCTGACACTGGACCTTCCAAGGGGCCGTGATTCCACCATTTTCCCATGGCCTTCCATGGGGCGGACCACCCCAAATAGTTGTCCTGCTGATGGAACTTTGGTTTTCCCTTCCGCAGACCATCCGACTCCATCTGGTCATCCGATCAAGAATCTGTTAGTTAATCAGGGACCCTTGGGATGAGGTATTCAATGCAATGTCCTCTGATCAATGATATGTCACAGTTTCGACGTGATGAAACGTAGGACCCACTTCCGCTCACCGCTTCACCTCCTTTGACACACAAAAATAAAAACCGTCGTAGATCTGTAATCCTTGAATCACGACCTTCATAGAACCATGCTTCACTTGAAGATTAGATGTCTTTTTACTAGTCGATAAGTTTAATAATGAACAACGTGGAGAAAAAAAATAAACAGACGATGCAGAAAATAAATGGTCAATGTTTGTTGGTTGTTTGGAAATCCAAAAATGGATTCAAAGAAGAAAAACTGTTCAAATGTCAAAATCAGTAATAAAAATTCAATCAGGGAATATAGAATCCAAAATAATAATCCTACCTGGATTCTGGATCCATTGTTACCTTCATTGTGCTCTGATCTGCTAGGTTCTAAGGTTTCGTCATGATCGATCAAGAATATCATGTCGATTCACCTATCAGATGGAGAGTGTAGCTTCTCCGGTCATGGGAGAAAATGAGAATAACCCTTTCTAATTTTTTCAAACTCTTATTTATAGAAAACCAAAAAAACTCCGCCAATGGTCGCAGGATCCGATCCGCCCACACCTTCTATCATTATGTAACACATAGGTAAAATACCACATTCTGAACTCAATGGTGGTCTCAGATATAAAATCTGATTTTCCGTTCAAAAGTTATTTAATTTTGAATTCGAGATAATATATTTAAATTTATTTATTTTATTTACAGAAAATCCCTCTATGTAATTTTCTATAGAAGACTGGCACCGAAAAAAGTTATATCCTACTGTGGGTAAATGCCACTATCCAGACTCAACTATGGCCTCATATTTATGATATAATCAATAATTTGAGAGAAATCCCATTTATGGGATGTACATATTATAAAAATAATTTCTATTTAAAAAAAATAGGGCACGCCAGGAAATAAAATTGCATGTCTTCTCTGTATTTAGTATTGGAAATATATGTAATAAATTCCAAACTCTAATAAGAAAAAAACCCTGGATATTTAATGTTTCAACCCTAAATAAAACAATATTACTCGAACATAGTAGAACTCTAGTGTGTTTCCACCAAACATTAAATGTTTTTAAATGGGACACTAGATTTTTAGTGGCTAGCAATAGGGACTCTGGTACCAATTCTTCATTAGGATACATTCTCAATAATTCCACCATATTCCTTTATAACACTTTTATAACCAATCAAAATTACGCTACACCAATAAATTCATAATTAAAAAATTAAAATAATAGGAAATTAAAATGATGAACACAAATATATGAATATTTTTATTACAATTTAGGTCATGTTAATACATTAAGATATGTAGTTGATCATATAAAGCCTACTTTAAACACAAGGATTTGTAGATGAATTAACTAGAATATTTTTACATTATTTTAGTTTAAGGAGATGACTTAGAATAGTTGAAATTGATATTTTTGATAGTGACACATTCCAATTGATAATAGTATAATATTTTGGAAATAATTAATATTGAGGTCCGATATGATGACAAGTATTACCATGATCCTTATTATGGTTTCGACGTAATGTAAGTGAGTGTGTGATTTCTCCTTATGAAATGTAATGTTATTAGTATATCAGTAAATGTGAAGTATTATGATAGTGTAACACATGGTCATAATATTTATACTCAATATTTGATAGGTTTTAAAATATGTTCTGTGAAAAAAAAATTAATGTGTATAAAAATATTGATTCATGCATAGCCATATTCCCTAAAAGTTATCATGTGATGTTTAAAAGATGAATATTATATAGATAATAGGGAATCATATCATTTTCTCATGATATGGATAAGATTATTTTGTGATGATTTTCAAGGAATATTTCTTATGTTTTAAATAATTATCATGAAAATATCTATCTTGCCATTTATTAAATTAGAAAACATTTTCATTAAAATGTTATTATGTTATGGAGCACCATGATATTCTGTGAAATTATATATAGTTTTTATTGTGTTATTTTTTAAGATATTATTGATGCATAGATTTTTTATAGAAATAAATATTTTATATCTCCAATATTCTAATGTTATTTTATTTTACTTGGAAACTCATATATTTTTTAGTGTAATTTTATTTTCTTCTGTGGTTGAGATGAGGGATCAGACTATTTAGGTAATTTTAAATGAAGAATAATTTTTTTGTTTTGTTTTATATGAATTTTATATAACCAGAATTACATTTTATATTGAAGATAGTCCAATTTTGATTGATAAATTTTAACCCTTTTTAGTTTCATCAGTTTATTCATTTTCTAATAAATATATGTAATAAGAAAACTATATATTAATACTACCATCGATGGATGAATTCATGTAATAATATATCATTAAAATATCATGAGGAATGAGGATGATATATAGTTGATTACATGGGATAATGAAATTAGGCTTAGTGAATTATCCACATATTGATTTTTAGTTTTTTAGAAAAAATGATTTAAATTCAATCATAATGTAACATACTAAATTATTATTGAAAATTAAAATGTTGTTACTGATAATTTTGATTCTATTACAATTATTATAGATTATTTTTCTATTATAATTTATATAATTTCAAATTTCAAATATATAATGATGAAATATGATATGTATGTTGACCAAATATGAAAAATTATTATTTCATGAATAAGGGACACAATTTGACAAAATTAAATAATGTATAAATAGTATGTTAGATTTAAATTGTATTAGTATTTTATTGTTCTAGAAAAAAAATTCACTCCAGGGTGATGTTTTGGTATATTGGAATTTAGATCCTTAGTGGAACAATTTCCCAAACAATATAGATGTTTTATCAAATTAAATTTTTCTTTAAAAAAATAAAGGCAAAATTGAATTATAGAGGAAGAAGATGTGATTGTGGTTCAACTTCTTTTAGGATGCATGATCCCTTCCATTAGATTATTGACACATGATAAATTTTACATATTAATTCATAAAATATTTTTTAATTTAAAAATATTTTGTTTCATTGAAAATTATATAGATATAGATAAATATATTTATTGTTTGTTTGGGGGGTTGAAATTTTTTTGACAACCGATAATTTTGTTTTAAGGGTACTGGTATGGTTGTTAGGGTCCATATTGAGGATATCAACGACAGTCCATAGAGTGGTTAGGACATGAATGGATATTTGGTGACCATAAATGTTTGATGGTTTCCAAATGTTAGTAAGGGAGACAAAACAGATTGGATTGTTATGGTCAATATTTTCCAATAATTATTATATATCTTCATTGGAGGAGTTCTACAAGTATGGTATACTAGATCAGTGTCCCAAATTAACAAAAGAGAAAAAATATAAGGATTTGGAGTTCTAAGTCCACTAGATGGAGGATTTAATCCTTTCAGTAGTGGTTTATATATCATTAGTAGTTAGGGTCCCTCCATGAAGGAATGTTAAGGGACATAGATAATTTCAATACGATGGGGGATACAGTTTATTTATACAGATACGACCTTAATGAGTTTCAATACAAATATATATTAGATAAAATGTTCTAGAAAATATTTTCAATTCAAATAAATATATCTTTATTAACATGGGATGGTGGTAGTGACAGTGGTGTAAGCCTCACAAGTTTTGTATTACATGGACATAAAGTTAATGTTTCCTAAAGTAAAATTAATACTTAAATACATTAGTTCCCACATGATTTCCCTTTGGTGTGCCTTAAATCACATTGAGTGATTATTATATTTGGTAGATGTACGGTGGTGAACATCCTTGAACAATACTGAACCAAAAAAGTGTTCCGTATTTAAATAAATATTTATAAATTTTGAGAAAAAATTATTTTTTAATATTTGGAGACAAATGAGTAGTCTAGTATACATTGTTTCTTATAAGTCAAGATGATGATGTTTTTAATTGTATTATAGTTCATTATTTGTGTTTTCTGGTGGTTTAAATATTTCAACATTAAATATGGTGACTTCTAGGAATGATAAAACTCTAAGAGTTTATTGTGACTATTTTCCCTCAAGATTTAAATATTTAATTATCCTTTAAATAATGTTTTGTTCGATATCATACCTTACACATAACACCAAAAAAAATTCATGAAATATTATATTAAATATTTATTAAATATAAAAATATTAATCAATTATGAAACTTACATAGTATTATTTTGTCATAACTCATGAAATATAATGACTAAAAAATAAATAATTAATGAGATTAGATTAAAATAACTGTATCTTAAAAGGATAATTTTTCAATGAATTGATTTTCATATTTTAAAATGATTATAAATGATTTAAATATATGAACCAATAATTTACACTCAATTATTTACAGATTTATATGAAATATTATTAAAAATATTTTATGTATTAAATACCATTTTTCTATAAAAGTTATTTTTTATATATATTATCTATATTTTTAATTTATTTTAAACAATATTTTAATATAATGAAATTATTTTTTATTTCATCATATAATAATTATCTTATGATGAATTTTTTGGATTTTTTAAAGAGGTTAATTATTAATTGAATTGTGCAAATAAGTATTTTGATAAATATCATCCTTTTCAAGACAAAATCCTGATATTGTAGTGGATTAAGAGTTTATGAAGACATTTAATTTATAAAAATTGTTATTCATAAGAGTAAACTTAGGTTTTGAAAATTTTTTCTGTCTTTATAAATCTCTTTTTAACAATTTGGAACATTTTTTATATTTTTATTCTACTAAAAGATGTTTTTATTATTTTTATTTAATTATAAAATAACAAGGTTCACTTAGATATGAATTGGTTTTAAATTCATATAAATATTATCTATTTATTCATTAACCAATATGTTTAATTACAATCATCAAAAAATAATAATTGAAATAATATATAAACCTAAAAAAGAATTTTAAATAGTTTATTTTTCATTATGTTTTTGAAAAAATTAAATAAAATTAATTACTTCATTTTAAATCAATTAATTAATATAAAAATTAGTATAAATTTTCAATTATACTAATAATAATTTGGTAATAAGTTAACCTATATTTCTCAGAAAATAAATATCTTACCATGGTAAAAGATTGTCACCACTTTACAGAGTAAAAATGATTAGAGGGTGACCGAAAATATACAGACACAATTATATATAGAACATGTACAAATGTGATTATTTGATCTTAACTTGACATTATATTATCATATATTCAATAATTTTCTTATATGGTTCCACTTTCCAAATAATATAGCTTTATATTATTTTAAACATAACGGTATGTAAAAGGGTACCACTCCCAGCACTTATAAAATGGCACCTCATCTTCTCACTTATCAACAATAGTTGAGTGCCATATCTACAAAAATATCTAACAATGAACCCTACAGACATCATTATAATGGAGATAATGGTTATGGAATTCCAAAAATAATCATCCAATAAGTTTACTGGGGTTTTTCAATTGATATTATCCTATGAAGTCCTATAGGCTTCTAACGATATTTTTTTGGATTTTTTATTCTTTAACCTCATTAAAATCATATATAAACATATTAAAATAATTTAAAATATATATCTTAAATACTAAATTTTATTTATATTAATGCTATAACCATTTTCTCTCTTTTTTCTATCAAATAGAAAATTAATGTTTCACTCATGCGTACGTGCGGACCCCCACTTCGATGGAGTGATGTAATTATATTTTCATTAACACCATTAAAAAATAGAAATATAAATTATTTTTATGTATACATATTATATTTTCAACATAATTACTATTCAATAAATATTTTTTGTTTTTATATTGTTTTTTCCTTCCATTCAAGAACTAAAACATGACTATAACTATGTACGAACTACCTCTACCACAAAGTTATGCAATTTATTTTCTACACCACATTACATGGATTGTTAAAAAATTATTTTATGCATATATATTTTTTAAGGAGAAATCAAATTCATTAATATTATTATTTTCGTATAACCAAATAATTAATTTTCAATTTAAATATATCTATTGATATTGGACTATAACATAAAATATGATCATCAGTGATTTTATCTTCAAAAATAAAAACAAAAAATCTCATATAATGAAATTAAAAAATAATTAATCACCAGGGAATATATATTCAAGTATCATACACATTATATTAATGATGGAAATTTTATCAAATACCATTTTTTGATATCACGATTATAAAACATGTGGGAAATAACTGAAATTAATAACATTCATTGCTGAAAATATGAATAACTATCTAATTAATATATAACGAATGGATATAATTACAAATTATAAGTTGAGATAGATACTATTAATGTTATAACATATGTTAATAAGTTATTTATGTTTTTTATTTGTGTGGTTAAATTACTTTTTTAGAATTCGAGAGTGAAAGTGAGGGTTTCTCATCAAAAATATATTTCATCAAGACATATACCATATTCATCACTTGTTTTATAATATCTATTGTATATACTAGAAAATATATATTTTATCATAAATTTATTAAATAAAATGGAACTAAAAAATCATGTTTTATCTTTCATGGGATTCTGATTTAATAGATGACAATGTTTTAAGGGTTTCCTCATATCAATTTACCATCATTGAAATATATTATATATTCCACACCCTCAATATTTTATGTGGTGTATATACTGAAAATGAATGCCCTTTATTATTTTTTCATCAAGATTAAGGGGATTTAATAATCCAACTACTATTATCATTTTCACGAGGTTCTGATTCCAATTTTACCAAATTATAAAAGGTCTATGTTACGTTGTAACATTTTATGAGGATTGTATACATTTTAATTTTAATTTTAAAACATTGTTTTCTTTTTATGTCTTAAATTATATATATTTTATTCTTCTTTTCAAATTTATAGTGTTTTAATGTATTATTTCCAATTTTCCGATATTTTTTAATGTAACAGGCTGAAAGAATGTGTTTATTATAATGTTACATTATTTCTTATTTTTTCGGGAATATTCATATTATATATACATGTTCTTAAAAATATCTTATAAATGTTCTTATCCACTTTAAAATTTCATCTAATGTTATGTTTCTATGATCATTGAATTTATTTACAGAAACATAAAAATAATTGATTTTAAATGATGATGGATTGAGAATATTTTCCTGTCATCATATATTTTATTTTTCATTAAGTTTCCTTTACATTTTTCTATGGTTTTACAAATAAAATAAAATTATTTTTTTCTTGGTAATTTTTTATTTGTAAATTATACACAAAAAGATAAAATGTTCCCACATGTTTTTGTAGAATATTTACAATTCATTTACAATAGTATTTCGATCTATGTCTACATAATTTAATAATGGTTATTATTTGTTAGGTATATTCTTTAATGATACCATCCACTTTTTTTATCTAGATGGATTATGATGGTTATTTTTTTGTAGAATTTATAAAGAATCATTTTTATTTCTTGCGGTTTAAATATTCTAAAATTAAATGTTGAGTGTTTTTATTATAAATTGGCACACACTCATATGGTTTTCAATATATGGCGTGTGGTCCAAAAATTATATAGCCCTCAATACATTGGGTAAATCTTGATATCTCTATAGATAATGAAATTTTTTTAGTTTAATTATAGTTAACTATTATTACAAATACAATTCTTGTGTGTAATTGTGGTTAACTGTTCTCAAGAAGAATTTTGGTCATGGTAACTACCTTAGGATACAATCAGAAAGACTTTGTGTGATTGTAATAGGAGTGAGTTATTCTAAAAAATGAGAATATCCATAATTATGAATAAATATATTTAAAATTTTATGTTTTGTATGCTTATTATTATTCCAAATTTATTTGCCATATGAATATGTTAGGCTTTGTGTCTCATTATTTTTGTATTATTATTATCTACTCTTATACCATGGTAAATTCCTGATCATTCTAGATCACATTTCCTTTTATTAGGTATGATGATCACCACTTTTTATTATATGTTATTTTTAATAAATTATTTCCATTGTGGATATGTTTTAACATGTTTTAATGATCTCACCCATGGTGAAATTTATATGAGTTTTTAAAATACTTATCATTTTATCTCTCCCATTTCTTCTGTTTCCCATTCACCGTGTTTTGTATTTGAGTATCAAATAAGATATGGATATATGGGGATCTAGTATGGTGTAGTTTTATAGAAATTTTCCTTATAATATGTTTTTATTTAACTAATATCATAAGACAATAAACCACTATGGTTCTATGGATGTGGAAATTTTTATGATATATATTTTTTAATGTGTCATATAAATACAGTTATCTAGGATCATATCAATTGGTATTGAATACAAAAACTAAAGTTTTTTTATGAAATGGGACTATGTGGGTCTAGGGAATCATAGTCAGTATCCATGTAGGGTATAGTTTTTTATCATTAAGATTAGAAAATTGTATTTGGAATATAAGGATTCCAGCCTCAAAGAATCCATTTTTATGAGTTTAATAAAATTATTCAAATTGTTAAATTTAGTCGATATATTTTGTTATGATTTTTATAGAATTAGGAAATACAATACATAACATATTAGAAATTTCATCATGGTGTATATTTTTTCACAAAAAAATGGGTCCTATGATTTCATTTCTATTTCATTCATGAAAATTTTTCTTAATTCATGATGTATTTCCACTAACCATTATATATTCAATATAAGTAGTTAAGCACTAAGAAACCCATATTTAAACATGAGATGTTAAAAAAATATCAATTAGGGATATAAAAAATGGAAACCCTTTATTTTATTTTGAAAATTTATGAAAACTCATATATAATTTTTTTTTGTAATAAATGATTTAATCAATATAATCATTATATTATCAGGAAATCAACCTCAAATCCCACAATTGGTTTAAAAAAAATAAAGGAATAATATTGGAAAAAAATAATTACCATTAAAGTTACATGCTAAAAACATAAAAACTGATGAAATCAAACCATTCACCTTTTTAAGATCATAAATATTACATTAATCATTAGTACACAATCTTACCATTTTAAGTCAAAATATTTCCTACAAAACAAATAGAATAAATTAAAAAACAATATAGGTATCTTGGAAAATTATCCTTAAATTTAACATAACCCAATACATTACAATGGAATAACCCTCATTTTTAGTTCTAACATATCTATTAAGAGTATCGTAATTCTCTTTAACATCATCAGTTTACCCAAAGCATTAGAATAATAAATCGATCTCATATGGTATAAGAGATATACACTTATCACCCTTTATCAGCCATATATTGGGCTCACCTATTATAATATAAAATATTGAAAACTATATCATGTTCAGTACACATAAAATATTGAATTTAAATCATAAAATATTTTAAAATAATCATATTTACATATATATAGAAGCACATTCCGGATTAATGTAATAATAATGGAAAAATCTTATTTCCATGTAAAAATCTAAAAATGAAAATTTCCTAAAAGAATAATAAAAAGGATAGTATTTCAAAAAAACATTAAACTCTATAGAGTATTATTATTAGTGAATAACATTAAAGATAGTAGAATGTTATGTTCATTCCATATACATCAAAAAAAATTCTTTTTTACATCTTTGAAATTAAATTAAATAATGATCTCTATCGAAAATGTTAAAATTATTCCTCTTTAAACCATTGTAAAAAAGTAAAAAAAAATATTATAATATAAACATTAAAAATAAGTTGATTATAGATAATAACATTCTTGAAATATTTAGAACAATAATTTTAAGGATGGAACACATTATAAAACATTTTAAATAGATATTTAATGAAAACCCCATCACACATTAGTAAATTCAAAACAAAATAGAAATTGAATAACATAACATGAAATGGATTTTTAAACCCCTTGAATTTATGGAAATTTTAAATATACATATCCATGTTTATTTTGTTACATCCAAAAAAATTATACATGTTGTGATATTGGCGTAAGTCTTAAAAAAATGAAATTCATATGAGAAATTAATTACCTCATCAATTGACATTCCTCATATATATATTTATTTACAAATTAATAAAATTTTATTAATTTTATACATTATTAAGAAACTATTATATGTATATTACCATATCATAATCCCTTTTGTTTTTTATTTTCATCTGTTATATAATTTTTTCAAATCAGTTAAGATCTTGTTGGATATAAATGGGTCAATCGGTTTACAACCTCAAAATGAAACTAGACGGTAGATAATGGTCAAATGGTTCAAGATTATTTTATATATAGAATCATAAAAAAGTTATAATTATTCTATTTATACAAGGAATAAAATTTTATAATAATCCATGTATGGTGTTCATGAAATATTAAGAACCTTATTTCATGGATACTTTAGTCCATACGTACACCAGAATGTCATTTTTATTTTTCTAATGGGTTAAAAATAAATATAGATGATAATATATAACATTTCAAAAATAAACAGTATTTTGAAAATCCATTTTTATTCATTATTTCTATCCTTATTACAAGTCAAATATGGTGGAAATGAAAAACATATCACATAACTTCAAGGATATTGTCATCCAAACATATTCACTAGTGATGTTATCATATTCCAACAAAAAGAATGGATAAAATACAATATAATATATAATATTTAAAAAATAATAATTATTAATTAAAATTATTTTATTATTATTAATTCAATTTATATTAGTAGTCAGGTGTGGCAGTAATCGAAACTAATTACATCACATTATGGATTTGTTAGTTCACACGTACACATGAGTGCTGATTTCATTTCCCATGGGATGGAAAAGAGATACCAAAGTGTAATAATATGAAGATAATAATATTTAAATATGGTTTATATACATATGTAATTATATTATAACGGTAAAGATATATTTTAAGTTGGAATTAAAAGAAATAAACATGGAAGAACTCATTTCATAATAATACCAACTCCTTTGGAAACCTCATTTGGATTACAACATAGGCCTTCTATGTTGGTGTTTTGGTGATAACGAAACCTAAAAGATATGGTGAGGAGAGTTAGAAATGAATTTGAATTGAGTTTATCTTATCTATATAGGTGGAATATTTTTAATTAGTGATGAGAGGAGGTTCCGACTTTTATGTGAGGGGAGTATCACAATAGTAAATATCCACAAATTTTAAATATTATAAAAGTCATAATCATGGTCATGTGGTATAAAATACCAGGAACCACCACTATGGGACCCATCATAGACAAAAAAAAACTTCATATTGTGACACCCCAAGACCACTTATAATCGGTTATGGTATTTTTACGATCATCAAGTAACCATATCACTAAAATTGGATCCCTCATCCTAAATTACAGGTTTTCACATACACAACCAGCTCCATTAAATAGTGTAGAGATAAAATAATAAAATTAAATAGATAGATTATAAAAATAAAAAAATACCTATATTAATCACATAAATGTTGATAAAGGTAATAAAAATGATATATAGGGATAAAATACGTTCCTAACAAGAAATAAGATTCCATCCAGACAAGGAAACTTTTGAGAGCCTATTTCAAAATCTCAAGGGAGTATAACTTAATGGGGAAAAAATACCACTATGTAATTCAATGCTCATATAGAAATGGTTCCACCGAATTCATCTCTAATCTACATGTCATCTTCATAAGACACAGTATGTTCATGGATAGCCCATGCAGGGTTGAGTATATATATACGAAGACGAAGCCACTTAAACCTATAGGGAGGCAGTATAAAAAAATCTCAATCTGTAAGGAGAGGGTAAATATAACCCAACATCATATATTATATAAAATAAAATAAATATATGTGGTAAATGGGATCTATATCTCTATTACTAGAAAAAAATTAAGAGTCTACCCAAAGCTCCAAATATCCTGTCACAAATTCCAAACACACTACACAGCCTTATAAAATACATTGTAGAGGGAAAAATCCTTTTTAATGTGTTTCACATCCACTGGAGCACTATCACTTATCTAAAAATCATGTATAATTTACTATATCCTAGGTCAAAATCATGTATAAACTCTTTAAAATATGTAGGATCCACATCTCACAACTATGAAGGACAATTGGGGGAGAACAAATCCAATGGAGGTCCTTCGCACCACCAAAGATCAATGATGGGGAGTCCACTGCAGAAATATAGGAAATTCTCCCACTATATTGTTCGAAAGTTCCATATATACCATATATAGGATATAGGGAGGCCTCCACATAGAGATACAAGGATGTATTGACCCCAAAAACTCTATGATGATCACACCCAAACTCCATCACCAACGGAACTTCGTTGGAAGATGCATCCAACTTATATAACCTCTCGTTATACATATAATGTCGAAAAAAGACAAACATTTCATCCCATGTGAAGAACTAATTTGTATAGTCTACTCAAGGGACCAAATAAGTACCTGAAGAAGAAAATATAGAAGTTATAAGTTTTAAATGGGTGTACACGGTGTGTCATACTGGGGAACACTATGTTTCTCATAAAGAAAAATCATGTGCATTTACTATCATTGTTCCCAATGTTTAAAACCAAATTAAATGATGTGTATATAGGGTCACATGGTGTGTAACTCTTTGTGTACATCTAGTAATTTCATTCCTTATATCATGATTGGGATGTCATGTGACACTATACTATGTGTACATCGTGTCACATGGTGTGTGACTTCCCTTAAAAACATGGGTGTTTCTTTCATTGAAAATGGCTCGGGAATCCATGTGACATTACATGATGTGTGCATGGGGTAACATGGTATGTATGTTCACCTAGGGTGCTGGGGTTGTACACACATTACACAGCTCATCTAGCGATATATATATATATATATATCTCTCTCTCTGTGTGTGTGGAATGTCCACAGGGGGGATACCGTGTGTCTTTAAAAATGGGGTCCATTGTGTGTGCCTTTTGAAGATAGCTTGTCTTCCTATGTAGGATCACCTGTCACATGGGCCCAGACACATGATTTATGATATTTAACTCGAGAGGAAACCATAACCCCCATGAGAACCCAAACTAAATAGCGTGTGTTCCTCAACGACACATGATATGTACCCAATTTTTTTCAAAATATTGAATCCATTATTAATATAGAAAAATGATATAGAATACATATTTCCTCTTAACCATTTGACCACTTAAAACAATTAAAACTAAAGTATTTGACTCCAATCATAGTTTATATGCCTTTGGTGGTTGGAAATTTGTATTCTGACTAACCAAATGATAAATGTCACGCTAACTTTCACCGTTTAGGGTCTGAATATTATAATCCATCAACCAAATCCCATAAATCACCTTGACCCATTTACAAAAACAAATATCATGTCAATTTATGGTTCTTCAATGAATTTGGGGGTTCAATTGGACTTGAATATTACAAAAAATTGAAAAATCACCAACCCCATGGGCCAACAAAAAAATTGTAAAGAATGATGGGGGAAAATCACACGAATGAATTGAAACCCATCATTGGGAAATTTCATCTCATAAAATTATTACAGATTATAGAAATTAAGGTGGAAATCATGTGAAAATATTAAATTATCATGTAAAAAGTCACTATTTAAAATTGGGCTAATAAAAAGATTCTTAATCATTGAAAATAAGATATATAAGTTAATAAATTCTTGTCAAATAACCATAGTATGATAGTAAAAGTACTGGAAGTGGGAAAGGGAAAAAATAAATGGCCAACCAAAATCTATAAAGAGTCCAACATGCTCTAAGGTAGATGAATAAAATCAAAATAAATCACCCATAAACACCTTGGATAGTCTAGATGAAGCTACACTCCACCTACCTATATCCTCTTATAACACCATCAAAAGGGTCATTGTTTGTATATGACAAGACATGTGTGTGTAGAGCCTAGGATGAGGTCAGTATAACAACACCAGTTTCAAAAACCCCAAAACACGAAACACCAATTACCAAGTGTATTAAACTAAATATATGATATATAAATCAATGAATAATAGAATAAAACCAGATATACTTAGTAAAAAAATTGCATTGCATAGGGACAACTACCACCTTCCATCCATAAGATTATTCTTTAAGAAGTGCTGGTTCTGAGTGGAACCACTCCATGAGACATGATGTTATTAGATAATCATAATGAAGATGTATAGATAATTGGGACCTTCCCAGAAAAGAAAACTAGACATAGATGACCCCAACACTAATATAGGTGATAATTCCCAAAACTGATGGGGGATATTAACAAACTAATTTCGATCAACCTGCTACATAGGGGATCATATTCCAATGATACCAAAAACCCTTCAAAATGGAATGCTATATGGAGGATGAATTCCCTTTTCAAGGTGTTCATGCTAATTCCCCAAACCCAAAGAATGTTATAAAGAAGACAGAGGATGTTACATTAGTCTCATATAGGGATTCCACAAACTCTATATGTGACTCATCATAGAGAAGGGATCATAATCTACTTATGAGGATGTAATGTCACATTTTAGCCTCAAGGGAATATACAAAGAGAACACACTCAACCCAGAATGGTCCAATCTAAAAAAATGAATGGATGAAAACACCCTTGTTAGTGGTACATGGTATGTATGATGCGTATATGGAATTTTATTCTATCGGTAGGTCTTCCTATACGGTAAATCCTTACACGAAATTTGAACCTTATCATACACAACATGTGAGTGAATAACATAGCATTTGGAGGTTTACCATCACCTTTCCATTCCATCTAGATATCTCCATGTATCAACCCATGAATTTGAATAAGTACACTTCTTGTCTATGCCCGTCTATTCATGTTATTTTCCATATACACTGCATGTTTCATGGAATGTGATATTATTCCCACCACTTAACCCTATCACAGTATAGGGGTCCTACATAACCTACCTCACTGAGTAAAACGCCGTGTAACCCATAATTTTCAAGAACCCATTGTTCTTTCTCCAAGCTATCCATGACATCACTAGAGAAATCAATACCCCTGGAACTTTTAGATTTGGGTTCATTCGTCCCTTTTCATCATCACTAACTAGAAAATCAGGTCCATTGTGTTCTCAGAAAACCATCTGCTCGATCCGTCTGTAAATAAATTGTACTCTACAGTAAAAAAATGTTGAACTTATTATTTGTTCTTTTCCAACATCAATCCGTCCACCTTAATTTTATATTAAAATAAAAAACCTATATCACATGTATTACCTAACTCATTGATCCTTCTCTCTACGGATTGTTTGTGCAACAACCAAATAATATGTCTTGGTCAAAATGTTGGCCATGGAATATTCCAATGATGATAGAATGACTAAATGGGGTAGAAATTAATAAGTAATTTAATGTGGGGAATAAAACATTTCCATTTTTTATTTTTTGTTGATTATTTTTCATAAATTTAGGTTAAAAAATGAATAAATAACAATGAACATATATAATTCCATCAATTAAAATATAATGATTACACACATATCAATTCTTTTAGTTTAATTGATATGTGTTATCTTGGGATTAAGAAGCATGATGGTAAGAAGAAAACAACTTACAACCTAGAGATTGGATAGGTATATTATGAATAACAATGGTTTGTTTCTATCTTTTATATGATCCACAAAATCTGTCAATGCAATGATCCAAAATCCTGCCTAGATCGGTCATCGATCGTTATGGAAGCTCTCCAAAAGTTTTCTAGATCTGCAGTGTTTATATAGCCAACCATGGGGAAACCCTAATAACTATATACATAGAATATAAAACTATCAAAGCGTAAAAAATTAAAAGAATTAATTTAATTAATTTTATTCATTTAAACCCAAGATTGCTTTTAAACGAAAACCTTGTGTGTTGAAAAATGTTATGTCATGTATAGGGTAAAACCATTATTCTAAACTCAATGTTGACCTCATATTTATAATCTGGGAACCCATTCAAGAGTTATTCAAAATTATCTGGAAAATATTTCATGTGTTCTATATAATATATTTATTATATTTCAAACATTTATTCCATGAACACAAAGGCATCAGGATCGCATGTGGTATCTATTCGTATTCTCAAAAATAAAATATATAAAACCCAAAAATAACTCATTAAAATTTTTGAGTCATTATATTATCCCCACCTTAAATACTTCAATCCCAAAAGGGAAGAAATTTAAATATACAAGGTTAATGGTCTTGCATATGGGTCTTCTTCTCCCATGTACTCTTTTTAAAATTCTGATGTCGCCACCGAAAAAACAATAGGAGAGTCAACTGCCCACAAAGTATGCCCACCTACCCATACTCAAAACTTACTAGGTACTCAATAAGGGTATATCTATCCTCAATGTCTAGATCCCTCTTGTTAATAACATGTGATGGGCCATGCATGTACCTCCTCAGCTACAACACGAGGAAGATTATGTGCACTTGGTCCCGCTTCGGCGGTAATGCTAAGTTGTAAGTCACCATACTAAAACAACATAGTATCTGTAAATAAACAATTATTCTTATAGATAACATGTCACCATGAAAAAATCTATAAAATACATGTTGATGTGAGACCATCAAGAACACATGATCTCTTACCTCAAACTCATGATCTATTTGAAACTGGTCTGCATAAGACTTATGATGGCTCTGTGTAGTCCTAATCAACTATTGTATGATATGTAACTACTCTATAGTAACTCACACTACCTCTAGGACTATGAGTGTTTACTCACCTAGATTATTTCAACAAATCGGCGACCTTTTGTGTCACCCATAGAAACCATCAAATGGTAATAATCCAATGGTGTAATAGAAGATGTTGTTTGTTGCAAACTCAACCAGAGGGTAAATGATCTTCCAAACTATAGCCACATTCCAGCATGCATGCCTACATTATTTCTTCTAAGACATGAATGGTCCTCTCAATTTGGAAATCATTCTATGGATGAAATTTTATTCTCCAGAATAATTGAGTTCTAAAAGCATCCTAAATTCCTCTCCATAACCACAAGGTGATGCAAGCATCACATTATGAAATTATTTTCAAGGGTATGGAATGGATTTGGAATATCGCTTTCACGTTTAGGCCTCTCAATCTCAATACTAAACTATTCTCTCGAATAGCTAGGAAGTATTCAGACCATGTGAGTCAGTCTATAATAACCCGGATGGTGTTGTGTCCCCTGGATGGATGTGGTAACCCCATGATGAAGTTAAACGATATCTCATCCCACTTCCACTATAGAACCTCAAGGGGGTGAGCTAAACCTATTGGAACATAGTTCTCATCCTTCACTTGAAAACAAGTAATGCATTGAGAGAAAAAATTTGTAACTACCTTCTTCAATCATGGCCATGAAACCAAATTTTAGAGGTACATGTTTTCCACTCCTAGATATACCACCAAAGGGGAAATATGAAACTCCCTATTCACCCCCTACAGTAATAACAAAGGTACCATTATCCTTCCACAAAATATGATAACATTCTCCACACATGTAAATTATCGATTAACAGCAGATAAAATAGATATCTGAGTACATAGGGTTCCATAGTCGATATCTGTACACTAAGCATCTTAAACATGTTGTAAAGGTGGGAAGGTAAACCCCAATTATCTATAGATTTAAAGCATCATATTAATCCACTATGGTCAACAAAAATGAGGCTTTCTACTTTGATCCTCAACCAATATCTGAGAAGAAGATGTCCTGCTGAGAGAATCTTCCACCACATTCCCATTTTATTGAGAATAGACAATCTCCAATTCAGAGTCCTAGAGAACTATATCCCTCTCATATGTATCATGTTAAGTCCCTTTTGTGAGAAGATATACTTGATACTCTTCTCATCAATGTAAATGATAATTCTCTCTACCATCAGGTAGTGTGTCCAAACCTTATGTGCGAAGACTACCATGGATAACTCAACATCAAGGGTTGCGTAGTTCTCCTCATATGTTCTAAGATTACATAAAGCATAGTCAAAAACATTCTACATCTACATAATAACACAACCAATTCCTGTTCCTAATTCATCATAGAACACTATATACAGGAAACCCTCCTATATAAATATCTTGATGGGAGAACTCTTCAATATCATCCTCAGAACCAGAAATCACTACTGGAACCTTTCCATCCATGTGGAAGAATTTCCCTATCCTCATAAAAATAGTCAAGGATTCTCAAAAAATAGATAATTCTGGTAAAAAACTCTAATAATAATTTTTGAAAACAAAGAAACTTCGTGCATTAGTAACACACTTGGGTGGCTCCCCAGAAAGCACTACCTCAACCTTCACTAGTTCTACTACCACTCCTGCATCTGAGATAAAATTTCCTAGATAATGGACCTCTCAAATCCAAAATGAAAACATCAATATCCTACTAAAAATATGGTACTCTTTAGAGTGGATCTATGTCAATCCCTGTGTTCCTCAAGTGCTCCTCCTCATACACCTATTAATAAAGGATTTCATCATTGAAGACCACCATGAACCATTCTAAAATGGGTGAAACAACCAGAACATGAGTCCCATGAAAACTAATATGGTGTTTGTTAAAGTAAATGTAATCACTAAGTACTCATAATTACTATTGGGTCATCTGAGTGTTGTCTCCAACATATCCTAATCCCATACATGCAGCTAGTGTTAGGGAGATCTGAGGTATATATTCCAGAATCACAGAAGCCTTCTAAACTGATTGAAGAGGTCATAAATATTTTCTTGTGGGATACTTATTTTTTATGATCACCTATTTTATGCACTGGTGTTCCACACATCTCCTCAAACACTCATCCTCCTTAGAGAACTACACTATGGATTCCCATTAGGAAATATTGGGTCTCACAAATTCATTATACTACAAGTGCTCCAAATACAACCTTAGATTAGGAAACCCTTTTTGAGCCAACTAATATAATGATTCAAATACTATGAAATCCTGAGATACATGTCAATTATATTTTATAGATCTTGATAAAGGATGTAAACCCACCATTCCCTCAAGAAACATGTCCTCATACTCTACCACCACTATAGGAAACTGAAATCTCATGTAATCCATCACTCATATAGTAAATATTGAGAAACAGTGAGTAATTAGGTGTGGTCTCCAATGGTTGAGCCTGTCATACTCTTCTATGTTCTTCTTTTAACCCACAAATGAAAAAACGGTCCCATCTACTGAGACACACCGCATTCTATTTATAAAAAGTAAATCAATACATGAACTATAAAAAACCAGTAATCACCTATGATAGCATCACGAGTATTCATTTATAATTCAAATATATCACATACAAAACTCTCCCCTCCATATAATAGATCACATTGTCTATACAGGTGCACAATCCCTATGTCACTGCGTACTGGAGTTTCCAAATACAACTGTTGAGCTAACAACTCAGAAATATCTCTATGTCTCGAACCTGATAAGTTTCACGTAATTATGGAATGAAACCCAAGACAATCAATAATACCTATAAATTATAAAATTCACAGATCATAGGAAATATCATCCCAGGATCATCAACGTTTTATGCCTCCATTTCCGACAACTGCCCTCATCCTGAACCACAATCTCCCCGAGTCTTGAATGCCCCACATAGGGTAGTGGTGTTAAATGGTCAAAATTTTGACCAAACATGCTACTAATTTGACACCTCTTTATTGTATTTCACATTATAGAATACCATACTCAAAAATATATCTCCACTGGAAATATCCCTTGACCATCTCTAGATCATTTGTACAACTAGAGAATCAATCCTGATTCAGATATCCCCAACCATCATAGGAAAGCACCACCTATACATAGACTAATTCAATCCATCTTGAGATCACTACTCCACTAAAAATGTGTCTAGTTATTTCTTTCTAAATATTATAACATTGTTTGATCTCTGTGAATACCACCAGCTACATGCTATAGTGGTATTATCTCATTAGTTCCTGGTACTAGAACTAACTAATGGGGACTTCTCTTCCTAGAATTTTTCCACCACCAAGGCCTCTTCAATCAAGACAACATTGGATGAAATGTAAAGGTATACCACTCAAACCTTTATGACTTAGATGAAGCCCCTATAAATAGTTATTCCTCGGATGAAAGGATCCCAAAACATATTCATAGAGCATTGTGAGAGATCATTTTACAGTATTGAGTAATCTTCCACGGTCAAATGATCCTATTTTAGATGAAAAATCTAATGTATGTGCACTGATCATAATGCGGACAGATAGAACCCTTTCCTAAAAAGACAATCAATGTCTGACTAGGAGTGTTTTTTCTCATCGTTTGACTGAGTCACTCATCTCTACAATTATCTATAAGATCCCTAAAGATGAATCACGGTGATGACCACTATCTTATCTGATGGGATCCTCACAAGGTTGAATATGCAAGTGACTACATATATCTAGTCCTCATCCACATGGTTGAATGGATCACACCTAAATATGAGAAGTCACTACCTATGAAGCTCATTTAATTCACTCAGCCTGCATGAATACTCCACTGGAACTTCTTGTGATAGGTTCTACTCAAATAATGTTGGTATAGCATGTAAACCACCTAAGGTGCTATCTCAGACAAAGTACCATGTACTAATGCCTTATCACTATGCGGGTCATCCTCAAGATGATGATGTGGAATCTCTCCTTGCTATCGGGGAAAAGGAATCATGAAATAAATTAAGATATACCATAGCCAAAAGAGTATATCAAGGTATTTTTCATAAGGACGACATGGAAAACACAACTCATTCCCGTATGATGCATTAACAAATGTTTTATATGAAAAATAATTTAATATTAACTACATTTAAATGAAGGTAATCAGAGACCTGATGTGTGGATACGTTGTTCTCCACATGAACAGTAATTCCTTATCCTGAAAGCTAAACTCCAAACACTAAACACTATTACGCCAAAAAAATCAAAAACTGCAGTCCTAATGTAGAACCGATTACATAAAACCACTCTGTCATCACCCGACCCACTAGGGTCTAACCCGTGAATCCCCAATTGTAACGACACATAATTAACATACATGGATATTACACCATTTTACATGAATATTTAGTACATTGTAAAAATACTTGCCTGAGGACCATAATAATTTTGTGTAATTTGAAACACGGAAACAAAATATCCTATCCTAGTAAATGATCATCTATATCTCCCCTAATAATATAATCCTTTAGAACTTATACATAAAACCAAATTTTCATAACCTGGGGAAAGTAAACATAAGAAAAGGGTGAACTAAAATGCTTAGTAAGGGTAAAAAAGGAAGATATGTTGAATAATCCTAACAACAAGGTTATGATAACATGATCATGAAAATAGAAGATCATTCCCTACATATTCAAGATAATATACTTGAATCAAGTAATAAATAATTGTAGTTCATTAGATATGAATCATAAGAAAATAAATAACATAATACATGGAAGATTAACATAGGAATAAAATAAGGAATTATAGAAGAAGCATGAGAATATAATATGATTTCTATTGAAGCCAATGCATTATTTCCTAGACCATATTGGTATTATAAGTTCAATCCCAACACCATTTTTGTAGTTATGGTTCACTTCTATTTCCATCTTAGTAGTAAGATTTTACTCATCATAATGTATTCGTAATCATGGTTCAATCCCATATCTATCTTAGTAGTCATGGTTTATTCTGAATACCATCTTCATCTATCTCATAAGATATAAATATCTACCCAATGCAATGGAGGGAGGTATAGGTCCCACCCATCTCATAATGAAGTCATATATACTTATTCTATAAGATCATAAATAATAATATCATAACCCATGAAATGAAATGGTTATTATAATAATGTAATCATATCCTAACCTACTGAAAATAAAGGTTTCGTAAACACTTCATCATAAAATAACCAGTGAAAAAGAAGCGAGTTTAAAAAGGATATAATATGTGAAAGAGAAATGATTTTCAAAAAGAACATGACATTAACCCTAACTCGTTCATTGAAACAATCTTAATAGAACCTTTATATAATTTCTTAAAAGGGTATGAGTGACATCAATAGATGTCATCTTAGATATAAAATAATTTTGAAGTGTGTTTTAAAAACATTTCTTGAGGAACATTTCTTTTCATCTTAGGAAAAGAATTTTTACTAAATAAAATCATTTGAAAAAAAATTTCATAGAAAATACCATTAAAATTTAAAAATAATACAGGAAATCAACTGAAACCCTTTTTCTTTTAAACCATAAAAAATAAGAATAAAAATATTTTAAAAACCTTTTTCATTAGAAAAAACTTTTTAATATTATAATGAATACATGAAAACATTTTGAAAATCATTTACATGAAAATAATTTGAAAAACTATAAATAAAGATTGAAAACATTTGGAAAACCATTTCAATGAAAATACTTCAAAATCATATAAATGATTCTTAAAAGCGTTTGAAAAAATTTTCTTTGAAAACTAATAAAATAAAATTGAAAGTTTTTTGAAAACAATTTTTATAAATTATTTTTAAAAAAATAAATTCTAAAAAATAAATCATTTAAACATGAAATGTAAACTTTATATAAATAACGGTGGGAAATTACTTTCATGTCCTAAGAGGTAAAGTTAATATTTTTTTTATGGTAATAAGGTTAGAAAAAATGCCTTCATAGAAAAGCGACAAGAAGATTCATCTAAAATTAGGTAATAGTAAAATAGGGTAAAAATTTATTTTAATGAAAATTTGGGATTAGAATAATATTATTGGAAACCCTTTTTATAAAACATGGGTTTGACGGGGAACAAATTTCCGACCATAGAGATGGTAAATTAAAGATTTATGAAAAAAACATTCTTAACTTTATTATGTAAAAAAGAGTAGAAAATGGTACAAATAAATAATTATATTATGATTTTCTAGAGTTTAATAAAATTCCTTATTTTCCTTGATTTATAGATTATAAAATTTCATACAAGAAATCATAATCATAAACAATCGGGAAAAGTGATGATATTGTTTCAATAAACTCTTACACCTTGGTAACATGGGGTCAAAAAATCTATGTAAGAAAAATTAAATTAAATTAATTTTAAAATATCATGAAAATTAAGAGATTCATGATATAACAAGTAAAATTTAAGTGTATAAACTTAAAAATATTATTTATGGTCATAACAAAGCACAAGTCTCAAAGAAGAAAAATCGAGACAAAACTATTTTACCGATTTGGTAACTTTTAAAACATAATCCCAAATAAAGGCAGATCGTAAAATGTATATGTGAATAAAAAAAAATTTATTTATAATATACATATTTTAGAATTATTTTAAGTACAAACACCACAAAAAAAGAGTGGGGAACATATCATGTATCTCATTGAAATAAAAAGTGAGATGAAAATCCCCTTACCTTGTGTTTTGACAGATGTCATACTCATTATAACTAACTATATAATAAATATAAACTTTTTATGCATAGATTACAGAAGAATATTCTTATATCTAATTCAATTTTTTTATTGAAAATTATCTTATAATACTCGCTTGTTAACAATCCTATATTATGGTTTTACTTCGGGTAATATTTTCTTTATTCTACGCATTAATTTTAATTTTTTATATCTTTGGTATTTATACTATATATCATGATTTCAAGAATTTAAAAAATGATATAAATATCATGTTTATACATTATATATGTATTATCATAATCTATATAATATATATGTATGAAATGGAATACATTGTTCATGAAGATTGTAGGACGTAGGTACGCATGAACTCTATTTCTGTTTAATTTTCATGATGAGAGAAAGAAAGTAGAATATGTATATATATCATCATTATAGTGGATTTATGATATCATATATATCTTATAAATTCACTATAACCATCCTTAATACAATCCATGTTTTTTATGAGTGTATCATATCTCTTTTAGGGGGAGGTAGTCCACACTTCCTCAAGAAAATTATTGTATTAACACCAAATGAAAAGTAAAAAAGTTTATATGTTGTAAAAGAATACATAAGTATAAATGAATAATAAATATAATATATAACAAATATAAATAGAGTTCCCGATATAATTTCCACCAAGATAGTTGGTAAGGAAAATTGAATAATCCTCGTTTACTAAGATAGTAGTTCACCATACACATAATCAGTAAGTTTGTTATCCATTAGATGGAGGTGTGTGTATGTGTATGTTGAAACCATAGAATAAAAACATCATAGTTACTTTTTTATACAGGTGTGATTATTCAATAATAAAAAAATGGTTGTTTAGACAAACAAAACAAATGACATTACTTGATAGAAGATGTTACCTCACTCTTTTTGGTGTTTCCAAAAGGATTCCTTGGATTGCTTTCTTCCCAAGTAAATACTTCTATGAGGAAGGGAGGAATTCTAGAAAGTGTATTGGTTATATATTTTCCAAGAATAAAATGTTTGAGAGGTGTGAGTATATGGGAGAGGTGGTGTCCTTTTATAGGGAAGGAAAAAGACTCACTTTTATTTTTTGAAAAAAAAGTGAGATGTACATATGTTATTACATAATAAAAGTCATACCAAACCATCCTAACTAAAAATTGTAAGGTTTATGGCCAAAATATTTCCAGATGATTGGTTTGGGACATCTGGATAGGTGATTTGGCCCCCTATGATTATGGTCTAGTCCCTAATAAAGCTTAATTTGACCATAATCAATGTGAATAATTTTAATCACTATTACAAATGTTTTTCATAAAATCATAATATGAAATTATTAGAGTCCAAAAATTATATTGACTACAATGGTGTATATTGGTTTTTCTAAATTCAATTCACAGAAGTGAAAAATTAATATCAATGCTAATCTCGCAGATGTGACGAAATTATGAGTTTTGATTTTTAAATGTTTATTAATTTCGTATGTTAAATTTTAAATTGAAATTATTTCTATTAACAAAAATTGAATTAATAGATTTATAATTTATCTAATAAGTACTTAAAAAAATTAATTCTAATTTAACATTAATAATCACTGAAACAAAAATATATTTTTTTATCTAAAATCAGTTTTTTTCACAATTTATCAAAAAAACATGTTTCTTATAAAGAAAGATAAAAATCACCCTAATGTAATTTCAACATTTTCAAATTAAAAAAATAATATTTGTATTATCAAATTAAATTTATAAATGTTTCTAAAATTAATTTTATTATTTTCCATAGAAGGTAATTAAAAATAGTTTATTCGGGAAAACTGTATCTTTAAAAATAAATTGACATTATGAAGAATCATATATTTTATTATAAAGATGTTTTATTTATATAAGAAATATAAAAAATATTTGAAAATTAGTTATTATTATTCATATCACTCAGTTTTATGTCTAGGTTATAATTATCACATTTAAATAATTAAAATTATAAAATGATATTTTGTAGAAACAACTTTGTTGTGTGTAACATATGCCATGTTGGTGTTGTGTGTTTGGGAAGACAAGATAGTATTGTTTGTAGTGAAGGACAATCGGTATTGCATGTAGCACAATCCAAGTTAGTGTCATGTGGAAGAAATATTGGATTTAGTGTTTTAATATATATATATATATAATTATTTTTAATGTCTTGTGAAATGAAAAATCTAGAAAATGCTAAATTAATTCGAAAAAATTCACAAAATCTCAAGGTGTTACTTTTTACCCCCATTAATGTTATTATTTCTCTTAAAATTCATCTGGGTTATCAATGGTTTATAGCAATAAAGTTTCATTCATAAAAACTGACAATGCAAAAATCGATACTAAAACTTCATTTAAAAAAATAATGTTGGAATCATAGAGGATACCCAGAGTAACATATAACTAGGTTTTGACAATGGATAACATATTTGGGAAGTGAAAATATGGACATTGATGTAAAAAATAACTATATAGTTCTGATGGAGAGTGATAGATAAGATGACCAGGATAAATTTAACAATTAGAAAGCTATGAATCTGTGATGAACTTAGGGACCATCTAATTCATCAAAAACAAAGGTACTGGAATAATGTTTTTGGTTTCGAGATCCATTTTCCAAAAGTAAAATAATTTTTATAAAGATATATACCATCATGACTTCAAGACAAACTCACCCCTTGTTGTTCCCTAATAAACATCATCCCTTATCCCAAAAGAATGGTGATTTTTTTATTCCTAAATCAATAACAGATCATAGGATCCATTAACTTCCATCCCTATGTCATCAGTTAAAATCAACGCCCTGTTTTTATAACTGGTTACCCTATATGATTAAATCCTCATCTGAAAAGATAATACATTATTTTAACAAAATTCATCCAATTTAAAAATTAATCTTTACATAAATGGTTAACCTTATAACCCTTCTCAAAATTGAATATCCAAAACTATAGAAATAGAGTCATAAATTCAACAAAACATTGATCCCCCATATATCAAAAAGTATCTCTTGGTTGTCACATTTCAAACAAGTTGATACCCAAATGGTAAATTCCACTAGAACATGGTAAAAACCGGAATTACCTTAAATAATTCTACAAAACATGCATTATTCCTTAATCCATTGATTACTGGATATATTCTAGAAATCAAGAAGATGTAATCTTCATCAATGTTAGCATGAAGTACTTGTCAACATGTCCTTAAATAGTTCGAAGGTAATTAGTACCTTATATTTTACTTATACATATCCCACATATCATTATACAAAAAACATTATCATTACTTAATGAAGATATTAATGGTCATATTACCCTTAATAATGTGTTTCCATTGAAATAAACATTCCATTATATCACTTTTATATTCCATCAGAACTATTCAACTTGTTCTAGTAAATCCGTAGAAAAAAACATAATCTGAAAAAACTTATATATTTCATATTTCATATAACATAATTAATGAATCCAAATAACTAAAATATTTTATTATTCAACTAAAACCCTATTCCATTAATATGTATACCTCATCCAATTACACAATTCCTTTTTGCTTTCACATTTTGTATTTAGTATCTTCACCATCTGCAATGTAACCAATACTCACACCCCCATACTAGTTTCCTTCAATAGTAATTGTCTTGGGGAATTTATATCATTAATAATTGTTTATTACAAACTTAAAACTCATAACCTTGGTTAATATCTTAGGGAGGTTATCATTATCATCCATTTTGTTAACCAAAGTCTATATTTTTCACTTGTAGTCACTTTCTTTGTGTCCATATTTTCCCTAGTCAAAACATCTTATTGTTCCACTAAGACATTCACATAGGTGATTATTTAAACATTATAAACAAAAAGAAAACCAAATATTCTTTCCATCATGGTCTCCATTACCCTTACTCTCAGTGAAATCATTCTTTTTATTCCTTTGTGAGTCCATGAATAAGATAAGGTACATGTTGTTAATCATGTTCTGTAAAAAGCGATTAAGCATGATCACAAAATATTTTACTCTAGTGATCATCCCACTTGATTTCTCACCATAAAATCATCCATAAAATTAGAAATTAATCCAATTACTTTGGGTTATTTCCATTGAATAAAAATAAAATCATAGTTAGAGTATTACCTATCATATTAGAGAACCATAGAGTCTTGAAAATAATTCCTTATAAGATGTCTAAATAATTAAACCTTACTTATTCTATGACACCCTATGTCTATCCTAGGGTTTTCAAAGCCATGTAATATTTAAATAAATCCTAATGGTTATTGAATAGTTTTTTAATTCTAAAATCCTATCCCTTAGGTGTGTCAAACCAGGTGTCCAGGAAGGCCCGTTGTCGTGTACCCAATTACCCCGAGTTAGGACCAAAACATTTTGTTGATGTTGTAACCTCATGGTACATATTTTTTAGATTTGTATCCACTCAAAATATCCATATAGGGATGTATTTCTAGGAAACCACTCGCTCTATACTTTACCAAAAATTCCATGACGTTTTACAAAATGTTGACTCATCCATATACTTATCCTTATAGACATCTCTAGAAATATCCTTAGAAATATACCTAGAGATATCACTAATGTTTTATCATCCTAGTTTCTAAGGATTTATTGATCCATTACTGGGATACAAACTATAATGATGTGGAATAAATATTCATGGATATTACACCATTTTAGATAAATATTAACAACATTACAATAATGAATTCTTGAGGACCCAAAGAGTTTAGTGTTGTTGGAAAAATAGAAAAAAAAATTATATCTTAGTGAAATATCTTCAATATACCCCATAATTATCACCACTTTTAGTTGTTCTACTTGAAACCATTCTTCATGTCCTTGGTAAAGGAAACAAATGAAATGTGTGCGATCAAATGTTTAATAATGGTAAACAAGGGTGATATGTATGAATAATCCCGAGTATAAAGGTATGAGAACATTTTCGGTAAAATAGAAGATCATAACAGGTATATCAAAGACCATATACATGAATCAAGAAAAAAAAATAATGTAAGTTCATAAGAAATGAATCATAAATAAATAAAGAACATAATCTATGAAATCATATCATAGGAATAAAATAAGGAATTGTGGTAGACACGTGAGCATATAATATGATTCTTATATTAGGAAAGTCATTACTACCAATACAATCTTAGTAATATGGGTTCACTCCCCATACCATCTTGGTAGTCATGTTTCACTCCCATGTCCATCTTATTAGCATGAGTTTACTACTCATAAAATCTTGGTAGTAATGGTTCACTCCCATAACCAACGTAGTAGCCATGTTTTATTCTCAGGACGATATTAGTCTATCTCATGATATATAAATCTTTACCCAATGCATTGGAGGGAGATATAAGTCTCACCCGTCTAATAATGAAATCGGAAATACATGTTTCAAAAGATCATAAATAATCATATCATAAACCATGAAATGAAATGTGTAATAAAAACATGTAACCATATCATAACCTATGTAAAACTATAGGTTTCATAATCATTTTATCATAAACACAACCTGTGAAAAAGAAGCGGTTTTCTAATGAATATAACATGTGGAAGTGAAACAGGTTTCATAATGACATTGACATTAAGATATCACATTAATAAAAATAATATGAAGGGACCTTTATATATTTTTTTAAAATTTCATTAGTAACACCAATATATTTCATATTTTATTGAAAATAATTTTGAAATATCTTTTAAAACATTTATTAAGGAAAATATCCTTACTTCTTTGAAAAGGTATTTTTAATACATTAGAACATTTGAGAAAAAAATATTTGAAAATAATTTTTAAAACATAAAAATAATAATTTAAATCATTAGAAAAACATTCTTTTAAAACATCTAAAATAAGATTAAAAACATTTAAAAATACTTATTTCTTTGAAAAAACTTTTAAATATTATAAATAAATTGTCATAATGATTTTAAAACAATTTCATTGAAAATACTGTGAAACCATATAAATAAATCATGGAAACATTTTTCAAATAATTTCATTTAAAAAACCTTGAAAAATTATAAATAAATCTTGAAAAAATTTTGAAAACCCTTTTCTTAAAAACTTATAAAAGAATCTTGGATTATTTTGAAAACCATTTTTCAAAAGAACATATAAATAGAGCAGGAATTGATTTTTATTTTTTTGAAAATGATTTATTTTAAAAAAAATTCTTAAATATTATACATTTAAAAATTCAAAAGATTCTTCATAGAAATGATGGCGGGAAAATCCTTACATGTCATATGAAGTAAAAGGAATAATACTTTTGGAGAGTTAAAATGTTAGAAAAATCAATTGTTCCGAAATCTATAGGAATATTCATTTGAAAATTGGAAAAATACATAAAGGGTAAAATTAATTTTAATGGTTATATGATATTAGAATAATATTCATGGAATACCTTCATAAAAAATAAGTTTTTGAAAGAACAAATATTTCTGACTAAATAGTTGGTAAAGTACCTAAAAACAATTTCTTAACTATGTTATGTTTCAAAGTGTAGAAAAATGTAAACAATAAAAAATTATATAATGAATATCAATAGGATAATAATATTCAAGAGTTTTTTTGAGATATTGATCATCATATTTTATTAAATAAATCATAAATATAAACAATCTAAAAAAGCAATGAGATTATTTAAATAATGTCTTATAAAATGGTAACATAGGATTATACTCTCCATGTGTAAAAAAATAAAATAAAGGAATATTAAAATATAATTAAAAGTATGAGGTTCTTGATTTTATATGTAAAATAGATGTTTATAAAGCAATGAAAAGAGATTTAGTGCATAACAAAACTTAAGTCTTAATGAAATAAAATTAAGAAAATAATTTTTTTAGAGGTGGAGCCTCGGTCAAAGACCAAGGCGGTATTTATTTCTCAAAGAAAGGAATTACAAAAGTCTGAAAGACGGAATCTTATTACAATCCTTATCATAAAATGGGAGCGAAACATCAGGAAAATCATCAAGCCAAGTAACATCCTGATTGACCCCTTTGTTGGCAAGACTATCAGCAACCATGTTCGCTTCATGAGACACATGTGTGGCAATGCAATCGAGGTCCATGAGCGAAGCAAGGAATTTCATCCATTGAGGGGTAAGTGGCCATGCGAGGTGCACCACCCCTTCCAAATAGCTTGAACAAAAGTGGTTGAGTCACATTCAATCCATAGTTTGTGCCAACCCTTTTGTTTTGAAAAGTCCACCGCATGAATAACACCCATCATTTCCGCTTCCAAAGCTGAGGTCATGCCACATCCACTGAAGAAGCATCCACGACATCTGCCAAGGGAGTCTTTAAAAATGGCACCACAACCTACTGGACCTGGTTTTCCTCTAGAGGCACCATCGACATTCACTTTGATCTATCCTGGAAGTGGAGCTTGCCAGAAGACCTCAAAGGTGCGTCGAGGTTGTCTATAAGATCCCGCAATCCAAAGGCTTCGAAGAATCTCAAAATCGCCAACAGAGTTTTCACAATGATCTTTTTGAAGAGAAGAAGCATCCTTGATTGCAATGAGAATACGCGTTTTACCTGCATTGAAACTGAAAGCCCAATTATTATGAATGAAGTTATTTCTGTCATACCAGATCACATGCAAAAGTTCCGCCACTACTGTCAGAAAAAGTTTCTTGATTTGCTTCGAAGAGTCCCAATTAACACAGAGCTGCAAGTGGGAGTTGATAGTAGCGGGAATACACCATCTGCAACCAAAAATGTCAAAAGTGAGATTCCAAAGAGCTGCAGCTGTAGCACAAGACAAAAAAATATGGTTAGCATCCTCGTGATGTTGATTGCATATATGACATCTAGAGCAAAGAGGAATCCCAAAGGATTGAAGGCACACATCGGTGGGGACCCTATGATGGGAAACACGCCAAATAAGAGTATGTCTAGAGGTCTTGATCCAAGGTTTATTAAAGGCTTTCAACCAAACAAATTTAAAAACATAATTGTTGAAATTATTTTTGTAGAATCTTTTAGAGTCAAGGACTCCATTAAAAGTAGGTTCCCAAATGAGGAAATCGTCTGTGTTAGATAAAGGATAGTTTTCAACGATGTGACTGATGTGATTTGGAAGGGAGATGTTTTGGGAGTTAAAAAAATCCCTAATAGTGTAGTTGGTGTTGCCAGGAGAAGTGGTGGACGTCAACATTGAGATTATGGGGACACCGGTCCATTTGTCCATCCAGAAATTCAAAGAGGAATTAGCACTTACCATCTATCTTGAGTTATCCATGATATTAAGAAAAGAATTTCTGATGGAGGGCCATATGGAAGAGTTGATGTGACCAAATTTTCCATTTCGAAGATTGGTAACAAATCATTTCTTGAGGAAGTCCAAATAATCAGTGTTGTTATGAATCAGATTATATGTCATCTTCGCATGAAGAGAATCATTGAAAAGCTTAAGGTTCTTGATACCAAGACCACCCTTGTCCAAAGGTTTGCAACAATTTGCCCAAGGAATGGTGACAAGTTTTCTTTCAATCGTACTACCTGACCAATCAAAATTTTTAATATAGGCATTGATTTTCTTAAGAAGGCTGGTAGGCCAATTGTACACCATCATTGAGTAAACCATATTGGAGACCACCATAGATTTAACAAGACAAATTCTGCCATCCATAGAAAGAGATTTACCCTTCCAAGCTGAAAGTTGATTGGTAATTTTATCAACAATGTTATGAAAATAGTTGGATTTTGGTCTTCCCCAAAAGATTGGAACACCCAGGTAAGTGAAAGGAAAAAATCCTTATTTAATTCCTAGATAATTAATGATGAGACTTTTTCTAGTGGGGGAAAATTTCTTCACAAAGAAAACAACGTACAGTGTGGCGAACATAACATGCTTCTCAGAGAAATAAAAATTGAGTTGAAATCCCCTTACCTTCTGTCATGACTCTCATTACACTCATTCAAACCACCTATATAACAAATATAAATTTATTCTTAATATTTTATAGAACCATATTATTCTATATAATACTATATATGTTTTTACCAGGATATTATATTTCCCACTAGTAAAATATCCTATGTTGAGGTTTCTCTTCGGGTAAAATTTGCTTTATTTTTCACATGTGTCTTAATTTTTTATACCTTTTGTATTTATACCTTATATCATGATTTAAATAATTTAAACCAAGATATAAATATCATTTATATATATTTCATATTTATTATAATAATCTATGGAACATATATGTATGAAATTAAAAACACTTTTCATTGAGATATTGGGCCATACGTACGCATGATCACTATTTCTGTTTAATTGTCAAATTGAAAGAATTAATGTAAAATAAATATATGTATGTGTGTATATATATATCATTATTTAAGTATATTTTTTCTATCATCAAATATATATAAATATATATTATTAAATAAAACAATCTTTAATACAATCCATATAGTGTATGAATGAATCATATTGCTTTGAGAGGGCGGTAGTCCACACTTCCTCAAACAAAAGTATCATATTAACACCAAATGGAAAGTACAAATATGTGTGTTGTAAAAAAAATAAATAAGAAAAAATAAAAAGCTAATATAATATATAACATAGATAAAAATATTTTTTTCTATAATGTCTACCATGAGAGGTGTTACGGAAAATTTAATAATCATCGTTTAGTAAGGCAGTAGTACTCCGTACACATAAATAATTTTTTTTATTTCCTTAACTAAGGTGTGTGTATGTGTAGGATGAAATAATAACATAAAAATATCACATTATATTGGGGATAATGGTGTTGACATTAAATCATGAAAAAATAATGTGGATGGTGTGGGAAAAGAAAATAAAAAATCGATGTGAGAGAATACGTTACCGCTTAATAAGTTAACTCATTTTGGTATATGCCAAAAGGCTTCCTTGGATCGACTTCAACCCATGGAAAGGATTGTAAGAGGAAGGGGGATTTATGGGAATTTTATTGGGTTGATCTTGGCCTAGTATAAGTGGTTTGAGAATTGTGAGTATACGAAAGAGGTGGCGGCCTTTTATTTGGAAGGAAAAGGACTCACTAGGAATTTTTGAAAAATAGTTCGGTGTACACATGGTATTACCTAAAAAAACATAAAACCCAAAAAAAATTGTTAACGTTTATGGCCTAAATATGGCCATCCAATGTGTTTTTTGGAAGTGGATAGGTCAATTGGGCCCCTAAGATTATTTTTCAGTCACTAATTACGCTTAATTTGACCCTAATCGTTGGGATTAATTTTTATCAATTCTTCTAGTATTTTTTGGTAAAAATTCATTTGTAATTATTATACACTACATATTATACTTATTAATGTTTTTTAAGTAATTTTTTATAATTAAATTCACAGATGCTGAAAAATTAAGATTAATTTTAATCCCGCAGACGGGATGAAGTTAAAGGAATTTAAATTTAAATGTTATTCAAATATTTATTAAGTTCTTCTATTCAATTTCAAAATAAAATTGATTATAATGACCTAAATTGAATTAATATATTTATAATTGGTCTAAATTTTTATTAAAATAAATTAAAAATATTATTTAACATTGAAAATCATTTAAACAAAAAAGATGTTTGTATCTAAAATAGGTATTTTTAACTATTCCTAAAAAATTAACCTTCTCAGAAAAATCCCAAAAATTCACCCAAAAATAATTTAAAATTTTAAAAATAAAAATGATTTTTTGTTTCAAATTCAATTTCTAAATGTTTGTAAAATTAATTTTATAATTTTTCAAATTTGTACATTAAAAGAAGTTTATTCTAGAAAACTATATCATTGAATATAAAAGGACTTCTGCAAATATAATATCATTAATTTTAAATATGTAGTATTTATATAAAAAAATTTAGAAAGTAGTTATTACTATTCATATTACTTATTTTAATTTCTAGGTTATAATTATCTCATATAAATAATTATAATAATAAAATGATTTTTTGTAGAAACATTTCTGTTATGTGTAACGTATGACATGTCGGTGTTGTCGGTAGCACAAACCAAGTTGGTATTGTGTGTAGTGCAAGACAAAACGGTATTGCGTACAGCACAAGCCATGTTGGTTGTATATGAATGTAATGTTTGACTTATTGTGTTAATATAAATACATATACATATATATTTAACCCATTGTAGTGTGACATGAAATGAAAAATATCAATAAAGATAAATTAATTTTCACAAATTTCTGGGGTGTCACACCAATCCTTCCTTCCATAGGCTAGGGGATGAAAACTAGAACCAAGTTGGAATATCCCATAAATGTGAGGTAATAGCCTATTGTACCTTATCACACACAAACACACACATCTCTAATCCCCCACAGTACTGAAATGTAAAAAACTAAAACTAATGTATTCATACATCTACAATTCCACAACTAGAGTATGAAATAAAAGTACAGAATGGAGGAAAAATTCCAAATACAATCCCATCCAAAAACTATAGAGAGTTCAACCTACTTGAAGGAAATGGACTTTGATCAAAATAATGAACCTGGAAAACACCATAGTTAGGCTAGCTCAAGTTATGCTCCATCTACTTCATGTACTCCTGGGAAACCACCAAAAGGGTGGTAATCATCATAAGACACATCATGTGTGGGTACATCCCATGTAGAGTTGAGTATAACAATACCCTATAGGTAACCCCCAAGAACAGTAACCATGAATAACTATATCTTGTCATCTCAATATAATATATACCAGATGATGTATAGTAGAAAATACAAAGATATACTCAGAAATGACACTGCACGAGTATGAAGTCGCAACCAAATTTCAGCCACTTGATTCTACTCAAAGAAATGATCATTATAGGATAATCTACTCCACATGACATTCTATCACCAGAGACTCTCAGTGAAGAGGTCTTGTTCATTGGGCCATGTCCAAGAAATCCCCCTAGTCCCAGATACAATGATACTCAGATAGGGAATTACACCTAGAACTATTGGGGGGACACTGTGAACCAAATCTAGATCAAACCACTATGTATGAGATCTTTTCAAAATGATACAACGAACCCTACGAACACAGCCTACTAGATAGAGGATCAACTCCCTTCTTAAGAAGGTCATACTGATTCCACACACCCCACCTAGGCTATAATGATGATAGAGGGTCTCACTCCAAACTCACATAGGGATTCCACAAACTCTATTATAGACTTCTCCCATAGAGGGGATCACATTCTTGGGATTTGGATGTTATGTTTCATTATAACCTCGAGGAAATGGACAAAGGGAATAGAATCAAAAAATACTTGTCTAGTCCAAGGAAATCAGGGTATACAGACACCCTTGAAGGGGGTACATGGTGTGTACTAGGGGTACTTGGAATGTATGGCTATCCCCACGTCTATGTTTTTGGTAAAGCCTTACAAAAAATGTAAACCAAAACATAAATAGATTTTGAGTGAAGAACACTATGTTTAGAGGTCAATCGACACCTGCTCATGTTTTCTGGATATGTACGTATATAAACCTGTGTTCATATTTGATTACATGGTGTGTCCATGACCGTGTATTCATGCTCATATTCATGTATCATTAGAGTTTCATGTCTATCCATCATGGAGTGGTCACATGGAATGTGACCACATCAAAAAGAATGTGATAATTATCTCACAATAAAACCCTAGTTATGTATAGGGGGTCCCATCTAGTATGGCTCACTAGGATACATGTCTTGTAACTCAGGATATTCGAGAACCCCAGGTTCTTCCTCTGTGTTTTCTTCCACATCACTGGCGCCATAAATGTCTCTAAAACTTATAGATATGGGGGTTTCTCGACCCTTCTATGATTTCTATCTAGAAATTCATCCTCAGTCTTTATGGAAAACACATACTTGATTCGTCTGTAGCCAAACTATGCATCACTTAGGAAAAATAAATAACACCTGATTCAGTCTAGTCCTAAATTATCCATCCACCATAATCATCAATTCTTAAAATGAAGCCTTCATCTTGAGTCATACCCACAACCTCAATATGTTTCCCGAATAATAGTTTTGTAATGACTGAATAATAGTTATTGGTTGAACCATTGGCCAAGGAAAATTTAAATGTTGATTGAATGAAGAAATTGTAGATAAGTCAATAATGTTTGAAATGTGAGGAATGATACTTCTAATTTATTGGTTTGGACCCAATTCACTATCATAAAAGGAGATGAACAATGAAGAATAAATCACAATGATCATATGTAATTCCATAAATATAAATCTACTTATGTTGTGTGACGAAACTATTTTCATTGATTTGATACATATTATTTCGAGATAATAAAATGGATGGAAAACAAAAAAAACATCATATATAGAGTTTGGATCAATCATTAATGAAGAGAGGTGTTGTGTTGTCATCATTTATGTGATTTATGAACTCTGTCGGTGTAGTGATCCATGGTATGGTCTTGATCCATCATCGTTTTCTAGGGAAGCTCTCCAATGTTCATCAAGATCTCTAGGGCTTGGGAGTCCAACCCTAGGGAAATATTTATATTGGATAACATATAGGAGAAAATATCCACTATATTTTAAATAAATAAATAAAATCTATTTATTTATTTAATTTATTAATTTATTCCCGTGATTAATTTTTCACAAACACCCTACACCGAAAAAGGTTTTGTTAAGCCTCGTTTAAAACCAACATTATGAACTTAATGTTTTTCTAATATTTTTTATCTAATACCACATTCGTGATTTGTTTATATTTTTCTAGAAAACTACACATGGGTGCTATTTATTATATTTTATATATTTAAAACATTTATTCCAGGCACACCTGACCTTGGAATTATACACAGTCTTAGTGAATGGTATTGAAAAAAATCCATATAATATCATAAAACAATACTTGAAAAATCCAATTCACTATAATCATATTCATTCCATTATCCCCTACATAAAATATTTTTTTCCTAAAAACATACGATACAAGAAAGGGGGGGTAGTGAGCCCCCATTGGGATCTCTCACTCTCAAAAGCACTTTGATTTGACATAAATATTATAAACAACTCAATCCAGATGAATGGTTTGTCCAAAAAGGATCTTCTCCTATATGTCATTGATGGTCACCATTTACTCAGAGAAGGGTTCTCTATCTTTGATATATTTATCTCTCTATTTAGTAATGTTTTTAAGGTCCTGAACATATATCCTCATATGTGACTAATGGAATGTATCATAAACATTATCCAAAAATGGGAAAAGGTACATATAGAGAGAAACCTAACTGACCCAACATAGGATCTTGAACATCTTGACAAACCCTTGGGGTATCTTTCTTACCTATATAGATGTCTACAATATTTATCATGGGTATACTCTCAAGAAAACATGGTGTCCCTAGTTGAAGTCTAATGTAATATAATGTTATTCCATGTAATATTTTTATCCAATATTCATGATTCTCATATGCTAATAGATCACCTAAAAATTATTTGTTATTTCATTCATTATTTATTTCCCAACAATATATGTCTTTCTAATCATTATCTAATGAAAGGGTGACATAAATTTTACCATTATAGGGCCTCAAAAGGATGGATACATATAGTGTAGTGATAGATATTACTATAATAAAATTACACCTATGGTAAGTCATCCTAGTATCTTTGTATGGATTCATGAATGCTAGATCCCAACACTTTTTGAAACACCTATATGGTCTACATGAACTTTCCATATTATTGAGGGTGGAATGTTTTTATCATCTATAACTCTATCCCATTAAAATCAATAAACCCCTCCACAATCATTACATAAACTGAGGATCGTGGTTAGAGAAGATCTTCATGGGTTCCCCAGAGAGATAGAAGATCCCATCCATGTAAAACTTCTTTAAACTCTCAACTAAACTCTAGTCCCTAATAGAAAGAAATTAAAATGAATTGGTGAGTCTATCGATAATCACTCAGATAGAATTGTGGCCTCTTAATTTTTATGAAATACCCATCACAGCATCAATTGATATTCCATACCACATATATTTCAGGATCTCAAGATGTTGATTAAATACTTATGGAATATGATGTTCATTCTTTATCTATTGAGATGTGACAAATTGTGAAACATACTCAACGCCATCCTCTAGTAGCCAAAACACATAGGTGCTGTTCAGCCAAATCCTAAACTCCTTAATGTATCTCTAAAGATACTCAATCTAGGATAACTACTACCCATTCTATATCAAATCCTCTAAAGGGGATATTATCATAAAAATGTTTTTTTGCAAACCACTTCTATTATCTCACTAAACTGAGAAAACGCCGCACCTATAACATGATATTTGGTAGTCCCAAAATAAGAACTAAAACAATAATCCATTTATCCATTTCCAAAACATTACTATAGGTTACATTCCAAAAAATATAGACCAATTGAATCCAAAATTTTCACTTCAAGAGCTTACAATAAGACTGGTTATCCTGATGCATGTCTATGAGAATTTCATTCATAAAGACATCTAAAAATAGATCATTGTATGTTTTTATGATCCATTTAATAAGATCCTTGATCTAAATTGGGGCATTAGTGTAACGCCCTGACCCCAGTGTCCCAGAGTCGGTGCATTATTTAAATACATTGGCATGATTACAAGGAACCAAGTCCCGAATAACCGATTAGTTTAGGAGTCTTGGAAAATATATTACATACATGAATGTTACATTACACTTCATAACATACAAAACAACATAAATAATCCTTTATTAATTCCATTATTACCTTGTCTTAACCCTGCACATCAGTAACATTACACTTCTTGGAATCCTGGGGAATATAAAACATAGAAAGGGGTGAGCTCAAATGCTCAGTAAGGATAACAATATGGTGGAAACTTTCATAAATAAGAATAAAAATTTAAGGTAGTGTATAACTAAAACAAAATCCTTTTAAACATGAACATCAACATAGTATGGCAAAAAAATGAAATAATTCCATTTACTTAATCACATGGATATTCTACTAATCAAATAATCACATGCAATATCAATAACCACTATCATAATGATGGAATGAATAATTCCAGACTATCATAACCACATATCCAAGGCCTCGTGCCAAGAATACAAATAATATTTTGTCAAGGCCTTGTGCCAAGACACTAGTTTGTCTCATGAGACCTACCGATGCAATTTTTTTAGAAGATACTTATGTTTAAAATTTATAAAATATACACTAGTGTTTTTCTGAAAACATTATGCAAGCTTATGAAAACAAAATAACTAATTCTAAGACTACTCGACTAATTACAGGCCCTGATGGGTCCACTCCCAATCCATTCTTGTCTACCACACTCGAGAGTCTGGTTTTTTTGAAAACAATTTTATGCTTGTGTTAAATATGTATACATTTGCACTGGATTTTCATTTATTTGAAAGAAATATCTCTCAATTTGAAATCATTTAAAATTCACATAATTATAAAATAAACATTTACTTTGAAAATATTATTATAAGCATGTAATGGAAGCTTTGACGATTTTATAATGGCAGTAAATAGCTTCACCCGCCGTATAAGTTAAAAAAAGACATTCTTACCTTAAATTTGTCAAAAAGGATAAAAGTGCCTTATTTGGAAAACAACGGAAAGATTCCTTTCAAAACAAATAAGGGTATAAATGAATTTAACCCATTGTATAGTAAATAGTAAAAATGTTTTTAAATACATTTTTAATGAACATGGATGTGGATGATAAAGAGATCCCAGTAGATAATTACGTATAAACAACCTCGGATAATGAAAAGATTGCGAAATAAACCCTTACCTTGAACTTTTCCTTGGTTGGGGGTAGGTTAACCGCATGTATAATGGTGAAATAATTGTTATTAAATTATACAAGAATAATATATATTAATATGATATCATATATGATCTGTTGACATTGATTTGTTAATAATATCTTAGTATTATCGTTGTTTCGGATGTTAACTTACTCGTTTTCTTTTATATGTTTTGTTACGTAAGCCGTGTTTGACCTGGATAGGTTGTATCTTAATCATATCCAGAATGATATCAAGTCCTTAGATACTATTATTAATCATAAAATGAGAATTATACTTGAATGGATACGATGGAGAATGAATCTTATCACGTTCATGGTGACGGTTGTCTGTACGTACGCACGAGCGACAATATCATTCTTTTGATATTAAAATAATATATAATTGGATGGTATATTATATATAGATAATCATAATCATGTTATATTTATTATTTACATGAATTACACATCATTATTATACCCATCCAAATAATAATTTATTGAATAAAAATTACACCACGACGTGGAGACGGTAAGCCGTACGTACGCACGTATGGTGACATGTCATTCAAAGGATAGATATAATACTGAATATGGTTGTACCATATTTATAATAATATCACATTATATAATATATATACTGTATTCATTATTTTAGAATGGTAATAACAAATAAGGAATATGTGGAAGAAGAAAGGAACTTGGAAAAGGGTGGTGAAATCACTACCTCTTCTTCGGGTTCTTCCTTTTGATTTGATCAAAAGGGATCTTAGGTTGGATTTCTGACTTAAGTAATGCATCTAGGATGAAGTTAGTGATGTTGAGATAGTATTTGGGCAGATTTTGGGCCGAGCCAAAAGGATTTTAAGGTGTGAGTTAATTAGAAGGGAGTGTGCCCTTTTATAAGAGGGGTGAGTGGCACCTTTGGAAAAGCTAGAAATATTATTTTATAATAAATTCATATTCGGTTTCTAATGGTTCCAAATGGGATTATTTAAAGTTTGAGGTGGGGATGGGTCGAAACCCCCTCAACCAATATTATTTAGATAGGTTTGGGTCATTATATTAACCTTATCCTTTAGTTTTAACTCTTAGTAAATTAGTTTGACACTTACCATGTCACTTTGAATTTTTATATTATATAGTTAATAAACTTACTATATACCTCCAAGAGACCCCCAAGTGCTCCATTAATGATACACCTATCATGATATAAGTCTCTTGGCCGATCCTTAGTTTTTTAGGAATTTAATATCAATTAATAATATAATATTTGTTTAAAAAACTCTTTTATGTCAATTTTGACACTATTTTGCAAATTGATTTTTGTGAAAATCATAACAGAATGATTAGTTATAAAAAATTAAATTAAATAAATCCTAATATGTCATATTATCCTAGAAAATTAGTGTAATTCGTTAAAAGTCTAAAATATTTTTATTTGGGTATTTATAATATCAATTATTTTAATTTTTTACTATTATGGTAATTACTGCATCATCATTGTGTCATAAATAAATTAAATTATATAATGTCTAAAAATTTTAAATAAACTATAATTATGTAGGAAATTTTTTTAGCTTTCTAATGAATATTTACAATCGAATTTATCTTATGTATAACCCTTTATTAAAAATGTTTTAGTAAATAAACTTTGATTTTAACTCTTTTAACTCTTCTTTGAATTAAATAATAATAAATGTCCTAATCTAATCCATGTAGACCTAAATGATAATATTTTATTCCTAAAGTTTTTTTCGGTCGACATACACTTGTCCAATAGAATTAGGACATGTTTTAGGGTTATATTAATATCATTTTTACCCTTGATTACCCTGTTTACTTTTAACCGTGGTAAATAAAGGTAAAAAGTTACTATTCACGAAAAATTATTTTCATCTCATTGAACCACATTTTACTCCTTGATATTAACCGTGTCTCTCGGATTTTCAAAATTCCAATCACAAAAGCGGTAAAATTATGTTTTATGAAAAATTTAGTTTTTTAACTACCACTTTGTGGTTTCACTATTCATCAAAAATTGATGTTTTTCTGAACAATGCCAAAATTTCACCCTAAGATATAATTGATATTACAAATTCAAAAATTATGTCTATTTTAAAAAATTCCAAACATAAAAGTTTCATTAATTAATTTTATAATTAATTCCCGTTGTCACAAAAAATAGCGTTTTTTTAAGAAACAACATATATCAAAAGATTGACAATTGTGTATGTCCAATTTCAAAGTGAAATTAATTATAATGAACACCATTGGATAAAATGGTAAAAACATATTCTAATTATAATTTAAAACCAATAAATAATATAATTTATCACTATAAATTATTTTTATTAAAAAAGTTGTTTTTAAGTATTTTTCACTATTCATAAAAATTGGAAGTTCTCAGAAAAATACCAAAAATTCAACTTCGGATAATTTCGATATTCTGAATCCAAAAAGGAAGTCCATTTTGAAATATAAAATATATATAATTTCAAAATGTAGGTATTACTATTCATAACGGATAGTTTGATTGGTTGTGGTGTGTTGGAACTCGAAGTTGCGTACAACACACGCTATCGCATTATTCCAAGAGAAGCGTACCGTAGAAGCTTGAGGTGTTACATTCCCCCCTCCTTCAAATAATTTCGCCCTCGAAATTTATAGAATACTACTGCCTGAAAAGACTCAGGTGGTTCTTCATCATAAGTTCCTCGGGTTCCCACGTTGCCTCTTCCATCTTATGGTTTCTCCACAAGACTTTTACCAGACGAGTCGTCCGGTTTCTCAGTACTTGTTCTCTCGTATCAAGAATCCCGAAGGGATCTTCCTAATAAGACAAATCGGGTTCCAATTATAATTCCTCATAGGTTAGTACATGCGTTGGGTCAGGCATGTATTTCCTCAATAGAGATACGTGGAACACATTGTGAACTTTGAAGAGACATGGCGGCATTGCCAATCGGTAAGCTACAACCCCAATTCGTTCTAAAATTTCGAAAGGTCCGATGTACCTGGGACTCAATTTACCTTTCTTACCAAAAAGTATGACTCCCTTACATGGAGATACCTTCAAGAAAACATGATCACCGACTTGAAATTCCAAATACTTCCTTCAATTATCGGCATAGCACTTCTGCCAACATTGAGCTTCTTTGATGTGATTTTGGATTACCTTCACCTTTTCCATTGCATCCTCCACCAGTTATGGGCCTACAAGTTTTCTTTCACCAACTTCATCCCAACAGGTTGGTGTACGACATCTCTTTCCGTATAACGCTTCATATGGTGCCATATGAATACTCGAATGGAAGCTATTTTTATAGGAAAATTCTACCATAGGTAAATATTGATCCCACATACCCTAAAAGTCAAGTGAGCAGGATCTCAACATGTCTTCTAAGGTTTGAATAGTTCGTTCTGATTGTCTATCTGTTTGAGGGTAGTAGGCAGTGCTCAAATGAAGTTCAGTATCCATGGATTTCTAAATACTTTTCCAGAATCTTGAAGTAAAATGGGGATCACGATCAGAAACAATTGATAGGGGTACTCCATGTAGTCTCACAACTTCATTAATATATAGTCTTTCTTGACGTTCCAGTGGTAGATTTTCTCTTATAGCAAGAAAATGTGATGAATTGGTAAGACGATCAACAATGACCCATATTCAATCCTTCCTTCTAGGAGTCTTTGGTAGCCCCATGAAAAATTCCATCATAATATTATCCCATTTCCACTCCGGTATGGGAAGAGGTTGCATGACTCCTCTAGGCTATTGCCTTCCAGCTTTCACTTGTTGATAAACCATACATCTTGACACAAAATCAGCAATCTCCCTCTTCATGTTGTCCCACCAAAAATGTTCCATCAAATCTCTATACATTTTGGTGCTCCCAGGGTGTATAGAGAAATTGGAACTATGAGCATCATCCAGCAATTCCCTTTTTAGATCAGGTATATCGGGAACACAAATTCTCTTCCCAAATTTCAAAATTCCATCTTCACACACAAAGTCTCTCAATCTCCCATCATTCACAGCTTTAATCTTCTTGTGAAATTCTTCATCATCTGTCTAAGAACTCTTAATCCTTTATAGTAAAGATGGTTTGGCAACCATTTGAAAAAGAATTGATGTTTCGCCTTCCCTGGTTATTCCGATGTCCATATTAACTAGATCCATGAAAATTAGATCCCATTCAATTCACATATTGTTCAAAACTCCATGATCTTTTCTGCTCAAAGCATCTGCCACCTTGTTTTCTTTCCCCGGGTGGTACTGTATCGTACAATCATAATACTTGAGTAATTCAAGCCATCTCCTTTGCCTCATGTTGAGTTCTTTTTGTGAGAAAATATACTTCAAACTCTTGGGATCAGTATAAATCTCACATTTTTCACCACAGAGGTAGTGCCTCCATATCTTCAAAGGAAAGATCACAGCTACTAACTCAAGATCACGAGTAGGATATTTTTTCTCATGAATTTTCAAATGTCTTGTTGCATAGGCAATAACCTTATCATTCTGCATAAGGACACAACCAAGTCCTTTCTTCGATGCATCACTATAAATAACGAACCCATCATTCCCCGATGGTAGAGCCAATATAGAAGCATTAAATAATATTATCTTCAGTTCTTCGAAACATTTTTCACACTCTTTTGTCCAAACAAATTTAACCCCTTTACGTGTGAGCTTTGTTAATGGGTTTGCCAATCGGGAAAATTTCTGGACGAAACTTCGATAATAACCTGCCAAACCAATAAAACTTCGTACCTTAGTTATACTCATAGGTTCTGGCCATTATTGGATTTCCTTGGTCTTAAAAGGATCAACAGACATTCCATCTTCAGAAACAATATGGAAAAGAAAAGAAATCTCATGAAGCCAAAATTCACACTTGCTAAACTTCCTATATAATTCATGTCTTCTCAGAGTCTTCAGGATAATGCACAAGTGACTTTCATGATCTTCGTAGCTTTTAGAATATACCAAGATATCATCAATAAATACCACCACAAATTCATTGAGATATTCCTTGAAAAATCTATTCATCAGATCCATGAATACATAGGGTGAATTAGTCAATCCAAAAGGCATTACAGTAAACTCGTAATGCCCATAGCTAGTTCGAAATACTATCTTCGGAATGTCTTCCTTCTTTACACAGAACTGATGGTATCCAGATCGAAGGTCAATCTTTGAAAAGTATTGAGATCCATGGAGTTGGTCAAATAAATCATCAATGTGAGGTAGGGGATACTTGTTCATTATTGTTATGGCATTGATCTCCCTATAGTCGATACATAACCTCATAGATCCATCTTTCTTTTTAACAAAAAGAATAGGGCCTCCCCATGAAGAAACACTAGGGCGAATAAATCCTTTATTACTCAATTCCTCTAGTTGTTTATTTAGTTCAACTAATTCTATAGAGGCCATTCTACTAGGGGTCTTCGATATAGGCCTTGATCCAGGAATTAAATCGATGGAAAATTCAACTTCTCGTTCTGGAGGATGTCCAGGTATATCTTCCAGAAATACATCTACATATTCTTTCACAACATGTACATCCTCTATTTAAACATTCCTTTCCTCACCCACAGTAATTTCATTCTCTTCCTCCCCATGGAGAAACACTAGGGTGAATAAATACCTTATTACTCAATTCCTCTTTTTGTTTCTTTAGTTCAACTAATTATACTGTGGCCATTCTATAAGGGGTCTTCGATATAGGCCTTGATCGAGGAATTAAATCAATGGAAAACTCAACTTCTTATTATGGAGGATGTCCAGGTATATCTTCCAAAAATACATCTACATATTCTTTCACAACATGTATATCCTCTATTTGAACATTCCTTTCCTCACCAACAGTAATTTCATTCTCTTCCTCCCCAATAATTGAATTTAGTTGAGCTACTGGGGGTGGATCTAGATAAGAATTTGGTGGTGATGATTATGCTCTACAGATAATGTCTTCCTTATCATCATCATCATAAATCATAACCTCCTTCCTCATACAATAAATTTTCTCATCATAGTCCGAATTCCAATCCATACCAAGGATTATATCAAACTCAATCATAGGTATGACGATGAGATCAGTAGATGAAGAACATTTATGTGCTCTAATGGGGACTGATTCACAGAACATTGTTGCAATGATACTTCCCTTAGGAGTTTTAACTGACAACTCCATTGTTAAATCAAATTGCAAATATCTAATTTTTTTAGCAAACTGGGAAGATATGAAACAATGTGATGATCCAGAATCAAATAATGCATTTTCTAAACTTGAGAAAACCATTAAATTACATGCCACCACATCTTTCGGAACTTCTACCTTAGCAGTAGTGATAGCATAAGATTGGCCTTGATCCCTTGGCCTTTTCTAAGGTAATTTCCCTTGATGATTAGGACATTCATTTTCATAATGTCCCATCTCCCTGCAATTGTAGCATTGAACATTGGTAGATTCCTTCTTCCCTTTGCATTCACGAGTTTGGTGGCCTTTCTCACCACACTTGTAACCGACACCCATTCCCTTCAAGCAAGTACTGGGGTGTTTCTTCCCACATTTACCATAGGATGTCTATTCAACCTTTCCCTTCTTCCCCTTATTTCCATTCCGAGATTGATCAGCAGTTCTCTTCTTCTCTTTCTTTGCTTTAAATTCATAAGACTTAGATAATTACTTTTCTGTCTTGATAGCACTTGAGACAATGTCTTCGTACGATGAGAAGGATTGTGAGACTAATACTCGACGGATAAATGGTATTAACCCATCAAAGAAATGATCAATATTACTTCTTGGGTTACGTATATAATCTCCAGCATACCTTTCTATCCTTGTAATGTTAGCATCATACATTGTGACATTATCATCCTCCTTTTGTCTGAGACTCAGAAATCGCCTTTCCATATCTGCTCGATGGTCACGAGGAAAGTATTTTTCTAAAAACAGATCTTTGAACTCCCTCCATTCCATATTTGATACTTCATCATCTTACTTCGTGTTTTTAATCAATGACCACCATTGATAAGAATCTCCAGTGAGGCGGTAAACTGCCATGATAACTTTTTCCCTTTCAATACTCCCCAAAGCCTAAAATATGTTCTCTAGGGAACTTATCCATTGCTTAGCTACTAATGGATTTGTAATCCCATTGAACGTTGGTGGTTTCTGCCTCATGAAGTGATCTAACACTGATCCTCCAAGCTGCGGATCAGGGTTCTCCATACGGGTAAGGTTATTATTCATAACCTCATTGAGTTGTCCCAGTATGGTGATTAGTTGATCCGGCACAAATTGCATCACCATCTCCACTATAATTATCTTGAGCAGGAGGTAAATCCCTACATGGAGTGCATGCATTGATACAGTTTCCATTTCTTCCACTAGGTGCCATTTCTAAACAATAGCATAAACTAGATGAGTTTATGAATCAAAATACATAATTCCATACTTATAAAACACTTAACATAAATTGAACTATTTATGGATATAATCCATAATCATAAAAATATTTTCTTTGAGGAATTATATACACATAAACACTTCATAATGATTTTTAAATAAAATGATAGTTATCCTAAGCATATTCCCTGGGAGTGTCGTAACCAAGAGTGCAGCAAGGCCCGTTTTCGTGCACCAGTTCTCGTTCGAGTCTAGCTCAAAGCGGTGTTTTTGGGTTTTACCTCTAGGTACATCTGTCCCAGAGCCGCCTCTACCAACTCGTATCCAGACAGGGATGTATTTCTCGGAAAACTCATAAAATCTCTACAATACCAAAATTCTAGGAAGTTCTTCTACACTAATCCTCAAAGACCATCTTATGTCTATGTGCTCTAATCAGAGTTTATCTAAATCTGGCTTCCAAGGTTTGTACTAAACTTCCTCTGTTACCAACTGTAACGCCCCGACCCCAGTGACCCAGAGTCGGTGTATTATTTTAATACATTGGCATGATTACAAGGAACCAAGTCACGAAGTACCGAATGGTTTAGCAGTCTTGGAAAATAGATTACATACATGAATGTTACATTATACTTCATAACATACAAAACAACATAAATAATCCTTAATTAATGCCATTATTCCCTTGTCTTAACCCTGCATATCAATCACATTACACTTCTAGGAATCCTGGGAAAAATAAAACATATAAAGGGGTGAGCTCAAATGCTCAGTAAGGATAACAATATGGAGGAAACTTTCATAAATAAGAATAAACATTTAAGGCAGTGTATAACTAAAACAAAAGCCTTTTAAATTTGAACTTCAAAATAGTATGGAAAAAATAAAATGAAATAATGTCATTTACTTAATCACATGGATATTCTACTAATCGAATAATCACATGCAATATCAATAACCACTTTCATAATTATGGAATGCATAATGCCAGACTATCATAACCACATATCCAAGGCCTCATTCCAAGACTAAAAATAAGATTTTGTCAAGGCCTTGTGGCAAGACACTAGTTTGTCTCATTAGACTTACCGATGCAATTTTGAAGATACTTATGTTTAAAATTGATAAAATATACTCCAGTGTTTTTTTGAAAACATTATGCAAGATTCTGAAAACAAAATAACTAATTCTAAGACTACTCGACTAATTACAGTCCATGATGGGCCCACTACCAATCCCTTCCTATCTACCACACTCGAGAGTCAGGTTTTTTTGAAAACATTTTTAAGCTTGCATTAAATATGTATACATTTGCACTGGATTTTCATATATTTGAGAGAAATATCTCTCTATTTGAAATCATTTAAAAGTACCATAATCATAAAATAAAACATTTACTTTGAAAATATTCTTATAAGATTATAAGGTAAGATTTGATGATTTTATAACGGCCGTAAATAGCCGCACCCGCCATATAAGTTACAAAAGGACATTCTTACGTTAAATTTGTCGAAGAGGTTAAAAGTGCCTTGTTTGGAAAATGACGGAATGATTCCTTTCAAAACACATAAGGGTATAAATGACCTTAACCCATTTTCAAGTAAATAGTAAAAATGTTTTTAAATAAATTTTTAATGAACGTTGATGTGGATGATAAAGATATCCCAGTAGATAATTACTTATAAACAGCCTCGGATAATGAAGAGATTGCAAAATAAACCCTTACCCTATACTTTTCTTTGGTTGGGGGTAGGTTAACCTCCTGTATACTGGTGAAATAATTGTTATTAAATTATTCAAAAATCATATATATTAATATGATATCATATATGATCTTTTAACATTGATTTGTTAATAATATCTTTGTATTATCGTTGTTTCGGGTGTTAACTTAAGCGTTTTCTTTTATATGTTTTGTTATGTAAGCCATGTTTTTCATGGATAGTTTATATAATAATCATATCCATAATGATATCAAGTACTTAGATACTATTATTAATCATCAAATGAGAATTATACTTGAATGGATATGTTGGAGAATGAATCTTATCACGTTCGTGGAGACGGTAGTCCGTACATACGCACAAGCGACAATATCATTATTTTGATATTAAAATAATATATAATTGGATGTTATATTATATATAAATAATCATTATCATGTTATATTTATTATTTACATGAATTACACATAATTATTATACCCATCCAAATAATAATTTATTGAATAACAATTACACCACGACGTGGAGACGGTAAGCCGTACGTACACACGTATGGTGACATGACATTAAAAGGATGGATATAATACTGAATATGGCTGTACCATATTTATAATAGTATTAAATTATATAGTAGATACTGAATTCATTATTTTAGAATTGTAACAACAAGTATGTAAGAAGTGGAAGACGAAAGGAACTTGGAAAAGGGAGGTGAAATCATTACCTCTTCTTCGGGTTCTTCCTTTTGATTTGATCAAAAGGGCTCTTAGGTTGTCTTTCTGACTAAAATAAGGCCTCTAGGATGAATTGAGGGATGTTGAGAGTGTATTTGGGTAGAGTTTGGCCGATCCAAAAGGCTTTGAATGTGTGAGTTAATGAGAAGGGAGAGTGCCCTTTTATAAGAGGGGTGAGGGTCACCTTTGGAAAAGCTAGAAATATTATTTTATAATAAATTAATATTCGGTTTATAATGGCTCCAAACTGGATTATTTTAAGTTTAAGGTGGAGATGGTTCGAAAACCAATCAACCAATAGGATTTATAAGGGTTTGGGTCATTATATTAACCTTATCTTTTACTTTTAACTCTTAGTTAATTAGTTTGACAATGACCATGTCACTTTGTATTTTTATATTATATAGTTAATAAACATACTATATGCCTCCAAGAGACCCCAAATTGGTCCATTAATGATACACCTATCATGACATAAGTCTCTTGGCTGATCCTTAGATTTTTAGGAATTTAATATCAATTAAAAATATAATATTTGTTTTAAAAACACTTTTATGTCAATTTTGACACTATTTGGAAAATTGATTTTTGTGAAAATCATAACAGAATGATTAGTTCAAAAAAAAGTAAATTAAATAAATCCTAATATGTCATATTATCCTATAAATTTATTTTAATTCATTAAAAGTCTCATATTATATTTATTTGGGTATTTATAATATCAATTATTTTAATTATTCACTATTAATGTAATTACTCCATCATCATTGTGACATATATAAATTAAATTATTTAATATCTACAAATTATAAATAAAATATAATGATGTAGGAAATCTTTTTATATTTCTAATGAATATTTAAAATCGAATTTATCTTATGTATAACCCTATATTAAAAATGTTTTAGTAAATAAACTTTGATTTTAACTCTTTAAATCTTCTTTGAATTAAATAATAATAATTGTCCTAATCTAATCCAAGTCGACCTAAATGATAATATTTTATTCCTAAGGATGTTTTTGGTCGAGATATACTTGTCCAATAGAATTAGGACATGTGTTAGGGTAATATTAATATCATTTTACACTTAATTACACTATTTACTTTTAACCGTGGTAAATAAAAGTAAAAAGTTACTATTCACCAAAAATTATTTTCATCTCATTGAACCAAATTTTACTCCTTGATATTAACCGTGTCTCTCGGATATTCGAAATTCCAATCACAGAAGCGGTAAAATTATGTTTTCTGAAAAATTCAGTTTTTTAACTACCACTTAGTGCTTTCACTATTCATCAAAAATTGACGTGTTTCTAAACAATGCCACAATTTCACCCTAAGCTATAATTGATATTCCAAATACAAAAATGATGTCTATTTTAAAAAATTCCAAACATAAAAGTTTCATTAATTAATTTTATAATTAATTTCCGCTGTCACAACAAATAGCGTGTTTTTAAGAAACAATATATATCAAAAGATTGACAATTGTTTATGTCCAATTTCAAAGTGAAATTAATTATAATGAACACCATTGGATAAAATGGTAAAAATATATTCTAATTATACTTTAAAACCACTAAATAATATAATTTATCACTATAAATTATTTTGATTAAAAAAAGTTGTTTTTAAGTATTTTTCACTATTCATAAAAATTGGAAGTTCTTAGAAAAATACCAAAAATTCAACTTAGGATAATTTCGATATTCTAAATCCCAAAATGAAGTTCATTTTGAAATATAAAATTTATATAATTTCAAAAAGTAGACATTACTATTCATAACGGCTAGTTTGATTAGTTGTGGTGTGTTAGAACTCGATGTTGCGTACAACACACACTATCACATTATTCCAAGAGAAGCATACCATAGAAGCTTGGGGTGTTACAATTAGTCATAGAAAAAAGACATAACCAGGAGATCATAGTATCTGTAGTGACATCAAAACATCATTTAGAGAATATCATCTGACTGAACATAAAACTAATAGAATATGAACCTCATATCAATGCTGGAAAACCAACACACACAATTTCTCCAAACATTAAAATGGTAATCAGTGATATACATGGGGTGTTATTTATTGATCGTTACATGGCTTATGTGATTATAATCAACACAAATCAACAAAATATTGTACACATTTTCATGAATGAAACTGGAGTTGCGAAGACACGTTTTCTTTTGATGTGTGATATAGAAGAATCATGCCTAGTAAGAACCTCTATCCATAGATGATGGGACATAGACTCATCAGGTAATATCTCTCTATAAAAAGGTATATGGATATAATTTAATGTATCATGCCTATGTATTTAATAACTACACCTCAATTAGATAACTCATAGTTTATACATTAGATAACTCTGATACCACTACGCCATAAATCTCCACTCTCTGAACATATCCATCCATTTACAATCTAGTTCCCCATTTCCTTAGTTTTCACAAAAATCCAATCACTACCAAAATTTTCAAGGACAACAAAATCAAGTAACTCATCCACCAAACATACTTTTTGTGTCACCGACTCCCTTGAAGGACTGTAAATTGAATCATTAGAATGTGTCTACGTTAAGGAAGAATCCCTATACTTCTCATGATCAAATATAAATTAACCATCTACAATATATAGATCCATCAATTATTTTATTTTCTCATAAGAATTCAAGATGTTAATACCACCATAAAACAAGGATATGTCTTTCTGAAGGCGGAAAACCGAAGATGTCACCTCTAGTGAAAAATTAGTTACCCATAGAGTTACTGGTAAGTACTCCTCTTGGATGAGATTATCATCTATAACCTAAGACAGGGTCTCCTCATGGTGGATCAATATGATTAAAACACACAATAAAACAATTAATCCAAAAAAATACTCATTTGAAACAAAACCATCTGATCATTCTATGTCTACGCAGGCCGGAAAACACATAATTCCACCTCAATACAATTATCCCCTACTTCCAGGCCTCCATTTCTATGAAACCTGAGTTTTATCCATCACTAGAACACACTTAACATGATAATATTATGTTCATCATCTTATTAAGATAATTGATATCTTTTCTTCCCAAAATGTATTTGATCATCTTCCTAAATCCCAAGGGTTGATCCATACATTTCCTAAAAACTAATAGCAATAATCTATCCACCCCAATAGGAAACTCCTCATGAATGGGTCCCTAAACTGAGGACTCATGTCTCAATTAGTCATCGTCACAACACTATCATAGAATCCTAGTTATTTCACATCATGGGGTTATCTTGAAATTTTTAAATATGTAACATATTCAAAGAGAATATATGGGTACTTGAATTAAGCTGGACATGAAATTAAAATTACTAGATCCCAAATGTTTTAGGTACTATTGGTTCCTTACAACTGATTACTCATCATTAACTATTAACAAGTAGGTATTTAGATCCCTTGTGTATGGATTTTTTTATTGATGCACCACCACTGGGTTACATGACAATGCATAGTTACTCGAGACACACCATAATATTTTTCATATGTTACCAAACCTAACCATACATCTTGTAAAACTCCAGAAACAAACCTAAGGAATAAACACCCTCGATACTTCTCTTCCTCGATCCAAACCATTGGGACCCCTGTTAGGTAAATAAAAAGTTGAGTGGGATACCCTAATCCATCTTCCAATTGGAAATGGGGTTGATAAAGTCACGAAGTTATCATATCACATAAATATTTGGTCATATCCTAATATGCTTATATTCATGCATAGAACCAGCTCCATGAAAATATTTTGAGATAATATAATAAAAATAAACATATATAGAATAAAAAATGAATTAAACAACCTATAAAAAATATATCAAAGTCAAGAAAGGGAATACCAATGATATATAGGGGAAATATATTCCCAAATATAAATAATCTCCCAACATGAAAACTATAGAAAATAATAGAATCCAATGAGGGTCGAACACAAAATCTTCAAGGTTGACCATTTAACATTGCTAGTACCTGAAAGTACTATAATGTTCCTCCAAACCCGGCTAAATTGATGTCATCACCAATCGACATGTATTCTGCATAAGAAACCACACATGTCGGTATAGACGATTAATAGGTTAGTATATAAATATCCAATTGAATTCCCCCAAAACCTAGAGGGAAACAAAATAATGGAATGAATGTTAGATTAACCAATAATCATGAGGGGAACATAAACCCAAGAACAATTATTATCCAAAATAAAACCATGAAAAGAGAGAAATAGGATCTTTATCTCCACAAAAATCTAAGAACTAAGAGTCTACAAATAGCTCCAATGGTATAGTTAATTATTTTAAACACCCTATAAAAAATCATAATATATTGATTGGAGATAACACTCCTCACTACTTTGTTTCACAACCAAGGGATCACTACTATAAAAAAGGACCAACACACTGTTGTAGACCAATTATGGATTGTACACTCTACAGATAGAGAGATTGTGCCCTATATAATTTAGGGGAGTTCCATCTCTATCTACATATAAGATATGGTGGACCTGTCACCAAGAGTGAATAGGGAATATTGGCCACAGTAACACTCCAATTATCACAAACAAACACTATCATTTTCTATAAGTTACTGGAGGAAGTTGTCCATCTTTCAATACCCATCTTCATACCTCTAGTGTACAAGTAATGTTCACCTTAATATTCAATATGGAAAACTACTTTAGATAGGCTACCTGTGGGACCAAATTTTAGTCCCGAAGAAGATGAAATGAAAGGTAGAATCTTCTGAGGGGAGTATATGACATGTACTCCTAAGTAATATGATAACTATCAGGAACACTAAAAATGTACAATCACTTCACTCATAATGAGAAAACAAAAGTACATGGAGTGTATATAGGGTCACATGATCTGTGACTCCTCCTGGACACATGAAAATATATGGATATATGGATTTAGAAGTTATGTGTGAGTATATTGTGTTTATAGGGGATTACAATGTATATGAATATTTTACATCACTTGGGAGTTTCTCAGCTTAGACATGGATTTAGAAGCCATGTGACACTATAAAGTGTGTACATGGGGTCACGCAGATTTTATATTCACCAATTGTCCTAATAATTTACAAATAATACTAATCTTGGATTTCCATTGACATATACATAGAATTCCAAATGGGGGAACACAATGTGTCTTTCCACACAATGTCTTGGGAATGTGGATTTGGAACATGGATTTCCTACCGAGGTAGGATGACATTGAATGTGGGCTCATCAACATGAAAATTGATATTTTACATAGTATGACACCCTATCAACCGTAAGAACCTATGACACACAATGTTTCTTTCTCCGAGATACATGGTGTGTAATAAAATTTATCAGAGATAGTGATTCCATTATTCATAAAGATACATAAATTATTATCTATTACACTATCCTCAACAATTTACCCCCACCAAATTAATCAATTCAAACTAATGGATGTCATATCTGATCATAATTTACAAGTCTCCATTTGGCTATAAAATGAGATTATAGTTACCTGATTGTAAATTTTCTCTCAATCTGCCAATGTTGGGGGTCACAATCCTTGAAGCCATGACCCAAAATCCACATTATTCATATGAAGAATAATGATCTCTAGTTCATTCATGAATCCTCTATAAATCAGTTTATTTGATCATGAATTAATTTGGACAATAAATGTTGACTCGATAACCCTACGGGACAATGATGAAGGACATGATGAACAGTTTGGTGAAAAAATAAGAACGATCTGAAAATAATAGTTGGAATGTATGATCCCATAGAAAGATTATATAAAGTTGAAAATAGGATGCAAATAATTAATAAAAAAATTATAATTAGTTTCGATAACTCAAATTAAAATTGGGCTTATGAAAAGTATATAAATCCCAGAAAATCACTAAATATAATATAATACATGCAAATAAAATAAATCAAAGTGTAAAAATATATAAAATAGAATTACCTAAATAAAGAATGGATGAATTTTTGGTGAACAACATTTATACTATAGATGAAGGTGAAGATCATTCTATGTTAGTCATTTTTGTCATGATTCTCCTCAATCATTGATCATTTACCCATGACCTTGAGTTTCTAATGCCAACAAAGATGTTGCCACCTCCACTAATCTCACAGGTTTATCTGGATAATCAGGTTGATTTTTTATAAGGATGTATATTTGGATTTTGATTAGGTTTGAAAAAATGAAATAAATAAATTATTTTATTGAAAAAATACACCCTTAACTAGAATCCCTCAGTAGAATGACCGACATCGACTATCTTTATCACTTTCCTAGGGTAAACTCCGTGTTCTGAAAAACATGTAGTCCTTGATTTCCATTCTGAGGTACGAACAATTTTTAATGACATTTATTCTTAAATTATAAAAACAAATTATTTAATATATTTTTAATATTTTAATATAATAATTTCAGCGTCATTTGAAACACAAAAAATTGTGCTAACTCATAAGAAAAATATAGAGATATATATAGAAATATTCAAAGGAATAAACATTAAAAACCCAATTCATTATGTATAATCAGTATAATTTTCAATAAAATTTGATAAGGTTCAAAATTAACTAAATTAATAAGAATTAGAACAATATTTTGTGTTAATATCTTATAGTTTTTACCATAATATACTTTTTTAACCATAACCATGGTAACTAATTTTTACCTTAATATCCATTCAATAATAGAAAAAAAGAAATTGAACAAATTATTTACTATGAACCTATTGATTAGAAATATGAAAAAATAGAGATTCAGTTTTTTGAAGTGTTAGAAATTAAATATAACATTAGAGTGCAGAACATAATAGAATAATTATTTTGAAAAAATGTGTTTTAATCCTAAAAATAAATTTATACCTAAATCAAGTATGATTATAATTATTAAAGAATTAATTACATTATTTATAATTAAATATTAATAATCTCATTTTAAAAACAATAATATTTAAAGGTACCTTTTTAATACTTGGTAAGAAACATTTTTTAATAATAATTGGTTTTTTTCACAATTAACCCAAAAATAAAATTTTTCTGAATAATTCCAAAACATTCACCAAATATTAAATAGGATATGAGGAATCCAAAGTTTATGTTAATTTTATTAAATATAATTTCTAAAACATTCTAATTAATAATAATTATATTATTAAAAAAGAATGTTAAAATATTTTTTTATAAAAAATGATTTTTTGAAGCATAAAATGAATATATTATCATTCCTTTCCTAGTAACAACCATTATATAATTATTAATTTTTTAATGAAAATATTTTTATTATATTGCATCAAAATCATTAATTTATAGAGAATAATGAAATTTTATTATGATAAAAATACATTGTTCATATAAAAATAGTATTCCGAAAAATATCTTTTTTACCCATAATTAATATAATATTCCACTATAACAAATTTATAATCAATTTATCAATTATTATTTATTTTACTATGTATAAAAACATTAATTATTTTTAATAATTTTCTTAAACATATTCATTCCCACCATTTTTGTGGTTTGGTTGTAATGATCAAATTGAAATAATAATATTTTAATAGCTTATAATATTCCATTTTGAATATGATATTATGTTCTTACACTATATCAATCAAGGTATTAATTTAACGTAATATAAATTAAAAAATATAAAGCTTTCATATTCAAAACCATTAATTAAATTTCATCCTCACAATTATCACTTCTATCAAATAATAAGGTTTGAATCATTTTCTAAATTAATTATAATGTGATCAGGATAAATATTCACAATTTGAAGGAAATAAATTTTAATACACATTGATAAAAATTTACTTTTTACATAACCTTATATTCTAGGTTTATACTAGGAAACATATCATTTCTTAATTATTTATTAAACTATGCCTTTACCAAAATGAGACTCATTTAGTGTAAGAGTTTCATAAAGCGTACCATCATAGTTGACTAATATTTTCTATAAAATAACTAATATAATTATCATTCTATGGATTTAGTTGAGTATTTTTTACATTAACAGTAGTTAATAAGGTAAAAATATACTTACGTGATTATATTCCATTCCATAAGGTTAATTTGAAATTTGGTTAGTTTTTTATCAGTTGCCCAACTCTACTTCAGCTCATATTCAAAATTGTATATAAACATGATGAATTGTTTATATCTGGAGAATAGAAAATATCATTTAATCCACCACGATATAACTAATGTGTTGAAATTTAATTTATCGAATTTCTATCCATTTTCCAATGTAAAAATGGTCGTCACACGATAAAATGATTTAAAATATGAATAAACCGTTTTAGGAAGAAATACTACATTATTATATAAATCCACAAATATAACACATATAGTTCATTATTAAACATTCCATAAATTACAAACCATAAAGATATTCAAAATATTCCTGACCAAATTAAAAACAAAAAAATATGAAATACTTTTTCAAGTATTATTTTGAGATTAACTTAAAATTTTTCTCCCAAAAACATCATTCTCTCATGATGTACTAAAAATTAATATTCCTTAATGATATAATCTTCAAAATATTCTAATAATTTCAACAATAAAATAAAAAATACTTATAAATTTTAGTCCTTAATTATTCCACAAATTGATTCACGTATTTAACTTAATTTTACATTCATATTAATCTTATTATGTTCGAAAACAAATATGACAACCCCTCATCCAAATTGACAATAATCACATCAACATTAAATAATGTATTAATAATAAAGTTTATCTATATCATTTATCCATAATATAATGAAATTCATCCCAAATAACGTTAATAGAAAATCAAAAGATAAACCTATGAATTATATATACATTAATCATGTATGAAACCACATTTAATACATCCAAAAATATTATTAATCACCTTTGAATAAAATCACATAATTTATCAAAAGTCTATCTATACTTTTAAACTTATTAACACTCTTAATTATTATCAATCCTTAAATTCAATATAATTTAATCATACACATGAAACACTATATATAAACACATCAATCATTAACATTCCTTTATAAAATATTAACCATGAATTGAAAACTTACTCCTTAATACCTCCTCACAATAATCTTAAATATATATCATGACCCAATTTTTCATCAATATCATTGTAATCATGTTTCCCAAATAAAAAATATTAAAAACTATTAAAATAGATTTAACCATTGAAATGTAGATAAATATTCATTATAAAACCAATTTCTAAGATTGATTCCCCGTGATCATCTAGGATGAATCCACACATTTTTAGAATACCCCAAAACCCATGAAAAATCATCTGTTTCTCATATGTATTTGAATCTGGAAACTATTTATCAAAATACATATTGAAGGAGATTGAAATTTGAAAAAAACCAGTTTTTTGAATTTATAGTTTTGTGACAACATTCCAAACATTATTCCTAATATACTTTACTCTAAGGATTAACTTCTGTTTCATGAATAAGGGTTGGTGTATATAAATATAAAAAAATAGATAACATGAACAATAAATTATTTATTCAAATTTCTCCATCCATTTTAAATTAATAGACGGTTGGATGTAATTTATTTGTTTCACCAACTGTAAAATCTTGATAATTTTCTTGTTCTATCTTACAGAATGGGCATGCTGAGATAGTTGTTTTCCAAAAATATGATCATATGTATCCTACGTTTCCTCATGATACAATTTATAGAAGTGGACTAGTATATATTGTAAACAATTACATGAGAATTTAAAAATATAGAATGTATCTAAAAAAGATTTATACATTAAAATTATTATTTCATTTGAATCCTCTATAAGAGAAATAATGTATTTCTATTTCTTTTATCCATACATCTTGTACAAGAACATTAACTATGTGAAAGAAATTTTTTATTAAATAATCAATAATTCCATAAGGGAAAAAATGAAAGTGAAAAAATAATTAATAATTTTAGTTGTTTATTTTGATAAATTTCACTAAAACATAATACACTTAGACTATTAAACTTTTGATTCACAATAGGTTCAACTAATGTTTCCTTAACTTGTCTATATTATACACATAATCCTAAAAACACCTATAATTATTCCTTAACATTACACCCATAATGATATAAGATTATTTTATATTATTATCCCCTGTCAATGTATTAATCTATGAATATATATAGACCATAACATTCTAACCTCCATGTTTATGTAATCCCTTTCTATGATATCATTTATAAGGACTCATGCCCTTAACAACCCATAATTATGAATTTAATTACAAGGATTTATCATTATTAAAATTTTAGGATATTCTAGGTTTATTGTTTCTAATAATTAGGAAGATTGGTACATAATATAGTAAAATTGTCCGTACATTATTCATTTATTTCCATGAAAATATGTTATTATATTCATAGTCATATTTTATTCATGAAAATTTTTCTCCATTCTCGATGTGTCACCATTAAAATTTCTTTATTCCATAAACATCCTTACCCCTATATATAATATTTGGAAATGTGGGATAAAAGAAGGAAATCGTAGTATGTTGTATAAAAATATTGGAAACAAAATTAATCATTTTTAAAATTCAGGAAAACCCATAATTTTATTTCTATTTTTGATAATAAACATTCAGATAAAAATAATCTATTCATAAACCTGTAATAAAAATCAAATCCTAGATTTTTCAATTTAAATTTAATAAAAAATTTAAAATTTAAAATTTAAAAAAAAATTTAATTGGGAAATGATGATAACTCCGGAAATCAAATCATTTTTATACATTCTAAATATTTCCTTTAATAATGAGTTAATTTTCATAACATATGAAATCAAAAAATTCCTTTAAACCCCATATAATGAATTGAATAACATTATAGGTTTGTTTTAATATTAACCTTAAATCCATAATTATTAAAATCAATTTAATGGAAAACCATCATGATCAATTACAACATATGCCTTCAGAGTAAAATAATTCTTTTCAACTTCTTCACTTTACCTAATAAATTAGAGAGTCATTTTAAGCTCCCCTGTTATCAAAACAATATCAATTTCAATATTTTTAATATAAAATTTCCATTAATCATATCATCAAAAAATCACATAAAATATTTCATTTCCTTCTTAAAATATAATAAAATATTATATTTAACACATATCCATTAGCATGTTTAAGAAATATATACAAATAGGGATAAAATCCATATTTCATTTAAAACAATTAAAATGAATAATAGATAGGATAATGTGAAATATTATATTACGTGAATGCTGATAAATAAATTTTATAAATATTTAGAAATTAAATTTATCATGATGTAGGTAATTTTTTATCATGATTCATATATTTAAAACATTATTTTTACACTTCTACAAAGAAAGTAAAAAAATGATATTTATATAAAATATTGAAAATATGTCCTTCTAAAAACATTAAACACTGTAACAACTAGTACAAAAACAAATTAAATTAAATTTATTTAAGAATTACTATTTTCGTTGAAACACTGAAAATAATATAGTTATGTAATAAAGGGTGTTTAAAACACATAAAATAGCATTTTAACGAAAAATCACTTACAATATTGGTAAATTTTGAATCAAAATAAAATTCAATAGGATAAAATTAAATAGATTTTTAAAGAACCTTAATTTTAAGAAATTTGAGAAAATAACTCAATATGGATGTTTATAAACCACACAAAAAGAAGATATGTTCTGATAATGGAATAAGTATCAACGAAAGAAAATTGAGACAAGAGATCCCTACCTTATATCCTGAATCACCACATAAAACCTTGAAAATCAGGAATAATAAAATAGAATTAATTTTATACCTTTAAAAGAACCTTTTACCTATTTATTTTCTTATGATAATCCATTATATTTAATTTATTACTGTGATTTATATAGTGACATAATATATTATATTAACCTTTATCATTTTGGGTTTATTCGATTGATAACCTCCAGATAACATCGGTGTACTAACCATGGTCAAATGGTTCATAATTCTATTGACTCTAGAATCATAAATATTTTATAATGATATTTTTTATAAATTAAATATACTTTTATAGTCATCCATATAAGGGTTTTTGAAAAAACGAGTCACATCATTTTGTGAAGTGAAACGTTCATACGTACGCATGACCAATCATTTAATTTTTCTACTTGGTTGAAAATAAAATAAAATCCAATATAATTTTCCAAAAAAAATAATAAACATGTTTTAAATTGGATTGTTATTCATTATTTATAACAATATTTACATCCATTTAATATGGATATGAAAACAACTCTTTAGTTCATAGAGGTGGTGGTCCACACGTACTTATAAGTAGCATTGTCATTTTCAAACGGGGAAAAAATAAGAAGGTATGAAACATATTATGTTTATATAATAATAATAATTTCATAAAAATATTATATATTCATTGATTCTATATTTCATACCATCCATGTGTGGTGGTGATGTTAGATGAAATACATTACTTCATGGAGTTTGTAGGCCACACATATGCATGAGCATTGTTTTCATTTACCATATGATGTAAAAGAGAAAATAAATCATTCTACAATAATCATAATAAAATTTATAAAAAATTTAACAACATATATTACTATATTATGATGGTTAGTATAGGTTTGAAGGTGGTAGAATAAGAAATGATCATGAATGAACTTGGTTAAGTGTTATACTGGTTCTTTGAAAACCCATCATTGGATTGCACCTTAAGACTCATAGGGTTGTATTTTGGTGAGAAAGAAACCTATATAATCTGGATAAAATATTTTTGATGGTATTTTCAGGTGCTTTCTTTTCTACAGGGCTCAAAATCATGAATCTGTGAAGGTAGATGGTTTCATTTTATAATAGAGGAGACTGTAACAATTGTAAATATCCTTAACTTTTAAATATTATAAATTTATAATTCTAATTAATGTATCATAAAATTAATATAATTGTTAGTATAACATCATAATTTTCATGATAACTCCATATAATTATAATAAAGATGATATTTTGGGACCTTTTCACATAGTGTTTACCTTAATTTACATCTTTTACCCATTACCATCATCTGTAATTTTTACAAAGGTATCTATTATTTATTAAAAAAATGAAATTTATGTAATTATAAAATATGAAAATCATAATAAAAAATATGAAAAAAATTAATGATTCAATTTTTATATGTTATAGAAATTTATTTTAATATAAAATTGAAAAACAGAATGATTTTTTTGGAAAAATATGTTTTTTTTCAGAAAAAATTTATTTATTCATAATTATTGTACATTTTTGTTATTATGTAATTAATTATATTATATTTAATTAATTTTTAATAATTTATTTTAAAAATACTGATAAAATGGGGCACTTTAAATATATGTAAATATGTGACACTTGTTTTATTAAAATTATTATTTTTCAGTAGTTATCCAAAAAAAAATTAGAAATAACCCACCAATTGACCCTATGATAAATTATATATTATTAATAAAAAAATATAACAATTCATCTAAATACTATTAATAAAATTATATTAAAATAATTTGAATATTTATGTGGAAAATGCATGATAACCATTGCTAGAAAATAATTAATATTAGAAGCATAAAATGAGTTAGTTATCATTAATTTCCTAGTAAAGAATTTTATATCATCTTAATTTATTTTATTTTATATTTTTTCATTAAATTTTATCAAATAAAATTAATAAATTGTGATAATTTAATATTTTTAAAATAGAAATATATTTAATACAAAAAAATGTTTCTTGAAAAATTTCTATTTGAATTTAAAATATTTTTATCTTCTTTCTAAACAAATCAATAATAAATATTTCAATTATTATTCGATATATTAATAACTAAATTTATAAATATATTCCATAATGGGTTTTCCCTATTTAAACCCATAATTCAATATCAATCTTGTAATGATATTATTTATATATTAATATTTTAACAATACATCATACTTTATTGTATGTTTAGTATTAGGTTTGGTATAGACTATCGAACAATGTATTCATTTAATGGAATATATATTCTAAAATATTTAGGTTGTGAAGGGAACCCTCGGAATAGTCCTAATTATAATACCACATCCTTACATTTTTATAAAGTATAGACTGTGTGGTTTCCCAGAAATGGAATTCATGTTTAGATAAATACATGTGGATATAGGCTCTAGTATAGATCCACCTTGGGGTACTAACCATGAAAAGGCTGGTTGCATACCAATATGAACCTTACCTAGTGTGTGATAAATAGGATTAACTGTAATAATGTTTTTGAAAATCAAAGGCTATACACTTTGGTTTATTCATATTATTTTTATGAACCATTAATAGGTATATCCATATATTTATGTCTAAATTCATAAAAGAAAATGACCTAGGATAATCTATATTGAAACCTAAAAGTTCATAAGTTTGGGTATGCTTATAATTTAAGAGTGATTTTTTCAAATTTCATAATTTTCCAATTATAAGTATTATCATATATAATATTCCATTATTTTATAAAATGGATGTAACCAAGAAAAACCGAGTTAGAAATGGAAATAAGAAACTAAATATAATTGATTCATTATCAGAAAATATATAGCTTTTTCTTAATCAATTATTTGGAATAGTGATCAACAACTTCAACAAAGTATAATATTCAAATCATAGAAAAAAGAGTTTTATGAATGTTCAAGAAATGAATACGATGGAGGTAGGAAGATTAAATTTTCTACATGTCATGATTGGGATAAGAAGAAACTTGGGAAATGTCTCAATAGAACAAAAATATGTTTTATTTATAAAAATAGATATCATAGAACAAATAATTGTGATTTAAAAAATAAGAGATTAGTTAACATTATGTAGGGGATTAAATTTAATCCCATGGTGACATTAATAGTTTTATATCATTAATATGGTAAACATAGGCAATACTCAAATCAATATCTTCATCTAAGTGTTAAAAAGGAGGATAAGAAACAAAAACCTCTTAGTCCAAGGTAATAAAGAATGACATATTATATGAAAATTCATATAATTTATCATGATAATTAAGGTACACAAATGCTCTAGACCATATTTTCTGATTTATTATTTTATTCTATTCATAACCCATTATTATATCTTGAATTTTTTAATAGAAAGAAATCATTATCCCAATGATTTCATAATGAGTTAGCATATAAAATATCTTACTATATAATTATTTTATCCACAGTTTACATTTTTTTTAATGTGTTTCATGTAAATATTATTTTTCTCCCTTAGTGTAATTTGTTTTTAGACACTGATTAACTCTCTCTCTACACATATCCCATATCAATTTCAAGAGAAAATAAGTCACATTTAATATCAACCTATGATTATCTATCAGTGAAATACAAACTATAAAATACTTTTGGAGTTTAAATACATTATATGTGTTTTAATAATAAATTATGACATGAGTTTACTAGTCTTTATCAATCTATTGAGTTTGATATTTCATTTGAAATTACATCTCGAGTCATAAAATTATTAATAATATCATCATTAGTGAGAGAAATTAAAATTGTAGGGACATAGTTTTTAGAAGGTAACTGGAAGGTAACAACTCAAGATTTAAATTTTTCATTACCCTTTAAATAATGTTATGTTTGATATCTTATGTAACATGTAACACCAAAATAAAATGATTTAATATATATTACAATATAAATTTAGTAATAAGAACTATAGTGAATCGTTACTATTCATAATTTTTTTCGACTTATTAAATTTATTGACTATAATGTAATTGATTAATTTATAAGATTAAAATAAATTAATGTTAAAAGGTATATTTTTACCATGATGGGTTTTCAATTTTTTATATCACATTTAAAATAATTCAATATTTTAAATAATAGTGACACTCAACTAATTATAAATTAAATCAAATTAATATTAAAAACTCTTGAAATATTAAAGGGTTATTTTTATATAAATGTTATTTATCATAATATTAATTATATTAATTTAAATAATAAATTCCAAAATAATATTATTTGAATTTTATTAAATTAAATTAAATTTCTAACCATACATATCAAAATTATACTAGGGGTATTATAAGGATTTTTAAAAAAGGATGGGTTTTAGGGGTGAGTGATAATACAATTTCTTACCAATAACATAATTTTTAATAAATCATCAAAAACCTGATAATGAATTAAGAATATAAATAATGTATTTAAGAATATTTTATTAGATTTAAAAATATATGTTTCACACTTTTGAAAATAATTTGTATTTTATTCTACTAGAAGAATTATTTGGATACTTTTATTTATTTATGTAATTTCACGGTTAATTTTTTTTATATTTGTTTTAAATTATAATAAATATCAGTTATATATTTGTAAAAAACTTTTTCTTTGAGAATTATTTCTATAAAATATTTTATTATGTAATTATTTTTGTGCTTAAAAATTCATTAAAAAAATTACAATTTTCTGTGAATAATAATATTAAAATAAATTTCTATCCCCTTTCAAAATTGAATATTTTAAAATAGATTCAATATTTTTTAATCACAATAAATAATATTAGATAATAAGGTCATCAATGTTTTGGGTGTAGATATAAGTTACCATACTAAAACAATTTCAACATCCTAAAGGGGAAATGGGGTAGAGGTTTACCAAAGTGATAAGGACATAATTTTCAGTAAATAATTTCTAAATAAGATTTTAGGAGTGTATTTTGACTTAATATTATCCAGTCAGTGAATATTTTTCTATTTCATTCCACTTTTCCTTGAAAATGACATTGTATTATTTTAAATTTAAAGTTATTTACAATGGTTCCACTCCCCTTACTTATAAAAGAGACCATACTCTTATCACTTATCCACACAACTGTAGATTACTATCTAAACAAATAACCTCTTATATAGTCTTTTACATGGAATAATATATATGGTATTCTAAAAAGACCCATCTAAGAAGCCTTAAAGTGTTTTTCATAGGAGATTATCTATTGAAGAGGTGTATGTTGTCACCAATATTTTTGGAGTTTGGTCCTTCTTAAACCATGTAAAAAAAATTGTAACCATAATTACATAATTTAATATTTATATTTTCTATAATAAAATAATTTTATGATAATATTTCAATAATTTACTACCTTATTTCCATTTAATATAAAATTAAAGTGTCTCTCTTCCGTATGTCTGGACTACTGCCTCTATGAAGTGATGCAATTAATTATTCATCACCATCTTCAACGGAGGGTTATTCGGATTTAATTAATGATTTTATATTATTCTTATAAAATAATTATCATTTTTTATGATAAATAATTTTTATAATTAATTTCATCAATTTAAGAATCAAAACATCGGTCATGTGTATTTATACACTTTCACTACCACAAAGTGATGTAATTATTTTTTTCATCACCACAATAGCTCCAACGGTATGAGGTATATAACCCTTTCATTGCCTTTTTATGTGTTTAATGTGGTTAGGTAATGTTTTGGAGAGTTAGAAAGGTTTTGGGGATAGTTTTAAGGATTTTTTAATGGTGCACAATTTGAACACGGTTTGTGGAAACTATGAAGTTTCTCCAGGAAATCGTGCTTAGGGAGGTAGTGAGCTATGAGTTATTGCACGGTTAGGGTGCATAGTTGGGTCATGGTTTTCCAAACTATGCAGACACCAAGGTTATGTGTGCATATTGAGACAGTTGGATTCCACACATTCAGTGCATGGATTTTCTATCTATTCAGGCCAACCGTGTGAGGTTCTTATTGAGGTCGTAGAAATAGGATAATTAGTGCATGACTTTCCAAACCATGCGGAAAAATCATAAATGTCAAAAAATGGGGGTTTAAAAAAATGGGTCCTGGCTGAGCTTTTTTCTAAAACACCCCATTCTTTCTCTTATGTAGCCTTAAATATAGATATCTTCTTCTTCAATGTTAGGAAGTCTTTCCCACTCATATTGGAATATATTTGATGGGTTTTCAACAAGCCTTGAAATCCATTCTCAAATGGAAAGTCTCCTCTCTTAGTTCTTTATTTGTTCCCTAGATCAACCTCTCGTTCTCTCCAGGTTTCCTATATCTACTTCTGTCTTATGTAGATCTCAGGTTTTGATTTCTAATAATGGAAATATCTGGGATTGTTGATATTAGGGAAATGGATCTAAGGTGATTTTCTTTTTGTTTCACCCGGATTTGGTGTGTGGTACTGAGGTGGGTCTATTTCTCCAAACCTTAATGTAGGTGGCTTCAATCTAGGTTCTATTTTCCAGAAACAGAAGTCTTAACTTCAATTAATTGGTTTTTCTGAAATTTATTGTTAATGTGATGTGCGAAGAAATATTGAAACCCATATTGTGATGATTTGTGTATTTTGTAGAATATGGGGTTTTTGTGGAAATTTACTTTGTTGTTGAATTTTAAAAAGATTATTTTAAATTTTTTTTGTTTATTTAGTTTATGGAAAATGGATTTCAATAAAAAAATATTTTATTGAAGTATGGTTTGGAATGGGAAATGTATTAAGTGGTTTTTCATTAAATGGGTGATTTAATGAAGTCTTTCACGCATGTTGTTGGAATTATTAATTTTATGAAGGGATTTTTGGGTATGGAAATTTTTCGATTATAAGGATTGGAATTTGTTTGTTGATATTAGTTTGAAATTTTTTTATTTGAATGATGTTTTGGTTTTAGTAAATATTATTTGCTTGATTTTCTGATTAAGTATCTAATCATGTGTTGGACGGTATAGATAGTGGCATCATGTAACACTAAAAAAGGTTTGGTTAGTGGCCTGAAGTAACCCTATAATAATGGTTGGAATGTGGTATGAAGTACCACTATAAAATTGGGTGGGTTTTGAAATGAAGTTATGTCGAAAAGGTGACATAGAGCTTGGGTATGTACATGGGGAACTTGTGGATGTGGTTGGAATATGTATGTGGCCACAAAAATTGTAATGATTTATTCAATATGTGTTTTTAAAGTGGTCAATAACTTTTTTTGTCTCTCTCCTTTGTATTGTGATGATTTTTCTAAAATGTCTTCGTTAGGGTGAGTTAGAGTTATGGGAAATTGTTGTATTGTTTGATAGTATTATATAAATTGTTTCATATAATGTTCTAACCTGTTCTATCTTAGTGGTGTGTGTAAGAAATTCATTTGGGGAAGGAATACTGAGTATTATTACTCACCCCATACTTTGTAACATTGTTTCTTTTGTATATTTTGTACTCCAAGACATAAGTAAATTCAATTCATCTCATTTTGTTAGAGGTTTGTCTTGATGATTTTTCGGTCTAACGGTGTTGGATCTTGGAACATGGTGTCGAGACATAGAACTTATTCTTGGTGTCTTGGGCTTTATTATTTTAGTATTTTTCTTGGATCATTGTTTTTAAATAATTATGGTTTTGTTTTATTGGTTCTTTGGTATTATTATATTGTAAAACAATGGTTCCATGCATCATATTTTTTTGGAAATGTCATGTTGGTTGGTTGTTTCCATTTCAAGGGGAAAACCATACCCCACCATACATGAATCCCTCATAATATATTTCCAGCCTTCGGAACCTTTTGATTTCACCTAAGTCCATTTATAACATCCACCTCAACTCAAGATGATGAGGAGGGGTGAGATATTACAAGTTGTATCAATTTATTAAGTCATTGAAATATAAGGGAAATCAGTCTCATTCAATCCTTTGGAATCTATTATCTATCCTTGATTTTCTACTCATTCTTGGTTTATTCCTTGAGATGGGATGGTATAAAGGAGGAGGATTATAAGATCATGAAATGTATAGCATAAAAGGATGTATCCAAACCTTTTTTCATTCTCTTCATGTTACTAGGGATTTGGGTACATAAGTTTTTTAGAGACACTAATATGATCATGATCTCATTGTTGTGGGTGTATCCAATGAGATGATCATGGCATGAATGTAGAAAGGAATTACCACTTGGATTTCATATTTCATTTGCAAAAATTACTTATGTTTTGGTGGTGAATGTTTTTATTTTTAAAGCATATTAATTTTATTTTCAAATGTGAGATTTTGAAATGATAACGGTTGCATATTTTGAAAATGTGTAGATTTTATAACATGGAATATTTTTTAAAAAATTATAAGGCATGGAAAAATGGGAATTTTGGAATGAAAGTTTGAGATATCTAACATGTGATATAACTTGAAACTGTAAGCCTTTGGTTTATTGTGTGTGAGATATAAGCATGTTGTTGTGTTGATAGAAAGTGCACCATGTATGCACTGTAGAGACCAACTAGAGGAAGTTCTAGAAAAAATTAGTTATACCTAAGCCCCAAAGAAACGAATAGCTAGTGAAGATAATAGTTACAGCATTCCAAACTATGGAATGTTGTAATAGAATAGATGATCCAAATCACGTGGATCAGTTGGTTTAGTTTCAGAATCATAATCCACCCATCATTAAGGGTGATTCGGAATCAAAATTCAATGAAGCATGGTTGAATAGGATAAATCAAAATTTTAATTTCCTTTGAACACTACCTGAGTTGAAGGTCAAGTTAGTGGCATATATTTTTAAATATATTACATGTTATTTGTGAGAGCTAGTGTTCTAGTCTAAAGGAGACCAAGGTATGGAATGGGAGGACTTTGAAGAATTGTTTTGTTAACAATTATATCCTCACACATTTGGAATTCAGAGAACATTGGGTTTATTTATCTTAAACCAATAGAACCTATCAGTTAGGGAGTATGCGTATAAATTCATGAATTTAATCTAGTTTCTACCTGAGGAAGTGACTAGTATGTCATTAAAGGTGTGTATCATTGAATCCTATAAAAGGAACCAAATTATTTTAGATATTTTGGTGCTTTGTATAATGGATTATATATAAATGGTAAATAGAGAAATAGTGGTTTCATGGCATATCATGGGGGATACATGCAGGTGAATCATGTTGGTACCCTTGGGAAATGGTTGGAACTCTAATGGAGGGAGAAAGTGAAAGAGGGACACATATTTTAGGGTAGGAGTATGCTTTATAACATGATGATAGGATCAGTGAATCTTCCGCTAAAACCTAGAGTAATACAAGATGTTTTTAGTGTGGTTCTATAGGCCACACGAAGTGGGATTATATGGAATTGCCTCAAGAATGTTATAAATACAAGAAGACAGTGAATATTCCGCATTATTATCACTATTCTCTTAGGTTGGGTGCTCGTGACACTCATCATGGGTTGCAAGCATCCTATACCTTGACAAGACAAGGGTAGCAACATACCCCTTTTCAGCAGAGAGAAGTTAACCATGTTGATTCCATGAATACCATGAGTCCTTAACAAGGTATGTCTTAGTAAGGTCATTAGGTTCCATTGGTGGCTAGTAATATGGTCTATGGTGCTGAGCAGGTTTTGGTGGATGATCAATCAAGATAATCCATGGAGATATGTAAGATTATTTTTGAATTCATCTTTTTGAAAGTTTATTTTGATATAGGTTTATCTCATTCTTTCATCACTTCAAGTGTTGTTTATTTTTTGGGTTTAATTAATAAAATGATGCCTTCAATTTTGAAACATAAAACTCCTCTAAGTCAAAGATAGTATCAAACCATTATGTGTAGATCCTCTTGTATAGATATTTATAAGGTTGATTTGATGTGGAACATAATAGTTCTTGTGATTGATTTTTATTCTAAATCTAGGTTATGGAATGGTTGACGATGTTTATAGACCTCGTCCACCATTATGCAGAATGGTTAGTTTCACAATCAATGATGGAGTCAAGAATCTCTTTATAGGAGAAAAAAATTTAGAGGTGAGCACAAAAAGACTATTGGAACAAGTAGATGGAAAAATATAGTATCATTTGGCATCTTTTTCATTATCATCAATAAAATAAATTGAGAAGAGTGTTTTTTCAGTTTATTTTGATCAATTTTTGGTTGGCTTTCATGAAGAAATATTAGGGTTTCCACCCACAAAATAATTGGAGTTTCAGATTGATATCCTTATAGGGACCAGTACTATCTAACTTCTATATTTCTAGATAGAACTAGAAGAATTGATAGAATTTAAAGTGCAGTTGGAGGACGAAGAAAATAAAGGTTTAATAGGGACTAACACATCCCTTAGGGTTGCACCGATGTGTTTATTAAAAAAATAAGATGAAACTCTACAGTTATGTGTTTATTATCATAAGCTTGACCATGTTAAAATAAAGAATTTTTATCCTCTCCCAGTAATTAATGATCTTTTCAATCAGTTTTGAGGATTTTTGTGGTTCTCCAACATTGAATTGCATTCAGGATATCATCAGTTGTGGTTGTGGAAATCAGATATCCCAAAAATAGTTTCCAAAGGTAGATATGGACATTATGAGTTTGTTTTTATTACATTTGTTCTTAAAAATTAACCAATGGTCTTCATGGAATTGATGAATCAAATATTTGAACGATATTTGGATACTTTTGTGGTGTGTTTTTCGATGACATATTGGTGTATTAAAATACAAGGTTTGATCTTGAGAAACACATAGAAATAATGATGGTAAACTTGAGAGGTCGTCAGTTGTATGAAGCACTATAAATGTTTTATTTTTGGGTATAAGAGGATTATTTCCTTTGACATGTTATTTCAGAGATATGTGTTTTAGTGGTTTCAGAAAAGGAAGATGTTGTTATCTCTTGGAAAGCACAATGGAATATCATTGGGAAATGACGATTCTTTATTATAGCTAGGTATTACTGACTCTTTTTTTGTGACTTATCATGATTTTATTCTCACATATAATCAATGTCAAAGATGAATGCTCCATTTCAATGGAATGAGCAATGTTAGATGTCTTTTGATGAGATTAACAATCACCATACATTAGTATTATTCTTCATTCTCACATAACTAGGGAATTTTTATTTGGTGTATTGTGACACATCATGTATAGATTTGGATTGTGTTCACATACAAGGGTAGTATGTTGTGGCGTATAGCTCATGAAACCTGAGGTTTAATGTGAATAACTACAAAACTCATGATTTGGAGATAGTTGTAGCTGTGTATGCTTTGAAAACAGAGAGTCATTATCTCTTAGGTGAGATATTAATGGTGTCTACCAACCATAAATTTATAAATCTTAATTTCCTAAAATGTGGTTTGAATTTGTGGAAAATTAAATTCAGGATGTATCTCCAGATGTTTGACTTTGACTTTATGTACACATTGGGTAAAGGAAATTAGTTGGTGGGTGAAACAATTAGAAATTCATAAACTCTGGTGGTGAAAAAACCATTGGACCGGTGGAACTTAATATTAATTATAGGTGATATTTTGATGGAAAGTGAATATCTGGGTCATGTAGAAGTTTTTTTTCCAGTTGCATTGGTTCCTGACTTTGCACATTTGGATAAAAAGGCATAGATTTCAGATTCAAATTGTGTTTCTATAAGGAAAAAAACACAATGGTGGGGAGAATCATGTGGTCTAGAAACTATATGGGAATTCATTTTTTCACAATCATAATTGGATTGTTATAATAGTGTATTTTCTAAAGAAAATTCGTAGTACTAATCATCATATGAGATGGGAAGTTTTTCAGGTAATTCTGAAAATATATAAGGTGTCCAAAGATGTTTTTTGGTTATATGGTATACAATGTAAAGTGGCCGAATTTCATTCAAGAATATTAACTTGTCATCAAGTCAAGTCATAGAATTATTGGGTGGAATGTATGTTGCGGTTATTACCTATCCCGGTGTAGAAGTGGGAACACATATAAATTATTTTTTCTACATGTCTCCCAAGAATGGTTAGGAAACCCAATTCTATATGGGTGATTGTGGATCGACTCACAAAGTCATATCATTTCATCCCCATTAATGAATATCATATAGTGGAGGATCTATCAAAAATTTATATATGTGGGGTGGTAAAGTGGAATGGTATGCTAGTTTTGATTCTATCAGTTAGAGATTTGAGTTTGATGTCTAAATTTTGGAAATCCTTGCTGCAAGACCTTGGGAATCAGTAGATAATTAATATGGCATATCATCCCCAGACAGATGGGAAATATGAGACGGTGATAAAATTTTAGGAGATATGTTGAGGGATTGTGTGATGGATTTTATTGGATTGTGGGGGGATCACTTTTGGTTTTTCCATTTCTCATATAATAACGATTTTTAGGAGTCAATACATATGGCTCAGTTTGAATCCTTTTATACAGATATGTGACATTCTCTATTTTTTTGGGTGGAAAAAGTTGAGAATTCTATTGTTTGGTTGATCCTTATCTAAGAGAATATGAGGAAGAATATGTTGATTAGGAAGATAATGGAGGCCTCTCATTGTTTTCTGAAATCTTATGTAGATCATCATTGATGACCATTTTCATTTGAGGTGAGTGATCATTTGTTCAGGAGAATTTCTCCCATGTTGGGACATCATCGTTTTGTAAAGACTGGTAAGTTATCTCTTAGGTATATTGGGATATTCGAGATACATAAGTGGGTTAGAGTGGGGGAATATCAGATGAATTTTATATCACTGTTCAATAGAGTGCACAACATGTTTCATGATTCTCAGATGATGAAGTATCATATGGATCATGACCATGTGATTCTATGGGATCATGTTGAGATAGAGAAAGATTCTTCATTGGTGCACATGTCTATGTAGATTTTGGATAGGAAAGATAACTTCTTGCATAGTAAAAATCATCGGCCATGTTCAGGTTTCGTGGCAACATAGTTGATTTAGTCGAGGACATGGGTGCAGAAGAATGAAATGGTCAAGAAATGACCTATTCTCTTTCAGCTATGTGATATTTTTCTACTTTTCTGAGGATTGACATACTAATGGTGCTGAAAATATTTCACCCCCAATTTGATGTATATAACCATGGTTTACACATTTTTATGTGTTTAATGTGGGTTGGTAATGATTGAGATATTTTGAATGTGTATTGATAAGGTTTTGAGTTTTTTCCAAGGGTTAACGGTGTGATCACAGTTTTTGGAAATTGTGCACCTTCTCTAGGAATCCTTGAACATGGATACAGTGGGCTATGAGTTGGTGTATGGTTATAGGGCATGGTTTGGGAATGGTTTTCCAAACCATGCGGCTGCCCAGGTAAACTATGAATATTTAGATAGTGGGCTTCCGTACGATCAATAAATGGTTATCCTAACCATATGGGGTCCCTATTAAGGATTTTTTAGGTGCATATTTATTCCAGGGTTTTCCAAACCATGTGGCTAAACTAGGCGTGGCTTAAAAATATTGTTTTATAAAATGGGGCTTTGTCAGGATTTTTTCTAAACACTCCATTCTTCCCCCAATGTAGCCCCAAATCATTATTCCTTTTTATCCATTGTTTATAAGGCTTTCCCAATCAATTTTTAATAAATTATAATGGTTTTCATAGTTATTTGAATGAAATTCTCCCTTGAAAACTCTCCCTTCTTTATGGTTTAGTGGTTTTCTCTAGATCTACTTCTATTTCTGTCCTGGGTTTCTATTTCTACTTCTGTCGCATATAGATATAGGGTTTTTGTTTCCTCTAATAGTATGGTTTTGGAATTTTGATGTTAGGTAAAGAGATCTATTTTGTTTTTATTGATTTTTGACCTAGATTTGGAGTTCGGTTGTGTGGTGGGTCTATTTCATCAAACCCTAATATATGTGGAATATCTTCTGACTCTATTTTTCTATATTTAGAATCATAATTTCAATTGATTATTTTTTCTGGAAATTTGTTATGATTGAGATTTGTGAAGTTTGATTGAAACCCATTTTGTGATGATTTTGGAATTGGGAGAAAAAAATGTTATTGTGGTGAAATGATCTTGGTTGTTTGAATATTAAATGTTGATTATTGAATCCGTTTCTTATTTTGGTTTATAAAAATGGGATGGAAAAATTAATTTCAATAAATTGTTTTATAGATATGTGGCTAGGAATGGATAATGGATTAATGGGATTTTCAATAAATGGGTGATTTTTTGAAGTAGTTTTGGCATGTTTCTGGAATTATTGATTTGTTAAAGGGGTTGTTCTATATTGAAATTGTTGGGTTTTTTTGTTCATATTGTTTTTATATGAGCTTGGAAATTGCTAATTGGAATATTGTTGGTGAATTGGTAAATTAAATTAACTTGATTATTGACATTAGTATTTAATAATATATTAGAAGGGATGGATTGTGGTGTCAATTACCACTATAAAAAGTTTTTGATAGTGACAGGATGTACCAATTATAAAAGTGTTGGAATATTGTGTGAAGTACTACTAAAATGGTTAATAACAATTTTGGTTTCTTTCCCTGGTATTGTGATGATTTTGGTAAAATTCCATGGAAAGTGCATGATTGGATTCCAGAAATTTGTTGCATTGTTTAAGAGTTTTACAAAATGAAATTATATAATGTTCTATCTGGTTCTATCCTAGTTGTGTTTGTAGGGAATTAATTTGGGAAAATCCTACTGTGTATTATTATTCACCACATTCTTTGTCTCTTTGGTGCTTTTGCAGATGTTGATCTTCGAGACACACGTAATGGTATGGAATCGAATTTCTTTTGTGGTTCATCAGGAGTCTTGGCCAGTCTTATAGTAATGGGGAATGGATAATACTGTGCCACTATGGATCTTATTCATGGTTTCAGGGGCATTGTTGTTTTATTGTTCTTCTTGGTACATAGATTCTGGATTATTGTGGTTTGGTTCGATTGGTCCTTTGGTATTATTGTATTGTAAAATAGTGTTGACATGCATCATGCAGTCGATTTTGTTAATGGGAAGTGTTTTCATTTCAAGGGTAAAATAATCCCCCACCATTCAAGAATCCCTTGTAATTTATTTCTTACCACTGGTGCCTTGGGGATGTTGCCTAAGGCCAAGTAGAACCTCTATCTCGACTAATGCCAATATGGAGAGGTGGGTGATACAACCATTGTATATGGATGGTTACAAAAGGTATTTGTAAACATATATTATATTATGGATTAATATTATTAACTAAAATTATTTATTTTCAATAACTTAAGAGTTAGATATCATTATAAAGTAATCAATTGATGTTGGTAATTTCCCTAGAAGAAGCTCATCAATGATTTCATTCCCATGAATAATAACTAAAACACCAATGGAATGAAATTAAAAAATTATTAATCATCATGGAACACATACTATACTTCCATAATTAATATATTACTTAATAAAATTGTGTCAAATAATTGGTTTTTATAGAACCACAGTGAAAGATGTGTCGAATAACATAAATTACTAACATCAGATGAGGTAAATATGCATTAACTCATTAATGTATTTAAAAAAATGGTAAATTATAATGTGTATAAAATTTAAAATATATTAATATGTTATTGAAATAATTTATTATGATATTGATGTTGAATATATATAAGGTTAGAAAATATTCATAGAATTCGGGAGTAGAGGACGGAGTTTCTCATATTACTTTAATATAACCGAGAAATATTCCATATTCAGTAATTTTTTAAATTATTAAGAGTATCTACTACACTATTTACATTACTATAATAATTTAAAAAAAGTAATATGATTTAAAAATAAATCTCACATTCTATATTTCAGTTTATTTTAAAATAAGTGATACCAATATTATAAGGGTTTCCACATCTCAATTTCCCATTATTGTGAAATGTTATATATTCATCACCTTAAATATTTTTTGAACTATACATTATTACAATGAAGGTATTTTATGATGATTTTCATAAAAAATAATATACATCTAAAGTTCTTTATTTCACATGTTTTTATTCAAATATTTCCAACATTATAAGGATTCATTTTACAATCCAACATTTTATCAAAATTATTATTTAGGAAGTTCAATTAAGGGAAATTAAACATTATTTATCTCATAAACTACATGAATTTTAATATTCTATAGTTATATTTCAATTTTTTAGATATTAAATTCATGCTTTCTATCATAGGCACTCAGAAGACCCAAATAATATTTTATTAAAATTCAAATTTAATTATCCTTTTTGTTTTTGATACATTCTCTTTTATATCAGTGTTATTCAAAATGAGTGTATATAAATTATTATCTACTTTTAAATGAATTATAATAGTATTTTGAAATATATTTTAATTTAATTACAAAATATAAAAAAAATGTTTTAAAAAAATTTATAGAATGAATCAGTTTTACCATTTTCATGTACTTTCATTAGTACAAATCATCTATTATAATTTTTCATATTTTTTCTATGAATATCCAATTCCTATAAATATGTAATTTTTAATTTTTTAAAATTTTAACAAATATATAGTGATTTTATCATTTTTTAAAGAATATACATGACATTTTTATAAAATTATTTTTCATATATGTACACATCTTTTATTGATGGCTATGACTCACTATGGATATTCTACATTGATAACATTAATTTTTTTTATTTGGATAAATTCATGTCATGATGTTTTGAGGAAGTAATCATGAAACCAATTTATTTCCCACCGGTCAATTAATATATTATGAAATGAAGAATGATTTTATAATCTTGTAACACAAATAAGGTTTCTTTTCATTATATAAGAGTTGGGACTATAATGATATATTCCACTAATGAATTTGGTAAATCATGATATCTCATGAAATAATGAATTTGTGCATGAGTGTAGTTGTGGATTTTTATATTTACAATGAATGGTTGTTATTATAATTTTTGTTAGTTGTGTGATATAAGACTATGTGTTAGTGTAAGAATGGATAGCTATACTAAAAATGACATTGTGTGAGTTTAAGTGTAGATAGTTATGCCCAAAAAGACTATGTGAGGTTATTACAATGAATGTATTTGTTCAAAATGTTATATTTTTATATTATTATTATTATTATTATTAATTTTAATGTAATATATTCTTGTTATGCGTAATGGATAATTATTATAGTCTCATATTTCTTTACCCTTATTCCATGGTATATATATGATCATTCTATATTACATGACCTATGTTATTACTTATGAATAAATCTTATTTTTCTTCTTTATTTTTAATTATATATTTATCCAATTCTCATTTTATCTAATGTTTTTATGATTTTACCCTTGAATATATGTTGTTATTTTTTTCTCTTAATGAGTGTTTGAACTTACCCCTTTCTTACTTTTCTCCTTCATTATATATTGAAAATGTATATAGAAAATCATATGTCTAGAAGGGGATCTAGTATAGTGTTATTATGGATAAATGTTGAGAAAAATATGTTTATCTTGATGATCTCAAAATACACTAGAACTTTATAGTTCATAGGATTTTGAGATTATTCTGAGATGTAATGTTTTAATTAATATAAAATAAATTAAATTTTATGTCGGAAAGTATCACATGGTATTAAATCTATCATGTAAAATGATTTTTTTAGCACTTGACCCTGGAGTGTGAATATTAGGTGTGTGTGTGTTCTTTTTCTTGTGTAAAATATAACCTTGTCTTCTTTTGTGTTATTTGAATGTCCTATGTTATTTTTCCTTGTAAATGGTTTTTTATTATGGATTTGGGTTAGTGTATAATTGAAATAATTAATGTGATGAAAACTCATGAGAAGCATCAGGTGGTTCCCAATATCTTGTGTATGAATATGATAAATTATTGTTAATAATAAATTCATATGATAAGCACTTTTTTGGAATTATAAATAAGTATTAAAAATGAGTAATCATCAAGGGGTTTCACTAGCTTAGAGTTAGAAGACAATTTTATGCACTGATGGATGAACATTATAATATTCTATGATTGAAGGTGTAGTTAAATGTGATAGTCTGATAGAAATATATGATAATAATATCCTATGGATTATCCTATATAATTTGTTAGTGTTTGTAGTGGGTGGAATCAGTCTTTTATGGAGTAATCCAATAGTTCTTTATAAAACATATGATAGGAAAACATACATATGAGTGACACTGGGTGACGTTATGTTATATTTAATATTCTATTTTATTAAAATGAATGACATAGTTATTTTATGTGATATAACTTTCAAATTATCATCACGGTGGTGATATAATTTCAGGAATGTTTTGATGGGTGATACATAAAGTATACAGGTTATTACAAATATAGTTCTTTAGTGGATCACTACATATAGAACAATTTTCAATGATCCTATGATTCTTATAATTTATCCAATATCCTTTCATAGAGCTTTATTATATGTTGTAATGTGTATCTATGTATGATATTATATCTAATATTGAATACCATAATAGAAATATGTCTTAAATCCTATCAACATATTATTTTTTATTTTAAATCGTATAATAGGATATTTATATATATTGCGCGGAATGAAAAAAGGAGAACTGAGGTAATTGTTATACCATGTAATGGGGAAATTTTAATGTGCGGTATGGTGACACAACACAACTTCCCTAACAATTAATAGTGTAAGGAATATAACATCAAGAAATGATGTTATATATGGTAATAATAATGTATGATTCCCAAGGAATTCTACAATAGATCAATGAATTTGAAAATTAACTATTAACATTTGAGATACATCATTATCCTCCTATTATTGATAGTTTATCTATTTTATGATGAAACAGTTTTCTGAATAAAATGAATTTACATTATAAATCCATACACATACTCTATCATAGGTTTCAATGTATTTTTTACCATTGATATTAATAGAATATTTGATAATGTTTTTGTTAATTAAATTAAATCTTACAGATGATCACCATGATTTATATAATCATCTAAAGGCCTTGAAAATAAACCAATATTATGTGTTATCATGGATGATTCTATGAAATTTATCTTCTCCTTATTTCTTGTCTTCATGAGTTACTACCATATCATAACATACTATACTTGGTTAACTATACAGTAATTGGTGCACGTCATCATCTAACCTCAGGTGTGCCTCCCCAAACAACAATGGTTTCTTACTTATAGTTGGTGTCTACAGTGTTATCATAGAGATAACATACCCCTACATATGAGTATAAAATATAAAAAATAACTATAAATATAACCATAACATTAAAAAAATTAGAGCATAAATAACTAGTAAATCAAAAATTAGGTTATATCAAACAAACATGGAGAATCATGAAGCTATAATAATTTACATCAGACCATTATAGGGTAACTTATCACTAATTAGGCCGATCATAATACACAAAATGAAATAAATTTAATTTATAAGTGATCTATAATATCAGTGAGTTGAAACTAATGAATCTTGGGATCTTGTTAAATCCTGTCCATCTTAGTGATCCAAACCTAGGCCTCTACTCAACCTAATCATATTATCATTGAAGATTTACTCGTGTACCCTAGTATTATAGCCACCCAAGAAGGTTGTGAGTTTAATCCACTATGGAACCCATGATCTGGTCTCATACATAACCAATAAATGTAGTGTAAAAATATTTATTTTTAAATAAAATAATAAAACAACTCTAGATGTGTAAATTAAAATAATCACAATCATTCCTCGAATTATACCATCAAAAATGAGATCGACCAAAACATGTTTCAGCTTGTTCTAGATGTCTTAGGTAATGAAACATTTCAATGGGAATATATAAATCCTACCCTATATCTCATTTGTTTTATTAATATATAAAAATATCATATCCTATGGGGTATCCAAGTAATTTTAAATAATATAAAAGACACATATTGGATCCAAAGGAGTACATTGGGCATCCCATCAAATCTGGTATAAGAATTTGATACTAGGAGTCACTTGGAATCTCATTTCGTAAAGATTCACTGGATATTATGAAGGTAATCCCAAGAATCACATATTCAACAATATAGTTAGTTGTGTCCACAAGATCAATAAAATCTCAAATAATCTCTCACATCATCATAAGGTATAATTCTAGAAACTAAGAATCACAAGGAATCTATACAAAAATCCAGGGGTGAAATTCTAGATCATATAAATTACTAGTAATACCTTAAAACACCATGTATATCAATCTTATCCAAAGTAGTTAATCCATATAATCCAATAAAAATAAGATCAATATCCCAAGGATTTAATCCCCAGAATCCTTCATTATATATTTAGGGGCATGTGTCCACCGGGTAATATCTCATGATAACAATAACCATAAAAATATTTCATTCTTATTTTCAAAACCATTCTCTCATATATATGGTTAGAATATCTAGTAAATGCCCCTTTATCATAATGGTATCCTCTCTAAGCTCATGTTATCCATTCGGGTTATACGGTGGCACCCATAATGATGTATACCACCTCAACTGGAACTATATATATATATATAATATCCATATATATGACTAGGTAACTCTCCAAGGTCCCATTGGACACATTAAAAATGGATACCCTTATGGGTTCCTCTATCTCATTGCAAACTCATGAGTCAATATCCATCACTCAGAGGATAAAGTATTCCCTAGAGTCTCCATAATCATATCATGGATTTATCTATCTCATAGATAATCCCTAATAGAAACACTCTAATAAGTTAACCCAAATCCAATATCACCACGTAACCCACCCTATCATAGTCTAATCATCACGACAATCCATAAATCTGAATAAAAAAACAATTTTAACGAATGTTCAATTAATAATGGGGGTGGAATACTCTACCCTACTATAATCTCAATTAGACAAATGGTTCTATGGTAACCCAAGGGTCCACTATGTTCTAATAGGGACATTTATTATCCTCCCATAATAATTAATTAATCAATAGGTTTATTGGAACTAATATTACTCCACCAATTCCACTATGTTGATTTTAATCTCTCCAATTTAGGTCAATGTTTCCAAAGGTAGATAATTATAATCAAGACCATAAACATCAATGGTTATGGCATCAAGCTAGGGGAAAAATTCCACTGTGGAATATGGAACTTTATTCATTCCATTCATAGAAATTTCGTTTTAACATAATCTATTTATTTTATTAAAAAATTTAGATATCTAATTAGCGAGATTGGATATCACAATACTTATATATACATTAATTTACTAAGAGGGGTACACTTGAGGGATCAACTCCCATAACCTTGGAGTGGATCCCATTTTAATTTTATCACAAAAACTATCAATCAAGCTCATAATTTTCCTATTGGGAAACACTTATAACACTGAAATAGTTTTTGAAATGTTTTTTTTGCTTAATTTAAAACTTTTAAATTTTTTCATTGCACACATCACCGAATATATCCTTTTTTATATAAAATCACTATGTGTGGAATATTATACACACAAAACTATTTCAATATTTCTTTACATGAAACATAATGTTTAGCTTTATCTTAATGGAACATTTTGTTTTTCTTATGTTACATAAACGAGTAAATTTCCTTGAGGGCTTACATAACAAGCAAGACATAGTTTTAATGAATAATAATATATTATTAGAATATTATAATTTAATATAATAAGATATAACCAAGACATTATGTTTAATTTTATTAATAAGATTAAATAAATTATGAAAATACATGGTTTAATTCCTCATTTTCGAATTAATTATAAATGAATATAAGAACTCATTAAATATAAATAGAATGTTTTTATTAAAACTAACTTTATGCAAACAAAAGAATTTATTCCTAAACAATTAAATTAAATATTATTAGTGAATAAAATTAATGAAATATATATTTTATATATTCAAATATTATTTTCTTACATTCATTGACTATAATATATATGCATAGGATAAGACCAACCAGAATATTACATAAAAAACCTATATTTTGTAAAAGCAGTTTTACGGACTTTTAATAGAGAGACTATTTAAAATATATGCTTTTGATCTATTATAATTTTTATATCTTAAAATAAGTTTCATTTTTTTAATTTAAAAATAAAAAATTAGGTTACGTTTTATATATGGTGCTTTCATTAAAGTTTCATTTTTTGATGAAATGAAAAAAATACTGAGTTATAATTCATAAATGTTGTTTTTAAAAAAAATTAATAACATTAAATTATATATATAATTGGTTTTAAATTATAATTATATCAATTAAGGACCATTAAATCTTTGTTTTTCATTTTAAAAAATGAAAATTTAAAATCATATTTCAAAACATAGTTTACATTTGAATGTTTGTTTCTTTATAAATCAGCATTGTCATCCCGACTGTAGGATTGATTTTAAATTAATTTATTCTAATTTTATTATTTCTATTTATATAAATTATTCAATATTCGGAAAAATAATTATTTAAAAATTATAATATATTCAAATTAGTTTTTGAAAAAAAAAATATTTGTGAATTTAATTAAAATTAATTAAAATGATTAAAAGTAAAATAAATTATATAAGGGACTAAACCATAATCATAAGTCACTAAATGACCTAAAAACCTGTCTAAAATTATATCCTTATTCATATATCGACCCTATCTTCCCATTTATTGAATTGGTTATATTATTGGGTCCACATTACAAGATAAAAATGTGAGTGGAATTCTCTTTTCTAAAATTTAAGACAATACCACTCCTCCACAATAAAAAGGCACCCACCACACGCCCTTATTCACACATATGAAGAACATTTTATTGGCTAGAATATATTTAAATAATCTACCAAAATCTGTAACATCATCATAGAATCCTCCCTTTAGTAATAAATCCAACAATGGAGTCCCTTTAGTGAAAAGCAAGGGGAGTTACCCAAATAAGAGGTAACATCCTTCCTTAAGCTCCTTTGTTTTGTTTTCATTCTCTATCCCCTTAAATATTATTATTCCTTTATTATATAATATCATCTATATAATAAATATTTAGTGATTTTAGTCTTATATGTTTTATACCAACACTTACACACACTTCCATTTAATGCACAACAAACTTACTGTTCTTGTGTATGGTCAACTACCATCCCATGAAACAATGTTGTCCGTTTTTCCATTAATGCCTTTCATGCATCATAATTATGATGGAAACACCATTTCAATATGATATTTATTCTTTATTTTGTCTTATTTAATCTTAGTAAAAAACATAACTTCGTACTTTCCACATTAAGGATATACGATAACTGCATTTGTGGACTTACGGACTACCGCCTTTTCATAGAGATGTGATTCGGGCACACATTACATGTAATGTATTAATGATGTTTTGAGTAAACTAAATATATATATATGACATAATAATTATAATTAAATTAAATTATATAATTATATATATATACATATACATTATTTACATTTGTTCTTTCACTATGGAAAAAAATAAAAGCAACATTCATGCGTACGCAGGGTATAACGTCTCCAGGAATGATGTATTTTTTTAATATATATATCCTTTATAAATTAATATAAATATTTATATGCTGAATATATATGATATATACATTTTTTTTATTTTTTATAAATAAGAAAATCATGATCTATGTAAGATGATCAAAAATAAAAAGTCAAAACATGTACGATAAACAATGTGGTTATTACCCGAAATACTACATTAAAAAAATATTTTTTAATAAATGGGTAATATAAAGTCATAAGTTATTAATGTATGGTATAAGATATAATATTATGGTTCTATATAAGATTTAGTATAAACATATATTTATTACACAGGAGGTTTGAACAAGAACAAATAAATTCAAGACTTAAATTATGGTGATTTCATCTCACTTTTTATTTCTGCGATATACATTACATATTCACCACTTACTTCATTTGTATGGTTTATATAATACCCTAATTAATTTTATATAATTAATTTAATTGATTTAATGATATTAAAATATTAAAATAATATTATTTTCTCATTTTTATCCTGATTTGAGAGTTACTAAAGTAGCAAGTGATTTCTTCTCTTGCTTTTATTTATGTGAGGCTTATGTTTTGTTAACTGCTCATTTTTTTTGTGCGGTGTAAATACTACCCATGAGAATATTCTAAAATTAATATATATAAATTTAAGTGTATTCACATATCAATTTTATGATATTTAATTCATGAATTTTATTTTTTAAAGCTACCTAATTTATAAATTAATTTTGTCTCAATTTTCCTTTTTTGAGATACATGTCATGTTATGCACCTCAAGTTTTTGATAAGGTGTAAATACTAACATTCATAGGTTATATCCTTAATATAACCATTTTAATGACACTTTAATATTCATTTATTGATTTTATTTCAATTTTATTATAATTCTATGTTACCAAAGTTGTATTGGTTTATTGTTATAATCTTATCATTTATCAAGATTGTTCAATAATATGTTTCCCTTAACGAAATATTATTATCAACATATCAAGACCCCTCCTGAATTTTATTACCCTCTATTTGTTCATCTTATATTCAAGTTATGATACCATTTTCCACTCTTTTGAAATTATGTTAATTAATAAATTGTTTGAAAGAAAATCTGACATTATTTTCCCTTTCAGTTAAAAATATCTGATCTTTCAAAATCAAGTTTTCTAAATATGTTTTAAAAAATATTTTACTGTTATTCTATAATGTTTAAAAGTTATTTTTTACCCATGTTCAAATGTAATGCCTAGATACCATAATCGTGGATCTTGTGCTCTATTTTAAAAAATTGGATTGATTACAAAGAATCAAACCCTGAAGGGTATTTCATATTATAGGTCTTAAAAATAATGATTACATCCATGATAACCATAATACATTGGGAAATAAAAAATAAAAAATGAAAAATAATAAAATTAAATAAACATCATCATAGAATGTTTATTCATAGATTTCTTCTTCATAACATGGGGATACAAAAATTAATAAGGGTGAGATTAAATTCTTAGTTAGGGTATATAAATAAAAAGAATAGATTAATTAATGAGAATAATAAACATTGAAACGTAAATAACTAATAAAACATTCCATCCAAATAACTAGATAAGGAAATATTAACATGGTAAGTTAAATAACTGAATAAACATGTTATTTTACCAAAAAACTAAAAATTAAATTCATCCATTGATATATAGATGAAAAATCATATAGAAAAATAATAATAAATGATTTTTCAATAAAAGAATTACATAATTATTGGACATTATGATTAATAAGGAAATTATACCTCTAATATCAATAGTAATTTTAAACTATTTTAATTTGGATAACTAATTAACCTCATGAGATCAACGATGCATCGAGGGGCATCCATTAACAGGTCCCCGCCACTTAGGTCTTGCATTAAATGGTCACAAACCCATTTAATTCAATTTTAAATTATTCCACTTATATTTAATAACTAGTTTGACTTATAAAATAATAATATTGTTTATATAATATAGATTTATTAATAATACCTCATAAGTGGTAATTAACAATAACAGTTGTTGACATTAAAACATTCTTGAGGAAATATAATCTTTAAAAATTTTGAAGTGTCCCTTACCAAATTGAAACATTTAAATCCTAACTCCCAATGAATTAAATTAAACTTAGATTATAATGAGAATAAAATGATTCATGACATAACATGTCAAAGGGAAGTATATACACCACAAAAAATTGAATTGGTTCATAATAGAAATAATCCACAATGGAATGTAAATTGAGATGAAATCCTCTACCAATGTGGTAACATATGAATTGGAAGACCCAAAATTAATTATCAAAGAAAAAAAAATATAAATATCATAAATACTAAATAATTAATTTTATATTATATCAAAATGGTAACTATGTATTCAATACACAAAAATTAAGTGGTGATAACGACATATGCCTCACAGAAAGAAAAGTGAGGCAAGAATCCCTTACATTATCCTTCCTTTTCTGTCTTATCATTAACCTCCTATATAGTGGTATAAAATATGTTAATAACTTATAACAAAACACATATAATATTTATAATTTTATATATCATCTTATTATGCTATCTTATTACCTTTTTATTAGTATTCACTCATTATTTTCAGTATTTCAAGTGTTAATTGCTTTGTTTTCTTAAATATGATTGGACTTTTAATTTTTTATTACAATTACATAGATAATGATTTAATCATATAAAAAATTTAGTCTATGATGTAATTATCATATATATTCAGTACATATATATTCATATCATGATTGAGCCAATGTGTCTTGATTGGTGTATGGAGTGGGAGGAGAGGATGCCTCTTTATAATAGAGGAGTGTGACACTTTTAAAATTTGCAAAATAGAATTCCACCATCATATTTTTAAAGGAAATTGGCTCCTATAATGGTCTAATTTATATACAAGGGAGTATAGTGTCACACTAATTCCATAAAATTTCTCATGGGGAAGTGTTTAGGTCATTTGGGCCCTTAAAATTAAGGCTTAGTTCGTTATTAAGATTACTTTTACCTCAATCATTATAATTAATTTTAATTAGTTACACTATTATTTAATGTAAAAAAATCTAAGTTAAATTAATTATAAATTATAAATTTTGATTATTCCAAATATGTAATAAATTTTTAAAAATTTTAACAACACATGTTGAAGAAATTAATTTAAATTTAATCCTGAAGACGGGATGATAATGTGTGGTTTTAATGTAAACATGTCCAACTATCTTTTAGGTTATTATAGTCAATTTCAATGCGAAATTGATTCCAATGAACTAAATATGAACAATTTATAAAAATACAATCTAATTAAACTTTCAAACCAATTTAAAACATAATTTATCTCTTTAATTAAATTTGATGAAAAATCAATGTTGAATTAAATTTTATTGTTTTTAAATATTCATTATAAAATCAAACTGTACATAAAAATAATAAAAAATCAACATAATCTCATTTTTATTTTTATATTTCAAATATGAAATTTATTTGGACTTATATAATCTATATTTGGCATAATAATAATATTTCATGTCGATTTTCTATAAAATGGTTGTAAAAGTATCTTTACTAAAATGTAGTATTTGATGTGTAATATTGGGTTAGTTATTATCTTATTATTTTCAAATATATATAATTAATTTAAAATATTTAATTGAATATATACTATTTAAATTTAATATGTATAATCTCTATAATTTTTAGAACATAATTGACTATGACAAATGTGGCTAAATTTTTTTTGTTTAAATTGGATGTGGTGTGTATTGAAAATATATCAACAGACATAAATTTATTCTAAAAGGAAAATATGTTAAGTATTAGGGTTCTACATTTAAATTTTTACATAGTGGTTTCTGAAAGGAACCTTTTTTCCATATTCCAATTAGGGCATTTTTCTAATCTATTATGGAAAAAGGAATGTTCGACATGTCCAAACGTCCCCTGTCATGACCTTCATTTCCATGAATCCTAATTTATATTATTAAAAGGTTTTTTATAGAAATTTTTTCATTAATATTGTCTAATTGTGATTAATATAATGTGATTTTTAAAAAAAGAGGGTTTCAAAAATATTTAACGTTGAAAAAGTGTTTTATGTAATTCTCAAATAATCATTTATATGTTTTCAAAAGGTTTTCATTTAAAGAATATAATTTAAATGATTTCAATCTTTATTTATATGTTTTCATATCATATTGAAAGAAAAATAATTCCAAAATTTTTCAAGCGTATTTTTTATGCTTTCATGGAAAAATGTTTTCAAAATGTTTTCATGATTCACTATATGTTTTCAACGTCATTTTCAAGGAATATGGTTTTAAAAACGTTTTATGATTAAAAAAATATTTTCCAAAATAAAAAAAAATTATATTCCTCATGAAATTTTTTTAAATAAATTGTAAATATTTCTTTATAAGAAAAGGATTTTGAAATGGTTTTATAAAAGGATTTTCAATAAAATTATATTTTCCTTTAGAAATGATTCCCATGATTTTTCAAAATCCATATCAATATAAAATTATTTATATTATTATATTTTATTTCATAATGGTGATATGATCTTAGAACACCATTCATAATATTTCTCAAATGGTTTATGTTTTGATGAAAAAATATTTATGAAAACTATTTCTATTCCACTGGTAGTATTCTCTTAAAACCTTATTTTTTCACGGGTTATATATTTAAGATATGATTATGATACATGTTTTATTAATAGGTAATTATGTGATGAAATGGTCATGATACCCATTTCATTTGTTCAATTATGAAATGATGTTTATAAAATGAATCTATTTCTATGGGTGATGATATGATGCATGTTTTATTATCTTTTAGCACATGTATTCATGAATATATTATGAAATGTGTGGAACTAATATATACATATAATACATTTGGTAATGATAAATGGTATATGAGCTTAAAGGGTACATGGGTTATATCCCAAGAAAAAAATAATAAGGTACCCAAGTTGTAGTCCAATCCTGAAAACAAGATGGTAAATGGGTTATATCCCATGCCAGAATGTAAATGGGTGTAAGAGTATTTTCCAATTCTTGAAACCAAGAAGCTACATCGGTTGTAACTCATTCCTGAAAAGAGGACGTTACAAGGGTTGTAGCCCAATCCAGAAAAGAATAAGGTGTGTGGGCTATATCACAAGACAAAAAGGAAGAGGATACATGGGTGGTATCCCAATCTCGAAAATAAGAGAGCACATGGGTTTTTTGTCCAATCCCGATGCAGGTACATAGATGATTGGACCAAAGACTAACATTTTATGAAGGCATTGGTAAGTATCCATAACATAAGATTTTAAATGCTTATCTGTATGCAATATATTATTTTTCTTATTCCTTTGTTGTGATTTCATAGATTATGCTCTTGATTTTACTATGTTTTATACCTCATGATTTGCCAACATTTATTTCATATTTAATTTTTATGATCTTTTTTATGAAGAGTAAAATATTTTAATGTCATGATCATGTTCTCATACCCTTATACTCATGTTTATGTTCTCATATCTCCTTTTTTTTACCCATACTGAGCATCAGAGATCACAAATTTTTATTTTTCAATTTCATATGTTATGGAGAAAGGTTTTAAGTATAAGTACAAAATGGTGTGATATTTGTGGGAAACATTGAAGATCATTCAATGTGTTATATAATATTTTACTATGTTTCCAAATAGATTAAATATTATGTTCCTTGGGCCTGTACAATGGGAATGTGTGGAATATTCGTCTATATTGACGTAATATCCATGTATGTTATGCTTGGGTCACTACATTTGTTATCAAAGGAAAGGTTTAGTCAGCCATTTTAAACAAGGATGAGAAAACCTTGGAGATATTTCAAGGCATATTTCCAAGGATATGTCTAGATATTCCGCTAAGAATGAGTAAATGTATGGGAAAAATGTCCTCGATTTTTTAGTAAAGGATAGAATGAGTGGTATCCTATCAATACATCTCAGTGTATACAATACATGTGAATGTGGTTCTAGCATAGATGTGCTGGGGTGTAAAAACTACTACATGGGGAATTGGGCCTGACTCGAGTGTAACCTGGTAGACAACAACGGGCCTTACTGCACCTGGTTTTAAACTCTCGGGGTCATGAAGGATTTAAATAGATGATGAATGTCAATATACTAGGATAAACCTATGGTTTCAAAGAATAAATAAGTCTGTGTCATGATTTACACATTCTGTAAGTGATTTTTCATGACTATGAGATTTCTTCTATGATATATGTTTCTCAGACTATGATATCTGGTGTTGATCAATATTAGGAACTAGTAGGTACTAAGTTTACATTGAATGTTTTAGAGGTGGAAATTATGGAAATTATAAAAATCTATATCCTATGTGGATATCCCATGAAGTGAATTTGAATGGTGTTATTAGTATTGGTTATACTTATGAAGAATAGGAGACTCCAAATGACAAGAGAAAGGTAAGGGATGTTTTAAAAGTATTGTTTAAATTAAATGAAAAAGAATTATTGGATTATGGTTGATGAACCTATAAACATTATTCCTATTTCATATTCATGGAACATGTTATTAATGGATAATATTATGAATCTTGGATAATGTTATAAAGATAATTTTGGATAATTTAAATGTATATGTTTTGGAATTCAATTATTTTGTTATATGAGTCATGAAATCCATAAATATTTTCAGTGTATGTTTCTCGTTAAATATTTGAATGTATATGTTAAATTGTTATGGTGAGGTAGAAAAGTGATTTCATGGAATAGTCATATTTTTACTAAGTTATGAAAACCCTAAATATGATCATAAGGTTGGGATAATGATATTTAGGTAAAGATGTTTTGGATATGAATAACTAAATTGGATTGTATAGTTTACCTCAGAACTGATAAGATATTTGTTGAAAAAATGGTATATGTCATCATGGATTAATTTATGAATTTATTGGATTTACTAAAAATATCCATTAATATTCATAATAAAGAATATTTCTTGTTTTACAAAAGGATTTATGGTAATTTTGGTTATTGCCTTGTTTTAAAAAAATATATTAGACAGGTATTAACATGTTTTGTATGTTATGAATAATATATGATTTATGATATATGGGGGACCATGATTATTCAAATTTCATGATATTATTACTAAAATTTGGAATTTTCATCCCTTGTGAGGGATATATGGTAAACCATTGATAAAAATCTTATGTCAAACATTGGATGAAGTTTGTGAGATTAATGTATTGTCTCTCCACGTGATGATTTATGAATACTGTATAACCTATTATAACAACATTTTTTATGGTAAATGATGATAGATTGGATAGATTATCATATATCTCATGATCATTTAATGTTTTCGGAATAAAAAATTCCCCTTTATTCCCTAGACTAATAGATAAAGTGAAAACTGGTCAAGGCACAACTGAAGGGTGAAATTTCACATACGTAATGAAATAAAATCATGTAAGTATATAATCTTATGAATATTTATAAACATTATGAGAAATGAACTTGAAATAAAAAATGTTATCATAGAACCATCTTATTAAATGAATCAAATGTCCCTTTACATTATTGTAGATATTTGGATTTGGGATCGCTAACTTTCTCCTCACTATATTCTCTATCACTCTTTATCAGAACATGATAGCTATATTTATATTCCATGTTCATGTTTTAACTTCCCCATATGTTCTCTTATGTCGAAACATAGTTACATATTACATTGGGAAATCATTATTTTTTCAAATTTCCCTTTAAAAAATTAGTATTCATTTTTATGGTGTGGGTTTATATGAAATGAACCTTCAAGTATTAGAACGTTGATAACCCATAAAAATTTTGAGAGAGAAATTAATTTTAAGTGTATACCCCATATAATGATATAATAAATTTATTATATTTTATAAAATGTTTTCAAAATTCATCCAATATATTTGATATGTATGATAAAAGAATAAATCCAGTTTTACTCTTAAAAAATATATTTTTCATAGAAGTATTTTTACTTTCATTTGAGGGTTCACATGATTGAAATCATTTTTTTTCTATATTTTATAAATTATATTTCAGAAAATAGACCTATTTTGTGGAATTTTAATGTAAAAATATAATTTGGTTGAATTTTTTATATTCTTTTTACAAGTTTCTTGTTTTATTTAATAGTGAAAAACTATTAATTTTTTTCATTAAAAACACATATTTCAAATAAATAAACTAAATTGTTGAATTATATTTCTAATTGGATTTAATTTTTAATTGGATCATTATTCTTATCATTTAATAAAATATTTGTAATTGGAATTAGTTTCACATTTAAATTTGATATAAAATATCATTGAAATTTTGAACATTTTAACAACAAAAACATGTTTTGTTGTTCTATCAACATTTCTAATTTTTAGTTAATGTTTTCAATTTATGTGTTTTGAATTTTGATAAATGTATTCCATATCTAGAATTATAATATCAAATATTTATAAATTAGTTCTTTTTATTTTTTGGATAATATTAATGGTTACTTTTGTAATATTTTACTTATTACCATGGCTAAGGGTAAATCAAGTAATTTACTGTAAAAATAATTTTATAAATATTATAAAACTATATCAACAATTTTCCTAATTTCATTTGATGAGTTTTTCTATAAAAATTATCCTTTACCTAAAATTATAACTTTTTAAAGACATTTGAATGAGAGTATGAAGTTTATAAAATTATGGTCAATGAAGAGTCAATTTTATCAAAAAAAAATTTCATTAACAAGTAAAATATTTTTAATATGGGGTTATATATGAGATTTTTTTGTCTATAAATTGAAATTTGAAATATAAACGGGTTATATTAATCATGATAATTTATTTTTTATTTTTTCAGATGTATTAATTAAATTAATGGCAGGAACAATAATGATGCAGTAATTGTTTAAATAAAAGAAATTTCAAAAAAATTATATTAAAAATATAAAAGTATATAAATATTGAGATTATTAAAATCATAAAATACTATTTTAGAATAATTTTACATGTTAGTGTCATTTTAGAGGTATTTTTATTAATTTAACTCTCTGTTTTGATATTTTTGAAAATTCATGTAATGAATAATTTCAAAATTGACATTATAGATATTTTAAGATAAAAAAATATTATATTAAATGATATAAAAATTATAAAAATATCAATTTCATCCAAATAATTGGAAAAATTATTAAAATTTCATAAATTATCCATTTAATGGTTGATTTTAATTTTATTTTTTTTATATTTTCTCTAAATTTGTGAATGACACGATTTCACGGTAAGAATTAAAGAGGGTATATAAGGAATAAAATAAATACAAGGATTATAAAATATTAAAAAATGGTATAATTTTCACTAGATGATATTATTTACACCAATATCATATAATATTATAAATTAATCACCTTTTTCCTATTTTGAATGAAAAATTAATTTATATTAATTTGCTATTTTGAATAGTTACAATAGTGCATCTCACATTACTTATAAAAAGGTACTCAGTATTCTATTTTATTCACACTTAAAAACCTATTTGGTTCATCCGGTCACTACCCAATGACCTTCCTATAACCCCTCATCACATTATAGAAGCCTCCCATTAAGAATAAAACACTCCTTATAGGTGTTAAGGTGTTAATAAAACGAATATAATTCAACCATGATTAAATAATAATAATTATATAATTAATATACATATATTTTATTATGTTAATATCATACCCTAAATCTATCTCCACTTCCATCAAATGAGAAAATAAGTAATCATTCGTTTGTACGGCAGTCTACCACCTCACGATCTGATATAATCTATTTTCTATCCCCTATCTCATTAATGGTTATAATGTTGAAATTAATGTATATAAATTATATTAATGAAATATTTATCGTTAACTATTAATAATATATCATTTAATTTCATACCTTTCAATGCATCATAAAATTATAACATCATTCGTTCTTACGTGTAAACTATCACCACCACAAATCGATGTGTTTTGTTTTTCATCAATACATCACATAGATGATACATATATAACTATATTTAAATGATTAATATAATATAAATGATAAAATTTTCATTCTGGAAATATTCAATAATTCTTACCTTCTTTCCATAATTATTATTGAAAAATAGAAATGTTACTCATGTGTACGTACGAATTACGGTCTCTATGATTATAATGTTATTAATTTTTCATAAAAATAATTAATGGTTTGATTTAAAAGTATAATTTATGACCTAAATTTATTATCATGTCATGAATATTATTTTCGAGATGATGGACTAAAGATCACTTTGAATAATGATATCACACAAAATCCATTTTGGACTCAAGTATCGAATATCATCAAAACATCTCACATGAACATAAATTGTTATGTAACAATTATGACATGATAATAATTGACAGGAAAGGAATAAGAAACTTTAAAATCGTTATCAATAAAGTAAATGACTAAAATATTTTTATTATTCAGGAATATGATGTACATTTTTTATGAATCGTAATAAAAGTAAGGGACTTCATCTTAATCCCCATTCATTGAGACATATTTTGATTTTATTCACCAAAATCATTTTAAAAGGTGCATAAAAGCCCCTAAAAATTTAATTTCATTCAACAGATTTAAAATAATAATATTATTTTTTTCTATATAGTGTGTTTGGCTTTTATTAAAAATAATAAAAATTTATTTTTTTAATGTATTAAGAAACAATGACATCAGCGGCTTCATGAAAATTATTTGATATTTTTATTCCTTTATAAGGCATAATGTTTCTAAAAAATAAACCCATTTTCCCCTTTTCTGGGTTTTTTCAACATAATTTTTGGAAATAGATTTATTATTATAACAACAAAAAAAAATTTTATAAGGGGAAATGAAATTCAAATAGTACCATGTAAAGAATTCAATGCTTTTATGTGTTGTGGTAATATAATCAAACTTGGACATTTGATGGGTGGTTACATGTTACAAGAATGATGGGTTGGTCCATGATAAACTAATGATTGGTGTGTCATTGATAACCTCTTAATTCATTGGGTAAGTAAGTCGACCATATGGTTATTCTATTGGTATGAGTGACATATATGGAAGTAAATTGAATGATTATTCAATTTATATATATGAATAGTATAATTATGTCCAAATATGACTTTTAATTTATATCTATGATTGAAATTGGTTTTATGGTAATAAAATGATTATAGGATGGGTATAAAATGAATTTTTTTTCAAAGGAAGGTATTTACTATTTTTAATATCTATAAAGTATAAACATGTGATAAATTTTCATGGGTTTATAAGTAATTATAGACTAACTATTTAATTATCTCATTTTTTGATCCTTAATGAGATTTTTTTATTATCTAATGCTTTTAAAATAATATGGTATTAGGATGGGTAAGAGTGAAAAGTAATTCATGTTTAATGAAATGAATATTTTTCTAGAAAAATAGATAATGTTTTGTTTGAATCATTTTATATAATGGAAAAAATTGATATTGTTTTTTTAGTATCCACATTATTTGAATGTGGGATGTTATTTATGAATTATGATATAATTATCTAAAACTATAAACATTAAAAATATCCTCAATGTGAAAGCATGTAATCTCTTGACTAAAACTAAATATTATGCAATTCTTATGTCTAGATTCTTATAGTTAGAATCAAAATTCAGTTAAAATAACCTTAGAAGTTAGCGTAATGTTAATAACATTCCCTTGAAATGTTTTTTCTTTATAGTTAAGTTAAAAATTTATAACATTTGAGGATTACCATGTTGCTTCCTCTAAACAGTGTTTTCTTATAATGTTTTTTTGTAGAAGAAACATAAAAGGTGTAGTGGGAAGGCACCGAGATAAGAAAATGCTTCTGAATAAACATTTTGAAATGGTTGTAATCCTAACTGAGTAGTTTTTCAATGATTTTCAATTGACACAATCTAGAAAAGGTGGTGGTGTCTATGTAAGAGAGAAACTAGATCTAACATAAATGAAAATGATGATAGAGGATCATTTTATGAGACAACATTCACTCTATTTAGAGGATCACATGACCCCATGCTAGGTGATGGGTGGATTAAAACCATATAAAAGTAATTTGATGGCATGGGTTGTTGGGATCTCTAAAATAAACTCTTTCAATTTATCATGTTGAAGGTGAATCTGATCCATAGTGGAAAATGGTTAAAAATATCAAAAGATGTGATGATATTGGTTCTACGGAATGGGATGAATTAAAGAATTTAGTATTTAAGATATATTTTCCTAAGGCTAATCGAATTATGACATTGAATACTTATATAGAATTGAGACAAAATGAGGAATATTTGTTTTCTTAATATAAATTAAATTTTACCCGTTTTGAAAGTTACACCCCAAATTTTATCTGGAAACATTATAGAATGAAAAATCTATTTTACTCATGATTGAATCCAGATATCCTATGTAATTGGATTCTCATGATTTAATAATCTATGAGAAAATTGTTTTATGTACTTAGAAGGTAGAAATGGAGTTTTTCGAGGATCATGTGTCCCATTAGAATAAGAAAAATAATTGGTATATTTTAAATTTAATGGGTAATAATTAATCAAATAAGTTTTTAGGTAATAAATATAAATTTCTATTGTGTGATATGTTTGGTAAAATTGTCATAGAGAATATTTTTCAATACATGGTGTGTTCTTCTGATGTTGTAAGACTGGTCATATTTCTAGTGAATAAAAGGTAAATGATCAGGTAAGTAATAAAAAGGCAATGGGAATATGTTTTAGTCACAATGATTTTTGGAAATTATTCCAATGTGTGTCTATAGTTGATTACATAGGGTAGAAACTAATATGATCAAAATAAGAACGATGCGAAAAAATATGTTTCTACTACAATAGTTGACATTGGGATATAAAATGAAGTGGTGACATGTATTTTATCATTTCTTTTTCAACATATGATAATAGTCTTTTTGACTATAAATATTCACATTATATCATTTATAATAGATTTGATAGTAATATGGAAATATCTCCTCTTGAATGTGATATAGAAATTTTAGAAAAAACATCAATTTAAGGGATTAACACAACAATGATTTATAGAAATCTTAATATTTTCGTTAGTGGGATATTCATTTCCATAAATCTTTTTAAACTTCCTATAGTAGAGTTTCATATCATTTTTGGTATGGATTAGATTTCATTTTATCATGCTAAAATAGATTATAATGAAATGACTTTTTTATTCCATGGTTTTACACTTTTGATAACATACCAAGTAGTTGGGATATTGATTAAATATGGAAGTGAAAGTTATGTAGATAATTATTAAAAAATTAAATAAATTGTTATTTTTTGTGATATCTTAGTAGTGAATGAATTTATGAATTTTTTTCCTGATGAATTGCATGTTGTTGTTCCTGATTGATAAATAGAATTTACAGTTGATTTGGTTCTTGATTCATAGCCTATTTCTAAACCCCCTTATCAAATGGCATAGGTAGAGCTGGTTGAATTTGAATACTAGTTGAATGAATTTTTTAATAAATATTTCATTCAACCTAGGACATCACCATAAGGTTATCCTATATGATTACCAAAAACGAATTATGGTTCTATGAGACTTTTTATTGATTATAGAACATTCAATAACATCCATATCAAGATGAAGGATCTTTTTCTTCATATAGATGATTTTTTTCATCATCTCCTGGGAGCTAATTATTTTTCAAAGATTGATTCTCGGTTTGGGTACCATAATCTAAAGGTGAAGGATGACTAAATTTAAATGGATATGTTCTAAATTATATATGGACATTGTGAATTTTTTTATTCCATTTACATTTTCTAATTCAGCTATTGTATTTATGGATCTTATGAATAAAGACTTTTATCAGTTTGTGGTTTTGTTTATAGATGATATTTTGGTATATTTTAAAAACAAGGAGGAACATTAAAGGAGCATAATTTTTTTATACACCATAATAGAAAATAAAAAATATGATATGTTTAGAAAGTGTGATTTTCATTTCAAAAAATTTCATTATATAGAAATATTATTTATAAATATGGTATAACTATTAACCCTTGTAAAAAATATTGTTGATGAGTGTCCAAGTCCTACTAATGACATAGAATTTCAATGTTTTCATTTATTAGAAGGTTATTACAAACAGTTCATTGATATATTTTCTCATTTATCTAGACCAATAACTACATTAACACAGAAATGAGTTATGATCATCTGGACAATAGAATGTGATTCATGTTTTCGGGGATAGAAAATATAATTGGTAAATGCTCCAGTTTTGGCCATGACTTTAAGAAATGGTGACCTTTTTATCTATAGTTATGATTTATTGAAATGAATTGGTTGTTCCCTAATTTATAATGACTAGGTAATTTCTTATGATTCACATTAGTTGAAACCTAACTAATTAAATTTCACTATAAATACTTTAGAATTAGGTATTGTAGTTTATTGATTAAAAAATTTTAGGCATCATTTTTATGTATTAAGGTTTAAAATATATACTTATAAAAAATATTTAAAGATAAATTAACTCATATAAATTGATCATGAGATAGAGGATATGGATGAAACAAATCATGGATTAGGAATCCATGATTCATTACCATCTTTGATAAAAATTATGCTTCTGATGATTTGAGCCAAAAAAGTTATTCTACATTAACCATGTAAGTTTAGAAGATTTCCATTTGGTTAATAATTCAATGAATGTTTTCTTATTTATAGATGGGGAATGAAATTACTCTATTTAGTTTCATATGCCTGTGAAATAGTCACTATCAGGCAGAATTATGAAAGCATATAAATAAGACCATGTGTTTCTAAAAATGGTGTAATTGGTAAAAAATGGTAAAACACATGAAGTTAATAATGATAAAGATTTTGTTTTGAGATTTGGAAAGATATTATGTGTGCCTTGTGATTCATAGTTTAAGAAAGAGTTAAAAATTGATACTCATGGATTTAAAATTTTTCTTCATCTGGGAAGCACTAAAATGTAATAAGATATTCAAGAGTATTACTAATGGGATCGAATAAAAATAGATATTTATGAATTTAAGATGATGTGTTAGACATGTAAGATGGTTGAAGTGGAATGAAAATTTCTAAAGGGGTGATTTTTTCCTTTGACAGATCCAAAATGGCAATGGGATAATATCTCCCTAGATTTTATAGTGGGATTACCAAATAATTTTGGAAGTAACAATGTGATCTGGGTTATTGTTGATCGACTGACTAAATATACTAATTTTTTGTATATTCAATACATTTTGTTAATAGATTATCTTTTTTGATTGTATCATAAATAGATTACCAGGCTAGATGTATTTATTATCATTTTTGTGTTTTATCTTGATCATTGGTTCACTTATAAATTTTTTAAGTGCCTTGAAGAGTTTTTGTGTACTGAATTTAATTTATTTACATCATTTCATCCTTGATTATATGGGAAACTAGAATGATCAATTAAGACTATCGAGGATGTTCTACATGCTTATCTAATAGATTACTAAATAATTTGAGATTAGTTTCTATCTTCCATTGAGTATCCATATAATAACAATTTTCATTATAGTATACATATTAAACAATTTAAGGCATTTTATGGAAATAATTTCGAAACACGTGATTTTTGGAATGATTTTGGTGAAGATAACTTCATGGGACAAGAGTTGGTAGAGGAAAGGGATGAAAAATTTAGTTTATTTAGAGAAAACTGAGGAAATCCCATAGTAGAGAAGAATATTATTAAAATAACAGGAGGAAGAACCTTTCTATTGAGGTAGGAGATCATATCTGTTTCAAAATTTCTTCCTGGAGTAGTGTAATATGTTTTGGAATGAAGGGGAGGTTGAGCCCATGGTTAATTAGACCCCATGAAATCTGAGAAAAAGATGCATTTGATTCCTATCTTGGGTCTTTTCCTACAATTTTATACTTGGTACAATGTTTTTTCAGGTTTCAATATTATGAAAATTAATACTGGATCCATCTCATGTTTTGGGCTCTAATGTAGTTTAGTATGAAGAGAATATTTCTTATAATGGACATCTAGTTCCAATTATTGACCAAAGAGATAAGGTCTTTCAGAATATGGGTATTCATTAGATTATGGTTTTATGGAAAACTATATTTTTGAACAAGTAACATGGGAATCTGAAATTCCTATGAGGGAAAGATATATCTACTTCTTTAATAAGTGAATAAAAATTGTGAGGATAAAATTTCAAAAAAGGGGGATTAATTTTCCAATCCATGTTATTATATAGTAATTTTACTTTATTTTAATTTTTTTTTCATTAATCCAATACATTTGTTTATAATGATATAATAATAAATCCATTTTTACACTTAAAATTTATTTTTTCTAAAACGTAGGTTTACATACTTTTGATGAAGTACTTGTTTTAATTAATATTTTTTAACTTTTATAAATTCTATTTTAAAAAATAACGTTATCATTTGTAATAATACTATCAAAATGTAATTTGTTTTAATTGTTGATATTTTTCTGATAAGTTTCTTGTTCTGGTGAATAGTAAAAAAATACTGCATTTTTTAATTATAAATATATTCTTCATCTAAATTATTTATATTTAAAATTATGATTTTACTTAGACTTAAAGTATAATTATATCATTATTTATCAATTAATCCAATTTAGATACTTTGATTCAATTTAAAATTGTAATTTGGCATAAAAGGTTTGTGAACTTTTCAATGTTTTAATTTAAAAAACCCATTTTCACATTCTGTAAATGGCATTAATTATTAATTAATTTCTAAAATTTATTAGTTTTTTATTTTCTAAAAATGGATTCCATATTATACATAAAATAGATATAATTTTTTATGTACGTTATTTTTTTGGACAATATGAATAGTAACTTTAGTGATATTTTTTTATTACGATAATTAAGGGTAAGTTGGGTAATTAAGGGTGAAAATAATATTATATAACTTATAAAATAAAACTAAAACCTGTAATAAATTTTTGGATGATTTTTTAGACCAATGTAATATTTGAGCGATATTATAACCTTATGACGTCACATGGATGAGTATATGAAATTAATCATTTAACATTCAAATAATTGTAAATTTTTTCACACCTCTATTTTTAAGAAGTGAAATGTTTTTAATATGGGGTTATATAGTGGATCTTTTCAACTATAAACAATATTTTGAAATATAATATGTTTATTTTTATCATGATAGTTTCTCTTTAATTTTTATGGAAGAAATAACTAAATTAATGGATTTCAAAATAAGGACGTTGTAATTGTTTGCTTAAATGAATTATAAAATAAATGATATTGAACTATTATAATAAATATAATTTGAGATGATTAATTTCATAAAATAGTTTTTTAGATTATTTTTACATTTTAGTTATAATTTAGATTTATTTTTTATAATTTATATTTATTTTATAATATTCTTAAAAAGTAATGTGATGAATAGTCACACAATTGACATTATTGATATTTAAACATAACTAATATTTTATTAAATGATATAAATTTTTTAGAAATCTAAATTTTGTCCAATGTGTTGGAATAAGTCTAAATATTTCATATATGACTCATCTAATGGACATTATTTTTTTATAATAATTTTATTAACCCTTTAAGAGCAAATTATATGATATCATGTTAAGAATTAAAGAGGTTACATAATTGTGAGGACAAGAAAATAAGGATTATAGAATATTAAAAACTAGTTTAATTCTATTTGGATGTATTTACATAGACCCAAACACAATTTATTATTATAAATATTTCAAAGTATTCCCCACCCACTATTATAAAAGGGCATTAAATCATCTATTTTGATATTATTACAAAACATATTTATATTATCCAATATATAACAAAATAAATTTCTAGAATCCATCCCAAAATTTTAGAGGCCCTACTTTGGTCATAACACTCTCTTTATAGGCGTTAAGATGCTAATAAAAGGAGACCATATAAAGGTGATGTGTCAATTTAAATTATGTATTTCTATTGTTTTCCTACACATCATAAATATATTTATCAACCATGGTTAAATAATATCATTAATACACTTAAAAAATATATTTTATCCTAATTTAATCATCCAAATCCACTTCCACTTTCATCAAGTGGGAAAAAATTAACCATTCGTGTGTATGGAAGACTACCACCTCGTGAACCGATAAAATTCATTTTCCATCATGATATATCAATAATGATTATAATGATTAAATTAATGTATATATGGTATATTAATGAAATATTTATCATTATTTAATAATAATATCTGATTTATGTTATTACCTTTCCATTCACTTGAAAATTTTAATATCGTTTCTGTATACTTGTGAACCATCACCTCCACGAAGTGATGTGATTTTTTTTCATCACCACAACAATGTATGATTTATATAAGTATATTTAAATTATTTATATGATATTATTGACATTATGATAATTATATATGTATAAAATAATATTTACCTTCATTCTATAATGATTATCGAAAAATCGAAATGTTACTCATGGGTATGTACGACTTACCGTCTCTATGATTATAACATTATTACTTCTTCATAACCATACATAATGGTATGATTTAAATGTTTAATTTATTAATAAATTTTTTTTATTTCATGAATATTATTTTAGAGATGTTATTATAATGACCACATTGATTATTTACATCATAGAAAAGTTATTTCGGACTCATGTAACGAATATCGTCAAAACATCTAACATGAACATAAATCATTATTTAATAATTATAACATGAAAATAAGTGATATGAAAGGAATAATAAAAAATACAATGGTTCTAAATCATGTAAATGACGAACATATGTTTATTATTTAGGTTTATAAGTGACATTTTTTACAAATAAAAGTCCAGGTAAGGGACTCCATCTCAATCCCCTATCATAGAGTCATATTGTGATGTTATTCCCCCACCTCATTTTATGAGGAGTCTAAACAACCACTTATACATTTAATTTAATTCAAAGGTTTTAAAATTGGAATATTTTTATTTTTATCTATATGGAGTGTTTTACATCCCTAAAAATGAAAAAAGGAACATTTTCTAATGTATACGGTGACAATGACTTCTAGGCCGCTATGATTTTTGTTTTATATTTTTCTTCCTCTAAAAGCCTTAATGTATTAAAAAAGCCTTTTTCTTTTTTAGGGTATTTGGTTTTTGAAAATTTTTATTGTAAATTGGTTGATTATTTCAGTAACATGAAATTTTTCTTTATGAGTGGAAATAAAATTTTAATAGTGTCATGTAGAAAATTACATATTTTTATATTTTTTTTATTATATAATAAAACTTTTACATTTGATGGGTGGTTACATGATAAACCAATAACATGTATTTCTATGATTAACTAATGATTGGTGGATATGTGATATCTCTAAAATACCTTGGGTTTAGAAGTCAACCATACTGTTATTCCATTTTCAAGAGTGACATCCATGGTATTGGACCTCATGGTTATTCTATTTATATTTATAAAAAGTATAATTACGTAAAATAAACCTCTTATGGGATATCATTTATTTCAATGTGTTTCATTCTAATATTTTGATTATAGGAAGGGTAATAAATGGGATTATTTTTAAGGAATGAATTTACTACTTTTTAATGGTGAATGGTTTTACCTTATGATAATGACTTAATGGGATTATATGTTTTTATGGGCTACAGGTTTCAGTCTTTATTTTTTATGTTTCTTAATATGTTTTTTGTTCTCATCTAATGTTTTTGGAAAGTTTTTAATATGTTTAAAGGAAGGGTACGAGAAATAAGTTAGTCAAGTTGAATGTTAAAAATATTTTTCATGAAAAAGAAATCATGTTTTATTTTAATTTTTTTATATTAGGGAAAAATGGATACTATTTTAGTATTATCCACTTTTTATGTATATGTGATGTTATGTATGAATTGGGGCCTAAATATCTAAAACAATAAACTCAAAACTATCCTCAATGTGAAAGCAATTAAATTATATAATAAAACCAAAGATTATATAATGTTTAATGTCAGGTCCTTATATAAAGATGTAGAATGTAATACACTAGGATTTTTTGAAATATTTTTCAAAATAATTTATACATTAGATGTTTTTCATTTTATGCAACTCTAAATATTGCCTTTTCAATATGAAAGAACTAAGTATCTCTTGTGTTATATGAGACAACAGGTATATATAACACTAAACATAACATAATGTTTAGCTTTCTTGACATGGATGACTGATTTTATCTTACGTTACATACAAGACAGACATTCCTCGATGGCCTCTATAACATGAAAGACCAAGTTTTACTTGAAAATAATTTATTATTAAAAATATTATAATTTAATATAATAAGATATGAAATAGCTGTTAATTTTGTGGTTATGAATATGATTAATTATCTTATGAAAAAGCAGGGTTGAATTCATTGGCCAAAACATAGTTAGAAATTAATTTAATAACTAAATGAATATGAATGGACTGTTTTTTTAATACTAATTTTTGCTCATAAAAAAATTTCATTATAAAAAATTCAATTAGTTACTATTGGAAAATGATATTACTTAAATACATGTTTTAAAAATTAAAATATTTTTTACATTCATAGAATATTTTAGATATGAATAAAAGATGATGAAACCAAATATTACAGATAAAACATATATTTTTAGAATAGCGGTTTTACTACCTTTTATTGGTAAACCTATTTTAAATATAATTTTTTGAATTTTCATAAACATTATATTTTAAAATATGATTAATTTTTTAAAGAAAAAAAAACTAGTTAGGATAAATTTTGGTTATTTTTTTGTGAAGTATCATTTTTTGTTTAATAGTGAAAAATATTGATTTTTAATACCAAAATTATTTTTCGTCTAATTTATTTATAAGGATAAATTATATTTTTATTTATTTTTGAAGATTTATTATATAAACTATACAAAAATTAATACAATTTAGGTCATTGGGATAAATTTAAATTTTAAATTATATTTAGAAATTTAGTAAACTTTTGATCATTTCTATTTAAAAAACATGCAATATAATCCCCCGTATGATTAATTTTAAAATTATTTATACAACATATCTGATTGGAATTTAGAAATATTTATTAAATAAATGGAATAAAAATAATTTATAATTTTTAATAATTTTGACTAAGTTTATGACAAATAATACATGTGAATGTAATTATAATTAATTAAAGTGGTTAAGTGGAAAACTAGATTAACAAGGGATGAAACCATATTGTTAAAGGTCAAAATATGATATAAACTTGTTTAAAATACATTGAATGTTCTTATTTATAACCTATATTCCCTTGGATAAATTTTTTTCTATTATTGGATCCTCATTAAATGGTAAAAACATGGGTGGAATTATTTTAAATAAAATTTATAAGAATTCCACTCCTCCGCCCCTATGAAAAAGAACTCAACCCTCCAATAATTAAAACCTATCAAGATGATTGGTTCGCCCAATATCTACTCAAATATGATCAAAACATCCATCCACTCATCCTGTAATCCTATTTTTGGAATAAATCTAACCATGGAATCCCTTAGGTGCAAACCAAGAGGATATATCCAATGAAGAGGTAACATCATTCTTCAAGCTCTACTGTTTAATTTTCATTCTCTATCCCCTTAATTATTCTCAATACATGACTATATAACAACCTCAACATCCTAAATATACTTATATGTTTTTAATAAATGTTGTTTTTACCTTCACTTATAATCATTTCCATCTTATGGGTAACAAAATTACCATTCATGTGTATGGAAAACTACTACTTTATGAAACAATATTGTTCATTTTTACTTTACAGCCTCTCCTAAGTGGTAATTATGATGTAAATATTATTTTTATATTATATTTATGATATTTATCATATATTTATACTTCTTAAATTTTTATATAAAACATATCTTGAATATTTCTATATTGTTGATATAGGATAACTTCATTTGTGGAAGTTTGGACTACAACCTCCTCAATGCCTTGTGTGTCGTTCACACATTACATGGAATGTATTAAAGATAAATTTAGAAACAATATATGATATATATGACATAATAATTCTAATTAAATAATATTTTTTAGACCTACACATATATTTTATTTGCTTTACTTATTTTAGTATGACAATAAAATGACAGCAGTGTTTATGTGTACATATGGCCTACTATCTCCATAAAGGTGTATTTTATTAAATATTTATATCTTTTATAGATTAATATTTATATTTATATTTTGAATATAAATATTTGGGGTTTCTATTAGTGGTATGAACCACATAATACTACATGAAAAATGGGGGTTCAAAACCCATTGGGAACAAGGTACTATAGCAGTACTATAGCGGTGTTGTAGCAGCGGTGGTACTGTTGATCGGTGGGTACTATAGCGGCGGCAGTGAACTGTAGCAGCGGCACTTACTGTACCATCTGGGTTACTTTTCCTAGAGTGGGCCTTGGGAAAAACTTTAGGCATATTTCCTATGTAATGGGCTACATGCCCACTAGGCCTTCGGGCTATGTAATGGGTCTCCCTCTACCCAATTAAAAGATGTCTTTTCTATACTTTAATGATAAAATGAGGGTTTGGCCCCAAACCTTTAAAAAAAATATACTGAATATTTAATATATTTAATTAATTTTTTAAATTATTTAAGAATGTAAATATTGATCTATGTAATATGATCAAGATTACAATTCAATTTATATACGATACATAATGTTGTTATTACCTGAAACATTATGTTAACATAGAATTATAGATAAACATGAAATATAAAGACATAAGTGAATCATATATATAATTTGATATAATAATATGATTCTAGGGTATAATTATAATAATAATATATTTGTTATATCGGAGTTTTGACCATGAACAATGTAACTCATGTCTTAAAGTAAGTGAATTTCTTCTCACTTTTTATTTCTGTGAGATACATTTTATATTCACCACTCACATCTTTTGGGTTGTGTATATAATTCCCTATGAAAATTTATACCATTAATTTAATTAATTAAATGACATTAATATATTTAAATTATATTATTATCTCATTGGTATCATTATTCTAAAGTTAGTCATGTAGTAAGTGTTTTTTCATCTCACTTTTATTTCTATGGGACTTATGCCTTAATGACCATTAAATTTTTTTGTGGTGTACAAACTAACCATGAATGTATTATATGATTAATATATATAAATTTATGGGTATTAACATATCCATTTTATTATCTTTTTTTAGTGAGGTTTATGGTTCAAAAGTTACCAAATCTGTAATGTAATTTTGTCTTAATATTCCTTCCTTAGTATACATGCCATATTATGCACCCATATTTATTCAATGAGGTGTATATACATATATTTATTCGTTATATCATGAATATATTTATTTTGATGATATAATAATATAAATTCAGTTTTATTATTCTAATTTTAGTATTATTCAATTTTACCAAAGTGGTAATGGTTTATTGCTACAATCTCGTTGTTTATCAAGATTGTTCATGACTATGCTTAAATAGGTGAACTATTATGATACAAATCTCATGAAAACTCATGAAATTTATTACCCTCATTTATTCATGTTATATGAAAATAATTGTACCATTTTCCACTCTTTTGTTCTTAAGATAATTAAGAAAACAAATAAGAGAATACGACTTTATTTCCCCTTTTGGTCGTAAATCTGTGTACTTTCAAAACTGTGTTTTCTGAAAATATTTTCAAAATGGTTTTCTATATTCGAATAAATTTTAAAGTACATTTTTCACATGTATTACATTTTTAGATAACTTTTTTAAAATATAATATTCATTTGGATTTCAATTCAAGTAACTTTTAAAAAATCATGGTGAAAAAGGAATATTCAGAACATGTGGACTTACCCGCCGTAATGGAAATCATTTCCTGGAAGAATCATTTATAATTATAAATGGTTGATTTTAAATAAAAATTTATCCTAGTACAATATATATTTATTTAATGTAATATTTTTTTCAAAGAAAAATAATTTTTAGAAAAATTATGTTCAAAATGTATTTTATGTGATTTTCGAAGAACCCATTATATGATTTAAAAATATTTTTTTCCAAGGAAAATTATTTTAATGATATGAACCATTCTTTATAAGTTTCAAATAATTTTCAATGTAAATGCATTTCAAAAAAAATTCATGCTTCTTTTTAAACTTTTATAGAAAAATGTTTTCAAAATGTTTTCAGTATCTGATATATGTTTTTAAAGTTATTTTAAAGTAAAATGGTATTTGAAATGTTTAATGTTTTTTTTTAAAAAAATCAATGTGTAAAATTTATTTTCCTCACGATTTTTTTAAATGTACATCTTCCTTTACAAGAAATTGATTTTGAAATGGATATATTAAAGGATTTTAAATGAAAAGATATTTTCCTTAAGAATTGTTTCTAGTGATCATTAAAAATCATACTCCGTCTTAGATGATATAATATGTTATAATTTATGAATTATGATGGATATGATCTATGAATTCCATTAATATTATTTCCTGATTTTTTTTAATGGAATGATATTTATGACACAAATTTCTCATCTATTAGTTATATCCTCTAGAAACCTGCTTTTTTTCAAATGCTATGATTTGATTGAATGATTATGAGATCTATATTTTTTTCCAAAGGTATTTATATGAAGAATAGATCATGATACTCATTTCATTTCATGGGTTATGATATTATGTTTAAGAAACCCGTATCCTTTTTGGTTCATGATATGATGCTTGATTTTTTATCTTATGGAACATGTATGTATGATTTTATTATGTGGAAGATGAGACCTATATCTCCCTCCAATAAAATTGGTACTAATAAATGGTATTTGAGCTCAAAGGGTACACTAGTTTTAGCCCAAGTTGAAAACAAGAAGCTGCATGGGTTTTAAACCAATCCTGAAAAGAAGAAGGCACATGGGTTTTTAATATGGTAAAATCCTATATACTTATTTCTATAATTTAGTTAAGGGTTTTCAATTATTTAAATGATAATTAACTAGGTATGTGTTGATTTTTACAGGAATGATGCTTTAAATGTTAAAAAGGAAAAATGTAAAAATGGATCAAATTTTCCTATTACATATCATGAGTCCTTATTAACTAAAGTGTTGTAGAGTTTCAAAGAATATTGTATGTAATGAAGAAAGTCTTGACAGAATTCGTGAAAATAACAAGTGGAGAAGCCATTGCATGATGTTAGTTGAAGAAACATGTTGTAAAACATTGAAATGCAATTCATTCTCAAAAAATAATGCTTTGAGGAAAATATAAGTCAAGGGTTTTAAATACATATCGTAAAAGAAATCAGATCTTCAAATCTCAGACATGATATGTGTGAGATAAGCATATATTAAAAATATATCGAGAAAATTAAAGATTAGCACTATACGAGATGAATCCCCATTACCTGTCATGTAATATTTGATCTATATATAAAGCACTATCTCAACGGATTTTGGGGGCTCTAGATCAAACATCTCTTATTCTATTATGGTATGTTGTTTCTTAATACTCCCTTAACCCCAAACTCAAAATTTCACAACTTCATTCTAATTGTTTTACTCTAATATAAAAATCATGATTTGTTTTCAATGGTTTGCAACATTACTTTCCACGCCATCAGATTCTTTAATCGCTATTTTGAGCACTGTCTATAGATGAATTGATTCCTACAATTGTTTCCACGCCCATTTCAAGTATGTAGTTTTTTTAATAGTTTTTTATCAAAGATTTTAAACATCTTGTTCCAAATTGAATGCTCAAACAGAATCATGTCATGTTTTTCAATCATTTAATATCAATTTTTATGGCATGTTATGAACTATTTCAATTCCACACTTATCTATATTGAATCCTACCTTGAGTTATTACACCACCTTGTGTAGGTATCGGGAGTTAGTGTGTCTAAACTCAACAAATATTTAATTCTATACATGGTGACACTAATGGTTAGAAATCTGGATAAATAATATTTACATATCGAAATCTTTCAATCATCCTTGGACAAAGGGTTCCAAGATAATGGTTACCATTTCGAGCCTAATTCCCTGTGGGATCGACCGCAGACTATCGCTATACAACATCTCATTAGCAAGTAATGTTTGGGAAATAATAGAATCTATTCGGACAAAAACCCATTTGAATTAAATGATGTGTTCAGGTGCATCAAATTTTGGCATCATTTATTGGGAACAAGGATGAACATCACACAGGAAATATTTTGGAAAAACACTGGATTACCTTCCTTAACCCCATTTATGTCTTCTTTTCTTCCATATACCTATATGTCCCTACTCTTATAGCATAGTGTATGCATGTGGGCCCATAGAAGCATTCATGGATCCTTGAAACATAAGAACAAATATCCTTCATCCTCAATATAGAACAGTATCTCACTGCACGCCACCATTCAAACATGGTCGATCAAAATAGCCTAGGGGGAAACAACCTCCTTATCCCTCCAAACATTCTACCAAAAATTCATAGAGATTGTCTGATGCAACAAGGGAGAACCATCATGGACTATGGATTTCCATCAATACAGTTTGATACACCAAGATTCATGTGTCCTCCTACTTAGGTCCATACCGTTGAAATAAAACCTAGACTAATTCACATGATCCAAAACAAGAACCAATTCAGTGGTATTTAATGTGTAGATACTCACGATCACATGTGTAGCTTCTTGTAAGTATGTGATTCCTTTAGAAACCTTAAATTATCTTCTGCTATAACCAAACATCACATCATTCCTTTCTCTCTCCAATATAGATCGAAGGAATGAATCAAGATTCAATATCCCAAGACAATCATGACTAGGGTGATCTAGACAAAACGTTCCTAGGAAAATACATCCAATCAACCCAAACACGGAAGTTGTATAATGATATTCAAAACCTCACTCAGATTGTTGTAGAATACTAAGGGGAGGATTGGGATATATTTGAGAATCTTATGAGGAACTTCCCACACTATAGACTAGACATCTGGATCATGCTCCAGATATTATACCAAGGACTCCATCCATCCGCACCCACCATTGTTGATACTATACTAGATTTCATACTTATGTTCAAGATAATTGAAGCTATTAGGGACATTTTGGATGCTGTTTCTCACAACGTGTTCCTATGGTAGTGTGATCATGTACAACCTCAATGTTCCATCCACTATGTAGATGAAAATACCGAACTACCAGCACAAGTCAAAGTGTTCACAAAGACGCTAGAGCCATTCTAATTTCCTACTACACTACCCCTCCTGCTCTTGTAATGGAAATATAGTCATCTGAAATGTGTGGTTGTCTGCACTTATAGCAAGACTACAATCCATGAGTTTAATAAAAACAAACTCAAGATTTTCATTGTATAAATTATAATCAGTAAAATCCACCATTACTACAGTATTATTTATACTATCCACAGTGGACATCTCAATAGCCACCTCAAAACCACCAAGGCTAAAATCCACATAGAAGTTTTCCAGAGCCATTTCATATCCGAGGAACACTAGGGTACCCACCCATGAACCCTATTACATGATCTCAACAACATTAACAATAACAAATTTTCCCTCATAGGGAACAATATCAGGGTTAACAAGCTCAACCAAGACCATAGAAGCAAACTGATCCTCCCCAGAATAACATAGAGAACGTCCAACATACTTTTGTAAGAAAATAATATCTCTGAATGAATTCTCAAGAGATAGAGATGAAAAAAAATTCCCTTCCCTACATAATCTATAAGTTTTAATGGGTTATATCTCAAAGACTCTATCATACATATTACTTGGTAAACTAACTAGAAATACAGAAACATACCCACGAAAAAAATATAAGGCTATAGTACTAAGAAGTGGGAAAATATTTTATTTTCAAAAACATGGTGCTGTAATGAATGAACAAGTGGGGAACCTAAGGAGAATTCACCAGTAGATTAATAAAAAGTTGATGAGACCACTCAAGTAATACACCAAGAGGTTTATCAAACTACAAACACCCAAAAACCTGGGCTACCAAAAGATTTGGTCTATGTTGCTTCACCATAGTACATTCCACACCATCCTTTTCTAGAAAGAGAAAAAACTACGTATACAAGATGCATATTATAAGAAATTCTTGGAAATTTTCAATAAATTATATTTCAACATTCCCTTTACAAAGGATATTTATAAGATTATACTATATGAAAAATTCCTAAAATATATTCTTTCTAACAATAGAAAATGGAAAATCTTGCTATCAACTAACTGAAAAAGGAATTCTCTATAGATTTTCAGAATAAAATTCCACCAAGGATGAGAGACCCCGGAATTTTTTCAATCCCATGTGTTATTGGAGACTGTAAATTTGAACAACCTTTTTTTGATAATGGAGCAAGCACTAACCTAATTCCATTTAGGGTATTTCATAAGTTGTAACATCAATATCTTAATCCAACTGAAATAGCACTACAACTTAGAGACTGATCAGTAAAATAACATAGAGGAATTACCAATAATGTGTTAATCAATGTCATCATGTTCATCTTTCTAGATGACTTCTTAGTTTTAGACATTGATGTAGAAGGGGAAGTCCCCAATAATCTTGTAATACCATTCATGGACATAGGAAAGGCTATTATAGATAGAAATAAAGGGCATTTAATCATTCAATTCATAGTAGAACATATAGTTTTCATCCCAGTAAAAGATTCTAAAAATTAGAAGATTCCATTGATTCTAATAATTTATCTCTTTCCCAAGAGAGAAATAAATATATGTCCATAGTTGAAGATATTTAAGAGTTAATCCAGGATTAAATCTAAAAGTATGATTTTTTTATGTTTTCTTAAATGAACCATTAAGAAGGGATACTTTTCAACCTTTCACCCCATGAATTATTCAATCACTAAAACTAAAGTTGAAGCCTCTACCCAGTAATCTTAAGTATTCATTCATAGGAACATCTAACTCTGAACTAGTAATCATTAAATATATACTATATCATTCACAAGATAAAAAATGGTTAATTTCTTCAAAATGCAAAAGAAATCAAGTTCTTTGGGGAGTGTATGACATTAATTGAATCAATCTTAATATATTCACTCAAAAAATTCAGCATGAGGAAGATACAAAACAGAAATGCCAACCTCAATGGCTGCCCACACCACCAATGAAGGTTGTTTTCAAAATATAATTACTAAAACATATAGATGATGGAAAATTATTTTCCATATTTAATAATGAGTGGGTCAACATTATATATGTACTTCCTAGGAAAGGTGGAATTAGATTGGAAAAAATAGATGAAAATCAATTGATATCAACATGCACCATCACTAGATGGAGATTTTTCGTAGATTAAAGAAGCATAAATGAAAATACATGAAAAGTTAATTTTCATTTTCCCTTTATGGATAAAATATTGTAAATACTAGCATGAAATGAGTTATATTGTTTTCTGGATTGGTATTCAAGAAACACTCAAATTACAGTCGACCCATCTGATTACTCAAAAATAATATTCACATGTCCATTTGGAACCTTCCCCTATAAGTGCATGTCATTCGGTATGTGTAATACACCTAAAACATTTCAAAGATGCTTGATGTATATTTTTCATGATATGGATTAGGAATTATTAGAAATCTTCATGTATGTCTTCTAAATTTATGGAATATCTTTCAAAGTCTACCTAAGCTTTATTGTGTTAGTCATGCGACCCTGTGAAGAGATATTTATAGTTTTGAATTTGAAAAAATTATAATTCTATGTTAAAATAAAGAATTATACTCAAACATAAAATTTCATATTAAAGAATATAATTTTATCTAGCTAAGATAATAGTCATCAATGATTTACTTTATCCTTAAATAGTTAAGGGTATATGGAGCTTTATGGGCCATGCTGGATTCTACATGTGATTTGTGAAAAAAATCAAATGTTTCCCACCCTATAACGCACTTTTTGTCAAATTATGTTCCATTTAAATTCATTGAAGAATGTAAGAATACATTAAATACATTAACCAAAATCATAATAATATCCCTGATAATCAGTTCACTTGATTGGGATACGGAATTTTCATTGATGTGTGATGCTAGTAACTTTTTTGTTGGATCAGTTTAACGCAACATGTTAGTCACATATTCTATCTTATCTATTATAGTGGCCACACAATTAATTAAGCTCAAATAAACTACACAACATTTAATAAATAACTCATTGTTTTTGTGTATTATTTAAAATAATTATGTTCATATATGATCTTTCCCAATGTGATTGTGCACACCGATCATGCTTACCTAAGTTGTTTAATGAAAAAAATAATTTCAATAAAAGGATGATAAGGTGTATCCTTCTTCTCTAAGAATTCTATATTTCCATCAAGGATACTAAATTCATGATAAATGTGATCTCTAGTCATTTATCCCAACTTCCTTAGCCAATAATCAGGGGTGATGATGATATCGACATCGAAGTCGATTTTCCTGATGAAACCCTTTTCAGTATAAACGTACAAATGTGCTTCTTCGATGTTGATAATTATCTCTCCATGGTATTTTTTTCACCATGATTTCTCCTACCAATAATGAGGATGTTTTTTTTTTGCCGAAGGGAAATGTTACTATTGGGTTGAGGCACTCATGATCAAGAATTGAAATGGTGAATTTTTACATCATTTTAATCTCGAAAATGAAATCAGAACTGAAATAGAATTGTTTTATACTTCAATAATGGGATGACATAAAGAAGCCTTGTGAACTATAGTAACGATTATACATTGTGGACTTTCTTGGCCCACTCTACACAAATACACAATGGACTTTTTTCAAAGTTGTGATAGGTTCTAACGAATTGGAACAACTGGAAAATGAAATGAAATGTCTCATACCCTAATCAAGAAATTTGAAATCTTTTACATGTGGGGAATAGATTTCACGGGACTATATTTAAATTCACACGGAGAGTACTATATTCATGTTCACGGTGTCTGTGTATAAATGTGTGTAGAAGTTGAAGCCACGTCACATGACACAACAAATTTAGTCATGTATTTAATATAAAATAATGTGTTATCAAGATTTTGATTTCCTAGATTAATCATTAGTGATCTAAGAACGCATTTTATCAACTAGTATTTTAAAGGACTGTTGGTAAAATATGGAATCTTCTATAACATGGGAACTCGCTACCACCGACAAAAAAATAAAAATGTCATATTTCCAAAAAGTTAATTCAAACAAATCATATTGAAAAATGTCAAGAGAAGTCTAGTGACCTGAGTTCGAAATTGGATAATTCACTATGGGCGTACCACACTGCGTACAAAATACCCATTGGTACAACATCGTTCATATTGGTTTATGGGAAATTTTTTCATCTTCAAATTGAAATACAAAATCACTCATACTATGAAATTAAGAAGTTAAATTTTGATTCGTTTTATGCTTTAGAAGCTCGAATGTTGAAACTAGATGAATTGAAATAAATCATAAATTATTCATATGAATTTAACAAGATCTTCAAAAAGGAAACTAAAAAATAGAATGATCAATGCATTAAAAGAAGCATCTTTAACCCATAAAATAAGGTCCTCTTATTCAATTGAATATTAAATTTGTTCCCAGGGAAGCTTAAATATAGATGGTACGTCCCTTAAAAATTCATTCATGTTTTCCTCTATGGGACCATTGAAATTGATAAGGATGGTGGACCACCCTTCCATGTTAACGTTCACTGATTAAAAATCATAGAAGAACCCTTCTATGAAGGCTTTTTCATAAGCCTAAAATTTATCTATGCCTTAAGGATGAAATATCTCAATGTTAAAGGAGAAGATGAATGGGAGGAATCCCAAGGTAGGTGTTCTTAGAGTATATTTTTTTTTAATAGCCTTAGGAAATCATAGAATTTTCCTGGAGATAATGTCCATGGTTTGTACCAAGGCAGAGAAAAAAATTTCAATTACACATCGTGTAACACTATTACATGACATGTATCTTTTTCATCCAAATATTCAAAAAACACATCATTACACAATGTAAAACATAGTTACACGACATGTTATCCCTTGGTCTAGGTTTTGAAAAATAATTTGTGAACCTAGGGTTCACGACCCGATACTTTGTACCCTCCCCCAACCTTCTTCCTTCCTCCCATGAAAAAAAATCACCCTCTGTCCCCTTCCCTCCATAATGCCTATAAATCACCCTCACTCCCCTTTTCCCTTTCTAAAGAGATCCCTCTTCAAGACCCCTCCCTCCACTCTTCCTCTCTCAGTCACACATCTCGCACGCCTATCTATCATGACCATGCAATCCAAACCCCCTCTCATCCTCCATATCGTCCATGAATCACTCTCATTCCCCTACATACAATTCCATGAACCCCTAACATTTTTTCATGATCTCAAACCCTTATCCCTACTCCAGGTATGGAATGTACAAAACAATTGCACCCTGGACCATCAGAGTCATAATTGAACTACAACAGTCAGATTCCAGCAAAACTCAAATGAGGTGCCTCACCTCCGACACCCTCACCACCATATGGAGCATATCATCCACCTCCCATTATAATAAATTCCAAAATATCTACCTAGGATGTCTCCTAGATTAGCTCTGATGACTCATCTTGGGATGAAAATCGACATTTTCACCCAATTCTATGATTCCCAAACCCGAAGCACCACATCACCCTCAACCAGCTATAGGAGAAGCCTATTAGGGGAAACATGACCCTCAATATGGCTATTATCATGTACCTAATAATCAGTGATGTGATCCTTGAGATCCTCCATTACAAACATATCTCTTTCATTATTGAGGTATGTGAGGAACCATACTGAGATTTGTTCTTAGAGCTCCTTTCTATGTATTAGGTATAAGTGGATATAATGTGTTTCCATCTGGGTGGTCGGCCGTATCAGCTCTCATATACCAAATTAAGAATCATCTTGGTAATCTAAAAAACTAGAGTTTTCTATGTCTAATATATTTTTGGAACTTAAGCTTGAGTCTCCTGTTCTGATTCAAGAAGACTATGGATGGTGTTCCCACATTTTGCTCAGATAGATCAAGACCCCATGATCACCACGTCAAATCAGCTAAATAGCCCAACACTACAAATACACTATCAATATTTGAACCATTACTAGTTTTCCTAGGATGAGTATCATGGGAGTGTGAGCCGATTCGATTTCCTCATTTTGGTATCCACCATGGGTGCCCCAACCATCAACATGGCATCCCAATTTTCCTTTTATTACCATGCTGATGCACAGCGGTTCAGAGGTACATTGATGGGTGGATCCTTCGTCTCCCACCTCTCACACCATCATGGAAGGATTGATTATAATATTCCACCAACATCTCTTGGCCTAAGGGATGCCATTTATTTTCTAATTATGCACATGATGCAGCTCCTAGTGAGAGATGACAATACTTATCGATGCGCACCAGGCATACATGCGGGAGTTTTCATAACAGAAGAGACACCTGTTGTGGAATCTTAACCTACTCCACCCACCACATAACCTTCAACACCTCCCAACCATATCCCCTCATCTACTACTACTCCATCAACTACTACTCCACCCGCCCATCTACCCCGCCAGATCATTGGGTTGTGGTGTTGGGCATTATGATGAACATGTGAGAGTTCTCTACCTATCTACTCCTTCCCTTTGCTGATATTTACAATTTCACCACCCCTATAAAACCCTGTTATACTAAATACTCTCAAACACCACTAAAAAATTTAATCACATACTATTCTACCACACCCAGACCACTTACAGGCCACACAAACCATCTTATAGAGCTCATTGAACTACTTTGCTAGCAAGAATACCTCACCAAGAAGGCCCAATAGGACAAGGGGATAACCACTATCACATCCATTGATGTTTTGATTGTTGATCCAGATTCCAGATTCACAACACTAGTTTCGATCATCACCTATCCACCACCTACCCTTACCCATTTTTTCAGAACCATAACTCCACCGTCCGTAGCTGATCCACCAGCCCCTTCTTCCGTCACTACAACTGATCAAGTCGGATAGCTACCACAACAATATGATAGAGAGTGGATGTTTTATGAAATTTTTTATTCATCAATATTATCTTAGTTGGCCAATTTGTATATTTTTTATAATTTTGTGTCAAGGATGGCTTTTTTTAGGTCTTATATGTGGATCCGAATATTTTGTACTGCTACACTTATTTATATTGAGGACATTTTTTTCTCCACATAAAATGTCTTAAATTAAATTTTTATCATTTTTTAGTATCAATGCCTATGTCCACTGTTTCTTCTATGGTTGACAATGCAATTGTGCCCCGCATTTATACTGCTTTAATGAGTAACCTAGCTTGTGGTCGTGATCAAATGTCAACTTAAAGAGATATCACTACAGATTCATGCTTACAATCCACCACCAAGAGCATAGATAACTTTTCTTAGAAATAAACTCAATGTTTGGTATGATCCTGAAGTAATAAATCCTAAAAAACTACCCCACAAGTTGGAGGAACACTACCACATTTGTTGTAGATACTAGAGGAGACACTGAGTAGATGAACAACATTGCCTGATATTTTGTCCCATCTATCACCTTGATGACAAATCGATTATCATTTAATGGGAGGTAACCCATAATTAATAATTATTAATGTAAAATTCATTAGGGTGATTTTTGTTTTTGATTATTTTCGTTTTTTTCATGAGTCCATTTTTTATTTATTGTATTAATCATCATATAGTTTAAAAAAATTGGTTTCCATTTCACTTAATACTGTGCAACTACATATATTTCGGCTTACTAATATTTTAATCCTATGGAATAATGTTTTTTCTAGTTTAGGATTTGTATTTCTATCTCATTTTTCAGGTTGCGCAAATCGCAAATCAATACAACCATGTTTCCTCATGGAATGCCACTTCTTACAAGGAGGGATCGATTCCCTCAGTATTAAATTGTTCAACTTAAATTTTTTTCTAACACATATCTAAGAAACACCTCAAAAAATTAATTACATTTAAATTGTAGACATTATCTTTTACTATGTGTTGGGTATTTTTTCTATAGTTTTACATTTGATACACATGAATTTATTCATATTCTTATTTGTGTAGGAGATATTTTATTAATATTGGAAGAATTGTTTAAAAATAAAAATCATTTTATCCATTTAAATAAAATAAAAAATTAAGTTGTAAATTGTTTGAAATCGATGTTTTATCAATGTTTGGATTTTTATAATGATTTTTGATCTTAGTTATTTAATTCAAATTTACCTTTTTTGAAATTATGCTTATTTTAATTATTACATGGTTTTATACCCCTATAGATTGACATCTTCTATAATAGTTTGTATTCCAGAGAGGATTCCAAGCGTACAATTTGATATTCTTTTCTGATCATATTTCTTGAGTGACACATCGATAATGTTAACCTATCAGAACATCCCTTGAGATCTTATTTAGGATATGACTAAACAAATAAAATTTTAAAATTATTGAAGCCATAATTATTGAGATACTTTTTACAAAGACCCATCCTACATTTCTCCCATATTGAGCAAGTAGTTTCCTTGAATGAACTTATAGGATGCAACAATTACAAGTTGATTACCCCTTCCTACCTTGCCCTTTATGTAATGTAGGACTATACATTGAACAAGTGTGTGGGAATATTTGAATAAGTTTGGGATTATTATACTATAGTGATTTTTTTTGTTTCTCCTCAGGACATTTTTATTCTAAACCATGTATACATTGTAGCATTTCTTAACTGTCATATTCTATTTCAAAATTAAAAAAAAGAAAATTAAAAATGACCTGAGATGTGTATTAGGAAAGTCAAAAATCAAAATTCCTAGACCGATGAAACCCTAAATGATCATATATGGCTAGGGGATGGATCTGAGATTTGGCTTAGATATGACATTCAAAAAATGAAAATGAAAAAGAAAAATCAAGGAAAGTTATACCCGTTTTGAACTTACTTGATATATGCATGGATCTAACTTGAGTTGTTGGAAGAATGGATTTTATTATGCTGTGTATGAGTCATGTTATTTTACATATCATGAAATTCATTAATTATACATTAGTGAAAATCCTTCATTTTGAACTTGTCTCTATTTACCTACCTACCCATATCCTCAGAGTCATTAGACCCTAATTGATGAAGCCCTCATGATTGATTTTGTATTTATATTTACAATGTGGAGAAGTTAAAACCAATGCCATATTATTATTATCATAATGTATTAACAGTATGATCATAACTCCGTATTAATTTCACCCTATGTGATGATAGAAAATATATTTTGAGGTAAATCAAAAATCAGTATATAATTCAAGGAACAGTTAATAGATTTTAAATAAAAGATTATGAATTTGTTTAAATAACTGAGTTATGAGGCATGTATAATTTTATATAGAATAATTATTCTGGAGAAATACTTTTTATACATAAAAATAGTTTAATTTACCTTAATATAATGAGTATTTATTATTTTAAAAATTAATTTACATTTTGAAATCCCTGATGAGGTATTTATTGTTTATGAAAATCAATTGTTTAACTATGGGGGAATTCAAAAAGATGAATTCATATATACTTTTCACTAACATTTATTTAAGGATTTTCAATGATTCAAAATACAAACCAATTGGAATGTGTTGAATTTTTAATGAATGAGGTCTCTAATTTTTTAAAGGGAAAAATATAGAAAAGGATCAAATTTCGCCATTACATGTCATGAAACCTCATTATATTTATTGTAGTAGAGTTTCACAGCATGATTCCAGTCATGAAGCCATTCATGATAGACATTGTGAAAAATAGAAGTTGAGAATACATTACATGATTTTAGTTATAAATACACATTGTGAAATCATTGAATGCAATTCCCATTTTAAAGATAAATCTGGGAGGAAGGTATACATTTTTGGTCCCAGATCAACATTGTAAAATGATTCAAATATTCCAATATCGGATGAGATACACAAGAGATCCACTTAGATTCAAAATTCATATATAAAATAGTGGATTGAAATTAAATTACAAAAATACCCATTACACATTATGTAATAATTATTTAATATATACAGTAGTATGCCATTAGATTTTGGGGGCTCCAGAGCAGACAACTTTTGTTCTTTCATTACTCTCTTGTTTCCTACTACTCCCTAAACCCCGAACAATAAATTTATCAGTTATTTTTCATTTTATAACATTAATAAAAGAATTTTGATTTTTTTAATTGAGTTCTTCATTCATTTCCACACCATCAATTTCATTCATCACCATTATGAGCATCGACTATTGAATATATTTTTTTGCTTTGATTTCTCCTCCCAATTCAAGTAAGTAGTTTACTGAATTATGTTTTATCCAATATTATAAAAGGATTGTTCTTAATTTAATTATAAAATTGAATAATTTTATTTTTTTCAATCATTTAACATAAATTGTTGTTTGAATATTATGCATGATTTCAATTCCACATTTATCCGCATTTAATCCTACCATGAGTGACTAAACCACCAAGGGTAGGGATTGAGATTAAGGGAGACTATGCTCCAAAAAATATATAATTATAAACATGTTAAACCTAAGGTTTAGTTCTCAAGATAAATAATAATTGTTTACCCAATTAATTGAAACATCAATAAACATGAGACATTTGAATGTAGGACCCTATCCTTTTGATTGTAATTAAACAATGATCATTATACTGAGAAAATTTTGAACATAGAATCTATGCGAAATGCATCTACAATGTCAATATCTTCAGAACAAGTAATAGTTACCTCTTAGGAAGAACTAGTTTATTTGACTATAGTCAACTAGAAATAGCTTGTTACTTCACATCCTAAACCATATGATCCTACCAAGTTATAATTAATATCATATTTTCTATATAACCCCAAAATTGATCCCATTCCTATCCTTATTTCTAAATTCAATCATCAAATGTCTAGTAATTCTTTTTTTCCAAAATTAATCAACTTGTGATAATTCCTATGCCAAAGGGTCATAAGACAAAATTTACAATTTCCATCCCAATTCCGCATGGGATCTACACAAGACTATCGCTATTATACTTTTTAAAAGCAATGAAGTTCAGGAAACACTGTAATAAACTCTGGCTGTAGCCCGTGTGAATTAAATGAAGCGCGTGGGTGGATAAATTGTAGAAAAATCCTAAAATTAAAAGGATGCAGTGATTTTAGCCCAAACCAAAAAAATGAAGGTATATAGGTTGTATCCTATTCCTAAAAACAAGAAGGAACACAAGTTGTTGATCATTCTGAAAAACATTTATGGTATGTGAGATGTATCCCAAGCCTAAAAGTAATATTGAACATGATTAGACACCACAAATTGAAAATAAGAGGGTACATGGGTCATTTCTACAAGCTTGAAGTAGGTATAGTGGTTATTATCCAAAACCTAACATGGAATGATTGTCTTCTTTGGTATCCTTGAAATAATATTTTATATGCTTATGTGTATTCCATAAATTCTGTGTCTTATTCATATGTTAGGATTTCATGGTTTATTTTCTTGATTCTAATATGAATAATGTCTTATGAAATTTCAATCTTAATTCCATGATTCATGTTTAGGATCATTTTTATGAAGAGTATGATTTTATAATTTCATGATAATGTTCTCATAACATTAATCTCTTTTTTATCCTTATATATCTATTTCGTTCACCTTTTCTGAGCATCTGAGATCGCCACTTTTTTATGTTTCCTTTCCTTAGGTTATGAATAATGGTTTTTTTCAAAGTAATAAATGGGTATATCTTTTTGGAAAAAATTCATGTTATGTTACCAAGTTATAATTTTTTCCCACATATCCAAGGAAACTAAACTTTTACGGTCCTTGGGCATGTGCATTTGGAATATGATAAATATTCATCTAAATTGATGTAATAACCATGTATGATATGCCAGTTTTTCTATAACATCCATACATTTGAGGCCATATCCAACACTAAAAAATAAAATTTTACTATTTATAATTAATTTATACTTAAATAGACTAATTAAATTAATTTTAAATTAATAGATTTTTTCATAATCACTGAACTCTTCACTGAAGGAGTGAATCACAACAAAATTGAACAAGACAAATGATGGTGGTCCATGATAACATCTCTAAACCATCCAAAGAAAAATCCTTAACATGAAACTTTGATTCAATAATCCAAATATTCCAAATTAACAAGAAAAACTCATATAAATCCATTAGGTTCCATGCATTTGATGAAACAGTTTATAGTCAACATCCTGGGAGATCATTTACTAACCACATGAAGAAACCAATATTTTTTGGTCAACTCCACCATTATTTTGTATAATTATTTCCAAAAGCTAATTTGAAACATCCAAAATTAGATAGGGAGAAATTGAAGAATAAGGGGTACAAGTAATAGAGGATGTCACCTAAAATATATATTGAAATTGTACCCAAAAGCAATTATGGATTATGGGTAATCGATGGAGGATTGGGGAGACCCTCCCTTATTCAATTTTCATATTAGTGGAACTTTGGAGGGATAGGTGACCTCAATAAACCCAATGGGAAGAAGTGGATTTACCCACTTTGAAATAATAAAATATGTAATAATGACATGTTATACACCATAACCCCTTCATCAAATTTTTTTCCATCGGGCCACTACTATGGTGACATGCCTAGCCTTTATAAAAATACTTATTTTCCTAGAGGGTATCCATGGAATTTTCCTATATATTGGGGAAGTCATGCTTTATGACCACTACAACACCATATTCCCAAGTGCTAGGGTGTTGATGCACTCTATCAGCACTACACCCTTACAAAGACTCCATCTCGTAGGCTTGTGCATTTCACCATCCCCTATGTTGATACCCACCAAATGGGGCCCCATATTTTAAAATGAGACAATACCAAGGTGCAACATGCTCACAAAACCATTCATTGATCTGCACTTGAGCACCTAAATCCCCCCCCCCAAGATATGATTTGCATCAAAAAAGTCCATGGGATATTCAATCAAATTGAACATTATTCTCGTCATTGGTACTAAAACCCCAAAAAAATAAACAAAAAAAATAAAATTTCCTTTAAAAAAGAATTAAAATTTTGCTTCTTTACACATACCATGTTATATAATGTGAATCCCACCCATTAACTGAGTTATTTATGTTGGATAGTCTATTTATCGTGGAGTAAGGATTCATTAGGATACACATCTACGATCATTAGCATGAATATATTTATAAAAAATGTTTATCAGAAAACATCAATGTAATTTGTACACTAATTCTTCATTTTAGATTAAATATTTTGCTGGTTTAATTAAATATTGATCTTGGGTTTCAGTTTATTTATTTTTTATCTATCGTGAATAATCACTATTTGTCCCATATAATCCTGATAGTAGTATAAAATCCTTTCCATACATCAAATAATTCATGAAATATTTTTTAAAATAAATATTTTTTAATATAATATTTCAAACATTCAAATACTAAATAGAAATTGAAAATTTTCTTGGTTTACAATATAAGATAAAAAAATATATAATTTGAAATTTATCTAGTTTTATGATATATGATAACCTATATAATTACAGGTTCTCCTTATATGATATATAGAATCATAAAAAATTACACATTGAAATACATTAGTTTTAGAAATATTGTAGCATATGGCATTGGAATTCATATAAATCAATAAGATCAAATTACACTATTATCATCTTATAAAAAATGTAACATATTATTCTCATGATATATAGTATATGATAAAATATAAATTTTTGGTGCCACGTGATATGTCCCTGGGAACAACACTCTTATAATAGGTCATCGTATAAGTTCACGAATTATAATATATGATATCATCAAATATGATTAATAAAATATGGGTTATCTTTCATTCACCTCAAAAACCCAGCAAAAGACAATATAACATTTTCCACTAAATCATGGATAACAATATAAGTGTGTTGTAACATACATCATAGAATAAATTTTTTGTTTTCTATTTTTCCATTAGGAATTAAATTATATAATATCATAATTATTTACTAGTCATAAAAAATAGATATTCTTATTTATTTAATTAAGTCAAAAATATTTAAAATTTATTTATTTTAATGAGTATATAATTAAAATTTTAATGTTTTTGAAAAATTTATTAAAAAAATATTCCATAATTATATTATTTGGTATTAAATTACCCTATAATGAAATCACAAGTCAAGACCATAATCATTATACTAGGTAGGTTCTACTAATGAAGGGTTCCCAAATATTATCTTGCATAAATAATTGTGGAAATGGATAACCATAAGGGTTAGGTAAAATAATCCCATCATTAGAATTAGGATACACATTGCTAGGAAACCATATGAGATAGGATAGATTAGGGATAATATTTGATGAATCCATATAATGGATTTGGATAAAGAGTTAGCCACGAAACTATAAAAGATACATATCAAATGTGATTTGAATATTGGAATCCTTATAGATATATGTGATGGGAGGAATAGTGAAGAGGACTCAATAAAAAGTGAAATATTGATTTTGTCCCACTAATAGATATGATTTTAATTAAAACTAGATCATCATTTAGGGGTATAACATTTAATAAAAATCCACAGTAAATGAATATAAAGTATCATAATAATATAATGAAGACATATATTAAATATAAAAGGAAATTATTATCATCAAAGATGAGATGGAGACAAATATATGAGAAGTAAAAAAACAATTTAATAAATATCATAAGAATAGAATGCAATTGTGAAAATAATTTTTAATAATGAAGAAAAATTAAATATATTAGAGTAGCACCTTCCTTGGGAACTACGTATTGAAGTGTATTGAGAATATTATAATAAGAATAGATTTTTTTAATTAAACCTTCAGAGGAATTTTTTAAATATTATAAAAACTAATGGACTTTCGTATCCTCCCATGTACTCTATATAATTGGGTATGTCAATGGATTGTAGAGATAATGGAATCATTTAGAAAATTTTTCTATAAGTAACTAATTATATAACAATTATTGGAAATATTTTCACTATGTGAATTGTTTTAATAAATATTTATGCCTTTTACTCAATATATTATGGATAGATAAATTTGGTCGAATATATTCACAGTCAATTACTATATTGAAAGTAAAATAGTGAAAAATTTCCAACTATAAGAAGAAAATATTATTAGAATGTTTGATAATTATTCCTTGAGTATACATTCATGGTTAACAAAACATAATGTAGGTGATAAGAAATTGAATTAATTTTTCTAAATGACTAAATTACCCAGAATCCCTAATAGGTTTTTGAGAAACTCTATAGAGAGTCCACATCAGGTTTTAGTGGTTAGATCAATATTCTTATATTTTTAAGGATATATTACACCAAATGTATATTTATTGAATATTATAAATATATATTTGATCAAAATAATCTTAAAATTTTATAGAGCTATTATTTTTAAATGTAAAATAGAAGGATTGGTTTCTTCAATGGGTATTTATAATGAAAATAAATATTTCATGCATCAATTGATCTAAATAATGGATATTTATATTTATCTCACGCTACTATAAATAAAGGTGTTACAAAGAGTTTAAATCAATTTGTACATGCCCCCAAACCATTAGTATACTCTACACTAATGGTTTGAAGATATTTTGGTTGAGTTTTTAATAAGAAATACATATTCCAATAGTTTGGGAAAACCGTTGGTATAGGTGGTCAATACCAGTGATTTTAGAACTATTCATATAGGTCATATGAAATTCCTAAACTAAAATGTTTGTCAAACCATTGGAATTGGAAATTTAAAAAAAAATAGTAAGGAGTTTTGATCCCATGATCTCCTCAGTATCCTTTAATGACATAATCGTTATCCAATAACAACATTATTATACATAATTAGATTTATATATATATATATAAATATATGTGTTCTTATCTTAAAGTAAGATTTTTATTATTGATTTCTTTTATCTGAAAAATTAATAAATAAATATAGCTTGAAACTACACTGATGGTTCTCCAAAATCATTAGTATAAACCTATACCAATGGTTTTAGATAACTATTAATATAAATAGATGAATGATTTAAGAAATATACAAACTATTATCCATAATTGTGGGTATAGCTTTAAAATATTCCAATATTTTTTAAATATAATTTACACACTTACCTTATACCAATAATCCTTCATAAAGACTATATAATTCAGTGGATATAGGTCATATTTCAAGATTTTTCATTTCTATATATGATAAAACATTTTATTTATAAATAAATATTTATTTTGAATAAATTAGGTGATACACATGGCTTTTGAATGGTTTTTATGAAATTACGAAAGAACTATATCCCACCATCATTAGTGTCATATTTAACTAATAATGTGTTATTTCTTGAAAACTGCACCAGACACAAATAGTATTATATCAGATATGAATAGAAATTGTTGATTTGTTTTATTTTACCACTTGATTGAAATAAGAGTTTTTTCTTAAAAAACTTTCTTCTCTTATAATGTTATTATTGAGAGAATATAATTTCAAATAGAAAACTAACTATATATTTTCACATAGATAAGGGAAAAAGTTAATTGGTAAGTGATTATACCATTCAATATTTTAATTGAACATCACTTATCATCCACAATGATTTTAGGGTTTTTTCTAAACAAATGATGTAAAGGGTTACTTTTAGTTACAATGATTTTAATAAAATATCTTAGTTAAATTATCTAAAATATAATTATGATGAAATTAGATTTAGTTCTAATAAGACAAAAATACTATTAATATCATTAAATTTGATTTTATGATGTAAAGGATATTTTTTATATTTGAATAGAAAAACATAAGTAATATGATTCTAAACCTCACAACTATTCAAATTAGATTTACTCATACATTTTACCAATTTAAAGAGTTTATTAGGAGGTTTTTATCAGATGTTCATATAGGAATATGATAGTAATTACATCAAGATGTAATGAGTTTCATAAAATCATTAAAGGTAAAAACCATATGGTATCTTGTAATAATTCATATGATATATGAGACATGAAATATTTTTTATTTTTTATTATATATTATATAAATACATTAATAGTATATTAAAATTTATCTTGTTATACAGTAGTAATCTCTACTTTATAATTCATTAATTTTAAAAATATTTGAAATACAGCATGAAACGATAATTTTCTTCTCAATGTATAAATTTGATTCATCCCTAATTGATATTCATCATGAAGTATTATATGTTGTGATTAAATTTTAAGGTTTGTGTGAATACTATTATATATATATATATATTATATTCTATTGAGACACAAAATAGGGTTTGTGTTTTGGATTATCCATGATGTATACCACATGAAGTTTCATGCAATATATCACTAATATATGAGGGTGTGCATTTCCAATTTTTTATTCACCATTTAATGAGGTTATAAAACCTTCCCAACATGGGGAACATCATCATGTAATACCTTTACTATTTCAACCTTGTGTCTATGTTATTCATGGGGTGGTTGGGTTCTTTGTTGATCATATGATCAGTTGAGTTTAATAATGAATGGATTTATCCTATCACATTCCAAATAAGAAATTTAGGTCCCTGATTGAGTTAAAATGAATGGTAGTATGGTTATACCAAGATAAGTGACTTTTGATGTGATTATATATTGGATTAGGGGCTTATGATGTGCTCACCAATGAGGGTAAATGATAAATGATATGTTTTTCCTTATGATTATACTAAGCTCAGATAATTGGGAACATATGAGTAGTTATATGGGATTGGTGTACTATATGTTCCATGGATTCATAATTTATTAGACATACAAATTAAATAAAAAAAATTCATTTATATGATAGAAAATCTGGAAAAATTTGTTGGGATGCATATGTATTATGAGGATCAAACTAGATAACATTGTAGCTTGATTATCAATAATAATTTGATAGTGTTTTATAATTTTATTCATCTAATAAATTTTGATATTATTTTTTTATTTCTATAATAAAAACACATGTACATTTTAACGTTATTTTTATCTTAAAGGAGATTGATTTTTATGAAAATTATAGAGTTATTTTAAAATTATTTTAATTTTTATCCAAAATATAATTTTTATTGATATTCAAAAAGTACTATATGTGATGTCATACATAGTGATATTGAGGATAGATTTCCAAAAGTGTTTTGTAAGATATCCCAAAGTATTATATGATGTGGTTTCACAAGTTATTATTTATGGTAAAAAATATGTTGAAATGGAATGAAGTATTTCATGCTTTTGTACAAGTTGGAATTTTATGACTAAAAATTAAATTTTTATAATTCAAACACCTTTAACGAAAATGCAAAAAACACAAGATATATTGCATGCCTTGTGATGGGAATATAGGATTGTGTTGTATTTGGACACCACCCAACTTATATAACTAGTCATAATATACGATATATATAAATTATAATTTTTTGATATATTCTAACCACAATTTATAATTCTCATTATAGTATATGATAATTTTTCCATTTTATTTTTTAGTGTTATTATTCTAGAATATTTTGAATATTTTAGTCATTGATCTTTAATGTTTCACATAATGGAATTATTGGTAAAATAAAATAAATTTTTATTATATATACATTAAAAAATTTGATTGAAGGTTATAAATTTTTTCTTACCATTAGAAATACTCAAATGTTGCAAAACAATTAGGAAAATACTATGAAGGAATAGAAAGCTTCACCTAAGAATATTTAAATATGTTTGATGCCATGAAAATGGAATCCAAGATTGTGTATTATCCTTTTCAATTCAATAAAATCTATATTCTATTTAATCCATTACATTGAGAGGCATTGTAATAGAGATGGAGTTGAGGAGGATCTGACCTAGTGGTTTCAAATAATGACGGTAGTATAAATGTGAATAATAAAGATATAGTCTTCAAGTAATCATCATCTTCTCTTAATCATGTTCACAAATGGTTTCTATTTATAGAAATTTGTTGTAATATTCTTGGTGACTATATGAGGTTTTATATGTCTAACAACATCCAAACTGTGTGTATGTACACCTAATTAACTTTTTTTGTGTTTTTAAAGGAGGTCAATGGTTGGGATTCAATGTAGTTTTTCAATAGAGGATGTTACATCCCGACCACGATAACTATATTGTAACCAGACTAGATCTACAATAGATGATAGACATGCCTCCCCATATGGTAATGTATATTTACTATAATCAAGGGTATAATTGGTATTCGTTGGGATACTATTTACATGATCCAACAAACCAGGATCCATTTTTTGAGAAAGTATACTGAGAGTATCACCTCAAGATGGCCTCCATTACACAAAGGATTGAGATTATCACTGAGTGATAAAATCTCAAAATTACAGGAATTATCGTAATACATCTATGTAGAATGAACATCTCCACATATGACGTAATAAACCAGAATAAATAAAATTAATATACCACAATAAATAAATAAGTATTCATGTTACAACCACTAGGTCCCATGATGACATAATAAGTAAAATACTAAATAGGATCAAGGAGAGATAGATGCCCAAAAGTTATCCAAAATGGAAAACTGTGACCTAAATGGTAGTAGAATTTGTACCAAAAATTTTGAGATCCTATGATGAATAGATCCCAAAAAACCAATCTTAGGTACCACTAATCACCACCAACACCACATCCACATAGATCGAAACTAAGACATATATTGTCTGTATAAGAAACTAAATGTGTTATTAATGACTCCCACAGGGTGAGTATATTCATAGACATTATGAATTATGGAAACCAACTAAATAAATACTATAAAAAATCAATCTTAAAACTATACAGATTTGAAGGGAATAATTGGATATTATTTGGGGAGATGAAATGATATATAAAGATAGGTCTCGCTCTTCAAATACAACCACAGGTGACAATAGTTATTCCCCTTCAATAAAAAAAACCTCCATGATCTAAAACCAACATAACCTATATGGAACTGTAGCTAAGGATCCATCACCTTTGGAATATAGGAGGGATACTTATTCTATTAGAGGATCTCAAACCCATTATAATCAATTTAGATTTGTGGTTTACCAACATTAATGATATAGGATCACATGCAATGGGTACATGGGGGGCTTACCAACCCTATTTGATCTTTAATTATAGGAACTCATACCCTAAGCATGTAACGCCTCAACCCCAGTTTCCCAGAGTCTGTGCATTATTTCATAACATTGGAATAATCACAAGGAAATCATGTCCCGAAAGAACGATCAGTTTAGTATTATTAGAAACAAGATTCATACATAAGTTCAACATTACAACTTGAAAAGAAATACAACACTAATTTATTCCATTAGAAGCATCCAACCCTCCAAGATTGTGCCTGAAAGTCACTCATAACTAACTACTTCATATCCTAGGAAAATGAAACATAAGAAATGGGTGAGCTGAAATTCTCAGTATGGGAATGTAACATAGTGGAAGATAACATATATATTAAGCATGGTGAATAAATGAAAACACCTTCCTTTACAAATAATAAAATGAACACTTTAATGGTAGGAATGTTAGCTGAGTAAACAATGCCATAAAAACATAATCATGGGTATTTTACAAGTCGAATGACCACATGAACTATCAATATGATTTTCATAATGAGGTAATGTATAATGCCAGACATTCTGAAACATTTTTTCATGGCCTCGTCCAAGACATCCCAAAACGATTAAGGCCTCGGCCAAAACCATATATCAAATTGGGAGAGGCCTCGACCAATTCCACGTCCAGTGGTCTCATGAGATCTACCGATTCATCGAGGAGCTATAGTGGGTGCCACCCTTCACTTAAAAAGTCCAATACATTCCTCATTCAAAAAGGCTGCAATATAACATAAACATTCGTATTAAAAATTTCATATTAAATGTCAAAACATTAACCATGAACCATGAATGGTATAAAAATAAAACATCTATAGTCAAACATATCACAAAACCTTTAATACAATATGAAATATATTTATCATAATGAATCGACTTCAAACAAGTATGAAATCTCTCAAAGGATGTTGACATAGATGAAATCAAAACTTTTTGAGATAAATATCTCTTTCTTTTTTGAAATATTTTAAAGTTACATAATTATAAAGAAAATATTTATTTTGAAAATATTCTTATAATATTGTAAGTGATGCTTTGACGATGTTATAACGACGGATAACAACCACACACACCATATAAGTTAAAAAATACATTCTTACCGTAATTTTGTCGAAAAGGTCGTAAAGTACCTTGTTTGGAAAACGATTGAAAGATTATTTCCAAAACATATAAGTTAAAATAAGGGTATAAATGTCTTTAAACTATTGTATATTAAATAGTAAAAATGTTTTGAAATATATTTTTATTAAACATGGATGTGAATGATAATGAGGTCTTAGAAGATATTTATGTAAAAACAACATCGGATAATAAAGATATTGTGAAATTAACCCTTACCTTGTAATTTTCCTTAGTCTACGGTACGTTAACCTCCTGTATAATAGTTAAATAATTTTTATTAAATTATACAGGAACAATATACATAAATTTGATATCATATATGATCTTCTAATATTGATTTTTTAAGGATATTTCAGTATTATCAACATTTTGGGTGTTAACTGATTCGTTTTCCTATAAATTATTTATTACGAAAGTAATTGTTGTTATGGATATGATGTATATTGTTCATATTTATAAGGATATTATGTATTTATAAATTCTTTTTAATCATCAAATGAAAATTAGTCTTGAATGGATACATTGGGGAATTAATCTCATCGTGTTCGTGGAGACGGTAATCTGTACGTACGCAGGAGCGAGAATATCATTCTTTTGATATTAAAATAATATATAATTGGATGTTATATCATATATAATGAATAATTAGAATATTATATTCATTATTTACATCATTTAGAAACATTATTATACCCATCCAAATGATGAAGTGTCTGAATAATAAACTACACCATGATGTAGAGATGGTAATCTGTACGTATGCACGTATGGTGACTTTGAAATTTATAGGATGGATAGAATAATGAATATGGTTTTAACATTTTTATATTAACATCACAATACATAGAATATACTCGAGTTATTGTCTAAGAATGGAAAATAAAAAGTAGTCGAAGAAAAGAACTTGAAATAGGTGATGAAATATTTACCACTTATTTGTGTTCTTCTTTTTGATTTCATCAAAAGGGCTCCTTAAGTTGGCTTTAGGACTATAGTAAGGCCTCTAGGATGAAGGTATTATGGTGGGGAGGATATTTGGGCATGGTTTGGCTGATCCAAATGTCTTTTAAGGTGTGAATTTGAGAGAAGGATAGACGCCCTTTTATAAGAGGGGTGAGGGGCACCTTATGGGAAGATTGAAATATTAATATATAATAAAATAATTTCCATTTTATAATAGTTCATAAATGGATTATTTAAAATATAAGGTGGTTATGGATCGAAAACCGCTCATCCAATAGGTTTTATATCGGCTTGGGTCACTATATTAACCTTATATTTTAGATTTAACTCTTAGTTAAATAGATTGACATTTACCATGTCTCTTTGTATTTTTATATTATATAGTTAATAAACTAACAATAAACTTCCAAGAGAACCTCAAGTGGTTTATTAATGATACACCTATCATTTTATAAGTCTTCTGGATGAAACATAGATTTTTAGGATTATTATATCATCCTATAATATTGTATTTGGTTTAAAAACTCATTTATGTCAATTTTGACATTAATTAATAATTGATTTTTTTAAAAGTCCTTAAAACATTATTAATTAAAAATAAATACATTTCATTAACCCTAACATTTTATATTAGCCTAAAAAATTACTGAAATTACTTAAAAGCCTCAAATTATATTTATTTGGATATTTATAATATCAATTTTTTAATCTTTCATTAATATGGTAATTATTGGATCATCGTTGTCTCATAAATAAATTTAATTATTTAATGTCAAAAAATTATAAATCAAATACCATTATGTAGGAAATATTTTTATATTTGTATTGAATATTTATATTCAAATTTATATTGTGTTTAGCTGTATATTAAATATGGATTAGTTATTAAACATTGAATTTAACTCTTTTAACTTTTCTTTAAATAAAATAATAATAAATGTCCTAATCTAAAACAAGTGGACCAAATGGGTTCATATTTTATTCCTAAGGTTGTTTTTTTCGAATTATACTTATCCAATAGAATTAGTACATGTGTTAGGGTAATAATAATATCATTTTTACCCTTTATTAACCTATTTACTTTTAACCGTGGTAAATAAAAATAAGCAGTTACAATTCACCAAAAAAATTCATCTTATTGAACCACATTTTACTTACTAATATCAACCGTGTCTCTCAAATTTTTAAAATTCAACTCACAGTAGCAGTAAAATTATTTTTTATACAAATTTGTAAATTCTCCTAGGAAGTTGGTAAAAGATGGTAAAAGATTGCTAAAATTTATATATATATATAAATTATTATAAACTGACTCCAATGAATTACATTGAAATTATATAGGTATTATTTATCTATTCATACCTAAAAAATTTAAATTAAATAAATAATTATTAAAATAAAAGTTGGTTATAAACAATAATTCTATGTTTTTCACTATTCATAAAAAATTGAATGTTTTTAGAAAAAATACCATAAATTCACCCTAATATAATTTTATTTTCCTAATCAAAAAATGAAGCCCAATTTTAAAGAGAAAATTTATAAAATTTCAAAAATTTAGTATTATTATTAATAAGGGATAGTTTGATTGGTTGCGGTGTGTTGGAATCTCGAAGTAGCATTCAATGCAAGATATTTCATTATTCAAAGGGAAACGTACTGCGATCACATGGGGTGTTACATTATTCCCTCCTTCAAATAATTTCTTCCTCGAAATTTCCAGAATATTACTGCATAAAAATATTCAAGTGGTTCTTCATCATAAGTTTCTCAAGTTCTCACATCCCCTCTCCCATATTATGGTTTCTCCATAGAACTTTTACCAGAAAAGTCATCCGGTTTCTCAGTACTTGTTCTCTGGTATCAAGAATTTTAACAGACTCTTCACAATAAGATAGATCAGGTTCCAATTCAATTTCCTCATACGTGAGTACATGTGTTGGGTCAGGCATGTATTTTCTCAACAGTGATACGTGGAACACATCATGAACATTGAAGAGACTTTGCAGCTTTTCCAACCAGTAAGCTACAACCCCAATTCGTTATAGAATTTCGAAATAACCAATATACCTAGGACTTAGTTTAACCTTCTTATCAAATCATATAATTCATTTCCATGGAGATACCTTCAAGAAAACATGATCTCCTACCTAAAATTTCAAATCCTTCCTTCGGTTATCGGCATATCTCTTCAGCCTACTTTGTGCTTTTTTTGTTGTGGGTTTGGATAACCTTCACCATTTTCATCATTTCATCAACATGTTCTGGGCCTACGAGTTTTCTTTCACCAACATCATCCCAACATGTTAGTGTGCGACATCTATTTCATTATAACACCTCATATGGTGCCATCTAAATACTTGAATGGAAGCTATTGTTATAGGAAAATTCTACCATAAGTAAATATTGATCCCATATACATTGAAAGTCAAGTGAGTAGGATCTCAACATGTCTTCTATGGTTTGAATAGTCCATTTTGATTATCCATCAGTTTGAGGGAGGTAGGCAGTGCTTAAAAGAAGTTTAGTATCCAGGGATTTCTGAAGTCTTTTCTAGAATCTAGATATAATATAGGGATCATGATCAGAAATAATCGATAGGGGTACACCATAGAGTCTTACAACTTCAGTAATATATAGTCATGCTGAACGTTCAAGTTGTAAATCTTATCTTATAGAAAGAAACTATGTTCACTTGGTAAGACGATCAACAATGACCCATATTTCATCATTTCTTCTAGGTGTCTTTGGTATCCCCATGATATAATCCCTCGTAATATTATCCCAATTTCACTCAGGTATGGTAAGAGGTTGCATGGATCCTCTAGGATGTTTCTTTCAAGAGTTCACTTGTTGACAAACCATACATCTTGAAAAAAATCAGAATTATCCCTCTTCATGTTGTCCCGCCAAAAATATTCTTTCAAATCTCTATACATCTTAGTCCTACCTGGGTTTATAGAGAAATTGGAGCTATGAGCATCATCTAACAATTCATTTTTCAGATCAAGTATATCTAGAACAGAAAGTCTCTTCCCAAATTTCAAAATCTCATCAACACATATGAAGTCACTCAATCTCCAGTCATTCACAGCTTTAATCTTCTTTTGAAACTCCTCATCATCGGTCTGAGAAATCTTTATCCTTTCTAGTAAAGTTGGTTTGGAAACCATTTCAAAAAGCATTGATGTTTCAGCTTCCATAGTTATTCCCATATCCATATTTACTACATCTATATATATAGGATCCTTTTCAACTCTCAATTTGTTCAAAACTCAATGATCCTATCTACTCAAAGCAGCTGCCACCTTATTTTCCTTCCCCATGTGGTAGTGTATAGTGAAATAATAATACTTGAGTAGTTTAATCCATCGTCTTTTCCTTATGTTGAGTTCTTTTTGTGATAAAATACACTTCAAACTCTTTTGATCAGTATATGTCTCACATTTTTCACCATATAGATAGTGTCTCCACATATTCAAAGAAAATATTCGAGTTTTTAATTGATGTTCATGAGTAGGATAGTTTTGTTCATGAATTTTTAGTTGTTGTGATGCATAGGCAATAACTCTATCATTCGGAATAAAGACACAAACAAGTCATTTCTATGAGGCATCACTATAAATAATAAACCCATCATACCCCGATGGTAGGGTAAATATAAGAGCATTGACAAATTTTCTCTTCAGTTCTTTAAAACATTCTTCACACTCATTTTTCAAACAAATTTAGCCCCTTTATGTGTGAGCTTTGTTAATGGGTTAGCCAACCGGAAAAATTCTAGATGAAACGTCGATAATAACCTGCTAAACCAATAAAACTGTGTACCTCAGTTATACTCGTCGATATTGGACATTCATGGATTTCCTTGGTCTTTGAAAGATAAACATAGATTCAATCCTTAGAGACAATATGTCCATGAAATGAAATATCCTGAACCTATAATTCACACAAGCTAAATATCCCATATAATTTAGAGTCTTTAAATAATGCGCAAGTGATTTTCCTGATTTTCAAAACTTTTGGAGTATACCAAGATATCATCAATAAATACCACTACAATATCATCAAGATATTCCTTTAAAAATCTATTCATTATATTCATGAAGACATAGGGGGAATTAGTCCATCCAAAAGTCATTACTTGTAAACTTTTAATGCTCATACTAGGTTCAAAATGCTATTTTCGGAATGCCTTCATTTTTCACACACAACTAGTGATATCCAGATCGAAGTTCAATCTTTGAAAAATATAGAGATCAATGAAGTGGGTCGAATAAATCATCAATGCGAGGTAGGTTATATATGTTCTTTATTTTTATATAATTGATCTCTCTATAGTCAATTCACAACCACATAGATCCATCTTTCTTCTAAACAAATTGAACAGGGGCTCCCCATGGAGAAACACTAGCGTGAATAAATGAATAATTACTCAATTCCTCTAGTAGTGTATTTAGTTCCATTAAATTAATAGTGTCCATTCTATAAGGGGTATTCGATATGGTCTTTCAACCATGAATTAAATCAATGGAAAACTCAATTTCTCGTTCTTGAGGATGTCCAGGTAAATCCTATGGAAACACATCAACATATTCTTGAACAATAGGTACATCCTCTATTTGAACATTCCTTACCTCACCCACAGTTATTTCATTCTCTTCCTCCCCAATAATTGAATTTAGTTGAGCTACTGGGGGTCGATCTAGATAAGAATTAGGTGGTGAAATTTATGCTCTAGAGATAAGCTACTCCTTATCATCATTAAAAATTGTAACCACCTTTTTATCACAATAAATTTTCACATCATGGTCCTAAATCCAATCCATTATGAGGATTATATAAAATTTAATAATGGTTATGACGATGAGATCAGTAGATAAAGAACAATTATATTCCCTAATGGTAACTGATTCACACAACTTTGTTGCAATGATACTTCTCTTTGGAGTTTTTACTGAAAACTTATTTGTTAAATCAAATTGAAAATATCTGATTTTCTTATAAAACTAGGTAGATATAAAACAATGAGATGATCCAAAGTCCAATAAAGAATTTGAAAAACATTATGAAACCATTAAATTTCATTCCACCATGTCTTTCGGAGCTTCAACCTCACCAAAACTGATCGCATAAGCTTAGCCTTGATCCCTTGGCCTTTTCTGAGGTAAGATTCCATAACGCTTAGGACTTATATTTTATAATATCCCATATCCCTGCAATTGTATCATTGAACATTGTTAGCGTCTTTTTTCCCTTAAAATCACCAGCAATATGGCCTTTATCTCCACATTTGTAGCATACTCCTTTTTCTATCAGACCGGCTCTAGGGTGCTTCCTTCCACATTTATCACCGGGTGAAAATTCAATTCTTCCCTTCTTCCATGTTTCCTTATTTCTTTTCCCATAGTGTTATGTAGATATCTTATTCTCTTACTTTGCTTTTAAAGTCGTAAGACTTAGATAATTCTTTTTCTATCTTGATAGAACATGAGAAAATATCTCTGTACGATGAGAAGGATTGTGATACCAATACTTGACATAGATATGGTTTTAAACTGTCAAAGAAATGGTTAATCTTACTTCTTGAATTATGTATATAATCTGCAGCATGCCATGCTATTCTTTTAAATTTAGCCTCATATATTGCAACATTCTCATCCTCCTTTTTCCTCAGACTCAGAAATTACCCTTCCTTATTTTCTGGATGGTCACGAGGAAAGTATTTTTCTATGAAAATTTCTTTAAACTCCCTCCATTCCATGCTGTTAACTTCTTAATCTTTCTTTGTGTTTTGAATCAGTGTACACCATTGATCAGCATCTCCAGTGAGGTGATAAAATACCATGAAAACTTTTTCCATTTCACTACTCCCCAAAGAGAAATATTTTCTCTAAGGAATTTATCCATTTCTCATCCACTAATGGGTTTTTACTCCCATTTAATGTTGGTGGTTGTTGCCTCATGAAGCGGTCTAACATTGATCCTCTGCATTGTGGATCAGGGTGCTCCATATGGGTAAGGTTATTATTCATAACCTGAGTGAGTTGTCCCAGTATGGTGATAAGATGATCAGCACCAGTTGCTTCACCAGCTCCACTATAATTATCTTGAGTAGGAGGGAAATCCCTACATGTATTTTGTACATTGATACGGTTTCCATTACTTAAACTAGGCACAATTTCTATACAATGGCATACACAATATTAGTTTATGAATCACAATACATAATTCTGAACTTGTAAAACGGTTAACATAAATTGAACATTGTATAGATATAGTCCATAATCATAAAAATGTTTTCTTTGAGGATCTGTACACTTATAAACCCTTCATAATGGGTTTTAAGGAAAATAAGAATTACCCTAAACATATCCCTCTAGAGTGTCGTAACCAAGAGTGCAATAAAGCCCATTTTCGTGCACCAGTTCCCGTTCGAGTCTAGCTCAAAGCGGTGTTTTTGGGGTTTACCCCTTGGTGCATGTATTCTAGAGACACCTCTACCTACTCTTAGCTAGAAAGGGATGTATTTCTTGGAAAACTCACAAAATATCTACCTTTCCTAAATTCTATGAAGTTATTCTATACAAATCCTCAAAGTCTATTATAGGATAATGTGTTCTAATCAGTGTTTTTGTAAATCTAGCTTGCATGGTTTTTACTAAACTAACTTTGATACCAACTATAATTCCCCGACCCCAGTTACCCAGATTCGGTGAATTATTACATAACATTGGCATGATCACAAGGAAAACATGTCCCTAAAGACAAATCAGTTTAGTATTATTGGGAACAAGATTCATACATAAGTTCAACTTTACAACTTGGAAAAAATACAACACTAATTTATTCCATTAGAAGCATCCTAGCCTCCTGTATTATGCCTACAAGTAACTCTTATCATATTTCTTTATATCCTGGGAAAATGAAACATAAGAAATGGGTGAGCTCAAACACTCAGTAATGGTAAGCAATACAGTGGAAGGTAACATAAATATTAAGCATGATGAATAATTGAAAACATATTCCATTACAAATAATAAACATGAACACATTTATGGAAAGAACAAGAGATGAGTAAACAATGACATAATAAAACATAATCATGGGTATTATATTCGTCAAATGACCACATGAACCATCAATATTATTTTCATAATGAGGGAATGTATAATGCCTGACATTCTGAAAAGAAAATTCAAGGCCTCGGCCAAGACGTTTAAAAATGATTAAGGCCTCGGCCAAAACCATATATCAAATTGGGAAAGGCCTCACCCAATTCCACATATAGTTGTCTCATGAGAACTACCGATTCATCGAGGAGATATAGCGGGCTCCACCATTCACTTACTAAGTATAACACATTCCTCATATGAAAAGGTTGAAATATAACATAAACATTCATATTAAAACTAACACATGAAATGTCAATACTTTAACCATAAAACATGAATGGTATAAAAATAACACATCCATAGTCAAACATATCACAAAACCTTCAATACAATAGGGAATATTTGTATTATAATGAATCGACTTCAAACGTGTATGAAATCCATCAAAGGATATTGACATAGATGAAATCAAACCTTTTTTAGTGAAATATTTCTTTCTATTTTGAAATCATTTAAAGATATAAAATTATAAAAGAAAAAATTTATTTTTAAAATATTATTATAATCTTGTAAGGAAAGCTTTGACGATATTATAACGACAGTGAATAACCACACCTACAATATAAGTTAAAAAAGATATTCATACATTAATTTTGTCGAAAATGTCGCAAAGTAGCTTGTTTGGAAACTGACTGAAAGATTCCTTTCAAAAATATAAGTTCCAATAAGGGTATAAATGACTTTAACCCATTGTCTAGTAATGTAATGCCCTGACCCCAGTTACCCAGAGTCGGTGTATTATTACATAATATTGGCATGATCACAAAATATCAAGTCTTGAAAGACAAATTATTTTAGTTGCCTTGGAAACACTAGATATATTCAGAAGTCGTAAATTACATCATAAAGTGAAAAAAGTTACAACAAAATCTTGTCTTCATATCCCCTCATAATATCCCAGAAAGTCATTCATAAAATAATTCTTCACATCCTGGGAAAAATAAAACATTGAAAGGGGTGACCTCAGATTCTCAATAAGGATAAAAATATAGCAGAAACATTCATAAATAAACATTAACATTTAAGGCAATGTATAACTAAAACAAAAGCCTTTTAAAATTAAATTTCTGCATAATATGGAAAAGATAAAATGAAATAATTCCATATACTTATTCACATGGATATTCTACTAGTTGAATAATCACTTTCAATATCAATATCCAATTTCATATTGATGTAATGCATAATGACAGACTATCATAACCACATAGTCAAGGCCTTGTGCCAGGACTACAAATAAGATTTTTTCAAGGCCTTGTGACAAGACACTAGTTTGTCTCATGAGACCTACCGATGCATAGTGGAGCTGTAGTGGTCTCCACCCATCACTTATTAAGTCCAATGCATTCCCCATATAAACAGGTTTAAACATAACATAAACATTCTTATTAAAACTAGCATAAGAAATATCAATACATTCTCCAAAAACCATAAAGGCTATAAAAATAACAAATCCACAGTCAAACATATCACAAAACCTTCAATACAATATGGAAGTTTTGTATCATAATAAATCAACTTCAAATAAGCTTAAAATCCATCCAAGGATGTTGACATAGATGAAATTAAAACTATTTGAGAGAAATATCTCTTTTTTTGAAATAATTTAAAAGTCACATAACTATAAAACTTTTACTTTGAAAATATCCTTATTAGCTTGTAAGGGAATCTTCGAATATTTTATAATGGCAGAAAATAGCCGCACCCGTCGTATAAGTTAAAAAGAGACATTCTTACATTAATTATGTCGAAAAGGTTAAAAAGGACCTTGTTTGGAAAACGATAGAAAGATTCCATTATAAAATTCTTATAAAAAGTCAAACAAGGGTATAAATGACTTTAAACCACAGTATGTAAAATAGTAAGAATGATTTGAAATACATTTTTATGAATCATGGATGTGGATGATAAAGAGGTCCCAGTAGATAATTATGTATAAACAAACTCGAATAATGAAGAGATTGTGAAATAAAACCTTAGCTTGTACTTTTCTTTGGTTGAGGGTAAGTTAAACTCATTTATAATGGTGAAATAATTGTTATTAAATTATACAAGAATCATATACATTAATATGATATCATATATGATCTTTTAACATTTCTTTGTTAATAATATCTTAGTATTATCATTGTTTCAGGTATTAACTGACTCGTTTTCCATTATATGATTTCTTAAGTAAGCTATGTTTGTTATGGATAGGTTGTATGTTATTCATATACAGAATTATATTAAATCTTTAAGCATTATTTTTAACCATCAAATTAAAATTATTCTGGAAAGGATATGATGGGTAATGAATCTCATCACATTCGTGGAGACGGTAGTCCGTACATACGCATGAGCGACAATGTCATTCTTTTGATGTTAAAATAAAATATAATTGGATGGTATATCATATAAAAAGAATAATTATAATTTTATATTTCTTATTTACATCAATTACACATCATTATCATATCCATCCAAATAATAATGTATTGAATAACAATTACACCACGACGTGGAGACGGTAAGCCGTACGTACGCACGTATGGTGACATGTCATTCAAAGGATAGAGAGAATACTGAATATGGTTGTATTATATTTATAATAACATAAAAGTATGTATAAGATACTGAAGTTATTATTTTAGAATGGAAATAACAAATAAAGAAGAAGTTGATGAAGAAAGGAACTTGAAAGAATGTGGTGAAAACATTACCTCTTCTTCGGGTTCTTCCTTTTGATTTGATCAAAAGGGCTCCTTAGGTTGGCTTTATGACTAATGTAATGACTCTAGGATGATTTGAGGGAAGTTTATAGAATATTTGGGCAGGGGTTGTCCGAGCCAAAATGCTTTTAAGGTGTTAATTAGTGAGAAGGGGGAGTTCCCTTTTATAAGAGGGGTTAGAGGCACCTTAGGAAAATCTAGAAATATTATTTTATAATAAATTAATATTAGGTTTATAAAGGATAGAAAGAGGATTATTTAATTTTTTAGTGGGGATAGGTCTAAAACAACTCAACCAATAGGTTTTAGACAGGTTTTGGTCACTATATTAACCTTATCTGTTAGTTTTAACTCTTAGTTATTTAGTATGACATTTACCATGTCTCTTTGTATTTTTATATTATATAGTTAATAAACATACTATATACATCCAAGAGTCCCCCAAGTGGTCCATTAATAATTCAACTATCATTATATAAGTCGTTTGGCCGAACCATAGATTTTTAGGAATAGAATATCAATTAATAATATATTATTTGTTTTATAAACACCTTTATGCCAATTTTGACACTATTTAATAATTGATTTTTGTTAAAGTCTTAACAACTTTATTAATTAAAAAAATTTCATTTAAGAAGTCCTAACATGTCATATTAACCAATTAAATATGGTTATTTCATCAAAACTTTCAAATTATATTTATTTTAACTTTAATAATACTAATTATATGATTCTTTCATTAATAATGAAAATACTATATCATCATTGTGTCACAAATAAATGTAATTATTCAAAGTCTAAAAATTATAAATAAAATATCATTATGTATTAAATCTTTTTATATTTCTAATGAATACTTATAGTTGAAAATATAACATATATAACCTTGTGTAAAAATTGTTTTCAAAAAGATATATGCTTATGTCATTTTTGTATTTACTTTAACATAATTAATATAAAGTGTCATTATCACTTACAAATGAATAATTGGGGTCCCAAAATCTACCCAAATATGACCATGGTCGGAAATGTATCAAAAAATAGGGTTAGAACATGTTTTAGGGTAATTTATTATTACTATATTATTATTTGTTTTACCTTTATTTACAGGATTTACCCTCTAACCATGGTAAATAAAATATTTACAGAAGTAATTATTAAAACTATCTAAAAATAAAAGTTACCTATTTACACAATTTTTACCTCCTGATTATAAATATGGAATCCATTTTTAAAAATTCAAAACACAAAATTGGCAGAAATTAATTTAAAATTAATTCCCACTGTCAAAAAAATCATTTTTTTAGAAATAATAACTATCAAAAGATTGGCACTTCCTTATGTCTATTTTAAATGTGAAATTATTTCCAATGACTAACATTTTACTAAATGGTAAAAATATATTCTAAATACACATTTAAATCACTCAAAATCATAATTTATCACTATTAATTATTTCAATTAAAAAAGTTGTTTTTAATTAAAATTTATTAATCTTCACTATTCATTAAAATATGATAGTTATCCGAAAAGTACCAAAAATTCACACTAAGCTTATTTCGATATTCCGAATCCAAAAATTAAGTCCATTTTGAAAGATAAAATTAATAAAATTTCAAAAATAAGGTATTACTATTCATAACAGCTGGTTTGATTTGTTGTGGTGTGTTAGAACTCGAAGATGCGTACAACACACGCTACTGTATTATTCATTGAGAAGCATACCATGGAAGCATGGGGTGTTGAATTCTACCCTCCTACAAATAATTTCTTCCTCAAATTTTCTAGAATAATACCGCAAGAAAAGACTTGGGTGGTTCTTCATCATGAGTTTCTCAAGTTCCCACGTTGCCTCTTCTAACTTATGGTTTTTCCATAGAACTTTTACCAGACAAGTCGTCCAGTTTCTCAGCACTTGTTCTCTCGTATCAAGAATCCTGAAAGGCACTTCGCAATAAGATAGATCGGGTTCTAGTTATAATTCCCCATAGGTGAGTACATGTGTTGTTTTAGGCATATATTTTCTCAACATTGATACGTGGAACAAATCGTGAACTTTGGAGGGACTTTGCGGCATTGCCAAACGGTAAGCTACAGCCCCAATTCGTTCTAGAATTTCGAAAGTTCTGATGTACCTGGGACACAATTTTCCCTTCATACTGAAACGTATAACTCCCTTCCATGGAGATACCTTCATGAAAACATGATCTCCTACCTGAAATTCCAAATCCTTCTTTCGGTTATCGGCATAGCCCTTCTGCCTACATTGAGCTACTTTGATGTAATTTTGGATTACCATCACCTTTTCCATCGTTTCCGCCACCTGTTCTGGGCCTACAAGTTTTCTTTCACTAACGTCATCCAAAGAGGTTGGTGTGCGACATCACTTTCTATATAACTCCTCATATGGTGCCATCCGAATACTTGAATGGAAGCTATTGTTGTAGGAAAATTCCACCAAAGGTAAATATTGATCCCACATACCTTGAAAGTCAAGTGATCAAGATCTCAACATGTCTTCTAAGGTTTGAATAGTCTGTTCCGATGGTCCATCAGTATGGGGGTGGTAAGCAGTGCTCAAATGAAGTTTAGTATCTAGGGCTTTATGAAGACTTTTCCAGTATCTTGATGTAAAACGGTGATCATGATCCGAAACAATTGATATTGGTACTCCATGAAGTCTTACAATTTCATTTATATATAGTATTTCTAATAGTTCAAGTTGAAAATATTCTCTTATTGCTGGAAAATTTTCTGACTTGGTAAGACGATCAACAATGACCCATATTTCATTGTTCTTTCAAGGAGTCTTTGGTAGTCCCATGAAAAAGTCCACCATAATATTATGTCATTTCCACTCTGGTTTGGGAAGAGGTTTCATGACTCCTCCAGGATATTGCCTTCCAGCTTTCACTTGTTGACAAACCATGCATCATGACAAAAAATCAAACATCCCCCTCTTCATGTTTTTCCACAAAAAATGTTCTTTCAAATCTCTATACATTTCAGTGCTCCCAGAGTGTATATAGAAATTGGAACTATGAGTATCGTCCAACAATTCCCTTTTTAGATCAGGTATATCTTGAACACAAAGTCTCCTCCCAAATTTCAAAATTCCATCTCCATACATAAAGTCACTCAATATCCCATCATTCACAGCTTTAATCTTCCATTGAAATTGTTCATCATCGATCTAAGAACACTTTATCCTTTCCAGTAAAGAATGTTTTGCAACCATTTGAAAACGCATTAATGTTTCACCTTCCATGGTAATTCCCATATCCATATTCACTAGATCAATGAAAATAGGATCCATTTCAACTCTCATCTGGGTCAAAACTCCATGATTCTTTTTGCTCAATGCATTTTCCACCTTATATGCCATCCCCAGGTGGTAGTGTATCGTGCAATAATAATCCTTGAGTAGTTTGAGTCATCTCCTTTTCCTCATGTTGAGTTCTTTCTGTGATAAAATATACTTCAAACTCTTGTGATCGGTATATATCTCACATTTTTAACCATAGAGATAATGTCTCCATATCTTCAAATGAATGGTTACAGTAACTGACTCAAGATCAAGAGTAGGATAGTTATTCTCATTAATTTTTAACTGTCGTGATGTATAGGCAATAACCCTATCTTTATGCATAAGTACCCAACTAAGTCCTTTCTTTGATAAATAACTATAAATAACAAACCCATCATTCCCCAATAGTACATTCAATATAGGATAATTGAAAAATATTCTCTTCATTTATTCAAAACATTCTTCACACTCTTTTGTCCAAACAAATTTAACCCCTTTACTCATGAGCTTCGTTAATGGGTTAGCCAACCGGGAAAAATTCTAGAAGAAATGTCAATAATAACCTGCTAAACCAATAAAACTGCGAACCTTAGTTATACTCATTAGTGCTGGCCATTATTGGATTTCTCATGTCTTAGAAGGATAAACGGAAATTCCATCTTTAGAGATAATATGGAAAAGCAAATAAATCTCGTGAAGTTAGAATTCACACTTGCTAAACTACCCATATAATTCATGTCTTCTCAGAGTCTTCAGGATAATGCACAAGTGATTTTCATGATCTTCATAGATTTTGGAGTATACCAAGATATCATCAATAAATACCACAACAAAATCATCAAGGTATTCCTTGAAAACTCTGTTCATTAGATCCATGAATACAGAGGGAGCATTAGTCAATCCAAAAGGCAATACTGTAAACTCGTAATCCTCATTCCTGGTTTGAAACGCTGTCATCAGAATGTCTTCCATCTTCACCCAAAACTGATGATATCCAGATCGAAGGTCAATCTTTTAAATGTATTCAGCTCTATGCATTTGGTCAAATAAATCATCAATGCCAGGTAGGGGATACTTTTTCTTTATTGTTATAGCACTGATCTCCCGATAGTCGATACATAACCTCATAGATCCATCTTTCTTCTTAACAAAAAGGATAGGGGCTCCCCATGGAGAAACACTAGGGTGAATAACTCCCTTATTACTCAATTCCACTAGTTTTTTCATTAGTTCAACTATTTCCACAGTGGCCATTCTATAAGGGGTCCTTGATGTAAGCCTTGAACGATGAATTAAATCAATGGAAAACTCAATTTCTCATTCGGGAGGATTTCCAGGTAAATGTTCCGGAAAAACCTCTATATATTCTTTTACAATAGATACATCCCCTATTTGAACATTCCTTTACACACCCAGAGTAATTTCATTCTCTTCCCCCACGATAATTGAATTTAGATGAGATAATGGGGGTGGATCAAGATAATAATAAGGCGGTGACAATTCATCTCAAAAGATAAGGTGTTAGATATCATCATCATCAAAAATCGTAACCTCTTTCTTCTTACAATAAATCGTTGCATCATGGTCCAAAAGCCAATCCATACCATGGATTATATCAAACTCTATCATAGCTATGACGATGAGATCAAGAGATAAAGAACATTTATATGATCTAATGGAAACAGATTCACAAAACATTGTTGCAATGATATTTCCCTTAGGAGTTTTAACTGAAAACTCCCTTGTAAAATCAAATTGGAAATATCTAATTTTATAAGAAAACTGGAAAGATATGAAACAATGCAATGATCCAGAATCAAATAATGCATTTTTTAAACATTAGGAAACCATTAAATTACCTTCCACCACATCATTCGGAGCTTCTACCTCAGCAGTAGTGATAACATAATCATAGCCTTGATCCCTTGGCCTTTTCTGAGGTATGTTTCCCTGACGCTTAAGGCATTCATTTTCATAATGTACCATCTCCCTGCAATTGTAGCATTGAACATCCGTAGCATCTTTCTTCCCCTTAAAATCAAGAGCTTGATGGCCTTTTTCACCACACTTATAATAGACTCCCATTCATTTTAAGCAAGTAACGAGGTGTTTCTTCCCACATTTACAGCAGTATGGATATTCAACATTTCCCTTCATCTAATTATTTCTATTTCCAGAGTGATCAGCAGACCTCTTCTTCTCTTGCTTTACTTTAATGTCATAAGACTTAGAGAATTATTTTTCTGTCTTGATAGCACATGAGAGAATATCTTCGTATAACGAGAAAGATTGTGAGACTAATGATCGATGGAGAAACGGTTTTAACCCATCAAAGAAACAATCAATCTTACTTATTGGGTTATGTATATAATTTGCAGCATGCCTTGTTAACCATGTAAAGTTAGACTCATACATTGCAACATTCTCGTCCTCCATTTGCCTCAGACTCGGAAACTTTCTTTTAATATACGCTTGATGGTCATGAGGAAAGTATTTTTCTACAAAAATATCTTCAAACTGCCTCCATTCCATATTTGATACATCATCATCTTCCTTCATGTTTTGAATCAATGAACACCATTCATCAGCATCTCTAGTGGGGTGGTAAACTTCCATGACAACTTTTTCCCTTTCGCTACTCCCCAAGGCATGGAATATTTTCTCTAAGGAATTTATCCATTTCTCAGCTACTAGTGGATTTGTACCCCGATTTAAGGTTGGTGATTGTAGCCTCATGAAGCAAACTAACTTTGATCGTCCGTGATACAGATTAGGGTGCTCCATACATGTAAGGTTATTATTCATAACCTGAGTGAGTTGTCCCAGTATAGTGATTTTTTGATCAGGACCAGTTGCATCACCTGCTCCACTATAATTATCTTCAGCAGGAAGAAAATACCTACATGGAGTGCATGCATTGATAAAGTTTCCATTCCTTCCACTAGGCACCATTTATAAACAATGGCATACACTATATTAGTTTATAAATCACAATACATAAATCCAATCTTGTAAAACACTTAACATGAATTGAACAGTTTATGGATATAATCCATAATCATAAAAATGTTTTCATTGAGAAATTTTATACTCATAAACCCTTCATAAATTTTTTTAATTAAAATGATAATTATCCTAAGCATATCCCCCAGGAGTGTCGTAACCGAAAGTGAAGCAATGCCCATTGTCGTGCACCAGTTCCCATTCGAGTATAGTTCAAAGCGGTGTGTTCGGGTTTTAACCATAGGTAAATCTGTGCTAGATCTGCCTCTACCTGCTCATATCCAAAAATGGATGTATTTCTCAGAAAACTCACAAAATCTCTACAATACCAAAATATTAGGACGTTCTTCTATATTAATCATCAAAGTCTATCTTAGGAATATGTGCTCTAATCAGAGATTATCTAAATCTAGATTCCAAGGTTTGTAGTAAACATCCTCTCATACCAACTATAACGCCCCAACCCCAGTTACCTATAGTCAGTGCATTATTACATAATATTGGCATTATCACAAAAGATCAAGTCTCGAAAGACCAATTTGTTTACTTGCCTTGGAAACACAAGATATATTCATAAGTCATACATTATATCACAAAGTGAAAAAACTAAGACAACATCTTGTCTTTATATCCCCTCATACTATCCCTGTAGGTCATTCATAAAATACTTCTTCACGTCTTGGAAAAAAACATTGAAGGGGGTGAGCTCAGATGCCAAATAAGGATAACAATATAGGAGAAACTTTCATAAATAAACAAAAACATTTAAGGAAATGTATAACTAAAACAAAAGCCTTTTAAACATGAAGTTACACATAATATGGAAAATATAAAATAAAATAATTCCATTTACTTATTCAAATGGATATTCTACTAGTCGAATAATCACATACAATATCAATAACCACTTTCATAATGATGGAATTCATAATGCCAGACTATCATAACCACATAGTTAAGGCCTTATGCCAAGACTACATATAAGATTTTGTCGAGGCCTTGTTCCAAGACACTAGTTTGTCTCATGAGTCCTACCGATGCATCGAGGAGCAGTAGAGGGGTCTACCCGTCACTTATTAAGTCTAATGCATTCCTCATATCAACAGGTATAAACATAACATAAATATTCATATTAAAACTAGCATACGCAATTTTATTACTTTCTCCATAAACCATGAATGGTATAAAAATAAAACACCTACATTCAAACATATCACAAAACCTTCAATACAATAAGGAAGTTTTGTATCATAATAAATCAACTTCAAATAAGCTTAAAATCCATTAAAGGATGTTGACATAGATGAAATCAAAACTATTTGAAAGAAATATCTCTTTATTAAAATCATTTGAAAGTCACATAATTATAAAACATTTACATTGAAAATATACTTATTAGCTTGTAAGGGATGCTTCAAAGATTTTTTAATGGAGGAAAAATTTCTTACCAGCCATAAAAGTTAAAAAGAGACATTCTTACCTTAATTCTGTCAGAAAGGATAAAAAGGACCTTGTTTGGAAGACAACAGAAAGATTACTTTATAAACATCTTATAAAAAGTCAAAAAAGTGTATAAATGTCTTTGACCCATAGTTTTTAATATAGATAGAATGATTTGAAATACATTTTTAATAAAAATAGATGTGTATGATTTTGAGGTCCTAGTAGATAATTACATATAAACAACCTCGAATAATCAAGAGATTGTGAAATAAACGCTTACCTTGTACTTTTCCTTGGTAGCGGGTAGTTTAACCTCATGTATAATGGTGAAATAATTTTTATCAAATTATACAAGAATCTTATACATTAATATGATTTCATATATGATCTTTTCACATTGCTTTGTTAATAATATCATAGTATTATCGTTGTTTCGGGTGTTAACAGACTCATTTTCCTTTATATGATTTGTTACGTAAGGTGTGTTTGTTATGGATAGGTTGTATATTATTCATATCAAGAATGATATTAAGTCTATAAAAATTATTTTTAACCATAAAATGATAATTATTGTAGAATGGATACGATGGGGAATGAATCTCATCGCGTTCGTGGAGACGGTAGTCCGTACGTACGCACGAGCGACAATATCATTCTTTGGATATTAAAATAATATATAATTGGATGATATATCATATATACCGAATCATTATCATGTTTTATTTACTATTTACATAAATCACACATCATTGTCATACCCATCCAAATAATAATGTATTGAATAACAATTACACCATGATGTGGAGACGTTAAGCCGTACGTACGTACGTATGGTGACATGTCATTCAAAGGATGGATAGAATAATGAATATAGTTGTACCATATTTATAATAACATCACAGTATATAGAAGATATTGGAGTTAATATTTTAGAATGTAAATAATAAATAATTAAGAAGTTAAAGAATAAATGAAGTTGAAAGATGGTGGAGAAAACATTACCTCTTCTTCAGGTTCTTCCTATTGATTTGATCAAAAGGGATCCATAGGTTGGCTTTATGACTAAAGGAAGGCCTCTAGGATGAACTGAGAGAAGTTTATAGAATATTTGAGTAGGGGTTGGCTGAGACAAAAGGCTTTAAAGGTGTGAATTTGGGAGAAGGGGGAGTGCCCTTTTATAAGAGGGTTGAGGGGCACCTTATTAAAATCTAGAAATAGTATTTTATTATAAATTCATATTCGGTTTATAATGGCTCAAAAGTGGATACATTAAAGGTTAATATGGGGATAGGTCGAAAAAACTCATCCAATAGGTTTTAGACAGGTTTGGGTCACTATATTAACCGTATCTTTTAGTTTTAACTCTTAGTTAATTAGTTTGACTTTTACCATGTCTCTTTGTAGTTTTATATTATATAGTTAATAAACATACTATATACATCCAAGCGACCACAAAGTGGTCCATTAATAATAAACCTATCATTATATAATTCTTTTGGCCGGTCCATATATTTTAGGGAATATAATATCAATTAATAATATAATATTGTTTTTAAAAACTCCTTTATGTCAATATTGACACTATTTAATAATTGATATTTGTTAAAGTCTTAAAAACATTATTAATTAGATACAAATTAATTTAAGCAATACTAAAATGTCATATTTACAAATACAATTCGTGTATGTCATCAAAACTTTCAAATTACATATATTTTTACTTTTATAATACTAATTATTTTATTCTATCATTAAGAAGGAAAATATTGCATCATTATTGTGTCATAAATAAATTTAATTACTCAATGTCTAAAAATTATAAAAAAATACCATTATGTAGGAAATAATTCTTGATTCCTAATGAATATTTATAGTTGAAAATATAACATATATAACCATGAGTAAAAATTTTTTTTCTAAAAGATATATGCTTATGCCATTTTTGTATTTACTTTAACTTAATTAACGTAAACTGTCATTATCACTTACAAGTGGATCAATGGGGTCCCAAAACCGACCCAAAAATGCCCACGGTCGGACATGTATCATCCAATATGGTTAGAACACATTTTAGGGTAATTTATTATTATTATAATATTATTTGTTTACCCGTATTTACATGATTTACCCTTTAACCATTGTAAATTAAATATTTACCAAAGTTATTATTCAAAATGTCTAAAAATAAAAGTTACCTATTTATTCAATTTAGACCTCCTGATTTTAAATATGGAATCCATTTTTCTAAATTCAAAACACAAAAGTGGTAGAAATTAATTTATAATTAATTCCTGGTGTCAAAATAAAAAAGCGTGTTTTTAAGAAATAATAACTATCAAAAGATTGACACTTCTTTATGTCTACATTAAAAGTGAAATTATGACCAATTAACAAAAATTGTATTAAAATTTAAAAATATATTCTAAATATACTTTAAAATCACTAAATTCATAACTTATCACTTTTAATTATTTTGATTAAAAAAGTTGTTTTGTATTTAAATTTAGTAATTTTAACTATTCATAAAAATATGAAATTTATCCGAAAAGTACCAAAAATTCCCACTAATATAATTTTGATATTATGAATCCAAAAATGAAGTCCATTTTGAATGATAAAATTTTAAAAACTGGGTATTACTATTCATAACGGCTAGTTTGATTGGTTGTGGTGAGTTAGAACTCGAAGTTGCGTACAACACATGCCACAGTATTATTCAAAGAGAAGAGTACCGTGGAATCTTGGGGTGTTATAATTAAATAGTAAAAAAATTAATTACATTTTTAAGAAATATATATGTGCATGATGATGTTTTCCCAATAGATACATACATAAAAACAACCTCAGATAATAAAGTGATTGGGAAATTAACCCTTACCTTTTAATTTTCCTTGGTTGAGGGTATGTTAACCTCCTATATAATAGTTAAATAATTGTTATTAAATTATAAAATAGCTATATACATAAATATTATATCATATATGATCTTCTAATATTGCTTTGTTTATGATATTTCAGTATTATCATTTTCTGAGTGTTAACTTATTAGTTTTCCTTTATATGCTTTCTTACAAAAGTAATGTTTGTTATGGATAGGATGTTTTTTATTCATTTTAAGAATGATATTAAGTCATTAAACATTATTTTTTATCATAAAATGAAAATTAGTCTTGAATTGATATGATGGGGAATGAATCTCATCACGTTCGTGGAGATGGTAATCCATACATACGCATTAGTGAAAATATCATTCTTTTGATATTAAAATAATATATAATTGGATGGTTTATAATATATACAGAAACATTATCATATTATATTTATTATTTACATCATTTATACTCATTATTAAACCCATCTAAATGATGAAGTGTTTGAATAACAAACTACACCACGACACGAAGACGGTAATCTGTACGTATGCACGTATGGTGACTTTTCCATTTATAGTATGGATAGAATAATGAATCTGGTTGTACCATTTTTATAATAACAAAAGATTATATAGATGATATTAGAGTTATTATTTTAGAATGAAAACAACAATGAAAGAGGATGTGGATGAAAAAACCACTTGAATGAGGTGATGAAATATTTACCTCTTCTTCAGGTTCTTCCTTTTGATTTGATCAAAAGGGATCCATAGGTTGGCTTTCTGACTAATTAAAGGACTCTAAGATGAAAGGAGGAAATTTGGGAGGATATTTCGGCAGGGTTTGGCCAATACAAATGGATTTGAAGGAGTGAATTTGAGATAAGGGGAAGCACCCATTTATAAGATGGGTGAGAGGCACCTTAGGAAAACATTGAAATATTAATTTATAATAAAATCGTTGTCGGTTTCTAATGGATCCAAAATAAATTATATAAAATCTATGGTGGGGATATGTCTACCACCTCTCAACCAATTGGATTTAGACCGGTTTGGGTCACTATATTAACCCTACCTTTTAGATTTAACTCTTAGTTAAATAGATTGACATTACCACGTCTTTTGGTATTTTTATATTATATGGCTAATAAATTAACTATAAACGTCCAATAGAAACCCAAGTGGTTCATTAATGATACACCTATCATTATATAAGTCTTTTGGCCGAATATTATATTTTTATGATTATTATATCAACCAATAATATTATATTTATTTTAAAAACTCATTTATGTAAATTTTGACATTATTTAATAACTGATTTTTTTAAAATCGTAAAAACATTATTTCATCTAAATAAATACATTTAATCAACCATAACATTTCATATTATCCTCAAACATTATTTTAATTTATTAAAAGTTTCAAATTACATTTATTTGGATATTTATAATATCAATTATTTTAATCTCTCATTAATATGGTAATTAATACATCATCATTGTGAAATATATACATTTAATTATTTAATGTCTAAAAATTATAAATAATATACCATTATGTAGGAAATAATTTTATCTATCTAATTAATATTTATAGTCAAATATATATTGTGTGTAACCCAATATTAAAAATGCTATAATTATTAAACATTGAATTTAACTTTTTTAACTCTTCTTTAAATAAAACAATAATTAATGTAATAATCTAATCCATGTGGACCAAAGAGGTTCATATTTTATTCATAAGGTCCTTTTTGGTGGAATTATACTTATAAAATTGAATTAGGACATGTGTTAGGGTAATAATAATATAATTTTACCCTTAATTACCCTATTTACTTTTAACCGGGGTAAATAAAAGTAAAAAGTTACTATTCACCAAAAATTATTTTTATCTTATTAAACCACATTTTTGAACTGATAACAACCATATCTCTCAGGTTTTTGAAATTCAACTCACAAAAGTTGTAAAATTAAGTTTTATACAAATTTAGAAATGCTCCTATGAGGTGGGTAAAAGACGGTAAATGTTTGATAAAATTTTTATATATCTAAAATTATTATAAACTGAATTCAATGAATTACATTGAACATATATAGGTATTATGTATCTATTTTTTACCTAAAATAAATTTAAATAAAATAAATAATTATTTAAATAAAATTTTGGTTTTAAAAAATAACTCAGTGTTTTTCACTATTCATCCAAAATTGAATGTTTTCAGAAAAATTCTAAAAATTCACCATAAGCTAATTTCGATATTTCAAATCCAAAAATGAAGTCTAATTTTAATGATAAAATTTATAAAATTTCAAAAAGTGGGTATTACTATTCATAATAGCATGTTTGATTGGTCGCAATGTGATAAAGTGAAGAAGCTGCGTACAATGCAAGATATTAAATTATTCAAAGGGAAACATACCATGGAAGATGGGGTGTTACAGAGCTTGTGAGGGGATAATGAACATACCTAATATTAGAGGAGAACTAACACCTTATAAATATCATCACCATTGTATTATTATCCTTATGAAAACTATGATCATCATTATTTTCATTAGTATCACATATCAAAATGCAATTTCCATCTATCATTCCCTGGAAACAAACTCAGCATTCCAAATGGGTTGCTCCCATGTGGTCTATATGGGAAAATACTAAATATAGCATTTTTAATTGCGTGATTTAGAAATTTTATAAAAAAATTGTTATAAGAAAACCCGATGATAGAGTCTGAACTATATGGAACACCCTAGGGCCGGCCAAAAAATACATAGTAGTGAAGTGTGCACACGTTCACATAATTTATATCGCCTAATTTGAGTTCATGAACATATCCCAGTGACTCTAGCATATTCATGTGTGATTATGCACTATGAATCGGGTCCAGTCAGTAAAAACTAGCTTTCCCACCCACCCCACCCATCACTGGCTAAAGAAGGGAATGTAGATCTATATGGGTTGGCTTGCATGCCTATACTACATGGCTAGCTGAGATGGATATCCCAATCATATCTTTTGGATGGAAGGAATATCTAGTTACCCCACACTAATGGGACCTTCCCCATCAAAGGTGATTACACTTCCATTTCCTCTTGGGTGTTTCCCTCTCCGAACATAGTGGAATGAGTGGGTTGTTTATTATAAGAATGATAAAAAATTTGAGGCCAACTCCATCATGTTCCTTCAATTTAAATATTGTCCATCCATCTAGGTTTGCGCCGCTAACCACATCAGTGCCTATCCCACATCACAAGAACCACCATCCATGAAGGGGGTCAGTCTTCATCTTCTCATATATTGGGATTTCTATTCCCACACCATCTCATCAAGCCTTTTCACATCATGTCACCGTCTCTCTTGAGGATTTACCACACTACCCCAACAATCGTCCAATGCTAGGGATCTCTACCAATATTTTTATATCAGATAAATGAATTAGATATGAATAGAGATGATAAATTATATGGGAGAGATAAAAAATGTATAATTTCAATTCCTCTATCAATCAATTCAACCACAATAAACAAGGTTTGGGTGTGGAAAAAATATTATCATAATAATCAAAATATTTATTCTCCCTATAATTCATAATGATCAAGGATATTTATTTCCAAATTAATGCACAATGATCTATATTTATTTTTTGTTCTCTAATTATGAGGAAAATTTTTTCCTTAGCAATTCACATGAATAGGATTAAAAAAAATTTATTATTTTTTAAATATCAGGTGTAAGTGATGGTTGAAACATTTATTCAGCTCCTTACAAATTTACAAAATATTTTTTAAAATATTCAAAGGGTTATATAAAACACCATTAGTCGATACATGTTATTCAACTTAAAGGATTTATTCCAAAAAATATATCAATGTAGTCAAAAATAGGTGAGGGTATTGTTCCTACAACTGGGTTTCATGCTCCTAAAAGTTATTATAAATGTTTAAATGATAATTAAGGGAACAAAAAGTAGTGGAATATCCAATCCACTATGAGTAATATCTTTCTAGTCATTAGTCTCTACTGGGTACATCAATAAAGTCACTGTGTCCTAGATTTCTATCTCAACTATGGCAGTAGTATCTGATGGAATGTGCACATATCCCCTTATATTTAACATGTACAATATATATTACACTCATTATAGTTATGATGGAACTTTAGGTGGTTTTCTACCTCACCCACCAAACAAAATATCTTGATTGAACTAATGAATCATGGGTATAGCTTACAACCCCAAAATATCTCCCAAATCCTCCTTATAGAGAGGCCCTAAAGAATAAAAAATATCCACCTGTAACTCTAGAGGCCCCCATAATCTGTTTTTATATGAATTTAATTATCTTGGAGTGGTTTTCCTCTTCTCTCAGATAACATGAACCTTCTCTATCATTACCCACACCAAATATGACCTCATAAAATATGATTTCATTAACTCCACATAGTATAGGGGTGATTTAAAAGGACTATTATAAAGTTCCTCTATGTTTACCAAGACAACATTAGAGTGATAACATTTTTTATAATAGGAATCTCCCAAATTATGGTTATCCTCCCATATATAGTTTACCTCCACGAAAGCCACCCTCGTTATATCCTTGAGAACCAGAATGATTTTCTCATTGTATACATCCTTCAATGAATAGAACACTATTCTCACTGACATATGGGTCTAAAAATACTCTTTCAAAACACTCTATAATCATAAGTTTAACCAATCATAATGGTCATAAATGATCATTAATTATATTATATGTAGTCTAAATATCATATCTATGTATATGTACCTGAATCAGAAAACTTAACACTCCTCTATAATAGTAAGGATGTGGGCCAACATAGTTAGTCATTCAATTATCAATGAGATAGAATCGTTAATTAATTTTAATCGAGGAAGTTTAATTATGAAATATGTCAATATTTCATCCTAATTAAACTATAGAACCTAAAGGGGTTAAGCCATCCCGGTTGTGACATGTTTCCCTACATTTACATTTTGATAGGGGAGGCATAAAAGAAATAAACTCATCAGCCCTCCACTTTATCCATTCCCACAAAAACTGTCATCAAATGTCCTGGTACATCATTTCAAATCTTATATACATTTACAAGAATGAATTTATGAACTCCCAGAGCACCTCCTCATATTTTGAAACTATTACTACCACCCATCCTCGGATAAGGATGACATGTTCCCAACATTTTTAATATTAATTGATTAAATATATTATGAATATTAAACAATAAAAATATAACAATAGACATCCCCCATTTGAGCTTCCCGCATACTATAAATAAGAAGTGGAGTCAAAAAACATCGCTTATAAATGGAACACATGTCCTCCATGCACCAAGGAAAACTATAATTAATCCAACAAATTTTATTCCTCCTACAATAACTAATGATGATATTTCTTGATAAGTATATAACCTTGGGTAATGTTATATCTGAGTGTTTAATGCTATTTACGGACCATGAATCATTAACAATGAAGGCACTGCCTTCTTATATTTTTTCAGAACACTACCACTACCACCTCAAAGTTATGTGTTTCATAATTCTTCTTTATGGGTATCATCATTATAAATACATTGTTAATGACTACATGCCTATAAAATGTCAAACAAATAAAATATATATTAAAGGAATCCCAGCACACCACATACTGAAATCCTTCACCTAAAAATGCAAGTAAGGGGCATTGTCCAATCATATATTCATCTCTTCAAAGATCCTTCAAAACTACTTAAACCAAAAAAAATTGGTTAAACCATTAGATAATTGGTGGTCATGGTTCCATAAATCACAGTGAAAATATTAAATGAATCATTGATAATATCCATCTAATCCTATGTATCTTTTCTCCATAGACACACAATTGGGTGGATCCCAAGATTACACTACCTCAATATTCAATGATTTACCAACTAATCACCCCCATTTGATTAAATAACCCAAAAATGGGATATATCTAATCCATAACATAAAATTTGAGTTATTTTTTGTGCTATTGAATCATGTTCAATAAAATTATCAGATTCTCAACATTCTTATCCTCTTATGGAATGTAAATTATAATTTCATGAATGAATATGAAAAAAAATATTTCCATTAGTACATTAATATGTGTTTTATAAAAAACATAAATATAGTTGACTGATCTTCACATCAGAGAGAATCACTAAAAACTCAAAATGGTCACAAAGACATATTAAATCCGTCATTGGGATGCCCTCTAAATATACAAAAAACTAGTGATGGCCTTACCTAAGATGAATATTTGAGAACCATATCACTCAATTCATGTGGTATACGTTTTATTCAACACTTGGAATAATGTGTTTATTCTTGATTTTTCACCTTGTCTATGAAGTGATAGACAAAACATAGTCTCAAACTCCCAAACACATTCTTGGTGAACCAAACCGGACCTTCCCATGGGGAAACACTAGGCATAATAAAATATTTCTATATAAAGAACAAAATATTTTCACCTATCTAATATTAAATACTTTTTACCAGTAATGTGTATAGTTACACTAATGTTTATTCCTTAATTGTGGTATAAAAAAATTGTATTAATTGTTATTTATGGTATGAAAAAGTGGTTTGATATTTTCATAGAATAAAATAAAATGTGAACTTATATTAAAGTAAATAAAACTATTTATGATAAGAATAGGTGATAAAAATTTAGTGGTGGTTTATATATTTATTTCATTTATAATTTAAGAAGAACATACGAAATTAACATTCATATTGAGATATGTGAATGATTAAATCCATATAGTGTCTAACCTCTAACAAAAGAATAAAATTAAATTTCAATCCATGCACACATGTTATATATGAATGTTTCAAAAGTAACTAAAACCCTTATATTAAAAAATATTTCAATATTCAATGGAAAATTTTACTGAGGCACAAAATATATATTTGATAATCAAGAAGTGTGGTGTCCCTCAACCAACTTTTCATGCCGATTCTAGGCCTCAACACAAATGGTTGTTTTTTATACTATCTAAAAGTAAATTTAATTTTTAGGGGAATAATTGATGGTGAATAAGGAAAATATACGAAGACAAGAACATAGAAGATCTAACCTAACATATACACAAATAGAAAGGAAATGAAAAATGTTTATGATTGAATTTACGAGGGATTGAGGCTTGAGATTTCAAATAAATTTAAACAACATTAATAAAATGAACTTAAATATATATAATATAATTAAATTTAATATAATAAGAATAAATTTTAGTTAATAATTTTTATCAAGGTACAATGAAACTATTGAAATTTAAACATGGAAAATAAGTAAAATAAAGAAGAAATTTGTGAGGAGGAGGGGTAACTCTATTTTAAACTTGAATGTCAAAAATCAAAAAATCCTTAAACAATGCTTTTTATATTCAAATGTCCCTTAATTAAATTTTAAAATTTCTAACCCCTTTCATGAAAGTGGAGGCAAATATTTATAATAAAGAGGGTTGTTTCAATCCTTTTAAATCTATCCTTTAATGTTTTAAACATAATTGACCCATAATAAGGATTAATTTTGAAACTATATTATCTATAATGTTTTTATTTTATATATTATGTACCATACCACTAAATTAAATATCAATTGAACACATATATAAAAATATGTGGTTGATATAGTAAATGAGACATTGGTGGTAAGATAGACACTTAAAATTCCCAAATGTTATCTTCCTAGGAATTGATAAGCTTGAAAAAGTTGGAATATTTATGTATATCATTTAATTAATTTGTTTCCCATACTCTTGTATATCTTCACTCAAAATTATATCTCGTTTGAATAGATATTATTGAGATATGGCCCAAAACATAAAGTTATCCAATATTTTAATTTATTATTTTACTTCATTTAATGCCCTATTTTTTCAACTTAATCGATAAATTATACCCATCATTCATTTTTAATAATTTATTTCTACTTTTTATCACCCATTTATTTTACTGGAATTTTAACTATTTGATGTTTCGTAATAACAAAAACATCACAGTTGGTCCATGATGCAAAGAATAATTATTGGGTCTTCTTACATGAGAAAAATGTACCTTCAAATGAACAATATAGCTTCATGTCTCATTTTATTGTAAAACTAAAAATATTACAAAAATTATAAATATGAATAATCATGTGAATTTATTATCATAGAATATGTTACGAAAATATCAAAAAACTGTTATCTAAATCGATCAATTCAAACAATGCTCTAAAATTTCATTCAATTTAAAGAGAAGAACATTTGAATTAAAATGAAAATATTTAGTGAAAAAATAATTTTAAGAATACATTTTAAAATATATAATGAATTTTAATTATCAACACCCTTACACATAGTCCAATACATTTCTTTAGGCATAAAAAATCACCTTTCAAAATAGATTTTTTTCATTTTAAAAGATAAAACAACATGTCAGGGTTGTGTGGGAAACCAAATTGATGATATGTTAAACTCAGATATATAGGTTAAACAATTTTAGTTAAACTATATTATATTAAACCCATTCCTCCATTTCATGCTCCAAAATATCGTAAATTTACTCTATTGTAGATCCCTATAAATAATATCCTTGATAAATTAAACCATCTTGTCCAATCTCATAATATAATCCACCGCAAGGATATTCCCAAAAATTAAAACCCTAAACAAAAATATTTTACACTGAATCAATCCATTATAATTTATCTACATTAGTGAAATATGAAATCATTCTATCACAAATAATATCATATTATTCCCATTGGTAATTGACATGGAATCCTTTTTTACATTATACCCACAATTTAGTGCATCAGAATATCGAAATTGTTCTTTAATTCTCACCCACCTCCATTAATATTTGAGGTAAATATTATGTTTTATCAAGGATTTATATCTCTATATAATAAAGTGTATTTGTTGTAGTATTATGTTCATTTATTATGGTTTTTCATGATTCATTTTCCACACAAAATCCTCTCTACTTCCCCATCGTCTTCCGTTGGGAGATCTAAATCAATTATTATATATGATTATTCTACTATATATTTGATTCCTCATACTATGGATATCTTCCATAGATTTCATGCACTATGAAACAATCCACTAACTTTTCAATGTTTCCAGGGTGGTCCACCATAACTTAATTGAAAGATGCATGAGATTTAACTTTACATCATTCAGAGTATAGATCTAGAACTAATTTAAGATATTATTCTTTAATTCCTTCTTCCTATTTGAATAATTTTTCCACATTACAAATAAATTAATCATGAAACATTGACACATGACCATGAGACCATTGGTTTGGTGAAATTGGAATTGTCCTTCTTGACTATAATTGTTTTCCATTTATTCACTATGCAAATCCCCAAATAAGGACATCACATACTCACGTTATTTGATTCTGGTAGAAAAAATAAGAATTGTGCCCTTCTGATTCATAGTTTAAAAGTATTATAAATTAGTATTACCTCCTTTTTGGTCAAATGATTCCTGAACATATCCTTATACACATTGATATACTTACTCCTTACTGGGTTGAATATATTAAAATTATTTCCTAGTCCAATTTGATTTGATTTTCTCTCATCCACCAACTTTGTTAAAACTCATTGGTCCATATCCCATAAACAATCCATCAAATAAATTCATACGTAAAAGTATCAAATAAATGGTAAAAGATATTCTTCAAATAGACTCAACATAACCAAACCAAGGAGTCACCAATTAAAACCACAATCCTAAATCCATTCATAGGAGACACCTTCTTGGATAGAAAATGATCGTGTATGACCACCTATGAACCCTAGGAATCTATATGAACTTCCCCATTAAGATTTTCTGAAATTAATCATTTGTTAACTCTTTGGAAAAAAGGGGTATATGTATGTCTGAATGAAAATTAATGAACCAGTTCCCAATGTCTCCAAAAAGGATACCATAGGAAATTTTTACAGATATGAGAGAAGGATCCTCATTGTTTTTTCTTGAAAAAACATAAATTTGTATGACATTTCTTGTGGAATAGAATCAGCTCCACCATCATGGGAATTCACTTTTAATATGTGATTCATGGAAGAAATAGTTTTATTAGTAAAATTATCCCTAAATCCATTATCCACAGTTCCTTTCACGAAATGGGTATTAGGAATGCTCAATTATCTTGCACACCCATGCATTAAATCAATTAGGATGCATCATAATAGAAAACAATAAAGACGATAATCACACTTAGATTCAAATTTTACATTCTAAAAGAATTTAAATTATTATTATACCTTTATAAAATGGGAATCAACTAGATTCATAGAAACATACTCTTAAATACATATACATATTGTTATAGGGTATCATTAAGCATTTATTCGATCATAAAAACACTTGGAATTACCTAAAAAATTTCCTAACATTTAAAGAATGGATGGATTTTGAAATGCAAAAGAAAAAACAGTAAAACAAACAAAAATTGAAATTAACATAAAATATTTCTTCTTGTGAATGTTGAAATCCCATCTCAAATATAATAATATGACTCTAAATATGAGACAATGTGCTTTTTATAAGTAAATGTTTAGATCTTCATTATTAAAATAATATCATAAAATAGGAAGATTCCAAAAATCTTATAATATTGTAATCTTTTAAACCCAAAGGTCTATTGATGAGATGATCAAAGGTGTCAAATGTTCGTTGAACCTGACTCGAGTAGGACACCAGTTAATGTTTTTAGGGCCTTAGTTTACTCCTGAAGGGATAAAGGGAAATTAATAATCTCATTTTTAGACTAATGGAATATATTTATTTGTTAAATACTTGAGAAAGTTGGTAGGATGTTGGGATCCATAAAGGGGATGATATTTTTCTACGTGAGAGGAATTTGAAACATCAGGGAGTTGCAATCCCCCTCCCCCTATGGAAGGGAGGGTTATTCAAGGAAGATATGTTTTCTAATCTACGAACGGCAGTGTAAGTGGTTGTTTTTTAGATGGCCATAACCTCTATGAGGTTTTTATATGTATTGGAGAGTTATTTGTATATAATTTAGTCAAATATAAGAGGCGTGGGGTTTCAAGAAATGTAAGAAACATAAAACATAAAAACAATAATATCATATTCACCAATCATAGTAATTTTCCCACAATAGAGGGGGATATACAATTTTTACACATTAACTATGATTTTCAAAACCTCTTCATCCCACAATATTGTTTCAAAAAATATATTTTTTTCAAAAAATTTATATTTATAAAATATTATCAGGCATGCCTCACTCATATGAAAATTATATTTATTATTATAAATTATTTCACCCATTAACATAAAAACTGTAATGATATATGATTTTTTAGAGTTATCATCTTCCATTCACATTATAATGTGAAAATTTGTCAATATTTCCATATTAAGATGGATTTGTATGGAATGAGGGATGTTATAACAGTCAGAAAAAGTGGTAAATTTGGGTAAAACGTAAACATAGAAAAAAATGATTAACTAATATTGGATGTTATCGAAGAGACTCATATAATTTTTTTTAAATTCAAAACAAACATGATACAAATGTAAGTGTTCCTTTTTTCCTCAATATTTTGTTTCCTTTATGTATATATATATATATATATTAATTTTTCCATTTTATATTTATTCATTTAATTCATAGAATTTTTTAATTATATGTAACAAAATATGTGACAAAATAATACATCGAAATGTCTTCCCAATTCTCTCTAAAAGAACATCTATCCCCCACAAAGATAATTCTTATTCTTATGTAAATAAATATTAGATTATTATTATACAATGGAAAATTTTCAGCAATAAAATATCATGACATACCAACATTTTATTGAATAATGATATAAATGTCCAATTTGATTCTGTGTGGGATAATATCATGTAATTTAATTATGGATATAAAAAGGTATTACTCATGTTGATAAATAATGTTTGAAAAATAGGTTAGAAGTATAGTTTTCAGAGGCTATTTTAGAAGAAGTGATTCACAGGTGGGTAAAAAATTGTCTATTTGATTTTCATGTAAACCAAATTTCATAAATTAATATTTAGGTTTATCAAAATATAAAATTTCAATTATAGATAAAATAAATACAAGGATAATATAAATTCATTGATGGACTTATAATAAAATCTCAATTTTTAGCCCAGAGTATGTGAAACAATACCTTAACTAAACTATATTTTGGAACTGAATTTATAGATTGATTGAAATAGAAAGTATTGGTAATAATTGGTGATTAAAATGTTAAATTTTAAAGATGAAAACTATTCTATCTAATCCCCGAAAATTTATTAGAAGAATATAAAAATTTTTATGAGTAAGAAGGAATGTTTTTATGCTTTTTATGTTATTTTGTAGATAAACACAAACAATAAAAAAATATAAAAATGATAATGGTGGAATATTTAAGTAGATTGAATGATGTATATATATATATATATCTTGGGAATGATATAAAGGGGAAATATATTTGGAGTAAATGTTCTCCTTCATGGTCTAAAGTGGATGGTCTCCTTCTCCACCAATAAATATATGATTTTCAATATAATTTTTCATAGAATAATTTGATAAAGTGGTTGGTGCATGTAACCTCTCAGGGTGGATATTCCATATATTTTACTAAAAATAATATATTCATTCTTCATTCTTCATATTAAAAACTAAAATAAATGAATATCCTAAAAAAATAAATAAAATCATTGGTTTCCATACAAGAAGTACGCCATTTATTCAGTCTAGAAATAGATATTCATATTAGAATTTTGATTATATTAAGAAGGATGTGGATCCCTTGTTATTAAATTTTATTTTTTCTAATCTTCAATTTCATTCTAAACATATTTACCCTTTTTAATGTCCCTATGATTTAAAAATTTTCCCTTTTCATGTGTATGTTATTTTAAAAATGTGGAGATGAGAAAATATTGTAAGATTCCTTCATTTAGTTTAAAACTTGTGTAATGATAGGTACTATGATCCATCCCTTAGGGACAATTTCGTTACTACCAAAAGCCCGCCTCCCAAAGGTCCGGGGCTAGTGACTAGAACCAAAGGTAATAACCTAAAAGTGGGGGGGGGGCATTTTCAAAGTACATATACATGCACACACACTCACAACCCCAAACCATAAAGCTGAAAGGGAAAACATGTATTCCATTAAGACAACCATTAAGAGTATAAAGTACAATATCAAAGTGAAATGGGCCCTAATACATGACCAAAAAATACAAGCTAAAGAAAATAATGTAAAAGTTTCTCCGTAAATCTGTCTGTAGAAAATGCGACCTAAAGAGTAGGTGTATAGTAGCTGTCGGAGGTCGTAGGAGTACGCCTCGCTTGTCTAGTCTCATTGGGAACTATATAGTCCGGGAACGCCAAGGTCTCTGTCAAATCATCGATTTTATACAAAATTAAATACTCTTTTTTTTGAATCTCATGTAGGGGTGTGTAACGCAATACTTACTAGGGAACCGAAACCACAAAAAAAGACCACAAAGGAAAAGTACACATGAAGCAATGGACATATCAAATAGGTATAACCTAAAGTGTAAAGAGAAAGTCTATCAGTCTTAATGTAAAACATTCAGTACTGCTCAGGGACTCATCCCAAATGTGTCAATGTGTTATTTTCGGCAACTAAGGTTTGTCAGGCCACTTAGTTCCCTTGTCTTTTGGGCACTGAGGTCCGCACGACTACTCACTCGTCTATTGGGCCACTGAGGACTGCATGGCTATTGGTATGCCGGACAATAAGGTTTTCATGACTATTCTTCTTCCAGGACACTAAGGTCCGAACAACTATTCACCTACTCGGACACTAATGTTTTCATGACTATTCGATTGTCAGGCGAAGTAGGTCCGCACAACTATTCGTCTGTCGGGGCACTAAGGTCTGCACGATTATTGCTTTGATTCAGGTAGAATATACTAATCAATTCATTAGTATTAACTCAACCTCAAACTAAACTCACTTAGATTATACAGAATTTACCACTACATAATGGGTGTCCCAACGTAGCAAACGGCTCGTTAATCGAACATACAGTTTGTGAGTAATGACTGTTTTACTGAAATGGGGTTGGTAGGGTCTTGGTCAGGGTCTGACCCGGATGGACCGAACCAACCCAACCCAACCCAGGGTCCCCTGACCTCACCTAGATCTGACCCAGTCCACTGGACATAGCCATATTGGGTAGCATAGACCACCATCTCCTACCTGGACCACTATGAGTGGGCCGACTTGTCTAGCTCGGATACGGCGGCGGTCATCATGACTGCTCCCAGTCAACACAACGAGTTCTTTGCCAGGACCTCCTACTATAGTCCTATTGGAACATGGTCCTCCAACCACATGATGTGGATATATTCCTTGTCATTGGAGACCCCGCCTCTCAACATTTCTAGCATGCCTTGTCCGCCACCCTATGACCAATGCTGCAGGGACCTCCACTACTATGGTGCACAACCTCCCACATGCAGTTGCTACTGGTCTCTTCAGTGGGCCACGGGGTCCACTCTGGTGGTCCATTTTCCAATACAAGGGTACCTCTATAATTCATGATTCTTCTTCGTTACTGAAATGGGTTCAATGGTTCTTTTCCATCAATCTATGGGTTTGGTCATGAAGAACTCATGAAAACCCATAACAGATTAATCCAAGCCTTATTTATTTCATCCCAAACCCACCGCGTTAGAATAAAAAACCTATGGGGGAGTGTTTTAATTATTCTAATGTGGATAATCCCAATTCCAAGCGACGAGATCAAAATACTCCCTCCAACACATGCATGATCCTTCAATCATTCTGTTTTTCGAATGATTCACATTCGTCATGGATATTTGAAAATAGGGATTTCAAATTAATCATCGACACCCTACCTAAACATTGGATGATTAGTTGGTGAAGGGTGAATCCCACATCCGTTGTCTGTGAAACTGTCGATGTCTGGTCTGAACCCATTTGTTTATAGGTTGTCATTCATCGTTCTCCTTCTATCACCACTCGTCGTTCTCTAATGAATTCCTCAAAGGTCTCTGAGCATAGTCTTGCATTCTGCAAAATCCTTGGATACTTGATATTTAATTAATTAGTGAATGCATTTTAGTATTTCTTTTATGCTACTTCATAGAGTCGTTACACTGTTTCATTTATGAATCAATGTCCCTATTACACTATAATGAAATTCAAAATTAAAATAAAAGTAATTAAATTTTTATTTGATTTTCTCCTTAAGAAAATTATTCTATTAAATATTCTTTATTGTTAGAAAATTAAATTTTTCCTTCAACCCCCGCCAGTCGAGAGTAAGTCTATTCATAGTTAAATTCCTCATTTCAGACCCAATGTTACACTCAAAATTTTAATACCAGAACCTATTTAGTAAGTTCTATAACCGCTCACATGCTATATTTACAATAAGCTTAAAAATTTTCAAACAGCTATTTCAGGATCATTGGGCCTTGGAATCAAGTGTTTTCTGTGTGCCCGATCTCTATATAATCCCATATAATTTTAATAAAAATCATGGAACTCAGGGACAATACAATAGATTTGACCAATTACTAGATTTTTATTCTTGGTTATTCATGTTAATGTTTTTGTTTTGGTGTTTCAGTTATTTTTGGTTCATATGGAATGAGATCAAAATACTAGAATCAATTTATTTTCTACTCATTTTCTATAAAATTTTCCAATGTTCAGAAAAATATATCAAACAAGGCATGAGGCTCAATATATTTTTCCAGATCATTTATGTCAATGGTTTTTCAAAATAATGATCAATTTTAGCCTCACTAGGGATCAGTTTTGGTTAATGAGGGAAAATATATCCTAAACATCCAAATCAATGGAACAATAATATCATATTAGTTCTTTTTTCACCTCCCTTCTAAGAGAATTTTCAGAAGAATAGATATTGAATGGTGAGTGTTATAAAATAAATATAGGATTATAAGATGAGATTGTTTATATAATTAGTTCATTTTTCTCATAACATTCTAATATTGAGAATGAAATATTTTAGGTGACATGGATATCAATTGAATTATCAATGTCATTTGTCTTTATAAAGTATGATAATAAAATATACAATTTTAAATTGATAATGAACACTTTGATGTAGAGAGTAGTAATTTCTTCTTATTTTTCATCTTTTTTCACATTCTAATTTGTTTTTATATTTTTAAAATAATCAGATAACTCACTAATCACATTATCTAAGACTGAAAGATAATGTTAACAAAAATTACCCTTGATTGATCTAATGATCTCTCCAAATAAATCATCCTTATAATGATACCAACAAACTACCTTAAATATTCATAATAAATTTGTAATCATTTTACTTATAATGTTTCGTGGGTTACAAGAAAGAAATTCCATTTTTAATAATTAGTTTTTTATTTTATTTTAGTTAATTAAAAAAATTATTCAATATAACATTATCTCAATAAATGACACTAATATAAACTATATAGGATTATCTCCTGTTGATTGTCAAATATTGGATTCTCTTCTATAATATGTTCAATGGAAATCAGTTTGAGTCCTTGATAATGGTACTAAATAATTTGAATTATTTGATCTTCATGGTATGAAGGGTGAGGTTTGATATTTTCATAGCATAAAATGAAATTATCAATGAATTTAATGTGAATTAACCAATTTATAATGAGTATGGGTTACAAAAAAAGATTTTTTAATATAATTATTTCATTCAATGTTAGAAAAGATCGTATGATATTAACATTCACATCGCTATATGTGAAGGATCTTGCTTCATAAATGTTTTATATTTAATCCAAGACATAAATTAAGTTTCAATCTATGAAAACATATTTTTTATGAATTGTTCAAAAATACACAAAACATTAGATTCCAAGATATCTAAAGATTATTAAAACTCTCAAGTCCATCAAATAGGTTGACTGACCAAAACACATTCAATTTAGAGACACATTAAATTTAATTTTAATGAAGCATTGTTGCTAAAAATCACCCAAACATATCTATCCTGGGACTTTGTTCCCCATCTAAGGTGGTTCATTACCGGGTGATGAAAAAATGGTCCGACGAGAATCATCACCCAGCTCTTTTTCTAGAGATGGTATATTTCCAAATTTTTAAATTTACCATTTCATTTGTTTCGACATGTACTGTGGCATTATCCTTTAAATAAGGGTTGGATTAGACTTGTGGGGACTGGGTAATTCACCCCTTTTGTATTACGAAGGAGATTCCACTGTCATGTGGTCCCAACAGAAGATTTCATGGGTTTAAGCACTTGTGCAATATATCCTCCTCAAATATAACATCCTCAGATAGTCTGCAACGACTTTATTCGTGGAGCCAGAAACACCCAACGACATTGGTATCCATCATTCTGGACCTGTTTTCCAAAGGTATGTTCTCATTGTTTGATGATTTAGCCAACGAAAATTAAGTACACCATTGGTCGTGAGGATGAGAATATGGGCTCACCACACCCTTTTGGGGGAGGATTATTTCTTGTTATGGGACTTTATTATAGATTTTAATTCATGTTCATATGTTTTTGAATCCTTGGTTCATTCTTGAAGAGTGTGTCCATGGGCTACCCATGGATGGATGGATCGTCGTAAGAATACATGGATTTTTTGCTATAGAGGTGATGCTGAATTATTCCATGCAATGAGGCTCTCTGGAGTTTATCATCATCTAGAGGGGAGGAAGGTGACTTGATGTTAGGATCAGACCCATAATATGGGTTTCCAACATATCGTCAGAAGGGGAATCAGAACCCACATAGTTCGGAATAGATTGGGCTTATGCATGGAAGTTGCCCATTTAGGGGCATGATTGGGTAAAAATGTTGGGAAGGCGCCCTTTTGATCATGGTTCATCAGGTAGGTGTCCTTTGTATCCTAATTTTATAAGGAATCAGATTTATCATTATTCAAATTTGTGTGGATTTTTTAATCATCCCAAACATCCAATCTCACATGAGTCATTCCCGGTGTCAGAAAATGGAGGATATCAGAGATCCAACCAACCACATGCTTCCTCTCCTGCTGGTGGGAGAGGGAAATCTTTCTGTGGAAGAGGCCAGGGTGATAGAGGATGAGGGTGTAGAGTAATGAACCCTTTAATGTGAAACTACATTAATGGTCTTGCGTCTTGGCATCAGAAGATTATGGACTTACCTCTGTGGGGGGCCCCAGAAAGCGTTCTAGGAAGGGGAGGAGTTTCATCTTCACCCAAAATGGAAGTGAACATAACCCCTTTTACTGATCAGTCTTATTCATTCAATGGAAAAGAAGGTGATCACACTTAATCCATATAATTAGGAGGTTTATGTTGGAATCCCAAAGTTGGACTCTAGGTTACCATGGGAATTTAGACCCAAAGACATTCCCAATTCCCAAACTATTGTGGAGAAAGCCTTTGTGGGTCCGCATACCATGGGTATGTAGACTCAAAGAGGCGTTCTGATGCACCCAATTGTCTGATCAGATGAGTTTGGTGGGTTTGGAAGAGGCATTGACCTGATGCCGATGGACTAGTTCACTGAGGGATTATGGAGGACTGGACAGTAATGGAGGGGTGAGATTGTAACTAGAGGAAACAATACTCGAAAACACCCCATCCTATGTACTGATTTCATGTGCGGGATGGGGGAGTCTCCACATACTGTAGTTGTATGTGGGTAGATGGGTCGTCCACATACCATTGCGTTACATGGGCATGGGTATGGATAACCACGCACCATGTTGGTACATGGTCCGGGTTATTTTCTGTTATGATTCATAGGTTCCACCCACATAATGGTGCAATACGTGACGCTGGGTTTTGTCCACATAGTGATAAACTACATAGAACAACATATTATAGGAGGATCCAGGGGACAATAATTCTTGGGAAACTCATCCCCGAGGAATATTTGATTTGTGGTTTAACCATTTAGGTTTGAGTTTATCTTTTTATTATTAAGTTCCTCCATTTTATGGTTCAAAGATGGATGTACCTGTAGGGAGTATGGTGCGTAATTCGGGATTCACCAGTGATTCATGACTAAAGATGGAATCGTCTCTGAGTTCTTTCATCCAACCTCTGAGTTCCCATCAAGCTTTCTCCATCCGTCCTTTCTCAATTCCTTATGTCCTCCATTTATAGGGAAATGGGGAAATTGTATCTATTGGGCATGAGGCACCATTTTCGGAGGCCCATGATAAGATATCTTGACCTGTGGAAGGCTCGGTCAATCGGGGTTTGCAGAGGCCATGGTTCACGATTATGGTTTGCCAAACCCAACTGATTTTCTTCTCCCATGAAATGCGGTGTTCGTGGGATGGGATGTGGATCGCTTTCGCAAGCATGAGTCCTTCACTAAAGCGGTTCGTGGTCCACTAGGTTCTCTAGCCATCATTCCATAGGCCAGTTATTCGAGGATCATTCTGTGTACTGGTGGTCTATGATCCAGGAAGTCTACAAGCCCTTCCCGGTGATCATATATGGGCCACAAAAAATCCTTTGAAAACATGAATTCCTTCATGTTTGTTCTGAAATTTGCAACTCAATTTGAGTCCATTCACCTTTCTAGTCTTTTATGAGTAATTTCTTCCTTTTATGAAGTGATTTTAGCATCATTTACATTCCTTGGATAAATTTCCAAGACCATACAAGTGCCCCCTATCAGAATGGGGTACATTCTAAATGAAATGGGGGACTGTTCCAATGTAGAATTAGTCCTGAACTGAAATGGTTCACAGTAGAATAGATAAGATCAGTTTGAGGAGACCACACCTATATATAGAGGCCATGTCATTTTTATTTTAGCTTTTCTTGAGAATAAAATTTCTCTCGACTTCATCAGCTTCCTCTACATGTGTGTACCGTGCTTCTTTGAGAAATTCATTTCTCAAATCGCTTCATATGTTTCGCGATCCAAACAATTTTCCATTAATTTTTTTGCGTACAGAATTTTGGGTTTCAAAAACAGCAATATGTAATTTTGAAATCAAAATCTGGATTCTGCATAGGGGAACAATGTGCTGCTTTTGTTTCCACATACCGAGCTTGAACCGACAAACAAATCATTAAGAATTAATAATCCAAACATAAAATTTTAAGTCGAAATCTTTGAAAATGAACTTAATGAGGCCTAAGTTTTTGGTATCCACCTTTTTCAAACCTTTATGTTCACTGACCAATAATCCTCAGGCCAGCGCCTCATGGATGCCTCGCAAACCAAGGATGTACACGGTGAAATGTTTAAGCATTCCAAAGCCATATGATGTGGTTTCTTCTTCATATTAAGTAGTACCTGGGATATGCCCACCACATACCATTTCTGGGAATAGTATGTGGAGCATTATTTGGATTTATTTTTTAGTCCTTTAACCATTCCTTTTTAACCAATATCCAACATCTTTAATTGGACTACTTTTTCCTGACTTTTGGATTCTCCTCTACAAGCTACAATAAATATTTCACATTCCGTCAAAAAATCAACAAGTTGAGGGTGACCATAGTGAGGAATATAAAGGATAATCTTGGAACACACATTATTCCTAGTGACAGCTTCTTAAAGGATTTATTGATGCCATAGATCCAATTTTACCTGCTATCTGTATAGTTTACCCTTTATGGATTTGGTCTCCTTAATGACTTTCCTCTTCCATTGGCTGGCCCTGATACCACTTTCATCCTCTTAGAGGCACCGCAAGGACATGATTGAGCCAACATTTACCCTATAAGAGAAGTCACAACCATTCCAATTCATGATAAATCATTATACCAAGAGGCTCATCATAGAATCAGGGAAACCACATGTGTTGTAATGATATCATAAAACTTGATGTCTGAGAGTACCAATCCTTTTTCAAAATCTCCCAAAAAATCCTAATGGAAGGTGGAGCACCAAGTAGGATCTTTGGGATGGAGGATGTTTCTCAAACAAATGTGAGTGGGCACTCTAGGTACATCAGACCTTTTTTTAGTCCACATAACAGTTGGAGGTGGTGGGATTGTTTCTAGAGGCATGGGTTTCTCTATTTGTAGTCTTCTCCCACGGAAAAATCCTTCTTGAGTGATTGAGTCATTGGTGTTCAAGAACCAACTCCTTCTATTTATTTCATCTTGAAGTGGGAATCATCGTATGGACATCCACCAGTTTGGAGGACTCCGTATCCACAGAGAAGTATGACATTTTTTTCCTAGCAGTTGCTACTAGAATGAAATTGACCATGTATCCCATTTGACTATGAGTATATTGGTTGTGGAAGATAGATTACATGATCAACCCCTCCAGGGTCACTCTCTTGTCCCATTCAAGGCATGGATAGTACTATTCATGAAGGAAAATGGACCCATGCTAAATGCTCGCCTCATTTGAACTCATCCATCCCATTAGTCCCTCCAGAGTCCAGGGTCATATTGGGCTACCCTTTATGTTGGATGATATACCACATGGAGATATGAGCTTCAACCGGATGTATTACATGCGCTTAGATTAGCGAGTTTCTTTTCCAGGTTTTTGACAGGATGGATTTTCCAATCCTGCGTTGTATATACCATGGTTCAGGCCAATACTTTGATAATGGAGGCCACGTTGGCATAGGGTCGACGAATTAATTTGGCTATTCCTATACTCGCCTGGCTTTATGAATTATTTAGACAAATACAAGAAGGTAGGACCCCACATTTCCTTAGCGGACCGTTTCAATTCTTTTATGGATGGATGGTAGAACACATCACATATTATGAATATCGGCCTACTACAAAGGTTCCTCATTCAGACATTCAACCTTCCCTTCTCAACATTTCTATTGTTTATCCTAAGGCTCGAAGCATTATTGATGTGGTTGTGCTGCTGAATAACGCTTCTCGTTTCTCATTTTACCCACAACCTACCCTTTATGGGTCATTAATAGGTGACATGGATGGTTATTTGGAGGAATTATCATACCTCATCGCACTTCAAGATGGGATTCTCAATGCTTGTATACATCGAGTAGTCATTTGTGAGCCTAATCTTTCTTACCGGTTTGCCAGGAAATTTGTGTGCTTCAACATGCTGCACTTCTTTCTACTGCTCAATTAAGGGGAGATTCTTCTCTTTCAATTCTCTTCAATTTATGACTTATGATTACTCATGAAGGTGCCTCTATGGAATTTATCATCCCCAATATAGCAGAGTCCACTTTTCATTCATTGGAATTTGCCTTACTCTGGGTGGACTATTACCCCCAATGGGATGATAAGAGAACCAGTTCGGTGGGTTCATAAACCATTAAACATTTTTCACCCTATATATACCCGCAATGACAATCCAAAACATTACTTCCACTATGAAGAGTGTGACAATGATTCCTTCTACTCCATTCCCTACAGCAGCCAAAACATATTCACCGCATATTCTTACCCTTATTCCAAGAAGATGCTTAGTTTTCCGGTAGAAGAGCCTGAAAGTGGATTTATCTGTACAACCTATCTCATTGGGGAGTGATTTAGACTACTTCCCTCATACATGTACTTCCCATGACCTTAATGAGACTGGCCTCAATAGAGTATTACCAGACATTTTGGATGTTGCCGTTAGTCCTCTGCAGTCGGCGCTAACGGTTGCTTCAACTAAGGTAAAGGAGATCCTACTTCTTCGGAATCCTATATAAGGTCCCTCCCCAATCTTGTGATGAATCATCCAGCCTATAGAAATTTTGTGACGGGGGAGGATCCAGGTACTGGTTCCATGGGGAGGCACAACGAAATGAAAAAGTAGGCATGGCGCTAGCTATGTGCTCTTACTGCGGAGACACCTACAACCAATTTTTCTAATAAGACTGAAACATTTCAGGGAATATTCACTAAGATTGTTTCCAATGGATTTTATTATCAGCACATACACCTCCTCATCAATGAAATCAATATATCCCGAGATGACCTTGATTCCTATGGGGAAAATATTTCCAAGATCAATTCTTCCATTCATCAGGTGACGACCTTTCGAGATACTGTGAAGGAACTAGATTATGTAACGGCCAAGGAGGAAAATTCTCTTGATTTGGTGGAAACCCAAAAGGAATAGATATGGGATTTCAAGGTCAATTTATCATGTTTGAGGGATCAACTGGCCTCTTCAGGTGGAAACTACAAAGTTATCCAGAAGAAAGGGTGGGACCTTAATGTCATTATGAAACAGGTCCATTAAATGGTCAAGGATGAAGCAGTGGAGAGATATTCATTGATGTAGACACTGGAAGGCCCACAGAAATCACTTTCCATCTTTCTAGATTGGTTTATCTGAGCCTTATTGTAGCTTTGCGTCGCATCATGATATGTAATACATTTTAATTGATACTCTGGAGAGACTCTGAACTAGGGATGTTCCAAAATTTTTGTTTAACTCAATGAAACTGATTTGACATCAAATGATTCTTATTTTCCTTTTCATTCCATGTCAATTAATAAAAAAACAAAACTTTGATTAGGTATTAAAGATTAATCCATTACCAGTAAACAAAAATAATCGACTTGGGATGAAATTTTTTTCCTCGGTTACATGACTCTGTGAGCATAGTTCGACTATTGCTAAGGTCTTATAGAACAACCTCACAAAAATTTGTGTCTTTTTTCATTGTTAACCTCAATTTTTTATAATCCTGTTTGACAAGGGCTTAGGAAATATTCCTCAAATTTTTTTTTCCTCCTTATGCGGATTTTCAACCGAACAATATTTACATATATTTTAATGGCTCAATGTTTTTAATGAACCGATGTTCGACTTTTATCCATAGGTGCCTTCTGTGAATTTTTCCTCCAAAATGTTTTGTGTCTTTTGATTATGGTAGCTCAAAGTCCTACCAATCAAACATATTACTGATATTTTATGTTGAATAGTATTGACCAAACATAATAGGGTGGAGGCCCCAATTCAGGATACATTAGCCGAGAATGTTCTAATATCCTTTAGACATGGATTAAATTTTTTTCTTGACCCTTAATTTGTGAATCTTGAACATGCTTGAGGCTCAAGAGATGTTTAAGTCATAAAACAGTAGGAAATAACTCTATTGAGGAAAAATTTTTCTTTTATTGATGGCCATTTTTGTTGGAAACCTATGCAGAGCCACAAGGCCATGATGTGCATAGTCAATTAAACGTGTCTGCATGACACTGGCCTTCCATCTTTGATGGCATTGTTGGGATTTGAAACATATTGAATTTATTTTTATGTTGTGAGAAATAGTGTGAGGCTGGTATGGGTAATGGTGTCAGAAAATATTGGGGACATTTATATCTTTTGAGTGGGAAACAGTTCTTACATGGTTATTACTTGTGTGAGGGAGAGCTGTTGAATGGTCAATTCAGTTAGAAGTATTTTTTATGTCAAGGGAATTAAGAAAGAGGATGGTATGTAAGTCATTATCCATAATTTTTCCAAATCCAGCAGTGTGAAATGACATGAATTCCATCCAAGTGTACATTAACTATAAATGACTCTCCTGAGAACGAATTGTCCTTTTATTGACTACCATTTTGTAAGCAGTATACTCATAGCCTCAAAATGATGATGTGCATTGTCAAACAAAGGTGGTAACAAGACTCTGGCCTTCTATCACTAATGTCTATGAAGGATTATGGAGATTGGGAAATTTTGGAATACCATATTTTACCTTTGATAAGGGTTGTACCTAAAAATAAAAAAGAGGGAATTTTAACTAAACTTCTTGGGAATCCAGAAAATGGGTGGGAAACACTTCTTTTATATGCTGGTCAACTTTACACATATGTATGGGGGTATCTTTAGAAACCTCAATAGGGACCGAATATGAATCTAGCCTGTATGTTCTAATATATCCAGGATTTGTTTAGGGAGGAAAATATAAACCATGACTTTGAGGGCCCTTAAATTATTAAGGGTGAAATGAGGCTGGGAATCCATTGAGCGTACTGAGATAGTAGAGGAAACTATTGGCGACTAATTTTCCATTAATCGACAGCCATTTGTGTGGGAAGAATATGCAGAGCCACCGAGGAATGATGTGCATAGTCAAAAAATGGTGTCCCCATAACACTGTCCCTTTATCTCTGATGGACATGAATGATTATGGGGATTGAAGATCGCTCAAAGAACGTAATTTGAGATATTGATGGAGTGTTTCTAGACATATGGGAAACATTTGGGCTATGATTTACTTAGGGAAATTGGTATCCCTTATATAGATCTGGCTCACACGCAAGTTGGGGTGTTCATCCCATCTTTTGGTGTACCCTATTATTTAATGTTATATGGAAAGGATGTGGGGTTCTTCTCGAGGAAGGGAACTGGGACATTCCATTTAGCGTCGTGCTGCTTGGACCATGTTCTTAGACTGTTTGGAAATAATTTCATTGTGGATATTTCTCTAAGATCCCTAATCTCATGTGATCAATGCTCAGTGTGAGACATTGGGAATTATGAGGATTCTAGGTCATTACCTAAGAATCGAAAAATCAATATCAGAGGGAACTTTAGGCTTAAACCATTTCTATGAAGATGAATGTTATATAGAAAGGACGATTTGGCCTCACAGTTTAATGTTATGCAGTGAGGAATTGATACTGTGAAGTTTAAATTCATGTAGTGAGGATGATTATGCCGTCATAAATATAATTAATATATTTGAGTTAATCGCAATCAGTATATTCTAGAGTTCCTTATACATGAGTCATGATAGAATGTGTAAAACATAGTCTTGATGGAAACATGAATCATAAGAGATGACATGGGTCTTAGAAGCCATTGGGAATATTGATATAGGAGGGTAATATATTGGTGATGGATTTTCTTTCATTGGAGACTGTTTTTGTGGCCCACGTATCCAGATCCACCAGGGCATGATGTGCATAGACAAATAAAGGTATTTTTAGGACACTAGCCTTCCATCTCAGCTGTCCATGAATGATTATGGATATTCAAACATTTGTAGGGAATGGATCTTGAAAAATTGGAAATAAGTGTCGAGGAACAGAGGGGATAACTAGATCTTGATTTCCTATGAACTATTGGAACTTCCACATAGATCTGAATCATATATATAGGGGGAAGAAGGATCTTTTGACTTATCATGAGTGGGGGGGAATGTGAAGGATCTTGTAATACTAATAATTGGGCCGAACATAACTATTTAAGAATTTCGTAGTTTATTGTAATTTGGTTAATACCTTTCATGTAAACTTAAAAAAATTCTACCCTACATATTGGGAAAGGGTCATTTTTTTATGGTGGATGGGTCGGGATTTCATATCAAGGGGTCACTACATATCCTCCAAGGGAATGAATAATTCCATACGTAGTTCTGAACATTCCCTGTACCGATCGTGAGCAGTCCATGTGTGAGGACATCTGAGGGAATTTTTTAATGATGGTTGGATCAGGATTCCAAATCTGAGCATCACTATGTATCCTGGAAGGGAAAGAATCGAGCCATATGTAGTTCTAAATGTTCCCCATACTGATCTTTCCTGGTCGATGTGTAAGGAAATGTGAGGGAATTTTTTTAATGATGGATGGGCCGAGATGCCAAATTTGGGCATCACTACATATCAGGAAAGAGTAGGAATCATGGTATATGTAGTTCTGAATGTTCCTCATACAGATCTTTCTCGGACATGGGGGTATGAACATTCATGGTTCATTTTCTATGGGTGTTGGTTATATTATACTTCTATATAACTTTTTTGCATAAAGGAATCCTTACCAATGCTCCTAAACTCACATGATCGATACTCAATGTGAGAAACAATGGGTGACAAGGGTTCCCCGTGCCAGTGTTGGGAAATAGAAAATATGATAGAGTATTTTTTGTGGGGGATGGGCAATGATTGAAGATCGACGTGTCACTGCCTGTCCTTCTAGGGTAGGAATCAAGCCATACATAGTTCGGTGAGAGATCATGTAGTTCATCATCATGCGATTAGGACTATTTGTGCCATGTATTTTAATGTATTGCAGTGAGGACATGAGTCAATGTTTAATGTCATGTTTCCGGGATGTGTTCCTTACAGTTTAATGACATGTGAAACGGACTATGACTCATAATTTTAGGTATTAGATTTTGTACAATGGCACTAATACCATGAATTTTAATTTCATGTTGGTCAGAAAACCAACTCATAATTTAACGACATGGAGAATAGACCATGGAATGGGTGTTGTTGTTACGTGAATTACTTCTTCAAGAACTTTTAATTTGTGGAAGTCGTGAGGAGTTGTTTGTCCATTGATATCAGGGTGTAAGATCCGTTGGAATAGAACCTATGTATGACTTATGGTCATTCCAACATTGGTTCAATATTTGGGGGCTTCTTTCTGAGTATCATTGGTGCTTTGAAGTCTAACACCATTTCTCCTTAGAGGATAGATCGAAGTCGAACCCTTTTGTTAAAGGCTCAAGAAATCCGATTTTGGTAGATTTCAAAATATTGTAAATTGTGTAGCCTCTTTTCATTTAGCTACTCCATCTCATCAATTTATCTTTGGGATTTCTATTCCATGGACAGATGATCACAAGAGGCTACACAGAGTTATGGAACTTAGATTTCGATAGGTAAAACTGCCTCATCCCTGCATACATGTGAGTACGAGGTCGCCTGAGTGGCATTACGGGTTGTGGTCCAGTAAGCCCACAAAGAATAAAGGATCTTGTCTGGAAACAATTTCTTATGATTATCAACCATATTTTGGAGCTTATTGTTTGATGTCTTGTTGAAAGCCTCTATCTTCCCATTGTTCACCTCATGGTAGTGGGATAACAGGTTGTCTTTGATTCCATCCTCTTGGTATAACTTTTCCAACTCAGCAGAGAAAAAGATGGTGTTGTTTTCCATTAGTATTTTATGAGGGACACCAAATCTTGTAATGATGTTTCCTTTCACAAAGATAATGATGTTTTTTACCCCGAACTCATTAAGGTGTATGGCTTCGGCCCATTTCTAAAAGAAGTCTGTTTCTATGAGTATGAACATGAATTGTCTGGTTGCGGCGGGAGGATATGAACCCACAACAATGATCTCCCAAGCGGAGAGCGGCCAAAAGTACTTAGCTATATGAAGTAACTGTTGGGGTTTTTGTATAAAGTTGGCATGAACATGATAGGAATGGAAATTTTTGGTGAATATGGCATAATCTTGTATCACAGTGATCCAGTAATACCCAAGCCTTCGGATTTGGTGAGAGAGCTTTCTTACGGAATGGTGCACACCACAAGCTCTAGCATGCACTTCTTTAATGATGATAGAAGTCTCTTCTCCATAAATTCACTTGATAAGGACTTCATCGAGGCCTCAATTGTAGATAACCTTTTTTAGTTTACCCAATTTGACAAGATAAAGTTGACTACCTATCTTCAGACCTGTTCCATTCCAGTCCTATCTTGTGGGAGTTATGTATTCCAAAGGTAATTTATTAATGTGTTTCATCAAGCCGGTGGTGTGACTATAAGGCTCACAAATAGGGATAATTTCTTCAATTTCATTTGTACTTCTCTGGATAAATTAGAGGACCATTTGGTAGTGGGAAATTCTAATGCCGGTTTCATCACCGTCTGGATCAGCCAAGGATGTGGATGCAATCGTCAAAGCATTGGATTTTGCATTTTGTGATTGGGGGATATAGGTAAACATTGGTTCTGATAGGATTTATACAATCAGTTCTCAAAAAATGGTTCATCAAGGGGGACAATTCTTCTTTCATAATGGTGTTGTCACCATTGACATGTTTGATGGATAGCTCTGAATCACCTTTTATCTTCAGGTGTTTGGGTTGCACATGAAGTGCATGTTCCAGGCCCGCAATGAGGGCATAGTATTCCGCTTCATTATTTGTACACCCTTCCAAAAGTAAGAAATAGTATGGAAGGATGTCCTTTTTCAGGGATACGAGTATAATTCCCATCCCTACTTTCATTAGTTTGGGATCCTCCATCCTGTTTCCTAATGGGATTCTAGAAGCACCATCATAGTACAGTTACCATGTCTTGGGGTTCTCCTGGATGGAGAACACTTATTAATCTGGTAGCTTGGCATCCAATGATGTTGTTTCCTCTAAGGGGTGCTCATCTAGGAAATATGCTAATGGCTAGCCATTGATGGCCTTCTATGGTATGTACCATATATCAAACTATTGTAGGGTGACCACTCATCATGATAGGCATTGATTTATCATGAGATGATTGATGATATATTTGATTGGTTTGTAGTGGGAGACTAGTTGGACCTCATGGTATTACAGGTAATGACTATGTTTATGAACAATGAATATTGGGGCTAGGGGATTCTTTTCAATTTTTGAATACTGAGTTTCAGCATCAATCATTGTTTGACTGAGGTAATAGAGGTTGTTCTCACTACTGGCTTCATTCTTCTATGTGAATGAGGCACTGAATGACCGTTCCTGGGTGGTTACGTAAAAAATGAGTGGTATACCCTCTACTAGAGGCATTAGCACCAGTGGGCTTAGGAGATATCTTTTCTTATCCTCAAATGCTCCTTGGAAATCATTATCCCACTTATACATAACCCCCTTCTTCATCAACCTAGTGAATGGTAAACCTTTACCTACCAAGATGGCAATTAAGAGCCTAATGTAGGCAAGGTTCCTCTAGAGACATCTTAACTCAGTGAGGTTGTGAGGTGGGTACATTACATGGATGGATGTTTCCTTCTCGGGGTCAAATTCAAAGTCAGGATGGTGTACAATGAAGCCATGTAAATTTTCCAGAGGTAACACTGAAGGATCACTTTCGGGGGTTCATCTTTAAATTGTGATTCCATAATTTGGTGAAGATAGTTTCATGATTGGCTTGGTGGTTTGAGGGTTTTCCTGATTTAAACACTATATTCTCGACATAATACTGGACGAATCATCCCAAGAAAGGATTGAAGATGCGATGCATGGCACGCTGATATATGGTGCTGTCATTTTTTAGACCAGAGGGAATCACTTTATAATAAAACACTCCCTGAGGGGACCTAAAGAAGGTGGATTCTTCCTCCACGTGGAACATCTATATCGGGTAGTATCCAGAATAGTCGTCCATGACAGAGGGTGCTTTTTATCTGGTGGTTTCAACGATAAAAAATTCTTGGATAGGGAATGGGTAGTCATCTTTTGGGTAATACCGATTGAGTTCTATGAAGCCAATGAAGATTCTAATCTATTTGTTCATATTTTTGAAAGGGAATATGTTTTACAATTAAGTCGGATACTGGACCTCTCGTATGAAGTTTTCTTTGATCATCTTGTCAACATCAGCCTCCATTCTAGTAGCATACATCAGGGGGGTCTTCTGGCAGATTTCTTATAGCCCTGGTGATCCTCTGGTAATACTAGACGATGAGTGGTGACCATAGGATCGAGGCCTAGAATTTCTATGTAATTCCAGGGAAACACATCTAGATTCTTCTTTTGAAAGTAGGTATATGCCTCATACTCTTCTACTGGCATATCCACACTGATTAGAGTGGTCTGTGAGTCATCTTTGGTGCCCATGTTTATCTGTTTAAGTTCCTTGATTGTGTTGGATACACCTTCTCCAAACACAGGAGGGGCATCTTTGTGGTCTTATTCTTCTTATTCTTCTTTTTTGTCATCATCATCTTCATCATCTTCTTCTTCTGATGTAAAGAGGATTCTTGAGACGAACTTTCCCATGTTGCGAGAGGAATTGACATTTTCTTTAATGAGTAAGGAAAGGGAATTTTAGGGTCCTGAGGATGGGAAATGAGTATCTTTGGTAGGGATATTCCGAACATCATGGGAGTAAGACCATTTTCATGTGTCTTAGGAAATGGTGGTTGTAACTGAAGCCATTCAATCAATTGAGTATGTATCTAGAATTTCACTTATGTATTCAACATGGTTGATGGGTAAAACATACTCGACCCTAAGCTGATGGAGGGGGTTAGAGGGAGTTCTTTTCAATCCATATGGGGCAGTAATCTAATTAATGTCGTTGGATGGAATGTGTTTTTCTTCTGATTCATAAAACCCTATATCAATATAATGTGACTCACATGACTCAGATGAGGATTTATCGGCATGAAATGTCCCATTTTTTCCATTATATCAATATTTGACGCACGGATGGTGTGATGACGGAATTGATGTGTGCTCATGCAACCATGACCTCCCAAACAGGACAATGAAGGCTGTAATTTTTCATACTACCAGGAACTCAGAATCTGACATGAGGTCTCCAAGACAAGTTTTATGGTTGATTTTTTCCAATGTTTTCTGATTGATTTTGTCATATCCCAATAGAGTTGTAGTGCAGGGTTTCAATCTACATTCATCATATCCTAACGGGCGAAGCATTCTCAGCCGGTGGAGACTGACATTAGAGTATTTGTTGATGAAGACCCTCCAGAAATCAATTCCATTTATCTTGTCGGACACATATAAGGGTTTGATGTGAACCTTACATGATGGCTTCTTTATCCACTTCAATGAGGAAGATTACTATGTGAAATTATTCGAGACTAGTCTCTATCCAATAGACATCAGCTGCTACTACTTCAGTGCTAAACTCATGGGGACTTAGAAAGGCTTTGATGAGTTCCTCCATAAGATCAGCGAACATAATTAAAGAATCATAGAATGAATGTTTTTCTAGTACTGATTCAACCTACTTTATAATGTCATATTTTTTTTCTATAGGTCATCGGTTCCCAGCTCGAGGATTATCTTTCAAAGAAACATTAGGGGTTTGGGTTTTGGACATAGATGGTTTTGCCTCTGTGACTAGGGATTGTGAGGTTGTGGTCCTTCCCAAGTTTGGCCATACTGTTCCACCAATATTCCTTTGTCAATTTGATATTTAATCTTCCCCTGATGAATATTCTATGATAATATGGATTGTATTTATTCCATCGGGGGAAGTGGAGCAGTCTTACTCTTATGGGGACTACTGGAGGTTCCTTCCATGAGTTTCCATGATGTTAATGGTATTAATTTTTGCATGGTCAAGAATTTGACTCCTACAATGATCGTTCTTTCTAGTAAACCTCAGACCTCTATGACCTCTTCCTTCAGCTCTCTGGTTCTACAGGGCAGGGGGTGCATGGCCAATCCCTTCATCTGATAAGGGGTCTATCAAGTGATTGACATTAATGGATATGAAGACCATTTCATGATCCATTAATGTTTCTATCAGGCTCTTTGATTCTGATGGTTCCATTTGGTGGGGCGGCGCTCATGGTACCATTTTGTGGGAAGGTTCATTTTGTACTATTTGGTAGGGTGGTTCCTATTGTACAAATTTTGTTGGCATGAAGTCATAAAGTGTTGACACTGAAATTAGCTTTACGGTCAGCACATCTTATCACCCCTACTTTCTGCCCTTCTTGCCTTTAGAGGGTTGTGGGGCCGAGGGGGACGACGATGTTGTAATAGGAGTTTTTGGGGGAAAAATTGGTTGTTTCAACTACACCTGGAGGATTCCACGGACTCGATTGACTATCTTATGGGTCATCCAATTGTCAAATGTTTTCTCCTTACTAAGGTTTGTTTTCCATTCCCCTTCCTCTCTTGAGTCTGAGGTGGAAACATACGCCACTTATGTGGGCAGCAGGCCTAACTTTACTTTCTTATAATCCACCATCTTTTGTAGGAGATCCTTGAATAGAAAGAATTATTTGTTTTTGTGTCCCAATATCCATTAATAAATAGAATAATTGTGATGGTCGTCAAGACCCACTTCATCATCTATCTTTGTATTTTGTATCAGGAGAAAGTTGTAATTCATGAAGACAATAAAGTAGCTACAGAACTTTTCATCTGGGAATGAATAGACTTTATTTCTCTAGTCTTAGAACTGATTTCCTTAAGCACTATGTCGAACATCTTGTCGAGGTGGGGATGGATATTTGCATCTAGGGGGCCTTCATGGTCCAGTGTGGCCCATGAAACTGGAGCTAGTTATAGGGGTGGTTTAAGCATGACAGAAGCTGCTTCAGTATTTCCCTGTGGCTGATGGGGCCACTTCAGACATGAGATTGGTTTGTTTTAAGGATTCTTCTTTTATTTTGGAAATTGAAAAGAATTATCAGAACTTGCTTGTGTACTTAACCAGGATGATTACTGTTTTCAATTCATCATAGAGGTTGTTGATTCACATAGCGAGCATTTCATCCTTGGGGAGAAACTGGTTCATGGAATAATTTAGGCCTTTCTATCTAGTAATGAATTTTGAGACTCTTTCTTTCTCTCACTACTTGTAGTTCATGAGATCACTAACCATTGTCTTAAGTAGCATTAAACTGAAATATATGAGAAACTGTCACAAGAGTTCCTCCCATCTGGTGATTGAATTGGCTAGCAACATAATATACCATTTGAAACTGAGCCCTATAGGGTTTGTATAAGGCACACGATTTTTACTATTTTTGCTACTCCAGAGTTCCCATCATGGAGTCAAAGTTAGAGGTATATTTCATTAAATGTTTTACAGAGTCCTCGTAGCCATTGAATATTGGGAATACGGGGTTTCCAAAATTTGGCTGTCGTGGAATGTTTCTCACCCAATTGGGGTAGGGTTTGTGATCTGGTTTTTTTGGAGCGTGTCGCCCCTCCATGGTTTCTAGTCGAGTAGTTAGTTGTTCAACGATGATCAATAGACATTTATGCAAATCCTCAGAGGCTTGATCTTGGGCTGGTGAGGTAGTGGCCAATAATGGGTGTGTTAGTGATATAGGAATTTGGGGTTGATACCTAGCCAGAGGTATTATTTGTGGGTTTACATGAATATATTCTGGGTACCTTCCCAGTGGGGGTAGTTTTGATGTCCCTCCGGAGCTGGGTTTAAGTAGGTTGGTGGTCTTGGTTCTAGATTGGATGGGCCTTCAAGGTTGGCTTCATTCTCTTGGATGAGTGCTTGTGTCCATATCACCTTTTCTGGGAGCACCTACTGACATTCTGCGGGGGAAACACATCTGGCGAAGTTGCTTTCTCGACGTATCTCAACACTAATTCACCAGATCTCTTTCAATTAATCCTCCTTCTTGGAGAACCTTTTCTCAAGGGTGAGGGACACATTCTCATGTGGATGAGGATGTGGTTCATTGATGACATTGGATTTACTCTACTATTTTTTGGGGTTTCGTGTGGGAGGTAATGAAAGATTAACTAAGGGGGACCGGATTTAGGACCACTCTCTGGTTCCGGGTATGCACACCATCAGGATCGGTGGAGGATTCATCTTGGAGGGAACCATATTCCCTTTCTTCCTCTCCATATGTTCATATTCTTGTGAGATCCGTGGAGTTTATATTTACCATGTTCACTAATACAAACCGCATCAGGGGTGGTGTTCTCGGTGCCGAATGGTATGAAGGATTTCTACGTCATTTATTGGCCTTTATTCTTCCACTATATGGTATTCTTAAGGACCTGAATAGATCCTTGGTATGACCTCATAACCCAAATTTTTCTTGGAGGGTGTGATCCATGAGAAGGGGTGAAACGGGTGACCCCTCTATCCATTGTTCTTCCTAGACATAAAAAGAGAGATGCCCTCTGTGTGGGGACATGAGCTAAAAGTTCCCCTAGCCCGATGTGATGGGGTTGTTCTTGTTATTCTTGTGATGCTCTATGGCCTGGATGTTTTGGTCTTATGGAGGAATTTTTATTTAAAAATTCCTCCATCGCTATTTTATCAGGTTTTTCCTGCATCATGGTGGTAGCCGCCACTATTTCCACCTTTTCAATTTCACATACTCCCATGTGTGTGTGACAAGAGTATGAAACTGGGCCTGCATGGATTCTATAGTATTTAGAAGACATAAGAACTACTATGTAGTTGGCTTCCCATAGGCAGAAAGCCTACCGGATGTTCTTGGTTTCCTGACTCAGAAGCTTTTTGAGGGCTTGATCTCTTCAGTCCGAACACTTTTGAAACTTACTTCGGGCGGGTAGTTTTTGAGTATCCCATCTTTCATAATCATGGGGTTCATTTTGTTGCTTCATTTGAGTAATAAAATTTCACGATGTCATTTTCAATGGGGATTTCTAGATGGGACACGAAGTGAAGTGTAGAGATCAATGATCTCCCCATCCCAGAATGTGAACTCCAGTCGAGGCATCACCAATGAGGTGAGGCAACTTATGAAATGCATGGAGGAAACCGAGTTAATGGTTTTTATTTCCCCTTTTTGGATTAATGTTTTCATGTAAATGGGAGGGATTATAGGTCAATTAGATGGAAAATCTCCCTTATCATGTTGAATTGGTCTACATACCCTTAATAGGGTGGGAATTTTTCTTTTGGTTGGTGAAGAGTCGTCCATATATTAAGGAGAATGTCATATATACATTCCCCAAACAACACTCCTGGTATGTCAAAGTGATAAGTGGTCATAGGCCAACACATAATTGGCTTATTATCCACAGCTATTTGTCTTCTCAAAAGCAACATATCCTACTACTGTTCTTCTGGGGGATCCTATGCTTGATATGCCCAACTCAACTGCTTCTTAATGATTTCATTCCAAGAAGTTGGGCTGGTGGGAGCCTAGTTTATATGCAGATGGCGCGGGGTGGCACAAAAGATGAATGTAGCCCCAAGCCATCCTCTCGTTGGGAGTTAATATAACTCGTTATAGATGGAATGCCATATGTGTATGACTCCTTTCTGAGAACCTCAATATAGGAGGTTTTTCTCATTATTATTCCAGAAACAAGAGGAAATTCTTTCTATCATGACTTTTGGTTGTGGGGAGGACCTTTGAAATTGATGCTGCAATGGTGAGGGAAACTATTGAAACTTGACACCCGACCACGGGAAATGTCATTACGGCGTATACCCTTGGGAGGACCTTCTTGGAATGCTATAATGAGGGTAGGAACTTCTTGCTGGTTGATGTCACCAAAGATAGGACCTTCTCGATGACTGCTATGAATGAGAGGACAAATTTCACCTCTTAATACCTGGCTGTTGGGAGAATTTATATAGTTCACATACTGAGGAAGGCCTTCAGGATGTACTTCAATGAGGGGAGGACTTTCTCATTTCTTGAGGTTACTATTTTTAGGTCCTTCACACCAACTTCCACTACGGAGAGGGAATTCACAATGACTGTCATCATGGAGAGAACTATCATCATGCCTTGATGTATGACTGTATAAAGAATCATATTTGTAGTGTATACCCTGGGGAGGGCCATCTGGGCAGATGACAGAAAGGGGAAAAACGTCTTGCTATATGATCTTTAGGTTGAGGGGAGGGATACCCCGACACACGTCATGAGATATGCTCTCATGATCGATCATTCCTAACCCACATAGTGATACACTGTGGGTGCTTTAGGGAGGACCTTCAGAGCTTCTAGTTGTGATATTGTTGGGAGGACCTTTGAAACTGCTATGGACACTTCCATAATTTGGTAATAGAATATCTGGGTCTTGATCCGTTATTAATATATGATTGAGGGTGTCAAGAACCCCAGCTTCCAGCAGAGCAGGATCATGTACATGCTCTTCATTATCCGGTTGCCTTTGGTACATTTCATTTTTGAGTGCTCTCGAGTGAGTAACCAGGGGGGCATCTACTATTAACTGCCTTCATATATGAGTCCCATATTTTGGGTTCACCTGATGTTGTCGGGATACGCTTACGTACAAGTTGAATTATGGTAGGGATATATGACTGCCCTGGAGTGGCCAACACGTTGGACCCACATCACCCTGTTGGAAGGGGTATTTGTTTCTAATCTGGTTGTTTGTATATCGAGGGAAATTACCGCTAACCCTCATGGACTAGATAAGGGATGCATAACTACCCCGGAGTGACTAACTCATCTTGAGAGTTATTCATTTCATTCAAGGAAACCAGGTCGTGGGCCTGATTTGTTTCCTTTGCTGCTGATCCAATAATGTATTGGCAAGTTTGAATGATATGGTTTCAGATCGACGTTTGATATTCCATAATTGTGAGGATGTGATGAGATAAATCTCTGGCTGGAATGGGTATGAAGGCCCATTATGATATTGGAGGAGGAGATTGTGCCTGCTTCGGTCCTCTATGAGTTGCTAGTAGATACTGGCAGTTCTCCTGTGCAAGGACAGAGGAATAAGTCTTCCACTTGTTTTCATATCTGGTATCCACCATATTAGACTTGTGGGATTTATATTCATGACTGGGTATTTTCATCTGCTCACTTACAACTATATTTGTATCATAGTATTTGTTTTCATTTCTATGAATTTTACCCTTCTCATATTTGTTTGCTTCTTTATTTGGATGGAGGATCTGAAATGCATCACCAGGTATTGTTTCATGTGTATAGTTGGTTTACACCCTATTGGGTTGATGGGATTGTTATGAATCATCAGTTATCTTCATTTTCTGATAGTTTTCCACTCTATATGCATGGAATGATCGGCGAAAACTAGCTGGAACGTTCATATGCTCATATTGTGCCACCCTATTATGTGGTGGGATTTAGTGGAGGGGGTTGAGTCGTATGTCTGATCGTTCAATGCCTCTATGTTAGTAAGGAAAAGTTTCTCCACAAGAAATAGAGTGATAGAATGTTCCTAATTGTCACGAGCTGAATCTACCAGGTCTCGATCCACAACTACCCCAAGCCCAACTCCATAGTCCAAGGGCTGGCGACAAGCTCCAAAGGCTAAACAACTCGGGGAGGCCTTTAACTAAGTACCTATACACACACACACAAGTCACTCATTGCAGAAGTGCAGAGTAAAATAAAAAAGAAAAGTATCAACTGCTATAAATAAACCACAATTGTGCATCGACCTCTAAACAGTAAAAAGCAAGTGCTGAGGGTAAACTGAAAAGAAAAGGGAAAAATATGTTCCTAACCAGAATAGTGCCACAACCCGGCAACAGGTAAACAAAAGAAAAAAATTGGAGAGTCTCCCTCCTGGAAACCCCTATGTAACCACCGTACGTGGTCCGTGCTCGTAAACTCCAAAGCTCTCCAGTAGTCACATCCAACCTATCCGTTGTCTGCAAGGGCACACCAGGTGCAGGCAAAGCCCAAGCAGGGATGAGTATAAAAATACTCAGTAGGATGCCCCGACGGATCGAGGGAGCAATAAAAGAGGTAATGAAGAGGTGAGTAGTAGATCAAACAGGAAATTGTAAAGGAGTGCAACATAGAGTGCAGTAAAGAGTACAACAAAGTAACAGCTCAACCCAACAATAGAAAGGAAGTAGAATCGTCCAAACACAAGGAGCTAGAAACAGTGAGAAGATGAACTTCTCGTCGATTATTCACTACCTCTTATAGGAGAGTAGACTCATCCATGAACGGGAAGCTAGACACAGAAAGCACGTGGAATAACTCGCATGTCTTCGCCTCTCCTGGAAAGAGATTAACCAAAACCCAAGGAGTGGGTATTGGAACAAGGTATTTATATATATAAGCTCTATCAAGAAAGATGAACAAGATCGTAATGGGATCTCCATCCCGTAGCTCAGCCCAAGAAAGTGAGTCATCAATAGTCCCAAAAGTAAACACCATTGATGCCTAGCATCGTACCCATCTAACTTGAACTGCATGTTAAGGGGATCAAATCACCGCACCTTGACACTATCCTCTTTGGGCGGAACTAACTCATCCACGAGATTTTAAGTCGTGTATCATGGACGCATTTTGGTGGGGGAAGTACCCCTCGTACTTGTGAGTTCTGGGGACAGTCAAACCACACTGTGTCACTATCACACAGTTGAGAGGTCTGCTCAAAGTCAAAGTTGTCACATCAGTGACCCGTACAACCAAGGGTACCACTCTAGTATTAATGAGAAGAAAAGCCAGAGACTAGCCTAGTAGAAAGGGCTGAGTCTGAAAGAAGTCATCAGGTAACCCACTACCCAGCCCCGCTAGAGGGTAAACCCTAAGAAGTCGTCGGGTAACCCACTGCCAAGTCTCTAGTGGAGGGTAAACCCTAAGAGGTCGTCGGGTGACCCACTGCCCAGTCTCTACTGGAGGGTAAACCCAAGAAGTCATCGGGTAACCCACTGCCTAGTCTCTACTGGAGGGTAAACCCTAAGAAGTCAATGAGCAACCCACTGCCCAGACCCGCTAGAGGGTAAAACCGAAGAATTATATGAGAAACCCACTGCCTGGCCCCTCTGGAGAGTAAATCCGAAGAAGTCGATGTGAAACCCATTACGCAGCCCCGCTGGAGGGTAAACCTAAAGAAGTCGATGAGAAACCCACTACCTATCCCCTCTAGAGGGTAAACCCTAAGAAGTCAATAAGCAACCCACTGCCCAGCCTCGTTGGAGGGTAAACCCGAAACGGCTCTGGACATCCCTACTAGAAACAACATCCTAGGTAGAGAATCGGTGCCCGCATGATGTATGGGTCACACCGAATCCCCAAAATTCTACCCAGGAACACAAAGGGACGTGATACTGAAAGCCCACACTACTAAAGGTGAAAGTGGAACCCAAACAACACCGCCAATCAATCCATGGAGAACAGAACCAGGGGAAACCACTCAACCCTGCTGGTCTAAACCATCATGAATAGGACAAGGGGGAAACCCACTCAACCCTGCGGGTCTAAACCATCATGAACAGGACCAGGGGAAACCCACTCAACCCCGCTGGTCGAAACCATCGAGAACAAGGGGACCCTCTATGTCATGAGAGGTCAAAGGTACGTAAAGTAGAACATGACACACATTGGTCTCACATGATGTGTGGCCCAAACTCACCTCCAAACCAAGCATTGAGACGTTATAAGGTACAAAATAAAACATGTACCTCCATGCATTACCATATATTCTAGAGTATGCCACATTGCCAGCCTAAGGGCTATCGTGCACATGACACCCAACGTCAGTGTGAAGGGAGAAACCGTAATTTCTCCAACCAGCTCCCCCATGGCCCTAGCACGGCAATCCATACTCTTGAAACATCAACTTCACCCACACTAGAGTGAACTCCATCACACGCTATGGGTTTTCTTCGAAACACAATAAGATGAACCGCCATCATAGCTCCTTCCATCCTTCAACATTTAATGAGATCTTGAATGAGACTCCACCCATACAAACAGACCGCACCATTGTAATCCTCACGAAAAAACATGCGAGATATACCACTTACCTGCCTCAAGTGAACATCCGACGAAAAAGTCGTCCAACACCACTTTACGCGCGAACGGCGTCCTGTAGTCCCGAGCCTCGGTCCCGAAAACAGTCGGGTGCATCGCACCACTGCGATGCCCTCGGGAAAACATGTCAAATTGAATTATTTCTTACATGGAATGGATGTCCATATAAGAAGATGCCTCTCACCGGACCACACATGAGTGGTTCTATGGGGACCCACATCATGGTCCTGAAACGCAACAAATGGATTGCACTGTTGCGATACTCTCGAAAACGTACACAATATTGACTATTCACTTGTCCCAAAAATACACCTGGTGAAGAAGATGGAATTTTCCTTCCAACGCCAAAAACAGACCTTGTTGGGGACTACACCATCACTCAAAATTAAAGTGGGCAGATTTTTCCATTGAAATTACCTGAGAAAAACTCCCAAAATCAACTGCTCGCACACCCCGAATGGACACCCGATGAATAAGTTACAAAACACTGCTCACTGCTTGAAAGACGGGCCGTGAGGCCCACGCCTCAACTACGGCTTCAATGCCCGAAAACCCCTTGGTAATCATCTTCTCGATGCCAAGGTCACAACGCTGCTAACGGCGCCCAAACGGTCTCCGAATGTGTCTGTGCTGCCCAAAACAAAAACCTCGAAAAAACACTAAACAACTTATCGTACGTGTCGCACCACCGAGCCCATCGTCTCGAGAATTCAAAAATTCTCGATACCATCCTTAAATGTCTTCATCTATCCAAGGAACGCATTTTTGTAGATGACATGTGAATCCAACTCCTGGTTTTCTTTTTTAGGGGCATTTTAGTATTTATGGACCAAAAAGAGGTGGGGGCCGGTTCGGCCGGCCCACCCTCTAGATGGATTTCCACGGGACCTGCGAGTTGCGGGTCCCTGTCTGTCGGCCGGTGTCACAAATACCACGGTCCACCAAGTCATCGCGCACTAGCTGGCATCCGCCTCTACTGAAAGCTTGCCTGGCCGTTCTCTGCACAACCTCATTGTCGCTCCGCTCACTCGGCCATCTCGCGCACCGGCTCGCCCAGACCGCCTCCCGCTACCGCTCGCGCTGATGCCCTCGATCGCCCACAACCGATCGCGCCACTACTGCTTTGTCGTCCGGCTCACCGTGCCTCCTCAGTAGACCACTGCCGCCGCCGAGTGGAACAGCTGCCGCCGCCTGGGGAGCAGCCACCAAACCGTCCAGAACCGCTGGAATCCGCCCAAAAACCTACAGATCTTCGTCGGACAATAGCGGACGCCTCAAGACTCGGAATATCAATCTGAAACATGTGTTGGAAAGCTCAGAATATGTACTATGCAACCATGGGCTTCGCATGGAAATTAAACATAAATTCGACGACATAATTCATGTTCAAAGGAGAGGTTTGGAATAAAAACTTGAAACTAAGAACTCCTACCTCTTTTGGACATAGCCCGAAGCTTCGCGAGGTATCCTCCTTCACCGGAACCGCAACCGCCTTGGAGAGGAGGTCTTGAAGAGATGGGAGGGCTTGAGGAGTTTCTTGTTAGGGCTTTGTCCGCCAGAGAACAAATGGATAAGGAAGGGGATGTTTGTGCTTATGTAGATACTTAAAAAAGTTAATTTAATTAATTTTTATTAATCACCCATGAAAGGAACCACATCAGAAACTCTCGATGGGGTCAAGGTTAAGCCGCTCCTAGGGTAAGTTCCATGTTCTAAGCACGAAGGCGGTCTCAGAATTTTAATCCAGGACTCTGTTTCGAATGTTATAAAGTTTAACGCGTGAGGCTGCTAAATTATGAAAACGCCCCTGGTGGCGTTTTTCACAAAATTCCCACACCCGTGAAACTTACACCCCTCCTATGGTAAACGGTATGCTCCGGACTCAACGGTGCCCTTGGTCTTCCCATCTACGATACCATTGAGGAGTTATTCCATTTATTTTTTATGCCTAGTGTGAAAGCACTGAATATTTAATTCCGGCAACACCGGGGCTCAGAATCGCACGCAGTCTGAAGGCACTGCTTTGGAATAACATCAAGAAAATTCCAAAGTCTTTTATAGAAAAACGGGGTTATTACACAAATTATATATTCGACGCCCATGGTGGGAAGCCTGAGGGTCACGGTTCTCTTGGACTTTAAGAGCTGCCCTCGGTATAAGGATCTCTTTGGTGGGAGGAGGTCTAGTCATTCGGTGTCAGCAGCAACATTATCTGGCAGGGGCCCTTGAGTATGACCCTTGTGTAGCTGATATGAAGTTGAAAACATCGACTTCATCTATCTACCTAAGACAGGGGTGGTACTTGTTGTCATGTTCTCGGGGTAGGCTCCAAAAATGGTTTGAGATGACCAATGGGTCCACCTGAGGGTAGGGTACTGGCCGCAACAGAAGAGGTGGCTAGAGATTATTTGCAGACTAGTGGGCATGTCTTGCGGCCTCCACTATGGAGAGATTATCATTTCAGTGGTACTCTATAATTAGAGTGTCGTATATGCAGTGTTGAAGACTCTGTGTGGTTGAGGGGGTCTTTCTCTTCATTGGGGCCCTGACCACATATGGTATTGTGGATGTGTGTGTCGTTATCCGTCATCGGGATGTCATTTGGATTGAATGTTACTCTGCGGGAACCTTGGTAAAGGATTCACATCGATTTCACCATTATTGTTCCACCATTGAGGAGGCACATTTTTCACGTACATGTGTGAACTAAATGGTATGACATGTAATATCATTTTGTGTCTATTATCATTGGGTTAGAACTTCCACATTGGTTAAAGATTCATATAGGTTTCACCATTATTATTATTACTCAAAGGTGGTGCATATTTGGGTGATGAGGAAACTATCTGATGAGAATCATCACTAATATATTTTTCATGATATGATCTCTTTCCAAATTTTTAAATTCACCATTTCTCTTGTTTTGACTGTTTTTTTTCATTATATTTTAAAGGAGAATTGGATTAGCCCTACGGGGACTGGGTAATTCACCCCTTTCATGTTGAGAAGGTGATTCTATAGTCATGTGGTCCCAACGGGGGATTTCATGGGTTCACGAAATTTGCTATTAGTCCTCCTTGGATATAAATTCCTATCATAGTCTCCAATAGGTTTTTTCGTGGATCCAAAAACACCTAATAACCCTGGTATCCATGATTCATGGTCTTGATTTCTAAAGTCTAGAACATATTGGTTGATGTTCCAGCCAACGACACTTAATGAATCCACTGGTCTATAGGATGGGAAGTCGGGCTCACTAGAATCTTTTGGGGGAGGATTATTGCATTCTCTGAGAATCACTTATAAATTTAAGTAACGTTCATATGTTCATGAATACATGGTTCATTCCTGAAGAGTGTGTCCATGGGATACCCCTGGTTGGCCGTATCATCGTAGGCATACATGGATTTTATGCTATAGAGGTGATGCTTACTTAATCCATGCAATAAGGTGATCAAGTGTTTATCATCATCTGGGGAAAAAGAATGTGACTTCATGTTGGGATCGGACCCATAATATGGGTTTTCTATGTATCCTCAGGAGAGGAATTAGAACCCACGTAATGAAAAATAGCTGGGGCTTATGCATCGAAGCTTCCCATTTGGGGGTGAGATAAGGTAAACCCGTTTTAGAGGGAACCATTTTGTTCTTGGGCCTTCGAGTAGGCATCCTACGTATCCTAGTTAGATGAAGAATCAGATTTATCATTTTACATATTTATGTGGTTGTTCTAATCATTACAAACCTCTAATATAATGTGGTTCATGATTGGTGCGAGAAAAAAATAGGATGTGAGAGATCCAACCAACCACATGCTTCCACTCCCACTAGTTGGATAGGGAAAGCTGATGGCGGAAGAGGCCGAGGTGATAGTGGGTGAGGCACTGAGCAATGAACCCTTTAATTTTAATGAAATTAAATTTCATGTATCTTGGCATCAGGATATTGGGGACTTACCTATGTGAGAGGGCCCTAAAATACTTTATGTGAACGAGAAGAGTTTTTTCCTCATTAATAAGGGAAACAAACATGACCTATTTGATGGATCACCCATCCACATTTATTGGAAAAGCAGGTGATCACCCTTAATCCCCAGAATGGAGAGGTTCACATTGGCATCCCAAGGTTGGACTCGGGGTTACCATGGGAATGTAGACAAACATACATTCCCGAAGTGCAAGCTTTTGTGGGGAAAGCCTTCGTGACTCTGATTACAATCGCTATGTAGACTCAATGGCGTGTTCTAATGAATCAAATAGTCTGATTATATGGGACCAGTGGCTTTGGAAGAGGCTTTGACATGATGTTGGTGGACTGGTTCATGAATGGATTATGAAGGACTGGATGGTAATAAAGGGTTAAGATTGGGACTTGAGGAAACAATACCCGAAAATACTCTATTCCACATACTGATTTCTAGTGTGGGATGGGGGAGACTTTTCATACCGAAGTGGTACGTGGGAAGATGGGTCATCCGAGTACCGATATGGTACGTGGGAATGGGTATAGACCACCATTGACCATGGTGGTACATGGTCTTGAATGCGGTCTATTACTCCGCTTTGGGTTCCACCTTTGTACTGGGGTAGTATGATGTGTCAGGTTAAGTCCACGTAGCGATACACTACGCAGAACACCATAACGTAGGAAGGAATGGGGGACTTTCATTCATGGGAAAATCATCCGTGAGGAATATGTGGTTCATTGTGTCACCATTTAGGTTTTGAATTCTCTTTTTATTATTAGGTTCCCCCATTCTATTATCCGCAGTCAGCTATACCTGTGGGGAGAATGGTTCGCGATTCGGGCTTCACAGATGATTCAAGACTGAAGCCAGAATCATCTCCATGTTCTTTCTTCCAACTTCAGAGTTCCCTTCAATCATTCTTAGTCCATTATTTATTAATTCCTTTTGTTCTCCTTTAATTTAGGATTGGGGAAATCTTATCTATTGGGCATGCAACACCATTTGTGGAGGCCCATGTAGAGATATCTTGACCAACGGAAGACTCTCTCAGCCGATGTTTGCAAAGGCCACTGTCTGCGATCATGGTTTAAGAAACCCAACCATTTTTCTTTCCTAGGAACTGCTGATTTTACGAGATGGTACTCGGATCACCTTCATTCACATTATCCCTTATACAATGCAGTTCTTGGTCCACTAGGTTCACTGGCCATCTTTCGGAAGGCCCATGGTTCGCTGATCATTCTACGTTTTAGTGTTTACGGATCCAAGCGGACTTTGAACCCTTCCTAGTGATGGTACACGAGCCACATAAAATCCAATGAAAACTTGAATTACTTAATTTTCTTTTGAAATTTTCAACTATTTTTGAGTCAATTAACCTAAATATACTTTGAGAAGTACTTTATTACTTCTGCAACGTCATTATGGGAGAATTTTCTTCCCTTGGCGAAATTTTTAGGACCCTAGAGACTCACACCAAATGATGCTTACACATCTATTAAAAGGAAAAGTATGGTTTCTGGGTAAATAGTATACATGGAATAAAATAAATGATAAAAAGTTATATAATTAGAGAGTGATTCTAGACTAACTCATGCAAACAAACATAATGGAAATGAATCATTCATGAGATAGAATTAATAGGGGATTATGGAGGGATTCGAAATAAATTAAGAATGAATTAAGAACACTGATATATATATATATATAAGTTCACTTGTTTTAATATAATATATCTATATATATATTAATTAAAAATAAAAATTAATGTACCATAATAGTTATAAAATTACAACAATGAAAACAATTAAAATAATTAAGAAATATTAGAGGGTGTGTGGTCTCGAATTTTTTAAATAGAGTGTGGGAAATCCTTCAAGAATTACATTATGATAATTATATTCCAAATGTACTTCCTTGACATTATAAATTCTGAACCCTTTTACTATGCATGGACACAAATATTTATTGGCAATAATGAATTATAGCTTACCACAAATTCAGCCCTTCAAATTTGGAAACCAATTTGAGCCATAATATGGAATAATATTAAATAAATAACATATAAAGGTGTTTTCATATCCATATTAATCAACATATAAGAATATTTTAATTCCACTGGATACCTATAGCCAATTCTATAGATGAAATAGTAAATTCGACTTTACTAGCCCAAGAGACTTTTCAAATTCGAATATTTTACAATACTATAAATTTATGACCATAATAACAATAGAATATTGGTATCTACTAGTTAAATAATATTTTTAACATTCTATTATATATATTTACAAATCATTAAAGAACATTTAGACATACTTTTTGGGAGATATAAGCCCATAATTGATACTACCCAACTTGTTAATTGATTTATTGTTCATCATTTAATATGATATTTGTGAAAATCAACAAATGAATTATATTAATATTATTTATAAAAATTATAATCACTTCCAAATGTTTCATACAATAAGTTAATTCCATTTTATCTACTAGATATTTCCTAGAATAAAACATCGTAATTGGTTTAGGATGCATGAAAAAAAAATTCGGTCTTCCTCTAAGATCAAAATGGCCCTATAAATGACCAATATAGCTCTAACACAATAATAATTTTGTGTAGAAACATTTTACATAAACACTATAAAGAAATAATTAAATTAATTTTATTATCATCGAAAACTTTATAATCAAAATACACTATTTTAATGAAGTGATTTGAGCTTTTCATAAAAAAATATTACATCATTTTAGATTAATATTCAATATGGAACAATATTATCCATCCCATAATAGTAAAATATTAGTGTATTTAGATAATAATTACATAAACATATTATTTAAGTACCTTCTTCAACATATATGATAAATTTATTCACAAATTTTACCCTTCTTGATAAACCCAACATAAAAAATTTCTTCATAACCTAGGGAAAGGTAACATAATAGTGAGCCTAGGGTCTCTATAAGGGAATATTTTAGTGATATCAATTGATGATAAAATGTAAAAATAAGATAAATATAGGTGTATGAGATCATAATCATATATTACAAACATCAAAACCCATATTTCATACATCATAAAACTGAGTAATGGAATAAACCATTATCATTTTAGAAAACATGAATCATAAGAGTGATAAATCATCATAAATGAATCATGAACTGTGAGTTAAAATACAAAAAATAAAATAATACCATAAAAGAGTATCCCCATTATATGTTAATAAAAAAAATTATATTTCATGGTTAAATACCAAGACCATAAAATCATAGTTGATTAGGTATCACCAAAAATTTCTTATTTCATAAATGATCGGGCATCATAACCTAATTCCCAAAGTGGATCACGCATCCCTACCTATTTCACTTATTGGAACAAGAACATCAAAATTTTCCCCATAATTATCTCACGTGATATATTAATTTTTATAATGTATTGGAGGGATATATAATTCTAGTCCCATCCAGCCCATACAAATATATATATATATATATATATATATAACACAAAATTTAAAATATTCATCATATAATCATTTCATAAATCGTTCAAACAAATTTTTTTTAATAAAAATAACATAAATTCATCATAGTAAAACCCAGGGAAGGTAAAATGTTTTTTTGTAAAAACATCATCCCTACAATAATAAACAATACTTGGAAACAATAGGGATGGTTTCATTGGATCATATTGTTATTAAATCAATATTAATTTCAACGGATGTTATCATAGTTGAAAATTATTTTAAATGATCACTAGGATATTTACAAAGGAAAATACTATTTTCATTTTATAATATTTTACTTAAAATATAAATATTTATACATTATTACAGAAAAAAATTAATTTTTAATTAACCGTGATATATTTTAAAATAATAATAAAATCTTTTATTGGTCATGATGTTCAGAAATTGTGTTCATTCCATGTGTGTTAAAGAAAATATTATTCTAAAATTTTGGGTAAATAATAAAAATTTCCTCATTCAGAATATGAAATGAAGATTCCACTAAAACATATATTTAAAAGTAAAAATGGTATAAAAAAACATTTAACCAATCATTTGAGAATAGTAAAAAAATTACAATAATTTTAAAGAAACTCTTAAGATAGAATAATAATATTATGAACAAGATATAAAAATTATTTCATTTCATTATAAATATTAGTTTTGTCTCTTGAGCACATAAAAAGTAGAAAATTAAAGGAAACTATTTATGTTCTAGAAATAACAATAGAATAATAAAAATGAAATAGATTTATTAGTTTTATTTCACATAACATTCTCAATTTAAATTCATGAATACACTATCCTGATTAAAATGGTAGTATAACATAAATCTCTTTCCTAAAGTGCCTTCTTTTTTGAAATGCATTTGATACATAGGTATAATAAATATTGACATGTTTTAAATTTTTTATAGATCCTTAATAATATATTTTATAAAATATATGATGTAATTATTACATCTTATAAATTTTTTATTAATGTCAGGTCATTAAAATAATGGTTCTGGATGATAAAATATTCATTTCTCATGAACTTTTCGATTTAGTACTCCAAGTCCTTATATTATCAATTTTTAAAAAATATTAATAATTTTAAACATGATATAAATATAATATATCTTAATTATATTTATATATTTATATTCACCAATAAAAGGTATGGATTCAAAAATGAATTACACTATTCATCTAGATGATAGGATGTACGTTCACATGAACATGTTTTTTTATTTTTTTTGACGGATGAAATCAGGGAAAGGTAAAATAAAAATAAAAAATTTTAGAATCATTATTGTAATATATATGTGTTACATATTCACTAAAAAAATATTTATTATCATCCATGTAATTAAAAATTGAAAAAAACACGTCACCTCGTGGAGGGGGTAGTCCAAAAAAACACATGAGTGATTTTATCGTTTTCCAATGAATGTGAATATAAGATGCTAGTTGTTATATTATAATTAAAAAAGTATAATTATATTAAAATTTTAATTTATATTCTAGAAAATTTTCATAATAATCATCTATATAATATGGTGACGGAAAATGAATTGTTTCTATGCGTGGAGAAAATAGTCTACACATACACATGATCAATAATTTCACTACCCATTTCATTGAATAAGGGGATTAAAATAGTGATTCCAAAAATAATTATAAAATATGATTATATTTATGATAATAATTTTTTATTTAATTGTGAATACTAATTATTTAAATCAGGTAGAAGAAGAAATAATTTGAATGAGTGGGGAAAGAAGACTGCCACTTCTTTTTTAAGCTTCCATTAACTCCATTATTAAGGATAATTTGAATAGTATTTATGAATAAAATATTTTGTAAATAATTGGAGTGTATTTAAGAAGATAAATTTAATGTTTTTGGAAAATATATATGGATCAATGTTTTTTAAATAAAATAGATAACACCAGTCCTTTTGTAAGGGATGAAAAGTACACAATTGGAATTACATAAAATATAAAAATATAATTTTATTTTTATTTTTTTATAATGATTTAAATACACATTATTTGAAATAAAAATAGCACATGGTTTAACTATTATCATACATTAAATTTTAGAATGTCTTTTTTGTAATTTTAAACCTCATATATTTTGTATACTCCATAAACTCATGTGAAATGTCACCAATGAAAATCCATTCTCAAAGACAAAAATCAAAACATAAAACTTTATAAAAAAACAATATTTTTAAGAAATTTATTCCCATTTTGAAAATAAAAATTTATTCTAGGGAATTTATTGTCTCCCCACAATAAAAATTTATATATATACTTTCTGAATCTTTTTATTATAATATGTACTTTATGTTAACAATGGGCAAGGAATGAGTATTTTTATCTCCATTAATCAACATTTGACACTAGAATTGAATTTATTGAGGGTATTTTTTAAACATATCGTCATGTGATAGGTATGTCATGAACATGATGATTAATCATTAACACAGATAATATAACCCTCAAAATTGATTTGGTAAACATGTAATCAATCTGATTCTGTATATATTTATATTAAAACCTCACATATCCATTATATTATTTCTCCTTAAAAAAATTATATTTGATATTAATATGTGTATATTTATAGTGATGTAGAGGAATCTAGGATAGATCATTTACACATGGATTATCAAAATTAATCTTTAATGGGTTCTCAAATTCCACTTTAAATTCTTCTAAATTCACATTCATGAATGAAATTTTTGTAAAAAATTTATTCCAACAATATATCCATCCATGACTATACTCAGTGATAATAATATCTAAATATTATTATTATATCGCAAAAAATATTAACCAAAAAAAATTGCCAACTAATGTTTATTATCTATTATTATAATCACCTGCCGAATCAGCATCTGTGAACCCCAACAATCTTAGGTCACCTATTTTATATACAACATACCGTAGAAGAATTTCTCTTAGAAATACCTATAATTAATTTATTATCATGAATGTTTGATTAATTTTTATCTATTTAATTTATATCACATAGTATTGCTTTATATATACACTAATTCGTCTTGATTTTTTATATTTTAATTTGCTTCTAATAATATTCTTTATGTACTTTTAATTTTCACTATTTAGAGATTTGCCATTTCAAAATTTCATATGAACTACAATAGCTATTTGGAATTATAATTATTCATGCTAAAATAACTCAATGATTCTTTTGAAGAAAAAATAATTGGATAATGAGATGTGGTTATCTCTCAATTAAACCTATAATATTAGAAATTATCCCATCTTTCATATAACTGATAACTCAAAATTCAACTTCCTATGTTATAAAAATACATCAATAGAAAAAAATATTTTCCAATATAAAATTAATTTCAATGATATAAACTAGGAAAATTATATTGTTAATTTTCATATCCTTCACATATAATATTTTTTTCTACCATTCCATTAGAATGTTTTATTTCATCACAAAAAATGTCTACTTTAGTGTAACATGGGGCATGATTTAATAGATAAAATTATTTCATCAATTTTCATACCACTCATCCATCATTTTCATGTATAAAACCCTCATGTTTCTAAAAAAATCTCCTTCTATGTCTTCATTAACAAGGAATGATTTCACATCTATTATTTCAACTTTAAGGTTTATATTGGCTATAACTACAAAAAATATTATGATTTTCCAACGTACCATTGTAGGTGAATTTTTTTTAAATCATATTATTTCTTTTTGAGAATAACCTTTTTATATTATTATAGAAATTTTTCTTTACACATCAATTTTTCTTTAAATTTATTTCTAAATACCTACTTCAACATATAACATTTTTCCACTCAAGCCTATAAACAAGTTACCATGTTCTATTCTTCTCAATCATATCTATCTCTTCATTCATAAAATTTATCCATTCCATGTGTTCAATGACCATAGTAACTATTATGGCTCATATTGTGAAATAAGGGTTGGTTGGGTTTTCATTATCAATAGTATTCCAGTCTACACTTGAAAATCTTGACTACCAATTATATTTTATTGTTCAACATGATTCTTTATTCTCAAATTCCTAAATATCTCATCATTAATAGATTCTTATACATAAATATTTTAATATAATCTAATATCAATAAAATTAATCTCATTTCTATATTCTTATTCATTTCGATTAATATAAATCATCATTAAAACTAATTTACTGTCTTAGAAATCTACTTCATTTTAGAATGGTATGTTAAGTTTATTTACCAGAATAATTACATAAAAATATATAAAAAATAACTAATCCTTTATTTTCATAATATGTATCCTATTGAATTAAAAATATAGTCCATAAAGATACATTTTATAGATTTCCCCGAAGAATTTTTCAAGATATGAGTGGTTGATCTTCATAGAGTAAGGAATAAAAAATACATTTAATTAATTTACAATAGTACTTATTTTATACCAAATTTAATAAGAATTTATTTTGGCACCATGTCTCGGTATGAATATCTTCTATATAGGAATATCAACACACAATTATTCACTCTTGGGGAATTTTAACTATTATCTTTAGAAATCATTTTTCAACCCATCTCAAAAAAACTCGTGTACATTCCTTATAAAACTCTATTTTTCTATGGAGTATACAGAGTACAATATTGAAATTTGTTCCAATTTATATCAGGTTAAGATTCCATATAATAAGAATTAAACTTATTTGTAATATTTACCCTCAACCGTAAGAAATATTATCTTATCTCTTTCTCAGTATATCTTAAAAATCTTTTCAGAATCCTTATTGCATTATATTTTTGATTCATGAACATAACATTTTTCATCTTGGTAAACTAAATAATATAAATGACAAATAAAAGATGAACACTCTAATATTCATGTCACATATTCCCATGTAAGTACAAATTTTCTTATGGATTTCCATTCCTTTTCACCATTAGAAAACTATCCAGAAAGAGTAGTCAGGACACACATTAGAAAAATGATGTTGTTGGTAACATATAAAAATATTTATTCAAAAAACTCAAATATGTTGACATATATGATGAAATTTTAGTCATAGATTTTCCATTACCTAAAATTATTCACACTTTACTGGTGTTTATGCCATTTATATTTGTATTTCACCCCATAATTAATGTCAACTCTTGGGTGATGACATGTTATAACATTATTAATAATATTTGATCCAAAGAAATGAAACAACACAAATAGTAACCCCTGAATATTTATCTTCAAAATTTGATTATATTTTTGTCTTGAAACACTTTTTTTTATCCATCGACAATTTTTATTTCATTATTCATGGATTTTTGTGAAAACTAATGAATTATCTTGATGTTTATGAAAACTTATCATCACTTATCTGTGAAATATAATTCCTAATGTTATAATTATAACCTGAATTGTTATAAATAATAGATTTTCTTTTATGTTAAATAAGAGCATATATAAAATAACTTTTTGGGAAAAAATTAATAGTAAGTTGAGATGATTTCAATTTAACTTCCATGGATTTATCTAAATTATAATCAATATTTTTAATTTATTTTTAAATTCTAGTCACATTTATTATTTCTTACCTACCTCTACAACCGTAAAATAAATTTTTCATCAACAACTTTCTGAATTTTTTAATCATCCATAAGGTTCACCCTGAGTTTCTTAGTTTTTTAGTGTAACCAATTCCCCTTTCAAGAGGATTTTATTTTCCCTCATTATTATTTCCATTCACTTTATTGAAAATCTATATTTTTTTTCTAGATTTCAGTTTTCTTCTCATGAAATCCCTCATGTTCATATTTCCAGTTATATTCCATATAAGTCTATTCACCTCCTTATATTACACTATTTATTGTTTTTTCATGATTTTCTACACATTCTTAAATGTTTATTATTTTTTCACTATCCAATTTTTTGTATTCTACTTGAAGTGATGTATATATACACATCTTTTCTCATAAAATTTCATCTTTTTGATCATTGAAATATTCTAAAACATTTGATGATAAATTTAATTCCTTTAAGGTTTGGCACTATTTTTTTAATGTGTCTTCTTCTTTATTTTAATACTCATACTCACCAAAATTATTCTCTGGATAGTAAAATATAAAATTTATAAATTTTTCATATTTAAATAATTCCATTGACAGATTACCTGTATATTTTTGGTTTCCTTTTTGATGTTCTATTTGATGAAAACCATAATTATTTTATACTCATCATCATCTCCAAATTAACTTGTGATATAAAAATACCATATGTTGAATTTCAGTTTTCTCATGGATTATAAATATAACTCCCCTTGATCATTTTCATCCATTCTAGAGATTTCCTTATGCTGTAAAAAACAATGTTATCCAATTAATCAAGGTTTTAAGAATATATGTCTTCTAATATTAAAAAATCATGATCTAAACTCTACGTAAAGTTCCTCATAAATTTATTAATAATATTCGACTTTTTATGTATTTCTCCAAATACACTGATGTTTCAGACAATTTCATTAACTTTTGTAAAGTGTCTACTAATGTTTTTATCATCATTAATCATTAATCTTCAAACAAGCTTCTCTATATCAAAATATTTTCTTCCCTAACAATAAAATTCAATTAATATTTTTTCCAATTTATAATTATTATAATTTTTTATTGGAATCTCAATCACCTTTGTATAAACTTTTTCTGATATAAACATAAGAACATAAATTTTTTAATTTCTAATAGAATACTAGTTTCTATTATCTGTAAAAGACATTGTGACATTTTTTAAGGGTTTAAAATACTATAGTAGCAACATTGATGACTTCCAGAATGAGTGAGAGAATATATGGAATCATCTTTTTCTTTAATCCATGATTGTTTTTACCATTGAATGTTGGAATAACTGTGATGTTAATAGAATTTAGACTCATAATCCCCATTATAAAATTCTTCTTTCAGAAGGGAGCTATAATTGATTTATACCAGTTGAAGTTCCCCTGAATGGTTAATACCACTTGGAAGGGGTGTTCAAAATAGTGATAATTTTTATATAATTTATTATCCTTACATAAATCCCTCTTAATTATTAGAGTTTTTTTTTAAAAAAATATTAATTCTCGAACTCTCTCAAAGGAATTATAAAAGTAAATCAACATAGGGAACATAATATGATTACATGGTTTAGTCCAAATGTGGATAAATATTCCTTGATGTGTCCATCATCAACCCGAGATAAATATTTTAGAATAATAAATCACTATATTATTTTAATTTTATTGATCAGGTTTCATCCAAAACCCATTATGTTTTCACAATAATTTGTCACAAGAAAAATTTTATACTGGTTCCCACTAGTTAACAAAGAAAAAAAATAGAGGCTAAGATCACTTTAAAATTCAAGATACCACTATAACTGATAATTAATATTACTATGAAGAATCGAAATAACCCGAAATATAATATAATCCACCTTCAATAACTTCAACTTTGGTATAAAATGATGATTCTAGAATAGTAAAACATTCCCACTATTCTGGTTTTCAATATCCATTCATTGACCTTTTAGGTGCGTAACTGCAACCTTCTATAATCAAAACTTCCAAAATAGACATCATTATCTCTTAGTCTATACTTTATATATTTCATCAAATATCATACCTTACACAATCATATACATTTATCCAATTTATTGAAAATGAGACAGTAAATAATTATATAATTTCACCATCATATACAACAACACATGAAATATTTCATGCACATTTTTCTTTAGTTGGGGTAAGTTTTTTTTGAGATTACATTTAATTTTTTTGAAAAATAAAAACATGTATTTTATGCCATCACACTTTAATTCTTATCAATTAAATATATACTTTTTTGGATCACTAATTTGAAATAGTTTTTTGCTTGTTCATTAATTATTTGTGACAATTATTCAATTTTTTTAGCACATAATGATACATCGATTTTTCTAAATGATTATTCATTTCAATTATCACATAATTTGTTAGAATTGAATATATTTTTATTATTCACTTCTAGAAAAATAATATCTTTAGATTTCATCTTCTGAGATTCAATCACATAAAATGAATCTTCTCCAATTTTTAGTGAGTAGTCATGTGAAAAATCCATTCCTTCTCCACCATTCTGTTGAGTATTCTTTAATATTTCAATATCACTAGCTAGATGAGAGTTATGAAAACATTAAAAAACACCTTTTATTATTTTTTTAAATATTTTAAAATAAATTTAACATTGTTTAATTTTTATTCTACATTTATCATTTACTTTCCATTTCAACTTAAGAAACAGTCCAGAAATACTATTCATGGCACACTTTTAAAAAATCACCATGTGGGTAACATCTAATCCATTTGTATTCCAAAAACACTACTATGTTCTATGTATACACACATGATGTGATTTTAAACATAGAGATTCAATTCCTTATATTTAATTACACGTTCCTAGAGTTTCTTCCCTTCATACTTGTGTTTATACCCCATAATTTTTATCAACTGTAGTGTAATGACATATTATACTAGTATGAATAATAATTTTCCAAAAAAAAACTTCACCAACACATATTGTAATCCATAAATCATTTTCATCAGAATTTATTATATGTTTTTTGATAAACACATTTGTTCCCTTCCATAGATAATTTTTACTTCTTTATTCCTTGGGGGTAATTTATTATTAAAATAATCATGTATTATCTTTATGAAGATGAAAATGTCTCATCATTATTATTTAAATAATCATTCCCAGTGTTATTATTATTATCGAAATTTTTACAAATAATAAATTTGTTTTTAACAAGAGCATATACAACCTATACATTTTTAATTTGATTATTAGTATCTTTAGATGACTCTACATTAACTTCAAATGATTTATTTTAATATTAATTTATATTTTTTAAAGTATATTTATATTCAAGTCACATTTATTCTGCCTTACTTAGCTCCCCCTCCTTAAATTTTATTTTTCATCAAGATCATTCCCAAATTTTTGTATCATCTATAATGTTCATCACAAGATTAAAAATTTATTTAGTGAGTCCTTTTTATATTTAGAGATAATTTTATTTTTGTTCATTCCTACTTCCATTATATTTCCTTAAAAGTTTTAATTATTTCTTGAGTCCTATGATATTATCAATAAATCCTTCATGTCTATATTTTATCATATATTATATATAAGCCTCTTCCCCTCATTACTTTAAGGTAAATATAGTTTATTATGATTTTGATTAGATTTGGTAATGCTTTTTTAATTTCTTATTTTATAAATTCTTCTTGAAGTGGAGAATATTTACTCTTTTCCTATAATAATATCTCTCCCTTTTGATAATGGAAATGTTTTCATACATAGTATTGATAAATTAACAACCTATGAGGTTTGACATTATTTGTTTTCTATGGATATTTCTTATTTATTTTAATCCTTGTAATCACAAATATTATTCTTTGCATAGTAAATGTTAAAATTTCTAACTCCTCCTCATTTAATGAATTTCATAATCAGATTAAATTTATATTTTGAGTTTTTTTAGGCTTCCTTTGTGATAAAAGGCCTTAATTCTTCTTTACTAATCATAGGTTTCTTCATCATCTCCAAATTTACTTGTTATTAGAACTTCCCTTTTCTTTATTTTTATTTTTCTCATGCATTAAAAATATATTTTCCTTTGACATTTTTCATAAATTATATATATTTTCTCATATTTTTTTAAAATTAATGTTATTAAATTCGTCTATAGTTATCGAATATATGTCTTATAATACAAGAATTTCATGATCTAACCTCTATGGAAAGTTACTCCTAAATTTGTTAACAATAGTTTAGTCTTTATGTTTTTCTCTATTTCTTATAATGTTTTGGACTATTTCATCAACTCTTGTGAAGTTTCAGTTAATGGTTCATTCATCCTTCATCCTTTCATCTTCATACTCATTTCCATATATCAATATGTTTTCTTCATTAACCATTACATTCAATTAAAAATTTATTTCTATTTTCTCATTATTATAATTTTATATTTTAATCCTCTTCACACATTTATATACCTTGTATGATATGGAAATAAGAATATAAATATTGTAATTTCTAAACAAATACATGTTTCTTAAATATGTAAAAGGCATTGTGTCATTTTTTAATTTCTCAAAATCCTATAGTAGAATCATCAATGTCTTCAAAAATGAGTGAGAGAAGATAACGAATCCCATTTTTGTTATATTTTTGGTAGTTGTAACCATTTAAAGTGGGAATACATCATGATTTAATAGAATTCAATTTTACAATCCTCTTTAAGAAATTGTTCTTTTATTATTGACCTATAATTCTATGATACCAGTTTAAGTGCCCATGAATGTGTAATACCTCTAAGAATGGGAGTTTAAATAATTAATTCTTATTTTATTATTTATTATACATTCCAAAAACTCTAGGAATTATTGGTGTTTTTTCCAATGAAATATAAATTCTCAACCATACTCAATTAAAATATAAAAGTAAACAAACATAGTGAACACACTGTTTTTACAAGATTTAGTCACAATGTGGATACATATTCCTTGATTTGTCTATGATATATTTGAGATGATGTTATTAGAATAATAAATAAATAAATATTTTTTATTTGGTTGATCTGGTATCATCCAAAACCCAATTTGTTTCCCCAATACTTTTTCACATGACTTAATTTATACTGGTTCCATATAGTTAAAAGAGTAAAACAAACGTGCTCAGTATGACCTCATTAAAATACTAGATATATATATTACAAATAAATGAAATTATTTTAAACCACTAAAATAAAAAGAAATATAATATACTCTATCATTAATAACATCAAATCTGGTATAAATTGGCACTTCTAGAATTGTAGATCTTTCACACAATTCTGGTTCTTAATCTCGATCCATTGATCTTTTGGTTTTCTCAATGAATCATTTGTAATAAAAACTCCCAGAATAAAATTAATTATCCCTAAATATCTCTTTTATATATTTCACGACATCTCATTCACTACACAATAATATAAATTTATTCCATTTTTATTAAATGAGTCACTAATTGATTATTGAATTTCTCTAACATGAATTATAACATATAAATAATTCATGCACTTATAATTCTCAACTAATCAGGTTATAATTTTCTCTTTATCTTAGCATATTCCCATTATTAAAAAATAATGTATCCTATAATATTATAAGAATACACATTATCTTAATTAAAATGGCCAAATAATGTTTTTTGATAATTTTTAAATTTTCATTTATTAAAAATTAAATCTAAATCATTCTATCGTGTCATGAAATAATTTTATCATTATAATATTTATCCAAATAGGAATAAGTCTACAATTAAATCACTTGTAACATTATAATATGATCATACATAGTTTATTGACATGCAGTGTTCCAATTTATTTAGATGACTGATTTGTTTAGTCACATGAGAAATGATTATCTCTTCAAATTAATTTTATGTGTTGCATTCATTCAATATAGTTAATTTTCATTAGAAAATTGGGGATGTTTAATTTGAATTATACTATATTGAAATATTTTATTCCCATGTTTATCTATGTTTTTTGCCTCTCATGTAAGTGAAGGGATCTGTTGGGGAATGACATAGGGATATGAAAAAATTTCTATAAGAAGAATATAGTATCAAACTTCATATCCTCAATGGTACATCTAGGTTCTCAATGAAATTTTTTTATACTATTTCTTCACTATCTTTATACTATAATTATTTTATGGTTCTTGATTCATAGATCTTTCACTAATTTATGCCTCCTTATTGGACTCTTTATTGGATATCCCTTTTTGAATAAAAGTTTATAGTTTTTAATGATATCATTATCTATATCTATCAGTTTACTCAATGTGTTGTATTAATAAATTATATAAGTATAGATATAATTTATAAAGATATATAATATATAATACATATCCATAAGTATATGTGAGAGTGGTTAATTATGATTGTATCTAACCCCTCTGTATGTTGAGTTGCAATAAAATTTTTAAGGAGGCCTCTCACTGATTATAATCCTAAATTATGTAATTTTTAATTATTTTAAATGTTATAATGTACAACGTGTCAAACAAGAGAATTTGTAATAAATTTTAATTTTTGTAAAATGGTTTTATTAAAATATATATAAATCTTATATGATAATCCTAACCAATTGAGTATGAAGGTATTTATAAATTTTTGATGTTTTGGATAAATTATGATAGGATTTTTTTAAGTGGATGAATATTTAACAAACATACATAATCATAAACCCTAACAAACTGAAAGCATCCATTATATTTATTGTATTATGAAATTTTTATTTTTTCTATTCCATGATGTTCATCATTAATAGTGTGATATATCATTCTACCAAAATTCCAATGATTATTATTATATCCCTATATTTTATCACATAATATGATAATGTGAAAATAATTATGTGAATATTAAAATACTTCAATAAATACCTTAATAAATCTGGTTTTAATTAAAAATATATAATAGTGTAATATGGATATCACTATTTTTGAATGTATGAAACATTTAGAAATAATGTGAATGAATTTTTTTTAATGGATTTTAGTGTCCTCATTACAAAGATAGTACACAAATCTCAAACAAGTAATGCAATCTATCATACTCTTTTCACTTCATTTGTTCTTTTGGTGGTGTTATAACATCATTTTAAGGAGATTTTAACCTATCGAAGTGTTCAGTGAATCCATTTTATTAGTGGATATGTATTTTTTATGGAATTATTATAGTAACAAAGAGGTCTTTATTGGCTAAACTCATCGTGTAAGGATGAGGATAAAAAATAAGGCATTCCTCATTTATTATTATATATTAATTTATCATTTCTGAACATTGATGACCTAATAGATGAATTTTTTTAGTTGATGTAGTTACAAATAGATATGTCCTAATTAAACTCAATCAATATTTAGATAATTTTTTATATAGATCAAACCAAATCCAATAATAGCATTATAAACATTAATTCATTCATAAAGGCCACTCTTTACATAATATTTTTCCTAATAAAATTTATATTAATTATCAATACTATAAAGCCTCATTGGTTTATAAAATTGGTGGGGTGAATATGGATTATTTTATTTAAAAAATATAATTCTATGTGAACTCTATCATAGCTTCTCAAAATAGAGATTTGATGTTTATATAATATGATTTTTGGGTACTATTTTTTAATCAAAAAAATTGGATGGTTACCACATCTATGATGGTTCAACATTATTTTTCATTGAGGACATTACTTTCAAAGGAAGGTGGACACTAGTATTTTAGGTAGTGACACATCAAAATGCACATTAGTTGATAGTTTTGGTGGTTGATGTCATCACAAGTTATTTAGGATAATTTTCCCACCTCTTTGACTCAATTATATATATAAGTCATATTCATGAATACTTAATAATACATTATATTTGAATAGTTACCCATAATCTATATGTTGGTCATGCACATTAATCCATATGAATATCAGTATATATTAGAGGTTCTCCATATTTTTTTCATTATTTATTCTGTGTAAATTTTTAGGTACTATAGTTTAAGGCCACACAACTATGAAATATACAATCTATTGAAATCTAGGGAGGAATTAATAGTGTCTAGAGAAATGCATGAAAAGGTATTCCTAAACATACTTTCAAAAATAATTAGAACCCATATAGTTTGGTGTCACTTAATGGGACACATTTTACCTTTAATGGTTTGCTAAAATTATGGATCAGTACATATTAACATCATGTGGTAATAAATATTATGGGAATGATTTCAAGAAATGGTGGTTGTGGGAATTATACCTAAATAACTGTTCTAGTTTAAAATTAGAGGAATATATCCTGATATGTTTAGGTTCCTTCCATAAAGAATATGGACCTATGAGTTTTGTGTTGGCTTAGAAAGGAAGGATATGGCCCACTAAGAAAAATGTCATTTTTTATAATATGGAACAATAATGGAGATATAGTGATACCTCAAAGAAATATAGTCCTCCATGAGGGGATTGGATTATTAGGAATATGGATTAATAATATGAGTTGACAAGGAATATAGCCATAGTGAAAGTGATGTCTGGTCACATGACAGATATTGTTCAGTGAGAAATGATGTCCGTGGATTAATGAGGAATATAGGCCCATAAATATGGATAATAGAAGATTATTGATGTTAGGATCAAACATATGGGGGAATATTATTTATCCTTATTAAAAATAATAAAATCCCATATATCATGATTTGAACTGTTTAAAGACATCTAATAGGACTGGTCAGTGGAATGTAAGATCAGTTGGTAAAGAAATTTTCATGCACTTTATATTATGGGACTATGATGTTAACCTCCTAATTGAACACAATAATTCAAGGTTTTTTGTGTTGTCAATGGTTTCAAAAAATATTATAAAATGTAGATTATTCATTTTAGGATTCCCTAGAATGCCTAAAAAGTTTAATGGAAAATTTTAATTAAAACAAAATTAGTAATTACAAATAGTCTGAATCAAATCCTCCTAGATTTATAAATATTAAAAAAATTGGAGGGAGGAAGGAGTTCCACTCATATTTAAAGGATTATAAATGTGGAAAAATATTTAATTCATACTTTAGATTCATTCATTGTAAATTATACCTTAGCATCCACTAATCACCCAAAAAATCATATTTGGGATGAGGTCTACTGTATTAGATTTCATGGCCCATAGATTGTCTTACAGTTTCCCCTATTCTCAGTACAATAATTATCAACAGAATTCATGATAAAAGAAAAGAAACTGTGGAGTTCTTGAGAATATGATAATAGATATTTGGTTGTTTTGGAGAAGGATATAAGTTTAGATTTTTGTGGTTTCAACCAAAAAGAAGGAATCCAAAAGCGTATATATTGTTGAAGTTACCAGAGTAAATGACCTTGGTGAAGGTATGATACAAGGATTTTTAGTGCATTTTGTTTTCATAGACCTATCTTATACCATGTGTTCAACAATCAAATTCGGAAGAGACATGACATTTTGGATCACCCTATCATAGAAAAGATACATAACGTGAAATCCTTTGATAGAAAAATAGGCCTATAAAAGGAATCCATAGAAGGAACCACATGATATAGGCCCATGGTAGAGTGATGGAAGACCATTTAATATGATCACATGATGGAAGACCACATGAATATATCATCAATGGGATTCGTATGATATTTTCATCACATGACTGAAATAATGTTGTCATTGAATGACCACATGATGTAATTATCAAGAGACTGGTTGAGGTTTCCATGATTTTTCCATGAATGATATTTTCTTTACATAGTGATGTGATGATCATAAAGATTTGATCACTTGGATGAGTTAATTGGGCCAATTTCATGGTATTTATTATTTTTCGAATGTGTTTCTCAATATAGATTTACCTATTGAATTCATTAATGATTCCAAATATATAATTTGTATGATATCACTTTATCATTATACATTTATAACAACATTTTGGTCTCATCAAGATATATAGGTACCTCCCATGGAATGGAAATGGGGTATTTATAATCAACATGTGTGACATGGATGGGTAACTGATTATTAATAATTATGGGCCATGCATCAAACATAATATATATAAATAATTATATTTCATGAGATATATATCGATGATCCTCTTAACAAGGATTAATCATACAACTTCCTGATATATATTCTTATGATTCATGAATGAAAAGGTTATTGTTTTTTATCTTAATGGTTTTTTCATTATTCCATAAATAAAGGAAACATCTCATGGTATGTGTATAATGTCTATTAAGAAGTATAATTTCTCATGGGAGTCTATTTTTATCATGCTAGAAAACTTCATGAATTACGTTATTATAATTTATGAGTTTTTTATCCTTTATTTTTTCATAGATTTTTTACTATGTTGGGATCAGAAAATCCCCCATAATAAAGCAAGTCAGATTGGTTAGAAATAGACTCATTTTTAAGGTATATTAATCCCCCATCATGTCTTTTCAATGATATTACTTTGTTGAACTAAAAAGACCAAACATATACCTCATATATAATACATGATTTAATTAAATATACAGTTTAAAAAATCGTGATCCCATAGGTGTTGTTGGGCATTAATGCTTTAAAATGCACAATGGTTGAGATGATGGGAGTTTGGGACAAGCCCACCCTTTAGGGATGAATTAGTACTTACAATGTGACTCTATTATTGATTTTAGTCATGTTCATGAATCCTTCATAATTATTATAGATGGTAATAGTTACCCCTTATACTAATGATGAATTAACACCAAGTAATGATGTGAACAACTATATGTGTCAGATGTTTTTTATCTTCGTTCTCTACCAATATATGTTAAAATTAATGTTCTTATGGTTTAAATCTATATTATTGGGAACTAAGTTATGAATTGTAATATATGAATGAAAAAAATGTTATTTATTTGGTAGTAAACCTTAAATAGGTATCTTTAATTTATTTTGTTAACTAGAATCCAAACCCATATATTTTATGTTATATAGTTTAAGGTTATGTGGAAGAGAATAATCCATGAAATTTAACATATTATAGAATGGATGGTTATTTAAGATGTACCATTAGATAGTAGGTGTTTTATTTTTTAATGATTATCCCCTTTTACCTTAAATGTAATATATCCTAATGAGTGTAGGTGTTTTGTGGAATATGAGAAGAATAGGATATATTGATCAGACAGAGAGGGAATGTGGTCCTATAGATTGGGGCATGATTTTATCAAGAAGAAATAATTTTTATGGATTTTCTATATAAAAAATGGATATAATGGACAAAATTTATATGATAATACAAGGATAGAATATAAATCTCCATTAAAGGGTGAGTGATTTCAATGGGAGTATGATCTAACAATGTATCGTCTTTACTTTTTGGTCATGTGGCCCAATAAGGAAGAGAATGAATTGATTCATTAGGAATATTACCAAATTCATATATATATAGAAGGTGGATGATTATGGGGATGATTTTCAAGAAATAATCATTAGTATAATTATCGATATGAATCATATAACAAGTATTTTGAAGTTCACTATTTTAGTTTATGTGGTCGGACCACTCAATATAGTATAATTTCATGTGGTAAATATATCGTCATATTTATTTTTCATGTAACTAGGATATTACCCTTGATGTTTAATTTTTTTTATAGGGATATATTTTTTCTAAAATTTGTGACAAAAAATGATTGAACAACTCTATACATATGACATTTCCTTGAGAATATAGGTTCAGTCTTACACCAAGTAGGAGACCCTTATTGGTGGAATTTCAATTGTGTTATTGTTATTATAAAAATATATATTTTAGTCCAATTGATTCTATCTCAGTGTTAAAAACAAGTTATAAATTTTTATGGAGGTAATTGAATGATATTTCATAATTAGTTATATTTGGGGAATATGAATTGAGATTACCTAGCATATGTTATAATGGATACATTGAAAACTTTCTAAAGGGAACCATCTTGGGTATTTTACCTATGAGGGAAGAACATTGTCTTATCTACCTACTATCCAATAAGAAGAGGATATATATATGTAGGGGGAGTATATCTACTATAAGATAGACTAGGCTCTCTCTCTTTAGGGGGTCCATAAAGGAGATATTTCCATTAATGGATTTTATGTTGGACATATGCATTAGAGATACCATGTTTGTTATGTTATGGCTCATTGGGAAGAGAATAAATCTATTATTGAGAGAAAATATATCACTCTAGTTTGTCCTCTATATTAACGATTATTATTAATGAAATAAAAAATTACGATCCTCGTTGTAAGTTATACCTATCTGGGAATATAATTCATGAACCTCATTTTAGCCTGGTAGGCCACAATGAAAGGGGTAAATACTGGTGTGTGTTCTCTGATCATATTATTTGTGTTGATATGGAGGTGGAATTTATAATTTGACACCAAAATAGGGAATTTATATAAAAGGATATATTTATATATAGGTTGTTGTATGTATGGATCCATATTATGAGTTAAAAAAATTATATCTCATTTAGTGAGATTCTTTGAGAAGTCTCTCCCTAGAAGAGGCTTAATAGGGGGTTTTCACCCTAGTTGGGGATTAGGGTGTGGTTCACATTAATTAGTTCCCTTGATAGATAGTTAGACCACGTTTACATCCTTGGGTGATGGGTTTCAAAAATAGAGGGCCTTGATTGATGGGTTTCCTTAATGGATGGCCCCAAAGAATTAATCACCCTGGTGGCGGGCCTTGAGTGATAGGTTACCTATCTGAGAGGCCACGAGAGATTAGTATCCTATGTGAAAGTGTATGAGATATTTATTTCCCCATTATTCAATATTTTAATGGAAAAAATATTCTTTTAATATTGGTTATTTGCATCATAACACTTAGTTTCTATTCCTTAACTAAATTCCCATAGGTTATTAAGAATAAAAATGATTCCTAGAGGGGTTATCGACCCTGAGTGAAAGATGGTCCAATTTTATATTGAATTTTATTATGGGGTGTCATGTTCCCATGTTAGGATCCAATATGGTCTATTTATATAAAGGATAGAGTCCTAGTGATGTAGTCAAGGAATGATAGTTAGTTTGTGATAGTTTCTTTGTGAGTGTACCTATAAAAATCTAGGAATACATTGGAAAAAGTTACATGGGTGGTTGGAAAATACCTAGAGTGAAATGATAGGATTTATTATTGATGAAATTTATCCTTATCATCATTATTTATTTATCCTATAATATCCGCCCAAAAAATTTAACACTCATCAAAATTTGATTTGATCATTATGAAAAGTGTCAAATTTTGAGGACAATACCCCCCCTGAGTAAGACATTGTGTTGAGGTGAAAATTATATTCTCAAATAGGTTATTTAGGACAACCCAGGATTCATATGCTTGGGGTGGATCAATGTATCTATGAATGATAATATAAAAAATCTATATAGAATGTGCTTAGAAAAGGGAAATAATTCTATACAAATAGAAATTTTCTCATCACTATTTGGTCCCAAATAAAATCAACCGCACTCTATTCCTACTCTCACTCCTCACACTACCTCTAGTTAAGTGATGATGCCCTTCGCCCAAGGAGAGTGTTCTTTCCGAGGATCCCTGGGTGGGGGAAGCAAAGTGAGGCCACCTCAGTGAGAGGACTATATAAGGAAACCTGAGTGGGGTGATCAAACGAGCCCACCTATGCAAGGGTTTTTGTGAGCCTAGTAGGGTGAAGGGATATAGTGAGGCTACCATGGTGAGGGGCCATATAAAAGTCACTTTGGCAAAGGATTTGATTAAATAAAATTATCACCTGATTTTTAATCCCCCTCACCCTACCCTTATGTTATATTCTATACATACATGGATTACCATACTGATGTACTATTATTATCCATTTGATTTTTTTTAAATAGTCAATTACATAAATTTTCCATTCATTATGAGGAAATTTGTCTGATTAAATTGATGATAATAGTCATTCTATAGGGCTATTTTGGCCATTACGATCCCTTCCTACCAGAACAATTAAAGGTCATAAAGAAGAAACACTATGATTATCCAATGTAAGACTTATTACCTTTATATGATCATTTTTACGGACTGATGTCACCATCCCCCATCCAGAAAAACAGCTTCATAGGGAATGGGTCACATCATATGTCAATATAAGATCTATAATCATTTCTTCAAATGGTTCCTTAATTCACAAAGTTAATAATAAACTATATTGCCTACTCCATCATAGCAAGGTTTCTCTAAACACTGAGATGATCATTTTAGAACCATATATGAATTTTTTATCCTATATCTTCTACCATTAGTTTTTTTATCAAGCACATGGTCAAAACAATGAGTAATACCATCTTACATGGAGAGACTTCAAATTTTATTGGATATGATCCTATTGTGTATGAAAAACATGTAAAGAATTCAATACCCACATAAATATATTTTACATCTATGAAGATATCTGGATTTCCTAGCCATGCATTTATAATTATAATGATCTGATTCTTGAAATGTTGAGTAGTTAGATCCCTAAAACCAATACATTTCACTAGACCCATTTAAGAGTGTGTATTAGTCTATGAGATATCTATAATATCTTATGTGTTGACATCCTTTATTACATGTATGATGATTTTCTTCAACCATGGGATTCATAGTGGTATCTTCAAAGAACACAACATTTTATGGGGGTATTTTTGAAAGTGGTCAAAGATGCCATAAGGACAGAACCCGACCCCTGAACTGACATCACGTTCAATAAATGGATTATGATTTTCTTATTCACTCATGATCGTGGAAAAATATGAAAATGCATGATGGGGTTTCCTTCCAAATGGAAAATATGGTGTATTGTATGTATAGTCCATAACATGAATTATGAGAATTCAATAAATAGGCTTAAGAAACAAATCCATTAATCCATGTAGAAATTAATCTGGTTGTATTCCAAGCATTGTGATTGTGTGGATACCTTCTCCTAGTATGCTACTTCAACAATAGTTTCCAAGGAAATATAGTCTAAATTGAGGAAAGGTTATAAAAAGGGGGCTCTGGGGTCTATCCCTACAAATATTATTGATTACCCATTAGTTATTACGAAAAATATATATAGTTACTATACCCTTATATATTTTAGGACCATTATAGATTTTGTGGCATTTGAGATTATAAAACATAAACACTAATTTCTATCTAAATGAAGTGTAGAAAAAAAGATTTAGGCCTTTGTCATTCTGTCGGCCTTATTCTATAATCAAACCATTATTTTTGAGTAGTTAATATACTCTAAAAATTTTATGTATTCATTTGAAACTTAATTACTTCCCTGATGGGACACATCCCACAAGAATGATTATTGATTCTCGTGATGTGAACTTTGAGCAGCGGTCATAAAAGGTGGATATAAGGGATATCATACTAGTGGATCGATTTAACTATGAAAACATTTTTAAGGAATACATAAATTATAAATATTTACTTAAATTATCTTCCTTCAGTACAAATGAGGGGAAACTCTAGTGTACGTATCGTAGGAGAAAAATACCATGGTTTCAAAAAAAGTCTACCTCATGATGATCCAAAAGACCACATGTATCGTGATCAATTTCTCCCAAGAAAATGTGTTTTTAGATCTATTTCTATAGTATTCTGACTCATTTATATCATTATTCCATTGGGTTATATTATCCAAGAGAATCCCTAAGGATACCCTTTATTCCTCTATGATCAGAGGGAGGAAAGTGACCATGAAGCCATATGATGTGGTAGTTATAGTTCCTAAGTCATAAATCCAATCCAATTTATAGCTTCTTTATCATCTATGGTGGATCCAGTGCATTAAGAGATTGTAGAAAGGTATTATAGCTATTAATGAAAACATTAGGATCTAACAATTGTCGTTAAACACAAGAAATTGTTCAATTTGAAGTAGTATTAGAATTGTTCTGTGAAAAATGAGAAACTACATGTCATACCCTCAAAAGTATTTATATCTTAAGGCCCATAAATGTTATCATTGTGTAACTTCCATGTATATTATTCATGAATTTTAAAACTTTCTCCAAATTGTAATTCACATTCCCCAAATTGAAAATGCAATAATCCTTAAAAATTGAACTTTTGACCATCCTTATGGAGTTAAGGAAGTATATCAATGATTTTGATATGTTTATCTAATCCACGAACCTATGGGTTCCCATAACTAAGTGGGTAAAATATTTAATTAACTGGGGAACTGTCAAAATAGGTAATCGGAAAGTATTTTTATGAATAATTAGACTCATCAATCAGTCCTAAAAATATGATATTTATCCTTCATTTATTGAAATGTCGCATTGTAGAGTTAATTTAATGTAGGTATCTATTATTTTATTGGAATTTGGAGCATCATTAATGATATATGAGTCCCTTTATTTGATTGTCAAGTTATCATTGAGAGATTTCCTGAAAGGAGATGCCTCTAGAAAAGAAGAAAAAATGATATCTATCGAGTTGTGAATAAGATTGAAAATATAATAGAAACAAACTAACCCAATTTGCCCTCTCTAGATGTAATATATGTTAGTTCAAAATGAAAAGGACCAACCCTTCTATCTAATAAATGAAACACCACTTGATAACTAAAACACTTTTTAAATGTTTCCAGCACATGAGCTATCAGTTTTCATGTTTATACATTCTTCATTTCTTATATATACATTTATGTTTAAATTAGAAAACCATGTTTCACTAACTATAAGATCTCACTATTTAGAGTGGCCCGAATAAGATCCTAATTATTCTATCTAGAAGATCTTGAGTGATGCATGAACCCATAATCCTTAGACAAATATGCCAATAATGAAGGGGGAACTATCTACGGAGGGAATGTTGGTGGTGTACATTCCACCTATCCTCACCAATTTTGTGTAAGATGGTTCATTTCTATCAATAAAATATTATAGTGATTCTATAAGACATCCACAGAACTCAGTATCTGATATATAGACAATTTTGTTTCATAAATTCTCACATACATAGGTCAATATTCTTCAGTTTATAGATCCAATGAAATATTATAGTGAAATATTAAAATATTGAAAGGAGTCGATTATACCTAAAGTGATTCATGAACCAAATACCATAGTCTTGTCTCATTGGGAGGATCCTACCAATCATACAACGTGGTTGTTATCACAGAGAGAAATCATATATTCATAGGTTATAGTGTGATGATAAAAGATGATAATTTCTCAATGACATTAGTAGATTGGACAAAATCAACGATCAGTGGCCCCATTACCACAAACTATGTTTTTTTCTATAAGAGATGTACATGTATTCCCACTATCCAATTTGGAACCATTTATAAAGACTGTAATTTCAATAGTTGAAGGATAGTGTATATATTCCTTACATACAACCATGTCACTCACTATATAACATGTCATTATCATATTTCGTGCAATGTCCCCACCCTCATATGTGGGAATGTTTGAATTTGTATTTTCCTTAATTTCCTAGAATTTGAGTGATTTTTTGTGAATATGTAATATTTTCTAGGAGAGAATCATATCCAATCCAAGAGTACCTCATATTCCATCAGGGCCTTCATCAACATTCATAGAGAGGCATATGGAAGTTGTTTCATGATACTCTTATGGAGTAGAAGATTGTGAACATTCACTACCTATAAAATTAATCCAAATTCATATTTAGTGGATTAATTTTCAATCATACTATCTATCATACCATTACTTATATTATTCAGACTCTATAATAAGGAGTATAGGCCCATGAGTGCCTCCAAGAGGAAGAACTAACAACACAGTCCATCATACTCTAATTGTTGTGCTTCATTGAGAATCCCATTACACAATAGAGGCTCTAATATAGTAGTGACTCATTAAAGGATATATTTATCATATAATATTCCTTAACATGGAGATATATTTTCTAATGTAAGACATGTGTGCCCCTCAAATATTCTCCAAGATGCTTGGGTTCAAAAGAAAAAGGTTATTGCTGATGTAGTAGGAATCCCTCGCACTGAATACAATATGACTTATAAAAATTTTATATTTCAACATATCATTTAATGATATAAGTGTTCCATCAATGATCACTAATATTTTTTAGAGGGAAAAGTTTAATAAGTTACCATTATGAAGAGAGGCTCCAAACTGATTGTGATCCTCTTACATTTTTTTAATTAATGTCAACACATTTTGTGTACAATCATTTTCCATTTTATATTTTACTTATCCACTCAGATTATCATTTAATATTAACCTATTAAGCTTTGAATACAATATCAGGATACCTTGAATCCATATGAATAATGAACATTAATTAAACAAATTAATCATGCTGTTTAAGGTGCCATGTGAGGTGGTTTCATCTTGAGTGTGCCTCATGTATGTATATTGGAACAAATACTATCACCATATTACTAGATTTGGGATATTTGGTTAAAGTATATACATATGTAAATGGATAATGGATATTTATTGTCATAAATAGTATATATATAAACTAGAGTTGGCCTGTTTTACCAAATTATTTCCTAAAGGGCATGTCACATGGATTGGTATTGGAATATATTATGTCACCATTCACTAGAGTTGGCCTACTTACATGATCTAAATAAATGTTATAAGGATCATGAGGTGGAACTTATAATGAATAATTTTATGTTTAAGAGGTTTTGGTAAAAAATATAATTCTTTGAATTGTTAATTGTCCATGGTTTTGGGTGAGCATAGCTTGAACTTTTTGGGGACCATATTACGTGCTCCACAATTTTTGGGTCTTTTAATATATTACCCTAACTTTTTCCTAAGATTCAGATACTATATACTTAGTAAGTATGGGATTTAATTTTAATTAAGCTTCCCTTCATGGGGTTTTAACCTAGTAGACTTTGTGATGATTTACTTTTTCATGCACAATTTTCCCTAAAGTACATGAGGGGCATGTTCAGTGTGTAGAGAGTTGAATTTTTTCCTATGTTTCCCTTTATATGATTTAAAAATTGTGAACTATGTTCATATTTCAATGATTATTTTTTTTTTAGAAAATTTATACCACTATAACTAATTTTCATGGTTTGAAATCTTTTAACAAAGTCCATATGGTTTTAGGTCATGATTCTTGGACTAAAAGGGTGGGACAACCAATCGTGAAAGGGGGAGGTAGATACTTTTGTGAATAGAGAGCCTAATGTTTTACTAGATCACCCAGATAGGGTTTCATATGTATTTTAGGGTCCTAGTACTTAGACCAACGGATTAGGTAGTCTACTTAGTGAAGGAAATCCAATATTGACATGAATGAGGGAAATATTGTTGAACATAGACTATACATGGAACATGGGTCATTAAATTAATGTCATGAATCTAAAACCATTGTGTAATAGGATTATAAGGTCCTAAAATAAATACTAACAAAAAATTAACGAATGAGGTTTCTCATCGTTGACTTCACAAGGTTTTGATTCATAGTTGGGTAACATAAAAATTATCAAATCAAATTTAATGGTTGGATCATGAATTTGGTAAATCATAACTAATGTAGATTAAATCATGGATAATATCATCGGTAAAATTATGGGGGTCCTCATTCTAATATAATGTTCTTCTATAATAGTGCAAAGAAATATGGATATTAGAGTAAATTATCCTTATGATGAAGGCAAGAATCAGGTTGGTAAGCAAAATTGGGGGCACTTATGCAAGATCCAAAATAAGGAATGTACGAATAACCAAATATAGGTCCCCCTTGGAGTCGAATACACTCATTATCAATAACCATTATAGATTTTTGAGGATTAATTTAGTTATTCATTCATGTATTATCATGGAAGAGAGGCATTCAAGGAGGGTATTCGAACAAAAAAGGTTATGTATTATTGTTTTGAACACATCATTGAGGTGGAAATGTAAAACATCATTCCCCAAAATGTTTCATAAATATAGGGTTTAAAAAATCATATCTCATATTATAATTATATTTATTCTATAACTTTTCTTAATCCATGAAACATAAAATCTTATTGAGTGGAAAGTTAACTTTCACTTAGTATACCATTTATGGGATTTCAACTTGATATGATTTAGGCCACATTCACCAGATGTTTAATTCATTCAAGTCAATATCATCATTTATTAATGTTTATGTTTGTGAAAATTTTACCTAAAACATTTTTATTTAAGTTAATAAAACATTCAATATAAATGGAATAGAGTATTATCGATATGAGGTAGGAAATACTGTATGAGAATGGAAGGGACCCTGAATTTCATGGATTGTTTCATGGGGATGTTCATATATATTAATTCCATGAATCTCAGAATATTTTATGTAGGTTAAATGTAGAAATATTCCTTAATTTGGGTCATAGGTTTAGTAATGCTCTAAATAATTTTGAATAACAGATAATGATGTCATAAATGACAACTTGAGGATACTGACTTAGGAGTGATGTTATGGTATCAGTATGTAAGATAATAAATTTCAAAATATTTGATGAAGGGTCTTTTCTATTAAAGAATTAGGGTTTTTTATATTATATTACCTTCTTGTAATGATGAAAAAACCTCTATTTGGTAGCCTCTATTTTTGGCATGTATAAACAGGATAAATTGGGGGACTTCTTCATAGCCAAACATGGGATCCCTTTGAAGTTGGATGCATTCATTACCTATAAGAATGATAGGGTTTAGAAAATATGATACACTTTAAAAAATAAGTTTTAATTCTTGAAATGGATGTTCAATAATATGATAGAGGCAATCGAGACCCCAATTTACTATGGCTATTTTATTGATGTCCTCTATAAAGGACTAAAAAGGGTTGATATTATGTGGGTGAGTCAAAAATATATTTTAGAGCAGTCACTAAATATCGTGAAATTTTTATAATTGGGCCATATGTAGTTTATATATTTTTAGAGGATATTTAAACAATTGTATATAGTATGAATAAATGGGTGTTTTATCCTAGTGTTTTTTAGGAAAAACCTACGTAAAGGATCCCATCATGGACCTGGATCTTATATAAGATCATGGGTTTGTATATTTGGACCAATATAACTATATTAAGGTCTTCCAGGGTCAACCATATCGTATGTTGTTTAATTACATGGGATAATTACTCAGGGGCTGTGTAGTTAAATTTTATGTGATAAAGACATAGGTGTTGTGACTGAGACCCTAATAAAAGATTCATGAATCACAATGTATCATTTGAAGATAGGAATCAGGACACATGAATATCTCATGTGATGCATTGACCCTATACTCACTTCAATCAAATTTTGGTGGAGTGATCTAATACTCTAATTTTTGGATAGACACCTAAGATGATATGCTTGCATACTAAACATTAACTAACTAATAATCTGGTGGGACCAAAACATCAAAAATTGTTTGGGTAAAAGGGGAAATATTATCATTCCATTGCATCGTCTTTGTTATATCAAATTATATTTATAGGGATCATTTATACAGAAATAGGGTTATATAAAGAAATACCCAAAAAAATATTATGTTTATATAGGGTGAATTGGATGTCATGCAGATTAATGTCTTTTGATAAGGAATCAGGTGTCATGAAGTATAACATCTTGGGAAAAGAACTCATGCCACTTTGTTTAACTTATTGTGGTTATGATGTACTTATTGGGAACTTTACATTGATCTAACTAATTTTTAAGATGAAACAACTTAATCTCAGTGTTAATTTCATGGGTGATTTTCATGAGGATGGAAAATCTAAAAATACGTGGAAATTTTATCATTCAATGGGAATTTAGAAAAAAACCAAATTTTTTGGACCCTTTTTTTGGATACCCTACATAAGAAACCCAAACTCTAAATGGAAATCAAATTACGGATCAAACTCATGAAGCTATTTTCAATATTGGTTGAGGTTTTGTTGGAATTCGTTACAGAGAATAGAATATATGGTACATGAATCATCATGAATCCGACAACGAAGGATATTAAGATACAAGTGGGTCATAAATGGGATTACCTCTAACATAGACTCATGGATATGGAATTTAATTATAATGGTTCCTATATAGATGCAGTTAATACATAGTTTAGAAGAATTTTATTTCTAATTATATTTTTCTTGAGTCTAGGTTATGATACTATGTTCTAGGTATATATGTTCAATTACTGTAGGAATGATTCATAATATGTTTATGAAAATGGTGTCTTATATAAATATGAAACTCATGTGTCGATGGAGGTATTTTTGATACACATTAATATTTGGTCATTGAGGAGGATTTGTGTATATGAGGAGACTTAAAAATGAAGGTGAAAGGGGTATTTCATTGTTGCTATAATTTTTGGCTGGGCCATGGATTCAATAATCACAATGTATCCCTGAGAGTATAAATCAAGCCACCAATAGTTCCTGAATATAAAAATGATAGGATTTGAGCACCAAATTGAGAATATCCTCTCTAATAGTGATGATGGATGTAATTTTTAATGTCAGGTGAAAATGATAATATTTTAAGTTATTTAAATTCAGGAAAATAATAAAATTTCATGAAATTTTATGACATGATCCAATGATGAAGTGCTATTTAGTTTAAATTCATGTGACTAGGACAATGTAATTTTTGTTTCATAAACCTTATTCACACATGAAATGAAATAATCTCATCTTAGCGCTTATTAAATAAAATCCATACATTGAAAAAGGGAAGGTTTATGAACCAATATAAGGTGGGTTTATTTTTTATTTTCATGGTTGGACCTAGTATGAGAATTTAATAAATCAATATATACCCTGAAATTTTTGGAACAAATCCACAGAAAGTTCTTAAATTCTATACCCCGACATGTATTTATATCAAATATTAGGTTGAGTAATTTCTTTATTTTTTTCAAGGTTCCAAAAAAAGGGAGGACTCTATAATCCCATCTTAGACCAAATAATTTTATTTGTATATGGGTAAATGAACCAAGAGGCTCCTTCATAGATCTATAATTCTTGTAAGGTAACGTTTGTGAATAATAATCCACCCCCAAATGGGTTTTGGGGATATATAGGATGGACTATAGGTTATATAGTTTAATTTAATTAAATGGGGAATAGATTCATAACATCTAGATATGTTGAATCTCAATCATTCTTATTATGTATAACTGGTAATAGATGGTGGGACATTATTTTCTTCATTCATGCTAGAAAACCATATTTGGATTTATCTCTCATACATGGAATAATATTATAGAATGAAAAAAACACAAGGTTGTACCTGAGATCGATGATCCAAGAATCCTAATGTAACTTATAAGAAGGAATCAATCCATATGTTTCACTCAATGTTTGGAGGTATTTTTCTCTTGATCCTTGGTGTAAACTATTGGTAATTGAGAATAATACATTAAGGAACCATACATGGATCTAGAACTCATGTAAGGGAAATGAGCCACATAGGGTAGGATTATCTCACTAGTTTAGTGTATTTCACGATTGAAACATATTTTAGTGAGTTTAATATCATATAACCAAATAAAAATGGTGAAATTATTCCATGACTATGACTACTTTAAAAATAAATAAATGAATAATAATTACCACATGGATCTAGATCTCATTAGGGGGAATAAAAATTCAACCATGGTACAGTTCAGTGAAGGGGAATTTTGTACTAAATATGTGATAGTATGAATAGTTTATGTTCATGGAGGATAGAATAAATATCATTATTTTTTATATCATGGGAAAATTCTAATTACTTATAGTTTAATACACTAAAAATGTATTTTTTTCTATGTTTTTTTAAAATTTATAAGAAATCAATTTTACTTTGAAGTAAAAATTATGGAAGATAGAATGGTATATAACCTAATTTGTCTTCCATTATCTAGTAATATGGCATTTATTAATGGATATACTTATATGATGGACCATGTTTCAATTCATTGTCATATAAGGTATGGTTATCAAAACATTACATCAATTGGAAAGGGTTTGGTGTTAGGGAAAAAATATATTTGGTGCTAATATTAGTGATTATGGACTTTACATTGTATCTTGAAGAAATTGGAATCAATCCATACCTATATAGATTTGGATCATCTGTAGTGGAATATAACATAGTCAAACCTTAGTGAGTTTAAATAGTAAAATAAGATATTCTTGAGGATTCCAAAAACATTAATGTCAGATAATAATTTTTTTAGATTCATTGATAGATTTATAATAGGATATTCATGAATCTCTATATATCCAATTATGATAGGATTCACACCTCAGGTAGCTCTTATAACTAATATTACCCAAATATTTCAATCATTTATGATGGAAAAATATTTATTTCACACTTTTTTAACACACACCAAAATGACTTAAGGACATAAGGAGTGGCACAAACATCAATATGGGTTTAATAATGGTGTAACTGAAGCTAGTCCTGGGTTAAAAATATATTTTTTTTTTCACTAAATATACTATGAAAGTATGAACATATCTATACATATTTCCAATATAATTATATATGTATTGATCAAACTCTTACATAAGGACAATGGTGTTTTATATTATAAGCTAAGTAAACCATGATGTTTAGGTCTTTTAACACTACCATAACCATTAGTTCTCTAATTGATGGAAATTGATCCATTATATGGATAAAAATACTCTTCATTAAAATAATATTTCTTCATAGTGTCATGGATTAGTGATTCCACCTTGAAGACTATAATGTAGATCAACATGATACGCTTGAGGGGATAATTTGTAATAAATATTATGGATGACTCTATATTAGAGGATTCTACGTAGGTCAATGTTAGGGTTAATATTGTGAATTTTTATCAAGTAGTTCCACACACTAAGAATGGTTTTTTATTTGTTAAAAAATATTGTTGGGCCTAGGATGGGAAAGTCACGCAGCACTGCATTTCCTAGAGTAACAGGAATTAATCAGCACATAATTATTATAAGAACATAGTGTAATAGGCCATTGGGAAGGACCTAATGTGTGTATAGTGGACTCAAACACTAACATGTTGAAATATTTTCCTTTTTAGCCATATATTAGATATACTATGACTCATAGGTGGGTAAATAAAACCATAGTTATAGAATTATAAGGAATGTATAAATTCAATATGGGACAATATCTCATGTCCAAGGATCGTTTTCTCAACATATGTTCATGGAGAAATATGTGATGGATGACTCTATATAGGTATGGGTCATAAATAAGTTGGAAGAATATTTACTTTACCAGATGACCAAATATTTGAATCCATATACTATTTATATACTTACATAGTTCTAGTACTCATGTATGGATATTGGGACCACTCTAATTAATTTAAGGACATGATTTTTGGGACTAAAAGTTGTATGGTTTAACATCTTGTTCTAAGAACATAGGTGTTTTGTAGTCTAAGATCATATGATATGGACATATATATTTCAAGTATTCTGAAAGATCTACCTCATGAACAAAATTCTATGGATTCTTCTTAGCCTTAGTCCTATGGAGGTAATACACATCATAAATGAAGGGTCTAAATATTTGGATGGTGTGGGTGCATGATTGTAATTTTTGGCTCATCCAGGTTTTGGAAATATAGATATCACTATGTATCTCACAGAAGTAGGAATCATGATGCACATAGTTACTGTAAAAAAAATTCCCTTTGTATATATGTCTCATATGCAAGGGGATGGTTCCATTGTTTTATTAAAAGATGATGAATGGAACGTACCATGCACCAAGAATACCTACATGGATCCGAATATCATGTAAGGACATGTGACCATTTATAGAATAACACTATTTGTAGTTTAGATTCATGTACAATGAAACAGTGGGGGAATTTTATCTAGGGCTTTAATTATGGGACAAATATGATTATCATTTCAATGTCATGTGAGGATGACCTTTACAAAATAATTTAACATCATGTGGTGGGAACATTATTCCATACAGTTTAAGGCCACGTGACATGGTCCCACACCATGTATTTAAACATAATGATGTGAGGAGGTTATTCCATGTAGTTTAAGAACATGTTATGAGGTCTAGGGCTTCATTAATTTTCATAAAATGTATAGAGGACCAAGTGTCATGTTATTATAGGGTCATATGAAATATCATTAGATGATGTAGTTTAATTATTTTTTATTAGTAATTTTTCGTCTAATACTAAATTATCAAAAGTAATTCTTGAGATATATTTCTTTGGTTTAAGGTGATTCCATTCCAATTCATTATATCTATAGAGTATGATCCATTATAAAAGAGCACATGTATAATGCAAGGCCCTTTACATTTTGGTTTTACCATTGGAAAACTCATTCTTGGTATTATTGGGGTTTTGAGAACCAATACTGTATCTCCTTAGAGAAACATGCAGTCATGAAACTTCTTATTGGGGGATAACAGAATATAATTCTATTGGAGTTATAGGTTATAAGGTGTGTGAATCCACTTATCATTAGGATGCAATAAATAACTCTTCTACTTTTGGGTTATTTTATCATCTCAAAGATACACATAGACATAAATAAATAGTAAGTTCATCTTTACATCAAAGAGAAGCACTACCTATATTATAATAAAAAGAAAATATAGACCCACTTTTAAAGCTGTATGAGTTGTGGTGTCCTAAAATCACAAGGGATGTTAAATCTTGTATGTCATGTATTTATTTTATAAATACCCAATATTATGGATTTTCTTTAGAAATTACTTATTAATGGACCAATATTTTTCTATTTCCCACTTCATGCTTGTGGGATGAGTGTTTGGAATCAATTCTATAATCATGATAAATAATTATTTACTTGGAATATTAGAAATAGATTTCATTATTAGTCAGTATTTTTTGAGGGATAGTTAATTTTGTGAAAATGACGGGATTTGTGAATTTGAGGATAATATTTATCCTGAATTCCATTATGGTATATCCTAAGCCTATATAGAGAAGAATCCAGTGGTAGTAATGATGTAATTGAATTTTCCTATTGTAGTTGGGGGATATGTCCCCCTATCATCATTTAAAAAATAGAATATATAATATAGTATTTTTAGTATGAGAAAAAATCTTTGTCTTAATTGATACTTTTATCTCATATTATAAATCTTTTTCACTTCTTGGTGAATTGCATGAAACCTTGTTTTCAATGTAGGATTGAAATATCCACACCCCTAGAATTGATGGGAGATATCACGCCCAAACTACTGAGTGTTGTGGGAGAGTATATATACATAATACATGATGGAATTTTTTTACCACCATTTTTTTAATCTGTGGAGGATTCCATCAAATCCTCATTGAAATATTACCTTTTCATTAAAACCTTCATAAAAGATAAAGTTTTATACCGAGTTTCGGATCTATTTTTTCTTGGATCAATCAAAAAAGGATATTATTACCAAGTAGTTTATTAGGGGGATAATACATCTTGTAGAAGAACAGGTTGCAGAGGTTAGTCTCACACCCTGATCCAGGGTAGTGTCAATTTCATTAACCGCATCCATATCACAGATGCAGATTAATGAAGTAACCCTATGTTTCACAATACAGAAGAATGTTTCTCCTTGGCTGAGATCCTCGATGTCCTTGGACGTATCATAAAGTACATTAAAACAAGTATTTTATGTTTTAGGGATATTATTTAGCATTTCATTGTCATATAATTTCATCATCTATCCCCTATCATATATATGGTGAGGGACTATATCCTCTTTAATGGAATGTCCACCATTAATCTTCTTAATTGCTATCTTTAAGTCACCCTTAACATTCAAATAGAATACTTGGATTTGTAGGGATAAATAAAATCCTATTACGATATCTTAGTAATATACCCAATTACTGGTACACCATTTGAGTAGTAAGATATAATAGGGTAGAACCACCTTGGATTAGGTGAGAAAGTCAATCCCCAAATAGACTCTATTGAGCTTTAGATGTTTATTTATTTTCCCTGATGGATGTCAATAGTTGTTTCCAAAGTGTATCTCTCGCGTCTGGGTAGTTTCATTGAGTAAAAAACCTATTTATTAAAGATTATAGTATCCACCAGTTTTCTTTTCAATGATATGTTGTACTATGTGAAAATTTTCTAGTGCTTTCCCTTTGATAACCCACATGACACAAATTTATTTTCAAACCATTCTAAAATTATATACCATCAATCATAGATCAATTTCATCATTTTACGGTTAAGGATATACTTGGAAGATTAGTTATAGATAACACAAAAACTTTTTGTGAAGAGAGTAGTGAAAAAAAATTCTGTGAAAATCATTGTGTGGATATTCCTCTCAAAGTCAAAATATTTATCCTTGGTATCTAGAATTATCTGGATGATAGAGTATAAATTTTTTTCTTCCCCTATATCATTTTCCATGTGATATAGGAACTTATCAGTTTCTTTATAGTGAAGACATATATGATGAGTTTCCACCCTTATACCTATGACATTACAAAAGGTTGGTGAAGAAGATATCACAGTAGATTTTTGACAACTTCATATAAATATCATTCACATTTATAATCCACTATATTCTTCATCAATGTTATAAAGGGGGAATTTTCTATCCTGATTAACAATAAAATTATTGATGTATCAATGATGTCCCTCAATATCCATCATGACATTGAGATTTCAAAGAGGATTCCTCTCAAGTATTACACTAGTGTTACTATGGAATTCTTCGATGCCATGATGGTGTACTGTGATGTTAAGGAATTTTGTTGACATCTACTTGAAGACACACTTATGAGGGTTTATCATCAAGTTGTTCTATTAATTTTTATAGAATAAAATTATTGATGAAAATATGATCATGGTACATCATAGATTTTACCACAAAATCATTGATATAGAATTATTTTATCATTCATATAAAGGGATTGAATATGTTGTGTATGTGATGTTTATTGGCGGTGCTAGAATTCGTAAAGATAAAGGTAATGTTGTAATAAAAAAATATTGCTCACAACTCTCTAAGAGTGGTAACTTACTCATCCCTAGGGTAAAATATGTTATGATTGTACCACGTCAACCCATCCATGATGGAAAACTATTGTAATCCTACAGTTGCATCAATCATTAGTTTTATGATCATTACTAGGAAATAATTCATTGAGTAGTGCTAGTTGGAGATATTAAAATCAATGAAACCTATGATCTTTCCATTGTTTTTCTTAATGATGATGGGTTTGGTAATCTTTTTTTGGAATTGGACTTCATGTATGAAGTCATATTTAATAATATTATTAACATCGTGTTTGACCATAGTGAAAAGAAAAGGATGCATCATCATGGAAACATTCTTAAATATATGTTAATCATTTAAAAGTCCTAGATAATGGGAAGCCACATCTGAATATAGTATAAGATTCTTTGTATATTTCCATGTGAAAAAATAATAGTGATACTTCAAGAAAAGAATATATCTATTTTACTCTTGATATTTTATGGAGGAACATATCAATGTAGGTCATGGGTACTCTTCTATACAATGATTTATTTTTATGGTTCTATTGATGGTAGTAGTGATTCATTCATCAAATATTATAATGGCATATTTGGGGGCAACCTCTTCTTATTTCTCCACCCCAATATCATCAAATGCATAATGATGACTGTAATATTGGGATCTTAATGATAATATGAGAGTACTTTTTAATCATAGTGATAATAAGGAGGCATCATTATATTATATAAATGTTGATCTAGTGGATTATTCAGATCCTAAATACAAGGTTTCCTAGATATTATAGGATATTAAATACAAATATATTTTATTCTTGAGCAATGTATTATCATCTATTGAATTATTCATTCCATATAGGATCCAATTACCTTCTGATAGGATCTTCTTAGAAGATACGGTTATTACGGTGTAAATAAGGGACAGTGAATACTTTGAACTATAGAACCTCCAAGATGTGGAGTTCATTACCTCCATCAGATTTATAAGAAATACATAATCATTGAGAAGTATGTTTTAGGGGTTATTCATGGTTATTCTCAAGTTTTTGGGTAAAGATACCATGGTGTAACCTTCCATTATTTCATGATTTCCTCCCCTCTTGAGAAATACCTCATTTGAATACTAGGATTCAAAAGATCATAAGGGGGTTTCATCAACGTATAAAACTAAATCTTTTCAATCTATATGGTATTTTTAAAAAAATTATTTGATGATCATACCAATGTAATGTTTTGGAACCAATATCATTATAATAGAACATTAATTTTTTTTCATGATTGATTACAACAATCTCAGAGTTAGATAAAATTCTTATAAACATGGCCTTGATTTTGATTCTCATGATGGGATTTTACACACCTTTAACATATCCTTTTATGGTAAATATTGAGGAAGACAAGAAATTATCACCATAACCCAAGAATAAGAGTTTTTGGACTAAGAAAAGGTTAATCAGTGTTCAATCTTCCATCAAATATCGATAAAAAATGAATATTTCATGCTTTATAGAGATATACATAGGTTTTTTATTTCCAAGAATTATGGAATATTTATCTTTTTATATGAATGACATAGATTCATGATAGTCCTCTAAGGCTCTCTCTGAAAGATTTACATCTTCCATAGTGACATCAAACTCAAATTCTTTGGGGATCTACTGAGCCTCAACATGTAATTCGATTGTAATTTTCAAATGGTGAATAGTATCTAGGATTAAGAGTTTGGTTGGAAAGGTATACAACTATTTAAAAATGTTTTAAATCTATATGAGGGTTTGATGTTTTCTAAAAGATTATTATTCTTTAGCCTAGTGATATGGGGTCAGGTAATTTTATGTTTATGGCCCATGTTTATGGTCATAACATGGAGGAATTGTTTCAATAGATTCGTTAATAAAAAAAATTATACCCACACACCTAGATCTATGTGATATTTGTACTCCTACAAACGATCTTTCTAAGACAATTGGATTTTGATGAATCCCAATGATTTCATGGGTGTATCTATGATTTTTCTAGGATGGGTGAATTTATTTTCCTTGTTTTTTAAATTCTTATATATCTTCAAGATGGTTGTAACAAATATTTTGAGCCCTATAGTGATTATATCTACTCGTACCTATATAGCCTAAGTGGAATATTCCTCTAGTTACCCAATTATATGCAAGGAAATGGGTTTCATATTCATATTATTTGATAGAGAATGAATATTCTATGTAAAGAGAATTAACAAATATGGAAAATTATTCTTCATTTGATAAAGGATCTATTTGTTGGGATGGTTCTCATATTTTGATTGATGGGTCAAGGGAATCCATGAGATTCAAAACTATTTTAGGGGTTGGTAAGGACACATCTTCCTAAAACATTTCCTTCTTTCTCTGGTTATTCATGGATCTAGTTGATGGATTCAATGTTGTGGATTCTGATGATGATATAGTCAATGGGGCCACAACAATTTTATGGATTTTGTTCCTTGAGGATATCATGATATTAGTCAACTATTCTCCTTATCATAAAATTATCCAACTTACATTCACATTAGGATAAGACAACAGAAAAATATCATTTTTCCTCTAGTTCAATTACGGACATGTAAGTGACTTATACAGTAGGGTTTTTAAAACTCACATGTCTATAAACGTACATCTTATGGGTGATTCTCTTTAATATTGAACAATATTGTATAGTATAGACAAAAATTTAATGAAACGAGAAACAATTGGGATTATCATTGACGCCGACATCATCAGGATTCCCAATATTATAATGCATGAGGAGATTATTAACCATGTCTATGATAAATTAGACTAGAGCCTTATCTTTCCAAGTGAGAGAATGTTTTCTATATTTAGTCTCCATATCATGGGTGATCGTAGTTTTTTATTCTCATATGATACAGATGTTTTTGCGACAACTATTTCTCTAACAGAGTCATTGAGTTATAGATATCCTTCTTTGGTGGTATGATATTTTAAATGTTTGTTTAATCATAACAGTCACAATCTTAATTTCCTTGACCATTTTCCCAAAAAAAATTGGTAGATGCCAAGATTTCACATCAATTATCTGGATAACCACATATAGGCATTATTCTACATCATCAAAATCCTAGAATCCACCAGGTTATTTTTATAGGATTATAGGTGTCTTCATCTCACCATGAATATTCTCTATTGAATTATTTATAATCATCTCTTGTGGAATTTTTAAATTTAAAGAGTATATAAAACCTGTCAATCATGTGATGAAATTAGTGACCCTCCCATTTTCAAATTTTATTTATTTTGATATGTCTACAAACATCATCTTACTAGGGATAAATTGTTAATGAAATTAATGAATATGTTATTCCAAACTTGTGATAGATCCATGTAATGAAATAATATACTAGAAAAACTTTACCCCCTAGAAAGTCGACACATAACATTTGAGCTTTTTTTCCTCTTACTAATCTTTTGTACCCATTATAGGTCTGTGCTAGGTTAAAAAATTTGACCTGTGTTAATATATATATAGTTCCATGTGTTTTTATGATTTATTTCACATTAAATAGATTTAATTTCTTTAATATCGTTCCTTACATGACACACCATGTTTTAATGAACTAAAATACACTAGTAAAGTATTATTATTTAATGTGATAGTTATCATATAATTATTGGATTATCATATATTACTGGGACTAAAAAATTAAGAAAATTTATTTTTTACAAATTCATAAAATCAATTAATTGTGTTTTAGTTTTTTCGAATGTAAAAAAAATCATTTATCGTAAGAAATATTTGTTTTTCTATAAAACAATTTTAATCCAAATTATATTTATTATGGTAAATAAATTAATTTTTTTTATTTTCATGGATTATTATTTGTTACATTTTTCGATAAAATCTTACAGAAAATATTATAATAGATATCAAATAGTTTTTAAAAGGTATGAAATAAATTTTAACTCTATTTTATTCTAAAAAAGGATTTTTTATAAAAACGGTATTGTGGTGCTTTGCACAAATATTTTCAAATGAATTTTTACTGCATATAGAAATTGAATCATGTAATATGAAATAAATATTTTAATCAAGAATTTTAATCTTATTTAGTATTTTCAATTAAATTTTTTTTCATTATGAATGGTTACCATAGTAAAATTTCATTTATATAGTAATTTTTAAAAGGGGTTGACAAGGGATAAACTAAATATATTACAGTTATAATTACCTTAATGGTTTTAAACATAATAATTTATTAATATATTTTGATTCTATGTCATCCAATATTCAATATTCACCCAATTTGGATCCAAAACACCAGGATATTTACATTGTTATATTTTAATATTCATGATAATTACATGTGTGTCACCCCCTTATAAAATGAAACCCATATTCTTTCTTATCTATATCAAATCATCTATTTACCATGAAAATTGTATACATTAATATATTATCAACTTATCAATTCACTTCAAATAGATTAATATATTCTTAAAATACCAAACCAATTGTCTTTTAAATGGTATTCAATGGTTAATTCTCAAAGAAGAGGTATATGTTCTTATAGATCTTCTTCAAGTTTCATTATTATTTTAATTACTACATATTTTTGTATCCATACAAAAATAAATCATTTTTATCCTAAATATACTAATATTTTATTACGATTGTTTTACTCCCATATTCCACCTCATTTCCATCAAATGGGAAATCATTATATCACTCATGTGTATGTATAGATTACCTTCTCCACATAGTTATATGATTCATTTTAAATCGCAATCATTCACTGTTTTTTGTTATGATGATTTTAATTTTTATATATGATACATTTGATACAATTTTTATTCTATAATTATAATACATTATCAACATGGTTACATACTCATCCGATGGAAAATGATATTGTCTTTTTTGTGTATATGTGGACATCCACCTCTATGAATTGATGTGATTCATTTTTCATTTCCCCTATAAATTTATTGTAATGAGTATAGATTTATTGAAAATATAGGATATTTATGATATAACAATTATATTTTTTAGTGAATTATAATATACTCCTTTTTCATTCCAACCATCAAAAAGTGAAAATATCACTTGTGCATATGTACATACTAAAATCTCCAAGAGGTGATGTAATTCAGTTTTCTTCACCTCTTTATATGAGTAGTTATAAAATTTTATATAATGAATAAATATGATACATATTTCATGATTAAGTCTTTTTATATGATAAAACCATGACCATTATGCATGGACATTAACTATCAAACTGAATCACACAAGGAAAAAAACCATTTTTCACTTGAATATTAATTTTAGTGTTAAAATAGTTAATAAATGGATAATATGGTAATTATAATGTAATTAAACATACTATGTTAAGTATGAAAATGGTTCTATAATATGTTTATAATAAGAATATATTTATTTTATAAGATGATTGAATTAATATAATATAGAATGAGGATTTAAAAATGGGTTTATATTATAATCCCATTTATTTTCATTACTATCTATGGTATATTTAAATTAAGGGAAATTATATGTTTCATATAAATTAAAACAAATATATTCTCTTATTTTATATTTATTAATGTAATTTCCTATTAATATTATCATTTTACTTTCAGTGGTAGTTAAAATAATTGATGAAATGTATTTATTAAAACATACCATATTTCATGTTTAGCTGATGAACTATTTCTGCCACATACATATCATAATTATAATTATTTAATAATGTTTTTTATATTCTCCAATGATATATTCAATTAATTTTTAACCATATTTTTTCATTAAAAATTATAAATAAAATCTATTATCATTGTTTGAACGAGGTACTTCTTACTGAATGTGTGGATTGAATATTTGTTTTAAATTATATCACACAAATGGAGTTTCCTTTAATTTTTACTTCTCTTTTATATTAAGATTCATTTACAAGTTTCTAAAGATAATTTCCAATAATAGTTTATAATAATATTCTTAAAAAATTTATATTCTAAATAAATTATTTAAAAATTAGAATTGTATCTTCTTCAATGAATTTTTAGTGGATCTCTAAATTTAATTTTTATCTATGAAAATATACATTGATTTTCATTATGATTTCATAAATAAATGATGCAATGATATCATATTTATCAATTTTCTATATTTTTTATCATTATGATAATAATATATTGATGAAACCTATTTTCTTTTCCATCGGTTATGCTTTAAAAATGGTAAATGTTTTAATGATATTTTGTTATACATGTGAATGTAATCTATGATGGGAGGTTTCGTTATATCGGACCAATGTATTAGGGAATGATATATAACTCATGAGGTAACTATTTTATATATAAACCCAATTTTATGTTAGAAACAATTTTTTTGGTACTAAACTATTATCTCTATGTTTATATTTAAACATGGATAAATTCCATAAGTTTATGAGAGAACCAGATTTAATATTTTTAATTCAATGAGTGAACATGATATATTTAGTACGTGTTCAAAATTTTATATGATTATAAAAATTCCACATTAAAATATTTTTAATATTCTCAAATGGATCATGATTTAGTATTTATGATTCCACAGTCTAAAGATTTTTTCTTTTTTAATGAAAATTCCTTATACAATGACTTGTTATTATTGAAATTTGTTTTATTTTTTAACACTTTATAATGTTATAATAAAGTTATCATTATGTTATTCTCACATATAACCATTTATTAATACCACCTATGTTTACCCCAAATAAGTATATGATCTCACCCTTTATTATGATTTCCTTCCCCATGTTTTTATGGATGATTCTATGAATTATAAGTCTAGGATAGTGCTAATATAAATCAATCTGTGGGATATATTGTAGATACTTTGTGAAATAGTATGTTAATGTATCTAGCATACAATTTCATAAAAACATTATGTTTCTAGGGAGTTTATAATTGTTTTATATATTTATTATTCATCTAAATGACATAATATTAATATATGTTATGCTTGGGTCATCTAAGTTGGCAGAGAAGAAGGGTTTATCTAACTTTTTAGATTAGAATAAGTTAAATTTTGTGAAGACCCTTGGAATAAATCTATGTATAACATAAAATCCTAATGTTATGGAAAAGTAGAAAAATTTTATATTTCAATAAAATAAAAACATGTCAGGATAATTGAAAGTGGATGTGGATATGGTAAAGATTCACCTAGGGATAAGCACTCTAAAAGGGTTGCATTGGGTATCAACTCAATCATAACTACTGCACGACGAGGGGACCTAAGATTGTACACCAAGAAAGAAACTCCCTGGGGATATTCTTTGGTTAATTCACATTATAATTATGAAACCTTAACAAGGATTTGATTATTTTATGGCCATTCATGAACTAAGTTAAAAATAAAGTGGCATAGATTCATAAGGTGTAATAATTTAGGACATAATAGAAATTATTTTCAGGAATATATAATTTTTCACTCTATGTATTTTTTCATGACTCTTTCAAGGTGTTTTTCATTTTAATCAATGGATAATAATATAAGAAATTTTCTAAACAATTAATGTGATGACTAATATGATGAACATCCTCATGGAAAACCAAATGGATTGGGATGTGGGATTCAATGTCAAGTAGTCACAATCTATGAATGGTAACATTGAAAATGTTGAGATTTTTAATGCACCTAGTAGGGAGAAGTATTATATTAAACCTTTATGGAACAACATATACCCTCCCACTATGGGTCTTTTTGTACATTATTATTTGTGAAATAGATTACTGTAATGGTAAATTTATTATCCATTCTTCAGTTCCTTGACCATGGGAATGTTATCTTAGTAATCTAAAACTAATAAGGAAAATTTTTTCAATGGTCAACTCTATTCAATAACATGACGAAGGAAAAATAAATAAAATCCATGTAATTAGATGAGTTTAAGAGGGTATTTTTCAATAAGTATGTTCTGAAACTCTTCATACTAACAAATAATGGAAATTTCATGAGTTGAAGTATAAGGATATTGAATTATTTACTACATATGAAACAAAGTTAACAAGACTTTCAATGAATTATTAGAATTTTTTATTGACCCAAAAAGAAAGACGTATCATTTCACTAGTGGTTTTGAACCAAGACAACAAAAGTCAATAGCTATAAGGGTCTTCAGAAGATACAAGGAGATTATTCTATGGGAAATAAATATTAAAAGGGAACGTATAAACACTCATTGTAATTATATTAGTGATAATAAATGGTAGATAGAGATTTATAGAACATCCAATGGCATGTAATATTGAGGGAAAAGGAAATTTCAACATCCTGCATGCCAAAAATGTGAAAAGTATAACTCAGATAACTTATTCAGTGGAATAAGAATATTTTTGAGTTTTTGGAGGCATCTCCATTAGGATGAATAATGTTAATTTGATGTGAATATGATAGATATTTAAATGTAGGGAGTGAAATATCTACTAAATACATGACCCACTATTCAATTGTTTAGATGAAATGAGTTTCTTCATTATGTGTATAAATACCCTAATATAAATTATTATATAGATAATGAGCCTTAGAAACCACTAAATTAAACGGATAAATGTAATTTTTATACAATCACAACAAATGAAGTGGTTCAGAGGGAAAACAACATGAATGTTAAACTTATCATCCACTCTTGAATTACATATGGGTTATTTCAATCAGGTTATACATACTCTTTATTATCTAATAAATTATAAGGGTATCACATCACCATTTCAATTATTAGATGTTTTTTATGTAGTGGAAACTCTTAATGGAATTATGATCACATATCAAGTCTATTTTTCTACTTTGATTGAAGTTTCTTGGCATTTCTATCCTAAAAATCATATTTATCTTACTCTAGGTTAATTTTATGTTATTATTGGAATGGATTGGATATACTTATAAAGAGATCATATCAATTATTCGATAAGAGAAGTTACATTATATATTTCAAATCAACCTATCATCATTTATCAGTGTGAGGATAAACCAGACATCCCAATGGAAATTAATTCCATCTTATGGGTTTTAATAACTATGCATGATGGATATTTATCTTAACTGTTTAGGGAGAAAAAAAAATTGAATATATTTCAAATTTTTTAAGAATATGATGATGTATTTTCTGAGGGAAATTCATAGTCCCCCCCATAATGAATATGAGTTTCTAATAGAACTCAGACAATTTTATATAACAATTTAAAATAATCCATATATAATGGTATCAATTGAGTTGTGAGAATTAAAGTATCAAGTCAAGGATAATATATATTAGGGGTTCTTTTATTATAGTTCATCACCATGGGGTACATATGTTCTTTTTCATATAATGAAATATGGGTCAATACATCTTTTCATTGATTGTAGGGATCTTAACCAAGATCACTTTTTAAAATACACTTCCTCTAACCTCAATAGATGACCATTTTGATCAATTATGAGGAGCTCAAAAAATATCCCTGATTTTTCTTAAATCTGGATATCATCGGATAATGGTCAAGAAGAAGGATATTTTCAAGATAGAATTATATATAAGTAATTATCATTATGAATTTATAGTAATTTCATTTAGAATTATTAATTATATATTTATCTTCATAGATTTAATGAATAGAGTATTTAGAGATTACCTTGATCAATTTTTTATTCTACATATATGATATCCTTATATACTTAAAGTTGATGTAGAAATATGAAGAATTTTAGATTATTGTGGTGAAGAACATGGGTAAAGAGAATATATCTTCCAAATTTAGCAATTGCAAATTTTAGCAAGAGAAAATATCATTATTACATTATATAATCTCTAGTGAGGGTATATTGGTAGAAAATTAAAAATATAAATTTATAGAATGATGGCCTAGATTTATCACAATGACTCTGATCCATAAATTTCTTTTTTTGGCAGGTTACTTATGAGGAATCATAATAAAATTCTCATGAATATAAATTCCACTAAACATAGATAAATATAATAGAACCAAGTTCATATTGAATGATAAATGTTATACTGATTTAATGGAACTGAAGAGATAGTTTTTTAGTGAACCTATTCTTAGCATCCCTACATTTTGAAGGGTTTTTAAACTATAGGGATGCATCAATGAAGGAATCAGGACATGTTCACATGAAAAATTATATGGTTATATCATATTCATCTCCGTAATTGAATGTTCATGCATAAAATTACCCAACTCATGATTTAGTGTTTATTGTAGTACTTTTTTCATTGAAAATATTAATACATTATATTTATTTTGAAATATTTTATTTATAATGATCATAAATTCTGGAAGAATATACTCCCATATAAATATTTATTAATCGGCAAAAGGATATGGTTGAATTTGATAAAAAATAATGATTTTCCAATACATCCCCACACTAGGATGGTAAACAAATGGATAATTCTATGATCCAAAAGACCAAGGTAGTTTTCCCATGATTATTATTGAAATATATCCAATACTTATAGATTTGTAGAATATTTATCATGAAATAGAGTGAAAATGGGAGAGAAATTACATTCATAGGTTAATATATAATCATTCATCCATGAGATGATTAATAAGGTATAGATGGAAGATATATAATTAAAAAATGGTAAGGAATATTCATAAAATCATCCATGATCATGATGGAATAATAAATTTAAATAACATAGCATTTAACCTTCAATAAAAGACATCATAGAGTTTTATGAGGAAGCTAATAGTTTATTAATCCTTATTCATACTAGATGTATAATGATTTATAGATTTATTAAGGATTATTTATAGTGGGATAATATAATAATGGATATTATGATGTGTGTGTCTTGATTAATGGTATGTAAATAAGTTAATGATGATAGATTAAATTTGAAGGGAATAATGGAACTATTATACATATAATAATTGAAATAGGAAAACATTACAGTTGATTTAGCCATAATATAATGACCCAATCATAACATACATGGATATCACATCATTTTATAAAAATATTTATTACATTGAAAAAAATACATGCTTGAGGAGTGTAATAGTTTAGTGTATTTGGAAAAATGGAAACAAAATCTTTATCTTGGTGAAATATATTCAACATCTCCAATAAATATGTACACCTTTATCAATTCATCCTATAACAATTCATCATATCTTTGAGAATGGACAAATAAGAAAGTGGTCAGAATAGATGATCGATAAGGGTAAATAAAGAAAGTGTGTAGTCATAAAACTAACAAAAGGGTATGAAACATGAGAATAACATTTCGAGGTCCTACCCTGCATATCATTTATCATAATAAAGATTGGAAATTTGTAAGACATGAAACATTGTAAAATAATGAAAATAACCAATGACTTCATAACATAGGAATGGATCATGGGATTGTAGAAAACACATATTAAAACACTATGTGAAGGTGTCCTACCAATACAATTGAAACATGTTAGGCTTGAGTTAATCACCTATGTACCTGCATTGGGCTTAGGATTCCCTCACGTGTACCCTATTGATTTGAGATTGGGATTTCCTCTGATGAACCATCTTTTTTTCTGGATTAGGATGTCCTCCCCTATTCCCTCTTGTTTCGGGATTGGGATGGTTTCCCATATTCCCTATAGTTTTCAGGATTAGGATGTTCTATACTCTTTACTCTTATTTCGGGATTGGGATGTTCTCCCATGTTCCCTCTTGTTTTCGGATTGGGATGTTCTACCCTATTCCATCTTGTTTCAGGGATGGGTTGTTCTCCCATATCCCATCTTGTTTCAGGATTGGGATGTCCTCCCTATTCCTTCTTGTTTTGGACTTGGGAGATCATCCGATGTGGCCTTGGAGCTCATAAAACAGTTATCATTACCCAATTCATTGGAGGGAGATATAGGTCCCAACAATCACATAATGAAATCATACATGTATGTTCCACAAAAAATTTATCATATTGTGACCCATGAAAAGATATGGGTTCTATAAACAAGAAATCATAACCCAAAAATGAAAAGGAAATAAATAACATTTCGTCACATCATAACCTATTCAAACGAGATAGGTTTCATAATCATTTCATTGAAGTATAACCCATGAAATGAAAGAAGTTTGAAAAGAATATAACGCACAAAAAGAAGCAGGCTTCAAAAGAATATAACTCGTGAAAAGAAACATATTTCATGAAGACAATTAAATTAATCATAATAAATTCATATAATGGATATGAATGGAACCATTAGATCATTTCCCAGACGGGCATGAGTAACATCAACATATGTCATCTTAGATGGAAAATACTTTTGAAATATAATCCAATAAACTATCATGATTAAAATATCCTTTATTGTTTGAAAAATACTTTTCAATACATAAAACCATTTGAAAATAATTTTAATAGAATATAGATTTAAAAACATATAAATAATATTTTAATTCGTTTTTAAAACATTTTCATTGATAATATATAGAACAATTTTGAAAACATTTTAAATTGTTTTTATTTGAATTAATTTTGAAAACCATTAAATAATTAATTAAAAAGTTTTTAAATTCATATCATTGAAAATACATTAAAAAAATTTAAATAGAGCATAAATACATTTTGAAAACCATTTCTATGAAAATACATTGAATAAGGAATCAATTCATTTTGAAAAAAAATTTCCGTGAAAACTTGTAGAAGTAGTTTGAACGCATTTTGAAAATAATTTTTTTAAAAAAATTAAAGGCATTTTCTTAATGATTAACCTTTTAAAATAGAAATGAATCTACAAATAAATGACAGCGGGTAAAACCATACTTGTTGTATGAGGTAAAAAACATTCATTTTTCATCATAAAATGTTAGACAGATTTCTTGTTAGGAATGTTAAAAGAAGATTAATTTCAAGATATTAGTAAAATAAAAAATGGTAAACATTTACATTAGAGATTATAGGATAATGGTATAATATTCTTCGAAACCCTTTTTAGGAAAAATAGATTTTTGACCCGAAGAGTTGGTAAATTCAGGCTTTCTTAAAGACACTTTCGTAACTATCTTATGTACCAAAGAGTAGAAAATGGTACCAATACACAAGAATATCCTGAAATAAAAAAGGATAAAGAAAATTATCAGTTTTATTGATAAACGGATCAAAATATTTCATCAAATGAATCATAAATATAAACAATCTCGATAAGCATTGAGATTGTCTCAATAAAATCATATAACTTGGAAACTCGGGATCATACACTCCATGTAAGAAAATGAAATTACATAAAAATTATAATATCATGAAAAGATGGAGATTTGTGATATAACATGAAAAATGAAATTATATACACCTCGAAGGAGAGTTTATGTGAATAACAAAAAACATGAGTCTTAAAGAAGGAAAATTTAGATAAAATTAATCTACCGATTTGGTAACTTTTGAAACTTAAACCGCATGAAAGAATGATACTGAAATGGACATTTGAATAACAAAAATTTTAAGTATAAGATACATATAAATCAATATTAATTTGTAAATACACTACAAAAAAGGAAATAGTGTAGAAAATAACATGAATAACTTGCAAACTAAAAGTGATATGAAATCCCCTTACCTTGTGTGTTTACTCTCATCGTACTTGTTCAAAACACCTCTAAATCAAGTAATTACTTTTGTTTTATGTAAAACAGAATTCTTAAGTTGATTTATTCCAATTTAAAGTCTTATAAATGTATGTTAGTGAAGTGGATAGATTATTTCATAAGAGTATGAGCCAACCAAGGGGCCTGAGAGGCGTGATGATGTGGTAGAGTGCTTTCCTTTTTATAGTGGAGGGTGTGGAACTCTTTTAAATATCAATAGGTATTAATTAATTGGTGGTATTCCCTAATAATAGTGCTTAAAAATATAAAAAGAATATATTTTATAGGAATAATGGTCTATTTTAACATCCAACCCAAAAAAGTATGTGCATTTTAATATTTTGGTTCCTTAACTTCCAAGATTCCCCAATGTAATCATTTTAGTTTATATTAAAGCATGTAGTATTCTAATATAATTAATTAAACCTTTAATACTGAACTAAATTTATATTTATTATTAAATATATATCCAATGATTTATTAAAATGATATCTATTTTATAAAACAAAATTCCAATGTGTTTTGGAAAATAATTTTAAAACAAGCGCATGTGACGCACTAAAACACCGCTTAAACTCTGACCGTGTTAACATCATTTATAAAATATATATGTAAATATGGAAATTATAAAATAAAAACGGATCCATTTATAGACCATATATAATATTTATTATCTCACAATAATCACTAAAAAGATTATAGTTTTTTAAAAATTTGAATTATTTAATAAAATATCATTTATTGTAAAATAACAATAATGTAAATTTTGATATTTTTTATTTAATGTTAATTGTAAAATATCAATATAATATTTAAATTAAAATATATTGTGTTTATATATGTATATCATGATATGTTCACCTAAAAAAATATAATAATTCAATAAATTAACATCACTTTTAATATTTATTGTGTCATTTATTGTAGGTAATTATTAACTAAATAATCCCTACATTGGTGTTTCTTAAGAATTTTCTGTAAATAAAACATCTATACTAAATATTGATAAATTATTATGATAAAAATAACACATATACTTTTACAAAAAAAATTATCCTAAAATATGTTTTTTTGTACAAATCCCAATGCTTTATAAAATTTAAAGGTAATTAAAGTCCCCTTTTTCCTTTTTTCTTACATAACCTTTTATATAGGGAACTTCCATTTGGAAAACATCCCAATAACCCATAAATTTTAAACAATTTGTGGATATGTTCCATATATTGGTTGAAAATGTATTTGGGATTTATGTCAATGTCATTGTGGTTTTTTTATTTTGGTTTAGTCCCTTATTAAGCACAATCATAACTTAATCACCATAATTAATTTTAATCACATTCACTAATCAAGTTAGACAAAACATTAGTTCATATTATTAGACCAAGAAATAATACTAAGTAAAACATTTTTAGTCAGATTTTCAAAATTCAAATCACATTGGTGGGAAATTTATGATTAACGTTATTCACGAAGACGGGGCGAACTAACCAGTTTTATAAGTAGGAAAACGTTCAAACATTTGGTATGTTTTTATGATCAATTTCAAGGTGAAATTGATTCTAATGTACAGAATTGTGTAAATAGATGCATAATTTATCTGATGTGACATTAAACCAAATATAAAATAAAATTTATCATTAATAATTATTTAAATGAAAAGGTTCTTTTAACTAAAATTCAGTAGTTCTCTCAATTCATAAAAAATGATGTTTCTCAGAAAAATCCCAAAAATAAATCCTAGGCTAATTTTGACCTTATCAACTAGAAACTGATTTTTTGTAACCAAATATAACTTATAAGAGTGTCAAAATTGATTTTTAATATTGATTTTCCCTTAAAACATGGTAAAACTCGGGTTTACGTGTACCACAAACTAACTCAGTGTTGTATTTACCACAATCTAATCTAAGTGTTGCGTGTATTGAAAGAACAACTTCGTGTCAAATATATCGTAATAAAAAAATAAAATCATCTATTTTTAGTGTTGAAAAATTTCAAAAATATTAAGTTAATCAAGAAAAAATATTTCACAAAATCTCGGGGTGTTATATTTTACACCCCTTAAAGTGAAAATTTCCCTTCAAATTTTTCTAGGTTATAAAAGGTTTAATACATGGAATTTTCAATCATAGAAATACACATAATAAAAACATATACTAAAACATCCAAAAAATAGGTAAATTTTGAACGATAACAATTTCCCAAATTAACTCATAATGAGATTCCCATATAGGAGAACATAGGTGGGAAACGAAAACATATACATGGAAGATAAATATTACCATCCATTTATGATGGAGAGTGATAGATAAAAAAATTATTATAATGTTAACAACCTCAAACTAGAAATATGGGATGACCTAAGGGATCATATGATTCATCAGAATTGTAGCTATAGGAACGTTTTTTTGGTTGCAATATCCTTTTTCTTAAAGTTAAATAATTTTCATGAAATGATATACTTGCATGATTTCTAGAAAACGTCACACCATTATTGTTCAATGATTCACTTCAAATCTTTCTCTAAAAAGAAATTTCAATTTTTCATTCCAAAAGTAATAAAAAATCATGAGATCCATGACATTCCATGACATTCTATCCTTTTTTTATCTGTTATCATCAACAAAAATTAGTTTGAACCAGCTGCCTCACATGAAAAAATCCATATATGGATATATAACACATTAATCTTACTCAATTAATCTATTTCTTACTTAATCATTACAGAAATGGTTGACCTCATAACCCTTACAAAATATAGAAATTCAAGTCTTTAGAAAGTAGGTTTTGAAATTAGCTTAACATTGTTCCCCCATGTATCACAAAATACCACATGGTTTTCACATTCCAAATTTGTGAATAACCTCATCGCATATTCCCTTTAAAGAAGGTAAAAACCATAATTACCATAAATTCTTTTTGAAAACATCTATTCATCCTTATTTAAATTCCTACTGGTTATATTCATTAAATCCATGAAGTTATAAACATTATCCTTACTGACATAGAGAACTTTTTCAATGATCTATTCTAGGGTAATCAATACCATAACATTTACTTATCCATATCCAATATATCTCTACACGATCTACATTATTTAAAAATCATGCATTAATTATGGTTTACCTACCCTTAATCAAAATATAATCATCCTATGAAATCTGTTTTATATGTCTTCATCACCATTCAATAGTTCGGTCACGACCCATCCTAATGGGGCCCGAGCCGTAACTCCCCAAGCCCGCCTCCAATAGGCGAGGGGCTGGTGACTAGCACCAAGTAGGCATGGTACTAACATGGGAGGAATTTCCTATAAACATGTACACATGCTCACACATCTCAAAGCCCAAAAAGCTGAAAAGTAAAAACTACAAAAAGGAAAAGATGCATGCATACACTAAAAGCCAACCATAGAGTGCGATAGGAAGGTAAAGTACAGTAAAGTAAAACCATGGGCCAAAAGTACAAGACCACTAAAAATTAAGTCTACAACAAAGTACAACCTATAGAAGAAGTTACTGAGACTACAACCCATCGCCGAAGTAACACTCCTCAGCCTGTCTGATCTCACTGAACATCGTCTGGTCCTGGTCCGCCTAGAATCCTGTCAAAGGCTCGCTCGTCTGCACAAGACATGACATGTGCGGGCAAAGCCTGTGCAGGGGTGAGTATAACAATACCCAGTAGGACACCCCGAAAACCACAAATGAAATGTACATTCATCTCTATACAGTATATTTCTATGGAACATATAACAAGAATATCCAGATATACTCATACACAAACGACCATCGTGATACCGCCACTAGGATCTAGCTCGAAGGATCCACTATGCATACAACTGGGAGAACACACTCCTAGGTATGAAGATAGAGATATGAAGTACTCATTCTGGGAGAAAACACTCCATAATTACCTTGGGAACAATATGCTCAGATGATGATCACATCCAAGTCATGGGGTGATTCCGACAACTCAGTCTGAGCTAATCCACTAAGTAGAGGATCGACGCCTGGGTGAAATTGGTCATGTCGATACCAAGAACTCTACCAAGGGTTCCATGAATTAATAGAGGATCCGGCTCTAAGTCTCATAGAGGGGAATCCAACAACTCTATTTAGGAAGTTCTGCTGAAGGGATCATACTCCTCTATAAATGAATTGATACGAGAACTGCCAGGGAATTACCAAGGGTACGAACCCTAAGAACTAGCCCAAGACACAAAAGGAAAGCAGCACAAGCGTTGAAGAAATTATTACACGGCATGTATTATGATTACACGCCATGTGCCTTGACCCCAGGTACTGCCCTTGTGAACGGCCCGTGTCATTCATTCAAGCCGTGCAAAAACCAAACTACACGGTGTGTAGAAAAGTACACGCCGTGCTCTTTGACACCGGGTACTGCCCATGTAAACAGCCCGTGTCCCTCGTCTTGTCGAAAATAAAGTAACTAAATGACGTGTAGATGAAAACACATGCCATGTTCGAGTGCCTGGGCTCGCTCCGTGTACACTGTCCATGTGCCCATACACGATCTCTGCCCGTGTCCGCGTCGCCTGCCCGTGTACCAGTACACGGGGCATCCTGTGTATCTGGCCGGGTCTGGCCGGGGAGGGGTATACACGGCGTGTATGTGGTCGTGTACCCTGCCCGTGTCCGTGTTCTCCCGGAGTACACGCCGGGTAACACTACCAACGAACACACGCCGTGTATCCAGACTACACGGCGTGTAGTCGGGAAATTTCCAGAATTGATATTCTTCCTCCACGCGCCTCGGCTGATCCTCCGGATCTTTGTTTTCTCGTCTGTTCATCTGGAAACTCCAGATACTGGGTTGCCTCATTTCTATGAAGCCGAATCCGTGGGTTTCGGGTCTTCAATCAGCTCTAAAATCTGATTCCGTCCAGCCGAGCGGAAATCGTCCGAAGAACGATTTCTTCTGATCTGCTTCGATTCGTCCGACGAAACCATCATCGCACCTCCGTAAGACCGCTGTAGTGTTGATCCTTAAGTTTGGGATCGTTGCGTCATAGAATGGATGCGCAATGATCCATTCGTTATCACCCCGCGAAGAACGCGAAGAACGCTCACGAAGAACGCGAGAATTTGGGGAAGAACACACAACAAATCGAGAGGGACAAACCTCGATCGATGTTCGTGTCTATCTTGGTTTTTCACCATTAGAAATTGAACGAAACCAAACAAAATTCAAGAATAAATTCCCCAAAATTCCCAGCAAAACCCATCCCGCAAGAATGATCGATCTGCGGGCTAATCTGTTCATGGATTAGTCCGCGTTCATCATAGAAATCAAAAATGTGGAAGAATTAACATCACAACAACATCCTACTTGGATTCGCTGCGTTTATCAGAGAAGATCCGCACTTCGCGTCATCATTGCCATTGATATCCGTCAAGAACGTCGTCGCTGCGGCATTGGGGGTTTCCTCTAGAGCCTCCAGAGCCACCAAGGGTTTTCAGGGTTATAGGGTTGTAACCCTGGACCCTGGCGTAAGCCTATTTTTAAAGAAGATAAAGATATATGATTTAAAGAACTTGCTGTAGAAATAAAATATTTTTATTAAATATTTTATTACTATTGCATCCAAAAACCAGATGTCACCACCTACCTACGCCGGCTGAAGTTAGGCCTCGCCTAAGGTAAAATCACTGTTCTGAATGCAACGGTGCCCTCAGATTTTTGATCCGAGCACCCGTTTGGGAGTTATTCCACTTTTTCCGAAAAACCACACGCGTGCGTTGTTTAGTTATTAAATTAAATTTCAAACATTTTTTTCGGGATCACTGGGCCTCGGAACTACGCATCATCTCAGAGCCTAGTCTCGAAATAATTCCTATATAATATTAAAATAATACATGGAAAAATCTGGGACATTACATCACACCCACCTTAGGGCTTTTACGTCCCCGAAAATCCAAAGCAAGGACTAATCAAAAGGGTGTGTGTACAGTACGCGAATCTAAGCCTCCCTCTCCCACGTGCTCTCCTGGAGATTCCCATCCTGTTACTGGAAACACACCAAGGGAATAGCTCTTCCACGAAGGATCTTCTCCTGCCGATCCTCGATCTCCACTGGGTACTCAGCAATGGTCGCTCTATCGTTGATGTCCAGCTCGCCCCAGTCGATGACATGCGATGGATCATGCACGTACCTCCGTAGTTGCGACACATGGAAGACGTTGTCTACCCGGTCCACTTGAGGAGGTAGAGCCAAGCGATACGCCACCTCACCAACTCTACTCAGAATCTGAAAAGGGCCAACGAACCTCGGAGATAGCTTGTCGCCTCGGCCAAATCTCTGCAATCCCCATCAAGGTGAGACTTAAAGAAACACATGGTTTCCCTCCTCGAACTCCAAGGGACTCCGCCTCCTGTCGGCATATGGCTTCTGCCAGATATGTGCAGTCTTCATCCACTCCTGGATGACCTGCACCTTCTCTGTAGTAGCTCTCACCATCTCTGGGCCCATGAGTGCTGACTCTCCCGGGTCAGTCCACCAAAGTGGCGACCTGCAGGGTCGCCTGTACAGAGCCTCGAATGGTGCTATACCAATAGTGGAATGATAACTGTTGTTATAAGAAAATTCCACCAGTGGTAGGTGATCCTCCCAACTACGACCGAAGTCAATCATGCAATCTCATAGCATATCCTCCAGGACCTGGACAGTCCACTCTATCTGACCATCAGTCTGGGGATGAAACGTTGTGCTCAAGCGTAACTAAGTCCCAAAAGCTTCCTGCAATCACTTCCACAACCGGGATGTGAAACGAGCATCATGATCTGAGACGATCGTGGATGGTACTCCATGAAGTCGAATTATCTCTTGCACATAGAGGCATCCCAAGCTCTCTACTGTACTCTACTCCCATATGGCTAGGAAGTGAGCCGACTTGGTGAGTCGATCAATGACCACCCAGATGGTATTGTGTCCCCTATATGTGCGTGTTAAACCCGTCACAAAGTCCATGGATATCCCATCCAACTTCTAGTCTGGCACCTCAAGGGGCTGAGTCAAACCTACTAGAACCTGGTGCTCAGCCTTTACTTGTTGACAAGTAAGGCACCGAGATACAAACTCTGCCACACTCTTCTTCATTCATGGCCACCAGAACTGACGTTGGAGGTCCCGGTACATCTTTGCCATGCCTTGATGCACCACCAAAGGGGATGTATGGAACTCCATCTGAACCTCCTCCCGCAACATCACTGGTACTACCGTGCGCCCTCTGAAAAGAACAATGGGCTCCCCTCCTTCTGAATATCCATCAGCAGCATCTCCTGCGGTTATCTGAGCACGTAGAGTTTCACAGATACCATCCTCACGCTATGCTTCCCTGACTCACTATAAGAGTGGAGGGGTAACAACCATCTACTGAAGGTAAGCTCCCTCATCTCTATCCATGAAGGACGACTGCAAAGAGGCCAACTGCCTTGTCGGCTTATCCAGCAACTGCGAACTGGATTTCCTACTGAGACCATCTGCCACCACGTTCCCCTTCCCTGGAGTATAAAAGATCTCAAAGTCGTAATCCTGGAGGAACTCAAGACATCACCTCTATCTCAAATTTAGATCCTTCTAAAAAATATATATCTGAGACTCTTGTGGTCAGAGTAGACAGTAAACCACTCGCCCATCAGGTAGTGCCGCCACATCTTCGATGCGAAGACTACTGCTGCCAACTCAAGATCATGGGTCGCGTAGTTCTGCTCGTGTTTCCTCAATTGACGTGATCCATAGGCAATCACTGCTTGCCTCTGCATCAGGACACAACCAAGCCCGGTTCCTGATGCATCGCAGAACACTACGTACTCGACACCATCCTCCGGTAATCTCACGATCGGGGCACTCGTCAGACTCTATCTCAACTGTTGGAAAGCCTACTGGCATTTCCCTGTCCATAAAAAAGGGTGTCCCATTCGGGTCAAAGCTGTCATGGTTGCTGTAATCCTGGAGAAATCATGGATGAATCTCCGATAGTAGCCCACCAACGCAAGGAAACTCCGCACCTCCGTCACGCTCCGGGGTGGCTCACATGCAAGCACTACCTCTACCATTGTTGGGTCCACTGCTACACCATCTACTGAGATAACGTGTCCCAGAAAGTGGACCTCTTGTAACCAGAACTGACACTTCGAGAGTTTCCCATACAACTGGTTCTCTTGAAGTGTGTCAAGAACCATCCTTAGGTGTCTCGCGTGCTCCTCCTCGGACGTAGAGTACACAAGGATATCATCGATAAAGACCACCACAAACCGGTCTAGATAAGGCTGAATGATCCGGTTCATGAGTCCCATGAACACTTCTGGGGCGTTCTTCACGCTGAAGGGCATCACCAAGTACTCATCGTGACCGTAGCCACATCTAAAAGCTGTCTTCGGTATATCCTCTTCCCGTACTCGCAACTGCTGATAGCCGGATCATATATCAACCTTCGTGAACCATCGTTCCCCTCTCAATAGGTCAAAGAGGTCATCGATCTTTGGTAGTGGATACCAGTTCTTCACGGTCACCTAATTCAAGCACCGGTAATCCACACATAGCCTCAAGCTCTCGTCCGCCTTCTTGGCAAACAGCACTGGGGCCGCCCAGGGTGAAACGCTGGGTCTGAAAAAGCCTTTATTCTGCAGGTCATCCAGCTGCACCCTCAGCTCACGAATCTCTACAGGAGCCATCTGATAAGAAGATGTTGATATCAGGGTCGTCCTGGGTTGCAACTCAATGCCTAAATCTATCTCCCGACGGGGAGGTAGCCCGGGGACATCCTCCGGAAAGACGTCCTCATACTCAGCCACCACTAATGGAAACTGGAAACTCGTAACATATGTTGCGCCAAGGGCTAGGCTAGCCAACTGATGTGAAATCAACTATCCCCTCCTATGCACGAGTCCATCCTGCGTTTCCTGGGTCTCTCTTTCACCGACAACAGAGAACCTCATCCCATCACTGCGGACACACCACACCCTTTTCCTAAAATAATCGATCTGGGCATGAACTGTGGATAACCAATCCATGCCTATAATGACATCATAAGGCCTAAACTCTACCACCAAGAGGTTCCAACAGAAACTCTCGCGTCCAAGGGTCAAGTTCACACTGCCTGCAAAAGTGTGTGATCTCTGAATCTTCTCTAGTCGGTGTTTCTAAGAGTAAGGTTCGAGTCAATGGCTCAACTTGAATCTCAAGGTCTCGAACAAGATAAGAAGCCAGAAAGGAATGAACAACACCTTTGTCTATCAATATGGCAGACAAAGTAGAGAAGACACATATAGTACATCTAATCATTCCGGGAGTACCTGGGTCATAATCATCTGCCGCCTGCAGCTATCCCTGCCTCTGTCCACCATCTCCTTGAGCATGGGATGGACCTCCTGGGGGTGGTGTTGGTAAAAGGTCGAAACGCCGACCACCTCTATCTGCTCCTCAACTCCTCTTCCACATTTTCCACCTCGCTAATCTGCCTTCTCCACACGTTGCCTCTGTGTCGGTGGTCCATCCACTGCTCCCGTGTCAGCGGCACGGTGGGTTGGACAATCTCGAGCGAGATGTACCGTACTGTTACATGAGTAACATCTCCTCTCTCGAGGCTGGCTGGAAGGGCCATGTAAACCCTTTACGGCTGATCCCATGTCCTGGGATCTCCTCTGGAAACGTCTCCGATGCCTGGGTCCCTAACGTCGGCTCCCTTCCGCCTAGGTATCTGCTCCATCTCTCCCACTGCTGACAACAATCGGCTGTCCCTACTCCGCTAGGAAGCCCTCGACCACCAAAGCACAGTCGAGCACCCCAGAATATGTAGGAATACTCATAGGGATGATTCTATCTCGGATATCTTTGCGCAAGCCCCGCTCAAAATTCCAAGATCTGAATTACTAATCTCTAACCATATCCATCTAGTATCGCGAGAGGTCGGTAAATATCGATGAATAATAAGACACCGACATGGTTCCCTACTGGAGCTGAAGGAGCTCCTGTATATGTACTTCTCTCAGGGTAACCGGTGAAAACTCCTCTCAGAAGAGACACTCAAACTCTGACATAGCAAGAGTCGCCTCGCAGTGAGTCTGGATGACCAAACTCCACCATCGCCCTGCCGAGCCCTGTAGAAGTCTCGATGTCAGGATCACGATCTGGTCTGTTGGTGTCCTAACCAAACGGAAGACTCTGGTCACTGCCTCATGCCAGTCCTCTACTGCCTGAGGGTCAGGCTCACCTCGAAACTTGAGGGGTCTCTTTCTCTGAAACTCGTGGAGTGCACTCAGCCTGCGCTCCTCCTCCACTAGTACAACAGGTGCTAAACACTACTCCATAGGGGGTAGGATAACCAGCACACCACCTGGTGGTAGAACTGAGGGATCTGGTCCCTGTATCTAAGCTTCATCACTGAGGGGGTCATCCTCGTGATCAAGCTGCTGGATCCCAGCGGGTGCGCGTCGCGGAGGTATCATGTTCATGAAACCAGATGTATCACAGTCAATTTCTATATCTGGAGAGCTGAATCAAGAAGGACATGGAAACCACAACCCATTCCTATATGATGCATGTACCATTATTTTCCCCCATGCAACTAGTGTTTTCATATTCTGAGTCGAAAAGAAAGTTATCAGAGCCCTGGTGTATGGATACGTCAGTCACCGTACCAACACTGGGGTCCCTGGCCTGAGAGACGAACTCAAAAAACTTAACACGGTTTCCCCAAAACAACTCACAGACTCTCGTTCCTAAGGTAGAACCGACCACCTCTGATACCACTCAGTCACGACCCATCTGAGTGGTGCCCGAGCCGCAACTCCCCAAGCCCGCCTCCAATATGCTAGGGGCTGGTGACTAGCACCGATTAGGCATGCTACTAACATGGGAGGCATTTCCTATAACCCTGTACACACACACACATCTCCAAGACCACAAAGCTGAAAATTAGAAACTAAAAAAAGAAATGATGCATGCATACAGTAAAACCCAACCATAGAGTGCGACATGATGGTAAAGTACAGTAAATTACAACCCTGGGCCAAAAGTACAAGCCCACCAAAAAGGAAGTCTGAAACAAATCCCAACATGTAGAAGAAGGTACTGAGACTACAACCCATCGCTGAAGGAACACACCTCGGCCTATCTGATCTCACTGAACACCGTCCAGTCCTGGTCTGCCTAGAATCATGTCAAAGTCTCGCTCATATGCACAAGACACGACACGTGCAGGCAGAGCCCATGCAGGGGTGAGTATAAAAATACCCAGTAGGACACCCTGAAAACCACAACGGAAAAGTACAGTCAGCTCTACACAGTATATGTATATGAAACATATAACATGAATATCCAGATATACTCAAACACAAACGACCATCACGATACCGCCACTAGGATCCAGCTTAAAGGTTCCACTAAGAATACAACCACGAGAACACACTCCTAGGTCTGAAGATAGAGTTACGAAGTACTCATTCTGGGAAAACACACTCCACAAGTACCTTGAGAACAATTTTCTCTAATGAGGATCACAACCAAGTCATGAGGTGATTCCGACAACTCAGTCTGAGCTAATCCGCTAAGAACAGGATCGGCGCCTGGGTTAAGTTGGTCACGTCTATACCAAGAACTCTACCTAGGGTTCTAGGAATGAATAGTGGATCCGGATCTAAGTCTCATAGAGGGGATTCCAACAACTCTATTCATGAAGTTCCGCTGAAGGGATCATAATCCTATATAAAGGAATTGATACCAGAACCTTAAGGGAATTATCAAGGGTACAAACCCTAAGAACTAGTCCATGTCACAGAAGGCAAGTAGCTCCATCCTTTAAGAAATTATTACATGACGTGTAGAATGATTACATGTTGTGTGCCTTGACTCTGGGTATTTCCTGTGTGAACGGCCCGTGTCGTTCGTTCAAGCCGTGCAAATACCAAACTACACAGTGTGTAGAAAAGTACATGTCGTTCTATTTAACACCGCGTACTGCCCATGTAAACGGCCCATGTCCCTCGGCTTTCCCGACAGAAAGTAACTACACGATATGTAGATGAAAACGCACACCATTTTCGAATGCCTGGACTCGCTCCGTGTATGATGGCCATGTTCCCATACACGGTCTCTTCCCGTGTCCGGGTCGCCTTCTTGTGTACCAGTACACAGGGTATCCCGTGTATCTGAACGGGTCTAGTCGGGGAGGGGTATACATGGAGTGTACATGGCCGTGTACCCTGCCCGTGTCCGTGTACTCCTGGAGTACACGTCGGGTAACCCTACCGACGAACACACGCCGTGTAGGTAGACTACATGGTGTGTAGTCGAGAAATTTCTAGAATCGTTGTTCTTCCTCCGCGCGCCTCGGCTGATCCTCCGGATCTTCGTTTTCTCGTCCGTTCATCCTGAAACTCCAGATACCAGGTCACCTCGTCTCTGTGATGCCGAATCTGTGGGTTTCAAGTATTCAATCGGCTCCAAAATCCGATTCCGTCCATCCGAGTGGAAATCGTCTGAAGAACGATTTCTTCTGAACCACTTCGATGCGTCCTCTGAAACCATCGTCGCACCTCCGTAAGACCACTGCAGTGTTGATCCTTCAGTTTGGGATCGTTGTGTCACAGAACAGATGCACAATGATCCATTTTTCATCACCCCACGAAGAACACGAAAAACGCTCATGAAGAACGCGAGAATTTGGGGAATAACACACAACAAATCGAGAGGGACAAACCTCGATCAATGTTCGTGTCGATCTTGGTTCGTCACTGTTAGAAAGTGAACGAAACCAAAAAAAATTCAATAATCAATTCTCCAAAAATCCCCACAAAACCCATCTAGCAAGAACGATCGATTCGAGGGATAATCTGTTCGTGAATTAGTCAGTGTTCATCGTAGAAATTAAAAATGGGGAAGAATTAAAATCACAACAACATCCTACTTGGATTCGCTGCATTTTTCGGCGACGTTCCGCTAGCCGTGCCGTCGTTGCTGTTGAAATCCATCAAGAACGTCGTCGCCACCGCGTTTGGGGTTTCCACCAGATCCTCTAGAGCCGCCAAGGGTTGTCAGGGTTATGGGGTTGTATCCTTGGACCCTGGCGCAAGCCTTTTTTTAAATAGGATAAAGATATAAGATTTAAAGATCTTTTTGTAGAAATAAAATATTTTTATTAAATATTTTTTTACTGTTGCGTCCAAAAACCATATTTCACCACCAACCTGCGTCGACCGAAGTTAAGCCTCACATAATGTAAAATCTTCATTCCGAACGCAATGGTGCCCTCGAATTTCTGATCCGAGCACCCGTTCGGGGGTTATTTAACTTTTTCAGTAAAACTGCACGAGCACGTAATTTAATTATTAAATTAAATTTCAAACATTTGTTCCGGGATCATAGGGCCTCGGAACTACACGTCATCTCAGAGCCCGGTCTCAAAATAATTCCTATATAATATTAAAATAATAAATGGAAAAATCTGGGACATTACATCACACCCACCTTAGGGATTTTATGTCCCTGAAAAGCCAAAGCAAGGACTAATCGAAATGGTGTGGGTACTGTACGCGAATATAAGCCTCCCGCTCCCACGTGCTCTCCTGGAGATTCTCATGCTGCCACCGGACACGCACCAAGGGAATAGCTCGTCCACGAAGGATCTTCACCTACCGATCCTTGATCTCCACTAGGTACTCAGCAAAGGTCGCTCCATCGTCGATGTACAACTCGCCCGAGTCAATGACGTGCGATGGATCATGCTCGTACCTCCATATCTACGACACATGGAAGAGGTTGTGTACCCAGTCCATCGAAGGAGGTAGAGCCAAGTGATACACCACCTCACCAACTCTACTCAGGATCTGAATAGGGCCAACGATCCTCGGAGATGGCTTGCCGCCTCAGCCAAATCTCTGCAATCCCCGTCGAGGTGAGACCCGAATAAACACATGGTCTCCCTCCTCGAACTCCAAAGGCCTCCTCAACCTGTCGACATATGACTTCTGCCGACTCTGTGCAGTCTTCATCCACTCTTGGACGACCTTCACCTTCTCTGAAGTAGCTCTCACCATCTTTGGGCCCATGAGTGCTGACTCTCCCGGGTCAGTCCAGCAAAGTGGCGATCTGATGGGTCGCATGTACAGATCCTCTAATGGTTCCATACCAATAGTGGAATGATAACTGTTGTTATAAGAAAATTCTATTAGTGGTAGGTGATCCTCCCAGCTATGACCGATGTCAAGCATGCAAGCTCATAGCATATCCTCCAGGACCTGGATGGTACGCTCTGTCTGACCATCAGTCTGGGGATGAAACCCTATGCTCGAGCGTAACTGAGTACCAAAAGCTTCTTAAAATCCCCTCCACAACTGGGATGTGAAACAGGCATCACGATCTGAGATGGTCATGGATGGTACTCCATGAAGTCGAATTATCTCCCGCACGTAGAGGCGTCACAAGCTCTCTACTGAACTCTACTCTGATATGGCTAGGAAGTGGGCCGACTTGGTCAGTCGATCAACGACCACCCAGATGGCATCATGTCCCCTGGACGTGCATGGAAAACCCGTCACGAATTCCATGGATATACTGTCCCACTTCCACTCTGGCATCTCAAGGGGCTGAGTCAAACCTGCTGGAGCCTGGTGCTCAGCCTTTACTTGCTGACAAGTAAGTCACTGAGATACAAACTCGGCCACACTCTTCTTCATTCCTGGCAACCAGAACTGACGTTGGAGGTCCTGGTACATCTTTTCCACGCCCGGATGCACCGCCAAAGGGGATGTATGGAACTCCCTCAGAACCTCCTCCTGCAATGTCACTGGTACTACCGTGTGCCCTCTGAAAAGGACAACATTCTCCCCTCCTTCTGAATATCCATCCGCAGCATCACCTACGGTTTTCTGAGCACATAGAGTCTCACAGCTAGCATCCTCACTCTGTGCTTCCCTAACTCGCTGTAAGAGTGGAGGGGTAACAACCATCAACTGATGGTAAGCTCCCTCATCTCCATCCACAAAGGACAACTACAAAGAGGCCAACTGCCTTGTCTCCTTACCCAGCAACTGCGAACTGGATTTTCTACTGAGAGCATCTGCCACCACGTTCCCCTTCCCAGGATTATAAATGATCTCAAAGTCGTAATCATGGAGGAACTCAAGCCATCGCCTCTATCTCAAATTCAGATCCTTATGAGAAAAGATATATCTGAGATTGTTGTGATCAAAGTAGATGGTAAACCACTTTCCCATCAAGTAGTGCCACCACATCTTCAATGCAAAGACTACTGCTGCCAACTCGAGATCATGGGTCGCGGAGTTCTTCTCATGTGGCCTCAACTGACATGAGCCATAGGCAATCACTGCTTGCCTCTTCATCAGGACACAACCAAGCCCGGTTCCTGATGCGTCGTAGAATACTACGTACTCGACACCCTCCTCCAGAAATCTCAAGATCGGGGCACTCGTCGGACTCTATCTCAACTGTTGGAAAGCCTGCTGGCATTTCTCATTCCATACGAAAGGTTGTCCCTTTTGAGTCAAAGATTTCATGGGTGGTGCAATCCTATAGAAATCATGGATGAATCTCCGATAGTAGCCCGCCAACCCAAGGAAACTCCGCACCTCCGTCACGCTCCGAGGTGGCTACCATGCTAGCACTGCCTCTACCATTGCTGGGTCCACTACTACACCATCTGCTGAGATAACGTGTCCCAGAAAGTGGACCTCCTGTAACCATAACTGACACTTTGAGAGTTTCTCATACAACTGGTGCTCTCGAAGTGTGTCCAGAACCATCCTTAGGTGTATCGTGTGCTCCTCCTCGGATGCAGAGTACCCAAGGATATCATCGATGAAGACCACCACAAACTGGTCTAGTTAAGGCTGAAAGATCCTATTCATGAGTCCCATGAACACTGCTGGGGCGTTTGTCACACCGAAGGGCATCACCAAGTACTCATAGTGACCGTAGCGACATCTGATAGTCATCTTTGGTATATACTCTTCTCATACTCGGAAGTGATGATAACCTGATCGTAGATCAACCTTCGAGAACCATCATTCCCCTCTCAACTGGTCAAATAGGTCATCAATCCTCGGTAGTGGATACCGTTTTTTCATGGTCACATGATTCAAGCGCCGGTAATCCACACAGAGCCTCAAGCTCCAGTCCTCCTTCTTGGAAAACAACAATGGGGCCGCCAGGGTGAAACGCTGGGTCTCACAAAGCCCTTCTTCTGCAGGTCGTACAGCTGCACCCTCAGATCACGAAGGTCTGCAAGAGCCGTCTGATAAGCTGATGCTGATATCGGGGTCGTCCCGGGTTGCAACTCAATGCCTAAATCTATCTCCCGATGGGGAGGTAGCCTGGGGACATCCTCCGGAAAGATTTCCTCGTACTCATCCACCACTACTGGAAACTGGAAACTTGTAACATCTGCTGCGCCAAAGGATAGGCTAGAAAACTGATGTGAAATCGGTTATACCCTCCTATGCACGAGTCCATCCCGTGCTGCCTGGGTCTCTCTTTCACCGAAAAAAGAGAACCTCGTCCCATCACTGCGGACACACCGCACCCGTCGACTAAAACAATCGATCTAGCCATGAAATGTGGATAACCAATCCATGCCAAGAATGACATCGTAAGGACTTGACGCTACCACCAAGAGGTTCCAACCGAAACTCTTGCCTCCAAGGATCAAGTGACACTGCCTGCAAAGTTGGGTGATCTCTGAATCTTCTCCAGTCGGTGTTTCTAAGTGTATGGTTCGAGTCAACGACTCAACTGGAATCTCAAGGTCTTGAACAAGTTAAGCAGCCAGAAAGGAATGAATAGAATTTGTGTCTATCAATACGGTAGCCAATGTAGAGAGGACACAAATAGTACATCGAATCATTCTGGGAGTACTAGGGTCATAATCCTCTGCCGCCTCCGGCTATCCCTGCCTCTGTCCACCAGCTCCTTGAGCCTGGGGTGGACCTCGTGGGGGTGGTGTTGGTAAAGGGTCGAAACGCTGACCACCTCCAACTGCTCTCCCAACTCCTCTTCCACATCTTCCACCTCGCGGATCTGCCTGCTCCACACGTTGCCTCTGCCTCGGTGGTCCATCCACTACTCCCGTGTCAGCAGCACGGCGGGTTGGACAATATCGAGCGAGATGTCCCCTATCGTCACATGAGTAACATCGCCTCTCTCGAGGCTGGCTCGAAGAACCCTGTGAACCTTGTACGGCTGATCCCTTGTCCGGAGATCTCCTCTAGAAACGTCTCCCACGCCTAGGTCCCTGACATCATCTCCCTGCCGCAAAGGTCTCTTCTCCATCTCACCCACTGCTGACAACTACCATTTTACCCTGCTCCTCCAGGAAGCTCTCGAACACCAAAGCCCAATCGAGCACCACATCATATGTAGGAATGCTCATAGGGATGATGCTAGCTCGGATATCTCTGCGCAAGCCCCACTCAAATGTACGAGCTCAAAATTACTGATCTCTGACCATATCCATCGAGTATCGCGAGAGGTCGGTAAACGTCAACGAATTTTCAGCCACCGACATGGTTCCCTGATGGAGATGAAGGAGATCATGTATACGTACTGCTCTCAGGGTAACTGGGGAAAACTCCTCTCTGAAGACACTCAAACTCTGACCATGAAAGAGTCGCCTCGTCGTGAGTCTTGATGACCAAACTCCACCATCGCCCTACCGAGCCCTGCAGAAGGCTCACTGCCAGGATCACCATCTGGTCTATTGGTGTCCTGACCAAACGGAAGACTCTGGTCACTGCCTCAAGCTAGTCCTCTGCTGCCTGAGGGTCAGGCTCGCCTTGAAACCTAAGGGGTATCTGTCTCTGAAACTCGTGGAATGCGATCCTCCTGCGCTCCTCCTCCACTGGTACAACAGGCGCCAAACATTTCTCCACAGGGGGCGGGATAACCGACACGCCACCTGGTGGTTGAACTGGGGGATCTGGTCCCTCTATCGAAGCTTCATCATTGAGGGGGTCATCCTCATGATCGAGATTCTAGATCCTAGTGGGTGCGCGTCACAGAGGCATCTTGTTCAAGAAACAAGATGTATCACAGTCAGTGAGTATATCTGGAGAGCTGACTAAAGAAGGACATGGAAACCATAACCCATTCTTATATGATGCATGTACAATTATTTTCCCCCATGCAACTTGTGTTTTCATATTCCGAGTTGAAAAGAAAGTTATCAGAGCCCTGTTGTATGGATACGTCGGCCGCCGCACCAATACTTGGGTCCCTGGCTTGAGATCCGAACTCGAAACACTTAACAATGTTGCCCCAAACCAACTCACAGACTCTCGGTCCTAAGGTAGAACTGACCACCTCTGATACCACTCTGTCATGACCCGCCGTAGTGGGGCCCGAGCCGCAACTACCCAAGATCACCTCCATTTGGCCAGGGGCTAGTGACTCGCATCGAGTAGGCATGCTACTAACATGGGAGGCATTGCCTATAAACATGTACCCACGCACACACATCTCCAAGCCCACAATGCTGAAAAGTAAAAACTACAAAAAAGAAAAGATGAAAGCATACACTAAAACCCAACCACAGAGTGCTAACGGAAGTCAAAGTACAGTAAAGTAAAACCCTGGGCCAAAAGTACCAGCCCACTAAAAAGGAAGTCTGCAACAAAGTACAACCTGTAGAAGAGGGTACTGAGACTGCAACCCGTCGCCGAAGGAACACACCTCGGCCTGTCTGATCTCACTGAACACCATCTGGTCCTGGTCCACCTAGAATCCTGTCAAAGGCTCGATCGTCTGAACAAGACACCACACGTGTGGGCAAAGCCCGTGCAGGGGAGAGTATAACAATACCCAGTTGGACTCCCCAAAAACCACAAAACAGTCAGATATACAAAAAATATGTCTATGGAAAATATAAAAATAATATCTAGATATACTCATACACAAAAAACCATCGCGATACCACCACTAGGATCCAGCTCGAAGGTTCCAATAAGTATACAACAGGTAGAACACACTCCTAGGTCTGAAGAGAGAGATACGAAGTACTCGTTTCAGGAGAACACACTCCACAAGTACCTTGGGAACACGATGCTCAGATGAGGATCACAGCCAAGTCATGTGGTGATTCCGACAACTTAGTCTGAGCTAATCCGCTAAGTAGAGGATTGGCGCCCAGGTAAAGTTGGTCACGTAGATACCAAGAACTCTACCTAGGGTTCTAGGAATGAATAGAGGATCCATCTCTAAGTCTCATAGAGGGGATTCCAACAGCTCTATTCAGGAAGTTCCGCTGAAGGGATCATAATCCTGTATAAAAGAATTTATACCAGAACCTTCAGGGAATTACCATGGGTACAGACTCTAAGAACTAGTCCACGTCACAGAAGGCAAGTAGATCAAGCCTTGAAGAAATTATTACACGGTGTGTAGTATGATTACACATTGTGTGCCTTGTCCCCGGGTATTTCCCATGTGAATGGCCTGTGTCATTCGTTCAAGCTGTGCTAAAAACCAAACTACACGGTGTGTAGAAAAGTACACGCCGTGCTCTTTGACATCGTGTACTGCTCGTGTAAACAGCCCATTTCCCTCGGCCTTCCAGACAGAAATCAACTACACGATGTGTAGATGAAAACACATGCCGTGTTCGAGCGCCTGGGCTCGCTCCGTGTACGCTGGCCATGTGCCCGTACACGGACTCTACCCGTGTTCGGGTCGCTTGCCCGTGTACCAGTACACAGGGTATCCCGTGTATCTGGCTGGGTCTGGCTGGGGAGGGGTATACACGGCGTGTACGTGGCCATGTACCCGGCCCGTGTCCGTGTACTCCCGGAGTACACGTCGGGTAACCCTGCCGACGAACACACGCCGTGTATCCAGACTACACGGCGTGTAGTCGGGAAATTTCCAGAATCGACGTTCTTCTTCCGCGCAACTCGGCTGATCCTCCGGATCTTTGTTTTCTCGTCTATTCATCCCGAAACTCCATATTCCGAGTCTCCTCGTCTCTGTGAAGCCGAATCCGTGGGTTTTGGTTCTTCAATCGGCTCCAAAATCTGATTCCGGCCATCCGAGCGGAAATCGTATGAAGAACGATTTCTTCCGATCCACTTCGATACGTCCGCCGAAACCGTTGTCGCACCTCCGCAGGATCACTGCAGTGTTGATCCTTCAGTTTGGGATCATTGAGTTGCAGAACGGATGCCAAGGATCTGTTTTTCATCACCCCGTGAAGAAAGCGAAGAACGCTCATGAAGAACGTGAGAATTTGGGGAAGAACACACAATAAATCGAGAGGGACGGACCTCAATCGATGTTCGTGTTGATCATGGTTCGTCGCAGTTAGAAAGTGAACGAAACCAACAAAAATTCAAGAATCAATTCCCCACAAATCCCTACAAAACCCATCCCGCAAGAACGATCTATCCGCGGGCTAATCTGTTCGTGGATTAGTCCGTGTTCATTGTAGAAATCAAAAACGGGGAATAATTAAAATTACAACAACATCCTACTTGGATTCGTTGCGTTTGTCGGAGAAGATCCACTTCCTGCATCGTCTTTACCATTGAAATCCGTCAAGAACGTCGTCGCTTCCGCGTTGGGGGTTTCCTCCAGATCCTCTAGAGCCGCCACGGGTTTCCACTGTTATGGGGTTGTAACTCTAGACCCTGGCGTAATCCTTTTTTTAAAGAGGATAAAGATATAATATTTAATGATCTTGCTGCAGAAATAAAATATTTTCATTAAATATTTTATTAGTGTTACGTCCAAAAATCATATTTCACCACCGACGTGCGCCTGCGAAAGTTAGGCCTCACGTAAGGTAAAATCGTTGTTCTGAACGCAACAGTGCCCTCAGATTTCTGATCTGAGCACCCATTCGGGAGATAATCCACTTTTTTAGGAAAACCGCCTGCGCGCGTAATTTAATTATTAAATTAAATTTCAAACAGTTGTCCCGGGGTCACTGGGCCTCGGAACTGCGTGTCATCTCAGATCCTGGTCTCGAAATAATTCCTATATAATATTAAAATAATACATGGAAAAATCTGGGACATTACAAGTTCCTTTTCATTCCTTAATTAAAACTTGATCTAGAAATACTTATATATTTCATGATTCATATAAAATAATCTTTGAATTCTAAAACATAAATACATAATCAATCAATCCTTATTCTTATAACATTACATTGGTTTCATCAACATATTCCTTAATACATAATTCCTAGAATATGAAATACGAAACATGTAATAAGGTTCTACCACCGCAATCCAATCAGGCTTCTTAAGATTAATGTGAACAATATTGGAAGAACATCACATAACATTCACATGTCATTTGCGGCCTCTTTATCTTCAGAAGTATAACAAATAATCATACCATATTCATGATTCCATTTATGATATTTCCACATGGTAAATCATTTTTCATAATGCCCATACTTTCCACATATGAAACTTTCAATGTTAATCATGTTCATTGTATTTCTCTCTATTGACTAAAACCAGATATCATAGGGTGAGAAACACGTATCATAAATGAAAACTACAAATTAATGAAAAATTACATATAGGATTTATAAATTAAGAATACTTCCCTTCAGTAAACATCACAAAAGTTTTATCCTAGTTTATTCATTATTATATTTTATTAATTTCCATCATGATGGATCATAAGGAGTTTTTGAATTCCAAAATCATATCCCCCAAGAGTGTCAAACTAGGTGTGCAGCAAGGCCTATTGTCATGTACTAGATTAACTAGAGTCTGGACCGGAACGTCCTGTTAGAGTTGTTACTCAAAGGTACATCTATTCTAGAGCCACATCTACTTACAACATCCATACATGGATTAATTTATAGAAATCCATTCGCTCTATCCTTTACCAAAATTCCAAGACATTTTAATAAACAATAACTCCTATTTATACTTATCATTTGAGACATCCCAAGGCATATCATTAGAAATATACTTAGGGAAATCACCAATGTTTTATCAACCTAATCTAAAAGATTAACTAAATATTTTCCCTGATACCAACTATAATGTCATAGGCTAAACATAAATGTATATTAAATTATTTTAGATGAATATTTTGTACATTGGAAAAATAAATGACTGAGGACCGTAATAGTTTAGTGACTTTGGAAACATGGAAACAAAATATTATATCCCATTGAATGATATTAAAAATCAAAAATAAATATCTAAACCTTTTATTATTATACCTAAAACTGTTCCTCATAACCTATAGAAAGGAAACATAAGTAAGGGGTGAGAAAATAATCTCAATAAAGGTTAATAAATAAAATTCATCAGAATGTCATAAAAATGGTATGGAACATGAGTATAATATTTGAAAGTCACACACTATGTATCATATATTTTAATAAATATTGTATATTTATAATAATTTAATCATAAGTAAATAATGAACATAATTAATGAGAGAATTACATAGGAATGAGACATGGGATTTTGACAAACACATATAGAAATCCTATGTCAGGGTGACCTACGAAGACCTTTGTATCATGTTAGGCATAGGTTAATCACCCATGTACCTACTTCAAGCTTGGGATGATCTCCCATGTAACGTGTTGTTTTAGGATTGGGATATCCTCCTCTGTACCCACTTGTTTGAGGATTGGAATGTCCTCCCCTGTTCCTTCTTCTATCAGGCTTGGGATTTTATCCCCTATTACCTCTTGTTTTGAGATAGAGATGTTCGCCCATATTCCCTCTTGTTTCGAGATTAAAATGTTCTCCCATATTCCCTGTTGTTTCGTGATTGGTATGTTCTCCCATGATTCCTCTTGTTTCAGTATTGTGGCGTTCTTACTTGTTTCCTCTTGTTTTGGGATTGGGATTTTCTCCCATGTTCCATATTATTTCGTACATGGGATGTCCTATCATATACCATTTGATTTCATAAAACATTTATCATTAATAAATACATTATAGGGAGATATTGGTCCCAACCATCAAATAACGAAATAATACAATCATGTGACACAAAAAATTTATCATATTATGACCCATGAAAAGATATGGGTTATATAAACATAAAATCATAACCCACCAAAACAAATAGTTATCAAAATATTTCATCACATCCAAACGTATGAAAACCAGGAAGGTTTCATAGGCATTTCATCGAAACATAACCCATGAAAAGAAGTAGGTTTCAATATCATATAACCTGTGAAAAGAAGCAGGTTTCAAAAGCATAAAACCTTCGAAAATAAGTGGATTTCATAAATTCAATGACATTGTGCATAACAAATTCCTAGAAAGGATATGAATGGAAAATTTCAATAGTTTCATAAAAGGGAATGAGTAACATCAATAGATATCATCTTAGATGGAAATTATTTTTGAAATATCTTTAACAAACATGTCATGAGGAAAATATACTTTCTTGTTTGAAAAATAATTTTTAATGTGTAAAACCATTTCAAAATAATTTTAATATAATTTATCATTGAAAAAATATAAAGAAGATTTGAAATCATTTTGAAACCTTTTTCCTTGAAAACATATGAAATAATTTTCAAAGTAATTTAATTTTTTTTCATTGAAATAACATTAAAAACCTTTAAAATTGATGAAAAATTTTTGGAAATCATTTCATTGTAAATAATTTCAATACATATAAATATAATTTAAAATGATTCGTAAACCATTTCTTTGAAAACACATTGAATATGGCTTAAAAACATTTTGAAAAAAAATATTCTTTGAAAACATGTAAAAGAAGTCAGAAAACATTGTGAAAAAAATTCCTCAATAAAATAAATTTAAAAATATTGTCTTAAATATTAACATTTTAAAAATGAAAATCAATATTCAAGGAAATTATTGTATGTAAATCAGTACAAGTCTTACGAGGTAAAAATAACATTCCTTTTGCACTATAAAAAGGATAGAAATATTCTTTGTTAGAAAATAGACAATAAGATTCCATCGAAGATATTGGTTAATGAAAAGGGGTTAAAATGTATTTTAGATAATATATGATAATGGTTTAATAATCTAGAAACCCCTTTTTAGAAGATATAATATTCCGATCAATGAGTGGGTAAATTTGGGCTTTCATAATGATATTTTATTAACTGTCTAATATACCAAAGAGTAGAAAATAGTACCAATACAATGATTATGTCATGAAATAATAGATGAAAAATAATTTCATAAGTATTTTTGATATATTTATCATAATATTTCATCAAATTAATCATAAACATAAAAAATCTTGAAAAGCGTTGAGATTGTCTCAATAAATTCATATAACTTAGTAACTTGGTATCATACACTCAATGTAAGAAAAGGAAATTACATGAAGGATAAAATATCATGAAAATAAGAATATTCATTATATAATATGTAAAATGGAAGAATATACTACTCGAAGAAGATCCTAGGTTCAAAACAAAAAACATGAGTCTTAAAGATGGCATATTGAGACAAAATTGTTTTACCGATTTGGTATCTTTTGAAACACAGAACCCATGAAAAAGGATCATAAAATGGAAATGGTAATACCCATTATTTGAATTATAAGATACATAGAACTCAATAATGGGCAGTACATGCACTAAAAAATTAAATAGTGGCTAACATAACATAAATCTAACGAAAATTAAAAGTGAGATGAAATCCTATTACTTTGTGTCTTGACTCTCGTCGTACTCATTCAAAACACCTCTAAATTGGGATACTCCTTTTTTTGTTATAAAAGGATTACCTGAGTTTCCTTCTACCCAAGTTAAGTATTATAGGAGTGAGTTAAGGAAGTTGGGAGCTTATTTGAGTAGACTTTGGGTGAGCCAAGGGGATTGAGAAGTGTTATGAAGTGGTGAAGTGCTAGCCTTTTTATAATAGAGGGGGAGGGGAACTCTTGTAAATAAAAGAGGTATTCATTAATGGGTGGTCTACACTACATAAAGTGCCTCCAAAATGGAAAACTAATGGATTATAGAGGAATCGCTGTCGATTCAAACCACCACAACCTAAAAATTTGTCCATTTTAATTATTTGGTTCCTTAATTTATAGGATTCCCCAATTTTATCATTTTGGTTTTTATTAAAGAATCTAGTTTTCTAATAATATTAATGTAACCATTAACACTAAAATAAAGTGAGTTTTTTTAGTCAATATATATCCATTGAATTATTAATATTATTTCTAATTTATAAAATAAAATTTCAATGTGTTTGGGAAATAAATTTTAAAACAAGCACATATGATATATTAAAAAAATTCTTAAACTAGTACTATTTTAACTATATTTTTACAATATACAAGTCAACATGTTAATAATAAATAATAAATGTGCCAATTAATAGACCATATATAATATTTTTTATCACGTATAAATAACAACGTAGAATATAGAATTTTAATTAATTTTAAATCATTTAAAAAATTTCATTTATTGAGAAATAAAAAAAATGCAAATTTTGATATTATTTATATACTGTTAATTTAAAAATATCAATATTATTTTTGAATAAAAATATATTAGGTTTGTGTATGTGTAACATTTTATATTCATATAAAAAAATAAAGACAATAATTCAATCAATTAATATCATTTTTAATATTTATAGTGTGATTTGTTTTAGTTATTTATAAACTCCATAATCCATACATTGGTGTTTCATAAAAATTTTAGGTAACTAAACAACATCTAATAATTATTAATAAATAATTATGTATATAATATCTCATTTATATTTTAAAAAGACATGTTTGACTAGAAGTATGAGGTTTTTTACATATCATAATTTTTAATAAATGTTAAAGGAAAGAAAAGAGCCCTTTCAGTCTTTTTCATTACATAACCTTTTATATACATACATTCCATTTAATAATATATAAAAAACACATAAATTTATAAACATGTGGTGATATGGTATAAATATTGGCAAAAAATTTTATTTTTTCCATGTTTCTAAGTCATTTTTGTCCTTTTGATTAAGGTTTAGTCCCTTTTTATTCTTAATCAAATCATAATCCCTATAAATAATTATAATCACATACACTTATCATGTGGGTCAGAATATAACTTGATTTTATTAGACCAAAAATATCATAAAAATTAAAAACATGTATATCAGATTTTGAAAATTAAAATAACAGATGTGGTATAATTAATATTAATGTTAATCCCATAGATGGGGACAAATAATGGGTTTTTAAAGTAGAAAAACGTTTAAAAGTTTGTTAAGTTTTTATATAAAATTTCAAATTAAAAAGGATTATAATGAACAGAATTTTGTAAATAGATGTATAATTGATCTAATGTTACTTTAAAATAAATCTTATATAAAATTTATCATTAATAATTATTTGAATGAAAAGGTTGTTTTAACTAAAATGTAGTAGTTTTTACTATTCATAAAAAAAGTTTCTCAAAAAATTCATTAAATTTACCCTAGGATAATTTCATAATTATGAATTCAAAAATTATTTTTATTTTACAGAATAAAATTCATAAAAGTGTCAAAATGGAGTTTTATAATATGTTGGCCCTTAAAAAATAATAAAACTTGGTCTTTCTTGTATCGCAAGATATCTATGTGTAGTGTCTACCTAATGTTACGGTAATTGTTACGTATAATACAAGATCAACTGGGTGCATCATATATCACAAGACAAACATAAAATAATCTATTTTTAATGGTTCAAAATATCCAAAAGATTAATTAAAAAAACTAAAAATTCACAAAATCACAGGGTGTTACACAGCAATCTCCCCAAACCATCTAAAGGGAATAATGGAATTTAGGATGTAGTCAATATCCTTGTAAATTCAGTTTGCTTAATTGAAATAACATAAGTTATCCTACTTTATCATCATTTCATGATATAAATTAAAGGGGTGAGAAGTTTACATGGATTACCACATTATATTGTAGTATATCGATGTTTTAGCTATATCATGATATTTGTGAGACGTATTAGGAAATCATGGAATAAAATGGTAAAATTTATTGGTGCATATCATCTGTAAATATATTTTTAGTTTGAGAGGAACATTCAAACCATAGAAGATATTTTTTGAACATGTTTTATGGATTTAAACGGTGTTTGGGATTACCACCATTATCTAGATGGGATTTATTAAAAGAAAAAAATTCATTTAATATTTTAGGTTTCTCTTTATGAAGCCCTCTATGGCATGAAGTAATGATCAATAATTTTTTTGGAATGATGTTAAATAATAGAAGCTGTTGGGAATTTTTTTTTCTATGCGAATGACATGGAAGGCTAGATCCATTCATCATAACATTAGGGTTGTACATAGTTCAAATAAACTTTATACTGACACTAATTGGTGAGATCTTGAGTTTGATATTGGTGAAAAGGTATTCCCATGAATATCTCCTTGAAGGAAGGTTATGAGACCCATGTAGAAATAATGTCTATTATGTAGAAGATATGGCATTAGTTTTTTATAAACTGATACAGACTTTATATGCATGAATGTTTAGTGTTGGTTTTAACATAAAATGAATAAATAAAAAATGTAAACTGACTTTTCGAATTAGTTTTTTAAAACAATTGAGGCAAAAAAACAACATGAGATTTGATTTGTGTCGTGAGTTATTTACAATAAAGGATTCTGTAAAAAAAGAAACGATATTTCATCATCAGTTTACAGTTAATCCCACACCATACATCAAAAAAATTGATCATCTCTTTTAAAAAACCAACACCTAAAAGATTTTAAAAAAACGCAGCATCACGAAAGCCTAATTTTTTTATAACATTGAAACCCTATCTCCACTTGGGATGAACCCGATAGTGACCTGATGATCCCAATGTTGATTGATCTTTATTTTATTCAATATTTATCATTATTTCATGATCTGTGGTCTCAATTATTACTCTTATATCAATATTTCACCATCTACAAAATTATTTCTCTTATGAAACTATTTTCCTGCGGACCATCATCAAAGGTTTGATTTTATTTCTTTTTCATTTTTATTATTAATTTTTACAATCATTTTTGTTATATATTGCAGTGATTGTTCTTCCAACCAATTTGAGTGAGAAATTTCAAATTAGGGATCCATTTTCCTAAGTGAAATTTGAATTCTTTATGTTTTATTTTATTTTTAAGTTTAATTATTTATCATTTACTCAAATTATAGATTTATTGTTTCAATTGTTTGTATCCAGATGATTATTTTTTATAAATGTTGTTTTTAAAGTTTTTTTATTTTGATAAATTTTTTATTGGATATAATTCTCAAATTATTGGGATTATATATATTATGCAATTTATAATGATATATTTTGTCATAATTCAACAATATAATGTGCATCACATGTAATGACTCCATAATTTTCACCTGTTAAATTAATAACATCTTCATTAACTTTTGACCCACGTGACACCGAAGTAATGTAACAACCATGAAATATAATCTAATACATGTTACATGATTGAAAATAATTAAATTATAATATCAATAACCCACATTTATTTTATATAGAAATAAAAAATTTACTATTTTTAAATTTTGAAGATATATAATTTATATTACAATATGATTTATTTCAAATAAAATATGTTAGCATTTTCTGTAACTGTCCTTAATAAATTAAATTTTAAGCTTTTAAATTATTAAATAAATATGTCCATATATTAACATATAAAATATAATTAATTAATATTTATATTCTTTTGAAATAATATTAAAAACTATAATGTTTGAATGGCACATTCTTTTGAAATAATTTATTAGCATCAATTAATTTTCATATTATTTTGATGTTTCCAATTAGATTTCCAATCATTTTTATTAAATGTGTTTATGTTTAAAATTTATTTTTTTATAAATATGATTCTAATGGTTATATATTTTAATATATTCACTGATTATATGGTGATAACTAGTATTGAATTGATCATAATTGGATAAATTTGTGATGAAAATTTATTAAATAGGAAAAATGTGTTGCTGAAATCTTGTAAGTTACTAAACCAAATCGTCAAAACCTAGATTTTACATTTTTTGTCCTTGTGTGAAGTGTTTTAATATGGAATGTTAAACTATAGAGAAATCAAGGATCATGTCATTGGTTATGGTTTTAGCCTCAATTATACAGGTGGATTGGAATGTTAAAAGAAACGAAAATTCAACATCTAATGTTGATGAAAATTTTCATAATGAGGAATATGATCATATTGAATAATTAATTCCAGATTTAGGTGTCGAAACTGTTGAAAAACAATAACTATTGAATAATTGTATGGAAATCTGAGTAACGATTATTCCCATGTTATAGTGAATATACAGTGTTATCAGTAGTTTCCAGATTGGATAAATTTAATGAATGAAATGGGGGGAGTGTTAACTGTTTCCCCAACTTACTTCAGATTTAAAAAGAGATACTTATAGAAGGAAACATTCCTCTAGATTCCAATTATGAGGTGAACAAAATATTATGCCCAGTGGGATTGGGGTGTAAAAAATACATTCCTTCCACAATGTTATTTTGTCTTATAGAAAAGAATATGAATAATTATCAATCTATCCTAATTGTGGGATATCACGTTATAATATGGATAAAAAATTCAACATAGATTCATTCTCAAGTACTGGCATATAACCATATAAAAAATAATTTTTTTAACTTTATAATGATATCATCCAATAATTCATTCATATTGTTCTAATAATTCAACTGGGATTCATTCATAGGTACCATAATAAAATCTCTTTCTAAATCAATTTAGAAGCATACAATAATCCCTCTTTTGAAGAATCAATTTGTAAATTCAATTGGTGAAAAAAATATTAAGATGACAATAGGAAGAGGTCATATCTAATAGTAACTTGCATCACCCTACTGATTCTCCACAGTATATGATATGTGATAAAAAAATTCATGATTTTGGTAGTGAATTTTGAAATTTTATAATTGTATTGGGCACTGAAAAAATGAATCCATATCGGTTCCTATGCAGCCAACATTGTTCATAGACTATTTTGTTGGTAGTTTACAACTATTCCCCACATATATGTATAAATAAAAAATATTTTTTTATGAGCTTGATGATTTTGGGACCAAAACAGCTAGGAAATGAATTTGATGTGTATCTTTCACCATTGATTGATGATTTTAAACTGATATAGGAGATAGGTGTTAATGTTTTCAATTCATGTAAGAATGAGAATTTTCATTTTCATTATATCATAATTCTCACTTTAAACGACTTGACTGTATATAGAATATTATCCCGATACATTGTTAAGGAAAATAAAGCATAATCAATTTAGGAAGAATAAAATTCATATTATAAATTATAGAATGGAATAAAGATGGTGTACATGAGAGATAGAATATTTTTATGACATGATTAACATTATCAAGGATTTAAAAAAATAATTTAACGTTTTATAAGAATACAATCTTCCACAATGACCATTATTAGTTGAGGAATGTTATAATAGGGTGAAAATTAATGATTTGAAATTTATAAAGAACATATTTTATAGTCGTCAAAAAAATATATGGTAGAAGTATTCTATCTTTTTCGAACTACATTTCCAGGGATTATGGAGATAAAAAATAATATTTATGTTATACATGTTGAGAAAAACAAATCGGATAGCTTGATTGAAACTTAGTTAGACATAAAAGCAAAGAAAAAAATATGGATTGTATGCAATTGATATCAATGGTGATACATTTGGAGTTAGCTACCACTATGAAAAAAATTGAATATATTTACCTCTGGCATATCACACAATAAGAAAAAAAATGAGCAGATGAATTTTTGTCAGTGTATTCGTGGTATTATATTACCCAGTGGTTATTCTTAAAGTTTGAATAATTCAGTTTCATTTAAGGATTGAATATTAATAGGTATGAAATATCATTTATTGTCTTGTATTGATGAAACAACTTTTACCAGTCGTACTATTTGGTATATTTCCAACAGCAATTATAAATGCTATAATTGGGTTATATACTTTTTTCAAATCCATTTGTAGCAAGGTTGTTGATACAATGTTTTTAGATGTGTTGGAGATTGAATCTTCTCTTATTTTTTTCAACTATAAAAGTAATTACCCCTATGTTTGTTGATATAATGGTTATTATGGTGAATCATTTGGTATGTGAGATAAGAATATGTGGGATTTTATAATTATGATAGATGTATACATTTGAAATATATATGATAATTATGAAGGGATGTGTTAAAAATAATTATCTACGAGAGGACCTTATTCTTCAAAACATTGTATCAGACTTTATGATTTAGTTTTATAATGATTATTAGTATGAAGTTGAGAATATTGGTCTCCACATATCTCAACATATGACAGAATAGAGATGGTGGAGGGGTTGGAGGCTTAAATGAAAATTCCATTCCATTTCATGAAGTGATGTAAACACATTTAGACATTGTTAACAACACAGATGAATTTCAATCATATATACCATCACATATTGTAGAATTAAAGTTACACTATCAGAAATGAAAGGAAAAGTGGGTGATTATTGAGCATAAAAAACATTTGTTTCATTTTTTAAAGAAAAAACCATCATATATATATCTCTATCAGAAACATTGAAATGGTTGACTATGGACCATCTCTAAATGGGATCACCTTGTCTAGTTTTGATAATAATGGGTAAACATTTTACAAAAAGAAGATGCATGACAAGAGTACCATTCAAAATATTTGTGTAATGGGCATCGCTGAAGTGATTCATTTTTAGAGTTCAGATGAAAAAACCTAGTTTTTACATCTACACCATATTTTGGTGTTCTTGAAGACATATTGGAAATTGATTATATTAAATTTTATGTCACTGGGCTTATGTGTAATTGGTTTTCAAGTAATTGAAGTGTCAAAATGATGAATATGGGTTTAAACTAGTTTATTTGAAAAGATATAGTTTCAATGAGGAACCATTTATCGCAGCTACACATTAAAAAGAAAATATTTTATGCCATCGATCCATCTAATGGAGTGTGTTCCATCGTTTTGTAGGGGAAACGATTCCATTTGGATGATGAGGACGATGATGATGTTATTGATTTATACGAGGCTTATTCATCAATTATATTATTTCCAGAATACAATGACTATAACGTAGATATAGTACATGTAATATCAAATGATCATGTTGAAGGGATATAGGAAAACACTAAATTACTCTCCTAATAATTCAGGTAATTATTTTAATTATATATCCTTTGAAAAATTTACATGTGTAAAAACTGTATTATTTAATAAATTTTGGATTTTTTATTATATATATTTGATTTATTATGCTAAATATTTATATTCGGTGGTTATGTTTAAACATTTATTCGTTGAAATACTTGATATACATTATTATAATTTGGTTTAATTTGTTTATATAAGAACACATTTTCAATATTTGATATTTAAATTTTGAAAAGTTTATATCTTTATAGAAGTAATTTTTTTATTTAATAGTTCACCTTGAATATTTTTTCTTGTTAATAATGGTAACATCATTATTTTTAAAAAACAAATTACACATGGGTGCCACTTTTTTTACTAACATATTTCGATTTTCTATTTTCCTAACAACTGACTTGTCTAATAATATTTAGGTACCAAATAATTTTTTCACATTTTCTAATTACAATGATAGACAAAGATACAAAGATTGAATAACATATAGATAGGTATTTCTCTTTTTTCATATTATTTATTATCTAATATTATAATTATTTAATGAAAAAAACTTTTCAGTTGAAAAAAATAATTTCAAGACTACTGATGAGACTTCAACGGGGGAGTCTTCTACTTTTAGTATTTGTAAATCCAGTTCTTGAGTTGGTAAACGTGGAATAATACAATTACGAAATTTATCACTTTCTCATGGATATGAGGGACTAAATATTATATTTAATTATAATAATAATTCAAATAGACCAAATGTAACACATTTTATCAGCTACATAAACATGAAAAGTTATTCCAAGACTAGGTTTTAATATCATCATTATATGTTTGACAGTAAGGTGGTGATATATCATATTTGGGAGGTCGTAAATATAAAATATTTCAATTGATTTATTTTATATCATTTTACAAATATGATATAGTTTAAATGATTAATATTTATATTATGAAATTACAGATGACATCACATTTAAAGAAAGAAAAAGTAGTCAAGAAAATATGTCTTACATTAGTCGCTATTTGGTTGATGTATTTCAAAACAATGTTGACAAACATTTTTGTGTTTAGATGGAGACAAAATCAATGCCCATGCCTAAAATATACATTTTTAGATGAAGATACATGGAAGAAATTTTTTTCCATCCGACTTGATGAAACATTTCATGTGTGATAATTATATTATATTATATTGTAAAATTTCTTATATATGTACCTAATTTCTTATTTGTCTACTTGTTTTATAACATGCCTTGAAGAAACCCCATCAATACATTTAATTATATAATATATACCCTCATTATTTATCACATGGATGGTATAATTTATTAATGAGAAAAATGATTGAGGAAAATATTGATGCACTAAGAGCTCACTCCACTAGTGGTTCTCATGAGGACTAATTTGGTCCTCTATCTACACCCACCAACCATGAGAAATGAAAAAGAGATAGAAGAAGAAGAAATAAATATATATTATAGAGAAGGATAAGTGTGTATATAAAATAATTGTTAGTAAATAATTATTATTTTTCTTGAATTTTTTTAATTTATAAATTAACAACACTAACATACTATTTTCACTTTTCATTTCAGTATGAACATCAGGAGTAATCGACATAGGTGAATTTTATGCCTGAGAGTAGTATGGACATCCTATCCAATACATTAAGAAATAAATAACACCCCATCCACATAAGAGGATATTAGAAAATTGTTAGTCTTTCAGAATGTTTTTCGTCATTAAATTAAACAATCAATAGACCCAAAAATCGAATCCATAAAATCGTAGCTGAACGATACGAAAATGTCCATGGGAGATCAAATACACATAGCTGTACAATAGGATATGTTAGAATAATTGAAAATACAGTCACAATCTAGGAAACCAGCCCATCCTTCCCTGCCTACCTACTAAAGTCCTTCACCTCCTCTCTCAGAACCAACCATATACTATGAGTTTTATGCAAGATATCATGATTTACATACTTTATCATTCAAATACATGCATATTCTGGTGGAATATTTACATCACCATCCTATTCAGATGGGTAAGGTTATAGGGTCAGTACAGGATATAATTGATCCTACTACACTACCACAATTCCCTATCGTACATGTTTCGAGATTTGGGGATTGTATGGGTCATTTATTAATTTTTTTATCAATACTTCTTCATCATATTTTATATGAGGTATTAATTTTTAAAATATTAATTAAATGTGATAGAAAATTACTTAAAATGTATTCTAATATATAACTTATATATGAGTACCTAAAATCCAATGAAATGGCACAAAAGAAACAAAATGTTCAACAACAAAAATATGCACATACTTCAGATATTTGATGTGGGATTTAATGATTACCTCAGCTTTTTTCTTATTGGATAATATATTAGAGTTTCAGATGTAGTCCATTATATGTGGAAGATAAAATCCATCGAAAATATACATAAAATATATAATGGTTCTAAATAAATTTGGAGAGCTTATAATTCTTGTGTTTTAGTTGTATTCTATATACGTAAATTGACATTTCATTATTTATTTTTCTTTAATGAAGATGATTTAAGTTTACTAACTATATTATTTTCCTAATTTATAATATACACACACATCTTGTTAAAAATGACACCATAGGATTTTATGGTTTTATATCTCTAGAATTAATTTCAAAAGATGTGTTATATGTGTAGACTGAAAATATAGGGCATATAAATATGTGATAGGTTATTAATGAAGAAAAATGGGTGTTGGTTTTTTCAATTTATTGATCGGTTAGAACTAAAACCTAATTATGAACAAATAGTCATTGTAATCTCACTAAATGCGAACATTTTGTATTTTAGGGGACATTGGTTTTTAGGCGTATTCTTCCTAGGTGAAAAGACATTAAATTGGTTTTGCTTTTTATTATTTGGTGTCTGTTGAAAATTTTCTACCATATTAGACAAGTAATATTATTTCTTTTTTCTAATCTCATTATATTTGATTCTCATTTTTTAAACATGTATTATTAGTTTATATATATATAAATGTATATCATAGAAAAAATATAACAAACATTTCTTTTCAATAGCGAATACAAATGCATTAAACTATGTGAATGTAAAGGTAATTATTTGGTACATTAGATATTATTTTGATTTATATATTTATTTATTTATTAATTTTTATTATCTAGTTAATTTTTTATTAACTATTCTGTCATCATCAACATGGACATATCAAATGTGGTTTTTATGTTCTACGATTTTGGTATTTGATAATCATAGTTAGCGTAACGAGTGATTTTGACTAAGTTACTCATATTAATTATTTCATATTTTTTATCATAGTACCCTAGTTATTAATCTTATATTATTCATCATTTTTTAGAGGTAAAATTATGTTGATTCATACATGAAATATGAACTTTAACATCTTTAATCTATGTTTACAAACTATTTGTTATTTGTGATTACGATTAAAGTTATTTATATTTTGATGTTTCTTATTAGTATTACATTTTTCTAATAAAACGTGTTTGAGGAAAAATTATTTTGTTATAATAGATGTTTCAACAGAATTATATCAAACAACAACATCAACAATAACTAACAACTATCACATTTTCAATTTCAGGTATGTGTTTTTAATTATAGTTTATAATTCAAAGTCATAGATAACGTTTTTATTAACATGGTAAATGTATGTATGTTTTTATAGATTTATAGTCATGGATAAATATTTTTTGATGGCTATATAAAATTTTTCTATTATAATGATTCTTATTTTTTTAGGGTTTAGTATTTATAATTTTGTGAAAAAAAATAACTTTCAATTTCGATTGTTATAAAAACTGACTTCGAATCATATAAAAAAATTCCATTCATTTTCAACATCGGTTTTTATAAATACTGATGCCAAAAACTAAGAATGTTCACAATTTCGGTGTCGTTTTTTAAAAAATGGATGGAAAAACATTGTTTCTAATGTCACCTTTACAGATGTCAGTTAAGAACTAATGTTAAAATTGGAAAAATGGCATTACATTATGTTTTTTAATACTGATATTTGGAATGAAGGTCGATTTAATACCTATAAAATTGGTTTGGTCATAAATATGGATTATATTAGGACATTTTTCCATCAGTGATTCCACTAAATCCTTATCAAGTTCATAATGTGTCCTATGTTTCTCTCTTGAGGATGTACATACTAGATCCTTTACCTGTATTGTTATAATTGATCATACCACTATTTTATGATCTATCGTTTGAGAAACAACCATCGGAGATTTGGGATTGAAGATAGAAAGGTTTGTGGAACAAGACCACTCACCTTATCAATATTTTATGTATGATCTATAAATTTGAAGAAGCATTTTGGGAACCTACGGATCTGATAGAGCATAGGTATCCTCATGTTTTTATACTAGAGTTGTAAAATTTTGAGATTGAAATTATTCAAATAGGTCTATAATGAAATAACCTTTTATTTTATGATATATTTATATTTAAATATATACAATTTCTTTAATTCCATGCTTTATAGGAAATATCATGTTTTAAAGATCCATGATATACTATTAAATTATTATTCTGTAATGTGATAGATATCATCTATCTGTTAGATTAATTAGAATTAATAATAATATCTAAATTATGAAAATTTATTGTGCACATATGTATAAAAATAATTCATTAGTTTTCAATCATTTGGAAATTAAAATAAAAGTATTATATAGTAATAAGAGGTGATTTCCTAAAAAATAATTTTTTTTTGTGGAAAATATATTAATTTGATAAATTATATTAATCACTATTGTTGAATTATTTTAATTTAATTTTAATATAATATAATCTATAAAATACATTATCATTCTTCTAATATTTTTTACATGGAAAGGAACAAAGGTAAACTTGGTGTTTTTCTTATAAATAAATTTTTATAACAAATGGTTTTATTGAATTTTTCCCAATTATTTTCAAAATGAATTTATACCACTTATATAAATTTAATATTTTAAAATGTATTCCATATTTCCTACCACCTAAATAAATATTTTGTAATAAGGTTATCTTATTTTTTTCCACCATGAATAATAGCCATGTTAAAAATACATTATTGTGGTAAAAGTTAAAAGGGTCTAATGAGGGGTTAATATAATGATATAAGAGTTAAAATGACCTAAAAAACTTTATTTAATTGTATTTTATGAATATATTTAAATTCTAACTCGTCTTATAATTGAACTTGATCCAATTTGGAGCCACATGCCAATGAGAATGGCTCTATAAAAGGGAACCTCCTTTCCTCTCTTCATCACACCGTATGAGCCATTTCTCTTCCTTAATATCTTTAGAAATATCTTATTAACATATATAGTCAAGTACTAGAGGTGTTTTTATTCTTAAAAGGACATCCCATGGTTCCTTATGATGAGATTAAAATGATGTTTTCTCAAAGAAGAGGTGTATGTTCTTACCAATATTTTTCAAGTTTCATTATTCATATACTTCCCCTAAATTTTATGTATAAATCCTAGTATAATGAATATATTTTCATATATATACTGAGATTTTATTATGATTATTGGAAAACCATTTCTTGTCTCTTTTCTATATAATAATAAATGAATGTTTCGATATTGATTTTGTGCGAAATATGCCTCCACATAACGATATGATTCATTTTCCATCACCATATTTCATGGTTGGATCGTATGATTCATTAAGGATTATATATGATAATTTTAAAAGAAATTATTCTTATAAAATTATAATATCTTATCTAACTTCTTACCTTATCATCAGTTGGAAACTATAATGTGGCTCGTGCGTGTTTTTAGAATATCCCCTCTATGAAATGTTGTTATTAATTTATCATTTTAACTCCACAGAGCTAGTAACAAATGGTAAATTTAATGAATATGTATGATATTTATAATATAATAATTACTTTGGAATGATTAATTATACTTTTTTTTCATTCTTTCATTTCATTCACCAAAATGTGAAAACATCACTCGTGGATACGTATAGACTACAATCTCCCTGAAGTGATGCAATATATTATCAGCACGAATTCATATGAAAGATTAAAAAATTATATATATTGAATAAATTTTATAAAAATATCATGATTATGATTATATATATAATTAAGCCATTACAAATGTTAATGGATTGAAACCATCAAACTGAAACATACATGGAAAACAGTCATGTTTTCACCCGAATATTGTTTTTATTAAGGAAATTGTAAGTAAAATATTTTTTGAAAATTATAACGGAATGATAAATAGTATGTTATTATTTAATATGGGCATATATTATATTTTTTTAAAAATATCCATTTATTATATATTTGGTTTGAATACATATAAATTAAGTTGAGACTTGAGTTAAGGTTTTATGTTATAAACTCATTTCCTCTCTAGATTTTTATGCTAAATATCATTTGAAGGAAATTACAAAGCTCTTATACATGAAATCCTATATATTTTTTCTAATCTTGTTACTCAAGGAACATTAATGTAGTAATGCTATTTTTTCTAATTTATACTTCAAATGAACGAGAAAATGTTTTTTAAAAAAATTAACATTATTTTCTCTATGGTCATTGAAAGTTTTTATTCCATGTACATTTCATTATTAAAATGAATTAATGAATATTTTTACTATTATATAATGATTTTTAATGTCATTTATACCAGTATTTTTCATTATATATAATTATGAGAAAATAATTTTTTATTTAATTATTTAAATGAGGTAATTTTAACCAATAATGTGGATAGAATATTTATTTTAATTGATACACCATGAATGAATTTTTCTATCATAATGAGTAAAAATTTATTTAAAGTATCCTTTACAATATTCCATGTATTATTTTAATGAAAATGTTTTCCCATATATTCTGTAATTTTTTAGATTTCAGAAAATATGTTTCAAAATAAAATGGTATTTTATCCAAAAAAAAGTTCATGATATTTTTTAGGTGTATTTTATCCTTTGATAACATCAATTGATGTTACAAATGATTCACTATGGATATGATTCAATGATATAATATTTATTCATTTTGTGGATAGTTATTTTATTATTATTATGAGATAATTATGAAACCCATTTCATTTTCCATGGGTAAAGCTATGAAAAAATAATAATGTTTTCATGATCTTGTGTCATAAAAATGAATAGATTATGTTATAGGTGGGTCCATTATTGACCTATAATGTATTTTGTAAATATGGTTATATCATGATATCACTATGTTATTTTTGAACATGACATCATGTTCACAACATTATGTTTGGATCCAAATCCAACCTAGTTTTTAGATTCATCCCCCGTGGGATTGGTAACCCCTTCCAAGAGAGTAGTAAGAGAAAGATTCATCTGTGATTAAATTTTATACTTAGTGGAAGTATTACCTGGGGGAAAAATATCCTTGGTTCATTTTATATGGTCGTTCTCAACCAAAGATGTTATAGTGTTTCTTTAATGGAGATAATTTTTACCTTTATAGGTGGATAATGGGATACAACCACTTCTTTATATATACCCTCATAAAAAGGTTGTTTAGAGGGTACAAACTGGCCCTCTAGATATTCTAAATTTGGATCAGGAATCTGATTTCATGTGTATACTCCTTCAAAAAGTGTTTTATTGGAAAATATATCTCAAGATGAGATTTCTTTATTGTATAACTCGGAAGCCCGGTTTTGGTCTACATCCTCTACCAAATAAATAGTGAAAACATTCACCAAGAAATAAAAAGTATTTATAATCATTTATCAAAATATAAAAAATGATTTGAATATTCATTCCTTATACACTTTTCAAAAGGCACATCGAGGGCCTCCTTTGGTGACACTTTTATAATGTTTCATTTATGATTACAAAAATGGTGGGGTTTATTATACCATTTTAAATGTTTCAGTGAAATTGATTTATAAATATTGATCTTGATGGAGTACCCAACCGTCATCCCTGATTAATTCCTAAATTATAGGGTTATTTCATATAGAATATGTAATGTTTGAGATGTTGGTGTCAAAGGTAACTTCATATCCAAGAGAACATCGAATTCCTTAGAGGAGATAGTAAAAATGCGCCATCCCTATGGGATAAGGTTTCCCTGATTCTACAATCATAAAATCCTAGACTCATTGTCGGTATAATGATTCTAGATGTTTTTGGGGTGGTGGTCAAAATTATAATAGCAATACAGCCTGGGATTTCTCACGAATGGTTGACATAGTGGATGAAAACACTATCTTCTGGACTTTGTGGGTCTTCAGTCAATCTCATTTCAAGTGAAATTCGTGTTCAACATGTGAGATACTCACCAAAAAAGATTTTCCTATATCATAGGGATTTTCAATTATTTTTTAGATTCTTTTTTGACATTTCTGGAGGATTGGCATAGGATGATAATAAATTCTTACTCTATTCATACATTCCAATTTCAAAAATAAAAAATAAGGGAGTTTTGTTGAGGTGACCATTTGGAATGTGAATTATTTGGACTCATAAGCCACTATGTAATAATAAAACATTAAGATTTCTTATTTAGGGGACCCAGTTAACGTAGGGGCGAGATAAAGTGATATTCTTCATTATTTTCCCATCATTGGATATGAATGGCAGATGGGTAAATAATGATTATCTAGTAAAGTTCTCTTAAACTATGGATACATTCATGCCATATGTTCTCAAAATGTTTCAATGTCTTCAAATTATGATCTATGTATAATGAATCAAAGTCAATGTGATAATTTTTCTTTTTTATAACCTGAAAAGGATAACCATTTCCTTAAAATGGGAGATACTTACACATTAGTTGATAAAGTGTTTCCCACAAGTTATAAAGAATGTAAGGTATCTAATCCTCCATAAACACCTCCAATATACCATATCATGGAGTGATAATCGATCCTACTATAATAAAGAGTTAAAACTCATCTAGTTCATTCCACATGTTCATTTTGTTTTCATTACATATAAGGGAAAATTAATCATACAAATCTATAAATCTTTGTTACTCTCCGTTTTATTTATCAAATGGGAGAATGCTTCCCTCTATTGATGTGAAAAAATTAACACATGTGGATGTTGTGGTTATGTGAATTTATAATCTTGATATTTCATGTTCCACTCATTATGAGGGTGATATCGATGAGTGTTTGATAAGGGGAGGACCTTCATATCATGTGTTCTAGGGAGAACCTCCATAAATGCATATGAGGTTATCATTGGGAGAAACATTATGGGTGAATAATCTCTCACATACTATTTAGGATTAACAGAACTCTTAAGCCACTTTGTATAGGAATTACATGTGATTGAGAATGTCCTTTCTTATCAATTCAAGAATGTGGGATTTATTATTTATTATTTTCTACAATTCCTGATATATTATTTTAGATTATCTTCTTGTAGTAGACCAGTAAATTCTTGGTGTAAGAGCCATCATGGATAGCCCCAACATTGTTATTTGAGCTATCCATGGAGAACATTATAACTAGGTATGAATATGGACTTGTCCATAATTTCCAATTGGAATATATCTGTGGGTATCTTCGGCCTATGTGGGAATATATGTTTACATTTTTGTTGTTTTCAAGCCATATTTTTAGTGTTCTTCAGGCTGATGGGGCGTAGGGATGTGTTCTCATTTATTAGGTCCTACCAAGATAAACCGACATGATTCATGGATGGATGTGGTAACATTATACCTATCTGATATTGTAATGTCTCGGCTTGGGTAACACTCATAGATGCCTCAAATAGACCACCACATGACCTCAATCACTTGTCCCCATATGCCAGAGGTTGCTGACTAGTAGGGACATTCAAATACCGATCATGTGGAGTCTATACCATCTTTTATACGAGTGATTCCCTAGTGGAAAATATAATAAAACCATCACTGAATAATATTTAGTCAATATAAGTGAATGAATTTTTATAAATAAATAATTACAATGCGTATGTAAAACATTATCACATGTTCAATTATTCATTATTTAACCACATAAACCCTTAAGACTGTAAGGACACCTAAACATCAGAACTTTCTTCTACCCATGCGAGATTTTTAACCATTCACATTATCAATTCATAATTAATTTAATAAATGGTTTTGAATTATCCATTTAAATTTAAATATACCAACACAACTACTTGTGACTATATCCTTGTGCCAATTTTATGGGCATAGAATGTCATGTATTTAACCCCGTGATTATTTCGAGTGCCAGTCTGTGTCATACACCCCATAGGTTTTTGAAGTATCAGTCCTTGTCCCTTAAAATATTTTAATGTATGCACTTTTTATTTTATAGGTATTTGGAAGAACATTGCTTGTCCCACACTCATATATCAAACAATCACAAATATCACAAATATCACATATATCATAATATCACATGCTTCAACATATCATTTCAATTAAGATTAATCCACATTAATCCTTTCCTCAAATTATGTCCCATTAATTATTCCAATATTAATTAATCAGAAAAAATACATTAATTAATTATAAAAATAAATAACCACATCTATCACATTAATAAATTCAAAAATTAATTTATCTTAATCATTTCGTTAATTAATTGTACAATTAATTAATCAAATTCACCTCTTTGATTAATTTACACAATTAATTAACCAAATTAATTCCATTGCTAAAATCTCACATCCTAATAATTAATTCCACAACTAATTATCTCAATTCATATTATATCAATACACTATAAGTAATTCCACAACTAATTACCTCGTTAACAAAAATTATTTTTCATAATTAACCTCACAATTAAATATACCAAATTCCACAATTTCATAATTCCTTAATTAATTATTTACATTAAAAAATTAAATTGATAAAAAAATATAGAAATTATATAACTATCCTACACATAATCAAAATCATGAATATGATATTTCAATATTAGACTACCTCCCTCAATTCATAGACAAACAATTTCGAAGCAGAAATACAAAAAATTATGTGGAGTAGCAGCACATAATGGGATATGGAGATAAAAAATCATTTTTAAGGAAATAAATATCATTTAAATCATTATCAAGATCATAAATTATAGATCTAGATATCACAAATAGAGTTATATCTAACCAAATAAGGGATTAAAACACTAGAAAGAAGTAAGAAGAACAATAGTAGAACAAAAAAATGATGAAATGATTCACTTACAAGGAGAGGTTTGGATCTTTGATCATAGATTTTAATCATGATAAAAATAGGTCAAGAATGATTTTAAGACATCTCGGAGGCTCCAAAATTGAAATAAATTTAGTTACTATGAGTTTGGGTTTAATAGGGTGTGTTTCTGGGGTTAGAGTGATTAAACAACTATTTTTTGGTTAATTAAATTTTCATGCATGGTTTACTGGATATGAGTGCATGGTTATTCCGAACTGTGTGACTAAATTTTGAGCCTATTTTGAATTGTTTCATGTTTTCTACAAATATGGATCACGTTTTGATAAATCGTTTTCTAACCATGAAAATTCCCATTATCCAGGCTTGGCCCATTTTCTTGGCTGGGGTGCATGGTTAAGGAAAACCATGTTCCAATAGTGAACTATAATATTTCATCCATTTTACACATATTTTCACCCAAGCACAGCGTATGGTAAAACCCAAACAAAAAATAATCAAATAACGACTAATTGTTACCTAAAATAATGTTCAAGAGAGCTCCATGAATGTTAGGGATCTTACAATCTCCCCTCCATATAATAGCTGATCCTTGAGTTGTACTCCCAAGTATTTATAATTCTTATTTTCAAAAAGATGATTCCACTAAGCCAATATATTTTCTTCTATTTCATATATTTCCTCCCACACACACCCATTTTTTACAATACATGGAAAATCGACATGATATTTCCCTACAACACATTATCATTGTGATCCAACACATTTGTAAGATGCTCTTAAAAGGAGGAATCTATCTCAAGATCATTTTTATCTTCAACGATTACGTGAGAAGGGATGGGAGTAATGCCATAGTAGTTGTACCACATGGAAAACAACATACATGGAACTATATTTTTTTTGTAATATCCAATCATTACCTCGTTGCCCTTATTCTCTCCACAACCTCAAATGGTCCAACAGATCTAGCTACTACCTGGACCCAATTTCATATACTTCAGTGATCTATTCTAGGAGAAACCTAATGCAATACATGATAACCATCTCTAAACTCTAGGGTACATTTATGTCTATCATTATATGAATTCTGCTACTCTGATCCATACCCATAAGATTTTGAATCAGCTAAAACTACTCTCATGTCTCCTCCATGAGACTTGGTCATAATAATTCTGACTCACCTACGTATATATAGCATAATGGTGATCTTCATGGCCTACTATAAAGATCCTCATATTGTGCCATATGTATCATTTTTTGATAACTATTTTTATTGGAAAACTCTTTCAAAGCCATGTGTTTAACCCAAGATCCTCCAAATTCTATTACAAACACCCCCATTATATCCTTAAGCACCTATATAGTATGTTATGATGGCTCATCTTTCTGTGGGTGGAAGTTCATACTCTATAATACTTGTGTACTCAGTCCCTTATACAAGAACTACTAAGACCACAATGTAAATCTAGAGTAATGATAAGAAACTATAGTCCATGACACCATGTAGACTTGTTATCTCCCAAACATATTGTTCTCCCAACTACACTACTAAGAAGGATTCTCGTATAAAAAATAAATGAGAAACTTTGTTCCATCGATCCATATAAAACAAGATAGTTTCATTATTCCTATTTTTCATCAGAATACCAATCACATCGTCCATATTGACTTCATCCCATTTCCATTCCAAAACGGGTAACATCTGAAGTAACCCTCCAAAAATAATGGAAATACTGGATTTAACGTCAAAATTATGATTTGAATTTCATTTAATCCGAGTCAATACATGTTTTCATAGAATTTTTTTGCTTCAGTTTAAAAAAAACCCAATACAAAAATAATTTATATTTATTTTTTGATGTCTGTTTTCAAAAAAACTAATTCCAAAATAGCCATCAAAAGGCTTTATTGAATTAGTTTTTTAAAAAATACTGCCGCTACAAATTGTAAAAAAATTAATTAATATGATCAATATTTTTATAACTAATGAAAATAGTTGGTTATTTCCATTGTTTTAAGTAAAAAACAATTCCATAAACTTATTAAAAATCCTTGAATCACAAAACCTATATTTTTTGATCAGCTAAAAACCAATTCTCTCGAATCTCAATGATTCTAAAAGCCATCCACTATTCCTCAACGACCATTTTTCTAATGTTTATTTGATTTTTATCATCATTTTATGATATGTTGTCTCAATTATTCATCCAATGTCTTTGTTTTAATATCTACAGAAGTATTGTTTACTCAAAAACTGTTTCTATCTGATCAAAACTATGGTTTTGTTTTATTCCTTTGTTCATGTTTATTGTTTTTTTCTAAAAATATATTTTTTATATTATGTAGTGTTTATTATTCCAACGAATTTGATGGAGAAAATTCTGAACCCAGGTAATTTTTCCTTCTTAAAATCCTAATTTTTTATTTTATTTTTAAAATTTTAATGATAAATTATATATCATCTAGTTTTAATTTTGGGTCATTGTTTCATTTATTTGTATTTAGTTGATTGTTAATTATAAATTTTTTTGTGAATGTTTGTTTATTTAGTTAATTTTTTATTTTTTCAAATTATCGAATGGAATTGATGATATTATGTATCGAACAGTAATATATGGTTCCATATCTCATCAATAAAATGTCTATCACATGTAAGAACATATGATATCTACATTCCTAAGCTATACCTCCCTATAAAAAAGTTATTTCTAATAAAAAAATTGTTCTAAGTAGTTAGCATGGGGAGACTATACCCATTATATTAGAATGCTACCTAGTGAAAGAATTAAACATTTATCATACAAAACCACAAACATTAGGGTACGAAATTAATGAAACATTCAAATATTATAATATGAGGTGTGAAAAACATACATTTATTGATTGAATCATGATTTTATATTGTGATGATCACATATATATAATGTAATAAAATAAATTAAATTAAAACTAAAAAATAGATTGGTTTAGAAAGTAATTATTTTCTATAGGTAATTTATACTAGGTTCAATACATGTGATGTACATTGCATCATCATGACACATATCACACAAAATAAATGCCTTTAGTAGAATAGTTTTTATTTTATTTATTATAATAGTTGATGTTTCCTATCAGATTACAATTCATTTTTATTGTATGTGTTTATTTTTAAAGTTTATCTATTTTTACATGTATATATATATATATATGTTTATATGTTTTAATATATTCATCGATTATATTGTGATCTTAGGTATTGAATGGACTGTAATTGGATAAATATACAAAGAACCACTAGTGAATTTGACAAAGGAGTTGATGATTTTGTTTTAATTTTCCAAATGAAATCATGAATATATTTTTTTATGTTTGAAGTGTTTGAAAATTAGAAAGTAAAATTATATAGAAATTAAGGATCATATTATTTTCTATGGTTTTATACTCTGTTATAAATGGTGAATATAGAATGGTGAAATAACTAAAAATTAAACATCTAGTGTTGATGAAAGTATTCATAATGTGGTAGAGGATCCCATTGAAAAATTAATTTATTGATTAGGTGTTGAAACTATAAAAAATAGAAATAGGTGAATAATTGTTTTGATACTTCATAAAACTATTATTCCGAAGATGTATTAAATATACAGTGTTATCCATAGTTTTGACTTTAGTTAACTTGACATAGATAAATGGGTGGAGTGATAAAAGATTATTTATCTTACATGATCTTTTAAAATAACAATTTACAAAACCCAATGGGCTCCCAAATTCCATTTATGTGGTTAAGAAAATATCGTGACCAATGGGATTAGGGTATAAAAAGATACATGATTGCCTCAATTATTGTGTGATGTATAATAAAGAATATGAATATTTATCAACATGTCCTATATATGGGAAATCATGCTATAAGATTGATGAAAAATTCAACTCAGATTCATTCTCACATACTAAAATCTATCCTCATCCAGAATAAATTTTTTAGTTTTTAATAATACAATCATATAATTCGATCATATAATTCTAATAACTCAACTATGATTTATTCTGAGGTTCCATAATCAAATCTCTTCCTAATAAAAATTGGTACCTTCAAATAATTCCTCATTTGAGCTGCCCTTTTTCAAATTAAAATGATGAAAAAATGTTATGATTGAATTCAGATGAGTTCTTATTTGAGGGTATGTTATGTAACCCTACTGATTCACCATAGTAGAAGACATTTGGAAAAAAATTTCCTGATTTTGGAAGTCAGGATAGAAATATTATAATAGGATTGTGTATTGATGGATTAATCCTTATCAAATCCTAAGTAGAAAACACAGTTCGTGGATTATTTTGTTGGTAGTTTAAAACTTATCCCAACATATATAAATGAAGAAAAAATATTTTCTGACGATATTAATGATTTTTGAACTAAAAAACCAATAAATGATATTGATGGGTATTTTTCACCATTGATTGATCATTTTAACCTTCTATGGTAGACATATGTTAATGTTTTCAATTAATATAACAAAGAGTATTTTATATTACATACTATAATATTGTTCACTATAAATGACATTCTTGCATAAAAAACTTATATAAATAAAGCTTCAAGGGATATAAATCATGTCATATATGGGAAGAAGGGACTTCATATTATCAATTGCAGAATTGATGAAAGACAGTGTAAATGGGACATAAAATATTTTTATTAATTGATCATCCTTACCATAGATTAAAAAAACCATTTAATGGTTTACAAGAATACTATATTTCACGAAGACCATTTTCTATTGAAGAATATTATGACATGGTGACAAGTATTGATTCTGTATTTGGAAAGAAACGTTGTTTTGGCCATAAAAAATATCTCGATGAACAAGTCTATATTTTTTTAACAAAATTATTGGACATTTTTTAGATAAAACATAACATTTATGTTATTCATGTTGATAAAAACATATGTGACTATTTAATTGGATATTTTTTGGATATAAAATTAATGAAAAAAGATGTATTTCGTGGTAGATTGGACTCGATATCAACGGAAATATGTTAACAGTTATCTCCCAATATGAAAGGGCAGAAAGCATATTTACATCCAACATGTCACCCATTATGAAATATTGAGATGATTAATTTTTTTCAGTGTCTCAATGGTATTAAAGTTGTAAATGGTTATTCTTTAAATGTGAATAATTTTTTGTCATTGAAGGATTGAAAATTAATAGGTCAAAAATCTCATGATTTTGATGTACAAGTGATACAACATCTACCAGTCGCACTGCGTGGTATATTACTAATAGGTGTTGAAAATATTATCATCATGATATGTAATTATTTAAAATCCATTTTTTGAAAAGTCATTGATCCATATTTGTTAGATGTGTTGGAAAATGAAGCTTCATTTATACTTTTTCAACTAGAAACGTATTTCCTAGCGATGATTTTTGATATAATGGTTCATCTGATGATACATTTGGTGTGTGAGATTAGAATATATGGTCCAATTTATTTACGATGGATGTATCATTTTGAAATATTTATTAAATATTTAAGGAATGTGTTAAAAATCCTTATTTACTCTATGCCTATTTTGTTGAAAAATATGTATTGGTAGAGGTGATTATGTTATATACCTATTATTTGTATAAATTGTATCATATTGGTCTCCCTATATCATGAAATATGACAATTGATACTAAATGTAGAGGGATTCGAGGCTTAAAGTTAAAGTTAATTCTAGGTGATGAAGTGATGCATGCACATTTAGATAATTTGAACAACACATATGTGGTTCAATTATATATATCATTATATAGTGCGGAATTCGTGTTATGATGTGTGAAAGGAAATGAAAAGTTTATGATAATTGATAAAAAAAGTCATCTTTTCATTATTTAAAGAGAATATAATCATATGTATATTTTCATTAGAAACATTGAAATGGTTGGATGGGGAAACTCTTAATTTGACCACATGGTTTGGTTTTAACATTAGTCGGTAAACATTTTAAACAAAATAGCTATATGAAAGGAGTACCGTTCAAAATAGTGGTGTAATGGTCATCGCTGAAGCACTTAATTTTTCGATTGAAAAATATAAAAACCAAATTTCTGCATCAAAACCCTATTTTTTAGTTTTAAAGGCATATGGGAAATTGAATATATTGAATTTTGAGTCACCATGTTTATGTGCATTTGGGTTGAAGTAAATAGTGATGTGAAACGTGATGAATATGTTTTTAAACTGGTGGATTGGAAAATATTTTGATGCAATAAAGAACCATTCATCATAAATATACATGTAAAGTAAATATTATAATCCATTGATCCATCAAATGATCAGTGGTCCACCATTTTGTGAGGAAAAATAATCCCTTCAGTTGATGAGGACGATGTTGATTTTATTGATTTATATGTGGATTCTTCATCTACTACAATATTTCTATATAATAGTGAATATAATGAAGATATAGTGAACGTAATTGGAAATGGTCATTCTGAAGGGATAGAAGAAAACACAAAATAAATCTCCTACTTAATTTAGTAATTATTTACATTATATTTCTATTTTTAAATTTACATGTGTAAAAAATGATTTATTTGATAACTATTCGATATTTAATTATATATATTTGATTATTTATATTATTTTTTGTATTTTTTTTTGATATTTTATGGTTATGGTTAAATATTTTTTTCATTGAAATACCTGATGTACATTGTTATGTTTTGGTAATGTTATTTATATGAAAATAATTTTTCAAACATTGATATTTCAATTAAAAAAATTATATATAATTTTGGAAGTAATTATTATATTTAATAGTCTTAGTTTTATATTTTTTTGTTTAATAATCATAACATCATTAATTTTTTTAAAATTACACATTTGGGACACTTTTTTTCTTACGTATTTCTGTTTTCCTATTTTCTAATTATTCCTTAGTCTATTAATATGAAGCTACTCTATAATTTCTTTACTTTTTCGTTCTTCAAAGACTAATATAGATAAAGTGACTTAAGAACAAGTGTGAAGGTAGTTTTATTTTGTCATATTATTAAATATCCAGTGATAAAATTATTTAATTAAACTCATCTTTTAATTTACAAAAACTAATTGCAGGAATATTGATGAGACTTAAGTTGTGATGTATTCTTCTTTTAGGGTTATAAAATTATGTTCTATAGTTTGTAAACATGCCATTATGCATTTACCAAAATGGTCACTTTCATTTAGAGTTGAGAAATTATATATTACAATTGATGATAATAATAATGCAACTATCCCAAATAAAACTCTCTTTATCAGATATATCACCATATAGAGGATTATCAGTTTATACCCTATTTTTAAGGAACTTTATGAGATGTCAATAGATAATATTTCATAGGTTTTATTGGTATAATATCTCAATTGATTTATTTTACCTTGTTTTTTGTATAATATATATTTTTAATGACTAATGTTTATTTTATTTTGTTATAGATGAGTATAATTTCAAAGAAACAAAAGTAATTAAGAAAAGATCTATTTCTTTAGTTGTGGTAAAATGGAGATATTTTATAAGAAAGTTGAAAAAAATATTTTATTTGAATGACAAGTAATGAAAACCAATGCCTCATGTACGAGTTTTTAGATGTAGATATATGGAATAAATTTGTTTCTAGCAAACATGATGAATCATTTCTAGTATGATTATTATATTATATTTAAAAAAAATTATATTTCTACCTAATTAATTAATATTTTACTTTTTATATAATAGACCTCTACGAAATTAAACCAGGACATCAATTTTCAAAATATATACCCTCGTACATTCTCACATAGAGGGTATAATTTATTAGATAAAAATTGATTCTGAAAATTTTTCAAGAATTAAGAGCTTATTCATCTAGAAGTTATGATGGGGTCCAGTTCGGTACATCATATCCCCCACCCACCATGAAAAATGGAATACAAGGAGAAGAAAAAAATTAAAATTATCATACATAGAAAGATAAGTAAATATCATAAAGAATTATAAGTAATTTTTTTGGTAATTTTTCTATTTTATAAATTTACAACCGTAATATACCATTTTCAATTTCCATTTCAGGAGTAATTGACGTAGGGTAGTTTTATCCCTAAGGGTAGGATGGACATCCAATCCACTACATTGGGAAATCTAGAATACCCTATCCTCAAAAGAAGATATGAGGCTACTTCTGGTAATCAAAAAGATTTTTCCAATCAATGTAATTAATCATGAGATCTATAAATAGAATCCTAAAAATATGAGATGAAATATATGAAATAGTCCATGTGTGATCAAATTAAATTAGCTGTGTAGGCTATGTTTGAAAAATTAATGATACAATTAGAGTCTGCACAACCTTCCCAGCCTGTGCATCCTTTTCAGTAGGCCGCACAGCCTATAAATCCCTATCAGTCAGACCATCCTACATAGCCTTCTTACTCGTATCCTCCACCTCCTCACTCGGACCCAAACATATAAAGTGATTTGTATGCTATATATCCTCATGTATATAATGTTGCATTTGGAAATATGGAGTTTTGGGGGATTTAGTAAATCAACAGCATATGTAGATGTGTTGAGTTAGACTATCAGTACATGATATTATTGATCCTAATACTCTACTACCATTTCCTACTAAAATGGGTACATGATTGGGGGATTGTATAAGTCATTTTTTAATATGGGTATTTAACTTTGTTTATTACCTTTAATATGAGGTATGTGTTTTTTAATCTTAATAAAATCTAATTCAAATATAATTATAATATTATCACAAATTTATCTTTTATAAGAATATCTTTAATTAAAATAAATTTTAAAATGGAATCAAATGGTTTAGGAAAAACATCAGTAGATATTTCTGATATTTTTGATGGGATACAATAACTATATTAGGCTTCTTATTCCTTTTCTAATAGCTATGAATTTTGGATGATATTTGATATATGTGTAAGAGACTATCCATTGAGAAAATTCAGAAAATATATCATGGATCTTATTAATTTTGGATAGCTCAATGTTAACGTGTTTGAGTTGATTTCCATGTAAGTAAATTGACATTTCAGTTTTTATTTCTTCAATTAAATATGATTTAAATTCACAAACTATATTGATTATTTAATTAGGTATCTACAAATTCTTCTTATTTAAAATGACATTACAGTCGGCTATAGTTTTATATATCCAAAATTCATTTCCATGGATGGGAAATATGTGCAGACTACAGATAAAATTACATATATATGCGAGAGATTATTAAATACATAGATTGGGTGTTGGTTTTTTAAATTTATTGATGGGTAAGAACATAAATATAATTTTTAACTAATGTTCATTAAAATTACATTAATTGATATCTTTTTTTATTTTAGGGTTCATTAGATGTTAGGCATATTCTGTCTAAGTGAATGCAGCTTATACTGGGTTTTCTCTTTATTAGGTGATGTTCGTAATAAATTTACCACGTAGATAGAAAATAATTAATCATTCTTATACATTCATTATATATAATTCTTATTATATATAAATGTATTATTAGTTGATATATATGATGATTCAGGTTAGGGAAAAGATTTAACAAGATCATATGTCGATAAAGAAATCAAATGCAATCCAATATGTGAAAGTTGTGGTAATTATTTTTTATATTAGAGATTATTATAATTTTTAAAATATATATATATCTATTAGTTTTTTATCATGTTAATGTTTTATAACTTTTGTTCCATCATCAAAAAGAAAATGTTGAATGTGGTTATTATGATCTATGATTCATGTCAGATATAATCACAAATGGAATAACTAATAATTTTTATATGGTTACTTATATAAATTATGTTATATTTTTATCAGTGTATTCTGATTTTTAATCTTATCTCACTCAATCTTTATGTAACATTCAATGATGACAAAACATAAATGAACGATGAACATACCAATATTCAATCTTTGTTTTTGGACTTTTGTAATGTATGATTAAAATTCAAGGTATGCATATTCAAATTTTTATGATTAATATTTCATTTTCCTAATAACAAGTGTTCAAAAACTAATTTTTTTTATTATAATAGGTGTTTAGATATATATATATCTCAAAATAAGGCTTCAACAACAAACACCAATGATATAGTTATAATTTAATAGGTATATTTTTTTTAATTATACTTTATAATTAAAATATATAGCTAATTATTTTTTGATTCAATTGTTAAAATTATGTTAGTTTTTATAGTTTTTAAATCTATGATACATGATGTATGATGGTTGTATTGTTTATTTAAATTACAAGGATTTTGATTTATTGGGTGTGTAATAATTAAATATTTCTAAAAAAAATCCTTCTGCATAGTTTTTATCAAAACTGATGCCCAAACAAAAATAAAATATCCAAAGGTTTCAGTGTCAGTTTTATATAAACAGACATCGAAACCATTTTTTGGCATCCATTTCTATAAGAAAATGATTCCAAATTAAAATCTAGAATACAATTAGGAAACCATTTTTTTAAACCGACACTGTAAGTTGAAAAATAGTGGAACTTCAACATCTGTTTTTACTTGAAACTCCTTCCAAAAAAGGACCTTCAGTGTTAGTTTCTAGTAAAAACTGACTACAAAAGCGTTTTTTCATTTAAAAAAAATATTTTCATCCTCATTTTTTGGATAACGGACTATGAAAACCTTGTTTTTACATCAACTTTATAAACTATGGATAAAATATGACATTAAAATTTAAAAATTAGATGTTAAAACATTTTTTCACTAGGTTGGTTCATTGATGCTTGGTATTCACATGTTGATAGGAGTAGCATCATGTCACAAACCCTTCTATTTAATTTTTCATGCCTAGATATGAAAAAATTATTTTCATAGGTCATGGAATATTTTAGTCACACCTAGATGTACCAACCAATTAGAGGCATGAAATTCAATCATTAACTTCTCTTGCACCCTCAAAAGAAAAACAACACTATTCCTGATATAAATGATCTCATCCTCATCCATGCATCATTATTATGGTGAATCCCCACCATCAAGGCATTCCCTCAAGGACAAACACTATGCAGCCTCATACAGTATGTCTTAGATTCTTCTCAAATGTGCAGACACTATTAAAACTAAAATGATGTTCATCTGATCAAGACATTCCTGAACTAAAACATACATATCATCAATAAAATTCATCATCTTCCACTCAACACTAGACTCTTGAATATCCAAAGTCTGACTTTTACTATATAAATCATTATCAACATTATTTCCCTTACTAAGAAACTATACTATCTCAAAATAAAATGACAGCAATAAATCCGCCCATATATTCTTCTGAAGATACAAATATCACTACAAAAATATATACATAAAGTTCTCTTGGTCTGTATACAAATTTATCCTTTCCCTTAATATGTAATGATTCCAACACATTAAAGAATAAATCACTACTACCAACTTGAGGTCATGTATAGGGGAATTTTGTTTATTTGGCCTGAACTATCGAGACTCATATTCCAAAACTCAATCCCCTTACATCAACACAACTCCATGTCCAATCCCAGATGAATCATAAAAATTTTTATACTCCTCACTGGGCTTGGTAGGATTATTATTGGTATGAATCTCAAACACATCTTTATCACTTGGTTTCCATTGTCATAAGAATCCGACCATTAAAACATTATTCTCTTTTTGGTCATGCCCAAAAGCATTTCAAAAAAATGGGTGAGGTCTTGTATAAATCTCAAATAATATCCATCCAACTCCAAAAATCTAGGGATATAAAAAATGTTCATAGGTTTTCCCATGATTTAATAGCCTGAACATTCTATGGTCTGACTAGCACACCTTCCTCTAGGATAATGTGACCTAAGAGGTTTACCTGATCAATTCAAAAATGGCACATAGATATCTTGTAGTATAGAAAGTGCTCTCTCATTGTAAATAGGAAGATGTCAAGATTTTGGGAATGATCATTCTGAGTCTTAGAGTACACCATGATATCATCTGTAGGAAAATACCACAAACTGATTCAGGTATGAATGGATGATCATGATCATAATGTCTATAAACACTGTAGTTGAATTTTTCAATACAAACATCATTAAAATGAACTCAAATCGGATATAACTTCTCTAGAATTAATTCCTCAGTATATATACAGTTCATACACCCAAATTATGATACACTAATCTTAGGTCTATCCTGGAAAATGCATAAGTCCCTCTCATATGGTCAAACATATCATCGATATGCAGAAGAGGATATTGTTTCTAAACCATCATCTAGATCAACTACTAATGATCGAAACATTAGTGAAAACTCCTATAAGAATTCTTAGTAGAAACATAGGTTAAACCCAATTTAATGTAATCTGTCAAATAAATCCCTTATCATATGAATCCTCCAGTTGATTTACGATCTCTTGAATCTTTTTTGGTTCCATTCTATATGCTGTAATTGAAACTAGGTCAACCCACAACATGAGCTAAATGGTGAATTACACATCTCTCTTAGGTGGTATCCATGATAAGTATTCAAGAAACAAATCCTTAATCTAATCCACTATGGGTGGAAAGATATCTTATTCCATATAACCATTATCAAGTAATAAACATGAAACATGGGGTATGATATCTCCTAGTTGTTTAGTAATTGTCACTTCAAGGACTTCCTGGATATCCCATTCTCCACAGTGTATATAGTTGTCACCCATAGGAGACGTTAAAGTCACCCTCATCCAATAATAATCAATATGGGCTTTGTATGAAACTAACAAATCCATACCCATAATTATGTTGAATCTGTACATGTCAAGAATATATAGACCCAAGAGAAAAAGATACTCTCCAATCTCAAGAGAATGTCCCTAATATAAATTGATGTCTCTAAACCATACTCCTAACATTGTTTCTATCGTCATAACCCCACTTATGAACTCCAACGTGAGGATCAAATGATTCACAAGTATTTTAGATATAATGTAATGAGATAGACTAGTATCGAATAAAAAATAGATAATACAGAAGCATCAAGAATAGTACCCCTCATAGTCGATGGAATAAACTCACTATACACAAGTGTTGGCTGAATGTAATGTATTTTCCCTACCCCTCTTCCACATGATTCAGTCTTACTCCGCTGAGTTGGACAACTCTATTGATACAGGTTCTCTTTCTTATAAGGACCACTCCCACAGCCTTTACTTCCACATCTAGTAGAACTCCAACTACCAGACTCATACAGTGAAAAATATCCTCTTCATGCACCCTAGTCCTATGTAGCTCCTCTAACACTAACCGTCTGTGTGGGTTTCGGAAGAACCTCTTTAGATGTCTCATCATGACTCAAGCTCAAAATAGTAGATGTGTTTGGGAATACTTTTTACTAATGATTCATAGCCTACCGCACTTGTGTAAAATCACTCAGGTAAGATACTAAGTAATATATCCCCCAGAATGGCCACTTTTCATCCCACACCTTTGGATATATATCTTTTAATGACTTTTTCTATTCTCGAAAGTCACACATATTTATCATCCAGTAGAAACCACATATCTTACACTCGATTCTGCCTTCATGTTCCCCACAGCAATGAGAGCCAGATTCTCAACTTCCGAAAACTTCTTTAGCCGAAAGATGTTCACCCGGGACTTAATTTCTCATTTTAGTCCATCATGAAAACTCATTTTGGTGGTAACGCTTCTCCAGCCAATGATGGAGAAATTTATTACAAATCTATGAAGCATCCAACATAGTCCATCAGGTACATTCTCTCTGGAGACAATCTCATGAACTCAACTACTCTCTTCTCTCTCTGTATGTATGGAGAAAAGTTCTCCATAAACATCTTTATAAAGTATTTACATTCCATAGTATCCATTTTTTTCATCAATATTATGGTTGTACCACAAACTATTCACTTGAACACATAAAATGTAAACATTTATCTTGACTCTCTTCTCAGTAAGAGTCTTCAATTAGTGAAGTATAGTCTCGAAAGCCTCAACCCTGAACTCATCTCCCTCAAGTCTACCCTCTCTAGAAAAAGTTTGAGGGTATTGTAACTAAAACTCTCTCCTAGGATAAAACATATTTTTTACAACCCACCATGCATCTAATTATGTTAATTGTATGGATCAGGTGATGATATCTCATAAATACTCCCCTACAACCTCAACTGGCACTATCAGTGCCTCAGGTTCTACTACTGGCAGACCATCTCAAACCACATCCTCATTTTGTACTCTCAAAATAGCATTTTCTTGTAGGAATATCACTACAATGACAAAAATACATATTAAGAATTGTAAAACTAGTTTATCACATTTATGTGAGAGAAACAATTGTATGAATTCATAACAATTCATTTTTAAACACCTCACCATGTAGTCAAAACAGATGCTCTATCACTAACCTTAACCATCATATACCTGGGTCCCAGTTCACAGGGGTAAAAACAGTCCCATTATACAAATTAAATTTGACACCCATTTATTCACATCATTCATCATTTCAAAATCTCATTAAATATCATGTTAGGAAGCATTTCCATTACCATTCTACAAGAAAGTAAAAACAGTTGAAGTTCAACAACATTCCAAAAACCCATTTTCCATGCATGCCTGAAATGATGCATGTCATATTATTCATGAGTGCCTAGAATGATGCATGAAAACTCAACTCTTATAACATACCAGGTCACATGTAAATTATATATAACATTCAGCAACAATAATCGCATCAAATAACAAGTATGTCAACCAATGTGAAATAATATTCAATGATAACAACAAACATCAATAATAACAATCCCACCCTGGGTACCTAGGATTTCCCCATTATATCGGTTTACAACTCCCATGAATGAGATCATAACCAAGCCCTGAATCATCCTATTATCCTATATACCTTTACCAAAATAGTACGACAAGTTATTAAAGAGAATAAAAAAACCTTTGATACAACATTATAACGTTTTGACCAAGGTTCCACTAACCAGTTCCCCAAACATGACTACCACATGACCTCAATTGTGAATCCCCATGCGCTAGAGGCTTCTGACTAGCAGCAAGTCTCATATGTCAATCATTGGAATACTACACCTTCTTTTTATCAGAGTGATACACATGAAAAATAATATGAAAACAATCACTGATTAACAAATAACAGTAAATATAATAGTACCAAATCACAAGAGGAAGAAACTATATACAAAATTCCAAAATCTAACAGCATATATTCTATTATAATGTATGTGTTAATTGTATAAAATGAAATTAAAAAGTAAAGAAACTAATAGATTCCAAGCAGTTCTGGAGCCATGTTTGGTTCCCTCATCCATTCTCTATCCCTAATCAACCATCTTACACAGGGTCATTTCCCTTATCCTATCATAAAACCATGAAATATATCCAGGTATCAATCTAGTAGCCCAAATTGGATTTGAGTACAACTCAGAAGGCCACCATCAACGGTGCCTAAAACAACATTCAGTCAATATCAGTGTATCAAATTTTATAAGGAAATAAGTATAATGCATAAGTAAATAGTTATCACATTATCCATTATTATTTATTTAACAACATAATCCCCCAAGATCCAAAGGACACATGATCCTCAATACCTAATTCATCCCATGCAAGAGTTAGAACCATTAACATAAAAATTCACAAGTAATTTAATAAATGTGCTTTCATTATCCATTTTAATTAAAAATTACTAACACTGCTACTTTGTAACATATCCCAACACCAATCTTATAGGAGTAGAATGTCATTTCTGTCACCATATGGGTATTTGGATCGTCATTTTGTGTCCTACACCCCGTGGTTATTTTGAATATCAATACATTACCCATATGATATTCACATTTATTCACTTTTGATTATATGGGTATTTGTAGAATTATTTTGTTTCCCACACTCATAAATCAATCAATCACATATATCATAAATATTTCACATATCAATATATTACATTCCCTACATTATCATATCAATCACGATTAATCAACATTAATCCTTTCATCACAATATTTACCATTAATTAATATAATGTTAATTAATCACAACAATTCCATTAATTAATTCTACAATAAATTAACCACATCTATCATATTAAATAATTCACCAATTAGTTATTCATAATATTTCAATTAATTAATTCAAAAAATTATTTATCAGATACATCTCCTTGATTAATTTCCAAAATTAATTAATCACATTCTACCCATTTACAAAATCTCATATCTGAATAGTTAATTTAAAATTTAATTATCTCAATTCATAATATCAATATCCTATAATTAATTCCATAATTAATAATATCTCTCATAATTCCCTATTTTTCATAATTAACTCCAAAATTAAATATCCCAAATTTCACAATTTCACAATTACATAATTAATTAATTACATTTGTAAATTCAATTGGTAAACACATATAATAATTTTAAAACTTCAATACACATTATCAAAATCACAACTACGGGACTTGAATACTATACCACCTACCTCAATTCATTGAAGAACGTTCTCCCAATAGAGATAAAAAAAATCAATGGAGTAACAATGTTGAACGATAAATGGATCTAAAACCAAAATCAAGATTATAGAAATATAGATATTTTAAATCTAGATCTAGACCTACAATCATATATCTATGTCTAGATAAAAAGATTTAGATCTAACCAAATAGATGATTACTTCTCTTAAAAATTTGATAAGGACGATAGAAAAATAGAAAAATAATAGGGATCAGATTCACTTAATAAGAGAGGTGTGGATCTTCAATCCGGGTTCGAATCATGAAAAAAGGAGGTCACGAAGGCATGGAATCCAACCATAAAGAACTAAAATGAATTAAACTCATGTTGTTCAGAGATTTTTTTGAATATGGTGTGTTTCATTATTTCATCTGATAAAAAAACTAATTTTTGGGTTAATTAAATCCCCCTCCCTATTTTCTTGGACGGGGAACATGGTTTCCTCTAAACGTGTACCAAAATTGTGAACCTATTTTTTTGGGACACCTGGATACTCCAAATGGGTCACATGGTTTAACAAATATTGGAACAACCTTGAAAATCCCTACTGTCTAGGGATATATGGTTTTTTGGGATGGGGAACATGGTTAGGTAAAATCGTTTTCCAATTGTGCACTACACTATTTCTTTCATTTTTGTCAAAAAATCACCCAAACACACCCCTTGCTAAAAAGGAACCCAAAAGTGCTAAAATTAGGTCAAAAGAATACCAAGATTCAATAATGAGAAACCTCATAAAATTTTAGGTTCTTATATATGTTTCCATTTGAATTTATTCAACGTCATCCAAAAGAGGTATGGGGATATGTGCCTTCTCATGAGTTGTTTATGGGACATGATGATGAGAAACATTAGAAATATTTAGAGTATGGATATTGGATTGTTCCTAGGTGGTCATCATGAAATTTTGATTACCACCATATGTTGGTATTTTTAATATCTTCTAAAAAATTTAAGATTTCTTTAGTGATATAGGTATTTCTATTAATTTTCTCCAAGATATATTAATGACTTTATATAGTAGGTATGTGAATAAATGATCATTAATCAGTGGGGTTGGTGTGTGTTCCAACTCCAATCCACCAATTATCATCAAGATTTGTTGAAAATATTCATTCATGGGAGAGAAAATATGTGTCACCACTAGTAGCTACTTGGATACATTGGCACGATTCAACAAATTCAAACAAAATATGTTGTCTAGTTTTTTTGCGTGTGAATAGGAATATGAACATTAAAACTAGTTGTTATCCCTGAGTATAGGAAGGCTTCTTGGGTGGAAGTCAATATAAAAGAATACTCCCTATAGATGTAATACCATCATTCCTATATAGATCTCTGAGATTATTGATTCTGAATTACCCATGGATGAATTCATTAGGTTTTATAAATAGTGAGATATTGAAGGGATGTGGTCATAAGAGTTGACTACGATGGAGATTGTATCCACCCCACATCATTGAAATGTCATGATATATGGTGAGGTAATCATTTAACTCTTAATATCCATCCCTCATATAATTGAGGTATGTTATCATTCTTCAGGGATAAATTCCTCAAGTGGTTGGCAGTAGAGACAAGTGGCACAAACTTCTCCACAACATTCCTTATGAAGGATGGTCTTTGAGGATCTGGTTCTTAGAGACTCCCATGTGCAACCTAGAAGGATATAATTGTACCATGCTATTGAAAATCCATCACCATCATATTTTCTAGTCTATGTTTGAGGCACTATGTCGGTGACATTGGCTTTTTAATCAACGGGGACATGCTATTAGTAGAAGATAATTCTTGAGAACATATGTTTGATCATGATGAGATCACATTGTATTGAAGGGATCCATTACAATGTTACCTAGATTATAGAGGTAAATACCACCACAAATAAAGAAGATCAGTATAGTATATCAAATATTCATGTGTTTGAATAATTATTTCTATAGAAGAATAGAGATTCAGTTATTTTTTTGTTGAATGATTCATTTATTTTTCACCATTTTCTTATAAACCACACACACAAAAATATCCATTTAGGGGGTAAACATGAATAAAAAAATTAGTAAAAAATACACATTGGGTTAACCAATTTAATTTACATAAAATAAAAAAAATCACTGATGTGTAGGAAACCTGATACTTTTTATTTATTTAAGTTCTAATGTTAGATTCATTATTTTGGTTTTTATGAAACACACACAAAAATGGACCAACATGTGGTAAACCGAATAATTTTTTAAGAGAAAAATTCAAATTGAGGTCAATTTTTTTGATCTGTTTCCGATAGGATCCTTTTATGGAACCGAAAACACAAAAAATAAAACATCCATGAAAAGATATTTCCTTTTGGACTTACCTTTCAAATGTAGTTGGACACTTGGGTTTATGTGTAGTTATTATTCACAATTTACATTGGTTGAAACGATGGGATATTGGGTGAGTCATACCATTTTATGGGGAATTATTTCCAAAATATGTGATTTATTATAGATTTATGTCATGTTCATGAATCCTTCCCAATTTTCTCAAATGGGAATAGTTACCGCTTATATTAACGATAGGTCAATTCCATGTAGGGACATTAACAATAGTTTTTATTATAGTTTCTCTATCATTGTTTGTTACTAATTGATGTTCAATTTCAACTATTATGGATTAAATCCATATAATTGGGAAACATAATGTTTATTTGATACCATGAAATCAAAATATGGTATGGATTAGGGATTGCACCTATAAGAGTCATCCTACGTATCTTATTAGTATATGAATAAAGTCCCATATATATTGAGGTATATAGTTTAATTTTATATGGTAGATACTAATCTATGTAGTTTACTATCTCGTGCTAATGACACTTAGGTGTATGTTTCCTAGTGATGGTTGGTGTAGAACATACATATGACTAGACTCTTTTGGTTTATTTTAAAGGGAATATAGCTCAATGAGGTTCAGTCTCATGAGTAATATGACTTGTAAAGAAAAATTTGATAAGACATGGATGTAATATTCCCCTCTAAACGGGGGTATGATTTTATGATAAATAAATGATGATAATGGATTTTCACTAGGAAATAAGGAATTAATGGAAAAATGTTATATAATAATTCCATGAGATAGTATGGATCTCTATATAAGGGTGCTTGATTTCATTAAAAAAATTATGTTGAAGGGTAATCCAAATATGTGGATAATTTGGCTCAGTGAGGATGTACGTCAATATATTCATAAGCAATATGGTATAAATAGGATATATTTGGATGGTAAATGATATATTTATTTAACCATTGGGATGTGTCCAATGAATTCAACTTGAATGGAATCATATCTCTGGAATTTCGAGGTGTGCAGTCTAATGTATTGTGGAAGGATCATGTCGTGTAGTTTATCATCATGTGGTAAGAATTTCATCATGCAGTTCTAAATCATGTTACTATGAAATTTAACAGATATTTAACATTAGTCTATGGGAGTTTCTATTTTATGAAATGTGTGATAGTATCAGATTGAGTGGGGCTTTAACACATGATTATGATTGAAAAATATAGTTTTAGGCATACACTTACTGGGAGACTCTTATTGTAATCATTTTAATTATTCTAATGGAACGATCAACATAGATATCTAATACCAGATGAGTCATTCTTGGTGTAAAAAACAAAATATATCATAACATCAATTGAATTACATGAGAATTCAAAATTCATCTTTAATGGGGTTCATTCATTGAGGATTCCTACAATAAAGGCCCTTATATAGTTTTTGACATCTCTAATGGGAACCATCATGGATTTTATACCTATGAGTTAATTCCATCCTCTAATGTTCCTATCTATTGATTGGAAATGTTGTATAAAGAGGTAGGGAGAGTATAATTCCTACAAGAAAGAATAGGTACTTACCCTTTGAGGTAAGACCTGAAGGGGATATGTCACTTCATGGATTTTATATTAGGACGCATTCATTAGCGTTTCTTTATCATATATTTCATGGATCCTTTATTTGGGAAGAAATCTATCATTAATCCTAGAGAGACCACTTTAGTGTCTTCTTAATCAGGACCCTCATTATTAATATAAACATTTATTGTGATTCACTCAAGGTTTATACCTATGTTGGATGATAATTTTACATATCCCCTTTATCAAGTGTATCCATAATCAAATGTGTGAAAATTTTCATGCATTCCTTGATCAAACATGTCAGGTGTCTTAGGAGGAGGCCTTTATTATTTGATACCCAATTGTGGAATGTGAAAATGATACTATAATAGAAAGGATGGGTTATGCATGGTTACCTATTATGAGACTTGTCAAATTTGATCTTCATAGTTGAGAGGCATAGAGATTGTTTTCCCTAACATGGGATTAATAGGGGAATTTCACACTAGTGGGTGATTAATGTATGGTTTTACCTTGTGTGAGGCCTTAAGTGACTTATTTACCTAGTGGGTGGCCTTTGTTAATGGGTCACCCTAGTGGAGTGACTTGGGTGATGGGGCACCCAAGTGGAAGGCCTTGGTCGATGGGTATCCCAAATAGAGGGTCTCAGAAAATGGGTATGTCTAGTAGAGGGCCCTGGGTGATGAATCACCCTAATGGAGTGCCTTAGAAGATGGTTCATCAAAGGGATATGCCTTGGTAAATGGTCACCATAGTGTAAGTCCTCGGGTTAATGTTCACCCAGTTGAGAGGCCTTGAGTGGTGGGTAATCGAAGTGAAAGTGGAAAAGAAATATATTTCACCCAAGGGCTTGACAACTAGGGGAAAATAAGTCATTTTGTGAAGTTTATTTCCCTAAGATTACCAAGTTACAATTCATTACGTTAACTCCCCTATGTTATTAAGCATACATCAACATCCCATAAGAGTTTAGAGACCATGAAGAATGGGGTTTGAGGTTCTATCTCTCCTATAGAATTGTGGATACTAGTGAAAGTTTATAAACCAATGGGTTCTATTTATAAACAATGATAGAGGACAAGGTGATGTTGGCCATAAAAGATATGTGGTGTAGACATGTGTCCTAGTAAGTGAATCATGGATGATCTTGGAGGACAATTGGTGAAGTGAATTGGGTACTGAGTCATGGCCTTGGAATAAATGCTAGGCATATTCTTAGGGAACATTATCAATCTAAAAATTTATTATGTGTCCTATAAAAGTTTCTATAATTGTATAATTTAACCACATGTGACCTTTTTATGATCATACCATCTAAATATAGAAGGTAAAATAATGAATTCACATGGCCTTCCTTTCACTGTAATAGTAATTCATAAACTATTTTACTTGTGGTTTCGTATATTGAGTCCATATTTTTATCATGCAGTCTTGTGATTATTATTTAGACACCTCAATATCACATAGTTGTCTACAATTATCCATTTCATTCATTTTTTACACGAATTCATATAAACCAAATTAATTTCTTGTACATATGAATTCAAAATTGAGATCCTTGGAAATCATAGTTATTCAATTAGATATGTTCAAAAACACGAAGACCACACATGTATATTAATTTGTCACACACATATCTCACCAAACTCATGAGAATGAAGATATCTGATCACCCAATGTTAGAATAAATTCTCCTGAATAGATTTATATTTTTGAATAATGATCCAATTTTGGCACCTCATGTTGTGAATCAATCACCCATTTGGGTCATCAATAATGAAGAAGTGATTCAGGAAAATATAACATCCTAAGTCTATTTTATTAAAGAAGTTAAATACCTGGAAGGATATGAATTAAGGTACACCACTCTAGATCATGAAGAAGAACATCATTCACTCATGATCAACACCCATATCTATAAGTATATCATGAAGAAATATTCAATGAGTCAAAATCTCATATGTTCATTAAAATAGAACTTCAGGATATAAGAGTATTTTATACTAGACTAGGGGTGGTCCTTCGGGGTGCAAAAGAGATGTAAATAATTAGAAAGGGATATAATTTTTTGTAGGCTTATATGAAGACTCCTTTATTTTTGAAACCCTTTCTCTCTATAATAATTATAATATTCTTGGCCTTATCACTTGGTAGAGTACAGATACTAAGACCTTTCATTTGTTATTTGGAGAGGTTGAAGTGGTCCTACGGGATATTAAAATGATATGTATGGAACTGATCATAGATGAAATTTATGATGATTTACTTGCACCATATTCTAAATGGTGAAATTATAAATGGACCATAATAATTGTAAGGGAAATATTTTATCTTTTAAAGAAAAATGTTGATTGTGATCTATATTCATATGTTGATGTTCTATTCAAAAAATGGGTTGTATGGTTTATAAATATGACTATGGAAGTGTTTGGATCAAAGAAGCCCATGGTTTTTCCAACCCATCAAAGACAAGGGAATGAGGGAACTTATTTATCTACTATGGGAGAAGGAAAATTCAATATATGGGTACGGAATGACACTTCCAAAGATGGTTATTTAGTAATATTGGTGAACATTTTGTTATGTTTATAAGTTGATATATAATCCCAGTATGACAATCAAAACTGGGGTGAGAGTTAGTACCTTCATAATGGATGTGAAACTGGCCCATGACAAGCAAGTCAGGTTAATAGTTTTGGTAATTTTAATATTCTAAAAATTGATTGGTTATGTCTATAAGGGAAATACCTCATTCAGGGTTATTAATCCCTTCCATGTAATATGGGAGGGGGTGGTATCTCATATGAGTGGATCTGAGTTCATAAATATTTAATATTTTCTAGATCTTATTTCAATATACAAATCCATATCATTAGTGTGGATTGGGGAAAATCATTAGATTATCAAGAAATAAAGGATAAGTGAAACCAACATGAGTAGTTAGTATACACACCATATGGATTCATGGCAGGTACTACCACTAATAATGTTATTGTTGGTCTCAGGTAATGAGAATATTTATTATCTATTTTAGAGGAAATGATGGCTATCCAAATATATGTGCAGAACATATATGATGAATATGAACCCAGATTATTTGGGAGGAAATTTAGATATATTCACAATAAGTTTCCTTCCCAAACAACAAGTTTCTAGTTTGAATTAAAATTTAGGATAGTGAATTATTTTTGGTAAATGATGAAAAGAGATGATATTGGAATACAGGTGACCATTCCTCTATCGGACACTTTCATTGGGCTCAAATAGAATTACGTAGATACTTGCATCTATTAATATCACATCATTACATTGACTGAAATGGTGGAGAATGATCAGCGAATTCCTAAACCCAATGGTGGAGAAGATAATAAGGTTTCGAAAAACATAGTAATTAATAATAATAAAAACTTATAAGGTAGACTATTGTACCTGAAATATAAAGGAAAAATATATGGAATTTGGATCCTTAGCCCTTGATAAGTGTGTATCCTTCATCAATATTTAATACTATCATAGAATATTTTTCATATTCCAATAAATAGTAGGATTTTTCGAGAAAGTGGTTATTAGACTTGAATCTTAAAAGATACTCTAGGCCATAGAGGTCTTCCTACTAATCATTAGTCACATAAAAACAATATGGCTTATCTTGTTTGAAAATCATCTTGGAGAGGATGGTTCTAATCATTTAGATATGGAGACACAAATAGATTCTTAAAAGGGTATGGGGTTACACATGGATCATGTGATTGAAATGCTAACAGAAATATTGGAATAAACTTATGATTTTGAGGAAGTGTTAAAATGAATTAAATTTTGAATCTCATTGCATTATTAGTTAGGATTCTCAAAATTTTTAGAATTTTTATAGGAGGCTGAGGGAAAGAGATTACATTTTAACACATTTCAATACAATAAAGCAGGAATGAAACTCAGAATGAAGCATCATTTTGATAATAGATACATGGATGAGGGATCTCCTAACATGGTTGAGCGTATGTGGAAAATTATTTCATACACTTCTAATGTGATTCCACCACGTCAGCCACTATATGTTCCACTCATGAGACTATAATTATATGAGACTACAAGGTGGATACCGGACAAAAACTAAAAAACACCCCCTCACTCCTTAATAGAGAGTAGTTATTATACATTTTCAACCAATTATTATATTTTCCCCATAAATTTTATATTATGAAATTACATTATGTCGATAATGGAAACATTTCCACACATTTGAGGTTACCAATTACCTTGAATCATTCAAACTATATTCCTTCTTAAATGACACTCAGTGGTTTATGGATAGAAAAGGATCCAAGGAGTTCAATATTGAATAAGGACCCAGTTATATCACTAGATCATATTGTAGAACCAAGGCTCAAAGGTTAGACCCTGGTGGTATTGAATTCTTGGGTGTTAGTTCCCCAAGGACCCACATCACAAAGCCTTCTATAGGGAACATCCAAGGGGTCAAAATTATGTGAACATCAAGAGATATCTAAAATGGATATGTATTCCATGATTCCAAATAATATGATAGTGGTGGAGGATTCCAAATGGGATCTAGATGTGATATTACTGACTTCTTAGGACAAAAACATCTTTGTATTTCTAAAAGGGTCACCCATGGAAAAGATATGATTAAAGAAGTGGTAATGGGAGGATTAGAATGGGACTCCAATAAAAATTCATTATCCATTTATTTTACACATCAAGGGAAAGTGGATCATTATATATAGATGAAGACATGGTCAAATAATTAACCACTGATCTTGATGTTGTTGATGAATCCTTGAAATATGGGGTAGTAAAACATAAAACATGTAAAAAAATTAGCCTATGTCATATTTCATTTGAATCTCTTGGAGGTGGTAATTATAGTAGGCCTAGGATGGAGATGGTTTTTGGTCTTGTTTCTCTAATGGAATATTCCATTCCCATAACTTTGGGAGTGGATTAATTTCCAATAATAATGGATATAGAATCTTGAGACCCCTTAATGGAGTTTCCACAATGGGCCTTCTATTTTAGAATTGTTGGTCATAGATGTCAGTACTTCAGTATATGAAATTAAGTTCCTATATCTCTATTAATGACACTTTAATTTCATTAAGCCACTACCCAAGGAATATAATTTAGGAATTCTAGTACAAATATATAATGTTTTAGAGTTTTTTATTTCGGAATCTCAATTGGTAGAGATTATAGAGACATTAGATACTATAGGGTTTGCTCATTTAGGTGGTGTTGAGGGTAGTCCAACTCTGAATGATCTTATTCCAAAATATATCATTCCTTACAAGATAAATTCTAAATATTGTCAATAAAATTTATAAAACATTCATTTTTCCTGAAAAAACTAAATTTTGATAAACATAGAAGTTTATCTCTCAAAATCCCCTATAAGGATTTTTAGATGAACTCCCCATTATAAGGTATATGTTTACATTTCATTGGTATAGAGAGTTTGATTATAATTCCATCTATGAAAATGTATATCAAGTGATTGATTCTCATGAGATAACAAGATATATCTAATAAAAACCCATGGATATAGAATCCAAGACCCATTTTGTTATTAATAAGAATATGATTCTTAATAAGGCCTCAAAAATGACAGAGTTGTAGCTGAGTGGAATGGTTATGTTATAGAAAAGTAGTCCTTAGTGGAGTGGATTTTCTAAGAATTAGATCAAATGCATCAAGAGTATTATCAGATCCATCTTGAATTGGTTGATATTGATGAAGTAACTACATGAGGAGGTCAAGAAGTAAAAATGGATGTGGTTGTAAGGGGTTTTTGCACTGCAATTTCATATAGAGAATGAGGTTTAAATATTATATAGATAATTCAATGTTAAGGATGACTCTGAGATAATAATGATTTATCTTTGGGAGTCAGTTTATTAAGTCCTGTAATATAATTGTAATCTGTATCCCTATCCACAAAAAATAATAGAGTATCTAGATTACAAATGCGATACACCTATCATTATAGTATCACATAGAACCCACGAAATTAATACCAATATATACTAAATACACTTTAACATTGAATTCAAAAATTCTATGTCAATAATGGTTCATAAACCCTTCATTTAGTTATATTTATTCATCAATATGGCGCATAGATGGGTATAGACATAAATATCATAACCATTACACTAGATTTAATCCACTCAGATAAATAATTTCTACATGGGTGTAGTGCATGGTTGGGTATGTGAATAAATACCAACACATTAAAAATATATTTGGTCAACATAGATGAATGATTTCCTCCTAGTACTAGATGATAGATGTGTATAAGCACAAATATCATCACCATAAAACAAGAGTTCTTACAGTTGGATAAATGATTTGACTCAATGTGATGAGAACCACAAATTATTCCTTTGGAATGAGAATTCCAATGTTAAAAATGGTTCTAGTACCAAATAGTTATTTTTTTATATAGCTAATGTGGATGCTCTGAAATTATATACTAGGGATGATGGAATTGATAAATTCTCTACGTGTCTCATGTAATAATTGACTAATAAGGACAACATGAATCCTATTGGGATCATATTGTTGACTCAAAGAGCATTATGGACTTTAGTTTATTGACCTATATTTTTTTAAGCATCATGTGGGGTAATAATAGTGAGTGATGATGCCTTTTTCGAATAGAGTTTCCTTTATAAAATTTTATCCTAATATGTTTTATTTGTTTTCAATTTCAAATCATCAAATTTTCCAAAATCACAAAATATACATATCCAATAGTGAATACTTGACTTTTTACCAAATAAACCTTTGTAGTTATTCAACTTGAATAGTCAAATGTCTCCTTACCTAGGATGTTTTTTTATTAAAGTTAATCGAACAAGGTTGGTGTTTTAAGTTGAAACTCATTAACAAAATATTAAAGGATTCCCTATCTGGTAAAATTGGTGAGATAACTATAATTTTAATTTGAAAAAAAATTACATACATGAAAAACATCCATAATGGTTATATCCCAATCAACCCAATTAGAGTGACCATCAATGTTAGTATCATTGTCCAAATTTCCAGTCAACAAAATCCGTGTGCCCGAAACTGTTAGTGATGGTGGAATTTCACTCTCTGAGAGTGTTATAGAGCATGATGGTGGAATATTAGGATTTCGATATAATTTGGTGATAGTTGACAAGAAATGATATGTACAGTATCCCAATTTTTAGAAAATTGTCCAAAGATGTTATAAAGTAATAGTAAAGGGGAAAATTTTAGTTTACGGTCATGCATCCCAAACCATTTTTTCATATGTTTTATGGTCACATAATAAGAATTGTTTAAACTTTTATGGGTATGATGATGAATTTATTCTCTAAAATAATTTATAATACATGGGTGTGTAACCTATATGGTTCTATATTGACTTATGTTTTAAGATTATGTTTTTTACTTCTTAACATAATCAATTTGAATCATTGAGAATGAGATGATATTTCTATATCTGGGATTACAACTGATAATATTAGAATGATGAGTTATATGAAAATGATGTATATGTATACAGGGATTAGAGGATCCTCCCCTTAGGATATTGATTTACTAGGTTGAAAGGCTACACCCTAGGCACATATACATGTCTATATTAGTTGGTGTATTCATAGTAAAATTAAAGCTTCATTTGGAGTAGAATATACTAGTTACCAATAGATAAAATGATTTGTGGGGATTGGATCACTTATATAATGAAGTATGTTAATGAAATAAATGTATATTCAAGAATTTATATATTATCCTAATTTTTATTCAACCCTGTATAGGAAACAAAATTAGGAAAAAATATTTAATATTTCACCATTTTAGTATTTCCAAAACAAGTGGGTCTAGCGAGAATGTATTGGTTTTTTCAAGGGATATACAATTGGTCCCTATAAGTTTTTAGAAATATATATTCACTCTAATATTTGTTATGACCTAATAGGCAGATTAATAGAGAGTGCGGACTTGAATTTTTCTCAAGAAACCCTTTATGGTTTTTCTTCCTAACAATGTTTACAACTTTATCATATATATATTAGGGTAATTTAATTTTGTACAATGAGGATCTTGTTTAAATTTAGACATCATTAATCATAATGTATAGATTTTATGGTTGTACAATATTGAACAATAACAGCGAAAATTTATACATAATGAAAAATAAAAAACTCAATCTGAATGGAGGACCAATGATAATATTAATTGTGTTAGAGAAGGTGCATAATTTTTAAGGTCATAAGTTTTAGATCAAATTGGTTTACATAGTTCATCTATAGGTAAGGTAAAAGTTAAAACAATATGAATAGAGATAATAATTTGACTACATAATGTCATAATAGGTTGTGAAAAACTAATTTTGATGATGTATTGAACCTCTGGGGTGAGAATGAAAACCAAAATAGGGATTAAATTATATAAATGTCCAAATATATTATGAATATGGGTGGTGTTGTTTTAAATCAAAATTTGAGGTTTTTGGAACAAAATCAGTGTTGTGGAATAGTTATGTAAGGGATGATCATGGACCAAATTAAAATGATGGGAAATTTTTCATTGTTTTGACGGAGTATGTAAATTAGTGGATTCTCCCCTTGGCATAACGAATCATCTATTTGCAAGGATTTATTGATTGAACATATGCAAAGCTATATCGAGGTAATGTATGTGTAGTCAAGAAGAAGTGTAATTTTGAGTTGAATACACTCATTACTGATAGTTGTGAATGTTCTTTTGGTGATTTTTGAAACTCAAGTTACAAAGTGTTATCTAGGTCACATGGAATTGATCCTTTCAAGTATTATTGGGACATAAAAATTGGATAACTTCAAATTGTTTAATGTCATGTAGAATGAAATACATGTATGAATTTAATAATTATGTGACATAGTTAACATAATGTTTCACTTTTCAAAAATATAATTCTAGTGAAAATGGATGAGGCTTTTTTTTGGGGTTGATTGTAAAGACCCGTAAAATTCAAGGGAAATTTTTTTCTTAATTTTATTTGGGATTTTACAAGAACGCAGTTTTTTACGGCACTTGATTCCAAAGCCTGGTGTGCTCAGAATTTCTATCTGAAGTTTAGCTCGGGTACGTTCAGTGAACGAAGGAGTGAGAATTCCTATCTTTTGAACCGGTGCTCGGAATCGAATTCTAAGGGCACCGATGGAACCACAGCGCCAGTAATTGCTTAGGAACGCCTTTTCTGGAGTTGTGTTTGCTCGTTATGAGTTGTTTAAATTTGTGGATTAAGTGTTAGTGAAATAATGTTTTCGTTAAGAATTTTATTTCCCTTCTCCAGGAGTTAGAACCTAAGTGTAGAAGTTAGGGTGGGACCCATTGTTTGTTAGTTTCTCTTGTGTGGATTAAAGGTGAGGTGGGGCCCACACGAGCCCCCACCATTTCAATTTCCTTAACTCCCTAACTCCACATAACCCCACACTTCAGTTGTGTAACTCTTTTTACTTTTCCTCTCCTCTCATTAAGTATGCCAACATAACAATTCAATTAATTAATTTATGTTTTGAATTTTTTTAATTGTGGCATGAGTTAATAAAATAAGGGTGAGCCTTATTTTATTTTGGTTCGATGTTGTGTATGGACAATTGAGGAGAGATCACTTAGGTGTTTCATATTCATCACGAAGAAGACCAAGACATGATGAAGAACACCAAGACTTCGAAGAAGAAAGTCGTCACCGTAAGAAGAGATCGATGTGTCGTCACTTCTCTTCTCTGCAGCCGGTGTGTGACCCCTTTTTCCGAAGATCGACGATGCACCCTCTTTCGATCTTCTTCCCGTGTCAAAGAAAAGGAGACGCCACTTCCTCCTCGGGCGTTCTCCGTCATCTGTCGGAGCTTCACCTCGCGAGGTCGTTTTCCGCGACAAATCCACGTTCGACGAACCTTCGTTCAAGCTCACACGAGGTAGGGGTTATTTAACTATTTCATTCGTGAATTATACTTTGTCATCCTTTGTGAATTTACGACCAGTTGCTATCAATTAACGAGAGGGGGGCGGACCGCACAAACATGGCCAACCCTCCTCCAATTTGAATTTTGTTTCTAATTTGGTTGGGACGGAATGGCGTGGTGTCGTCGCACCATTCGGGATCGTAGGACAAGTATTGCGCGGCACCGTCGCGCCGCGTCGTGAAGCTAAACAAGGACGCGCCGCCGTTGCGCCGCGTCAAATAAAACCTATGACACTGCGGCCGGAGCGTGGTCGCGGCGGAGGGGTGCGGTTCTGTCGCACCACACCGGATGAACCAGGCCACGACCGGTTCCGGGCCGCGGCGAAGCAGGGTGACCGGCGGCCGGTTCCAGGCCACGGCGAAGCAGGGTGACCGGCGGCCGGTTCCGGGCCACCGGTGTCGGCGAAGGAGGAAGGACCGGCCGTCGCCGGTCCTTGTTGGCAGAACCAGCCGGCCGGTGTGGGCCAGCTGGACAAAGGGAAAACTGGGGGAATTAATTACCCTGGCCGGCCAAGGAAGCGGCCCCATTAATGGGGCCGTAGTTACGGGGAAACTGGGGGGCAACACTCCCCCCCCCCCCCCGCGAGCCGGAACGGCTCGGCCGCTTGGCCGAGCCAGCCGGGTCGGGCCGCGCCGGGCAGGGCCAACCCGGACCCGGGGCGGGTCGACCCGGTTCGGGCCGACAGGGGGGTCTCGGGTCGGGTCGGTCCGGGCCCGAAACCCCAGTTTTCAGACCATCTTCGGTCTTTTGCTCATAACCTGAGCTACGGGCCTCCGAACGATGCGCCGTCAGCGGCGATGAGGTCCTTGGATCGAGACGGTTGTTTCTGTATATCGCACTCAAGGTTTTGGAATACATTATGTTCGGCTGGGTTGGTTCGTACACGAAACCAACCGGGCCCTCGGGGCGGAAACGCTTATATCTTACGCTCCGAACGTCCGATTGACGTGACATAGACTTTGTTGGATTCCTCGAAGTGAGAAGGATATTTCGGCTTACTACGCCCATGGTTTGGACGCAGGTGGAGTACGGTCGGGTTGGTTTTTCCTTAAAAACCAACCGGGCCCCTGGGATGAAAAAGCCAATAACTCTCAGACCGGGCGTCCGATCGACGCGCCGTCTGCGACGTTGAGTTCCTGTTGACGATACAAAACTTTTGGATACATCAACTATGGACAATGTGTCAGTTGATGTATTAGCCTCTCAGCTCGTGGAGTGGACCCTCCCGAACAAGCTTGCTATGTGCAGGAACCCTAGAGCTGGCTGGGTTTGCTACTGTGACCACGACGACTGTACAGAAATCCTCAGTGGATTCGACAGCGATGACTACAACACTCAGCGATCCTATGTGGATCAGTGCTACTGATCCTGTGTGGGTCTGATCCTGTGTGGGTCATTGTGGGGGTTAGTTACCTATCGATCCTTTGTGGGTCAGATCCTTTGTGAGTCATTGCGGGGGTTAGTACCTATCGATCCTTTTTGGGTCTGACGGCTTAGATGAATCAGTGGATATATCTGATCATCTATAACGTCATACGAAAAAGTATACATGTGTGAGCTGAATCAATTTTTTCTTCCCTTTGTGGATTGTGTTGTGCCATCCTATGTGGATTTACGTTTTTCTTTCCTGTTTGGACTGGGTTGTACTTGGGCTCGGATGTTGGAGCCGAACGAGAATTGGTGACTTAGGTATATGTATGGGCATATACCTAAGCAGTTTCGGATGTTACTTCGTGATTATATCATTCCTTTGTGGATTATCCTTCGTGGATTTTGGGAGACCATCGGGGGTCTCGGGGTCCCTACTGAGTAGCTTATACTCACCCCTGCACGGGCTATGCCCGCACTACGTTGTGTTGGTTGCAGACGACGGACATCGCTGATCGTGGTTGAGGCTTGCGGAGCAGGACGGTACCTGGAGGTGGACCACTGGGTGGGACGTACTCGGAGCATTCGGCTAGACCCGAGGAGTAGTGGAGACTATCTGTACCCACCCTTCAGGTGGGATTTCCAGTAGATAACTCGACGTTGCGGCTTTACTTTTCAGTTGCCGTTTTTCCCTTTCCAGCTGTACTTTACTTTCAGTTTGGGTTTGTATACTGGCCCACTTACTTTCCGCACTTACTGTTGTACTCTGTTTTTACTTAGACTATATTTCTACTGCTTTCTTGCTCTGTGGTGTTTGTTTACTTTACAAAGGCAATGCCTTCCCTTTTTATCGGGAATTTTCTTCTTGGTCCTAGTCGCCAGCCCCTGGCCTATGGAAGGCGGGCATGGGGTTGTCACAGCACAGGCCCCGAGGACAGGTCGTGACAAATTAGTATCAGAGGAGTTCGGTTCTACCGCAGAACTTGGGACTCTGATCTTTTTCTATGTGAACTGATAGTGTTTAGCGTATTGGGTTTGGTTATCAGTACAGGGAGTCCAATGTTGGTGCGGCGGCCGACATAACCGTACACCAGGACCCTGACTTCTGATTTCCGACTTAATGCACGAAAACATTTATTGCATGTGTGTTTCAAGTTTTCTTTGTGATTACTTTGTATCAGCTCACCAGGTATACTGTTCTGACAGGGGCGCACCTGTTTCCTTTTCAGTATGGCCCCACGACGGCAGCCATCTAGGGTTCCGAGAGTTGAGCGTGATGACAGCCCACCAAGCAACGACCCCTCGGTGCAGGGCCCTTTGTCTGCAGTGGCACCGGTGGTAGCTCTACTCGGCGAGCTACCGATGCTTCCATCCCCAGCCGCTGACGATGCACGTCGCCTCAGTGCACTGCATGAGTTCCAGCACCAGCGACCGCCCAGGTTCCGCGGGGAGACGGACCCCCAGGCAGCCGAGGACTTGCTGGAGGCAGTGGTGAGAGTTTTCATGTTAGTGAGGACACCAGCAGACCTCATGGTGATCCTCGCAGCGAGCCTATTGCACGCAGCAGCAGGCATATGGTGGAGCTTGATGCTCCAGGTGCACGATGAGGCATCTATCCTCTGGATAGACTTTGAGTGCCTCTTCCGCTCAGAGTTCGTCCCAGCCACCCATCGTGCGGTGCACATCCAGGAGCTTCTTCAGCTACGGCAGGGTAGCTTGACGGTCGCCCAGTACTCGACGAGATTTACCGATCTCTCGCGCTACTCTACAGACATGGTACAGGACCCATTTTTCTAGGCTCGGACCTTTGAGCAGGGATTGAGACATGAGATCAGGGCATCGCTGATCTCCCTCAGCATTCCGACTTAGACAGGAGTACTGGAGCGATCCCTTTTGATCGAGATCTTTCTTTCAGAGTCTACACCAGTGTCGAGACCCACCGCAGGGCAGCATGTAGTAGAGTCTTCTGCAGCAAGCAGTCGACGGATGACTCATGGTTCCAGGCAGACCAGACCCTCAGGCAGACGACCTCAGGACACTGGATCAGCAGTGCGGGGCACACAGCGCGGATCCAGTCTTTCGAGAGGCAGGCAGTGCTACTCATACGGCGGGCAGGGCCACATGGCTTGTGATTACCCGACCCACCGTGCCAAGGAGCAGCAGACGGTTGAGGGACTACTGATGCAGAGGCAGAGGGTCGACCGTGGTGGTCCGTAGGGAGTAGGCGGATGAGGCAGAGGAGCTGGGCGAGCAGCAGGTGGTGGGCGACGCATTGAGGCTTTACCACCACCACTACCAGGAGGTCCACCCCGACCACAGGGAGCTGGCAGGCAGAGATATGCACAACTCCAGGCAGCAGAGGCCTACGACCACGGCACGCCCGAGATGATTCTAGGTACTATCTGTGTCTATTACACCCTTGATGCAATACTTATATACACAAGAGCGAGTAATTCTTTCATAGCCACTGCTATTGTTCGGAGCTCGGAGATTCTGACAGAGCTGTTGGCTCGATCTTTATGGCTAGAGACTCCTACGGGAGCAGACTCGACGATTACGCACTGGTACCGGCAGTGTGAGCTTACTCTAGGAGGAGAGAGCTTCGGCTGGGATATGCTTGTAGTGGCGTCGAGGCCTTACGACGTCATCTTGGGCATGGATTGGTTGTCTACATTCCATGCACATATTGACTATATTAGGCTGAAGGTGCGATGTGTACGCACCGACGGGAGCAGGTTCACCTTCACTGGCGAGAATGGAGCCTTTGCAGCTCAGGATGGACTCTCACAGAGGAGAGGACAATCCATCACTCATCAGTTGGCTAGCCTCATCCTAGGAGCAGTTGACGTGCAGAGTCCTGGTTTTCCTGCAGTGGTGGATCAGTATGCGGACATTTTTCCCGATGAAGTTCTAGGGCTACCTCCACACAAAGAGGTAGACTTTTATATTGAAATGTACCCCAGGACAACCCCGATATCGACTCCATCCTATTGGATGGCCCCCGCCGAGCTTCGAGAGCTGAGGGTACAGTTGGGGGACTTGCAGGGCAAGGGGTTCATCCGACCCAGTGTTTCACCCTGGGCTTCCCCGATTTTGTTCGCCAAGAAGGCGGACCGGAGCTTGCGACTTTGTGTCGACTATCGTCGCCTGAACCAGGTGACAGTGAGGAACAAGTATATGCTACCGAGGATTGATGACCTCTTCGATCAGCTCATGGGAGCACGGTGGTTCTCAATGATAGACCTGAGGTCAGGCAATCATCAGCTCAGAGTTCGAGACGAGGACGTGCAGAAGACGACCTTCAGGTGTCGGTATGGCCACTATGAGTTCTTGGTTATTCCCTTCAGCGTGACCAATGCTCCAGAAGTGTTCATGGCCCTCATGAATAGGTTCTTTCATCCATACCTTGATCGATTTGTCGTGGTCTTCATCGACGACATTTTGATTTACTCGAAAACTGAGGAGGAGCACGCCTACCACTTGCGGGTTGTACTAGACACACTCCAAGAGCATCAGCTTTATGGTAAGCTCTCGAAGTGTCAATTCTGGATACGCGAGGTCCACTTCTTAGGACACGTCATTTCTGAGGCGGGAGTTGCGGTGGATCCTGCAAAGATCGAGGCAGTGCTATCTTGGGAGCCACCCTGGAGCGTGACGGAGGTGCGGAGTTTCTTGGGACTAGCTGGATACTACCAGAGATTTGTGCCAGACTTCTCTAGAGTTTCGGCACCACTCTCATCTTTGAAGAAGAAGGGGAAACCCTTTGTATGGTCAGAGAGATGTTAGCAGAGCTTCCAAGAGCTGAGACAGAGATTGACCAGCGCACCTATCTTGAGGTTGCCTGAGGAGGTAGTAGGGTACGTAGTCTACTGTGATGCATCAGGGACCAGACTCGGATGTGTCCTGATGCAAGAGCGGGACGTGATCTCCTATGGATCACGTCAGTTGAGGCCGCATGACCAGAACTATGGTACCCAGGGCCTGGAGTTAGCAGTAGTGGTCTTCGCTCTAAAGACATTGCGACACTACCTGATGGGCGAGCGCTTTATAGTCTTTTCTGACCATCAGAGTCTCAGATACATCTTATCTCAGAAGGATCTGAATTTGAGACAGCGGCGATGGCTCGAGTTCCTCGAGGACTATGACTTTGAGATAGTCTATACTCCTGGGAAGGGAAACGTGGTAGCTGATTCCCTCAGCAGGAGGACGGGCATTCAGCTACTTGAGGAGGCGACAGAGCAGCTAGCCTCTTTGAAGATATCCTTCGTGGATAGAGATGGAGCAGCCTTCCTTCAGTCTCTCACAGTCACTCCTCCACTACTGCAGCGGGTCAGAGAGGCACAGCATGGGGACACTGACTGTGAGACGCGGCGTGCACAGATATCCTCAGGACAGGTACCTAATGGTTTCTCCTTTGGAGCAGAGCATGAAATCCTTTTCAGAGGACGTACCTTGGTACCAGTTGCTTTACGGGAGGAGGTGCTGAGAGATTTTCACACTTCTCTTTTGGCGGTACATCCTGTAGTGGCGAAGTTGTAGCAGGATCTCAGACAACAGCACTGGTGGCTGGGCATGAAGAAGGCTGTGGCAGAGTTCGTTTCTCGATGCCTCACCTGCCAGTAGGTGAATGTAGAGCATCAGGTACCAGCAGGCTTGGTATAGCTTTTAGAGGTCCTGGAGTGGAAGTGGGACGGCATATCTATGGACTTCGTGACTGGACTTCCACGCACTTACAGAGGTCACGAATCCATTTCGGTGATTGTCAACCGACTCACCATGTCGGCACACTTCTTACCCATCAGAGAGCAGGGCTTAGTGGAGAGCATGGGACATCTCTACATTCAGGAGATTGTACGGCTTCACAGTGTGCCATCAGCTATCGTCTCCGATCGGGATGCTCGATTTACTTCCCGGCTTTGGAAGGGGATGCAGGAGGCGTTCGGGACGTAGCTGCGTCTGAGCACCGCCTTTCACCCTTAGACGGATGGTCAGATGGAGAGGACCATTCAGACACTTGAGGACATTCTCCGCGCATGTGTCCTCGACTTTGGTCGCAGCTGGGAGGACCACCTACCGTTGGTGGAGTTCGCGTACAACAATAGTTACCACTCCACCATTGGGATGGCCCCATACGAGGCGTTGTACCGCCGACCTTACAGATCTCCTTTGTGCTGGACAGATCCTGGGGAGTCAGCACTTATGGGACCGGAGATGGTCCAGGACACAACAGAGAAGGTCCAGGTCATCTAGGAGCGGATGAGGACAGCTCAGAGCCGGCAGAAGTCTTATGCTGAAGGGAGGCGGAGGCCACTAGAGTTCGAGGATGGCGACCACGTCTTTTTGCATGTCTCACCTCGACGTGGATTATGAATATTTGTCTGAGGCGCCAAGTTGTCTCCACGCTTCATCGGACCATTCCAGGTCCTCAGTAGGATTGGCGAGGTGGCTTATCACCTGGCTCTACCACCTCAGTTGCACCGGGTGCACGACATCTTCCACGTATCTCAGCTGAGGAGATACGTGCACGACCCGATGCATATCATTGACCATTGAGAGCTTGATGTTGATGATGGGGCGGATTTTGCGGAGGTTCCAGTGGAGATCGAGGAACGACAGGAGCGGGTCCTACGTGGATGGTCGATTCCTCTAGTGCGCATCAGATGGCAGCACGGGAACCTCCAGGAGAGAACTTGGGAGCGGGAGGCTCAGATGCGTGCTCAGTACCCACATTTGTTTCCCTAGCTTATGATGTATCTTTACGGGGACATAAAGCCCTGAGGTGGGAGTAATGTAAAGACACGTAAAATTTAAGGAATTTTTTTTTCTTAATTTCCATTGGGATTTTACAAGAACGTAGTTTCTAACGGCACTTGATTCCGAGGCATGGTGTGCCCGGAATTTCTATCCGAAGTTTAGCTCGGGTACGTTCAGTGAACGAACGAGTGGGAATTCCTATCTTTTGAACCAGTGCTCGGAATTGAATTCTGAGTGCACCGATGGAACCACAACTCCAGTAATTGCTTAGGAACGCATTTTCTGGAGTTTCATTTTCTCGTTATGAGTTGTTTAAATTTGTGGATTATGTGTTAGTGAAATAAAATTTTCGTTAAGAATTTTATTTCTCTTCTCCCGGAGTTAGAACCTAAGTGTAGGAGTTTGGGTGGGACCCACTGTTTGTTAGTTTCTCTTGTGTGGATTAAAGGTGAGGTGGGGCCCACACGATCCCCCACCTTTTCAATTTCCTTAAGTCCCTAACTCCACTTAACCCCCCACTTAAGTTGTGTAACTCTTTTGACTTTTCCTCTCCTCTCATTAAGTATGCCAACATAACAATTCAATTAATTAATTTATGTTTTGATTTTTTTGAATTGTGGCATGAGTTAATGAAATAAGGGTGAGCATTATTTTATTTTGGTTGGATGTTGTATATGGACAATTGAGGAGAGAGCTCTTAGGTGTTTCATCTTCGTCACGAAGAATACCAAGACACGACCAAGAGCACCAAGACTTAGATGAAGAATGCCGTCACCATAAGAAGAGATCGATGTGTCGTCACTTCTCCTCTCCGTAGCCGGTGTGTGACCCCTTTTTCCATAGATCGAAGACGCACTCTAATTCGATCTTCTTCCCATGTCAAAGAAAAGGATACACCACTTCCTCCTCGGACATTCTCTGTCATCTTTCAGAGCTTCACCTCGCGACGTCGTTTCCCGTGACGAATCCTCATTCAACGAACCTTCGTTCAAGCTCACACGAGGTAGGGGTTATTTAATTATTTCGTTCGTGAATTCTACTTTGTCGTCCTTCGTGAATTTACGACCAGTTGTTATCAATTAACGAGAGAGGGTCGGAACGCAAAAACACGGCCGACCCTCCTCCAATTTGAATGTTGTTTCAAATTTTGTTGGGATGGAATGGTGTGGTGCCGTCGCACCACGCAGGATCATACAACAAGTAATGCGAGGCGTCGTCGCGCCGCTCCGTGAAGTGGAATAAGGACGCGACGCCATTGCTCGGTGTCGAAGAAAACTGAAGACACCACGGCCGGAGCGGGGCCGCGACAGAGGGGTGTGGTGTCGTCGCACCGCGCCAGATGAACCAGGCCGCGACCGATTCCGGGCCGCGACGGAGCAGGGTGACTGGCGGCCGGTTTCAGGCCACCGGTGTCGGCGAAGGAGGAAGGACCGGCCATCGCTGGTCATTGTTGGCAGATCCAGCCGGCCGGTGTGGGCCGGCCGGACAAAGGGAAAACCGGGGGAATTAATTCCCCCGGCCGGCCAAGCAAGCGGCCCCATTAATGGGGACGCAGTTACGGGGAAACCGGGGGGGGGGGGGGGGGGGCAGCGCTCCCCCCCGCGAGCTGGAACGGCTCGGCCGCTTAGCCGAGCCAGCTAGAGCCAGCGCGCCGGGTCGCCGGCCAGCCCGGGCCGACACGGACTCGGGTCGGGTCGACCCGGTTCGCACTGACCGGGGGGTCTCGGGCCGGGTCGGTCCGGGCCCAAAACCCCCTTTTTCGGACCGTCTTCGGTCTTTTGATCATAACATGGGCTACGGGCCTCTGACCGATGCGCCGTTCGCGGCGATGCAATCCTTGGATCTAAACGGTTGTTTCGGTATATCGAAATCAAGGTTTCGGAATACATTGTGTTCGGCTGGGTTGGTTCGTACACGAAACCAACCGGGCCCTCGGAGCGGAAACACTCATATCTTAAGCTCTGGACGTACGATTTATGTTCCGTCGACTTTGTTGGATTCCTATAAGTGAGACAGATATTCTGGCTTACTCCGCCCGAGGTTTGGACGGAAGTGGAGTATGGTCGGGTTGTTTTTGGCTTAAAAACCTACCGTGCCCTTGGGACGAAAAAGCCAATAATTCTCAGACCGGGCGTCCGATCGACGCGCCATCTGCGACGTTGAGTTCTTGTTGACGATACGGATCATTTGGATACATCAACTCTGAACTATGTGTCAGTTGATGTATCAACCTCTCGGCTCGTGCAGCAGACCCTCCCGAACGAGCTTGCTGTGTGAGGGAACCCTAGAGCTGGCTGCGTTTGCTACTGTGAAGACAACGACTGTACAGAAATCCTCAGTGGATTCGATGGTGACGACTACAGCACTCAACAATCCTATGTGGATTAGTGCTACCGATCCTATGTTGGTCCGATCCTGTGTGGGTCAGCGCTCAGCGGTTCTGTGTGAGCCAGCACCTACAGATCCTGTGCGGGTCCGATCCTGTGTGGGTCATTGCGGGGGTTAGTTACCTATCGATCCTTTGTGGGTCATATCCTTTGTGGGTCATTGCGGGGGTTAGTACCTATCGATCCTTTGTGGGTCCGATGGCTTAGATAAATCAGTGGATATATCTGATCATCTCTAACGTCATACGAAAAAGTATACCTGTGCGAGATGAATCATGTTTTGCTTCCCTTTGTGGATTGTGTTGTGCTATCCTGTGTGGATTTACGTTTTTCTTTCCTGTGTGGACTGGGTTGTACTTGGGCTCGGATGTTGGAGCCGAACAAGAATTGGTGACTTAGGTATATGTATGGGAATATACCTAAGAAGTGTCTGATGTTACTTGGTGATTGTATCTTTCCATTGTGGATTATCATTTGTGGATTTTGGGAGACCATCGGGGGGTCTCGGGTCCCTACTGAGTAGCTTATACTCACCCCTGCACGGGTTATGCCCACACTACGTTGTGTTGGTTGCAGACGATGGACATCGCTAATCGTGTTTGAGGCTTGCAGAGGAGGACGGTACCTGGAGGTGGACCACTGGGTGGGACGTACTCGGAGCGGTCGGCTGGAACTGAGGAGTAGTGGAGGCTATCTGTACCCACCCTTCAGGTGGGATTTTCTAGAGACAGCTCGACGTTACGGCTTTACTTTTCAGTTGCTGTTTTTCCCTTTCCAGTTGTACTTTACTTTCAGTTTGTGTTTTTATACTGGCCCACTTACTTTCCACACTTACTGTTGTACTCTATATTTACTTAGTGTATATTTCTACTGCTTGCTTGCTCTGTGGTGTTTGTTTACTTTACAAAGGAAATGCCTTCCCTTTTTATCGGGAATTTATGCCTTGGTGCTACTCGTCAGCCCCTGGCCTATGGAAGGCGATCTTGGGGTAGTCACGGAACGGGCCCTGAGGACGGGTCGTGACATTGATAGTCTACAAATATCTGAAAATAAAAAGAGGTGACTTGATGGGTATTTTTAACTTGACCTATGATAGATGATCTAACAATCACTATATATTATATAAAAGTATAATTTAAGATGCATGGAAATATTAGATTGAGTTCCCTATGTAGAAAATACTCGTTAATGGAATATTTTTTTATATTAGGTTCACAAATTAATAACTCCATGATGAAAGATACTATATAAATCTGGATCATACATTGGAGAGGATGAGTTTTTAGTAACATATTTAAAATATGATTCTATACTAGGATCTCTATGAAAATTAATCATATTCATAGGATAAAGAAATTTTTATTAATATGTACTTAGTTATCTTAATTATTTTTATAAATGGAATGGATTTGTATATATGGGATAAAAATTGAGCCCCCCTCAATGTATTTCCCTACATTTGGGTGGAGGAGGGTATTTTATTTGTTGTAATTCTTGGTTATTCCTGATATAAAAGATCCAAGAATCACTACATATCCTAATGTAACAACGATCAAGACCCATGTATTTCTTGAAGAGAATTTTCTGGCATAGATAAAAATCATATACTAGGAAAATTGGATATTTAAATAATTTTTTTTTATTTTTGGATAATCCTAAGATAAAAGATCTATGAATCACTTCATGTCCTGAGATAAAAAGAATCAATGCACATGTATTTATTGATAGAACTATTATTTATATCCTGATATTTCATTGTGGTGAGGCCATTTATATCCTTGGTCATATAAAAAATGTCTATTGATAGCTCCTAAATAGATCTATTTTTTATGTGGAAATTATTCCATATAGTGTATTCAACTATTATTATTTTAAATTCCTTCATGGTGGATAAACCCATTCTCCACCTTTGAAAATGGTGCTCTTGGTCATGCTAAGTGGAGTGATCAGCCAAGACCTCTAATCACCAGTGATTCATACTCGGTCTAAGATGCATTAGTTAATTATAAGATTACTCATATCAAATTATAGCATATCTGACTAAGATGATAACACTAATTTGTTTATGGTCTTGTATCTGTAACCTACACTGTAAACTTTGACATCATATAGAAGGGATTTTTCGTATTAATATAAACATATTACACTGAGGATTAATGTCATATATTTTAACAATATGTGATGAGTTTGTTCTGCTATTTTGTTCAAAGTATTACAACTTTGGCTTGGGAGGTTTTTCTTTTTAGGTCATTCAACTAGGCCCCTTACCATTTAGTTTTACAATATATAGTGATGATGGGATGCTATGTAGTATAATGTTATACATCTGAGGATTTTTTTGTGTATTTCATCGTTATACTATAAATAATATGTCCATTTAGTTTAATTTCATATGGTGAGTATGTTAGTAATCAGATGTGAAGTTATAAAAAGTACTTTATTAAAAACTTTTCAACAATTGCTAGTGTGACACATTCTCTAAATATTGTGAAAAGAAATAATCTTCATTTGAGTAAAAAAATTTATGATATAAAGTATTTCTCACTTTCATTCACACATTGGAGGCTTCTTCACTTGTATCATCAATGTTATAAGAACAAATACCATCACTCCATTGAGGAAAAAGTTGGGGTGAAAATTATTATTGAAATATTGTACAAATTATTTAGAATGGTTATTAAAGTTTTGTAGTTTTGGTAATACCTTCTAATTTAGTTATTCAAACTCATCCATCCACCTATGTTACTTCTCATATTTAGACAGCTTATAAGGGATGTAAATTTTGATTAAAGGAAACTATAATTTTATGGGTAGGACTGACTTTGTAATGTATAAAAGAGAATATGGAGTTACATCAATAGCATTATTGGTTGTGGTTAGATAATCCCATCAATCATGTTGGAGTTTATCAAGTACCGTTTTTTTATTTTTCCTCTATATTATAATATCTATTAGATAAAGTCTTATTGAAACCTGGATCTATCATATTTCTAATCCATGGAGGTAGGATGAGTGGGTGGATTAATATTCACATAAATAATAAAACATTTTCAATATGAAAGAGAAAATGTGTGTGCCATAATTCTTTATTATTATTTGAGGGACGCCAATTCTAGTGGTGATATTTGACTTTATGAATTTTATGATATAAATCGTTTAAATTTACATAATGGCTTTATTCTTATCCCACTTGGATAATAAGTTAGTGGCAGTAAGAATGCACTTCCACTACCTGACTATTTTTCAGGGATATGACCCCATGAAATATATTACCTATAAATAAAATGGCAGAGAATATTTATCAATATATAGAAACATTAGGGTGATATGGATAAAATTATAAAATCTATGTAAAGAATGAAATTTCTTATTAAATTACATAAAATTTTATTTCATGGATGGAAAAAAGTATCCATGTCCTCTGATATAATGGGAGAGCATGGTCCTATATTTAAGAACACTACAAGTGTCTGTGTGGAAATCCCATATAAAAGATAGCATATATCCTCCTTCGATACATCTATGGAGGAAACCATCAAATCCTCGTATTTAGGGGAAATTTTGAGAAGAGAATCCATCATAATTAAAATGGTACACAACCTACCATCTAACAATTTATTTTATGGATTCATCTGATTGAAGAATTCCACTTTAGAAATAGACCTATATGGGGGAATCCTTTTGAGGTAAGTATAATATAGTAAGGCTATCATCTCTCTTTTTTCATGATTTTTTTGATCATATTGTTCTCTTCTATGTTTCTACCAATGAATGGAGATACAACCCTATATTGTGGAATGTTGATGATTTTCTCATACCAATCTAGATCTTCTAGGAATATGGCTACATTAGTTTATTCATATATATTATTGGAATTGGAATTAATGATATGAAATACAATTGGATAATAGGTAAATTCTTCCATCAATCATTATACACTATAAATTAGGGAAATTAATTCATATTTATTAAAAATATATTCCTTATTAATTTTATTTATTAAAAACAATGAATCACCATTTGATATTTAGTTAGAAAATTAGTATATATAAGGCTAGTTTCAAGATTGTAATGTGAGTTTTTTTACTCTACTCTACTGTCGGTGAAGCCTTCTAAAATTGGAAGTAATAGGTTGAAACTCTTTTGAGGGAGAACTAATGAAAATTCCTAAGATAACCATATTGTTTTTTTTATTTTCTATCCTTCATCTTGTTGTACTTCGTGAAGTTATATTGAAATACATTTCCAATGTATATTCAGTTTCACAAATAGAGAAAAATTATTTTCTAGAAAATTCTATATCCACGTTCATTCTTTCTAAATTGGATGTGTCATAAAAAAGTATACTAATGCTTTTCCTTTGATAGAATTATATAGTAGCAACTAAATATGAAACTACTATGAACTGAGTACACACTATGCCAATTGTCTTCTCAAAATTAGATAATTGAATATATATATTGGAAAGTCTATATGGGAGACTAAGTATGCCCTGTGATGATATTGTTATTGTCTTAATTTTTGAATCGGGGATATTATTACAAGAAAATTCTTCCAGTTTTATAGTCATAAAATCTCGGTACATAACATGGTTCATTTTTGGTAGTTGATAACATTTTATTTTATTATATAATTCTATTTCATGGGTAATGCACCATGTAGTTTCTCAAAAGCTACCACCTACCGAATGATTTTTTTTCTATTGATAGTCATCATCAATACCGGTAGGATTGGGAGATATTCCATGATATTATCATAAGATTCTTTAAAATATGTATATCACCAATAATATGCTCACTTTTTCATCACCCTTGTGAAGGGTAGGTAGTTTCCTATATGGATTTCTTTAAATTGTATGATGTTGGAAAGGAATCATTAAATCCCTCTCCACTATTTGATCTTTTTGGGGGGTTTCATGTTAAGAACTAGCATGGATTTAATTTGGTTGAAATTATATTCTTGATATACTACCATGGTTTTTTTAATTCATTCTCATGATTAGATTGGTGATCAAAGTACTAGTAATATTTGAATATGATATTTTATATTTAATATTCCAAAACCTTCTCCAAAAGGGCTTGAAGATACAAATCATCTCAGATTGATATGTCCTTCCAAAATTCTTCAAATTGGAGGGACCTACTCGATATAAAAACACCCTTTAAGGTTCTCTTAATGGGGTGGCCTCCTCAAATACTTGTCATAGCCAAAATATCTATCCATAAACATGAGGGCCTAAATTCCTATTAATCAATTAATCAAAAGTTAATTGATTGATACAAAGATATAATCCTTTTAGAAATAATGTTTTTTATAAATGAAGTAGATATGAGATCTTAACATTCTATTATTCATTTTAATGGTGATGATGTTGGAAATCTATTTCAGGTACTAAAAATAGAAAATAATGTTATCTTAGATTAGCTAGTGAACCCTGCATTCTTTCGTGGATACTTGAGGGATATACATTCTCCCAGATACCTTCTTGTATCCATTTTAGTCCTCAAATAAACCTAAATTATGCTTTTTTATATAATAATCGAGTTTATTCATGTCTATAGAATTATTTGTGCAGAAATATTGATATTTCTCCAATAAATTAATTTGTGTCTCTTAAGATTTGGGATACATGGAAACATGGATCAAAGTGGGTTGCGGGTTTTCCCAAGTACCCAAATTCACGTGTATGGGATGATTGATGGTGGTTTAGTTCCTTCCTCAAATAATATAAAGGAATATCTAATATCTTTCAATTCTTATCTCATTTATTTTATTACATAAATTTTAGTGGATGTTAGAAATGATGGTAAATTTATGATATTGGAAGATGACACAAGGGAATTTATATTTTTTATGGTTTATGATAAGGTATCTATTGTCTATGAATGTGTGAATACATGGGAATTATTGTCTAAATAATATAGATATTCTATCATTATTTAACATCATAGAGGGTAGAATTGGGGTGAGAATTATGATATTCAAGAGATAACATAGGGGTATTTCAAATTAATGATAAAGATATTGAATCATTTTCTGATCCATTCACAAATTCAAGGATATCTATGGCTCATGGATATAAATAAACAGAATTATTATACATGGAATAATCATTTTGAATATAGAAACTTCCTTTTTCCACACTTCTAGATTTTTTATATGTGGTTGATATCATTATTATAGAAGAAAATATGATCAAACCTCCATCCTTCCCTCTTCTCTTGGGATTCATTTAAACATGGTCAAAGAGTCTTGGATTCATTAATTAGGGATATAGATCAGTCAATCTTGCCTTATCATATAAGCATGATGTATATATATTGATCATCATGGATGGATTTATATTATTTCTCTCTTCTATTGGTTTCTATTATAGGGAAACTATATCAAGGTCACCATATGATTGAAATGTGATAAAATTAATCATCCTCTTAGATGGGGTTTTTATGACACAATAAATCTAAAATACTTGATAAATTAAATTCATTCGATTGATGTGAAATAAATAATCATCACCATGTTCATATAATACTATTACATGGACCACTTTTAGACCATTAGCAGAAATGGTTTAAAAACATCACATACCACAGGATTTTTCCCTCCCTATGATAGATTATTTGATATATGTATAGGAATTTATGGGAATTAAATGGGTAACCATCACCATATAGTACTCTTTATTTTCCATCAATAGAGTTATTGAGATATTGATTGTATAATAAATTTAACTGTGGTATTAAAAATAAGAATTCAAATCTTTGTCTTGATAGAAAAACCATAAATTTTAAATTGTAGATAATGTCATTAAATTGGGATTTTGGATATATATAGTCCATTAAATTTTTATCACACATTATATACCATTGTATTTTAAAAGTATTTGGTGAAAAACAACTTTTCAATAACCCAATATTAAATGGGACCATATTGGAAAGAGATTGTTTCATGAATTTTTGTCAATAAGGGAACAAAAATAATAAAGATAACCAAGTTTCCTAATATATAAAAGGGTTGGATATTTCATTTTATGAGGTCCTACTTATCTTTTTCTCTAAATGATAGGGCCCCATGAAACACAAAAGGTTTAGTCTCTGCACATTATACTTAAGAAAAAACTACCTCATCTTCAAACTCATTAAATCATAGGAAATCATTAATAATACATCCGGAAGCTACTATGAAATACGGAGGGACCAAATTGAGAGCTCATCTAGAACAACAGCTATTAGATTAAATATATTTTACTTCTCAGCTAGAGGCTTATGATTTTCTTTAAGAGGTTTTTCCTTATTTTATGGTTTGGAAGTTGATTTTATCTAAGCTGTTGGATACCTTCATTGATCAAAAATTGAGAAAATAATTTTCCACTTGGGATTGGGCGAATGACCTCAAAATATTTTTATGTTTACTAAGATTATATTGATTTCCCAATTGGTCGTCTAATATTATTGGGATTGAAAGAGCCCTTGGTGATTCTGGAATAGATTAGTCCTCTAAGTGAGCATGTTGTAGTTCCTATATCTGGGTCAATGTAGCATATCTGGTTTTCGTAATGATATAACATGAGTTTCTACATCCATGTCAACATAATATTTCTCAACCCCACCTAAATCAACAAACTGTCATGCCTCCTTGATTATGATAGTGGAACTAAAGTAATATATTAATTATTTATCAAATGATGGTTATTAAATGTGAATCACACTGAAAATCATGTATTGGTTTTCTTAATCTAACATTGTTAAAGTTTTATAGTTTTGTTCCAATTGGACCATTTGGTGGGGTGGGAACTGTCCTCATAATGATAAAGACTTGAAATATTAATGATTTTGAACAATATTTTGAATCGGAAGGGGTTTCGTTTTTTGCCTTATTCTTGTTATGTCGATTTCACTTGTTCTTAGAAGAAGAACCCTTGAAGGATAGTATTTTCAAAGAAGCCAACTCAATCATCCTATAGGGTATTAGGTTCACAACTGATTGACTTAGTTTTCCCTAATGATATCTTGATATTAATTAACTTTCTTTTTAGGCATAAAATCATAAGAATTATATATTCACACGCAATACTTCCTTTCATCTTATTTCCTCTTCTAGTGGGATGGAGGAAACACAAACCACTTTTTTAGAAGTTTTCTCAATTAGACCATCCCATAATCTACAGTATTCTAGAGTATTTCTTTAAAGAAAAAACTCTTTTGGATATTCTGTCTCAATATTCAGTAGAAAGAAAAATAAAGGGTATACTTGTTTAATCTAAATTTATTTAGATTTTTAGGCCCTTATAGTTAAATTATAATGTTATCTATATTTTCGATAAAGTACCTAGTAAATTATAGTTTCAAAAATAATATATATTATTATTTAGATCTTCATACAATAGGAACATATTTTCTTTTCTCCCTAATTAAAAAGAAAATTACTATTATTATTGATATTTACAAGGATGAATCATGTGATATTGCATGGGTTTTTGAGGAGATAGGTAAAGAATTATTATTGTTAATTATACATTTCCAGTCCCGTTTCCCTAGGATTACAATGTTTCTTGAGATATTTCAATATTATGTCAAATGATATTTTATAACCTTTTTACAATCAAGGTGAACTCATGGAATGTTCTAGGTCATTTGATTGGGATAAATTACATTAATAACACATCATGTAGATAGTGTATAGAGAGTTCAAGTAGGTTCTCTTGTTATAATTATATCATTAAGAAGTTGTTCAAGCCCTTCTATCTTAAAATGAATTATATAACCCTATAATTTCATATTTCATGTAATTTGAGAGTCCAAATACCACTTTATTTCTTCGCATTGAGTTGAATTATGATATAAACTATTGAAGAATGTATTCTTAACTGGTGATAGAATCATCATGAAATATTCTATAGTAAATAAAGTTCGTACCTTCTATAGACTAGAATAAATAATTGATATTATCTTCCTATTACTTCTTTAGTAGGCCCTTCATGAGGAAAAATTGAGATACAAAATATAATATTTTTCTTTTATGGTTCTCAATTATTTTAAAGAACATAAAGGATGAATTTCCAAAATTAAGTAGAGTAGGAGATTCATTTACACAGTTGGGATATGGTTTCATATCTAGAAACATCGGTGCCCAACATCATTGAATAACCTCTATTGATGTTAATTTTGATATTATGTATCAATTAGATCTGTAGAAATTCTTGGCTCTCCATACAATAGAGAAGAGGAATATAGAAGATTCTCATATAGTCAAATTTCTTATATTCTCTACTGATGACCCATATAGGCCAAACTGGGGTAGCTTACCAAACATTGATATGGATTCCACCCAAATAAATGGAAATATAGATATACCAGGATCATCATGTCCAAATAAATATGTTTAATTGGTCCAGGATTGGTTGAATAGAAATATTGTATTATTTTTAACATAGTGGAACTCTATGTTGAGGGTGATTTTCTAAAGGGGTAATGAGATTCTCTGCTTGAAAATTTTAATTAGTGGAAATATTTCCATTGAGTAATTTAGCATTGAGACTTTTAAACTCATTCTTATCTTCTACATAATGTGAAATGATTTCTCCTATTGTAGGAGACTGAATTTACTCCTGTAATTGGTAGGATACAGAAACACTCATTCCCTTTTTTATGGATCAATAATTCAGATACAATTAAGGATTCATGGGAGCCCCAAAATTCAAGGTTCTCCTCGGGTTATGAGTATGAACAACATCTTATAATTTTTGGTTGTTGATATTCTTTTAGATATAGATCACATCAGTACACTCTTATGAGTCAAAATAATGTTTTGAATCATCATTTGGGTCAATCTTGATGAAATTCACTAATGCCCAATTTATTTTTGGGGTCAATTCCTAATCAGAATGATAGAGATATTGGAAATCATTTCCATAATGGGTAATATTACAATTCTCCTTTATCTATCCTTTCATGGTAGGCCATTTCAACATAATGTCGTTATGATGTTTTTCCTTCTCCATGAAAAGATCCCCTAAAAATATTTTACAAATGGTGATCCTAATAAAGTATAAATAAATACTTATTGAGTATATATTTAAATAGATATATAGAACATGCAATAGGAGACACTATATGCGTCTTTATTTTTGTGTTTCACTCATTATATAGAGGAATTCAATTATTGGGGGAGACAAACTCTATGTTATAAATACTGCAATAGATTCTCGTGAATTCTAAAATGGTTATTCTACTATAAATTCATGGATTAACTAAGCATTAGATGATCCTCATGGTGATGGTAGTTGAAAAATCCCCCAATCCCTAGGGTTGGAATTATTACTGTATTACTTATACAATAGCCACTACACCTTCCCTTATAATTTTGTAGGCCTTATTCCAAGTGTGTGTGGGGTGAAGTCCACATCATTGATTATTATAAACAAGATATTGAATGTAGTTTATAAGATAAGGGTCAGGTGTTTCTTGGATTGAATAAATGTTTAAACATTTCAATGGCCAGAAGCAGGATTCTATTGATGCCTCATTCCCACTATTATTTCTGTTTCATTGATTAAGAGATAATAATATCCAATTAAATAGGATGGATAACATGTGTAGGGATTCTTCTTAGAACATAGCTTGAGGAAATTAAATTTCATTACATATTTCTTGGTGGAATCAGTTGGATTGAGATCATAATGAAATACAGTTATCCTTGTTCACCTCATCATCTAATATATAAGTTAGTGGAGGTTTCCATAATAATATTATGTAAATTCATCATATAATTAATATATGGACATTCAAGATATCTACAATTAATATCTAATTTCTAATTTCATGTAACTAAATGTGAGGATAGTTTGATTTGATGGAAGATATCTCTTATGTTTGAGATATTGTTTTCATATTCCATGTATAACCTAGGATTCATCATTAGATGGTGGTGAGTCATCCATAAATTAAAACGAAGATAGAGTATAAATTCTTCCATAAATTTAGTTTTAATTTTTTTTGAGAGTTTTTTATGGTCTATAACATTTCCTATATATTATCCTTAGATAAATCTTTCCTCATAACCACAATTTTCTCTTCATCATTGGTGAGAGATTCTACTTCTTAATCTAACAAGTTTTGAAATTTCTTGGAAACCTTATTAAAATGAGAAATTATAATTGGAATACAATCTAATGTATTGAAGTATGAGAAATCTAGAGGTAGTAGGGATAATGATCACTGACTTATACTATCTTCTCGTCAATAAATGATATATCTCATCAATGATATGGTATTTTGTGCAACTAGACTGTAACAACCCATTTTTTTAAAATAAATATAATATTGAAAGAATGAATCACTGAGTCTCTACAAAACACCACTTTGTAATAACCTATCTAGTAAAGAAAATTTTACCACTTTATGTTGGGAATTTCAAAAATCTGACATACATGGTTGCATTCAGTAAGATATTTAGATTCTAATTAGAGAAACTTAAAGTTTGGGGAATAGTAAAATACCCTTACGAATAGTAATATGAATAGTAATAGGACCCTTATGAATAGTAAAAAATTATTATTTTTATTATATTCTGGTTATAAGATAATTAGATCTTTATTAATATTCTAATGGTATATAAAATGAATTATAGTTTTAAATTTTATATTTTCGAATAAATTAAGATTTTATTTAAAATTTAAAATAATCAACTTTATAAAATTATAATCAAAAAATGGAGTTCATTTTTGAATTTTATGCACTGGAAAATGGTTATACTAAATTTTTGGAATTTTTCTGAAATACTCTAATTTTTTAAGATTAGTAAAATATAGTAATTTACCATATATATACATTATTAGTTAATTTCACTATTCCTATAATTATGGAAAATGTAATCACACATGGATAGAACTCACTTCCACTTATTACTATTATGGGTATTTTGAATCAACACTATTTTTGTCTTGGGGGAAATAATAAAATAATGAATAAGATATTCACAAATCACCCCTCTCATCCACTATAACCCCCCCCCCCCCTCACTCCCTCTTCTCTTAAATCCTATAAAGCCTTGTTCCATGTATAAATTATACTCAAATATCCTCCCAATATTTCCCCCATTTCCATCAGCCCTTGGTCTCATAAAAAGACCAAAACCTATACCCAAAAGAGGCTCTCAATGAAGATAACATCAAGAGGTAAATTCCGCTTCCCATTTCATTTATTTCAAGTTCCATTATTTTATATTTCTTTCATCACCTATCCTTATCTAAATATTATGACAACTACATTAAATTAAATGTATTATAATTTTGTTGTGATAATGTAATAATTCATGATCATTTATCCTTTCCCCTTCTTTTACACTATAAATGAAAACACCATATGAGATGTGTTAATTTATCACATTCAAGGATGAAGGGCTTTCAATTTCTATTAACATATTCAATTTTGGTCATGAAATCATTATTATGGTGGAACTATATTATTATATAGGTATTATATCCTATTTAAGGTTATGTAATGTTTTTTATAGAAGGTATTAATTATTGATCAAAATGTGTTCGTTGTGACCAAAAATCACCAAATTACCCAAACAATTGTCATTAAAGCTTTATATAATGATTCATCTTCACTAAAAATAACCAAATGAATTTTATTACTATGTAATATTCTTGATGTCAAAAAATAACATATAACTTAAATTCTGGACAAACATTCTCATTCTACATTTTTATACATGCATTAATATAAGTAATCCAATCATGAAATTCAAGGAAGAAAACACTCTCAAACAATGAAATAGAATTGTGTAACCCATAAAAAGGCCATGAATGACCCTAATAAGGTAATAATAAATAAATTACATGTTGATAAGGTTCTGGAATCCTTAATTTATGAACCTAATTTTTATTATTGAGGTCATTAAAATCAATTTAGGAACACCTTCGGTCTTAAGATAAGGGTTTTCTACACGAACAACCATTCTCATTCGGGTTAGTCCTATTCTCTACATACATAAAATAAATTATTATTTATTCATATGTACTACTCATAATTATATGTGAATGTTCTATATATGGGTTCTAACTAGAATCCTACCTTCATTTTTGGGTAATTATATGTTTTAAAAGGATCTTTCAAAAACATCTTATTGAAATTCAAGCCCTATTTATGGGAATTTCACAAATACATACTTATTTTCAAGGTAAATCCATAATATATTCATAGAAACCACTGTATTTATAAAATATCTCATTGTATTATGAAAATACTATCTGTTTCCGAAGCTTTCGTCGGGGAGCGCACATCCATCTATGGTGGACCCACATCTGTTGCCCGTATTCCCGCATTCCAAAGGTGTGCGACATCCGTTCCTTACTCAGAGAAGTTTTCTCCTTAATTGAAATGAGATGATGGGATATCGGTTCTTCCTTCCATGTTTTCCTCCTTAGAACTCGTCACCTTGTCCGGGTCTCCCTTAATGATTAATTCATGGTTCTTGAATCTCGTTCTCAGTGCCATATCTTTGTAGACGTCTGTTAATTAAACTAATTCCTTCAGGACATTCCATGGGGTCTTGACATGGTAGCAACCTTTGGTCGGATTAGATGACAACATCAGGCATGTCGGGGCATCTCTGGATGCGTGGACATTGGGGAATCTATATTATTCCTCGTAAGAGGGCATCATAAGGGTGAAGAACCAGAGGCATCCCACGTTAGTCGTGGGGTATCTTGTTCCATAGGCATGTATCTGAGGTTTTCCTCAACTTCCCATGTTTAACACCAAGTATGCTGCAATTTTAACATCTAGGAGAGATAGTTCGCCAAAGGCAGGTCTTCCAAGGTTTTCCTCAGGCATATCATGTTTAACACAATGTAGGTCGTGAGTATAATGTCTTATGGAGAAGGAATGAGGGTGATCAGAATGTCCCATATAAATGGATCAGAGGTGATCTGTCCCATAGGGGGGAGATGTCACACCGTGAAAGCTGATCTGGACACCACTGAGGGAAGATCAGGGTGGGTGCACCCCAGAATTCATGACACCAAGGTTTACTATTGGCTAGGATTGAACCTCAGGGATGTTTCCAATGTACCATATGAAGACGATAGAGATCAAAACCCACTTAGTTCGAAGGGGTGATGAATTGGGGTGTACGCAGAGGACAACAACACAAATACATGATGGAGCTTACGCATGGATATCGGCCCAAGTACTGCTAGGAGTAGCGAAGAGGTGGAGGACATAATCCCACTGGTATGTGGCGGCCCGGGTGAGAATCAGGATGGATGATGGAGAGTTGAATGGAGTGGAGGGAGAATGAGATGATACTGTAGTGATGGTAATGGTAGTGGTGTCTTCAACCGTGAAGAGACTTCCTACATATCTTTGTGGCATGGAATCAATTTCTGAGTAGTTCGGTGGGACGATTGGACACCTGAGGAGGCGGCCAGTTAGAATAGATGCATGGATGGGATCTAAAAAAAGTAGAACCTCCGGGTGTGGCATGATCCTCCAAGAACACATGGGATCATGGGATAGATCAGGATGAGGCTCGGGTGTTGGGCTTGAACTTCATGGAGGCTTCCTACGTATCCCATTGGCAGGGAATCAAAGTTCGTGTAGTTCATATGATGATGTCCTACCATCGATTGGGGACTTCAACAGCTTACTACTGAATGAGATTCACAATGGCTTACTGCTAACTGGGGGAACAACGGCTTACCACTCATTGAGGTCCACAGTTTAACGACATGCAATAGGGGGTGAATCAACGTGAAAGAGGACCTATGGTCCTGATAGATGGTGGGCTTGAACCTCAGGAGGGATTCCAACGTACCTCGCCTTGGTAATGATCAAAGACCACCTAGTTCAGTTGGTGGGAACCAATGTCAAGGTGTTCGGAACCAATGGGGTGTTGCTCTTGAACCTCAGGGATGCTTCTTACATACCTCATCATGGCAATGATCAAAGACCACGTAGTTCAGGTATGGTGTTTGGGGATTACACTATAGGCTGCCCAATGTGTTGGTGAAACGATGTGAAGATGCTCGGAATGACTGGGTGTTGGGATTGAACCTCGTGGAGGCTTCCTACGTACCTTTCCTTGGAAAGGATCAAAGTCCACATAGTTCAAGATGGGTGTGGGGCTTACTCTCCAGGGTGCCAAAGGTGTTGCTGAACCGACATGAAGGGGGTCTGAGCGACAAATGGGTGGTGGGCTTGAACCTCATGGAGGATTCCTATGTACCTTTACTTTTCGAGGATCAAATACCTCATAGTTCAGGTTGGTGATTGGGGATTACACTCTAGGCTGCCCGGAGAAGATTTCATGGTCGATGCTTACTACTCTAAGCCCACGTGAGTCGTGCTCGGTGTGAGAAACAAGAGGTAGCAAGGACATGACGATCGTAGCGCAAAGTTGTATCCATGAAGAGTGGTGAATGGGGATTAGAAAGTAAGTTGCCCAGGTGTTGTTATCGATTGACAACGGTGGATGGGGCTTACGCAATGGAGTTGCCCCTATGCCACTATGGAGCGGCAATAGTGAATGAGGATTATGCAAGGAAGTTTCCCAGGTGCCACTATGGAGCAGCAATAGTGGATGGGTCTTATGCAAGGAAGCTTCCCGGGTGATGCTATGGTGCAGAAATGGTGCATGGGGATTATGCAATGAAGGTGAATGTGTGCCTCTATAGAGGGGAAAAGGTGGATGGGGCTTACGCACGAAAGAGGCACGGGTGCTGCTGTGGAGCGGCAATGGTGCATGGGTCTTATGAAAGGAAGCTGCCCGTGTATCACTTTTAAGTGGCAATGGTGAATGGGGCATACGCAAAGGAGCTGCCCATTTGCCGCTATGGAGCAGTAATGGTGAATGGGGCTTGCGCAAGGGAGTTACCCGGGTGCCGCTATTGAGCAGAAATGGTGAAAGGGGCTTACGCAAAGAAGATGACAGTATTCCATTTTAGAGTGGCAATGGTGAATGGGGCTTACGCAAGGAAGCCGACCGGGTGCCACTATGGAGCGACAATAGTGAATGGGTCTTATGCATGGAAGCTGCCCATAATGTCTTCCTCATGTCTGGTCATAAGGGCATCCCAACTCACTGGTGAGTTGAGGCATATGATTGCAGCCTACACCTATGCGCTAGTGCACAAGCTGGATAATGCCAAGGGGCGTTGGAATCTGTCTGAACAAAGGGATATGAAATGTGTGAATCACATGCCCGATATTCGAAATGCAATTAGGGTGGTGTGGAAATAGAGGATAACTATTGATCATGTTCGAAACACAGAATCCATATCGTGTTAGCCTAAAATGGGGAAAAACAAATGAGGGTCGACTGGTGACCGTGTTCAAAACACAGGACTTAACTCAATGTGTCATCCAAAGTCTTCCGGGGTGTTGGCCTAGGATGGTAGGTGAGCTGAGTCGGCATGGGACCATGCTGTCAGGGGGTCCCTACAGACATGAAAGAGGATGAAGATCTGAATTAAGGACACACAAAGTGTGAGGTAGAGTGATAGAGTGTTCGAATAGATTCTGACATTCTTGAATGTATGCCAATCTAATCATGGCATTAGGCATATTATGCTTGAGGAAAAAGGCATCTCTTGTTTAGAGCAAGATGCATCCTATGTTTGGAACATAGGGTGTACTACAGTTTATAGTCAAGTTGAAAGAACTATTGAAATATCATGATTTGGAGCATAAGGGATCTCCTATTTGGATCAAGAGGCATCCTATGTTCGGAACATAGGGAGTACTAGAGTTTATAGTCATGTAGATAGGACTATTTTCCCTTGGGAACATAGAAATGGATGGTGTTGGGACTTATGCAAGGGTGGACCTTTCTGGTTCAACCTGGCATAGGAGTCAGGTGATGGGGTTTGGATGAGTTGATTGGGGAATGGTTGGACTCAAGGTACTTGGGGGGGATTGAGGATGAGAATCTCAACTCACGACATAAGAAACAGACAAAGAGGAATATCTCGACTCAAGGTGTTTCATGGTGTGCAGTGGAGTATCTCAAATCATGGAATTTCATAGGTGGATGGTGGGTGTGAATAAGGGTGCAATGGAAAATGCTGATGTTGCAGACCGAAATTTTCACGGTGTGACTCTCCATTTTTCATAGAAATGGGTCTCGTGGAGCATGGTGTCTCGCAGAGCATGGACTCACGAAGCATTGACTCAAGGAGCAGCTTCACGAAGGAAGCTCCTCACAGAGCATGTACTGATAGAGAAACGACGCAAAGGAAGCTGCTCATGGAGCATGGACTCACAGAGCAGCAACACAAAGGTAGCTGCTCGCAGAGCATGGGCGCGCGGAGCCGTTTCGTGAAGGAAAGCGGAGCTCTGGAATCATGGGCTCGTGGAGCTGCTTCGTGAAGGAAAGCAGAGCTCTGCGAACCGGGAGATCGGCTGCCCATGGGGTGGAGTAGCTGTATGGCGAAGGGGGGTGAGTTTGGTATTTACTGGGGAGAGGTGCCACGAAGCAGAGCTTTTTCGGCGTGAAGACAGATCTTGCTCCGTGGCAAATCACGAACATCAAATGTGGTCATGGAGCATTAACTCCTCCTTTCTCTGCAGTGGCTCACGAATGTCAAAACCGAGAAAATGTAGTGTTACCACTTTCTCGAACCGCGGCAGATCATGAACGTAAAAACAGCTCACGGAGCGTTACCACCTCCTTGCTCCATGGCGGTGCTCCGCGATCATGGAGGGAGCTTTGTGAATGGGCTTTGAGAACCAGTTTTCCAACTCAACTTTAAATGTACATAACTCCTAATTCATAACTTCGTTCGGGCTCTACGACCTATCAAATTGAAGCTTACGAAACAGGTTATGCTCTTGGATCATTTATGGGCACATTTAGAAAATTTTTGGGAAACATTTTCCTGTGTCAACACTATATTAATCCATTTCTATTTCTATAAAAACACTATTCAAAAATTACACTTCTTTTCAAAGTAAAATTGTATTTATCCCAAGAATTACTCGATGATTTAGTAAGAGTATTTTCATCTGTTTAAATACTCTGGTTGATTTGTATGTATTATTGGGACTAGTCTTTTATGATATCAAATAAAATATTATATTTAATGGTTTATTATAAGTTTTAATATGGATGTGCAATCTTAAAATCCTTCACCAATTTACTCCAAATGGTTAGTGTTTATGCTTAATGTTCGGAGAAAGTTATTTACATTTCATATGTTAGTTTAAATATGAATGTATAAGTTTAAACCTATTAATATGATGAATTCATTGGTCTTAGTATGTGATGTATGGTGCGTAATATAACCCCTCGATGCATCGGTATGTCTCATGAAAGAAATAGATACCAACATGGCTGAGGCCTGGCCCATTTTTAGATATGGTTTTCGTCGAGGCCTTAATCAATTTTACAATTATTGGATAAGGCATTGAAGATATGTTTTAGAATGTCTAGAATCTTCATTTTAATTATTATGACGCTAGAAATTCAAAGTTCTCGAGGTAATTATTCTAGTAGAATACCCATGATTATGTTTTATTATGGAAATATTTTTCTCAACTCATATTCCTTTTATATTATGTTCAACATTATTTTTAAAGTCATGTGTTTTAAATTTTTCACCATTCCTAATGTTTATGTTTATGATATCTTCTACTGTATTTCTTACCCTTACTGGGCATCTGAGATCAGCCCTTCTTATGTTCCATTTTCCATGGACATGAAGAGCTATATTATGATTGACATGGAGGGATAATCTTAGAGTGTTGGATGTTCCCAATGGAACTTTTATGATGTTTTTCATTTGAAGTTATAATATTGAAATTATGTATGTATCTAGATTTCAAAATCTACTAAAATATTTGTTCTTTAAGGATACTAATTTTTTGTAATCATGCCAATATAATGTAATGAAAAACCAGCTCTAGGGAACATGTGTCTAGTATTTACATGGATATAGCCTCTTTAATGAATATCACTATGATGGATTTCATAGAGTATATTTGGTATGGGGAAGAACTTATTGCCTAATTGATATGTCATTATTGATAGGGCCTTCTCAATTAACACCATTATGGGGATGATTCCATTATAACACAATGTTTGGATGTATAGAGGATTTCAAAAACACATTCCATAAGGAGGACATTTGGGGTGACAATGCATGAAAAAAAGTGTAGGAAATTCATTCTTAGTAATCATTTGGACATGAGGAAAAAATTTATATCTCCCACCATATGACAATTTCCCTTGATTGGTTACGATATTACCATAGGTGGGAACATCATACTAGGCATTTTAGAGAGGAACTAAAGATTTGTTGACAATAATATGGAAGGGAGGAACATAGTAATTATATAACATTTCTTATCTTTATAATGATTCAAATGATTATTGGGATATATTAGAAATATTTTTTTCAGGACACAAGAGAACCAGAATTGATCCGGGCCATGATTTGATCATGTTCGTGTACTTTAGGCTTCCCCAGGTGAGGTATCCTCTTGGATTCTATTTATTGGGAATAATAGGTTGTTTTATGTTCGTAATTACCATAAGGTGTGGGATACCTTAGTGGACAATCCTGTGTTTCTATTAAAATATACTAATGAAATTTTATATCATTGTTAGAAATATAGACATTTTCTGAAGTGGATGCTAAAATTTAACAATGAACTCCAATTGGAACATAGATGTGTTCCTGATCTTCTTTATCATTATTTACAAGAATAATCCCAAAAACCCCAAGAATGGGGAATGTAATATGTTACTACTATTGAGTATCCCTAGAAGCATATTTATGTGATATCTATGTGGAAGAGGTAATTAATATGTCCATGCCCCTACTAATCCTCAAGATAAACTTGTGGTGGACTTCTTGAACAACTGCCAATATATGCTAATATACAAAAACTATGGGATGGGATATGAGCCTAGCATTTGATTGCATATTTAATATGATGAAAATATTCTATAATAGGAGAATAAATGTGGGATAATTCATCAATGTGAGTGTGGATATATATAATCCCTTAAATTTCCACCAATATCCACTAGGGTATACTGGTAGGCTCTATATACAGGAGATGGAATATGTCTATTCCCCTAAATATCATCAGGATATGTTTTCATACTTATTCAAATGTTTTCAGTGTCTATTGGAAACCTGGATGAGTAGGGTAAATAAAATATTTCCTCCCCTAATAGAAATTGAGATGTGCCAACATGATTCTTCTTATGTTTCTAGGATATATTGGCATACATGTCAGGTTTGAATACGTATATATTTATTCTTGTTGCTTTCCAAAAATGAATATTAGAAGAATTGTCCCGTAAAAGTTTGGATATAGACCCACTCCAAATTATTTGTATCCAACTACCCCTGGATAGAGCACCTAGAATCTCTTGTCTTGAGGACTATAGTGGGAACCTCCCATGTTTAATCTTCAGTAAGTTTTAAAGGGGTTTATTTCACATGACACAGATGATGATGGTTGTAGAAAAGAGTCCTCCTTTATGACTTTGAAAAAAATTAGGCTTTTTTCATCTTCCTGATATTCCTCTCTAATATAATAGAGGATCTTTTTATTATTATTTAGGTATATGCTCATAATGTTGTCCATAGAGGTGATTCGTGTCACCTAATGTTTCACAACCTAACAATGAATGGATGGTTAGTGGGTATTCATATAAGGGAGGGCTTAATGTGTGACCTTCTATGATGGGATAGTACCATTTAAATGGTATTAACAAACAAAAATGTTTGTTACATTTCATTGGAGATGTTGTGTCACTTTCAACACCTTCTAGATTTATGTGGCTCCATATTTTTAATTCTTTGAGGCATATGTTTTCTTGATGAGGAAATTCCATCAATATGGACTGAATTGATTTCTCATGTTTTTGAAAATAAAAAAAAACATGAAGAAGAATACATTTCAATATGGAATCATAAGTAATAAAAGAATGTTCAACCAATTTCATTCATAGTAAAAGGGTTCACATCAGAGTTACAATTTCTCTTTCTGATGAGATACTGTAATGGATCCCACATCTATGATGGTTTTACTTAAATCATTATTGTGGCCTTCAATCCAAAGAAAATTGTTTTCATAGGTTTTTATCTAGTGGAACATAAAACTTTTTGTTTGTTGAGAGGTTGGGAGTTCAATGTAATCGCACCCTTTTTAGGGTATGTTTTCCAACTATTACATTCACTTATAGATTTATGTCATATACTTTAATACTTAATATTTCTTAGTGATGGACTAGTTACCGCTTTGATATATGTTTTTATTATACTTGTATTGATGTGAATATTTATATGCATTAATGGTTATCTATCATTTTTCATTACTAATTATTAATGATTAATTTTGCGGTACTATGGTGTAAAGTTGTATAGTTGGAAAATTTATAGTTTATCATTATACATAGAGGCATTATGTTTTTATAGAGTTTGGATCAAGCCAATGAAAATGGATTCTAATATATTTTTTTGAAAGGAATCAGAAGCCATTTAATTTTTTACCACTTAATAGGACACACTATACCATTCACATGAATTTGAAGAGGATTAATCCATGCAGTTTAGTGTCATTTAGTAAGGATTATTAGGTGAGTGATACCTATAAATGGGGGTGTGGGGATACAGATGAACAAACATTTATAGTTTAACTAAAAGGGAACATGGACCAATAATGTAATTATTTATCCACCAGGAAAATGGATTTTTTAGGTTTGGGATTGATTCAAATATCAATAATATAGACCGAATAGTGGAATTTTGTTCAATCTGGAATGTAGGATAATGATAGTGATATTAAAATAACTATAAATAATATACCCCTCTATGTGGGGAATTATTTTATCAAGAATATGGACCAATGAGTAATGCTAAAATGGATTATATCCCCAAGGAAATCCACCATTGATCTCTCAAAGGATACATCATTGTGAGGAAAGATGTTAATGGATTTTTGAGGAACACGGCCTACTTATAAGGGATAGTAAAGATTGAAGATGTTTGGTTTAGACCTATAGGATGTTTCCAACATATCCTTTTCAAAAATACTCAATACCCAAGTACTTTCATGTTCATAGTATAAGCTCATGTGATAGATTATATCCATGATGTTTAATGATATGTAGTAAGTATGTTTTCATGTTGTTTTAATCGATGGGGATAAGATATTAATCAGCTAGTTAAAGATCATGTTATGGGGAAGATTGTCTCATTGAGGTTGTGAAGACTGTGGATTGAGTGGGGATTGTGCATATGAGGCTTCCCTAGATTGCCTAAAACATTGTCTGAATTAGGATAAGGAATTAAGGATTTGTTCATACACCATGTTGGAATATAATAATCTTTTTTCATTCTGGTTGATTGGGAGGGAGTTTCAAATATGAGTTCTCCTACTCATAGAACAATACGAGTATATTCATGTCTTATGATATCAATGGATGCCTCCATTTCTGAATTGTCTGTTTCATCCACCAAACACCTGAGCCAATCAAATTTGGGTTGTGGTTTTCTATATTAGATTGAGTGACCCTATGATGGCCTCATCGATGTCCCTATGTTGGGGACCCTTATTCTCAAGGGGATACATGAATATAATTTCCATGTTGGAGCTATCAGTTAGGGAGTGCTTGTAGGAGATACTTTCCATTAAGGTAATGCATGATCAATGGAAGGAAACTCCTGTGTTTCTAATAATTGATCGTGCATATCTAGTCGTTTTGGGGATGATTTAATTTATCATTTTGGGGGTATGAATTTGGTGAGATAAATCCATAGTGGTCTTTGGGATTAATGTGATGTGAGTAGATGACCTAAGAAACGGTATGATACATGGGATTCCCAACGCAACAGTTTTTCATTGATGAATCATGTACTAAGTGAAAAATCATTATCATGGGAAGAGAGGGGACATATTTGAGCACCTCCGTATTGGGGAAGATATATCATGTGGAAGACTTTGAAGGTAATGTGGGACCACATAAGGAATCCATAGAAGGAATCATCATTCTATAGTCCAACATGATAAGGAATTATGTTTACATACTAGGCCTACATGAGTGGAAACTACAATGTTATCTTGGGTATGGGATTCGATTGATGTAATTATCATGTTACTACAAGATGCTATTATCAAGGGAATGTGTGACTCTTTTACCACGCAGTCATGTGATATTCCCACCTTCATCGCATGAATTATATAGTTCTTATGCATTAGTATAGTGACCATAGGTTTTTATACATATATATTACATCTTAGTATATGATTTTTTTTTCATTTTACATAAACATATCTGAGGACTATAAAGGGTATGTGTCTTTAGAAACCATGGATACATAAAAACTGGTTGAGAATTAAACTACATCATCTACCACAATGTTCATCATAACTATAACCCATCTTAGTCATATTATACATAATACATTTCTTCACAATCTGGAGAAATGAAACATAAGAAATGGTGATTTTAGATTCTCAATACGGGTAAATAATGTAGATACCAACATAACATGAGCATAAGGGTATGAGAACATGAGAATAACTTTATAAAATTTTACCCTTCATATTATAGATCATAAAATTGAGTAATGGAATAAATCTTGGTAGTTATTAAGATATAAATCATTAAGGAATCAAAAAACTGAATAAATTAGATTGTAAAATTAGAATTTATTTTTTAAATACACATATTCATAGAAAATAATTTCTATAGTAATTAAGTATAATTTTAAATACTATCATTATTGATTGGGTTTACTACCAAATATATAATAGTAGTCAATGTTAACTCCTAAGACTATAATAGTGTATTTGGTTGACTCCTAAAACCTTCATAGTAGTCTAGGATCACTCCCATAACTATCATATTGGATAAATTACCTTGCTGAACTAGGTTTAGTCCCCATACCAATTCTATTTATCTCATTATATATGAATATTTTCCTAATGCATTGGAGGTAAATATAATTATCACCTATCCCATAATGAGAAACAAATATATTTGTTCCTCTAGATCATAAAACATTGGTCATATTGAAACCCATCAAAATAATTAGGTTCCATATACATTTCATTAATTTATAACCCATGGAAGAGAGTCAAGTTTCATAAACATTTCATTATAGCATAACACATGGAAATGAAATTGGATTCAATATCATTTCTTCATTTAATAATAGAATAAAATATAGAAAATAAATAGGTTTTATAAATATTTTTTCTTTATAAACATAAAACATCAAAATAATCAATATTGATGGTATCATTGCATAATATTCCCAAAAATTCTTAATTTACAGAATATGAATTCATCTTATATGGAAATTGATTTTCAAATATCACATGGAGCAATTCTTATAGAAAATATAACATCAAATTTGAAATCACTTCATCAAAATTTAAAAAAATAGAAAATATTTAATATGCATATTCTTTGAAAATAACCTTTGAATCTTGTAATAGAAACATTAAATCATTGGGTTGGCATGCTGGTGGGAAATACCATTTATGACATACACATTAAAAAAATACTCATTTTATATTTTTTTCTTAAAATACAATACGTCCTTATTAGGAAAATTAAATAAAGATTAAATTTTTTAAATAATATAATAATTTTTGATACAGTCATTGAAGATTATTAAAATTTTTCATTAAATCATTTTTAGAAAGCCTGTACATGGATTAAAAGGTATTATTGATTTATGATTATAATTATAACGGTTTTCTCTAAAATCATTTATTTTGAACCATGAGTACATAATGAGGGTAAAATGATGGGAAAAGATGTAATTTCATGGAATAAGCATAGGAAAATAAAATGAAATTGTTTCTTGTATTATAGATTGAAATATTTCACCATTCAATGAATCTTCATAACAACCCTAATAAATAAAAAGATTATAACATAAAACCCTTACTACATTGGTAACGTATGAATCATAAAACCCATAAATGGAATAAAATTAGATGAATATTTATATTCCAAAAATTTAATGATAATAATCATAAAATTCATTCATTTTCAGTATATACACCACCCGAAAGAAAAAAGTTATGAATATTGCATTTGTATCATGAATATGAAAGTGATACGAAAACCCCATACCTCAAGTCTCGACATTGTTCATGCATATTCAAACCACCTATATAATGAATATAGGTTTATTTTAAATATGTTACATAATAAATATCATATATATTATACTATATATGATTTACTTATGACCTTTAATTACACATTTGTTAATAAATTTTGGTTAAAAATCATGTTTCGGGTAATAACTGATTGGTTTTTCAAGTATGTTTTGGTTTTGTATATTTTTGTCATTCCACATTGATCATTATTATATCATAGGAAAAATATTATCTATGATATAAAAATAATATATATTTATTATATATTTATTTATAATTGTCAATAATATAAAGAGACAAAGAATTTATAACATCGTTCATGTAGATGGTAGGTCGTATGTACACGCGAATGTAGTTTCTATTTTCTCGATGAATGGAAAAAAATAATGGTAAAAATAAAGTCAACATTATGGAATTATTTTTATATCATATATAGTTATTTAATCTCTTTTTATTACCATCTAGGTCTAAATAAAATTTAAAATTAATCACACCTCCTTGTGAAGGAGGTAGTCCAAAAGTATGCCCGAGTGATGTTATCATTTTATGATGGATTGGATGTTAAGAAGATATATGTGATATTACAATTATAGGAGTATAAACATTTCATACATATCATATATATTTATGAAATCCTTCATTATCTGAACACTTTAGAGGTGGTGATAGAAACTGAATTACAACAGTTCACGAGGCACTAATCCACCGAACACACGATTGATAGTTTAATTTAACATTTTATGGAATAGTAGATTAATGTAGGTTATTAATTTAATATAATAGCATAAAATTATTTTTGTGGAACTAATTTTATTATATCATCACATTATAAGAATATTTGAATCAAGTCGTGGAAGAAATATAATAAAAATACTCAGTTAAGAACTATACCACTTCTTCAGACTGCCTCTTAAGGTTAGCACCAAAATCATTATTAAGAATGTTTAATAATAAATATAACAAATCTTGGATTTATTAAAGGAATAAGAATTATTTTTTTGGTAGTTATTGTATGAAAAAAAATTATTTGTAAGGGTGAGGTGGATATGAGAGGGGGTTCCCTTTTGAATGTGGGGGAGAGGACACACTTGGAATTTCTTGAAATAAAATGATATACCCACAGTTTAAACATGTAAAATTCTCTAAAATTGATCTGTATCTTAAATTATATGAAATACAATAGAAATATGTCCATAAAATAGTAATTAGATAAGTGTTTTTGTCATTTCATCCCTTATCATTTTAGTTTATTCTTCAAGTATACTTGGATTAACATTAACCACGATAATTAATTTTTACTATTTAAAAAATTCATTATTTCCAAATAATAAAATTTATTTATTATGTAATATTAATTATTCTAATTAAAAATATGGAATATATTTTCCCAAATTAAATTCATAGAAATATTATAAATAAATTTAAAATTAATCCTTTAATCGCTACGAAAAATTGTTTTCCAATGAAATTGTTTTCAAAAGTATAAATTTATTTGTATAAAAATTCATCATGAAAAGGGTTCGAATAAAATTAATGGAATTAATTATAATATAGGTGAAATAATTTTAGTTTAAAAAATTTTCATAAAAATTATGTAACTTTGAAAATTCTTTAAATGAGAAGGTAATTGTCAATTATAATTTGTAAGATTCACTCTCCATTGAGAAAATTAATATTTTCACGAAATTATAAATAATGACAACAAATAAAGTACTAAAATAAACATTTCAAAAATGAAGTTTATTTTTAAAAATAAATTTTATAAATTTTCAAAAAATTAATTTTATTTTTTAGCCACAAGAAATTAATGTGAACCATGTTTTAAAAAAATATATTTTTAAAGCATATAATGACTTTTCAAAAATTAATTACATATTTTTAATTGTGTTATATTTACCTAAAACATTAATATTTAATTTTAAAGAAAAAATGATTCCTATTCATCTAATCATGTTTAAAGTCTTGGTTATTATTTTCTTATTTAAATTCTGACAATAATAATATACAGTGGTTTGTTAAATTTCAGTGTTTCATGTAACATAATTCATCTACGAAATAAAATTTATTTTAGAAAAATCATAAAATCTTAAGTTATTACATTATACCCCTTATAAAATTAATTTCTCCCTTAAAATTATGTTACTTAAAAAAATTTGGATTCATCTTCCTCATCATATCCCCATTTTTCAACATAACTTCATTGAATGTATGGTGCTTATAAATATCATAAACATGATGAGTATTATTCTTCCATAACACATTATCTCTATGATACTAGATTTACAATAGTTGTTCTTAATAGAATACATAATATTCTAGCTTTAAATCATCTATGTTTTGTACATGTGAATAATTAGGTATATACTTCCTCATCAGAGATACATTGAACACATCATGTACTTTAGAGAGGTTGGATGAAAGCATAGAATGATAAGAAATTTTCTCTACTTGATGATCAACAAAAAAGGTAAAAATATACATGGGATCAAATTTACTTTCTTCTTAAATATCAAAAACTTATTCAATTGAGAAATTTATTGAAAATAGTTATCTCCATATTCTAATTCCGAATAACTTCAATGATTTTCAGTATATCTTTTCTACTAAATTTGTGCTACCCTTATTTTTTGTTGAATGATTCTATCCTTCCCTACCATATTATAACCTACCTCATTTACAATAAGGATCCATCCCCAGTTTTCTGGATTCAGTTCCTTATTTCATCAAATTTGCATATAAACAAGGAATATAAATCATGAAATATTGAGTATCTAAGTATATTTGGAAACAATATACATATATAAGTTCTATATTACATCTTGAAAAGAAATACAACATAGAAATTCCTTTGAAAGCATCCATATCTCCCAGGTTACCACTAAAGTTCATTAATAAAATACTACTTCATTTCCTAGGAAAAATTAAACATAAGAAAGGGGTGAGATCAAATTCTTAGTAAGGGTAATTAATACTAGATAAGATATCAAAATCATAAACATTAAGAATGGTTAATAACTAAAAACACATGCCTTTTAAAAACTATAACACATTATGGTTGAAATAAGATATTAATAAATAATTACATAATAAAAAATCCTCATCGGTATTATACTATTCTAATAACCACAGAACTCTCAATACTAGTTTCATAATTATGGAATTAAAAATTTGGGGCATCATAACTATACAGCAAGGCCTCATACCAATGCCATAAATATCCATTTTCTCATGCCCTTGTGCCAAGACCATAGTTTGTCTCATGAGACCTTCCGATGAACCGAGGGGATATATCAGGCCCCAACTGACACTTACTAAGTCCAATTAATTCCTCATATGAATGGGGATAAACATAAAAACCAATACATTCATATTTAAACTAACATATGAAATGTAAATAACATTCCTCAAACATTAAGCATAAAAACAAATCATTCAGACTAAATTGGTGACTATTTTTAAGGTATCACATCCATAGTCAAAAAATCATATACCATTAAAGTTAATATTTAAGATGATATGATAAAAAATTAATCCTAATAATACATAAGAATAAAAAAGATTGTTGAAACATATTAATATACTCTTATAAAATCATCACGTAATTCTAGAGATAAATACTCTTTTATATGGAAAATAATAGATCTTTTGGAAAAATAATTTTATAAAACCATAAGTGAAGTAAGGATTTGTTTTCATTATAATATGAATGATTTTAGAAAGATAATTTTCCTTGAAAACATATTATAGAGTTCCCTCGAAAATAGGTAAGAATATGAAAAATTCCACTAATGCAGGGCTTGTATTTCGGGCCATTTTTTTTTGAAAAATCCTTATAAAACCCCTAATTCCCCATAAATTAAAGTATAATTCTATTTATTAAACATATATATAACATTAAAATTGAATTTATGAGGGTTAAATGTGAATAAATAATAATTTTGTTAGGTTGAGTATAGAATAAGATTAACCTGAATGTAAATGGAGATTCTTATAGAAAACCCTTACGTTAAGTCCGTAGGTGTTCCTCACTTGATCTTAAAGGCCTGAATAATCAAATTTTAGTTCATAAATTAATAATTCTAAAACATAAACTTCATTTAATTGATTTATTATAACCTTATTGGGTTCATTATTTTCTATTTGATAGGTTTAGAGATTAAATTTCTTTGTTTGGGAGTGTTTTCTTCCTTGAGTTTCAGGATCAGTTCACTTATGTTCATGTATGGATAAACATATAGAATGGTAATGGATTTCCATAATATAAGTTGTATGTTATTATTGAAAAATCAGAAGATTAAGTGGTCATAAAATTTCATTTGGTTATTGGGAGTGAAGATGAATCATTATATAAAACCTTAATGACAGTTGTTTTGGTTAATTGGTGGTTTTTCATCACAACAAACACATTTTAATTTATAAATTAATATAATTTGTACCAAAGGATTCCAAAACATTAAAAAATTATAATAAATATAATCTATTCAACTTCCACCATAAAAATGGTCTAATAACCAGAATTGAATATGGTAATAGAAATTCGAAACCCTTCATCCGTGAATGTGATAAATTAACACATCATGGATGGTGTTTTCATTTCTAGTATAAAATAAAGGGAAATGAGAGATGACGAAGAATTATTACTTAATCATAAAAATATTCCAATACCTGTATGGTACTTTAGTCATCAAAATATATGGAGTAATGGAGGTGAGGAAAGAAAAAAAATAACGGAAATTTAACTAAATGAAATTAAAAGAGGAATTTACCTCTTGAAGTAATCTACCTTGGGAGCCTCTTTATGGGAGATGTTTTGGCCTTATTTTTATACCATGGGATTATTTTAGGTGGGGTAGAAAATTAAAAGGATATATGGGTAGAATTTAGGCAACGTAGAAGGATTGAGAGGAGTGAAGTGAAGATGGGGTGTGGGGGAAGTTTATAGTGGAGGATAGAGGTGATTTTTGAATATCGTATTCTTTATTTTATTATTCCTCTCATGACAACCAATAGTGTGAATTCATGTGAACCATTTGTTAGAACCATGGATTTCTATGCAATAATTAGTGTATGGTTTGTGTTTGTTGTCAATCCTCAATGGAAGTTCATAATGTCTTCAAGTAAAGTGCTCATATAGTTCAACCAGACAATAGTATTGAAGGACGCGCCATTTTCCGTTGTTTTCCAAATTTTTGGGCCTGAAAATTGGTAAGTGGGAAAATGTGTGTTTGGAAAATGAACTTCCATGCAAAGTGGTAGGTGTGTTGGAATCTTGCAGGCAAGGCATGGTTCAGTATCAGATCACTGAAAAATGGAAAGGTCAGGAGCTGTACAAAATATTGGAGTGGTGCACGAAAAATATGGATTGCGTGCTAAATTGGTTTTTCACGCAATAGTGAAAGCAAATTTGTTTTGTCATGAAAAAGGATTTTCAGGATCAGAACACAGAAAAATGGAAAAGGCATGAGGTGTGCGGAAAATTAGGAGATGTGCGCAAAAAATGGTACCTACGTGAAAAAGGATTGGGCGCAGAATGAGAGTTTTTCGCGACACGGTTGGTTTTGCGCATATGGATAGGTGAGACCTATAAATAAGAGGTGACCCATCTCTTTTAGTACAGTAAAAGACTTAGAGAAGATATGAGTTCTGATGTGCATAAAAGATGCACGTAAAGGGTGTTGCACGTAAAAGTTAAAGGTGCGTGAAAGAGTAGAAGCCGTGCGTAAAATTTGATGTTGCGTGAAAAGGTGAAGCTATGCGTAAAGGTTGAGGATGCACATAAAAGTGAAATTTGCGTGTAAAGGGGGTTGTTGAATGAAATATTTTCTACATGAAAAGAAAATATTACACGCAAAAGCGAGGTCTTTTGCGCAAGGGTTGGTGTTGCGCGCAATTGTCGGGGTAACCTGGTTGTGTGTTCTGAATATCTAGTTTAGTAGTTTAGTGCTTTCAAGTTCATCAATTTAAAACATTGATGCAAGAAGAGTCTCATGCTGAATATAGGAAATGAATTCAATGAAAATATATTAAAGATTCTATCACGTCTGTAAACTAATTGGGACTTCACCAAAGGCAGTGAGCAAGGGGGAGTGAACAGGAGTGAGCCGAGGGACGCAGTGAGCTATCCCTGAACGTTTGTAAAGTCAGTTTACCTGTGAAATATTGACTGTACCCAAACATTTTTATCCACAACTAGTAAATTTTAGTGGAATTAGGTACGACCAGCAACCTGTCAGTGTATGCTCCTTGCACGTATCCCTTTAGTGGTGAAACAAGTAAAAGTGTTGTGTGGTCTCTTTTCTTGTGGTTGTTTATTTCTATTCATATCATTCTTACAGGTATAACGAGTTTCTACCACCATGGTGACAATATCCTTGTTTTTTATAGAAAATATTTGACACCCTGATTCACCCCTACCCTCTCATGGTGTCCTAGGGTCCTATACCATTATAGTAATAATTTCATGTGAGTTATAACCAAGTTTGATTACATCATCCATTATTCTAGGAATAGTTAATTTAATATATAAAGTATATATTTGGTAAATTACCATATTTTACTATTCATCAAAAAATTGTGTATTTCCAAAAAAATCCCAAAACTCACCCTAAACATTTTTCGATGGGTAAAATTCAAAAATGAACTCCATTTTTTGAAAATAATTTTCTAAATATGAGAAATTAAATTTTTAAATAAAATCATGATTTATTCAAAAAAAACCATTTTTAAACTATAATTCTTTTAATATCACATTGAATAATTAATCAAGATCTCATTATCTAATAAATTTAATATAAAAAGAAAGAATATGACTTTATATTCATAAGGTTTGTATTAATATTCATAACGGTATGTTATTATTCACCAAAAAATAAGTTTGTCTTTTCAGACTCTTAATATCTTACTGAATGCAACTGTGTATGTCAGTTTATTAAAATTAAACTCACAAAGGGGAAAAAATTATGTTTACTAGCTATGTTACAACAAAGTGGTGTATTTTTGAGACTTGGTATTTTGTGATTTTATTTATAAATCCTTGAGGTGTTACATTCTCCCATTCTTAAAAAAACATTTCCTAGTGATTATCAGAATGTTTCCTCACAAAACGATTTGGGCAGTTCTTCATCATAAGCACTTCTGGCTCCCATGTTGCCTCTTTGATTTTATGTTTTTTCGAAATTAAGTTTACCAGTCGAGTCATTCGATTCCACAACACATATTCTTTGGTATCTAGAATCTAGATACACTCTTCACAGTATGATTAATCACGTGCCAATTTTATACCTTCATAGTGATGACATGCATTCATTCTAGAATTCATATTCTCACCAATGAGATATATAACACATTATGTACTTTAGACAGGCTAGGTTCCATAGAAAAATGAAATGAAATAGCTCTAATTCTCTCAAGAATTTCAGAAGGGCCTATATACCAAGTTCTCAATTTCCCTTTCTTCCCAAATCATATAACAACCTTCCTTGGAGATACTTTTAATAAAACATGATCTCCCACTTGAAATTAAAAATCATTCCTTCGATTATCAACATATCTTTTTTGTCTGCTTTGAGCTGTTTTGATATGGCCTTGAATAGTCTTTACCTTGGTTGTTGTTTCATCCACATGTTCTGGGCCCTCTGGCTTCCTTTCACCAACTTCATCCAAACATGTTGGCATACAACATATTTTTCCTACCATGCTTCATATGGTGCCATTTGAATACTATAATAGAAACTATTATTTTATTAAAAATCTAACAAAGGTAAATACTAATCCTGCATACCTTGAATGTCAAGCGAGCATGATCTCAACATGTCTTCTTGTGTTTGCAGTGTCCTTTTTGATTTCCCATCAGTGTGAGGATGATATGTAGTACTCAAAAATAGAGGAGTATCCAAATATTTCTGAAGAGTGTTCCAGAATTTCAATGTAAATAATTGATCTTGATCAAATCCAATTGAGAGAGGTGCTCCATGAAGACTCACAAGTTCATTGATATAGATTCATGCTAGGAACTCCAATGTAAAATCCATCCTTATAATGAGGAAATGTGAATATTTTTTATGTTGATCAACAATTAACCATATTGAATTATTCTTTCATGGATTTTTCTGTAATCTAGTGAAAAAGTCCATGGCTATGTCATCCCATTACCATGTAGGAATAGTTAAAGGTTTCATGAAACCTCTAGGATGTTGTTGTTTGGCCTTCACTTGTTTACAGACTAAACATCTTGATACATAATCAGCAATTTCATTCTTCATGTTGTCCCACCAAAAATGATCCTTCAAATCACTATAAAATTTAGTTCTACCAGGATGTATAGATAAATTTGAGCTCTGGGAATCATCCAATAACTCCCTTTTTTGATTGGGTATAGAGGGAACATGTATAATCTTCCATAATTTATGAATTCCATCTTTATATACGATGTAATCCAACATCCCATTAGTCACACCATTAATTTTCTTTTGAATATTTTTATCATTAGACTTTGAAGTTTTAATCCTTTCCAACAGAGATGGCTGGGTCACCAATTGAAAAGGTAGTGATGTTTCACCTTGTCTTATAATTCCCATAACCATCCTCACTAGATCCATATACATAGGATCCTTATTAATCATTAGTTTATTGAGAATTGCATGATCCTTCATGCTCAATGAATTAGCTAACTTATTTTCCAATCATGGGTTATAGTGTTTGGAAAAATACTATTCATTGAGTAGTTAAATCCAACTCCATTGTCACATATTAGGTTCTTTCAATCATATGATATATTTCAAACTCTTATGACTTGTATATATCTCAAATTTTTCTACATATAGATAATGTATCCATATCTTCATAACAAAAATTAAATTTTCTAACATAGGGTCATGAGTAGTGTATTTTTGTTCGTAAATTTTTAGCTTCCTTGATTCATTTTTAATAACTTTATCATTCTACATAACTAAAAAACCATGTACCTTCATTTATGCATCACTATAGATCACAAAAACACCATTCCCTGATGGAAGAGTAAGGATAAAATAATTCACTAATCTCTGCTTCAATTCCTCAAAACGTTCCTCATATTTTTTTTCTATATGATCTGTCCCCTTTTACAAGTAATATTAGTCATTATGTTGGATAAACATGAAAAGTTATGAACAAAACACCGATAATAATCTTTTAAACCAATAAAACTATGTACCCATGTTATGTTCGTTGGAGTAGGAAACTATTGCATAAGATTTGTTTTCTTCAAATCAAAATATAATCCATATATAGAGACAATGTGGCCACAAAAAGAAACTGATTGAATCCAAAATTCACACTTTCGGAACATCCCAGATTATTTATTTCTTCTAAGAGTCTTTAGAATAGCGAGCAAGTGATTTTGAGGATCTGCGTTGCATTGGAATTATACCAAGATATCATCAATAAAAACCACCACAAAGTCAACAACATATTCATTGAAAACGCTATTCACTAGATACATGAAAAAAGAGTGTTCATTATTTAGTCCAAAATTCATTACTTTAAACATGTAATGCCCATACCCTGTTCAAAATACTGTTTTTGGAATTCCTTCCTTCTTTAAAAGCAACCAATGATATCCATATCAAAGTTCAATCTTCGAAAAATATTTTCCTCCATGAATTTGATCCAATAAATCATCATTGCGATGTAAGAGATACTTTTTATTTATTTTATAGCATTAACATCCCGGTTCTCAATGCATAACTTCATTGATCCATCATTCATATTAATGAAAAGAAAAGGGGATCCCCATGGGGAAGAACTGGGGAGAATAAATCCTTTATCACTCAATTCCTCTAGTTGTTTCTTCAGTTAGACTAATTCCTCAGTGGTAATTATATAAGGAGACACTGATATAGATCATGAACCAGAAATTAAATAAATAGAGATCCCAACGTCCCACTCATGATAAAATAATGAGAAATCCTCTGGAAACACATCAATATATTCTTGCACAATATGTACATCCACTATCTGAACATCCTTTTCCTCACCTCTATATACTATGTTTTCTTCCTCCACAATAATTGAATTTAGTAGGGAAACTGGGAGTGGACATATATGAGAGTCATATGTTGAGGTTTCTACTATAAAGATAAGGGATTAAACACCATTCTTAAAAGATGTAACTTCCCTCTTCTTGAAATAGATCTCTAACTCATAATGTGGAAGACAAATCATACCAATTATTATATCAAAGTCAATCATGCTTATGATGATAAGGATAGTAACTAAATCATGTTTATGTTCCATGAGGGGGACTGTTGATAAATCATTGTTACAATGATACTTCCCCATGGGGTTTTGACCGACAACTCTTTTATTAAATCAAATTTGACACGTCTGATTTTTTTGGAAAACTATGAAGATATAAAATACTGTGATGATCCAGAATCAAATAAAGTATTTGATAAGTTCATGGAAATTATTGAAGTACCTACCACCACATTGTCAAGAACTTCCACCTCAGTATTTGAGACTGCAAAATCTTGTCCTTACTCCCATGGAATTCTTTGGGAAGCGTTTTCCTAACTCATAAGAAATTCATGTTCATAATGTCCCATATATTTACAACTATAACATTCATCATTGGTTGTTTATTTCTTCCCCTTGCAATGACGAGATTGGCGGCCTTCTTCTCCACACCTAGAATAGACTCCCACTCCCTTCAGGCATGTGTCAGGGTGTTTCTTCCCTTAATTACTGTAGGGTGGATGATAAAATATTCCCTTCATCCCCATTTCCTTATTTCATTTTCCAGTGCTTTCAGCATTCCTCATCATCTTTTTCCTTTATTAAAATTCATAATACATAGAAAATTATTTTTCTATCTTGATAGAATATGAGAATATTTCATCATATGATGAGAAATTATGAAAGACTAGTGCCTTTCATATGAATGGTTTTAAACCATATAAAATTTATATCAATCTTTATCCATGGATGAAGTACGTATTTTGTGGCTTTCCTTGCTAAATTAGGTAAAGATAGAATCATACTTTGCAATATTCTCATCCAATTTTTTCTTCATATTCAGAAACTGCTTTTCCATATTTTTTCATTTTTCATGATGGAAGTATTTCTCTAGGAAATTTTCTTTAAATTCCTTCATTCCATCTCTATTATTTCTTCCTTCACCATTGTCTTTTGGATTAATGACCTCCACTAATCTGCATATCCTGATAGATGATAAACTACCATGAAAACATTATCTCTTTAGTTACTACCAAAAGTGGGAAATATCTTCTCTGGATAACTTATCCACTTTTTAGGAACAAATGGGATTGTAGTCCCATTAACGAATTGAGGTTATTTTCGCATAAAGTGGTCAAACAAAGCTCCTCCACATTGTGGATTCAGACTCACCATACAGGTAAGGTTATTGTTCAAAACCTGATTTAATTGTCCCATTATAGTTATATGTTACTCAGCATCAGTCACAACACTAGAGAAAACATCATTATCTTGCATCAGAGGGAAATCCCTACATGGGATACGTGAATTCGTGTTTTTTCCATTCCTTCCACAAGGTTATAACTCTAAATAATGGTATATTTTATATTACGTTATGAATCATAATGTATAATCTCAACATAGAAAAATACTTAGCATAAATTGAAAACCTATCCATAGCTAATCTCTTAATCATAAACATGGGTTCTCTGAGAAAAAATATACATTTAAATATTTTATAATGGTTTTTAATGAAAATATGAATATCCTAATCATTTAACATAGGAGTGTCAAATCAGGTGCATAGTAAGGCCCATTGTCGTGTCCAAAGATACCCCAGGCCAATCCTGAAACTTCTTGTTAGAGTTTTCACTCCTAGGTACATTTGTGCGAGAACCACAACCACTTTTAGTATACATAAAATGATGTATTATCTAGAAAGATCCACATAATGTATTCCTTACCAATACTCTATGATGATCTTGTATACTTATCCTCAGTTACTATATTATAGTTTTATTCTCCTATCGATGTTTTCTAAATATAGTTTCCAGGTTTTATACTAAAATTTCATTTATACCGACTATAAGGTCCCAAAACTAGTTACCATGTGTCAATGCATTATTTCATTACATTGGAATATAAACAAGGAATATGCATCAAGAAGGACCGAGTTGTTTAGTAACATTGGAAAAACGATACATGCATAAATTCATCATTACAACTTGAAATGAAATAAAACATATAAATTCCTTTGAAATCATTTATATGTTATAGGTTACCACTGTAGTTCATTCAAAATATACTTATTCACATCCTGAGAAAAATAAAACATAATAAAGGTGTGATCTCAAATTCTCAGTAAAGGTAAGAAATACAATATAAAATATCATAAACATAAACATTAGTCATGGTTAATAACTATAAACACATGCCTTTAAAAAACTAGAAACCATTATTGTATGAATAAGAGCTGAATAAATAATTCAATAACAAAAAATCATCATCTGTATTCTAATATTCGAATGACCACATGATTATCGATACTAATTTCATAATTAGGGACTGTGTAATGAGAGACATCATAACCATACCTTCAAGGACTTGTGCTAAGACCATAAATAACCATTTTGTTAAGGCCTCATGCCAAGACCATAGTTTATCTCATGAGACCTATCGATGCATTGGGGGGTTATAATGGGCCCCACCTGACACATAATAATTTCAATGAACTCCTCATATTAATGGGGATAATAATAAACAACATATACATTCATATTGAAACTGACATGTGAAATGTAAATAACTTTCCTCAAACATTAAGAAACAAACAAACCATTCTCAGTAAAGTGGGGAGTGGCATTAAGATAACACATACACATTCAAACTAATCATAAATAATTTAATTAAATACAGAATATGATATCATAAAATATTAATCCCATTAAAACAAAATAATCAAAAATAGTGTCGAAACAGATAAAGATACTCTGAAAAAATCATCGACTACTTGTTGAGATAAATACTCTTTTATTTTTAAAAGAAGAGTTATTTTGGAAATTTATTTGCGTAAACCTGAAATTGAATTAAGATAGTATTTTAATAATAAAATGATTTATTTTCTAAATATATTGGTTTCTAAAACATATTATAGAGTACCCTTGAAAATAGGTAAGAATTTGATAAATTCCCCCGAATCGGGCTGGTATTTCCGGAATAATTTGTGAAAGATCCTTTTAAAACATATAAATACATATAAATGAAAATATGACTCTATTATTACACATATATAGAACTATAAAATAGAATTTATGAGGGTTAAATGTGAATAAATAATAATTTTATTGAGGTAAGTAGAGAATAATATTTACCCGAATGAAAATGAAGATTCTGCTAGAAAACTCTTACCTTAAGTCTGAAGGTGTTCTTTACTTGATGTTAATGACATGAATAATCAAATTTAGGTTAATAAATTAATAATTCTAGAGCCACCACTAAATTTAATTGATTTACTACAACCTAATTATCTTCATTAATAGCCTTTTGATGGGTTAATAGATTCAATTTCCTTGTTTGGGAGGTTTTTCTTACTTGAGTTTCAGGATTGGTTTGCTTATATTCATGTATGGATAAACATGTAGAATAAGAATGGTTGTCCAATATAGAAGTTGTATGTTATTAGTGAAAAACCAGATGTTTAAATGGTTAAGATTTTTTTTGGTTATTCTGAGTGATTATCGATCATTATAAAAAAATCATTAATGATAATTTGTTGGGTTAATTGGAAGTTTTTTATCACAAAAAACTCATTTTGATTTATAAATTAATACCATTTTTACAATATAATTACATAACCTTAGAAATAATTATAATACATATATTCTATTTTGTCTCAAAAATAAAAATGGTTTCAGGACCATAATTGAAGATGGTAATATAAATTGAAAACTCGTCGTCTGTGAATAAGTTAAATTAACACATCTCGGATGGTGTTTTCATTGTTAGTATAAAAGAAGGATAAACTAGAGATTATGAAGAATTATTACTTTATCATAAAAAAATTATAGTTCATTTAAGGTGCTATAGTTTTCACAATATTTTAAAGAAATAAGGTGAAGAAAGAAAAAGAAAATAATGAAACTTGAAATAAAAGAAATGAAAAGAGGAATTTACCTCTTGACGTAATCTTCCTTCAGAGCCTCTATAGGGGAGATTTGTTGGTATTTTTATGAGAACAGGGGCTTATAGACATGGGTGAGGAGATTTCAATGATATTTTTTTATAAATTAGATAGGTCACATGGCTTTAGAGGAGTGAAAAGTAGTGGGATTGAGGGGGAGGGGGTTATAGTGGAGGAGAGGGGTGATTTATGAAAATATAATTCATTATTTTATTATTCCCCTCAATGCAAAAAATAATGTTGATTCAAGTGACCCATAATAGTAATTAATTCATGTGAGTTCGAACCAAGTGTTCTTATATAATCCATGATGCTATGAATAGTTAAATTAATTGATAATATATATATATATATGTGGTTAAGTACCATATTTTACTATTAATATAAAATTCGAGTATTTCAAAAAAATCCCATAAATTCACCCAAACCATTTTTAGACGTGTACTATTCAAAAAAGAACACCATTTATTGAAAATAATTTTCTAAATACGAATAAATTAAATTTTAATTAAAATCATAATTTATTGAAAAAATAACCATTTTAAAACAATAATTCATTTTATATCACTTTGAAAAATTACCCAAGATCTCATTATATTATAACCATAAGACAAAAAAGTAATAATACGATTTAATATTAATAACAGTCATATTAATATTCATATGAGTAAGTTATTATTAAACAAAAATTATTTTTGTCTTATCAAACTATAAATATTTACTAAATTCAGCTGTGTATATCAGCTTTTCGAAATTCAAATCAAAGAGGAGAAAAATTTATATTTAATATCTAGATTTAAAAAAGTGGTTTTTTTGTAGAGACACCGTATTTCATGCATTTATTTATAAATCATTGGGGTGTTACATTTACCAATGGATTTATTACCCTAAATGCATCCTAGAAAAATATATTATACACTTATTTCATTATATGGCTTCATAAGGAGCCATTTTAATTCATTATAAAATGTATTTCTGTAAGAAAACTAAACTGGAGGATGTTATTGACCTGAAGAACCTTTTAAATACATATAATAATAACTCAATATAACTTATAGGGCCTGAATTGTTCTCTCATAAGGACCATCAATTTTAGGATGATTTGAATTACCGAAATATAACTCTATATCCAAATCCTATTGAATAATTCACAAGAACATTAGGGTAAACCTCATATCCAGATCAGATACATTATAATGTGGTACTCCATACAGTCATACCACTACCTTAATGCATATACTAGAAAGGTGATATATAGAAAAATCCACTCTAGTAGATATTAAGTGTGGTGAATTCATATGGAGTGAAAATGAAACCCATCTATCATTGTCCCCTTTTGATATTTTTTGGGATTCTAAAACAATTAATGGTGATATTTTCCAATTTCTATTTTGGTATTGGTAATGGTTATGACATACCCTTATACATTTATTTCTCATCCTTAACTTAATGACATACCACCTAATGAGATACAAACTCTCTAGTATCTATCTTTATATTTCCCCGCCAAAAATACTTGTCAAATATCTATAAATATTTGTACTTCCATAATGAAAAGATAATGAAGAACAATGAGCTTCCTCTAACAGATCATTCTTCAAATCATGCTTGTATAGAAAAAATACATGGTTCCTCATCATTATCATTCACTTAATCAAGGTTGAACTTAACACTATATTTTCCTTCTTCTTCAGTTCTACATCATCCTATTACACCTCTTTAATATTCACTTAGATAGATGTTTGAACACATATTTTATAATTATAAAATTTTCTCACATCGTATATGATTTTAAAATCCATCTATTGAAAATATAGAAAAATTTGAAATTTTGTGTTCCACTTATTAGATAAGCTAGAGTATTTATTTAGACTCAAAGAATTGGCCACCATGTTCTCTTTCACATAGTGGTAATGCATTGAGCAGTCATAATCCATAATTAGATCCTACTGTTTTGTTGGGAATATGTTCAACTCTTTTTGTGTAAATATAAGATATTAAAAATTATGATTTTTATATATATCTCAACTTCCTCTATAAAGACAATTCTTACATATATTTAATGAATATGTTAATAAAAATAACCATAAATCATTAGTTGGGTAATTTTTCCCATGAATCATTAATTTTCAGGAGGCATAAGTTATCACCGTATCATTTGGTATGAGAATCCATCCTTATCCCTTTTTTGATGAATAACTATAGATTTCAACCCCTTATCCTGTATAGGGTAATGTAAAAATAGTGTTGCTAACTAACCATGAATTTATTTCCTTGAAATAATCATCACATTTATCTTTCTAGATGTACATGTATCCCATAGAAGTTAACATCATAGGTGGATTAGATAGTAATGATAAATTCCCTATAGACTGGGGATAACATCCATTTAAACCAAGAATACATTGAATTTCGGTTTCAGTGGTTGGTTGGGTACAAAGTTGAATAAAAACTTTTATTGATGGATCCACTATCATACCCTCTCTTAAGATTATATCACCCAAAAATTGAACATTTTATCAAAAAAACTCAGACATTGTAAATTTACCAAACATTTTTCCTTCCTTAGGGTCTTCAGTATAGTTCTATAGTGATCATCATGATCTTAATTTCTCTTGTAATACACTATAATATCTTCTATAAAGACTACAATAAACTAATCAATGAAATATCTAACTACACAATTCATTAAATCTTTCATGATATCAAGGAAAATTGTATGACCAAATGGAATCACATTATAATCTTCGTGTCCATAACATGTGCCCAATATTTTCTTGGGTATATCCTCTTTATTTACAAACAATTAATGATATCTATAATTATGTTCAATTTTGGATAAGTAATGGGATCCAAAAATCTTTTCAAAAAAGTGATCATTACAGGGTAGAGGGTACTTTTTCTAAAATGTGATCATGTACTATTGCAGATAATAAATGAAGGACCTCATAGATCCATCTTTATTAATTAAATAATTTGTCAATCTCAAGGCGACATGCTTGGAAGATTAAATCCATAGTCAAAGTTCTCTAGGAGATTCTTCTTCAATTCTTAGATATCAGTTGGGTCAATTCTATAGGATTTCAATGAAATAGGTTTGGCATGATTTATGAGTTCTATTGAGAACTCAACTTCATGATTTAAGGGAATTATAGGAAAGTCTTCAGAAAATATAACCACAAATACCCAACAAAATAAGAATTTATTTAATGTTCAGTTTCGCCCCATCCATCTTAGAAAATCACATAATTTAAATAAAAATCTGGACCAATAAAATGGATATGATCTCCATTAGAAGTTAATATCTACCTTCGCACTGAAAAAAAATCATATTTTGGTTTGGATTATCAATTATGACATCACTTCCTTAGAAATTTTTGTGGGATTTATAAATAGAAATACATACCATTCATAAGATAACATCAAATTAAACCCCAGGGTGAATAATGTGGATTTCTATAACCATGTTACTGTACACCTAATCTTGAGAAGAAAAAATATATTTGATATAGAATTGTCATTCTAATAAAGGTTTTAACTAATAATTCAACATCTAATTATTGGGGATAGGTATTAACATTCAAAAATACTTGTCAAGATATTAGGTAATTTATTTAACTAAAAATAAATAAGATATATCAATATTGGAGACTTTATATCACCACCCAAACTTTATTTTTCTATCTTCAACCAATTTGTAAGACCAAAATATTTAGGATGACCATCGAGAATCTTTCATTAGTTTGATAAAAAATCAATTGCATGTAAAAATAAAGGCACTTTTCTTTTAATCAAAAAACCCATAGGTTTAACAGAGGTCATTAAGGATCATTATATATTGGAATAATTCATGATTGTTGTTAAATATTTTTTGAATTTCGAAAGAATATCCCCACAATAGTTTCAACACAACTATTCTTCAGGGCCCATTATCATGCACCTGTTCATGATTATGAAAAATGCCAATTGAACCTTTTTTTAGTTATTATCCTAAAGTAAAACAGTTCTAGATCCACGTCTATTTGTAGTATCTAGATATGGATGTATTTTATTAGAAACCAAATGCTTTATCCTTCAAAAAAATGTGAAGAAATGTTCCATTACATTAACTAATCCATAGACTTATCCAATGGACTCTCACTAATCTTTTATCATACTATTTCCAATGGTCAAGTAAATTATTCCTTAGATACCAACTATATAAACACATACATTTCATGCATAAATATTATATATTAATATATTAAAATTAATTTCAATTTAGATAAACACAACAGGGGGCCATAATGGTGTGGTGTCTTTGGAACAATGATTCATAAAAAAGTGTTTCTTAAGTGAACTAAATTATCTCCCACTATGTTATTCATAACTATCACCCTTCTTAGACATATTTTAACAACCTAAAATTCTATAAAAAATACATCACTGAATGTTTTAAATAGAATGTCATGTTGTGTATTATGGTCATAGAAAACACATAAAATTATTCGGTTTTATCCTATCTAACTGAAAATATTATTAAGTTTCATTAACTTTGATAATATAGACATTGACATGTGGTCAAAAAATTAGTATAAATATATGGTTTTAACAAATCCAATTGAAAAAAACAGATGAATTGATGGCCTCAAATAATAGGATCATACTCTATGAAGCCCATTTATCATAGCTTCCAAGGGAGATAACGTCACAAGGCTTTTCCCCTAATCAATCCCATGTTAATATCCAAAAACGTAAACAAGAGTTAAACTATTTACAGGAGAAGTTCAATAACATTGAGATCACGGACCAAACCATGTATGTTGAACCACCCCATGAATGTATCTCTATCGTGTACGTAACCATTACGGTGTTTTCTGGTGTATTAAAATGATATGTATCAATACCGTGAAAATATTTCTATTTATATATTATTTTCAATAGAATACTGTTCACATATTCTTTTTATCATTACTTTATAAATGATATTGATTTTTATATATATTAAAAAAATTATATATTTAATTATAATTAAATTTTAGTTATCAATTTTATTTTGATGAGTTATAGGATTTTTGAAAAAAAATTAAATAAAATTTATTAAATAAAAATTATTATATAATTTTTATGATGTCAAATTAAATTTTTATTAGTCTTCAAAAACTGTTATTGTCAAAAAAACCCCATCATTTCAAATTAAGGATGATTCGTATTTTAAAAGTGAAATTAAAAAAAATTTAAAAAATATTTTGATAAAATGAATATTATTTTTGGAATCCAAATGAATAAAATATTCAATGGTGATTTTTTCATAATTTACTAATAGAGTTGATTTTTTTGTGTAAAAATTAAATACCGTATAAATATATGGTGTGTATTATGACATAATAATGTCCCAAAAGTTATATGATAAATAATATAAAAGGAATTTATGACCAAATACATGTTTTTCCATTACAATAATGTGATGTCTATTTTATTTTATTATTTTTCCAAATCCTTTGTGAATCCTTCAAAGCCATTAATACATTGTATGTTTCTAAAATCATTTCATTAAGAGTGTGACTCACTTCCAACAAAACAAGTGTATTATTTTATTAATTAAAGTCCTTTTCCTTATAAAATAATTCAAACCACTCCCATTTGGTTAAAACCATAGTTAAAACCCCTGGGATGGTTTGTATTTTTCGTTATTTTATTATATAGACTCCAAAACCTTTGTTAGAGAAATAATAAATAAATCCCCAAAACATTTCCAATTTAAATCCTCACAATATCGAATTTATATTCACTAAAAAACCTTAGATCATGTCCTTACTCAAACCTCCCCTCTCTATAGGCCTCTTAGGGAACCCCCAATCTCCAAAGAAGCTTCACCCAAGTATTTAGAGTCACACACTCAAGTAACGGATCCTCACATTATCTTATTTATCAAGGTTTCTTTATTATCTTGTGCCTTTTATTTACAATTTCTAATGTTTTTATATGTCATTCAATGACCATATTACTTAACATTTTATTTAAAAATGATACCCCATTTCCTCTAAATAACACAATTTATTAATTCTTCATGACACTGTTATGATGCTAATATTTCACCACGATTTTCCATGCCAAACAATTATGTTGGGAGTACCAATAACGTTTTCCTATCAAGGGTGTTAAAATTTATGCATTTATACTTATTGATTGGGGAAATAAATTTATTTTTTCCACAATCCTTTATAATTGAATAAATTATGATGATGAATTATTCCATATTGACTGATTTATGTGGCACACATAAGAATTAGAGTGAAATTGAAATGACGGATACCCTCATATGTATATAACACTCCAATGAATTGGATAATGTTTACTCTCATGAGAAGTCATGTTGGGATAGAGAGTTAACCAGATTCCATTATGGGAATTTTTCCATCATAATTTATTGGCAGTAATCATTGACCAATGTTTTTGATTCATTGTTTAATGTTATTGTCTAATTTCCCATGTTGTCTTAATGATTGTCAACCATATCATGTCTTATTATTCATGTTTAGGATTATCACTCCTCTTATTCCCTATAGATGTTCTTATTTTAGAACATTTATTACCTCATTCCATTTTTAATCACTAAATGGGATTTATTTCTCACCGATTTCTTAGGTTTTCGCCATGTTTTTCTGGTACAGATTTAAAATCAAAAGAATTTTAAAACCATGTTAAGAATGTTTTCAGTAACATTGTTTTATACCATGATCAAGATGTTCTGATACATACCAAATTCCCAAATACAATATACCTATCAATATTTGAGGTTTTATTATATATATGAATATGTAATAAATCATGAATTAATTTTTAATAAATTTAATGGTTATTATAGCTGGTATAAAACGACATTTTTTGTTATTTTTTTGGATTATGATTAGAAAAACCTAGAAAAATATTTATGTATATCACTAAGAATATGAAAAAATCCCTAAATTTTGGTAAGTATAGATTATGTGGTTTATCAAGAAAATAAATCTCTATCTACATACTATAAGTGGATGTGGCTATGTCCCAAATGTATATAAGGGTAATAGCGAAAAAAATTCCATGTTGATCTATACTCAACTAGAATCTAGCACACACAAATGGTCCTTGTTGCACACCTGGTTTGACACTTCCATAGGAAAGGATTTTTTAAATTCATAAGGTCATAATGAACCCTTATTAAGGGAATAAAAGTTTCTTGTAAGAATATATTTTATCAAATATATCATGGAATATATAGATTGAATCCTATAATTTCATAAGTTAAGGAAATAAATTTAATTTATGAGATAACTCTATAATTTCATCAGATACCCATTTATGTTTTTAGTAGTTTAAAAATATTCATCCCTAATTTTACATTAATTTTGAAAAATGTTTAGAAATTTAAGGAATGAGGTAAACAGTCAATGAGAAAGTCAATTTGATGACTTCCCCAATGAGATTCCCAACTAGATAGGAGCAGTAATTTTAACATTTATGGTGATACTCTCTCAGATAACATAGATTTTGAATATAATCCTATATCAGGAAGAGCACCCGAAACCCCCAAAAAATAGCAATCTTTAATTGAGTTCTTTTTGTGCTAAAGGACCCCTACTTTTCATGGATCATATTATACCTTAATCATAGATCGGTGGATTAACACCATTATGAAGATAAAACTTATCCTTCAATGTTCCAAACAATACATGGTTCTATGAGATATTTATAATAAGGATGAATAAGATGATAAGTGGTGGAAATTGATATAGAATAAAATGCCTATGGAAGTTATCTATGTGATGGGGTAGAATAAATTATAGAATTTTTTTTTAAATATTTTCCTTGCGCTCCTCGACTTAAAATGGAAAGTGATTTCTTTTCCATCAAGAAAAAGGATGATGAATCTATCACGGATTATGAGGAACCTTTTAGAATACATCAATGATACTAATGTTACTTTTTCATTACCCTTTAATGTAATGTTGAATCCTTATTTTGTGGGATAAAATCTAGTCTATAAAAATATCTGGTTATTCAATACTTTGATAGCTATGAAAAAATTGTCTGATGTGCAATAAGAAGTTAAATTAGAGATCGAATAATATCAAGGGTGTCATGGGGATAAGTAGAGAAATGTGGAGTCTAATTATTGTGTTCATATGGGGATATATAATGGTTCTAACAAATTACAATATCCATCTTGTCAAAGCTGTGGAAATAAGAAACATGAAAATTACCTTAGGGGTGATGAAATGCTTTAGGTGTTGGATGGAAGGACACGTAAATACTTATTAATGATAGGATAAACCAACTATTGTGATAGATTAAATAAGTACTCTTTTACACCATCATCCCATTGTTCATTGATTCAACTATAAGAAACCAAGTCATATTCAAACCAATACACTAAGACAAGGGTTTTCAGAGACAACTAACACCCTCCAAGGTATTAAGGGCGAGCAATTTCTATCGTAGCTATTGAGGTGTATCTCAAAAATGATGTTCTAATAGGTATGATAATTATATAATGAAGAATACTTAATTCACAATTTGATTCAAATTCTAAAAATTCTTTTATATCACAAAATATAAGTAGAAACTATTCAAACACCACCACAATGTGTGGAAGTAGAAATGAAAGTTAAAATGAAAAATGGGTAAATTATTGAATCCAAAGTATAGAACTCCTACACTATCAAAATTTGTGGTAATATTACATAGAAAACCTTGTCATATTCTCCTTGGTGTAATTTAATGAAAATATGGGTATGGATTGGATTTCCTTATATAGAGCCAACATAAATTTTGAGGAGAAGGAAACCACTCTTCATATCATGAATCCACTTACGCTTCTATAAATGTGCAAGGAGGGGTGAATATTAATTAGTAATAATATATCAAGAATAGAATTTAATTACCTAAGAGAAATCATATCTATCTAAAATGATAGAGTCTTAGGAAAAATTCTTCCCTAAAGACATGGTCATTTTTAGGGAAGACGATGATGTGTTTCACAAAGAATTCTCATGTCTTCCTACTATGATAGAGGATGCATTTTCAATCAAGGTTATACCTAGGGAGCTGCCAATGTCTATGACCCCTTATAGAATGGATTTTTTGGAACATGAGGAGCTGATGAAACAACTATAAGAGAACCTAGATAGAGGGTTCATATAGAAAATTTCTTCACCATGGGGTACACCAGTCTTCTTCATTAGGAATACTGATGGGTCAATGCAACTTTTCATTCATTATTGTGATGATAACAAGATCATGATAAAGAAAATGTATAATATTCCATATATTGATGTGTTATTTGACCAGATATGTGGATCACATTACTTCTCCAAGTTGTATCTTCAGTTAGGATACTACTAATTCATGGTGAAAGAGTATAATATCCCTAGGACTACTCTTCGTAAAAGGTACCAGCACTATGAGATCATAGTAATGCCTTTCAGACTCACTAATGCTCAAGAAATATTCATGGACATGATGAATTGTGTCTTTAGAGATTACCTAGTCAAATTTTTTGTATTACTTATAAATGTTATTCAAATATACTCCAATGTAATGTAGGAGAATGAGAAGCATCTATGAACTATGCAAAATACCATATAGACAGAGAACCAATAGGCCAAGTACAGAAAATGTGAGTTATATTTTGATGGATGTATAATTATTATGTTATGTTATCAGAAAAAATGGGATATTTTTGGACCCTTGAAAATTTAATTAAATGATGGATAATTTTAACCTATATTATATATATTCATCTTTTCCTTGAATTAGTTGGGTACTATCATCAATTTGTGAAAAATTTATCATAATTTTCAAACACTCAAAAAAATCTAACTCAGAAGAGAGTCTTGTTTTTGTGAAATTATCGATGTGAAGAGATAATTAGGGAGTTAAAAATTATGTATATCACTACACCTATACCACACAACCCAAAAGTGGAGAACCTTTCATGGTATTCAAAAATGGAAAAAAGAATGTTTTGGGATGTGAGTTAATGAAAAATTAAAAAGTGATTGCATACACTTAAAGGAAGTTGAATGTTCATAAAAAGAACTACCCAACACATCATATAGAGTTGGCTATAGTGATATTAACTTTGAAAATATTTATTCATTACCTATTTGGGGAGAAGTATGAAATATATATAGATAAAAAAGCCTCAAATATATATTCGCACAAAAAAATCTGAATATTATCCATCAATGATGATTAGATTTGATCATGGATTATGAATCCTCAATTAACTACCATCGTAGGAATGAAAAAATGTGGCATAAGTTCTAATTATAAATGATACATCAACTCTATCATTGATGAGAATTGAGAAGGATCTGATCTTCTTAGACATGAAGTGGATGTGCATGGAAATCATTAAGGATGGAAAATCATCAATTCATTCACTAATGATTCTCCAACCATTTGTTTTGGAAAAGATAATGGATTCTCAAAAAGATGTTGTGGGAATTTAAAAAAATATATGACTATTGAAATCCTTAGAGTTCAATGTTAATGAAGAAGGAGATGTGGGATTTGTGTCATGACTATTTGTACCATTAAATATTGGGTTGAAGAATGAGCTATAAGATTATGCATATAGCTCGTCCTTCTCTATTCATCTAGGGAAGAAAAAGATTTATTGATATCTCTGAGACCACTTTTAGTGGGACAATATGAAGAAGATAATAATGGAATACAAATCAAGATGTCTTTTATGTAATCAACTGAATGATGGAAGGAAAACATCCAAAGGGATGATGAAATGATTTCCCATACCTACATGGAAATTGGAAAACATCACCATGTACCTTCTCACTGGTCTTCCAGAGATATCAAGAGGAAATAATACTATCTGGTTTTTGGTGGATCATCATAAAAAGTATCTTCACTTCATTTCAATTTGAGAAGACTACCCACTCTATTAACCTAAAATGTTATAAATTAGAGAGGTGGTGAGGATTCATAGGACACCACTATTGATTGTATCTGATCAAGATCCATAATTTTCATCCATGTTATGGAAAAGTCTTCAACATGCTATAAATATTGAGTTGAAATTCATCATGGATTGTCAACCCCAAATGAATGTTCAATATGATAATACTATCTAGACACTCATGGACATGTTTAGATCATCCTCAATTGACTTTAAATATAGATAGGACCAACAAATTCCACTAGTAAAGTTCATATACAATAAGAGTTTCTACTCAAGAAACCAAATGTATCCTTATTAATTATTTTATTTGAATAGGTGTCGAACACCTACATTCTTGGATGATGTTGGGTAAAGAAAACTACTAGGCCCTAAAATAATCTAGAAAATGGTGTAAAATGTTATCACCATTCAGAGAAACATCATGGATTCTACGAGTCTAAAAGAGAGCTATGTGGAAAGTCATGGATGAGGCCTAGATTTTGATATTAGAGACATTGTATTCCACTATAGATCTATATGGAATAATGCAATGGTATTTTGGAATAAGGGAAAGATTAAAAAAAGATACATTGGTTCTATTTAGATCCTTTATAATATAGGAGTCATGAGTTATAAAATATCACTCCCACCTATAATATCTAAAGTACATGATATATTCCATGTATGCCTTCTATTGATGTACATACCCAAAAAATAACATGTACTCAATCCAGATATGGTACCATTAATGAATAATATATTATATTAGGAGTAGGTAGTGAAGATATTAGATCATAGAGACAATGTCCATCAAAATAAGAAAATTCACCTTTTGAAGAGTTGTGGAGATACCCAAAGCATGATGAAGAAATGTAGGAACTAAAGGGCATGATGAAACAAAGTCAAACTTTCCTATTTTAGTGTGGGAAAAGATAAATCTTGATGGAGAAATTTATAAAGGGGGAATATTGTAACAAACCAAACTATTATAAATAATATTTTCCTTTATGTTTTATATTAAATGTATTTTGTTAATGTTATAAATAACACATAAAAATATTTTGTATTATCCTATCAGATTTAAAAGATAATAAAGTATCATTACCAATGAAAATAGAGACATTGAATATTTATAAAATGATTAGTAAAACTAAAGTATTTTAATAAATTTAATTAACATACACAAAAGACGTCATGGCCTATACTAGTAGGATCATACCATATGAAACCAATTTTCGGAGATTCCAGGGTAGATAGAATCACTGGGCTTTTCCATTGACCAATCCCAATATGAGATCCAATAACTTAAGAATGACCGAAATGGTTTATGTGAGAACTTCATGCTCACCGAGCTCTCATCCCAAACCATGTATGTTGAACCACCACATGAATGACTAATCGTCACGCTCCTTACCCTTTGGGTGTTTACTGGTGTACTAAAGGGATATGAATCATGACCATAATAATATTAATATTTATATTGTATTTTCAATATAATAATTTTTTATATTATTATTTTCATTATATTATAAATGGTTTTGATTTTTATAAAATTAAACAAAAATTATTATTTAATGAGTATTCAATTTAAATTAAGATTTTTATTTTGATGAATTAATGGATTTTTTTTAAAAATTATACTTTAATAAAACATTATTATTAAGTAATTTTTATTAAAAAAATGATCATAGAATTTTTATAAAGTCAAATTAAATATTTATATGGGTTTGAAAACTATTATGGTCACAAAAATCCCCATATTTCTCAATAAATGTCAAATATTATTTTAAATTTAAAAATACACTTATTTATAAAATTATTTTCCTAAAATGAATATTATTTATAGAATAAAAATATCAAATATATATAATGGTGAATTTTTCTTATTTCTTAAGACAATTGAATTTTTGTGTAATAATTAAATACAATATAAATATACAGTGTGTAGTATGACAAGATGATCACCAAGAAGTGATGTAATGAACACTATAAAATGCATAAATGACCAAATATATGTTTTCCCTTTAAAATAATTTTATTTAATGTTTATTTTATTAATTTTATAATTTCTTTGTGAATCCTCCAAATCCATTATTATATTTTTATGTTTTTAAAATCATTTCTTGAAGAGTATGACTCAGTTATACATAAGAAAGAGTATAATTTTATTATGTTCAGACCATTGCCTTATAAAATAATGAAAACCAAATTAATTTTGCATAAATGATGTGGCAAAACCATTGGATGATTTTTGGGTTTGGTTATTTCATTATATAGAGTCCAAATCATAAGTTTGAAAAATATAAAAGAAAACAACACACTTTTCCTATATACACACACCCAATCTCCCATATAGCTTCACTAAAAATACATGGATGAAATCATTACTCTTTTATTTACACTATATATTCATCCCAAGGATCCCCAAATAACTCAAGAATCTCTTCCTTACCATTTGGTGCCATACACTTATGTAAAGGATCCTCACCTTCTCTTTTTTATTGAAGTTTCTTTATTATTTTATTCCATCTATTTCTAATTCTTAATGTTGGGATATGTATTTAAATGTACATATTAGTGACCATTTTATTTTAAAATTATTAGATACCAATTTTTCTCTTATCATCCAATTTTATGAATATTTATGTGACACTTTCTTTCTGGGAGAATGTCACTGGGATTTTTTAATGCCAAACAATTGTCTACTGAATACTTGTATCAATCCTATTAAGGGTGTTCGCATTTATTCACATACTGTTATTGATTGAGGACATAAATGTATTTATTCCACAGTATATGATCATGTAATTTATTATTATGATTAATTAATCAATTTTATATGATATATGTGGGAAACTTATGCATGAGAATGAAATAAAAGTAACTGGTGTGCTAGGATTTATATAGAGCTCCAACACATTGGGTAATTTTTAGTATCCAGAGACATCATGTTGGGACATAGAGTGAACCTTAATCCCTTATGGTACTTATTACATAATGATTTCTTAGTATTTCTCCTTGAATTATGTTTATGAAGTAGTGTTTTATGTTTTTTCTGCATTTCCCATTTTGCCTTTATGATTAACATTCCATATCATGTCTCATTGTTTATGTTTATGATTCTCACTCATTTTATTCCCCATTTATATGAGTATTATCTAACATGTATTACGTCATCCTTTGTTTATTCCCGTACTAGGATTTATATCTCACCCCTTTTCTATGTACGTCCCCAGGATATAACACCATTTTAAGAGCCATGGAATTTTACAAGCATGTTAAGTAAGTTTTCAATAATGTTACGGCATCCAATGTTCAAGATGTTATATAATGTACCTAATTTATAAATACAATAAATTTATCAATATTCTAGGTTGTATTATGTGTACATTTATGTAACAAATAAATGTGTAAAAAAGATAATAGTGGTCATACATATGATACATTATACATTTCGTCACAACCTATGGAAATGAAGCATAAGAAAGTGTGATCTTAGATGCTCAGCAAGGGTAAACAATATAGATTTCAACAAAATATGAGCCTAAGGTTATAAGAATATGATAATAACATTAGAAAACCATACATTTCAAGTAATAGATAATAACAATAGGTCATGTAATGAATAAAGGTATTTCATGATAGATGAATCATAATGGAATCAAAGAACATAATCTATGATAACATAACATTGGAATAGAGTTTTTGCATAAAAATATTCATATAAAATCAATTCTTATCAAGTATAGAATCATTGATAATACTAACATAGTTGATTTCATCCACTCACCAATCATAAAAATATTCAAGAATATATCCCAAGATTATCATAGATTAGTAGTTTTTCTCCCCAAATATGGCATTCAACTATTTTATTACCAAACATTTCATTACATGTTACAAAAAGAGGATATTTTAGAGTTTTGTTTCTTGGAAATAAGATACATAATACATGAAAATGTAAATAAATATTCTAAATCCACTTGAATTAAATAGTCTTGGAAACACCATATGTTATGTTTTCTAAATCTCATATCCTAGGGATATGCATCAATGAAAATGGGTGAGCGTGAAACCTAGTTAGGAATAAGAAAGAGAGAAATATAACATGTGATCTTGTGACATATCCAAACGAACATGAGGAATAAAAATAATCCATTAAAAAGGGTCATAGAATAATAATAATTATAATAACATTAATCATAACATGGAAATTTTCCTACAACATTTAAATGATAAATTCAAAAGAAAATCACCAAGGTGTCATAAATGAAATTACCCAATATATTAACCAAGTTATCATAAAACATGTCATATCGAAAGATAAAATTATTTACCTAATGAATTGGAGATCAACAAGGGAACAAAATCTAATTTTTTTAACTAATACTATCCATAGATATCATAATAAATCATTTCATTAATAACCCATAATGAATACAGGACAGGTTTCTTATCAAAATATTGGCATATAATTGAGCTTAAAGACATGATCCTTACATAATTTTTGAACCACAAAATGAAATGTGGGTTTTATATACGTAAATACCTATATATAAAATCAACTTCAAAATATATTTGAATATAAATTTAATATAATATCGGTTTGGGAATTCAAATAAAAAATAATTTATAATTACTCGTTTAAAAGAGAGAAATGTAAGAAATATATTCCGCAGCATAACAGGTATAAAATGTGGTTTTAGAAAACTGTAAAATGATAGTGTACTAAGAAATATCCTTCATAAAAGAATATTATTATAGTAATTGGATAATATGGTGTGGTAAAATTAACTTATTTTAAAAAGATTAAGACATACCACATGAAAGGGGAACTTGAATGGAAAAGAGAAGTAGATATTTCTTTTACCTTGAAGATCTATTCCTGAAACATGAGGATGGAACATCGGGGGAATAGGAAAACACTAGGGGATTCATTGGGAGTATAAATATCAATAATTTCATATTTTATGTATTCGTATTTCAATGAAATTGTGGAATGGGTATGTATTTATAAGAGAAGTGGAAGAATTGATTAACAATTTCCAAATAAAGGCCTTGGAAATATAGGTATTTGAAAATAAAAAACCAATAGATTAACCATGGTTTTTTCTCATGGTTTTAGATATTTTGGAAAATTTTATCATATTTCAATCTAAAAAATATCGAAAGCCATTTTTTATAATTTCATTCCATGGAAAATTAAAGATTCATCAATGTACTTTTGTTAAAATCATATTTTCTTTAAAATGTGGATGTTCACTTATAGTTTCAAAAATTGATTAAAATCTATAAAAAAAATTTATACTAGTAAATTATTATAATTTAGTTTGTTTTTTCTATTAAATTCATTATTAAATCTTTATGGAATAATTATACAGTCATAAAATATATAGAAAACCCAAACCTATAGTTTTTTTACTATTCATGAACAATTAAAATATTTTAGAAAAATATAATAAATTCACCCTAAACTAATTTATTAATTGTTATTTAAAATATAATGGTTATTTTTATAGAGTTATTGTAAAAATAATATAATTTAAACTTCTAAATATAAAAATCCTCATTTATTTATAATAGTAGTTTCGGAGGCAGAGTCAAATTTCTAACACATATAAATCATTCATAGGACATTATAAAATTATTTTATTATGTATTTCTAGATAATATTAATTTAAATGATTTTTTAATTATTATTCAGAATACTTGAATTTATTATAAAATTTTATACATATTCCATTAAAATACAATAATGTTTTATTTGCGACCAAAAATCAAATTATCAAATTCTTCTCATTTAAAAATAAATTTTTTTAGGAAAAACTATTCCAAAAATACATATATAGAATAGGAATATTATTTTTAAAATGGATATTAATATTTAATTTACTATGTTTTGGACACAAGATCGCTTAATACACCTGCATGCACCCTTAGTGTGAGGTGTGTGATGGTCTTTGTTTCATGGGGTGTCACGGCTAAAATCCCACAAGGGGTAAACTCCACTTACTTGAACTTATCCCATTAGAAATTTATATCATGATTCAATTTTGGATTCTCATATTGGGCTTGATCAAGGGTGAACTGTAGTGACACTACCTCCCTCTCATGATAGGAAAAATGGGATTCAAATGGTAGGAGTCTACAGGTTGATTCCATCGATTCTCTTTTCTATACCAATTATCCTTTGTCATTAATACTTATAAACAAAAATTATAAAGCAAAAATTATCACCCATGGGTATATTTTATAACATTAATATTTACCAAACGTCATGTGATTGTTGAATCACAACAGTAATATTTCCAATTATATCCTATAAATACCTCTTAATTATTTCTCTATAAATTTACTACAAACATTCCCTATGGTAATATTTTCATTTCTTAAGATGTATATTGGTTTACTAATATTTTGTGTCATTTCTATAGAATTTGTTGTGGGGTGATGATTCTATGATATTGGGACAACCCTTATTCTCCCATTTTAGCTACTCTTTTTTTAATTCTTTATCCAGTTGTAAGGTTTAGAATTTTAATTTGTTTCATAACTGACTAATGTAAAGATATTTGTTAAATATATAAAATGTTTTAATTTCAATTTATTTTTTACATGTATAATATTTTATAATATGTGACAAAATTTATTCAGAAAAAAATATCATTTAGAATGTATGGGTCATTACACGAAACCATCATAGTAGTCATGGTTCACTCCATGACTATATTAACATAAAAATTCCCTTACTAAATTTTGTTCACTCCCCATTCTTGTCATGTTTTACACATAAGATATCAATATTTACCTAATTCATTCTAGGGAGGTATAGGCCCAACCCATAAAATAATGGAAATAATACATATTTATACCACAAGATCATAGTACATTCATCATATCAGAGACCATGACAATAAATTGGTTCCATAATCATTTTGACACAGCATAACCCATAAATAATAAATTTATTTCTTAAATATTTCATCATATCATAACATGTGGACAAGAAAATGGTTTGATAAATATTTAATCTTTTCATCATTGCGTAAACCATGGGAAAAAATGGGTTACATAAAATTATTTTCAACATAACCCTCAACCATCTAGAGTAATAATAATGATGGTATCATTATATTATATCCCTCATAAATTGAAAATTACATCAGTGTATGTCATGTTATATGGAATATGATTTTGAATGATTAAATGGAATATTTATTAAGTAAAATATCATCTCCATTTTGAAATCACTTCATTAAAATAGTAATACTTCTCAAATATTACATAAATCATTTTCACATAAAATTTATCATGGAAACATGTAAATTAAAATATAAATCATTGATTGTTCGAGATTTTGGGAAATATTCTTCTTGTTTTACACCTTGAAAAGAATATTCCCTTCACATATTTTTATAAATGGATTAGGGGGCTCATTTTTTAAATTATAATAAGGTTCATTTAATCCATTTTTAAGTAAAACATGGGAAACTTTTTCTATAAAAAACACCGTGGAATATTAAAATCATTGTTAGGAGAATTTATAAAAACATGAACATTGGAGAAAAAATATTTTGGACCGATTAGATAAATAATATTAGTTTTCATTAAAAACTTATATTATAACTATGATTAATTATGGATGGAAAATAAATGGAGAACATGTATTTTAATGAAATAACTATAGAATTATTAAGTAAATTTGTTTCTTGTTAAATAGAACATAATATTTTATCATCATAAATGATCTTTATAAGAAAAGATTGTGTACCGTAAAAACCCTAAAACATTGGTAACTATTGAATTTTAACCCCTATGAAAGAACTAAATTAAATGGATATGAAAAAAACATAAATTTCTGGATAATAATCAAAAAATATATTCATGGTTATTATTTACAAAATAATAAATATGTAACCGGTGAATATGTCTAATGCCACATTAAAAGAACAGTGAGATAAAAATATGTTACCTAAAGTCTCATCATTCGTTATATATATTTGAACCTATTTTATAATAAATATAAATTATTTATAAATAAATTATGTAATAATTATCATATTTATTATTCTATTTATTATTCACTATGACCATTTATTAAATGTTTTTTTAAAATTCAATGTTAAAATCATCATTTAGTTCAAAACTACTTCATTTTTAAAGTATGTTTGGTTTTTTTATTTTTGGTCCCTTTACTTTGATCATTATTACATAATATTAATAATTTTAACCGTGATATTCATCTTATATATATTCACTATAAATATATTTTAATTAATCCATGAATTTTTTCAAATGAAAATGAATTTAACCGTTCGGGGAGATGGTAGGTCATACGTAAATTTGAATGTTGCTTCCATTTTCAAAATGGATTGAATGAAAGGAAGATAAATATTAAATAACCATTAAATAATAATTTTTATATCATATAAATAATAAATAATTGTGTGATTTACCCTTATTACCATCCATTTTAAATGAAAATTAAAAACATATCACATCAATTTGTTGAGAAGGTAGTCCACACGTACGCCCTTGCGATGTTATCAATTTCCAATGGATTAGAGAGTAAGAAAGTAGATATTATTTTATAATTTACTCAGTATAATTATTCAAAAAATAAAATATATAAACATTAAATAAAAAATTATCTCCATTATTGATTGGTGGTGATGTAAAATGAATTACATCGGTTTGTGAGGAGGTAGTTCCCCATACACATGATCAATGGTTTCGTATCCCATTTATTATAAGTGGATATTTACGTTGTTTATGAAATTAAAATAATAAAATATAATTATATGGAATATATTTATGTAATTAAATAATGAAATTTGAATAATATTTTAAGAAGGTGGAAGGAGAAATAAAATAAAAATTCTCAGTTAAGAATGATATATCTTCTTCGGACAAACTCCTTAGGTTTGTATTAATGATACAATTATGAGGATTTACTAATCAATATAAGTCCACTGGGTGGTGGTTGTGGAGGTAATGAAGGGAATTATTTATGGTTTAGATCTACCAAAAGGATTTAGAGTTGTGAATATGAGACTAGACGGGGTTCTCTTTTATAAGAGGGGGAGAGGAAACAAATGGAAATTTTAAAGAAAAATGGTATACCCAGGTTTTACAAAAGAATAAAAGATCCAAAATAGCTCGTTATCAAACCTTATTTGAGGTTGGATAAAAATATGGGCATTAAATATGAATTAGACATGTTTTTAGTCACATTAACAATTATCTTTTATATTTAACCCTCCCCCCAGCAAACTCATATTAACCATAACCAAAATAATTAAGTTTTACTTGTTTTTATACTCATTATGGCCAAAAAGTAATTTCACTTTATCATATAATAATAATTAGGTTTATTGAAAGTGTGGAATAATTTTTTTAAAAAATATATTCATAGAAGTGAAAAAAATTAATTTAAAAATAAACCCGCAGAAGCGATAAAACTATTATTTTCCAAGTAAATTGTTTTCAAAAGTATAATAAAACATTTTTATATAAAAATTAAATACAAAATTATTACCAATGAAATAAATTTGATTTATTATGAAATAATTTAACTTATGTTAATTTTAATCTATTTTTAAAACATTATGAACATTTTATAATTTTAAAATGATAAGGGAGTTTTCCAAATAATCAATATTTTTCACAACTAAATGAAATTTTTTGATATTTTCAATTTATTTTTAAAAAATTATTCGTAAATAATTATTAAATAATGATTTCAAAAAAATAAAAATAATTTTTCACAAAATTTTTCTAAAATTTGTAAAAAAAATAATTTTATTTCTTATTTAGAAAAATTAATGAAAATCACTTTTTGAGAAAAAAATTGTTTTTGAATCATATATGGACTTTACCAAAAAGTGATTACTTATTTATCAATAGATTTTATTTTTTTCAATCCATCATGCTAAATTTTAAAATTTATTTTATTCATATTCATACTTTTAATTTTAATTTATAGGTTATAATGGTCATGTTTAAAGAATAATATTTATATTATATTGTGGTCTGTTAAAACTCAATGTTGTCGGTAAGACGAGATATCAAAGAAATTAAATTTACTATAAAAACTACTTCCTAAAATTTTTGGATATTAAAATAAATGTGATGATCACACTGGCCTATTTCTTAGTATTTGGTATTCTTCATAGTGGTTTCTTTCATTGAATTTACCTTTGAAATTTATCAAAGCTTCCAAATATTTAAATTACTCGACCCCGCTTCATGTATCCTAAATTCTCCCTCACTTTGTGAATCTTCTCTGTCTATGTCTATCTCTCCTTAAATTGAAATATTGTATTTTTAAGAAACATATGGTATAATAATAGATAACCAAAATTAACCATTTTGGGAAACACTTCCTTCATAAGATGAGTACATCATGATGATGTGTGAGATCTATTACTATATGCTGCATAAGATGGATATATTATATTGGAATATGATATACCAACCTATTATACATAAAAATGAGGGTCCTTTATGATCATGTAGAAGTTCGACCTTCATTGTGTGAACGACACCATTCTCTTTCAGTCTGCATGTTCCATCCTAAAAAAATTATTATTTCATATTGGAGTATTTTTTTTTCATCTTGTCTGACAACTTCACGAATGATTGAAGGATAATTTCCAAGTTTTTTATCCATAATTCATGTTCGTTATTGATCGATAACTATGTGGGATGAAAAAATAACTTTATAATATATTACTTATGTGTCATATATGGAGAAATTAAATTATTTCCTTATATAATTATACATATTGGAGATTGATGGATTATTTTAACTCATGAACATGATGTCTGTAATGATATAAATAATGTGACGTATTTCTAGTATTCATGCCATGGTATAAAAACTTTTCTGGTAATAGTATAATTTGTTTATTTTTTTGGCCCATCCAACATAGTGGTTATTTTATTATCCATCAAATGAAATAAAATATATGACTTTTTAATGAATGATAAGATTCGTGAACTGAAAAATAATAAATTTTAGTTAAAATATCTCCAAATGAAATTTAATGATGGTTATTATAATGTTTAACAGTTAAATGTTTCATTTAGGGTTAGTAAAATGTTACAAAGTGTTTTTATTATGGTTTAATAATGAAAATATATTATAAACATCTAAAAATATTAAATGGATATTAAGTTGAACATTTTATAAATATTCATAATTGTGATGGGTCGTCTAAGAAGAAACATTAAAGCCTATAAAAGGAGGTTTAAATAATAAGTATATATGTCTCTCTCATATAAGAAAATATATATGTCCAAACATTCAATTTTCATTTCATATTCTAACTCCAAGGATCTAGTAGGTTATAGGTGAAGAGAATCCCTAACTAAAAATTTTATAAGTGATCCATACAACCTATCAAAGTAGTTAATGTTGGGTTTACATTGAAATCATTTGAGATATATCGATTAATATCTTATAGAATAACATAGATTCTTCGAAAATAGTTTCTTGACACTTCCACATAATAGTGATTATGTTTCCTACAACATGGTATAAATCATATATTTATGAATCATATGGGTAGTTTTTCTAGAGAAAACAAATAAATAATCATTACCAAGAACATCAGAATGGTGATTAATGTAGCCTTGATGATTATGAATACATTTTCTCAAATCATTTACAATGTGAATAATGGGATTCAGAAAAACGTGGGCACCAAATCAAATACGCTGTTTCCCGCATCTTTCTCAAATCACAAAGATAACATAATCATTTTTAAGAAAGCATAGTGGGCATATTCAAAAATGGGGATGGGTTAAATAGATAACATTTTCCACCAGGTGAATTTGTATATTTTATTCAATTTGATTATAATTTATAAATTCTTATAAATTATAATTCAATATAATTTTCAAAATTAATTAATATTTATAAAATTTTCTTAAATTAAATTTTGTGGTTTAAAATATTTATTATTAAATATCTGTAAAATATTTAATAAAATTAATTTTTTAATAATAAGTACATACTTTAAATTCCTTACTAACATTCTATATGTTTTCTATTTTGTCATAAAATATTTTTATTAGTATTATATATTTATTTTTTGGTTTATAAATCATATAATAATGAAAAAATTTTATTGTTTACATTAATTTTCTGAAACATTCATAAATAATTATATTATTTTATTATATAAAATTATTTTTTAAACGAATTTCCACTAAGAAAACAATTAGTAGATTTAACCAAATATCTAAATAAATTTAAAATATATGATGTTAAAATAGTAACATGTTTACATTATAAATTTAAAGTTTTCATATATTTAGTAATATACAGGAATTGTATTAAATAGGGAACCAAAAATTTTAAGATAAAGGAGGTCATATAATTTCTATGTAAATGACTAACAAAAATTTAAATTTTTATTTCAAAAGTACTTTTTAAGAAATAAGTTAGAAACCCGATACAAGAAATTAACCAGATCAATACTACAAGAAACTTCCCCTCCCCAGAAACTACATTGTTATATTAATCATCCCTCTCACATGACCGCTCTGCAACTTATCTCGTGCGGTATTACACAGGCCTTGTACCGATGGAAAAGCCATACCCTTTCAATCATCCAAATCTAAATGGTCATGCAGACTGAAGCTTTATGCTCTATAACCTCATCTGACGCTGATACTGGTAGAGTGTGGGTTTCTTCCACCATAAAAATTTAGAAAAAACCAAATACTAAAAACTGCCTCATATCCCACCCATTATAGATCTCAAAAAACCGCCCCTGAGAATAAACCAAATACCAAATCCAAAAAAAAAACATAAAAAATCCACTGAAGCGATCATCGCCATCGATTTTCCTGAAATGGCTGCCCAAACTCACATCCCAAAGAACCAAGAAGACCACCGCACTACTCTGCCTCGGAGTGAATGAAAGAATCATAGAACAAAAGCAGTGAACCAAGCATAGGCAGGATGAAACGCCGACAATGAGATGAACTGAATGTCAATCAACTACATGAACCAAACCACACACATCCCACCGACACAAACTTCACATTGGATGACTTAAGAGGGTCAAACAACAATCCAAGAAATAACATAAAATCAAACTCCCTAAAAAAAACCAAATTCGAGAACAAGGACAACAAAGGCCGCAGATATCAGAAATCAACAAATCATAAAGAACCACAAAATATCCCACCATATCCAAATCAATATAACTGAAACCCACATAGAATAGAAGACAATCGTAGGATATCACATGAGATCCAAAAACCATCACTGGATCAAAGGATAAGTACAAAGCTGACGATGTTCCAGAACATAATTTTAACCCTCACAGCAAAAAGCAAACCCATGACTAGATCCATAGAAGACCAGATCTAAACCAACCACATGGAAGAAGAAGATATTTTGGTGACGAAACGAACCTGACGCCACTGAAAGATAAAAGTGGAACCAAAAATTCCACCCATGCCACCGCTAAAATCTATAAGCTGAGAAACCCTCTTCACCGCCACTGACAGCCAGACGCCAAGCTGAGAAACCCCCTTACTGCCGCAGTGATGTCGTTTCCTAAAGGTCTGAGCTAAGTCGAGAAACACAAATCTATCGTGCGGAAAAGAAAACTTCAGCTGAAGACCGAAGCTACGGAATCCAAATCCTAGAAACACGGCCTCCATTGGACCCACCCCCTCACCGAGAACCAGCACTGTCTGCATCAATGGGATGGTTGTCCACGCTGGAGGCAAAGCCCTTGGGCGCTCCCGAGAGCAGAGCTCCCGAGAGAGCCTCGCTTATTCATTTTCTATGTAGATGAAGATATATGAAATGTTTTTATTTATGATATAAATAGAATGTGACTACATTAATTTGTTTTTAATTTCTATAAAACCTATATAAATTTATAAAATGATTACAATTATATTATTTATATAATTTTCACAAAATTTTATCTCTTATATAAAAATTTTATATATTTATTTATTTATTTATTGTCACTTATTTAATTATTCATTGTTATAATGTACAAATTTTATGAATAGATAAATGCCTCTGTTTAATGTATTTAGACTTCTTATAAATGTAAAACCATTTTTAAGGAGTTACATTCTCTGTACAACATAATATTTATATTCCTTTAACAAAGGCTGTTATTTTTAAGGGTTATAATATAAGTATGTTTTAGTGGTTACATAGAAATCTAAACAACACACAGAACCATGGGTAAATCTGAGTTAGACCATCACCCCCACCGACCCTCACCTTATCACAAAATTATTAATTCATTATCTTATTCTTATAAAGAGATTATATCCCATTTTCCTATGTTGAGGAAGGATTTACACCAATATATGTGTTTTCATTGATAACTTGGCCAAAGGGGACCACATGGACCACATCACCATGCCCCGTAATATCAATGTGGTGCACTTCCACCTCGATCCTAACCCTTGAATTTCACCCACATGACCATTATTCATATTCCCATGAATTTAATTATTTCATCATTCCCCTATGAAATTCCGTAAACATGTGACCCACCATCTCATGTATAACTTGTATATATCACATCCATCATTCCATAAAAAGCACTGATAGTACACAATGTGTGTGTAAAATTTCAATAACTCAGACAAACATTCCACTATAATTAAAGGCAATTTGTGGCTGAACTGATAAATTCCTTGATAGTGGTACTTTGTTTTAGACTTCTCACTATCCCATGGGCATAAACTCTATTATAAAAAAATAGGTGATGAAATTCTCTAACATCATAATTTCCCCTCAATATATTTTTGTTTAATGTTATTCTGAGACTATATTATAGGTTTCCAAGTACATTATATTTTTCATATATTTGGATATGTGTTCATAGAATAATATTATAATTTTAGGTATGAAAAATAATAATTACATGTATAATGTAATATAAATTAACATTTTTGTAGTAATATAATTTAGATGATGAAATATGATAAAAAACCAATCCCTAAAAAATAATGCATAAATGAAAGGAATCAACTAGATAATTTTTTTATATATTAATAAACCCCCCAAAAAATACTAATTGTTATATTTCATTCAATTTCAACCCATTTAAAATCGTCCTAATGGGTGTGTCATGATAAAAATAAAATCATATAGATTATCTCGAGTAAGAACATAAAAATATGGGTGACCCTAATAGGATTTAGTGATTTTATATAATTTTAAATATTTGGTCACAATTAGCTGGGTTGCCATAAAAAATTAGGTTCCAATAGGACTATAGTTGGGATAATCCATTGGATATATTAGTGAAATTCTTATTCCATAAAACTATCCGTGAATTTTAAATGATATTTTTTATATGATTATCTTTATATATAGATAAGTAATTACTCAATTTTATAAACATATCAATAATTAGTGAAATTTAGATGTTGGATCACTGATAGATAAAATGTAGAAAGGGATAATCATTTTAGTGAGAGAATTTTTTATAAAAGTATATACATATACATGAAAAATATAATTTTTAAATGATAAAATAATTTTTAATATATTGAAAAAAAATTCTTTATAATTTTCATTTATATAATTCATAAAAAGTGGTGAATCTTCATGGATGTAATTTTTTATACAGATAAAAACATGAGAAAATTTTTTAAGAAAAATGTAAAACATTATATAATGCAGAAACCATATCTAAATTTCCGTATTAACATATCATATAATGAAATACATTAATTACTCAACATTCCAAACATCAATTCATTCTTTTTATCATGTTAATGTCAATGCGGAAAACATTAGAACTAGAGATTCCAAATCAACAAATAAAGGGATTCCTCAATCATGATGATGAAATAATTCAAATTTTTATGTTTAAAGATTCTATATGTTATTAATAAATATTTAATTAGAAGAAATTCATGAAAATAAAAAAAACTAATTCATTTATTTAGCATTTTCTATGGGTGAGTATGATTAATTCTCATAGTTTTAATTAATCATTGAATTATATTCCTATAATAAATTCAACCACATATATCAGTATCATAGAGCAGCTATAGGAATACAGATCATGGGAAATTAGCCACTATATCATGATATTTTCTACATTGGGTGGCCCTATCTCACCTGAATATTTTAAAATGTGTCATAAAATAACACATCATGATAAGAGAAATATCCACCCTATTTATATACATGAATCTATAACATACATTACCAGTATAATATAATAGATAAGCTCAGTAGTATGGAATTCATAAATACATATTTAATTAGATTCATTTTATTCCCCAAATCACCAAATATCAATAACAAATGAAAATATTCAGGATCTATGTACCTTTTCAATATCTCTAACTTGAAATATTTTTTATCACTCATAGGGTGTTCAATTGGATTTAGCTCTTTGCATCTGATCAAAGGGGGTATAAATGCATGTTTTTTACCTGGTATCTATTATAGTATCACACACTCAGGTTGACTAACACTTTTACCCAAAAATGCCCATACAAGCCTCACTACTACAAACCTAAAAAATTGATCTAATATTTATACCTAACTAGAATGTCCCAGAATTAACCAGGTACATACCATTTTAAATTTTGTTATCTAATTCCTTAAATAGACCCAGGGCGTGCGTTGGCGCACCCCACTACGGGTCTCTGGCAGCCATTTAAATAATTTAAATAACTACAGATGTTTTATAAAAAAATGTTAAATCACTCTTTAGAATGGTTTTCGGGATTAAAATAATCTTTTATGGATTGAAAATAAATAAGAAGAGATTTAATGAAAATTTAATAGAAATTAAGAAAGGATAAAAATAAATTTTTAAATAAAATAGAAAGGGGGTTACAAAAAAAGTAAAAATAATTAAAATGGAACTTTACCATTTTTTATTATTTTTATCTTTTTTCTTTTACGTATTTTGTATTCTATTTTATTTTTCATTTTTTTTTCATTTTTTTTCTTTTATTTTTCTATTTTTTCCTTTTCTTTTATTTTTCATTCTTTTCTTTCATTATTGTTTTCTCTCCTCTCTTCCTCTCCTTCCTCTCACATCACGTATCCCCCTCTCATATGGTGGCACACCCCCTTGACCCCTCTTCGAAAGACCATTGTTCCTCCTTTCATTGTTTGTTTCTTCACCGTTAAGTGAGATGTAATCCTTATGGAAATTATAGCCTTGCACATTTCGAATCGTAGAGTTTTGTTGAGTATCCTTCACGTAGTTCACCACGGATGGATTTAACCCTATTGTGCGGTTTTTCTAAAATCATATGTTTTCTCCCGTTTTAGCTAAAATAAAATCCTACCATAGATCAGTGAATCATTTGGGACCATAAGGTAGGGTGGTTACTCATTTTCCCTCTATTTCATTACAATTTATAAAAATGCCTATTTGGTTCGTTCGTCGGTGGGAACTGACATTGTGCAATTTCATCCAATATTTTAAATTTACTTGTTTTGCTTAATCATTTCGTCCCCTTTTATCATAAGATAAATTGTTTCAATTTTTTCAATGTGGACGAAAACTTCTTTGGGCATGTCGACGTAGCTGATATAAATTCTGTTAGCATGGGAATTTAATTTAATTAACTGCATGTGTTTTCTAGCCCATTTATTTTGTTTAATTTAGATTAATTATGAACCTTGAATTGTAGTATTTTTTTTATAGTTTTTTGTGATAAATTATTTTTTATTTTAAAGTGCATTTATTTTCTTGTGTTGATACAATATCATGTCGTGTTAGTTTTTACGCTGTAATATTAAAATTATACTTTATTTTTCACGGGTGTATGTAGTTAGATTTCAAGATACAATTACATTTGAATGGTATATAATATCTTCTAATTTGAAATTTTAATTAAATTTTGGGTGGGGAGAGAAGTTGGGTCTCATGTTAAGGTCTACGCTTAGACCCTCTATTCTTGATTGGTTACCACTACGCATAAGGGGGGGACGTCTTTGGATTTTCCAGACCAAGACTTTTATGGTCTTTTTAAATATATATGAGTGATAACAGTTCCAAAAGGGACCTTAGAGGATGGATCCATTGGAAAAATGGATAATCCATCCTCAGAAGATGGTCGACCTCTTTTTTTCAAGATCAGTACGGACACATAGTAGAGCCATGCCTCGATCGATACTTGTTCTTTCTAATGATTTCCTTGGAAGGGCTTGGTGATATAGGAAAGATTGAAGGATTTTCCTTAGCAATACCATTGGGATGGGCTCGGACACCAACTCTAAACTTGAAAAATAATAATTATGCACTGAAACATTATATTAATCTCGCTTTGGGTCTCTTGACAATTGTGTTATTTTTTGGAATGTTGAAGCACACTTGATTGACACATGACTTAGACCCCAAGTTAAGCACAAGCTTTGGGGTGTACCTATTCCTTGTTTACATTGATTTATAGGTTTATATATATATATATATATATATATATATTTATATATTTATTTATGTATATGGTCATTCTGCTTACAGGTACTTTCTTAAGACTCTCGTCATAGGACGAAGTAGGTGATTAGGGATGGGTGTTGTTGGGAACTTGAGACGAGTTAATTATTTTATTGCGCTTAATTAATTATCTGCATTTATTATATAATGACACAGTGTATTTTATTACTTCTCAAAATAGAAGGGTTTAGAAACCGTGGGTGCCGGCCTACTGGGATTTTGTCTCACACCCTACTCGGGCATCATTGACACCTGAGTATATTACATGCTTTAGGTATTGAAAAAGGGAAGCATGAGGCTTCTAATTGTTGATTGTTTCTTACTCATTAGGCTTGTGACTGGGTATAGAACCAAGCCTTGATCATGATTCCGTTTTTTCACTTTGAGTCTTTTCTTTTTAGTTGATAGTTTTTTTGGGTTTCTGTTTTCCATACTATTTGTTTAGACGGACATCATATCATGACATTGTTTTTGTGAGCTTCCAGACTTGATTATTATTCAGTTTGATTATTCATATGTCTTCTACTTTAGTTTATTAATTTTTATAATTCCTCTATTTATTATTAAATGTTTTTTACTTCCAATGTGATAAAACCTTTTACATATAAGGACATAGTCTCCCCAACGGACACAAAAAATGACATCGCTGCTAATCATAAGCCTCTAGCATTTGGGGAGATAAGCTGGAGGTTATGTGGATAACCTGGCTCAGGGAACCCTTCATGTCACTCCAGGGATGGAGACGCTAAAAAGTGGTATCCGAGCTAGTTTTCTATTTTGTATTACTGTTTGGGTTAGACATGAGACTAGGATATAGGTATTTGGAATGTACACTGTGCTTGGACGTAGCTAACCCATGTACAGGGGAAACCCAAATTCCTGGTTTGGGATTGTAGTTATTTATTATGCCACTTATTATTGATATGATTTCATCATTATGTGACTCACTTGTGTTACATTGTTATTTGTGTTCATATTTTTGAGATAGTGGATTTTACAATTTTAACCAGATGATACATTAGAATTACATTAAATTCATCATATTAGTAACCATAGGAATTAAAATGAAACACATATTTCCCTTCCATCTCTACTTTTAGTGTTCATTTTTATGTTTTCAGGTGAGTGCTACTATGATTAGTGGTAAATATTTTGAAATTATGGTTTGTTAAATTATAAAGTTGTGATATTTGGTTAGATGTTAACCTAATTTAATCTAGGAATGTAATGTAGACCTTGTTTAGTATACTTTTTAGTTTCTTATCCCATATCAAATCTTGTCTCTTTATATGGGTTATATGTTATGTAGATCTCAAAGGAAGACTATATACATGACCTCTTTTGGTGCCATACCATTTTCCTCACATTCTATACATTTTTTATAAAGGTGTGTGTGTGGTTTTTGTAGACCAATGCTATAGCGACGTGTTTGTGTCATGCCTCAAGAGAGTGGTAATGATCACATTCTAGAGATGGTGGGTCCTGAATCACCAGTGGTACCTCTTGTAGTGCCTCTTGTGGTGCTACCTCCTGCCGATCTTCCAAGGGACCCGGATGCTCAGTTTTTGGATAATCTCATCAGGTTTTTGATTTCAGTTCAAAATATCCCCACACATTCCCTGTCTAAGGCAGACCACACATGAGACCTTCTGCAGCAACACCCTCCCTCCTTCTCGAGTAGTGGCGGTCCTCATGCCGTACAGTCTTGGATAGAAGCAATAAGGTCTATCTTCAACCACCTCGAGATGCCTCCTAAACGAAGGGTTAAAAATGCAGTCTATAGGCTTTGTAACTCCTACAATTATTTGTGGGACATAGTTTCCTATGATGAGAAGACTAGTAACATGGTTTGGGCCAATTTCCCAGAATGTTTCTATGATCACATTTTTCATCATAATTTGATAGATGATCGTACATGGTAATTCTGCCATCTTCAGTATGGGTGTTTGACTGTACTAGAGTATTCTACTCATTTCACAAAGCTTCAGCATTTTTCCCCATCTTTGGTTGGCGACACGTAGACTACTACAAGATGTTTTTTGGATGGACTTGAGTATACAATCCAATCGCAGTTGAACATATTCTGTTTAACAACTTTCACATAGATCGTAAATCATGCTCTAATTTAGGAGTAAAATGTCAGGGATGCTAAACTGGTGATTCATAGCGGTTCAATTCTGAGATAGGGTGATAGAACTTCTAGAAACAGGAAACACCATTTCGAAAGTGCATGTGGGGGAAATCCAAGCCAAACTGTATGTTTCGATTGCTCTGCCATGTGGTATCAGTGTGGAAGAGATGGTTACAATAATCCATAGTGCACGAGAGACCCAAATGAGTGTCGAGCATGTGTAAATATGGGTCACCTTCAATGTTTTTTGCATTCCGTCTCTTCAGCAACCTAGGGAAGAGGGCCTGCACCTACACCTCCATTAGGTATGGGATCTAGGAATCCACAGTAGGCTATAAGTTCTCTTCCACCGGCCAATTAGGCTGAGGTAATGGTGGAGGTCGGGGTTGAGAAAATAAAGCTCCAAATTATCATTTTCATTAGAGTGGACCTGATTATGACAACCAAGAAGCATATCAGGGATATAATTTAGGTCTCATGTACGTAGTGCAATCAGCACCAGAGGAGCATAGTTCAGGAAAATATATGGTTATATGTACTATTCTAGTAGCATCAACATTAGTTTCTGCTCTTTTTTATACTAACACATCACACTCCTTTTTATCTTCTATTGTGGTTGATTGTCTTTGTTTTCCAATTAAGTACCATTATGTCTTCATGTATCTTGACACTCCACTAGGAGTCAAGAAAGAGGGCACACACCAGTGCTAAGAGTGCCCCTTTAGATAGGTGGGTATTGTTTTATTTGGAATTTCTATATCCTCAATATGTCTGGCATCGAAGTCATTCATGGTATGAATATGATTTGTTATTATAATGATAAAGTGTACTTCTATCACCTTCAGGTGTCCTTTACATCCCATTAGGGAGACACATATCTACATAAAGAAGAATGGGATATACTAGCAAATTTAGCTAAACCTGAATATGTAGGGCTGGGTAGAGTGTCATCTCAGTTACAAAGACTCTTAATGAGCAATCTGGGAATGTAGGTGGTTGAATTACCACTAGTGGTGGATCTATTCAGGGACGTCTTCCCAAACGATTTCACTGCCTTACCTCTAATGAGGGGCGTGGATTTCTCTATCGATCTCATGCCAGGTGTGGCACCAATGTCGTTTCTTCCTTATAGGATGGAACCAACAGAGCTATAGGAACACAAAAAAGTAGCTTAATGACCTCAAGGCTAAGGGTTTTATCAGACCTACCACATCGTCATGGGGTTCACCAGTTCTTTTCGCCAATAAGGTAGATGGTACCCTAATGTTATGCATGGATTCTCGTCGACTTAACCAGCTCATGGTAAATAATCGATTTCAATTTTCTCATATATATGATATCTTTGACCATATACAAGGAGAAACTATTTTCTCCAAGATTGATCTGAGGTCGGGATACAACCAGGTTCATATGTGGCCCAATAACATACCATGTATGGAATTATTAAGTAGGTACAGGTTGTACAAATATATGGTTATGACATTAGGTCTCAAGAATGCACCATTAGGCTTCATGGATCTGATGAACCAGGTTTTTCACCCATATCTTGATTCCTTGGTGGCAGTCTTCTTATAAAACACTTTGGTGTATTCGCGTTCCATAAATGACCATTCATCCCATCTTGAGATCGTGTAGAGTACACGGAGAGAGCACTAGCTATATGTTAACCTCAAAAAATGCCGCTTCTTGATTAATAAATTTCACTTCTTAGGTCATATTATATCTTGAGCCAAAGTATCAGTTGATCCAGAAAATATGAGCACCGTAGTATCATGAGAGTATCCCAAAAATGTCTTCGACTTCCGCTGTTTCTTGGGTCTTTCTAGATATTACAGGCGTTTCATCCAGTATTTCTACTGCTTAGTAGTGCCTATTACGACCATAACTTAGATAGCTGTACACTTCATCTGTTCAGATGACTGTGAAAATTATATTCAAGAGTTGAAAAGAAGACTAACATCATATTTGATCCTAATTATTTTAGAGCTAGGTAACATCTATACTATTTATTGTGACGTTTCAGGAATTGTACTGGGTAATGTTTTGATGGAGGTTGACCAAGTCATGACTTATGGATCCCACCAGCTGAGAAATCACGAGTAGAACTATCCTACACACAACCTTGAGTTAGAATTTGTGGTTCATGCTCTACGATATTGGAGACACTACATGTTGGGTGAAAGGTTATTTGTTTACATAGATCATAAAATGTTACAATATATCTCCACTCAATAATACATAGTCTTAAGGTAGTGTAGATGTGTTTCATTCTAGAAGTCATTCAACTATGATCTTTCTTCTACACCTGGTCAGGGTAATGTCATGGAAGACACTTTGAGTCATAGGACACAGACACAATCCATTCAGGTAGGTAGTAGTGAGTGTAAAATGATGTCTTAGTTTTCTGAGATACATCTGGAGGTTCAAGAATAGAGCAGGAAACCAATTCTAGCAGCTCTTAAAATGATGTCCTCTCTTCTAGATCTTGTTCTCTTTCAAAATTTAACTGGTCCTGAGGGGTTCGTTTTGAGGTAAAGTGTTAGAGTAGAGAACTCACTTCCATGTTGGGTTGTTTATGGCAGAGGAACTCTCTTTTACTATGGTCATGTATGGCTACCTTTTGGTATATTGGAAGAGCTGATGAATTAATCACACACATCTATTTGGAAAGTTCACTCTTGGCTGACCATGATGTATAGAGACATGTGTCGACAATATTGGTGGCCTAGAATAAAAAATTAGATAGTAGGTTTCATCAATCGGTGCTCCACCTACAAACAGGTGAAGGAAGAGCCAAAGCGACCTGCTGGACACCTTTAGCCTCTATCCATTCCAGAATGGAAATGGAATGACATCACCATTTATTTTTTTTATAGGCTTACCAATTTCTCCATGAGGCATTGATGTAGTGTGGGTGGTTATCGATAGGTTCAAAGTGGTTTCACACTTCTTACCTAAATGGGAAGCCTTTACAATTGATTAGTTGGAAAGGCTATATATCAAGGAGATTGTGTGACTTCATGGTGTACATTGTTCTACTGTCTTAGACAGAGACGTCTGCTTTACTATATGGTTGTATATAGGGTTGCAAAAGGTGTTGTGTTTATAGTTACTTCTGAGTACTACATATCACCATGAGATCGATGGGAAGTCCGGGTGAACTGTATGGATGTTAGAAGATATTTGAAGGGACTGTATCATTTATTATGGTGGTTCCAGGGAGTATCATATAACTCTAGTTGATTTTACCTATAATAATAGATTCCATGTAGTAATTAAAATGGATCTATATGAGGCCCTCTATGGTAGACCGTGTTATTCAGATTTATGATGGCTTGAAGCAGGTGAAGAAAATATTTTGGGTTCTCATCTCATTCAAGAGACTTATATGCATGTTCAGATGATTCAGATGTGTATGACTACAACTCAATCTAGATAGAAGCCTTATACCATTCATCTCCACAGACCTCTCGAGTCTGAGGTGGGACATCGAGTCTTTCTGCATATTTCTTGAGGATGAGTCATAGAAGTATCATGACATAGGGAAAGTTATCACAGGGATACATTGGTATGTTTGTCATAGTGGAGAGAGTTGGGCCGGTAACCTATTTGTTTCTACTACTTTAGAGGTATTGTTCCATGCAAAATGTTTTTCAGGTATCTCAGCTTGGACAATATCATCCAGAACTGTCTCATTTTTTTGACCCTAATGATATCGAGATTGAGGCAGATGCATCCTTTGTGGAGCATCCGATCTGTGTCATCGACCATATCATGAAAGTCCTCTGAGGCAAGTCAGTCCCTCTAGTCTGGGTGTTTTGGAAACCCGGACGCATTTAGGATGAGACCTTAGAGCAAGAGAAGAATGTACTTGCGTTGTGGCCAGACCTTTTCTCTTACGATGTTCCACTACACTTGGAAGGGAAACTTGGGGACAAGTTTTCTTAAGGAGGGGCAGTTGTAATATCCTAGATTTAATCAAGTATAGACCGGTTTAAATTTTTTTGTCTAATTCTTTAAAGCGACCTAGGGTGCACATCGGCACACCCCGTGGTGGGTCCCATGTAGCTATTTAAATAGATATAATAACTGCATTGGTTTTATGAAAAATGATAAATCACGCATTAATACAGTATTTGGGATTAAAATAAATAATTAAGGATTGAAAAGAAAAAAGAATAGATTTATAGAAAATTTAAAAAATACATAAATGGATAAAAATAAATTTAGAAATAAAATAGAATATGGGTTGTAGAAAATGTTAAAATAATTAAAATGGGAGATTTCAATTTTTTATTATTTTTATCCTTTTTCTTTTCCATCGATTTTATTATATTTTATTTTTCATTATATTTTCCCTTTTTATTTTCTTTTTTTTAATCTCTTTTTTTTATTTTTTTATTTAATTTCTTTCTATTATTTTTTTCTCTCCTATCTTCTTCTTCTCCCTCTCCTGTCGTGCCTCCCCCACTCCTTATGTGTTGCACCCCCTTTCCCCCACTTAGGATGACCACTGTGCCTCCATTCATAATCTATTTTCTTTACCGGCATGTGTGCTATAAATCATAAACAAATTCTAAACTTGCGCATTTGGAATTGTAGAGTTCTGTTGAGTATCCTTCACACAGTTCATCGCAAAAGGATTTTACCCTATTTTGGGGTTTTTTAAAAATATTCCATTTTTATTCTGTTTTAGGTCAAATAGAAGCCTACCAAGGATCGTAAAATAATCTATGACCATATGGTGGGGTGTATACTTTCTTTTCCTCTGTTTCATTGTGATCTATAAAAATTCACATTTGGGTCGTTCGTCGGTGCCTACCGACTTTGTGAAATTTCACCCAATCATTTCAATTTAATTGTTTTGATTAATTTTTTCTGCCCTTTTAATCATCAAAAAAAATGTTTAAATTGTCGAAACATGGTCAAGAACCCCTTTGAGAATGCTGACGTGGCCTATATAAATTCTGTTAGCCTGAACATTTTTTATAATAAACTTCATGTCTTGTGAAACCTATTTTTTGTTGTGTTTAATTTAAATAATTAATTTCGATTAATTGTGAACCATGAATTTTTATATTTTTTGTAGTTGTTTTTGAAGAATTATTTATTTTTTTTAAATTGATTTGATCTTCTAATGTTGATATAGTATCATTCCATGTTAGTTTTTTACTATGTAATATTAAATTAATACCTTATGTTGCATGGTTGAATATGATTATATTTCAATAGGCAATTAAATATGCATGCCATGTCATATCTGCTACTATGAAATTTTTATTAAATTCAGAGCGAGGAAAGAAGGTGGATCTCGTATTAAGGCTCACGCATAGACCCTCTGTTCCTGACTGGTTACCACTTCGTGTCGGGGGTGGTATCTTTGGGTTTTCCATACTAATACATTATAGGGATTTCTAAATACTTATTATAGATATGGGTTCCAAAAGAGACCATCAAGGATGGATCCATTGGAAATGTGTCTAAGCCAGCCTTGGATGATGCTTGACACCTATTTTTGAGATCAGTACAGAATCATGGTAAAGTCATGCCTTAAGCGTTACTTGGTCTTTCGAAAGACTTCCTTGGACGGGCTCTATGGTATTGGATAAATTGAAGGATGTAGAGTAGCGATAACTTCGAGAAGGGATTAGACTCCAACTCTCAACATGAACATTAATAACGACGCACTAATGTTTTATTTCAATTCTACTTGAGTCTCTTCAAAATTGTGATTTTTTCTGGTTTGTTGAAGCACGGCTGGTTGACACCTGACTTAGACCCCACGTTAAAAAAATCATGGTGGTGTACCACATCCTTGTTTAGATTGATTTCTAGGTTTATATATTTTTATATGAAAATTATGCCTATAGGTACCTACTTCAGACTCCCAACTTATGCCAAAGTAGGTTATTGTGGATGTGTGCCGTTGCGAACACAGGATGATTTAATTATTTTATTGCGCTCAATTAATTATCTTCATTAATTATATAATGACACACTATAATTTATAACTGGATGAAATGGAATGTTTTAGAACCCTGGTTGTCGGCCTATGGGGATTTTATCTCACAACCTGCTCAGGCATCGTTGACACCCGAGTAGATTTCATTCTTGTAGGTATTGATGAAGGGAAGTGTGCTTCTTCTGATGCTTGATTGTTCTTTACTGCTTAGGATAGAGACTGGGGAAGAGGATTGAGCCTTGATTGTGATGCTATTGTTTCACTTTTTTCCTTTTCTTTTTAGTTGATAGTATTTTTGGGTTTCTATTTTTCATTCATTAAGTTTAGACAGACATCATAACAGGACAGTGTTTTTTGATCTTCTACACTTGATTATTATTTAGTTGGATTATTCATATATCTTCTACTGCAATTTAATCATTTATATGATTCTGCTATTTATTATCAATTGATGTTTACTTCTACTGTGATAATACCTATTACCTATGATGGAACAGTCTCCCTCGAAAACATGAAATATTCCCTCCCTGTTAGGCGGTAGCCTCTATCATTTGGGGAGAAGCGATTGAGATTATGTACCCAACCCGGCTCAGAAAAACATTCAGGTGGATAACAAGATAGGGACACTACACAATCCCTTTTATATGACTCTTTATTGACTCCCCACCAATAATAACACTATTGGGATTGTATTTAAGCCAAGAAGGGCCCCCTCATGTTGTACCTCTAGAAGAAAAAGGGTTCTCTGTTAGAACCAAGGTTGAAAAATAGTCAACTAAGATGAATTATTGAGAGAGAAGATAAACAACCACCAAATAAATTCATCTCATGACATAAAATAAACAAAATTTCCCATCATGTATGATTATAAATGAAAATAAAGTCTCTAAATTAAATTCCCAAATAATAATAAGTCAGTGACCCCAAAATAGCTCGGATCTCCAAGTTAGTAATTCCCATCTTGGTCTTTATAACCCTCCTAAAAATATGAAAACCATTTTATATATATGTAGGGTTATCATAACATTTATACTCCATTGCTTCATACCCACAGTCACCCATGAAAATTTGATAAGAGAATACTAATGAACTATTGAAAAAATTGGTAATCCATCCATCTAAACTTCCCCATGGATCACTCACCAAATAACATAAGAAAATATGAAGATAATAACGATAATATAACATCGATGAAGGCTCCCACACACACATTCCCACTATTTTGATGCTCTCATTCCCCAAAGAAAATCAATATCTGATATAATTCCTTTCATTCAATCTCATCACTAAATATCCAAACATCTCTAATGTGGGTTGGTTCACAACCCTACCCACCCCAGCCTCTTATAGGGACTAATATCCCATGTTGTCATTAATTTCCTCATCTAAATCAATTTTACCACTATCACAACATCACATATCCATCTACAACATCGCAACCGTTGAAGTGGGGGTATCATGAACATGAAGGAGATAACTATTATCCCCTCACCTTACCATGAATAATCCTACTACATAAAACATCCTCACATCATCCAGAATCAGAACCAACTATTTCATTTCCCAATACTACTGTCGAAGGAAGAACAAGGAAGAGGGGGCAATCACTCACCTATTAATCATTATCAAGATGTTGGTGAAAAATCCACAAACACATCTCAGTGTTAGTGGAATGTATATGATATTAGTGGGGTGTGTTTAAAATTAACATGAAAATGAAATAATATATATAAATAGAAATCACAAAATCACCCCTAAAGGTTTCACATCAATGATTAAACACTATTTCCTGCTCAAATACACCATACAAACATTACCATAGGATACCAACAAATAGATACAACACCACCACACTAAATAGTCAGACTCACAACCCAATTTCCTTCATTCAATCACAAATTCAACCCTTTTATATGTCATTAAAATATAATACATTGCTCCTTAATTAAGACACATAACTTCATATGTGGTTTAAACCACTATATCTAACACCCACATTTATTTCTTATATATGTTTTTCCTATTCATAATTATTCAGTTCATTAAAATAGTTACAATATTTAAATTTAATTCTACATTGATCAAATTTCTATCCAATACCATTAACCTTTAATCGAAACAAATTTTATATTCCATAACTATGAGGATTTTACAATAATTTATCACATGAAAATCCATCAGATATAACATTAGAAAACCTTTCATCTCACATCACACATATTCCAATCATAATGATACCATCACTAACATTCAAATCAAAATAAAATCAAGAAATAATAATTCATAAATAAGAAAATCATCATAACCATATATCAAAAACCACTTTTCCACTACCCATGACACATCCTATACTTGAACTAGTTGACACCATCATCATACAATCCATAAAATAGGTACAAATCCACAATTCCAACAATAAACACAAAAGTATAGAAAGAGTGTATTTTTAAACTATATTAATCCATTATTCATTTAAATAGGGATTCATCATTAATTGAACATCTTACGCATGGGTATTTTTACATGATTTACACTTTCACTCTCAACCAATTTGTTAGCAACATATAAGTTCTTATCCTTTAAATTGTGGTGGTCTTATCACAAAAAGGGTTCTCAGTAGATAAAAAGTTTTTTCATTTAATATTTTCCATGATATGCATATGAAAATTGGTTTTACGTTTCAAAATAAAATAATGGGAAATAAAAAAAGAAAATTGATAAAAATATTATATTACTACACTTCTCATCCAATTAATTTTAATTTGGTTCATCATCTTCAATAGATAATCCATAACACCCACCTAGTGGAAGAAAATAATGAAAATTGTACATATTCCTAAAAAAATACGAAAAAAATGTTCCCTTAACTATAAAAGGAGGTTGAAAACAAGATTCACTAGAAATAGTGTAAAAAGAATAAGGTGTCATCACCTGTATATTGTGAAGGAAAGGGTGACATCAATTATAAAACACTTATAGAGAAGGGAGGAATAAAAAAGTGAAACAATATCCTATCCTGAACATTACACACTACTATAGAAAAAGTAGAGGGAACCATGCTAATGAACTTGCATGTAATCATGAACATGAATTCCTTAGATAATAGGTGAATACCCCATTGATCAACTGTAAGATTATGGTTTTACTGGACTATAAGGAAACAAGAAAAGTATTTAATGGTGGTAATTTCAAACTTTATGATGTAATATATAGATCCTATAGTAACACTAAATATTAATATATCCAATATTATTTTATATTAGTTATTTAATTTTATTACATTTAAAATATGTGAAACCATATATTTAAATCCATCGGCTTTATGGAATTCAAAAAACTAGTTATTTGGTGAAAAATATATTTTAGAAACATTAATTGATTACTATAATTCCACATTTAATATTAAAATTATTTCTTTCATCATTATATAAAATATAGGTATTTTGGAAAAAAGACATTTTATAAGATATTGAACTAATCGTTAAAACAGATTGAAAATACAGAGCCAAGTAATTAACCTTATGTAGGAACAAACTAACCACATCAAGGAACCAACAAAATAAAATAAGGATTCAACTAACTACTAGAATAATACAACTGATCATACATATATAAGAGATAAACCATAAGAAAGAACCAACGAACTATATAAACAATCTAGATGACTGTACAAATAACCCAATAAACTATATCAACAAACCAACTTATCACCGGAAGGGACAAGTGACCAAATGAACAAACTTGGAGGCCACAAAAAGGGACAAGTTATTACATAAATAAAATTGAGGTACCGTATAATAAAACCCAACCATCCATAAGAAAGAACAGATGGCCACATGAAACAACTGACCCATAATATGAATAATCTTAGAAAGTGAATGAAGGGTCAAGTGAACACCTAAAAAAACAAGTGACTATACAAAAAATAAAGAAAACACAAAACCAACAAATGTGACTATTGAATGGATCAACAATATAAAAAACAGGATCTATTGTACAAAAAAATTGACTTCCCACTTATCCATTCAACAAACAATGAGAACAACCTTTGAAATTTCAAAGGGAAGATGACCTAAATACTCCATTGACACCTCCTGGCCTAGGTAAACCATAATATATATTTTTTGGAAACCTGGTCCATTAAATATAATAGTTTATCTCAGAAATGATGTTACAAAAAATATATATATTATAATCCTCTTTTTGAGTTATTACTCTAAATGAAAATTAGATATTATGTATTTAAATCATGTATGATGTGATTTTGGGACATTTTCATATCTGATTAAAAAACACATAATATACTATTATTGATACATAACATGTTTGTGTGTATTAAAAATAATATATTTAAATATATATATAATTTATAAAATTTTACTTGGTGTTAATATTGATCTTAGAGAAGATAATTATTTAAACAACCAAATGAAATTTTATGGAAACAGTGATTTTTGAGGTATCTATTCAATCTAAAGTATGACTCACTATGAAATATATTATAAAGTATTTAGTAAAATATTTTCAATATTATTCACGAATTAATTAAATTAATTCAAAAGTTACAATTATTTTTATAACCAAATATATCATAGATTTTTTGTAATCATATTGAAGAGTTCTATGCATTGGGTATTTTTTCAACTATAAATGGTAAAATAAATCATTAAATTTGATATTATAAATTTATTTTGGTATATTATTGGATTAATAATATGGATATATAAAGGTGTATCATGTATTAAAACCTAATATAAAAATATTACATTAATCTATAACATGTATTTATAAAACTAAAAAGTATCAAAACAAAATTTAATTCAAGTTTTATTATATTTGGATGTAACGAGTCAATGGTTAATGTATATATTTTTAACAGAATTTTCATTATGTGTTTTAAGATTATAAAATTTTTTCATGTTTCCCAAATTATCATCCCCCCATTTAGGATTCATATGTCATGAATGTGTAATGATAATAAACCCCTTGGACTCAAATTTATAAGTTATCTTTAATTGATGAAAATCGTTGAATATCATGGATATCAATGAGATGTTAACATTTGTAGGATTTATAGACCATATAGTGATAAAAATTTTCCCTCGTTATGAGAAAATTATTTTTTAGTGATAGATTGGCCGACTTATGTTTACCAAATAAATTATCATACACAAAGTCAGTTGTATGGATGAGGTGCATGAATCATAGTAATACATATTAACCTATATTAATAAGAAATATTTCATGTTATCCCTTATACTATGACACCATTCTTACGTATTCCTAAAATTTGAGCTAATCATAATTTTGTTAGTTATGTTATATATTATGTGGTATGATTTTATTAAACCTAATAATGTTTACCCTAGTTTAATGGGTGTAAAATCATGGCCCTAAATTGGTAAAACTAACAAATTATATTTTCATTCCTAGAAAATTGGCATATGATATGCTAATATATTTAAAAGACTGACATGTGATTCACTAAACTACTTGGATAAATGACCTGATATGTGTTCATAATTTTTATTTATTTTTCAATTGTAGAGTTGAGGATATATGAGATGCCTATAGAAGATGGACATGCCCCTTACATCATGATCATCCAATTCTATTTAAAAAGGAGTTGTTTGATTAGGTTTGATTTATAATATATATATATATTGTGAAAATAGGTACATAGATATATTTTTTTCATATATATCACTTTATATTCCTTTATATGTTGAGTAATATTGAATCTTTAATAGAGGATGTTCTTTTAATAAAATTATATTCTACAAAATTTATAATATTATTCAATTAAGCAAGGATCTAAAAGGTCGCATGAGTGATTCTGTTAGTGAGAATTAGGTTTATTATGAATATTTTGTATAAAACATAGAAATATTTATCACAAATTTTATAAAATGAGTTTTATAGGTTATTAAAAAGTAGTTTTTGATAAGAATTCATGTTTCTTTACATGTTATGTGACATGTGGTGAAATATATATAATTATTTTTTGATTTTAGTATTGGTGAAAATTAATATATTTTTTATAATAAAAAATAATAAATTATGAGTGTTATGTACAATATGTTATCTGTATAGTGGTTATCTCATGAAACAAACTATGATAACATCTCAATATTTTATTTGAAATTTTTAATTAGGCATCTAGAATAGGGTGAATTCCTCTATCTATCAGAATGATACAAACAATATTATATTTCTTATAGTGGTCATGATTCTTCCATTATATCATATCATTTATCAATTTTAAAATCATAGAATGACATCTATACGAGTTTTGTGCACTATTTAGGTATTACATATGTTCTTCATGGTTTGTTGAAAGATACAAACCATTTGTAATTTTTCTTCATTATTCAAAATTTTTCAAAAATTAATATGTGGAAATGGATTATAATTTAAAAATTTCTGAAACATTCAAAATTATGTTGGAGCTCTTAAGAAGATTTGGCAATGATTTTAAAAGGTGGTCAATACCATAATGAAAATATGTCTCTATTTAACTAGAAAAACTCTATGTCTAAGATTTATGTTTTTCTCTTCCTTTAACACTGATATTTTAATAAGTTTGGGAGTGAATATATTTTCTACCTATAATTATTTTAGGTGATTAATATAACCCTTGGGCATATTTATAGAAGGGAGTTCATTGGATTCCTCTAAGTGACCTCATTAATGATAACATATAAGACCTCAGATTCATAAAAATATTCATTAAAAAGTGTTGGATTAAAAAATAACATAAATGGTATATTCATTAAATTTAAGTATTTTTTTCAATAATAAATGGATTGATCAAGTGGAATGGGTTTTTGGGAAATTATTTCTATTGGATTTGAATAACTACTACCCATATCTAAGCTCAAAATTTAAATTTTGGTTTTTAAAGAGATCAATGGTTAGTAGAACCACTATGGTGATGGATGGATAATATATATTATTTTGATTGAGTAATCATCTTCTTGGCCTTGATATATAAATAATTTTTTGAAAATAGATCATTTCATAGACATTTTTGCTACATTTTTTTCTTTCATGCATCAAGATAAACATGGAATGGTTGTAGGGTAAAATAAATTTTTAACATTTGTTAGGTCCATGTAATGTACTTTATAAAAAATAAATATTATTTTTACATGTTTATTTTTATTTATAAATATATGATGGATTTCATATGAATATTGAATATTTTTAATCTTTTGTTATATTGACAGTACACTGGTTGGGTGTTGGGTCCACTATTATGAGGTGTTTGTCAAAGGAAGATACTGGTAAAACTCTCATCACTTTTAAGAGTATTAAGGTTGAAACATTCTTTAAGGGATATGAATGTGAGGTTTAATGGTTTACCTATTATGTAAAAACTCAATGTGCATGAAATGTTTCTCTATATATCACAAATTAGCTGTAATGACTAATATTTTTTGTATCATTCATATAACAATTTTTTTACACACCATGTGTCATTTTATTTATTTAGAATTTGATAAATTCTTGATACATTTCAACAGATTTAATTTATAATGTATTATTTAATAAAAAATAATCCTGAATGTTTAGTGATTAAATATTCATTTTGATATGTTTAAAATTACATAATATTTTATAATAATTTTATGATAAACATTTTTTATTTTTTGTATTATAAAATATGTGGAAATGTGTAATATCTCTTATTGAATGATTATTTGTCTAAGTGATATGTTAATATCATATGAAAAGATTGAAACCACTCAAGTATATCACTCCAAGATATATAGTTAAATTTTTTCCACGCAACAATATTTCATATCGTTGTATATCAATATCATAGGGTTTCATGTGGATTTAGTGTATACTTATAACATTTAGTAGTTTTATAAGTTATTATAGGGTATAAATAAAGTTTGTGATCCTTTTTTACAAGTGAGAGACATAAAGTGATATGCCCCAGATCAACATGTCATGTTTTATAATTTTAATTTATTTATATTATATGAATTATGTCATAATATAGGGTGAATTAGAATTATTATGATATATTTTACTACTAATTCATATCCTAATCCTCTCATGAATGTTATTATACATATGGTCGTGACAGCATTATATCATGTTAAAAATTTCATTTAAATGTGATGTATTAATAATTGAATTAATCAATGATTAATGAGACATAATTTTATTATAGTAATATATTAAAAATTTTATAAAATAAAGTTAAAATAAATTGAGAGTTAGAGAAATGATTATCTGTTATATATACTCCCTCATTAGATTTTTGAGGTATATAATAAGAGGCATATTTCTAATTATATTACCATTTTAAAGGGTCAAAAACTCCTTCCTAAAATATATTTTAATATCTTCTTCTATAATTACATTAAAAAATCAATCATATTATTCATAGAATAATATTCTTATGTTGTATAAAAATGATTCAAATATTTATATAATAACTGGTATATGTAATATTTATTTTTTTAACTAGTGGATATCTGTAAAATATATTATCACTGAATACTTTGTTCTATTGAGACATTTTATTACTTCTACTGTTACTAATTATTTTAATTTATTTAAAATAAATCATAGTAGAATTTTTAGGTTTCCTTTATGATTCCATATAATAGTTTCATTAAATTATATTTTTATAATTCCCTTCATAAGTATCCTTGGATTTTGACCACCAAATCTATAACATAAAAACATTTTACATTCATATAACCCTTATATATTTTTGATATATTATCATAAAATTCATTAAAAAATTGATGTCCCATAACTTTTATAAAATACTTTTCTAATTGGAAAAAAAATATGGAATTACAATTTTAAATCCCATGATATGATTGTAATGATGAAGGTGTTGTATCTATTTTTAATTAATTAAAGAAAATTAAATGAATATTTTAAAGTATATTATCAAAGATGAATGAAACCAATAAGTTTTTGGGAACTAAAATCATAATAATTACATACCCTTGAAGGATAAAATCATTGGAAAAAGGAATACTAGTAAATAAAGGAATTTTGAATAAAAAATTTCAATGGATGGAGGAGAAATTATTATAAATAATTACCTTTGTAAGCCATCATAAATATTTATAGGAATGTATGAACTTATTTTTAGTGAAATATTACAAGTCTTGATACATCATACGCAATTATTACAACAATTATATAATTTGATAGAATAATCGATAAGGAAAAATTCCCAGATTGGGAATTCATGGATAATTTATTAGCATGATAAAAATTTATAACAAGAAATTATAAAATGAAATCATACAATAATGTAGATATATCTATTTTTTTTATGAAATCATGTTTCGTGTCATTCTATAAATAGTTGAAAAATTAAATCATGCGAGATAGGCCTTGAAAACACCTATGATATCCACAATATGTGCATAATACTTGTAGATGTTTTGTAATTGGAAGCTACTGTTAAAAGATGAAGCAATCTATACGATCCATTGTAATTAACAATTATGGAATGTATAGAATCATAGAAGGATGATGAAGATGATAGTGTATATACTAAAAGCTGATAAATTTTTGAGTTGTACATGTGTGAGATTCAGATAAACCAGAAATTATAATTCAAGAGACTACAAAACCTATTGAGTGGAACTTGAAAACCCATATATGTGTTTAGTGATGGTGAAGATATCTCAATATCATGAATATAATTTTCCGGATGATAAGTTATCAAACTATAAATGAAAAATATATCACATTATAGCCTGATGTAATCAATGGGATTTCTTGTATATTAATGGTATCCAATTTAACAGTTTGATAAAATGGCCGCATTGAAGGAATCTAGAATAAGAATTTGAGTTTTATGGATGATCTAATTATTATAACTTCAAGATAGTAGTGACCTCCCATTTGATTTTTATGGTTCACCAATACTAATATTTCAAAATATTATGATTTTTCAAGAAAAACTATATGAACTATATTGAAATTAATGGAAACTCAACAATTTGAATAGAAAATATAAGTCAATGGATTCTAAAATGTTTATCATATGAAGACTCCAAATAATCATTTAATGGTTTTATGTGAATAGAAAGATGATTAGTTTCATTTTTAATAGAGGAAAAAATCTTAATAAAAAAAATTATGAACATATTCTTTGAAGATAAAACAAAAATATATTAAAATACCGATCTTGGGTAACTTTGAATTTTGAAACCATGTTCTTTAGAAAAAATATTAGAAGATGAAGCCACATTGGATGATGTGACATGATACTGTGAAGGTAAAAAAATATATTTTTTAGTACAATATTACTAAATTCCATTGTCATTTTTCCAATGTCTGGTGAATTTTTTCAAAATAATGATAAATTCAGAATCAAAAAGGTTAGTTATCTTCAAAAACCTTATAATAAATGTTTTTAAAATATTTGGGTTATTTTAAAAAATTCATGTTATATTCATTATATTTATTAACATACATGTATGAAATAATTGAAGCATATGAAATTTTATTCACTGGAAAATGCTTAGGAACTTCCCATTAATATAAAATAAAATAATATTCAATGATGATGAGTTGTATTCTAAATGTTATAATATTCCTCAAATAAATATTAATTATTTATTCCATGTTTTGTGGATGACCTTAATACCCATATTTATCTATGATTTGAGAAATAATTTTGGATCCAAAGTTTTTGGGTATTCGTAACAATGTTCCAAAAAATATTTTAATGTGATAAAATCATGGTGTTTTAAGATTAGAATTTATTGAACATGTCAAAGATATTTAAGAATAAAAAATTACCATGGGTCATTCGAAATAAATGGTTGATAATATGAAGTTAATATCTGATAGAGGAACTTGCTGACCAAATCTCTCAAGTAAAATTTTGTTGACTTGAGGTTTTGAGAATACTTTAACATAATGATTCAATGAAATTTAATAAGACTTCAACATATGTTTCTGGGGAAGAATTTGAGAGACTCTGAATAAATTTTAATGAGATTATAAGATGACCAAAATTAATATACTCTATCAAAATAAGAAGTTAAAGCTAAAACTTATTCATTATTGAAGGGAAATCGTATGCTTATGGGATTTAGTATAATCAAATATTTGGATAAGTTGTGTATGGGTAAAATAACATCGGTTAATGATAAAACCACCCCACACTACTTGTAATGGATGAAAAAATTATTTTTGGAAGTTTTGTGACTAAACGAGAGCCAACACAGCATGGAGTAGTTTTTCACATTGAGGATAAATGTTATAAAAAATCAATTTTTTTTACATTAAATTATATATATAATAATAAGGAAAAGTTATTCCAAATAATTATAAACATCAAAGCATCCTAATTGATTATAGAGGTTTAAAAAATTTAAATGATATAAGATTTTAAATTGAACTTAATACACAAATTTTTTTCACACCCCCTAGGGTGACAACACAATCTGTTATGATTATTAATTGGTATCAAAGGATTTGTTCCCTTGGATTGGATCTTCAAATGTTTAGCATAGTCTTCTTTTCACCAAACAATATGAATTATAAATTTTTAGAATTTTTAGAATAATTTTACCCAGAAGACAAGGATGACATTCCAGAGATGATTTTAATGGAAGATACTTTGATTTTTGGAAACCTTAATGTTCAAATCATGACACCAAAAACCAAGAAGAAAAAAAGATGCTCAAAAGTTAATAAATATAGACTCATGATATCAAAAGAAGAATGATCCACCACTTTTAGATTCTAAAGTGTGTATAATTTATATTAAAAAAATTTATAGAGTTAATCCCCTGGAAAATGTTTCTCTTTATATAGGGAGTAGTATTCCACTGAAATTATTCACGATTTTTACTCTAAAATTTAGGATCATCTAAAAGAACATCCAATTGAAGTTATCATGCATATATTTTCATTAATAAAAGAATTTTATGAATAAAAAACAATTCATTATAAGAAAATTTATTCAATAGAGGAAGCCATGGTTATGAAAAAAATGTGAGTATAAAACTGTTACAAAATTTTCAAAATGAAAGGAAGCAAAGTTATACAATCTCAAGAAAAGTTCTACCTATTGGAAGAAGAATTTTATAGGGTTTTTTGAGAATTCGCTTTCAAAGGAAGTTGTTATGTAAAATATCCCATCACAAAAATGTAATAAAAATAAACATTGATGTTAAGATTACTCAACTAGAGATTAAGGATAAATAACTAAAGGAACATGATCATTCCTTGAAATAGATGGGTACATTACATTACATAAAGATAAAAAAAGATATAATTTGAATGTGAAGATATAGTATGGTTTCCTAAATATAATAATAACACATTCAAATTAATGTTCCTTGATAATTTAGTGAAATTTACAAAACATGGAATGTACTCCAGATAAATATTCACATGATGTTGAGTAAAAGAGCCTCTAAAAATTTTCTTATGAGAGATTTAATTCTTGAAATACTCAATCTAGTAGTATTAATAATAAAAGATCATAATCTGTTCTATCTTCTAATATTTAAAATAAAAATGTAATCCAGTGATTGAAAAATTAAATAGATTCTAATTTTTATTCATTGAATGATTCTATAAAAACCTCTCATTTTAAAAATAATTATGGAAAAAAATTGATGAATATCAAACCACATTAATAATGGTGGAAGAAATTATAAAAAGGAATTATTTCCCCCCAATATTTGAGATACGAAATTACTCTCTACTAGGAAAAATTAAACTCAACATACTAAGAGTATATTTATTAGAAACTATTAGTGTTGTGGAAGATTTTGGCATCAGCTTTTTAGTTGTTGGAATAATATTTCATCTATTGGAAAATGGTGAAGGCTCACATTTAAGGTAATTCAAATAGATGTTAAGTTAATCTGAACTAAGTTTAAATCGATAAAATAGAAGAAGAAAAATATATTGTTATCTAATATATTCTAATATCCTAAAAATCAATATGAAAATTGTAAAATTATTTATCATGGAGATAAATATTATTGTTTTATTTTTACCAAGAATAATTGAGATTTTGCTAATGGAAGGAGGTCACAAAAGATAAAATATGACGAAAGGAATATATAATATATGTATACCTTATGGAATAAATAAATGGATGTCATAAAATAGAATAGACCTAAGAAGAAATTAATGGAATATGTCACACCCAAGAAACTAAGATACTTTTATATAAGGAAAGTCTACCTAATGGAAATATGAAAATTATCCTGGAATATTCTTTTAAGGAAAGAAAATTTAATCACAAAAATTAAATCAATCCTAAAATGAAACAAGAAAATTTGAATAGCTGAATAAATGTCTAATTATGAAATTTCGGTTCATTGAAATATTCCTTTTAAATAGAAACTTACTAAAAGATAACAAAACGTGTTGAGGGGTTAATTTGGATGGCCACTCTCCTAAAAAATATTAGAATAAATTTCTCGGGTATGACAATTTTGAATGTAAAACAATTGTATAATATAAGGAATATGGACATATTTTGAAGGATTTCATGATTTTATGTCCAAATAATTGGAATATGAACGGAAGTTGGATGAAAAATAAAGAATAATATATGTACCTTTCAAGAAGAAGTAAAGATTAAAACACCGAACGATAAAAAAAATATGAGTAAGTAAAATAATATCACGAAGCCCGAGGATGTGAATAGTTAAAAAATAAAGGGTAACATGAAGAAAAATGATTTTGAAGTGATGAGAGGTTCCAAGTAAAGAATAAAATGAGCTCATTTTCTCTAACTAATGAGAAAAGGAAGAACCACCTTATTCTGGATATATTTTGATGACGTTCAATGAAAAAGGGAATTAAAGGTTATATAATCCAATAATATTTCCTCACTAGAAAATTGAATCTCATGATTCTAAATAACTAATGAAGTTGAAATGAATGGTAATTATCTATAGGTAAATATTTTGAAACCAAACAATAATTTTTGTTAAAAAGTGCACCTTGAAGTATGAGGTGGATAAATACATAGTGATGATGATGAAGTTTCATATACATAAAATCTATATAGTATAATTTTTTATCATCTATGAGGTTCTTTGTGCATAATTTCCAATTATAATATGAAAAAATAAACTTAAATAAAAGGGTTGGTAATTGTTTTGTTGATGAAAAAAAAATTTCTATAGGGGAGATAACTTTTATTTTATGTTTGAAAGAAATTTGACCAATATTTTGTGATAGATTTACGAAATTATGTTGAATGAAAACCCTAGGATCATGACTCAAAAAAATATTTTATACAGTTTTTCAACACATATTAAATTTTATATATAAATCAAATGAATTTGTTAATCACTCTTCTTTTATACACCGCTTAAGGATCATGTAGACACAGATTTGGTTCTTGTTTGAATTGTATCTTTATGATAATTAATGTTCTCCTTCACTCAAATACCATTTTCTTCATTCAATTCAATGAAAGGGGGATATAAATCCATATCATTATTGGGGAGAAAATATGAATCATATTAGGATAATAATTTAATTTAATTCCAATAATGGTTAGAAAAATTGAATGAATTTTATTGGGAAACTGATATTTACAATAAATCCTAAGAGGGATAGTGATGATCCCATGAGACGATGATGATTATTATGAAGGTGCCTTATTTTTTCGGTAAATTAAATGAATATAAATGAATATGTGAGAAAAGATTAATGATTTTTAATGCTTCCTCTAGGTGTTTAGAAAGTATAATCACTATAAGCACATTCTTTGAAAGAAGAAAATCATCAAAACTAAACATTGGAATAAAGAACACTCGTAGATGATGACAAGTGGAAAAAAAAATTAGAGAGATAGAGGATACATTATTATAAATTATTAAACACATAATTAGTAATAAAAAATAAGATGATTTTTTAATAGATCTTTGGTGAAAAAAGTGAGGTTCTTATAAAAATAGTTCACTCATTACAAAAAATATAGAATTATGCCGACAGAATTATTGTGGAAAATTTCATGATTTTTAATGCATGGAGAATTTATTTACAAGATAGAAATTTATTATAATTAAATACAAAATGAAAGAATCAAACAATTTGGATATCATGATTTTAAATCCATGAGGTCATTTTTCATGTCTCGCCATGGATATGAGACGAATAAAATCATGTATGAAAGGATATATAGACACCCATGCAATAAATGACTGTGAGAATATTTTATACATAGTGTTTATAACTTATAGCTACTAATGAAAGACGAGGAAATCGATAACTTTCAAATGATATTCAAATAGTGGAATGTATATAATTGAAAATGAATGACACAGATGATCGTGGATACATAGAACGAAGATAACTACATGAGTTTCATTTTTGTGAGATTTTGATAAACATACTAGAAATTCAAACTCAATATTCTAGATGGAATAATAAATATCACATAATAAACCTATGTATTAGTGGAAATATTTTGGGTAAAATGTCTGAATTCCATAAATCTCATTTACCGATAATACATGGTCATACTATAAATTATAGATGTATCAAATTATAGAAGTATGTGGTCCTGGGGAGTACATGTCTAGTAATGTGGTCATACATAATGTTTACTTAAAAATGTAGGACTCAAGGAAGGTGACTAAAATGGTTATTTGATTTTGATGAATGATTATATTAGAACAACTAAAATAAACATGTGTCTTTGGATATTAGTTTTATAGAGTATTAAGACTAATAAGTAATTCTAGTAAAGGATTTCATGAAGAAACTCTGAGAACTATTAAACAATTACAAAAAATTTTAACACTATTAGATCTCATGAAATAATGTTATGTTGCAAATATAATGTGTATAAAAATTTCAAATGCATGTGATTTTTAGGTTAAGTCTAAAATTATAGTTAAAATCAAAAATAGAAGAGTGTGTGTATTAACTATGTTCTCACTAAAAATAGGTTATATTGTGTTGTTCATATATTATTTCATAGAGATAACAATAATTAGTGTTCTTTAGTCTACCAAAAGAACCACCAATATATGGAACTCATTTCATGGAGACAACAGATGACATATTCTCCAGAATATGGAAGCACAAAGTATGTGTAAATCAAATGGAAGGAAGGAATCATATGATTCTCCATTGAATGTATAGAATGATTTATGTTTATGGGGACACACATATTTACTTCATACTATTCATATATTCATATAATAATTTATATCGAATATAGAATATATAGGTTTATCACTTGTTAATGTTCATGAGATATGACATGCACACAGTCAATCAAAACGTTTTTTCAACCTTTAATAAGATATTTTCTTCCATTAAAAATGGTTTATGAAATGAAAACAAATAATTATAGAATCCATTCATATTTTAATATAAATACATTATAATATCGTTCAAAGGATAAAATATCATCGTAATATTTCTTCACTAGTTATCAAAATATGAAAAACCATTTTCAAAAAAAATGAACGAGGAATGAATGATTCGAAGAAATAAGATAAAATATATTACAAGGTTGATCATGGGTTCTTATGAATAATGTAACCTTGTTATGAAGAAAAAATATTATAAGATGAATCCCCATTTAATGATGCATCATATGAATAAGAAAACTAGAAATATAGGTTTTGAATATAATGGTACTAATGTTCATGGATGGTTTTCATATGTTTAGAAAATTATTTCGAACAAAATACGATGAAGGTTGAATCGAAAGGGGTTATTCATGAATAAAAAGTTTCTTGAATATATTTAGAATAATTTAATTATGTTGTGGAAATAATGTTTGATTCAATATGTAGAATAAAATTAATGAAATTTGTTATTGAATAATGTGGAAGACTGTTCAATGTACAATATTATGAAAATTCACATTCATGTGAAATCATATCAATTATGATGATGCTGGTTTTTATGGTCATTTTTCCAGTGATTACAAAATAAATTTCATGATTCTAGCTATGTTTTTAGGAAGATGTTGATGCATCGACTTTGAAAATATCTGAAGAAGATTGTTTAATCCTAAATTTTAAGAGATTATTTAATGAATTCAATGAAATATTTGAAAGTGATAAAATCTCCAGGTTTCATGATTTTGAATCACTAAACTTATCAGAGATCTCTTGGCCTATAAAACGATCTAAGATCATTAAGATCAAAGTGCTGATGATGAGTGGACATTTTTGAGAGAGGAAGTTTTCAACTAATGCTCTTAAGGAAGACTTAATTGAGTTGAAATTTTGAGAATTTTGGCACATTATGTTTTAATGATATCTAACAAGAATAGAACAGCTAGTTCTTATGATGAAAGTGACATTTTTATAATTATTTTTAACAAAATCAAAAACCCATTTGATATGCTATTAGATCATAGAATGAATATGGGGATGTCTAAAGCATGTTCAATATTGTAGAGACATTGTAAAGTGATGGTAGTTAGTATATTCAAATGTTTGGAGACTTTTTTTGAAGGATGCACATTATAGGGTAAAATTATAATTATCCCAAATAAAATTTAATTTATTAATATATTATTATTTTTTATTATCCATTTTTTCAAAGGAAGTAAAAATGTATGGGAGTATCTTCTCACATTGAGGACGATCCTTGTAAAAACCCTCATGTGTTTTTTATATTACATTTTCTAAATAAAATTGTTGAAAATTGGTGATGGAATATTATAAATATACACAAATATTAAATGATGACAGAGGTTTGATTAATTTAAGTAATGTTATAATTTTATTTGATCTTAATTGGTGATATTTGGTCACCCCAATCCCCCCCCCCCCCCCACTCAAAGTGACTTCATGATCCCATGAGATTTTCAATAGTGTATCCACTATTCCTAATTTTTTTTTTTACAATTGTATATCCAAAAAAATATCAAGGTGTTTAGAACATGTGGTATTTATATTGAGAATATAAAATCAAAATAAAATTATATATAATAAAATTATATTATTAGAAAGAATGTATTTTTTTCTCATCAATCATTTAAATGTTAATATTGTTCATTGAATTAATTTATTTTTTATTAATATATAAATTTTTCAACAATAAATTGAATCATATTTCAAAATCCTTAAAAAATAATATTTAGTGAATCTATAATAAATAATATATAAAAAGACTTTTTAATCATTAGAGGAAACCCAAATTAATTAACACCACCTATAGATCCAATGTTGATGGATCCCCTACGAGGTGGAGGGGGTGAGTAAATGGATCCAAATTTTTTTAACACCTTTAATTCAGAATTTGTTTCATTATATCATAATCAATCTATTCCATTTAAAAATCTATAAAATACATATAAAGACAAATGAAAGGAATATTCATGATGAAAATTAATAATATAGTCACTAAATGTAAGTCTTATATTATATATATGAGAATATAACTCTAGATAACATTAATATATTATTATCATCTAATGAATAAATATTATGTAGAGACACACATTCATGTCCTTTTCAAAAAAAAAGTTTTTCATATATTCATTGATGTAATCTCATGTAACTACAATGATAATAATCGAATAAAATCTAAATATAATAATCAATTATATTGGAATGTTACATCATAAAAATTAATGGTCTACTTACCCAAATTTATGAGCTCTATTTTTCACAGTGAGAAATATAGTATTCTTATAAAAAAGTTTTAATCAACCAATTTTTTGTTTAAGATCATAATATCAGCATGTCACCATCTTTCTCAGCGATATCTAGTAGTTTTCATTTCAATAATAAATTATCAATGTCTCTCATATTTTTCAAAGTGTTTTTTAATTTCTTTCACAAATATGTGAAAAAAAAATTATGCTCGAAAAATTTATATTAATATCACTATTTTCAAGATCTCACATTTCTCAAAAATAACTAACTACGATATAACTCATACTAATTAAAAAAATGGGGCTCAAAAATTATTTTAAACTAAATCAAATATGACATTGAAGAGGTATTCATCATTCCATTCAAATATATTAAATTGAACATTTATATTGAAAAAAAATTAAATTTACGTGGTAACTATTCAACCCTCGCCAGGTATAAATTTGTATTGATTACAATTCATTTAGAGAATGAATTATCATATACTAATAATTTGGATTTTGTTTCAATTATACATTTTTTGTGTTTATTATTTTTATATTTCATAATATTTTTATGACCTCAAGAATCTTTTTTGATTAAAAACATGAAAAACTAATTTATCATGAATAAGGGCATCAAATGGATAAATATAACTAGGTATTAAATGAGATTTCATAATAAAATTATATCACTATTTTATTTGTTTGGTTTATTTGTTTTTATTAGGGTTAAAGTTTTGTGATTCTTGGTTATGAACCCCTAGTATATTCTTTTTTATTTTAAATTAGATTGGTTCCTCTTGAATTTTTTAATTTTAGCTTATAATTAAAGGCTGCACAAAATTCTTTTAGAAAATGTGGTGATGTGGGTCACTCTCTTATATGGATGGTTGATACATTTTTTTCTTCTTTTATGCATAATAATTTTTTTATATTAAATCATAACATATTGTTTTGGGATTTAATTTAATTTATTTAAATTTAATATAACAGATATATATATATATATAATCATTTATTTTCTTTATTTCTATCATTTTGAATGCTCAATTATGCTGGGTTTCCTGAATTTTGGCATCCTGTTATTTTATTTCTGTGATGGGGAAATGATTGTTATAGGGAATTCCATGTATGAAAATCATGACTCGGTGAGGAATATTTTTTCACCTAAAAGAGGTAACCATGGAAATATGATGGTCTATGACTAATATAGAGTGACCAAATGTGTATAATCCTATGTTTTAAGAAATAAATAATATGTTCAATAGAAAACATGATACACTACATCGAGCTTAAACGAACAACTTAATATTATTATTTAAATGTTACCTTTATACCCTATCTGTTAGAGTGGAGGGAATGAATATTATCAAGTGAAATATAAAAATATGGTTTAAAAATGTTTATATAATAATCTTTGATTACCAAGATTACATTAAATGAAACTTGAAAATCATTTGAATATAATTGGTGATTTTTTAAATCTTTTAAAATATGAATAATTATTTTTATAAAATTAATAAATCACTCATTATAGATTATATTAATGAAATATTAATCTAATATAATTTTTCAAATTCATCTTATGTATTTTCCAGAGTTGATATAAGAACAAATTTAATTTTTCGAATAAAACAAGTATTTTTCTAAAAATGCAATTTTACCACCTTTTGATTGTGATCCTATTTTGAATTTATTTTTTGACACTGTTAAATGATCTATTTGACCAAATAAAATTCTTATTTAGAATATGTAAATAAAAATTTACTTTTGAAGAATTTTTTTATATTCTGCTCCTAACTATCACGTTTTGATGAATATTAAAAATAAGCTAAATTTTATTTAAAAACAACTTCTTCCATCGAGATAATTTATATGGTTAAGTCAAATTATTTAATGGTTTTTAAGTATAAATAGAATATATTCTTATGATTTATTATAATATAGGTCATTGGTATTAATTATATGTTAAATTCATATGTAAAAAAATTTCAATCATTTTTAAATGTTTTAACTTTGAAAAACCCGCTTTCTTGTTTTGACGATATGAATTAATTTTAAATAAATTCATCCAATTCTGTGTTTTTAAATATGAAAAATTGATTCCATATTTGGAATCAGTAGTTCCACTTTATTTTAATATGTTTCTTTTATTTTTGGACTTTATGAATAGTAACTTTAGTAATTATTTTAATTTACCAGGGATAAAGGGTAAATCAGGTAAATAAGGGTAAAAAATAATATTATTATGATATAAAACTACCCTAACACATTTCCTAATACTAGTTTATGAGATAATTTGGAACATTTGAATTTCTGTGTCAAATTTATGACCCCATTGAGCCACTTGGATGTGATAATGACACGTTAAAATAAATAATTTAAGGAAAAAGGAAATATAACAAAAACATGTATCTCCAAACTGAAAAAAAACATTTATATAAATGATGGCTTAGACTATAAATAGTTATTATTAAAATAATATTATTTCTTACATCATGGTATTTTATTTATAATTTTATGATATTAAGTAAATAAATTTATTTTTGACACAATGATAATGCAATGATTGCCTAATTAATGAAAGATTTCAATAAATTATATTATAAATATTAAAATAATTGTAATTTGAATATTTCTATGAAATACACGAATTTTATTTATGGCTAGGACATATTATCTTTGAATTAATTATTTTTTCAAGGAATCATGTTTTTATGACTTTATCAAAAATCAATTTCTAAATTGTGTTAAAATTGACATAAATGAATTTTTCAAAAGAGCACAATTTTATTAAATGATATAATAGTACTAAAAATATAATATTATTAAAAATGAATTATATAATGTTAAAAATGTAATTAGTTATCCAATTTTGGTTTTATTGCCATTTTATAGTAACTATAGTAATCATATATTATGAAAATACAAGAAGAAATGGAAAGAGTTAATGTTTTTAACTAAGGGTTGAAGCTAAAATATAAGGTTAATTTTATGACATAATCTTGTCTACAAACTATTGGTGTATATGATTTAAACCCATCCACATATTATCCTATAATTATATAATTTTGGAGTTATTAGAATTCAAAAATCAATTTTTAATAAAACATTATTTCAAGACGGTCCTAAAGTGCCCCTCCTACCTCTTACAAAAGACCACCACCTCAACCCACTTACTAACACATATCAAGCCTCATGGATCATAAAAATTATGCTAAGGTAATCTCCCAACATCCTTAAATGCCTCATATAATCTTTACCTTGGGAACATGGTAATTCAATAAAGCATTTTGTCTCATATCAAAAGTAGTTACCCGATTTTGAGGTATCATCTCCTTTAAAGTTCCTTTACTTTATTTTCTTCGTCACTCACTATTTTCTTATTATTATTTGATTAAATATAAGATAAATTATCCTAAAAAAACTATTATGTTTTTGTTATTAGGATTCTAACCACACTTACACAAACCACCATCTAATGGATATGAACATACGGTTTCTGTGTACGGTGAACCATTGCCTCCTAAAATGATGATTGTTCAATTTTCTCCAACCACCGATCATGAAGACCATTATGATGGAACAATATTTATATATGATATATATTATATTTATATTGTCTCTATTATTCTTCAATTTTTGTTACTATATTCCTTTATGCTTTCCATAATGTGTAAATACGATAATTTGATTTGAGGAAGTTTTGACTACCGCCCCCTCAAACTGATATGACTCGATCATTCCATACATGGAATGTATAAATTATGGAGTTAATTAAATGATGTAAAATATAAAACATATATTAAAATATATATATGTATCATTTATTTTTCATTATTTTAATATTATAGAGAAATAAAAGTAGCGTTCATGTGTACGTATGACCAACCATCTCTATTAATGGTGCATTTCATTTCTTTTCTCAAAATATTATAGACTATCAAAAATAAATATATATAATGAATATATATGATATTTAAATCATTAATATAAATCTTTAGATAATTTAATTATTACCACATGGACAATTTACATGAAAACTTGTTCATTTTCAACCTAAGTACGGAACATCACCAAAACGTCCTATATGAATTCAAATAATTAACTAATTGTTATACTATGGTAATTAGTGATATAAAATAAATTGAAAAATTGAAAAAATTTCTTAATAAATTATAAATTATCCTATTTATATTATTCATGAAATTTAATAACGAATGTGACATGTCAGTCTCAAGGTAAGGGAATATCTAAACTCAACTTCCACTAATTGGGTTTTACGCATACTTCGTTGATTATATCATTACAAGATTATTTGAGGAGTAATTGTTTATTTATTTATGTTTTAATTCATACTTCCATTTCTGTGGATATACTATTACTTACATTATGACACCACTGATATATTCTTGCATCATTTATATGATCATTGTAAGAGAAATATTAACTCAATATAATTTCATTGAGTTAAATATCCATGTAATTGGTTTTGTATTTACAAGAATATGTGTGAATGACCATTTATTGTTTTACAATTAATATTCGCATATATTGGGTATATTTATTTTTTTCACATATAATTAAGTCATTGATATATGCTTAATCTATGGATAATATCTTTGTAAGGGACATCATCTCAATCTCGTTTCATTCAGACATTTGTGATGATATGCACTTTTATTTCTTTATAAAGTGTATATAAATCCACTTTTACATTACTTATCCATGTTATATTTATACTCATGATATTTAATGTCTTTAAAAATGTTCTACTTTCATGTGGTGTACAATCAAATTGTTTGAAATTGTAAAGTACTCATTATCTAAAACATCCTTTTATATTTTTTAATGATTTAATATTCAAAACCCTTCTCTTTCATGTCCATGTTTTCAAAAAAAAAATTAAGGACTTTTTTATAAGTACCTGAATGTTTTTATGTGTAAATTTCTTTGAAAAGTTTCAATGTGTTATATGAGACTTTGATTCAAAAATATTATTCTAAAATGTTTGAATTTTGTTTTTAAAAGGGATTTTATTATTTCAATAAGTTAGAATGTATTTTTAATATATAGTTCATGAATGAATTTCTCACTTTTATGTCACTATTATGTATTGATTCTTACTTTACATGGTTACTATTTTATTATAAAATAATGTGTTTTCATTAATGAGTGTGCGGCTTGTAATTATAAAATGTGATTTCAAAGTGGAAATGTTATTTTTTCCTTTCTGTTAATTTTATATGTTATTATTATGTTGTGGTTTTTGGGAATTGATTTAGTATATGGGTTGTTCCATGATTAACCTTATGAGGGTGAGCCCATGATAGCTCTCCAATTCATTGGGTAAGGTGATTGAGGTAAACATTAAGGTTTCTTCTAATAGACTTATTTAATATATTGTGATGGGTATTCTAAACGTAACCATGAAGGTTACTCCCTATACAGCTGTAAAAGTTTCATTGTTAGTATGTAATCTATTCCACAAGTTACCTTTATGATTTATAATTTCTATGAGTTATTAATAAATATTTTTATTTCATGAGGTATGTTAATGATGTTATATTTTATGAGTAAAAAGTATGATTTAATTGATTTGTATGTATTCATAGACTAATGTCTTCTTTCCTTATTTAATATTCATTACAGAGATTTTTATGCTCAAAACAAGTTTTCAAATTTTATTCACATCAAATAAAAATTTATAGAGTCAATTATGGGATCAAGGAAAATGCATATTGTTCAAACCTGAAATGAACCATGTTTCTTTATAATATGGTTCTGTTTTATGAAAAAAAATTGGATAGTGAGTAGAAGTGTATATTTGTAATATTTAAGTTGTTATGTATGAGTTATGACTTAATTATCTAATGCTCTAAAACCTGAAAAATACACAATGTGATTAAAATAAAAAAATTACTTAAATTAATATAATGTAATGTTTATGGTTGAGGACTTACAGTTGGTATCAATAATCTTTTTAGATAACTTTAGAGGCTAGGTTGTTATTTAAGCATAAGTTAAAAGTTATATATAACCATAATGGTTAGAATATTTGAAAGATTCGTAATTATTTTAGATAAATTTAATGAGTTTAAGAAATAATGGATAAGTTTATCTTAGTGTTTACCCTCCTCATAAGATAGTATATGATGATTTTATTGATATACTCACACTGACCTTTTTTGTTTTTTTAAATTGGTCAATCGTGTATGAACCAAAGTAATAATGGATGTGAAAGATATTTTGGTGGTTTTCTAAATAAGATACCAAATTAAATGTGGGTTTCAAGGATGGTAATTAAGGTCATAAAACAATGGGAAGATGTTATATATGTGGTAATGAAGGTCATAAAACAATAACCTATAATGGAAAAAGGAAGCATCTAGTTGACTCTATGAATGGGAATAATGTTCTTTCCGATGGATCAATTGAATGATTCAAATGTAGTGTGCATGGAAATTATGCACATATATGTCCTACAAAAAAGGTTTAGGAAATAGATTAGTTGTACCATACAAATATATGTTTACCAATACCTAATGAAATTCCAACTAAAGATGAGGAAACTAAAAATGACCTATGAAAGGTATGGATTATTTCATAGCTCATATTTTGAAATTGTTCAATCATAGGGAATTATGACTTATTTTTTTGGAAATAATTATTAAATAATAATATGAAAAAACATGGATAAAGGATAATGAAAAATTTTCATTCATTAATATGTCTTCATTTTTTGAATTGAAGTGTTATGTTGGATCTGCGAATGATGATATTTTTAAATGTATTAATGATGGGACTACTTTGGAATACTTCTAGTATGTGTAACCCTTAAGAATTATATGTAAAAATGCTAATTGATTAAGAATTATCTTTTCTTTTTTTTATAAATAACCATTAGGGTTTTTTTAATCCTTGAATTTGAAGAAATTATAAGTTATTCAATTTGAGAGGAAAAATGAATAGAATGAGATGATATTTAGGTTAAAATATTCTATGGTTATTTTGATGATGTTATCTCAATTTTTGGAATGTAATAATAATTATATAGTTTTAAAAAAATGAAAACCTATAGGATGGGTGACAACCCGTCACATCCGAAAAGGCTGTGGGAATCGAACTCACAACTGAAGGGATACAAGGGTACATCACCTACCACTGGAATACATGAGGTCCCTGGTTAGAATAACTTATTATTTTTTTAGTTGAAAATGATTTTACGGATCAAGAAAAAGTTGATTTTGGGATCTTATGTTTTATCACATGGGTATCCTTAGTATAGGAAAATGATTTGGTGATTAAGTGATAACTGTTATTTTGGAAGATGTTCTCTCTTTTGGGAAGACTATATGCTTAAGGAAAAATGAATACCATGGGATATTATTTTAGGAGTAATGGTTGAATTTTATTTTTTAATAATCTATGGTTTTATTGAGGATATATGGAGATTTGGGTTATTTATGGAAATAACTAACCTATCATAAAGAATATCTGATTAGGATAATTACTTTTCATTATGAGACTTTAAAAGTAGTCGATGTTATTTGGAGATAAATGTTAAGATTTATTATAGAATAATATGTGATCAAATCCTTCTGAATTTTTTATTTAAATCTTATATTGTATTATATTGATAAATTTTATGGACAATTTTTGTTGAATTGTCTATGTAGAACATGGGTATTACTGTTGAATATTGGAGATTAAAAGTAGTATTTTTATATATATATAATTATTCATCTTAGGGATTATATGGTATCATACAAACCATTTTGGTTTTAGTTAATGTTTAATGGTTCTATAAATATATTGTTATGTTTATTGTGGATAATATGAGTTTTTATTAGTTGATTATAGTGCTTCAGGTATAAAAAATCATCTTAAATAATCATCATTTGAAGAAAAAGATGAGTGTGTGGTGGAAATTTAATAAATACATATATTATACCATTCAAGTATGTATATTTCTTTATGTTCTTATTCTAATTAGTAAAACGATTCCTCAACATTATGAAATAGATCCTAAAACAAAAACAGTATTTGATTTCTTTACATAATGACAAATCAACAACCTTTTAGCCAATCTCAAATTTATGTTCATGTGATTGTTAAATTTCTCCTCATCATGTTTTCTTTCACTCTCTATCAAAACATGATGCTTAGTTTTCTCTTCAATATCCATGTTTTCTTACATGGTACCCTAGTCTATTTTATCTTGAGTGACATTTGTACTTCACTTTTTATCTTTTTTAGTGGATGTTTTAATAACCCTTTTTTGATGGGAGTATGAAATATAGGTATTTTGAAAATTCATAAACTATTTACCAACCCCATATTAAAATTTTGAGGATGAAATTTATTATATGCGGGGAGGATGTAACATCCCATGTTTTATGAAAAAAACATTATGTTCAATAGAATACATGATACTCGACATCAAGCTTAAACGAACAACTAAATATTATTATTTAAATTTTACCATTATAACCTATTCATTAGAATGGTAGGAATTAATAGTATATATTGAATTATGAAAATATACTTTACACAAGTTTATATAATAACTCTTTGGTTACCAAATTAACTTTAAATGAAACTAAAAAACCAATTTATTATAAAGAATGTTTTTTTAAACAAATATATATGTGAATAATTGTTTTTATAAAATAATAATATCACCATTTTTGGATAATATTAATGATATATTAATCCTATATAATTTATAAATTTCATATTATGTATTTTATTTACATGAGATATGAACAAATTCAATTTTTCGTATAAAAGATGTATTTTCCTAAAAATGTAGTTTTAACACCATTTGATGGGGAGTCCGTTTTAAATTTCCTTTTTTACACCGTTATATGTTCTATTTAAAAAAATAAACTTCCACTTTAAAATTTTGACAACAAAATTTACTTTGGGTGAATTATTGATATTTTGCTGATAACTATCATGTTTTGATGAATAGTACAATTACGTGAAATTGTACTTGAAAACATCTTTTTTTCTATTTTTATAAGTTGTATGGTTAAATCATATTATTTAATGGTTTTAAAGTATAAATTGAATATAATTCTATCATTTATTACAATTTAAGATGTTGGTAATAATTCTATATTGAATTCAGATGTACAAATATTTCCATATTTTGAAATGTTTTTACTTTTAAAAACACGCTTTCTCGTTTTGAAAATATGAATTAAATAAAGTAATTTTTTTCCAATTCTGTTTTTTAAATTAGGAAAATGGATTTCATATTTTTAATAAGAAGGTCCCGATTATTTAAATATGTCTCTTTTATTTTTTTACTTTATGAATAGTAACTTCAGTAATTATATTTATTTTCTATTGTTAAAAGGTAAATCAGGTAAATAATGGTAAACAAATAATATTATAATAAAGTTATTCTACCCTAACACATGTTCTAATCCAATTTTATGATATACAGATGAGACATTGAATCCTTGGGTCAATTTTATGACCCCATGGAGCCATTTGGGTGTGATGATTATATGTTATAACAATTAATTTAAAGAAAAGGGAAATATAATACAAACATGCATCTCCTAACAAAAATATTGTAAGTTGGTTTATATAAATGATATCTTTGACTATAAATAGTAACTATAAAACTAAAATGATTTCCTACATTCGTGAATTTTATTTATAATTTGTTAATATTATATAAATAAATTTATTTATGACACAATGATGATGCATGGATTCCTTTATTAACGAAATATTCAAATAAATGATATTATTAATATCAAAATAAATGTAATTTTAACATTTTAGTTCCATCCAAGAATTTTTTGGATGAATATGAGATATTTTATTTGAGTTAATTATTTTTTTAGATGAAATAAAGTCTGCGTGACTTTAACAAAAATCAATTTCTAAATAGTGTCAAAATTAACATAAATGAGTTTTTAAAAATAATACCATTTTATTAAATTACATAATAGTCCAAAAATATAGGATTCTACCAAATAACTTATATAATGTTATAAATTTTATTAGGGATCCACTTTTGGTTCAATTTTAATTTTATAGTAAATATAGTAACCATATATTATGAAAATACAAGTAGACATGGTAAGAGTTAATGTTTTTAACTAGGGCTTAAAGATAAATGATTATGTTATTCTTATACCCTAAACGTGTCTCTAACATATTTTTTGACCGTATTTTGACCCCTGGCATATTATCCTCATATTTTATAAATTTGGAGATATTATAATTTGAAAATAAATTTTTTAATAAAATAATATTTCATGACTTTTCTAAAGTGCCCCTACTCCCTCTTATAAAAATCCACCACCTCTACCCACTAAATCACACCTATAAATCCCTTTGTATTATACAAATTCTGATCAAATAATATCCCAACATACCTCCATTTCTAATATAATAAATACCTTTGGAATAAGGCAATTCAATAATGCCTCTTGGCTCAAATCAAAAGGAGTTACCTGATTTAGAGGTAGTGTCGCCTCTAAAGTTTATTTCAATTATATTCCATCTCCACTACCTATGTTATTCTTATTATATTATTACATGGAAAACAAAGTTCCACAATATACTACGATGTTTTTATGAGAAGTATTCGAACCAAACTTTAACACACCTCCGTCTAATGGATTTGAACAAACTATTCTGTGCATGGCGAACTACTGCCTCACGAAACACTTATTGTTTAATTTTCTCCTACAACCTCTTATGGTATCCATTATAATGGCACTATATTTATATTTTATATATATTATATTTATATTTTATATATTCTTTTTTAATATGTATATACAATATACCTTTATGATTTCCATAATCTGTGAATAAGATAATTTCATTTGAAGATGTGTGGACTACCGCCCACTCGAAGTGATATGACTTGTTCATGAAATACATGAAATATATAAAAGATAAATTTAATGAAATTATGTAACATATATAACATATAATACAATATACATATTTATTATTTATTTTTCGTTATTTTAATATGACAAAAAAATGAAAGTAGCATTCATTCGTACGTACGGCCTACCATCTCCATGAATGGTGCATTTCATTTCTTATCTCAAAATATTATGGAGTATTATAAATAAATATATATAATGTATATATATGAAATTTATATCATAAATATAATTCTAGAGATTATAGAAGTTTTACCACATGGACAATTTACATCAAAACAAGTTCATTTTTTACTCAAGTACCAAACATCGACAAAACATCTGATATGAACTCAAATAATTAACTAATTGTTATAATACGGTGATGAGTGATATAAAATGAATGATAAAATTGAAAAATTTTCTTATAAAGGAATAAATTATCCTATATTTATTATTCAGAAAATTAAAGAACAAATGAGATTAGTTGGATTCAATGTGATGGAATTTCTAAACATAATTTCCACTGATAGGATTTACGCATACTTTGTTGATTATATTATTCCAAGATAATGTGTGGAACTATTTTTCATTTATTTTTGTTTTAATTTACACTTCCCTTTGTTTGGATATTATATTTCTACACATAATAACCTCTTTTATAAATTCTTCTGTCAATTATACGAACATTATAAGGGAAGTCTTAACACAGTCTCATTTCATCGAGTTAAATATCCATGTAATTGGTTTTTTTTTCAAGAATATGTTTTAATGTACTCTAATTATTTTACACCGAATACTCTCATATATTTGGTTTATTTACATTTCATATCCATATTATATCTATACAACTGATTTTTAATATCTTGTAAAATGTTATAATATCACGTGGATTATAATTTGAATGTTCAAAATTGTAAAGTACTCTTTATCTAAAAAATCATGCTATATGTTTTAATGATTTAATATTCTAAATCCATATCTTTCTTTTCGATGTTTTAAAATGATTTTAGGAAAATATTTATATGGAAATGAATTCTTTTAAGTGTAAATTCCTTTAAAATGTTTCAAAGTGGTATGGGTCACTTTTATTCAAAAATATTCTTTTACAATGTTTTAATTATGTTTTAAAAGGGGAATTAATAATTTTAATAACTATAAATCTTCTTTATATATATACATCATGAATGAATTAATATCTTTTATGTAAATGTTATGTATTTATTTTTAAATTACAATTTAACTATTTAATTTTAAAATAATGTGTTTCATTTATGAGTGTGTGGCTTGTAAAGATGAAATGTGATTTCAAAGCGGAAATTTTATTTTTCCTTTATGCTTGTTTTATGTGTTATGGTTATCTTAGGGTTCTTTGGAATTGATTATGTATGCAGGTGGTTCAGTGATAAACCATTGGTAGTGAGCCCAAGATAGATCTTAAATTCATTGGGTAATGTGACGGAGGTAAACATTAAGGTTTATCTTAAGAGATTTAGGGAATATGTTGTGATTGGTAATCCAAATGTAACTATGAAGTTTACTACCTGTGTAGCTGTGAAAGATACAATGTAAGTAAGTTATTAATGCCACAAGTTACCTTTATGATTTATTTTTTCTATGAGTTATTCATAAATAATATTATTTTTAAGGTATGTTAATGAGATTATGTTTTATGAGTAAAATGTATGATTTCATTGATTTGTATATATTCATGGACTAATGTTTTCTTTCCTTATTTTATATACCTTACGTAGATTTTTATGCTCATCATTTTTTTTAAATGTTCTTCACAGGACTTAAAGAAGTATAGAGTCAAGGATGGGATCAAAGAAAAGTCATGTTGTTTAAACATGAAACTAACCATGTTTCTTTTTAATAAGTTTATGTTTTATAAAAAAATGGATAGTGAGTAAATGTGTCTACTTGTAATATTTGTTATGTATGAGTTATGACCTTATTCAATAATTCTATAAACCTAAAAAGATCCCTGATGTGATTAAAAGTAAAAAATTTTACTTAACTCAAGATTATGTAACATTTAAGGCTGAGGCCTCAAAAATGGTAAAATAAGGATGTGATAAATTAATTTATATACTCATTCAATCTCATTAATAGAGGGGATATATAAAAATAAAATATCTGATTGGTGACATTGGTGTATGGTTATTGGTGAATGTAAGGATTGTCAATCATAAAATACTTCATAAAGGAGGATACCCTTTTGAAAATAGTCTATAAATTCATGGTAGATTGGATAATTTTTTCAATAATGTAAATATAGATGTCATGTTTTTGTATTATTGGATATAAGTAAAATTATGTGTGTCTAATATAGGGAGGTTGGGAACCCAGGATCTATTGGATCAAACATCCTGATAAATATGTTATGTTCAATGCAATACCATGTGATTAATTAAATGAAGTTAAAATAGCTTCTAAAAACCTTTTATATTATATAGATTTTATACTTTTAATTAGGAAATGTATACACGAAACAAACACCTCGTATTCTTAAAGAAACACATAACCCTATAAATTTAGGGTAATGGAATTGGTTGTTTATCATGATGTCAATGATTTTCGGTTTCAATCATGGAATTTTCTATTGTGAAACATGAAGTAATTGAGAGAGAACCATAAATACATGAGTTTAAAAGAGAGATCCAATATTTGAATCATGTTAATTAGTTACTTTATATAGATAATAAAGGATTGATGTAGTTTCAAAATACACATTAAAGTAGAAAATCACATTAGATTGTCCTTACAATATGAGTACTTTGTCAAATCAAGGAACAATTTATCAATGGAAATGATGAATCCCTATAACCTCTCTATAATTTGATTCATTTATGGTAATTTATAACAAAGTAGACATAAAATAAAAAACCTCTAGAAAACCATTTTTCTAGAATAAAAATAAAAAATTTCTATTAAAAATGTTTTTATAATTAATTAATGTTTCATATTTAGTTACCCTTCACCAAATAATAATTAGTAAAACATAATTTATTAATCATTATTTATTCAATAAATTTCAACAAATAAATGATTCTACAATAGCACTGATAAACCATATATAGACACATGATATGTCAGGTTTCAGACAAGTGTATGCATACATATACCTACTCATGATGCATGAGACTCAAAAGACCCTGTCAAAAGAAAAATATTGAAAAAAATAAATTTTTGATTTCCAAAATATACTCAATATTACAACATATTTATTTTATCAATAAAAATTTATGGGTTACATCCTATGTCCTAAAAATATCATATCATAACTAATAACATTCCTGTAGGTCCGTGATATGACTTTATATAATTGTTTTACGAACCAACTCAAATAAAATAATTTTGCTTTGGTTAAACTTCCATAATACCATAGAAATACTTCCCAATATCTATAGTCTGGTTTAGACAATATAGGATAGTTATGATTAGTAGGTAAGTCATTTTTCCTCTTCTCTTATTGGAAATAACACATAATTTTTTTCCACAAATATGGAATAAAGTATGAAGATGATGAACATATGGAAAAATAAAACCTATTCATCAAAGAAAAAACATGTATGTTAGAGTTATGTATTTCACCTAAATAAAATTATGTACTAACTTCTATATATATATACATATCCAAGTAAACATAAAATATAAAGCATATAAAATCCATCAACCAAACATTTTAAAAGGAAACCCATGCCATATATTTGATCACAAAATAATGAAAACACAACACTATATATGCATATTTGGTATCCCAAGACATTTCCCCAAAATAAACCTTGAAAGTAGATTCACACTATCTTTTAAGAATATTATCACTTTCCAATCAAATTCACCATTACTTCTAACTCCTACATCTAAAATCTATCATGTATATAATCCATTTCTCTGTCAGGATGATGTATAGGAATGTCTATATGCATTCCAATGGGGCATATATAGGGCGTGAGTAATATATAACAATAAGAAGTTCATCAACCCATCCCTATTTTTCTATGATAAAAAAGTGTATATTGTAGAAATACAAATATGAAACCTATATATTAAAAAATGTATATTTATCATCTGATGTGTTGAATATCTAAAATAGTCATGCATTGTTATCATTTTAAAAATTTATATAAAATTATTTATTATCATGATAATGAAAAATGTATTGAGTTAGTAAAACATTTATTAATCAATTCATGGAATCCACGATGATAAAATATAAGGATAACATGCACCTTAAATCCTATATAGGAGGAAATGTATTTATATATATATATATAACCATCCTTATGTTCGAGGCACTACATCTCAAAAGAAGGGATGTATATTTATATATTTATCCATATCTATATACATCTAAATATCTATCTCAAGATATCGTTAACATCATCAGATCAGAAAGGGGTGTATAAAAATATTTATCGATATCTAAAAATATATATCATTATATATCTTTGATATCGTATTAAGTCAAAACCAACACAAAATGATCTTAAATGCGTACATAAGTAATTTATTCCAAACTAGGGCTATACATGTGCTATACTACAAATATAAACCACTAAAATTGTTACAATTTATATATATATAATATAGTAGAATATATATAGATGCTCCTCAATAAGAAATGATAAAAGAGATATCGAATAGTAATTACCAAGAAATTTTCTTATCAGATAACAAAAATGTTATCATTATATCATAGAATAAATGTCTATAAGAAAATAGGGAAAATATTATTCAGGATTACATGTCGAAAATGAATATAGAAATGATAAAAGAGTCATATCAAATAAATTTATAAATTAATACATCATATATATCATATATAATCACATTAAACATGAATAGTTGAATTTATCATGATATACATATCACTATAAGGCATAAAAATAATCAAATTGATATTTCAAGGAAAAATGCACCCACGGACTACCATTCAAGAATCATTATAAAAAAATTAATGAGACAAGAAAATGTGTTAAAAAGGTGTAATATTAGGTGATACATTCAGAAATATTTATTAATTAATTTATAGTTTCAAGAAAATTGTTTTTATAATGGGTTATTAAATGAAAAAAAATTCTCAGGTTATTCCTTTACCAGACCCAAACATATTATATAAAAAACATTATTATAGTTTTATATCAAAAACAAGGGTCACCGTCCAAATAATTTCATGGTTACCAAATCAAATTCTATAAGTAAGGAATATTCCCTTTCCTTGAAAATTAAATATGGTTAATTTAGTGGAATATATAAGTTTCTATTTCTACACTATGAATAAATATTGTTCCTTGTAAAAAATTCTTCCTTACCATAAGATTGTCGAAAAAAACTCCCTATCATAACTTTAATAAAGAGTGATCTATGAAGACACTTGACTTAAATTTTCTTTATTCGCTAACAAAAGACTCCCCTAGAAGATCAGTAATAAATATAATTAAATTTTAAATGAATGATTGATAAATATTAGAGATAGAGAAGTAGGGATCTATCATGGGGTATAAAATCTAAAATTTAAGTTTAATTCCCAACTTAGGGTTTTTAATATTTTCAATTTATATTCTTTATTAGGGATTCACCCATAATTTAAAAAATCATAATAGATAACACATTAAATATACTTTATTTCCAATATATTATTTATGATTCTAAATGGACCACTATGTTTCTAGTAGATATCCAAAGGGACTATAATACCTTTTAATCACTACGATCCCTTGTCCCTAATACCTCTATCTTCCATAAATAAATTTTTAATTCCAATTATAGTTCCACTAAAAATATTATTTTAATGTTTTAATATTGAACATAATGAAAATGAGAATGAATAACAATTGTGGAAGAAAAGGTTCATTAAACATAAAGTAATTTTAATAAAGTAAGATAAGTACTTGATATTGTGAAGTTTATTTTAAACACCTAGGATTGAACCAAGAAATAAATAATAGGTACGTATGTTTTTTCAGTATAAGGGTAAGATTTCCAATGGTTGAGCATGATGTTAGTGACTGTTAAACATTCCCATTTGGTATAGTGGACTCATTTGGATATCATTAAGACTGAGTTCAGAAATAATTAATTGTTCTGACACGACCAACCTTATAGATTCTACTTAAAAGTAGAGTTTTGGAATTGATCCTAGTGAGATATGTAATGAAATTAATAGAGTATTGGCAGGAATGATCGATGAAATTTTCATTCATCATTTTTGGAAGCATAATCAACTGATATGAGTTTTTACTATAATTTTTTTGATTTTTTTTAATTGTAATGTTAACTATTCTAACATCGAGTGGAAAATTACAGAAATTTTACTAGGTGATGTTTAAAAGATGTGGTTTTAATAGGATAACATGAATATCTTGTTTTCCCAACAATAGAATAAATATTGTATAGTAATGACATTTATATAATATTACTTATCTTTCTAATATTTAGCATGAAAATATCTACGTTATCATTGATTAAATGATTGAGTCGTATCATTAACAAGTTTTTATTGGACTGATCATTGAGGATCATCAATGAAATTTTATGCATTTGATATAGTGTTATCGCATTCAATATGATTATTTTTTATTTTTTATAGTGATACTCATTTTATCTCTTGAATTTTGGATTGATACATTATATTTTTAGAATCTCAGTTTCATTTAATTGTGATGTCATATCCCTGGTTATGGGAGATAATGGAGATTACTAGTAGAGTAATTTAAATTAGGAATACACTTTTGGAGTCTATATTTATAACACCCAGTAACTTAATCAACCTATAATTACATGATTTATAATAAAGTTTTCACTTAATTATATTATAAATATATTTTCCATTTATGTTTTTAGTGAATTAGGAAAAACATATAATATAATATAGAAACATTAACTAAATGTCCATTTTTTTTTAAAAAAATATATTCTCATGTATTCCATCATATTTAATTCATGACACTTTATTAATTTCAAACATGCCAGCATTGAAATTTCTACAATCTCCACACATCCTCATTCCCACATGAGAAATATTTTAAAATATGGTATTATAAAAAACCAATTTCATTAAGAGATATAATAGTAAATGAAACTCATTAATAAATTTTAAATTCATGAAAATCCATAAAAAATATTTCCTTTTCAGAAAATAAAAATTTAGGCATGAAATAATTATTTAACGTCTCACGATATAAACATTAAAGCATAATGTTTTCATAAATCATAATGTATGAATGAATGAATGAAAAAAAAATTAATGAAATCATTCCCTCAAAAACAAACCCTTGATATTAGGAGTAAATAAACCTTCATTCAAATCAAAAAAATCATTATTAATACTTTAAAATCAGAATATTTCTTTGAAAAACTATTTTCAAGCATAGTGAAAACATGTAAAAAATAGTGCATGATAATTTCATTATCAAATCACCTAACACTATAATTCCATCATTTTCATAGGGGTAAATTATATTAGTTATGTATATCACTTCATAAGGGTAAATTATTTTGAGTTAACACCATCTACTTTCCATTCGGAGTAACTTATATCAATTTGATCTGTAACTTTATAAGAATAATTAAATTCACCTAAATTATCTTATAATTAACTTACATCAGTTAACTTTATCACTTTATGAAATGAATTGGAGGGATTTAATATATCCCCCCATCACATTATTTTAATAGCCCTATAAGGGTTTGTATTCAATCTACATTCCCACATTCATCAATAATTTCAAAGTGTCATGTTTTAAAATATAAAAAATTTAAAAACTTAAATTATCATCATAAAAAACATAAAATTATCATTTCATACCAGAAAAAAAACCATTTTCAATTATCTCATTAAAATTAGAATAATTGTCCTTTTCTTTAAAGAAATTTAAAAACTAAAAATCCAAAAACAACAAGAAAATTATATAAATTTTAAAAATTTAGAAACTTTTAGAGGAATCTTGATAATGAATAATGTAGACCGAGGAGATAATCTATTTATCCTTTACATGTCAACAAACATTATTTTTTAATTTGTTAAAATAAGTCAAAATTTATATCAAAGGAAAATAGCTAAAATATTCATTTTAAAACACATTATAAAGAGTCATGTATAGTTAAAATTTTCCACTGAAAAAAATTTCAAACATTCATGAAACATATTAATGAAAATGAACATGAAAGAGAAATATTTTGATAATTCAATTTTAAAACATGTTTTAAGAGGAAATACCATACCACTAATGTAACTTTTAAATCAGAATGATAATAAAGAAGAAGTCATTCAATGTATGTTTAAGCCCCATGAATTTTAGTAAATAAATGATAAAATACATCCATATTGAAGTATATAAAACACACAAAAGAAAACAAGCAGTGAAAATAAAATATGCCTCGAAGAAGGGAAATTTAGATGAGAAATCCTTTACCGTGTGTCCAACTCGCCATATATATTATTTAACTCTAATATAATAAACATATATTAATTAATTCCTTTTTAATAACCTTTTCAAAAATATAAAATTATCCTATTTTAATGATTTTGAACTGTTGAAATAGGTTCAAAAACAATGGTCATATGGTATATCCATAGTTTTGGAAACCATAGAATACAGTGCATTTGTAGTAGTAGTTTTACCGATATCCATTTTTCAAATTATGGCCAATGGATATGCCAATTTGGATTACCAAAATCCATGGTTTAAATAGTGTTTTAATGTTATCTATTTCTATGGTATCAAATACGATGGTCATAGGGTATGAAAACATGGTTTATCTATCCATAGTTTAAATCATATAAATAGGCTTTGAAAAAATGAAATATACAGCCAGAATTCTACCACAAGGCCACTCCCATATTAGAAAAAACAATTTACCACTACCCCACACACTACTATATGAATATAAATATATAAATACATCTATATTTATATATATACATAAATAATTATAATTTTTCATCTTTTAAGAAAATAAAAAAATATATTTAAAAGGGAAGGTCTATCATCAATGATCTAAAAATCATGGTCATCGGTGATTCCACATTGGACCTACTACCATGATATTAAAACTATGACCAATAGGTTTTTTCATATTGGACCTAATTCCATGGTTTTAAAAATTGTGGTCATATGTGATGCAATTTGAAAGCTTTAGACATGGTTTAAAAAACAATTATTATAGGTGATACCACGTTAGACCTATTTCAATGGCTTTAAAAAATTCGTCGGTGAATCCATGTTGGATCTATTTCCATGTTTTTTTTTTAAAACCATAGAAATTGGTGTTCCCACTAATTTCACATGAAAATTTAGTTATTACTAAAACTTTCTTATACCCCCATATTTCCCTAATTATAGATATTAAGGGTTTTAGGATAACATATATACATGGTTTGAGTAAAATGTGGCTATAGATTTCCCCCAAAGTGTCATACAGTCAAGGTTTGACAATAATTGTTGAAATAGTCCACCATATAGCCATTGTTTTCAAAATTGTAGCTATTGAAATATGCATGTGGGTCTATTTTTTAGTTTTTTTTAAAATTTAATAACATATCATTATCTCTATTCATAAATTTATTACCATATATTATATTGTAATTAACCTGATTAAGTTCATGTCATCTCTTTTGATAACGTTCGATTCAAAATCCTGTAACATATTTTATTGGTTGACCATGGTAAAATTGGTCATTATTCCATTATTTATAGAATTTTAATAATGAAACGATTAATATATTTATAAATTAAATATAAATATTAACAATTAATGAATTTTAGACCTGAAAAATGATTCACATTACTTTATAGAGGTGTTAATCCCCATGTTCGTATGAGAAATATTATCATTGTCCATAGATGGAAGGGTGATAAGGTTAGTGGAATTGTATAATTCCAAAAACATAATTATTAAATGAATATCATGTATATTCAGTAAATATATCATAATATATAGCATTTTGTGGTTGTGGTGAAAAACCACACACATCGGTTTTTGAAGGTGGAAAACCATAGCTTTCCACAAGCGAAATTTTGGATTTCCCAAAAGATGGAAAAGAAGATGAAAAGGGGCTATGAATTAAACATAATACAATTTTAATATATTTACTATAATAATATTATCATACCATAGTGGTTTTATAATATTTTAAGTATTTGTATGCTTTAATAAACAAGAATACACTTGTTTAAGAGTTATAACAATTTTAGGAAAAAATCCATTGGATTACAACTTGATACATTTAGGTTGGTATTTTGGTGAGGAAAAACACATTGGGCATGGTGATGAAAGTAGGGATGGTATTTTGTCTGATATTTGTTTATCTGAAATAGTTAATAGGTTTGACTAAGAGAGGAGATGAGGGTCCCTTTTTATAATAAAGTTGGGTGGAAATCATGTAAATACAAAAAATATTAATATATAATATGAGGGTACCTATAATATAATGTCATTAAAGAGGCTTATATTAACTTATTAGTAGATAATTTTAAAATAATTTCATAAATAAAATTTAAAAAAAATTTAGTTACATTTTAAACCTTATCTTTTGGTTTAACCCCATTACAAACCCTTTTATCCATAACCATGGTCAAACAATTTTCAATATCTTAGGGTCATGAAAGTAATTTAAATAATTTAAATTGTCTTGTAAATGGAAAAAATAATGATATAATTAAAACATTATCATAAAATAAAGTTATAATTGGTTGTTTTTTTTCTATTTAATTAAATAAATTAACCTTTAGTCCCATTTAAAGCAATTTTCAGGGAAATTCACAGAATGTGACTTTTAATACGTCATAAAATCAAATTTATTTCAATAAATACTTATGAAAAAACAATTATACATTATAATTGTCCAATAAAATATTTAAATACCAATATTCTTCCAAAAAATAATATATTTATAGTTTTAAAAATTATTTTTATGTTTTTTCTACTTCCTGTACAAGTGTTGTGTCAGTGTTGCAAAAGAGTTAAATATAATTATACCATTACTAAAAATGAAAAAAAAAATTATTAATATTTAATTTTATAATAAATATTAATTTATATTATATATATATATATTATGATAATATAATTAGTAAGAGAGAGTGGAATTTTATAATTTCTCTTTACTTAAAATAATATAGAGATTTCAATCAATTAAAAGTCTCCCAAAAATGCCATATTTTAAAATATAGTATGGTGATGATTGAATTAAACTCATGAAATTTAATAACAAAAATTTTTGGATTTATTTTTGTCCCATATCTATAGTTCTATCCCTTTTTAACACATTTTATCATTTATCGTACTGTAAAACTTTTACCATTGTTAATGTTCAATAGGACTAAAAATGAAATTAAAATTGTTACATAATTTCAATATTATGATTAAAAAAATGGAATAAAATTTCAACTAATTAATTTTTAGAAGTGGTAGAAATTAAATTTCAATATAATTACACGAAATGAAATAAAAACTATTTTTATTAAAAAAAGATTTTTTGTGCATAAAAATTATTTTATACCAGAATTATATTTTATGTTGATTCTTATGGAATTAATTTTATTTATTTAATAACATGAATCATATTTGAATTTAGAATAACCCTACTACCAAATTAAACAGAAAAATTAAATTTATTAAAAGTATTGTAATGATATTTTTTGGGAAATTAAAATTTTTCACCCTTCACACAAAAATGAACATTTTTTAAAAAATAAAAACTATTTATCATAATATTTTTTTTACATGTTGATTTAAAAATTATTTACATTTTCTTAAATAAAAATTCTAAAAGTGGATGTTTTTTTCATAATATCCACACACAAAATGAAATAAACACCACTTTTTGAAGAAAATGTATTTTTAAAGAGGAAAATGACTTTACACCCATTACTTATGTAATTAACATAATTATATGAAGGTTATTTTATTAAATTTATGATCTACATAGTTCATTAAAATGATACATCTATAGTGATTAAATTAATATACTTTGATAAAAATACTTTTAACCAATAAATATATTTTAAAAAATATATCCCTTTCAATCATATATTATCCTATTTAAATCTGAGTTATTATTTCATTATAATTATTTAGTAAATCTATATTAAAAATCCCACATATATATATATATATTATTATTAGTATTTTTTAAAATACATCATATAATCCAATATAAAGGTTATGTTATAATGGTTGGATTTAAATAATAATATTTTCATAATATATTGAGCATCGTTTTAATGTCGGTATTGTGTGTGGTGCACAAAATTGAAGATATAATTATTTTTAAACTAAAATATAATGGTGTTACATTATCCAAAATTAAATAAATTATTTACACTAAATTATATTTTCATTCTCTCATATTTAACTTTTCATAACATAGTAATAAAATCATATATAAATTTTGTTTCATGAATTATTTTTTATATGTTGTGACCAGGAAACCTAGTATTTAATAAAATAATATACCTCTATAGAACTAATACTATAAGATGAGTTTCTAAAATAATACCTTGAAATATGGTTGTTACTTATTTTATATGTATCTATAAATTTGAGAAATTATTTTGACATCAAGATTGAGATTTTTCAAAATTTTAAAAACCTTATTTCTTCCCACTTCATAATAAAAACACCATCTTGTGTTTATAATTCATTTTGTTTCCAATTTTATATCAACACTTCTTCCATGTGAATAATATGAGAGAATCATTTTCCAATCTCAAATTTTCATAATTATGTTTCAATGGATCATAATAACCATAAAAGGATAACAAGTTATTCCTCTAATATTATCCATTTAAAAAAACCAAAAATGGATAACCCAAGTTAAGATAATATATAATATGAAGAAATTGTACGTTAATTTCTAAATCCTTAATAATAACATCCTTAGTTTTACTTAAATCATTCCAAAAAAACTTACATTAAAGCTATTAAAAATATGTGAGACCAAAATAGAATACCAGATATTAGAATGTTTATATCACATATTCATTCTATATAAACTTAACATTTATCTGTAAATAAAATTATTCTCTACTAAAGTCACATACCAAAACATTATATGTCGTAAAAATATAATCTAAAAAATATGATAACAAATTCTATAAATAACCAGAAATATATTACGTCCACTATAAAATAACATAGGCTTCCAAAAGATAATTTATCGATTATTTATGAAATAAAATACCATATTAGATAATAATATTTGTATTTAAATTAATCATATAATGTTCAAAATATATTTTATTTAATAAAAATTAACGTTAAGAACTTGGTCACTAATTTTTTTTCAATCCCGCAGTTATCTATAGGATATATCATATTATCAAAAAATATATTGACCCTTTTATCTAAATTAATCATAAATACCTTGGTATCAAATTTTATCTTATCACTAATTGTAATCAATACCTTTCAACTAATGTCTGAAAATTATACAATCATTATTCCTCAAAAAAACATTACACTCTAACACATGTTAATTTAATGGGTATCATCTACCTCAAAAAGTTATTAAAACTTAATATATGTCTCCCAATGTACTCCTTTCACATAAAACATCAAAAAAATTATTTATTACAATAATATTATAATCTCTTTAAGGATTATTGACCCATGATTGTATCTAAAACTCTTCTAATGTCCTCATATGAATCATATTACCCTCTAATATTTTCTAAACCTTTACTTTGATACCAAATATAGTGTACCATAACTTAAAAAACCCACAATTAATTGATTTATAAAAACATGTTATTATGTTTACACTCATTATTCACTCATGAAAATTTTTCATCATTCAATATGGGACATCATTGAAATTTATATAATAACTAAACATTATTAATCCCTATGAAAAAATTTGAAAATGTGATATGGTAAAAATAAATATCACTTACGTATATAAAAATAAAGTAACATTTTTAATCTATTTGAAATTAATTAAAATGCAAAATCAGTTATAAGATTTTACATAATAAAATATTTAACTCCAAATTGTCATTTATATACACATAGAATAAACATAAAAGACATTTGATTTCATTATAAATTTAACAATCAAATATAATGGAAAAATAAAAAAATCATGAATTCATTACCATAAAAGATAACCTTCCACCTTTAAAAGATCATAAACATTCCTTTAAATCCTGAAGTAATTTTTTATCATTGAAATCTAATGGTTTTTTAAAACCCCATTTTCAAGCATATGGAAAATATGTAGGAAACATGGGGAATCATGATTTCATCATGTAATCACATATAAGGATAATTTTGTCATTTTCATAGGAATAACTTATATTAGATAACGCCATCACTTCATAGGATTAAGTTATTTCATGTTAACTCCATCCACATTCTATTATGAGTATCTTAAATTTTTTAGCTCAATCACTTAATAAAATTAATTTTACCCTTGTACCTTCTATTAATAGTATCATATATCAGTAAACTCTATCATTTTACCAAATTCATTGGTGGGATTTAACAGACCTCCCATTTCGTGAATGGCCCAAATGCCTTCATTTTTTATAATCCCATTTTAAGAGTTGAAGGGAAACCCGTACATGCCCCATAGGCTTCGTGACATTATAGGACCCTGAAGGTCTTAAAAGGACTCATCCTAGACAATGAGTAATTGAAACTACATCTCCCAAGTATCTGCATTATGATCAGCACTCCCCCTTCTCTTGAATGGTCAGCTAGTTGTCATGTGAAAGGATTCAAAGGACTAGTACCGATGGAAAAGCAATATCGTCTCATTCTTTAAAGTCTGATTAGCTATGCTATAGTGAATCTGTCTACTGTGAATCCTCATCTAGGACATTTTTCCTTGTAAATCAGTCTTGTACATCTACAATTTTTGTGGCATGAATGCCTTGAGGGTCCCAAAGGCCTTGATGTGGCCTGAAGACCTTAAGATAGTCGGAAAGCCTTACTGGCCCGAAGGCCATGAAGGACCTGAGGACCAAACTGATGGCCCAAAGGCCCAAACGGGTGAATATTTCCAGATGCTACCATATCATAAAATACCTATAATAGTAACTACTACTGTACTTATACAGTAACCATTAAAATTTCCGCCTCCTGGATTTGATCTTGGGACTCTTGGATGCACATAAAGAGACCTCACAACTAGGCTGAGGATCATGTTCCCTCCCATTAAATAACAGATATAATCACATAAGTTTATGGGTATACACTCCAATATTCTCATCAATAATTACCAATTTTCATATTTTAAAAACAAAACATTTTAAAAAATTCACATTTCTTCAAAAAATCCATAAAATTTTTATTTCATACCATAAAAAACCCATTTTCATTTATCGCATAAAATAAGAATAAATGTCATTTAATATTAAAAAATATAAAAATAAAAATTCATAGAACAATTAATAAGGAATATTTTTTGGATGGAATGTACTATTTTACGGTAATCATGATAATTAATAAAGGAAATGATAGTGGGAAAATTAATTTATGTCGTACATGTAAAATACATCTTTTTCACTTTTTTAAAAAGTTTCAAAAGTGACATGTACAAAAAAAACAATTGAAATATTCCTTTTTTTAAATTTTATAAATATTCAAGGTTAGATAAATATTTCCATGAAAATATTTTAAAAAAATTCTTGAAGCATATTAAAGATTAAGTACATGGAAAGGAAATATTTTTTTAAGATAATATTAAAATAATGTTTTAATGGAAAGCCCTTAGCATATTGGATCTATAAACCACTTTAATTTTTTAAAATTAATGATAAAAGACATCCATATGGATTTTTATAAACCTCAAAAAATAGAATTTGTTGTGAAAATGATATAATCCTCAAGGAAAAGAAATTTAGATGAGAAATACCTTACCTCGAGTCAGAATCACCACATAAATTATTTTAATCCTATATAATAAAATTTTATTAATGATTTATCTTATTAATAAATTTTTTGTTTATTCTCTTATCACAATATTATTTGTTTAATTTTGACCATGTGTTATATAATTACTATATTGATTATTTTCATGTCAGGACTTTTGATGATGTTCGGTTGATAATCCCAAAACAAATTCAGTAGGTCGACCACAGTCAAAGTTTAAATTTTTTCATCATATAGATAATATTAATCATGACATAATGAGTATTTTTAAACATTAAATAAAAATTTATAACCATTCATAAAATAAATACAATAAAAAATAATCATATCTCTTCATAGAGGTTTTAGTCCACACATACACCTAAGCGATGTTATCATTTTTCAATGGATGTAAGTGTAGAAAGGTAAGTAATAAATTATATTACAATAATGATAATTATTTTATGAATATATTATTTATTCCTTAAATTCATCATGATAAATAGCATTTTTTTGTGGGGATTAAAAATGAAACACATCACTTCAAGAAGGTGGTAGTACATATGTACGTATATGTGATGTTTTCATTTCCTATTTGAATGAGAATGGGATATAAAATAGTTTTTTTAAAAAAATAATAAAATTAAATTATATTTAAGACACATATGTTGTTATAGAATCATGTTCGTATATGATTTGATAGAGGTAGAAGAAGAAATAATCCTGAAAACACTTGGTTATGAGTTATACCTTTTCTTTGTAAAACCTAATTTGGTTTAAACCTTATGCCTTATATGATGATATTTTGGAAAAAAAACTTTTAATGTAACAGCTAAATGATTGATTATTTTTGGTTTTTTAATAAAATTTAATCTCTTCTATAGCTTGTGATTCATGCACTCCATGTTTAAACAAAATATGATTCACCATTAACATTTTATTTAAACATTGCCATTATAACCAGGCCATAAAATTGGAGTGTACGAATATAAATGAATATGTTTTTTAAAATGTTTATGGAATACATAAATTAATTGTTTATGTATTTATTGTAAATAAAAATCAAAATCATTTGAATGTACAACTAATGCTTTCTATTAAACTATATTTTTTTAATGGAAACATCTTCTTCACTTCTTTTTCAATTACAATAGAATTAATTTTTGAAACTTATAGAAATTTTATGTAAAAAAATTAAATTCATTTTTGATATCATAGTCTCAATATTAGATAAGGGTGGATTTTTTTTATTTTTCTGAAATCATTTACTTCTCCATGTATTGTGAAAGATACAGATTTTTTGAAATGTCTTCTTGTTTGTATAATTTAATAATTAAATTGAATATTAATTTTTTTAAAGTAAATTTATATTTATTATATTAAAATTTAACTAATTTTTGTCATTTGTGTGAATTTTTTGTAAAATTAAAATATAAAATCATTTCATACCTCTGAGAAATTCCTCTTTGGAAACCTTCTTTTTCATTACACCTAAGAGTATAATATAAAATTAGATTCTTCTAATTTAAAGATTTTAATTTAGAAAAATTGATTCCAAATTTGGAATCAAGTTTATTAATATTTTATAATAAGATCACGTTTATTTGTAAACAATTTTTAAGAGTAAAAGTAGTAGAATTTAATTATTGTGATTGGGGTAAAAACTGATTAACAGAGGGTTATACTTATAAGATAAGGGCATAAATGACCTAAAAATTTCCAAAACCATTTTTATGGAAATATTTTGACCTTATTACTTATAATGTTAGTTAATGGAAACATTATTAGGCACATGAAAGTATAAAATGTGGGTGTAATTGTTTCTTTCTAAAAATTCCATGTGTGTCCTCACCCATACTTATAAAAGGACACCCCCTCTCCTCTATACATCACACTCACAACATAATTTGATGTTTCCAATACCTAACCAAATACCTTCCCTACGTTACTCACATCATATTATATGTATTTTTTTTATCATAAATCCATCCTAGGAAATATTTTTGTGTCAACCTAATGAGGTCATCCGAAGAAGCAGTAATGTTCCAAAATGGCCATTTGTATTTTATTTATTATTACACCTCCTTAAAAGATTATTAAATAATTATACTATAATAAAACAAGTATGTATCATAAAATAACATTTTTATGATAATTTATTCACCTATATTCATATCTCTTCCATCAAATGTGAAATTAAACTATCAATCATATGTATGGTGGACTACGACCTCGTAAACCAATTTAATTCTTTTTCCACCACCACTTTTAAAGGATTCATATAATGAATTATTTGAAATATGTATATTATATTTATGTTATTATTGAACTTATGTATTTTTAGTATTACATATACCTTTTTACATTCTAATATGTTTAAGACATGATAACTTTGCTCGTGTGTACGGCGAACTACCATGTCGGAAAGCGATGTGATTCTTTTTTCACTTACTCTTTGAATTTATTGTAATAAGGATAAAATAATGAATATTATATATATATATATATTAGGTTATATTTATTATTTAAAATTATTATATCATCCTATTTCTAACCCTTTCACTCATTAAATGAATGATATTGTTTCACATGCGTACATACATCCTACCATATCCACAATGAGATGTGATTCATTTTCTCTATCCACGCTTCATAAATGGTTATAAAAATGTATTCACTAATTAAATATTATATTTAAAACATTAATATAATTTTTTATATTATTTATATGTATATAAATTAGGTGCAAGGGGTAAATTACATTAAATACACACACATAGGTCAGAAAGGCTAGCTATAGCCCCCCCCCCCCCCCACCCATGGGGATTGCCCAATCATTATGCATAATTTGTTAAATACATGGCTTGTATGCCCATTGGGAATGAAACCCATTACATGGACCATCAGCCCAGTGGGCATGAAATCCCGTTACATGGCCCTGAAGGCCCAAATTTTTTACCCAAAGGCCCTCCGATGAATTGTGATGCTACAATACTCTGACTGCTATAATGATGCTACCACTACAGTTCCCGCTATAGTTTGAGTCTCTGCTAAAATGTCTCTAGTCAACTGTTCCACTACTGCTAGAGTATGCTACATTTCTACTACTGTAACCTACGCCTATTGAGTTTTCAACCCCTATTTTTGATGTAGTGTTATAGAGTGTTTACAACTAATCCAATCCCCAAATACTTATATGATGGATCTATATACTATACAAAATAATTGGATCATTCATGAAATAGAACGAATGAGATAATAAGAAAATTAATACCTAATACAATGAAACTAATGAAATATTTTTAATAAATTGGTGGTATAATGTAATAAGAAGATCATATATGATATTATAATTTTGAATATGGTTATGCTATAAATGAATAACTTGCTTAAAACCATTATATATAAGGTTAAATATTTTTCAACTAAATAAATTTTCAAGGTAAGGGACTTCATCTCAATTTCTATTCATTGTGGAATATTCTATTGTTGTGAACCTATATTACATTATATGATGTAAATAATAACAATTTTATGTAACGTCCCGGTTTCAGGTGCCGCCTAGAGATACCTCATACCCAATTGGTCACACGGCCTCAAGCGCATTTCCCTAAACCCATGAGGTTTCCAACTAAGATAAATGTCCATGTGTGTGATAGTGGGGAAACTATTCTCTCATTGGTAGAGTAATTCTACGAAAATAAATATATAACAATAGTCCAAGCAGTAATAACATGCCAAAAGTAAACAATAGAAGACTGGAAGTAATAAACAACTAGAGTACACATATAAATGATTGATGATACATATTTCATGGAAAGTATCCAAACAAGTCCTAATGATAGAATATAGTACTAAACCAATGTACAATGAAAACAAATAAACTCCCGCAACATCGCAAGCCTCGGCTTGGTCCCATGCTCTCCAGCTCCACAGTAGTCAAGTACCTCACATAGAAGGGTTCTTTCACTTATCTATACCTAAAACAATATAATCTATTTGGGATAAAAATGATGAAATAAATAGTGTGTGAGATGGATCCAAGTAGTGAACCACCAAATGAATTGTGCCTAATATTCATGGAATATATATAGTAGGCAATAAGCTAAATGAAGTAGTAAATAAGGAAGGACTCAAAAGTAAACAATCCTACAGTTTCAAATTGCATTCATTTTCATATATCAAGTAAGTATATAATCTATTACAAGTAAACCTCTGTGATGTAATCATATCCTAACCCCTATGGTTCAATTAATCAAACACAAGAAACCCTCTAGGATGTACTCACAGTCTAACCACTCTTGTTTAGCTTCAACAAAGACTCTCTAAGGAAGCACTCACCATCAATTCCCCATGTGGTCTCGTATCTGTAACTATAGATACTCTAAAGAAGAACACAATATCAAATTCCCCAGGTGGTCTCATAATGTGGAACTACAAACACTCCGAGGGAGCACAATGTCCATCCCCCCTACAGTCTCACAACGTAATAGTAAACAATCACTCTAGAGATTCCCTCAATGTCCATTCCCCCTATGGCGTTCTACACCAGGTTCCCACATCCATGTGTAAGTCAATCACACACAGTGATGTTCAACAACCAAAATAAACCTTTTGTTCAACATGGATAACATCTTTCAAGGACTACTTGGATAAACAGCTACAAGAATATAATAGCATCGGATAATATCACTACATTCTAACCACACTTGGCATGGAAAACAAACATCCTAACCAGAAAAGATAGACCAAATGGTCAATATCAACACTAACATGGGAAAATCCATTTCATAAAAAATAACCCTATTCACAATCAAACAACCTCTACTCAGTAACATGAGATATAGCATGCATTAACAAGGCTAAAATCCCTAAACACACCATAACCTATTCTAGGGTATTTGGAACATTTTCATATAATATTCAAAGAATAACTATGAAAAGGCACAAACCACCAACCACGGTATTGTACAATCGATATACTCTAGTGTTGGCCTATGAATCGATCTATAACGCAGTATATCTACAAAAACATCAAAAAATCTAAACCATGGATATCTTACGAAAGGAGAGAAAATAGGAAACAAGGATCTAGATGAAGGAATAAATTACCATGGAGATTCCAATGTAATTGGAGGTGATTGATTTAGAGAACAGACGGTTGATTGGGTGCTCGGAGAAGAATTGTCGGCTTCGATCGCTCCTGGATGAGACGGGCCAAGAAGAAGTGATTTTTATGAATGATACGCGAACCCGATCCGATATAACAATTAAAAAAACTACATGGTGTGTAATTTAAAATTACATAGTGTTTATATGCCTTTACCTAGACCTTCTTTAGATGGTATCCAAGTCACCCCACATAGCCATGTACTCGGCCATTACATGACCAGTACATGATCACCCGTGTCAACCGGGTACACGGCGTGTACTCTTAATTACACGGCATGTACTCTTTAAATTTCTAGATTCTCTTTTTTTCTTAAAAACACTAGAAGAGAAAAACTCATACCTGAAAAGAAGGTCCGCGTTCTTACAAAATTCACCCCCTTAAAGAAATTTTTCCCCAAATTTCACTATCAAGGCATGGTAGAAGAAGAATCCTCAAACAACTCTGGCCACTACGATCATCCATCAGCCTCCCTCTCCAATGTCTCGTCCAATACTCGCTCGTACTACAATACCACTCATACCAGAGGAACATACCGACCATAGATAACCATTTCAATGTGATCAAAGATCCAAATAGGATGCTCCTCGAATGATTTATTCACCTCCAGCTCAATATCCTTCGGTTGTAAAACATGACATGGGCCTGATAAGTAACACCATAGTTGGGAAACATGGAAAACGTTGTGCATAGCTCAATGCCTTTGTGGTAACAACTACTGATAGACAACCTGTCCGACTATCTCCAAAATCTCAAATGCTCTAACATGTTTCATCGAAATCTTTCGCTGTCTCCTGATCCTCATGTGTCACATCCTCGCTATGACATGTATAAAAACTAGATCTCCATCCTCGAACTCCATAGGTCATCTCCTTCGATCATCATAAGACATCTGTCATGACTGTGTAGTATCCATCCTCTTCTGAGTCAACTCTATTTTCTCTGTGGTCTACTGAACCAGAGAAGGTCCTAGAATGGATACCTCTCATGCCTTCAGCCAACATAAGGGTGATCGGCATGGATTACCATACAAATCCTTATAAGGTTCCATCAGAATAGTTTCTAGAAAACTATTATTGTAGGGAAACTCCACAATAGGCATGTGCTTCTCCCAAGAACCTCAAAAATCATGGACAAATGCTCATTTCTTGTCCTCTATCACCTGTATCATGCACTCTAACTATCCATATATCTAGGGATTGTAAGTTATACTCAGAATTTCATGTGTACCTAAAGCCCTCTATAATCCCTACAAGACCCGAGAAGTAAAACATGAATCCTTATATGAAAAAATATAGTTTGGAACTCCATGTAAATGTACAGTCTCCAAGATGTACAACCTTCTCATCTCTTCAACACTAATGGTCTCCTTGATCGGAAAGATGTGAGAATCCTTCATGAGTCTCTCAATGAAAACCCATGCTGTGTCATTCCCTCGAGGTGACCTCAGAAAACCAGTCATGATATCCATTGTGACATCATTCCACTTCCTCTCAGGAATGGATAACTACTATAAAATCCTGACTGGTCACTGATGCTCTACCTTCACCTGCTGACAGGTGGAACACCTCATGAAAAATCCAGCAACATCTATCTTTATTCCTATCCACCAATACTGATGGTGTAGATCACGATACATCTTGGTGACACTAGGATGAACTACCCAAACATAGGAATGAAAGCCCTACATCAGCTCCTCAAGGATGTCTATTGAAACCCATACACGCCCATGAAAATGCAAGATCCCACCCTCACCTATGGTCCATCCAGGAATAGGGTCTTCTCTTGACACACTCTCCCATATAACTAGTATGTCAGAATTTGATAACTGCCTCATTCTCACTCGATCATTTACAGTATAGGTAACTGCTACAGAAGAAAGAAACATATGTCCCTATCTGTCGTGCACCTCCAAATGCATCTCAGAGAACAGTTAAAAAAGCTACCACTCACTGATAGCCTCCTAAACAACCTGTATCTGAGTCCTCCTGCTCAATGCATTATCTAATGTGTTTCTTTTTCCAGGAATATAGGCATGCTCAAAGTAAATGGATTTAAGGTAATCAAACCACCTTCACCATCTCAAATTTATATTACACTGAGTTAAGATATACATGACACGTTTATTATCGGTGAAAACCACAAAATGATCTCCCAATAGAAAAAGTATCCAATAGCATAAGGCATGACCAACTGCAGCCAAATCATGGTTTTGTGTCAGGTAATTTCTCTCATGTGGTTTCGACTACCGAGACCCAAACACAACGACTCCTTCCCTCTACATAAGAACTTTTCCCATCCAGATACTATATGTATCACATTAAATAGTATATATCATTCCCCGCTTTGTAAATACAAGAATCAGTGCTGATGTTAAACTCAATTTCTACTCCTCAAAATGTTGACTAACAAGAATCTGACCATAAGTATTTCTCACCCTCTTAGTTAGGCCCTTCAGTGGAACTACTAAGTGCGAAAAGTCCTCTATGAAGGGTCTATAGTATCCAACCATCTGTAGAAAATGTTGTAACTCAAAGACGTTCTTCAGCTTCTCCCACAAAAATATTGCTCCAACTTTCTATGGGTCAACTGATACTCCTGTCTCTGAGATCACATGACGCAAGAAGTGAATATGGTCCATCCAAAAGTGTAATTTTTAGAGATTATCATATAAATAATTCTCTTTAGTGTACTCAAAAAGATCTCAATATGTGTAGCATGGTCGTGTTGAGTGTGAGAGTACACTAAGATATCATCTACAAAAATAACCATAAAGTAATCCATGTATGGATGGAACACTCGGTTCATCAGTTCCATGAAAACATCTATCACCTTCGTCAGAATGAATGGAATAACCACGTACTAGTATAGACCATACCTACTCAGAAATGATATAAGAGGTACATAATATATTCTAACATGAAACTGATGATAACCAAATCCCAATTAAATCTTTGAGAACACCCAGGCTCTATGAAGCTGACCAAAAAGGTCATCCATCCTCAGTAAGAGATATCGGTTCTTGACCATCAACTTGGTTAGATTCTGATAATCCACACAAATTATTAGGGTACCATCCTCTATCTTTGCAAACAAGATAAGAGAACCCCAAAGAGAAGTATTGGGTTGGATAAAACAATTTTCGTGCAACTCCTACATCTTTTTTTGATCTCATATAACTCTGGTGTATCCATCCTATAAAGAGTAATGGAAACTAGTGCCACTCCTGGCACAAACTCAATAAAAACTTCTGTCTCCCACTCCAAAGGAAAACCTAAAAATTCCTCTAGAAAGACATTCAGTAAGTGATCGACCACTAGAGGAAAGTTCAAATGTGAAGTCCCCTGATCATCGAGATATATACTAGCAATATGGGTTGTAACTCCTCCCAACACATGATGCTCATGTCCTTCTCTTCTTTCCTGGACATCCCATTTTCCCTTATGTAAGAACAAATGTAACACCCCAAGATTTCATAATATGTTATTTCTTCAAATTAATTTAATAACTTTCACTAGATGAAACACCTAGTTCTAGCACACCATGACTTACCAAACTAGCCATTCAAAAGAGGTTATGAATAGTATTAACTGAATTTTGAAATTTATATAACCCTTTTAATTTTAGAATCCATATTGTGAGTTTCTTAGACATAATGTAAGAACAAATTTATTTTTTTAGATAAAAGATTTATTTTTCAAAAACAAATGCAATTTTATAGCCTTTTAATGACCAACCCTCTTTAAATCCAATATTTGAAACTTTAATATATTCAATTTTACATAATATAATTCTTATTAAGAATTGTGACATAAGAATTTAGTTTTGATAAATTTTTGGTGTTTTTTTGATAACTTTCATATTTGGGTGAATAGTGAAAAATACCATTTTTTAATTGAATAAATTTTATTTTTACCATTTAATCCAATTATGGTCATTGTAAGTAATTTCACATTGAAATTGGACATAAACAACTATCAATCTATTGATAGTTATTATTTATTAAAATACGTTTTTTTGGTTTTGACAACAGATATTAATTTTAAATTAATAAATGTAGATTATATGTTTTGAATTTCGTAAAATTAACTTCATTATTGAATTCCGAATAGCAATATTATCTTAGGGTAAAATTTTGGTATTTTTCTGAAAACATTCATTTTTTGATGAATAATGAAAAAACTGTGTTATTATTTAAAACTGAATTTTTATTTAAATAATTATTTATTTTATTTAAATTTATTTTAGGTCAAAATAGATACATAATACCTATATAAATTCAATGTAATTCATTGGAGTCATTCTATAATAATTTGAGATATATAAAAAATTTATCAATCTTTTTACCATCTTTTACCCACCACCCAGGAGCATTTGCAAATTTACATGAAAATTAATTTTAATGCTTCTATGATTTGAATTTAAAAAATAAAAGAGACACAGTTGATATCAGTATGTAAAATTTGGGTCAATAAGATGTAGATAATTTTTGATGAATAGTAACTTTGTACTTTTATTTACCACGGTTAAAAGTAAATAGGGTAATTTAGGGTGAAATGATATTATTATTACCATAACACATATCCTAATTCTATTGGATAAGTATAATTCGACCCATAACAACCTTAGGAATAAATTATTATCCTTTAGGTCCACTTGAATTAGATTAGGACATTTATTTTTATTTAATTCAAAGAAGAGTTAAAAGTGTTAAATTCATAATTTAATAATAAAAACAATTTTAATATAGGGATTTACATAAGATAAATTCGACTATAAATATTCATTAGAAACATAAAAAGATTTTATATATAATTGTATTTTATTTATTACTTTTAGATGTTAAATAATTAAATTTATTTATGACACAATGTTGATACAGTAATTACCGTATTATTGAAACATTCAAATAATAGATATTATAAATATCCAAATAAGTGTAATTTGAGAATTTTTATGAATTCCAAAAAATTTATAAGTTAATATGACATTTTAGGGTTGGTTATATTAATTTTTTTCGAAGTAATAATTATATTATGAATTTAGGAAAAACAAAATACCAAATAGTTTCAAAATTGACATAATAGAGTTTTTAAAAAAAAAATATATTATTAATTGATATTCTATTCGTAAATATCTTAGGTTTTTTCAAAATCCTTATATAATTATGTTTTATCATTAATGAAACAGTTGAGGTTCGATTGGAAGTTTATTAACTAAGAGTTAAATCTAAAAGATAAAGTTAATATAGTGACCCAAACCTGGCTAAAACCAATTGCTTGAGTGTTTTTCGACCCATCCCCACCTTATAATTTAAATAATTCATTTATGAGCTATTATAAACCGAAAATTAATTTATTATAAAATAATATTTCTAACTTTTTTTAAGGTTCCCCTAACCCCTCTTATAAAAGGGAACATCACCTTCTCTGAACTTCACACATCAAAATCCATATGGCTTGGCCAACCCCTGCCCGAATATCTTCCGAAACATCCTTAATTAATCATAGAGGCCTTACTTTAGTCATAAATCCAACCTATAGAGCCCTTTTGATCAAATCAAAAGGAAGAACCCAAAGAAGAGGTAAATATTCATCACCTCTTTCAAGTTCTTTTCTTCTTCAACTTCATCTTTCTTTGTTGTTTCCATTATAAAATAATAACTCCAGTATAATATATATATTTTTATGTTATTATAAATATGGTACAACTATATTCATAATTTTATCCATCCTATGAATTACATGTCACCATACGTGTATACGTACGGCTAACCGTCTCCACGTCGTGGAGTATTTGTTATTCAATACATTTTTTTGGATGGGTATAATAATGATGTATAATTGATGTAAATAATAAATATAACATGTTAATGATTATGTATATTTTATATAACATCTATTTATATATTATTTTAAATCAAAAAAAATGATATTATCATTCGTGCGTACGTACGGATTACCGTCTCCACGACGCGATGAGATTCATTTCCATGTCCACCATTCAACGATGATTATAAAAATATATATATTTTTAATAAGTATGTAATATATGACATAATGATGCTACTGGAGATATATATTTATGTATTTATATACTTACATATATCTTATTCACTTACTTCCATTCAATACGATATGAAAAAAGAAACAGCGCTTACGCGTATGTACGGCCTACCGTCTCCATAAACGGTATTTTCCATTTCATATATCTTATAAATATTTATATTCTAAATATGTATGATAAATTAATCATGTTTTTTATTCTTTAAGTATTAAAATCATGACCTAAATGATACGTTCAATAATAACATGTTAAAATACGTACGATAAAGAAAGCGATTATTACCTAAAATGTTAATTTAACATGAAAAAATTTTTTAAATGGGTAATATAAAGTAATAAATGAATCATGTATGATATAATAAATATGAATATGGTTCTGTTATAATATAATAACATACAATTTTCATTATACAAGAGGTTAAATGTACCCTCGACCAAAGGAAAGAGCAAGGTAAGGGGTTTTCATCTCACTCCTTATTCCTGTGAGATTAATGCTATATTGCCCCTATTACATTTTTTGGTGTATATAATTCCCATAATTGTATTATTTGTGTAATAAAATTCAATTAATTTGTATTTACATATTCAATGTATGATACGTAATTCATGGGTTGTATGTTTCTTAATTTACCAAATTGGTACAGGTTAATTTCACAATCTCTTTATTATCCGAGGTTGTTTTTACGTAAGTATCTTCTGGGAAATATTTATTATCCATGTCCATGTTTCAGGAAAGAGTTTTTAAATGGATTCATTTAATGTACTTTTTTACTAAAACATCATTTTAAATTTTTTAAATATTTATTCTTCTAAATCATTCTCATTAATGTCCATGTTTTCAAAATGGTTTTTAAGGATTTATTTTTATGGACATGAATGTTTTGAAATGATAATTCTTTTAAAAAAAGTTTCATAGTGGTATGGGACACATTGATTCCAAAATCCCTTTTAAATGACTACCTTCATAAATTGTGATAATTTTAAACGATTTGATGAAAGTGGTGTATTTCTCTCAAAGCATTTTACTGATCATTTTCATCTATGTCAACATCCTTTAATGGATTTTAAACATGTTTGAAGTTGATTTATTATGATATAAATCTTCCATATTGTATTTAATGTTTTGTGATATGATTGAATGTGGATGTGTTAGTTTTATACCATTCATGATTTATGGATAATGTTTTGACATTCACTTTTCTAGTTTTAATACGAATGTTTATGTCAATTTTAAACATTTTCTTATGAAGAATGTATTGGACTAGAATGTTCCGGGTTAGGGACCGTTAAAAGTAAGCCCCCCGGGTTGGGGTCCAGTTAGAGAAGACACTCCGGGTTGAATTCCAGTTACAGAGGCACTCTCGGATGGAGTCCGGTTATAGAGGATCTCTGGGTTGGAGTCCGGTTATAGAGGCTCTCCAGGATAGAGTCCAGTTACAGAGTCTCTCTGGGTTTGGGTCTGGTTACAATTTTCCCATATGTCTTTGCATGAGTCCTTGACATAGAAATTAAAGTCTGGAACTATACATTCCCTCATTATTAAATCATTTATTGCATGTGATTATTCGACTAGTATAATATCCATATACATGTTTATATGGTAATGTTTGATTTATTTTTTCCATGTTATGTTCAAGTTTATGTTTGAAAGGCTATTGTTTTTATTACACATCTTCCCTTAAAATTTTATAGCTTCTGCTAAATTATTTACCCTTACAGAGTATCTGAGCTCACCCCTTTATTATGTTTTATTTTCCTAGGATCCCAAGAAGTGTTTAATGTTTGAAATGCAGGGTTAAGCTGAGGAAACAATGGAATTCTCAAAGGATTACTCTTTTGTTGTATGTTAGAAAGTGTAATGTAACATTCAGGTATATAATCTATTTTCCAAGGCTCTTAAACTAATCGGTCTTTCGGGACTTGATTCCTTGTAATAATTCCAATGTAATAAAATAACGCACCGACTATGGGTAACGAGGGTCGGGGCATTACAATTGGTATGAGAGAATGTTTTGCAATAACCTTGGAAACTAGATTTAGATAAACTCTGATTAGAGCACATTACACTAAGTTAGACTTTGAGGATGAGTATTGAATAACTTCCTAGAATTTTGGAAACGTGGGGATTTTGTGAGTTTTCCATGAAAATACATCATTGTCTGGATACGAGCAGGTAGATGTGGCTCTGGCACAGATATTCCTAGGGGTAAAACCCAAAAACAATGCTTTGAGGAAGACTCAAATGGGAACTGGTACACGACAATGGGCCTTGTTGCACTCTTGGTTACGACACTCCTGGGGGATATGCTTAGGATAATTCTCATTTTCATTAAAAATCATTATAAAGGATTTACGAGTATATACCACCTCAAAGAAAATATTTTTATCATTATGGATTATATCCATAAACTGTTCAATTTACTTTAAGTATTTTACTAGTTTGGAATGATTCATTTCAATTCATAAACTGACAAAGTGTATTCTATTGAATAGAAATTGAACCCAGTAGAAGGAATGTGAACTCCAGCAATACGTATGATCTAAATATTAAAAACGATCATATCTTTTACATTTTTAAGATAAAATTATGAAGGGATATAGTCTCCCATGTATTCCCAACATATAAAGAAATAGTATCATGTGTTAATAATATAAGTAAATAATTCTCTGGGTCCAATGGTTTTGAAGGGAAGCAAGAGAAGAAAAGGATGTAAGAGAGAGATATGGATAAAGGGAAGAGGGAAAATAAGGATTTTCCTATATGTGATAACTGTGGAAATAATCACCTTGGTAAATACTTGAAGGGAATGAGTGTTTTTTATAAGTGTGGAAAAAAGGACACCAATTACGTGATTGCAAGGGTAAGAACAAGGCTTAAAATGTTAAATGCTTCATCCAAAAGGCATTGGGACACTACGCAAATCAATGTCCCAGTCATCAGAGTATACCGTAAATGGTGTTATTGGATAAAAATAAAGTTATGATACTACCTCAGATGAAGATGAATGACTAGTGTTATTATGATATTATTATAGAATTATTTCATTTGAGTGTTATATCAACACTATACTGGTTATATTAATTATAGAGATAAATAAGGATTGTATTTTAGTACTATTTTATTGAGGATTTGAGATTATATAGTTTTATGAAGAGTGACTCAACAAAATGTTAAAATTTTTGGAAAAAATATGGTTGAGAGAAAGATAAAACAAAATATGGTTCTGATACCAAGGTAGTGATTTTTGGAATAATACATGATTTATTTGGATAAATTATATTGGATATTCTTGACTACCTTGAAAATAGTTAATGATTTGTACATTCCATCATTGTTGGAGTTTACAATATTTTTGGATAGAAAATTATATCTAGTATTATATAAGGAATAAGGGAGCATGAATGTAATCAATAAGTATTTATGGTAATTTAGGATATTTCATTGTTTTAAAAGAATACATGATGAAGGTGTTCACATGTTATTATATGGCTAAAATGTTCTTCACTATTTTTATCTTCCTTATAAATTTTGAACTGTGAGTTTGGATAAAAGTATTTGTATAAGTCTAAAGTTTGGAATGGATTATGTTTGAAATTGGATACTATTTTTAAGGTTATTTTTAAATTTTTTTTAAAAAGGACAACACACAGACTGTGTGACAATCTGTTGGGTCGTAAAAAGATGCGGGAATCAAACCCTCAACCATAGTGTGATTGTAATTTATCACCTACCACTAGTATACGTGAAGTCCCTAGATTGTATAATCTAGTTTTTTTAAAATGTTCTGATAGGTGAATTATAAATTCATTTTTTTGAACCCTATACGAATAGGATAAATAAAATATTTTTGTAAAATTCAATTATCTTTTAGAGTAAAAGATGAGTTTGTGGTATAAATTAGTTAAAGTATGGAACTCTAATTTTCAAGTATATTTTTTTCTTCTATTATTCTATGAATAAATTTATTTTTAAACTTTAGGTAAGGGATATTAAAACTAAAAATGTGTTATCCTAAGACCTTATGTTTTGTTGATCCGATGATATTTTAAATCATCCTAGATTGATGGGTTTAAGGCCCTCGATTCTACAATTGTTTGTGACTGATGAACTCAATCACTGCATATATATATTTATGTTTTCCCTCCAATTATGGGTCCATAATTTCCACCAATGTTCTCATAATTGAGATCATAATTTGGTGGTGACTTATTCATTCCCCTTTTCATCTTATTAAGACTAAATTTTTTTAACCCAATTTCGGATGTGGGTTTTCCGACAAAGTTAGTTTCTATTTTCAACCTTTTATTTTTGAAAAATAATTTCAAATTGCAAGGATGCAATTTATTGAAAGAGGGAAGAATGTAACACCCTAAGATTTTATAATTCATTATTTCATCAAAGTAATTCAATAACTTGCACTACACGCAACACCGAGTTCTAGAGCACCATGACTTGCCAAACTAGCCGTTCAAAAGCAGTTATGAAAATTTTTAGATTAATTTTGAACTTTATATAATTCTTATAATTTTAGAATCCATATTGTGAGTTTCTTAGACATAATGTAAGAATAAATTCATTTTTTTTCAGATAAAAGAAGTATTTTTCAAAAAAATGAAATTTTACAGCCATTTAATGACGAACCATCATTAAATCTAATATTTGACACTTTTATAGATTCAATTTGAAAAAATAATCTTCTTTTTTGGAATTGGTACATAAGAATTTAGTTTTAATAATTTTTTTGTGTTTTTCTGATAACTTTCATATTTTGTTGAATAGTGAAAATTACTATATTTTAACTGAATATAACTTTTTTAATCAAAATAATGTATAGTGTTAAATTTTACATTTTAATGGTTTATAGATATAAATAGATTAAATTTTTTAAATTTAATCCAACTCTGGACATTTTAAGTAATTTCACATTGAAATTGGACATAAACAAGTGTCAATCTTTTGATAGTTATTATTTATTAAAGTACGCTTTTTTGGTTTTGACAACGGGAATTAATTTTAAATTAATAAATTCAGATTATATGTTTTGAATTTGGTAAAATGGATTTCATTTTTGAATTCAGAATATCAATATTAGCATTGGGTAAAATTTGGTATTTTTCTGAAAACTTTCAATTTTTTATGAATAGTGAAAAACATTGTTATTATTTTAAACTGAATTTTTATTTAAAAAATTATTTATTTTATTTAAATCAATTTTAATTCAAAATAGATACATAATAACTATATAAATTCAATGTAATTTATTAGAGTCAGTTTATAATAATTTTAGATATATAAAAATTTTATCAAACTTTTTACCGTCTTTTACACACCTCCTAGGAGAATTTCCAAATTTACATAAAACTTAATTTTACCGCTTCTGTGATTTGAATTTCAAAAATCCGAGATACACAGTTGATATCAGTAAGTAAAATGTGGTTTAATAAGATGAAAATAATATTTGGTGAATAGTAACTTTTTTCTTTTATTTACCACAGTTAAAAGTAGATCGGGTAATTAAGGGTAAAAATGATATTATTATTACAATAACACATATCCTAATTCAATTGGATAATTATAATTCAACCAATAACAATCTTAGTAATAAAATATGATCCTTTAGGTCCACTTGGATTAGATTAAGACATTTATTATTATTTAATTCAAAGAAGAGCTAAAAATGTTAAATTCAATGTTCAATAACAAAAAGATTTTTAATATAGTGTTATACATAATATAAATTCGACTATAAATATTCAATAGAAAAATTAAAAAATTTCCTACATAATGGTATTTTATTTTTAATTTTTAAACATAATATAATTAATATTATTTATGAAACAATGCTGATATAGTAATTACTGAATTAATGAATGATAAAAATAATTGGTATTATAAATATCCAAATAAGTGTAACTTGATACTTTTTATGAATTCCAAAAAATTTATAGGTTACTATGACATGTTATGGTTGGTTATATTAATTCTTTTCTATGTAATAATTCTATTATGAATTTAGGAAAAACAAAAATATCAAATAGTGTCGAAATAGACATAAAAGAGTTTTTAAAACAAATATTATATTATTAATTGATATTCTATTCCTAAAAATATATGGTTCGACACAAATACATATATAATAATAGTTGTATAATTAATAAACAACTTGGTGTTAGATTGGAATTTTATAGTATGTTTATTAACCATATACTATAAAAATACAATGAGACATGGTAGAGATCAAACTATTTAACTAAGAGTTAAATCTAAATGATACTGTTAATATAGTGACCCAAACCTGTATAAAACCTATTGGTTGAGTGATTTTTGACCCATACTCACCTTATCCTTTAAATAATTTATTTTGGAGCTACTAGAAACCGAAAATAATTTTATTATAAAATAATATTTCTAACTTTTTCTAAGGTACCCCTCACACCTCTTATAAATGGGCACTTCACCTTCTCTCAAATTCACACCTCCAAAGCCATTTGGCTCAGCCAAACCCTGCCCGAATATCCTCCCAACTATCCTACCTTCATCTTAGAGGCATTAATTTGGTCATAATGATAACCTACGTGTTCCTTTTGATCAAATCAAAAGTAAGAACCCGAAGAAGAGGTAAGTATTTCATCACCACTTTCAAGTTCTTTTCTTCATCAACTTTCTCATTCGTTGTTGTTTCCATTATAAAATAATAACTCCAGTATATTCTATATATGATGATGTTATTATAAATATGTTACAACCATATTCTTTATTTTATCCGTCCTATGAATGGCATGTCACCATACGTGCGTACGTACGACTTACCCTCTCCACGTCGTGGTGTAGTTATTATTCAATACATTATTATTTGGATGGGTATAATAATGATGTATAATTGATGTAAACAATAATTATAACATGTTAATGATTATTTATATATGATATAACATCTATTTAAATATGATTTTAAATCCAAATAATGATATTATCGCTCGTGCGTACGTACGGATTACCATCTCCACGACGCGATGAGATTCATTTCCATGTTCACCATTCAACGATGATTATAAAAATATATATTATTAATAAGTATGTAATATATGACATAATGATGATACTGGTGATATATATATATATGTATATATTTATGTATGTATGTACTTACATATATCTTATTCACTTACTTCCATTCAATATGATATGAAAACAGAAACAGCACTTACGCGTACGTACGGCCTACCGTCTCCATAAACGGTGTTTTCCATTTTATATGTCTATCTATCTATGATAAATATTTATATTATAAATATCAATGATATATGAATCATGGTTTTTATTCTGTAAGTATTACAATCCTTACCTAAATGATACTGTCAAGAATAACAAGTTAAAATACATACGATAAAGAAAGCGATTATTACCCAAAATGATAATTTAACATGAAAATAATTATTAAATGGGTAGTATAAAGTCATAAATGAATCATGTCATAAATGAATCATGTATGATATAATAAATATGAATATGGTTTTGGTATAATCTAATAACATACAATGGTCATTATACAGGATGTTAAATGTACCCTCGACCAAAGGAAAGTGCAAGGTAAGGGGTTTTCATATCACTCCTTTTTCCCTTGAGATTAATGCCATATTTCCACTATTACCTTTTTGTGGTGTATGTACTTTCCATAATTGTATTCTTTGTGTAATAAACATTAATTTATGTATATTTACATATTTATTGTATGATACTACCTTCATGGGATGTATGTTTCGTAAGTTACCAAATTAGTAAGGGTTAATTTAACAATCTCTTTATTATCCGAGGTTGTTTTTACATAAGTATCTACTGGGAAATATTTATTATTCCTGTCCATGTTTCATAAAATAGTTTTCAAATGGATTTATTTAAGGGAATTTTTTACTAAATCGTCATTTTAAATTTCTTAAATATTTATACTTCTAAATCATTCTCATTAATGTCCATGTTTTCAAAATTGTTTTTAAGGGTTTATTTACACGGAAATGAATGTTTTGAAATGATAATTCATATAAAAAAAATTTCAATGTGGTATGGGACACATTGATTCCAAAATACCTTTTAAATTACTAACTTTATAAATTGAGTGAATTTTAAACGATTTCATGAAAAGGGGTATTTCCCTCAAAGCATTTTACTGATCATTTTCATCTATGTCAACATCCTTTAATTAATTTTTTACTTGTTTGAAGTTGATTTATTATGATACAAATCTTCTATATTGTATTGAATGTTTTGTGATATGTTTGACTGTGTATGTGTCATTTTCATACCATTCATGGTTTATGGATAAAGTTTTGACATTCTTTAAGCTAGTTTTAATATGAATGTTTATGTTATGTGTCATCCTTTTCTTATGAAGAATGTATTGGACTAGTATGTTTCTGGTTGGGGACCGGTAAAATTAAGCCCTCCGGGTTGGGGTCCGGTGATAGAAAACCCTCCAGGTTAGAGTCTGGTTACAGAGGCTCTCTGGGATAGAGTTTGGTTACAAAGGCTCTTCAGGTTGCAGTCCGGTTACAGAGGTTCTTCGGGATGGTGTCCAGTTACAGAGGCTCTCTAGGTTTGGGTTTGGTTAAAGTTAGCCCATAGGTCCTGGCATGAGGCCTTTACACAGAAATTAAATTCTGGTACTATACATTCCCTCATTATGAAATCTGTTATTACATGTAATTATTCGACTAGTAGAATATCTATATGCATGTATATATTATAATTTTGATTTATTTTTTCATGCTATGTTCAAGTTTATGTTTGAAAGGCTGTTGTTTTTATTACACATCTTGCCTTAAAATTTTATAGCTTCTGCTAAATTATTTAACCGTACTGAGCATCTCATCTCACCCCTTTCTTATGTTTTATTTTCCTAGGATCCCAATAACTGTTTAATGTTTTAGATATAAGTTTAAGATAAGGAAATAATTGCATTCTTAATGGATTATTTTTTTGTTGAATGTTAGAAAGTGTAATGTAACATTCAAGTATGTAATCTATTTTCTAAGGCTGCTAAACCGATCGGTAATTAGATACTTGATTCCTTATAATCATGCCAATGTATTAGAATAATTCACCGACTCTGGGTAACTAGGGCCAGGGTGTTACAAAAAACCTCCCTCTGGCGATGTAAAACTCACCCAACGGTGATTGAAGTCAACAACAGCCTGGAAGGAAACTAACCAGTCCATTCTGAGAAAGAAATCATAGCCTATAATCTCTTGGACTTAGAGGTCCCATAAGAAGTGACACCCACCAACCTTAAGTGGGAACTCCTTGCACTTACGCACACTAGTCGTTCTAGTCCCCAATAATGTTTCTAGCATCAAGAAACCTATTTAAATAAAGTAATTGTGCCCAAAGATCACCTTAATAGAAACATATATGAATCTTTGGGAAGCCCCGGTATTGAAATGTGCATAAGTTATAACTAAAGAAACTTGAATTGTACCACAAACTATAAAGGTTCTGGGATCCTACTCCTGCTGGATCTTCTCCACTAAAAAATTCTTGCTTCTACTATGGTCCTATGACCCTACCTAACCAATTTGATTTGATCCACCCTATTTTTTCTGAAATCCTACCAACTCGATAACACGGTCATGACCACCACCTCATAATTAATGGCCGGAAGAACTCTAGTTTGCAGACTAACAAGAAACTGGTTTCCCTACTCTGGTACGAGGAGTCAAAATAGAACATATATCACCAGCTACTGGTGAGAAAATCTAATAGAACCGCTAAATATGTTTCATATTTCTGCAATATCAGCACTCCACTATGCCTCTCGGACAATGCAGACTCGTATTCCCACTCTTCCCACGCTGGTAACAGACCCCCTAGCTACCAGAAGAAGTATCATGATTCATCAGGTCTCCATGCATAGACACCATACTGTGCTTCATTCTGTTAGTAGGAGGGGTACCAACTCTAGATGTTGGGATTCCCTAGCTCACAACTTCATAATCCCACAAGATATTTCTCCTTGATCAGTGATTGGTTGACTATAGAGGTGATTGATGTCCACCTAAAGACGTTCACTTGAGATCGGAGGTTGTGCCTAAGACCGTCCTCAAACTTCCTCATTAGTAATAAATCATCCCCTCTTAGGATGGGTGTGAAGCGTTGTAGCTCTATGAAGCGAGAAGAATACTCCATGACTGAGAGAGTACCCTACTCTAAACTCATGAAATCTCAGGCTCGATCAGCCCTCAAAGTCTCCAGGTAGAATTAATTGCAGAAGGCACGCTGGAATTCATCCCAAGCCATAAACTGCGGGCGTCCCGCCTATGAGATCACATACCACCATCTCCTGGGAGAGTCCTGAATCATATAAGTAGAGGTCTTCACCCTCTTCTATAGAGGTGTCTCCATATGCTCAAATATCAATAGCATTGATTCTAACAATGATTTTGTAGCCTGAGGTCCTCCTTCCCCTGAGAAAGTGGGAGGATGTTGGTGTTGAAAAACCCACATCAATTTTATCATAGATGGGGTAGGGGTAGTAATCCTTAGAAGGTTTGTATGAACCTCATAAACCCTTCTTGGAACATTGCATCGACACCTGTATCCGAGATAACGGTTGGTTCCAAGATAGTCATGATGGGAGGATCTGCTGCTAGCCCCTGATCATCCATGTTCAGTGTCCGGTCACTACTCTGTATTTAGCATAAAAAAGGTAGATGTATCAGTGTCATGACTATGTAAGGTCAAACACACTCCATATATCTAGATTAAAAAGTAATAAAACCTATACGTGAATGAAATGAACAAGAGAAAGAAATCATTCATGTTTTTTAAAATAGGATACACGTCGTGTATGTTCCTTACATAGTGTGTTCCTTTATGCCTTCACATGGGCATGTACTCCTTCCAATCTTGGTTGTGTAACACCCCACACACATGGCGTTTCCCCCAAGACAATATGTGTACTTGAATCATGTTCCCCTGCCCGAATTCTTTTACACGATTAACCCACACATCTCTCCCTGAGAAAGACCACGTGGTGTGTTTGTGCCAGACACCACATTTACTAGAAAGAACATCACATACTCGTGTTTTAGTCACACTAACAGTTACATGAATGACTCTACACAGCGTGTTTGTGCCAGACATAGCATGTACTAACTACCATAATCCACCGGTGTCGTAGGTCACATGGTTGGACATGTGGTCTATACACATGGAAAGTACGTCCGGCACACAATATGTTCCACCAAGGATTTCCCAACCCCATGTCTCTGCCCACATAGGTAGTAACACAATTAGAGACTACATGGAATTTATACCAAGTACACGATGTGTACTTAAGAAAAATAGTTCCTTCCATAAAATAAGCATACACGGTGTGTATTCGGCAATACAAACCGTGTATTCTAGGTTTTTTCAGATAGTAAGCCTCAGAAACTACTCCGGAACCCATGAAAACACTAAAATGAACATTAATGTGAAAAATTTTGATTTTGGGGGGCCATACTCCCTGTGAATCAATGCTTGGAATCTTATACATGTCATATACAAGGAATAAAAATGCAATGACCCACCAAATTCCCATCCATGAGGGCCCATTACTCCATAGGTACCAAAGATTGTCGTTCATTCAAATGTTCATTAAACATTAGAAATACCTCCATCAAACAGTAGGTATTTTATCAAGTAATATATCACAACAGTATTCATATCTAGCACAACATCTATCACAACAACATGAAATCATAAATGCACCCTAAATGGCATGACAAGAATGGATGACATGTGATCTCTTGAAAGTGCCTATACGATGCATGGGATTGCATACCCTCATCTCATCTGGTTAAAATAGAAATAGAAACTCAATAACATCAACAATAAATTCACAAAACATGTGAATCACCCAATGGTGAAATCTAATGAACTGTAATAATTTCCAAACCGGAAAAATTGCAATAATCGAGGTAAATTAGCTTTTCCATGTACACGGGTTAGCTACTACCAAGAATAGATTATTACCAATTACCTATTCCATCCTATCCCTGGCTATAGGTTCCAAATGTTAAGTCAAGAAGAAAATAATTCCTTTGATAGCACCTTGTAACATCCTCGTTCCGAGTACCGCCCAGAGGTTCCCCATACCAGGTTGGTCACATGGCCGCAAGCGCATTTCCCAAAATACTAGAGGTTGCCGACTAAAAGTGAGAGCCTTGGGTGTGATAGCGGGGAAACTATTCCCTCATTGGTAGAGTAATGCAGTGTAAATCATCAGATATAAATAAATGAAGGAGTACTAACCTAAATAATTAAACAACGGAAGACTGAAAGTAATATACAACTAGAGAACATATATAAATGATGTGTGATACATATGTCTAGGAAAGTATCCAAACACGTCACAGTGCAGGAATACATCACTTAACCAAATTACAATGAAAAAAATAAACTCCAGTAGGATCACAAACCTCATCTTGGTCCCATGCTCTCCAACTCTATAGTAGGCAAGTACCTGAAGTAGATGGGTGTATACCCTTATCTATACCTGCAGTAATATAATCTGTTTCGGCCCAAAATCATGACCCAAATTGGGCATGAGGCGATTACCAGTAGGAAACCACCCGAAAATTTCTTCCTAACAATCATTGAACATATATGGAAGGTAATAAACAAAATTATTCAGCAAACAAGGAAGGACTCAAAAGTAAGAAATCCAACTCTTTCAATTGTATTCATTTTCATATATCATGTAAGAAGAAAATAAAATACAAGTAACCCTATTGGAATTACTCATAGACTAACCCATCATGTTCAACTAATAAAACACAAGAAACCCTCTGGGATGTACTGATAGTCAAACCCCTCCGGTTCAGCTATAGTAAAGACTCTCTGAGGAAGCACTCACCATCAATTCCCCATGTGGTCTCGTATCAGTAACTATATACACTCTGAGGAAGAATTCAATATCAAATTCCCCCCGTGGTCTCGCAATGTGGATCTACAAACACTATGAGGGAGAAAAAATTCAATCCCCCCTATGGTATCACAATGTAAAAGTAGACACTTTAGAGAATCCCTCAACGTCCATTCCTCCTATGATCATCTACACTAGGTTCTCACAACCCTATGTGATTCAATCTTCAATAATAATGTTCAATAGAAAATGTAAATGATAAGAACTACTAGTCTATTAGCTTTTAATAAATACTTCTCTAAATAGCTGTGAGAATATAACAGTATCAGATAAAATCACTCCATCCTAACAACACTAGGCATGGAAAACAAGCAGCCTAACGAGAAAAGCAATACCAAACAATCAATATCAAAACAAACATGGGAAACACGTTCATATCATGGAAAATAACCCTATTCGGAATCAAACAAGCTCTACATAGGAACCCAAGATATAACAGGCATTAATAGAGCTAAAATCCCTAAACATGCAATACCCCGTTTTAGGGTATTGGGAACTTTTTCACACAATATTCAAAGACTAACTATATAAAGGGAAAAACCACATACCTCAGTGTTGTACGATCGATATACTTCGGTGGTGGCCCTTGAATCATCCTAAAACGTGATAGATCTACAAAAATGTCAATAAAGCTCAACCGAGGATATCTCACGAAATGAGACCAAACAAGAAACGGTGCTCTAGAAGAAGTAATAAATCGCCACGGTGAATCCAATGCAATCAATGGTGGTTGATTCGGAGAATGGACAGTTGATTGTGGGATTAGAAAAGAATCGTCGGCTTTGGTCACTCCTGGATGAGACGAGCCAAGAAGAAGTTATTTTTATGAATGAGACATGACTCTGGTCCGATAGAACAATTATGAAGAAAAGTACATGTCAAGTCTTTTAAAAGTACAAGGCATGTATATGCCTTTACCAGGCCCCACTTTAGGCGGTCTCCAGGTCACCCCACATAGCCTTGTACTTGGCTGTTACACGGCCAGTACACGGTCACCCTTGGAAACTGGGTATACTGTGTGTACTCTTTAAATTTTCAGATTCTCCATTTTTCTCAAAAGACACTAGAAAAGAAAATCTCATACCTGAAAAGAAGGTCTGAGTTCTTACATTTTATATGTAATTTAATGAATAAATCATAATTAATTTTATTTTTTAAGTATAAGTTTGAATTATTTAATCCAAGGGGATTTGACATGAATGTTTCCAAGTGGAAAAGAATTTCAAAACTCAATTTATTTTCATTGGGTCATATTACTTCAAATTTTCCTTTAATATTCTAATATTATGAATATAATGACTTTTCAATATCTTATATTGTATTTACACATGTTTTATGTGCATTTATATTTGACCAACATAATATATTAAAAGATTATTTGTCACCTTAACTTTATGATCATTGTAAAGGATTTTTCACCAATATCTGTTTCATTGTGATATATTTATTAATATATACCTATTATCTTTTATGTGTTGTATTTACTACCCAATTGATTTGTTTAACATGAATAACTACAAATACATGATGTTTAATATTTCAATTTTTTATCCATATTATTTTTATCGTGGATATGAATATTTCAAAAACAATATATCATTCTTACATATAGTGGTAACTTTAATAGTTATTTTTTTAACTAGGGAAATATTAATAAATATGTGTTCTTTAAAAAATGTAGATATTTTTTTATACGGAATATTATTCATGAATTTAATCTGTTATTTTAAATAAAAGGAATTAGATAGACTTATAAATATGGGTGGGGAATAGAATTATATAACCCCTAGACGCATCGACATGTCATAAAAGACAAATCAGTTGGCCAAATTAAATAGGTTTCTACCTAATATTTTAATCCGACTTGTTAAATGTATTGACACTAAAGGTATCATGATTCTTGAAATCATCACGTATAATAATTAAGTACTTCCCTTCTTGAAATTTTAGTAATTATTATTATCCTTGATATTTTCACATTGATATTATCAATAGATTATTTCATTATTAGTAATTGATTAAATTTTATGTCTGTTTAGTTACATACTTTTCCATATTTATTATTCCTATTATAATTATGATTGCCAAGGTAGTAATTAAATGGAATTTTTGATCAATTATATACCATTCCAAATTGATTATTATTTATTGATTCATGATAGAATCCATTATATATTACCCTTACTAAGAATTTAATCTCACCGTTGTTTTGTTTCAATTAACTATGATATAAAGAAGAAATCATTAAATGAGTTTTCAAGGAATAAATTGATTTAATTTTGTTTTTTATTATGTTTAATTATATATTGCCAATGTAAAATGGGTATCATGTATATATCTAGTTCTCCAAGTTTGATAAATGGATAATTCTTTTAGGATTTGAACCCATTATAACTATGTCAATGTAATAATGTAGGAATCAGCAACGAGTTTCTGGATGTTGGGTTTTTATAGTTTGTATGATAAAAAGTTTAGTAGAAACCATGGAAACTATATTAAAAAAAAATTTAGGGAGTATAATCCTATGATAGTATTTATTGAAAAGTATAAATTAAATTACTTCTATTTTGGTAAGAAAGTGATTATAATTTATCTAGTAATACATTTATTTCTATATACTACCAGTGCATATGGTTCTGGCATAAATTTACCTAGGGATGACAACTTCAAAAAGGAATATTCGGATTGACCTCATCATTATGTAGTGTATGATTACAAGCCTTACTACTCACCTAGTTTGATACTACTAGGGGATATTCTTTGGATAAGTCACATTTTCTATAAATATTATTATAATTATTTTAAAATAATGATATCCCCAAAGAAAATAATTTTAGGATTCTCAGATTAACAATTCACGAATTTTTAATTTATGTTAAGTGTTTCTCAATATTTGAAACTATACATTACAATTTAAAATTCATAATTTAATCATCTGATCTTATATACTACATTTTTTAGAAATCGTTACTTGAAGGATGATGGGTATCAATACTCATGGACAATGTAAATATTTCCAAGAAAAGGAAGCCAATATAGCTAGTGTTAGAATAAAAAAAATAAATCTATATTATGGACACTTATTCAGATTATGATATATAAACTTTCCCTAATGGATCAACATGTTCCACAATGTTATTCTATTATGTTGGATAGATTCATGCAATATAAGGCCCCATTATTTGGGGGAACAACCAATCCAACAGTATTCAATCAATGGATTAATTACTGGGATAATATATTTATTGCCTTGAGATGTGATTAAATAGAAATGGTTACACATATATTGTTTTATCTTAAAGGATATGATGATCAGTGGAAATTATTGATCTAGAATACTAGGGAGGAATATTAAGTATCACTCATGTATTTTATTTATTTTAAGGAGACATTCTTCAAGAAATATATTCCTTGTGATAAACCAAAATAAATTAAGATAATATTCATCAATTTACATAAAAAAGGAGAGTGAAAGTGTTTCCATGTAAGATTACAAATTTATAATGGTATATAAGTATGTTATAGATTACATATGTACAAAAAGTAAATGATTGACAATTTATTTTAAGGGAATAATCAAATAGTAAAAAGGGTACTTATCTCTCAATGTTTTTCATCATATGACAAAATATTTTTATGCACCATAAAAAGAGAGAAGAAATATTAAATATCTTACATATTTAACCAAAATCAAGAGAATAAGACCTCATCTAAACACCATTAGAAAGGGAATTGGTCAATGAAGAAGACGGAAATGAAAAAATTACACCTTGTGAATACTATATAAAATAACACCTTGAAAAATAACTCAAGAGATTCTAATTTTTTTGTTGAGATAAGGTTCACCATGGTAATGAAAAAAATATGAATAAATAAAACACTACTATTTCATGTTTCATCTGTAGTAAAATGGTGTAATATGCAATAAATTTATTAAGTGTATAGGAAATCTACCATAGGAGATGTCAAGGGGAGAAGCCTAATCTTACGTGATCACTAAAGCTAAGGTGGATGTCCTTAATGATGTGGTGGAAGGTACAGTAATCAAATATTGAAAATTATATAATGGTTTATTTTTTTCTAGATCCTCACATTATATAATATCTATGTAGTTTTCTACAAACATTATTCACATTCCATTTAATTTGAGAAGGGAATTTTATCTCAAATCTCTCAAAGGAATTCTCATTGCAAAAAAGGATGTGTCATGAAGTCCCCATTATGAAAAAAGATATTTTATATTTCCATACATTATTATTATACCAATGGTTGAATTTAATATAATCCTTCATATATACAAATATTAAAAATATGAAGAAAAAAATTACAATAGTATGGAAATTATGATTCATGATTAATACGTATAATTAATTATCTTTATAGAAAATAATTCATCATCTAATTCTTGTTTAGATGAACCCTAGTAGCCCTTTGGAATGATATTCTTAGGGAAGAAGAGAAATAAAATGTATGGTGAATGTAATATTAAAATTGAGGATATACCTATTGTGTAATAATACATTGATGTATTTCATAAAAAATTTCATTGACATCCACCAAAGTGTGAAGATGATTTTTTTCACTGATTTTTACCTCATACCAGAATAATATTAAAAAACCCCTATAGAATGGTCACTATGGAGTAATTTCAGTTGAATAAAAAACTACTGTATTTGAGTGATAAGGGATTTATATAGACTAATGTTTCCAATTAGAGGGCCCTTATTCTCTTTTTTAATAAGAAATATAGATCCATGATGTTATCAATTTATAATAGGGGGAAAATGTTGTTACAATAAATAACAAGTATCCTTTACCTCGTATTGTTGTCTTAATCAATGAACTATAAATACCTCAATATTTATCAATGAATGAACATTGGTTGGGGTATCATAAATTATGAGTAAATATGGAATACATTTTGAATATATCTTTATGAATGATATATAGATATTATGAGTTTATAGTAATTCTATTTTGATTGACTAATTCACCCTATTTATTTATAGATCTAACGAACATAGTATTCCAAGAATAACAAAATTATTTTTTTTCTTATTTTTTTATGGTATTTTGGTGTATTATAAAAACTATGATTACCATGATTATCACTAGAAAATTATTCTTGAAACTAATACAAAAAATTATTTATATGGAAATTTTAGTAAGTGTGATTTATGGCTTCAAGATGATTCTTTTCTTCACCATATTATCTCTAAGGATGGAATCACAGTGGATAATTCAAAGACAAAGGCAATATGATAATAACCAATACGAAGGAATTTAACTGAGATACATCGTTTCATCAGTTTGGCATGTTATTATCTTCATTTCATTAACAAGGTTTCCTAATTCGCTTTCCCATTAACAAATATTACATCTAAATGGGTTAAGATATTTTGTAAAATAGAATAAAAATACTTTTTTTATAATCTAAGAAGAATATTTTTCAATGCTCTGATATTAACTTTACAATCTGTAAATGATTGGTTCTTTATATATAGTGGCGCAATAAACAAAGGACTGGGGTTTTTCCTTATAAAAAATGAAAAATTTATTACATATGAATCAAGGCAGTTAAATAATCATGAACAAAACTATCAAACATATTATCTTGATTTTGAAGATATAATATTTTTTATAAAGTTATAGAGATATTATCTCTATGGAGAAAGATTTTAGATATACACAAACCATAAAATCCTAAAATCCATCTTTTCACAAAAAGATCTCCATATGAGATTCAGGTGATGGTTCGAGCTACTAAAAGATTATGATTTCCCAATACACTACAACCTATTGACATAAAATGTGGAAACAAAGGAATTGAGTATGAGTGATCATGGAGTTTTAACAGAAATGGGGATTGTGATTGATCTTATATTCATAGATCAAGTAAATATGGAAATGGGAATTAATAAAGAAGTGGAGGCATCACCAATTTTTCAAATTATTGATGAATGGTATTTACTAAAAAATATAAAATGTTATCAATGTAATGATGAAAATATTTTTAACACCATGATATTTCAAAGAAATGTTTCTCTTTAAAAAAACTATTTCATTATTATCTTGAGTTGTACGCCTCAATGAGTCCAAACAAACCACATAATATTATTAAAATATTATATGTTCATTATAACCTAGCCGTTAAATTGGTGGGAATGAATAGGAATAATTATATAAACTAAAGGTCCAACTCAGCATTAATTTTTTGTTATGTGGTAAGAAAATAACAACAAAATTTATAGTAAAGTCATTTTATTCTTCAAAAAATATATTTTTTTCAAAAATAGCTTTTTAATCTTTTTAGTTATGAATACTAAATTCTACAAGTTATTGAAAATATAATTAGAAAATTTTTACTAATTTTTGGAATTTATATGTAAAAATTATTAGAAAATTATTTTTTTAGAATTTTCGAAAAAAATTAGTTTTCAAGGAATAGTGAAAATACTGATTTTTATTGAAAAATGTATATTATTTTCATGTTTTTAAAAGGAAAAATTATTTTTTTGAATTATATTTAATGTATAATTAGTACATTTTTATTAAAATAATGCAATATAATTTTTTATGTGGATTTAATACACATATTTAGTATAAATACATTTTATATTTAAAAAGGGATTTTTTTGGAAATAAATGGTTTTTCATTTCATTTTACCAGTTTTATTTTAATTGAAATTTGGAAACATAAATGTTTTTTATTTTGAATAATATATTCCATTTTTGTAATTAAGGTTTCCAAATTTAGTAGATAGGTCTCTTTTACTTTTAGTTAATATGAATAGTAACTGTGGTAAAATTTATTACCTCGATAAAGGGTAAAACAGGTTAATATGGATTAAAAATAAATGATAAAGATATAATTAATCACCTATTTATTATATAATGAAGTTAATTCTAACCATATCATGTAAGGTTATAAATTTCGTGGTTTAATGGACACCATTCCATGTAAAGGACTTATATAGTATTTAAACCAAATAAAGTCACAAAATGTATCTTTCTTTGTTCAAAATATCTCGTATGTGTCAAAATGGAGAAATTTTAGGTTATGAAAGAATATAAGTTTCTAATATGAACTTAATAAAATTATTTTCATGATATAAATTTATTTATATCTTTCGGTAAAAATCAGTGGAGATAATCATCTTTTAAAAATTTTATTTAAGGAAAAGTTAAAGATGTCAAATTCATATTTTTAATAACTATAATATTTTTAACAAGGGGTTATTCAAAAGAAATGTATGACTATAAATATTTTTTTGGGATATTATAGATTAATATTATTCATGGTTATTAATTATATTTTTAGGAATTAAATAATTACCATAAATTCCTACATAATAAAGATGCATTAATTTTCAATTAAGAGCAAAATAAAATTAATGATATTAAAAATATTAAAAATATTATAATTTTAGATATTTAAGATTATCCAAAAATATTTATTTCTGACATTGACATGTTAGGTATATAATTATTTATTTTTTCAAATTTTAAATGTTGTATTATTATTTGTAAAATTAAAAGTAGTGAATAGTATCAAAATTGGTATTAATGGTATTTTATGAGATTAATATTTTATTATATTGTTAAAAAACATAAATATATTTTACTAATAAAAATATATTTATATTTGGTCTAAATTGTCATAAATGATCCATTTAGCATCCAATTGACACCAAATAAGTAAAAAATTGCAACCATTTAATAATGAAAATGTTATTTCTATAGTTCAAATTAAAATAGGTTAATTAAATGTTAATCAAAATGATAAGGGGTACAATAACACCAAAACATGAATACAATATATTGGTGGATTATATAACAACATTATCTAATATTATCTTTTAATCCATGATCATTTACTACTATTTCAAAAGAAACTGAATTTATTATAATTTAATATTTTTAGAAATTCCAAAAGTACCCTCACCTAAATTATAAAAGGGAACCTCCTCCATCACTTATTTACACCACTTTGAATCATCAATATTAAAAATCCCTGTTAATTTCTCTTCTCAATTTTAATTTCCACATTCTATAGGTTCTTCTATTCTAAAAATTTCAATCATAGATTCCTTTAGAGGATATTTAAAGGAGACGTTATGATAAATAGGTAATCTCTTTAACTGATCGCTTTATTTTTCTACTCTTCCTTACCACCAATAAGTCATTGATGATTATCGTAAAATAATTAATTAATTTTTAAAAAATTTATGAAATTTTATTATTATTATGATAACACTATTATATTCCACTTTTCCATCAAAAAATAAGTGTAACTAACGCCCATACATACATACAGATTACCGTCTCCACATAGCAATAAAATTCATTTTTCATCACCATATTTTATGAATGACTAATGTGATTGGTTTGATGAATATATTTTATTTATATTATTTAATAAATATTCATTAAATATGAATTATTATTTACTTTTCTTCATTCCACTAATATAATAATGAAACCAATGTTCATGTGGACGTACTACCCACCAACTCCATGAAAGGTGTAATTAATTTTTATACCTCTCATTTCAAATAATTATTATAAATATTCATAAAATTATTATATATGATGTATAAAATTCAATAAATTATTATACCCATATCATTTTATAAGTACCAAGACTGACTAACTGAAACGTTCTTAGAAAATAAACTAGTTTCCACCTAGAAGAATGTTTTTAACAACAAATTAATAATAAATAGTTGATGAGACGTTATAAATAAAAAATTAATGGTATTATAGAATTAATATTTTTTAAGAAATTTATAGTGAATCCAAAATTATAATGTTGTATTTGTGAAAATTAATGAAGAAATAAAATAATTTAGGTAAGGGTTTATTTCTCCATTTCATCAATATCTAGGATAGTTTAGATTTAAGTCTCCAATGGGAAATATTTATCATTTATGTACATGTTTTACAAAATTGTATAAAAAATGTAATTAATATTCTCCTAAAATTTCTTCAATTAGTTTTTACCTAGGTGTGAATTTTTAAAAAATAGTTTGAAAGGATTACACTAAACATTTTCCAAACATGGTAATTTGTGATTTTTTTTCAAATAAGAAATATGGAAGGAATATTTTCTAAATTATATAAAATGCATGGATTTTTTCAACATCATGATTCTATAATTATATGAATCTTATTATAAAATAATATAATATATTTTTATTTAAAATGTCTCCCATTTTAATTATGTAGATTTTCAAAAAAAAATGTTATCAAAATTGAAAGGATATATTCCCCGAGATTATTTGAAGTAATATTTCACAATTATATTCCATCTAAGAAAACATTATTTGATTTTCCTTATGTTTCACTTGGGATATAATCCAATTATACCATCCTTATTATTTATCTTCTAGTTTTTTGTTTATTATTTAATGTTTTTTATGAATCTTATTACCCATTCATGAGTTATGAAATTATGGAATGTTTACGAAACCTGTTTATTTTAATGGGTTTTAACATGATGAATGCTTTGTGATCCTATGGTACACATAAGTATAGTTTCTATTATGTGATGGGTGTGGCCTATATCTCCCTCAAATGGATTGGTTAATTATTAATACATCATGAGATTAAAATGGGAAACAATTAGATGGGCTATATCCATAATGGGAAACAGGTGTCTCCTGGCCGACAATGGGAAATAGGTGTGTCATGATTCACTATGTTGATGGTCTTGGTGGTTAAAATTTAAATATGATAATTTTTATATATTAATGATGGTTCTATGATATTATGACATGATCTTATAATTCATGAATTTTTTATGATTATTTATCATTCTTATGGTCCATTTTTTATGAAATGATATTGTTTCTATCAGCAATCATGTTTATCCTCTCTGACAGGTTGGCTATAAACATTGTATGTTATGTTCATGCTCACATAACATTATTATTATATTATACTTTCATATGATCTTGGATTTATATCCCATATTTTTACCCTTACTGAGAATTTTAGATCACTCTTTATTATGTTTCATTCCACATGTGATGAAGAAAGCTTTAGGATGGGTGTTCTTTAGAGGAGTACTATGTAAAAATATATTTTTTGGAGATGTCAAAGAACATTCATTAAATGAGAATTTTGTATATCTATTATTCAATGAATTTAGGAATTTATGGTTCTATTATATATAATATTTATATGTATTGAATATTCATCTAAATATATGTAATGTTTTTGTATGAAAATCCTGGTTAATTGTTGTTGGTACTAGAGTAGGGTTTATACAATATTTAGAGATTATGGTTATAAAACATTTATTAAATTCCTGGGGATAAGACCAAGTATAAGATAAAATCTTGATTTTTTGATAATGATCATGATTGATCTGGGTTAAACCAAAGGTTTCATAGAAAAAGGTATTGTGATTTAGACATTCTATGATAATGTTTCAATATTATGTGATTAGTATTTCTCATGCAATACATAATGTTTTTACATAATCTATAAAACCCAAAGTAATCATGTCAAAACTGAGTGTGAAGAATAATTCAATGATATTCCCTTTGAGAAACCAAAGATAATTGTAGTTAGAATGTATAATCTTTCAGCTATTCTCAAACAACATCCTTATGCTATAAATCATGTCAAGTTTTCAAATGATCAAAAGAGGGAATTACCCACTATTTACTATTTTATAAGGAAACATCTACCTTTTTTATAGAGTTTTTGGATCCACTAGACTCTAATAAATGGATTAACACCTTTGAGAAAATAATTTATGTTCTTAAATGATTAGGAAATGAAACATTTTACCTAGATATTTATTTTATTTAATGTCAATCTAATAAATGTTTGAATATTATCAACAATATGAGGAAAGTTGGAGAGATTGAATCCATAGAATGTGATGATTTTAAGGCGATATTGTTGAGTAATTACTTTACTCATATTATATGTAAAAATATGAAAAATTAATTTCTTTAGCTGAATAAAATTAATTATGAATCCCTTGGTACCTAAAGAGAAAATTTTATAATGATTTAAATGTATATATGTAGTTTAATTATGAGCCCAGAAAGTAAAATTGATCGATTCCTTGGTGTCCTAAAACCAATTCTCCAAAATGAATTAGCTATTATAGAATTTAGTTACGATGAATAAATCATTTGATGTGCACTCAAAGTTGAAATAGAAATATTATATACCCACCATTATCATCGTTTTTATTTGAAAGTAAATATTGAGTCTCATGAAAAATCAAACAGATCATATGGTGAAATGAAATTAAATTCATGTATATGTCAGAAATGTGGAATGAAACGTCACGAGATGTGTTTAAATGGAACTGTGAGGTTATTTAAATGAGGAAAGAAATGTAATAATTCTTGTGGATGCCGAAATGTGATTAATGGGTTAGTTTTTACAATGAAGGAGAGGAAAACAACTAATTCACCAACCACACTCTAGTATTCTATGTGAAAAAATATTGGGCATTTTTGAATCCATGACCCAATTAAATGGATGATAAGGTATAAAAATCTATGAACACAAAGGTAAATGTTAAATCTAATGAAATCACAACTGATTAAGTGAATCATGATAATTAGGTAACCCTAATTTTTCCCTCTTTAGTTAATAGTATCTGGCTTGATTTTGTGTAAATGGTCCCTATGAAAATCTTAATGTTCTTCCTTTAAAAAATCATTTGACTATCCCTTTTGACATGTATTCTCAAATAATGAAATCAAATATGATATTTTATTGATAATAGGATAATCCTAAGCATCAAATTGAATTGTTTTGTATAAATAATAAAGGTTGAATTAAAATTTAGAATTGTATATGTATCCACATATGATTAACATAAGAGATATGGATACCTACATGGGTTTATGTGTTGACACCCCTTTTGATGTTTTTCTGCAATGGGAGTCTATCAATATATTTTAAGACACATTTATAGAAATTTAAACCTTTGGTTTTGTATATAGGACAAATATATTCAAGTATTAATGCCTTGTCACTTTGCGAACATTTGATTAATGATATTTTTAACCATAAGGGTTTGTATTATTTTTTATATTGAGGTAAGTATGGGTTGTATTTAATCACCATATAAAGTTAGAACACATTATTTATAGGATATTTTTTTCTTGATATTCTTAAAAAATATATATTAATAAGGTTCTAGAGTTGAATAGATTACCATAATCAATTGTATTTGATTATATCTAAAGTTTAACTTGATGTTTTGGTGATTTCCTCAGAGAAATATTGATATAGTGTTGAGTTTCAGCACCATTTATCATATTTGGAAATATTGTGAGTTTGAGAGAATAGTTCACACTCATAAAGATATACTAAAATCTTGTTCTATGAATTTTGAAGGATATTTGGATCAAAACCTCCCCTAAGTTTTGTTTTCTTGAAATAATACCTTTCACTCGAGAATTGAGATGGCTCAAAATGAACCCCTTTATAGAAACAAGTGAGGAACTCCAACATACAATAATGAAGTTGTAGAATGAAATCTCTCGAAACCTTATAAGGAAGATGATATGGAAGAAAATTTTAGGGTTATTCAAAAAACATAGGGAGAACACAAATTTGAAATAAATGTTATGTTGTTAATCATTGAAAAGGTATGTAATTTTATGTTAGTGAGAAAGTCATTCTATGACTTCATATATGAAATAAATAAGGGAAAACTAAACCATAAATAAATCCGTCCTTTTGAAATACTTTATCATATCTTTATAGTATCTTATCCTTTGGAACTGCCACTGAATATATATAAAGTTCAATATTTGTTCCTTGTATCTCTCTTGAGGAAGTATATAATTGATCAGTCACATGTAATAAAATCAGAGGTCATAACACTAGAAAAAGATAATTCTTATGAATATAACCTATAATGATTTTTGATCGTAAAGTTAATGTTTTATTAAACAAAACCATCCATTTGGTTAATGATTTGTGGTGAAACCACTAATTTGGGGAAGTTATATGAGAGCTAGAGGATGAGATGGGGAAGAGGTATCCATATTTGTTTAACCAAATTGATGAATTTAGAGGGATAAATTTATTTTAATGGGGGTTGAATATAACACCCTAATATATTTATGAAATCTTTCTATTTAAATAATCTTATTTTTTTGATAACTTGTGTTTCACACAACAATCAGTTTAAATGAATGCTTAACATAATTAAAATATTATCTATCTATTACAACCAATCCATTAAATTGTTAAAAATGAATTATATTTCTAATTTAATAAAAAAATCATCAACCCAATATGACTGTATTGATATGTTCTCATAAAATAACCACACTATTTTTAGTAAAGTCATTTTATTCTTCAAAAATATGTTTTCTTGACAAATGTAGTTTTCTAATTTTTTTAGTGAATATTAACTTATAGATGTTCTATAAAATATATTTTAAATATTTGTATTATTTTTGAATTCATCATATCAAACTTATCATAAATTCTTTTTTGATAATTTTATGACAATATTTATTTATCAAGAAAGAGGGAAAGATAATTATTTTTATTGGAAAATATTTTTTTTAAGTTTTAGAATGGAAATATTATTATTTAAATTAGATTTAAATAATAATTATTTAGTTTTTATTCCAAATAATATAGTAATTATTTTAATTTATATTTTATATATGATTTTTGTATAAAAACATTTTATATTCAAAAAGGTCACTTTTTAGAAAAAAAAATCTATTTTTCATTGCGTTTTACCAGATTTATTTTAAATTATTTTCAAAAAACTATGCATTATTAATTTTTAAAAATTGAATCCATATTCATAAACTCTTATTAAAAATATATAAAATATGTCCCTTTTATTTTTAGTTAATTATAAATAGTATCTATGGAAAAGTTATTACCTAAATAATGGGTAAACCCGGTTAATAGGGATTAAAAATAAGTGATAAGGAAATAAATTTTCATTCGATTTCTTATTGGATGAATTCAATACTAATCTAAACAATAAATTTTTTAAATTTTTTTAATGGACATGTTTCATTCAAAATGACTAATTTATTATTTAAATCAAAGAAAGTCACAAATTGTCTCTTTCTTTGTCTAAAATATCACTTATGTGTCCACATAGGGAATAAGTAGGTTATAAATGAATATACATGTCCATTGTGAACTTAATAAATTTATTTCAATGATATAAATATATTTATATCTTTTTGGGCCACTTGAATGAAATTATGATCTTTATAATAATTTACTTAATGAAAATTCAAAGATGTCACTTTCATGTTTCTAATAAATATAACATTTTTAATATGGAGTTATCAAGTAGATATGTTCTACTATAAATAATATTATCTGTGATAAATGATTAATATTTATCATGTTAGTTAATTTACCATTTTTAAAAATTAAATAATTTCCCTAAATGCCAACACAATATTGTGAGACTAATTATTCAATTAATGAAAAAATGAAAAAAATGATTTTCAAAATTTGAAAAGTAATATAATATGATTTATTTTATGTGATAAAAAAATTCTTATAAATGACCTTGACATATTATGGATATAATAAAATATTTATTTCTAAATTTAAATGCTGTCTTGATATTTAAAAATGTCAAAGTAGGGAATAGTATCAAAATTAAAAAAAAAAATTACTTTATGAGATTAATACTTTATTATATTAGATAAAAATCACAAAAAATATTATATGATTTAAGATAATATTAATTTCCCAATTATTGTTCAATTTACACCATATAAGTAAAAAATACAACCTTTTAATATTGAGAATGGTTTTACCATAGTAAAAATTAAAATATAGAAACTAAAGGTTAATTAAAATGATATGGTTAAAAGTAACACAAAAAATTTCATAAAAATATATTTATTTACTCTATTAAAAACTTATATATTAATTTCATCAAATAAAAATTCATTTTTTGGTATTTTTATAGAAGCTTAATTTGTTATAATATATTCTTTTAATAAATTTTAAATGTGCACCTCACCTAAATTATAAAAGGGCACCTCTTACCTCGCTTATCTACACAACCTTGATCCTTCTAGATCGACGATAACCTAAAATATTCTCTTATGAAATTTCATATCCAAATTTTATAGGTTCTTTTCTTCTCAAAATACCACCCCTAGAGCCGTTTAGAGGATATTCAAAGGATACATTTCTAAGAAGAGTTGATCGCTCTAACTAGTCACTTTCTTTTTCTACTCTTCCTTACCTCAAATAAATCTCTAATACTTATCATAAAATAATAAATTTAGTATGTGAAATATCATTTAATATTATTATGATTATTAAAACAACTTTATACACACTATTTCATTAAAACAAGAATTAAAAGTATCGCTCAGGCATACGTAGAGCTTACCATCTCCACCTAGCGATAGAAATAATTTTTCATCACCTTATTTTATAGATGGGTATTATAATGGGATTAATTAATATATATGTATATATGATTTAATAATTATTTTTTAAATATAAATTATTTTTTACCTTTCTTCCACTCCATAAATCAGAAAATGAAATTAGAGTTCATTCTTATGCAGAACATGTCGTCTCCATGAACGACATAATTCATTTTTCAATATATAATTTCTATAATTGATTATAAATATGTATATAAATATAATATATTATTCCTAAAAATTTAAAAATTAATTTAAAAATATCATTTTATTTGGACCAAGACTTCTGAATCGAAACATGCTTGGAAAATAAATCAGTTATCACTTAGAACAGTGATTTTAATAACCAATTATTAACAAATGGGTGATAATATGTTACAAATAAATAATAACATTTATAATCTAATTATGGTTTTTGAATAAATTTATAATAAATATATTTTTTTTTATAAATGAGGTTTAACATTAAGAAATAAATTAAATGCATGAGTTAAGGGTTTATTTCAAAATCTCATCACTATTTGAGAATGTTTACGTTTAAGTCTCTACTAGGAGTAATTTCTATTCCATATCTGTTTTTTCTAAATAAATAAAAGTACTATATTTAATATAATCCTAAAATTTTTTAAAGTCATTTTTACCCATGTGTGAATTTTTAAAAAATGGTTTTAGTTGAATATTTCTATCATTTCCCAAAAAAAAAGTACTTTGTTAATTTTCTATCAAATAATATGGAAGGAATGTTATTTTAACTTATAATACATGAGAATATTTTATTGATGTCATAATGCCTTAATGTTCTTAATATTATTATAAAATAATATGAGGTTCTTCTTAAATATTATTTTTTTCTTTTTGATTTCATAGATTTTCAAAAAAAAATTAAAAGGATATTTTCCATAAGATAATCTCAAATGATCTTTCAAAATTATTTTTCTACAAAATCAATATTAATTAGTGTTACTTATGATTTATTAGGGATATTTTCCAAGTATACCAATCTTCTTATTTCTATATATTGTTTATTTTAATTTTGTCATGATGTTTATGAATCTTGTTAAATATACATTATTTATGAAATGATGAAATATTTTTGAAACCCATTTATTTTTAAGGGTTTTAATATAATGAATGATTTATGATCATATGGTACACATAATTATAGATTTTATTATGTGATCGGGGGACCTATATATACCACAAATTAATTAGGAAAATCTTTATATCTCATGAGATAGACATGGGGAATAAGTCTATGTGTGTGATCTACTCTGGGAAACTGGAGTGTCCTCATTAACTATAGGAAACATGTTTGTACGGATCCATTATATTGATGGTCTTTGTAGTTAACCTTGAAATATGAAATTTTGTTAAATATTTATGTAGGGGAAACACTTTTATTACATGATATTATGGTTCATAATTAATTTATGATGATATATCAATATTATGGTCCATGTTTTATGAAATTATGTTGTTTATTCGATGAATCATGTTTATGATCTATTATTGGTTGGGTATGAACATTGTATGTCATATTATGGACAACATAACCTTATTATTATCCTATTATTTAATATTATCATTTATTTGTTTCTCCTATTTTTATACTTATTGAGCATATGATCTTATAATTTCGTGTGCTTCTTTCTGGAAGTGATAAATAACTATTAAGGTGTTATATGCATAAGAGGAGTACAATGTGAAATGTTGTTTCTTGTAAATGTTCAAGATCATTCATAAAATAATAATATTGTGCATCTAATATCCAAATACTATAAAACATTATGTTTCTGTCATGGATAATATCTTTATATATTTAATATTCATCTAAATAGATGTAATATTTTTTTATCAAAATATAAGGTCATTATAATTTTAAAAATAAAATTAATGTTGTGAATGATATGAAATTTTCATATTTTTTTCGGATAATATAAACCTAAATTTTTGAAATATAATATGTTATACAACTATACCAGAGCTATAAATATATTTTTTGGATGATTCTCATAGTTTTAATTTCTCTATACAAAATGGTAGTACTAAGATGTAGAGGGATTCGAGGGAATATTTTGGGAGGGGGGAAATGAATTGTGAAATTTCTTACTATATAATAAGATGCTTGACATGTCAACAGGTCAAGGAAAGGAGACATTATCCTAGGGGATTTATTCAACCACAACCTACTCTTTTTTTTAAATGGAATGACAATACTATAAAAATTATAACAGGACTACCAAGGAATCCTATAAATAATGGTGTTATGTTGGTTATTATTTGTTGTTTGACCAAATATGTACATTCTATTACTATAGGAGAATATTTACCACTTGATAACCTTGAAAGGATATATATTAATGATTTTTCCATACTTCATGTAATACCTAATTCGATTGTTTCTGATCGTGATCCCCATTTCACATTAAAATTATGGACGAGTCTTCAGAAAGCTCTGGATATTGATCTTTGTTTAAGCATTATATACCCTGCTCAAACTGATGGGTAGTTCAAAAGGACTATTAAAAAATGGAATACATGGTGAGTTCTTGATGACTTGATTTTCAATGTATTTGGGGATAGTATTTAAACTTGGTATAGTTTTCCTATGACAATAGTTTCAATTCAAGTATTAAAATGGCTGCATATGAAGCATTATATGGAAACAGATATCGTACTCCAACATTTTGGGATGAAGTTCTAAAAAAGAATCATATAAGAATGAAACTTGTTCAAGGGACAAAAACCAAGGAAATAATAATTCTATCTCACATTAAATCAGTTAAATTAGGAGAAATGGTTATATCAAAAATCTATGGAGTGATTTAGAATTCCAGGTTGGAGATATTGTTTTCATAAAATTTTCTTCATTGAAGGATGTCATAAGGATCGGTAAGAAGGGAAATTTGAAACACAATTATGTTTGAAACTTTGAAATTTTAAAAATTATTGGAGCTATATATTATCATTTTTAATTCCACCATGTATCTCAAAATTACACGTTATGTTCCACAAGTCATTGTTAAGGAAGTACATTCTAGACCCAATGCATGTGCTCACATTTGATGAAGTTGAATTGGAACATAATATATCCTAAAATGAAGAAACCATCAATATTCTTGACACTAGAGATCAATTATTAAGGAATTGAATGGCTCAAATTGTGAAGGTACTTTCATGAAATCACAAAATGGAGGAAGAAATATGGGAACAAGAGGTTGTTATGAAGAATAACTACCCTCATATATTTATATAGTAATATCCATTAAACTTTTATGATGAAACTTTTCAGGATGTAAAAATATAAAACCAATAAAATTTATAAATCATTTACTTGTACATAAATTCAATATCTTTGTCATCTTTCAATGCACTCAACACAATGTTTAAAATAAATATGATACTCTATTAAAATATTTTCTAAACATTACCATTAAAAATGTCATTAAAAAGAGGGTATTAATAGGAAAAAATACATTATGAAAAATATCTATATTTTACCATCATTAATTATTTAACTATTTATTAGAACAAACAAATAAGAACCATTTTAATGTAAAAGCAATTTTTCTTAACAATATTAATTTTTTCAAAGAAAATATTTTTATTGTGTCTTGCAAACTTATTATAGAATTACTTTTTTAACTTTTAAAAAATGTATGTGAAGAGATTAACTATATTTTTAAATTATAATATAAAAATTAAATTAGTTTACTTTTTTGTGTTTTACTGATAAGTTTCATCTTTCAATGAATAGTGAATAATAATGATTTTTTATTTAAAACCTAAATTTTATTTACATTAATTAAATAGTTAATTTAAACATTAAATTGGTTTTATTATAAAATTATACTTATTATATTAGTATTTAACTAGTTTATGTCATTCGGATCAATTTTATTTTAAATTTAAATATAAGAACATCCCATACTTATGGGAAGTTTCTCTTAGAAACTCGCTTTTTCATCGTGTTTGCTGGTATAATTTTAAATTGCAATTCACCAATTCTATTAAATTAATTTAGAAAAATAGATTTCATTGTTGGAATAACAATTAAATATATTATACAACAAGGTCAATATAATTTTTTACCATTATGAAAACTAAAAAGGGAAAATTAATTATTGTTGTTATGGTAGGAACTAATTTACCGGGGGTTAAACTAAAAAGATAAGGGTTACAATGAACTACCGATTTTTGAAGGCTTTGGTTGTAAACTTATAGAGCCATCCGAAGAAGAGTTAACATTACTATACGAGCATTCTTTGTCTTATTTATTCTTCCACCTCATTCATATCTTATTCAGTAATACTAGTATAATAAAACCCATATATAAAATATTATATTATTTTATTATGTTAATTTCATCCCTTTTATGCATCTCCTCTTCCATCAATAGAGAAATGAAACTGTCAATACTGTTTACGGTGGACTACCCTATTAGGAGCCAATTTAATTCATTTTCTATCTCCACCATTCTAGGATGGATATAATGATTGGTTGAAATATTTTGTATAATATTTATGGTATTATTATACTTATACACTTTTAATATCACAAATATATTTTTAGGTTACATTCCTTTTAAAATAAGATAATGTCCCTTGTGTGTATAACAGACTACCGTCTTATGAAACGATTTGATTCATTTTTCACTTATACGTTACATGGAATGTAATAAGGAAATTTTATTTAATATATATGATATATCTGAGATTATATTGATTATTTCGAATTAATATATCACCCACTTTCTTACTCTATCACTCTTTTATTTAATGATGTAGTTGCTCATTCGTATTTATAGCCAACTATTTCAATGAATGGATGTAATTCATTTTCAATGTGCCACTTTTATAAATGTTTCTAGAAATGTATATAATGATTAAATATGATATATATATAATAAATATCATTTTTTTATGATTTATATATATCCTATAAAGATGAAAAACTACTTTCATGACAAAATGTGCATGATAAAATGGGGTAATTAAGACATAAAATAATTAAAAAAATGAAATATTTTTAACAAACAGGTGGTAAAAAGTAATAAAAAGATCATATATGATATTTTAAGTATTATAATTTTTATTATAAGTTAATTAAAAACATAAAACCATTATACTGTAGTTTAAATCACATTCAAATAAAAGAAATCGTAAATTAAGGGACTCTTTCTCAAATTTCCTTCGGTGAGACATATTCTATTTATTGTGCACATGATTTATTTTATATTGTATCAATAAATCCCATTTTAAATGTAACATCACGAATAATTCACACTTCGTGGTATTTTAGTCTTTAATTTTAATTATTTAAACGATTTTGATATCAAATTAAAGGTACTAAGTTGTAAAAAAATCATAACTCAATTTCTTTTCATTAGGTTATAGGATGTCTTTATTTTACTTTGATATTCTAGAGTTATGTGAATAATTAATTATGATTGTATTATTTTTCATTTAAACTTATTCTATTTATATTTATATCTGATAAATATAATATATTCATTGATTATTTCTCACTTCAACTATATGATCATTGTAAGGTATTTTGTCTCAACTTCCATTTTATTGAGGCATATTTATTAATATAAACCTATTTAATTTCATGTGGTGTATATAATACTATGTTGATTTATTTAGAATAAATACATATTTATTCATTATGTATAATGTTTCTATTGTAGTTTACCCTTATTCTTTGTATCATGGGTATGAATACAGCCTAAACTATTTATAAGGAATAATATTCATCAATTAAATCAATTATATGATATATGATGAATTCTTTTGATTTGAAGTGATGGGTGGTGTGTATCATAATATATCCACTTAGTTCATTAACTGGCCCCAATAGACAAATCAGTTAGCCAAATTTAACAGGTTTCTTCCCATAGTTTTAAACCTTCTTATGATATTTCATAAAGGTAGATATATCATGATTCTTGAGATCAAGACATCCAATAATTAATCATTTCTTTAATTGAAAATTCAGTTGTTATTATTATCTAGGATATTTTCACAATGATCTTATCTATGGATTCATTTCATCTTAGATTATTATTTAAGTGGAATGTGTATTCAGTTATTTTAATTTCATTATTTATTATACTATATATAATTATGATAGTCATATTATTGATAGAATGACATTTTTCAGTTATGTTTCTCTCAATTTTGATTATTCTTTACTGATTCATGATAGCTTCCACTGTACATAACACTTAATAAGAATTTGTGCTCACCCTTATTTTTTTCCATTCCTCAGGATATGAAGAAGAAGTATTAGATTGAGTTTTAAAGGATACAATAAATTTTATTTTATATATATATTTTTTATGTTATATTCAAAATGTAAAATAAAAATCATTTATGTATCTGGTTCTCCAAGACTACTAAACTGATCGGTCATTTGGGATTTCACCCCCTTATATCTTTTCAAATGTAATAAGTTAGGCATAGGCTCGGGGTTACTGGATTCGGTTTTTTTACATATAATACTTTGGGAGGAATTCAGGTAATGGATTGTGGAATATAAGTTTCTATCTAAAAGGATCAAGAGGTTTCAGGATGAGAGGAGATGAGGTTCCCTTTTATAAGTGAGGTTGGTTGAAATCTAGTAAATACAGGGAATATTAATATATAATATGTTTCTAACTCATTAAAAATGGATAAAAAGATATAAAAATAGAAATAAAAATAACATAAAAAAAATTATACATGTGTATGTATAATTTTAAAACATATCACTTTTTTAACCGCCTTGTTAACCATTTTAACCACAACCGTGACAACAAATTTATCAATATCTAAGGGAAATGGAAGTAATTATAAAATTTAAAATAGAAAAAAAAAATTGAAAATTAATGATACATAAGATATTTCCTCATCCAAGTAATTTTTTAAAGGCATGTTTTTTATTTTACAATGATTTAATAATTATTTTGATTATTTAGTACCATTTAATGTAATTTTATAGACTATTTAAAAAATTCACTTTAAAGACATCAAGATAATAATGGAATTAAAATTTAAAATATTTTAACATTAATTTTATAACATTATTATCCAATAAATTCCTGAAACACCAAAATTCATTGATAACATGTTATTTTAATGTTTTAAAAAGACTAATTTAGTATTTTCCACTGCTTTCACAAGTACTCTATCAGTGTTATTTAAGTATTCAAGGTAATTAAACCATATATATAAATTAATATAATAAAAATAACTTTTTAATAAAAAATATCACATATATCTATTCATATATAATTTTATATATATCCATATAATTACAACATGATAAGTGAGAGAGTTTCATTTTTTAATTACTCTTAACCTAAAATAATATAATGGTATTAACCAACAGAAAGTGGCACCAAAATTCAATATTTTGAAGATATATTAGTAATGTTATAAATATATTCATAAATGGAAGTAATTTATATTGTATGATGTATATTGAGATCATATCTCATAGTTTTAACCTCATTTTACCCATTTTATCCTTTATCTTGGTGATAAACTTTTTCCATGGCAACTATTTATTAGAACTAAAAATGAAATAGACCTTATTAAATAATTTTAATGTGATGATTCCTAATAATGAATCCATTTCATAATATTTAATTTTTATTTGTGGTAAAAATTAATTTTAATATATCTTTATGAAACACAACGAAAAATAGGTTTTGGAAAATATACCTCTTCAAGCATAAAAATTATTTTATAACAAAATCAGGTATGATGTTGATTCAGATGGAATTAATTAGAATATGATTAATATGATGAAACTTATACAACTTTCATATAAATCAAAAACCATATATAAATTTTAAATTACTTTGATTAAAATTAATAAAATTATATTTTTTTGACAATTTTCTATTTTTTATATTCACCAAAAAAGCAACCATTTTAGAAAAATCACATAAATTTATAATAATCTTATTTTGTCATGATTATTTCAAAAATTATTTCAATTTTATAAAATAAATTTCTAAAATAAATATAAATTACTCTTAATAACCGTTCAAAAAATTTAATAGAAACCATTCTTGTAGAAAATGTATTTTTGAGCTATAAAATGAATTTATACTCATTTCTTATCAAATGAAAATAATTATATGAATTTTATTTTATTAATTAAATTATCTATAAATTTTATTAAAATAATTCATCTACATTTATTAACTTAATTTACTTGGATAGAAATATTTTTCCAAAATAAATCAATTTTTTCTAAAATATCTCTTTTCATAATATATGATCTTATTTAATACTGAGTTCTTATTTACTAGTAATTAATAAGTGAATTTTTATTTAAAAAATTACCTATATATATTTAATAATTTTTTTACTCCTTTTCATATCATATAAATAAATATCTAGGTTATAAAAATCATAATTAAATAACTATATTTTATTGGTATATTAAAGTTTATTTTAAGTTTGATGTTATGTGTGGTACATGTAATTGAACATAGTATTATTTTTAAACTAATTTTTTTTATAGTTTTATATGAAATATAGATAGCCTATAGTAATTTATATATTTTATTGTGATATAGATTGACTGATAAATTTTAATCCCTTTCTAGGTTTCAATGGATGATTCATTATCTCATGAATATATGTAATATGAGATACCAATTAATAATAAAATCATTGGTGGATAAATTCTTGACATATTTTATGAGTCATCTAATTAGAGGTATGAGGATTATATTTAGTTGAATACTATATAGAACGGAATTAAGCTCAATTATTTATCATTTGTTTGTGATTTTGATTTTTTTAGACAATATGAATTATAGGTATGGATATTTAAAATCCAAATGTTTTAGAATTATTTTGGTTTTTGTGATAATTTGGATTTTGTTTCAACTCTTTTGTTTCTTATAGTGTTGGTATTTATTGAATAATTAATTTCAAATCCTTAATAGAGCACCATGAGGTGTATAGAAAAATAATATGAAAAATTATTTTTTCACAAGCAAATGGCCCAAATGTATAAATGTAAATATTATACAATTGGTACCTAAATCTAAAATTACATTACCTAATTATTTTTCTAGATACTATATTTTAATTTGGGTTAATATTTATAATTTTGTTTTTCTGTTCCCTAGTCATACAATTTTATCAATAATTATATATTTTCCCTTCAAATTCCACTATTCCTTAATGAAATATTAGGTCAAACTGAATTCTAGAGAAAGAGGAAGTGATAGTGGTCCCCTCCATCTTGGATGGTTGATCAATTTCATTAGTTTGTTGATTCGTAATAATTTTTTCATATTACTTAATAACTAATAGTTTTATGATTTTATATAATTATTGATTTTTAAAAATTATATATATATATATATATAAATATATTAATCTCATGGGTCAGATAGATCTTTACCACCCATCCTTTTGATTTTGTGAAACTTCCATAACTATTATGGTTCATAATAAAGATAGATTTATTTTATCTATATATGGTTTAGGGCACTGATCTATGTGAGGTGAACATAGAAGTGGGGTTTATACCAACCAAGATAGATAGAGTCCTAAGGGGATAAGAAAGTTATGATTAATATTTTCCTCGTGTTGTTCTATCTATTCAATGGTGTGGAGGTATAAGTATTACATAGGGCATTAGTGACCCTGGTGAACAAACAATGAAAATGTATAGATTTCATATCATGAATCCAATAGAATGACGATGTTACCCTTGTAGGATTTTTTGGGAATCAAAAGTAGTTACGGTCCCTCCATAAGTGATTTTGAGGGATAGGGGTCTGTGTAGTATGATTGGACTCAAGGTCGATTTATGTGGATATAATTCCAAGGGGTTGGGTTCTTGGGATCAATTTGTTCAAATGGATAGGTAAACCATGCACATTTATTTCAATATATCTTTATTAATGTGTGGATATGGTAGAGAGTAAAGGGTGTGCCTCATAGCTATGGTGTTGGATGGACACAAGGTTGATGTGTGTTATAGGAATGTTTCTCCCAAAAAAATGATTTTCAAGTGATTTTATTTGGGTGTGAATGTTACCAAATTCCATGTTTCTTTTTAAACATATCTTCATTGGGTGCACCAAATTTAACATTTAAAGACCATAATTTTTCCCCTATTTAACTAAATATTGAGAAAAATTAACAAAAAAATTTATATGTATGATAAAAATGATTAGTCTATTTTACTCATTTAGACTTGTAAATAAATATTTTTATGTTTTTTATTCCATTAAATATAATTAAAAGGCTATTTTAGTGTTCTAGATATTTAATCATTGAATATGATAATTGTTTGGCATAAAATAATTATAATAGTATGATTGTGTTCTTTTTGTTGTTTGGAATGAAATGGTGCCTTAAATTAATTTATTTTTACCTCCTACTATTTTTTTCTAGAAAATGTTTCTGAATATGTATATTTGTGAAAATTTAGGGGGTTTGGAAAGCTTTCATTTATCATTGAATATATTGAGCTATTGAATGACTTTTTCTAATTTATAATATTGATAATGTATTGAAATTTTATTATTTTATGGAATAGTATGAAAAGAATAACCGAGTTTTTCTCTTTTATATGTGGGTAGTGTGTGTGAAGTGTGGATTAATTATAATATGGAGTTTTATAATTATTCTTTATACAACGTATGGTATGATATCTGTCATTTTAATGGCACTAGGTGATGTATAATTTTGTTGACCAGCATATTTTGCTATAGGGGAAGACCTTGAGAGTTTTATCTTCATAAAAGTATATGTGGATATAATATTAAACTATTAAAAACATAGAAACCCAATTTCAAAGAACCTATGTATATTTATTATTATGATGATGATGATGTTTTTTAATATATATTTTTTAGTCTTGGGTTGAATGATTTGGAAGTTAACATCAAAAGATTTATTTTTCTTTATATAACATCATGAAATATTTTTCTGTGTTACCCCATGGATATACATTATTTCAAAGATAATGCTACATTTGATCACTGTCTAGTGTACATTTAGTCAAGAACCTATTATTATAATAATTTATCCAATTTCTATTCATATAGCATTATGTTCGTGGAGTATGGTGTCTCTATGTATTAAATTATATCTAATATTGAGTGACATTGATAGAAATTTGTCCTAAATACTATAAAAATATGATTTTTTGGATGATTTCATAGAATATGGTATTTATTAAATATGGAATGACATATGGGTAATCTAGGAAAATCATATTCCATGGGATTGAGATATTATAAATTATATTATAGTAATACCACACTATTTCAATAGCTAATTGTAGTGACTTATATATCTAAATAATAATATTGTGATATATATTAATTAACTTTACAATTAATAAGGCATTCTACGATTGACTATAGAATTTGAACATTATGTGTTAACATTCAAAAATCAACCATATATGATTTTCATATATGATTGACTCTTCATATGAGGAATCATTTGTGAGAATAAATTTCATTTATATGATAAATTCATGTACATACTTATAATACGGTTACAAAGGGTTTATAACCATTTTTTACTCAAATGTTTCATAATGTTTGATTAAATTCCATGATGGCTTGGGTAACATCCCAAGACCAATATAAACATGTTTAAGTCCTTGAAAATGGAATCCCATATTGTTTGTTTTCACAAATGACTCTCCAAAATCTCTCTTTTTAATCTTTATTGAAATTGAGAGGTACTACCATACCATGGAAGTTGAGGAGGATCCCACCAAAGAATTGTGTAATTAAGGTCGGATAATTTGGCTATATTTCAAGGATCATTATGAAATGTGTATTTAATGATAAGATTGTCAACCAAATTCACAGTAAGGTAAACACTTGTTACTAATTGTATATTATATACGGTTTTAGTTTCATATCTTGGTGATCTTAGATTTAGGTTTTTTTAAGTTCTCCTATGGAACTTGATTCTGACCTATATGTCGTCCATTCAACCACAAACCTGATGGATTGTGGGGAGTGGGGACATTTCGTTTTAGCATCACAATTTGTTTAGAACCATTCTCAGGTTTCCAAGTTATCTAATCATGGATATCCCATTTAGTGATGCAATAATGCAATCATATTTTATTAAAGATGTTTTGGATAAAAACCAGTATGCTATTTTCAACCATATAAACATTAACAATGATCTGGAAAGGTGTGCTTTCACAGACTCTTCATTAGGTAGATTCCCTATTAAATATTTCTAAAGGGTGATGACCATTTATTGTTTTAATAATATGTGGGGGAGGCACTCTAGAAGAAAAAGATGACACTAAGTAAAACTTCCTTGTGTGGAGAATTAAAAAATAATAAAAAGCTACAAATGAAAATAATAAAAGAATGGAAATTTATATGGTTTCTAAATTTACTTGTTGAAAGAACAACTAGGTGGAGACTATGGATCGTCTCTTATTTATGGAAGAATGGACGAGTTCGATTTGAGGACTTTTTTTGATATTACTGGCTTAAATTCTCATAAATTATCAGGTTTAACATTTTTTGAATTCTAGTTTAATGGTGTGGGGGATGTTTTCTTGTAGAAGAAGGTCGGATTGGTAGTCTTTTCAACATGTTGTTGGAGCATCTTGAATAAAAGGAACTAATCCCATTATGATTGGGTTGGATCCTTATACAAATCATTGATTTCTAGAACTGAGAGTCTACTATGGGATATGGTTCGTCGTCTCAATAACTGAATGGATATACCAACCCTCAGACCCCTTCAAGAAGTCAGTACATGTAGTGGTCTCACTCTCAACCCCAAGAAGGGTCACTAAATACGCTGGATCCCGCATACATTATGATTCAAGATGAATATATATGGATCATTTAACATGGTTAAGATGAAAGGTGTAGGCGTGGTTTGAGAAAAAATAGGTTTTGTATTTCTTTCTTTTATGGATAAATTTGGCAGCAGTCACTCTTTACAGGTCGAAGACATGGCCATGATAAATCAATTCCAACATTGTAGGCAAGGAGGAATTGAGATAGTTGTTGTAGAAACTAACTCCCTTACTATGTTTAATTTGTCGCATCATAGAGGTACCACACCTTGGTCCATTTCTGATTCCATTAGATGATTATTTCATCTTATTATAGATTGGATGAAGATCATTAACACTTAGCATGAGGGGAATAGAGTTTCTGACCATCTTTCCTCCATCGAAACCCCTGGTTCAGGTATCATATGTTTCTCTAGTTTTTTATTCATTTTAATGAGGGGAAAATCCTGTGAGATAGGATATCCATAGTTTAAATTATTTTAGACCACCATATCATTTTCTTCTACCGTCCCTATTTTACATTTATTCTTTTATTAAATAATTATTATTATTATTTTTATGTTTAAAATATTTTTTATGCATTAAATGATTCATGAAATCATTTTTTAAATGAGGATTTTTTATATTGTATTTCCAATCATAAAATACTACAATAAAAATGATTTCTTTTCATTACATACAGTATAGGTTATCATAAGAAACAATATATAAATTGGAATGTGGCTAGTTTTATGATATTTGATATCATAAGATGTTATAGGATCATCTTATATGATATATTATATCATAATAAGTGAAACAGTGTAATCATTTCATTTTTTTATATATTGTAGAATGATACATAGGGAGTCTTATAAGAATATACAAAACATTATATTGTATTCATACCACAAAATACAGTATCAAATCATCATTTTGATATAGAGTATACCATAAGTTGAGATTCCAAGGAAACACACGAAATATCATAGGACAATTCACTCCTATCATAAGTTTTTGTATAAGTTCATTGATTATAGTATGGGATTCATGAAATTTTATAAATAAATTATATATTATCTATCATAAGATGAAATAAACCATCATAATATTTGATATCAATTTTGAGCTAAATATTGATTGATAGTATAAGTGAGTAATAAAATATGAGAAATAATAAAATTTTCATTTTTCAAATTTTCATTTCTTAATTGAGTTATATACTTTATAATTTTTTTATAAATTAGGAAAAAATATGTATTTTGGCTTATTTAGTTTATTTATAATGGTTTTTATAATTTAATTTATTATTACATGTTTATAATTAATTATTAAATTCTTATGAAATATTTATTATTTACATATTTATAATATTGATTTTTAAAATAGAAACACCTCTGAATTAATATGGAATGACTTATTATATTGATATAAAGTGTTTTTATATAAATTATAAGGTAATATTTTATGTTTTCATAAATCAAAAAAATAAGGAAAAATAAAGAATTTTATATTTTAATTATTATTTTATCATAATTGTTAATTTAAAAATTTTATATTAAAGGCCTTGTTTGAAGAAATTATTTGAACTATATAAAAAGTAGTTTTGATTATTTATCTGATCAAAGGTGCAAATGATGTCAGATATGTGATATTTTAATTACTTAAAATACTTTCATAATAGAAATGAAATATAAAATGTTTATAATTTAAATATTATATATTTAAATAAACATCATATTAAGGATAATATATAGTTAATATTATAGATAAATAAGTGATTAAATTTATTTAATTATGGGATTTCATTAATTCATGGATATATTATCAAATTATTATAATTTCATTATTTAAAAATTGTTCATAAATGTTTATATAGTATCTAAACTTATTAGTTTTTATTTTATTTAGTGTTATTATTTGTTTTAATAATAAATATTTTTTATTTATATTATGAGTGGTTATATTATTCATATTTAAGTGTTAAAAATCTTATTAAAATTATCAAACGTGTATCTATGGGGTTGCATACTATGTATTATAAGTGATTTAATTTTAATCTACCAAAAATGTTTCTTGTAATTGTTTATGATCTTGAATTAAGAAGTTAATTATAGTGTATATATATATAGTTAAAACTACGATGGTATTGAGATATCCCTTGAGTAATGAGAAATTACTGTCATGACTTTTGGTTAGAGTATGCACTAGACTATGATCTTATGCTTTCTCTAAAAATATGGGGTTTTCCACCTTTATTTATATTCTTACTCTTATGGGGATTATTAGATTCATCTAATCATAATTCTTCACATGAAAGGGTTTCATATACTTTATGCAATGGATTAATTTGGATATGAAGGAACATATTTAAGCTTTTAATTTAAATTGTTTTCAAAATCTATGGGTTGTATAAAAATTTACACTTTAATATGTTCAAAACATATAGATATTGTGGAAGGAATTAAATTAAAAACTAAATCATTTTAAGAATATATACATGATGGTGAGATAAAAACCCCTTTGAAAAAGTAAGTGTCTTATTTGTTTTAATTTAGTCACATTCCAAGACCATAATTCTTCAATTGGGTAGGTTATACTAAATAAGTGTGAAAACAATTATCTTTCAAAAATATTAATGGAATTTTATAACACTAAGAGTTACGTAACCAAATATTATAGTCATATTTGGATTACGTTTATCCAGGAAACCATATATGATAGGATACATAGTAATAATGTTTAATGACTCCACTTTATGGATAAAAATATATATATATTCACTCAATTATCAAAGATTCTTATTAAATATGATTGGAATAATATAGTACTAATAAAAATAAGTGGGGAGAGTAATTATAAAGAGAAATAAATACATAGTGAAATATAGATATTTTCTAGATAATGGATATTATGTTAATGAAATGTCTCTCATAATTTTAGTCGGATTTTATTTAAAAAAAATTCTTATTTCTTGAATATAAAACATGATACTCATCTAATATGCTACTTTGAAAAATATTAATAATATCTTACCATTTTATGTTATGATGTAAATAAGTTTGAATATAATGTTCATAGAGTTTAACACCAAGAACATGATTCATAACATCACCATTATTTGAAAAAAATATTTCTTCATATATGTTAACAATTAAATGTATTTAGTGAAAGGTTTTTATCCAATGGTAAAATATAATTGTGGTAGGAAATTAATTTAAATGTAATGGTTTTTAAAAACCTAAAATGTAGAAAACATAAAACAATTTTTATTCCTTCAAATAAGATACCAGTGTATCAAAAATGTTAGGTTTTTTTAGTATATTTTTAAAAATTAATAGTATAATAAAATTATCTTGTTATAAAACAATCATCTCCACTTTATCATTAGTTGATTATGGATGAACTTAAAACATAAAGGGAAATAATAATTAACTTCTCAAAGTATTAATTTTAGTTATATGAAGAAGATTTTTTTTGGGTTATTATAGGTTGTGATTTAATGTTAAGGTTAGTGTGAGTATTATTTCATATATATATATATCAAATATACTCATGAGACACAAAATGGGTGTTTTCTACCTAATAGATCATGAGATATGCCACATGGAATTCCATACAATTTTTATTTAGTATATAGGTATGTATGTTTCATATTTTTATTTCCTTATTACCTAAGGATGGATGATATACTTTTCATGAGAACCTTCATAATTTCATACATTTGTTTTTTCAACCATTAGGCTGAGTTGATAATAGTGTGGTTTGGTATGTTATTAATCATATCATTATTTGAGTATAATCATGATGGTATTTTTCATCACTTATGTAAATTATTAAATTTAGGTCCCAAATTGAGATAGAATGAAGGATTTTATGATTATTACTAGATAATAGACATGTGATGTTCTTATTTATTTGATAAGGGTAATGTAATGTTAATATAAATGATGGGAAATTATAGTTATTGTGTCCATAATTTTTTTCCCAATATACTCATAGAAGAAAACTCATATGAGTAGATTTATGGGATTGATATAATCAATGTTCCATGGTTACTCCATATCTTCTAAAATGGGTTCAAATAAAAATTCAGGATTTTGTATGACACCACTGATGGAAAAAGGTATAGGGATATATGTGTTTGATAGAGTTCACAACAGATCCTGTTATATAATGTTAATAATTGATTCTTTGATATTGGTTATTCTTTTCATTCATTTTTTAATTAAACTCGGCGTATTTTTTTAATTATAAATAGACCCATGGGGTTAAAATGTATTTTAGACTGAATGGAGATTGAAATTTAGTAACATAGTGTGTTTCTCAAAAAAGATTTAGATTTTACCCCAACTTAATTTTGGATGTATATTCTAAAATATTTTCATATAATGTGATTAATATTGATGTTTGTGAAATAGTTGAAAATGTCTTTTGGAGGACATATAAAAGGAGGATTGGATGTTTTTTAACAAGTAATTATTTTTGATACAAAATAAGGTGAAATGGAAAAAGTCTCTAAGGATTTAGTGTAAGTTTTATATTCATATAGATATTCCCTAATTACTACCAATATATTATGTTTTTTATTATATACTGAAATATGATTTATATATATAAATATATATTTCATATGGAATGTCATAAATAAAATCTAGTTATACATTATGCCATGTTATAGGGATATTGTATGGTGTGGTTTGGTAATACTGGACTACTTCCATAGCCATTCATAGTATAACATATAGAAAAATCATAATGTTTTGATATATACTAATTATAATGTATAATTCACATTGAATTATATGATTATTTTTTTAATTTAAATATTATGTGTTACGATTATAAAAGCTTTTGTATATGATTATCACTTACCAATGATTCTTCATATGATGAAATTCTGAGTAGAAAAAAGTAAATATATATGATAAATGTATACACATATTCAATAAAAGGATAAAAAAATTTCTAACCATTGTAATTATTTTAATAGATCAAAAATGTTCAATAAATTCAATGAGGGAATGAATTTTTTTCCTTAAGGATTATATATACAAGTCAATGTCTATAAAAATTTAACATAAGATTGTGTGTTATCTTATTTGATTCTCCAAAATCTATCTTCTTTATATTACATTGAGAGGTACTAGAATATTATGGTAGTTAATAAGGATCCCACTCATGCATTGGGTGATTTAGGTCAGACCATGGATAAATCATAGATGATGTATTCCTTTGGGTGTTTCCCAAAGAACCTCATCAAACATATATTTGAATAAAGGTTGAATGGTCAACATTGTGTGTGGTATGCACATGTTATTAATTTTATATTATTCATGGTTTTGGTTTAATAGTAGGGAGTTATTTGGTTTGGGTTTCCTTATATATTCCACTATATGAATAATAATTATTAAATCTTTGAAAACAAAATAGATATTTATAAAATTGTTAGTGTAGTTTATTACTCCTTCTATTTCACCAAGAATGGTGTGTATTCCTACCCCAATTGATATATTGAGTTAAGTTATTCATTTGAATAAATTGAGTCTTTACATTATGTGATCCACTATGATGTGGTTTGGTATTATGTCACTGGATTTCATTATGATATAACATGACCCCCCCCCCATATATTGGATAATGTTTTTAATGGATTAGTGTGTGTTAATTTTTCATATATTCAATTTTTTTTGTATTTATTATCACTTTTATTTTCTATGTTATAGTTTTTTTTTAATTTTATATATAATTTTTTGATAGTCTTAGGGGATCATGTCGTTACACTGAGAGGGGGTGAATTAGAGTAATCGGATTTTTACCGAATAAAGGAAACTTATAAATTTACCCACTTTTAAGTTCATTGATAATTCATATTGTTTTTGATATATTGATCTATCTTATAAGACATAAATACATACTCTAATATGAAATAAAGATACTAAATAGAATAAAATAACATAAATATTTTTTTATGGTTGTCCCTAATGTGGGAAGTCTTTTCCTAGAAATGTCTAGTTATTATCCAGAGCCATAGATTTCCACTATTCCCATAAGTGTTATAATGGGTAAATTTATTATCCTTTACCAAATATAATTTTGTATCCTCACACTAAATTAAATATATTAAAAAAGTTAATAGGTTATCTCTGGAAAATACGCTTTAACCTCCCACTACAAATAGTGGTTGTGTTTATACTAAAAGAACCGTTATTCAAATGTTCTTTATGAACTACATTAATAGATATTCAAAAATAGATATATATTTTAATTAAATATCATGTACATTGGTCGTATCCTCTTCCTTTAGAAATATTAATATTTGGAGGCCATAACATATAATGACTTAAATAACTAGATTTTTTATTGGTTATAATTGACATTGGTATGTCACCATACATTTGGAGACAATAATTTCAAGATCTCCCACCTTTAAGTGATTTTATATATGGAATATCAATAGGTATGAACTAGATTCTATCCTTTCTCTAGTATTTTAGTTTCCAAATATCTAGATACCTCTCACTACAACCTCAAAAATATTACTTACATCCTTCTATGAAAATCAACTTATCATATCATTTAGAATGTCATGATCAAGTTCATCCTCTATTTTATTCACTTTGAATATTACCATTATATTACTCTAATCAGTAATTATTTATTGAATAGTTTTCCCATTTATAAAGCCATTGTTCATCTGAAAAATCATGTGAAAACACAGGCTCTAATTTGGAACACCTTCAAACTCAAAGTATTCAGTCAACATCCATCAATGCTTCCAATAATATAAGAATTTGAATTATTCAAATCCTCCATTAATTTTATAAATTTTATTGTCCATCTCAGTATCTTCAAAAATGGTTTTATGTTGACAATAAAATGAGAAGTTACCCATCATCTTCTAATCAAATCACTTCCACAAACACTACTCCATATCTTATGGGTGTACCATTATCCCCTTCATATCTAAAATCCTTGAATCCATTATTTCATTGAGGAAAATCTAATATTATTTATGAACATCATGTGAATATCTACTAATTGTCCAATAATTTGTCAAACTTTGGCTTACATAGTCTCATTGACTTTATAATATTTTATGATTACCTTATAATTTCATAATATGTACTTAGGTACTTTATAATTTTACCTATTTTATAATGTAAATATTATTAAATAAGATAATTGTCTATCCCTATTCATCATTCAAATAGTTTTAATTACTCAGTTAAATATTTTTCATATCATTAGATAAATCTCCCTTTTATTCAACTCAACACTTATCACCTCGATATTCAAATGAGACATACAGGATTCAATATTTAATTCTTATTATCACCCAAAGTTATAAAATTTAGTGGAATTAATATATTTCACTTATATAACATCTAAGGATATCACTTATCTCTTCTTCTACTTGTATCCTTCTTCTATGGCCTTTGTCTTCATCTTTCCTTCATCAATATTCTGATTAAACTAATTTTTGACCAACTCTACTTAAATCATACCTTCTTCTACTAAGTGTGATTTATCTTTCTTTTAAAATAATGTCAATAAAATTAACTAACACCAAAAATAAACCACATAGATATACCATTCTTCATATATCTCATAGATAAATTATTTTCTGATAAGATCATTATGAATTTTCTTTATTCCGTCGACCGGTAGTAAAAATTTTTTATCTCTCTATTACAAAATATTGATATCCAAAAACCACTCTATTTATTTGATACTAATTTTTATGATTATGGAAATATAAAAAACTATTTTGAGAATTATTTCCTTTGATGATTTTCACTTCACATGCCTTGGTTTCTTTCCTTCTTTCTCACATCAGTTATTTTATTTTCCTAACTCATTGTATTATTGTGACCTAATCTATATTGTATTATGTTACATCTGAATTTCTAATATTTTGTATATACTTACCACCATTGGTATGTCCATATTATAACTACTATGATTATACCGACCAAAAAACTTATCATTAGGTGATTATATCTTCCCGAACACCTCATTCATCAGATCATCTAATACTTTTTAGTGGTATATCTTATAGTAAACTCAACATCTAGATGTAATTCAAGAGTAAAATCCGCTTATTAACTTTTATTATTGTAAAACCCTGATATATTTTGAAAAAAAATGAATTTATTTAATCTTTTTAATATATTTCATTTCACGCAACAATTATTATAGTTTTTTATATATTAAATCACTATGTTATTCTTGTGTTATATGCAACACCAAGTTAATATTTCACTACACACAAAATTTATATTAAATTTGTTATGAGAAAACTAAGTTTTTATTATATTACATGCAATATTGAGTCCCTTCTATAGCTTGTGTGACAAGCAAGGATGTGTTTTTACTGAACTATAATTTACAATTAATATGATTATTAAAATATTATTATAGATACCACATAGCCATTTAAAAATAAATTTTCAATAAGACTAGTTAAATTATAAAAAATACAGTTTACACATGTGTATAAAATGAATCCTTTGTTTACCAATTATTTGAAGTGAATGTAAGAACTATTTGAAAATAATGAAATTACTTTTCTAAGAAATTTTTTTTTCTATATGCATGAAAAAAATTAATCTTAATAAATTAAAATGACTACTTTTTATTACTTTTTGGATAAAACATACATATTATATATTCAATCGATATTTTTTATCCACATATAATGTATTTTAAAATATAATATTATAATAAATCCAATTTTATGAATAAAAAGATTTATTTTTCTATAAATTAATTTTACAGACTTTTAATGGTAATCCATTTTTAATATAATTTTTAACACTTTTATAATTTTTATTTGATAAAAAAAACAAGTTTTTTGAAAATAAAATCAAAATTTACTTTGGTTGATTTTTTGGTATTTTTATAAGAAGGTCAATTTTTTATGAATAATGAAAAACACTAAATTTGAATTCAAAAAATATTTTTCATATAATTTATTGATGTTGTTAAATTATGTTATAAATTGGTTTCAAAGCATAATGAGATTGATAATACCAAAATTAATGAAATTTAGGGCATCGAAATGATTTTCATATTGAAATTGGAAATGAAAGCATTTCAAATGTTTGAACACTTTTACTTAAAGAACTCTCTTTTTCATCACGTCTTTGGGATTAAATTTAAATTAATTTCTACCACTAATGTGATTATAATTTTTAAAAATGGATTCCAAATTTAGAATAAGAATAAATTATAATTAAAAATTAGGTTCAATAAGTTTTTAACCAAAAAATTAGTGGATATGATCAAAATTATTTACAGTGATTAAGTAAAAATTTATTCTAAAAAAGACCAAAATAGAAAATTAAGGGCTAAAACAACCTATAAACTTGACAAAAACCCATTTTCTAGCTATATTTTGATTGTATCCTCCAATTTATCTGATTTAGATCAATATTGGAGGAACTTGACATGTGAAAAATATGGGGGTAATCCCCTTTTCCAAAATTTACAATAATTCCACTCCTCTACTATAAAAAGTAACTCACCCATCCCACTTATTAAAACCACTAAATAAATTTATCTCTCCCAAAATCTACTCAATTAATATCCAAAAATAATTGTATTCATCCTATAATCCTCCCTTTATGAAGAAAAGTTTCCAAGAACCCTATTGGTGTAAAACAAAAGGAGTTACCAAAAGAAGGGGTTTAGATTGGGGAGGTAGCCAAGTGGTTAACACAAACCATAAACCTGCATGAAACCCAGGATCAAATCCCGGTGGAGGAAAATTTTTAGGTTTATGGTTGCATTACTGTATCATGTACCATAGAGATACTGTAGTAGACAAAACATTCCATCTATTTTGGTGTTCGAGCCACCATTTTAGGCCTATGGGCCACATGGATTTTGGTCCACCCATGTCCTTCAAGACACAGGGCCTAAAGGCCACATGGTCTTCATTCCACCCAAAAAGTTCGGGCCACATGGCCTTTGGGAAACATGGTCCATGGTTCATTCCAGGAACACCAAAAATAGTAATCCCTAGAAGAGGATTCATATCAAGTAGTAGCCACCTAACAAAATTGGAAGAATGACAGGGTATGGAAATTGAAATCCGGACCACAGACCATTCAGCTATGAACCAAAAAATTCTAGATGATTATAAATGCAATGTGGGGAGATAGGTTCCCTCAATGGTGAAGATACTATGGGGGGCAGTTCTTGTGTAGTTGGGTTGGCCCTTCAGGTCATTTATTACGCATTGTGCCTATGGGACATCACATCATGTATAGGGCCTTATACCACAAGGCCTATGGGACATGTAAGGGTTAACTCTAACCCTATTTGAATAGTGTAATATCCAAAATAAATAAAAAATCAAGGCCTTTGATCCATTTGGGCAAAAAAGAGGTAACATATTTCCTCAAAGTCTATTGAATTATTTTCATTCCCCACCCCCTGAAACCTTATTATTTCATGATTATATAATAACCTTAGTATCCTAAATATACATAGATTTTGTTATTATAAGTTTTATACCTTCACTCACACACACTTCCATAAAATTGGTAATGAACTCGCTATTAATGTGTATAGTGAACTACCACCACAAGAAACGATGTCGTTCATGTTTCCTTTACAACCTCACATGGTTGGGAATTATAATGGAAAGTGTATTTTTATATGATATATATGATATTTATTATTCCTTTATTATTTTTTAATTATTATATAAAACATGGCTTCATTATTTCTATTTTTTTAAATAAGATAACTTTATTTGTGTATGTGTGGGCTACTGCCTCCTCAAAGTGATGTGATTTGTTCACACATTACATTGAATGTATTAGAGAAGGATTTAGTGAACTTAAAAGATATATATAAAACAATAATTATAATTTAATTGTTTTATGTATATCCATATATTTATTTTATTTTATTTTTTTCAATGTGACAATAAAATGGAAGCAACGTACCTACGTACGTAAGACCTACTGTCTCCATGACCGATGTATTCCATTTCATATTTATATATTTTATATATTATTATATATATTTATATACTAAATATATATGATATTTATATCAATTTTTACATTTTTTAAATAATTAAATCCTAATCTAAGTAAGATTATCAAGAATAACATGTCAAAATATATATGAACAACAAAGCATATATGACCTGAAATGTAACTTTATCAAGAAATTGTTAACAAAAATGTGATATAAAGTCATAATAAAATCATATTTGGTATGATATATATATGGATATTATTATTTTTAAGGTTTTTAATAAATTTATATTCATTATACATGATTTTTGAACATGTGTGAATAAATTAGAGACATATAGTAAGGAATTTCTTGTCCCACTTTTATTTTTGTGAGATTTATGCTTTATTCACCACTTATTTTTGTTTTGTGGTGTATATACAAATCATGAATGTATTATATTATAATTATAATCAAATTTAATATTATATACATATCCCTTTTAGGATATTTATTTTCTGGGGGTTATGGTTCAAAAGATACCAAATCGGAAATGTAATTTTACCTCAATTTGCCTTCTTTGAGACACATGCCATATTTTCACATATATTTGTCTATTAGTTGTGTATACTGTCTTAGAATTGTTATATCATGAATCTTATAATTTTAATGATATTTTATTCTTCATTTATTTTTATTCTTTCCATTGTATTATGATTTGATGTTTCCAAATGGGTAATGATTTATTTCTACAATCTCAACATTTATCGAGACTATTTATGATTTTGCTTTCATTGATGATATATTATTATCCATATCCCAAGAAATAACATAAATTTTTTTAATAAAATGGTAATTAATGTTATATACAATTACGGTTAAAAAAATTCACACTTTTATATTCGATATAACTAAAACAAAAAATATAAATTTCAGACATTATTTCTCCTTTAGGTTGGAAATCAATGTTCATTCAAAACAATTTTTTCCAAAATTATTATCAATTTTTTAAATATTATCATATTAGTTTTAATGTAAATTTTTATACATGTGTTATATTTAAATAAAATTAAAACGATTCATCATAAATTTTTTCAATCAAGTCAATTTTCTAGACATTAACGGTGTAAAAAGGAATATTCTGCATGTACAGACTAACCCACCATTAGGGACATAATTTCATTGAATCATCCTTTTAAATTTTAAAAGATTATTTTTAATAAAAAAAATCATAAAATTCTGGAAAATTTTTATTTCAATGTTTTTTCAATGAATAAGCTTTTCAAAAATGATATATGTTTAAAAATTATTTTATCTGTATTCAATATTCTTTTATATTTTTTTAAGGAAAAATGTTTTCAAATTGTTTTGCATATTATTTTATAAGTTCTCAATGATTTTTTTTAAATTGATTCCATGATTATTTTATATATTTCCAAGGAAATAAATTCAAAATTTTTTCTATAATCTTTATAATGTTTTCATTTTATTTTAAAATAATGTGGTTTTCAAAATGTTTTATCTGTTAAAAATTATTTCTCAATGAATAAAGGATATTTTCCTATTGAAGTGTTTTTAAAATATATTTCAAAATTAGTTTACATCAAAGATAAAATCTTTTTTTGTTACTCATTACTTTCTAGGGAAATGATCCAACTGTTCAATTCATATTCTTTCTATGAATGGTTTATGTATTGATGTCATGATATTTATGAAACCAATTTCACTTTCATGGGTTATATGATTATGATACTTATTTTTCTTTCTTGGGATATATTATTATGAAACCATCTTATTTTCCTTGGTTGTTCTTTGATGAAAATATTATGAAACATGACTATTTTCCCTTGGTTATGATATGAATACAAATTTCTATTACCCATTTCATTTCGTGGGTTATTATACGATTTTTTATGATCTTGTGGATCACGTATAAATATGATTTCATTATAAGATTGGTAGGACCCATATCTTCCACCAATGCATTGGGTAAATATTTATATCTCATGAGATAGACATGTATGGAATGGGGAGTGAACTCAGTTTATTAAAGGAAATTTTCTACTATGATGTTCTTGGGAGTGAACTTTGACTACTAATATGCTTATTGGAGTGAACAATGACTACCATAATGGTGTGGGAAGTAAACCCATACTACTAAGACGACCTTAGAATCAATGCATTGACTACTATGGAAATCATTTTATTTTATTATATGTCTTTAATAAATTAAATATATTGTTTCAATATTATTCTTTCATGTATTATTCTATTGATTCCTTTATTATCCGTGTCTTATGAATAGCTAACTTGTATGCCATGACTCATGTATATAATCATTGCTATGTAGGATATGATCTTAAAATGTTATTCGCTTGTACTCATACCCTTATTCTCATGTTATTATTATGTATCTCATTTTATTAACCTTATTGAGTATTTGATCTCACCACTGTCTTATGTTTCATTTTTATGAGTTATAAAAAACGTTTTTAAGTAAAAGTACTAATCTGGAAGATCTATGTGGTAAATATTAAAGATCTTTCACCTTGTAAGAATATTGTGTTCCAATATTATAAACACAGTAAATTATTATGGTCATAGAAATTTTATTTTTTAAATTTAAATAATATTCATCTTAAATTATATAATACCCATGTATGTTAAGACCGGGTAGCTATATTTTGTATCAAAGTATATGTTTAGTCAAACTTTGGAAACTAGGATTAGAAAAATTTAGTAAGATCCCCAAGGATATTTTTAAGGATATGTTTAGGGATTTATCTTAGGATAATCCCAAGGATTCATATATTTCAAATAACTTGTTATGTGTTTGTTATCCTATATGTGATTTTTCAGGATTATGTATTTTTATGCTATGATAAGTGTTTATCACACTGCATTCTGGTTTTAGTCAATGGAAGGAACCAGATGGAACTAGGATAATGTAACGACCCAGGTATTTATAGAATAATACTTTTTCATATCTATTAATATTTATGAATAAGATATTATTTTTATGTTAATGTTTAAAATTAGTTTGATAGCGTACTCGACATGCACCAATGAGTTTATTTGAAATCTTATGTTGCACACAACATTGAGTTATACTGAAAAATAATATAATAATATTATTATTTTAAATGGTAGTTAACACCTAGCCATTGGATTAGAGGGATTGAATATAACTAACTAAAATAAGATTATACATGTTTGATAAATGTTTTACATTTATCTAACAAATTTTATAGGACTAAAATGGGAATGAATCGAATTTTAAGAATTAAATACTCTATTTTAAAAGCTCATTTTACCACCTTTTGATGGAGATGCATTTTTAAATATATATTTTTCAGTATTATATGTTAAATTTGAAAAAATAATATTTTTAATTATAATAGGAACATAAATATTTACTTTCGATGAAATTTTTGTATTTTTTGAGATAAATTCATATTTTTATAAATTGTGAAAAATACTACATTTTAATTCAAAACTGACTTTTAATTTAATTTTTTTACATGGTAAGATAATTTTTTTAATTTTTTTAATGTTTAATTGAATTAAGTTTATATATTTCAATCCAATTATGGTTATTGGAAGTAATTTCACTTTTAAATTTTACATAAACACATGACAATATTTTTATAGTTATTACTTCTTAAAAAATAGCTTTTTGGTTTTGACAACATGAATTAATTTTAAATTAATTAATACAAATTTTTTGTTTTGATTTTAGAGAAATTTATTCTATATTTGGAATCAGGATTTTAAAATTGTGTGAATGAGTACCTTTTATTTTGAGAGATTATGAATAGTAACTTCAGTAATTATTTTATTTACCATGGTTAAAGGGTAAATCTGGTAAATAAGATTAAATATAATATTATAATAATATTTAACTACCCTAAAACATGTCCTAATCCTATTGTATAAGATATTCAAGACCACAGAAATCCATGGGTTGATTTTAGGACCTCGTTGAGCCACTTGGATTTGAAAATGAGATTTTATAAGAATTAATTTAAAGTAAAGAAAATGTAACAAAAAAATGTATCTTCAGGTAAAATACATTTATATGGGTTTATATAGGAGATATTTTTTTATTATAAATAGTCATTATAAATTTTAAAATATTTAATTCATCAAGGTATTTTATTTATAATTTTTTTACATCATATAAATAAATATATTTATAACACAATGATATATGTAGTAATTACCTTATTAATGAATTATTTAAATAAATGAGATTATATATATATAAATAAATTTATTCTAAAACTTTTTATTCCATACACAATTTATATGGATTATTATTAGTTGTAATATTTTAATTAAGGAATCTTATTCATAATAATCATGTTGTTATGGATTTTTAAAAAGTCAAGATATAAATAGTATAAAAAATCACATAAATGAGTTTTTAAAACAAATACTATTTTATTATATGATATAATAGTTCTAAAAAATTATGATTTTGATAAATGAATTAGATAAAGTTTAAAATGACATTAATTAACCACTTGAGGTTATATTGTGATTTTATGGAAACTATATTAACCTTCTAGAATGAATATATAAGAAGACATGGTAAGAGTAAAATTATTTTACTAAGGGTTAAAGCTAAAAGATAAGGATAAATTTGTAAAATAAAACTTGTCTAAAAACAATTGGTTGAGTGGATTTAGAACACTAATCACCTTAAATATGAGTTAAATGAGTTTTGGACCTTTTAAAATTAAAATTCAGTGTATAATAAAATAATCTTTCAAGACATTCCAAAAGTACCCCTCCTCCCTCTTATAAAAGGCCACCTCCTCTAACCCTTTCTCGCACCCCTAAATCCCCTTGTATCGTCCCACCTCTTCCCAAATAAGTTCCATATTTCCCTATTTTCCTCATAGAATAATTAACTTTGGTAGAAGGAAATTCAAGAAAGACTTTTATCTTAAATCAAAATGAGTTACCTGATTTTAGGTAATGTCTTCTCTAAAGCTTCCTTAATTTATTTTCCTTCTCCAATCCCCTGAAATCCCATATTTACACTCTTTTATATAAACAATTACCATAATGTTACTAGGAAATTTTATGAGAAATATCCGAACTACACTTACACACACCTCCATCTAAGGGATACGAACATATTGTATTTCTGTACTGCGAACTACAGCCTCACGAAATGATGATTGATCGAATTTACCCTACCACCTCTAATTAAAGACATTATGGTGGAACTATATTTATATATAATATATATTATATTTATATTTATCTAATATTCTGTATTTTTAATTTATAGAATACCATTATTTTTTCTATAATGGGTAAATACGATAATTTCATTTGAGAAAGTGGGGACTACCGCCCCTTCAAAGTGATATGACTTATTCATTCCATAAATGGAATGTATAATGGATGGTGTTAAGGAATTTATCTAATATATATATATAATATTATATTATATTGTAATTATAGTATACCTATGTATCATTTAGTATTTATTTCATTAATATCACAAATAAATGAAAGTAGTGTTCATGCATACGTACGGCATACCGTCACCATAAACGGTGCATTTCATTTCTTAACTCCAAATGTTATGTACTATTATAAATACATATATACAGGATATATATGATATTTAAATAATTAATACTATTTTGGGGATAATTTAGTTGTGACCACATAGACAATTTTTAATTATAACAAGTTCATTTTTGACTTAAGTACCCAATATCGACAAAATGACCGATATTAACTTAAATAATTATGTAATTTTTATAACATGGTTATAAGTGATATAAAAAAATAGTAAACTTGAAAAATGTTCTTAATCAAGTATAAATTAATTTAATTTTATTATTCAGGAAGAAAAAGGAATATATGTAAAGAATCAGACTCAAGGTAAGGGAATTTCTTAACCCAATCTAGATTCTTTGGGTTAAACATCTACTTACTGATTATGTCATGATATGAATATTTGTGAATGACCTGTGATTGTTTTACACTAAATATCCACTTATATTGGGTGTATTTATATTTTCACTCATAATTATGTCATTGATTTATCCTTAATCTACTGATACAATCTTTGTAAGGAAAACTTTCACCCTCCTCTTTTACTCAAGGACTTCTTTTATGTAATGTATTTTAATTTCCATTTTCTTATGTTGGGGTATGTTCTTATATATCATTATTCTTGTCCATTTTTTGTCCAAGTGATGAGATATCCTTTTCTCTTACATCAATTCATTTTCTGAATTTTTATGTGATGATGTTAAGATTCCGAATTTTCGTAAGGGGATTTCTAAACTCAATTTCCACTCATTGGGTTTTACACATACATCATTTATTATATTATTCCATAATTATGTGTGGAATCACTTTTATTTATTTATATATTGATTATTACTTCCCTTAGTGTCGATATACTTTTTAAACACTTAATCACTCCATTTACAATTTCTTACATCATTTATACGAACATTGTTAGTTAAATCTTATCGCAATATCAATTCATTGAGTTAAATATTTATGTCATTGGTTTTTTTCAATAATATGAGTGAATGAACTTGAATTGTTTTTCACTTAATATCTAGTTATATTGGGAGTATTTATATTTGAGAAACATAGTTTTTTCACTGATTTATCATTAATCTAATGATTCGATTTTGTTAGGGACTTTGTCTCAGTCTTCTTTCATTGAGGCATGTCTCGATATTGTGAACCTTTAATATTCTATAAGGTTTATATATAACCTTTTTAACATTTTATATCATAAATTTCTATATTCTCATGATATCTGAAGTTTAGTTTGATTTTATTCTTCAATTAATTTTATTATAGTGTTTCTCAGGTGTTACAAGATTCCATAATTGAGACATTATTTTAAATGTTTTAAAGATTTAATCTTCAAAATCATTCTCATTAATGTAAATGTTTCCAAAGTGATTTGAAGGATTTATTTATACGTTCATTAATGTTTTGAAATATGAATTCCTTTAAAAAAATTAAAGTGGTATGGGACACTTTGATTCAAAAATATATCTATAAAATGTTTTAAATGGTTTTGGAAATGGATTTAATATTACAATATATTGAATTTATTTCTTCTGATTGATGAGTGAAATGTTAATAATGTCAATATTTTATATGTTATGATTATGTAATGGTACTTGAAAATTTGATTTGTGGTTATTTGATAAACCAAATATGGGTGGTACTATGATAAACCAAGGGTGGGTGAGCCTGAGATAGCTCTCCAATGCATTGGATAACATGATGGAGGTAAACGTTAATGTTTATCCTAAGGGATTTGGGGAATATACTGTGATGGTAATTCCAAACATTACTCTCAATGTAGCTGTTAAAGCTACAATGTAAGTATGTTATGGAAGCCAAAAGTCTCCTATATGATTTATGATTTCTTTGTGTTATTCATAAATCTTATGACTCCATGATATATTTAAAATAGATTACATTATATGACTGGAAAGTATAATATCATTTATTTTTATGAATTGATGGACTAATGTTTTCTTTCTTTATTTTATAACCCTTACTGAAATTTTTATACGCATCCCAAGTTTTTGGAATGTTTTTCACAGGTTATAAGGATGCGTTATATAAAGGAATAATTCAAGAATATTTATATCAAGAAAAGAAATATTGTTTTATTTAAGAAGTTTTATTGTTGTGAAAAAAATTGGTTACAGTATAAGTGTCTGCTTTGTAATATTTGAGATGTAATGTAAAAGTTATGGCCTAATTATGCAAAACTCTAAACCTAAAAAGATTCTCATTTTCGAATTCTTGACTTAACTCAAGATTATTTAATGTTTATGGTTGGAGCATTATAGTTGGTATCAGAGGTCGGTTTAGATAAATTTAGTGGTTAGGGTGTTATTTAAGGGTAAGTTACATAAAGAAAATAGTTATCATATTAGATACAGTCATAGTTATTATAGAAAAATTTAATTAGTTTAAGATAACATTAATAAGCATATATTAGTTTTTACCTTCCTCATAAGATAGTATATAATGATTTTACTAATATAATCACACTAACATTTTTCGTTTTAGTGGATCTGGAAGGCACCAAAGTAACAATGGATATGAAGAAAACTATGTTGGATTTATGAATAAGAAACCAAATGAGATTGGATCTACAATCGTAAATCTTGTATTTATTCTTTACAAAATATCTAGGGTTATCATTGACCACTCGAACCTTGATGATTTTTCTAAGGAATCATATATGTTAGAAAATAATCCATGTGGAAGTTCAGGTAATAATCACAAAGGTAAGAATATTCAAATACTTATGTGTTATGGATGTAGAAAGAAACACCTAGAAAAATGATTCAAATGGATGGGAAGATGTTATAGATGTGGTAATAAAGGTAATAAATCAATAACCTACCCTGGGAAAAGGATGCATTCAGTTGAATCCAGGAAAGGGAACGAAGTTATTTCTGAATGATCAATTTAATATTTTAAATATGGTGTGCATGGTCACTACATAGATATATTTCCTACAAAGAAGTTTCAAGAATGGTATATAAAGGACCATAAAAATATATGTTTACCAATTCCTAATTCCATTCCAATTGAAGATGAGGAAACTGGAAATGAACTTTGAAAGGTACGGATTATTTCTTTGCTGATGTTTTGATATTATTGATTCTTTGGATATGATTCAAGATTTTGTTTTTAGGAAAGATGTATTATGGAATAATTTGAAAAATGGTTAACGGGTCATGAATATTTTTGGATTATTACGTTGTCTTCATTTTAGAAATTTGAGTGTTGTGTTAGATTTCTGGGTGTTAAAATATTTAAATGTTTTAATGGTCTTTTGTTGATGGGATTAATTTGCAATACATTTCTCCTGTATGTGTAACCTTGATGTTTGATATGTGAAAATTCTATTTTAGGAAGAAATATATTTTTTTATTGTGGATATATTTATAAAGAACCATTTCATTTTATATTATCATTGAATTTGAATAAATATTGAGTTATTTCTTTGTGGGATGGAAAATGAAAGGAATTAGATAACCATTGAATATAAAGCAGGTTATGGTTATTTTTTAGGAAAGTATCATAATTATGAAAATTTTATAAGAAATATACAGTTTTTGAAAAATGAAAATCCACATGATGGGGGACAAAACTTCACGTCCGGAAATGTCATGGGAATCGAACCCACAACCGAAGGGAGACAAGGACACATCGCCTACCACTGACCTACATGAAGTCCATGGATATTATAACTTATTATTTTTAGTTAAATGATTTTATGGATAAATAATAATTTGATTTTGAAGCTTCCTTTATCAAATGGATATCCTTATTATAAAAATTTATATGTTGATTAAGTTATAAATGTTATTTTAAAAGACGTTCGCTCATTTGGGAACATTATATGCCTAAGGAAAATAGAATACTTTCACATTTCGTAAGAGAAGTAATGGTGGAATTTTAATTTGGAATAATATATTATTTATTTTGGACTTATAGATATTTGGTTTATTTATGGAAATTATTAACTTTTCATGGAGTTTATGTGATTAGGTAAATTACTTTTTATTAAGAGACATTATTAGTTGTCGATGTTAATTAGAGATAATTACTATGATTTATCATGGACGGCTTTGTGAACAAATTATTCTATGTTTTGGGTTTCAATATTAGTTTGAATTATATTGATAAACATTAAGGACAAATTTTAATGGAATTACCTTTTTTAACTTTGTGTATTGTTTTTTTAATTTTTGAGATTAAGAGTATTATTATTTTTATAAAGGATTATCCTTTTTGGGGATTTTATGGTCTTGTGTAAATAATTTTTTATTTGGTTAATGTTTCAAGACAAGATTAATATATATGAAATCATTGGAAGATTATGTTATTTTTTGAAGTTGGTTCTAGAGCTTCAGGTGTGACCAAATCGTCCTGAATACTCATTGTTTGGAGAAAATATGAATTTGTGTTAGAAATTTATTAATGGATGATACTCTACTTAACTAGTAAGTGTTTTTCATTAGGATCATAGCCTAAGTAGTAATAAAATTTTTAAAGTCTATAAAATGGATATTGAAGAAAAAAATTATATATTTTCTTTTATTATCAAACTCTTAACCAACCAAAAATTAATGGTATTATGGTGGTTAAATTTTTGTGATCAAGTTATCTATCACTCTCTATTAGTATATGAGATTTAGTTTTTCTTCCACATACATGTTTTCTTCATGGAATCAAAGTATATGTTATCTCAAGTGACCTTTTTAATTATTTTTATTTCTTTTAATGTGATAGTTTTATTGGATCCTTTTCTCGATGTGGTATTTTAAATGAATTTTCTGAGCCCAGTTTTAAAATTTAAAGGACATAATTTTCAAAAGGGGGAGAGGATGGAACGACCCAGGTATTTATAGAATAATAATTTTTCATATCTATAAATATTTATTAATAAGATATTAATTTTTTTAAAGAGGACACTTTGTCTGATAGCGTACTCAACACGCAACAACGGGTTTCTTTGATAATAAATCCAACTTTCAGCATGAAATACTCTAATAATTTTAAAAGGTTTGTTTATCACCTTTTTATGGTGAAGCTTCTTTAAATATATTCCTTCTCAATATTATATATTAAATTTGGAAAATTAAATTTCTCATTTATAATTGGAACATAAAAATTTACTTCAGATGATATTTTGGTATTTTCCTGATAAAATTCATTTCTGTGTGAATAGTGAAAATACTACATTTTAATTCAAAACTGCCTTTTAATCTAATTATTTTATATAATTTGATTATTATTTTAATTGATTTTAAATAGTAATTGGATTAAGTATTAAAAATTTAATCCAATTAGGATAATTGGATGTAATCATAGTTATAAATTGGACATAAACAAATGTCAATCTTTTGATAGTTATTACTTCTTAAAAACCCACTTTTTTGTTTTGACAATGGGATTTAATTTTAAATTATTTACTACAAATATTGTGTATTTAATTTGAAAAAATATATTGCATATTTGTAATAATGTGGCTCAAATTTTTTAAATAGGTACCTTTAATTTTTAGACATTATGAATAGTAACTTTAGTAAATATTTTATGTTCCTTGGTTAAAGGGTAAATCTGGTAAATAAGGGTAAAAAGTAAAATTGTAATAATATTAAACTACCCTAACACGTGTCCTTATCCTATTGTAAGAGATATTTCCGACCATGGGCATCCTTGGGTCGATTTTGGGACCCCATGGATCCACATGGATGTGAAAATGACATTTTATAAGAATTAATTTAAAATAAATAAAAATGTAAAATAAACATGTATCTTTTTGTAAAACAATTTTTATATAGGGTTATATAAGTGATATTTTTTAATATAAATTTTTATTATAAATATAAAACGATTTCATACATCTTTTTATTTTATTAATAATTTATAGACATCAAAAAATATATATATTTATGACACAATGATGATGTAGTGATTACCTTGTTAATGAATGATTTAAATAAATGAGATTATAAATATTGTATTAACTTTATTTTAAAAAAAATTATTCCATCCATAAATTTTAAGGATGATTATGAAATTTTATATATTAATTAATTATTTTCTTTCTAAATAATCATGTTGTTATGAATTTTTTAAAATGCATGATGTGAATAGTATAAAAATTGACATAAATGAGTTTTCAAAAAAAATATTATTAAAAGATATAATAGTACTAAAAATATATGATTCAGACAAATGACTTAGATAATATCTAAAATGAAATTAGTGGACCACTTTTTGTCATATTGGCATTTTACAGTTACTATATTATCCATATAGTGTGAATATAAAAGAAGTCATGGTTAGAGTCAAATTAGTTAACTGAGGGTTAATGTTAAAGGATAAGGTTAAATTTGAAACCCAAACTTGTATAAAACATATTATTTGAGAGTATTTAGAACAATACTAGAATTATAAACAAATTAAATTAGTTTCGGACCTTTTGAAATCAAAATTCAGTTTATAATAAAATAATCATTCAATATATTCTTAAAGTACCCAACCTCCATCTTATAAAAGGCCACCACCTCTAACTCTTAATCACACCCCTAAATCCACTTATCTCATCCAAACCTGGCCCAAATAATCTACAGACACCTCTCTAATCCTCCTAGAAGCCTTACCTTGGGCATAAGTCAATTCTAGAAAGTATTTTTTCATAAATAAAAAAGAGTTACCCGATTTGAGGTAATGTGTTCTCCCAAGCTTATTTCATTTATTTTCCATCTCCAACCCCATAAACTCTCTTTATTACATTCATTTATTACAACACAAGTATATTCAATTCACTAGGATGTTTTTATGAGAATTATTCAAACTATACTTAAACACTCCTCCATCTAATGGATACAAACATATTGTTTCTGTGTACGGTGAACTAATGCCTCACGAAACGATGATTGTTTAATTTTCCCCTACCACCTCTCATGGTGTCCATTATAATGGAACTATTTTTATATTTGATATATAATATATTCATATTGTCTCTATTCTTCTGTATTTTTTATTTACAATATTCATTTATGCTTTCCATAATGGTTAAATACAACAATTTCATTTGAGGAAGTGTGGACTACCGCCCCCTCAAAAAGATATGACTTGTTCATTCCATAAATGGAACGTGTAAAGGATGGATTTAATAAAAATTTTAACATATATATAATATTTTATTATAATGGAATAATAATATACCTATGTATCATTTAGTTTTCATTTCATAAATATGTCAAATAAATGAAAGTAGTGTTCTTGTGTACGTACGGATTACCATCTCCATGAATGGTGCATTTCATTTTTTATATAAAAATGTTATAGACTATTATAAATAAATATATACTAGATATATATAATATTTAAATTATTAATACTAAGCTAGAGATAATTTACTTTTGACCACATAGACAATTTGTAATTATTACAAGTTCCTTTTTTGCTTATGTACCAAATATCGACAAAACGACTGATATTAAATTAAATAATTATGTAATTTGTATAATGGGTTAATAAGTTATATAAAAAGAATAGTGAACAAAAAAAATTTCTTAATAATGTAGAAATTAACTTAAGTTTGTTATTCAGGAACAACAAGGAAAATAACCAACGAATCAGACTCTTGGTAAGGGAACTTCTTAACCCTATTTCCATTTTTTGGGTTAAACTTATACTTCTTGATTATGACATGATATTAATATGAATGAATTGCCTATGATTATTTTACAAGTAATATACACTTATATTCGGTGTATTTAAATTTTTCACACGTAATTATGTCATTGATTTATCCTTAATCTAATGATACAATCTTTGTAAGGGAACCTTTCACCCTCCTCTTTTAGTCAAAGACTTCTTTTATGTTATGTATTTTAGTTTCCACATTATTTTTTTGGGGTATGTGATTCTATATCTTTATTTCTATCCATTTTAGGTCTAGGTGATGAGATACCCTTTTCTTTCTCATCAACTCATTTTCTGAGTTTTTAAGTGACGCCATTAGGCTGCTGAATTTTGGTAAGGGAATTTCTAAACTCAATTTCCACTCATTGGGTGTTACGCATACATCGTTGATTATATTAAGCCAATATTATCTGTGTATTCACTGCTTATCTATTTATGTTGTAATTTACACTCCCCTTAGTGTGGATATACTTTTTCAACACATAATCACTCCATTGATAATTTCTTACATCATTTATACGAACTTTGTAAGTGAAATCTGAGCTCAGTCAACATTCATTGAGTTAAATATCCATGTCATTGGTTTTGTTCTTTCAAGAATATGTGTGAATGATTGATGATAGTTTTACACTTAATATCTACTTATATTGGGTGAATTTATATTTTTCACGTTGTAGACGCCGAAAAGCGCAGAGGTGGTGAAGAATGTTTTGAAACGACAAAGCAAAGTCATATTCGGACCAGGAGAACCGGTCCAGGGGGCCTGGAGGTGCTATGTGAATAAAATGGTGGATTGCACGAAGAAATGTGTCCTGCGTTGAAAGGGCAGGGATTCACGAAGAGTCCTCAGCACTGGGGTGAAACAATTTCGCGCCCGTGCTCACGCGATTGACATTTCGTGTCGCCGCCTCTTTCGAACAATTATTTTGCGATGAACTGTATTTCGCGCCCTCGGTCACCTATAAATAAGAAGTCACCCCCTTCCTTTTCGGGGTAGAACAATTTGAACCGGATCTGGCGCGCGTAATCGTCATTCCACACGGACTCAATATGGCCTTCAAGTACGGTTCTTTTCGCGCCCAGTCGCCCCAGGGTCTGCCTTAGCGTGAGATCCCCTTTGGATTAGACTGAATTCCAATCCCTTCGAGGTCTGCCCCTAGCACGTAATTCCTTCCTTTGCGTGAAGTCTGGCCAATTGCACGTGAAGTAATTCCTTTGTGTGCACCCCTGTCCTTGCGCGTGGCATCTTCCACTTGCGCACAATTCATACTATTTTCACGCAATCCTCCTAGTCGTGCGCAAAACCTCTACACCCCCCCCCCCTATTACGTGCAAGCATCACCGATTTCACGCGAGCATGGTGTTTTTTGTGTCGGGTCCCTTTGTCTCCTGAAAACCTCAAGGGCTGCACACAATTCTTTGGGTCCCTTCACCTCGGTGCTCCCATGGTGCCCCCTTGCACAAGCGCCTAATGCCCTTCTTCTGGGTGCCATTCGTAGGTGTCTTGTGCCCCTCGGGCATCCGCATCATACATGGTTTTCCCGTGTGACCTTCTTGGCTCGTATTAAGTAAATTAAAAGTACCTTGGAAAATTCTTCCCATTGTGTTTCTTCGCATCATGATTCTTTGCATAGGCACACTAATAGGTTATTGCTCCTTCGAATAGACATGCTAACGTGGTCCCCTCGATGGTTCACTCCATGACACCCCCTTACCACGGCCTTGACGATGCCTTCCCTTACATAATGGGCAGAGGGTACTGGTCATGTAAGTCCTAGGTGTGCGGAGAAAACCCACCTCGTCCGAGCTGCAGGACATTAAACTACCAAGAACCTCATCCTCAACACATGATGTTAAACTGTGACCTGGCCCCGTTCCTCGCACGCACGGCCCCCCGCCTTGGACATTCTCCACACCCACTCGTCTCCACGGGTATGGGATCATCCCTCATAGGGGGTGATTTATTGGAGTGGTGTTTGTCCATGGGGAAGGTTAGCCACCTTGGTGTAAGCCCCTAACCATTATTGCAGGAGGCAGTGCCCCTGTTCCTCCTCACTCCCTCGGTGCCAAGCCTGTCAAGGGCGTGATGGGGAATGGTTCTCCTCCTTTAATCTTTGTTCCCCAAGGCCAGCGGAAGGTGTAAAAGGGAATGAGGATCCTTCTTTATTCCATCCCAAATCCCTATACCACTGCTCTTTGTCGCCCTTGCGCCTCCACCCTGGAGTAAGTCTCGACACCTTGTGCCACTCAACGCGTAAGTCCCTCTTCAATTCCAACAGATGCACCCTTCGCGACGTGATCGTCAGGTCCATGTTGACTCTTGTTTCTCACACCAAGCATGACTCTTGTGAGTTTGGAGTTGGCATCGACCATGACACACCATGGGCCACCCTAGAGGGTATGCCCCAAATGCCCTCGTCCCGCATGATGTTAAACTGTATACCCAAACTACATAGGCATTGATCCATGTCAAGGCGTGGTACGTAGGAAGCCTCCATGAGGTTCAAGCCCCACCACCTTGGGCCGCCTCAGAGCGTAAGCCCCAATCCATCCCGAACTATGCTGACTTTGATTCCCCGCCAGGGGGATACGTAGGAGGCCTCCACGAGGATCAATCCCGACACCCATGTCTCACCCGGACCTCTCCCTTGATCACACACATCTCGGGAATCTCATTCCCTAACCAAGAGGTTCCACTACCTCGGGGTCCCATCCATGCATCCATTGTTGCAGGTCTCCTCCTCAGGTGTCCCATCGTTCCACCGAACTACGCGGACTTTGATTCCCCTCCACGATGATACATAAAATGTCTCTTCAAGGCTCATGCCCCAAACCATCTTCCATCCTGATTCTCACCTAGGCCACCACATCCCGATGGGATCATGACACTTCATTCTCCATTCCCCTCCACAACATTCGGGAAGCCACCCACGTGTTGGACCCAATATTGGTGTTCGTTCCAAGGGGTCCCTCAATCTGATCCACTTTAGCCGGTGTTCTGATCACTCTGATCCATATGCACTATACGTTAAACTTGAGGCATACCCTATATTAAACATGGGAAGCTAAGGAAAACCTCAGATACATGCCAATGGAATACCATTACCCACATTCGATGTGGGATGACTCGGGATTACGCGCCCTCGAGAAGCCCTATGATAAGGGACAGAAGACAAACATGCCAATTCCTCAATGTCAAGACAAGCCAGTAATGCCCCATCATGACTACTCTCCTAACCAAAGGTTTCTTCCCTAACCGGACCCCTTGGAAGGACCTGATAGAAGCGGCGTAATTAACTGGTGTCAATGAAGATATGGAGTTGGGAAGAGCTTCGCGAACGACGTCTTAAATCTATGAGGGAGACCCGGACTAGGTGATGAGCTCTGAAGAGGAATCCAAAGAAGGAATAACTGACATCCCATCATCCTATTTCGATCAAGGAGAAGATGTACCTAAATAAAGAGCAGATGCCACCCACCTTTGGAATGCAGGAATGCGGGGTAAGAGCAGCGCGTCCTCTGTGTGACGGATGTGTGCGCCCCGGTGAAAGTGTCGGAAACAGAAATGGTAAACCCAACATGAATGGATTCTCTTATGCATGGAATCTAGTAGTGTTTGGGGAATCGGTGGTTTAGCATGTCATCTGATCCCGTCATCCGGTATCAGTTCCCACCAAGAAGGCCTGACGTGAAACTTTCTAGAAGTTGAGACAGTCAGGACATTGAGAATTTGTTCTGCGATGTTGTCAGCGTGGATCCCTCTTACTGACCACGGAAGACGGAATGGAGCTAGGGCACTGGTTTTAGATTTATTTTCCTAGAAGTATTAATGAGTTCATCTCCATTCTTTCAGGAATCAATTTGTTGCAGCCGAAGATCGTTCACTTTACCACCAGCGTAGGGGCAGGGGAAATATTGACATGGCTACCCAAGGCGGTTCTGCCTCTTCCATAATGGCCTCGACCACCAGGACTGCTGGGCACACATTCCCCCTCTCCCCATTATAGATTATCCAGCAAAGGGTAAATAATGACATTGTGCACAGGTACGAGGATGTGGGGATCATCCCCACCATGGATATGGCCCGTTAGATCTTGAGGCAGTAGCACCTCATCACCAATGCCACCCCTGAGGGCCATGCAGGTATCCGCTGCTCCCCACCACAACATTAAATCATTTTGGGAGCTTGTCCCCAGAACTCCTTGACAACTCCCTTCCCTATGCCAACGAGGTAGGGGATGCACGGGCTGGCCCGATCGGAGTCCCGCTTCAAGGACTCCTGGCGAGGGCCACCACCATGCCGCGTCAGCATCGCTGCTCGGTTCCCCAAGCCAAGGAGCAAGTAATCCACATGCCTGCACCACCAGATCCATTCCATCCAAACCAACGCCAGTGTTGGGCGTGGGCGGAAGAGGACGCCCGCCATGGGGCGTCATTTTCAGTGACTACTATGGCCCAATCCACTGCTGACTCATATCATCAACTCCCTGCATATGTTGAGTAGGGGTAGCTTAATGCCCGACCTAGATCAAGGCCCAAACCGCCCCACGGGCAGGCTGGGTCGACTCTTTCGGTCGTCGGCACAGGCAGTGGCCGCTGCGGACCAATCCACAACAATACCACCCAGTGTGAATGCCTACTTCGTGCCGCCATTACGGAAGGTGCGGGCCCTCCCTGTGTCAAACCTCGTCTTGGAGGCCTTCCCCGTCCCACCTTCATCCCAAGTAAGGGTCTTCCCTATGACAAAAACACTCCATATTTTATTCCCTCCCGTGCTCACTACACTGGGTACGGGGTCACTCCCCCAGCCACAGAATGCGAGTATGGAGACGTTTCATGTTCGGTCGCTTTCCAACATGGAATTCATCCCCATGTCCTTATGCCAATCGGCGAAGGTCCTCCTTGCCCAAGCAATTAGAGAGGTGGAAGCCAACCCCACTTCACCATCGTCTAGCACAAAGTTCCTCCCGTGTCCCTTTCGACATTTTTCATTATGCTCCTCGCACCCCGGTTTTCATGCGTAGAAACCCTCTCCGCTCAAGCACCAGTTCGGCCAGAGGACCACATGTCGGAAATCAACCCTATCCCAAGGAGCCACCCAGGGGAAGGAAGGTGGGTCGTCGCCACCACAAGAGGAATTTTGGGGAATGAAGGACAAGAATCAAACTATTTCGCTTCTCAGACTTTGAAGCGGAGTACGACTCGTGCGCTGGAGCCCTCTCCTCATTCCTCCGAGTCAAGGGTTGGGGCAGGAATGAGTCACATTAGTCTTGTACTCCTAGAATGAGAGAACCACATGATTTATGCCTCCCTATGAAGGTATATCCAGGAGGAAAAGAACTTGGCATGTCCCCGGGGTCTGACCGCGCAGTCACCGGAAGCGCACTCTGTCTTGGCTAGAGCCTACGGAGCGATATTTTGGGGGTCAATGGTGGAAGAGTCGTGGCATAGCACACCCTCTATGGACGTTGATGCCGTGTTAGGAGAATTGGTCACCAGTCCATCCTATCATGATATGGCGGCCAGGTCACTACAATCCTTAGAGGACAGCTCATGATTCGGTGGCCAATCAGCCAGCTTGTCGTACTCTCCGTCGGCCAGCCCTCCGTCACAGCAGTCCGCCTCGGTGCCGCCATTGGTTCCTCAACCACCCCCAGTTGACGAGTGGGGAAATCAAGGTCCTGACCTTGAATCTGATCCGAGGAGATTTTGGCTTGTCCTTGCAGTGGCCCACTTCCCCGAGAAGTTTTGTCCAGTCGCGGGATCAAATTTTGGTACGCCAGAATCTCTCACCCCGAGGGAGTTTGAATGTTTCCACCAGACCCTCTGGGCGACCCACTTCCGACTCCGGCACCGGAGGGTGACTTATCATGGGATCCAAGAGCACCTGGAAGACATCGGTGAGAAACACCGCCTGGTTGACATGGCCACACTCCCTGCGGTCCGACACCCTAAGTCACATGGCCACCATAGGGCCCTCCAACACAAATGCGTTCAGAGCTTCCAAGTACTCCGAAATGTTATTGAGGAGGCTACCCCCATGTGCAAGTCTATGGCTGGGGGAAGTACGCTGCCCTCCTCTTCAGTGTGATTCGGCGTTGGCCCGACCTGCTTGGCGATAGTGATGACATGCCCTCAAAAAAGAGTGTTGGCTAACATGACCGACCTGTTAGGGGGGAGAATGAGCTGGGACTTGTTGATGGGGATGTCCCCCCTGAGGATGTGCTACCAATGGACCCATAAGGGAGGATTACTCACCAGCAGTGGAACCTCCTAGGTCTCCCTCCACCAACCGAGGCATTGGTACTAAGCGAGAACGTCATCATGGGCAAAGAGAATGTTGGAGCTCTCAAGCTCTCCGACATGATTGCCTCAGTGAAAAAGACCGAAAGGACCCCGAGAAGGCCACGCTTCCCCTATAGCTTGCTGAGCAGAAGAAGTTAGTCGATGAACTTCTGGATGAACGCATTGGAGAGTGGCGACCTGACTACGATGATCCTAGGTCGGGGCATTAGGGGCATGAACGACTACCCCTCTGAGAGATTCTCCCAGGAAACCCTGGTCATGCCGTTTTCGCTAACAAAGTGGAAGCCAGATCTCATGGCAAGAGAGCGCAGTATGTCTCGTTGAACCCTCCTGAATGGCGTGACAATCCAAAGAACCCCGCTCGGGCTCCTTCGGCAGCCCCATGGGTTGCTCCACAAGACGCTCCATGGGCCGTTCAGATTGGATACCGCATTTAAGAGCCTGGAAAGGAACTCATGGTTGGTGATCCCCATCAGGACTGGAACCCATGTCCAGAAGATCCAATGGAGGCACGCATCGCATGCCTCGAGGCCTTGGAAACGCGAAAGGTGGCCATCCCACCTAATGGAATGCCATACTCTGCATGGGTGGATGACATGCCAGCACCCCCGGGATTTGGAAATCCCACTTTATCCCCCTTAAACGGGATGGGGACCCTCCTCAGCACCTATACCACTTTAAATCAATGGGTGGGCCTATGATAGGGACCCTAGAACAGCAGGAGGCTGCCAAGCTCCGCTGCTTTGCTCAGACACTGGAGGGGCCGACATTCGTTTGGTACAACCAGCTCCATGCTGGATCTGTGGCTAGCTAGAAAGACCTTCGCAGTCATTTCCTTTACCGAGTCAGCTCTACCACTAAGAAGACGAATATCACAGACCTCTTCAGGTGCTAGAAAAGGCCCGATGAGCGAGTCGTGGATTTAATCGCCCGGTGGAAGGGGCTCACATTCTCCCTTGACATGCCACTAACTCAGGAGAAATTACTGATGATGTGTGTGGGAAATGTCAAGATGGAACTGGTTCCCTTTCTGATTACTCAGAACTATCTTGGAGGGTTCTGAGACTTCTCAATTAAGTCCCAGCGCCTCGAAGAAGCCCTGAAACAGGCCATTCGGGCACATCCGCTGCCCCCTGTGATCCCGGCAAGGAGGGATGCCAGATCCGAGCCCGCCACGGTGGCCGAAGTAGAGGCACCTAGGAATGTGGAATTGCTACCAGTGGAGCCAGCTCCGCAGCCATGCAGATGTCCACCACCATAGGCGCAACTACCAGCCCAGCAGCGTCCTCATAATCGGCAGGCGCCCCCACGTAACGCGCCGCCACCGCCTAGGGGAGATAATCAAGTTTTGCCTCCTCAATAGGATCTTCCAGCCCCCAGTCAGGGATAGGCTCCCAGATCCCCCTTTCCGGACTGAAGGAATCAGTCCTACTAATTCGACAAGGCTCAGGTCCCTGCTTACTTCCGCAACGCCTTAGATAAGAGAATTGTTCGACTGCTTGAGTGTCGGAAGCCAGAAGAGGCGCATCTCACTGATCACCCCAACTACTGCCCTTATCACTGGATCCTAGGGCACAACATTAAGCAATGATACATGTTCAAGGACTACCTCCATGACCAGATTGACAATAACATTGTTAGGCTGGGCCCAGCCCCAACCCAAGTGGCAGGTGTCTTTGTGAGATCAGATAGCAGTAGCGATGGCGAAGGTGAGTGGCAGCAGGTTGCTGACCATGGGTCCTAGAATTATAATGATTGGATGGATTTCATGATAGTTTTCTATGCCCATGGAATCATTCAGGCATGCCAGAATTAGCCGGAGGCTTCAGAAGCCATGGCCACCACTTCTGCATCATCATTTCACCTATCCTCTTCCCAGAAGAGCAAGAATCAGCGGCGCAGAAAAAGCAACGCGCCCCACCAATTTCTTTGTCATCACGCACTCTTAGTGAATTCATGCCCCCTGAGATGGGAATTCCCACCAGGATCTTCCTAGTGGTGGATGATTCATCAAGTGACAGCCAAGGGTACGCTTTGGTTAACATCGTCGAGTTGGTAAATCCCTATATGACTCCCGATGAGGGAGAACGCCATGTGAACCTCCCCAACGTCCCTAACTGACACCAGTGTCGTAGGGGTCATGGCCATAGGGGTCATCGGGGCATGTCAGTTGGCACCTCCATCTAGGTTGTGCATGCTACCGAGACCAGATAGCTAGCCCAGTGTAGAACTCAGCACACGTAGCCTCTTCATCCATTGTCGACAGGTCCACCTCCACCACTGTTTGTGCTACTGGATCAGGTAGAACCAATCCGACAATGCTGAGACCATCTTATCCCCGCTACAGACCAATACCAGACTTCTGGTCCTCATCTGTAAGCTACTCTTTGGGATTCGACTAGTGAGCATCGCGATGTTCCCAACACTAGCCAGCCGCCGGTCCAGCTGGCAGGGCCCGCCATACCTTCCATTACAGCATGACTTCCTGCAAGAATAATATCACGACTTGTGTGTATGTATGATGTTCTCAATCATCTCGTCATAACCCCAGCAAGGATTTCCATCTTTGTAGCCCTTTTCTTGTCACCAGATATGCGTGAAGCACTCACCAAGACTTTAAAGATCCCCCTCCAGTTTGAGATAGAGATAGCAGCTGTAGAAGCTTTCTATACTGAAGCAGTTGAGGATGTCGAATGTCAAGCCATCATTTCGTTCTCTGGAGAGGATGAGGTCTCCCCCGTACAGGGGCACATCCTCCTGATGTACATAACCGGCCAATTCAACGGCGTGTAAGCTCGCTGTTGTCTTGTTGGCACCAGCTCTGGGATCATATTTATCCCGACGCAGACACTGTGGAAGCTAGGGCAATCTGAAGATGACCTTACTCCCTCCAATTTTATGATCCAGGGATATGATGGGATAGACCAGACACTGTTCGGAAAGATCCACCTGAAGATCCAGTTCAGTGGCCTAGTTGTCAGCACCGAGTTCATGGTTGTCTCCCAGGAAACTGCATATAATGAAGTGATGGGAAGACCATGGTTCCACATGCATGCGGTGGTTCTGTCATCGTATCTCCAATGCCTCAAGTACTCCTTTAATGGTCGAGTGGGCGTACTCCAAGGTGATTAATCTCCTTTCGGCTCTTGTGAAGCCCGCTACTTGGACACTGACTATTATAAGAGCAAGGATAAACAAGTCCAAACAAGCGAAGTTGAGACCATCACCGTTACGGCCGACCCTTGGGTAGGCCTGAATAACGCATGCGTCTTCCTGATCCATCGGTTGGAGGACACAACCCCCTATATGGGGAAATGTTTTGTCATTTCCGGGACAAGGGTGAATCGTGCTCCCAAATCCATGCAGTGTCGGAAGATCACTTTGTATTCTTATATGAACCAGGCTCTAGTGATCCCTGAGCCTCCAACTTCTATCAGTTATTGCGATGTTCGGCTCATGGAAATGGCAATATGTCATACTTTTCTGTTTCGCTGGGCTGGAATAAGTCGTCTTCGGCCGACGCGCCACTACTTCTTTGATATTTTCAATAATTTCCCCTTGGTCCGGAGACCAGATGGGATCAGGTCGACATCCTTCATAGCTATGGTCTTGGCAGCACCGGAGTTCCCGATGCAATAACCACTGCCGCACAAGCTGGTAGCAGCCTCCCAACATGGTTTAGTAGCTCAGAAGTAGCTTCTCCCATGGAGGATCATTCCATAAGTGGGGAAGAGGATATAGAGGATGCTCCCCCTGCCTTTGAGAAAGGTATCTATACCATGGTCGATGAATTGGTATAGGTGAACCTTGGTAGCGAAGTAGATCTAAGACCAACTTTGATCAGTGCCGCGGTGTCCCTCGAGGAGCAGCAGCGGTATGTGGATTTCCCTAGACAGCACCATGATGTATTTGCCTAGGGTTATGATGAGATGCCTGGACTAGATCCTCAGGTATTCATCCACTTCCTTGGTCTTACGGCGAATCATTGCTGATTCAAGCAGCCTCCTAGAAAGATGCATCCTTCCCATGGTTCCATGGTTGAGGCTGAAGTTGACAAACTCATTAGAGCCAACTTCTTCAAGGAGGTCCAGTACCCTAAGTGGCTAGCCAACATTGTTCTAGTCAGGAAGAATAATAGACAGATCAGAGTCTATATCTACTTTCGCGATCTCAACTGCCATGGTTCAAAGGATGATTTTCCTCTTCCAGTGATAGAATTTTTGATCGACGCTACGTTTGGGTTCCATGCTCTCTCCTTCATGGATGGTTACACTGGGTATATTCAGGTTCGAATGGCCCCCAAGGATGATGAGTCTACAGGTTTTAGGGAACCCCATGGTACTTTATGTTACCAGGTTATGCCCTTCGTCCTAATGAATGTAGGCGCCACATATCAGCAAACCATGCATCGCATATTCAAGCCAATCCTCAGGATGTTGGTGGAGTGCTATTTATATGATTTGGTAGTCAAATCTCGCCAGTTCTAGGACCATCTCAAGGACCTTGAAAAATTGTTTGGTTTACTCCGTTCCTGCAACCTGAAGATGAATCCATTGAAGTGTTCCTTTGGGGTCACTTTCGGGAAGTTTCATGGCTTTGTTGTCTGATACCGAGGCATCGATATTAACCCATAGAAGATAAAATCCATCAACTAGATGCCTCCCCCAAGAAATATTTGGGAGCATTGAGGTCTCCAAGGCCACTTAGAAAACATACTCTAATTCATTACCAATATGGCTGTCAATTGTAAGCCCTTTTCTAATATCATGAATAAGGGTACCACTTATGAGTGGGATGAGGAGTTCCAGACTGACTATGAGGAAATCAAGCAGTATCTTCTCTAGCCTCCGGTCTTGATGTCGCCCGTCTCTGTGAAGCTCCTGGTCCTCTATGTCACCGCCCTGGAACAGTCCCTCAGCGCCCTTCTCACCCAAAAGAACAATGAGGGGATGGAGAACATCCTCTACTCTCTCATCCGCAAGATCCTCGATACGGAAACCAGATACTCTACCATAGAGAAGAGCTACCTTGCACTCATATTTGTTGTGCAGAAATTGCGACACTACCTGCAGCACCATGAGGTACAACTAGTCTCTCAGGTAGACCCGTTGAAGTATATTCTGAACCGCCCCATGTTTACTGGCTGACTAGCATGGTGGAAGGTGATCCTCCAACAGTTCGACATCAGGTTCGTTTCCCAGAAGTCTATCAAGGGGAAGGCATCGGCGGACTTTCTAGCCGTCCATCCAACCCCCGCAGACCAATCCCTGAACATGGATTTTCCAGATGAGGTAATCCTCTTGGTCGAGCAAGCCATCCCATGTTGGAAAATACACTTTGATGGTCCCTCCCAGAGCCTCACCGATATGAGGCTCAATGATTCTAGACTCAACAGAGTAGGTATGGGTGTTGTCTTTATCACCCCAGTGCAAGCCGTCTGTCCATACTCATTCCTGTTTTCATAAGGTTGCACTAACAACGAGTCAGAGTATCAGCCCCTCATTACTGGTCTCGAATTGGACCTTGAGATCAATGTTCCCCAATTTCATGAGAAAGGGGACTCCGAGCGAGTTTTTAAGCAGGTCAATGGTTACTATGTTGTCAGGAAGCCAGATCTCGTACCATTGTTAGAACACACTCTCCTGCTAATGGCCCAGTTCCCTTCTCGGCCAGAGGTTATCCATGTCCCTCGGTCATAGAATGGTCAAGTAGATGCTTTGGCCAGCCTGGCTGCATCACCTAGAGATCCCGAACAGGATGATCTATTTATCCACATGGCACACCGGGGAGTCATTACTCCCGTCACCGTAGAGGATGAAGGCGGCCCATAGGTAATCCATCTTACCATAGGTGCCTCTACGTTAGGACCCTCGGTTCATCCGGATGAGGTGATTGATGTAGTTTCTGATTAGAGTACACCCTTGGTTGAATACCTCCAACACGGTAATCTTCCGTCAGATCGGGCCGAGAGTGGGAGAGTCTGACACCGCGCACTACAGTTTACTCTCCATAGTGGTACCAGCCTTGAACAGATCATCTATAAATGCCAATTTGTTGGTAGTATTCTCTATTGCATTCAAAGGGTAGAGATTCCACAGGTCATGCAAGAGGTTAATTTCGGTTCCTATGGTGCCCATCAAGCTGGGCCAAAACTATCTCATCAGATCCGAAAGACTAGGGTAGTTTTGGCCCCCAATGATCCACGACTGCATCGAGTTATCCAAGAGGTTCTATGTGTGCCAAGTTCATGCTAACTTTCTTCATCGGTAACTGGAGCTTCTCCATACTACTAAGTACTCTTGGCCCTTTGTAGTCTGGGGGTTAGATGTCGCTGGACCATACCCACCGGCAATGGCTCGCCAATGTCGATTCATTCTGACCGCTACGGATTTCTTTTTCAAGTGGACAGAGGTGATTCCGCTCAAGGAAGTCAAGGCCCGTTCTATCATCGACTTTGTGAGTTCCAATATCATCTATCGATTTGGATTATCACACACTATCCTCACTGATAAAGGAACCAACTTCCGATCAGCCGAGCTGAAGAAGTTGTATGCCAAGTAAAACATTCACTCCTACCATACCTCCTACTATCACGCGCAATAAAATGACCAGATTGAGGCGTTCAATAAAACCCTCTCTAACATTATATAGAAAATGGTTGGTCAGAACAAGAAGAGTTGGTCAGATAAGCTCCCCAACGCCATCGGGGCTTATCGAAAGATGACTAATAATTCCACCCAGGTGACCCAATATTCCCTGGTGTATGGAATTGAGGCCATCATGCCCATCGATATTCAGTTTCCCTCATTGCGCACAGTGGTATATGACCAAAAAGCACCTTATAGAGTGGCTGAAATCTGTCTAACTGAATTTGAAGCACTGGATGAGAATAGGCTTCGTGCCTTGCACAACCTGGAAAGGAATTAGAGCAGGATGGCTCAAGCTTTCAACAAGAAGGTTCGCCTTCACTCTTTTCTACAGGGTGACTTGGTACTAGCCCTCAGGGCACCAATGATCCCCTGCAGGAAACCACCCATGTTGGGGCCAAAATGGGAAGGACCTTTCATTGTATATAAGGTTTATCCCAATGGTGCGTACTCCCTGGTGACCATGGATGGTGAGCGTATAACTCCTCCCACCAATGGAAAGTTCCTAAAGAAATACATTGCCTGATCATTTGGTCATGCACGACCTTAAACTGAATTTGGTCCTACATTTGGGACTATTGTCCCCCATTACCTTAAACTGGTCTGGGGTCCTCCATGACCTTAAACTGGATTACGGTCCTGCACGACCTCAAACTGTCAGTCTCGCATGACCCTAAACTGCACGTTCCCCACGCATGACGTTAAACTCTATGTCGTCCCGCATGACGTTAAACTGTATACCATCCTGCATGATGTTAAACTATATCTTCAAGAATTACGTGTGTCATGATTACCATTCTTCTGGGATACATAGGACCGCCTGAACATTCAGATTTTGGGTCCATCCCCATCTCTTAGAGATCTCCTGATCTACCGGTCACCTAGGCCCCTTTGCATGTTCCTCTCCACAAAGGGGATATATAGTTGTGGTACAATGTTATACCCTCCTTCACATTAGGTTTTTTGCATCATTCCCCCCTTCTCATGGGAATCCACCATCTCTTGGGCACTATCAAGTTGAGTCCCTCAACCCTTTACAGTGGTTCGCTAATGTGTTAAGAGTACTCTGGTCTAGGATCAGGTGTGTCAGATTCAACTTAGGAAAGTTACATCCACTTACCAATCATTTTTTCCCCTTCATTTGGGCCCTCGTTATCTTTCATACCCGAATGGACCCCCAAATACAGCATGGAAACCATGCCTAAGGGCTCTCCTACCGATACGGGCCAACGCCCCACGAGGGTTTAAGACAACAAATTGATACAAATCCCACTTTTTGAAGATGGTCAGTGGTTGATGCTCATTTGTTTATCCCCATTCCAAGCTAACGCGACAGGATTCTGTGTTGCGAATACGGTCAACAGTAATCCTCTGTCGTCACGCCAGCCCCTTTAGGCATTAAATGATGGTTGCATGATTCACATTATATTGCACCCCATCATGACCAGGTAGAATCTTGACACTCTTGGCACTATCCCTCAGTGCACCTTCGCATGTCGAGGGGGACAAAGCTGCAATACGGCATCCTTCGGGGCTCCCACAGTCCGAGCTCTAAGACCATAAACTAAGATCTTCATTAAGGGCTATGTGAGGCTCGATTTGAATCCCCATGGGATACGTGGGATCACCCGGACATCGTGCTTCTGTGTCCAGCTCAGTTGGGAGCTAGTTTCTCCTACCCCTCATCCTCTGACCCTCGCTGGCCTCTTAGCCAAAGGTGCCATTCTTAGAGGTGCGCATAGTGATGATCTGGACCTCAGCCACATACACATCAGGTGTGTTTTATCATGTCAAGATCATTCCTCCATGTCCAAGCCATATGACTTTATACTGTGTTGTTTGGTCCTACCACATGACCATAAACTCTGATAATATCGTCCCAGCCTCACGAAGAAAAACAGCACTGCATTGTGATGACCTCATCAAAGAGGACATCACGTTGGGTATCAGTAATTTACCATGACATTTGTCAATGCTTGTATATGGCTTGATTATTGTGGTAATTCCAGAAATTTCTACACTAGGTCGGTCTCTCCACAATAGAAAAACCATTCACCTTAATAGAAAAACAAGATACATCAAATGGCGCTTATTTTGGTGCGAGGGAAGACACGCACGCCCCTTTCATCTTTTGCACTAGTACCTTACCATGCCACTTTTCAAAAATACTTGTTTCTTGATTCTCATACTTATGAGATATGTAGGAACGCCCAGACATTTCATCTCAGGTCCAGTCCTAGGAATCAAAAATGCAATCCTTTTCCCCACCATCACCCTCTTGGCCTGACCCCCCCCCTGGGGAGTTGTGTAACTTCAGCGTTTCCCCTGAACAAGTTTAAGATGACCTATAATGACATTTGGAAGGGACCGTTTTCTCGCCAGAGAGGTCCTATATAAAAGTTGGGATAATCCATGATCAGATTAATGATCCCACCTAATGTTCTCCCACCACAGTGGCGTAATCTTGGGAGTGTTGGATTTTGTTATAACAAACCACCACTTCACTTTCCACGCTTTGTGTAACCCTTTATTCGGGTCCTCATCCTCTTTCAAATTTTAAGGGAACCCCTAATAGTATGGATGCTTGACCTATGGGTTTCCTGCTATCTTGGGGAAACATTTTCAAAGACTAATCATGTTTGAAGAGACCACCTAACAGTATGGATGCTCAACCTATGGTTTGCCTGCTATCCTAGGCCAACATTCCGGAAGACTGATCGGCGATATTTGAGTCAGGTCCTGTGTTGCGAACATGGTCAGCGGTCGACCCTCATTTATTGTCCCCATTTCTGGCTAATGCAATTGGGTTGTTGTGTTTTGAACACGGTCAAAAGTCCGCCTTTATTTCCACATGCCTTCTATAGTGTTTCGAATTTGGGTAACATGATTCACATTTTTCATTTCCCCTTTGTTCGGACTGATTCCAATGCCCCTGGTATTGCCCCGCTCGTGCGCTAGAGCACATTGAGAAGATGATACATCGATTGGTCTGAGTTCTTATCTCTTTGATCGGGCCTCACTTTCTCCTCAGAAATCTAGGTTTGAATTTCAAATGCCCAATGCTTGGTTGGTGCTCCCATGATCAAAAGAAGTGATCGTATGAGCCTCCCTTGCTTCCCACGGCCCACGTGAGCTTGGGGATGAATTTCTATTTATTTCAGGATTATGGTCGAGCATGTTAATCCAAAAGGAAAAGTATGTTAATCAAAGTGGAAATTAAATAAATTTTCTCATACATATAGTTCAAAAGAACAAGAATCAGTAAGGTGGGATAAGTTTATGGGTTCGGCCAGAATAGGGCCCCTAAGGGTCGACCTCTTGGATAGATCGCTCCAATGCCACCACCTTTTCGCTAGTGTCCTCAAAGACTGCCTCCCATCCCCTGAGGACCCTTTCATCATTGGCAGTTGTGTATCATAGCTCGCTGACCCTGGACCGTGCCCACACCTGTTCAGTCTGGAGCTAAATTGTCTGGCAACTTGCTTCCACGAGTTGTTCTTGGGTGTCTACCAGCTAGTCCCTCAGCTGCTCCACGAGCTCAGAACAGTTTTTGATGAATATCTTTTTTTATTTTGCCTCTTCCTCAAGGTTTTCGACCTCCTTATCCACCCTCAGAAGTTCCCGGGTACTCCCCCACTCCGCTCGACACTGGGTGATGTCGGCGCATCGGGTGCTCTCACGCATCTTCTCAGCCATGTAATCAAGGACCCTCAGGTAAAGGCATTGAGAATCTTCCCCTCCAGCACACAGGAAACGCAGAAAGGTATGGAGAGACCCCATCTGCTTCAGCCATTCCGCCTGGGGATGACTGAGAAAATGTCAGATGCACTTCCATCCCCTGTGTCATGTCATTCAGCTCTCCTCAGCCGCTTCGGATTCCGAATCATCAATTTCTTCCTGATCAGTGGGTCGATAGATAAGCAAGACAGCCAATAGGCCAGCGGGAGGGTCTTCCTCAGAGATTCCTCTCAGGGGAGTAGGCTCCTCCGCATCTGGTTGACCTTCCTCTCTCCCCTCGATCCTGGTGGAACCCTCGTCGACATCCGACCATGCCCCGACAATAGTTCCACTAGTGTCCGATGCTCCCTTCTCACCAATTACCAGGGTCAACTCAGTTTGGGAGGCATGTTCTGGATGGGGCGGCACATTTTCCATCTGCACGCTTGCAGATAGTCCGGGCTCAGAAGCCCGATGAGCCTACAATGCCATGATCATTGTACAGACAAGGAGCACCCAAATCAGTTGAGTCCTCTGATAGTGAGTACAGGTATTAAAGCAAGGAACTTACAAGAACCCAAGGAATCAACCTCTAGTGCACTGGCCACTACAAGAGATGTCGTGTCAGGGGATCCCTCAGAACTCGTCAATTCGATAATGGGCGTCGGTGCTCCGCCTAGCCCCGTTGGCGCTTCCTCCCCTCCTTCGGCTGGAGACGCTTGACCAGCGCCGAAGTTCTCTTGAGTAAGGTAAGGAAGTTGGGTTAAGGATTGAAAAGGAAAGAGAATACAGGAGAAGACAAGGGTCGAGGCATACCTCAGGCAGCTCGGTCACATCCATATCGGAGCCTACGATCTCGCCGCTCTCCCGGAGACACCCTTGGTGGGATTGCCCCTGATACCCTTCACCTTCAGGATCCTCTTCTCCTTCACCTTCACCTTCCCCCTCTCCTTATACCTCCTCTCTGGTTTCACCACCCTCAGACTCATTGTCGATGTCATCTTCCCCTGGAGGCATCCTTTCTGGATCATGCTCCTAGCCGAGTAGCACCATCACCAAGAGAGTTGGATCCCTACGCCAGCCCCTCTGACATGCGTACGTGTCCATGGCCGTCAGATATGCATGTCTTTGATGAAATTTCGCTCTGTCGGAAACCCGAACAAGCCCGACTTCTAGAAACTAGATCCTGTCTCGCACTATGTTCTACCAGAGGGCTTTGGTACTCACTGACTGCCGTAGGGTTAGCCAAGCCGACCACAGTGCAGAGAAGATGGCATCATGGGAAGGTTGGATCAGTTATCTTATTTTCTTCCCAAGATGCTCTCTGGTCACTACGTGGGACCCTCATCCTACAAGAAACGAGGGTGCGTCCACGTCATGTAATACCCCCGCTATTGAGGTCCTGGCCTGTTCGGGCCCCATTTCCTGAGGTGCTTCTGATCCTCCAAATATAGCAGTACCCTACCTACTCTCTCGCCAACAAGGTTCCACACTGGCGACTTTCAGCTACCGAACTCACTTCTGAAGAAGCCCATCAGGGTATGCTATGGTCCAATGTTCAGCATACATGGTTGAGAGGCCAGCGTAGACTCTAGTAGGAGGAAAGGTGATGATGTCACCAGAGCCGTAAGTTATGAACATCAGCCGTAGCTGACGAAGAACACAGGCATGCCTCTCCTCCAGGAAATTTGTGTATAATCTCTTTGGAATTCACAGGAGGCATCTGAACTGCCTGGCGAACCTGGATGGCACATAAGTCTCACAAAAGATCTTACCATCGATTCAGGCCACAAGCACCCCGCCTCTGATGCTCTGGAAGTACTCCTTATTCTCTAGTGAGCCTTTCCCATCATCTATCAGTTGACCAGTTGGGGTGGGGAATGGGCTGAAGGTGAAGTTGAGATGGTCGTAGGCCATTTCCCAGAGGACGGATGGCATTTGGGAAAGTATGTCCAACCCATTGAGCCGCAACCCATCCATGGAGGATCTAGAAGGGGCCACAGACTCTCCTAGGTGATCCCCCTCTTGAGATACAACCCATAATGGTTTACAACCAAGCCAGAATGAGGACCCCCAGGTTGAACCTCTTGTTGGAAGCCATGACGCTCACCATCACCAGGGTCGCTGGACGGACACCCATTCTTGCATCCCTCACCGGCAGGAGCAACCCTCTCAAGAATTTGGTGAGAAATCCAGCGTACCAAACGTTCGGGTCTCGGGCCTCATTTAATTTGTAGCCCCATGATTGGCATTTCCCCGCCTCCAGGATCCTCCGTATGATCCGTTCTTGCTCCTCTAAGCCACGGTTGGACACCATCTCCCCCACCCTGGCATCTTGGCCTCCGGATCATTTTCTAGGAACAGGCTGAACTAATCCTTGTAGGCGATGTCCTTCAGGAAGTCCTTGACCCCCAGCTTCTCCTCGTCCAACTCTAGTAGGTGCCACGCTAGTATGGGGGTTCGAGACCTGTCACACCAGATGTTCATCGGCGGGAGGAATTAATCATATTTATGGCCCTCAAATGGGATTCCCCTGATGCAGTTGATGTCCCAGAGACTGATGATGACTTCCCCATGGTGAAGATGGAATGTGTTTGTATCAGGGGACCACCGGGTGAACAACTCCAGCCCAAGCTCAAGCTGGCAGTGGAAGTGGAATTGTGATGTACATACCACCTCGAACAGACCAATATGTCACAACTCGGCCCCAGATTGGTCGCATGTATGGAGAACCCAGTACGCTCAGGCCCACTCGCTGGTGAAGTTGCCTCCGGACCGCAGATCCCAGTCCAGCATCCAACCTTCGGTCTCGTTAGTGACGCTATGACAGAAATTTCTTCCATAGAGGGTCAGGGAGCTCTCTGTAATAGGGTCACCCCAGCAGAGGTCCCGGTCCTGGGATTCAGGACATATATGTCCATGTGCCTAGTTTCTATGGCAGGGTGACCATTTTTGGTGATGTTTTACCAAGGAAGGTCATCTTCACTGGTCACCCATGACCATGGTGTGTCATCCTCGAAACCAGGTAGAGGGATCTCCTCCAGAATGCCGAAGTCACACAACGGTAGATTGTCAGATAAGGATTACTCTTATTAGGAAGGTTTCATCATGTTGAAAAGTTTTTGGTTATTGAAGACACCCATTTTTTCACCATAAACCTTCGGGTTCGCAACCATTTCAGCTTTGTGAGTAGCGAATTCCCCCTCATCAACCCGGTTTGTGGCCATCTTCTTCTAACGAAGTTTTTTAGTAACTGGTGAGAAATCTGGGAGGTTGGAGAAGAAAACTAGTGGATGTCGCAAAATATCAGGTTGTGGCGCGAAAAAACCCCAGGCTTGCGTGTAAAATTCCGCCAAATCTCGGTGGAATTACGTGCTGTCGAGGCGGTTTTTCCACACAGGAGCGGAAAAAATTTCACGTACAAGAGCCCAAATCTTTTCGCGAGAGAAATGTCATAAAAAGAATGGGACCCTCATTTTCTTATATAGGCAAAGCCTGGGTTCTACACCTGCGTGAAAAGAGGATTCCATGCCTAGCTGAGTTTTGTGCACCACTTCAAATTTTTGAGCGCAGGGGTCTACGAAGCCCTGCATTTCGTCTTTTCCCTCGGAATATGATCATTGTGACCCCTCACCGATCTATGTCCGAGGGGGGGAATTTTTAAATTCCGAAAAGTGCTGAGGTGGTGAAGAATGTTTTGAAACGACAAAGTGAAGTCATATTCAGACCAGGAGACCCGGTCTGGGTGGCCTGGAGGCACTGTGCGAAAAAAATGGTGGGGTGCGTGAAAAAATGTGTCCCGCACCGAAAGGGCCAGGATTCGCAAATAGTCCTCGGCGCCAACACGAAACAATTTCACTCCCACGCCCATGGGGTTGACATCTCAGGTCGCCACCTCTGTCGCACAATTATTTCACGCTGACCTGTATTTCGTGCCCCCGGTCGCATATAAATAGAAGGTCACCCCCTTCCTTTTTGGGTCTGAAGAATTTGAACCGACTATTGTGCGCATAATCTGAATTCCGTGCGTGCACAATATTTCCTTCAAGTATGGTTCGTTTCGTGCCAAGTCACCCCAGGGTCCGCCTTCGGGCGAGATCCCCTTTGGCTTAGACTGGATTCCAATCTCTTCGGGGTCTTCCCCTTGCACGGAAATCCTTCCATTGCACGAAGTTCGACCAATTATGTGTGAAGTCCTTCTTTTGCGCGCACCCCTGTCCTTGCACATGGCCTCTTCCACTTTCTCGCAATTAGTACTCCTTTTACGCAATCCTCTTAGTCCCGTGCAAAACCTATGCCCCCCCCCCCCCCCAATTACACGCAGGCATCACCGATTTCGTGCTAGCCTGGTTTTTTCGCACTGGGTCTCTTTATCTCACAAAAACCTCAAGGGTTGTGCGCAATTCTCTCAGGCCCTTCACCTCGGTGCTCCCCAGGCACCCCACTTGTGCGAACGCCCGATTTCCTTCTTCTGGGTTCCATTCATAGGTGTCTTGTGCACCCCGGGCATCTGCGTCATACATGGTTTTCCCGTTCCACCTTCTAGGCTTGTACGATGTAACTTTAAAGTCCCTTGGACAATTCTTCATGTTGTGTTGCTTCGCCTCATGCTTCTTCGCATCAGAACACTACCATTCTATTGATTCTTCGCATAGCCACTCTAATGTATACCCCTTGATGGATTGCTCTGCGACAACCCCTAACCATGACCTTGCCGATGCCTTCCCTTCTACAAGGGGCAGAGGGTAATAGTCATGTAAGTCCTAGGGGTGCATAGAAAACCCCACCTCGTCTGAGATGCAGGACGTTAAACATCCAAGCACCACATCCTCAGCACATGTCATTAAACTGTGATCCTTCCCCGTGCCTCGCACAAAGGGTCCCCCCACCATGGACATTCTCCATGCCCATTCGTCTCCACGGGTATGGGATCATCCTTCACAGGGGGTGATTTATTGGAGTGGTGTTTGTCCGCGGGGAAGGACAGAAGCCTTGGTGCAATCCCCTAACGATTCTTGCGGGAGGCAGCTCCCCTATTCCTCTTCACTCCCTCGGCGCCAAAGCCATCCAAGGGCGTGATGGGGAATGGTGCTCCTCCTTTCATCTTCGGTCACAAAGGCCATTATAAGGCGTAAAAGGGAACATCGCTCATCCTTTCATACATCCCAAATCCCTCTATCGCTGCTCTTTATCACCCGCGGGCCTCCATCATGAAGTAATTACCGACACCTTGGTCCGCTCACGCATAAGCCCCTCTTCATTTCCCACGGATGCACCCTTCATGACGTGATCATTAGGATTCTTCTATCTCTTGTTTCTCACACCGAGCATGACTCTTGTGAGCTTAGAGTGGGCACCGACCATGACACACCATGGGCGACCCAAGAGCGTAAGCCCCAAATTCCCTCATCCTACATGACATTAAATTGTATACCCAAACTACGTGGACTTTGATCCACGTCAAGGCATGGTATGTAGGAAGCCTTCACGAGGTTCAAGCCCCACCACCTTGGGCCGCCTCAAAGCATAAGCCCCAATCCATCCCGAACTATGCGGACTTTGATTCCCCACCACGGGGATACGTAGGAGGCATCCACAAGGTTCAAGCCCAACACCCATGTCTCTCCCTGACCTCTCCCTCGAGCACACGCGCCTCGGGAAGCTCATTCCCCAACCCGGAGGTTCCACTTCCTCTGGGTACTATCCATGTGTCCATTCTCACAGGTCGCCTCCTCAGGTGTCCCATCATTCAACTGAACTACACAGACCTTGATTCCCATCCACGGGGATACGTAAGAAGTCTCTTCGAGGCTCAAGCCTGAAACCATCATCCATCCTGATTCTCACCCGGGCCACCACATCCTGGTGGGGTCAATCCACTTCATTCTCCATTCCCCTCCATAACATTTGGGAAGCCACCCACGTGTTGGCCTCAATATTGGTGTTCCCTACAGGGGGTCCCTCAATATGATCCACTCTAACCGGTGTTCCAATCAATCTGATCCATCTCCACTGGACGTTAAACTTGCGGCATACCCAGTGTTAAACATGGGAAGATGAGGAAAACCTCAGATACATACCAATGGAATACCATTCCCTGCATTCGATGTGGGATGCCTCAGGCTTTTGTGCCCTCGAGAATCCCTATGATAAGGGACATAAGACAGACATGCCAAATTCCCCAAGTTCAAGACATTCCAGGGATTCCCCAATGTGACTACTCTCCTAACCGAAGGTTGCTGCCCTAACCGGACCCCTTAGAAGTTCCTGACAGAAGCGGTGTAATTAACTGGTGTCCATGAAGATATGGTGTCGGGAAGAGCTTCAAGAACTACGTCTTAAATCTATGAGGGAGACCCGGACTAGGTGATGAGCTCCGAGGTGGAATCTACGGATGGAAGAATCGACATCCCATCATCCCATTTCGATCAAGGAGTATACGTTCTTGAATAAGGAGCATATGTCGCCTGCCTTTGGAATGCGGGAATGTGGGGTAACAGCAGCGCGTACTCTGTGTGACGGATGTGTGCGCCCTGGAAAAAGCGTCGGAAACACACGCATAATTATGTCATTTTCTATCCTTAGTCTAATGATATGATCTTTGTAAGGGAATATGTCTCAATATCCTTTTAATAAGTCATATCTTGATATTTGGCGCCATTAATATCCTATAAGGTGTACATATAACCATTTTATCCTTTTATATCATGAATTTCTATATTCCCTTAATATATAAAGTTTCATTTTATTTTATTCTTAAATTAATTTTATTCATGTGTTTCACAAGTTTTACGAGATTCTGTAACTGAAACATCATTTTAAATGTTTTAAATATTTAATCTTCTAAATATTTCCCACTAATGTCCATTTTTCATAATGGTTTTAAGGATTTATTTATATAGTCATTAATTTTTTAAAATTTTAATTTCTTTTAATGTTTCAAATTGGTATGGGACACTTTGATTCAAAAATATCTTTATTAAATGTTTTTTATGTTTTTGTAAATGGATTGAATATTTAAATATATTGAATTCATTTCTTCTGATTTATGATTGAAATATTGATAATTTCAATATTTTATGGGTTATGATTATTTAATGGTACTTGTAAAATTGATGGGTGGTTATGTGATAAACCAAATACGGGTTGTTCAATGATAAACTTTGGTCGGATGAGCTCGACATTGATCTCTAATGCATTGGGTAACAAGAAGGAGGAAAATGTTAATGTTTCCCCTATGAGATTTAGAGAATATACTATGATGGTTATTCAAAATGTTACTCTCTATGTAGCTGTGAAAGCTATAATTTATGTATGTTATGGATTCCACAAGTTACCTTTAGGATTTATGATTTCTATATGTTATTTATAAATCTTATGAATTCATGAGGTATGTTAAAGAGCATATGTTATATGAGTGAAAAGTATGATTTCATTGATTTGTATGAATTTATGGACTAATGTTTTCTTTCTTTATTTTATAACCCTAATGGAGTTTTTTATGCTCATCCTAAGGTTTTGAAATTTTTTAAACAGGTTATAAGTATGGGTAAGAGAATGGAAGAATTCATGAAGAATCATATCTAGAAAATAATTCTTGTCTTATGTAAGGAGTTTTATTGTTTTCAAAAAAAATGGGTAGAGTAGGAGTGTCTACTTTGTAATATTTGAGATTTAATGTAATAGTTATGACCTAATTCTCTAAAACTCTAAACCTGAAAAGATCCTCAATGTTGAATTCTTGATAGAACTCTAGATTATATAATGTTTAAGGTTTAGGCCTTATAGTTAAAGCTGAATGTGATGGTCAATTTCTTGATGATTAGCCAAATGGGATGATAACTGGATTGAAGGGTGTTTTGATCATTCCTAGTTGTTTTTCAAATAACATTATTAACAATTTTTACCTTAACCGACTCTAAAACTCACCAAATATGAGAAGTAAATAGTTCACTAAGTGTTTGGGTAATAGATACCATGGAGGAATGTGGATACAATTTCCTTTGTGTCAAGAATGTAGAGAGAATCACCTATGTGATTGTCTTAGGGGAACAAGAATATGTTTTGATTATGGAAAAGAATGAAACAAGTCAAGTAAATACAAGGTAAAAATTAAGGGTTTGGTTAATGTAATGAATGGGAATATTTTTCTCCCTAAGAAATCATCAATGTTTAAATTATCTTAGTGTGGAATGAATTTTTATTATACAAAACAATGACCCAAGTGCAAAGATCATGAAGAGAATCAAAAAAGTGGTATGAGTAATGGTTATATTTCCAATGATGATGCTATTATAGATGAAATGTGAAAGGAAAGAGGTATTAAATAACAGGATGAGGTATCCCTATTAATGGATCAATGATAAATTAGAATAATCAAAGTATTTATTTATTTGGATTGAATAACTATGTAATATGAATGGTGAAATATTTAGGTTTTTTCAATCTATTTTTTAGTAAGGATTTACAAGTATATGTTGATTGGATTTGATGGACTAGAAAATTGATTTAATTGAAATATGGTATTCATTGGAGACACATGATTTAGGGAATTATAACACTTATATTTTCCTTATGTTAGGATTATTATTCTTAGCTAAAAATATGTTCAATATGAAAAATTAAATTGGTGATAAAGATATATGGAAGACCTATCATTGTATCTATAGATATCATGATATATTGTGGCTTTACGAAGGAAAAATTCAAATTATTATCCAGGAATAAGATATTAAGTTGATGTTAATTAAGGCATAAAAAGGGTATGCTTTTCTGAAATCTTGTAATTATATAGGTTCATGATAATTCATAAACTTTAGGGGAAGGGGGATTAAAAGAAAATATTATCAATTTATCTTCATGTTTTATCATATCAATGACCTTTTTCAAGCCATAATGGGTTATTGATTTGTGGTCATGATCTTCATTGTAACCAAAATCTCTATCACTCTCCTTTGGAACATAATAGATAGATTTATCTTCCCTTTCTATGTTTTCATTTATCACATATTCTCTCCCATGCGGAAACCTAGTTATGAGTTACCTTTGGTAACCATCATGTTTCCGATATTATGTTTTTAAAGGAAGTTTTAGTATTAATTTTATAATTTAGGTTTCTATGAAAGGAACTTTCATGTATTAATCCCTTAATAACACAGACAAATTTTTAAGGAAAAATCATTTTACGGGTGGTAGAATGTAACAACAAATGGTTTTTTGAATTTTTTTGAATTAATATAATCTTTCTCATATTTAACATTTCTCTCAACACTAAATATATATTTATTAATATAAAATCACTATGTTTTGATTGTGTTACATACAACACCATGTTAATCATGTACTACCTGAAATACTTATATTTGTTTTTATTACATGCAACACTATTTTTGGCTTCTATTAAACACAATAAGGGGTTTTTTAACATGGAAGGCCTATTTTTTACTAAACTAAAATATACTTTTTATATGACTATTAACAATTATTATAGCTACCACCTTGTTTTTGAAATAGATATTATGAATAAAATTAATTTAATTGTGAATGTATTATTTCAATATTTGTATAAAATAATTCCTTTAGTTATCAATTATTATAAGTGAATGTAATAACTATTTAAAAAAATAAATTACTTTTCTAAGAAAACAATTTTTCTATGTAGAGGAAAACTTTTATGTCAATAAATTAAAAAACACTTTTGATTGATGCTCTAAATAAAATTTTTATATTATATGTTAAATCTAAAAAAATTATCCTCATCTAATATAATTGATAGTTATAAGATAATAGTAAATCCAATTTTATGAATAAAAATATTTATCTTTTGAAAAATGAATTTTATTTCCTTTTAAAGGAGAACCTATTTTAAATGTATGTTTTGATATTTTTATAATATTAATTTTATAAAATAAACTTAATTTTTTGGAATTATAATATCTAAATTTACTTTGGGTGAATTATTTATAATTTTCTAAGAATTCTTTTTGATTAATAGTTAAAAACACAAGATTTTTATTCAATCTATTATTTAATTTAAAAAATTTATATATTTAAATATTGATTTAAATTGTTTTTAAAGTATAATTAGATACATTATACATCAATTAATCCTATTTCTGTCATTTTAATCTATTTTAGAAGGAAATTGGATATCAAAATATTTCAAAATTTTGAACATTTTTACAATAAAAACCTGTTTCGTCGTCCCATCTGCAGGACTATATTTAAATTAATCTTTCCCAAAAATGTTATTTTATTTTGGAAAAATAGTTTATAAATTTTTAATCATAATAATTTATAATTTATAATAATGTAATCTTAGTTTTGAACCAAAAATATTAACGAAAGTGATTAAAATTAATTAAAGTGATTACGAGAAAAAATAGTTTAAAAAAAACCTTAAACTTAAGCAACAAAATGACATATAAACTAGTGAAAAATCCAATTTATGGAAATATTTCAACTCAATTCTCCCTTTTATATAATTTGGAAAATTATTGGAGCCACATGACATGGTAAAAATTTGGATTAATTCCCTTTTAAAAAAATTACAATATATCACTCCTCCTCCACTAGAAAAAGGCACTCACCCTCCAACTTATTCACACTAGTAAAGACCATTTTATTTCATAAAATATACTAAAAATGAACACCAAAAATACCTCCCTTTATCCTATTAGCCTCTATTTTTTTATAAATCCATCCAAGGAATCCATTCATGTAAACTAGAAGGAGTTACCCAATGAATAGGTAACATCCTTACTCAAGATCCTTTGTTTTATTTTCATTCTCCACCCCACTAAAATATGTTTATTACATGCTTATATAATGAACTTACTATAATAATTATATGGAGATGTTTTAATTTTATGTGTTAAATCTACACTAACTCACACTTCCAACTGATGGGTAATGAACTTACTATTTTTGTGTATGGTGAACTACCGCCTCATAGAAAGATGTTGTTCATTTTTACTTTACCGACTATCATACATGAGAATTATGAAGTAAAATATAATTTTATTCTATATATATATATATATATGATATTAATGATTTATTTATGATAATTTATTTATTATATAAAACATACCTTCTTTCTTTCAATTTTTTGTAAATATGATATCTTAGTTTGTCGATGTGTAGACTACCGCCTCCTCAAAGCGATGTGATTCATTCACACATAACATTGAATGTATTAAGGATGAGTGTAGTGAGATTATATTATATATAATAAATATTAATTATTATATAATATTTTGAATAAATATATGCATATATATATATATATATCATTTAATTTCTTTCTTTCAAAATGATAATAAAATAGAAACAGTGTTCATGCGTACGTACAAGTTACCGTCTATATAAATGGTGTATTACATTTCATATTTCTATATTTTATAGATTATTATAAATATTTATATACTAAATATATGTATTATATTTATATCAATTTTTATATTCATTAAATAAGTAAATCATGGTCTAAGAAAGAGAATAAAGTATAACAAGTCGAAACATATATGAAAAACAAAGAGGATATTGCCCAAAATGTACCTTTAATATGAAATTTTTAATAAACAGGTAATATAATTTCATAAAAAAGAATTATTTTGTATGATATATAAGATTATTTTTATGTTTAATATTTTTAATAAACTTATATTTCTTATACAAGGGTTTTGAACGTGTGAGAAGAAAGTCAAGACTTTAGGTAATGGTTTTCTCGTCTCACATTTATTTATGTGACACTTATGTTTTATTCACCACTTATTTTTGTTGTGTAGTGTATGTACATACCAATAATTTATTCTATTATCCTTATAATTAAACGTATGGTTATTTTCAAATCCTTTTTATCTTATTTATTTCATTTGTTTCATAGTTCAAAAGTTACCAAATCAGTAATGCAATTTTGCCTCATTTTTCCTTCTTTGACACACATGTCATGTTATAAACCTATAGTATCCTATTAGGTGTATATACTATATTTTGCATGTTATATAATCAATATACTTTTTTCATGATATTTTATTCTTCATTTAATTTTATTCTTTAAATTTTATTATGATTATATGTTTCTAAAGTTGAAATAGTTTATAGTTATAATCTCAATGTTTATCTACATTGCTAATGATTATGTTTCCATTAATTAAATATCATGATACCTCTCTCAATAACTCTCATGAATTTTCTTACCCTCTATTTATTCATTTAATATATAATTAATTGTAATATTTTGAAACTCTTTTGGGGTTAAGATAATTATGAAATTGTTTTATGAAAATTAGGCTATATTTATTCTTTCAGACAAAAATTTATATTCTTTAAAAACCATGATTTCTAAAAATGATTTATATTTTTTAAAAATTATAATATTATTTTTAAATGGAATTTTCTCCCATTTATTTCTTTTTTAAAAAACTGCTTTGAAAGGAATCTTCTTTTCATTTTCTAGTCAATCAACTTTTCTATACTTTTATGGTGAAAAATGATTGTTTGACATGTATACACTTATCCACCATCACGACTATAATTTCCATGAAGCATAATTCGTATGTATAAAATATTATTTTTAAATAAATTTTTTTCCTAATATTATTGAAATTTTTTTCTTTTAAATTGTATTTCAAAGAAATGTTTTTAAAAAAAAATTGCAATGTTTAAAAATTCGTCTCAAATTTATTCAAGCTTATTTTTTAAGTTTTAAATGGAAAAGGTTTTAAATATATTTCAATATTATTTTCTAATATTTCAAGGTAAAATCTTTTCAAAATATTTCTTAGATTATTTTATATGTTTTCAAGGGGAAAAGTTTCATAAAAAATTATAGACAACTTTATAAGTTTTCATGTTTATTTTAAAAGAAAATGGTTTTCAACATGTTTTAGGTTTTAAAATTTTTTTCTAAAATAATAAAGGATATTTACCTCATGAAATGTTTTAAAAATATATTTCAAAATTATTTTTCATATAATATTACTTGTTTTAGTGTTACTCATTCATTGCTTGGAAAATGATGTAAAGGTTCCATTCTTATTCTTTCTTTGAATGGTTTTTGTTTAGATGGAATGATGTTTAGGCAACCTATTTCTCTTTAATGTTTATATGTTAATGAAACCTATTAATATTTCATGGGTTATATTATTATGAAGCCAAATTCTTTTCACATTATATAAATTGATGAAATGATTATGAAACATTTCTCTTTTCTACAGGTTATAATATGATTACATGTTTATGATTCCCATTTAATTCCATGGGTTATGATATGATTGTTTAAAATATTATAGAACAATTATGTATGATTTAATTATGAGATGAGTGGGACCTATATATACTTCTAATGCATTGGGTAAAGATTTAAATCTCATGAGATCGAAAATGATGGAATATGAAATGAACTCCGTTCAGTAAAGGACTTTGTCTGCTAAGATGGTCTTGGAAGTGAACCTTGATAACTGAGTTGGTTGTGAGAGTATACCATGACTACCAATATGGTATGGGGGGTGAACCTGTACTACTAATATGGCCTTGTTATGGATTCCTTAACTACTATGGAAATCATTTTATATTATTAAGTTTCTTCCACAAATTATATGTCTTATTCATATGTTATTATTTCATGGATTATACTCTTGATTATCTTACAATTAATGTATTATGAACAAAAAATAATTATTCCATGACTCATTTATATGATCTTTTATATGCATGGTGTGATCTTAAAAAGTTATTATCATTTTCTCATACCCTTATTCTCATGTTATGCATATTTATCTGCTTTTCTTAATCTTACTGATCATCTGAGCTCACCCATTTCTTTTGTTTCCAATCCTAAGGATATTAAATAGTTTTTTAGTAGAAGTACTTATGGGGAAGAAAATTTTGGGAAAATGTTAATATATTTCACCATTTTTAGAATATTTTTTCCAAATAATACAGTCACTAAATTATTATGGTCTTTGGGCTTGCATTTTTGTAATGTGTTGAATATTCAACTTAAATGATGTAATATACAACTATGTTAATACTAGGTCTCTATACTAATGGTTCTCTAATTAGGGACAAATTAAACCACTAACTAACCATATAGTTGTAAATTTCCCTTCAACCATCATTTTCTTTCGAAATCATACTCAATATTAGTTTAACAATCATCAAATATACTAGCTTCTTCCTGATAAGATTTCCATGGTAATGTTATGCTTCATCTTTCAATAGAGTTATCTCCCCTTAACATCATTACTTCCAGTGACATGATATTTCAACCTATGGATAAATAATCTATAACTTCTACAATTTCATGTTCGTTTAAAAGTACTACCATCTTGTGGTGACATATTATCTAATGTATCTCGATTAAATTCTTCATTAGGCTTACTTAAAGAACACCATTATCTGACATAAACCAACAAATTCCTAAATCTCATTTTACATATTCATTGAATTTTACACCATAAAATTAAAATAAATAAAACACTTTACATTCACAACCCCTTGGGTACTTCAATATCCACCTTTGGATTCATTTTCAATTCAAAATTTATGCTAAATTTAGTGATGTCTTCTAATGTTTATTGATAATAAATTAAAATATTTCACTTTTTGAGGTACTTTTTTATTTTATTATTCACCACTTATCTTCTATTAAACATAATGTATAATTAAAATTCATGGTTAGAAGGATGGATAACGTTTTTTAAAGTAGTAATCCCAAAATCAAAAAAAAACTCTATATTAATTTGGGATAGGACCATAGAAGAAAAAAATAATAATTATCCTAGAAATTTAATATTCTGATTGTAATTTCACCATGTGATGCCATTTTAAAAACTCTTATTTTAGGGTTTTTTCAAAAAAAAATGGTTAATCATAATATCCTACAACCATGTCAATAAATTTATTAAAAACATCAAACTTAAAAGAATGTTAATCTTCTTTTACAACACACTTACATTTATCATCGTAAGTAAAAGTTATCCCCGATGTAATAGAATTGATTGTGATATAGTGATATAAGAATATATTAATTTACCTAAATATTCATAGAAACTTCAATCTCTATGATTTTCATTTTAGGAATATCATCATCACCTAGATCATTTACTTTTGGGTACTTCAATATTCAATCTACTGGAGTATTACCATATGGTCACTCAATTATTTGGTTGCCAAGAATTTATATCATGTATTTCAGAACATCAATTATATAAAACCACTAGAACTATATTCACCCATTCATCATGGATGATGTTTTTAAATTCTATAGTTAGTGAATCATAAACTAGGATTGATGTAGAGTACTTCATGATGGGTATCTTTTATAATGTTAGTATAAATTTAAAACAATCATTAATTCTGGTATCCCTATGTATTACATCACTATAAATTCTCTATCTAATGAAACTTTTCCAAAATTATGATTTAATACGGTGTGTCTCTCTTTACTCATTAGTTATAGAAAATGGGTTGAGAATTTTTTTCTTAATCAAGAAACTCCATCAATTTCAACTTCCCTCTTCTTCATGCTATCACTATTGATTTTCAAATAACTAATCTTCTAATCCATCATGGATTTATTCTAATTTTCATCACATATACCTTTTTTTATATCCTTCTTCTTAATTATATATATAAATATACATTCTCTTTTTTGTTCCTTTTCTAAAATTATTATTTATATTTCCAATTGTTCACACCAAAAAAAGCATGAATTACTTGAGAACATGTTTGAAACCATTATTTTCTAAGGTACCCTAGAATATTTTAAATCATGTTTATTTTTATTAAATAATGTTTTCTTATCTGGGTAGTACTACCATACATTTTTATGGATTGAAAAAAACTAATTCTCCCACATTCTTAATTTCCAATGAGTTTCCCTTCTATGGTGTCTTCTAATAAAATTCAATTTCCTTATCAGATATGTCTTCCACTAAAACAATCTATTTATTTATTTCATGTATTGATCTTAAATATAAATCAAGATTTATTCAACTATATTTTACATTCACAGATTATGTTAAATTTTCCATGAAGCTTCTTTCCTTCCATAAATGAAGAATATTTTCATTGAAATTAAATCTTCCACTGCACTATTCTTGAGTGCACTTGGCCTTGTAACATTCATATTGTTAAATATAAAGATTGATGTATTTTAAATTTTTATTTCAATTTTCCATTACCTTTTTGGCCTTTATATATTAGATTTAACTTTTTTTCATATTAGATTTAAACCGCCTTTAACACCCCATGATTTTACCCGATATAATTTCCCATTAAATAAACGCCATGTCTGATAGGTTCGTACAAATGCAACACTAAATTTAAATTAATTTTTAAATATTAACTTTTTATAATTAATAAAATTTAATAATAAAAAATTCCACTAGTAAACAAAAATATTGAAATCAATTTTTAATGCAAAAAAAGAAAGATTAAGAACACTTATCGTTTTAAAAGGGCTTTTTAAAAAAATCTTTCCTTTATATATATATTTTACAATTAAGATATATTAATAAAATATAGATTTTTAATTTCCATAAATTTAATTTGTTTTACATATAAAAATAGTATTATCTTATAATATATTTTTTTTTATTTTTTTGAAATAATTTAATTTTTTTAAATAGTGAAAATAACAGTTTTACCCATAATAGTGAATTTTTTACCGTGTTATTTTATAAGAAAAAAATATCCATTTATAAAAAAACGTTAATTAATCAAATAATTATTTAAGGGTTAAAAACTATTAATTTTCTAAATCAATTTTTAAATTTATAAAACCAAATATATTATTTTATAAACATAAGTAGTATTTTTCAACAAAAGAAGCAATTTTTCATATTTATTTTAATTAAATATTGTTTATGTAATAATCAATTTGGGATTTATTTAAAATAAAAATAAAATTTACTTGAATTATAATAATCAATATTATATCATTATAATAAATAAATGGATAATTTTTCCATCCACATAAATTGTTTACCATAAAAAACATTTTTAAAAAAAAATTTGTTTTTATGTGTTGCATGGGATAATGTTAAAATTAAATTTTCCTACACATAAAAATTTTATATCATAAAATAGATTTCTTGTGTTGAATAATTAAGTTGAAATTTTGTGTCTATTTAAATTTTATTTAAAAATAAATTACATGGGCAAAAACTAGTTACCGCCTTGTAATCGAAGACAGTTAATGTAATAAACACAGGTTAAAGGGATTGAAACATGATAAATATATATTTTCAAATTATTTTTTGACATTTTATCAATATTATTTCATACTCCATTCCATTATTTCCCAATGTTGGATCCACTTTACAGGGGGAAAATGTTCCCACATATTATTAAGTTGTAATATTCAATAAAATTTCATTCTCACAAACTATGAAAGGTGAATCTCACCACCTCTTAGAGAAAAATAAAAAGTTAGGTTTCCACCTAAAAAATATAACCATTATACTTAATTTATAAACAAATTATTTTCTATTAGGACTTTATCCAAAATATATTGTCTTTAAATATCCATATACAATGAGTCTTTTAAGGGAAAGTATAATTTTTAATTGTGAGTACTTTATTTTCCAAAAAATTATTTCATTTATTTCTTACCTTAAGAATAAATTTTTTTAATTCATATATAATAAAAACAGTATTATTTTCATTTTTAATTTTTTTTAATCTAATAGAATAGCTATTAAGCACCTTTCCCCTTTTCTATTAAGAAAAATAAAGGTATCATTTCTGTGTTGTGAAGACTGCCCCCTCCACAATGTAACATATATCATTTTTTAACTAGTTTGATTATTATTAACTAAACCACATTCAAATAAAATTAATCACATTAAAAATATCCAAATGATACAATTATGATTTTTTATTAATTGTTTTATAAAAAAATAAACAACTTCTATTTTCATAATCATCCATTAATTATAGAAATTTCATGTTTGGATTAGTCTAACCACCTTCTATAATAATGTTATATAATAATATCATGGATTACTATGAGAACATAATTAAAAATTAAATATGACTTAAATAAGTATGTCATTATTTTATTTTTGTTTTTAAATGGTAAAATTAATATAAAACTATTTATTAATATACCATCATGGATTTGTTATACACTATCCTAAAATATCAATTCTAATTCCTTATCTTATTTACGAATGATGAACATTGGGAGAAGAGTGAATATCAACAATTATATTATGAAAATAATTCAAAATGATTAAGATTACTTACACCTGATATTTAAAATGGATAATAACTACTTAATATTCATGTAGATAATAATTATTAATGATATTTATAAAAGGATGATGATATTTATATGGTCATATAATATGTTATTATGATTTTTAAGTTTATTATATATGTGGTAAGAGAGCATTTGAGTATGTGGGAAAAGAATGTAAGGTTTTTTCATTACACAAATTCCTTTAATGATTCATAATGATTATTTTTTCACTATAGTTTTATAAGATGGATTTATTTTATTCATTGATGATACTAGAATTCCACTTCCTTCAATAGGAAGTGGAATTCATAATTCAAATCTTTAACTTAATGTATTTCTTTCTCAAAAGTATATCATTGTTACGAATGATTTCCTTCTTCTTAAATGTTGGATTCTCCTCCTTTTCCATATTTCCCATTTTCACCAATTTTATAATTTTTATTTTGAATCCCAACTATATGTAAGCTTGGGTGAACCCAATAAATTTATTATCCTATTTTAAATTGAATGTTTTGGTTATTACTTTTGAGATGTGGGTTTTAAATGGATTTTCAATCCTTTCAAAATAATTTTTTTCCTTCCACTCATAATTACTTTTTATAACATTCATATATTTTCAAGGATATTTTATTGAAGAATATTCTTAATGAAACATTTTAAAAAAAATTATTTACCTTTTCAAAAATGGATTTTGAATGAGTTCAAAAAAATATTCTCTTATGAAAATTTTCAAAACAATTTCTTAGAAAACATTTATTTTATGATTCCATTATAATATATTAAATTAATAGGATTTTATTCCTTGAATTTGTTTATTGAATTTCCATCTGAATGGTTTTGTGAAATTATTTTTTGGGGAATTAAAATTATTGTATAAATCACTTACATTATTGAGGTCAATTTCGTAGTTACCATTTGGAACTTCTATTAAACAAATTTTCTCATGGGTTATTTATATAATAATGATGAATGGTTTTCATTTAAATTTTCCATGAAACCGACTATATTTCTATAGGTTATTTATGATGTGGTAGATGAATTATTTTAAAATGGTACTCATAAGTATGGAAGAATGATGGGTGAGGTCCTATATATCCCCAAAATGTAATGGTTAATGTTTTACCTCTTGAGTAATTTGGCATGATCTATCTTAGATATAATCAAAAAACAAATAGTGAGCCTTCTTGGTTATTTTCACAAATGAAAGGGTGATATTTCTGTAATATTCTCATAAACTAAAGTTTGGTCCTTATTGTATATTATCATAGTATGATGACACCCCATGATTATGTTTATTTTAAATATCATTTCTACGTTTTTCTCAATGTTGTGTCACATTTCCATGACATATTTCTATGATAATTTTTAATGGATTAGGTTTATTATCTCATAGTTATTGAATATTTTTTTATGGTACATGGTTACTTTTATTGTTTTTTATATCACGTCTCATGGAAAAATCTCATGTTCTTATGTCATTTTAATAAAAAAAATCCCTTTATAATGTTTTATCATAATTTTTGTGATCAAACAATTAATAATTCATGATTTGATTTCCCTTACTGAGTGTTTGAGATCACCCATTTTTTATGATTCCATTACCCATGTTTTGAATAATATTAAAGATTATGATATGTATAGAATGGGTTTTGGGTAGCTCAATATGGTGGAATGTTCACAAGTGTTATAGAATAATCTACTTATGTAGCTAGTCTAAACTGATACTAAATCATCTATTATTGGTATTTTCAGATTATTTTGTGATATAGAATTTCTATCTCATTAAAATAATATAAAATAAATATGTGTTTAGTTTCAGTTTTTATAGTTTGTATGAGGGAAATATTTTGTTATTTTTTAGGATTATTTTAGTTATTTTGAAGATAAACAATCGATAGGATTAGTGAAAACCCTATGGGTATGTCTAATGTATAAGTATATGTATAGTAAAATTCCCTAAATATTTTAAAAGAAGATATTGTGTGATTGTACATATAATTACATCCTGGTCTGAATACTACTAGGGTATGAAGGCCCTGGTATAGATTTATCTAAGGGTAATATCCCTGAAAAGTGTGGATTGACTATTAACTAGACCATCCCCTGGTGAATAAAAAGGTATTCAAATTATCCAGCTCATTTGAAACTCTTGGGGTATATAATTTTGGAATTCACTTTGTCTATATTAACTATTTTGAATGATTATATTTTATATTTTTAGTATGGTTTGAGGATGTAATATGAAATAAAAAATGAAAAACTTGGATTGAAACATAAAAATTTGTGTCGTTTATGATTTATTCATTTAATGATTAAAATTTTCCCTTTTAATACTGAGTATTATTATAATTAAATTTTCTTTATTCAAGAAATGGTTAGAGAAAAGATAAACCAAGTGAACAGTATGTGTAATGGGAAATGAAATGACTATACCAATGAGAAAACAAATAGGATTGGAGAAGGAGTATAAAATCATGTAAAAAATCTCACTCAAATATCCTAATTTATGAATAATAATGTAAGCTATGTTTGTCTCTATAATTATAAATATAAAGAGCATATTACAATTTATTCTTTCATGTGACAATGCCCACCCTCCCCCCCATATTGGCTCTTTCTAATATAATTATTATTGATAAATATATATATATTATAGAAAATATTTTTTTATCCAATTCTTATAACATGATAATGTTTTGATTTCTATTTATAGTTTTTGAAGGTAAGGATGGCCAATGGTAGACTCTAATTTAGAATAAAATAGAAAAGGAGGACATTGAATTGATAAAATGGGGGGAGTTTAATAAATTTCTTTTCTCAAATTATTTTCATTTTACTCTTAACATGAATATAGAGATGTAGTTATTGATTTGAAACAAAATATTGATAAAAAAAATTATAACATACAATGAACAATTCATGAGGATATCATGGTGGTAATGTATATTTGTCTATATTCCTAAGAGAAAAATTGATCCTTTTTTAGTGTATTAAAGAGAATTTTCTAAATAGAATTATCCATAAGACACTTTTGAAGTTACCATGAGATTGTTAAATGTGTATTAAAAGTGGAGAGATAAACAATACACTAACATAATTATGGAGAGATGAAAATGAGATTAGAGTATCACGGAAGCTCCCGTGATAATTCACTTAGGATAAATAAGTTCCAACTTTCAAAATGTAAAAATTATGGGAGGAAGCACCTAGGTAAATGAATCCATGGAAAAAGTGTTTCATGTTTGAAAATAATGTCCATAAAGTTAATGATTGTTTTAAGGGTTTTAATATTACAATATATGAGATAGAGAAAGTGGTATCCCAACTAATGCAATGTATATTCATCAATTCTTCATGTATATTTTGTTTTGTAATTATGAAAATCAATGACTTAATCTATGAGATAATGAAGTGAGTAGATTGCAGAAACCTCATAATTTAAGGGAGTATAGAAGGGTGTATGTAATCACTACTACATGTGTGTATCATGATAATTAAACGATGTAGTGTATCATTATCCATATTAGAGCTATGATTTTTATAGTTGACTCTTCTTTATCACATTACACTATATCAAGCATGTTTTCTAGGAATATTGATTCACTAGCTCATGAATTGGATATTGAACTATCTATGAAAACTATTGATGGAACAATGATCGTATCTAATATTTATATATATAATCTCTAATTAAAATTTCTAGAAATATAATTACAATGAATCGAATTATTCATCCTATTATTTAATTTTATATAATATTATGTGTTGATTCACTTTCCCTATATAAAGCACATAAGAATTTTTAGAATAATGAAATCACATTTCATATACCCAATCATTCTATTTTCAAATATCATCATATGGATGGACATGAACACACAATGGAAGAAAATTCTATAATATGGTTAATGACCCTAGACAATTAGGGACTCTTGAATCAAATTTTTAGAGAAGAAGTAATCATGGGTAATATTCCTATTATACTAGAGTATACTAATGTATTTTAGAATGAACTATCTAGTTCTCTCCCAGAGAATGATGTTGATTTTTATATCAAACTCATACCTAACTTCAATCCTATAAAAAGATTCCATATATAATAGAACCCATTTAATTAGAGGAATTATATAAGAAACTACAATAGAATCTAGGAACGGGTTTCAAACACCATTGTTCTTCATAATGGGGTGAACAAGCTCTCTTTATCAAAAATAAGCATGAATCAATGTTATTTTATATTAATTATCATCATATTTACAAATTAAAGATCAATAATTGGTATCATCCACCCCATAATGAAAATATTTTCATTCAAAACAGAGGATCTGAATATTTATCAAGGACATACCTTTGATCTATATGTAATCATTTATGGGTTAAAAGGGGGTATATTTCCAATAAGAATTTTGGTATGAGTATTGGACACTATGAATTTAGATTAATAACATTTATAATATTGAATTATCCTTCCATATTAATGGTTACTATGAATAGAAACTTTTGAGACTAGCATGATCAATTTATTTTTGTCTTTATAGATGATATTTATATCAACCAAATCCTTTTTCATAATTTATTACATACCATTTAACAAAAATATCTATTAAATAAATCCAAATTATCAAAAGACCTAGTGTCATTGGAAGACTTGGTACATAATAGAAAATAAGTATACAAAAAAAATTAATCTCTATAATGCGATCTAAATAACTTTGATCTCATAAAACTATATAAAATATCCATGGGAATACATAAAAGAATTTAGTGAGCTAAAAATCCCAATATAGGAATAAAAATTGTAATAAATTATATTTTATTCTTCAAACAATACAAAATGATATCATAAAAAATAATGGATTATAAATAATACTATGGAAGGATATTATAATAATCATGGATTCATAATATCTTGAAATCATATAAAATAAGAAGAAACATAAAACATGAAATAAGCATAAGTTAAGAATAACTGTCGAGACAACATTACATGGTGGATAGAGTCTCTTCATGGATTAGGTTCAATCACTAATATCAAACATAACTTATCATGAATAAAAAAATGACCAATTAATTTGACTACTATTTGGGAAAAATCATCAAAACATGTACTTTATTATGTGTTCAATAAAAAATAAATAAATCATAAGGCATAAAGAGAATAATTTCCAAGGGAAATAAATGGGTTTCATAATCTTGCAACATATCATAATCAAAGGATATTTCATAAATATTACAAATAGAATAAGAAACTAAATATCATATATTTTTATATATTAATACATAATCATATGTATCAAAATCTGGTCTACATTTTAAAAAAAACAACATGATTAAGGGACTAAAAAGTTCCCCTTAATATGGAATTATTTTAAAGAGAGGAATATGGTAAATGAACTTAAGGCATATATTTTCCCATAAAAAGGTAGATAAATTAAGATAGATAATATGTAATATTCATACATGTTGAATTAATAATCATTTAATAACTTCAAAAATAGAGATAGAGATAGAGATAAATAAATCGTGTTAGAGAGATAAATTTCATAACCTAAAGACACTGGGTAGTTTGGAGAGATACCTTACCATATGTCAAAATCAATTCTTCACTTTCACATAACATCTTCGATAATAAAAATAGATTAATTAATTAATTAATTAAGAAAAAATTATCTCTATATTTTTTTATTCTTTTTTAAAATAGTCATTTATAATTATTTCAATGAGATATTATATTTAATTTGTTTACACTGAGGGTGTTCATTTCATGGTTTCATGGTCGGATAAGTTTTTTATAACTCATGATGTTCTTTAAAAAAGGGAATAAAATATCATAAGTGAAATGAAATGGTATTATTTTACATAAAAAATTAAATCTTATCAAATACCCACATATATTCTGACATAGGGATTATTCTTTTAGTAAATTGGTTTGTGTTATAATGTTAGATCATTTAGGGGTTTTACCGACCAAGATGAATTAGTTTCATTTTATTTACTTTTATGATCGTATAATCATTCCATAATGTGATGAAATATATAATATAAAAAATTAGTTTATTTAAGACCTTTATAATTTAATTTATATATTACATGATGGTTTTAGTGTACAATGAAAACTTATCATCCACTTATGTTGTGATCCGATATAATATTGACAATGGTTTCATTTTGTAATAATAATAGGATATCAGCAAGGGGTGGATGGTATATGTTCCATTATAAATATAAAATTATCAAATATATATGATACTATATTAGTTATTCATTTTTTATGGTGGATTAAATGAGATTTTATAAGTGTAAGTGTATTTAGAATATGTAAATTGATAATACTACCTCTTAATTGTAACCTCCTTGAAAACATACACTAGGCACTTGGAATTGGTATTTTGGTGATAACAAAAGCCTGATAATATAGGGGATATAATTATGATGGTAATTTTTAAAAAATTATTCAAGATATATGGCTTAGAATTTGTGAGGATAAGGGGTTGTGAGTGGTGGTATTTTTAAGGGAATGAGAGGGGTGTTTTAAAAATAATATTCATTAGTTTATTATTTTCTCTCAATACATTCTATAGTATTGATAATCAATAATATATATAGTAAATGGTTCATGTATGTTTTAAATAATGGTTTATAACATCATAAATGAATAAAAAATTCATTTATTTATCTTGTAATGTTAAATAACATATTTTCCCATTTTTCACTATTCACCAGAAATTTAACTATTTTAGAAAGTTACCAAAAATTCACCCTAACCATACATTTATATTTAGATTGAAAAAATGAAAATAATTTTATGAAAATAATTTTCTAAATATTTGAAATTTAATTTTTAAATAAAAAATTCATGTATTAAAAAAACAAATTTTACATTATGATAAATTTTATAACCTTTTGAAAAATTACTTGAGGTATCATAAAATAAAATTATCATTATAATTAAATATAATATTAATTTATATTTATATTTTATTAAAATTAATTTTCTTCCAAATAATTAAATTTATTTTAAAAGGAAAATTAAAAAATTTATGTTTTAAAAAAAATAAAAAACTTAATTTATAATTTAAAAAAATTATTTACATATAATATGAAATAAACATTTAAGATTTAAATTTAATAAGATACCAAAATATTATTTTCAACTTCCATAAGTTTGGATAATACTATATCTATCTGGTTAATATTTCTAATGGCCATATACTATTCCAACGTTTAGGTTACTATTCCAATAGTCAGATTTTCAATAGTCATATGGGATCCCTACTTCTTATAAATACCCAATATTTGACTAATTATTCATTATATAAAATTTTCTATCATGGTAATATTTTTTTTCATAATGAATAATTTATTACTATATATTTTTCTCATTTCTATAGTTTTGTTCATGAGTATAATTATTCTGGTGGATCGATAATATCAAAAATTTCATATTTTAGTTATATCATTTTATAATTTTTCTACAATTGTAATATTTTAAATTATTGTATCCATATTTACTCTATAAATTTAATTTTAAATTTTTTTAAAATTGATTTTTTCAAAAATAAATATTTTCATTTCAATAATGTGGTCAATATATATTATATAACATGAAATGAAAAAAAATATGAGACTTTTATAAGAAGATAAATTCCATTGATAAATTTATGGGTCACTATATTCATCCCCATTAAGAAATTTCTCCATAGAAATTTAATTTTACACATTAAGGTGAAAATACGCGAGGATAATTATGCTTTTTGTATTCCTTCAGTTCCCATGTAGCCTCCTCGTACTTTTTTCATAGAACATTGACTAGGTGAGTTGTCTTGTTGTGTATAAATTTATCTCTATAATCCAAGATCACCATTGGATAATCCTCATAAGAGATATAATTTTACATCTATACCACCTATGAATTAAATACATGTGAGGAGTATGGTATGTACATTCTCAAGTGTGATACATGAAATGCCCCATGTTCTAGAAAAAGGGTTGGTGGGAGTGATAGTTGATATGCCAAAACTCTGACATGATCGAGAATCTCAATGGGGTCGATGTACCAAGGACTTTATTAACCATTTTTTCCAAATACCATTACTCTCATCTAAGGATATATAGAAACAAAAAATTTCTCTCCAACCTAAAAATTCTATTCACATTGATGATTGTCATCATATCTCTTCTATAGACTTTGAACAACCCTGATGTCTTACTAAATGGTCATTACCTTTTCTACTATTTCCTTGAAAATTTCATATCCTAGTATCTTATATTCACCAACTTCATCCCCGAACACATGTATTTTACATATTTTTCCATAAAGGAAAATATATATCCATTTAGCTATTTGAAGGAAAGCTATTTTTATACAATAAAATGACTAGATGAAGATGTTAATATCATCCTCTTTTGAATCCCATTGATCATATTATCAACATATCCTCATATTTTTGGATATTCAACTTAGATTTTCCATCGTGTTTCGGGTGAAAAGACATACCGAAGTTCAAATAATTGATTAGATAATTTTAGAGATTATTCTAGATCATTGAGGTAAATCTAAGATATCGATCAGATATTAAAAATAATGGTTTTCATTATAGCCTCATCACTTCAATGATGTGTATACTAGCAAGTAAATTGAGTGAGAAGTCCTCTTGAATTGAAATGAAGTGAGTAGTCTTTATAATAGGATCCAAAAAAACCAATATAGCATTATTTTCTATTGATGTCTATGGAATACCAGTGACAAAGTACATAGTGATGTGTTCCCATTTCCATATAGGTATGGGTAATAGTTGCATCATCTCCTCGGAATGTTTCCTTTCATCCTTCAACTATTGAAATACTGAGAACATTGATGTATATTACTTGATCTCTATTTTATTATTTTCCCTCTAATGGATCTGTTAGAGATATCGATACAACATCGCACTATATTAGTGGATTGGGGAGGTAGATCTTTGTGAATCATTCAATAACTCCCTAGATATCTCGATATTTGATGGAACACATAGTCAGGAACAAAATCATTCAACTCCATATTCATCAATTTTTAACAATTAATATTTATCTTTTCTTATATCTGCCACCATATTCTATTTTTTCATATCATCTTATTGGTCATCCATAATCATCTCAATAAGGTATGGTTGGGGAATCATATGAGAATAGAATTATAATATTGTTTCATTTATGATTCCAATGTATATCTTTTGTGAGTCTGATAGGATTGGATCCTTCTCAATTCTCATTATTGATAATGTTTTTATTTTATTTTTTACTTGGAGAATCTTCCTCTTTACTTACTTTCCCAGGATTTTGGTGGATCGAGCAATCATAATACTTATTCGTCTGTAACCATATTCACTTGTTAATATTAATATCCTATGTAAATATTATTTGTTTCTCTTATGATCCATATATATCTTACACTTCTCCCGATAAATATAATGTCTCGAGAGTTTTAATTCGAATATTACTACAACAGACTCTATATAATGTGTTGGATTCTTCTTTTCATTAAATTTCATCTTCCTTGAGATTTATTCTGTCAATTTTTCATGTGAATTATTACGCAACCCAATTCCTTCAATGAAGAATCATTGTATAACAATAAAAGATTCCCACTTTAGGGAATCATGATGATAGATGTAGTGATAAGCCTATTTTTCAATTATTTGAGCCTCTCTTTACATGAATAAGTCTATAAAAACTAAACACCCTTTTGATTCATCTTTTTCAGGGGGTTTGAGAATCCAGATAAGTTTCTCCAAAAATTTCAGTAATACCCATCTTGTCAAAAAAAATATTTACCTCCATTATAGATGATGGTTTGGGCCACTCATCAGTTTCCATTTTCTTAAAAGGGTCCATAGATAACCTTTTAGTGGTGATAAAATTCCCCATGAAGGATAAATCCTCTATCATGAATGCACATTTACTATAATTTTTATATAAAATCTAATTTTTTAATGTCTTTAGCATAGTATTCCAATTCTACTCATGCTCCTCCTTTCCTTTAGAGTATATCATAATATCATTTACAAATATTGTCATAAATGTTTAAGGTAATTTTTAAAGACTCTATTAAACTATTCATTAATGATTTCTAGAGAGTTGGTTTTTTCAAAGAACATCACTATGAACACAAAGTGTACATACCTTACTTGAAAGTTATTCTTAGTAATATCATCCTTATACACCATTAATTGATGATATCACAACCAAAGCTCCACCATAGCAAAATATTGGGGACCTAATAGTTTAATTGAACCATCCATCTTCTTTACGAAGAGGCCCAACACACCCCACATTGAAGCACGTAGCAATATAAAACCCTTTAAAAGATTATATTTTATCTTCTTCTTCATTTCATCTAACTCAGCGGTGTCATCTCTATTAAGAGTGTTGGATATAGTCTTATATATATGTATAAGTATAATTGGGAACTCATCCTCTTAATCAGATGGAATGTCGAGAATTCATCAAGGAATGCATCACTATAATCCCTTCTTATGGAAATTCCTTCAATCATGATTACTTCTTTATTATCATGGATTTGAGATTGATATATTTTCTCATAAGGAAATAATATCCACACTTGAGATGAATATTTCAAAATGGATTTTCCTTCCACCCTATACTTGTACAGAATCATTTGATGACTCAAGACGTGGAGTGTTTCGACCTCTCATGAATGTTGATATTATATTTATATAATTATATCCAATTAATTCCTAAAATAGCATCATAATTAAATAAAGGATGTAATTCAATATTTTATAGAAGCTTGAGTCTTCAAAAAATTATTAGGGAGGAGTTATATACTTTGGATATAATAATTGATATATTTTACATTCTCACAGATATCTCAAACCCTGTGTTTTGTGGTGGTATTTTAATAGTTCTACTAAACTTGTAAGTTAATATATAATTTTTAGAAATACAATCATATATGATATTTTTAGCTCATGAATGGATATTTAGCACATCATTCACTATTTTATTATCATTAAATTTATTTACTATATCCACAATATTTTAGGGATGATAATACTTAAATTAAAAAGTCATATAAATAAGAAACTATGAACTTAGTATGAATAACGTAAAAATTACATCTAAATCCTAACCTTTGAGCCTCTAGGTTTCAATGTATGTGATATATAGTGATTTCCCTATTAAATTTTCAAACCTAAAAATATATTTTTGTCCTTTTTTATAGTTTGTAAAGTGTTTTTTAATTTTCCAAATCATATCCCTCAGAATTTTCAAACCATGTTTTCAAAAATGTCTCTTTATCATGCACCGAGTGACGATCAAGATAGTGCACAAAGCACCATTTTCAGTGTTATTACCCCATGGTACAACATTTCCAAATCCACATCAACCTTTAGTATCCAGATATGGATTTAATTTCTTGGAATCATTTTAAAAATTATATTATAAAAAAATAAATAAAAATTTAAGGCCTTCAGTCCATTGAGAGTATAATACATCTCCAAAATTCAATGATATTTTCCTACACATAGACATATTTCTAGGGTTCTCACCAAATTATTCTTGTCGTAATCCCTAAAAATAAATATAACATCCTCTATTTTTAACTATAGCAGATCAACCATTTTACACATTTTATTACATGATTTTTAACATAAATATCCATTAAAGAAAACCAATGGATCGAAAGGATCGATGCATTTGGAAGACATGGTAAATAAAAATCGTGAAATTAAAAAATATATATTATTTTAATCTCAATAAAGAGCTCCTAAATTCCTTTTATCTACTAAAATGGCGTAGTATAACCTAGGGAATACATAAAATTAAAGGGTGAGATAAACATCCTAAAAAAAGAATAAACATGTTAATAAAGAATAGCATATGATTTAAATGGTATAAAATGATTTAATAAAGATTAAATGATCATTAATAATAATATGTAATCAAAACATATAGATCATTCAGTCATAATATCATGATATCATAATAATGTGTTGGGAATATAAAACATTAAATTATCATGAGTCAATTATAATCATCGAGACAATATCTCATGGTGTAAAGAGTTCCATCATAGATTAGGTTCCCTCTGTAATCCCCTAATTAAAATATCATGACAAAAAAACATTACCCAATTAATTAGTACACTATATAAGGACACCCAAAATAACATGAACATTCTTATCTGTTCCACAAAAGGAAATTAATCATATAGAATAAACAAAATAATAACCAATTGAACGGAATGGGTTTCTTAATATTATATCATATCATAATAAAAGGATAATTTTAAATAAAACAAGGAATTAAAAATAGAACCAGGAATTAGAAATTGTGTATTATAAAATATGATTAAATAATCATAGATCTCAGAATATGGGTTTCATTTGAAATAAAACTACGTGATTAGGGGGTAGAAAATATTTTCTTTAATGGTGTTTGATTTTATAGAGGGAAATTTGAGAATGGAAGATAACACATGTATTTTACCATTAATGGAAGTGATAATAAGTTAGGTATAAATTACATATTAATATATATAGAATTTTTAAGTATTTTATAACTTATAATAGAGAGAGTAAGTGAGTTTAGAAATAAGTTTTAAACCTAATGAAGAAATTTAGTTTGAATAGATCATTTACCTTGTTTTCAAATCCAATCATCATGTGCAATTAATGTTGTTGATAAAAAAATAATATTAATTTATTACATAATAAAAAAACTTTTAAATATATAGTTTATTTAATATAATTTTATTATATTTATTTATAATCTTTTTAATGAGATATAATGTTTAATTCCATTATTTTGAGGTTTTTTGTTTCATGGTTTAAAGATATAATATCTTGAGTGTAATAATTGCTGTTTATTTAAAATTGGACTAAAAGTCATTATGTTAAATGAAATGGTATTTATATACTTATATAAATTTAAACAGTACCAAATAACCTTATATACTCTGATATAGGGGTGATTCTTTGAATAGTAATGTTAGCATTATATGATTAGTTTATTTAGGAAATTTTACCAATGGTCAAGAACTAGTTTTGTTATATTAAAAATTATTCCAATATATTGATCCCAAAATGTGAAAAAATTTATAATATAAAAATTAGTTAATTTTAAATCAATCTTAGAAGAAAACAAATTCTCATCATACACACAGGCGATGAACTAAAATAATGTAGACAACAGTTTTGTTTTATAAATAAGAGGAGATGTGAAAGGGATGAATGGTAGATATTCTATTATAAACTTAATATATATATATATATATATATATATATATCTTAATGGAGTTATTATTCCATTTTTTATAATGGATGTGATGATATGTTAGAAGAAGGAATGAATTTAGAAGTTGTAATTTGAGAATATTACCTATTAAATGTATCTTTCTTTAAATAATCCTTAAGGAAATAGGAATTAGTATTTTAATGAGTTCGAAATCACTATAACATAGTGGGATACATTTTTTCTGAAAATAAGGACAGATAACATTAATGACATAGATCGGCGGACGTACACATGAAAATCCATGAAGGGAAATTGTCCAGACAGAGCTGATTGTCATCGAACGGGCCGGAGGCCGCCAACTGATGGGCCGCATTGTTTCCTGACCTTTCGGTAAAGGAGATGGTGCAGCAAGAGAATCCTTGGCGAAGCGAGTGAATTCTCTTGATAATGAAGCCAAATGACTGGAGTCTCCCATCATTGTGGTTAATAGCATTGATAACGGTGAGGCAGTCAGACTCAATGATGATATCAACCCATCCACATTCCACAGTGAGCATCATACCTGCAAGGATGGTAGAGGCCTCAGCTACTACAGGTTCCTAGAAGGCATGATGTGATTCATATTTTGCAGCAATGATTTTCCCCATATGATTATGGTCTAGGAGACCGACAGCAACAAGCCCATCCTTGGGGAGAGACGTTTCCACATTAAGTTTAGGAATCCCTTCTGTTGGGGGATTCCAATGAGGGGGACAGGAGGGGGTAACACCTGGCATACAGTTTCCATTGTGGTAATTGGTATGAAATTAGGAAATCTATAAGTCTCAAAAGTTATTAAGAGAAGGGGTGGTGAGGAGTGGTACTTATCAAGGGAGATGATGGGTGTTCTGGAATACTTTATTAGTTAGTTTATTATTTGTGGCCAATTAAATAAATCGTATGTATTCTTGTGACTATATATTGTAAATGGTACATATGAGTAAGAACTAATGGATTCATACATCATTAACAACTCAATAATTAATGTATTTACTGTAAAATGTTAAATAAGTGATGGGAGTATGAGAGGGGAGGAGAAAAGAAAATGAAATCATAAGAAATAGAGATGAAATTGGGGAGGGTCCTACACTATGTAGCTTCTCACACCAAGATTTGGTCTCTAGTACCCATCAATAGCAGAAGGATAGACATTAATTTATAGGCACCAACTGGGCTCAGGTATTTATCAGTGAAGAATAGGATTTGTCCAAAATTGGTCACGAGGGGTCTTGGGTCTTAAAATGTTTCCAAAATTAAAGAAATGTAAAATATATATGATTAAATCTTGTCCCATATTTTCAAATGACATGTAATGTGAACACGATGTGAAATATCCATATTTATTTTATCTACTTCACAACGTGTCTCTAATTCAAGACATGCACCAATACATGACATGTAATTATTACACGGTGTTTAATGTCAGTTTTCTACTTTGGATGTCTCAATTTTCCTTATTTTTTCAATTATGTTCCTTCCACATGCTCCATGATCATCCTCAAATCTCTAACGCCGCACCTCTAGTGAATATCATCACTTGATGAATCTTCTAACAATTATATTCATCACGTTTTCTTTTTCAAAAATTCATTACATCTTGGCATAAATCATAAAATAATTCAAACATTCCCAATGTTGGAAATATTTATCAATTAAATATATAAATTAGTATCTTATAATACCGTAAAATACATACATTAAATAAACTAATCAGGTACCACTCTCTATTTTACCTGGTCGAGATATGAGATTTAAATCAAAGTTGTTGAAAATTAGTCAGTGAGAAATGTAGATAGAGATGACATTTAAAAGTACTTATCAACCAAATAAAGGTCACCAATCTAAGAGAACCACTAAAAATACTGAGGATATTTTATATCTTGTTCAATATATTTATAAGTATTTAGGGATAAACATATTCCCCTGGTAGATTTCACATATAAAAATAGTTTCTATTATAGAGTTCAAATGAAACCACATGAGGCTCTGTATAGGAAGAGAAATAGGATTCCAATATGTTTCCATGATTTTGGTGAGTGGAAGCTCAAAAGACCTGAATTTTTACAATAAATAATAGATAAGGTTCAAGCAATTTTTCATCAAAAGAAAGATCCCCAAATTTGATAAAAAAAAAAGTTATGAGGATCACTATCAACGATATATAGAGTTTTAAGTAAGTGACAATGTGATACTCCTAATATCTCCTTAGAATTTGGTCATGATATTTGGTAAGACACATAAACAGAGAGCATCATGTATCACTTCATCTAAGATCCATGATCTTGCTGGGGAAATATATTATAAATCAACACTGCTTTGATATCTATCTCAAGTGAATGATGTGTTCCATGTATCACATTTAATGAAATATATACAAGACCATTTATATATACTAAACTCTAAAATATATTTAACTAAAACATGATCTCTCATATGATAAACAAAAACTAGAAATTCAAGATCAAAGAGATAAGGTGTATTGGAATAAGAACACTCAACTAATTAATGTTCTATAGAGAAATTAAAATTTTGCAGAAGCTAGGTGGGAAACAAATGATGCAATGATCCAAATGTACCTTCACTTATTTTTTTCCTCATAATAAAATTTCAAGGATGACATTACTTTTAAAGGGGTGATAATGTAACACCCCATGATTTGAATATATATAATTGTTCTTTAAATAAACACTGTGTTTGATAGATTTTATCACATAAAACACTAAAAAATGAACCTTATCAAATTTTATGATTATTTTGAATAAAATTTAATAATAATAATAACCTCATGAAAATAAAAATATTTAAATATATTATGAATTTCTAAAAATTGGTTTTAAAAGTACTTATTTATTTTAAAGGGAATTTTTTTAATAAAATTTTTTTTTCCTTAATATATTTTATATTAATTTAAATGATAAATTTATAAATTTTAGAGTCTTAATTTTACAAAATTAACTTTTATTTTTGAACTTAAATGGAAATATTACCTTAGGATATGTTTTTGGTACTTTTTTGAAATAGTTGAATTTTATGTAAATAGTGAAAATTAAAGTTTTTACTAAAAGTATAAAATTTTATAACCATACCATTATATAGGAAACACATAGAAATTTATAAAACATTTATTTGATCAAATATTTATTTCTAGAATAGAAGTTTAAAAATTCAAATACAATTCTGAATTTTTAAAACCTATATAAAACATTTTATAAACATAATTCATATTCTCAAATAAAAAAACTATTTTTGGTCTTTCCATTTTATTAAATAATAATATTTAAAATTATGTTTTTTCTTAATTTGAAAGAAAGAAAAATTTATTTTTTATAATAAACCAATATATAACATGATAATCAAATATATGGATAATTTTACCCTACATGTAATCTTTTTAAAACAAATTACACTTTATCTAAAAACAGGTTTTTACCTGTTACAAGTGATACTGAAAAAATTAATTTTTTTAAGATATAAATTACATATGCTAAAATTCATTTCATATTTTGAATATTTAGTACCATATTATTTAATAACATTCATTTTATTTTTTGGCATTATCATTATATTTCTTATGTAATAACTGCTTACTACTATAAAATATAAGATCATAAAATTATTAAATCAAGGAGAAAAGGGATTAAAACATATTAAAAATGTGTTTATAATTTATTGGTTGATATATTATTGACCATATATCATCATTCACTCCATTATTTCTTATTTTTTGGAGCCAGTTGACACGTAAAACATGTTATCTCTTAATTTTAAATTCAAATATTTACAAAAAAAAATTATTCTCACCGCTAATAAAATGGTTCCCTCACCACCCCTTCAATACAAATAAATGAATTCATTTCCCCCTAAAATCCTTCCCATTATCCTTCATTTATAACCCACTTAATTTTTATTTTGCTTCTGGTCAAAATATATTGTCTTAAGCTCTCTATTTCCATGGATTCTTCCAAGAGAAATCATAATTTCATAACATCAGTACTTTGTCTTCCAAAAAATAATTTTTTTATTTCTTACATTTTAAATAAAATTTTATAATTCCAATATAATAACATTGATAATATTTGTATTTAAATATTATTATTCTAATTTAGTAAATAAAAACAAAATTTTCGTATTTATATTATAAAAAACAAAACTTTCCGTTGTGGGTTTTGTTGACAACTACCACCATGATGTAACATATAACATTCATCTAGTTTATCTACTATCATATAATCCTAAAAAATAATATTCGACATCTAAAAATTATCTATGAAATATCATTATGCCTCTACAATAATTATATTATTTGAAAAAAAAACATTAGGCTTTATCAAAATACTTATCTCATATATAACGACAGTATTGGTACAAAAAAGAAGAACTCAAAATGGGGAAGAAAAAGAAAAAAAAAGTATTATAGGGTCCTGAAATATTCAATCATAAGAGAATTTCCTCTCACTACATTCAATACCTCTGGGGAAAGAGCTCCAAGGATAGAGAAACAAGTGATCCGTCCTCCTTGGGTTGTTATGGAAGTAAGGAAATATTCCACTTTTCCCCCCTAACACCATGTGTGAAGGATTTCAATTTGGTTTTTAATTAACCCTTTTAACATTTTTATGATATAAAAGATAATATATAGGATAGGAACTTGACTAGTCATAAAAAAGAATAATTTTTTTAGTATAATGAATACTGACAATGCTATTATGAAATTACTTCAAAACTGTCAATATTTCTCACACCTGATATTGAAAATTAATAATAACAACTTAATATATATGTAAAGAGTAATAATAAATGATATTATAAAAATATTATAGATATTAATAAGGTTCTATAATTTTGATTATGAAATTATTATTTATTATAAATTAGGTTAGAGCACATTTGAGTAAGTGGGAATACCATTTTAGGGTTTTTCCTGACTCAACTTGATTTCTTGAGTCATAATGATTCCTTGTTTACTATGGTTTTACAAGATGGGTTTATATTTTTTATTATTATACTATAATTAATCCTATATTTGGTGAAATAAAATTTTTAATTCAAACATTTACCTTGATGTATTTTTTTTTCTCAAAAATATATCATTATTGGTAATGATTCTTATCCACTTTAACAACGATTTCCCCTCCAGTACCATGTTTATCTTCCCCACAATGTTCTCATATTTATCTGGAAACTCAACATTGTTTTATATTTTATGAAATTAATATTTTCAATCTCATGTTTTAATAAGTATTTTTTTGTTACTATTTTTATGATCTAAACTTTTGAAAAGGTAGTTAAAAATATTAAACATTTTTTCTATCCTTTAATAATAAAATGTATTATCATACACTAAAAATTACTTTCAATGACCTATATATATTTTTAAGGAATTTTTTTAATAATATTTTTAAATAAATATTTTTTAAATATTTTTATTCACTATTCTATAAATTAATTTCAAACAATATCTGAAACATATTATTTTACAATATTGATAATAATTTTTTCTAAAACCTCTTTTATGCCTTCAGTACCATTTTCCACATTATCTAAAATTTCATTATTTAAATGAAAATTATTGTTTCGAAATCACCCTCTTAATGTTATTATAAAATAACTCTTTGGGGTGACTAAATTTTAGGTATCTATCGTTTATATTATTGAGGTCAATGTTGGAGTTAGAATTTGGAAATGTTGTGAAACCAATTTTTATTTTAATGGGTTATTTATACTGTAAAAGGTGAATGATTTTATTTAAAAGATTTATGATATAAAATTATTTCCATGGATTCATTATAATGTGATAAGTGAATGATTTTAAAGCTTTACTCATAATTATGGATGAATTATGGCTGGAGACCAATATCTCCCCTCAATACATTGGTTAACGTTTTATATCTCATGAGATAGTGTAGCACGATCCTTTTTTGGAAATTCTCAAAAGCTAAAGGGTGCTCCTTCTTGGATTTTATCTCAAGAAAAAGAGTAAAAAAATTTAGATATGGTAATAAAAAACAAAGGGCCTTCTTGGATATGCACAAAATATAATGATATCCTATGCTTATGTTTGTGTTAAATATCATTTTTATTCTATATATTTAGTGCTTATAACACTTCCATTACATATTTATAAGATTACTCTTTGGGAATTATGTTTATTATCTAATGTGTCTATACTCTTTTTCACTAGCACATGGTTTATCTTATACATTTTTCTATCATGAATCATGGACAACTCTCATGGTTATTTGTCCTTTAAATAAAAAATTTCTCAACATCTCATTTCTTATCTTAATATTAGGATCTAACCCAATATGTTTTGATGATAATTTTTCCATTACAAATAATTTCAGATCACCCCTATCATATGTTTCTATTCCCAAGGTTAGGAAAATTATTTTAGAATATGATATTTTTATAAGGGAGTCTAATATAGATCAAGTATAGAGGAATGTTACACAGTATATTCTTATGTAATTATTCATAAAAAACAATAAACCATACATTTTTTTTATTGTGAAATTAATTTTTGATATCAAATTTTAGTCTTATGAAAATTATATTAAATAAATATGTTTTTATCATGGGTTTATATAACAGCACTTATCATCATAGTGACAACTTATTCTGTAACATTTATAGAAGAAATATTGATTTTCAAATCCATTTGATGTAATAATATTTCTATTATTATATGAAATTTTGTTTCATTTAGTGGGAGTTTTTTAACTTCTATTTCCCCCTCCTTTTTTCATCCATTTTTCTTTTCCAACATTGGAATATTGTTACAATAGTAAACATTCATGTGGCCAAACATTTCACAACACTAATAGTGGATGATAAAACTTAACTTATTCCATTATAATGGAATCTTGTTGTATTTAACACTTTTATGTTTCTGAATAGATATAATTTATTTTAAAAACATTATGCAGATAAACTCCTTCCATTATTTTTTAATTCCACAAATAAAGATTTCATGGGTTTCTTTATTATTTTATCCACAGATTTTATATACAAAATATATTGTATCATACATTATTTACATAATCAAAATTAGTCCCCATAGTGTTGTTATGACAGGGGATTAACTTATTTGTTATATCTATGGATGATGTATCATCTAATTCATCATGAATTCATGTCCCACTAGAATAAATCTGTCCAAAAGTACTAATTTCCAAAGAAATTTTGGAACTGTCACTTTTCTCTTCTTCATGGGTTGATTAAACTTGAGTAACTTCCATGTTTCTCAATTTTACATCCAACCCTTGGAACATTAAATTTAATGTGTTCTTTATATCTTCTATTAATTTAAATTTATCATCACATCCAACATTGAAATTACAAACTTTTTCTTCATACATCTTATATTTTTTGTGTATATTGATATCAAGATATTTTATTCTTATAGATTTGACCTCCAACATAGATTTCTTGATATCTAGTATTTATTTTAATTCAATGAAGAATTAAGAAAAAAATCCAACGTATATCTATCTAAAAACCCATAATTTTCAAATATTTTTAAACTATGTAAAATCTTTTATTATAAATTAATATTGATTATTCCTTTTCTTCTATGAGTTTTGAAAGTATATCACATTTATTAATCTTTATAGACAATATTATCTCCATATATTTAAATTTCTATTCTATCATTGAGTTTCCCTCATTTATAAATTTGATAAATTAATTTAGGTATGTTAAGACCTCAATAGGAATATTATCCATATAAAATAGTATTTCTAAGAAATAGCATTAACAATTTCAATATAATTATACTCTTCACTACTTGATTTGGGTCCTCTAGGATGACGTTTTCATATATATTTATTAGAAATAACCTTGTTTTTTACCTTGTTACAGTGGTGGATCCTCCTTTTGATGCATTTGAGAAGTTAACTTATGTAAATCATGAGCCTCTTTCTTCTTATTTTTTTGCATTATTTTTTCCAAAATATCTAGGATAATGGTCACATTAATATATTTTGTTAAATTTAACTAATTTATCTCTATAAATACATTATGTTCGATAAAAGAAACTCTATAACTTCTTGAAATATGCTGTTCATGTAAATCAATGAAATTTCTCAGAGAGAAATTATAGATCCATCAAGAAGAAACCTAATCTTTGATATAACTTGTTAGTTTTAGGTGATCATGGTGTTACACTGAGGGAGGAGTAAAGTTTTATAGATAAAATTTTACAAAATAAAGGAAACATATTCATTTTCCCCTTTTATGTTCTTCAAAATGTTTTCTCAGTTAAGATGTATAGATCATACTTATGGTCAATTAACACTTACTCTCTCATGAAATGTTGATAATGAAAGGAATAATAACACACAAATATTTTTATAAGGTTCATCCTCAATATGGGAAACATACTACATACTGCATCTGGTTGTTATCCAAAGACATTGAATATTACTATTGTTGAAGGTGTTAAAATAATGAATGTTATTATTCTTTACCCAAGAGTGGTTTTTATCCTAACATCAAGTCTACAATATTACACAAGTGGGTTGGATATCTCCCAATAAGTCACATAAAACTATTCATATGAATGGTTTAATTTTGTATACTTTAACCATATTTCATTGAATGTACTTCAAATACTCTGTGAAAAGATATTAAAAAATAAACATATCTTCTAATGTAACAACATGCATGTCCTTCATGACCTCTACTTCCCAAAAAAATTATGGGGGCCTAAAACATCCAAGAACATTGAATCCATTATTTCTCTATGATTAACTTAACATTATTTTGGACATAAAATTCTAAATACTAAAATTTCTGTAGCTCTCACCTTCATTTTCTTTAGTGTATAGAATCATAGAAAATATTTTTTATATGAATTCCTTTATCTAATGTTCCGGTATCCTAAAATAAGAATACCACTCACTACATCCTCAAAAATATAAGGATAATGTTTATCAGAACATGAAATCTTAAAATTATTTGGAATGTACTGTTCATATGTTACCTCTATTATTCAATCAAAATATTTGAATTATCACAATTTCATTAGTAGTTCTTTCTTTAATAGTGTTTCCCCTTATATAATTATTATACCTTCGATAAATGTATGAAAAATTTGTTATGCAATTAAAAACATTAAATAACTCAAACTATCAAGTCAATAGTCATTAATGCTTTTGATAATACCGTAGTTTGAAGATATAAAATCCTTAAAAAATCCAACATAAAAAATCTTAAACTCATTCAAAAATATCAACTAGAATCTTGATAATTCCTTCATAAAATTTTTAATATTTAAACATCCATCTCAACATCACCAAAAAAAATTCATCAAAAATTAAATGTGATGTCACTCATTATCTTCTAGTAAACTCATTTCTATAGACTTCATGCTATATCTACAGAGACTGCTTTTGTCTCCTACATCACTCATACACTTATAAACTAAGATTCTTTAAAAAAAATTATGATATGATTTCTGGACATTTGGTGAACATTTATCATTTTTCAGATCATTTTTTGAACTATGTATTACAAAATATTACAACTCAACATAATTTATGATCTTTTTATCTTCTGTTCATCTAGAAATAGGAATTTTCGTATTTTTCTTATCATTCAATTTGGCTATTTTCTAGTCATATTATCTTTTATTTGTCTTCATAATTTGAATATTTTAACTTATGCAATTACTGATTTTTCATTTCATTAGATAAATCTCACTTCTAGTAAACTCATCAGTCATAGCCACATTACGTAGATCTATCATACAAGATTATAATTTTGATATTATTAGTATCCAAATTTGTCATATTAAGTGACTATCATATCTACCACTTCCCTTGATTTTGGGGATATCAAAGATAACTTCTTCTTAGATTCTTCTTCTTTTGAGCCATTAACGTATTTCTTCCATCATCTATCTTTCGATCTACTTAACTATATATCAAATTTACTTGAATCACATATTATATAATAATGTGTGATTTATCTTTCTTAGACCGAACATTACGCACATCAAATAACTCCATATTAAAACAACTTAGATATCTCAATCTTTATACTCTTCATAGTTATATTGTTGTCTGATAAGATCCCAATAATATAATTATATTACTTTATCAAGTTGTATAACTTCTAGATATCTCTAATACTCAACTTAAATATCTAATGAATATTTTGTTTCTTTAATACCCATTTCATAAGAGTAAGTTACTATCCAAAACTACTCTAATTATATTTCCCTTAGCTAATTTGTGTTTCACATGCCTTGGATACTTTCTATCCCACTCATCTCAATTATTTTTTTTCAGACTTCCTATCTTTTGATCACATGATCTCAATTATTCCATATAACTTCCAAATTCCCAAAACCCCACATCCATATATAACCTTTAGGTAGTTAATCCTATAATTCCATGATTGGGTCTTTTAAAAAACTAGTCTTCAATTGATTTTTGTTCTAATCTCATGTCTATTGATAGATAATCTTGTAACATTAGGTGGTATTTTTATCAGGGAACTCAACTTCTAGATGCACTTCAAACATTTCATCCATATCTCATCCTTTATGATGATTCGTCAATTTCATAGAACATAAATATTTAACTAAATATGTAGTAGTTAAGGGTCCTTTAACCTTCAAAACATTTCATGAAATCATACATAATCTTAGTTAAACAATCATCAGACATAAAAACTACTTCTTGATAGTATTGTCTGGGTGTATTTGACTCTTTTACTTCAAAAGAATTAACTTTACTTCTCTTCAAAACCTCTGGTGACATTATCCTTTAGCCTTTTGTTAAGTAATATATCACATCTCTTGTGTCATGTTTTAGTCCTAGTACAGGAATCTTCAAGGGTAATAACTCATGATGCACATTGTTACATTTTCCACTAGACATTCTTCCATAACATTCTTAGGCAACACCAACCAATATCTCCTTCAATCTCTTTTTTACTTATTGACTTTCCCAAAATCCATTGACAACAAAAAACAAATCTCTATCACCATAACCCCTTTGGAGCTTAATATATAAATATGAGTGAATCAAATATAATTTATTATGTTACTGTGAGGAATAATAATTTTACTTGATGAGGTTTGATCTATATTACCCATGGCTGTTACAAAATAGTGAGGTCATGAATATAAAATATGAGTTGATATGATTAAATTATTATGATTATAACAATTCCGCTTTGTAATTGCTTGTCACATGGGATATTCTACTGAGATGTAATAATCACCCTTTCAAAATAACTTTCGTGATGATTTATTTATGGTTATGTTAAAATTTTACCTTTTTATTAGATCACATATTTTTTAATAGTTGATGGGTTTGATTCATGAAGGTGGTATAAATTTCATAGACAAAGTTATCATTTCTGAGTAGTTTTTATATATTGTTTGAAGTGTTTACAATAGGTTTGTTTTTATGCAAATGTATTTTAGTGATCATGGATTTTAGATATGGTGTTTTAGGTCTAACACATACCTAATCATGTGTATTTTGGATTATTATGGGTATTATTATAGTTTGAGGATTCCAAGAGATAGGTTTTAGAGTAGTTTGGTGGTGGTAGATGTAACGTACATGCTAGAATCACTCAACATTAACTATAATAGTTCAATAAGAGACCTTATCTACACCTACACATACACCAAAGATTATTGACTAGTAGCTGGGCTCTAGGATGTGATTTTGGGAATACTATTGACATGAACCAACCCAATGAGCCCCTATTGGGTGGCGGTTAGCTGAGAAATTTACCCCATGGCCTCCTCCACTAAGCTAAGAGCTAGTGACTAGCATCGAGTAGGCATGTATCATGATGGGAATCCTTATCTTAATTCACATGTACACAATGCACATTTCCACATAAGAGATAATAAAATATTATAAATAAAAGAAACATACTTCTATGAATAAATAAGAATGCATGTGATGACCACCAGATCCCATGATGATATAACCAGCACAAAAATAAGAAGCGAAATGGAATAATACATGCACAATAATAACCTAAAAGGTTAAACAATGACCAAAAATGCCATATAATATGTCCCCATAATGTTTGTAACCCTTCATGAATAGTTACTATTGCATCCACTCCTGGGAATAGCTACGCACAACCAACACCATGTTTACAGAGATAAGTACTGAATTGTACATTGCTTTCAAAAAACAAGATGGATGATGAAAAAGACACCCATGAAGGGGTGAGTAAATAAATACCTTGTAAGAATCCCCAAAAACCAAAAATGAAATACTAAATAAACAATATATCAAAACCAAAATGGAGATAAGGTAATAATAAATATTTAATTCGGATATGATTTAAGCAGAGAACCTAACACATAGATAGAATCCTCATTCTCCAAAACCATAAAATGGTGAAAATAATTATGTCGCTCCATGAAATATAATTACACTACTACAAAATCAGCCTTTAAAAGCGTTGTTATTTATCAGTGCTGTATGAAAACGCTAATAAATGGCATATTTATCAGTGAAAAAGAAATTGTCGATGCATCTAACCTTTTATCAATGTGTTTATTTTAGAGCTGATAAAGAAAAACATTATAAGCTCATTATTTATATTTGTGATAAAGGGTATCCTTTCTCAGTACTTTATTTTTACCATTGAAAAATGGTATCTTTTATCAGTTCTTACGTTTTAGTGCTGATAAAGGGTACACTTATTCAGCGTTTTATGCTCAGAGATGATAAATATTTCTTTTATCCATACATCTTTAACACTGATAAAATGAAATAATTAAATAAATTAAAAATATAAATGTGTTTATTATAAGTATTATTAATTAAATTATTAATAAAAATGAATTGATTTATTATAAATTATAAAATATTAAATATTTTATTAATTAGATAATTATGATAATTAATGTTATTAAATTTTATATGTTAAATATATAGATATATATTGATCTTTATAAAAATGATTTATATATTACAAAATATTTATTCATTTTACCTTATATTGTCATATATTTATAGAATAATTGTATTTAATTAAAAATTAATATGAATTAAAAATATTGACTAATTGCAAAGTACTCAACATATAATTGAATGATGTTTGATTTTTCAATTTAATATAGATCAAATGTGTGTAATATTGATTTCACATATATGTAATTAATGCATTTTTATATAAAATATACACATAGAGAACATATCCATTTTTTCAATGTTGTTCTACCTATATTCATAATTTATTCAATTTCACTGATTTTTAAAATAGATGCATGCACTCAAAATTAGATATTCAATAATAATGTTAATAAAATATTGTTAAAAAAATTTAAAAATACATATATTTATAAATATACATTCACTATATTTAAACAATAATGTTTTTATAATTATGAATAAATAATTATTTTTAAAAAATTTAATTTATATAATTATAAATAAATAATTGTGTATATTTAAATAATTAATACATTTATAATAGATTCACTTAAATAAAGAATATATTTTCTATATTTATATTTATATATATTAAATATAGATTTATAATTATTTAATTATATATAATGATATAAATAAAAAAATATAAAAGAATTTCTATAATTCAAAATAAATAATTATAAAATTGTAATAAATATATTTAAAAATGAATATATTTATTAAGTATTTAGAAATTTTTATAATTTTTTATTTATATTTATAATTATAAATATTTTAAAATTGCTTCAGTAATACGCACTAATAAAATAATCCTTATCAGTGTTTTTCAGCACTTATAAAGATGAGGATTTATTCGTGCTAAATAAAGCGATGATAAAATAAACATTTATCAGCGCAATAATTTTTGCACTGATAAATATTAGTTTTATCAGTTCTTTTTAAAATCTGATAAAAGTGCTCCGATCTATTTTAAAACCCTAACCATTTGTGAACCCATCGTGATATAGAGCCTTCAGTGGAAGCTACCCACTATAGACACTCCACTTTAGTGAATCCAATGTTTGAATCACACCACTCGACACCCTCCAAACATCTTGCCCGACATTCGAAGAGGGTCCCTGATTTTCCTCAACCTAGTGAGGTAAGACTTCTGAATTTTTGTGTGTATTTTTTTTTATTTTTCATTTCTTCATCTATGATTTTTTTAGGAACTTTTATTTATGATCTTTTGTTTACGATTTTTTTGTGATCCGTTGTTTAGAGAATGATTTGTGTTCCTTTGTTTTTATTGGCTACCGATGTATTATTAGTTGTTTATAGAAACTCATCAATTGGATCTTGATGAAAAATAGGACACTACTTTCTGTTGTTATGATGTCTCTTGTTGCACTCATGCACGTGATGTTTTAGATAGTTAAATACATCTCATTGACTACTTACAATTAATGTTCTCTTATTAAGAAATCAGGTGGATGTTTAATATATATGTCCATATCATGTGGGCCACCTGTTTTTTTATTCATTGACATTGTTCTAATTATACATGTATCCAATGATAATGCTTGTTTGTTGATCAGGGTGTAGGATAGATGAAGGGATCTCTTGCTATGAGCACCAACTACTGAACTTATATGTACATCTTCAAGAAGTTAAGGATCAAGCTTTTCATCAATTTTTTTTTTGTAGAATGATGGCTTGTTCTCCTCTATTGATTCTTCCTGCACTTTTCATCTTCACAAGTTTTTTATTTAGACTAATTTCTGGTGAAAGAAAATTTCACCTCATGCATCCTCTTTGTATTCTTAATTAATAACTTTAGGGGTTGTGGGTTGGGAAACCAACTCATGCTCAATATTTCTCAAAAAATCACTACTTTCAGCAATCATTTATAACATCATATTCTGTCTTAAAAAGAATTTCCATCTTTTGATGGAATTTTCATCTTTTGGACCTCTTATTAAAACCTCTTTCGTCCTAGTGGTCTTCTCAAACTATCCCATGAAATATTTTTCTCATAGAAATATAATTTTCAATGAGTTCACATTGGTTAAATGATCTTATTCTAGTTAAATTCCACCTGATCCATCCACTAGGGGCATAGTTAATATGGAAATAATTATTTGAATAATATTAATAAATTCATTAGTATAATTGGTAACTTTATTTTATAATTCTTCCTTTAACTTCACAATAGTGAATATATCTAAATGAATTAAGAAAAAACTAAAAAAATACCCCTTCAATCCAAAATAAAATCTGAGGTATTTTTACCTTCCTATATAGCTCATCTGGTAGTCCTTTCATTTCATACGGGTCATCTTTAGTGTATTCAAAATATATCCTCTATTTTAAATTTACTGGGAACTTTTAGATCACTATTTATTAACCCAGTAGGATGGATATGAACTGAAAATGGATGCACACTAATCGTTTAAAAAAAATATAAAGATGGGGTTAAAGAGTTCATCATGTCTTCTGAAGAGCATGTAGACGACCATTCTAAAATATTATGTCTGTCTTTATGTTGTTGTTATACAAGAAAAATTAGTCCGGAAGAGTTGAAATAAAATTTTATTTGTAACGGAATAGATTAAAGCTATTAATATTGAAATAATCATGGGGAAAACTAAATGTGGACATCAATAGGGAGGATATAAAGGTTCATGAATCATTTAATTTGAATACCTTTGTAAAAGATGATCCAGATCAAATGGAATAAATGATAATGGAAATTGAATATGACCTTCATGATTGCCCAAATTTATTTTAGGATTTTAATAGTTGTTCCATAAAATAATTGTATAAAGACTATACTAAATACACAATATTGTTAGCTATATTCAAGTTATATAATGTGAATGATAGAAACAGATAGAGTGACACTAGCTTTACAAAAATACTTTGTCTTCTAAATGATATGATACTAGAAGAAAATGAACTTCCATTCCGAACATATGATTCTAAATTAATGTTAAGTTCGATGGCTATGATCTCTAAAAAATACATGATTGTCCAAACGATTTTATATTGTTTTGCAAGGACCATGAATCACTCCTTAAATTCCCTAAGTGTGGCGTGGATCGATACAAGAAATTGAATCAAGTCCTTATAAATATGTATTGTACTTTCCTATCATTCCATGGTTTAAAAGACTATATAGATGTCAAGAAACCACAAGATAATTAACATGGCATGAAGATACAAGAATTACAGATGGGAAGCTATCTCATTCAATAGATTATCCTCAGTGAAAGAAAATAGATTATGGGTTTTCTAAATTATGGGATGAGTTGATGAAATTTCGTCTGGCATTATCTATAGATGGAGTAAAAAGATTTGGTTTATAGAGTAGTACTCATAGTACATGGCCCGTCATGTGGGAAAATTATGACCTACTGCAATGGTTATGCGTGAAGTGAAAATACATTAAGTTTTCTCTGCTTATATTTGAACCAAAGCAACCCGGTAATGATATTTATGTCTATTTGGATCCATTGATCGAAGATCTAAAATTGATGTGTTATACAGGTGTTATAATGTATGATTCTCATAGAAGTGAAGAATTCAAATTGAGGTCCATGCTGTATGGAATGATAAATGACTTCCCCACTTATTGAAATTTATTAGGCTATACCATTATAGACATGTTTGGGTGTTCCATTTTTGAATAACACACATACTTAGTTCGGTTGAAACAATCCTCAATGACTGTGTTTTTCAGAAATCAAAAAAAATTACCTTGATGACATAAATATCGATCCTAGAAGATAGTATTTGATGGAAATATTAGAACAAGTTACAACACTATCTCTAAGAAAAGGTCATCAAATGTACAAATAAGTAAAAATGATTGATATAGTTTTTGGTAAATGATTTTTGAAAAACCATAAAAATCATGTTGGAATAATAGATAAATTTTATTTGAATTACCATATTCAAAATGTTTGTGTGTCAGAAATTATATTTATGTCGTTCATGTAGAAAGAAACTGTATTTGATAGTGTTATTGGAACATTTCTAAATTTTCCTTGAAAAATAAAATATGGAATCAAGGCTATATTGGACTTGAATGAAATGAAGATATTGGATGATTTGGAACTACTAAAGGGTAAAAGGCATACATTTCCTCTAGAAGCTTACACTCTATCCAGAGAGTAAAATTATCAATTTTTATTTTTCTTTATGATTGTAAAAGTTCCATAAGGGTATTCATCAAATATTAAGAATGTCTTTTTAATGACTGATTTGATGTCACAAAGACAAAAATCACATGACTGTCATATTTTGATCCATTATTTAATACATGTTGCTTTCCATTTCATTCTTCCTAAAAATGTATGACATAGATTAACCAAACTCTACTTCTTTTCCAAATCCTTATGATGTAATGTTTCAGACCCGAAAAAGTTTACCATCATGAATAAAGAGATTTAAATCATATTGTGTGAATTAAAAATGTTCTTCCCACCATCATTATTTGATATAATGGTCCACCTGATGGTTCACTTGGTTAGAGAGGTTCAACTATGTGGTCTGGTCCAATACAAATAGATATAAACCATTTAAAAGTATATAATGATTTTGAAAGGGTATGTCAAGAATCGAAGATGGCCAGAAAGTTGTGGTACATAACAATATATTATTGAAGAATCTATTGAATTATGTAACGATTACCTATCTGATGTTGAAAGCATTGGTCTCCCAAAGTCTCGTCATGGCAAATGCCTTATGGGAAAAGGAATTTCTAAAAGATATGTTGTTAAAATTTCCTTGAAAGAAAAGGAGAAAACATATCTCTACATATTATATAATAGTAAACATATTGATCCATACATTGAATCCCATAAGGAACTTATATGATATTTAAATCCATGAAGAGAAGAAATATGGATGTAGAATACACATAGTAATCCATTTATAGGATGTTTTATAAATAAAATTTATAAGGAGTTATCTGAAACTCTAAATTTAATTGTCGAACAATATCAATGGATAGCTAGAGGACCGAATAAAAATGTTATATCTTACACTGGGCTTGTAATCCATCATTATAAGTATTATACAAATCAATATGATGACTTTAGTAATATGAAAAACATTTGTGTTACTCTTGAGGATGAAGCGAAGAACATATCCAACTCCAAGGATAGAAATAAAATTTTCCAAAATATGTCATATTTTGGCCTTATCAAAATGATATATGAGTTGGATTATATAATATTTCAAGTTCCAATTTTCAATTAAAAATGGGTTGACAATATTAATGGAGTGAAAGTTCATGAAATGGTATTTTTTAAAGTGATTTTCAATATAGAAGGTAATAAATTCAAGCAATTCATAATGGAATCACAATTATTGAAAGTATTTTATGTCTATGATCCAATAAATAATAATTGGTTGATTATACTGATGGAGACTAAAACAAATTTTGAGTCAGGTGAAAATTCAATCGAGGGGGAACCATTCATTAGGGCATCATAATCAATTCAAGCTACTCCTAATGAAGACAATATCTTACCCATTAGAGGGGACCATAAAGAAGGGATTAAAATTCTTGAAGGAAGAACAAAATCATTTAAACCTTTAAAAAAATAAGGAGGATTAAATGAAAAGTAAATTGATTTTTAATATATTATGTTTTTCCTCATAATATTTTATATTCTTTATTTCATTAATGTAATCTAATTAAATGTTTTCATACTCATGGAGACAATGTCTTCTACACATGATGATGTTACCAATCCCTCGGAAGAACAAACTATAATGAAGTAAACCCTTTGTAAATATTTAAAGCTAATGTTATTATATATTTTCTATATTTTACAAAAATATTATATAATTGAATGTTTATTTTGTTTTCATTATTCCTTTTCGAGTTTGTTTATATTATTACTAAAATAAGAATAGTTTTCTGATATAGTTGTGTTCTTTTTCTCCTGTAGGGTATGGTTTTTTCAGCAATAGCACGAGCCAGTTTAGGGATAAAAGACAATAGAATATTGAGGTTTTTGATGATATGTAAAAATTTGTATTTATGTAATTTTATAAAGCAATGTTTGAAAAGTCTATAATATAGTGTTTTTTCTGGTATTTGTGTTGTAAATTTCATTTAATATATATTATATATTGGGACTTGTTTGCGTTGATATTTTATGTGTTTCTAGTTTTTTTCTGGTGCTAGTTCTACAGTGTGCTGTAATAGAACACTGCAGTATATCCCTTTATTAGTGCTTTTATAGGCGATGATAAAGGAATCCTTTAGGAGGGCTAAATTAAAGCACTGATAAATGAGATATTTATCAGTTCTTGTAGAATCTCTTATAAGTGTCTTATTTATTAGTGTTTTTTAGTGTTGATACATGGATCCTTTATCAGTGCTTTTTCAGCATCGATAAAAGTCTTAGGCTTTTAACATCACTAAAGTTATTAGTTATTTTCTAGAACCAATCAAGGCTATTTCAGGCACTATTAAAGGCCAATTTTTTATCAGTGTTACCCAAATATTCAATTGACATAACCTCTATAGAACTATAGTAAAGGATCTCAAACCCCTGGAAGGTAGGCAACACCAACTCCAATGAAGGATCATTGTTCTTTAGAACAAGGGGATAATGACTCCACAGATAGAGGCTCACGATCCCCGAGTGTGTGTGTGGAATACCAGCCCAATCTGATCTGCTTGTAGAGGATCATACACCCCAATTATATAATAGTATTTCCAAACTACCTACATATGGTTGAGAACCCATTTCAAGACAAGAATTCTGTTAACCTGAGAACTATCCCTAAGAACATTATGATCATTATTAATGTACCAATCATTGATACCATTAGGAATAATAAAACATCTTCCAATAATACCATGAAACCATTATTTAAATTCCAAATGGATTACACCACTATGATTTATATGGACAAATACTCGAGATAGATTATTCATTCAACTGATTTTCATGTCTAATGAAGATGTTTCGAAATCATTCTATGAAGGAAGATTCACAACCATAGTATATCCCACAATATTCCCCACATACATCATTTTTGTAGGGTGTACACATAAGGACATCACATGCACCCCCTTGAGTGAGGTCATATACCCATACACTAAACATAGAGTTGGGTGACGAAACCTCAAACCACTCGCCCACTTGATTATCCCCTGGCTGAGGTGAGTAGAATAAACCCATGTATTAGACTATGGTGTTGGGGATATGTGGTCTATACCACATTCTTAGCCGATTGGATCATCTAGGGTGGTGATCTAGATACATCACCAGACCCAAAACCCAATAAATATTTCCTATAATGGTACGACCATCCTCTCTAGAGGGGACCAAGTTGCGATATCCACCAAAGAGCTTCCTGCTCTAAGCGTAGTGGCCTAAGAGGACCATCACTCCGGCATAACCCCATATGCATCAATGGAAAATTTATCTATGCATTTATAACTATGAAAGAGGTTGAACATTCATGTGAATACTACCAATGATGATGGAAACTATCCCACTTTTTTCACACTTTCATCTATGACAGGGGTTATCCCTCTGAATGCGGACTCCTAGGAACATTGGTAGTTGGTCTACCTCCAAAACTCTACCAGTTGCGATGGTTGACAGTCCACATAATCCCATTGAATGATATTTACATTTCCATGCCATCTTGTTGATCCCCCCACCCCACCACACCATGTTTCCATATCCCTCATCAATCCATCATGCTACTCGACCACTGCCGAATGGTTGGGCCAGTGAAAAAATTTCACATGTTGGAGGAAGGAATCAAGGATATAAAGAGATGATAATAAAGAGGGGGTGGAGGGAAGGAAAAATAATTTTAATTCCCCTATAAAAAATTCCACCACAATGAACAAGGTAAGAATTATGAAAATATATTACTATAATAATCAAAATAACAATTCACCATGTAAGAATGATGAATAATGGTTGATATTTCAGAAATAAAGAAAAAATAATGGATAATAGAAAACTGAAACAAGAGTTTTTTAATTCAGAAGATAAAAAATACTAATAAATAAGTAAAAAAATTAATCTATGAAGAATGGATCCCAAATAGAAGTCAAGTATCCCTACCTTATAAAATGATTTTTTGTTGAAGATTGTTTTCTGCCAATTATCACCACTAATCCTGAGGAGGGGTTCTCTAATCCCTCTATATAATTCTTTTTTAGAACCCTAAATCCATATAATTCATGTGTCTATAACTAAGGTTTGAGATGAATTTGCCTATATATATTCATTTTCTATTATTTGGAAATTTAATCTCCATAAAAACAACAATGAATATACTCATAATTTCTCTTTTTTAAAATCAAAACTTATGCCAATAAAATTCACGTCCCAAGGTCCCCATGGTGAATATAATTTAAATTCCCTTTGGCTAAATTACATCTTATAGATGCAACCATGATGTTAATATTTCTGTTCGATGCTCTACTTAAGAGGAAAATATTTTTTATAAATAATGTGCATGATGGGATAAAAACAATATATTTTTATTAATTTATTAATATTGAGGCTCTATGATACTCATAGATTCACATCCACTGCTCAATAAGTTAAATAATATTATTTAAAATACTCAGAGGGTTTTTTAGAAGAAAACTATGCCATTAAATCTTCCCCATATCTAAATATTTATTTACCAAAACACCATTGTAAACAAAAATGGTGATGGTATTCAGTTTTTATATAGAGATCAGGCTCCTATAAACTCTAATAAAGGTCCTCATTAACAAAGGACAAGGTATAGTGTAATATCCCATCCATGAAGAGTCTTCTCATGTATGTCCTCAATCTCAACAAGTTAGTTCAAGAAAGTGGCTCTATACTCGATGTCCGGATCACCCCAGTTTGTAGCGTGTGATAGATCATGCTCATACCACCACAATTATGACACTTCAAAGATGTCATATACTCGGTCCGGATAAGGGGGAAATACTATGAAGTAACTAAACTCTCCCAACTTGTATAGGTTCTAGAATAGGCTAGTGAATCTTGGGGATAGATTTCTACTTTGAACATATCTTTGAAAACCTCAACATAGTGAGACCATTTACACTTTATGATCGCCATCCTCAAACTCCAAAGGATGCTTTTTTCAATATTAATAGGAATTATACTCACTCTATGTGGTTTTTAATCACTACTAGATTAGAAAAACCTTCTTCATCATTACCCACACCAACTCTAGCCCCATCCATCATCACTCACCTATATTCAACGAAAATAGGGGTGACCAGTAGGATCTCTCGTATAAGGCCTCAAAGGTTATCATAACAATAATGGATTGGTAGAACTTTTAGAAAGATAATTTCACCAATGAAAAGTGATCCCACCATCATCATCAAAAATATAAAATGAATTCCCGTAATATATCCTCAAAAACTAAAATGGTTTGCTCAGTCTAGCCATCCATCTGGGAATGGAATTGTTTACTCATCTGTAATTGGGTCTGGATAGACTCCTAAAAACCTCTATGTAATTTATATGTAAACTTAATGTCATTGTATAAAGAGATCATTAGTGGTATTCCATGAAGTCGTATGATCAGATTCACATATATACACCTCAATATAATAATTAAACTCTACTTTTGAATAGTAATTAACTAGGCTAACTATGTCAGCCAGTCGATGGTCATCTAGATTGCATCTTTACCTCTCACCAATTATAGGATTCTCATTAATAAATACATCATTTTGATATCCCACTTATATTCTAAAACCTAACGGTGTTAAGTCAAACTTGTTGGCACTCGGTGCTATACCACTATGTGCTGATAGATGAGGTATAGAAAATTAAACATAGTATCACTTTTCTACATAACTTCCCACTAAAATAGGTTTCAATGATCTCGGTACTTATTTTCCACCCTTGGATACATTATTGAGTTTGAAGTGTGTAACTCATGTAGTATCTCCTCACATAGTGAGACTAATACTACTATATACTCTCAGAGGAGGATTTCAGGCTCTCAATTTTGGAATATCCATCGATAATATATCTTATAAAGATTCGTCCAAGTTAAATATGACATTTAATTTCCCTTATCTGAGCTTCCCTTGTAAATTGAAGAAGCTGAGGGGTCACAAAAATCAATTGAAGAGGGGCCACACCTCCCTCATCAACCAAGGGAAAACAAAATGAGGCTAAATTCTAAGATACCTCATCCAACAACTAAGAATGATACTTCCTATTATGGTATGTTGCTACCATGATTCCCTTCCTAGGAGTATAATGTGTAATGACCTAAACATTTATAAATGAAGATTACTTTTTAAAAGAATCAATTCATTATTAAGGGAAGTAGTTATAGAAATAACATGAACTAATTTGGTTATTCTATACTATTATATATTATATCAGATTTAAAATAACTTTAATCATTATAACTGGGGATAATATAGACATTGTATAGTTTCCATTAAGATTAGTAAATTTAGGTTTTTGAAAAAATCCAATTGACATAGACAGAATAAGGTATGGTATTAAATAATATGATTTTACCTTATGAAGAAAATCTATAAAAGCTTTCCAATGGAGATAGAATCACTGGGTTTTTACATTGAAAAATCCCAAATCGATATTCAGCAACTAAAGCATGAGAAAACCATTTTATGATATAATTGAAAACTTATTGATATCATAACCCAAACCATGTTCATCGAACCACCATAAGAAATACCCAAAATCACACACTATACTCTTAGGGTATACACTGGTGTAATAAAGGGTTGAGTATCGAGACCCTAACAATAAAAATTTTTAATTTTTTAAATTTAATAAAATAGTGATTATATTTACCATTTTTATTATAACTATATAAATGATTGAATAATGAGTTTGGAAAAAATATTTTGATATGATGAAACAAAAAAATATTTTTGGGAAATATGTAGTTTTAATCAAGAAACTCATTTTATTGAATTCAATAATTTTAGAAATAAATTTTATTTTAATAATATATTTTTATTTAATAAAAATTATTTAAATATTAATGATAATTTACTTTTGTCATGCCAAATGTAATTTTTATTAGGGTCAGAAACTATTATTTTCAAAAAAAAATAATCTTTTAAATAAAATAGTTTTTTTATTTAATAGTTTCAATAATAAAAGTAAGATAAATCATCTGGTAAAATTAATATTATTTCTGAAATTATAATTTTGAAATTCTCTAATGGTTTGTTTTGTATAATTTTTTGAGATAGTCGAATTTTCAGGTAAATATTTAATATGGTATAAATATATGTTTTGTATTAAGGCATCATAAAATCTAAAAAGTGATGTAATAAATACTAAAAAAAACATACACAACCAGAATTATCTTTCTACTTTAATATAATTTATTTAATGTTATTTTATTAATTTTATCAATACTTTCCAAATCCTCAAAAACCTATATTATATTTTACAGTTTTAAAATCAGCTCTTTATAAAAATGGATCACTTCCATATAAACTATAGATTTAGATTAATGATTTTAGTTATTAGTTTTATTAAATAATTAAATATACCCATATTTTCTAGAAACCATGGGAAAATTGATGCTTAGTGATTTGAAAAAATTTATTTTATAGTGTCCAAAATTGAAGTTTACAAATTAATAATGATTTACCCTCTATTTTTCAATATGAACCCACCTAAAAATTCATCAATATTCACTAAAACCCAATTGAGAATGAATTTTACCTTCCTTTACCTCTTTATATACCACTTAAGGCTTCCCTTAACTCTTAATATGTTATTCTCAAGCTTTTAGAAAGGCCCACTCAAGGTAAGGGGGCCTCTCCATCCCCACTTTATTTGAGCACATTTTTAATTATGCCTTTTGATTGAAATTTTTTATATTGTGATATGTTTCCACAAATAACTCTAACAATAATTATTATTTCTACCTAATTGTATACCCCCTTTCACTCTCATTTCTCCCTTCCAAGAATCTTTAGGTACTCCCATTTTTCAGCCAAAATTACCCTCTCATTTTCCATACCAAACATTTGTGTAGTGAATACAGATCCTCATATCCACTCAAGGGTATTCACGTATATGTAATTATATTTCATTGATTGGGTGTATCCATTTATGTAACTCACACTCCTTAATAATAGTATTAAAAGTGATGAAATATATCAATATGTTTTATGATCTGTGTGGCACACTTATACATGTACATGTTATGAATGTGTTGTTTGGGGTTAGAATTGTATAGTCCCCTAATGAATTCAGAAATGTTTTTATCTTATGATAAAATATGTATGGGATTTGGGATTTTACATAATTCAATATGGGACTCTTTCCACATTGTGATGTTTTCTTTAAATTTACCCTTGACTTTTTGTTATTCCATGTTTTCTATTTTTTCCTAATTCCTATGTTTCTTTATGTTATCATCTTATGACATTATTTGATGTTCATGTTTACGATTATCACCCCACTTATTTTACATTGATATTTATATTAACTCAAATTTATTACTTTCAATGTTTTGTTCTTTTATTATTCCTTTACTATACATTATAGATCACTTGTTAGTCATGTATGTCCCCAGGTTATCCCATGTGGTTTTAGAAGAATCCATAGAATTTAAGGGCATGTTAGGGAGTTTATATTTAATTAGTTTTATTTATTTTAAAAAATTTTATTCTATATACCTAATTATCAAAATACACTAGGACTCATTATCTTATTGGTTGTATTAATGGTATCTTTATATAATAAGTCCTGAAATAAAGTGTATCCAAGATATGGGTATTCATATATATTTTCATAGGAATTCAGGTTATTTTTTAGGATTAAGATTAGAAACCCCTATTGAAATCCTTAGGGATAATAATAAATAAGAATAAATATCAATATTTTAAAAAATTATTTTGTAAGTGGAAAACACATCACTTTTTAGATCTACAAGTGGATGTTGCTCAAGAATAGTTATATCTAGGGGTAATAACCCCAAAAAGGGTGTATTGAACTTTAATAAATAATCACCTAGTCCCTGAAAAAAGTTTTTATTTCACACATATTTTCACACTCTTAGGGGATATTCTTTGGTAAATTAACAAACTCATTATGAACCATTATGAAGGGAAAACAATTCCAATAAGAGTTTATTTTAGATAATATATCATGACTAACATAGATTGAAACATTTAAATTTATAGGTTACGGAAAATATTTTATCCCTGAGACACCCCTTAAATATTTATTATTTCCTTTTTTTATATGTTTAATATTTTAAATTTTTATATATATTTCTATTTTGGATGAATGAAATTATTATAATTATAATAAAACTGTGAAAGGCAGGCTTATCATCCAATTTAATATCTGACTATGGTTTATTTCATTCATTCATATCAGAAAATTTTAGTAGAATTATTCATAAAAATACTCAAAACATGGATGTTGATTAATCAATGTGGATGGAGAACATATAAATTATAGAATCCCAACTATATAAATCATACCATGTCCATATTTGTTTGATGAACATCCAATATAACCCTCTCACACTCCCATTAGTGTAATATCATGTTGTGTGATGTATGGACTCGCATTCATTATATAGAGAAAACATAAATTTCCTAGATAATTGAATCAGCCTCCATGTCAGAAATGGCTCTGTGATTCTATAAAAGTTCAATTAGGATGATGAATATCATTTGGTATCATCATCTAAACCGTGGATATTATTGAATTATAAGTAAGTTCATATATATCAAATGATTTAGAAGTTAGAAAAGATCATCCTTAAATACATTCCCATTGTGGGGTAATTAACTAATAAGTTTCTCGATTAATTACCTGGTTTTCCTCTAAGAAAAAAGATTAAGTTATCAATCATATTTATACCTACCTATTTTCCAATAACTAAGACTCTATATAGAATTTCCACAATTGAACATGAAGAGTTCAATAAAAAAATCCATTTTAATCTAGATAAAGGGTTTATATTCCTAGGGGTTTCATTATGGGGTACACTGCTCCTCTTCCTCAAGAAGATCCATGGGTCAATGTGCCAATGTATTGATTATAGTGAGCGAAAAAATATCATGATACAGGACAATTATCCTCTTCCATAGATACATGACTTGATAAATCATATATGTGGATCCTATAACATCATTAATTTGGATCTTTAGACGAGATATTTTCATTTAATGGTGAAGAATGATGATATCCCCATGACTAATTTTCATACAACATACATGCACTATGAGTTCATAGTGATGAAATTTGGACTCAATAATTCTTTAACTGTCATAATGGATTTAATGAATATATTATGTAATTATTACCTAAAATATTTCTAGTATTTATAGATGATATTCTTATCTACTTTAAAATAAAGGAGGAACATGAGGTGAATTTTAATGTTGTACTGACGATTTTTTGAAAGTAAAAATTATTTGGGAAGTATAGTAACTGTGAGTTTTGAAGGGAGAAATCAACATTTTTGTGGAATCTTATAACTAGAAAATGTATATATGGGACCTTCAAAAATATAGGCAATTTATGGACGAACCAAACTAATATCCATAATGGAAATCCATATTTTCCTTTGGTTAGCTGGCTAATATTGTTGAGTTTTGAGAAAATTTTCATGGTTTTCACGCCCACTAACAGAGGTAACTAATAATAAAGTCAAGTTTATGTGTAATTATGAATATGATGAAATATTTAATGATTTAAATAAGAGGTTAATCACTTCACATGTTCTCACATTACCCACTTGTGGGGAAGGATTTGTGATCTACATTGATGTATCCAAAAAGGAATTGAGTTGTGTACTCATGAAAGATAAAAAATTGATAGGCTATGACTACCTTAAATTAAATATCATTGATCAGAACTACCCAAATCATTATCTAGGAACAGCTGTAGTGGTCTCCACATTGAAGATTTTGTGAAATTATCGCTATCGCGAAAAGTGTTACATATATATGGATCAAAAAATCGTCAAGTATATATTAATAAAAAAGGGGATTAATATGTTCCAACAAAAGTTGTTAGATCTAATAAAAGATTGTAATTTTTCAATCCATTACCATCCTAGGAAGGTAAACAATGTGGTGGATTCGCTGAGTATAATGGATCATGCAACCCACTCCAGGATGAGGAATTCAAGGGATCAAAAATTATTTGGCATAAAGAGGAAGGATTTGGGAATAATAAAAGGATTTTCATCCTAGCTTTCTCAAATAACTACTCAACAAACTATTCATGAGAGGATCTAGGAGGCCCATAATGATAATGATGTGATACAAAAAATGGTATTGAATATTTCAGTGTTCAATTTTATAAAGATAGATTTATATGGTTTAGTAAACAGATATGTGTCCCCTCAAAATGAAAACTAAAGATAGAACTTTTGGATGATGCGTATAGACCATCATTCTCTATTCCTCTAGGAATCACTATTATTTATAGGTTTTTGATGGAAAACATTTGTTGGGATAATATATAGAGGAGATTTCATAATTTGTATTTCAATGCTTTGTATACCAATAGTTCAAGGCATAATTAAGGAAGTATAATTTTATGATGCATCCATTGCCTATTTCATTATGGAAATGGTGAAAAATAACCATTTGATTCAGCCAATCACTCCCCAGGACCCCTAAAAATTAATTCCATCTAGGTGGTGGTCAGTCGCCATACAAAGTTAGATCAGGTCATTGCTATCAAGGAATATTTCTCTCTCAAACAATTCCCCTAAATATAAATAATATAAGTGGTAAGAAAGCAGGGAGTTCCACTCTCTATTATGTCTATTTGTTATTCTAGGTTTACATAAAGGTTCTAGAGAATAGTTCAGTAAGCACTAGATACTGAGTTTTGTTTCAGTACTACATATCACCCTCAAATAAATTCTCAGCCTCATAGAACCACTAAAACACTAGAGATATATAGAGATCTTGTTTAATGTATTTTAAAGGATATTGGAATCATAACCTTTGTATACTTCTAATATAAAAATACCTATCATTATATCACTAAAATGGAACCATATGAATCATTGTATGGAAAGATGTGTCAGAATCCATAATGCTCGGATGAAGTTTCAGAGAAGAAACTGAGGGGACCTAATATTATATAAGATATTATAGATAAGGATTAAACAAATTATCATCATATGAAATTTATGAAAATTTAACAGAAAATATAAGCAGATAATCATAGACGAAACCTAGAGTTTGAGGTTTAAGATAAGATGTTCCTTCATATATCACCATGGTGCGGTCTGGGTAGAAGTTAAGTATTTTTCCTATATATATCATTCCCTTTCACATCCTTGATCATATCATGGTTTTTTTATAATGAATTAAGATCCAACCTAAACTATCTCAGGTATATGACTTTTTTAATATACCCCTCTTGAGGAAGTAAATACCAAACCACCTCACATGTAATGAATTAATAAGTGTTTCCATTGTAGAATGTTCTTTCATACAAGGATAATCTAGTGAAGATCTCAGATAATAAAGAAAAAGTTCCATGAAAAAAAAAAGAAGTCACCTACTCAAAGTGTTGTGGAAGAACCACAGGTTTGAAGAAGTGACTTTGGAACCACCAGAGAAGATGAATTATAAGTAACCTCATCTATTTTTGTTTATAAAAGGAAAACTTTTAGGGTGACATTTTTCAATGGAGGATGAATGTAATGATAGAAACTTTCATATATGAAATTACCATTTTAAATGGATAAATTCATTATTAAGTAATGTAGTTATGGAAAACACATGCACTATATTGGTTATTTTTTACAGTTATATATTCTATCATATTTTAAATAAAATTATGTATCAAAACTATGATAATATATCCATTTTTAAGTGGCCATTACGATTAGTATATTAAGGGTTATGAAAAATTCCAATTGACATAGATAGAACTAGTGATGCCCTAGACTAGTAGGATTATAACCTATGAAGACCATTTCTTGAAGCTTCCAAGTGAGATGGAATTTATTGGATTTTTTCCTTTACCAATCCAAATATATGATTCAAAAAATATTAATTCGTATAGATTTAATTTTTTGTAAAAGAAAGTTTAAATTTATCCTTTTTATTATAAGTTTATAAATTATTAAATATTGAGTTTCATTAAAATTATATGTTGATAAGATATAACAAAAATTGTATTTATCGAGATATATATAGTTTAAATAAATGAATTTTTGATGAATTCTTGAATTTTTTAAATATAAGTTATTTTAATAAAATATATATATTTAATAATTATTTTCTAAATTTAAATTATAATATAATTTTAAAAGTGAACGATAATTTTTATAAGGGTTTTAAAATTTTGTTGTCAAAAAATGAGAATTTTTTTGATAAAAATGAATTTTGAATTAATGTTTAAATTATAAAATTTATAGAATTATTATGATAAAATAAATATTGTCTTTGAAATCATTATGTTGACATTATTTAATGATTTATTTTTTTTATTTTATGAGATAGTCTAATTTTGGTTCAATATTAAATACGGTATGTATAATGACATTATGAAATCCAAAAAAGTGATGTAACAAATACTATTAAGAGTATCCACAAACCAAATTATGTTTACATTTTAAAATATTGTGTTTTTAAAGTTATTCGATTAATTTTATAAACCCTTACAGATTCCTTCAAAACCAATTTTATGTTTTTATGTTTTAAAATCAATTAATTATAAACATAACTCACTTACTCAAAAATAATGGTATTAATTTAATTATTTCATTTATTAGACATCTAAAATAATTAAATCCATCCCTCATTGGTAGAAAACATAGGAAAAACCATGAATGGTTTGTGGTTTGATTAATTTTTTTTATATTTTCAAAAACCAATGTTTATAAATAACTTACTTGCACCAAGTGATGTAATCCTTATAGTTATCTTTGACATAAGCTTATGTCATATTTTATGTTGTCTCAATATTCCTATGTTTCCATATATTATCATCTAGTATCATTCTTCGATGTTCAAGTTTTTTATTCTCAACCCTCTTAAGTTACCTTGATATTTATTACTGACTCACATGTAGTATTTTCATTACCATATTATTTTATTATTTCCTAACTAGAGATTATAGATCACCCATTATTTATGCACATCCCTAGGTAATGATATGCAGTTTTAGAAGAATCAATATAATCTAAGGGCATGTTAGGGGTTTTATGTTTATTTCATTGTATTAATTTTTCATGTTGTTAGGATATGTACATAATTACCTAAACACCCATGGGATCGCAATATTATAGGGTTTTATTAAATCTATTTTTCTATAATGAATCATTAAATAGAGTGTACTAATGATATGGTTTATCATATAAACCATATCAAGGTCATAAACCTATGAGAACTCCATCCAATTCCTCTACCTAAAGTTAAGAAATATTTAGGAAAAGATGTACCTAAGGCTCTGATAATTTATATAGACCATCAACCACTCTCCAAGAAGTTTGTTCCTATAAATATTCTAGGAAAAAATACTATTTCTAGCTCCAACTAATATATTGTATAATTTGGATTATGGGATCTCAATTATTTTGATCCATATTCAATCAATTCTTACCTCTATATCCACACAAAAAAAATTTATCCCTTCCTTACAGGCATCGTAGTACACTACATACTCAACACCGTTATATAGAAAATATATCGTAGAAGAATTTTTCAATATACACTTACACTCTTCAAAGGATATCTGAAACTAATGAAACTAAAAAAATCCTATCCCTTTAGAGTATGTTCAGTCATGGTGCCCACACTCCTAGGGAATTCTTTCATGAGTCTTATATAATACACATACACCCAAGGAAACTATGCACCTCAAACACACTCTTTAGTGGATACTAAGATAACACTACCTGGATCTGCACTATTTACATATCTACTCTATCCTCTGCGGTGATATGACCCAGGAAGTGGATATTTATAATCGAAGACTTTTACTTTTATATTATTCCACCCAATTGGTGATCCTAAAGTTAGTTTAGTAAAATCTACATATTCTTAGCATTTTCAACCTCCTACAATGAGTAAATTGGAATTTCACAGATGAATATTACCATTAATCATTAAAAAGGGGACTAGAATATTTGATTCATAAAACCCATGAATACAGTTGGGGTGTTCTTTACATCAAAAGGAATCACCAAAAACTCATAATGGTTATAGTGACCTCTAAGAGTTGTCTTTGGGATTCCCTCCTCAAGAATCTGTAGTTGGTGATAGGATGGCATGAGATCAATATTTTTAAACCATATCACTCCCTTTAGCTGATCAAATAGTTTTTGATACTTTTAATAGGATACTGATTCTTAATAATCACCAGGTTTAAGAAATGATAGTCAATACATTGCCTCAAAATCTTTCCCATATTCTGGGAAAATAATAATGATGATGTCCAAAGAGATACATTAGGATTAATATAACCTTTATTAATAATTTCATCCAACAGTACCATGAGATCCATATTCTCATCTAGGGCTATATGTTAATATTTTAAAAATAATAGAGTGGTTATGGGGTGTAGGTTAATACAAAATTCAACCATATAATGATGCAGAAATCCTAGTAAATCATTGATAAAAATTTCCCTATATTCCTCTACCATTACTAGTAATTCATTTCTTAAGGAATATTCATTTCAAATTTCTAATATCAACAACTAGTGATTAATTTTCTAAATCTTATCATGATTATTCCATTCTTGTCTCATTTAAAATCCCCTCTCTCACATGAAGGATAATTGCGATCCTTCAACTCAAAATCATCTCACACTTCAAGAGAGAGAATTTATCCTGGAATATACTAAAGATATTTTATCCATACCTTGGATGACATCATAATGATTCATAAAATACACCCTCATATCCCAAAAAATTATCTCACCACTAAGAGAAATATCTCATTATCTATAGATATGGGAGAGCATGGAATCACTCTTAGTAGGAGTCACTAGTCGCATGGGTCAGACTAGGTGGTCTTCCAAACTATCTAAATATAGAACAAGGGATACAATAATTAAAGAATTTTTTTACAATATCATTGAGAATATATAAAAATTAATACAGAATGTATATCATTCCTCAAATCCTTTTGGGTGTCACCTAGTTATAACTCTCTATAACCAAAAACTAGTCGCATCCTTGATTGTCCTTCGTCTAAGCCTAGTGTGTATCTTCTAGGGTGGTAGTGGTGGAATTTTTTGGTAGATTCAACTGCCTCCACATCTTCATATTAGTTCACTTCTATATCCTCTATCAAAAACAAATCCTTGGGGACCACCCAATCCCCCTCTGGGAGGTCTCTAGTCACATTATTTTCCCTATCACAGAGGGAAGTTAACCTGCTAACTTCCCTCTACAGCATGTTGGTTTTAGGAATCATGCACTAGGTGACCTCATCCCTCTCAAGAATATAAAATCATATCTATTATCTATCTTGATCCAAACTTAATCCCTAAAATGTTGATCTTATAGTCAGATTCTAGTTATTTGGTCACCTCAGTTGTCACATATCAAAAACCTATTATTTGCTGGCTTTAGTTGATGAATACTCTCCTCGGTATCCAATTCCATCCCCAAAAACCCTCATCCATTCCATTAGGAAATATCCATAACAGATTATCACTCCAACACTCTAACATAGGTGTTTTAATATAGAAGAAAAACTTGTTTTCAAATATATCTATGAAGCCCTTGTTTGAAGTTCTATTCTTGGAGGAATCTATCATGTAAAATGTCAAGGGAGTATTATGTAAAATCAATGAATCTCACCCTATACATATATTCTATCATATTTCGTACTTTAATCTCTAAAATATCATAAATCCCTATATACATCAATGACAAATGGAAATACCCTACATGGAAAAGGTTCTCAAACTAAACATATGGGCTCTTCATCTCTTCGTAAGTATAAGTGACTAAGCCCCATTGGTGGCCTATTTCACCATGAAGATGCCTGGCTGCATGAACCACCCCCTAATTTTGGGTCATATAAACTGGTTTGAAGACAAAGAACATAGCCTATGTCCAGTCATTGATTGCCTATGTGTCATGCTTGCCTCATATCCCAGTTGATATCTACCACTTGAACACATAAAATGTTTTTAGTATGGCATGTATCATTTCCCCATTATATCATGATAATTGGTTTTTTAACATGAATGTAATTTTCTATTGGAATCTTGGGAGGTGGGTATACTCATTGAGAAAAGTGTTTGTGTACTGATCTCTAAATTTCTTGTGTAAACACCTTGATAACTATCCACTCAACAGAAGCTTCATCTCACAGCTATTATTTCTCATGAACGTACCTCGGAATATTAGTTGGATACCAATGTAGATAAACCAGTTATTTTACAAGAAAAAATAAATTCAACAAATATTATCAAGGGACCTGACAAAATAAATACATGGATATCAAAGAACCATTCCTATATGAAGCATTCATCATTATTTCTTATGACTTCCTTATCATTATGCTGAATTGAAATGTTGGTTATCAGATTCTTAGGGAATGTATATGTTGTTCATTTCCCAATAACAAGAATTTTTTGACTAAAATATAAACTCATGATTCATAAACACAATTTCTCTAATATTCAATCTATCCTACAACTAACTCCAAACTCTAACCCTAGGAAAACACCACTTTGAGACCATTCAGACATTACCTGACCCACCAACACCCCTTCTAGGAGCTTTCAAGCTAAGCGTCTTATCTTAAGATCACCTCTAATAATATAGGAGATAGTGGCAATCACCAAGTAGATAATAGCACAATGTAAGTCCTTAGCTATATGAACCTCTGCACAAAGGAAATATTGATGTATTATTCAATAAATAAGAAGAAATAAAAGGAATACAATAACATAAATAAATAATCTTTCATGAGAAAACCATTAGATACCATGAAGACATAACCAGTTCAAAACTAAAAAACACAAGGTAAAAATACATGACCAACAATAAGAAAATGTAAAATATAAACCTAAATATTGGTAGAATATTTTCTCATTATTCTAACATCCCATCATGAAAAATCCCCACTAAAACCACTATCAAGCACCACTACTAACTACCATCACCACATCCACAAAGATTAACTCTAAACTATACATTTTATTCACAAGAAATGAAATTTTCAGTCAAGGACTCCCATGTAGGGGTGATTATATTCATACCTAGTATGATTCCCTAAAAACCATAAAGGAATTAATAAAGACAAGTCAACTAAAAACCATAAATATTATAAGGGAAGAAAAATTATTTAAACCCATATATCATTTAAGGGTAGAACCAGAGAAATAGAGATAGGTCTCCTTATTCATAGCTATCCAAAACTGAAAATATGTATATCTCTTTAAGATATGAGATTTTCCCAATATATAACCCATGTAACCTCTCTATTGTAGTATTAGAGGATCTCATTCCCATATAAGGTAGGGTATACTGACTCTACTATCGGATCATATACCTTATTTAGGCCCTTCAAACTAGGGGATACTAACTTGGAAAATAGTAGATCATGTTCTCTAAGTTTGTGGGTGGATATTGAACCTATGTGATCTTTAGGTAGAATATCCCATCCCCAATTAAATTTGAGTATACTAAACCTACCTAATGATATTATGAAAATCATTCCTTAACATGATTGCCTATAAAGGAGTATCATTCTTGATATCAACCTAATCATAAAACTCATACCTAATCATCGTCCCCATAGTGTTAAATTCAATGTTTATTTATATTACCTTGAAAATAGAAAATTATGGCCAAACAGACCATGAAACTGCATTCTCATTGGAAAACTTCATTGGATATGGTATTTATTTTCATAATTTAGGAACCTGATAAAGAAGTTGTGAAAATAGGCCAAGAAGGTGGATCTATATCCATTTTGTGTCCCAAAAGTATTCCCACATAGTGAAAATAGTGGTTATTATGTTTTAGTTCATCATATCTTTCCTCTAGTGTGGGAACATGTGCCTATGTTTTGTGTATTCAGTTTGGTCAGGTAAACCCAACCCACCCACCAACATGCATGCCTCTAACCAGATGGGTTGTACAGACTAGTGAGCTTGGCCGTGGGGTTGGGCCCATATGGGTTGGTATATATTTTATGTCTTCTAGACCATCATAGGGATCCATCAGTGACAAATATTTTTACCCCAACTGGTCGGATCATTCCTACCAACGGGGCCACACCAGGACGCCCGCTATAGCGATGTTTACTCCCAAAACAAAAACTGGTGTTAATCATTACATTCTTGGAGATATAGACTAGGTAATGATTGAAAATATGGGTGTACTTTTCTAATAATTAATATTTTTATCCCTCCATATTCACACTAGTGGTTGTGAAGGTGATAGACCCTCAGGGTGTGCACCCATGGCTATATAATCATCTAAAATTCCCCATGTGCCCCAACTAGCTCTGATAGCAGTCATTACTCATTCTAATAATACATAAGACCACTATTACCAAAATTTTCCATTAATCACTACTATAGCATGCCTCCATCTCCTTTATTTATCCACCTCACTATCTATCCTCCATTTAACAATTAGGTTAGTATCCAATATTTGAACAAAGAAGGAATGAAGGTAATATTAAGATATAGTATAATAAAAAGGGGAATGTGATGAATAATAATAATCTTAATTCATTATTCAGTCAAACAGGAAAAAAAATAAAACTGTTATGGTTTATAAAATATAATAGAATAATCATTAAAATAATGATTCTCTATGTGAATAATGTTGAACGTGGGGCTATATTTCAGATAAAATCTGAAAACTATGAAGTTTTTGAAATTAATCTTTTGTTCTATATAGAAGGAGATAAAAAATTCTAAGGAATAATTCTTATTAGTAATCCAAAATAAATGGATTATAAAAATAAATCATGTATCCCTACCTAAGAAAAGGATCTTTCATTGATGAAGGTTCGAATCCCTTTTTCATCATTTATCTTAAGTTGTGGTCCTTCGATCCCTCTCTAAAACTATCTATTTTCATCCTTAATCCATAGGGTTATTATGGTTAACTCAATATTTTTAGATGAATATCATTATATAAATTCATTATATATGTGTTTGAAATTTATCCGTCCTAAAGAAAATAATCCATACAATCATTATTTTCCTTTTTAAAATATTAACACATTCAAACAATGATTTCAATGTCTTGAAGTCCCCATTGTGAATAAATGTTATATCAACCCTATTTTAAAACCCACATTCTAAAAAATGAGGTGTTATAATTTCTATCTAACACTACATTTAAAAAAAAATATTAATATTTCTCATGTGTAGGGAAAAAATAATATATTTATATTAATTTATTAGTATAGGGGATCTATGATGTTCACTAAATTATTTTGGATCCACAAAAAGTCCCAAAATATTATTTATAATACTCAAATGGTTCATCATATAAATTCAATATCATTATATCTATACTCTATGAAACGATGAAAATGGAAGAACCATTAAATAATCGTACGAAAAAACTCAAAAAACATATATGATAATCCATACAAACAACTAGAATTCCATTCCACTCATGAAAGATTTTATAGTATCTCTCATAGACAGATCAAATATTTACAAAATTGGTAACTCAAATAATTTTTTTGAGTCAAATAATAACTTTATGCTTGGTTTTGAATATAATAATGAAGATTTTATAAATTTTATTTAACTTTGTGTTTGTTTATTGATTTTTTTTATGCACATTTATTTTCCATTTTAAATGTTTTGATGAACTTCCAAAAAATTTACATTTATTAGAACTTGTTTGTTCATTATAACAGAATTCAAAAGTTGAACTCATCAGAAAATGTAGTTTAAAGATACATTAATCAGATGATAGAGTATAATATCTCATAATATTGAAACCAAACACTAAGAACAGTGAATATGACCATTGGATTTTAACATTTTTATTTTTATAAATTCAACCCATGGCTTTGGGGATCAAGAGTTGTCACAAGTGATCTAAATATTTTTTTGATATTTTTGAAGTTCTGCATCATCTCATTGTCATTGATCACTTCTATTTGTATTTTATTATTAATAGAAATTTTATTAAAGAATCTATATGAAGATTTTTTTGTAAATTATCTATGATTTTTATTTTTTAATCAATTGTTTTCTAATAAATGATATCTAAGATCTTTCATAATGGAAACTAATTTTTTAGATCACTAATACATGGGGGAAGATAGGGATGGGAATATAGATCCCTACCAATATAGTTATGGTAAAGAATATTAGTTTCCTTGATCATTTATTTGAACAATATATTTGATCAAGTTATTTTGGGATAGTAATATAGAGTTTCTGTGGATGTAATGTTGATATTTATAGACCAGTTTACAGTTAATGGAATTTTAGGCTTATAATTGGGATACTTTGGCTCCACAGATGAACCACCAGCCTCTATGGTATAAAATAAATATGTTCAATCATTGGACCTTGGGTTTGGTAAATAATATTATGTATAGTTATTAAAAATTGTTATCTCTTGAATCGTGCATTGTTTTACATTACATTCTTTTATTTTTTTTATGATTTATTTTTTTAATTATTGGATTGTACTTAAACATCGTGAGGATTTACTTTCTATTATATTAATGGTTATATAAATTAAGAATATAAAATATAATAGACATAATTTCATCTATGTTTATACATTTATTTATTTGACTTAATATGACATTGTAACTTTTGATCAACCTAATATTTAAGTGGGATGAAAATTTATAGTAAATTTTATTACTTCAATTCACCCCCCTAAATAATTTAACTTAAAATATCAAACATTATTAGAAAAACAATTGGTATCAGATCCCATCTCTTAATTCTTTCTAATATATTTTTCATTATTTCCTTACTTTACTTAGATTTGGATATTTTTTATATACCATATTGAAAATTGATCTTTTTATAATATTATTTTATTTTATTGTAAAATATAATTATTTACTTATAATAATTTGTTTAAAATGAAAGGCCTTTTGGTTTTTATAGGGAAGTTCACCATATATAATATTTACATAATCCAAATCCCAGTCAAAAAACACTATTTGATGATGCAAAATATGAATATTTATGTGATACGATGAGGAATTACTTTATTAATATGGGAGTTGATCATTTTCATTGGATAATTAGAAATTACATAATTCCACAGAAATAATTTACAAATTTTATTCAAGATGAAAAACTCAAGTACCATGAGTATTATAAATTCTATAATACTTTTCTTTTCTTAATTATGAATAGTATTTATAGTTAGATTATTCCATCTTATAAATGGAACAAAATATGGTGGAATTTAGATATTACACACTTTTAAGATCTATTATTATAGAAACTCATAGAGCTATATTGAGAGCCAACTACCAGTCCATTGATTTCCAACCTCGAGAATCTTTAAACAAATGCATTAACATTTTATGAACATTTTTAATTGGTTTAAATCATTAGGATATAAAGAAACCATAAATGATGATATTTTATAAAATGTGATAGATATTTTTCTTAATTAATGGGAGTAAAATAAAATTTCTATATATGATACTATGAATCCAAAAAAACATTGTCTTTATGATCAAATTTTTTCATTAATGTAATATTAGAATCAGATGAAAAGAGATGTTGAGAAGGAGAAAATAAAAAATAGTGTTTCCTTTTCTTCTACCTCTAGTATTTAAAATTTCAATTCCCGACCATTTAAATACACTACTATGAAGAATAAATCTATGCATCATTCAAATGAAAAAAGTACTAGGGAAACTTAAGGATAAATTTCTCATCTCTTAAGTATAGTGGAAAATATAATCAAAGAAAAAAGAACTTCTTGTAAGACCATTGAATATATAGAAAAGATAAATATAAAAAGAATGATTTTTTAAGAACTATTTATTATTAGTGAAATGAACTCAAACATATCAGAATATATTGTATATGATTAAATAAAAATAATAAGGATGGAAAATCATTTAAGATAAAATAAATAAAGGTTTTATATATGAAGAATTATATATGTAGTATCATCAAGGATATGTCGACTGATTGCAATAATGATTTGGAAGATAATAGATGAAAGATCATCACTTTCGATTTGAATATTAATTTAAATTATCTTATTCTTGATTAGAATGGTATCACATGATACACTCTCTCAAGAATCGGAAGAAATTAATTTTTAACATTGTTTATAAGATGAAATTAGTTCTACTTAATTAGAAGATGAGGCTAATGTTATATTGGTGGAAGAAAAAATTAAATTTCAGATCTTCTTAAAAAGAATAATAATTTAATAAAATATGTAAATATACCTATGAAAAGAAATTATAAAGGATAAGATAGAATTTCAAAAAAAAATTAACTAATGTTTCTAAATTTTAATTAGATTTGAATAATAAAGATGTTAAAATTTAAAAAGTAAAAATGTGAGAAGATTAAACTAATGAATGAGATCAATGAATCTAACAGATAAATTTCTGAAAAATCTAATGAATTGAAAACTAAAAATACATCATATGTTCTTTTTCACAAAACCACATCAAAATTTTCTTATCAAAATAATTACATTGCACTATCTTATTCAACCATTTAAACAAAATTTAAAAGCGGTGTACATTAGGAAAAACATTGTTCTTTGAACAATGTCTGGTATATCGAATATCATGAGGCTTATATATCAAAATATATTTCAAATATTCATAAAAAAATTACACACATTTGGGTTCCTAAATGTTTTTTTACTAACACTAAAGGAACCAAGACGATTGTCGTTCAAAATTCATAGATTTAAATTTTTTCTAGAATAAATGTTTAGTACCACCAAACAGAACTTGTGGTACATGTAAAAAATTTGTTCCTCTCAAATGGATGGAGATAAGGCTATGTTGTGATACTCACTAAAAAGGTATATTATTCTTTGGTTTATTGAAACTAAATATTATCTTGCTAAAATTTTCACTAAATTCTTAAATTTGAATAGATTTAAATACATTAAAAGAAATATAGCTATGATCAATGGAACATGATCTAAATATTTTATTATTGTTTCAACTATATCTTGAAATTAAAAACTCCTTCATAATGGGGGAGAAGATTATATTTTTTATAATTATACTAGCTTTTTATGTTGTTGAATTTTATATTTTATAAGTCTAATAAAAATAATTTAATTTAATGGAACTTATAAAAATAACTCTTCAGTTTTATTAGAACTAAACCTTTTAAAAGTTAATTTCTTAGTTATGATCAATGAAAAATAAATTGTATAAGGTATAGTTTACATAATGATTTATTTTTACAAAAAAAATCCACATTATCATTTTTCTATAGTATATTTTTCAAAAAAATGATTCATATTATATTTATTATGTTTTTAATATTATAATAAAAAATATTCCAGTTTTTATTCTTATGCTCAGGATATTTATTTTTTAACTTACAAGATATGATTATATTTGGGTGTTATTTTTAAATATTTAGTTTACTATACTTTAATATTCTTAACTACGAGTAGAATAAAGGTTGTTTAATTTGTCTAAGGAAATTTCCTCTAAAATATAACATAAACAGTTTATAAATTATACTGGAACCATCTTCATTATTATATATTATACATGGGGATAAAGATAAATCTTCTTGAAAGATTATTATTCTAACTATTATCATCTTGTATTTATTTCATTATTAGTTAACTCTTTTTTGATAGGGGTTATCACATGAAATTAAACAATCATAAAATAATCATATCACACAAATAAAGAATATTAATAAAGATATAAATTTATTTATATCATTTATAAAAAAATTATTACTCAATATTTCATAAATAATATATTAATCAGATTTCTTTTCCATGGGTTTCCATTTTAAAATCATATATGGGAATTATATTGAGAAGATTAAGTCTGCTACTAATGTTTTTTATTGTCAAATTTAAAAATTTTAAGATTTTTATATTGGATATAAGTTTTATAATATAAATTTTAATTTCCCAAAGGATATAATGATTTGTTTAAATATTAGACAACATAAATTTCTTTGGAAATTACTGGTACTTTTCTTTTAAAATTATATCAACATTTATCTTTCTATCACGCTTTTGTTTTCAAAAATGGGTAAGATTTTGAGTCAAAGACTCACTTTACCTTTTTTTAACATAATACACTCTTATAAAAAATTATTTATCATTTGGTTTGTTTTTTATAGTTTTTATATATATAGGTTTATTGTTTTTTTTACATGTTGCACTAAACTATATGAAGTTGTGCCACTATTAAAACATGAATGCGTGTTTCAATAGTGGGAATGTGTTAAACTCATTATACAATATAGTTTCAAGCTAAATTAATTGGATGATGGATTATAGAGTATAGTGAGGTGAAAATGAACTCAAATATCTACAATTGTATTTTTTAATAAAACATATATAAATTCTACTTGAGGATTCCAGTATTGGGTGCTATTAGAATAAATCATTAATGTTTTCAATCATTTCAATTTTGTATCATCTCATTATCACTAATCACATCTGATTGTATTTTATTCTCCAATGATATTTTATAAGATAATATGTGTGATACTTCAACTGTAAATGATCTAATATTTTGATGTCGTAATCATTATTTATCTGATCATTAAGATAGATCAGATTTTAGGGTGGAATCCTATTTCTTTAATCACAGTGATCAAAGTTTTTCAGTAATTGGAAGAGAGATCACTTATGATTGGATTATAGTTGATGAATATTTGGGTGATTAAGACATTATTTGTTTGATATAGTTTATCAAGGACATTTATTTAAAGGTATATAGTGTTCCCATGGATAGGACTGTGATACCCGCCAATGGATTTTCAGTCATAGACGTTTCAATCATGGATTTGGGTTACCTTTTTTCAGGTGATGAAATTTTTATTATTTGGTCTAAACCCAAAGTGTTCCATCATTGGAATTTGTGTTTATTAAAAAAATATACTTTAGTGGTTTTCATATTCTTTTTTGATACTGTGTTCATTATTTTAATTCATATTATGTTTTAATTTATTTTGTGCTTTCTTTTTATAATTCATGGATTATACCTTAATTTTTGGAATATTAATTATCCATTGTATTTATAGTTATATGAGTTAGGATTATAACTTCTTAGGGACATAATTTCAACTCTGTTTATACTTTTATTAGTCCAGTTTGACTGTTAATTGTAACTTCTAATCAATTGAAACTTTATGTGGGGAAAAATTAGTCATGTTATTTTACATTGTTTCACCCCCCCTGAAGAATTTTCACCACCCACATCCACCGTTACAAATAAAAAATAACACCAACCGAGTACTAAGAAAAACCCAATCCATCTATAAAACCACATCATCTAGTTAATTCACCATATTCACACCCATATCCACTAAGATCGTGATGATGATCTTTTAATATTACCTGTAACATAAGACATAAATTCTATGCACATCCTAGATGTCCCATGCATGGTGTGACTTTGAAATTATTATTACACCACCATTAATGTCCCTAGAAAATGTACATGTGTATACAAGTGTTTGAAGGAAAAATAAATGGTAACCAATTTACTTAATAAAATATGATCCAATCAGTCTTAACCATCCCTAATAGAGACTTTACCTACATCATTTAGTACTAGAGTGGAATAATGCATCTATAATCTTCTATACTAAAGGTTCCAACATCCTTCTATCAAATATGTATTTATAATGTATCACCATTGAAATTCAACCATTACACCCCAATGATACATCCACAAGCCATATCATAGTATCCATGGGCTTCCAACCCTTTGCCAACCACCGGCTCAACTACTTGAGGAAAACTAAGGCATGGTGTAGCACCTTTGGTTCTAGTTATTTAACCCTTTATTTATGAATTTTATGTATATTAAGTAATTGGGTTTTGTTTGGGAATAATTGGAGGAGTTCTGGAATTTTGTGTCTTTAATGGAGGTGTGTTGATTGATATTGGTTAATAGAAACTATGTAAAACACATAGAGAACGGTGAAAGGGACAATATTGTGTGTTGGGAAGGTGCACGGTTGGCATGCAGTTTGGCCAAAAAATACCGCCACCCCTAAGAAATCATGCATGTTTTAGATAGAGGGAAATAATGGTTGGTATAGGATTTTCTCACCATGTGATCCAACTATGAAAATGGGTGGTCTCAGAAATTAGGACTCACAATGCTGGTGCATGATTTTCCAAACCATGTGGCCTAACCATGAGCAAACAACTGGCTCTCAATAAACTATGGATCTAATATAAATTAGACCCCTAGCTTAAGTTTTACCCAAAAGAGACCATAACTCAAAATCCTTTCCTCCTAAAGGCTTTTGAGACCCTTCCCTTTGATCTAGGAATGATCTGTTAAAGAATATTTGTGTGTTGGAGGTAGAATTCCTTGGTAAGTGCTCATTCTTGGTGGTATTTCCTCAGTTTCATCTTATTCCCTCTCTTGGATTCATGGATCTAATCTGTTGGGGATAAATCCATGAAGTGTCATATCAATCTTGATGGTATATGGAAACTATGATGATATGGAACATGATCTAAGGTGGTATTTCAGAGTTTTGATCTAGTTTTGTTGAATAATTTGTGGTTTTAATCATTTTTTCATAAGATATCAAGGTCGGTGGCTTCACTATCGACTCATCTTTTTGAATTATAAGGCTTGTTTTCATATTTAATATATTTAATGAATTGAATTGTTAAATTTATGTGAAAAATCTTTATGGAAACCCTCTTTAGTGATTTTTTTGTGATCCTTAATATTTTTTTTATTTTTTTTATTTTGAATTGGTTATAATATTTTAAAATTTTGATTTTAAAATAGTGGTATTGTTTTTATTCATTGAAATGGTTTGGTAGAAATTTTTTCAAAAAAATATATGTTTTATTGAAATGGTTTGGTATGGTTTTTTGGCATATATTTTGTCTTAATTGGTTGGCATGTGTTCATTTTTATTGATGTGACCCTGGGGAAGGGATGTGTTCGCTTGGGGAACTTGTTATATGGTTACCTTGTGACGACTTGTTATATCAGGGAGAGATGGATCCTAGGTATGGAGATTTCACAAAGTTATTCATGCGTGGTTGTGTGGATTTTTGGCACTAGTTAATGGATATACCCATGGTTTCCAGAAAATTTTTAAATGTATTTTTTTCATTCCTTGGAATTCAATTTGGATTCGAAAATTTCTTTGCTATGAAAACTATTATATATTTTTATATAAACTATTTTAAATTTTTTATATAGTTTTTTATACAAATTTTCTAACTTTATACATCCTAGGCGTGTGAGTAGGGAAGTCATTTTGGGAAAACCTACTGACTTTTATAAGCACCCCCTGCTTGGGAACATTGGTATGTTTGCATATATTGTATATCATGGCATAGGTAAATGAAAAAGTATCTCATTTATTTAGTGATTCTTCATGAAAATTTTAGCATGGCTTGTGGATTTGTACCTTGGAGCTTGTTGGGATATGTGGATTTGATGTCTTGGAATCTTTGAGTTCTGTTGGTTTTTTCTTCCATTTTATACCCTAATATTGGTTTTGGATTAATCATAGTACTTTGGTGTGGTTACTTATAGTATTGGGTGACTTTTTAGTTGTATTAATTGATTTGTATACGTTGTTATCTTATATAATTTATTAGTTTTTTAGTTATTTTATTTCTTGTTTGGTTTTTTATTTTTAAAGATGTAACATCCCAGATCAAGGTGCCACTCAACTAGGGCCCCATACATGGTTGGCCACATGGACTCAAGCGTATTTTCCCAAACTCCAAAGCCTTTAGACTACAAGCAAGGGCCTAGGGTGTGATAGTGCGGAAACTATTCCCTCATTTGTATATTTTAACATAGCATAATAATAATATACAATAGAGTAAGAACTAAACAACATACAACACAAATAAACAACATAAGACTGATAAGAAAAATATCCAAGAATAATTCCATACAAAAGATGTTCCATCATGACACATGTTATAAGAAATAATCCCAAATAAGTATGTTGTAGTAATACAAAATATATGTCTCAAAATCACAGAAGAAACAAACTGATACTAGGATGCATCATAAGCATTATCCTGATCCCATGCTCTTCGACTCCTAAGAAGCGCATCAAGTACCTGTAGCAGGGCACTTTCCTTGATCACACCTCCAATCATATAATCTTTTTGGGCCCAAAAGCATGATTCAAACTGGTTGTGTGATTAAATCCTAATAGGAAATCACCCAAGTTTTGTTCCAATTTTTCATTGAATATATATAACAGGCAGCATTCAATAGTGAAATTAATAAACAATAGGTACTCAAATGTAAGAAAAACAGATGTCTTAGAAGATAGTGTAATCAAGTATAGCTGAAAATCGAATCCAATATTTTGCTTTGTCTTAGTAGATACGTCATTAGTCAAAGTGGAATGCAAGAATCTCTCCAACTATGTTTAACCAAAACCATATATCTGTGGTATAACATAACACGTAACTAAATCCAAACCGTCTATTAAAGTATTTTCTCATTCAATTAAGATAGAATCCTGGTATATAAGAATTTCAGCAGGTTCCAAGGTCAAATCCCAATATATAAGCATTTCAGGATGTGTCAGGGCCAAGCCCATTGTATAAGCATTTCATCATAAAAACAACACATGTAACATACAATGTTACATGGCTGACAACAATATCACTCACATGGGAAAATCATTCAATTAACCAATTCCATTCTTAATAACCCGTAAAATAAATTCAAAGGAATTCCCATAGGCATCACAGTAAAAACAATTAAAATGTTAATCATCTAAGGGAAAAGGTACCCATGGGGTGGCCCTCATTCAAGAATAATAATTCCAAACATGCCTTATAATCATTTGATAGACAACCTAATAAACAATAGGTAACAATATATGTCAATATTAGATTTAGGAGACACACAAAAATAGGTTTGTGGCACTTTGAATTATATAAACAACTCGACATTTGGAGAAAGGAACAAGACTACTGGACTCATACTCGTACGACTCTCCTCATCTATCGTTAGGATTTTATTTGACCTATAATAGTGTAGATCTAAAAAATGGTTATAAACACTGGACCATAAATAACTCAATAGAGAGAAAAAATCAGGAAGAAAGGCTCAAAATTTATCGAGTACTCACCTAGGGGATTTCAATAGATCTAATGGTGTTTGAATCAAACGTCAGATGAAGAAACTTGATTTAATTTCCAGTTTGGATTTCTTAGGCACAATGCTCGTTTAAGGGGGTTCGTTTTTGTCCATCTGGAAAAATGATGCTATTTCCAAACTTAATAATTAAAAAAATGTACATGTATTGTACTTGAGACTACACGTCATGTACATAGAACTCCTGGTCAAGAAAATTATGTGGCCTTGTATTGGGATTATGTGGCATGTGGCCTTATATACACGGCGTCTAAATCAAAGTACATGGGATGTAGTCCCTAGTCACGTTGTGTAACAAGCCTGTAGCAATCCCATGACCTCTTCTCCCCCATTTTCTTAAATATAAACTGAAAAGAAAATATCCATACCTCAAAGGAAGAACCGGGTTATTATAAAATTTATCCTGTTAAATAATTTCATCCCTAAATATCCCTTTCAAGGGTGATGAAAAAATGTCTGGGAACAACTTCAGCCACTATGATCGTACGTCGGCCTCCCACTCCTAAGTCTAATCCTAAAATCAGTTTTGCTTCCATAGGACCCCTACCTAAGGAATATATCAGCTACAGAGAACCTTCATTCTATGATCCACAATATGAATGGGATGCTCCTCAAAGGGAACATATTCTTGAAACTCCACTTCCATGGGCTGAAAGGTGTGAGACGAGTCTGAAAAGTAACATCGTAACTAAGAAATGTAGAATACATCAAGCATATCTTTGTACCCTTCAGGTAACTACAATCCATAGGAAACCGACCTGACCCTCTCCAAAATCTCAAACAGACCAACATGCCTCAAATAAATCTTACACTATCTCTTGATCCTATTATGTCCCAACCTCGGTGCAACACGTAAGAAAACTCTCTCTGTGACCTCGAACTCCAAATTCCATCTATGGTGATTGGCGTATGATTTATGATGAGACTACATAGTATCCATCCACTTCCAAGTCAACTGAACCTGCTCAGTGGCCTCCTGGACAAGACGAGGACCCAACATCATTGGCTCTCCAATGTCTAGCCAACATAGGGGTGATCGGCATGGCCTTCTGTACGAAGCCCCATATGGATCCTTCTAAATAGTAGCCTGAAAGCTATTATTGTAGGTGACCACAACAAGGGGTATGTTTTTCTCCCATGAACCATTGAAAATTTAGGGACAAAGCCTAAAGAATTTCCCCCACCAACAGAATCATGTGCTCTGACTAGCTATCCATCTAGTGGTGGTAAGTTGTGCTCAGAAGCACCTGTGTATTTAGTGCCATTTATAACCCTTTTAAGAGATGTGATGTAAATCAGGAATCCCTATCTGAAATGATAGAATACTTAACCTCATACAATCGTAATGTCTCACGGATATACAACCTTCGAAGCTCATCAACACTGAATATTTCCTTGATCGGTAGGAAGAGTGTAACCTTCGTGAGTCTATTAAGGACATCGCAAAGAGCATCGTTACCACAACACCTCCACTATTGAAAAATCCACCAATCATTTCCCCGATCATTCTAGTGATGCTTCTGACATGATTTTCCTTTAACTAGGAAAACAAAAATATAACTGGGCTCATAATAGCAGCCTCAAAGCAAAGGGCAGTCGAACCCTAGTCGACCTCATAAAAAGAGGTTACAAAATATTTCCTCAAAATGCATTGTTGAATTTTACACCACACCCACCTAAAACTAGAGGATTGTTTAAATTGGTCTATTGAAACCAAACATAAAGAACAAGAAGGATAAAAATTGAAACCATCACTGGATGACTTATCTCAGAACTCCCATCATAGAAGGTCGGCGTATTGAAACATAACACAACACCTTCTACCAAGGCACCATACACCCACAAATATCCTGTTCAGAGAAATACATACATTTTCTTAGTGATTCTCCTTTATCAATTCATCCCTTGATCAATTAAATGGTAATTTCACAGCATGATTGAAAGCATAATTCCAGATCCATCCCACTGAACCCATTACCACTTTTCATAGCATCACATATAACCCTGAATATATGTCGGATATAACCTAAAATTCATCAACATGAAGTATGAGGAGCTCACCAAGGTGTTCCATACTCTCGGTTACTAGTGACACTCAGGTACAAGGTTGAAAGTTCACATAAGAAGACTGATTGAACCCAGACCAGCATGTGACTGACATTCACGTTAAGAAAAATGGTAGGCATCGAGAGTATGTTCAAATAATTCATAAACAGGAACCCAAGTATCACTTAAGATTAACCAAAGATCATTTAAAACTTCACATTGAGCGCACAACATAGAAATTGATCACAAACTTTCCCAACGGATTTCAAATGTAGCGTAGTGCATAACCAACACTCTCATTGTGCATCTAGGAAGATGTCAAGATAGGGGGCATGCTTGTCTCTTAAGGAAGAGTGCACTTTTGGAATTTCAAGAATCACCTCAAAAGGATAGTTGATCCACTATTGGTCGACCTCTAGAAAGAAACTCAGCTTCACATGTTGACACATCATCCTTGAACTGACTGCAATTCCATTATCTCAAGGCATTCTTGTGATAGTTCATGCTCAACTACATAGGTCCATTCATGATCATTGGGGCCTTACAAGGACTACACACACTACTTAAATTCAACAAAACCATGAGGCCAGAAGGGTATCAATATCAAACAATACACACAAGACTCAAATTCATTCAAGTAGAACAACCATTTATGAATGGCCATTGATTGTGATCCTTCTACCTGGAAGAACACATTTAAACAAAACCTAGGTTATGATCCTCACCTAGGTGTGTCCTATACATTGAGAAGAAGGACCAAACGCTCCCAGAAATTCTAGTTCATAACCAACTTAATACATAAGTATTGTTCCATGTACCATGACTACTTCATCATATCACTTGGAATGAAAGCCGAAAATTAAACCAACTGGTGTGTCAAAACACCAGTGTCACAGAAAGTCCTCCCGAGTAGTGGAATGAACTTGGTTCCCAAATTTTTAGGTCACTCTACTCTAAAGATAATAGAGAACATACATATAATCTCATTCTCAATGATTTCAATGAACTCGATGGCTTGTTTATAACATTTAACACTCACCAGGTACAGTGTATGTCCGCATATACTACCCTGAGTTAACAAGAAAAATAGCACATTATAGGAAATATTCATAATTCTTTCACCCTATGAATCCTAATACCATATGGATTACGTAGAAACAGACTCAAAAGAAAATAAACAATTTACACGATTGACAAAACACCATGTATCCCATAAATTTTGGAAAGAGGTGTTCACACGACCTCCTAAGGAACTGACCATGCCCAAGGCATGTTTAACCTGTCAGACTGAGAATTTCTCAAATCTCATTCCTGTATCATGGGTAAATATACAACGATAAATCATTCTCATAAGGTTTTCCCCTCTAGAAACCAAACATCCTACAAGGGACAACGGAAAGACAACATATAAGTTCCTTTTTGACAAACAAGGAAACCTATGAGGGTCTCTAGATACAATCAAGGCTCGCAGATCAAAAGTGTTTATATCAAACAGGGAAGGTCAACAACTTTCTCTAAGCACTCAACCATCTTCATGCCAAATGGGTCAAGTCTTGTTGTCAATCAATGAGTGATACTACCAAAATTCCAGTACTAAGGATGGTTCTTCTCAAGTCAAACCTTGAGATGATTCCAAATTTGGATCCTCCAGGTAAACATGACCTAAGGAATCCTACTCTGTAACCTTAGTTGAATGGAAAGGGATAAATCCAATGTGGGATCCTCGAATCATAAAAAATAGAGGCATCCTTCTATAGGGACCCTCTTGGTCAAAACCTACATAGAGGAATTATATATGGAATCCTTGATAACATCATGTCACACAGCCTGATAGGCTATAAGGGAATGTATTTCAGGGGAGACATCCTCAAAACATAGGTCACAAGAGATATCTCATATCTCATCTCAGATCAAATTTCTCACCTAGGTTGGTACGAACACCCAACTGATCATTCATAACAAGTTTCACTCTTAGGTGACAACTGGAAATGATAACTAGAGGAAGCACCTCTCTAACTATATAGAATCCCCAAAACACAAATTAGGAATCCTCTTTACACTCCACAGGTTTCACCATCATGATCAATATGAAATTCTACTCAGAAAGGACTAATCTCATGTCCAAAACTGGAAAAGGAGATAAAACAGGAAAATACCCTTAAAGTGTACCAGAAAAAAGTACACGACATGTAAAAAACCACACACGGCGTGTACACACAAACTCTTACATAGGCGTGTACTCCAACCATCCTAGGCATGTAACTGTCCCTTGTGTATAGTATTTCATCCCGACACATGGAGTGTACTCAAGTTCTCCCTCCTAACCATGTACTGGTACACGGCCGGATTCACATGGGGTCTATCTGCGTAATCCCACACGGTTTGTAATGAAATTACATGACCATGTACTTGCCAAAACCACCATCCACTTTTCCTTCTCACATGACCAGACACACGATCACTTACTACACATCATGTACTCTGAGTACATAGTGTGAACATAAGAAAAGTTATCTATTCCCAAATAGAAGAACACATGGCGTGTGTTCATAGCATCACATGTTGTGTTGTTTGGATTTCTAGATTTTAATCCTCATAAACTTCCCTGGGATCCATTTTTTTTAAATAAATCAATAGTGTTCCAAATTCCGATCTGTGGGCGACCATACTCCTCGAAAAGAAAAGCTCGGTATCCACATATAGAACATAACAACTCAATATATATCCCATGGCTGAAACATGATCCACAAAATTCTGATCCTAGAGGGCCCATACTCCTCAGGGACCAATGTTTGGAATCCATCCAATTAAACCATAACATATACCAATACACCTATCACAATAGCAGGCATACCTATCATGGTACCTATCACAACAACATGCATATCTAGCATGACATAAATCACAACAACCGAAAATTTGTAATTCTCTCTAAATGTCATGGAAAGAATGCATAAAATGTGATTTATAACAAGGGTATATATGATGCGTGAGATGGAATACCCTCATCTGATCAGGTTACATCAAAATAGAACTACAATGATATCAATAATAATAGAAAAAAACGAGTTTGTTACCCAATGTTGAAATCGAATCAACTACAACAGCTCAAAATCCAAAATTTACAATTTCATTTGAGGAAATTTGGATTTACCTTATATGTAGGGTAGCTAATCCTAGGCATGGTTTATTACCAAAATCCATTTCCTTCCTATACCTTTTTAATTTCTCCAAATAGTAAAACAAACTAGAAAAGAAAACCACTTTGATACCACTTTGTAATGTCCCGGATCTAGGTTCCACTTAACTGGTTCCCCATACCATGTTGACCACATGGCCTCAAGAGCATTTCCCCAAACTCTATAGGCTTCTGATTTGCATTGACGGCCTGGGGTGTGATAGTGGGGAAACTATTCCCTGAATAGCAGATTGTAACACAACGTAATAATAATATACAATATCAGAAGCAGTATACAGCATAAAACTGAAATAAACAGTGGAAGACTAATAATATAAATAAATAAGCATCATTCCATACAAAAGATTACGCATAATGAAACATGTTCTAGTTAATCATCCCAAAAAAGAACATTATAGTAAAAAAAATATATGTCTCAAAATCACAAAAGAAAAAAAAGAGACTTGGAAGAATTGCAAGCCTCGGCTCGGTCCCATGCTCTCCGACTCCTAAGCATCACATCAAGTACCTGTAGTAGGTCACGTTCCCTAATAAACAACTGAAATCATATAATCTGTTTGGGCCCAAAAGGATGAACCAAATAGGGTGTGAGACTAAATCCCATAAAGAAACCACCCAAGGTATGTACCAATATGTCAGTGAATATATATAATATGAAGTGTACAATAATGGAAGTAGTAAATAGTAGGTACTTAAAACTAAGCACAATAGATGTCTCAGAAGACAATGTAATCAAGTATAGGCAAAGATCGAATCCAAGCTTGTGCTTTGTCTTGGTAGATGAGTCATTATCTATTTCAATTCATCTTTAAATTTATAATTGATTTTGGTCTGGAAATCCTAAATTTGAATTAAATAATTGTGCTTGGTGAGTTTAACCAAAACCATATATCCATGGTATAACAAAACACCCAACTAAATCAAAACTATCTATATAAGAATTTCAGTAGTCAATCAGGGTCAAAACTCAGTATATAATCATTTCAGTTGTTTATAAGCTCAAAATTTGGTATATAAGAATTTCAATAGGTTCTAGGGTGAATCCCCGATATATAGTCATTTCAGCATGTTTTGGGGTAAGCCTGGTGTAAAATCATTTCAACATAAAAACAACACATGTAACTTACACTATTACAAGGCTAAAAAAATATAACTCACATGTTAAAATCCTTAAATTAACCAATTCCATTCTTAATGACCCATAAAATAAATTCAAAGAAGAAACATAGGCATCCTAGTCCAAATGGATCAACATTGATCATCCAATGGAAAATACACCCATGGGGTGGTCGAAAATCGAGACTAATAATCTCAGACATTCCTTATAATCATTTAATAAACTACCTAACAAACATCAGGTAACAAAATATGTCAACATTCAATTTATGAGACCCCAAAAAATGGGTGTGTGGCACTCCAACATATATAAACAACTTGACATTGAGTTAAAGGCACAAGACCACCTACCTTGTACTTGTACGACTCACCTCGTCCAGCGTCGGGCATTTATTTGACATAGATCATAGTAGATCTACAAAATGGGTATAAAAGATCGACCGTAAATAACTAAATAGGGAGTTTAAATTATGAAGAAATGATTAAAATGAATCTATCTCATGATGAGGGGATTTCAATAGATCTTAGGGTGTTGGAATCAGGCATCGAATGGCGAAACAGAAGGCAATTTCCCATTCGGATTTCATGGGTGTGCTTATCGTCAAAGAAAGTTCATTTATATATATTAGGAAAAATGATGCTACTTCCTAATTTAATAATTAAAAAAATTACAATGTGTGTACTTGAGAGCACACTTCGTGTCCATACAACTTTTTCCAGACAATTATATGGTCTTGTACTAGAATTATATGAGGTGTAGCCCTAAATACATAGTGTGTACATAAAATTATAGGGCTTTTAATCCCCAGTCACATCATTTAATAGGCATGTATCCCAACCTTGACATATTCTCCCCCATTTTATTAAATATAAACTAAAATGGAAAGATCAATTCATTAAAGAAAGAACTGGGACCTTACAAACTTCCCCCTAAATCCAATTCATCCATAAATTACCCATTCAAGGGTGATGATGAAATATCTGAGAACAACTCTATCCACTGTGGTCATACATCAGACTCCCTCTCTCAAGTATCATCCTTCACTTGGTTGTGCTTCTATATCACTCATACCAATTGAATGGACCATCCATGGCGAACCTTCATGCCATGATCCACAATTAGAATGGGATGCTCCTCAAAGGACACATCTTCTTATAACTCCACTTACATTGGCTGAAAGGTGTGAGATATGTCGGAAAAGTAACGTCCCAACTAAGAAATGTTCGAAAATTCATGCATATCTCTGTACCTCCATGGTAACTGCAATATATAGGCAACCGGCCCGACCCTCTCCAAAATATCAAATGGGCTGACGTACCTTGCTAAAAGTTTACCCTGTCTCCTAATCCTCTTGTGTCCCAACCTCAGTGAAACACGTATGAAATTCCCATCCCCAACCTGAAACTCCAATGTTCATATACAGTGATTGGTTAATTATTTTCGACGAGACTTCACAGTATCCATCATCTTTTGAATCAAATAAACCTGCTCAATGGTCTTCTTTGTTAGATGAGGTCCCATCATCGCTACATCTCCTAGCTCTAGCCATCACAGGGGTGATCGGCATGTCCTTCCATAAAAATCCTCATATGGAACTATATAAATGGTATACTGGAAGCTATTGTTGTAGGATAACTCAATAAGGGGTATGTGTATCTCCCAAGAATGCTTGAAAATGAAGGACTCGTGCTTGAAGCATTTCCTCTAGAACCTGAATCTTGTGCTCTAGCGGGATAACCCTCTGGTGGTGGTACGTTGTGATTAGAATCACTTTTGTACCCATTTCCATTTGTATCCTTTCCAGAAATGAGAAGTAAATAAGCATCCCTATCTGAAATGGTAGAATATGAAACCCCATGCAATCGTACGATATCACAGATGTACAACCTTCCATGCTCATCAACACTGAAGGTTTCCTTGATCAGTATGAGGAGTGTTACCTTTGCGAGTATGTTAATAACAACTCAAATATAATTGTTACCACAACACCTCCATCATTGGAAGACTCCACCAAGAACTCCCATAAGCATTATAGATACCCTTCTTGTGTGATTTTCATTTAACTGGGAAAACTTGAACATAACTAGGGTCATAACAGTGGCCTCACACTATAGAATGGTCGAGCCTCGATCAACCTCATCAAAATATGTCATGTAATCTCTCTTAAAAAGACATTGCAGACTTTTACACCACACCCACATTATACCAGTGGAGTGTTTAAACTAGTCCACTAGAACCAAACACAAATAACAAGAAGGATAACGAGTCAGACCATCACTGGATGTCTTATCTCAGAATGCTCGGCTTTGAAGGCCGACATATTGCAATAGAACACAATGCTTGCTCAAAAGGCACCATATGCCCACAATAATACCATTTAATAAAGCTCATCCATGTCTCTTGGTGATTCTCCTTTGTTAATCCAACCCATGATCAATTAAATGGCTATGACACAACATGAGATAAAGCATAATTCCAAATCCATCCCACTAGAACCATTCCTGTTTTTCAAAGAATGACATCTGAGCCCGACTATAAGTCTGAGATAACCTCAGATTCAACAACATAGAGTCTGAGGAACTCACAAAGGTGGTCCATACTCCCTATTCCCATTGAGACAATGGTACAAGGCCAAAAGTTCACATAAGAACATTGACTGAACCAATATCGGCATCCTCCTAACAATCACATCAAAAAAATAGTAGGCATCTAGATTTTGTTCAACAAATTCCTACATGGGAACCCAAGTATCACTCGGGATTAACCAAGCCACATTTATAACTATGCATCCAATGCACAACATAGAAAGAGATCATGAACTATCCCAACACCATTCAACTGTAGCACAACACATAACCAACACTCTCTTTGGGTATCCAGGAAAGCATCAATATAGAAGACATGCTCGTCTCTTAATATATAGCACACTAATAGGATTTCAAGGATTACTTTAAAATTATAGTCGAACCACTACTAGTCGACCTCTTGAAAGAAACATGGCTTCACTTGCCAACGCATTGTTATTTAACTAACTGCAATGACATTATCTTGAGGCATTAATGTGATAGTTCTTGCATAACCACCAAGGACTATTCATTATCATTGGTGCCTCAAAAGGTCAACACACACAGACTAAATGTATCAACTTTGGCCAACCAGAAGGGTATTAACATGAAATAGGACACACAATCCACAAATTCATTTAATTAGAATAACCATTTCTGAATGGCCCATGGTTGTGATCCTTATATATGGAAGAATACATTTAAATAGAAATTACTTGATTATCCCCAACAAGGAGTGTACAATACGTCAATAAGAAGGAAAAATCACTCTCAGATGCACTAGTTTAGAACTAACTTAATGCATGAGTGTTGTTCCATGAACCACGATCACTTCGTCATATCACATGGCATGAAATCTGAAAAATAAACCGATCGGTATGTCAAAACACCAATGTTGTAGAAAGTACTTCTAGGTAGTGGGACAAACTTGACTTCATAACATTAAGGTCACTGTACTTCGGAGATAACTGAGAAAAAACATGGAATCTCAATCTCAACGATTTAACCAAACTCAACAACTCATTTTTAACATTTAACACTCGACGGGTACCACGTATGTCAAAATATACTACCCTAAGTTTACAAGAACAAATGGAAAATTTTGGGTACTATTCAAAGGTTTGACACACTATGAATCCTAGTACCATATGGCTCATGCAATAACTAACAAAAAATCACATCAACCATTTAAAAGATTGAAGAATGCACCAATTCGCTGATAAAATTAGGAAATAGACATTCACACGATCTCGTATGTAGCTTACCATGCCCAAGGCCTGTCTAATCTACTGCATGGAGCATTTCTAAAATCTAATTCCAATATCAAGGGTTAACATAACAAGATCACTCATCCACACAGGGGTTTCCACTCTAGAAACCAAACATCCTACTAGGGAAAACCAAAATATAGCATGTATGTTCTTTTTTTTAAACCCAGAAAACACTGAGGGTCTCTAGATACAAGCAAGGATCACAGCTCAAAAGAAAAGATATAAAACAGGGTTGGTCAACGCCTTCTTCTAAGCACTCACCTCTCTTAATGCCCTATAGGTCAGGTCTAGGTATCAAACAATGAAAGATATAACCAAACTCCCCCTAATAAGGTTAGGTCTAGTCAAGTAAAACTGTGAGAAGAATCCTAGTATGGATACTCTCGATAAACATGAGCGAAGGCATCCTACTAGAGATCCTTAGCTAAATGGAAAGAGAGGAATCCAATGTAGGATCCTCAAATGATAACTAATAGAGGAATCCTACTATAGGGATTCTCTTGGTCAAAACTTAACTAGAGGAATTATATAGGGAATCCTCGATAACATCTAGTCTCGCGACCTCATTTTCAAGAAGGGCACATATTTTAAGTGAGACGTCCTCAAAACATAGGTCATAGGAGATAGGTCATAGATCATATCAGATCAAAGGTCTCAACTTGGTTTCTCTGAACACCCAACTGATCATTCACAGAAATCTTCACACTTAGGTGACAACTAGAAATGATAAATGGAGGAAGAACCTCTCTATTTATATTGTATCCCAAAAACACCCATTAGGAGTCCTCAGAATTCCCCACGGGCTTCCCCATCGTGATGTACCTATAAATCTACTCAAAAGGGACTACTCTTGGGTCCAAAACTAACAAAGGGGGATAAAACAAGAAAATACCCTTAAAGGGTACCAAACAAAAAATTAAATTGCATGTAAAAAACACACACGACATGTACCCTCAAGATATTACATAGGCATGTACTCCCGCCAAACATCCCAGATACATGTAATGTCAGCTCGACACATGGTGTGTACTCAAGATCACCCCCTGGCCATGTACTTGTACTTGGATGGATTCACATGGGGTCTATCTGAGTAAACCCACACAACATGTACCAGGCACAGTTAATTACAAAACTCCATTTCCTTCCTATCCCTTTTTAATGTTACCAAATAGTAATACAAACTAGAAAAGAAAACCCTTTTGGTACATCTTTGTAATGTCCCAGATCTATGTTCCACTCAACTAGTTCCCCAAACCTGATTAAGCACATGGACTCTAGCGAATTTCCTAAAATTCCAGAGGCTACTAACTATAAGCGAGGGCCTACTGTGTGATAGTGGGGAAAATTTTCCCTCATTGGAAGACTGTAACCCATAGGAATTATAATATATAATATCAGAATTGTTAAACATCGTACAACTAAAATAAATATTGGAAGACTGTAACACCCTGAGATTTTATGAAAAATATTCTTTTAATTTCATTATTGTCTTGTGTTGTATGCTACACCAAGATTACCTTGCACTATACGCAACACCGTATTAGCTTGCAGTATACGCAACACTATTCTTGGATCATGTTATACACAATTTTGATAATAGTTATTCTACGCAACATTTAGTATATATATATATATATATATATTCAATGTATAAATGAAATATGGTTGGATTATGTTATAAAAAACACCGAAGTATTCTTGCACAACACGCAACCCTGTCTTGGCTTGCATTACACGCAATCACGACCTTCCTCGATAGCGTGTGTTGTACACAATACTGGGTTTTACTAAACAACGATATATTATTATAATATTATTATGAACTAGCCGTTATGAATAGTATTAACTAAATTTTTAATTTTATAACATTATTATTCATCTTACACATTTTCTAGAACATGTTATAAGAACAAAATAAATTTTTTTGGTAAAATAAGTATTTTTCAAAAAATACAGTTTTGCTGCCTTTTGATGGAACACCCACTTTAAATATAGTTTTTGACATGTTTATAAGTTCAATTTGACAAAATAAAATTCTTCTTTGCAATCAAGAAATAAAAATTTACTTTGGATAAATTTTTCATATTATTCTGGTGACTTTCATATTTTGATGAATAGTAAAAACACGCTATATTTTAATTAAAAACTTTTTTCATCACAATAATTTATATGGTTAAATTATAATATTGAATGGTTTTAAAGTATAAATAGAATATATTTTTACCATTTAATATAATTTATGTCATTATCATAGATTTTACATTAAATTCGTAGGTTAAATCAATTCAATCTTTTGCAATGTTTTAAAGAAAAACTCGTTTTCTTTCGACAACGGGATTAATTTTAATTTAATTTCTGCAACTATTGTGTATTGAATTTGGAAAAATGGATTCCATATTTGGAATCAGTAGGTCCAAATTATGTTAATAAGCTACTTTTTATTTTTGGGAATTATGAATAGTATCTACGGTAAATTTTATTTACCACAGTTAAAGGTAAATCGGGTAATTAAGGGTAAATATAATATTATAAAATTACCCTAACACACGCCAAAATTCTATTTGATGGCTAAAAGTAGACCCATATAACCTAAGGGTCGGATTATATTCATTTTATGGACTTTTTACCATGAAAATAATTTAATTATTATTAAAACCAAAGAAAGTGACAACATATCACTCTCTTAAATCTTATAAGTATAATAATTTTAATTTAGTGATAAACATCATAAAACTTCTAAAATTAATAGTCTATATAAATCTAATAAAATTATATACATCATTATAATTTATTTAGAATTTTTTGGCATTAAATAATTGTCATTAATGGTGATACATTAATGATACAAAAATTATTTATTAAGTGGAAAATAAGTAATATAAATTTTATTGAAATAATAATACCCATTAAAAGGCCCAAAAACCTGACCAAAACTTATTGGTAGTGTATATATACACCTTAACCATCCAATGACCTAATATATAACCATTTGAAGCCTTATAAAACTGATTATGACACTTATAATATTTTATTTTAAATGATTCCAAAGTTGTCACCTTCATAATTTAATAAATATAACAAATTAAATATTGTGATTTTAAGATGATAAATTAGATTAAAAGTATTATTGTGAAAGTTAATAGATTTATATTCATCATAGGATTTGTTTTTAATTTTTATGCAACAAATCAGTATATTAAATAATTATAAAGAAAATGTTGTAGTAATTATTTTATTAAGGGATAAACCAAATAAATGGTTTTACAAATAATAAAATAAATATTATATGAACTATTTAATGTGATCCACTAATTTTATAGATACATATGACTTATTATGAATCTATTAAGGCTTTTATTTCGAACATATCTTCTGCATATATTTTATTTAAATTCAAATTAATGAATAGTTTCAAAATTGACACTATTGTTATTTTATAAAAATAACATATTATAAAATTGTTTAAAAATCACAAAAATATTTAAAAATTATAAATTTAAATTTATATGGTATATAATGTTATAAAGTAAAATATTATGGAAAATTCACAACAAATAATAAATTATATGTTATAATTTAAAATATAGATTTTTATTACCACAAATAAACTTAAATAGATTAAATAAGGATAAATAAATATGATACGGTTTAAAATAAGATCCAAACATGTCTAAATTTGATTGGATGATGATATTAAAACCCTATCTCATCTAATATTCGAATATGAGTCTTTTTTTGAGGTTTTTAAGTTGGGTTAGATTTATTATAAATTAATATTTTTAAGGATTCCAAAGGTGCCCCTCTCCTCCCTTATAAAAGGGCACCTCCTCCCTCTCTTCCACACACCACTTTGAGCCTTCAAGCTCGGCCAAACCCTGCCCAATTCTCTTATCCACTTCCCTAGAAACATCCTAGAGGTCCTGGTCTTCTTCAAAGACTAATTTTAGTGCTCTAAGAGGAGGTCTCAAAGAGACACTTCAAAGAAGAGGTAATTTCTATTACCGATTCTTTCACATTTATTTCTTCTTCCACTTCTTCTTCTTAAGTTGTTTCATTATGAAGTAATAACATCAGTATCACTCATATACTGATATGTTATTATAAGTATGAAACAACCCTATTTCACCATCTATCCATCCTACGGAAAACGAAATCCCCGCGCGTGCGTACGTACGGAATACCATCTCCACGCCGTGGTGTAATCTATTTTCCACCATCACCTTACTTGGATGGGTATAATGGTGTAAAAAATAACTATAAATTATTATTGTAAAGTGATATTGATTCTGTAATAGTTTACATACACTCCAATAAAATTCCACGATCATGGGAACAATATCATCGCTCGTGCGTACGTACGGAATACCGTCTCCACGACGCGATGAGATTCATTCTCACTGATTAAACATTCATAAATGATTATAAAGTATATATAATAAGTAATCATGAAATATATGACATAATAATTATACTGTATTTATGTATATATATATATATATGTATTTCATCCAATTAATTCCATTCAATTCAATGAGGAAATGAAAACAACGTTCATGCGTACGTACGGCCTACCGTCTCCATGAACGGTGTTTTTCTTTCCATTTATCAATCTATTATATATATGTATATTCTGAATATATATTATATATAAATCATGTTTTACATTCTGGATTTAATTAATCATGATCTAAGTAATCATATGAATAATTACAAGTCAAAACACGGACGAAAAATGAAACGATTTTACCCAAAACGCTCTTTAACATGGAATTTACAAAAGAACGGGTAATATAAATTCATAAGTGAACCATATATGATATCATAACAATTAATATGATTCTTTAATAAGTCAATAACATTATTTAAATCATTATACAGGAGCTCCGGATATGTACGAAGCATATCAGACCTAAGGTAAGGGAAAATTTTACAAATCTCATTTTTATCCGAGATTGGTTATTCATAAGTATTTACTGGGGTTATTTCTATCATCTATGTCCATGTTTTATAAAAGTGTTTTCATGTATTTTTAAAGTCCTTTTTACCCATTTTTGACCGTTACTAAATGGTATGTAAGGAATCTTTCTTTTTTTTACGTTACGAGGTACTTTTTTGACTTTTCCGACAAAAGTACGAAGAGAATGTTATTTTTAACTTATACGACGAGAACGGATTTTTATGGTTTTATAAAGCCTTATTTTCATGAAGCTTCCTCCAAAAGATTTCATGACTATTTTCAAACAAAAACCTTTTCTTTTAAAATTGTATGACATTTCGTGAAAAGAAAATGATTTTGAAGAAGAAAGGATATTTTCCTCAAGAATTCATTTTAAATGTTTTATCAAAACCATTTTCCATCTAAGATGACATTATTTGATATGTGTATGTTTCAAGTTTAATGTCTCTATGATTTACATGGTTCACTTTTCTTATGATGAAATGTCCATTTGTTTTATATGGATTATTAAATGATGGGATGATGTTTATAAAACCCATTTTATTCTTTGGGTTATGATGAATGTTTTATGTTTATTTTGTGGCACAAGTAATAATGATTTCATTATGAGATGGGTGGGACCTATATCTACCTATAATGCATTGGGTAATGATTTATATCTCATGACATAGACATGGCTGGAACAGAAAGTTAAACTGGTTCAGTAATATAGGACTGGAACGAGGAGTGAACTCGATTCGGAAAGGGACTTTGTCCACTAAGATGGTCTTGGCAGCAATGCCTTGGCTACTATGGTAATCGTTACATGTGCATAATGGATGCCACAATTAAATGTTTTATTCCCATGCTATTTTATCATTCTTAATGTTTCTTTATGATCTATGCCTTACGTACTTCCATTTTTTATGTCATTTCTTAAGCTTTTGATGTTTAAACATTATGTTCATGTTTTTAAGTTCAAATGTATATGGTATGTTTTATTTTATCCATGCTTACCCTTAATGAGCATTTGAGCTCACCCTTTTTATGTTTTATTTTCCCCTCAGATTAAAAGAAAGGTTTTAGGTAAGGAAACAAAGAGTAGAAGATCTTTATGGGAGATGTTGAAGATCTTTCACCATGATTAGAATATTACGTTCCAAGTTTCCAAAGACACTAAACTATTACGGTCCTTGTGTGTCTGTTTTTGTTTTGTATTAAGTATTCCACAAAAGTAATGTAATATCTATGTGCGTCAAGCATCGGGTATCTACAGTTGGTATCAGAGGAAAGGTTTAGTCAACCTTTGGAAACTGGGATGCGAAAACGTTAGTGAGATCCCAAGAGATATTTCTAAGGTATGTCTAGGGATGTTCCTAAGGATAAGTATACATATAGGATAGATTCCTAGAACTACGGTAACGATCATAGAATTTAACCTAAGATGTTAGATATTGAGGATACTCCCCCTTTACTATGTTGTTTTCCCTAGCATGATTTTTTCCTCTCAAACTATTCTTTTTGAGTTTCAGAAAATGGCTGGAAACAGGAAGATTCACGATAATGGAGGATATGATAGACAATGGAATGATTTTCTTCATGATAAACAAAATGAAACGGGATCTGGAAGTCCAAACATAGTTATTATGCCTAATCAGAAATCTCATAATATGACCAATAATCTCAACTTTGGTATGTTTCCCGACTCAGATAATAAGAGAAAGATGGAGTTTCATGGTGATCATAGAGGAAAAAAAGTTCAATTTCCCTCATGTAAATCATGTGGGAAGAGGCATCCGGGAGATTGTTTCAAAGGAACTGGAAGATTATTTGGGTGTGGAAAAGAAGGACACTAAGCCAGTAAGTGCAAGGGAAAAGGTTCAGTTAACACCATGGACAAGGATAATGGTATTGCTACGACATCAACAATGATTAGATGTTTTAAATTTGGAATTTACGGGCATTATGCAAACCAATGCCCTAATGGAAAATCTCATGAAGAGAATCAACATGGTCATATGGGTAGTATTAATTTGGATGATAATGAGGAGACTACAAATGATATATGAGCTGAAAGAAGTGTTGAAGCTCAGTCAGTTGTTTTAGAAGGTAGTGGAATGATTGTATGTTTATCGAGAGTTAAGTTGTATAGTTAATGGTACTATGGAATAAGGAATCATCTAAGGATTGTTACACTATTGTTTTTTTTCCTAAAAGTATTTTAAAGTATATGTTTAATGGTACCAATAACCGTGGAAGGTTATTCAGATATTTTTGTAAAGTAGATGATATGCACATAATGAAGGAATAAGAAGATAATGCGATGTTTGATTGTATTCATGAGCTCTTGATTGATATAAGGACAAAGTGATATCATGGTTTGAGTATATAGAATTTTGAGGATTTTGGTATGTGGAAAGTGTTAACTTTTAACTCCATTCATGTTTTCACTAAGGTTCAATGGGTATTCATTTTTCAAGAGAATACATGATAAGGCCTTCGAATGTTTAGAATGTGACCAACAAGACATATCTTATGATATATGGGGATCAACGATGGTATTAAATCTCTGGTAATCATTTTCACTATATTATGAGAGTGGACTGCAGTATTATGGATAAGCCTAAAGATTGGAATGGATTATGTTGGACATAAGTTAGTATTGTTTAAGGATATAAGTGTTTTCGACATTATTGATGGGATTTTATAGTAATATAGTTTTAGAAAAAGTACAACTTGCAGGACGGGCGACCACCCATCGCGTCGGACAAGGCTGTGGGAATCGAACCCACAACCCAAGTGCGACTCGCCTTTATCACCTACCACTGGCCTACAGGAAGTCCCTGGTTAGTAGAAACTAGTTTCATTTTATTAAGTGGTATGATATATGAAGTATAAGTTCATTTTTGAAACCATATACGATTAATCTAACCATAAGATGGACTTATAACTTTTGCTAACCTTTTTTTTGAAAGAGATGGAATGACCCCTCATTCTATCACATGATCTGCTAACACATCACGAATAACAAATTCAACTTCATTTCTTTAAGGGATGAAGTGGAAATTGTTCAATTCACGAACAACAGTGAGATTGTACCAAAATAATGCAAGTATTTATTTTAATTCATCAACATTAGGGAAATGATCTTGAAAACCAAAAATGTTTTCCTAGTTCCCTTATATCCGATGAATCAGATGGTACCTTAGATCATCACAAATTTATGTCTTTGTGATTGATGGCTTTTTCATAGCCATGTTCTCTACCACTCTCCATCAGAACATGATGGTTAGATTTTTCTTCCATATCCATATTTTCACCTATGTTCTCCTACGTGGAAACCTAGTGACGAGTTAATTTGGGTAACCGTTACATTTAATACTTTAGTTTTTAAATCCATGTTCTGTTATTCCTTTTTACGATGTGGGTTTCTATTAAACAAACTTTCGAGTAGTACATCATTTATAACCCCGACGAATTTCGAGGGAGAAATTCATTTTAAGGGGGGTAGAATGTAACACCCCGATATTTTATGAACAATATTCTTTTAATTTCCTTAATTTCTTGTGTTGTATGCTACACCATGATTACCTTGCGCTATATGCAACACCGTATTATCTTGCAGTATACGCAACACTATTCTTGGATCATGTTACTCACAATTTTGATAATAGTTATTCTACGCAACATTGAGTTTATATATATATATATATATTCAATGTATAAAAGAAATATGGTTGGATTATGTTATACTAAACAACGAAGTATTCTTGCACAACACGCAACCCTGACTAGGCTTGCATTACACGCAATCGCGACCTTCCTCGATAGCGTGTGTTGTACGCAATACCGGGTTTTACTAAACAACGATATATTATTATAATGTTATTATGAACTAGCCGTTATGAATAGTATTAACTAAATTTTGAATTTTATAACATTATTATTCATCTTACACATTTTCTAGAACATGGTATAAGAACAAAATAAATTTTTCGGGTAAAATAAGTATTTTTCAAAAAATGCAGTTTTGCCGCCTTTTGATGGCGCACCCACTTTAAATATAGTTTTTGACATGTTTATAAGTTGAATTTGACAAAATAAAATTTTTATTTGGAATAATGAAATAAAAATTTACTTTGGATAAATTTTTCATATTATTCTGGTAAATTTCATATTCTGATGAATAGTAAAAACACGCTATATTTTAATTAAAAACAAATTTTTTCATTGCAATAATTTATATGGTTAAATTATAATATTTAATGGTTTTAAAGTATAAATATAATATATTTTTACCATTTAATATAATTTATGTCATTATCATAGATTTTACATTAAATTTGTAGGTTAAATCAATTCAATCTTTTGCAATGTTTTAAAGAAAAACCCGTTTTCTTTCCACAACGGGATTAATTTTAATTTAATTTCTTCAACTTTTGTGTATTGAATTTGGAAAAATGGATTCCATATTTGTAATTAGTGGGTCCAAATTATGTTAATAAGCTACTTTTTATTTTTGGGAATTATTAATAGTAACTACGGTAAATTTTATTTACCATAGTTAAAGATAAATCGGGTAATTAAGGGTAAATATAATATTATAAAATTAACCTAACACATTCCAAAATTCTATTGGATGGATAAAAGTAGACCCATATAACCTAAGGGTCGGATTATATTCATTTTATAGACTTTTGACCATGAAAATAGTTTAATTATTATTAAAACCAAAGAAAGTGACAACATGTCACTCTCTTAAATCTTATAAGTATAATAATTTTAATTTAGTGATAAACATCATAAAACATCGAACATGAATAGTCTCCATAAATATAATAAAATTATCTACATCATGATAATTTATTTAGAATTGTTTGGGATTAAATAATTGTCATTAATGGTGATACATTAATGATACAGAAATTATTTATTAAGTGGAAAATAAGTAATATAGTTTTTATTGAAATAATAATACCCATTAAAAGGCCCACAAACCTGACCAAAACATATTGGTAGTGTATATATACACCTTAACCATATAGTTACATAATATATAACCATTTGGAGCCTTATAAAAGTGATTATGACACTTATATTCTTTTATTTTAAATGATTCCAAAGTTGTCACCTTCATAATTTAATATATATAACAATTTAAATATTGTGATTTTAAGATGATAAATTAGATTAAAAGTATTATTGTGAAAGAAAATAAGTTTACCTTCATCATAGGATTTTAGTTTTAATTTTTATGCAGCAAATCAGTATTTTAAATAATTATCCAAAAATGTTGTAGTAATTATTTTATCAAGAGATAAACCAAATAAATGGTTTTACAAATAATAAAATAAATATTATATGAACTATTTAATATGATCCACTATTTTTATAGATACATATGACCTTTTATGAATCTATTAAAACTTTTAGTTTGAACATATCTTCTGTATATAGTTTATTTAAATTCAAATTAATGAATAGTGTCAAAATTGACACTATTGTTATTTTATAAAAATAACATATTATAAAATTGATTAAAAATCACAAAAATATTTAAAAATTATAAATTTATATTTATATGGTCTATAATGTTATAAAGTAAAATATTATGGAGAATTCACAACAAATAAGAAATTATATGTTATAATTTAAAATTTAGAATTTTATTACCACAAATAAACTTAAATATATTAAATAAGGATAAACCAAAATGATAAGGTTTAAAATAAGATCCAAACATGTCTAAATTTGATTGTTTGACGATATTGAAACACTATATCATCTAATATTTGAATATGAGTCATTTTTGGAGGTTTTTAAGTGGGGTCAGATTTATTATAAATTAATATTTTTAAGAATTCCAACGGTGCCCCTCTCCTCCCTTATAAAAGGGAACCTCCTCCCTCTCTTCCACACACCACTTTGATCCTTCAAGCTCGGACAAACCCTGCCCAATTCTCTTTCCCACTTAACTAGAAATATCCTAGAGGTCCTGGTATTCTTCAAAGACCAATTTTAGTTCCCTAAGAGGAGGTCTGAAAGAGGCGCTTCAAAGAAGAGGTAATTTCTGTTACCGATTCTTTCACATTTATTTCTTCTTCCACTTCTTCTTATTAGGTTGTTTCATTATGAATTAATAACATCAGTATCACTCATATACTGATATGTAATTATAAGTATGAAACAACCCTATTTCACCATCTATCCATCCTATGGAAAACGAAATCACCGCGCGTGCGTACGTACGGAATACCGTCTCTACGCCGTGGTGTAATCTATTTTCCACCACCACCTTACTTGGATGGGTATAATGGTGTAAATAATAACTATAAATGGTTATTGTAAAGTGATATTGATTCTATAATAGTATACATACACTCCAATAAAATTCCACGATCATGGAAACGATATCATTACTCGTGCGTACGTACGGAATACCGTCTCCACGACGCGATGAGATTCATTCTCAGTGATTAAACATTCATAAATGATTATAAAGTATATATAATAAGTAATCATGAAATATATGACATAATAATGATACTGGATTTATGTATATATATATATATATATGTATTTCATCCAATTAATTCCATTCAATTCAATGAGGAAACGAAAACAACGTTCATGTATACGTACGGCCTACCGTCTCCATGAACGGTGTATTTCTTTCCATTTATCAATCCATTATATATATGTATATTCTGAATATATATTATATATAAATCATTTTTTACATTCTGGATGTATTTAATCATGATCTAAGTAATCATATGAATAATTACAAGTCAAAACACGGACGACAAATGAAACAATTTTACCCAAAACACTCTTTAACATGGAATTTACAAAAGAACGGGTAATATAATGTCATAAGTGAACCATATATGATATCATAACAATTAATATGATTCTGTAATAATTCAATAACATTATGTAAATCATTATACAGGATGTTCGGATACGTACGAAGCATATCGGACCGAAGTTAAGGGATAATTTTTCCAATCTCATTTTTATCCGAGATTGCTTATTCGTAAGTATTTACTGGGGTTATTTCTATCATCTATGTCCATGTTTTTTAAAAGCGTTTTCATGTATTTTTAAAGTCCTTTTTACCAATTTTTGACGTTTACTACATGGTATGTAAGGAATCTTTCTTTTTTTTACGTTACGAGGTACTTTTTTGACTTTTCCGACAAAAGTACGAAGAGAATATTTTTTTAACTTATACGGAGTGAACAGATTTTTATGGTTTTATAAAGCATTATTTTCATGAAGCTTCCTCCAAAATATTTCATGACTATTTTCAACAAAATTATTTTTATTTTAAAATTGTATGATATTTTTTGAAAAGAAAATGATTTTGAAGACGAAATGATATTTTCCCCAAGAATTCATTTCAAATGTTTTATCTAAACCATTTTCCATCTAAGATGACATTATTTGATATGTGTATGTTTCAAGTTTAATGTCTCTATGATTTACATGGTTCACTTTTCTTATGATGAAATGTTCATTTGTTTTATGTGGATTATGAAATGATGAGATGATGTTGATAAAACCCATTTTATTCTATGGGTTATGATGAATGTTTTAAGTTTATTTTGTGGCACAAGTAAGAATGATTTCATTATGAGATGGGTGGGACCTATATCTCCCTCAAATGCATTGGGTAAAGATTTATATCTCATGAGATAGACAGGGCTGGAACGGCAAGTTAAACCGGTTCAGTAATACTGGACTGGAACGAGGAGTGAACTCGATTCAGAAAGGGACTTTGTCCACTAAGATGGTCTTGGCAGCAATGCCTTGGCTACTATGGAAATCATTACATGTGATGGATGCCACAATTACATGTTTTATTCCCATGATATTTTATCATTCTTAATGTTTCTTTATGATCTATGCCTTACGTACTTCCATGTTTTATGTCATTTCTCGAGCATTTGATGTTTAAACATTATGTTCATGTTTTTAAGTTCAAATGCATATGGTATGTTTTATTTTATCCATGATTACCCTTACTGAGCATTTGAGCTCACCCTTTTTATGTTTTATTTTCCCCCAGGATTAAAAGAAAGGTTTTTGGTCAGGAAACAAAATGTAGAAGATCTTTATGGGAGATGTTGAAGATCTTTCACCATGATTAGAAGATTACGTTCCAAGTTTCCAAAGACACTAAACTATTATGTTCCTTGTGTGTCTGCTTTTGTTATGTATTAAGTATTCCGCAAAAGTAATGTAATATCTATGTACGTCAAGCATCGGGTCTCTACAAAGACTGATAAGAAAAATAACAGAGCATCATTCCATACAGAATATGATGCAACATGACACATGTTCTGCGAACGAAGCTCAAACAAGTACACTATAGTAATACACAATATATGTCTCAAAAACACAAAAGAAACAAAAATAGAATAGGAATCATTGCATGCCTCAGCTCAGTCCCATGATCTCCGACTCTAACGCCCCAGATCAAGTACATGTAGTAGGGCCCTTTCCCTGATCAACACCTGCAATAATATAATTCGTTGGAACCAAAAATAATGACTCAAATATAGTGTGAGACTAAATACAAGTAGGCAACCACCCAATGTATTTTAAAATCTATCACATAATATATATATATATATAACTGGAATTGTACAATAGTGAAAGCAGTAAAAATTAAGTACTCAAAAGAAACCATAATAGATGTCTCTGATGAAAATGTAATCAAGTTTAGGGAAAGGCTGAATCAAAGATTGTTCTTTGGATTTCAGATGATTCATTAGTCATTTCAATTCATTATTAAATTTATAACTGAATCTGGTCCTAACATCTTAAAGTGGAATTTTGGAATCTCTCTCGGTGTGTTTAACCAAAACCATATATATATGGTACAATATAACACCCAACTAATTCCAAAGAATCTATATAAGGATTTTAGCTATAAATATGGGTTGAAACCCAGAATATAAATATTTAAGTAGGTTCTAGGGTCAAAACTCATTGTATAATCATTTCAGCATGCATCAGGACCAAGCCTGGTGTATAATAATTTCATTATAAAAACAACACATGTAACTTACACTATTACATGGAAAAAATAATATTACTCACGTGGGAAAATCATTAAATTAACCAAATCCTTTATTAATAACCCATAAAATAAATTAAAAGGAATGACCATAGGCATCCTAGTATAAATGGTTAAACTTTTATCATTCGAGGGAAACTTTTCCCACGGGCTGGCTGTCAATCCATACTAATAATCGCAAACATGCCTTATAATCATTTAATAAACTACCTAATAAACATTAGGTAATAACATAGTTCAATATTAAATTTAGGAGACAACAAAAAAATGGGTGTGCGGAACTCTATCATATATAAACAACTCAACATTGAGTGAAAGTCACAAGACCACCTACCATGTACTCGTATGACTGTCCTCTTCCAGTGTTGGGATTTGATTCGACCTAAAACAGAGTTGATCTACAAAATAGTTATAAATGATTGACCTTCAAAATCTCAATAGAGAGAAAAAATATAAGGCCCCGGCCTTAAACCTTACTTAATATTGAATTAAATGAATAATTCTAATTGAGGATCTTTTCAGGTTTAGAGTTTTAGATAATTAGAACATAACTATTACATCTCAAAATATTACAAAGTAGACACTTCTACTAAGTTTCCATAATAAAAAAACTCTTATAAAGAAACATGTCTAGTTCCATGTTTTATATAGCATGACATTTCCTTGATCCCATCCTTGACCTTATTCCACATTAAGTCCTGTGAAAAACATTTCAAAAAAAACTTGGGGTGAGCATAAAAAGCTCAGTAAGGGATATATAAGGAATGAAAACTGTTAGTTTTTCAAACATCAAGTAAACCATGTATACTCTATCAAAGTAATACCTTCACCATCATGAAGTAGTAAAAACTCTTCACTGAATAAAGTATCATTACTTACCTTTTTGTAACCAAAGGATTACCATAAAACCCATATAAAGAACACATAACCTATATAAAGGTAACTTGGGACATAAACATACTTAAGTGGAATAACCATACGGTCGACTCCACACATATCACTTAATGGAATAGCCATACGGCCAATTTCCATACATACTTAATGTAATAGCCATACGGCCGACTTCCATACCCAATGCATTGGAGGTTATAACGTAACCACCCGTCCTGGTATTCACGGCACCACCCGTCATATGGTTTATAACGTAACCACCCGTTAAAATGTCCAAGTACCAATATAAAATCATAAAACAGAAAACCAATATAAAGGAATGATAACATTTCCACATTTCAATCACAATATATCATAAATATATTGACATAATAGAATCATTTATCAAAACCATTTTCAATACCAAAATACATAAAAGATTATATGGTATTTATTTTATTCTAAAAACATTACGGCTTGTTGAGGAAGCCAAAGACCAAATAATACTTGCGGCGGCGGAAAAGATCATTGTCACCGCGTACGTTAAAAAAACATTCCTTTTTGTCGTTTAGTAAAACACTTCGTAGAAAAATATTCCTTTTGTATAAAAGTAAAATTCAAAGGGGTTTATACACCGTATAAAATAAAGTTGTGTATAAAACAAAATATGCCTCAATGAAAAGAGATTGAGACGAAGTCCCTTACCTCAGGTCCGACTTGACTCGATCGTTCTTTAATGTCCTGAATAATAAACTTGAGTTAATTTCTACTTGTTTAAGAACCTTTTAAAGTTCATTATTCCTTTTATATCACTTATTTCCATGTTATAAACATTATGTAACTATTTAAGTTAATAATGTTTGTTTTGTCGATATTTGGTTCTTAAGTCGAAAGTGGACTTCTTACAATTACATGTTGTTCGTGAGGTCAAAGATTCTTTATATCCAGAATGACATTCCTGATTTGGATAGAATATATATCATATATATCCAACATATACATGTATTTATAATATTACATAATCATTTAGAGGTAAGAAATGAAATGCACCGTTCATGGAGACGGTAAGCCGTACGTACGCATGAACGCTACTTCCATTTCTATTTCATATCTTCTGGAATGGAATCATAATGATATAAGAGTATATTATAATTCCAGTATAATAACATATATAATATCATTAACTTTATCCTTTACACATCCCACATATGGTATTAACGAATCAAATCACTTTCAGGGGGCGGTAGTCCGCACTTCCTAAAATGAAAATATCGTGTGTACCCATAATGGAAACAATAATGATATGCCATAAATGAAAAATACAGAATATTAAGGAAATAATAAACATATTATATATCATATATCATATATAAAAATAGTTACATCATAATTTCCACCTTTAAAGGTGTAAAATGAGTATTGAACAAGCATCGTTTCGGGAGGCAGAATTTCGCCATCCACGGAAACCGTATGTTCTTTAACCATTTGATGCAGTTGTGTGAGAGTGTATCTCTAATAAAAATTATAACAACATCCTAGTATATTGATTATACTGGTGTTGTTACAAAAGGAGTAAATAAAAAGAGTTTAGGGGGTTGTAGAAGATAAATAAAACAAATGAACATGAGAGAATGAATTACCTTTAAAAGTGTAACTCCTTTTGATTTGAGCCTAAAGGATTCCTTTGAAAGGATTCTGCCCAAAGGGAATCCTCTAGGATGAGGAGAGGGATGTGGAAAGAGTAAATGGGCAGGGGATGGCCGAGCCAAAGGCTTGAGGAGTGTGTGAAATGAGGTAGAGGTGGGGGCCTTTTATAAGAGGAGAGGAGGGGCACTTTTGGAAATCATGAAACTATTATTTTATTTTCAAAAGTGTTTCGAATTTCTAAGGTCCCACATTGATATAATTCGAGGATAAGGTGATAAGGGTTCGAAATATACCCATACAATAGGTTTAGGACATGTGTAGGTCTTATATATTACATTATCATTCCATTTTATTTAAATCGTTAAATAATGAGGTCATCGCTGCATCATCATGATGTCATAAATAATTTAATTTATTTGATGTCAAAAAATTATTAAAAAAAATACTATGATGTAGGAAATATTTTTATATTTCCAATGAATATTTATAATTAAAAATCTGATCTTTATAACCCCTTATAAAAATTGTTTTAGTAAAACAATTTATGTTAGTGTCATTTTCACCTTTATTTAAAAAAAAAGGCATTAAAGTCCTTATCTCACCCAAGTTGCTCCATGGGGTCCCCTAAATCGACACATGGGTTGTCTTGGTCGGCCATGACTCACCAAATAGGTATAGGACAAGTGTCATGGTGTTTTCACATTTTTATAATATCATTTTTACCTTAAATTACACTAATTACCTCTAATCGCGATTAAAAACCTAATAAGTTAATATTCACCAAAAAATTATTTTAATCTCATTGAACCACATTTTACTTCTTAATGACAACCATGTATATCGGATTTTCAAAATTCAATACACATTAGTGGTAAACTATCATTTAACTGAAAAATCAGTTTGCTTGATTACCACTTAGTGGTTTCACTATTCATCAAAAATTGAAGTTTTTCAGAAAAATACCAAAAATTCACCCTAAGCTATATTTGATATTCCGAATTAAAAAATGAAGTCCATTTTAAAAAATTCACAACATATAATTTGCATAAATTAATTTAATAATTAATTCCCGCTGTCAGAGCAAATAGCGTGTTTTTATGAAACAATAAGTATCAAAAGATTGACACTAGTTTAAGTCTGATTTCAATGTTAAATTAATTCCAACGACCACTATTGAATTTAATGGTAAAAATATTTTCTAATTTTACTTTAAAACCAATTCAAAAGATAATCTAATCATATAAATAAATTAGATTAAAAAGAGGTTTTGAATTAAAATACAACATTTTACACTATTCATTAAAAAATGAACTTTATCGGAAAGATACCATAAATTTACACAAAGTAAATTTTGATGTCCCGATTCTAAAGAAGAGTTATTTTTGGTCCAATATAATTTATAAGATTTATAAAAACTATATTTAATGACGGCCCGCCGTCAAAAGCTGATAAGTGAACCCTTAGTGAAAATTAGGGTATAAATGCCTAAAATTGAATTCTTTCCGTATTTTAAGCCTTTATCCTTTATTGGGTAAATGTAAAAACATTTAAAAACATATATAATCATATTTTAGTTATTTCTATCAATTCTCGCCAGTACAACAGCTACTTGTTAACTAACATTTAAAATAATATTATTTTATTACTTGTGTGCAACGTAAGTTTTCAAAGAAACTCATCGTTGCGTATCGAGTACGCTATCGAACGTAGAAACCCCTTTAATTAAAACTAATATTTAATTCGTAAATATTAATAAATATGAAAATTATTTATTCTTTAATTACCTGGGATGTTACATCCTTCCCCCCTTTTGGGAATTGCGTCCTCGCAATTTTATTCACTTATCAAAATAAGTGGGGGTATTTATCCCTTATAGCATTTTCAGATTCCTACGTGGCCTCTTCAATCACATGGTTTTTCCACAAAACCTATACCTAATGAATCACCTTATTCCGTAACACCTGCTCCCTGTGGTCAAGAATCTGGACTGGTTGTTCTTCATAAGATAGGTTCTCCTCCAGCTAAACTACCTCTGGACTCAAAACATGAGATGGATTTGGCATATACTTCCTCAACATCGAAACATGAAAAACATTATGTACCTGAGATAAACTCGGAGGTAAAGCCACTCGGTAAGCAACTGATCCAACTTTCTCCAGAATTTCATATGGTTCAATAAACCTTGGACTCAACTTTCCTTTCTTACAAAATCTCATCACTCTTTTCCAAGGAGAAACCTTGAGAGAAAACATGATCACCTACCTCGAAAGATAGATCCTTCCTCCGGTTATCCGCATAACTCTTATGCCTGCTCTGAGCTGTTCTCATGTGCTTCTGAATCAACTGAACTTTTTCTGCCATCTCTTCTACCAATTCTGGTCCCATTAGCTTCCTTTCACCCTCTTCATCCCAAAATGCTAGAGTTTGACACCGCTTCCCATATAATGCCTCAAATGGTTCCATCTGTATACTGGAATGAAAATTGTTATTATAAGAAAACTCAACCAAAGAAAGATGTTGGTCCCAACTTCCCTGATAATCCATCGAACAAGCTCGTAGAATATCCTCCAAGGTCTTAATTTTTCATTCTGACTGCCCATCTGATTGAGGATGAAAAGCTGTACTAAAATTTAATTCAGTACCCAACGACTTCTGAAGGCCTTTCCAAAAGTTAGATGTGAACCTGGGATCACGATCAGATAAAATGGAGAGGGGAACTCCATGCAACCTGACTATCTATTTAAGATACAAACAAGAAAGTTGATCTAGGGAAAAAGTATCTCGTATGGCAAGGAAATGAGCAGATTTAGTCAAGCGATCAACAATAACCCAGATTGCATTATTACCTCGAGATGTCTTCGTTAATCCCACAACAAAGTCCATGAATATATTCTCCCATTTTCACTCTGGCACTGGTAAAGGCTGAAGCATCCCTTTTGGTAACTGCCGCTCTACTTTAACCTGTTGACATGTCAAACACTTCACAGTAAAATCAGTAATATCTCTTTTCATTCCATCCCACCAGTAATACTCCCGCAGATCTCTGTACATCTTAGTACTTCCAGGATGAACTGAAAACGGGGATCTATGAGCCTCACATAACAACTCATTCTTCAACTGTGAATCACAAGGCACACATAATCTCTTCTCAAACCTCAAAACACAATCATTATCAATGTTGAAATCAGGCAACTTACCTTTCTGAACTAGCTCTACCTTTTTCTGCAACTCAGTGTCTCGCTCTTGTGCTTGCTTGATTCTGTCTGATAGAGAAGATTTCACTGATACCTGAAACAAAACAGAAGAACATCCTGTACCAACAACTTATATGCCAAAGTTCATCAAATCTTTAACCAAAGGATCACGTTCCAAACGCAACATTTCTAATGAAGCATTACTTTTTTGACTCAAAGCATCATCCACTTTATTTGCTTTTCCCGGAAGGTAATGAATTGTACAATCATAATCCTTGATTAATTCTATCCATCTCCTTTGTCTCATGTTCAATTATTTCTGAGTGAATATATACTTTAAACTTTTGTGATCAGTATATATTTCACACTTTACTCCAAACAAATGATGCCTCCAAATTTTTAAACCATAGACAACAGCAGCTAATTCCAAATCATGTGTAGGGTAATTTATCTCATGAGTTTTCAACTGTCGTGAAGCATAAGCAATTACCTGATCATTCTGCATAAGGACACAACCAAGTCCCTTCAACGAAGCATCACTGTATATAACAAACTCACCATTCCTGGAAGGTAGTGCCAAAACTGGAGCATTCACCAATCTTCTTTTCCATTCCTGAAAACAATCATCACATTCTTTTGTGCAGATAAACTTAACACCCTTCCGAGTTAGCTTAGTCATTGGACTAGATAACCGTGAAAAATTTCTAACAATCTTTCGGTAATAACCTACCAAACCAAGAAAACTACGGATCTCGGTTACATTTGTGGGTCTTGTCCATTCATCAACAACTTTTGTTTTAGTAGGATCAACAGTTATGCCATCTTTTGAAATAATGTGACCCAGGAAAGAAATTTGTTGTAACCAAAACTCACACTTGCTGAATTTTCCATATAGTTTTTTTTCTTCTAAGGTTTGCAAGATAACCCTTAAATGTCTTTCGTGCTCCTCTTTACTTTTAGAAAATGCCAAAATATCATCAATAAAAACAACCAACATTTTTCACCTGATTCAACTGATCCATCACTGCAGCAAACTGTTTAGTTCTGATTCTGACCATCTTAGGATGCCGATTTGAAAGGTCATTTCCCTCTATATGCCTTCCCAAAAAATCAGTTCTGTTTCCTCTATGAAAAACCATTCTTAACACAAGAATATATTAGGAGAAGCAACATGTTAATCCGTAAATGCTATATAATTTCAATCATATTATAATTTAACACTTTTCTAACTCCTAAAGTTGTCTAAACCGACCTTTGATACCAACTATAAGGCCCCGGCCTTAAACCATACTTAATATTGAATTAAATGAATAATTCACAATGAGGATCTTTTCAGGTTTAGAGTTTTAGAGAATTAGAACATAACTATTACATCTCAAAAGATTACAAAGTAGACACTTCTACTAAGTTTCCATAATAAAAAAAACTCTTATAAAGAAACATGTCTAGTTCCATGTTTTATATAGCATGACATTCCCTTGATCCCATCCTTCACCTTATTCCACATTAAGTCCTGTGAAAAACATTTCAAAAAAAACGTGGGGTGAGCATAAAAAGCTCAGTAAGGGATACATAAGGAATGAAAACTGTTAGTTTTTCAAACATCAAGTAAACCATGTATACTCTATCAAAGTAATACCTTCACCATCATGAAGTAGTAAAAACTCTTCACTGAATAAAGTATCATTACTTACCTTTTTGTAACCAAAGTATTACCATAAAACCCATATAAAGAACACATAACATATATAAAGGTAACTTGGGACATAAACATACTTAAGTGGAATAACCATACGGTCGACTCCACACATATCACTTAATGGAATAGCCATACGGCCAATTTCCATACATACTTAATGGAATAGCCATACGGCCGACTTCCATACCCAATGCATTTGAGGTTATAACGTAACCACCCGTCCTAGTATTCATGGCACCACCCGTCATATGGTTTATAACGTAACCACCCGTTAAAATGTCCAAGTACCAATATAAAATCATAAAACATAAAACCAATATAAAGGAATGATAACATTTCCACATTTCAATCACAATATATCATAAATATATTGACATAATAGAATCATTTATCAAAACCATTTTCAATACCAAAATACATAAAAGAGTATATGGTATTTATTTTATTCTAAAAACATTACGGCTTTTTGAGGAAGCCAAAGACCAAATAATACTTGCGGCGGCGGAAAAGGTCATTGTCACCGCGTACGTTAAAAAAACATTCCTTTTTGTCGTTTAGTAAAACACTTCGTAGAAAAAGATTCCTTTTGTATAAAAGTAAAAGTCAGAGGGGTTTATACACCGTATAAAATAAAGTTGTGTATAAAACAAAATATTCCTCAATGAAAAGAGATTGAGATGAAGTCCCTTACCTCGGGTCCGACTTGACTCGATCGTTCTTTAATGTCCTGAATAATAAACTTGAGTTAATTTATACTTGTTTAAAAACCTTTTAAAGTTCATTATTCCTTTTATATCACTTATTTCCATGTTATAAACATTATGTAACCATTTAAGTTAATAATGTTTGTTTTGTCGATATTTGGTTCTTAAGTCGAAAGTGGACTTCTTACAATTACATGTTGTTCGTGAGGTCAAAGATTCTCTATATCCAGAATGACATTCCTGATTTGGATAGAATATATATCATATATATCCAACATATACATGTATTTATAATATTACATAATCATTTAGAGGTAAGAAATGAAATGCACTGTTCATGGAGACGGTAATCCATACGTACGCATGAACGCTACTTCCATTTCTATTTCGTATCTTCTGGAATGGAATCATAATGATATAAGAGTATATTATAATTCCAGTATAATAACATATATAATATCATTAACTTTATCCTTTACACATCCCACATATGGTATTAACGAATCAAATCACTTTCAGGGGGCGGTAGTCCACACTTCCTAAAATGAAAATATCGTGATTGCCCATAATGGAACCAATAATGGTATGCCATAAATGAAAAATACAGAAGCTTAAAGAAAGAATAAACATATTATATATCATATATAAAAATAGTGACATCATAATGGCCACCTTTGAAGGTGTTAAATGAGTATTTAACAATCATCGTTTCGGGAGGCAGAATTTCGCCATGCACGGAAACCGTATGTTTTTTAACCATTTGATGTAGTTGTGTGAGAGTGTAGCTCGAATAAATCTTATAACAACATCCTAGTATATTGAAGATACTGGTGTTGTTACAAAAGGAGTAAATAAAAAGAGTTTAGGGGGTTGTAGAAGCAAAATAAAACAAATGAACATGAGAGAATGAATTACCTTTAAAAGTGTAACTCATTTTGATTTGAGCCAAAAGGCTTCCTTTGAAAGGATTCTGCCCAAAGGGAATCCTCTAGGATGAGGAGAGGGATGTGGAGAGAGTAAATGGTCAGGGGATGGCCGAGCCAAAGGCTTTAGGAGTGTGTGAAATGAGGTAGAGGTGGGGGCCTTTTATAAGAGGAGAGGAGGGGCACTTTTGGAAATCATGAAACTATTATTTTATTTTCAAAAGTGTTTCGAATTTATAAGGTCCCACATTGATATAATTCAATGATAAGGTGATACGGGTTCGAAATCTACCCATCCAATAGGTTTTGGACATGTGTAGGTCTTAGATATTACATTATCATTCCATTTTATTTAAATCGTTAAATAATGAGGTCATCGCTGCATCATCATGATGTCATAAATAATTTAATTTATTTGACGTCAAAATATTATAAAAAAAACACTATGATGTAGGAAAGATTTTTAGATTTACAATGAATATTTATAATCAAAAACCTGATCTTTATAACCCCTTCTAAAAATTGTTTTAGTAAAACAATTTATGTTAGTGTCATTTTCACCTTTATTTAAAAAAAGGCATTAAAGTCATTATCTCACCCAAGTGGCTCCATGGGGTCCCCTAAATCGACCCATTGGTTGTCTTGGTCGGCCATGACTCACCCAATAGGTGTAGGATAAGTTTCATGGTGTTTTCACATTTTTATAATATCATTTTAACCTTAAATTACACTAATTACCTCTAATCGCGATTAAAAACTTAATAAGTTACTATTCACCAAAAAATTATTTTTAATCTCATTGAACCACATTTTACTTCTTAATGACAACCATGTCTGTTGGATTTTCAAAATTCAATACACATTAGTGGTAAACTTTCATTTAACTGAAAAATCAGTTTGCTTGATTACCACTTAGTGGTTTCACTATTCATCAAAAATTGAAGTTTTTCAGAAAAATACCAAAAATTTACCCTAAGCTATATTTGATATTCCGAATTCAAAAATGAAGTCCATTTTAAAAAATTCACAACATATAAGTTGTATTAATTAATTTAATAATTAATTCCCGCTGTCAGAGCAAATAACGTGTTTTTATGAAACAATAAGTATCAAAAGATTGACACTAGCTTAAGTCTGATTTCAAAGTGAAATTAATTCCAACGACCACTATTGGATTTAATGGTAAAAATATTTTCTAATTTTACTTTAAAACCAATTCAAAAGATAATCTAATCATATAAATAAATTATATTAAAAAGAGGTTTTGAATTAAAATACAACATTTTACACTATTCATTAAAAAAATGAACTTTATCGGAAAGATACCATAAATTTACACAAAGTAAATTTTGATGTCCCGATTCTATAGAAGAGTTATTTTTGGTCCAATATAATTTATAAGATTGATCAAAACTATATTTAATGACGGCTCACCGTCAAAAGGTGATAAGTGAACCCTTAGTGAAAATTAGGGTATAAATGCCTAAAATTGAAATCTTTCTGTATTTTAAGCCTTTATACTTTATTGGGTAAATGTAAAAACATTTAAAAACATATATAATCATGTTTTAGTTATTTCTATCCATTCCCACCAGTACAATGGCTACTTGTTAACTAACATTTAAAATAATATTATTTTATTACTTGTGTGCAACGTAAGTTTTCAAAGAAACTCATCGTTGCGTATCGAGTACGCTATCGAACGTAGAAACCCCTTTAATTAAAACTAATATTTAATTCCTAAATATTAATAAATATAAAAATTCTTTATTCTTTAATTACCTGGGATGTTACAAAAAATCCGGAAGAATGTCTTAAAATTAATCGGGCACTCACTGATGGGATTTTAATGGATCTAACAGTGTTCGAATCGGGCATCGGATGATGAAACAAGAGGCAATTTCCTGTTTGGATTTATTGGGCGTGTTTCTCATCAAATGGAGTTTATATCTGTCTCTTTGAAAAACTAACTCAACTCTATGACATAATATGTAACACCCCAAGCTTCTGCGGTACGTTTCTCAATGCATAATACGATAGCGTGCGAAGTACGCAACACCAAGTTCAAGCGCACCACGACCTATCAAACTAGCCGTTTAAAAAGCGGTTATGAATAGTAATGACCAAATTTTGAATTTTATATAATCCATATAATTTTTACCATCCATATTATTTGTTTCTTAGATATAATATAAGAACAAATTCAATTTTTCAGATAAAATAAATATTTTTCAAAAAATGCAATTTTACCGCCTTTTAATGGAGAACCCTTTTTAAATCCAATATTTGACACTTTCATATATTCAATTTGACAAAATAAACTTCTTCTTTATATGGGGGACATTAAAATTTTGTATGGGTAAATTTTCAATTCTTTTCTGATATTTTCATATTTTGATGAATAATGAAAAATACTTAATTTAAATTAAAAACAAATTTTTTAATCAAAATAATTTATAGTGTTAAATTAAACATTTGAATCTGTTTTAAGTAAAATTAGATTTTATTATTATCATTTAATCTAATTTTTGTAATCGGAAGTAATTTTTCATTTAAATTGGATATAAACATATATAAATCTTTGGATAGTTTTTACTTCTCAAAAACCCGCTTTCTGGTTTTGATAATGGGAATATTTTTTTAAACTAATTAATATAACTTCTATGTTTTTTAATTTGGTAAAATAGACATCATTTTTGAATTTGGAAAATCAAAATTAGCTTTCAGTGAAATTTTTGTATTTTTCTAAAAACAATCAATTTTTGATGAATAGCGAAAAACACTACATTATTGTTTAAAGCCGAGTTTTAATTTAAATAATTGTTTTTAATTTAAATTTATTTTAAAGTAAAAATAGATAAACAATACTTATATTAGTTCAATGTAATTCATTGAATTCATTTTATAATAAGATTAGATATATAAAATTTTATTGAACTTTTTACTGTCTTTTACTCACCTTCTAGGCACATTTTCTAATTTGCATAAAACATAATTTTACTGCTTTTGTGAATTTAATTTCAAAAATCAGAGATACACGGTTGGCATTTTAAGCATAATTTTGTTCAATATGATGAAATTAATTTTTGATAAATAGTAACTTTTGAATTTTATTTACCACGGTTAAAAGTAAATAGGGTTTTCAAAGGTAAAAATGATATTATAATTACCATAACACAAGTCCTAATTAGATTTTATAAGTTTATTTCGACCAAAAAAACCTTAGTAGAAAAATATGATCCTTTAGGTCCACATAGATTAGATTAGGACATTTATTATTTTTTTATTTAAAGAAGAGTTAAAAGTGTTAAATTCAATGTTTAATAACTAAACCATTTTTAATATAGAGCTATACATAAGATAAATTAAACTATAAATATTCATTAGAAATATAAAATTATTTCCTATATTATGGTATTTTATTTTTAATTTTTAGACATCAAATAAATAAATTTATTTATGACACAACGATGATGCAGTAATTAGCTAATTATTGAAAGATTAACATAATTGAGATTATAAATATTAATATAATTGTAAATTGAGAATTTTTATGTATTCCACAAATTTTATAGGTTAATATGAAATGTTAGGGTTGATTATATAGATTTTTTTCAAATAGATAAAGTTTTTATTACTTTCACAAAAACCAAATACTAAATAGAGTCAAAATTGACATAAATGAGTTTTTAAGACAAATACTATATTAATAATTGATATAATATTCATAAAAATATATTGTTCGTCCAAAGGACTTATATATGGTTAGATATATCAATAATTAACCACTTGGGGTTCTCTTGGATTTTTATAGTAAGTTTATTAACCATTTATTATAATAATACAAGAATACATGGTAAAAGTTAAACTATTTAACTAAGTGTTAAATCTAAAAGATAAGGATAATATGGTGACCTAAACCTATCTAAAACTTATTGGTAGAGAGGTTTCCAACCCATACCCATCTTAGCCACGAAATAATTCTTTTTGGAGCCATTATAGACCAAATATGATTGTATAATAAAATAATATTTCAAGATTTTCCTAAAGTGACCATCACCTCTCTTATAAAAGGGTACTTCCCCTTCTCTAAAAATCACACTGCCAAAGCCATTTGAATCGTCCATAACCTTCTCAAATATCCTCCAAAATACTCTCACTTAATCCTAGGGGCCTTAAATTGATCATAAGCCAACCTAAGGATCCCTTTTGATCAAATAAAAATAAAGCACATTAAGAAGAGGTCATAATTTCATCACCTCATTCAATGTTCATTTCATCTTCCACTTACTCTTTCATTTTTGTTTCCATACCAAAATAATAACTCCAGTACCATCTAAATAATGTGATATTATTATAAATATTGTTTAACCATATTCATTTTTCTATCCATCCTATGAATGACAAAGTCACCATAGGTGCGTACGTTCGGCTTACCGTCTCCATGTCGTGGTGTAGTTTGTTATTCAACACTTCATCATTTGGATGGGTATAATAATGAGTATAATGGATTTAAATAATAAATATAACATGTTAATAATTATTTATATATGATACACCATCCAATTACATACGATTTCACCATCAATATAATTGTATTGTCGCTCGTGCGTACGTACGGATTACCGTCTCCACGAACGCGATGAGAGTCATTGCCCATCATAACCATTCAAGCCTAATTTTCATTTTATGATAAAAAAATTTAAAGAACATAATATAATTCTTTATTTGAATCAAATACATCATATCCAATTTTATCATTATTTACATAACAAAATATATAAAGTAAAACGAATCAGTTAACACCCGAAACAATTATACTAGGAAAATATTATTAACAAAGCAATATTAGAAGATCGTATATGATATCATATTTATGTATGTGGTTCGTGTATAATTTAATATCAATGATTTCACCATTATAAATGAGGTTAAACTACCCACTACTAAAGAAAAATACAAGGTAAGGGGTTTTTATCTCACTTTTTATTCTTTTGAGATTCATGCTATATTTTCTACCATTTCTTTTTGTGTGGTCTATGTAATGCCCATGATGGTATTATTTCTGTAATGTACCTTAATTTATGGGTATTTTAAACTTCATTATATGATCCTTCTTTCATGGGGTGTACGTTTTGTAGGTTACCAAATAGGTAAGGTAATTTCAAATTTCAGTTTACACTAATTGGGTTTTACGCAAACTTCATTGATTATTTTACTCCAAGATTATATGTAAAATCACTCATTGTTTATGTATGTAGTAATTTAAACTTACCTTGGTGTGGATATAATTTTTATATATATAATCACTCTATTTATAAATTCTCAAGTCATTTATATGAATTTTTTTACAGTAATCATAAATCAATTTCCATTCATTGAGTTAAACATCCAAGTCATTGGTGTTGTTTTTTAAAGAATACGTGTGAATGTAATCAGATTGATTTACACTGAATATAAAATCATATTTATTGTATTTATATTTTTCACACATAATTATGTCATTTATTTATCCTTAACCTAAGGATACATTCTTTATAAGGTATTTCATCTCAATTTATATTTCATTAATACTTCTTTGTTATTATGGGCCAATTCACTTTTATATGGTGTGTATACTCTAATTTGACATAGTATATCATGAATCCCTTTATTATTATAATATTATAAGGTTATTATTTCACAAATTATCTGTTTTCAAGCATCTTTCATTTGTTTTTGAAATCAAACTAAAATATCATTTAAAATGTTTTAAGGATTTATTCTTCAAAATATTTTCATTAATGTCAATGTTTTAAAAATGGTTTTAAGGATTTATTTTTATAGACATTAATTGTTTAAAATTAAAATTATTTTTAAAAGTTTCAATGTGGTATGGGAAACTTTGATTCAAAAATCTATTTTAAACAGCTTCTTAATAAATATTGAGACTTTTATTGTTTTCAAGAAAAAGGGGATATTTATCTCAAATAGTTTTACTGATTATTTTCATCTATGTAAATATACTTCATTGTATTTTATTATTAAATAAGGTTGATTTATTACAATAAAATCTTCCATATTGTATTGAATGAGTTGTGTTTGACTGTGGATGTGCTATTTTTATACCATTCATGGTTTGTGGTTAAAATATTGACATTTTGTATACTAGTTTTAATACGAATGTTTAGATTATGATTCAACATTTTCATAAGAGGAATGTATTTGACTTAGTAAGTGATGGGTGGAGCCTGTTATAACTCCTTGATGCATCGGTAGGTCTCATGAGAAAAACAAGTGTCTTGTTACAAGGCCTTGAAAAAATCTTATTTGTAGTCTTATCACGAGGCCTTGACTTTGTTGTTTTGATATCTAGAATTATGCATTCCATCATAATGAAATTAGCTATTGATACTACATGTGATTATTCGTCTAGTATAATATCCATGTGAATAAGTAAATGGAACTATTTGATTTATATTTTCCATATTATGTTGAATTTTATGTTTAAAAGGCTTGTGTTTTAGTCTTATACATTGCCTTAAATGTTCGTGATAATTTATGATAGTTTCCGCTATATTGTTATCCGTACTGAGCATCTTAGCTCACCCCTTTTTTATGTTTTCTTTTTCCTAAGATGTATAGAAGTATATTATCCCTGAACTGTAGGGATAAGTTAAGGTTTATAAGTGTGTTCAAATGGGACACATAGTTGTTTTTTATGATGTAATGTAAAACATATGTATGTATCTAGTACTTCCAAGGCTACTAAATTAATCAGCCTTTTGATACTTTATATCTTGTGATCAATCCGATGTTATTTAATAATGCATCAACTCTGGAAAACTGTGGTTTGGGGGTTACAGTTGGTATCAGAGAAAGTTTAGTATAAACCATGGAATCTAGTTTTAGAAAAACTCTGATTAGAGAAGATTACCCTAAGATGGACTTTGAGGATTAGTATAGAATAACTTCCTTGATTTTTTATAAGGTAGGGATTTTCTGTATTTTCCAAGAAATACATCCATGTTTGGATATGAGCAGGTAGAGGCAGCTCTGTCACAGATCTACCTAGGAGTGAAAACTCTGACAAAGAGTTTTAGGATTGACCTGGGTTATCCTGGTACATGACAACGGACCATGCTGCACTTTTGGTTAAGACACTCCCATGGAATATGCTTAGGATAATTCACATTTTCCTTAAAATATGATTTCAATGATTTTAATATAAGGTCTAAATTAATAACCTTAACTAATCCTATGGTGTTTTAGATATAAAATAAAGTTTCATGATATTCTCTAAATGATTTTATGACTATTGTTACTCACTCTACTTTCTGGTTTTAGTCAACGGCCGGATTACAATTAATTCATAGTAACATTGAACTTGATGTACAAGGTGGGAACGGTGGAGGAAATGAGCAACAAAATGAAATATGTGAAGTACGCAACATCTAGTTCAAGCGCACCACGACCTATCAAACTAGCCATTTAAAAAGTGGTTATGAATAGTAATGACCAAATTTTAATTTTTATATAATATATATAATTTTAACATCTATATTATCTGTTTATTATACATAATATTATAATAAATTCAATTTTTCAGGTCAAAGAATTATTTTTCAAAAAATGAAATGTTACCGTCTTTTAATAGGGAATCCTGTTAAATCCAATATTTGACACTTTTATATATTCAATTTGACAAAATAAACATCTTCTTTAGAAATGGGACATAAAAATTTAGTTTGGATAAATTTTCAGTTCTTTTCTGATAACTTCCATATTTTTATAAATAGTTAAAATACTAAAATTTAATTGAAAACAACTTTATTAATTAAAATAATTTATAGTGTTAAATTAAATATTTGAATGGTTTATATGTATAATTGAAAAATATTTTTATAATTTAATCTAATTTTGGTTTTTGGAAGTAATTTTACATTTAAATTGGACACAAACACATATCAATCTTTTGATGGTTTTTTAATTATCAAAAACCTGCATTCTGGTTTTGACAAAGGGAATATTTTTTAAAATTAATTAATAAAAATTCCATGTTTTCGATTTGGTAAAATAGACATCATTTTTGAATTTGGAATATCAAAATTATCTTTGGGTGAATTATTGGTATTTTTCTAAAAACATTCAATTTATGATGAATAGTGAAAAACACTACTATTGTTTAAAGCCAACTTTTTATTTAAATAATTATTTTTGATTTAAATTTATTTTATAGTAAAAATAGATATATAATACCTATATTAGTCTAATTTAAATCATTGAAGTCATTTTAAAATAAGATTTTATTTATAAAATTTTATTGAACTTTTTACTGTCTTGTACTCACCTTCTATGCACATTTGAAAATTTTCATAAAAAATAATTTTACTACTTCTGTGAATTGAATTTAAAAAATCCAAGAGACACAGTTGACATCAATAAGTAAAATTTGGTTCATTAGGATGAAAAAAAATTTGGTGAACAGTAACTTTTGAATTTCATTTACCACAATTAAAAGTAAATATTGTTAATAATGGTAAAACCGATATTATAATTACCCTAATAGATTTTCTAACTCTTTTGGATAAGTTTATTTCGACCAAAATATACCTTAGGGATAAAATATGATCCATTTGGTTCACTTGTATTAGATTAGGACATTTATTATTATTTTATTTAAAGAATAAATACAAGTGTTAAATTAAAAGTTTAATATCTAAACCATTTTTAATATACGTTTATTCATAAGATAAATTTGACAATAAATATTCAATATAAAAATAAAAATATTTTATACGTAATCTTATTTTATTTACAATTTTTATACATTAAATATTTAAATTTATATATGACATGATGATGATGTAGTAATTACAATATTATTGAAAGATTAAAATAATTGATATTATAAATATTAATATAATTGTAAATTGAGACTTTTGATGTATTAAACAAATTTTCTAGGTTAATATGAAATTTTAGGGTTGATTAAATAAATTTTTTTTGAAGTGATAATATTTCTATGACTTTCAAAAAAACCAAATATTAAATAGTGTCAAAACTAACATAAATGATTTTTTAAAACAAATATTATATTATTAATTGATATAATATTCCTAAAAATATAAGTTTCAGCCAAAGAACTTAGATAAGTTTATATATATCAAGAATGAACCACTTGGGGTTCTCTAGGCTTTTATAGTATGTTTACTAACCTTTTATTATAATAATACAAGAATAATGGTAAAAGTTAATTTATTTAACTAAGAGTTAAATCTAAAAGATAAGGTTAATATGGTGATCTAAACCTATATAAAACCTATTTTTTGAGATTTTTTAGACCCATATCCACCTTATCCTAGAAATAGAAGTTTTTTGAGCCATTATAAACCGAATATGATTAAATAATCAAATAATATTTCATGTTTTTCCGAAAGTGACCCTCACCTCTCTTATAAAAGGTTACCCTTCTCTCAAAATCACACCTAAAAAGTCATTTGGATCAGCCATATTCTTCGCAAATATCCTCAAAACTACCATCGCATCAACGGAGTGGCCTTAATTTGATCATAATCCAACCTAAGGATCCCTTTTGATCAAATCAAAAGATAGCACCTGAAGAAGAGGTAATAATTTCAGCACCTCTTTCAAAGTTCTTTTCTTCTTCCACATCATCTTTTTTTGTTGTTTCAATGAAAAAATAAGAACTCCAGTACCTTATATGTACTTTTATTTTATTATAAATATGGTACAACTATATTCATTATTCTATCCATACTACAAATGAAAAAGTCACCATACGTGCATACGTATGGCTTACCGTCTCCAGATCGGGGTGTAGTTTGTTATTCAACACTTCATCATTTGGTTGGGTATAACAATGAGTATAATTGATTTAAATAATAAATAAAACATGTTAATTATTCTTTATATATGATATACCATCCAATTAGATACGATTTCACCCTGAATAGAATGGTATTGTCACTCGTGCGTACGTACGGATTATCGTCTCTATGAACGCGATGAGATCCATTCCTCATCTTAACAATTCAAGAATAATTTTCATTTTATGATTAAAAACAATGTTTAAGAAGTTAATATCATTCTGTATGTGAATCAAATACATTCTATCCATATCAAACATGACTTACGTAACAAAAAATATTAAGTAAAATGAATCAGTTAACACCCGAATCAATGATACTATTGAAATATTATTAACAAAGAAATATTAGAAGATCATATATGATATAATATTTACATATTTTATTCTTTTATAATTTAATAAAAATGATAGCACCATTATACATTAGATTAACATATCCTCTACTATGGAAAAATAGAAGGTAAGGGGTTTTCATCTCACTTCTATTCCTGTGAGATTCAAGCAATATTTGCCGCAATTTCCTTTTGTGTGGTGTATGTAATGAACATGATTGTATTATTTTTGTAATATACTTTAATATATGGGTATTTACAACTTCAGTTTATGATTTTTCTTTCATGGGGTGTATGTTTCGTTAGTTACCAAATTGGTAAAGGAATTTATAATTTCAATTTCCACTCATTGGGTTTTACTCAAACTTTATTGATTAGATTGCTCCTAGATTATGTGTGAAATAACTATTTGTTTATTTATATAGTAATTTACACTTCCCTTTGTGTGGATATAATTTTTATACACATAATCACTCCATCAAAAAATTCTCAAGTCATCGATATGAATTTTAAATTAGTAATATTAACTCAATTTTCATTCATTTAGTTAAACATCGAAGTCATTGGTGTTGTTTTTACAAGAATATGTGTGATTGAAATCTGATTGATTTACACTGAATATCCAATCATATTGATTATATTTAAATAATTCACACATAATTATGTAATCTATTTATCCTTAACCTAATGAAACAGTCTTTATAAGGTATTTCATCTCAATTTACATTCCATTGAGACTTCTTTGTTGTTATGGGCCAATTCACTTTTATATGGTGTATATACTTTTCGTTGACATATTATATCATGAATCTATTTATTCTCATGATATTATAAATTTTTTATTACCTAAATTATTTTTATTCAAGCATCTTTCAATTGGATTCCAACTCGAACTAAAATATAATTTTAAATTTTATAAAGATTTATTCTTCTAAATCATTCTCATTAATGTCCATGTTTTAAAAATGGTTTTAAGGATTTATTTATATGGACATGAATGTTTTAAAACTAAAATAACTCTTAAATGTTTTAATGTGGTATGCGACTCTTTGATTCAAAAAATCTATTTTTAACAGCTTCTTGATAAATAGTGAGATTTTTAAATGTTTTCAAGAAAAAGGGGATATTTCTCTCAATTAGTTTTACTGATTATTTTCATCTATGTCAATATCCTTCATTTTATTTTATTCTTAATTCAGGTTTATTTATTATAATACAATCTTCCATATCATATTGAATGAATTATGCTTGATTTTGGATGTACTATTTTTATACCATTCATGGTTTGCTGTTAAAATATTGACATTTCATATGCTAGTTTTAATACGAATGTTTAGATTATGTTTCAACCATTTCATATGAGGAAATCATTGGACTTAGTAAGTGATGGGTGGATCCTGCTATAACTCCTCGATGCATCGGTAAGTCTAATGAGAAAAAACTAGTCTCTTGTCACAAGGCCTTGAAAAAATATTATTTACAGTCTTGGCACGAGGCCTTGACTATGCAGTTATGATGTCCAGTATTATGCATTCCATCATTATGAAATTAGCTATTGATATTACATGTGATTATTTTTCTAGTATAATATCCATGGGAATAAGTAAATAGAAGTATTTGATTTATCATTTCCATGTTATGTTGAAGTTTTAGTTTAAAAGGTATGTGTTTTAGTCTTATACATCGCCTTAAATGTTTGTGCTTATTTTTAAGGTTTCGACTATATTGTTATCCTTACTATGTATCTGAGCTCACCCCTTTCTTATGTTTTCTTTCTCCCATGATGAAAAGAAGTATATTATTCTTGAACTGTAGGGATATGTTAAGGTATATAAGTGTGTTCAAAGGGGTCACATTGTGGTTGTTGGTTTTTTATGATGTAATGTAAAATTTATGTATGTATATAGTACTTCCAAAGATACTTAACTAATCAGTATTTCGAGACATGATCTCTTGTGATCATGGAAATGTTATGTAATAATGTATAGACTCTATGTAACTGGCTTCGGGGCTTTATATAATATTTAAAAAAAATTACACAATATATACTAGAGATTGTATGTCATTTCCCCACATCTCTTGGCCAGACAATTACATGGTCTGGTACTCAGATTACCTAGTGTATATCCCAACATACACGACGTGTACATAAAATTACATGCAATGTAGTCCCAAAAAATGTCGTGTAACAAGCCTTTATCCATATCTTGACTCTTCTCTTCCCATTTTATTAAATATAAACTGAAAAGAAAGGATCCATACCTCAAAGAAACAATCAGGATATTACAAAAGGAAAAATCATCCCCTAACTATTGAAGAAGCACTTGGAATTTATTGATTGAATTTGGTGTCACCTAAGGCCTAATAACACCAACCACCTCTTCCCATAAAAAAGGGTGTGGGGAGGGATATTACAAATTGTATCATCATTGGCTGGTCTGTCTTTCATTTTGGGAGAAATGGTTTTAGTTTTTTGGTTTTTTATTTGGAAAATCATTTTGTATTAGTCTTGGAGTTCGAGTGGTAGCAATGAGTAGAATCATCCTGCCATGAAATGTAGTTCATCAAAATGAGTTTCTAATATATTTACGCTAACTTCATGTTACTTGGGAGTTTGGGTATATAAGTGTTTTGAGACACTTCTAAGTGTTGTAACCTTATCTTCATGGGTTAAGCCAATGAGAGAGAATGACATGCATTTATAGAAATTACTTCCCGCTAGGAGCTTATATTTCATTTTGGGTAATTATTTATGATATGGTGGGAAAAAATATTTTGATAGTGTAAAAAAATATTTAAAATTGTGAGATTTTAAAAAGGCATTGTTGGGGTATTTTGAAAATGGTTTTATTTTAAAAAGAAGAAAGTAGTGAATTTTGGAAAGAATTTTTGGGATTTTTGAGATGTGGTAAATTATCAATTGTTAAGTCTTCAATTTGTAGATAGTGATACTAAATGTGTTTTGTTTTGGTTATAGAAAATAGAAAATAGTATGAATCGTAGAATCCAATAGGAAGAATCCGCTGATAATTTGGTTACACCTGAGCCATAGGTGAACCATTAGCTATTTCATAGATTTTTTCACACTTTTTAGGATGTGGGTAGCTGGAACTAAAGGGATTAAAAAAGGAAACTAGATCATCTTTTTAGTTCTAGAAGGAGAATCCACCCATCTTTTAGGGTGATTTAGAATCATAGAAAGCAGTGGTGTGTCTAGATTGGATGAATTGAATCTTCAATTTCCTAGGCACACCAAATGAGTTTAAAGTCATGTCAAAAATGTATATGCTGGAAGATCCTTCATGCCATTGGTAGGATTTAGAAGTTCAGGCTACATTCGACCAAATAATTATAAAGTATGACTTTTAAAAAAATTCTACGGCCTATTATATCCTCATACATTCAGGATTTCAAGAATGAAAAATGTTTTAATTTTGAAGCATCAAAATCTCTCAGTGATAGAGTATGTGGCTAAATTTATGAATTTGGTCCAATTATCACCTGATGTTTTTGAAAGTGTGTCCTTGAATGGGAAAATTTTTTAATCAGTGTTAAGGTAATATATTCTCTTGAATATGTTAAAACATTGTATAAAATATTATATAGAGTTGGTAAACAAAGAGATATTGGAAGAAAGAGACATCTCAATAAATATTGGGGGAGGAATCCTGTTGGTAAATGTGGGAAATGATGAGACCTCTAATACTGGGAATAAGCGAAAGAGGTACAACTATTTCCTAGGGCGTGGAATGACTCAAAATAAGATAGTAGGATTAGTGAATCTTCATCCAAAACCAAAGGTTAAACTAATTTATTTTCAATATGGCATGTTCAACCGCATAAAGAAAGATTTTTTGGAACCACCTGGAGAATTCCACAATTGAAAATGATGGGGAATCTTTGGTGGTATTTTTAAGGTGATACAAGGTTGGTTTCTAGGGAAACATCTCATGTTTCAAAATAATCATATGCACGATGGGATGAGGGATGCAGAATACCTCTATTTAGTATAACTGAGGAATCCATGGTGATTCTTGGAATACCATTAATCCTCAACCAGTTCAATATTAGCATGGAAATAAAGACCAAAGGGTCCGGAGGAAGTAGTTTTATGGAGCTGAGAATGTAATTGTGGATGATCAGTCATGACCATAAATGGTGGGTGGTAATATTGTTTTAAATTCTATCGTTATGAATGCTCTGTTTGATATGGGTACATCCCATTTGTTTATTTTTTTCTCTTCCTATTTTTCTTCTATACATTCATGTTGAGATGATACATTCTATTTTAAAACATCAGACTCTTATTAGTCAAAGTGAATTTCAAGACATTATGTAAAAATAAGGATATATAACAATTGATGGATCTGTGTTGTGTTGGGATTTATCTATGCTTAAGATGGATTTCTATGACATAATCCTATGTATGGATTAGTTGATTATGTTCAAATATCACATTTATTGTTATACTCAAAGGGTTTGTTTTATAGCTAACAATGGGGTTGAGAATCTATTTAAAGGAGATGTGAATATAAACACAAGTACAACATGCTTGTTGGCACCAGTGGTTGGAGATATATCTTGTCAGTTGGCAGCATTAACCATGGAATCAGTGGATGAGATCAAGGGTACTAGGTTTCTTGCAGTTTTTGAATAGTTTCCATTTTTGCCTATAATTTTTTCAGGGTTTCCGCCCATAAGAGAAATATTGTTTATGATTGATCTCTTACCAGGGACTATTCCAATATCACTTCAATCTTATCACATGAAACCAATAGAATTAATGGAGTTGAAATCCTAGTTGGAATAACTAGAAATAAAAGGTTTTATTCAACCTTGTACATCTCCATGAACAATGCCAGTTTTGTTCAAGAAAAGGGTGGATGTAACTCTTCATATTTGTGTGGATTATCATAAACATAACCATGTTACGATAGAGAATTGATATCCAATTTGATTAATTGAGGATCTATTTGACCAATTGAGGGGATATAATAGGTTCACTAAAATTTACCTATGATTAGAGTATAACTAATTGTTGTTATATAAATAGGATATTTAAAATATAGCTTTTAGAAGAAATATTTTGGAAATTATGATTATATATTTATGACTTTAGGCCTTATAAACACACCACCAATCTTTATGGAATGGATGAAATAGATATTTCAAAGGTATCTGGATTCTTTTGTGATGGTGTTTTTTGATGGAATTTTAGTGTATTCAAGGATATGTGATGATCATGAAAAAAACATATAAATGGTGTTGGTAGTCTTATGTGGTCATCGTTTGTATGAAAAACATTCAATGATTGATTTTTGGATACAAGAGGTGCAGTTACTTTAACATGTCAATTATGGAAAAGGTGTTTCCGTGGATCCAAAAATTGTAAAGTCTATGTTATCTTGGAAACCACTAATGAAAATATTTGAGATATGAAGATTCCTTGGTCTCCATGGTTATTATCAACATTCTTTTCATTATTTTTTCAAATAGCTATACTAATGACATATTTTACAAGTAAAGGTGTTATATATCAATGTAATTATGAATGTTAGAAGTCTACTTAAGATATTCAGGTTTTCTTTAAATTAGCATCAATCTTGATATTGTTGAAATCTGTACAAGGGAACATATTATATTGTCACTTTTTTGGATCTAGGTTGGGAAGTGTTCTCCGGGAAGGAGATCATATTTTACTTATAGCTCACAGCAGTTATGATTTCATGAGAAGAACTACCCAACACATGATTTGGAGATAGATGCTATATTGCATACTTTGAGGACATGGAATCATTACCACTTTTGTGATAATTTTATGGTGTTTATGGATCATAAGAGATAGTGATAGATTATCACACAAATGGATTTGAGTATGAGGAAACGAATATAGATGTATTATCTCTAGATTTTTTACTTTGACTTGATGTATACACAGTGTAAATGAATTCGATGGTGGATATATTAAGCAGAAATTCATATAGCCAGTTGGAAAAGAAGCTTTAGATTAGTGGTAGATGATGTTTTTCGATAGAAGATATACACTATAATTGTGAAGACCAATGCGGTGTTGCAGTTTTTTTATGATTGTATTGGTTTCTAATTTGGTTGATATGGATAAAGACGCACATGCATCTAATTCTAAATTTGTTACTATAAGGTCAAAACTTAATAGTGGGGAGACCATTGAGGTATGGAAAATAGATGTGTGTTTAGTTTTATGTTTTAAATATAATAAGATCATACCTAGGGATTTCTAGGAACAAATTATTCATACTTATGATAGATTAAAATATTTTTTTAATCCTAAAATAAAAAATATGTATAAGGCATTGAATGTGTGATTTGGGTGGGTTTTCATGAAAATAAAAGTTGTTCAGTTTGTCATGAGATGCCTCACTAGCTAGTCGATTAAGATATAGAACCAGCGGCCACCAGGTATGTTATAATCCTTATCTATTGATATTTGTAAATTATATCAGATAGTAATGGATTTTTTTATAGGGCTCTAAATTTTGATTTATAAAAAAGATTTTGTATGGGTGATTGTGGATCAAGTCACAATGTCGGTCCATTTCATCATGATTTGTCTATTTCATATGGTGGATGATTTGTTTAAAATCTATATCTGATAATTGGTAAAGAGGAATGGCATAATAGTTTCTATAATATGAGGAATATATTTGAGGTTCGTGTCTTTTTTTTGGAAATACTTGCAGCAATCCCTAGGGACTCATTTTACTATGAGTATGACATATCATCCTCAAATATATAGAAAATATTAAAGGATGATAAAAATGTTAGAATACATGGATTGAGTTTCTTTAATTTATTTTGGTGGCTCATGGTATGATCACATGCCATTTTTGGAGTTCTCATATAACAGGAGTTATCAGGCTTTGATACACATGGCTCTTTTTGAAGAATTTTACGGAAATCCTTATCATTCTCTACATTGTTGGTTCAAAATAAGAGATAATTCACTAGTTAGACTGAGCCTTTTCTAAGGGACCATAAATAATATTCAGTTGATCAGGAAAAGGATGTAGACATCTCAGATTCATCAAAAATATTATGCAGACCATCATTGACAGTCCTTCTCATTTGAGGTGAGTGGTCATGTGTTCTTGATAATCTATAAAAGTCTTCCTAATCATCATTTTTTCAAGAATGAAATGTTATATCTTAGATACATAGTCCCTTTTGAGATAATTGAACATGTTAGTGAGGTTTAATACCTATTGTATTTTCCACCATGGTTTAGTTTAGTGCATAATGTGTTTCATGTATCTCAGTTGAAGAAGTATTAACCTAATACTAACTATGTGATGTGACGGTGTCACATTGAATTATAGTTGTATTCTTCATTGGTTCATGTTCTTGTGTGGATTTTGGATATGAAAGAGAAAGTCTTGTGTGGAAAAGTCATCGTTCTACTGTGGGTTTTATGGAAAAATGGTCAGATTCAGGAAGAGGCATGGGAATAGAAGAAATAAATGGTCGAACAATGGCCATAAATATTTGAGTCCTATGGTATTTTTCAACATTATGAGGATATAAATAACAATTTTGGAGATAATGATTCACCATAGGATTCAATTATTAACCCTTTATTTATTTATTTTATGTAAATAGAGTAATTTGGTTACGTTTGGGAAGGTTTGGAAGAGTTTTAAAATGTTTTCAGGGATTTTCAAGAGGCCCATGGTTTGAGAAAATTTAGTAAAAATTTTGAAGGATGTCCATAAAAATGTTTAAGGGAAAATAGTGGGAACTGATCAGGTTCATGTTTAATGAAAAGTTTGTCCAAACTATGAATCCACCCAAGGGAAACCACACATGTTCAGGATAGAGGGAAAATGATGGTTGGTTCATGGTTTTTTAAAACAAGTGAACCAAACATGTGAAGTGGTAGATTAAGATAATATCACATACATGGATGATGTACCATTTTTTTAAAACACGTAGCATAACCATGTGACATACAGGTGGACCTTCTTAAATTGAGGATCTAATATAAATTAAAACCTTAACGTCTCTTTTTTTCACTAAATAGAAATTAACATGAAATGATCTCATCCTAAATGCTATGGATATCATTTCCTTCGATCTGAGAGTGATTTGTTCATGAATCTTGGTGTGTTGGATGTTTAATTCCTTGGTAAGTGCTTGTTCATGGTTTTTTCCTTATTTTCATATTCTTAACTCTCTTGGATTCATGGATCCAATCCATTAGGGATAGAACATTTTTTTCTGATGTAAATATTGATGAGATATGTATTTGTTGATGATAAAAAACATGATCAAATGTGGGCAATTGGAGTTTCAATCTGGTTTTGGTGAATAATTTGTGACGTTCTTTTTTTCGCCTAATTTTATGAGGTAAATGTTTTCACACTCAACACCTCATATTACAACTAAAATAATTTATTTCAAATTGATTGAATTTATTGAATTAAATTGTGAAATTTATGTGCAAGGCTTGATAGAAACCTTCTTTAGTGATGGTTTTGTGAATTTTGGGAAATTGGTTGTTTTGTGAAAATTGAATTTGGTTTCACAATTATAAAACAAAAATTTTAAAATTTTGGTTTGGTTATTATTAATGGAAAGGGTTTGGTAGAAATGTTTTCAATAAAATATACTTTTTATTTAAATGGTTTTGAAAGTTTATTTTGACCTAGATTTTGGCTTACTTGGTTGACGTGTGATCATTTTCATTGACACGACCATGTGAAAGGGGTGTGTATCATTGGGGATCTTGGTATATAGTTACCTTTTGATAACATGTCAGATCGATGAGAGAAAAATCATGAGTATGGAACTATCATCTGGTTCTGAATGTGTGGTTTTGTGGATTTCTGGAACCAAGTAATGTGTATGCCAATGGTTTTGATAAATGGTTTAAAGTAATTGTTTGTTTAATTTCCTTGGAAATGGATTTTATTCAGAAAGAATATTTTTTTATGCAAAAAAAATTATATTTTTCTTTAAATTTATCAAATTATTATATATATTGACTTTTATATAGTTTTTCAAACTTCTTCTATCCTAGTGGATTGATTAGGGAAGTCATTTTGGGAAAACATTCAGAGTATTATACTAACCACCTACTTGGGAACTTTAGTGCAATTGAGGATATTATATATCAAAACATGGTTAATGGTAAAGAATCTCATTTATTTATTGATTTATCATGAAACTTTGAGAGTGGATTATAGAGTTAGACCTTAGATTAAGTTGGGAGCTATGGAGTGGATGTTTGGAAATCTTTGAGTTTTGTTGATTTTATCTTCCACTTTATTCTCTGATATTGATTTTTGTGTCAACATTGTACTCTGGTATTATATTTTGTTTGTTTTGGAAAAAAAATTAGTTGTGTTACATAATTTTTATACATTTTTCTCATGCATAATTTAGTGGTTTTGTGGTTACGGTACTCTTTGTTTGGTTGTTTTATCTTCAGATATCGAATCATCCCCCAACTGTTTAAGAATCCCTCGTAATTGTTTTCTTGCCTTTGGTGTCATGTTAATTTCGTTGAATGACTAGTAACACCCACCTCATATTCCTAAGTCCATGGGTGAGGGGTTTGATGTTTCACAAGGTGACACCCATCCTTAAAAAATTTTTTCTCATCAATACCAATATATCTAACAAACATAGTAGAATCCTGAACATAAGATGGTCTCACGCACCACTAATTGGGGCCAATTATAGTGTATCCCCCTCTGTATTTATGTAACAAATAATCATACACCACATTTCACTTAACTATGAAGGATACCTCTATGAAATTGGTTGTTACAACCAACATATAATCCTTGAATAGTGTGCATGTGACCCATTTGGCTTCAACCCCCATGGTGAGCAGCATCGCCAATATCCTATGGCCACACCTCGGTGAAATTTCACTACCACTTATAGTAATAGTAATTTGTATCAAACTAGAAACCTTAATTTCACAATTTTTGGTGATCAAAATCACCCATAGTCACTTGTGTTACACCCATCAGATTCCCAAAGAATAATGTAAAAAAATCTTAAATTAATTACAACATTTCAAAATACCATATCACTCCCAAAAATTCCTAAAACCACAAAACCAATCTATACAAGGTTAAAACATTATTTAAAACATGATACTAACCCTAGGTATCTTTTTATAATAACAAAAACCCCATGTGGTTATGTTTATAATCATACATATATAACCTCATCCATGACAATTTGTTACACACCTCATAATACATGTATAACAATATTATTTAAAATATAAAACCTACTAAGAGTATAAATGGATCCACTTATTAAAGACCTATAATTGATCTGGATTCAATATATAGAAATTTTATAATCTGAATAAGATAAATCCTTGATTGATGGAAAAATTAATAGAAATAGAGATACAGAAATATAAAGCATTAATTACCAGACATGGATAACCAACATTTCCAATATTTACTCCCTATAATATAAAAATATAGAAACCAAAATAATTTATTAATATCTCCCAAAAGTATTAATGAAATGAGAGAGAGATGGAAGTTGGGAATTCCCATGTATTCTGGTTGAATACCCCATATTTCCCCCTTTGTAGTAAAATGTTTCAATGAATATTTCATTTTATTTATTTTTTAAATACATTCAAAAGTTCATCATATTATAATTTTTTATAAACATTTGGAAATTCATGAGCCTTACAAGATAACACATTGAAATATTTCTTTATGGGCTCTCTAGAATTATGTGTGGTTTTTGGTTACTCATGTGTAGTGGACTGGCTAACCAAGGTCATTCTCTAAGGATGGAGTACTTAAGACAACCTCTTAAAGGTTTTTTTAAAACAAAAAAAAAATAAAAAAAATATAATATATAACATTAAGAGGGTTGTTTATGATTATAAAATTAGAAGAGGTATGTTTGAAGAAGATTTTATTTTTTTGGTTTTTTCCTTTTGAAATTTGATTGATAAAACACGACAGACATAATTTTTTTGAATTTTTTTTTAAATTGTTAATTGATCTAACTATACCTTTTCACTTAAAAATTAATAATTATATTAAAAATAAATTCTACATAATTAGTATCCCCTAATTTTTTAACCCCCAAACCCTATGATAATTAACTTAACCACAATGATTAATTGAATTAGACCACATATTCACTCTGAAACAATAAGTCATAACACACTTTTTTATCGATGTTCAAAGGATAAATTATGGTTAGTGGTAAATTAGGTCCCATATCCCTTCTAAAAATTATAATAAATTAAATTTTAGGAATATATTTGAACTCTTTAAATTGATATCATGTTTTTAATTGTTTTTCCGATTATGATCATTCTCTCACCGTTTCGACATTTCTCAATATCACATGTTTTTGGTCAATTGTAAAATTTATTTCTCAGTTTCTTTTACAATAAAAAATAAATCATTATATCATATTATGTTAATTATAATATCTCATTTATTAAAAAATATTAATTTTAAACATGATAGTTATATTGATTACTAAAAAATACTATTCCGTGGGTGGTGTAGTCATTATAGAAATGTTTTTCATATAAAAAGGTTTAGAAAGGTTATAACCAAATCACATTTCACCCACTGAATTTTAGAAATATAATTAAATTAGAGAATATTGGTGCTGATAATAACATCATAAATAAATGATAAGTGGAGATTGTTTTGAAATAATAACAACATTGCAACAAATAATTTGAAAGGAAGAACCTTTCATAGGTGTTCCTAGATTCATAACTTCCCTCCTCAAATAGTGTATAAAAATGGAAAGGCACCACTTATCATCTTCTCAAAATTCTCTAATTCATTGTTAAAACCATCCAATTATAAAAACACACTTTTATTGAGTTTATGGGAGGCTAGGATTCCAAGAGATTACAAGTGTGAATGGAAACATTATACCAAATATTTTAATCCAAATTACACCGACTTTTTTACCTCTAAAACACATAAGTAAGCTATACATAATGAAGGATTATTTTTTTCAAAAATGGTACCTCTATCTACCTTCTAAATTTGATCCCAATCTAAGACTGTAAATAGAAAATATGTCCAAAATAGTGAGGTGATGTCTCATCCAAAAATTATTGTCTAACATTGATTTTGTGGCCCATTTAATACAATAAAATTCAATAACCAGATCAAATATTCTAAATGTGGATTTTTCCCCATTGAGTGAAAAATTATTTTATAAAATTTTATGTTCAAATAATCAATAGGAAGATATTAATAACTAAAATATTATAGGTCACTATAAAGGGTAAAAACTAGAATTTTCATCAAATTTCTAAATGAGTGACATAACCCAAAATATTATATAAATAAACATACATTAAACAATTATAGAAACTTATGTCAATTATTATCAAAAAATATTCAATAAATTTTTTTCTTATTTTCTCCCCCACACTTCTCCATTGGAACTCCTTGGAAAAGTAGTATAGCTTGTATTCAAGAAAATTATGACATGATACGTATGATCATATTTCCAATTTCGTAGTGCCAATATAGGTAAATTAATAATATCATCAATAGTACATCACAATAAAAATTTAATTAATTATCTCAAAAAAATTATCAAGATAAAACCTAGTGATATTAATGAAATTAATTATAAAGAAACAGGTCATGGGTCTACTATTCCATTAATTCCCCACTATTGTGTATACCAACAATTTAAAGATCATATATCCACCCTTTATACAATATATTCAGGTCAAGTAAAACATTTATTATGACCTTTTTTAATTACATTCTACCTTCTCTACATTCCGTTTTAATTAAATTTCAAGACCCCCTCACTTATGCATTCATGAAATTCAAACCATAAAATCCTAACATAGGTATCCCCACATGTTTTCCATTTCATGACTCCCATATTTATTAATATATTATATATTTTTTATTTTTTTTTTAATTTCTGTAGGGAGTAAAACTTTCAGATATCAGGTACACATGCATAGGTCAATTCAATATAGAAAAAAATCCATCCAGAATAGAAATGAATATATGGATCAAGCCTTGATATAATCTGAAAAAAAAATTACCTAACTAGGAGATACCTTCAATTATTTAAGAAATGTTTCAAAATTCATGGTTAAGGGTAATTTTTTTTAGATAAATCAATATCACAATTTAGCATGAACAAATATCACAAAAATAGTGTCAAAATCTAATATGTTTTATGATAAAATACCTAATCATATCATTTATGAATTATATTTTTATAAAAATCAAACCTTAATGATGAAATATTTCTCATTATTTTCAAGCTACCAAAGAATATTGAAAAATTAAAAATATATTTTCCAAATATCCACATGTAAATGAACATGTTTCAAGATATTTTTTTCAATTTGTTTTTTGTTTTTTTAAATAACACAAAATACACACACAATACACACAAATGAAAATCCTAATAATGCTACCCCAAAATGTTTTCCCCACCCTTGTACTTAAAATATTAAATTTCCCATAATGTGATCTTATGATATTGTATATGAACATGAAATTAAGAATTTTATATAGGAAATATAATATAAATGTGGAAGGGTTAGGGACAGCCTGATGTTCATAAGTGATGATGGGGTCATGTATTATGATGAAATGAACTAATTGGGTTGTACTTCCATCAATTTATTACTTCCAAAATTTCCCATTGACTAAAAATATCCTTCATGTCTCCTCTTATATGAACTCAAATGCACCATAAGGAAAAATATAAGATAAAACATAATGACCTTACCATCTTTGAACTCAACTTATCAAGAATTAATCCCATTCATGAACTATGAAGAATAAATTATTCTCCCTCATGAACCCCCTCCTATATATCATCCTATTATTGGTTAATTTTTCTTTCTATTTATAGATCATTTAATTCTCATATTATGATAATTGAATCTCTTCAAGATCTTTAAGTTTTAGCTTCCTTATTTCTCCCACTTGTGATAAATCCATGTTTCACTTCTTTATGGCCCACGATACCTAATGTTCAACCTCCATATAGAGATTTAAATCATTCCCAAAAATAATTTTAAATGGGGACATGTTTATGAGAGTCTTTTATATCATCCTACAATCCAAGATTCCATAATCTAAGTGCTTGCTCTAATCATTTCTATTTGTTTTCATGATTTTCTCTAATATATACTTCAACTAAATATTTGAACATTTGGATTAGGAATTTGTTCGGGTTTGGTATATAGTACAATTATTCTGTGTCACCCCATTATTATAAAGGAGGGAATTAAAATTCTGAATAAGAAAGTGTGACCCTTTATCATTGATGATAACTATTGGTATTCAAATCCAATAAAGAATATGTGCCTTGGAAAACAGACTACTTCTTGAGAATCATCAGTCTCAGTGGCCTTTTCCTCCAACCATTTTCTAAAATAATTTTCAGTATCAAGGATAAATAAGAAACCATAATATCTATAAAATGGTCCCATAGAATTAATTCTCCATACATAAAAAATATCACACAATTAAATAGTCTGTTGAGGCATCTCACGTATCCTAAGAATATTTCCAATGTGTTGGAAATATGATCATGACTTAGAAAACACATTAATATTGTAGAAAAAGTTTGGAAAATATAATATAGACTCTAAGACTGTATTATTTATCCTTTTGGGTCTAAATTTTACACCATAATAATATGAGTGACATAAATAAGAACAAACTCAAACTCTTGATCAGGAACACACATCCAAATAACCTAGTTCGGAAAACATGTTCTAGATGTAGGGATCATTCTATAAATAATACCTATATCAATGTTTCAATTTTTGTACATTTGGTTTGTTAAAAAAAATTGTTATTTTATAGGTGAAAATATTGTTAACTAAATCTGAATACCGAGTGTGTGCACCTGAGACTACATAACAATTCTCATTGAGAAATGTGTCCCGAAGTTGTACCTTGTCCAAGGTGTCATTTTCTAGTGTGTGAGTGATCCTACTCATGTGATCAACCACCATGTTATATGAACCATTCTTTAAATTTACCTCAATGTAATACTCTTGAATAATTAATATCTAAAGGGTATGTCTAGCCTTTGTATATGGATTATTCAAGCGGTACATCAAAGCTTCATTATCTGAGAAAACAATTACTTCATAACCTAATTAATATTTATGGAATTTATATAAAGAAAATATAAAAGTAAGAAAGTCCTTTTATGGTTTTTTATTTTGATTGGGATGAATCTAATCTACTTGAAGAATAGGTGATCGAATGTGAATGTCCCTCCACCCTCTATGATAATACTACTCCAATTGTGATGTTTGAAGAGTCACACAGAAGTTTGAATAAAATCTCCCACCATGGGGGTGTATGATTGATGGAGACATCAGATTATTATTTATCTCATTGAATGATATTATTCATGAGTAATCCAAAATAAATTTAATATCCTTATGAATTAATCAAGATAAGGGTAGATAAATCTTACTGAAATCTCTGATGAAGCGTCAATAAAATGTATCATGTCCAAGGAATGATCGTACATCATGCACACATATATGGTATAAAAAGGATGAAATAATTTCTTCCTTAAATATATCAACCTTAATTAAATGATGTAACACTACATAACCTAGTACAATTCCCTTTTCTACAATGAAATAACAACACAAAATGTTCAAAACCATATATTTCTCAGTAAAATGATGCAACACATTACCCAAAATCAAGAAAAAATCATCAAATGATGAACAATAAATAGTAAAATAATCCATAAATACCTTAAAGAAAGTTTAATTTAAACTATATAAAATACTCAACATAATAATTTGGATGGTTATTTTTTGTGTTAAAATGTCCAAATGGAATACTTTGGTAAGAAAAAGTACTAAATGGATAAGTGAATGTCATATTACCTTAGTCCTCTACTACAATGGGAACCTGAAAATAGACAAAAAAGTCCATACAAGAAAAAATAGTGTATAATCCCTACAAGTATCTCAAGAATCTAGTAAATTAATGGATGGGTAAATGGTCCTTATGAGTGGATTGATTCAATTTCATATTCTGTATGAAAACTCCCCAACTATTTTTGAATTTATTATGAACTAACTCAACATTTTCATTACTTATAATAGTGAACCATCTTTTCTTTGGTACAACAAATAAAGGGGTAAACCACTCAAATTTGTAAATGGGGTAAATAATACATTCTGTAAGAAATAATTCCACACCCTTTACAACTTCAAATAAAGTTTGGTTAAGTGACCTTTGTAGTTGTCTAACCAGTTTATCCACTTCCTCTAAAAGAATCTTGTGCTTGAAAATGGAGGCTATAATACCTAGTATATCTGTTAATATCCCTAAAATTTCCTTAATATTCTCCCTTAAAGATTTATAAGTCTTTTTTTTCTTTTTCAAGAAGGAAATTATAATAAGTTATTACAAAAAAAAATTATTATTCATTTGGTATGAATATTTTCTATTTGGTGGAAATGGTTTGAGTTCCAATTCAGTAGGGTTCTGTATTGTTGGTAATGATGTAGTAAGTTATATATCTGAATAATGAATGTTTAATTTTGAATATGAATAATCAAAATTAGTAAATAAATCATCAAATCTATCTTCAAAATAAAAATCCATGTCATACTAAAAAATTACATTCTAATAATTAGAAAAAAAAATCAGAAATGAGTTTTCTTTTATCATGAGAGATACATGTGAAATTATTTTGTAACATAAAAATATAACCAATACTCAAGATTTCTTTAAGCATGGAATGAGCCCAATTAGAAAAATATTGAAAATGTTTTTACATATAATCATCCCAATATGGGTTATAAGGGGATATGAAGAAAGAAAAATCATCATATAAGGGAATTTGAAGGAGTGTAAAATTTTAAAACTTATGATCTCATATAAAAAATAAATTTAAAGTATAACCTAACGGTAATTTAGTTTTGTCTTAGTATTGTTTAGGAAGTTTATTCCAATAATAAAGGTATCATGAGAACTTACCTGATCATCCTCTATATTCATCATGTAGAAATATATAGGAAAGATCATGTCACTTTGATAAAAAATTGCATATTAAAGAAATACCATTGAGTGTGTTGTGGCCATATTTTCCAATTTCACAACCATCCTCGTCAGTTTATTTCTAAAATATTCAAGTAAGTCAAAATATATTGAATCATGACATTAATAAAAGCTCCAAGATCACATAAAGAATCACACAATTGAAACTCCACTATAGTTCATGGAAGAGTGAATGTTTCAGGGTCCTTTTACAATTTAGGCAACACCAAGGTTATTGTAAGGAGATTATATACATTCTTATCTGGGTTTATCAGATTATTTTCATCTATCCCTTTTCTATTTATACAGGGTTCTTTAAAAAATGTTATAACATGTTATTTTCTTGATTTCTTAAATTTGGGGATGTTGATATCAACACGCATGAATGAATCCAAAGCCTATTTTTAAATATCCTCTTTAGTTTTATTCTTCTATTTAACATTTTTTTGAATGAATTGAGTTTAGAAAGATCATCATCCATATTTTTTTACCATTGTAATTATCCTTTGGCTATTAATAGATTGGTATTAAATGTGGTTTCTCTAAGGTTGAGTTGAATAATGGGGGATAGATAGGAGTACATGTATCAAATGTTTTCTTCAAAATTCTTAGATTGATGAAATTGATATTCCCATTGGGATTTGGAGTGGTTTGGGAAGGAATAGTTCTAGATTTCTTGCTCACCAGTTTTGGGAGTGAAATAGTAATATTGCTCATTTTTATCATCATCTCCATCACCTATAAACCCTAACTCTTCATCTAATTCTATTGATTAAGAATAATTAATTTTCCAAGATCATAATTTTTATAAATTACCTTTTGTTGAGAATTCACTTACTGTTTTTGAATTGTTGATCCCAGGGTATCAAATCTATTTCATGGTTAGTGAAATCCTTATTTGTAAATTGGGGGTTGTTGGAATTTTTATTTTTGAAAAGTGATCCTTTGTTATTTTCCAAAGCCATACCACTTGTATGAGTGATATATCCAACCTTGGTTATATATTGGTGAAAATTAATCATAATTATTCTAGGGATATTTCTGTTACTTGTGCATATATGTTTTCTTGGGTATTAAGGATACACAATCCTATATTTTTTGTAATTTAAGAATAAATTTGTACGGTGGAGGATTTTTGTGTAAATTACATAAGGCGTTGCATTAGTGGGTGGTTAAAATTTTTATCCAAATAAAATTTTCTCACCATAGTGGTAAATTAATCCATATTAGTATTAATTAAATGTTTTTAAATAGAATATGGTATTTTCTAATGTACTCCTATAATAGGTGTGTTCCTAAATCGCCAAATTGTTGATAGTTTTTTGTTATCTTGTCAAAAAAATCTGGTAAATATGATGGTTTTTTGTTGACCAATGCTCCTCCTAATTTAGAATCCACTATTCACCTCTACATAGATGTGATGCCTTAATATATTTAATATATGATAAGTCTATCACTGATTTAGTTATGTATGATTATTGAGAAAAACTACTTCAATCAATCTGAATGCTCATAAATTGAATCAACTTCTTATTTCATTATTCCTAACATGTATTATAGAATGGTAGTATTCCTCGATGATATAGAAACTTTCTGAAAGAAAAGACATTTCAAATCATTCCAACATGATACATCTTCATGTCATAAATAATAAATCTATAACATTTTAGCATCATCAAGTGATAATGAGAATTCTTTTAGTTTGATTTGATCTTTAGATACATATATTGGTTTAATGTTTTAGCATAAAACATTGATTTATTTAACTTATTTATTTGGATGCTCACTAGATAAGACATAAAATTTAAGGAGAATGTGACTTAATACATATTTTAGTTTTATGTCTCATTGAATAGTTGGATATGCAATTCACAATGATAGAAAATTAATATTAAGTATATCCAACTCCCTATTGGTCCAAATTAAATTTTTTTTATTATTTCAAAATAACTTTTAATGAAAAAGTGGGAAACCAACAAGATTCAGAATATAGAAAATCAAACCTCAAAAGAAAAGGTTGACCCATTCCATAAAAATCTAAAGCAGTTAGATTTCTACACATTAAAGAGATGCCATTCAATAGAGGTAACTTCAATTGTCGGATTGTCCTTTATGAGATCCTCGAAGCATACAGTCATCTTGTCCCAAGCCTACACATGCTCCTTCAAGCTTGTTTTCCCCTCGTTGAAGCAACGAATCATAATTATATTCTGTTTATCAATCCAAGAGGACTGTTCGTTGTTAAAATCAACACACAATGGTCTTTCGAACATATGGTGAACATCTTTCTTTGAAATTTTAATAAAAAATGACTCTTCTAAAATTTCTTCGTAAGAGTGCATGAGGAGTTCTTGGGATGATACCTCAGCCTCATTATTGTCAACCACTGGCACAGGGCCATCTGGGACCCCTGTAACTCTCTATTGGTTCTATGAATTTCAATGTTATAATTTTCATAAATTTGTTCAATTTTTATGTTTGATTCAAAAATACTTCTAAAATCATTGTTCTCGAAATTGATGAATTCCCTAACTGGGTGAATATTGAAACTTACCACCTACTAAGACTATCATATTGAATACCTAAGGATACAATCAATCTTGGGATCAATATCTATTATATACTTGAGATTAGTTCATGTTATAAATCAAATAAAAATTAAATGAAGTAAAATGGACCATAATAAAAAAGATAATAATTTTGAATTGATGATTCCAAGAAAAAGAAAAATTGAGAAAAGTTAACAATGAAACAATAAAAAAGGAAGAATAAAATGAAATAAAAGTAAAAAATACATATAATTAGTTGAGGATAATTCATTTAACACTAGAAATTGTTCTAATTTGAAAGTCATTTTCATGGTTTCTCTCAAAAAATGTGTGGTTTTTTGGTACATAGGTGAAATAGAGTGTTTGATCATGGTTGTTCATTAAAAAGGAAGTAAAAAAGAAAACATATTAAAGGTATTTTGAAAAAAAATAATATAAAATAAACACACTATTTAAAATTATTGGTGTATTTTTTAAAATTTATAAAATTTGAAGATTTATGTTGAAAGAATATTGTATTTCTTTTCTTTTTCAACAAATAATTGATACAACACAATGGGAATATTTTTCTAGAATTCTTTTTTAAAATTTATAATCAATATAAATATAACTCTTCACTTACATTTTAATCATTATCTTTCAAATTAAAATCAACATAATTATAATCAACTAATTTTTTAACCCTTGAACTATATTATAATTAAATTAAACAAAAAGATGAAATAAATTAAACCCTTGGCTAGTGTCAGAACATAAATTCATAGCACCTTACTTTGACTGATGTTATAATTCTAGATTATGTTCATTGGTAAATTAGGTCTCATATCCAATATTAAATTAGGGATGAGTTGATTTTTTTTATTGTATTTGAACTTTACATATTGATCCTATGTTTTTTATAGATTAAAATTGTACTCTACCAATATACACATTACTCAACCTCATGTGTTTTTTTCTTGGTTAATTGCATGATCAGTTTATTTTAAGTTAAAAAAATATATAAATCATATTATTTGAATTTAATTAGATAATTAACTCAAATAATAATAATTTTAGAAGTTTATATTTAGATAACTTACTAAGAAAATCTACCCTTTCATGTGTGGTATAGACATCATAGAAATGCTTTTCTTGTGAGAAGGATGGAAAAGGGAATAACGCATTCATATTTCTAATGGTGTGTTCTATACTAAATAATTTAATGAAATAATATGGATAATGAAAATAATATAATAAATAAAATATAAATTGATATTTTATTTCAATAACAACAGCACTACAATAAAGAAGAGGAAAATAAAAGAATTTTTTTGGAGATTATTACTTGAGAGATTCCCTCCTCCAATGGTTTTTAGAAATGGAAAGTCACTAATTATGTGCTTCCTCAAATCCCCTAATTCATATACAACCCACTCTAAATTTGAAAATACCACATATATTTTTTGTAAATTAAGCTAGGATACTAAGACATTACAAGTGTAAATGGGAAAATTATTCCAAATACTTAAATCCAAATGTTACCCAATTTTTTACCTCTAAAACGGATAAGAAATAAATCCTTCTATACAAAAATTAGAATATTTTCCTCTTTCTAGTATCCATATTTTATTCCAATCTAATTCTATATATAGAAGATATATCCCAAATATTGAAGTGGTGTTTAATCTGATGATTCCAATCTATCGTAGACTTCCTGGCCTATTTACTCTAATCAAATACAAGATCTAACTCAGCTTTTCTAAATTAAATTTGTGCCACATTGAGTTAGGAATTTTTTTGTGAAATTTTATGTTTCATTGATCAACAACAAAATTATTTCTGACTAAAATACCACATGCCACTTTAAAGGGTCAAAAGTAGAATTTTCATTAAATTTTAAAAGTGATGTTCTAATCCTAAATATTCTATAAATAATAATATTTAACACAATGTGATGAAATTATGTAATTTATTATGAATTAAATATTCTTTTTATTTTATTTTTTCACCCTTGTGTATGGAAGACATTTATATCACCTACGTAATGGCCCTTACATATCTCCCTTAGCCATTGGAAAGACCCTTATGTATCACAGGGGCCCCCGATACATTATAATTTTTTTTTTAATTTTATGTATTGAAGAGTTGCTTTTATGTATGTACATAACCAATTCCAAACCCTTACATCTCATGGGATCACTCTCAACACTTAACCATGTTTCCTATCTCAACCCTAGATGACTCTTATGTATTAGAAATTTTTTCTTTACGTATTATAAGGTGCACAGAACTTATCAACATTTTATATTAAAAGATGACCTTTACATATCCAAAATTTACTTTTACGTATCCCATTTTCCAAATATTTACACTATATAGCTTGTTATTCACATTGGACTCATATTATATGTGTGTTCCTCAATACGATTAATATTTTAATTATTAAATGAGGATTTAGTTATTAAATTGTAAATAACAAGATATATAGTGTTTCTATGTATAGGTTCTTGGTTTCATTCTACTTAGATAAACCATGTTATTGCTTTTTGGTTTTTTAAGATGTATGGATTTTCACGAACTAGCACAGGTGCCCTAGTAACCTGATAACTGAGCCAGTCCTGACATATTCTGAAGGGTTTTTCTATTCCCTACGGGTTGTTGAAAAGAACCTGGAATCATACAAAATGAATGTGGGGATGATTTTTACACAAAAATTATGTAAGTAAAGAAAAAAGTTAGCATGAATGTAAAAGAAACTCCATATGGAGAAGTGTTCTTGATGTCAAACAAGTATTACATCCCAAAGTACTGAAGAAAAGTACCAAAAATAGTATAAAAATACATATACCAATAGATGAAACTCCATACCCAAGGATCAATAGCTAGAACAACTTCTATGTGGTGATTTTGCCCTATTAAAACATGGATGGAGATAATTTACAATCACCTGAAGTCACAAGTAAGGTGTTATCTAAAATACTATTTGTTTCTCAACAAGGATTCCGTAGCAGATTCCAACATTTAATTAACCAAAGAGAGAATTAAATTTCAAATTGATATATTTGGAATTTCAAAAGCATAACTAAATAAATTCTTTCTCTATATTTTAGAATATGTAATACATTTCAAATAATGGAAATACCTTTAAGAAAAATATTAACATTTGAATTGATAGAATATTTCTTAAAAATGGATGAAACAAACATTTTATATAAAATATTTTATATAAATTCACAAGGCATATAAGATAGTTTAGAAAAATTTCCATACATTTATATCTCAAATATAAACAAGCGATAAACATGGTCGTCGGGGAAGAGGTACGATAGTTATAGGTTATGGGATCCTCACACAGTCATGTGATAATAACTCCAATGTGTACACACATTCCTCATCACAGTAACCATATAACTCATAGGAATCCCACTGGGGATTTTCATGTGCTAATAAATGTTCATGTGAGAGTTATAAAGTGTCAATATGGTGCTAGGTTATTCCTATCCTAGCGTGTATGTCCCAATAACTCACTAAATACCTAGTCTTTCATGGTCTCTAGTACAAATAAATGATGGGATATTTATTTTAATATTTCATTAAAATATAATTAAATCTCATTGTCCCATTTTAAAAATTCCAATTTTCCATTTAAAAACCAAAATGTCTTGTTAATCAAAACTTGCATTTTTTTCACAACGAAACCAACGAGTTTTAATCAAAACAATTTAATCCATTTTCTCATACAAGAATTTGAAATCAATTCACAATTCTCATTTCTAATTAAATTCAAAATTTTAATTTCAAACAATTTCCATCCATTTCACTACAAACCCCCAATTAAATGAATTGGGTGTTTTCACAATATTCTTCAATTTTATAGAAAAACCTCAATTCAAAGTAATTTTGTTTTTCAAAATTTTACATCAAAACCATTTCCACAATTTTAATTAAAGTATTTCTATTTCACCAATATCCATAAACACACCCAAATTCAATAGAATTGGGGGGTTTTCTAATTTCAAGCCAAAAATCGCATTTCAAACCCCAATTTAATGGAATTAGGTATTCCTAACAAACTAATTGGAATAAATTAAATTAAAATTATGTAATTTAATTTAAATAAAAAATTGAATTTAAATAAATAAAATTAGGTTAAAGAAAATCTGGTCATTGTAATGAAATCACCTACCTCGTAATCTCTAAATATTGAAACTCTAAATCATAATCGAGATTTTTTAAAGGAGAACAATGACAACGAGATCTAGGAATCAAACCAAACTATAAGATCTCAAAATAGAGGTTATTAGATATTTTGATCAACATAGATATCCACCAAACCCATGGGAGGAAGAGAGGGAGAGAGAGTGATATAGAGATAGAGAATGAGAACCGGAAACTAACCGAGACAGGATCACAGGACATTCGCCTAGCATTAATTTTCTTTCTGGGGGTTCTTAGGGGCCAAGAACTTCTCTTGGGAGATCTCAAGGGATGGAAAATTGATTATGGGTGTACTAATATATCAGGTACCTAAAATTAGGGATTTGATAATTTTAAAACAAAAATCCAATTAAAAAACCATATGAATGGTTTCTTAGGTAGGTTTTCTTGGTTAGACCAAACTATAAACCCTATCCATGTGCCTATTTTAAATGGGTCATGCAATTTCTCTTAAGAGGGAACACAGATTTTCACACTATGGGCATGCCATGAAAACCCATATTATTTGGGTTTTCATGTTTTACCCTAAGAGGGTGCCTGGTTTTTTAAAATAATGTACTAATTGTGCACTATCCCAAAAACAACCAAAATTTTCAAAATTTCACCTAAAACAACCCCACATGAAACCCAACAAATGCATGATTAAAAAGAGGGGTTTCGAAATACCAAATAATAGTAACAGGATGTTACAACCTCCCCACCATAGACATTTTCTATCCCCAGAAATCCATTTCAAAAGCTTTAATTCCAAAAATATGAGGCCACTGTTCTCTCATTAGTCCCTCACTCTCCAAGGTCTCATGATTATCAAAACAGTTATACCATATCACTCAAACCAAATTTATCATCCTCCCGTGAAGTACCTTGGTTTCATAATCAACTATCCTGACTGGCCATTCAGTCACTAATAAATTAGATTCGATATCAAGATCAATCCAGCTCAGAACATGAGATGAATCAGATAGATACTTTCTTAGCTGAGATATAGGGGACACATTATATATCAATGCCATCTAAAGTAAAAGTTCTAACAGATAATACACTTTTCCCACTAGTTCACCAACCTAAAAAAAGGTTCCACAAACTAAGAGGCATGTTTCCCTTACCACCTGAGTCATTGATGACCGAAATGGGGTGAAACATTCAAGACCTCCTAGTCACCAATTGAGAATTATAGTGGTCTACAACAATGTTCAACATAAGACTCATATCAGTTCTATGCCATCAAAATTATCTGATGAAGAAACTGAATATTTTTTCATCTCTTAAACCATGCTTGGTCCAAACAACGAACTTTCACCAAACTCTGACCAACATAATGGATATTTAAAAGGCTATCCATATAAGGACTCAAAAGGATCCATTCTAATTGAAAACTGATAACTATTATTATAATAAAGATCAACTAGTCCAAATATATTATCCCAAGCCCCACTAAAGTTGATAACACAAGTATAGATTATATCTTCAAGAATTGGTATAGCTCTTTCAATCAAGACATCTGATTTTGGATTGTATGTTGTACTCAAATAGACCGTAGATCCCATTGCATCTTGAAGGCCTCTACAAAAGAAATAAGTGAATTAAGGATCTATATTAGTGACTATGGAAGATGAAACTCCATAAAAACAAAATATCTCTTTCACATTGATATTTCCCAACTCCTCAATATTTATTGTATCACAAATGGGTATAAAGTGAACTGATTTCGTTATCCTATACATCACAAACCATATCACATTCTTTATTATCTGGTTACATGTAAACCCAACAAAAAAATCCATGGAGATATCATCCCACTTCTATGTAGGTACTGGATGTGGATGAATCAAACCCAAAGTCTTCTAGTGGTAATATTTGATTGGTTGGCATGTATTACAAATTGGAACAAATTTAGCAATTCCATGTCTCAATCCTGGACATCAGAATCTATGTCCCATTTCATAGAAAACCTTCATTGTTCTTGGGTTCACTTCCCACTGGGAATTATAAAAATGCACCATTATAGATTTTCTTGATACTAATGTAAAAACAGAGTTATTTCGAAAGCATATAATTACCTGAGTGGAGAAAGATTATTCGGGCACAGTCTCCCTACTATAAAGATATTCTATAATTCTAAAAAACTCATCCTCAAACTATTGATACAGAAGAAAAATCTCGATAAGAGGGGATTTCAACCACAAAGACTACCATGAAGGTATCAAGATACTAATGGAAAATATTTTACATCACATCCATGAATCTATGTCAATGAATATTTGATCATTTTTTTAACTTGATTGATTTTTCTATAATCAAAAAAAGGAGAAGTGAACCTTCAACTTTCTTCTCAAACAGAACATGTTTTACCCAATGTGACACACTTAGGCCTACTAAGGATTTCTATAGAACATAATCCAACTATTTATTTATATCATTTAGTTCATCTAGTTATATGTGGTAAGAAGGAATTGAAACAAGTTGAGTACTATGAACTAATTCAATAGAAAACGTTACCTTCCTTACTGGTGAAAAACTAGTTATGTCATAAGGAAATATGTCTGGAAAATAAATGACAACTGGAGAGATATTAATGCTCAAAGATTCTTACACCAGATAAAAATTAAACATAGGTATCAATTTCCTCATTCTGGATAATAATGTCTAACTCTACCCAGCCTCGTATCCCATTCTCCTTGAAATATTTAGTAAACCCCATCAGGAACTATAATGGAAACCCATAGAAGATAATAATATATTTGGGATTTACTGGAAATGATCAAATCCATAATGAAAATGATATCTAGTGGTTTCATGTTGAGGAAAATAAAATTTTAAGCAATCTCAAAATATGATAGAGAGAAGACACAAACTGTACTACAGAGACCATTCCCTCTCTTCATACTAAGGGGTGTAGTAATATACATGGCATAAGATAAAACCTTCATGGGATGATTTAGCATATTGTAAACATGAGTTGAAATAAATGAATGAGATACACCAGTATCAAATAGAGTAGTCACTAATGATGAAGCTATAGTAATGGTACCTCTTAGAGTCATAGAACCCATATCTTCTTCCTTTAGAGACTCTTCCCCTATGTGAAGAAGCTTCACTCTAGATGTTTGTGTCTAGAAAAACTTTTTATGTGATGAATCTGATTTCACCACAATTTTTTTAGGTCTGGATGATCCTGTTACACTAAACATATTGGAATAAACATGGAATAATTTATATAGGTGGCCTGAGCATCCAAAATAATCACATACCTTGGGTGCTTAAGTGAAACCTCACTTTGAATTACTAGGCTTGTCACACTAGAATCAAATCCAATGGCCTTTTCCAGGTACTACATGAGGTTTGGAATTATCCTACTGTAAAGAAATTCCATGAGAATCATCACGCTTCCTCTTTATCTTTGACTAATGCACACTTTTATATGTAGTGAGTGGATCTCTAGATAACCCTTACATTCCTACCAGGTTTATTTTGACCATCAGTAGTTTATCCAGCAAATCAACATAAGAATGAATCTTCAATAAGAAAAAATATGAAAAAATATCATATCGTATTCCAAACTCAAAACAATTATCGTTCATCTTTTCATTCTATTCTGTCTTATGAGAGAAATGTGTGAGCTTAGTAAAATGGTTTGAATACTCTATCTCGATCCAATCAGCCCGCTCAATCCTGAAAAACTCATTGGCCTTGACTAATAATATCGCCCCTGGATAGAACTGGTTAGTGAAAATAAACATTAAGTCCTTCCAATATAATTCCTCATATTTATTTTTTTCACAATAGTGTCCCATCATCTCCTGATTGGTCCTTCTATCATCAAGGTTTCACACTTCACATTGATTTTTTCTGGTGTCTCCATGAATCTAAACAAACATTCCATTATTCTCAATAATTCTTCAGTCTATCGATGATCATTTGAAACATTGAATGGTGTTGGATTCTGGAAAATTAACTCTCAAGAAAAAATATTGAGAACAAAAATTTCAGGTTCCATGGCTGGAGACTATATGGGGTCTAGTGGTGGTGCATGTCCCAGATCATGGACAATGTGCACAATCACATCAACTAGTCTCAAGTCCATGAGAGAATTATCTCACTGAGGTTTAGAAGAAGCTTCATTCTAGATCCAATTGACATGTCTCTTCAGAGACATGATGATATATAACATCAGCAGACAACATTTAATACATTATATTAATACTAAAATAGAGCGAAAAGGGAAATTAATCCCAATAGATAGGAAAACATGATTTGGATTTCAGTCTATATAAATAGAAAGTAGAAAAAATTATAGAACTAATCCTTAATACATCTTTACCTAACCACCCTTGGTGACTTATGTTTCATTATCGTAAAATTTTTCTAGAAACTCAATCGCAACTACCTCTTAAGTTCCAACAAGATTACACAACAGTATACTAACTTCAATAAAAAAGCTCAAACTAAAGCTCTAATACCACTTTATCATGAACCAACTATATTAACTTGGTAACTTGATAACCAAGATGATCGTAACATAGCCATATGGGCATTCACAATCCTTATGGGTTGGTTAATAGTACATATCATCATACAAAATGATAGTGGGAACAATTTTTCCACAAACATTACGAGAGTAAGGGAAAACAAGCTAGCAAGAAGACAAAATAAACTCCATAGGTATAAGTGTACCATAATTCAAATATGTATAACAAACAAAATTACAAGAAAAATGTACCATAAATAGGATAAACCTACAAATTCCAATGGACACAAATCCAAGCCCACTAATCAACAGCTAAAACCACCTCTAAGTTGTGTTTTCCCTTACTCTAATATGGAAGGATATAATCTAAAAATATCCAAATGCATGGTTAGGGTGTGAGCTAAAATCTCAGTAGGGTCTCACTAAGGATTCCCTTTTATATTCCAATTTTTAATTAACCAAAGAGTGATTTAAATTTTAAATAGAAAGATATGGAATTTCAAAATAACAATTGAAATAATTCATGCTTAACATTTCAAAAGATGGAATATAATTCAAATGATGGAAATAATTTTAAACAAAATATTCACATTTCAATTGATGCAATATTTCATAGAAAATGGATTAAATAAAATTTTTAAATAAAATAGTTCCTATGAATTCACTAGTCATGTAAAGCAGTTTTAAACATTAGCATACATTTATATCTCATATATAAGCAACTGATAAACATGATCATCTTCTAAGAGGTACGATAGTTACAGGTTATGATATCCTTACACACACAAGTGATAATAGCCACAGTGTGTACCCAAATACCTCAACACTGGCAATAGATGACTCATTGGAATAGCACTATGGAATTCAATGTGATAAATAATGTTCATTTTAGAGTTGTAAAGCATCAAACTGGTGCTATGGAATTCTCATCCTAGTGTGTGTTCCCAATAACTCACTAACTAACTATTATTTCATGTTCCCTTGTATAAATCAATGATATAAAATTTATTTTAAGTGTACATAAAAATATAATTAAATCATATTCTCCCATATAAAAAATTACACTTTTAAAATTAAAAACAAAATGATTTTTTAATCCAAACACACATTTTTTCTTAATAAAACCAATTTATTTTAATCAAAATAATTTAATCCATTTTTCTCATGCAATAATTTTTCATCACTTCATTATTAAATTTTACAATTAAATTTACAAATTAAATTAAAAAAAATTAATTTCAAAAAATTTCTATCAATTCCACAATAAACCCCTAATTCAATGAATTTTGGGTTTTTCATGGTTTTCCATCAATATCACAAAAAACCCCCAATATAATGGAATTATTCTTTTTAAAAATTTACTATCAAACTCATTTCCACAATATAAATTAAACAATTTAAATTTCCTCAATTTCCATCAATGCACCCCAATTTAATGGAATTGGGGATTTTCTATATTTCAAGCAAAATCCCATCTTAAAACCCAAATTCAATGGAATTGGATTTTTCCCAAAAAACATTGAAGTAATTAAATATAAGTTAATCAATATCATTTAAATAAATAATTTACTTTAAATAAAAAAAATTGTGGTTAATAATATTTTGGCATCGTAATGGAATCACCTACCTCCAAATCCCTAAATCTCAAAACTCCAAACCCAAATCAGGATTTGCCGATATGGAACAATGAAAAAAGTATTCAAGAATAAAAACTAATATTAGGATCCCAAAATTGAGGGTATTAGATATTCCCATCAATATGGAGATCCATAAAATCCTTGGGAGTAAAAGAGAGAGTTCTACATAGAGAACGAGAAGAACAAACTAACTAGTAGAGGATCAAACGTCATTGTCCTTGCTTAAATTCAATTCTATTAAAGTTATTAGGGCCAATAACATCTCTGGTGAGTTATAAAGGAATGATAAATCTATTATGGGTCATACCAGTCTATCAGGGACCTAAAATGAAAGTTTCATGAATTTTAAAATAAATATTTGATAAAAAAACGCATACCCATGGTTTCCTATGTTGGGCCACTCTATTAGACCAAGCTATTTTCCCTGGTCATGCACCAATTTTATATAGGTCCCAAGTTTTCTCCAAATAAATCACATGGTTTTTCAAACCATTCACAAGCCATGAAAAGCCACAATATCTAGGTTTTTATGATTTCCCCTAAGAGGGTGTATTGTTTATGCCAACTTAGCAGTAACCCAAAAACATCAAATTTTTCACAAATTCTCCGAAAACAACCCCTAAAAAACCCAACTAATTCATGATTAAAATTTGGGGTTTCAAAATACCTAAAATTGTAACATTATATTACACGGATTATGCATGTGTGTTGTATACGTTGTAAATATCCCTGGATGTAACGACATGATCTTTTATGAAGAAAAAAAATCGATTCTTTTCATGTTTTATAGAAAAAACATGAATTTGTTTTATTATTGGGTTTAAATGACCCATAAGTATCATTACATTTGATAATATAGTCATTGAACAATGATCACACGATAGATATAAATTTTCGGTTTTTAAAAATAATTCTTTCTATATAGACAAAGGCGAGGATGGCCTCATCCAGTAGACTCGGGTTATACGAAGCTCATTTGTCAGAACTCTAAAAAGAGGTAGCATCATTGGGATTTTCTCTTGACTAATCCCAAGCCGAGATTCAACAAGTTTAGCTTTAATGGAATCACCTACAGGATAATTTCAACTTAATAGATATTACCACCTAGGTGATGTTATTAGAGCCACCCCAAGAGTTTGTCACCATCGCACACCTTACCCTTAGGTCATACGTGTGTATTATAAGGCGTAATATAATAACGTATTAGTTACATGTTCTATAATCCCTATTAATAAATAAAATTCTTATTCCATCAATTCATTTATAAGAATAGTCTTTCTAAAAAATGATGAATTTGATCAATTGATTTTTCAGGTAAAAATGGTACTTTTGAGAAATATATATATTATATAAAACTATGGTTTTTATTATAAGAAAATTATTATAAATTATTATTACATTAGTTCTATATCTGTAAATGATTAGGTAATCAGTTTGATAAGAGTTAAATTTTTTATACAATAAAAGAGAAAATGCATTTTTAAAGAGGTTATTTTAAAGAATTTTTGAATTTTTTAAATAATTAATATTTTAATAATATATTATTATCTAATTAATTTTATGAAGAATAAATGAGTATATTATTTTTATGAAGTAAACTGTAATTTTTATTAAGGTTTCAAAAAAAAATTTCCAAAACTCCTAAATTTGCAATAAATTTCGGTTTTAATTTTAAAAGTGAAAATTCACATATTTAGAAAATTATTTTGATAAAATGAATATTATTTTTGGAATCAAGACTTGGAAATTAACTAATAATTAATTTTTCATAATTTTCTTAGACAGTTGAATTTTTGGGTAAAAAATTAAACACTGTATAAATAAAATATGTGTTTTATGACATCATAATGACCCAAAAATGATGTAAAAAATTCTATAATGGGTATTCTCAGCACAATATTTGTTTCCCCATTAAAATAATTTTATTTTAGATTTTTTTTACTTATTTTATAAATCCTTAGTGAATCCTATAAAATGTATAATATACTTTATGCTTTTAAATTCAATTCTTTAATAATATGACTCACCTCCACAAAATCAAGGAGAATACTTTATTATGTTCGTCCATTGGCCTTAAAAAATAATGTTCTCCACTCCACTTTAGAAAAAAACCTGGGAAAACCATGGGAAGGTTTGTGGTTTTGAATATTTAATTATATAGATTCCAAAACCTATGTTTGTGAAATATTAACGAATTCCCCTATCATTTCATATATTAACCCACAAAAGCTCTCACTTCTCTTCACTCAAAATCATTGGATCATGTCTCTACTCTACCCTCATTTCTCTACAATCCTCTCAATGTGACCTAAGCTCTCAAAAATCCCATCTTCTTTCAATTACAAATGTTGGGGTATAATTTATCATATCCATCACACTTACCTACATATGTTTGAATGATGATATACCACTTTATCTCTCATTAATTCTTTCTATGTACACCCATTACCATACCGAAGTTTATTAATGTATTCCTTCATTTCTCATTTTTACCCATGTTTCATTATTTGTAATAATCTTTTACATTAAATTACAAATGCTGAGGTTTGGTTACAAACTTAAACATAATTCCCTCCTTGTGTTTGAATGATGAGATACCAATTTATCTCTCATTAATTCCTTCTATGTATACTCTTCACCATGTCGACATTCTGTAAGGGATTTCTCTCTTCTTATTTCCATTCAATTATTTTTCCCATATTATGAATAAAATTCAATTTCATATGTTGGGATATTATGTTTCATGATCCCCTTACAATCTATTTCATATATAAACGATGAGATACCCCTTTCTCTTTAATCAAACCAACTTTTGAATTTCCATATGACAATGCTATGCTTCTGAAAATGCACTGTGATTTTCCTAGACAAAATCATCGTGTAGTGAATTGCATACACATTTCTCTATCAAGGGAATTAACCTTTATGCAAATATACGTATTGAATGGTACTTACATGTATATATTAAACATTCTTTAATCATGGAATAATTTATGATGTTGAATAATTCCATGTTACATGTTCCATGTGTCACACTTATGCATGAAATGAAATGTTTATAAAGGGTGCACCCTGATAGCCCTCCAATGCTTTGGGTAATGTTTAGTATCATGATACGCCATGTGGAATGATGGTTTAATCATGATAATTCATGTGCAACGAGGGTTTAATCATTCTATTTCAAGTGCAATGAGGTTTTACTCATGTGAATCCATGTGAAATGAGCCTTACCACATGATAATATCTTGTTGTATGTTGTTTCCACATTTCCATGTTATTATAATCTTGTTATATCATGAAATTATGTTCATGTTTCTCTTATGCTCCATTAGTATTCCTATTTCCTAACATATATTGTATTCTTCATGTTGTTCCTTGTTTACTCCCTTACTAGGCTTTATAGCTCACCCCTTTCATATATATGTCCTCAGGTTATCCCAAGCAGTGTTTAGTATGAAGGATTGAGTTGGTCATGTAAATTAGGTGTTCAATAAAGATGTTGTATTTTATGTTTTAAGTTGTTATGTATTGTTCATAATATCCCAAGACACTAGACATCTCGATCCTCGAAGTTGTGTTAAGTGCAAGTTTATGTAATAAAATTTGTTTAAGTGTGTAATAAAGGTTAGGGTTTTTATTTTTGGTATCAAACAAATGGTTTAGTTATTTTGGGGGTAAGGATTATAAAACCCTTGTGAAGGACTTAGTGATAAGACTAAGTATAAGAGAAACTTTCCTAAATTTTGGTGCATATAGAGTAAGTGGTTTATCAAGAAAATACATCCCTGTCTGGATACGAACAAGTAGATGTAGATTTTTCACATATGTATCTTTGGATAAAACATGAAAACACTGCTTTGAGCTTGACTCGAACGAGAACAGGTGAAAGATAATGGGCCTCACTACACCCTTGGTTCAACACTCCTAAGGGATATGCTCTGGTAAGTTCATAAGCTTAGTATGAACCATTATTAAGGGAATAAAAAACTCCTCTAAGAATATATACTTGGAAATATATCATGGATAACTTATATGAAATCCAATAAATTCATATGTTATGGGAAAAAATGTTTTTTATAGGTTATCCCTATTTTCATTAGATTCACCTTTATGTGTTTAATATTTTAAAAGTACCCATCCCTATGTCTATATTTGTTATTGAAGAAGTACAATCAAAAAGTGAAAAGTATGGTTATCTTCCATAGTTCTATACATTTTTTCATATCCCAAAAGATTAGAAGAACAATCCAAACACCACCAAAAATCATGGAAGTGGAGATGTCGGTGAGAATAGAAAATGGTTCAATTATTTAATCCCAGGAATATAACTGCTCCCCTATCACAATTTGTGGATTGAACTTCCCTGTGAACCTCATCATACTCTCTCTAGTGTAATTTGATGCAATTATTGGCATGGATTGGTTTCTCTTTTTAGAACCAAAATAAATTGTTGTGAGAGGGAAATCACCGTTCATATGGAAAATTGACCCTCGATTCTATAAAAGTTCAATGAGGAGGATGAATATTATCTATCACCATCATCTCAAGAAGGGATATTACTACCCTCTGAGCATGTGTATCTTTCTTAGATGATTTAGTCTAATAAATGAACCATCCTTGTAGACAAGCTTATTGTGAGGGAATTCACAGATGTGTTTCCTGAGGAATTGTCTAGTCTTCCTCCTAGAAGATGTGTTGAATTCTTGATTGATCTCATACCTGGGGAATTTCCAATATCCAAGACTCTATATAGAATGGCTATTGTGGAGCATTAGGAGCTAAAGAAACAACTATAGGATAATTTGGATAAAAGGTTTATATGACCAAGTGCTTCACCATGGGGTGCACCAGTCATCTTCATCAAGAAGAAGAATGGGTCAATGCACCTTTTCATTGATTATCATGAGCTCAACTAATTCATGATAAATAAAAGGTATCATTTTCCAAAAATTGATGACTTTTTCAATCAGCTACGTGGAGAAAAGTACTTCTCTAAGATGTGTTTGTGATCGGGATATTACCAAGGGTGAATGAGGAGGATATCACCAAGACTACTTTTTGTACAAGGTACAGGCACTATGAATTCATACTAATGCCTTTGGGACTCACTAATTCTCCAGTAATCTTTATGGACTTGATAAATAGAGTCTTTAGACATTACCTAAAAAATATTTTATAGTGTTTATAGACAATATTATAATATACTCTAAAACAATGGATGAGCATGAAGAGCATTTAAACACAATACTAGAGACCTTGCGAAAGGCGAAACTCTCTGAAAAGTACATAAAGTGTGAGTTCTGGTTGAATTAATTATCATTCTTGGTGCATATCATCACAAGCAATAGGATATTTGTGAATCCCTCTAAGACAAATGAAATTGAGGGATGGCTGAGTCCAACATCTGTGATGAATATCCATAGTTTCCTTGGGTCAGCTATATATTATTGCCTATTTGTGAGAAATTTTTCATGATTGTCAAACCATCTTACCAAGCTAACATAGAAGGGAGTCATGTTTTCTTGGAATGATGAATTTGAAGAGAGCTTAAAAGAGTTTACAATGAGTCTTATCACTATGCTCGCGATCACACTATCGACAGGTGGAGAACTTTTTGTGGTATTCAGTGATGCTTCGAAGAAGGTCATGGGTATGTGTTGACAAAAATTGACAAATTCATTGCTTATTATTCATGGTAATTGAAATTTCATGTGCTAAACTATGAAAAACGTGATCTGGATTTGGTCGTAGTAATCTTCTCTTTGAAAATTTGGCGACATTACCTATTTGGGGAGAAGTGTGAAATATATACAAATCAAAAAAAGCCTCAAGTATATATTCAAATACAAAGAGTTTAACATGTTCCAACGAATATGGTTAGATCTAATCAAAGACCATGACTAATCAATCCATTACCACCTTTGTAAAGTAAACAGGGTAGCGGATGCTCTAATTATAAAGAATCCAGCAATTCTATAATTGATGTGAATTAAAAAGGATCCAATATTCATTGATTTGATGAAGATGGATATTGGAATCATAAAGAAGGGAACATCATAAATCCCTTCACAAATTATTTCTCAACCATATATTTTGGAAAGGTTAAAGGATACTCAAAAGCATGATGTGAGAATTCAAAAGAAATTGGAAACCATCAGAAAAGAGGAATCCTTAGTGTTCAATGTTAATGAAGAAAAAATTGTGAGATTCGGGTCAAGACATTGTGTTCAATTAAATCCAAATTTAAAGAAATAACTTTTGGATGATTCACATAGTTATAATTTTCCTATTCACCCAGGTTACACAAAGATGTGTCGAGATCTCCAAAAGAATTATTGGTGCGATAACATGAAGATGGAGATCGAAGAGTATACGTTAAAGTGTCTGACATGCCAACAAGTTAAGGCTAAGAGGGAGAATTCTAAGGGGATGATTCAACCATTACCAATAACAGCATGAAAATGGGAGAACATCGCCATATAATTTGTTACCGGAAATCCAAAGACAACCAAAGGAAATAATGCTAACTGGGTTATTATGGATCTTCTAACAAGGAGTGCACACTTTATTGCAATTTGAGAGGATTTTTCACTGGATCAACTAGAAAATATATACATTAGATAAGTGGTAAGGCTGCATGGAGTACCACTATAGATAATATCCGATCAAGATCCAATATTAACCTCTATGTTCTAGAAGAGTATCCAATATGATCTGATTAATAAGACTCACTTTAGTAAGGCTTATCATCCTCAAAATGAAGGCCAATCTGAGAGAACTATACAAAAATTTGAGAAAATGTTGATAGCATACTCAATGACTTAAAATGAGGATGGGATCAACATCTTCATCTAGTTGAGTTCTCTTTGAATAAAAATTTCCACTCAAGTATCCAAATGGTTAATTATGGATCCCTTTATGGGAAGAGGTTCAAAACACTGGCATGTTGGGATGAAGTTGGTGAGTGAAAACTTCTAGGTCCATAAATGGTCGAAGAAATGGTGGATAATGTTAAGACAATCTAGTAACACATTAAAGTCGCTCAGAGTTGATAAAAGATCCATGTTGACAATCATCAATAATACCTATATTTTGATATTGGAGACATGGTATTCCTCCCCATGTCACTATGGAAGAGAGTTATAAGATTTGGGAAGAAGGTAAAGCATAGTCCAAGGTACATTGGCCCTTTTAATATCCTTCATCCCATTGATTCAGTTCCCTATCGACTTAAACTCCCATTGAACCTATCTCAAGTCCATAATGTATTCCATGTATCACTCTTTAGGAAGTATATACCCTACCCATCACATGTACTCAATACAGAGGTGGTACCATTGGAGAATGACCTCTCTTATTAATAGAATCTTGTGAAGATCTTAGATCATAGAGAAACATTTCTACAAAATAAGATAATGTCCCTCGTCAAGGTGTTTTGGAGAAACCACAAGTTTGAAGAAGAAACAGGGGAACTAGAGGAAGTGATGAGGTGGAGTTGGCCTCATCTATTTTTGTGTTGGAAAATTAAATTTTGAGGGAGAAATTTCTTAAGGGGTGAAAGATGAAATGACCTGATATTTTATGAATAAAATTATCTTCATTTTAATTTCTTATAGAATAAACATGCATTTTTTTATTATTGGGTTTAAATGACCGGTAAGTATCATTACCATTGAAAATATAGCCATTGAACAGTGATCACACAACAGATATAAATTTATGGTTTTTATAAAGAATCCTTTCGATACATAAAAAGGTGAGGATGGCCTCATCTAGTAGACTTATGTCGTATAAAGATCATTTCTCAGAGATCATAAAGGAGGTAGATTCACTGGGCTTTTCACTTTACCAATCTCAAATTGAACTTCAACATGTTAGGCTTGAACAAAATCGTGTATGGGAGAATTTCATGTTAATAGAGATTACCACTCAGGCAATGTTATCCGAGCCTCCCCAAGGGTTTGTCATCCTTACACATCTTACCCATAGGTATTACATGGGTTAAATAAGGGGTTGTTTAATAAGGTATTAGTTACTTGTTTTTTAATCCCTTTTTATAAATAAAAGTCTTATTTCATCAATTCCTTTATAAGAATAGTCTTTCTACAAAAATGATGAATTTTATAAATTGATTTTTTGGGTAAAAATGGTTCTTTTGAGAAATATATACATTATATTAAACTATGGTTTTTATTATAAAAATAATTCTTATAAATGATGATTATATCAGTTCCTTATCAATAAATTATTAGGTAATCAGTTTGATAAGAGTTATATTTTTATATGATAAAATAGTAAATGTATTTTTAAAGAATTTATTTTAAGGAATGAATGAATTTTCGAAATAATTAATATTTTAATAATATATTATTATAAAATTACTTTTATGAATAATAAATGAGTATAATATTTTTATAAAGTCAAATTTAATTTTTATTAAGCTTTGAAAATAGCTTTTGTCAAAACCCATGAATTTTAAATAAATGTTGGTTTTCATTTAAAAAGTGAAAATTCAAAAATATAGAAAATTATTTAGATAAAATGAATATTTTTTTTGGAATAAGGATGTCAAAATTATCCTCTAGTGAATTTTTCATAATTTTCTGAGACTATCGAATTTTTGGGTAAAAAATTAAATACCGTATAAATAAAATATTTGTTTTATGACATCATAATCACCCAAAATGATATAATAAATACTATGATGGGTATTATCGTCCCAATATATGTTTTACCATTAAAATAATTTTATTTTATATTTGTTTTAATTGTTTTTTATATCCTTAGTGAATCCCCCAAAATGTATAATATACATTATGATTTTAAATTCATTTCTTTAAAAATGTGACTCACCTCCACATAAGCAAGGATTGTATTTTAATATTTTCATCCATTGGAATAATAAAATGATTATTTTAAGTCCACTTTGGATAAAACCATCGTCAAAATGGTGGGAAGTTTTTTGGATTTTAATATTTAATTATATAGATTCCACAACCTAAGTTTATTAAATATTAAAGAATTACCCTATCATTTCCTATATAAAACCACCCAATCTCCCATTTATCTTCACTCAAAATCCTTGTATCAAGTCCCTAATCTTCCCTCATTTCTCTATAATGCTCCCAAGGTTCCCCAACCTCTTAAGAATACCCTCTTCAAGCTCTTGAAATCAAACACTCAAGTAATATATTCCTTCATTTCTCATTTTTGTCCAACTTTTTTTATTTGTAATATAATTTTACTTTAAATTAAAAATATTTAGTTATGATTTATCACATCCATAATAATTCCCTAATTATTTTTGAATTATTATATATTACTTTGTATTTCATTAATTCCTTCTCTGTACACCCATTACCATACTGAAATTTCATAATGGATTCCTCCCTTTTCTCATTTTTATCCAAGTTCTGTCATTTTTAATACCATTTTACTTTCAATTAAAAATATTGAGGTAAGATTTCACACCTCCCCATACTTCTGTCCTTAGGTTTTAATGATGATATACCACTTTTTCTCTCATTAATTCATTACATGTATACCTATTACCATGCCAAAATTCCGTAAGGCATATCTCTCTTCTTATTTTGATTCAATTATTTCTCCCATATTATGCACCTAAATTCCAACTCATATTTTGGGATATCATTTTCCATGATCCCATTACTATATATTTCATATATAAATTTTTAGATACCCCTTTCTCTTTCATCAACATATCTTATGAATTTCTATATGACGATGTTGTGCTACCAAAATTGCAACGTGATTTTCCAAGCCAAAATCATCGGGTAGTGAATACGATACTCATTTTTCTATCAAGGTAATTAACCTTTATGAACATATATATATTTAATTGTACTTACATGTATGTATTAAAAATTATTTAATCATGGAATAACTTATTCTGTTGAATGATTCCATGTTATATGTTCCGTGTGGAACACTTATGCATGAAATGAAATGTTTATCAAGGGTGTGCCCTGATAGCACACCAATGCATTGGGTAACTTTTAGTATCATTATACTCCTTGTTCAATGTGGTTTTAACCATGATAATATATGTTCAATAAGGTTTTACTCAAGATAATTCATGTTCAATGAGGTTTTAATCATGTTAATCCATGTGCAATGAGTCCTGGCTCATGCTAATATCATGTTGTATGTCGTTGCTTCATTTCCAAGTTATGATAATCATGTTATATCATTACTTAAATTTAATGTTCCTATTATGATCCCTTGGTATTTCAATATCCCAACATGTATTGTATTATTCATGTTATACCTTGTTTACACCCTTACTGGGCTTAATAGCAACCCCTTTCTTATGTATGCCCTCAGGTTATCCCATGTAGTGTTAAGTAAGAAGGAATGAGTTGGTTATGTAAATAAGGTTTTCAATAAAGATGTTGTGTTTTATGTTTTAAGTTGTTATATATTGTTCCTAATTTTACAATACACTAGATCTCTCAATCCTCGGAGTTTTCTTAAGTGAATGTTTATGTAATAAATCATGTATAAGTGTGTAATAAAGATCAAGGTTGTTATACTGAAAATGTATGTGTGTCTGTATGGTTGGATGGTATGAAATTAGGGTGTGGGTAGAGATGTAGATGGGATATTGGGATGTACCACCTATTATAGATTTCCCATTTCTTGATATATGAGATTTTATATATGTATTGAGAATTCTATCTAGTTTCAAGAGATATACTAACTCAATGATATTTGTTAGAGCATCAGGGGTGGATATTTGGTTCCACTAAGGTGTGAACTATTGGGGGACCATAGGTAAGAGATGAACATGATATGTATATAGATTTTTTCAGATACCAAAGAATCTAATGAAATGGGTAAACTATTTGACTACTATATGAGGATGATATTGGTATGGATTATCCATTGTATCGACCAGGGTAATCAAGGGGTAAATATATATCTAGTTTTTTGGACTAGGGAGTTCCAATATCAAAACTCCTCCTATACTATAGTGAGATGGTGGACCACATGTACTCAATTACTACATCGAGTTAGTTTTAACAATCTTCAATCAGATCAAGATACCATCATGGTGGAGAGTGAAGCTAGTGATGTACATGTAGAGGGACCCAGTGAAATTTTGGTGTGATGTGTAGGTGTCGGTTAGTAGAAATGAGGGAACGTATTAGAAAAACATTGAGTAAAGGTTCTTTGACCAATTTTTCAACAAGAATTTTAGATATATTTGGTCCTGTGAATTTATAAATTTTAGATAATGTGACATTTTTGTCATGTATTATAATGAATGATTCACAAATCTTTTGTTATTTTATATTGATGTTAGTGGGATATGAGATTCCCAAGGTATAAAAATTTGAATATATACATAGAAAATATATCATGGTTTAGGATAATATTTTTCAAGTTGAACTCATTTTTAGTGGAGCATAACCATGCCTTTAAAGTGAAGAAAAATTTATCCAATGGTTTTGTTCACATATATGGGGCAGGTAGTGAGGCTATAGGTAATCGGAAGTGGTCATGTGATGAGACTTAGTAGGTTAGTTAGATCAGGGGATCATATTTTAAACCTCAATGTGGGTCTTTATCAAAATATTAAAATTATTGGGAGAAAGGATATATTTATGAACAGTGTGACTAACTTACCAAGGTGTGGAAGTATTTTGGATAGATAGGACACTTGTAGAGGGTTTTCCATGAATTTTTTCCAGAAGCTTGTGGTCATGGATTAGGTAAGGATCATGCATATAAGGAAAGAATAAGGGTTGTGTAGGAGTATAATAGCCATAATTTATATGCCCACTCAAAAAAATTATTGAGGATAGGGTGATCAATAGTGGTGTTTGAATCTGGCAAAGAGTGTGACCCCATAGGGAGGTCGGGTATCTAGAGGTTGGGGATTATGTACGTTGTATGAGATTGAGATGAACTTTTTTTAGTAGCCTAAAAATTCATTTATAGTTATAGTTTTTTGGTGAATATTTTTATTCTATATTTTTAGGATGTGTGATGGTGATTAGTGTAAATATATAGAAATATTTCCCACCAGATGCTAGTTTAGGTATGGTCATTGAGTATCAAATATGATGGTGCTGATTTTGATGACTGGTTGGTTGTTTTAGAATGATGGTCAGGTATGATAGAATCTTAATATTGGGTCGGTTTTCTATGATTTAATTGGGTGAGTAATTATTATACAGGGGAGTACCCATTGATAGAACTATAAATTTTTCATATTTTAGTTAGGGTAATCAGGAATAGACATGTAACATCACAAGTTTGTATGAGTATTTGGTTTTCAAGAGAGTGTTTTTGTTTTTCAAGTGGTGTACATGCCAAAATTTGGACCGGATCTTATGGTGAAATTATGAGAGTTTAAGGACATCAATAGTGTTATTTTGTAAATTGTAATGGCGGTTCGAGAGTCAATTGGGGCCTCGATGGAGAAAGGAAGAGTGGTAGGGGTAGCTATTAAAATAGCATACCACTAATTGGTCGATGGTATCTGGAATTGGTAGTAGTGAATTCCTGAATCCACCGTATGTATGGTGGACTAAAGTAAATTTTTAGTTGTTTTTGTATAAGATTTCTTAAAGTGGGGATAAGTAACTTTTACCACTTTACCCTTTTTCTTTCTTAACACAAAATTTTTTATCCTTTTTAATAGTAAAAAATGTGTGGTAGGCTGTTTATACTCCCCTAAGCTCATTGATGATTCTTCTCCATCCCACCTAAATTTTCAATTCATTCATTACATTAGTTGGTTATTTGTATGATTATCACTTTCATTGATTTTAATCTCTCACTTTTTATTCCATAAAAATTTCTTCCATTTTTCTTAATATAAAATCCAATTTTTTTGGAATTTTATTGTTTATTTATCTCTATAATTTTCATTATATACAAAGGATAGAAATTGATAAGTGGTACTCATTTAACCTTAAGATACGTGTTATCCCGATTTTCCATTAAATTACTATCATTTTATTATATCTTAGTCTAATTTGGTTGCACTAAATCTTCATAATCTCGACCTAAATTTATTCTAAATTCTTCTCAATGTATTTTTTATCTTAAAAGATCCCTTGAACCTACAATTTAATTGTGAATTAATTTTAAACACTTGTAATTACATTAAAATGGTTGGATAGATTTTTCCTTGAATTTGGATTCACTTTTGTCATAGTTTCGAATGCCCTTTTTTAGAAACAAAACCTTAGGGATGATATGGAACCTCCGAGAATTTAAGAAGGTGGGTTGGTTTGGGTAGACCCTTGTTTAACTATTAAAGAGATGATCATTGTCTTTTTTCTATCCTTTTGGGGAAATATTGGGGTATTTTGGGGAATCCCTTAGTGAAATAATTTTTTAATATGAAATTTTTTTCCTTTGATGACATATAGGATGCTCAATTCTTATAGAGATGGAATTATTAAATGGAAAATGTGAACTAAACCTGAATGGTTAACTTGGCTTATTTTGAATAATTGTTCATTATTTGAAACATCAAATGGATTAGTATTTTGAATTATGGAATTGGTATATGTTTGGAATTATTGGAAATCGATATGATTCTGGAATTCCTTATAGGACCTCCTTGGATTTTTTTTATGATTGATATTTTCATGGAATACCATTTATGAGACATGGATTCCATTTGAAGATGCATATTATTTTCAGGGTGTAATAGACACTTTTTGATTTAATTAGGTCCAATGGTATGGATTCCCTAGATAAATCAAATGGATTATACATAGATTCATTACTGTGAATTCATTTCAGTGGACACCCATTGGATTTGGGTATTGTATACATATATAAACTTCCACAGATTAATGTCATGGATTCTTGATTTCATCCCGTGTTGAATTTAAAAGGATGATCTCCCTAAATTAGAATTGATTTATATTAGTATAGATTTCCATTGGTGTAAACCCAATATTCGAATTATTTCATGAATCTAAATTTCAATGGAAGTCCCTCGAATTCAGACCTGATGAAATGATATTCTTGGGAATTATTGGAAGGGAATTTCTGGTATAGCCTCAGGGATTCCATTAGGTTATATGATTTTCATTACCATAGGGATGAAACCGAGAACCAAATTAAGCCACAATACATTCTCTTGGTTAAGTTACCAATGTAGGATGAAGTAGATGTCACCATCTTGGGTTTTATCAATTATACCTAAGGTTAAACCTGGTTACATTATTTTTGAAACCTATTATTATTCTTACTGCTTCATTTATGTATATTTTCCACTATTATGAATTACATGTATAGACTATATTTACATTAGAAATTTTTGGTGGTGTCCTACTGACTTTTACTCACAACCTTCTCCGGACACCATGGAAATTTTGTATTCGAGATGATGTTCCATGTCCATAGGTTACAGGATCAGGGAATGGTTTGAGGTTGTTACTTTGTGGTTATATGGACAGGTTGGATCTTGGGAGATAGGATCCAGGATTGATCTTGAGACATCTAGGGGTTATTATATCTATGTTTAATTTTTGTAATATTTTTTTTCTATTATACTTATTTATTTTTTATGTACTTCCTTTTCTATTTTGGTTGTACAAACATTATGATATCATATAGGGTGTTTCTTGGTATTTAGATACCGATTTATTTATTTAGGATGTGACATATATGTTGTTTATATTATTTATATTGTGTTGGAATATGGAAATAGGGTATAGTCTCTCCATTTTACCACCTATATACCCCACTACTATTCGATAGCATGTGGTGTGTGGGAAAGTGTTATTTAATCCTTTTGGCACACTAACTCATGAAACTAGTTTAGTGTATCCTAGTTCAGAGTGTTATAAGACAGATACATTCAAAACCATCTCTATATTTGGGTATTTGATGTGATGGATTGTTTTGGTTTGTTCAAGGTTTTTTAGTGTGTGTACAGAGATAGCTTAGAGATTATTTGTTCTATAGTGGGAAGGTTTTGATATTTTTACATGTTTATATGAGGTATTATGGGTCCAAAACTGGACTAACCATTTGTTTCAGGCCTATTCATGGTATTATAGAGGTCTTATGAGTCTGAGAGTCATGTTTAGGAGAAAGGAGTGGGTAATGGATAAATATATGAATGATAAAATTCCCATTAAAACCATTTTGAAAGGGCATTGGAGTTCTAATGGGAAAGAAAATTGGCCATTGGTCCTACCACCAAAACCCTAGAGGATGGGAACTGAGACATAGATGGGATCTACTTGTGTTTCGGTGGGCTCTTATTGGGTTTTCATAATTTTTAATTTAATTAATTAACTAAGAGTTATAAATGAGAAAGGGGGTGTTATTTGACATAGAACAACTAGACCCCCTCCCTTTTTCATTCCTCTCCTCCAAATGGGGATTCTTCTTATCTGAGATTTATTTTTCATGATGTGTATAATAATTAGTTATTATCATAAAGGCTCATCATCTATATTTAGAGTCCAGAGGGACTGTGTAGTCACACCGAGAGGTGCGTGAGTCAGAGATGGCCAACTTTTATTGATTAATTTCACTTAAATTCATTATTACCCCTGTTTATCATACCACTATCATCATTTATGATGTATAGATCTTAACTATGATACCTTACTACTTTTACCTTATTCTATGTAAAAAAATTTAATTTAAAAATAAAACCATTATTTCTATATGGTCTAACCTCAATGTGAGAACCTACTCATTATCATGTCAACTCACATTGAGTCATAGATTTACACTAATAATGTTATTATCAATTAGAATAGGCATATGAAGTAATCATACCTAACCAAGAGTGTTCATCCCACACACTAAACTTAGAAACAACAATATTATACATGTGGTTGAGATATATTCCAAAAACATCCTTCCACCTCCTAGAAGGAATTATGTAGTTGTTTATACTACAACCACTAATCTTCAAGATCTATCTACAAGCCTCTTCATGGATGTATCTTTGAATACCATGGGAATATTTTTTATACTCATCATGTATGTTGGGCTATCTTTTTCTTCTAGAAAACTAATCTTTCAAAGATCTCAGTGCCTTTTTTTGGTCTTTTGAATTGGGATAACTTACTCAATTCGTTGGATCTTTATGTTTTGGTCTTCTCAACTCATATACATGTCTCGTATTTTGAAGGGTAATTAGTTAGTTTCATAACCACAATTTGTATTTTAATAATATCATAATATATTTTAATACTATTTCATAATCTCTCATTCACTCAAATAAATGATGTTACCTAATATATATAACCAATATTTCCATAATAAATTCTAGGAAAGCAGGGAATACAATTTAAAAGTTCTATCTTCTCAAATATTAAATTGGCCACCTTTAATATCTTCTGAAGATATCAATATTTGACTCCATAAATGCTCACACAAAATTTTCCATCAACAATATTAATCTTATCCAAATATTGTGACTATAATCATCAACTTTCTTTCACTAATATCAAACTTTGAATGTCTATCTCAACATCATTATAATTTATTGAATTTACAAAAAAAAAAGTTCATTTGGTATCTTCCAATAAATACTCTTCTAATATAATAAATTATTTTATTTTGAACGTCATTTTTCACTTATTATGGTTGTTCTTCGGATTTTTCTGAACAGAAATATTCATACTGGGATATCCTCCATTTTCATTTCCAGAATCTCTCATATAATTTTTCCAATCGACTCAACTTCAACATCAATTTTTCAATCTTCTCACCTTCCACTTATTTTGAATCAACTAAAATTCTTGTTACATATTCTAGTACCTCCTTATATAATCGATATTATTTATATAATTTATCAGGTCTTAGATTAGTGTTAATGTTATGATAAATCCTCTATCGATATTCATAGTAATGAAAACATATTCTTTATTTTCTTCTTCATTCTAATTGTAACATGAAAAACCCATTTTCTTCTTCAGATTATATCTGTTGCACTAAATATTCTCATTTTGAATTTCTTCTATAAAATTATTAATTTCATATCTCATAACCAACTAATTTACATGAATTTTACTCATTCTAGTAAAGATTCAACTCTATAATTTATTAAATTCATCGATAAATATTTATGATCATGACTATGTAAAATCATTCCTCTAGAATTATAAATTAATCATAGCTTTGATCATTATTGTTCCTCCACTAAAGATATGTTTTTCCAATGATTTAACATCATATCATCATCTAACATTATCTTCTGAGAATTTAATTCAGCTTAATCCAATCAACTTACTCGGTATATTTCTCCTTCAGAGGCCTTCAAATGCATTACCTTAAACATATCTTCAAGTAATTTAAAAACTTTTGGTGTGTCTTAAACCACAATTGAATTCATTAAATTTCGTAAAAAAATTGCTAAAAATCTCTTTTTAAGGTGATGTTCACTTTACATTATTCGATGATCAATTTTTAGTACTTCGATAATTCTCTCGGGTGGTTCATCCTTCCTACTATCCCCGCGTATTGCTTCTTCATTGAGTAACTTCGAATTATCTCATATTTTTATTTTTTAAATTCAAAACATCCAATAAACTCTTCTTTAACCAAAATTTCATTTTTTAACTTCTAGTCAACACATCACATCTAGATTTATCTCATTAATCTTTTTAATTACATAGATATTTTCCTCGAAAGTGCTTTGAAATATTTTTAGTGCTTGTATTTCACTTGAAGAATAGTTTAATAGTCATCAGATGTTCTTAATGCTTCTAAAAATATTGTTACCATAAATTTCTCCTACAACCATCATAAATATTTTTTCAAAATTGCATCATCTAGTAGTGTTCCCACTTTTGATGGTTTTCTCTTTCTAGAGTATGTGTTTTTGAGGATTTTCATTGGAAACCCCAATAGGAAACTTCATTTTACTTTAATTATTCACTGACTATTCCATAATCCATTGAAAAAAATATAATTCATTATCATCATCATCTAATGGGTACTTTCTGTCTTTATTTTATTTCTCATTTCTTCTATGTTGTGATGGTTTTCAACTAAAATATCTTTTCCAGAGATTATTCTCTAGATTATTAATTAATTCTTCCTAGACTTGAATTAGACCATGTCATCAAATGAGAAGTATCCTACTAATAATATATAGATTTTTCATATTCAGTTTCCATTTTTATGTGATCATATATATCATGTCATTTGTAGGCATGGGGTAGGTTCGTGTGTATGATGGGAAAGAAAAATAATTGACATTTTAATGGTTTAAAGAGTATTTATAGGGGTAGTATTTTGTGGGAAAGGACTTAGGATAGAACATGTATGAGTCATACTTAATTATAAACATTATGGCTAGATTGGTAATTTATATTAGGTTGTGGAGTGATATTTATTTGGATGTGTTTTCTGATTGGGTTCCTTGGGAACTTAATGGGTGTGACTGGTATGGACATGTCGTGATGTGGTTTTTCAGCACTGTATGAGAGTGAAAATTCATTCAATGACAGTGGAGTGATGAGGCTTCATCAGGTTGTTTCTGTAGGATATTGTTGATGTAGCTCCCCATGGGACTGAGTTTATTTGGGTCATGTTTGCGTAGAGGGACCAATGAGGTGGTTTTTACCACTAAAAGATCGACAGCATCCTTTATAGATGAATGGATTAGTGTAATGGTGTTGAACATTGAACTTTAGGAGGGAAATATTGTAGGTATCCATGAGATTGATGAGTGATTTTGATCAGTAGTTCAAGTGACACACTCTTTTTGTGTATGAATTTTTTCAGGTACAATGATCTACGAACAGTAAAGGTATCATTATCTTTGGGTTATTCACATGAACCTTATGGGTGTTTCTAATGGATTGGATAAGTTGATCATAATTGGTTATAGAACCTAGGATGTATAACATCCTATAGATATGATTATCTCATCTATATAAAATAAAGAAAATATTTTATAACAATTCATTTCTAGTTACTTTTAGGATTAAATATTTATAGAATTGGGACAAAATATTAACTAACAAAACTCATTTTTTTATTAATTGCACACTTTTTCATTATATAAGAAACTAATAACTTCATAATGAGTCTTTAACATCTCCCACAAATTATAAAAATAATAAAATCTTTTATACAGCCCACACATTTCCCATATTCATAACATGGGGGAAATAAAACATTAAATTCTTAATAAAGATAAAAATAATCATTAATAATAAAATATCATTAGTGGGAATAAGATGATAATTTAATCATAATTAAAATTCCTAAGAAACTTACTCCCAAAAATTATATATCAAAAAATAATGGCATAAGGCATGGATTAACATTATACATAAATCAAAATATTGTGGAAACATTAGTTGATAAACAAGAACCATTAGAGAATAACATAGTCATGAGAAAAGGATAATACATTGGAACATATTTTAAATATAGACCAAAAACTTAGTATATGGAAACAAAACTATCATAAGACACACCTTTAGTTCCCACGCTTACGAGTGAGTACAATATAAATGGGAATACTTATCTCATGAGATATAAACTTTTTAAAAATTCATTGGAAAGGGATATAGGACCCCACTCATCATTCATCGATATTTATGAACTCCACATGAAAATTATTCCCTTATCACATCATAAATAACCCATGGAAATAATGTGGGTATTATTAAACTTTTAAATAGTCATCATTCAATTTTTAAATAATTAAGAACCCAGATAATTACATTAGGTTCCATTCAACATATCATAAATATTTCATGAAAAGAAAATGGGTTCCATAACCATTATAAATATATTCACATGTTCAGTTAATTATAAATAATCCTAACATGATAAAAACAAATAAAATAAATAAGTATCCAATTATATTCATTAAATTTATTGGTAATTTTTAATTAGTCAACATAATAAAGCGTATTGTATTTACACCATATAAATAATGGGTATACTCTTAAGACAATAATTCCCCCAATTATCCAATGTATGGAACCTAGTTGAACACCAATCAATAAAAGGAATAAAAAATATGGTATTCACAGAGTAATGGAATTATAATAAAAAATATATTTATGATCCTTAAAGAATAAAGAAAGACAAAGGTAGTTATGTGAATTTTACATGATATAAAATAAAATTACATAATCCAATGATATAAGGAAGGTGGATGGTTACAAAATATTATATCCCCAATGTAAAAAAATTAAAATCATAAATATTTTTACATAGATTAGAAACATCCTTTAAAATAACGCTTTGAATGGTATCACACACGAAGGGATCAAGAATCAATTTAATTGATACCAAGAGTCGAATAACCAAAATTATAAATATATATATTTATTAGAGAATAAATTATGTAACATAAACATGATGAGTGAAAATAATTTGAAAATGAAATGTAAAATGGAGCTGAAAACATAAATTTTCCTTTATAAAACATTTTTAACATTGACATAAAATAAAAACGTACATGTTGCTCTCAAATTTACTATTTAATAAATAGGAAGTGAATGAATTTGAAAATTTTCTATTTTAAAATAACCTCCCATAATGGATCCTTGAAAAGGGAATAATTATTTCTATATGAAATGTGGATCCAATTATAAAACATTTGATTATTAAAATAATATTTTTAATACTGTAAAATTGCCTTTATTGAAAACTCACATTGTAAAAAGAGTAATAAAACTTTATTTTTATTAAAACATAATTTTTGTAAATAATACTATAAAATAAAATATAATAAAATATTATTGTGGGATAACCCAAGTATATAAGAATATGGTTCCAGATAAAACATTATAACTCAAGAAAAAGAGACTTGATTTATCAATATCTATTACTTACAACATAATCTATAAGGTAAGAACCATTTAATAAGTATTTTTGTTGTTAGAATGAAAATAAACAAAAAAATGGAATAATTCCAAATAATAAAATCATTTTTATAATATACACAACTTATATGAAATAATTTCAGGAGAACAATCATAACTCAATTTAGGGAAGTTGAGTTACAAAAAACTCTTATGACAAGGGTAACATTTGAGTCAAAATATATTTGATGAAAACAAAATGATTTATCAAATTTTGTCCCAATAATTACAAAAAGATAAATATATTAAATTAATGATATAATAAATCAATAGAATAATACTCAAATTAAACATAGTGTACAACATGTTACTTGTCTCAATGAATTATAGTTGATACCAAGAAAAAATTTATCTTGTTTCTCTACTTATCGAATTTGATATAACATATGGTTTAACAAAATATGAGTATATTAATATTATTATTAATGAAATTATTCATATAAATTAACTTTTATAAACATCATTAATAATTATTATCTTCATGTTTATTATTTTACCATTATCTATTTTCAATATTTGGTGTAACTATTCTTGATCATTTTGGACTAATTTTATAATAGCGAAACTGTTTTTCATTTTTATCCCAAATTAAATAATTTCCATATCATTAAAGGTACTGTAATTTATTTTTTAAAATTATCTGTAATGTTATAATATCATCCTAATGGATTTTTGGTTCTGGTCCTTAAAGATGAATTTCGTGATAAGTATGTTTCTATAACTCATAGTGAACAGAGGGTGTTTTCATAAATGAGGAGTTAAATATTTTACATTAATATTTTATAAACATAAATAATTAATTATTTACTTATTATATAATATAATATAATAAATTAAATTCTTATTTTTATCCACGATATAAATCTTTATCTTTGTTCAAGTAGGTGGTTAAGCCAACTCTAACAAGAAAATACCATAATTAATTGATGATTATGAAGTGATTTAGTTGTGAAATAATTTTAAAATTTAAAAATGAAAATAATTAGTTATTATTAGTAATTTATATCATAATTTTAATTAATTATAAGGATAATATGTCCTATAAAATTTTATTTCATTGTATACTGAAAAAAAATTATTCTCTTCGAACGCTTTTATGGACGGTTGAATTTACAAAGGTTGTTTGTTGTTCAAATTATTAATAGGTTCTCCAATTTATATTTATAAAAGATTAATAATTTCTTAATAAATTATATTTATCCATTTAAACCATTTTCATGACTATCTATGTAGGTTAGTGATGAAATGAAAAACGAATATCAATCGTCCCATGGAGGCGGTAATCGTTTAATAGGCGTAGATGATGATTTCATTTTCCATAAATTTAGGAAAAGGTGTAAAATGTTTTATAGATTAAGAATATAAAATATATCATAAATATCACGCTTATATTAAAAATTAGGTATTTTTACAATCCTTAAATTGCATTGAAGTAAAAAAAACATGTTGCACTTTGAATGTGGTAGTCTGCACAACACGCGATTAACGATTTCTTTTTTTTTTCTTAATCGGAGAGGGAGAAAGGAGGTTAAAGATTTAAAAATACTTATAATGAGATAAAATTATACATAAAATAATAATTTTATCATTTTATAAGGTTTAATGGAATTTTTAGAAATAATAAATGCATATAATGAAATAGAAATGACAAAAGAGCGGTTAAAGCTTTATACCTCACTTCTTGGATTATATCCTTTGAAAGGGGTTAAAGCCTTTGAGGGATTGTATTTTGAGAAGGCCATATCCTATTAAATATATCTATAAATTTTTGGGATATGTTTGGATAAATTTTGACTAAACTAAGTGTTTTTTGGAGTGGGGGAGTGGGGAGAGCAGTAACCCTTTATAAGTGAAATAGGATGACATTATTTGTAAATACCCATATATTTTCAATAATTTGAAGACTCTATCAAGGATAATGGTTCCAATATTGATAAATAATGTATATTAGAGAAGACAATGTTGATAAATACCTTAACCAAACATTCACAAAACTTATTTAAACATTTTTTCAATACATTACCATTATATATTTCACTTTTTCCATTTTTCTTTAACTATAGTAACTAGTTTTTACCTAAGTAACATATCATTTCATCATAAAAATAAAATATCTATTTTTATATAATTTTCATCGGATGATTAAAATTTTGAAAATGATTTAATATTATTAAATTTATCAAATTGATAAAAATTATTTTTAAAATAATAAATGTATAATATATTAAAACAAATTTGAAAAAAAATATAACATATGTTGTAAAATTTAAAATGTGGATTTTTCAATTAAAAACAACATTTTTAAAACAATATTCTGTCATAAAATAAATATTTTTTTTCTTATAAAACCTTTCATAAATTTTCAATTCATACTAATATAATAATAATGTCATGAAAGTATTTTTATTTGTAGAAGCACTATTTTTACCTATTCACCAAAAAATCAATATTTTTCGAAAAATAATAAAAATCAACTTAGGCTAATGTTTAAATTATAAATATAATAATTAATTATATTATTAAAAAAAATTCAAAAAAATATTTTCACATTTTAATAAATTTATAAAATATAATGAGAACAAAAAAGTATTTGAAAACAACTTCTTCAAATACTATTGATTATTGTTTATAATTTATATAAAACATTAATAATGATATAATTATTTAATCAATATTATAATATTTAATAATAATATGCTTGGTTTTCTTTAATAAAATGTCTAGTGCATCAAAATATAGATTCTTAAACATAATAACGAATAAAATAAATTTGTATAAAAAACATATATATATATATATATATTAATATATTCCTTAATTAGTGTACTCTTATTCATACCTATTATTTATTATTTAATATTTATTATTTAATATTTATAATATTTATGTGTGTGTGTGTGTGTCGTGATTTGATTTATTGTGGTGTTATGTGTAAATAAATTTATTGAACACAATGTTTATTTAAGGGAAATATAAAGTGAAAAGTCATGTCATTATAAGATTTCTCTTGATATTTGTATACTATGTGTATGTTATTTCACTCAAGAAATAGCCAAAGTAGGTAAGGTACTCACCAGGGATTGAGAAACATATATTGGATCTGTATAATTTCATTGTACTAGTTGTTGTGGATTTCACTTTTTATGCACCAATATACATGTGGATATTATCTATTGTCAATGTTGGTGGTGGCCAAAGGAGTTCATAATCACACCAAGAAATGGAAATCCATGGAACGTGAAAGCATCATAAATCATGACACATGCAAGGAAAATGTCCCTACTACCAATGTCTAGCTAACTGGAGGTGAAGTAAATGAATAGGTGGGATAACAATGGACCACGGGGTTGGACTAGGCGGATCCTTATTATCTCATTAGTTTTGTTTCTTTTTATACCTTTGGATGTGTCTTTATGTGATGATATTAAATATGATCTAAATTCTTTTTGTATGGATCTAGTGACATTGTAAAAGGTGTTTTTTCCACACTATCAACTCTTATACCAAAATTTTAAGTTATAAGCCTCTAGAATAGGGTCGGTGTGCCTATGGTTTGTGACAGTCCAACTCATGTGTTTTTAGGTGATCCATATTGAGAATACTACATATATTCTGTTTTTCTCATTGAATTACATTAATTTTTTTTATGAAATTAGATATGTTATGTGTTTGTATTGACATATTCTATGTCATATATTAATCCATTTTAAATTTATTTATGCATTTTCACTACATAAAATGTAATCCTTAGTGGTTTTATGTTTTATGATTATATATATTATGGTAAAATGTGTGTAAATTATGTGTTTATTTTTTCCTACTGGTTTTCACGATTCCCTAACCTATCAAATGTGTGTTTGTGGATACATACTCAACATTATAGCAAACATGGGTGAGGTCTTAGTGAGTTTAGTTCATGTTATCATTAGTATCATCTAGAGAAACCAATTACTATTTTTAACTATAAAGTACCCACTAGATCTATACCAGGTACTCGATAACTCATTTAGTGTGTCCACAAGGAAATTTCTAAAACCACTATGTGGTTAGTGGTATCATTTAAATATCTGGGTGCAATAGAAGTAGAGATCAATGATTCCCAATTTAAATATTTTCATTTGAAGTTAATATATGACACTAGAATCCATTAATAGAATCATCACAAACAATTTATATTTTATTATATAAATAAAACAATTATTATTATAGTTTGATTTCAAATTTAATTCTTTTTCATTATTAACATCTCTGATTTGATCTATTGTCATCTTGAAATTTTTCTTCCTTTAAAATTCAAAGGATGGTTTTTCTACTAATATCTACATGTGATCCCCAAGTCTTTTAATGTAAAAATGGATATCTCATGCTCTATCATGAGGAAATAAAGTTTTTTATAATGTCTAATCATTCACATGTTGTTATATCTCTTTTTTTCTTCTATAGATATTGAGAGTATATAGGATAATTCTCTATTATTCTATATCTATGACTTGAATGTATAGATAGATATATAAGAATTTATTTTCCTGATAAGGATAACATTTTACAATATCACAAATTTAAAAATTAAATAAATAATAGATCTCATGTCACAATTATTTATTTTAATATAATACTTGATATAATAAATAACCATATTAAGTGATATATAAAACAAGTAAAATTCTATAATTTAAAATAATATAAACAAATAAATAAGGATTAAAACTATTACATTGTTTTGGGTTATTAACATAGAATGGGTTCTATCATAAATTTTTAAATTGCAACTAAATGATCTATGTGAGTTTCTAAAAATTACCACATATATCAATGTCAAGATTTATTTCATAGGTATTTTTGAATTTTGCGGTGAATTTTTTCATTTAAGCGTTTTAGTTGTTGTAATTTATTTAATAGTTGTTTATGTTTAATTTTTAATTTTTTTTGAAATTTTTTTTTATTATTATTTAAATATATTAAATTTATTAAAAAAAATATATTTAAATATATATGTTTTCCTACCTTACATTTCATCGGTTCCCACACCACTATTAGCTCACCCCATAGAACCCCACTAGAGCCTACACCTATCACCCCACCAATGGTGGACTCCACCCTACTCACCCCACCACCACTACTACAGATCTTCCCTTTAGTAGCATGCTAAAGGGTTTTATCAATACTAAAGAAAACATGGCTCTTGTAAGAACCATTAAAATACAGTCTTTTTTATGAGAACTTGTTTTATCTGCTCATTTTTTGCTATGATAAACACACCATTTATCAACACTGAAAGAAGAGTTCGTAAAAATAGGGTTTATCATCACTAATATTGTTTTTCACGGCTCAATAAAAACCCAAAAACCTTTATCAACTCTCTTCGGACACATTTTTTAGGGATACCTCACCCCCAACACTCACCAACCCACTTTATTATTGCTCCCCCACCCCCATACCACCCATTACTTTGTCAGTGTTGTCCATCCCTCACATATCCATGTACCAAGTCAGATTTAAACCCCTGATAAATACATTTTCAAGTTTGTGCTTTACCACTAATCCATATTATTTTATTATATATTTAATTATATATCGAATAATTTTTATATATTTAGATATATCTTTATTATCCATATATATATAATTTTTTTAAAATAAATTTATAAAATATGTTTATGTGTGTCTGTGTGTGTGTGTGTCTGTATATATATATATATATATATATATATATATATATCCTTTTCGGTGTGTGTATTTAAAAATATGTTTCTCTCTATATAAAAAATATATTAATATTTATTTACATATATTATTATATGCACATAAATATATATATTTTTTCTAATACTAACACATGCCCATATTTATATATAAACATTTTATATACATTTCTATAGGCATATAAACATTCATAACATTTAGTTTAACCTAAATAGATAATAACTATTCATTTCCATATGGTTTATATATTTAAAAAGATATTTTATATTTAATAATTTTAGAAAATATGTTTAAAAAATTAAATATTTATATATCAATATATATAAAAAATATGTATATATTTATCTATTTAATTATAAATATAAAAAAATGAAAATGGTAAAAAATAATTAACACCATAATATCCATATGAGTGTAACGTTTGTAAATGAATTAAGTATCCATTGAAAAAATACAATAAGGATCTCTAAAACAAAATTAAAATCATGTCAAATACTAAAAAAGTATGGTTTCCCAACTAAAAACAAAATTTTAAAGGCCTTCTAGTCCTTTTGGACTTGGAAGAAAAATTACTAGGGTATTTCAGGTCACCATGGTGTAGATCTCTTCATAGGCCTCGATTTAATATGTGGTAGACCCAATATGAATACTCAAATCAAAAGTTATGGTTGTTCGAAGTTCAAGTCAAGTTTTCAACATATCATAATATATTAATTAAATTTTTAAATATTTATTATAAACAAATTTTTATTAAATGTCTATTACTCAATACCAATTAAAAAGTTAATAATTAATAATAATGTTTAATTATTTTTAAACAATTTTTGTCTAAATATATTATATGATAATTTTAAATACATATTTATTATTATATAAATCATCTTTATGAAAACATATTTTATATATATCAACATAAATATATTCATCTTTTAAAATATTATTTTTTATAATATATTTTTTTAAAGGGCAATTTTATCTGCACTGATAAATCTTATTTCATTAGTGGTGAAACAATAACTGATACATATATCCTTTATCAGTGCTAAGAAAAGTGAAGATAAAGGGTTTATTCTATTAGTGTTTTTATTAGGATTGATAAATGGGTATTTATCGGTGCTTTTATCTAGTGATTATAAAAACATACCCTTCAGTAACACTTTTTTTAGCATCGATAATGGATATCATTTAATAAGTGTCATTTTTTAGTAGTGAACAACTCATCAACACCTGCACGTCTGTGTCAGACCCAACCACCAACCTCGCCCCTTTAATGCCTTATCACCTTATAAAAGAAAAAATATAATGAAATATGGATGTTTTTTATGTTGAAACAATATGCAACTAGTCTGGTAGTTCCATCTAGTTAAGTGTATTTTAATTTTCTATATATATAAATATATATTCATTAACATATATGTTTATATGTTTGTGTAAATATAAAAATATATGATTTTATATACATATATATATATATATATATAATTTATTTATCTACTAAAATGTGTATATTTATATATTCAATAAAAATTATTTACATTGAAAATATTTAATAAATAGTAATTGTTATATTATATATATATTTATTTATTTATTTGTATACTTGTGTGTATGTATGTATTTATTCACTTATTTTTATTTTTATTTTAATATATATGTGTGTGTGTTTGTATTTATTTATATTTTTATATACATGTATATATGACTATGTGTTTATGTTTAGCTATGTGTGTGCCCCCAAGGACGCAGGCTAGTGGCTGTGTATCTACGAGGTCTTAGGGAGATCTTAGGGTTTAGTCTTCAGGAGTATGTTATAGGTCTCGGAAGATTTTTGTTGTAATATTCAACTACTCTTCCTCAATCATTTTAAATTATTTATTTGGGTGTGTATATATATTCACATAATGTTTTATATTTATATGAATTTTAATATTTTTTATATATTTATATCTATTTATATATTGAGTTTTATTATTATTTATCTATCTATTTATCTTTATTTGTATACTAATTCTTATTTATATTTTATTAATCCCACTTGAGTTAATCCTAGTGGTTGTATCTCTCCATGTCTTAGGGAGATATCAATATTGAGTCTCCCTAAGTACTTTATAGGTATAGTAGATTTTATTTGTTTCTTTGTAATTCTCCCCCCCCCCCCCGAGCCATTTGTAAATATATAGTATTAATATTATTTATTATATACTAATTACTACATTATATGTATTTATATAACTATATTTATGTAAAACTATTTTTATTTATTTATATATCAATTTATTCATTTTGTTAATATATATATATATATAAACAATTATTTATATTTGTTAATTTTCTTATATACACTTAATTATTTGTATATTTTTTGGACATAAAATGATTTTAATTATTGATATATATATAATTATATATATTTACTCATTTATATATTTATATTAATGTGTTTATATATTTATATTTAAATATGTATATGTGTATTTATTATAAACTTTAAAAAAATAAATTTTAATGGGGATTTAATCCACCACAAATAAATTTCTACTAATTGCAATATGTGGATAATATATTAGGAACTGTCAATAAAATTGGTTCATCCCATGTGATTCTATCATTAGCAGGAATATTATATAGATCTATAATGGAAGGCCAAATTTCAAAACTCATACTCTCTAAATGCATTTTCATTTTGATTTTCCAATGATCATAGTTGGTTCCATTAAATAATGGTGGTCGATTGGTTGCAGCACCTTCCAATCTATTATCCATAATAACAGAATAGGTTTAAAGAGCTAGAAGTTTTGAATTACCAGAAATTTATAGATCATTAAAGTACAACTACAATCACAGTTGAATAAGATTAAACAGAGTCCTAATAACTTCATTTGATACCAAATGTTGGTCGGGGTAGATTAATCAAGAGCATAGGGGTGAATTGTGTAACTATAAAAATTTCTGTAAAAAGTGTTCTTAAAAAATAATTCCATTAAAAGTTAAATATAGCCCAGTAAATCAAAGTAATATGGTTATAAAGGTTTGAATATTTAAATAACTTCTTACTAGATTAATTATTTCTCAGTAATAATAATAGTTATTAATATAACTTTTGAAGTTATTTTACTAAGACAAAGCATTTATAACTTCTTTCCAATATTAACTATCAGTGTGAATTTAGTGATTTATGAGTTATAAACTATAGCAGTAAAACATAGAAAACTAACTTAAGAAGCACAGCGGATATGAAACAAGTGGTTCAGTCTCAAGCTGAGACCTAATCCACTACACTTGGTGATCACCTGCCACCAAGCAGTTTATATAAATAAACTTGATTCACCCCTGGATCGAGGTAAAACAATAGTACACAGGACTGACCAGGTCACAAAAGGACCTCTTCTATAGTTCTTTGTGGGTACAAACGACCAGGCCACAGAGGGACCTCTTCCACACTTATCTGTGGGTATATACAAGAGTAAAAGAATGTTTGAGTAAGGATATCTTGTATCCTTCAGTTTGATGTAGAAGATAGAGTGTGTTATTATACAGATACACACTCTTCTTCGAAGTTAATAAAATGATACACAACATAGTAGAAATATTGTGACAGGTTTAGAAGTTCTCTTAGTGTTGGTCGTTGTAGCTGTGGACTTCTGGGATAAAGCAGATGCTGAACTCGAGTCCTCTTCTGGAAAACAGAGTGTCTCAAGATAGCAATATTGGCATATATTCTTCGTAATATTAAATAGTGTTAATATGTTATTGGGATTATAGTATGCTTCATGTAATCGGGTTGTTTGCAATAATCCATTCTTCAAAAATTGCTCTAAGTGTGTTCTTCAATGTCGTGCTCACGCCCACTTAGATTTCTTTCATGTGTTATCTTCTTTTTTTTGTTTCTGGGCCACACTATTCTTTAATCTTGGAGTGCATGTGTTGGAGCCTACAAGTTTCGTGTATTCTTCACCTCGTACCTCGTACTATATGATGATATGTCTACAAAGAGACATTAATTATGTTACTGTATTAAAGTTTTCAAATATGACAATTAGAGATTAAATCGAAATATGACCAAATATATTAGGAAATGGTGTAACAGTATGTCTTGGAAATGGTGTCTCCTTCACATGGTGTCTAGATTAGTCACAGTGTCCAAATGTCCCGGTGTCTCACGGTCAAGGTGTCTCACGGTCACGGTGTCTCGCGGTCGCGGTGTCTTGTTCACGGTGTCTAGATGTCACAGTGTATGGATGTCATGGTGTCTCCGACATTTCAAAATAACTATATTTAGACCTAAGTAATGATGATCAAAGAATGTATTAGACTTAATCATTTGTCAATGAAGGTATTATAACATTAAATCAAGGATAGTATAAAGTAATGGAACTAAATGTAGAGTAATTAAGATCTTGAATGGATCTTCTTAAAGCATGAGAATACTTTAAACAATAATACACATGACTTGATATAATTTACAGGATTTAACCAGGTTTAATATGATTTGTGATCATTAAAACATGATTAGTGCATGAGGATCTCAACAATATCCCCCTTTTTGATGATCACAAATCATGTAGATTTAAAGTGTATATTTGATTCAACTATAGATAAAGAGATAAATTTCTAACATATAGATATTTCTCCCCCTTTTGGTATTGTTAAAAAGATGGAATAAGGGAAGTCCTGAAAAGTGCACATTTAATTAAAGAATATAAGATCTAGTACAAACAGAAGAGGAGAAAAACAAAACCAATATCATTCCTAACAAAAAGGAGTAAACATTGTCCCTCTTCACTGACTAGTCTTCTGTTTGCCTTTATCAGCAGTAGCAGAAGAGGAATCCATAGGAGCTGAAGTGGAGGTAGAATAAGGGAGTGAGCTGGTTTATAGAGAAGGTAAAGGAAGGCCTTCACAAATAGATGGATCCAGAGAAGGAGTAGTAGAAGATCGAGGTAGGTGTTGATCAAGGATCACAGGCCTGATCTGACTTAGGGCTTGGCTGACAGACATAGTAGTGGAGCCTAGGGCTTAAGTGAAAGTAGGAAAATTGGGCCTTAGTGGTGCAGTCACATGAGCAACAATGGTTGTACTCTCTACATGAAGGTAAGTCCCCAGAAGCTTAATAAAATCCGCAATGAGATCTTTATCATACTTCATGGCTTTCTCAAAAACATTATTGTTCTCTATAAACTTGTCTAGCAATCGAGTAAACTCGGTGAGCTTTTGGACTTGAATCTTGAAAGCCTTAGTAACAGGAGTAATCCTTATATTTTCCACAAGATACGTGAAATGATTTGTCATATTAGTCTTTGAGAAGATTCAGTTAAAGTAAAAGTCCACTTTCTTGACAATTTCTTGCTGATCATCATTAGAAATTTTAGAATGGATTTAGACCAGGTCAAGAACTCGGCCACTGTTCTTGATAACTTCATGTAGAGAATCTTTATTGATGCCACTAAGCACATTATGAATCTCTTCTTTGACCATTGATCTATGAAGGTCACTGTCTAAAGAGGGTTGAGAGGATTGACCAGATGCTTTAGAAGCATTGACCGCAGTGGTGAGAGATTTTAGTTGATTCAATACTTTTTGAAGACATCTCGTAAACTCATCATTGAGTTTTTTTAGATTAACCATAAGCTATTACATTTCTTTCACAATCTGTTTGTTCCTTTTAGTAACCTTTTTTGGCTATGTAAGCCTAGTGTGGAGGAATCTCATAGACAACATTCTCTGGGGTTTGAGGAACAATGGGTTACACATGATAAGAAATAAGCTTTGATCTCAAATGCATCTCTTTCCACATGTCTTCAATCATACCTCTCAGGTTATTCACTTCAAAACTAAGCAGCTTGTTCTCAACTCTTACTTTATGAATCTCATGAAGCATTTTAGTTTTAATCATCCAAATAACATTCTCCAACAATAATGAGGAATCTTTCTCACTTAGATGTGTCACAAGAGTGAGTTGGGAATTCAGAACGTTTTCAACACCATAAAAAAGGGTAGCTCCAAATTCATTTAGATCATCCTTACTCACAAAATATGATTGTACTGATGAAGGTTCAGAAATAGGGATTGATACGGTTTCAGGTTCCTTTTCATTAGCGATATTAGAGATCGATTTCAACTAGAACAAAGAGGAATGGTCAAGTCCTTTTGCTAAGATTTTCTACGAGTCATCCACATCATAGAAACTAGAGAACTTATATCGAGTGTCTACAGGACTTGGAACTACAAAGTTTGATTCTTTAGAAGATTCCAAATTTGGGGGTTTCTCTCCCTCAAAAGTTGCATCCTTCTAAGGATAGAGAAGTTTAGGATCTTGATCCATTTCCACAAATTCATCTCATAGTTCTTATCTTATTTCGTTCCTATCTAGATGAAAATATATCTTCATCCTTCCCTCAGTTGAAGGAATGAATTTTGGAATGGATTGTTCCACTGGGTGTTCCTCAAGTTCAACTCCTTGCATAGCATGTAATTCTTCCTCCGTAAGTTCTTCTACATCATTCTTCCTGGTTTCTTGGATAGCAGATGTCGCTTCATCCCCGTGTTGATCTTCCAGATTAACAACTTCTGTAGGTGCGGGGTCTATTTCTCACTTACCAAAAGAGGGATAGATGTAATGTCTTCCTTAACAGAAACATTTTCCCTGGGGGGGCACAGCAGCCTCTTCTTCCTCTTCAAAAGAATATAGAACAACCTCATATGGTTCCAAACTAGGATCAGAAATATCACTTGGTCTTGAAGGATGTTCCATATGATTGAATTTGTCATAAAGTATGTCATTGTATTCTACCCATGCCTTTTTCCAAGGGTTCCAATTTATCTTCATCATCTTGATAGTGCCTTTTGAAAGGAAGTACTCACAATACTTTATAATTTATTAATTAGGTACAACCATAACTTTGGTAAAAATAATGGCTGAGATAAGTCGAGAGAAAAATGGGGAGGTTGACTTGGATGTGGGTTTGACCAGTTCACACATGTGGTGAATGATATACTTGAAAAGGTTGATCTTATGCCCATTTTTCATAAGGTGGATCAAAAACACATCCTGATATTTCAAAATAGGAAAATCACCTTTTCTTGGGCTAACCAGATTCTGAATAAACAGGAACAAAAGCCATGATTCTCCATCTAGTTTAGTAGAAATGGATCTCCTCTTGGTTCCATTTCAAGTTAAGGCTTTCAAAGAATCCTTCAGATCAAAGAATTCAGTTGAAGGTGGAGGTCCTCTCTAATAATCCTCACAGATCCCTTCATGGGGTATCCTAAGGCATGCAGCCCACAACCTCAAAAAGAATGATCATTTCTGTCCATTGATCCAGCTTCTCACAACATATCCATCTTCAGACACAAAGGAGAACTGAACATATTGTTAAAATTGAGCCACTAACTTAGGATAGATAGTTATATCTTCCTTTGAAAACCATTCTAGCCCGCCTTGCTCTCTTAAAAATTTTAGATCCAGAGACTTACTTGAAAAAATCCATTTGGGGAAAACCTCTTTCTCAGTTATGACAACTTGGTTTACCAGTTTTGGGTTTATAGGTCCTCCGTGTGCATGCTTAGGTGTAATATTCCTCTTCTTTGTGCTATGGTTCTCGGGAGTTGACGATGAAGGGAGGTTCATCCTGGGCATCTACCAAAGGTTTGATAGAGAAAAAATGGTTGAATGGTTAAAGAATGATTCAAAATGAGTTAATAGAAGAAAGCTTCCTTGAAGGACAAATGATACTTTTTTTATTTTATCATTTAGGAATACCAAAAGTTCCAAAAGTACAAGTGAGGGAAAACAAAAAAATTGAAAAGGATAATTATTGCGAAACGGTTTTTTAATTTAAAAATAAATATCATAAGGAAAATTTATTGTGAGATCATATCGAGTCTTTACAGTGAGATAGAGAATGAATTTTATGGTGAGACAGTAACATGTTGAGACAGTAACTGAGTGTTTAGGTGAGACGATAACACGTTGAGACAGTAACTGAGTGTTATGGTGAGACAGTAACACGTTGAGACAGAAACTGATCCTTACAGTGATACAGATAGTGAATTTTACGATGAGATAGTAATTGTCAGACAGTAGTCAAGAATCACTAACTGTGAGACCGTAATCATGAAACTGTAAGATACAAAACAGTGTGACATTTACATAATATATATCACGCCTAATTCATGTATGATGTAGTCTATTCAATCAGAATTTAATGGTTTGGTGAATATATCAACAATCTGATATTCATTACCTATGAATTCTATATTGATGTCTCTTTTTAATAATGATCTATAAAAAAGTGATGTCTTACATCAATATGATTTTTCCAAGAATGTGAAATAGGATTTTTCGTGATTTTAATAGCATTTGTGGTGTCACAGTTTATAGGTACATTCTATCATTGATATCCATAATCCAATAATGTGTGTTTCATCCACAAGATTTGTGTGCAACAACTGCTAGCAGCTATGTATTCATCTTCTGAAGTAGATAATGCAACAGACTTTTGTTTCTTTCTACACCATGATACTAGTGACTTGCCTAAAAAGTGACATGTTCTAGAGGTTCTTTTTTAATCTAACTTACAGCCACCGAAGTCAGCATCAGAATAACTAACTAATTCAAATGATTTTACTCTAGGATATAACAATCCTTGATTGGGTGTTTGCTTGAGGTATTGAAAAATTCTCTTTACAACATTTAAATGATATTCCTTAGGATTTGATTGAAAACTAGCACACATTCTCACACTAAACATAATGTTAGGTCAACTAGCAGTCATGTAGAGTAAACTTCCAACCATTCTTCTGTATGTGGTCTGATCAACAGATTTTCCATCTTCATAAAGATCCAACTTACAAGTGGTACTCATGGGAGTGTTAATACTTTTATTTCTATATAATACAAAATGTTTTAGAAGATCTCTAGTATATTTACATTGAGTTAAAATAATACCATCATTATTTTGAAATATTTGAAATCCAAGAAAGAATTTTAGTTTACCCATTAAACTCATTTCAAATATATTTTGCATCATTTTTGGAAAATCGACACATAAAGAACCTTTTAAAGATCCAAAAATAATGTCATCTATATAGATTTTAACAACTAAAAATCATTATAAATTCGTTTTATAAAAAGGTTAGGATCAGCTAATCCTTTCGTAAAACCTTCAGAAATAAGAAAAGTACTCAGTCTATCATACCATGCTCTTGGAGCTTGTTTTAAACCATATAATGCTTTGTATAATTTAAAAAATTGATTTGGAAAATGAGGGTTTGTAAATCCAAGGGTTGTTCAACAATAACATCCTTAGATATATACCCATTTAATAATGCACTTTTAAAATCCATTTGATATAGTTTGAAATTCAGATGTGCAGCATAGGAAAGCAGGATTCTGATGGCTTCAAGTCTAGATAATGGTGAAAAAATCTCCTCAAAGTCAATTCCTTCTTCTTGACTATAGCCTTGTTCAACTAATATAGCCGTGTTTCTAACTATGTTTCCAGCTTCATCTACCTTATTTCTAAACACCAATTTTGAGCCTATAGTGAATATGTCCTTAGGTCTTTCAAAAAGTTTCCAAACTTTTTCCTTTCAAACTGATTAAGTTCTTCTTTCAAATCCATCACCTAAAATTAATCATTGATAGAATCATTAATGTTTTTAGGTTCAAGTTGTGACAAGAAGACTTGATGTTCGACCTAATTTCTAAGAGAATCTCTAGTTTGTGTTCCTTTATCTGGGTCTCCTACAACGGCATCTAAAGGATGGTTCTTAAGAGTTCTAACAATTCTAGAAAAGGATGGACTAGTGATTTTAGGTTCATCAGCAGGTTCAGGTTCTAAGGAATTTTCAGAACTGGATGTTTTGACAGATTCTTTCACAGACTGATTTGAGGATCTTGGATTAATGTTTAGATTTCATACATCATCCTCCAGGTTTTCCTGATAGGTTTTATGCTCATATGGATCTGTTTCATCAAATTTGATATGGACGGATTCTTCCACACATTTAGTTATTTTATTGAACTCTCTATAGTATTTACTAGACATGGAATATCTTCAAACGATACCTTCATCACTCTTGGATGCAAATTTGTCCAGATTGTCCTTAGTATTAAGAATATAGACTTTACAGCCAAAACCTTTGAAGTATTTAACTATGTGTTTTCTATTTTTCGCAACTCATGAGGATTCCTCTTAATTATGGTTCTAATTAAAACTCTATTCATTATGTAGCATGTTGTATTGGTATCTTCAGCCCAAAAATAAATAGGTATGTCATATTCACTAAGCATTGTTCTAGCTATCTTTTGCAGGGTTCTATTTCTTCTTTCAAAAACTCCATTTTGTTGAGGTGTTCTAGGGGTAGAGAAATTGTGACTAAAACCATTTTGTGAGAAAAAGGATTCAAACTCTTGATTTTCAAATTCATGGCCATGATCACTTCTTAAGGATTTAATTATAAGTCCACTAATATTTTCTACAGACTTGGCATATTTAGTAAAATAAGAGCAGGCTTCAGTTTTTTGATCCATAAAGAAGGTCCAAGTATATCTAGAAAAGTCATCTACAAGAACATAAACATAGTGCTTCCCATTTAAGCTAGAAACTCTAGATAGTCCAAAAATATCCATGTGAACTAGTTCGAGAGGTTGAGAAGTAGACACTTCTTTCTTTGGTTTGAAGGAAACTTTATGTTGTTTTCCCTTCTGACAGGGATTACACACTTTGTCATTTGGAAACTCAAGTTTGGGTAAGTCTTTAACTATGATTTTTCTAGTTATCTTTATAATAGAGTGAACATTATAGTGTCATAGTCTCTTATGCTAGATCCAAGACTCTTTATGAAATACACTTAAACATGAATCTTTTTGGGAAGCTAAGGAATCTATGTTAACAAATTAAACATTTTGATTTCTTAAAGCAGATAACACTAATCCATATTTATAATTAAAGAAATTACAACCATAATTTTCAAATCAAACATGAAATCCATCATCACTTAATTGTGAGATACTATGAAAATTATATTTTTATCCGTCAACAAACAGTACTTTAGAAATTAAAACTGAGTAAGAGTTACCAATTTGGCTGAGGCCAATTATCTTTCCTTTGGAATTATCACCATATGTGACATGTCCTCCATCAATTTTTATTAGATTCTTGATGCATGAGTAGTCTCCTGTCATGTTCCTTGAACATCCACTATCAAAGTACTATACACTTTTACAGGAACTCATTAAGAATATTTCTTATAAAAAGTTAAGCAAAAACAGATTTCGGTACCCAAACTTGTGTGGGTCTAGTAATATTAGTAATAAGTGCTTTGGGAACCCATATTTTTCTCATAAATTTTCTATAGGCATTGAATAAAGTATTTGAAAAATAAACTCTATTCAGTCCAGAAAAATTTGAAATAGTAGAATATGTATCATTAATTGATTTTTGTCCAGAACTGGGAGTAAAACTATATGTCCTAGATCTTGAAACAAATTTTTTTCTACCAAGATTTCTTTTTCTAGGTTGATAACCAAGGACACTGTTGTCTTTATGGGCAATTTGTTTTCCTAGATTTTGAGTTAGGGTATTCTTCCCATTGGAAAAATTTTTAAGGTCATTATTTAATTGCTCATTAGGCATTTTTAATTTGTTTTTTTCTTTGAGTAGTTGATACTTTTTCTCTTTTTCAGTTGTGAGTTCATATTTAACAGTCACATTGAGAACATGTTGTTTATTCAATGATTTATATTAGTCTTTTAGTTCATTGCATGTTTATTCAATCATGTTACAGTATTTAAGCATTTCTTCATTAGTCATGATTCTAGAGTCACTATCATCTCCAAAATAGTATGAATTAAGTACAAGAGATTCTAGTGTTACCTCAGATGTGTTTTTCATAAAACACATATTGGAATTATTTTCCTGTTCATCATGTGATGTTTCTGAGTCGCTTGAACTGTCCACAGAAGCACTCTAGGTTGCTTTCATAGCCTTTTATACTTCTTGTCCTTATCCTCATATCTCTTTCTGAACATGATCTTTGGATAGTCTTCCTTGATATGTCCTTTTTGCTTACATTCATATCAAAAAAATCATCAGCCTTGTAACTACTTTTCTAGTCCTTCTTCCAGTTTCCTTTTTGGTCATATTTTACGTTGACGTTAGGTTTTCTGAAAAAGTTCTTTTTCATGTAAAATCTTTTAAATATTCTAGATAATTAAGCCATCTCCTCGTCACTGTCAGATGATGATTTTTCACTGGTGGAGCTTTCAATAGAAGCTTCCAGTTTCCCTTTGTCTTTGTGTTTCGAGGTGGTGGTCTTGAATGCAATAGATTTCCTCTTTGGTTCATCCTCCTCTTCCTTGTTGACTTTTAGTTCTTCTTCATACATCATTAGTTTCCCAATGAGTTATTTCACAGGTACCCTGCTGATGTCACATGATTCTCTAATAGATACAGAGTTTCCCGTCCATCTTTCGGGTATACATCTAAGAATTCTCATGATTTTTTCTTTGGCAGTGACATCTCTTCCAAGCGAGATCATTGTGTTGACAATATCATTGATCCTAAGATACATGTGAGAAATAGGCTCATCATGTTTCATTTTAAAATTATCATATTTGATAGTATAAGTATTAAGTCTCATTTCTTTTACACTAAATGTTCCTTCATGTGAGACAGACGGGGTATCCCAAATTTCATGGGCATTTTTACAAGAATAAATTCTATTAAATTATTCATCTCGTAAGGAGAAATATAAAGCATTCATAGAAATACAATTGTTATTGTAGTCAGTTTTGGTAGTTTCATCCCATGTGATTCTATCAGTAGAATAAATCTTATGTTCATTTATAATGGAAGGAAAAAATTCCAAACTCATACTCTCTAAATGCATTTTCATTTTTATTTTCCATTGAGATAGTTGGTTCCATTAAAGAATGGTGGTATATTGGTTACATCACCTTCCAATATATTATCCATAACAACAGAATAGGTTTAAAGAGATAGAAATTTAGAATTAACAAAAATTTACAGATCTTTAAATTACAACTACAATCACAGTTGAATAAGACTAAACAGAGTCATAATAAATGCATTTGATACCAAATGTTGGTCGGAGTAGATTACTAAAGAGGAGAGGGGTGAATTGAGTAACTATAAAAATTTCTGTAAAAGGTGTTCTTAAAAATAATTTCACTTAAAGTTAAATATATCCCAGTTAATCAAAGTAATATGATTATAAATGTTTGACTATTTAAATAACTTCTTAGAAGATTGATTATTTCTTGGTAATAATAATAGTTATTAATATTACTTTTGAAGCTATTTTATTAAGACAGAGTAATTATAACTTATTTCAAAGATTAAATACCAAAGTGAATTTAGTGATTTATGAGTTATACAGTAGAGAAGTAAAATAGAGAAAACTAACTTAAGCAGCACCGAAGATATTTAACAAGTGGTTTAGTCTCAAGCCGAGACCTAATCCACTCCAATTAGTGATCACCTACCACCAAGTAGTTTATATAAATAAACTTGATCCACACCCTAGATCAGGGTTAAACAACAGTACACAAAACTGTCCAGGTCACACAAGGACCTATTCCATAGTTCTTCATGTGTAAAAATGACCAGGACACACATGGACCTCTTCCACACTTATCACTAGGTATACACAAGAGTAAAATAATGCTTGAGTAAGGATATCTAGTATCCTTCAGTTTGATGTAGGAGATATAGTGTGTTATTATATAGATACACACTCTGCTCTAAATTTAATAAAATGATACACAATAGAGAAAAAATATTGAGATAGGTTTAGAAGTGCTCTAGGTGTTTGTCTTTACAGCTCTAGACTTCTGGAATGAAGTAGATGCAGAACTTGAGTACTAATCAGGAAAACAGAGTGTCGCTAGATGGAAAGATTGGCGTGTGTTCTTCGTGATGTCAGACAGTGCGAAGATGTTCTTGGGATTCCATAATGATTCATGTAATCGAGTTGTATGCAAAAATACTTTCTTCAAAAATTGCTCTAAGTGTGTTCTTCATTGTCGTGCTCATGCCCACTTGGTTTTCTTTCAAGCTTTATCTTTTCTTTTTGTTTTAGGGATGAACTACTCTTTTATCTAGGATTTCATGTGTTAGAGATGATATGTTTCATGTATTCTGCACCTCATACCTCGTATTGTCCAATTATATGTCTATAATGAAACATTAATTATGATGGTGCATTAAAATCTTCAAATCTGGCCGTTAGAGATTAAATTGAAATACGAAAAAATATATTAGGAAACGGTGTTACATTATGTCAGGTAAATTTTGTCTCCTTTACATGGTGTCTGGATTGGTCATGGTGTCTGAATTTCATGGTGTCTCATGGTCACGGTGTCTTGTTCGCGGTGTCTTGTTCACGCTGTCTGGATGTCACGGTGTCTAGGTGTCACGGTGTCTCCGAATTTTCAAAATAAATATATCCAGACATAAGAAATTATGATCATAAAATGGATTAGACTTAATCATTTGTCAAGGAAGTTATTATAATAGTAAATCAATGATATTATAAATTAATGGAACCGAATGTAGAGCAATTAAGATCTTAAATGGCTCTTCGTAAATCATGAGAATACTTCAAAAAAATAATACACATGATTTGATAGAATTTACAGGATTTAACCAGGTTGAATAGGATTTTTTATCATTAAAACATGATTAGTACATGAGGAGATAACAATTATTTATAAAAAATAAATTATCAATGATTTTTAAAAATAATCAATAAAATTAATAAAATTGAGTTTTTAATTTTCCTTTTTAAAACCATTAGTAAATGGTAAAAATGTTCTAATTCTCCTTGTATTGGAGATTACTAATTCTAAATTTCATTAGAAAAGGAAATAATTTTTATGATATGGAGACACCTAGTAGTCATACATCAATTGTGTTATACTAGAATTATTTTTCTAAACCATATACATAGGTTAATAATATTTTCATAACATCTTCACATTTTTACTAATGAAATTATATAACACATTGATATTTTAGTACATATTCTCTTTTAAATAAAACCAGTATGTACCACAGCTTGGGACACATGAAACATGTAACTAAAGTGAATAATTATTTTTTATAATACTAAGGGAAATAAATTAAAATATTGTTAAATGGAACATAATTGACAAAAAAATTAATTTTAAAAAATTAAAAGTTTTTTATTAACAATAGGAAAATATAATTAATTATAGGGAAATAGTATTAATGAATTACATATTTTTTTATAAATATAAAATTATCAAATAAATTATATCAATAAAATATAATGAAAAAATCCTAGTAACTATTACTAAAAAACATTAATAACATCCAAAAATTTATTAAGGATTGATTAGGAATACCAATATAATAATCCATGGCCCAATTGAAATTTTTAGTCTACAAACACTATTTTTATTTTAATATGTTTTATTTAAATCTAAATTTCTATTATTTGGAGCTATCAATTTATTGAAAATTATTTTTTAGTTATGGTAAAAAATTAAAAACTATTCATTCGTTGATTAAAAAAATTACAAATGAAGATAAAATCATTTGAAGTTAAAAGGATATATTTTCCATAAAACTATTTTTCTATGTGAAACGTATTATTATATAAATAAATTAACTTATTCACTATTGATGAATTATTTTAATGAAATATATTAATAATATATTTAGTAAATTAAATTAACATTCATTTAATGGTTTTTACTAGGAATTGAAAGAAAATAAATTCATTTTTATACTTAAAGATTTTTTTTTTTTTTGAAAATGGTTTTCCTGAATTATGTGTGCTATGATTATAATAAATTTTTACAAAAATTTAAAATTTAATCTTATAACATGGTTTTTATAATTTGAATCATCATATTAAAATTTTTTAATATTTTTTATTTCATTTCAATCCATAAATAATAGTTACCATGTTAAAAGTTTATCATCACGGTAATGTTAAAAAGGGTTGGGGAGTTAAACTAAATAATAAGTCCACAAATATCAAAATTAAATTTAATAATGTGATTGGATAAAAGAATGTTAAGCCCATATAAAATTATATTTTAAATTTTTTTATTATGTGAAAAATTCCCTTGAAAATATATTTCTCTTATTTTAATGTTCAGTGCATTTAAAAAGGTTTCACTCCTCTAACTTATAAAAAATTCTCCACCCCCCGCCCCCACTTATCTACACTCCATGAGAACCCTAGCTCAAAAAATTCCATAAAATATCACTACTAATCATTATTTTTCATCTCCTATATGTTTTTTCTCCCAAAAAGGAAAATTTAGGAATACTTCAAGAGAGATCTAATGGAGAATATCCAAGAAGGAAGTAACTGTTTCAACTGAGTTCTTATAGGTTTCCTTCTTCTTAAACCTCCAATTATTTTATCACCTTCCTAAAATAATGGAATCATAATTTTTAGAATATTTAAATTTTATTATAATAATTTAACTATCAACATCTATAACCCTTCTATCCAATTGGAAATTGAAAATGTCACTCGCGTTACATGAAGATTGACGCCTCCATGAATGATATTTTTTATTTATCATCATTGCCTCCCATAGATAGTTGAAAATATGGAATTAATGAATAAATGTAATATTTATAAAAATTTTATGATTCTATAAGTAAAATATCATTATATTCCATGTTCCCCTCCCATATATTATAAAATGAGAATGTCAAGTGTGTAACGTGTGGAATACCACCTCCATGAATGGAATGTCTCATTTTTCATCATTGACTTACATGAATGATTATAAAAATGGAATTAATAATTAAATATAATATTTATAACCAGATTAAGGTTCTGTAAATATAATTCTACCATTCTATTAAGAATATTTACAATAAATTGTCAATGTAATATTTAAACACCTAAAATGAGTTTGTTGAGATATGTTTCTTAATTCGAATGTATTTTTTAAAACCTATTTAACTATAAATTTTTTTATTTTAAAAATATAAGAAATATATATCTAAAATATTAATATGATTAACTGATAACCAAGGTTCAAGGATCAGAGCCTCTGAATCAGAACATAGTGGAAAATGGATTAGTTAATAAAAAAATATTTATTTTAACAAGGAATGAGTAAATAGATAAAAAAAGTTATAAATTAATTATATATAGATATATAGATATAAATATAGATATTTTATATATTAATGATAAATATAAATTTATTATATAGGTGGTTGGAATGCATCTGACCAAGAGGGGATCCAATGTAAGTGTTTCACGTCTCAAATTTTGTTCTTTGAGACATATTTAATAATATGCATCGAATTTATTTTATATGATGTATATAATATCTATTAGGAATATTATATCATGATATGATCATTAACCGTGAAAATTAATGTTCCAATTCAAGTTATCATTGTCAATAGGTTTCGATTCAACTGTTATTAAATCTGTAAGGATTGATTTCCTTAGTTAAAATTTCTTGAGAAATGGTTCATATTGTGCGCCATGATTTATTTTATATGGATTATTTTATTCCCTGTTAATATGTTTTCTAATAAATACATCTCATTTATATAACCATATAATGTTCAAAAATTTTATGTATTTTGATTCTAATATTACCAAAATCTATAAGTGTTTGTCTTACTATATAACTTTTTATTGGGAATGTTTCTATTTAAATTTTATGTGATGGATTTTATGTTCATAGCTCATAAGATCCATCTGTTTTCTTATCATAATGGTTATTTATATTTTTTTCAAATATTATATCCATTTTCTATCTCTTCATAGTCAAATCATATGAAATAATTTTTATAGGAAATGTTGGCCTTATTTATCCCTTTTTAGTTAGGATTCTTTATCATCCATATCCATATTATTTATTTTTCTTAAAGGATATTCTTTCATATACATAAATGGTTTATAATGTTCAGATTTTAATTTCTATTAAAAAAATTAGAGTAAATCTTTTTAAAGTTTTCAATATGAGACATTTTTGACTTTCTATACAAAAATGATAAAAGAATCTCTTCTTATTGTTTTTCACATGAACAAATTTGTTCACCACCATGTAAAGTACTCTTGATTTTTCTTCCTAAAAATATTTATCTAGTTTTATAAAGTAATGTATATTTAAAATATTCTATAATTATTTTAAAAGAAAATTATTTTGTATAATGAAATATATCCACAATATGTTATATCAATAAATATGATTATTGATTATTAAGATAGGTCTATTATGTATTGTATAGTTTAATCATTCATTTTCATATAATGAATGCATTTGAAATACTTAGTAACTATGGGGGGACAAAAAATACATCCTATTGATCCATTTTATAGTTATCTTGAGATAAGTGAGAATGGGTTTTCTTGTGTATATGTCCCCTTTAAATTATAATATCCATTATGAGGCCTTATGGTTAAGGATTTGATTATTGATAATGTTTTTTTGAGGCTATTATGATATGGAACATTTTATTGATCATGTTTTTATCCAAGTCCTTAATGATAAAAAGTCCAATAATTTTCATTTCATCACTATAAAAATATTTCATGATGTCCATGTGATTATTTATATTGTTATATTATCCATGTATATATTTCATGCTCAAGTTATTGATTATATGGAACATTTTTTTATTATTTAATTTTCTATATTACTCATGATTTGTTTCTCTATGATATCCTCCATTTTATGTTACCCTTACTGAGCATTTGAGCTCACCCTTTTTATTTTTTTATTTCCCCATATTATGAAGAAGAGTAATATATATTATATATCTAAAAGATTATCATGTATGGATAATTTTTTTTTAGGGATTTTGAAGACTTATTATGAAAAACATATGGGTATAGTAATAAAAAAATTATTTGGTGGGGAAGTTATGAGTTTTTTATGCAATTTGTTTTCATAGTTCTCTAAGGATCAAAACCTAAAAAATGTATAAGGTGTATAAATGACCAAATAATTATGTTTTCATGATAAAATTTTGGATTTTTAAAATTGAGTCTCATTAGTTTGTATTAATCTAATATGTAAATAGTATGTTTTTACCACTATATACAGGAGTATGGTTATGGTTGTATCAGTTTGTATTAGATAATGGTTTAAATAACTTTAGATGTTAAGATGTAATCAATTTAAGAAAATTCAATAGTTATAAATATCATAAGAGGAATGTAAGTTTAACTTTGATCATATTTTTAGAATATAATGTACCATTCGGGGATTTATGTGACTAGATTTTAAAGGGGTTAAAGATATTTTGGGATAAATTTATGGGAATACAAGATTAAGGAAAATATAACCTTTTTTTAGGAAATAATTTAGTATGAAGGTAATTTAGGAAGAATTTTTTCAAATATTTTGGAGAAAAGTTGAACATATAAATAACCATTTGGGTTGGTATGTGATTTTATGTTGAGGTAAATATGGTTAATTGATAGTTTTTTAATTGATTTTGGAAATAAAATTTGAGCTATATAGATAAATTTATAGACTTAAAAAAATTTAATTTTAAGTAAATAGACTTTTTTAGGAAAAATATTATTATCTTTTTGGTTGTATATATGATTAAGGTGTATATTTAATGGAATGATATTTTGTGATTGATTAATGTGGTTTATGTAAAATGGTTAAGTTTAATTTTGAGAACAGATGTTTCCATTGTTTTTGGGTTTAAGATATTGTAAGGATGTTTTGTAATGATTATTGATGTTTATCAATTTTCAAGATAAATGTTATTTTTTCATATGAAATTGTGATCAAAACTTTCTAATTTTTGGGTTCTAGGTATGATCAATAATATGTTGAAGATTTTTTAGAGTGATTGATATTTGGGTGTTATTATTAATGTTTTGGGGTTTAATTTATTACTTATTCACTTGATGTTTTATTCATATTAAGTATTATCTAGAATTTTAATAACCATTTTTCTTTTAGTAAATGGATAGGGAGATGATGAATAACTTGTCATTATTTTCTAGATATTATGATCCATTAATAGTTTATTTTCATGATTCAGGTCATAAAAAATTCATCATATTTATTTATCATTTATTATATGGGATTAAGTATAGAAGGAAAACTAATTGAAACACAGCCAAAGAATAATATTACCTATTTGGGATAGAATAAAATAAGGTAAGTATATTTTCTTAGATTCTCTATCTCGATGGTAAAAGAATTACTCAAACTCAAGTAAGGGGAAATTAAATTTATCAATTATTATGTTAAAAATATCTCTCAGTTATCAAGGTTTTATTTTGGAAATTCATTTACGATTATGAAGATTATAATGGTATATAGATGGTTTCAGAAATATTTACATAAGAAATATTACATTTTCTAATAAAATCTTGGAAATTAAATATTAATAAAAAATCTACATTTGAGATTATTCCTATATAAATATGAATTAAATTTTGTAAGAATAAGTTAAAATTGTGAGGAAAAAATTTAACTAGGAGGGTGAGATGTGACACCATAATATTTTATTATATACTATCCTATAAACAAAAAATGTATCTAGGATTGAATATGATACATGAAATACTAAACTAAAGTGAATAAATAATTATTACAATGAAATATAAAATTCATCATAAGATATTTAAATGAAAAATAATTTATAAAACGAATTATTTTGAAAAATTAAAATGGTATTATTAAACATAAGAAAATACCATTAATTCTCAATGAATAATTTTGATGAATTGTGTTACTTTTATAAATTTATTGTCATCTTGGAAATGATATCAATGAAATGTATTGATAAAATTATATTAATGATTAGTAAAATAGATTAATAACATCAATAAATTCATTAAGTATTTATAAGGATTACTAACATAATAATTTCTAACTAAATAGTAATGGTTTTTTTGCAAACATTATTTTTATTATTTTATGTTTTATTTAAAACCTAAATTTCTATTATTTTGAGAAAAAAAAATTATTGGAATTCTTTTAATTTTACTTTTAAAAAAATGAAAAATTAATCTTATTTTTATTGCTAATATTTTATAACTAATGATGAAATCCTTTTAAGTTCAAAAGATATATTTTTCATAAACAAAATTTTATGTGTGCAATATATTTTTTTCTTAATAAATTATAGTAATCCATATTGATGAATGTCTTTGAAGAAATTAATAGATAATATATTTAATAAAATAAATTATCATTTATATAATTATTGTTTCTAGGAAATTAATGAGAATAAATTTATTTTTGTTCTTAAATATTTGAGTTTTAAAATGGATTTTATGTGTTATGCTCGCTAATATTTATATTAGTTTTTATCGTCTTTAGAAATAAAATAATATAAAATGGAGTTCATATTTTTAATCAACATATTCATGTGTGTTGAAAACTTCCATTTTATTTTTTTCCCAAAAAAATAGATACTATAGTGAAAGTTCATCATCATAATAAAGGTTAAAAGGGTTAAAAGGGTTAAACTAAGGGATTAGGGCATAAAAATCAAAATTAATATCACTAATTTGATATTACGAATTTATAATTTATTCACCTAAACTTATCTTATAAATTTATTAAATTTTCTACCATGTTACCTTGAAAATAACTTCATTTAATTTTAATATTAATAGTTTTTAATAAGGTACCAATCATCTCACTTATAATAGGAGACCTTTACCCCACCCCACTTCTATATACTCTTTGAGAACCCTAGTGTGACCAGTCCCTAAAAAAATGCATCCCTATATTTTATTTTCAAGCCCTATAAGTTTAGGTATTCCCAAAATACCAATCTATGAAGGCTTAAAGTGATATCCTATGGAGAATATCAAAGGAGGTAAATATTTCAACTGAGTTATTTTCACTTAATTTCATTTTAATAAACTATCTAATATTATATAAAAATAATAAAATAAATAAATAAATATTATAATTATATGTAATTGCTATTATTTTTATAGAAAAATAATTTTATACATCCCTTTTATCTATTGGAAAATGAAAATATCACTCATGTTACGTACAGACTACCGCCTCCATTAATAACGTAATTCATTTTTCATCAATAACTCAAATGGATAGTTATAAAATGAATTTTAATGAATAAATATGATATTTATTCCATTATAATTATTTTGGAAATATAAATAAATATATACCCTTTCCTCCCCACCAATTATAAAATGAAAATGTCGCTCGTGTTACAGGTTGACTACCCCCTCCATGAATAAAATATTTCATTTTTCATCACCGCCTAATATGCATGATTATAAAAATGATTTGAATTTAAAATATTATATTCATAACAATATTATGTTTATGAAAATATTGTTCTTATATTCTATTAATAATATAAGGAATCTGTTGTCATTATAAAATTTGGTCACTTAATATGAGTGAGTTAAAACACTTTCCTTAATTTGAATCAATTTTAGAAAACCTATTGAACTAATACAAATTTTAACTAATTGGATAATAAATAAATTATATATTTAAAATATTTATATGATTAACTCATGACCAAGTTTCAAGTACCATAACCATCAGATAGGAACATGCATGGATAACTAAATAGTCAATAAAAAATGTTGATTTTAACAAGGAATTATGAGTAAGTGGGTAAAAAAAGTAATGAATGGATTATATATATATATATGAATTTTAAATATTTTAATAATTATTATAAATTTATTATATAGGATATTAGAATGCATTTGATCAAGCAGGAACCCATGTTAAGGGTTTCTCATCACTAATTTCCTTCTTTGAGACAAGTTTTTTAAAATTAAATAAATTTATTTTATATGTTGTATCCACCACCTATTTGAAATATTTTATCATGATCTATTATTTAATCATGTTAATAAAATTTTCATTTCAATTTATACTTTTCAATATGTTTTGATTCAACTGTTAAAAAATCTATAAGGTTTAATTGCCTCAAATTCAATTTATTGATACATGTTTCAAGTTATGCGCCATGATTTTTTTTTTATTTTATGGTGTATATACTAACCCATTAATATATTTTAAAATATTATTAAATTTAATTGACTATATTTATAGAATAATATCATTTTCTATCATTTTCTGGAATTTTATTTCTAATTTACCAAAGAAGCAAGGTTTTATTTTAGAATCTTGATTTTTATTTGGATTGTTTGGGTTTTAATTACCATTGGGGGAATTTTATGTTATTAATAACCTAAAATGAAAATATTTTTTCAAATCAATTTATTTATTATTTTTTGTGTACTTTTTATTTTTACATCTCTTTGTTACTCAAATCAGTCAAAATAATGTTCATCAAAAGTCGACCTTATTTCTCTATTTTTGATCAGGAATATTTCTCTTCCATATATATTTTATTTATTTTAGTCCAAGAATTTTATTTATTATACTTATATTATTTTTAAAGGAATAATTTGACTTTCTATTTGAAATTATTTAAAAAATATTTTTATTGTTCTCCATATGAGTCGTTTATGGATTTCATTAAAAATTTGGGAAAGGAATCTTTTATTAATGTCTTCTCCATGAATATATTTTAAGAAAGTCATAAGCATTCTTCATGATTTATCTTCCTTTACAAGTTTTTTTTCCAATGCAATATCTATTCCCAATATTCTATGAGGTGTTAAAAATAAAATTAAATTATTTACTTTAATGTTAAAAAAAAGGTATTTCATTCCACCTATGTTTATTTTTTTTACTTCCACTCTAAATTTTAATGTTTTGGCATTGTTTCTTTTGAAGACACCTTTATTATAAATTATATTATAAAAAAATTAAAAATATTTATTAAATTATATAAAAAGATATTTGTAAGTGATTCCTAACATTTTTTTTAATAAAGATACAATGCTTTAAGGAGAATTTGTTTTAAAATATTCGCATCCATTTTCCTCTATAAATTTACCTTTACAAAAAGGCATTCATTTTTATGAATTGATAGTCTCCTTTCATAAAATACTAATATTTTTTGAATACCATAAATGGTGTCTGTGAATTGTTTTCATTTCAATCACTTCCTTGTCATTATGTTACTTTTCACTCTCTATTTCCCCTTTGATAACATTTTTCTCTTTTATATCCATGTTTTTTATTATCTTGGATGTATTGTAAATTATTTTCTATTATTTAATTATTTTTATACTCCATCTATAATATTCAAAAACCCAAATAGACATAAATTAGATTGGAGGGTTTTCATCAAGAATGATAGTTCATTTATTGACAAGGAAAATAATGAAAATCTATATACTTGTTAATTCTATCTAAATGAAAATTAAATACTAAAGTAATATTCCTTTTGTACATGGAATAATTGTAATTTATTTACGTTAATATGGATGATTATTCATTATTAAGAAAAAATATATTATGTATTATATAGTTTATTCATTCCTTTTCATATGATGGATGAATTTGATATGTTTAATGATGAATGGGGCATATAATTATATATCTCATTGATGCATTGGTTTGGTCTCAAGAGATAAAATATAATAGTTTTTTATGGGTGTATACCTACCCATATAATTATAATGTCTTTCCCAATGCCTTTACATTAATGATTTGATTGTCAAAAATGTCTTGGATTTAGCCTTGATGGTAAGTAACTATTAATTGGTGATGTTGTTGGAAAATTCTCTAATGATAAAATATATGGAATTTTGAATTTCATTACTATTAAGATAGCTATTGATGTCTATGTGATTATTTACATTGTTATATTATGCATAGATATATTTTATGCTAATTTTATTGATTATATGATGAATTTATTGGTTATTTACTCTACCATACTAGCTGAATTTTGTTTCTTTATGATAGCCTCCAATGTATGATACCCATACTTGGAATTTGAGACAACCCTTCTTATATTTAAATTTCCTCTGTTTTGAAGAATAACAATACATAAAATATAACTTGAAGGTTAGCATGTATGGAGAATTTTTCTGTGATTTTGAAGACTTATTATGGAATAATAAAATATGGTTATAGTGATAAAAATGTTCATTTAGTGAGGAATAAATGAGTTTTATTAAGTAATGGTTTTCCTAATTTTTTAAATATCTAAAACTAAAAATCTCTTGAGTATATATGTGACTCAATAACTTTATTTTGGATATATTAGTTATGGACATTTAAATTGGATCTTGTTAGTTGGTATCAATCTAGTAACATCCCAGTTAAATAAAGAATAAAACAAATTCATATTTATTTATATTTGTTAATTAAATATTAATTTAACTTTTAAGGGGATTCTATGCTCGGTGGCATACCCGATACACAATAACGGGTTTCTTCGATATCTTATATTCCACACAATGCTGAGTCATACCGAAAAATAATAATATAATATAATTTTAAATAGTAGTTAACACCTAGCCGTTTTATTGGTGGGAATGGACATAACTTACTAAAATATGAATATACATGTTTTTTAAATGTTTTTACATTTATCCAATAAATTTTAGAGGCTTAAAATAATAAAGAATCTAATTTTAAGCATAAATACTCTAATATTCATTAAAAGGTCGACTAACTACCTTTTAATGGAGAACCCTCTTAAAATATAGTTTTGGTCACTTTTATATGTTCTATTTGACAAAATAATATTCTTCTTTATAATAAGGACATCAAATTTTACTTTGGATAAATATTTGGTATTTTTCTGATAAAGTTCATTTTTTATGAATAGTTAAAAGTACTATATTTTAATTCAAAACTTCTTTTTAATATAATTCATTTATATGGTTATATTATCTTTATAAATGGTTTTAAAGATTAATTAGATTATATTTTTACCATTTAATTTTATGTTGGTCATTGGAAGTAATTTCAAGTTGAAATTGGACATAAACAAATGTCAATCATTTGATATTTATTATTTCTTAAAAACACACTGTTTGTTTTGACAGTAGGAATTAATTTTAAATTAATTTATGTCACTTCTATGTTTTGAATTTGGAAAAATGGATTCCATATTTGGAATCAGGAGTTCTGAATTGTGTAAATAGGTAACTTTTATTTTTAGACATTTTAAATATTTACCTCTGTAAATATTATATTCACCATGGTTAAAGGGTAAATATGGTAAATAAGGGTAAAAAAATAATATTATAATAATATTAAATTACCCTAAAATGTGTCCTAATACTATTTTTTGATACATTCCCAACCATGGGCATCTTTTGGGTCGATTTTGGGACCCCATGGAACCACTTAAGAGTGGTAATGACACTTTATATTAATTAACTAAAAGTAATGACAAAAATGACTTAAACATATATCTTTTAGTAAATCAATTATTACATGGGGTTATATAAGTTATCTCTTAGACTATAAATATTAATTTTAAATATAAATATATTTCCTACATGTTTATATTTTTTTATAATTTTTAGACATCAAATAAATAAAAATATTTATGACACAATAATGATGCAGTGTTTACCTCATTAATGAATGATTTAAAAAAATAAGATTCTAGAGATTAAAACAATAACTAAAAGCATTCCAATTCTTATTGGATTATTTTATTTCAAACATTATCCATCGTATCTTTTTCTTTAATAAGTTTTGTACATTTAGAAACCGAAAATAATGATATAATAAAATAATATTTTCAAACATTCTTAAAGAGCCCCTCCTCCCCTTATAAAAAGACATCACTTCTAACCCATTCCTAAAACTTCTAAAGCCCCTTTTTTTGTACAAAATATGCCCAATTAATCTCCATAAATCCCTCTCATACTCTTATAATCCTTCCCCTTGGAAGAAGGAAATTCAATTAAACCTTTTGGTTCAAACCAAAGGGAGATACCCGATTTAAAGCTAACGGCTTCTCTTTAGTTGTTTTGTTTAATTTTACTTCTCCTACCCCAGAAAATATTTCTATTAATTTATTTTATAAAAAACCTAGTAAAATAAATATACTATGTTTTATTATTAGAATTATTATCACCGCACTTACACACACCTCCATCTAATGGTTAAAATAATATACCATTTTTGTGGACGGTGAACTACTACCTCACAAAATGATGATTGTTCAATTATCCCCTACAACCTATCATGGTGGAAATTATGATGTAATTTTATTTATATGTGATATATATTATATTTATATTGTTTTTATGCTTCTGTATTTTCCATTTATATCATACCTTTATGGTTTCAAAAATGGGTAAACGCGATAATTTCATTTGAGGAAATTCGGACCACCTCCCCCTCAAAGTGATATGAATTGTTCATGCCATATGTGGAATGTATAAAATATAGAGATAATTAAATTACATATTATATTATACTGTAATTATAATATATCTATTTATCATTACATTTTCATTCCATTAAATATGAAATAGAAATGAAAGTAGTGTTCATGCATACGTACGGATTACTGTCTCCTTAAACTGTGCATTTCATTTCTTATATCCAAATGTTATGTACTATTATAAATACATATATACTGGATATATATGATATATATGATATCTGAGTCATTAATATTATTCTGGAGATAATTTAATTTTTACGACATGGAAAATTTGTAATTATAACAAGTTCATTTTTTGACTCAAGTTCTGAACATCTACAAAATTTCCGATATGAAATATAATAATTAACTAATTGTTATAAAAAAGTAATAAGTGACATAAAAAGAATGATAAAATTAAAAAAAATTATTAATAATGTAGAAATTAACTTATGTTTATTATTTAGGAAGAACAAGGAACAAATGAGTCAAGTCGGACACGAGGTAAGGGGTTTCTTCTCTCACTTTTAATTTCATGAGATTTCCATTGTTCACCACTTATTTATTGCATGTGGTGTATTGTGTACTTCCATTTGATATATATTATCATGATTATATTTATATTCATGTTATTCTATTATTAATTTGGTGGTTATTAACTTCTGGTCTTACAACTCGATTGATTACAACGTCGTAAGGGGTTCTCATCTCACTTTTTATTTCAGTGAGATTCATTCTATATTAACCGCTATTTAATTTTGTGTGGTGTATGTACTGCCCATAATTTTATTCATTGTGTAACATACTTTAATTTATTCGTATTTACATCTTCATTGTATGATCCTTCTTTCATGGGTTGTATGTTTCGTAATTTACCAAATCAGTGAGGGAATCTTTCTCCCTCCTCTTTTTATAAGACATTATTTATGATATGTCTTTTAATTTACACTTTATTATGTTGGGATAGGTTATTATATATCCTTATTTCTATAAATTTTGTGTCCAAGTTATGATAGAACATTTTCTCTCTCATCAACACATTTTCTTAATTTTTAAGTGATGTCATTAGGCTGTCGAATTTCGGTAAGAAAAATTCTTAACCCAATTTCATTAATTTGGGTTTAACTTCTACTTATTGATTATATCGTGCTATGAATATGTGTGAATGAACTATAATTGTTTTACACTTAAAATCCACCTATATTGTATTTATTCTTCTTTTTTACACATAATTATGTCATTGATTTGTTCTTAATCTAAGGATATGATCTTTTCAAGGAACTTTATCTCAATTTATATTCCATTAAGACTTATTCATTGTTATACACAAATTCACTTTATATGGTGTATATACTGCCCTTTGACATATTATATAATTAATCTCCTTATTCTCATGATATTATGAGCTTTGATTAATTTTATTCTTCAATTATTTTTATTCAACTGTCTCTCATTTAGTTAAGAACTATTTAACTAAAATGTCATTTTAAATGTTTTAAAGATGTATTCTTCTAAATATATCCCATTAATTTCCATGTTTTAAAAATGGTTTTAATGATTTATTTAAATTGAAAATAATTTATTAAAATTTTAATTCCTTAAAAATCTTCAAAGTGGTATGGGACACCTTGATTCAAAAATCAATTTATTAAATGGTTTTGAAAATGGTTTGATAAAGCATTGATTATGTCAATATTTTGAAATTATATACTGTGATTGTAATGTGGAAATGTTATCTTTACTTTATACTTGAGTTATAGTTATTGGGAATTGTTTACGTATATGGGTGGTTCCATGATAAACCTATGGTAGGTGAGCCTGATATTGCTCTCTAATGTATTGGGTAATGTGATGGAGGTAAATGTTAATGTTTCTCCTATGATATTTAGGGAATATATTGTGATGGGTATTCCAAATGAAACTCCGGACATAGCTGTGAAATCTAAAATCTATGTATGTTATTAATTCCATAAGTTACCTTTATGATTTATGATTTCTGTGTGCTATTCATAAATATTATGATTTCATGAGGTATGTCATGATTGAAAAGTATGGCTTCGTTGATTTGTTACTATTGATGGACTAATGTTTTCTTTCGTTATTTTATAACCCTTACTGAGTTTTTTATGCTCATACCATGTTTTGAAATGTTTTTAACATGACTCAAAGATGAATAGGTTCCAGGATGAGATCAAGGAAAAATTCATGTTATCTAAAACTTGGAACTAGACATGTTTCTTTTTAATAGTATTTATTTTATGAAAAACAAATGGATACTGAGTAGTAGTGCCTATGTGTAATTTTCAAGTTGATATGTAATAGTTATGTCCTAATTATCTAAAACTCTAAACCTAAAAATATCCTCAATGTTAATTATTCATTTAATTCAAGATTATGTAATGTTTTAAGTCCAGGTCTTTATAGTTTATATCAGAGGTCGGTTTAGACAAATTTAGGGATTAGGAGTTTTTGTTAAACACATGGTTAGTCCCTATGTATAATATTTTAATTAAATCCTCATTTTATAAATTTTTCAGATCAAGTAAAGTTAGTTACAAATGGAAGGAGGAGGATCTAAAACGACATTCCTATCTCTTCCTAATGACATGCTTGCAATAATTATTGGAAATTTGTGTTCAGATGATTGTAAAACATTTTCTAGCATACAAATCACTTGAAAGTAGTTGTTTGAGATATCAAACACCTCCACTATACCTCGATATCATCGTGGATAATGGGTTGTATTTAATCATATCATATTTTCCCAATATTATCATATTTTCAAGAAAGTTAAATATTATCAAGGCATTTTCAAATTTTTTACCTTATTACAAGATTTTGAAGCATATTATGATTTTAAAAAGGGTGTTGAAGAAGGAGAAACTTTTGAAACCTATATATATTTTCTTTTACAATATAGTATGCCACCACATACTTATGGTATTTTAGAAGGACGATTTATTGAAAGTTTCCAATCAAATTTGCTCCGACTGTTAAATAAAAATCATGTTTTATGAGATGTTTTGAAATTATATGTCATACATGATTATTTTCTAAAACTGTTTTTCTAGGAACACCCATATGACCCAAGTTGTACAATGTGTATTTGGATGAAGGAAGAAAATGATTTTAATGGATCTCTAAATCGTTGTTGCAATGCGTGGACCTTCTACCTATGTGAACAAGATGGTGATAAACCCATATGGACACCATGATCAAGGTATGATGTTATTTCTATTGGGAATAGTTTTATTTTATCATATGGAGGTGAAAAAAATTACAATATATAATATGTTAAGGTCTTAATGTATTGGGATGATAATTAAAGGTATAATAAAACCTTTGAGGTTATAACATGTTAGGGTTATTTTTGAGTTTTATAAAAAGGAAAACTCATAATATTGGTGACAACCCGTCGCATCCAGAAAGGTCGCAAGAATCAATCCTACAACTGAAAGGAAACAAGGGTGCATCGCCTACCACTATCCTATGTGAATTCCCTAGTTTTAATGACTTATTCTTTTAAGTTAAATGATTCTATATATCAAGAATAAGTTGATTTTGGGAAATTATGTTTTATCAAATGAATATACTTAATATAGGGAAATGATTTGGTGATTAAGTGATAATGGTTATTTTAGAAGATGTTCTCTCTTTTGGGGAACATTATATGCATAAGGGAAATAGAATACTATGGGATCTTATTTGTGGAGTAATGGTTTAAATTTTATTTTGCAAGAATCTATGTTTTTATTATGGGCATATGGGGATTTGGGTTATTTATGGAAATGATTAACCTATCATAGAAAATATATGATTAGGTTAATTACACTTTAGTATGAGACTTTATGAGTAGTCGATGTTATTTGGAGATAAATGTTAAGATTTCTAATGGAAGACTATGTGGTAAAATTCTTATGAGTTTTTGGTTTCAATATTATTTTGGATTATTTTGAAGAATTTTGAGGACAATTGTGTATTTAATGGTCTTTGTTGAAACTTGGGAATTGATTGTTGAATTTTAGAGACTAAGAGTAGTTTTTCGTTTTATAAAGGATTATCCATTTTGGGGATTATCAGATCTTATACTAACATTTTTGGTTTTGGTTGATGTCTAAAGATAGGGGAAATATATAGTTCATCTTCTGTGGGTCATGTGATACTCTAGAAGTTGGTTCTAGTGATTTGTATGTGACCAAGTCAGTTTGAATACTCATAGTTTGGAGAAAATATGAGTTTGTGGTAGAAATTTAGTAATGGATGAAAGTCTACATGACAAGTAAGTAAGTTTACTTATGTTTTTAGTTAAGCTCATAAATAAATTCCTCAACTTTATGAAAAGTAACTTAAAATAAAAACATTGTCCGGTAACTATTCCTAATCGAGAATCAGAGAGTGTTTAACCCATCACATGTTTGTGATTTTCTGGTGGTTAACTTTTTTCTAATCATGTTTCCTACCACTCTCCATCAAAAATTGATGGTTTGTTTCTCTTCCATATCTATGTTTTTCCTACATGGAATCCTTATATGGTCTATCTCGAGTGACCTTTGTATTTCTCTTTCTTTGTTTTAAGTTATATTTTATTTTACTCTTTTTCCATTGTGGGACATTCAATGAAGTTTCTAATCACAATTTTAAAATTGTGAGGACAGAATTCCCAACAGGGGGGAAGGATGTAACATCCCAGGTAAATAAAGAATTTAACATTTTCATGTTTATTAATATTTTTTAATTAAATATTAATTTAAATTTAAATGGCATGTTATGCTCGATGGCGTACCCAATACGCAACAACGGGTTAATTTGAAATCCTATGTTGCACACAATGCTAAGTCATACTGAAAAATAAGAATATAATATTATTTTAAATAGTAGTTAACACCTAGCCATTGTATTGTCGGAAATAGATAGAACTAACTACAACATAAATATACATATTTTCAAATGTTTTTACATTTATCCAATAACTGTTAGGGCTAAAAATAAGAAAGAATCTAATTTTAAGCATAAATACTCTAATATTCATTAAAATGTCGATTTACCACCTTTTGAAGGTGAACCCTCATTAAATATTGTTTTGGTCACTTTTTTATGTTCTGTTTGACAAAATAATATTATTATTAAGAATTGGTACATCAAAATTTACTTTGAATAAAATTTTGGTATTTTTCTAATAAAGTTTATTTTTTATGAATAGTGAAACATACTGTATTTTAATTCAAAAATGACTTTTAATCTAATTGATTTATATGGTTATATTATCTTTAAAAATGTTTTCAAAGTGTAATTAGATTATATTTTTACCCTTTAATCCTATTTTGGTCATTGAAGTAATTTCACTTTGAAATTGGGCATAAACAAGTGTCAATCTTTTGATAGTTATTATTTCTTAAAAACACACTTTTTTGTTTTGACAGCAGGAATTAATTTTAAATTAATTTCTGCTATATCTGTGATTTAAATTTGGAAAAATAGATTCCATATTTGGAATCATGATGTCCAAATTCTGTTAATAGGTAACTTTTATCTTCACAAAATTTAAATATTTACCTAAGAAAATATTTGAGTTATCATGGTTAAAGGGTAAATCTGGTAAATAAGTGTAAATAAATAATATAATAATAATATTAAATTACAATAACATGTGTCCTAATCCTATTGGTTGATTCGTGAATGAATTGGGGCATTGGATTTATTTTTGGACCCCATGGAGCCACTTAAGAGTGATAATGACACTTTATATTAATTAATTTAAAGTAAAGACAAAAATGACTTAAACATATATATTTTAGTAAATAAATTCTTACATGGGGTTATATAAGTAATATCTTCAACTATAAATATTAATTTTAAATATAAAAATATTTCCTACATCGTGATATTTTTTTATAATTTTTAGACATCAAATAAATAAAAATATTTATGACACAATAATGATGCAGTGTTTACCTCATTAATGAATGATTTAAATAAATAAGATTATAGAGATTAAAACAATAAGAAAAATATATCCAATTATTATTGGATGATTTTATTTTGAACACTAGTCATCTTATATTTTCCTTTAATAAGTTTTGGACTTTTATAAACCGAAAATCATTATATAATAAAATAATATTTTTAAACTTTTCTAAAGATCCCCTCCTCCCCCTTATAAAAATCCATCACTTATAACCCATTCCTCACACTTCTTGGGCCCATTATCTCATCCAAAATCTACCCAATTAATATCCTCGAATCCCTCTCCTTATCCTAGAAGTCTTACCCTAGGCATAAGGCAATTCAATTGAACCTTTTGGTTCAAACCAAAGGGAGATACCTGATTTAAAGTTAATGTCTTCTCTTAAGTTCTTTGGCTTTATTTTACTTCTCCAACCCCCAAAACACTTTTTATTCATTTATTTTATAAAAAAACCAGTATCCTCAGTATAATATGTTATTTTTATGATAATTATTCTAACTAAACTTACACACACCTTTATATAATGGTTAGAAGAACATATTGTTTCTGTGGATGGTGAACTATTGTCTCACGAAATGATGATTGTCAAATTATCTCCTACCGCCTGTCATGGTGGAAATTGTGATGGAAATTTATTTATATGTGATATATATTATATTTATATTGTATATATATTTCTTTATTTTCCATTTATATTATACCATTATGGTTTCCATGATGGGTAAACGCAATAATTTCATTTGAGGAAGTGCAGACTACCGCCCCCACAAAGTGATATGACTTGTTCATGCCATATGTGGATTGTATAAAGGATGGAGATAGTTAAATTATATATGATATTATACTGGAATTATAATATACCTATTTATCATTAATTATTCATTCCATTGAATATGAAAATAAAAAGAAAGAAGTGTTCATGCGTACGTACGGCATACCGTCTCCATGAACGGTGCATTTTATTTCTTATCTCAAAATGTTATGTACTATTATAAATAGATATATACTAGATATATATGATATATATGATATCTAAATCATGAATATTATTCTATAGATTGTGGAATTTTTACAACATGGACAATTTGTAATTATAACAAGTTCATTTTTTACTCAAGTTCCGAACATCGACAAAATGTCGAATATAAACTCAAATAATTAACTAATTGATATAAAAAAGTAATAAGTAAAATAAAAGGAATAATAAACTTGAAAAATGTTCTTAATAAAGTAGAAATTAACATAAGTTTATTATTCTGTAATAACAATGAACAAATGAGTCTAGTCGGAAATGAGGTAAGGGGTTTCTTATCTCACTTTTAATTCTGTGAGATTTCCATTGTTCACCACTTATTTATTGAATATGGTGTATTGTGTACTGACATTTGATATATATTATCATGATTATATTTATATTCATGGTATTATGTGATTAATTTGGTGGTTTTTAACTTTTGTTCTTACAACTCAATTGATTGCAATACGGTAAGGGGTTTTCATCTCACTTTTTATTCGAGTGAGATTCATGCTATATTTGCCACTATTTCATTTTTGTGGTGTATATACTTCTCATGAATGTATTCATTGTGTAATATACTTTAATTTATTATTATTTACATATTCATTGTACGATCATTCTTCCATGGGGTGTATGCTTTGTAAGATACCAAATCGGTGAGGGAATCTTTCACCCTCCTCTTTTTAAAAGACTTCATTGTGTAACTCATTTTCTTAATTTTAAAGCGATGTTGTTAGGATGTTGAATTTCTGTAAGAGAACGTATTAACCAAATTTTAATTCTTTGGGTTAAACTTATACTTCCTGATTATTTCGTAATATGAATTTGTGTGAATTACCTCTGATTGTTTTACATTTAATATTCAATTATATCGGGTGTATTCATATTTGTCGCACATAATTATTTCATTGATTTTTCCTTGTTCTAAGGATATGATTTTTTCAAGGTACTTTATCTCAGTTTACATTAAATTGAGTCTTATTCTTTGATATACATCAATTCACTTTTATATAGTGTATATACTACCCTTTTACATATTATATATTGAATCTCATTATTCTCATGATATTATAATCTTTGATTAATGTTATTACTAAAATATTTGTATTCAAGCATCCCTCATTTAGTTAAGAACTCTATAACTAAAATATCTTTTTAAATGTTTTAAAGATTTATTCTTCTAAATATTTATCATTAATGTCCATTTTTTAAAAATGGTTTTAAGGATTTATTTATATGGACAATAATGTTTTAAAATGATAATTCCTTTAAAATATTCAAAGTGGTATCTAAAACTTTGATTCAAAAATCTCTTTATTAAATGGTTTGAAAATGTTTTCATAAAGCAATGATTATTTCAATATCTTGAAATTGTATATTATGATTGAAATGTGGAAATATTATCTTTCCTTTATACTTTTTCATGTGTTATATATATTTTTAATATTTTGCGTATACGGGGGGTTCCGTGATAAACCTAGGGCGGGTGAGCCCGAGATAGCTCTCCAATGCATTGGGTAATGTGAAGGAGGTAAATGATAGTTTTTCTCTTAAGATATTTATTTAATATACTATGATGGGTATTCCAAATGTAACTCCCTATGTAGCTGTGAAAGCTAAAATTTATGTATGTTAGGAATGCCATAAGTTACCTTTATGATTTATGATTTCTGTCTGCTATTCTTAAATCTTATGATTTCATAAGGTATGTAATGATTGAAAAGTATGGTTTAATTGATTTGAATCTTTCGATTGGATAATGTTTTCTTTCCTTATTTTATAACCATTAATGAGATTTTTATGCTCATCCCAAGTTTTGAAATGTTTTTCACATGACTCAAAGATGAATAGGGTCAAGGGTGAGATCAAGGAAAAGTCATGCTGTCTAAAACTTGGAACTAGACATGTTACTTTTTAAGAGTTTTTATTTTATGAAAAAAAAAATACTGAGTAGTAGTGTCTACGTGTAATTTTCAAGTTGGTATCTAATATTTATGGACTAATTCTATAAAAATCCAAACCTAAAAATATCCTCAATTTGAATTATTAATTTAATTCGATATTATTTAATCTTTTAAGTCTAGGTCCTTATAATTCCAATATGTAAATATTACATTTTTTTACACCAAATCTGGGGATACAAGTCTATGAAATGTCAGTATGTATCAAAGAAGGATTCAGATAACTTTAATGGTTTGGATGTTATCGGTTAAGGGTAATTAAAGAGTTATAAATATCATCCAAGTTTGATAAGTTTAAGGATAAACATAAGTTCAAAGTCATGCATACCCTTTTGAGGTATTATGTTACTATATTTAAAAGGGATTAAAAATATTTTGGGACACATTTATGGGAATGAAATATTAAGGGAGGTATAAACCATAGGTCTAGTTTGAGGGTTATTTGGGATTTATTTTATTATATTTTTGTGGGAGAAGCTCAAGGTATAAATAATCCATTGGGTTGGTATGTGATTTGATATCTAGGTAAATAAGGTTAATTGGGAATGAGTTAATTGATTTTTTGAATATAAGTTGAGAATTATAGATAACCATGGGGATTAATAATTAATTTAAGTACAATGAAATTCATTTTATTTTGGAAAAATATTCATATATATTTGTGAATGTATATGAATAAGATATATACTGAATTGTATGATATTTTTTAAGTGATTTATAATAAACCATTCTTAATGTACATATACATTACATAACTTTTTGCGGAATACAAACAACATTATACAAACGGACACCCAAAGACTGTAGTAGTTTAGTGCATTTGGAAATATGGAAACCTAAGCACTAGAACATGAGTGAGCTACATTATCTGCCACTAGGTTATCCAAGACTAAAACCCCTCTTATACATATCATAGAATAAATATATCTTCAAAACTTGGGGAAGGAAATATAAAAATGGGTGAGCTCAGATGATCAGCAAGGGTAAATAAGGAAGACATGTAAGCATAAACATGAGAATATGTGAAAGATAATGTGATCAGAACATTATAAGATCACACCTTTCATATCGAAGATAATAAACATGAATCGTGGAATAAATCTTGGAAGCACATAAGACATGAATCATAAGTAAATTAATAACATATACCATGAAATCATAACATTTAAATAGGACATGTAATTATAGAAAACACGGAACCATACAAAAACCCTATGTCAAATCATCATACCCAGACCTTTATAACATGTTAGTTTTGAGAAAATCACATGGGTACCTGTTTCAAGCTTGGGATGCCTTCCTGTGTACCTTCTAGTTTCAGGATTGGGATGCCATCACATGTACCCTCTTGTTTTGGGCATCATATTCCCTTTCATGTACCATCTTGTTTTGGGCTTGGGATTCCCTCCCATGTATCCTTCGAGCTCATAAAACATTTATCATTACCCAATTCATTGGATAAAGATATAGGTATCGCATATCACATACTAAAAACATACATACATTTTCTAAAAGAGAATAAAACTTGCACCATATTATGACCCATAAAAATAGATAGGTTTCATAAACATCAAATTATAACTCATGAAATGAAGTGGGTACCATAAATATTTAATTTTATCAAAAAAATAGAAAATATATTGGTTCCATAATCATTTCATCCTATAATAACCTGTGAAATGATACAGGTTTCATAAGAAATTATCATGGTATAACCTATTGAGGAGAGATAGGTGTCACAATCATATAACCTATGGAATATGAACGAGTTTCATAAACATATAAACCATGAAATAGAAATGGGTTTTGATAAATATCAATCCATCAAAGCATAAACCATTGAGAGAAAGAATATGAATGGAACCTTTGGATCATTTCCCAGAAAGAAATGAGTAACATCAACAGATGTTATCTTATATCGGAAATACTTTTGAAATATCTTTTAAAAACAATTCATGAAGAAAATATCCTTTCTTCTTCGAATTTTTTAAATCTTGAAACATTTTGAAAACCATTTTTCAGGAAAACATATAAAAGACTATTGAAATTTTTTTTAAAAAAAATCATTTGAAAATAATTTAAAAACATATAAATAAATCTTTATAACATTTAAAATACTTTTACAAACATTAAACGTTTTTTAAAAAAAATTATATAAAAATAACTTTGATAACATTTCAAGGAAGCATTGATAACTATAAAACATTTTTGAAAACCTTTTTCATTGAAAACATAATTAAAAATAAGGAATACCCATAAAATAAGGAATTAAATTTATTTTCAAAAGAATAAAATTTTAAACATGTAAAGGAAGCTTCAAGGGAATTTCGGTCATGACACTGGGTAAATCAGTACATATTGAACATTTATTTTGCTCCGTAAAAATGTTTAAAAATTCATTCAATCAGAAAATGAAAAGAAGATTCGCTTTTTAAAAAAACAATTTTTTTAATGGAAGAAATTGACGTAAAATTTCTTTTAATTATCATAATATAATATTAAAATATTTTTGGAAAACATGGTTTTAAGGAACATAAATTTCTGACTGAAGACAGGGTAAAGTTTGGATTTCATAAAAATACTTTCATACATATATTATATACCAAAGAGTGTAAAAATGGTACCCATACATGAATATATGTTGAATAATAAAATGAAAATAAAATTCATGAGTCTTCTTGAGAGATGGATCATAATAATTTATCAAAAGAAGCATAATCATAAGAAATCTCGAAAAGCGAAGAGATAATTTCCATAAACTCTAACCACTGGGTAAATTTGGACCATGCTACCCATTTAATAAAATGAAATTACATGAATATTAAAATAAAATTAATTATTATATTAATGCTACAACATTTCAAAGGCATTATATACATCTCATAGAAAAATATAGGTGCATAACATGGCATGTGTCTCTAAGAAGGAAAATCGAGACAAAATTCCTTTACCGATTTGGTAGATATTGAAACAAAAAACCTATGAAATAAATATAATCAAACGGATATGTAAATAGACATAAATTTAATTATAAGAATCATATAATTCATCCATGGGTAGTATACACACTACAAAAAAGGAATGTTTGGTTAATAAAGCATGTATTTAACGGAAATAAAAAGTGAGATGAAATTCCATTACCTTGTGTATTGACTCTAATATTACTAATTAAAACATAATACATGACAAATATATGTTTATTATACATATATAAAAGAACCATCTTCTTATATATAGTATAATATATAGTTTTATTGTGACTTTATATTACCCTCTTGTTAACAATTTTATGTTAATGTTTCAATTCGGGTAATATCTACTTTATTCTTCACATGTGTCTTAATTTGTTATATATTTGGTCCTTATTCAGTATATGTGTATTATAATAATCCATATGATATATATTTATGAAATCTAATACATCATTCATGGGTACGGTAGGCCATACGTACACATCAACATTGTTTCCATTTTATTGTCATATTGAAAGAAAGAGAGTAAATGACAAATAAGTATATATATATTCATATCATTATTATAGTATCATTATTATATCATATATATCATATAATTTTAAAAAATACATCATTAATAAATTCTGTTTAGTGTGATAATGAATCACATATCTTTGAGGGGCGGTAGTCCACACTTCCTCAAACAAAATTATCATATTTACACAAAATGAAAATTATAAAGATATGTGTTGTAAAAGAATTAAATAATCTTTAAGACATTATAAATATTATATATACTATATATAAACAAATTTTTCATCATAATTCCGACCATTAAAGGTGGTAATGTAAAAATGAACAATCGTCATTTCGTGAGGCGGTAGTTCGTCGAACACATAAACAGTATGTTCATTAACCATTAGATGGAAGTGTGTGTAAGTGTAGTTCAAACCCTTAGAATAAAAAAATATCAGTATATTTATGATAATTTATTTTAATCATGTGATAATTTAATTTCAGGGGGTGGATAATGAAGAGAACATAAAAGATCTTGACGGAGGATGTAACCTCTTCTTTGGGTAAGTCCTTTTTGTTTTCCCCAAAGGGGTTCTTTAGATTTATTTTTTCCCAAAGGTAGGATTAAAGGGGTGAGTTAGTGAATTTGGTAATTTTATTGATCAGATATTATCCAAACATAAGTGGCTTGAGAGGTTTGATGAATTGGGAGGAAAGTATTCCTTTTTATAGTGGAGGAGGGTTGGCACTCTAGTAAATTTTGGGAAGAGGAATTCCACCCACATTTTTCACTGGTAAATTGGATCTAATAATAGACCAAATTCTATACTAGTAATTATAGGGTCGAAATATAGTTATAAAATAAAATTTTTACAAGTTTATAGGTCATTTATTCCCTAAATATTAAGGTTTAGTACTTAGTTACGCTTCATTTTTACTTAATCATTGTAATTAATTCTAATTACTTTCACTAATTTTTTCAGGTCAAAAACTATGTAAAACTTATTAGAAATTATAAATTTTTCTTATTCAAAATATTTAATCCATTTTTACAAATTCCAGTCATATATATGTAAGAAATTAATTTAAATTTTATCTTCCAAATGGGACGACAATTCGGGTTTTTATAGTAAAAATGATCAAAAGTTTGCTATGTTTTTATATTTAATTTAAATGTTAAATTGATTCCAATTACCTATATTGGATTATTTTAAAAACCATAAATTTAATTAAACATTAAAAACAATAAAAATTAAAATTTAACCATATAAATGAATTAGATGAAAAGTCCATTTTGAATTTAAATTCAGTATTTTTCACTATTCATCAAAATATGAAACATCACATAAAAATACCAAAATTAACCCTAACCTAGTCCATAGTTTCTTATTTAAAAGATAACTTTTATTTTGATATATAATCTCTATAAAATATCCAAAAATTGGAATTAAAATAGGTTCTTCATTAAAAATTCGTAAAAGTGCCTTAATAAAAATATAGGTTTTTATGTGTGAAATTGGGTTTGTTTTTATCTTATGTTTATAAAATATATTGGATGAATATAAAAAATATTTTATTAGATATAATATATATATATATATTAAATTAAAACCACTCACTAATTTCAATTAATTTAATTTATTAGGATAAAATAGCTTTGTGAGCATAAAAAAGTTTTTTATTAAAACCATCCCTTTATATTCAATTAATTATTATATCCATTTTTACTTCATTTGTAACAAATAAATTGAAAATTGTATTTTCATAAGTTAGTTAATCCTATTCATAATCATAAACATATTGACTATGTTGTATCTTATTATTTTAAATAATAAAATTTTTAATAATATATTGTTGTTCGGTAACACTCGGTCATACATGTTACACAAGTCATCGAGGATAGTCAGTCTTGATTATAATGTAAGCTAAAATCAATGTAATATGTAAATAAATATAAAATTTATATTGGGTGTAGTGCATTATTAACTTGGTGTTGCATATAACGTAATCCAGACATGGTTCTTTAATATAAAATAAACTATTTTTAGTGTTGTGTGAAATTAAAAATATCAAAAAGTTTAAATTAACTTGAAAAAAAAATATTTCACAAAATATCAGTGTGTAACATTATTCCCCCCTTAAAATTAATTTCTCCCTTTAAATTCATATGATTTATCAAAGGTTTAATACATTTAATTTCCTTTAATATAAACCCACATCTTAAGAATGATTTTTAAAATTTCATTTAAAATGGGAAAGTGGGAATCATAATGGTTACCCAAAGTAAAACATACATAGTAGAATATAGTTGGAATGTAAAAAAGATGCACTAAGATGAAAATTGTAAATATTCATTGGGAGTGATTGAGGTCATCAATCACAAATAAGTGAATAATCAATGAAAATTTGAGGGCCTAAAATTAACAAATCTATGATGATTTAAAATGCCATAGATTCAATAAAAATTAAGGTATTAGGGAAAAATTTTATTTCTAGATCATTTTCCTAAAGTTGAAGAATTTTCATGAAAATATATACTTGCATTATTTTAGGAAAACCTCACTAATTATTGTTCTTTGATCTACTTCACCACTTTCTCAAAAAAAAAATGTGATTTTTTTCATTCCTAAAGCACTTAAAGATCATGAGATCCATGATATGTCATCCCAATTTTTATTAATTATCATCAACACAAATTTATTATAAAATGTTATCCAATATTCATAAATACTCATGTGGATAGATAATACATTAATCTCATAAACTTCATCTGAAGTGCAACTTAATATTTCCATAAATTGATGACCATATAACCCTTATGAAAGTTGATAATCCAAAACATTAGAAACAAAGTCATGAAATACTCTTAATATTGATCCTATATATATCAAAAATCCCCACTCTTTTTACATATTCCTAGCATGTTAATACCCTCATTGTCCATTCCATTAAAACATTATAATAACCTAAATTACCATAATTACTTTTGGAAAACATGCATGCTCCATTATTCCAATGATTACTGGTTACATTCTTTAAATACAAGATGCTATAAACTTCATCCTTGATGACATAGAACACTTTTTCAATAATCAGTTCCTGGGTAATCCATACCATCAAATTTACTTATTTAGATCCAGCATATGTTTATCCAATAATCATTTTCTCAACATCAGAAATTAATTAAAGGTTACATTCCCTTAATCAAAACTAGTACACACTTGTGTGTACGCACGACATATAGAATTAATTATGTTTACTAATGACAATAATATTTGTTACTACTACATAATAAAAGTAAACATTATAAATTCATAGTGACAATGTATTGGAAAAATATAATGGAAAAAATGTCGATTGGTTATAGACACACCAATATAATACTTGAATAATAGAAAGAAATATAAAAATTAAATACAGTTTTTGACGGAATATTTAATTATATTTGCATTAGCAATCATGTCTTTCTTTTGGGACATAGTAAGTATATACCATTACCTAATTATTTTATTAAATTAAAAGTCATGTCATAAAATGTAATGCGTGAAGTGTAATTAAAACAGAAAGACACAATCACTATATGAGTCATTATAATAATTAAAAATGTTAATAGGAAAGTGTATTCATTTGAATCCAGAGCTAAAAAGGGAAATGTTTTAATTGAAAAAAAAATGTGAACTTAATTTCTGAAGAAGTGTTACAGGTAATTGAAGTTGAAAATTTTATAGGATCATATTGTGGTTGCAATATTCCTTCAGGTTCTTTATCGTATGGGTATTGCAACCTGCTGATGAAAGTACAATTAAAACAAAAATAGATAGCAATGAGTAGATAAAGAGGGATTTTTTGGATGTAAAGGTATAGGATACATAAATTCTAAATCATTTATAACTAGGTGGTATTTTACTGCACCTCAAATATGAGGAATATAAAAAAATCATTAGAAAGGTACATGATACATAAATGCAAAATCGTTTAAATAGGGTGGTTTTTTAGTACCTCAACTATGAGGAATATAAAAATTATCATTAGAAACCATGAACTAAATAACTGTAATGTATATTAAGTTTTCTGATCACTGAAACATGTATTAGGAATATATTTTACCGAAATCATTGCCTACATCCAAACATTTTAACAAAAAATTGGACCAAGAACTGAAAAATGCTCCAAATGAACGGCCAAACTATGAATATAAAAATATTGAATGTTAGTAGACAGACTAATAGTTCTTGTCTGTATAGGATACAAATAGGAATAAGAAATGTAGTTTGGATTTCAGTATTTCATGTTTTTAATGTATGATAAATGACAAAATGAACATTGTATTGGTTGAAAACCAGAAATATCCATGGTGCAATTATTTCATCAATGACATAGTATATACAAATCATATCAAAATACTAAATGAGTAGTCGAATATATTTCAAATGAATTGTCTGTACTATATCAAATATAATACACATTACACTACAAATATTAATTATTAATACAATACTGAGAAGAATTTGATCAATGAAGATGTATGTTTACCTTCTATTTCTAGTATGAGATTTCAGTATGTTTTTTTAGTTTTCCTATTTATATTTCCCTTTGGAATTGTCTGTAATTTAGTAGATTGACTTTTTGTAGCCACTCTGTCTAGAGATAATTTGAAATTATCTTACACAGCATCCTCACTATCAAAACAATGCGAGATATTTTTCGACATAGATATTGGTGTTAGAATAATTTCAACCTATAAACTGTAGTAGTTGAAATCATTGAAAATCAAAGTATAGATTTAACTGTAGAGTGTTTTTTATCAACACATAGATGTAGTTTGAAATAAATGTTTGTCTTTTATATATTTAAAATTCAGAATAATTTATATTTATGCCATTTGTTCTTATTTTAATGGAAAAAATTTAGTAGTAAGCAAAGATAACATATATATACCTGAGTAGAACACATGATCAAGGGTGTAGTATATAATCATGTGTCAATGTTGAAAGTCCTAGGAGAATACCAAACGGTTTGACGATCCTATGAGGAAATGTGAAAAGGAATATATTAGTAAAATAATATCCATTTTTAGAAAAAAAAAATACTAAAGAAATTGAAAGAAATTTACCAGCATATAATGAACGAAATTTCTTAGTGTAGAAGACCCACTACTTTGATCAGCATGTATAGTATTCAAGAAAAATGTAAAGTATTTTGAGTTGTTGTTTTCATAGATAATGTGTAAAAAAAATATAGACTGACATGTTTATGTTCTATGCTGTCAGTAAAGAGGTTGATGTAGTTGTCATTATCATTCATATAAACCACTTTGTAACTTTTTTTCTCAAATGAGTGACGATGGTTCTAAATATTGTATTATGTCACATTAATTTGTAATAGAAATTTCCTTGATTTCAAGTAGTTCAATTCTTGAGGGAAACCAAACTCGCCATCATCCTAATTAAAAATCCATTGGCTTTGTTACTTTTAATATTTCAAAATAAAATATTGACTTGATATAGGGAGTTAGATTCACCTGTATCAAATCCTCTCTTAGTTGCGTAGCAATTTTTGTATGTATTGAATGGATTGTTTTTCAAATAACACCACTGAAAATGAGTTTGTCTTGTCTATAACCAATAGTTGAACTCTAAACCTGTTAAAATTGTTATTATGACTATAGTTTCACTCTCATTTGGACTGTGCATCAGAAGTGTGCATGTAGCATAATGATAATAAACAATTTAGGCTGCATTAAATACATTCTCACCTTGGAGTAATGCAAGTAGGTGAGGAGTTGCAGGATAGGAACCAAATGATTCCATCTATAATCCGCATTTTCTTCATGCACGAGTGGCATGATTCATAGAACCAGTTGTGGGTGCATTAAGTTTTATGAACTTTAGCCACAATTAAGAACCTTGTAGCCTATAGTAGATTAATTAAATATAAATATATAATTTATTACAGGACAGTAGTGAACTATTAATAATATTTTATAATCACAATTGAAAAATAAGGGTATATTGTTGACCTGTTGAAGGTTTTTCACATCTAAAATATATTTCTTGCTATTCTAATATAGTATTTACATTGAGTGGGTGGGATTTTTTGGTGATGGAGTATATAATGGTGATGCTATTATCACCCTAAGCCAACATGTGTGTAGTACATTTATGTCATACAGATAAGTAAATAATTATACTATAGAGGTATTTGTGGTTCCAATGATACATGATTTTGAAGTTGTCAACTACTGGAAGGTTTCGGTTGTAAAGAATCTTTGTTGCATTAATAGTTTTTGTGAAAATAACAGAGGCTTAAAGAATTTTGAATTCAGCATTACAAAATATTTTGTTGAAGCGACATATTGAAAAAACATAGTACAATGATCGATAATATTAATTGTAGATAGAAACCATACTCGTCAATCTCTTCACCTGGATGACTTGTAATATCATATTGGTAGATGGATCTCTATTATTTTCAATATAACATGACATCTCATCTGCAAAATAACCCCATAAGCTGCAGGTTACTGTCAACCCTTTGCAAGGAAACAAACATAGACTATGAGTAAATGTTCTTTGTTACAGAAATCTAATGCAATTGGTCAACAAAAATGACATGTCATCTTCTAGAATAATCTGCATCCTATGGCTGGAAGTACCTAAAGATTGCATTGGATGTGAGTAACATAGAACTCCAATTTTATCTAAAACATAGTAGACATATACAAAGTTACTTTGGCAAAGATAAGGCTAAATTAAAATACATTATCCAGATTAATTTAACAAAACATGGTAAAAAGAACTGTAATTATGTGGTATTAACCACATGTACAAATTAGATGTTCTTCTGGGACTTTTTTCTGAATGTTGTAATGGAATGAAGTAAAATGAATACCAAAAAGAGGTAGTTGTACTTTACACAGACAAACAAACATTGTAGATGTGAACATTATCCGACACAGGTGTCTAGTTCTGAAATAACTTCCTTGTTTTGAAGATATTTTTAAGTTTTGTATAATATAGGAGAGTCCCTCACCCAACAGTTGTTTGTACTTAGAGATAAGTTGATGATTCGTAATGGTACATTGAATCTTGGTTCCTTGCATAAACTATGTTAAAATATTGGCTAATAAGGAAAGAAAAAAATTAAAGGGAATGATGGAAGTATAAATATATATAGTAATACTTATACCCAATAGAATATAGCAGTAATGAAATTAAACACACATAATCTTCTATGTGTAGAGGGTAAGTTAAAATGTTTGAAAGTAGGCTATAATTACTTAGAAAACTGGATAAATTTCCAAGAAAACCTATCTCAAACAATGTAGAAAACATATATATATATATATATATACTAACATGTATAGAAAACAGTTGAGTAGTAAAGGAAAAATAAATTGTCATAAACAGTTCCATATAGATAGTATGTTAAAATGTTGGATAATATACGAACAGAACAGATCACATAAAACGTAGTCAATGTATATTTATTTATAAACTATAAAGATGTTCAGAGAATAGCTGAGCAATAATAAAATTAATATCTAATGAGTTGTTGTAACATAAAGTCACCTGAATGTCTCACAGTATGAGATCAACAGAAACAACTTCATTAGAGTATTTAGAAGATGAATTGAACCACATTTTCAAGTCATGAACTTGTATTCGTGGTGTTTCATTGTCGTCTGGGCTAATCTCATTCAGCATGGTTATTGAGCATGTCATATTTATTACTCTACATAATCATTCAGTATACAAATATAACATATTAAGTAGTTAAATAATCCATGATAGTAAACATAATCATTTTCCAATGTAGATTAGAGTATATAAAATTTATTTTAAATGATACCTAATACATATTATAAAATATTTCCTTGTACACAATATTCTCTATGTAATTTGAGGATGTATTAGTGTTACCATCAACTACAATTTTCAATCCATTAGCTGATGTGAGCCTAGATACTGCAATATATAATTTACCATGAGAGAACACTGGTTTGTGAAGATAAATCCCAACTGAAGACAATGATTGGCCCAGACTTTTATTAACAGTCATCGCATAAGAAATTGTCAAGGGATATTGTCTTCTTTGTAGTTTGAATGGACATTTACCATCACAGTGAGTCATAGTTAATCTTGGAATGAATGCAGAATATCATAAATGACATCCACTTAAAACTTGTACTCCATGTACATGTTCACCCAAGTGTGTAACTTTCATACGAGTTCTATAACACAAACCAATAGATTGATCTACATTTCGTAGTAACAAAATCGGAACACCAAGTTGAAGTGTAATTTTGTGGGAAGGTAACCTAGAGACGTTTATACCATTTAACATGTCAGATGTGTAAATATTTTCGGGTCTATCTATATCATAACATTCATTGCAAACAGATTTTCAGCTGAAGTAATCTTTGTTTTCAGAACTAGTGAGGGTCATTATATTTTCATTTACTTCTTTTACGACATCGCGGGTTGGAGCTATAATTGCACAGTCTTTAAAATAGGTATGGTCGCCATGTTTGTTACAGAAACCCGGGTATGTATGGTTGAAAATTGCAACCATGGAATTATCGGTGTCGGTAAAAAGATATGCTGACAAAATTTGAATGAGTGCCTCACCATCATTAGGCTTTCCAATTCGACCTTCACCAATATGTAAGGTCCATTTAGAAAACTCATGTAACTCAGCTACATCATGACTGGTAGTAGTAAAATGCAATATTATGTTTTTTGTAAGAGATAACATCCAACATTGTGTCCAAAGATACGATGACTTAACAGTTTCATAGACAATGTCATTTCTATTTCCTCTGGGTATAACAGGTAGTATTTTCCTAAAATCTTTTCCTAAGACAACTGTTACACCACCGAACAGAAAATTCTGCTCATTATCGTTTTTGACAGTCATAATGTCCCTTAGAATTCAGTCTAAAGCCTCAAAACAAAACTTATGAATCATAGATGCCTCATCCCAAATGATGAGCCTAGTGAATTACAAAAGTTCTGCAATGTCACTCCCCTACTAAATATTGCAAACTGAATGTTTAGTAATGGATATTGGAATACGGAATTTATAATGTGATGTTCGTCTGCTAGGAAGCAGTAGTGAAGATATTCCACTCGATGCAACTGAAAGTAAAATCATGCCCTATTCCCACAAAAATGATGTTAGTACTCTTCATATGAAGGTTTTACCTTTGCCTCCATAACCATGAAAGAAGAAGAACCCCCTGAATCAGTAGATAGTGAAGACAAAATGGCAGACATCACCTCTTTCTATTAATCTAACATATTACTATGTAAACTATTTTACTCTTGTAGAAGTGATTATTTATTGTAATTCAATTCTTCTGCAACTAAACAATTTGGAGTGGTATCAAAATCATAATCTGGAAGTGGCATAGGAAGATATAACTGAAGTTCTCTTCCATTTCTCTGTAAAACACAGTCTATTTCTCTCAAAGCATATGTATCTAACTGGTGATCTGTGAGTGTCAAATCTAGAATGTTGTGGAATATTATTAAATAGAAGTACAAAATAGCATTAACGAATTCATCACAACAGTTTACTATAAATTAAACATAACAACTACAGTGGATGGTGAAATGCATAGTGAGAAACCAGTAGAAATTATGTGTTGTAGTCTGCATTATTTTGAATTATTAAAGCAATTCATGGTTTTATTAAGGAAAACGTAGTTATTAATAATATGTGAATAGAAATGGTGAGACATTTTTCTACTACAATATAGTAAATTTCACAGTAGTTAAGTATATTGCAGTAATTCCTAATGACTGCAAGTAAGGTGCCGGTTGCAGGTAATAATAACTAATATATGAAATTATGGTATACTTATATAGAGGATTACAGAATAAATTAAACTCATCCATTTAGTTTTAACATGTTAATAGTAATGGTGTGAATTCATTGTACTACAATATAGTCATTAATTCTAGAGTAGAGAAGTATATCGTAAAATGATAGCAAGTACAAATCAATTCCATTTAGTAATGTGAATAAATGATATATGAAACTATGGATTACTTGTACAGAATAGTACAGATTAAAATGAATGAAGTAATATTGTATTAATATTTGAACAGAAATGTTGTAACTTTTTTGAACTGCAATATATTATATATAAATGATGTTATATGAGAGAAAGATTTATAATTATTTCAAGTACAGTGTAGTTAGAAGTGTTATGTGTTTAACTAATTTATGAAATTGCAGAATACTTGTATAAAATACTAAAAATTAAAAAAAAATAAGGAATTTATGTTGAATATTTTAACAGAAAATCTGGGATTTTTTTGTAATTTAATATAGTAAATATTCCAGCAGATAAGTATGTTGTAGTAAGTTCAAATAATTTCAACAGTGCAGATTGAACTGTTATGAGAATAAATTATTTATGAAACTGTGGAGTATATGTACAGATTATTACACATTAACATATTCGAATTCATTTAGTATTTATATTTGAACAGTAATGTTGCGACTTTTTTGTACTGCAGTATATTAAATATAGACATTGTTATTTCAATACAGACAGACAATCATAGCAATAACAGTGCAGTTATAAGTGTTATGTGAATAAATAATCTATGATATTGTGTAATACTTGTATAGATTAGTATATATTAAAATAAACATAGGCCTTTAGTAGTAATATTCAAATATAAATGCTAGTAATTTTTTGTAATGCAGAAGATTAAATATCACAGTAGAGAAGTATATTGCAGTCAGTCCAAATAATAGCAAGAACAGTGTAGATTGAACTGTTATGTGAAGAACTTATCTCTGAAACTACGGTGGATTTTTAAAAAGGAATACAGAATAAAATAAACAAAGTCAATTACTATTAAAATATGAACAGAAATATTGTGATTAGTTAGCACTATAATATACTAAATTGGAGGTAATTTTTTTTACTCCCATATAGTCAACACCTCATTAGAGTATAATGTTTTAGAATCATTGGGAAGTATACGTTTTATGCTAAAAAATGCAGAAATTTTTCTTTACTACAATATTATAAATACCACAGAGCATAAATAGGATGTTTTAAAGACATAAAATGAGAGGAATTAAGAAGGTACATGAAAAAATGTGCACCTAGAATTTGTAGGGTCCTTCTGTGTGCATATAAAATGTCTTCTAATAGTATGTCTTTGGTTTCATCCCAGACAATATCTGGATGAGATATGTTATTGGAGATTAAAATTATTTCGAACATACTGGGTACATGTTGTCCCATTCCCCAAGCTGTGACTTCTTGTATAGCTTCAATGAACTCATTATCATCTGTCAGTAGTCCCATAGCAGAACAGGACTCTCTAAATGTACCATGAGTGATGTTGTTTACAGTCCAGATATATTCATATGAGGTTTCACCATTGATTTTTGTTAGTAGTATTATCAATTAGTATAGATTTCCAGTGGTTTTAGGAACGTATTATAGTATTCCAATACAAAATCTTTGCTTATGGGGATGCAATTTCTTATCTTGAGAGTGCAAGAGAAATATGGTAGGGTACTCTGCAAAAGTTAAACCTCTTCCTTCTGGGTATATAATATTCGCTTCAAAACAAGAGGTCAACATTGTTTGATAACTGTTTTTGTGACTTAATACATCTTCATTGTTATCATTGTCTGAAAACATCACATAATTCTGTTCTGGAAAATGGAAATGTAGCCTCTCAACTGGTGGATATCTATAATGGATATCATATGAAAAAAATCCCCCAAGATGCCTCACATTGAGATATGTACCGACAATCATAATAAATCTTTATCTTATATAAATTATTCTCTAACGATTTTATGTTGTTCCCCTCATAGAGTGTTGTTGTTACATGATCGTTTCCCTTGATAATATACTTAAACAGGTATTTGATTGAAGATGACTGATTGCAAACTTCAATTTTGAGATGAGCATGATACTTTAATGGAAAAACTAGATTGTATGGTACTGCAATGTGATTATCCAAAGGAATGTTATTTTTAAGAAAAGTATTCTTGTAATAACTTCTCTAATAAATGACATAACCATTATTATCAACTGTTTTAGTTTTAGAAAAAAAAAATTGGAAAATATTTTGCACATTTTTCAGGTTTCATAAAAGGTGAATAATGGTTCACAACACCACAAGGATTGTGGAGCATAAAACATTTGACTACTTCATGTACCCTTAGGTATGAAACATTATCTGGGATTTTAGTGTATACATAGTTGTTAACAGTTGTTGGAGTGTTCACTTTTTTTTCATGGCAGATAAATAGTAGGTTGTGCACCTGAGGCAAGTCGTGTTTCTGAAACTCTACGGTTCGAACAACTACATTGCAAGAAAAGTGTTATAGTAAGTAAATGATGATATAATTGAAAACAACATGGATAAAAATATTAGTAGGATCTAAAAATATTGTTACCTACCCTTGAATTTCCAAAGAAAAAACCTTCTCTTAAATCATTCATTAGATGATCAAGAAAAATATTAAAAACTAGAGATAGTATTTGAGGGGAGTCTACTGGAAAAAGATTCTTATATCTAAGATACTGAGTGATCTCAGGCCACATAGGGTTACATGTTATGGTTAGAAACAAATCTGGATACCCAGTGCAATTACAAATAGATATTGCATCTTGGTAATTCTGAATCATATACCTTGGACCATCAATAAAGGTTGAAGGTAAAATGATGAGTTTGCCACATGAAAAACCTTCTCGGTAGCCTCTATGAAAATCATCTTACAATCCATTGTATAGATCTACCCTTATTCTCTTTTGATTAAAGAGAATGAATGATAGTCTCTGGGAGTCTATCATCGTATAAGCATTGACAAAAAACTATTGCAACAGTCTTCTCGGATGTAGTAACATTAAGGCATAATTTTCCCAGAATTGAAAGTGGAATGAGAAGTACTCTCTCATTATAACCTTCCTTAAATTGGGACTTGTTGTGAAAGGAGTTGGTTGATGCCTAATGTTTTCAACATATCTATCACTGCTACCTGTGAAAATCATGGGATATTGTAATAGAAGATATAATGGGTGCTGCTCATCAATTCTTTGAATATCACCAGCTTTGGTTTTAATGATTATATCCCTCTCATGGTTGAGATCTTCGACATCACCGACAATAAGAATTGAAATCTCAGAATTATTTGGTAAGTTATACGTACTGGTATTTTTTTATCTTCTTTTCAGTAGATATAGTTTAAAATTTGGCACCTCCTAATGATGAAGAACATCCCTTGAACTTCTGAATTGTCTTGCTAAATCATTCTTTTTATGAATCATTTGTTGCAGGTTCCTGACTATGTTGTAGTTGATATGAGTTTGGACACTCTAGTTTTCTGAGATATAGGTAGTAGTTGTGTTAATATATAAATAGGAAATATTGAAAAAATAGTCCATAACAGATAGGTTTAGAGATACCTAAACTCGCGAACCCTATTTTTACATTCATGTGCAGTGTCATACACGTATAGTTGTGTGAATCTTGGTGGGTGACCATATTGTGGACATAATCTTCCTATCTGATGGTAGTTCTGTCTATTCAATCTTAATATACATGGAGCTCGACCCTTGTTAATAGAACTGTATATCTTCCAACCCATTGAAGTGAAAGAAAACATGGAGTTATAAACATGCATATGTTCTTGGAATGTTCTGGTTTTTGTAGAAGTTGAATTAAAGAGAAGAAATTTTATGAACTACAGGAAAGTAGGTATTATGTTCAAAGAAATATTTCCCATAGCACAACATGTAGAAAAACGTGGGTTTTGTTGGTTGATACATTTTTTGTTTCTCTCATCAAACAACATTAAAGCATGACAGTATTGGCAGACGTTATAAGGGTCTCCAATATCTGAATATCCTAAGTGAAAATCAAAAATAATGTAGGAGATAGTATTCACAAAGTAGAGGAAGTGCTGGATATTTGTATCCCATTTTGTTGTATTTGTAATGTTGAATCAGTAAGTACACTAACCAGTGTTATCAAAAAATTGTTGTCACACCAATTAGCCTGCAGTAACCAACCGATTATTGTGAATACTTCCTTAAATTATTTTAGAACTGATTGATGTTAGTATGTAAACATCTTCATCAACATACTTTTATAGTTTTTTGTACGTCATACATCACCATTGATTTAGTCATGTGTATCTGAATTGTTAGAAATTTATGCTTCTCTAAAAAACAATTGTTTCCTAGAGTGTAATAGTATTTTTATAAAAAGTATTATATATTAAATGTGTGATTACTTAAGTGTGTGTATGTGTACGATTTTGTATAGTTGTGTTAAAAATAACATTGTACTTGTAGATGATATAGTACTATAGTCCCCACGATCAGTTCGACTAAATTTGTACCAATAGGTAGGGTAAATTGTAAGAATTTGAAGTCTATTAATGGCCATAGAAATATTTAATTCCAGGATTTGTGCTTACATGGTCGAGGAGGCTGGTGATGAATCTGACATATTATTTTCATCAGTCACAATTGCTACCAAAAGTGTCAAGTAAACTGTTAGACGATGAATTGTTTGGTTGTGTGGTGTACAGTGTGGTCTTTGTAGATAAGTTTCATCATTATTACATAATGGAATGGGAGAATTTCTGAAGGCATATGATCTTTGATTTCACTTGTTCTCTCCTGTGATAAATATTGTCAGAGCTTCAGATTTTTGTTCCACTATAGACAAAGTAGTTAAAGAGAAATACCTTATCTTAGTTTGTAAATTATTTAGAAATATAGGGATTTAGATACTCAAATGTAAATTGAACGGACCATTGATATACAATGGTGTTAATGGCATTTGTGTGACTCCATTGGCACCTCTAGTTGTAGATTGTGGTTCACTTGTTTGAGTAGGACAGAGATTTTTAGATGCATTGAGGGTTTTCTAGTATATGTTGACATTGTAAGTGTGATAGCAGTGGGTTATACAAATAACAGAAAAAATTTGAAACATAAATAAGTCTTAAATGAAGGTAATAGTAAACTCACAACTGTGTTGTTCCTTCATTATCACTCTTCTTTGAAACCTTGCATCTCTAGAGGTTGATGGGAAATGCATGTTTTGATTGTATATCGTTATATATAAATTTCAAGGAGTTCATTGTTATATTTAAATGCAAAGTGAACAGTGAAGAAAACGAAGTATAAATTGTGAATGGATACATGAAAATGGCTAAAGATGTATTGGCATAGCCTCATGTAGGATTGATTGGAAGCTGCATGTAATAGTTAGTGGAAGTTATGTATTGAATAAAATTAGATACACATAGCAGGATTGTATGATAAGATCCGGTGTTTTAGAAACACGAGAGTGCGGTAACTGCAAGTGGTTATGTTAGTAGTTAGTTTGTAGTTCAATGATATTGTATTACTCAAAGTAGTGGGAATTTAGTATGATATATATGGTAAACGGCTATCTTATACTTCAAGTTTTTCAATATATTGTTCTGAAAACAGTTCAGTTTGAGGTGATAAAATCTACTATAACCTCAATGCAGGAATAAGTATGTGTTCAAATATAATCCAAGGTATACTAACAGGGTTAATACATTGTTCTGAAAATATTACAGTTAGAGGTGATAAAATCTACTATAATCTCAATGCAGTAATAGGTATGTGTTTCAATATAATTAAATGTATACTTACAGTGTTAATTCCACGAGCAGTAGTTCTTTAAGGAAGAAGATGATTCATTTTCAAGAGCAATGTGTCGCACTATTCCTGGGTAATGTAAAATATAGAGTCAGTTAAATATTGTACGTTGCATAGTTTGGTTGACAGTAAAAAAATATATTACCTTTATAGAGATATATTCAGTCGAAAGTATGTAGCTGTACAAAGTTCCAAATGAAGGGATTGTGTGTAAGTTGTTGGTATAATCGTTTTCCCACCAACAGCTGAAGGAGTAGTTTAGGGTTGTCGTTTCTAGTAGAAGTAGTTGTAGTAAATTCTTGCTGTACATGGTGTAATAGTGGACGAAATTAGAAACCCTTTATCGTCAGAGTAGTGGAAGAAATTGAAATCCCCTAATCGATAATACGTAATGTAGAAGAGATAACGGTTAAGATAATGAGTGGAATTTTGACCTTAGCATTAGATGAAGCTTTTGTAGATTGATATTAATGCGGGAGGAAGATATTAGAGAATCATGGCTTGAAACAAAAATAGATTCAGATTATTTTGGGAAGGATACAGTGGAGCTCAATGGATAATCGTTGGCAAAAGACAATGGAAGAGGGAAACCATAAGCAGGTAGATGTGTCGTGATAAGGTGTTACTTATAGGAGAGCTACAGGAGGAAGATTCTAGAAGAGGGAAACCCTAGGTGGGGAGACAGATCATGTTATAGTATTGGTCGAAGTCGATTTTCGATGGGTACGTTGGGTGTTTGAGTAGAATCTGGTGGGTAAATTGGTAAATTGGTAGCAATTTTTGGTGATGTGGGTGAATGTGGTGGTGACACATTAGCAGGGGAACACCCAGATTTAGTAGATATAGTAGATTACACTATTCCAAGAAATTACATTTCTATGTCTCCATCACCACTCGACTTGTACATTTCAATCCTTAATGAAAAATTATACTGAAAATACTTAAATATTTCATGATTCATGTAACAAAATCTTGGGATTCCTAAATAAATATACTTGATTCATCAATACATATTGTTAAACCATTACTCGGGCTTTATCAACTTATTCCTTAATAAATATTTCTTAGAATATGAAATATTAATCATGTCATAAGGTTCCTAAACCTTAATATAATTATTATTTTTATGTTTAATTTAAACCATATTTTAAGAGGATCACATAAATTTCATATTTTTTTCTTGTCTCTGTATCTTCATAAGTAAAACCAATACTCATACCACCTTCCTGATTCTCCTTATGAGATTTCCACTTGGGAAATCTATTTGTATAATGACCATAAATTCCACATTTGAAACATTAAATGTTAACCATATTACTTATATTTCTCACCATTAACTTATACTAGAAATCACTAAGTGATAAACAAATATCATATAAGAAAACCACATAATCATAAAAAATTACTTATAGGATGTAAAAATAATGACACCTAATTTGTTAATCCATGACACCTTAGTTTTATCCTAGTTAAGTCATAGTCAAATTCTATTTAAATATATCATGATGGTTTGGGAGGAGTTTGGGAATTTAAAAATCATGTCCCCTAGGAGTGTTAAACTAGTTGCGCATAAAGGTCCATTTTTGTATACCATGTTACATCTAGTCATGCCCAAAACACCTTGTTAGAGATGTTACTTCAAGGTACATATTTTTCATAACCACGTCCATTTGTAGTATACAAATAGGGGTGCATTTCTAGAAAACCACTCACTCTATCCATTAAAAAAATTTCATGATATTTTCTGAAACATTAACTCATTAATATACTTATCCTTAGAGACATCCCTACACATACCCTTAGAAATATACCCATGGAACTCACTAAGGTTTTCTCATACTAGTTTTTAAAGTGTGACTAAACATTTGCTCTGATACCAACTATATTATCCTATAATTATTTCTAGTGGAATATAATTTATACCTATCAAACCACTCAATGTGTGTCTACACCTCCTATGTATGACACACCACTATCCTTAGTGGAATCCCATTCCTCATGAACCCATTAAGGTAGATAGCCTTACTTCATCCAACACCCACATGTGAGCGCTCCCAGTGATCAGATGAATTTATTTTCACCGATACCGACAATAATGACCCAGTATTAATATACATAGACATTAAATAACATTTTCTAAATACATAAAATATCCCACAAACGGACTCCCAAAGAGCATATTAGTTTATTACCTTAGGAAAAATGGAAATGAAAAATACAGGTACATGAGAGAGATACATTATCTCCCAATAGGTTCTCTAAGACTAGAACCCATCTTATAGATATCATATAAGAAATATATATTTACAAAATGGGGATGGAAACATAAAAATGGGAGACTTTAGATGCTCCGTAATGGTAAACAAGGGAGAAATGTAAAAATAAACATGGTAATAGGGGTATGAGAAGGTGATCATAACATTAGAAGATCACACCCAACATATCAAAGATCATAAAAATGAATCATCACATAAATATTGGTATCTCATAAGACAATAATCATAAGGACATAATAAAAAAAATACATGAAATCATAACATTAGAATAACACATGGAATTGTGGAAAACATATAATCATATAAAAACCCTATGTCAAGGCTGTATACCAACACCTTCGTAACCTATAAGGCTAGGTAAAATCACCCAAGTACCTATTTTAGGATTTGGATGCCCTCCCTTTTACCCTCTTGTTTCATTACTAGGATGCCCTCTAGTGTACCCTCTAGTTTTGGGATTCAGATTCCCTTTCATGTACCATATTGTTTTAGGATTCAGATTCCTTCATGTGTATCCTTTGAGCTCATAAAAATTTATCATTACCCAATGAATTAGAGGGAGATATAGGTCTCACCCATCACATAATAAATTCATACATACATGTGCCACAAGATAATAAAACATTCATCATATCACAACCCATAAAAAGAGATGAGTTTCATAAACATCATATTATAACCAATGAAATTAAATGGGTGCCATAAATATTTAATCATATAATAATATATAAAAAATATATATGTTCCACAATCATTTAATCCTAGAATAACCCATAGAATGATGCTGGTTTCATAATCTACTATCATGGTATAACCCATTTAGTAGAAATGAGTTTCACAAGCATAGAACCCTTTGAATTGTAATAAGCTTCCTAAACATATGAAATATGAAATAAAAATGGGTTTTGATAAACATCATAACATCAAAACATACAAAATTTAGAGAAAAAATATGAATGGGACCATTGGATAATTTACCAGAAAGGAATGGTTAATGTAAATGGATTTTATCTTAGATGAGAAATAATTTTGAAATATATTTTAAAAACTTTTCACGAGGAAAATATTCTTATTTAAATATTTATTTTTAAAGCTTCAAAAAATTTTGAAAACCATTTTACTTGAAAACATATAAAAAAGTTTGAAAAAATCTTGAAACCATTTTCTTTGAAAATACATTGAAAACTAATAATGAAATCCTTATAAAATTTCAAATAATTTTTACAAAAAAAACATTTTTAAAACATTTTTCTTTAAAAGTAACTTTGAAAACATTTATAGGATGACTCTAGGGAATTTTGGTCATGACGGTAGGTAAATCCGTTCATTCCGAACATTACTTCTTCCATATAAAAAACATTAAAAAATCTCATCGATTAGAAAATAAAAAAAAAGATTCATTTTTTTTATTTAATAAAATATTTTTTTAAAGGTAATATATGGTTAGAGATTTATTTTAATGATTATAGGAGATTATTATATTATTTTTGGAAAAAATTCATTTTTTGAAAACATGGTTTGAAAGAACACATATTACAAATTGAAGAGAGGGTAAATATGGTATTTCTTAAAAACACTTTCTTAACTATCATATGTACCAAAGAGTGTAAAAATGGTACTAATACATGAATATATCATGAATAAACCAAGTATAATAAAATTAATCATTTTTCAGGATACATGGATCATAATATTATATCAAAATAATCATAATCATAAACAATCTCGAAAAGCGACGAGATTGTTTCAATAAACTCATACCACTTTATAGCTTTGAACCATAATCCCCATTTAAGAAAATGAAATTACATAAAGATTAAAATTACATGATAGAATTAGATTAAAGATATAAAATTTAAATGGAATTATATACACCTCTTGGAAAATTATAGGTACATAACATCGCATGTGTCTCAAAGATGGAAAATCGAGACAAAATTAATTTACCATTTTGGTAGCTTTTGAAACATAAACCCTATAAAATAAATATAATAAAATGGATATGTAAATACTCATAAATATAATTATAATAAGTATATAATTCATCCATTTCTAGTATACACACCACAAAAAAAGGAATGGTTGGTGAATAAAGCATGTATCTCACAGAAATAAAAAGTGAGATGAAATTAACTTACTTTGTGTCTTGACTCACATATTAGACGATCAAACCTACTCTATGCTAAATATATGTTTATTAAACATATATCACATAACCATATTATTATATATAATACCATATATTGTTTTATTATGAATTTATATTACCAATTTGTAAACAATTATGGGTTAATGTTTCACTTTGGGTAATATCTACTTTGTTTTTCACATGTGTCTTAATTTGTTATATTTTTTGTCCTTATAGTTATATAATTATTCCCAGAATATAAACCATGATATAAATATAATTAATATTAATTGTATTTTTATTATAAAAATCTATTTTATTTATAATTATGAAATTTAATACACCATTAATGGAGATAGTAGGTCGTGTGTAGGCATGATTGTTGTTTCTGTCTTTTTGTCGTATTGGAAGAAAGAGAGTAAATTTCATAAAAGTATATACATATATATATGCATATATATCATTATTCCAGTATTATAATTATATAATATATATCATATAAGTTTACAAAACCCATCCTTAATACATTACATCTAGTCTGTGAACGAATCACATTGCTTTGAGGGGGCGGTAGTCCACACTTCCTCAGATGAAATTATCGTATTTACACAAAAATGGAAAGTATAAAGATATGTGTTGTAAAAGATTACAGAAGCTTAAAAAATATAAATACCATATATACTATATATAAATGGGTTTTTCATTTTAATTCCCACTATGAGAGGTGGTAAAGGAAAAAAAATAATCATCGTTTCTTGAAGTGGTAGTTCGTCGTACACATAAACAGTGTGTTCGTTACCCATTGCAAGGATGTGTGTATAAGTACCGGTATAAACATTACAAAAATAACATATAATTATATTTTGGATTTTTTTATTTTTCTATAATAATGGGATAAGGATATTGGAGAGGCTGTAGAATGAAAATAAGATAAAGGAACGTGAGGGAGGATGCTACCTCTTCTTTGGGTAAATCCTTTTGGTTTTGAGAAAGGGAATTCGTTGGATTGATTTATACATAAATTGAGTATTAAATAAGTAAGTTACGATTTTTGGTAACTGAATTTGGTATATCTTTTCCTGAACTAAGTGTCTTGAGAGGTGTGGTTAATTAGGAGGAGAGGATGCCATTTTATTGTGGAGGAGGAGTGGCACTCTTGTAAATTTTGGGAAAAGAAATCCAACCCATGTTTTTTCAAGGTCAAGTGGATCCCATAATCGAACCAATTATATAAAATTGATTATATGGTCTAAATATGGCCATAAAATATCCTTTTCACAAGTTTCAAGTTAATTTAGGCCCTTGGGTTTGAGTATTAGTCCTTAGTTAAGTGGAATTTCACCTTAATCGTTGCAACTAATTTTAATTACCTTCACTAATTTTTTAGGTAAAATAAAATGTTTTACTTATTATAAATTATAAATTAATATCATTCCAAATATTTAAACCATTTTTTCAAAATCCAATCACATAAGTGGTAGAAATTAATTTAAACTTAATCTCGCAGATGGGAGGAGAATGTGGGTTTTAAAAGTAAATATGTTCAAAAGATTAATATGTTTTTATATTCAATTTCAGTGTGAAATTAATTCAATAAACTAAATTGGATTATTTAATAAAATTTTAATCTAATTAAACTTTAATACTTATTAAAAATATAATTTAATCATATAAATAAATTAGAATAAAAAGATTTTTGAATTAAAATTCAGTATTTTTCACTATTCATTAAAATATGAAACTTCACATAAAAATATAAAATTCACCATGAACTAATTTTTATATAAAAATTTAAAAAAAGTTTATTTTTACATTTAATCCTTATAAAATATCCAAAATTAGGATTTAAAATATGTTTTACATTAAAAGGCGGTAAAACCACTTTAATAAAAATATAGGTTTTTATGTGTGAAATTGGGTTTGTTCTTATCTTATGCTTATAAAATCTATTTGATGAATATAATGAATATTTTATGGGAAATAATATGTATATATTTATATATATTACATTAATATCACTAAATAATTGTAATTTTTTAATTTATTAGGAAAAAATAGATTTGTGAGCATAAAAATAGTTTTCGTTTAAAACATTCCCTTCATATTCAATTGGTTTTTATTTATTTTTTTTATTAATTTGTAACTAATGAATTCAAACATGTATTTTAATAAGTTATTAAATATTATTCAAAACCATCAACTTAACGGCTCAGTTATATCTTATTATATTAAGTAATAATATTTTTAATAATATATTATTGTTTGATAACACTTGATTTTGCGTGTTATGCAAGCCATCGAGGAAAGCCAGCCTTTCATGTAATGTAAGATAACCTCAGTGTTTTGTGTAAAATAAGATCAACATTATGTTTTTTGTAGTGCATTATTAACTTGGTGTTTCAAATGACTTAATCCAATCATGGTTCTTTAATATAAAATAAACTATATTCAATTTTGCGTGAAATTCAAAACATCAAAAAGATTAAATAAATTTGGAAAAAAATATTTCACAAAATCTCACAATGTTATATGATTAATTTTGTTTGGGGATGAAGGTGAAGTTGAATTTTGGTAATATTTTTTCCAATGGTTTTTGAGTGTAGGTTATAGTAAGGATTAATTATAATGATAATTAAGGTTTAATAATTTTTGAGACATATGTTTAGTTGATTTTGGAAGAAAATGTGATCAAATATTTCTCATTTTTAGGTTTTGAATATGGTGAAGCACATTTTTTATGATTTATTATAATTTTTGAACTTTGGATGTGGTTATTTAAATTTTTGATATTAATGTATTAATTATTCACATTAATGTTTATTCAAATTGAGTATTATCTTGACTTATGCTAAAAAAAATATTTCTGTAAATGGATAGATACAAGAGGAAAAACTTGTCATTCCTTTATGGATATTATCACCTATTAAAATTTTATTTTCATTCTTAATTCAAGAAACAATTGTGATTATTATTTATAATTCATAAAATGATATTTTGTGGAGATGTAGAAATGATCACAACACAACCAAAGGATGAAATTACGCTTACAGGATTTAATTAAACCGAGTAAGTATATTTTATCATACTCTCTATATTGATGCTAAATAAATTACTCAAACTCAATAAATATTTAGAAAAATATATAAATATATATGTGGAAAATATCACTCTATTATCTAGATATAAATTCGTAAACTCATTTACAAGTATAAGTATTATAATTGTGAATATATAGTTTTAGAAATATTTAATAAATAAACACTTTGCTTCATAGTAGTAACTTAGAAATTACTTATATCGATAAAATATACATCTAATATTATTTATATGTCAAGATAAATTTATTTTGGTAAGAACAAATAAAATTTATATGATAAAATTTATTTAAGGGTAGTATAATACAACACCTTGTGATTTTAGAATGTATTCTTCTTTAAAAATAGTAGTATGTTTGATACCATGTGATGCGTGCAACAATGTACTAAACTGAATAATGGTTTCTTATAATATAAAATTAAATGCATTATGAGATAGTTAAATGAAACATCACTGACAAAATAAATGTCATAAAAATTAAAAGGGTTCTAATATACATATAAAATTACCAATATAACTAGATAAAACTATTTTGTTGAATTTCATATTTTTTATAAATTTAATACCACTTATGAAATGACATAAGTAAAATGTATTGATAAAATTCAAGTAATTATTAGTAAAATATATTAATAACATCCATAAAATTATTAGTAAAATTATTATGTTCTATCTAAAGAGAAATATTTTTTTATAAACATTTTTTTATTATTATTTGTTTTATTTAAAAGATAAATTTAACCTATTTTGGGTACTAAATTTTTTTAAATTTATTTTTTATACATGTAAAAATTGAAAAATAATTCATACATTGATTATCAATTATTTATAAATTAAATTAATATAATTTAAATGTAAACTTATATATATTTTTTCAAAAAAAATATGAGTGCAATGTATTTTTATCTTAATAAATTAAATTAAAAAATATTGATGAATGATTTAAATAAAATTTATTGATAATATATTTATTTAAATAAACTATAATTCATCTAATGGTTTTTACTTCGTAATGAATGAGAAAAATTTATTTTTTTCAAATATATGTTTTTCTGAAAATATAGTTTTAACAACTTATATTCTCAGAGATTAAAATTAATTTTTAGCACATTTATACATTGAATCTTGTAAAATAGTTTTAAGTTTTATAATCAATATATTTAAAAAAAAATCTTAAGTCTCGTTTAATATTATTTATAATTAATAGTTACCATGGTAAAAGTTTTTCATTATAGTAAGGGTCAAAAGGATTAAAAATATTTCCAAACTTGGGGATAAAGCCACAGATATCAAAAATATTATCTATAATTTGATAAAATGAGTTCATTTTACACATAAGTTAAATTTTCTTAGAAATGGGGATTGTTTTATTCTATTTTTTTATTGAAAATGACTATTCTATTTTAAATTTAAGATTATTTACAAAGGTTTCGCCCCTCTTACTTATAAAAGGATCCCTTTACCCCCCCTCACCCCCCCCCTCAATAATAAAAACACCTTAAGAACCCTAGCTTAACCAATCCATGAAAAAATAACTACCCAAATATAATTTTCATTTCACATATTTCTTCTTAGAAGACCAATCTACAGAGGCTTAAAAAGTGATCTAGGGAAGAATATCCATGGAGAAAGTAATTGTTTTAAATTAGTGATTTTAAGCTTCTTTATTCATAATCCTTCTCTAAATATTATATAACCAACCTATAATTATTAATGTAATTATTATTGGTATAATTAAATACTCTTATATTGATTAAAATTCCATTATCTTCATCCCTTATATCCATTAGAAAATGAAAACATCGCTCGTGTTACGTGATCACTACCACCTCCATGAATGACATATGTCATTTTTTATCACATCCTCACATGGTTACTTATAAATACGGATTTAATGAATAAATATTTTATTTATGACATTATTATTATTATTATTTAATGATATATAATTTTCTATCTTTATTTCCTCTCATCCATTAGAAAATGAAAATGTTGGTTGTGTTACATGCAGACTATTGCCTTTATGAACAACATATTTCATTATTCATCACTGAATTACATTGCTGGTTCTAAAAATGTTTTTAATATATATATATAATATTTATAACATTATTTAGGTTCTTTAAATATAGTTTTCCATTATATAACAACATTAAAAAAATCATCCAAATATTTCATCACCTAAAACAAGAATACAAAGGCACTTTTCTGAATTTTATTTAATTTTAGAAATCTAATTAAATATAAGAATTTTGTGCTACTACAATGTTATATTAATTATATATATTGAATATTTATATTTTCAACTCATTGACAAGGTTCAAGGACTACAACCTCTTAATCAGAATATGCATGGAGGACTAAAGAGTTAATAGAGAAAAATTGTTTTAACAATGAATTGTGAGTAAATGGATAAAATGAAGTTAAAAGTGAATGATATAAAAAAATATCGATATAAATATGGATATTTTGTATATCAAAAATAAAGATAAATTTATTATACAAGATGTTTTAATTCATACGACCAGGCGGGAATCGAGGATAATGTTTTCTCTTTTCAAATTTCGTTCTTTGAGACATGTTTAACAATATACAACTACATTATTTTATATAGTGTATCTACTACCAGTTTAAAATATTATATCATGATATATTATTTAATAATTTTAATTAATTTTATATTTCATTTTCTATCTATCAATAGGATTTTGTTCAAGAGTTCAAAATCTGTAAGGATTCTTTGTCTCAATTTTAATTTTTTGGGACATTTTTTACATTATGTGCCAATATTTCTTTTATATGGTGTAATTACTGCATAATTAATATATTTTAACACATAAATTAATATAATTAATTTTATTTATATATCCATAACATGTACTATCATTTTATGGATTTTAATTAAAAAGTTTCTAAAGCAGTAAGGATATATTTTACAATCTCACTTTTTTCGAGATTTTTTATGTGTCAATTGATATTTTGGAAACTTTATTATAATAATACAATGAAACCCATTTAGTTTATCACCCTATAGTTATCTTTTAGGTTTTATATTATTCTTTCCATTTTTTCCCTCCTTGGAACTCAAATCAGTCAAATTAATTTTTATAAGAAAATTTAACATTATTTCCCCCTTTTTGGTTGGGAATATTTCTCTTCTGTGTCAATATTAATTTTTTTTAATATATTTTATTTTATATAATTCAATGATTTTTAATAGTAAAATTTAAAATTCTACTAAAACTTTTAAAATTAATTTTTTTTTAATTTTTTCTGTATTAGTCAATTTTAAATTTATTTTAAAAAATCTAAAATGAATCTCCTTTTAAATTTTTACATGTGAATGGAATTTTTTAACTCTAGTAACATTATTCATGATTTACCTTATATTTCTATTTTATCTAGTTTTAAAATGTAATATATGTTCCTAATTTTCTATGAAATTTTGACTCGAAAAAATTTATTATTTTCTTCAAATTTTGTAAAGGGGTAACATTCCATATACGTATATTTTTATCTTTCACTCCACATTTTGTTTTTTAAGCATAGTTACTTTTCAAGATTGAATCATTTTAAATTATTTTCCAAATAATTTTTTAAATTATTTTTTTAGTTTAAAGGATATTCTTAAGTGATTTATAACTTTATATTTGCAACAAATCTGAAAATCATTAAGAAATATTCTTTTTAAAAGTTTCACTTCCATTTCCCTCGCTTCATTGTCATTTAAAAAAGCGCATTCATTTCTGAGGAATTTTTTGTCTCCTTTAATCCCTTAATAATTAATATTTTATAATTTAATTTTTATAGAATTATTATTCTTTGTTCACTCATATCATTTTGATTATGTTCTTTATCAATCTCAATCTCCCATTCGATTAAATTTGTATCCTTTGGGATCATGTTTTTTATTACCATAGATCCATTCTAAATCATATATGGTATTAAAATAGACTCATAATCACTACTCTATATTTTAACACCCCAAGAATCAATGGTACTCTTCTCTTCGAATAATACAGTAGAGTGAGTAGTGTGCGACTATGAGTTCTAACACACACCACAACCAATCAAACTAGCTGTTTTAAATAGAAATACCATCTTTCTAAAATTTGATAAATTTTTTCTTTCAAAATGGACATAATTTTTGGATTCTGAGTATCAAAATTAGATTTTGGTGAATTTTTGGTATTTTTCTGAAAACATTCAGTTTTAGATGAATAGTGAAAAATACTAAATTTTAATTAAAAACAAATTTTTTAATAGAAATAATTAATAGTGACAAATTATGAATTTGAATGGTTTGGAAGTATAATTAGATTATATTTTTATCATTGAATAAAATTTAGGTCATTATAAGTAATTTCACATTTAAATTTGACATAAACAAAGGTCAATCTTTTCATAGTTATTATTTCATAAAAACACGCTTTTTGTTTGGAAAACGGGAATTAATTTAAAATTATTTTATGCCACTTCTCTGTTTTGAATTTAGAAAAATTGATTCCATATTTGGAATCAGGAGGTCTAAATTTTTTAAATAGGTAACTTTTATTTTTAGACATTTTGAATAATTACTTCGGTAAATATTTTATTTACCATGGTTAAAGGGTAACTCCGGTAAATAGGGGTAAAAAATAATATTATAATAATATTAAATTACCCTAACACGTGTCTTAACCCTATTTGATGATACATGCCCGACCATGGGAATCTTTGGGTCGATTTTGGGACCCCAAGAAGTGAGTTGTAAGTGATAATGACACTTTATATTAATTAAGTTAAAGTAAAGACAAAAATGACATAAACATATATCTTTTAGTAAAACCATTTTTACATAGAGTTATACATGTTATATCTTCAACTATAAATATTAATTAGAAATATAAAACAATTTCCTACATAATTTTATTTTATTTATATTTTTTAGACATTAAATAATTTAATTTATTTCTGACACAATGATGATGCAGTAATTACCTAATTAATAAAATATTAAAATAATTGATATTATAAATATCCAAATAAATGTTATTTGAGACTTTTTATGAATTAAACTAATTTTCTAAGTTAATATGACATATTAGGGTTGGTTATATGAATTTTCTTTCGAAGTAATAATGTTGTTATGAATTTAGAAAAAACAAAATACTGAATAGTGTCAAAATTGACATAAAAGAGTTTTTAAAACAAATATTATATTATTAATTGATATTCTATTCGTAAAAATCTAATTTTCAGCCAAAGGAATTATATAATTCTAGTTTTATCATTAATGAACCACTTTGGGTTCGTTTCAAAGTATATAGTAAGTGTATTAATCATATAATATAAAAATACAAAGAGACATGGTAAATGTCAAACTATTTAACTAAGAGTTAAATCTAAAATATAAGGTTAATATAGTGACCCAAACCTGTCTAAAACCTACCGATTGAAAGGATTTCTACCAATACCCACCTTAGAATTTAAATAATCAACTTTTGATCCATTATAAACTGAATATAAATTTATTATAATATAATACATTATGTTTTTTCTAAGGTTCCCCTCACCCCTCTTATAAATGGGAACTCCCCCTTCTCTCTAATTCACACCGTCAAAGCCTTTTGGCTCAACCAAAATCTACCCAAATTCCCTCTCAATGGTCCTATCTTCATCCTATAAGACTTCCATTATTCATAAATCCAACCTAAGGATCCCTTTTGATTAAATCAAAAGGAAGAACCCGAAGAATAGGTAAATATCTCACCACCTCTTTTAAGTTCCTTCCTTCATACACTTCCTTTTTATTTGTTGTTTCCATTCTAAAATACTAAATACAGTATCTTCTATATACTATGATGTTATTATAAATATTTTACAACCAAATTCATTATTCTATCCATCCTTTGAATGACTTTTCACCATACGTGTGTACGTAAGGCTTACCGTCTCCACGTCGTGGTGTAATTGTTATTCTATACATTATTATTTGGATGGGTATAATAATGATGGTTGATTTATGTAAATAACAAATATAACATCATAATAATTCAGTATATATGATATAACATCCAATTATATATTATTTTAATAACAAAGAATGATATTTTCGCTCGTGCGTACATACAGATTATCGTCTCCACAAATGCGATGAGATTCGTTCCCCATCGTATCCATTTAAGACTAATTTTCATTAGATGATTAAAAATAATATTTAAAGACTTGATATCATTCTGGATATGATTAATATACATCCCATCCATAACAAATCTGACTCACATAACAAAGAATATAAAGGAAAACGAATCTGTTAACACCCGAAACAATGATAATACTAAGATATTATTAACAAATCAATGTTAAAAGATCATATATGAAATCATAATAATGTTTATGATTATTGTATAATTTAATAACAATTATTTCACCATTATATAATAGGTTAACCTACGGAAAAGTACAAGGTAAGGGTTTATTTCACAATCTCTTCATTATCTGAGGTTGTTTATACGCAATTATCTACCGGGACCTCTTTATCATCCACATCCATGTTTCTTAAGAAAAGTATTTCAAAAAATTATTAATATTTTATAGAATATGTCTTAAAGTCATTTATACCCTTGTTTTACTTTTTATAATATGTCTATAAAGGAATCTTTCCGTTGTTTTCCAAATAAGGTCCTTTTAACCTTTTTGACAATATTAAGGTAATAATGTCTTTTTTAACTTCTACGGCGGGTGCGGCTATTTTCCGCCATTATAAAATTATCAAAGCTTCCATTATAATATTATATAAATATTTTCGAATTAAATGTTTTATTTTATCATTATGTGACTTTTAAATGATTTCAAAAAAGAGATAATTATCTCAAATAGTTTTGATTTCATCTATGTCAACATCCTTTGATGGATTTTATGCTTATTTAAAGTTGATTTATTATGATACCAAACTTTCATATTGTATTTAAGGTTTTGTGATATGTTTGACTGTGGATGTGTTATTTTTATACCATTCATGGTTTATAGATAAATTATTGACATTTCTTATGCTAGTTTTAATACGAATGTTTATGTTATGTTTAAACGTGTTCATATGAAGAATGCATTGGACTTAGTATGTGACTGGTGGAGCCCGCTATAGCTCCTCGATGCATCGGTAGGTCTCATGAGACAAACTAGTATCTTGGTACAAGGCCTTGGAAAAATATTATTTGTAGTCTTTGCATAAGACCTTGACTGGGTGGTCATAATATTCTGGCATTATGAATTCCATCATTATGAAAGTGGTTATTGATATTGCATGTGATTATTATACTAGTAGAATATCCATGTGAATAAGTAAATGGCATTATTTTATTTTATTTTTTCCATATTATGCTGAAGTTAAAGTCTAAAAGGCTTTTGTTTTAGTTATACATTGCCTTAAATGTTTATGCTTATTTATGAAAGTTTCTGATATATTATTATCCTTACTCGGCATCTGAGCTCACCCCTTCCTATGTTTTATTTTTACCAGGATGTGAAGAAGTATTTTGTGACTGACCTGAAGGGATAGGATGAGGGGATATGAGTGTGGTCTATGGAGACAATATGTTCTTGTAGTTTTCACTTTATTATGTAATGTAAGATTTATGAATATATATAGTGTTTCCAAGGCTACTAAACTAATCGCTCTTTCGAGACTTGATATTTTGTGATCATGCCAATGTTATGTAATAATGCACCGACTCTGGGTAACTAGGGTTGGGTTTTTACAGTTGGTATCAGAGGAAGTTCAGTACAAACCTTGAAATCTAGATTTAGATAAACTCTGATTAGCGCACATTACCCTAAGATAGACTTTGAGGATTAATATAGAATAACTTCCTAGAATTTTGGTAATGTAGAAATTATGTGGGTTTTATGAGCAATACATCCCTATCAGGATACGAGCAGGTAGAGGCGGCTCTGGCATAGATGTATGTAGGGGTAAACCCCAAAAACACCGCTTTGAGCTAGACTCGAATTGGAACTGGTGCATGACAACGGGTCTTGCTGCACTCTTGGTTACGACACTCCTGGGGGATATTATTAGGATAATTCTCATTTCCTTTACAAACAATTATGATGGTATTATGAGTATATACTTTCTCAAAGAAAACATTTTTAAAATTATGGATTATATCCATAAACTGTTCAATTTATGTTAAGTGTTTTACAAGTTTGGATTTATGTATTGCGATTCATAAACTAATCTAGTGTATGCCATTGTTTAGAAATGGCACCTAGTGGAAGGAATGGAAACTGTATCAATGCACGCACTCCATGTAGGGATTTCCCTCCTGTTAAAGATAATTATAGTTGAGCTGGTGAAGCAACTGGTGATGATCATCTAATCACTATACTGGGACAACTCACTCAGGTTATGAATAATAACCTTACCCGTATGGAGCACCCCGATCCACAACGTGGATGATCAATGTTAGATAACTTCATGAGGAAACAACCACCAACATTCAATGGGAGTACAAATCCATTGGTAGTTGAGAAATGGATAAGTTCTTTAGAGAAAATAGTCCACGCCTTTGGGAGTAGCGAAAGGGAAAAAGTTGTCATGGAAGTTTACCGCCTCACTGGAGATGCTAATAAATGGTGGTCATTGATTCAAAACACGAAGGAAGATGATGAAGTATCAAATATAGAATGGATGGAGTTTAAATATATTTTCTTAGAAAAATACTTTCCTCATGACCATCGAGCGGATATGGAAATACAACTTCTGAGTCTGAGGAAAAAGGAGGACGAGGATGTTGCAAAGTATGAGTCTAACTTTACAAGGTTAGCAAGGCATGATTCAAATTATATATGTCACCCAAGAAGTAATATTTATCATTTCTTTAATGGGTTAAAACCATTTCTCCATCGAACATTAATCTCACAATCCTTCTCGCCGTACGAAGATATTTTCTCATATGCTATCAAGACAGAAAAGGAATTCTATAAGTCTTACGACTTTAAAGAAAAGCAAGATAAGAAGAGATCAACTTATCACACTGGAAATTTAAACAGGGGCAAGAAAGGAAAAGTTGAATATCCATCCTGCACTAAATGTGGGAATAAACACCCTAGTACTTTCTTGAAGGGAATGGGAGTCTGTTACAAGTGTGGTGAAAAAATCCACCAAGCTCGTGATTGCAAGGGTAAGAAAGAAGCTACTAATGTTCAATGATACAATTACAGGGAGATGGGACATTATGCAAATGAATGTATTAAGCATTAGGGGAACATACCTCAGAAAAGGCCAAGGGATCAAGGCCAAGCTTATGTTATCACTACTGTTGAGGTAGAAGCTCTGGAAGACGTTGTGTCAGGTAATTTAATGGTTTCCTCAAGTTTAGCCAATGATTTATTTGATTCTGGGTCATCGTATTATTTCATATCTTCCCAGTTTTCTAAAAGAATTAGATATTTCCAATTTGATTTAACAAGGGATTTGTTAGTTAAAAATTTTAAGGTAAGTATTATCGCAACAAAGTTTTTTGAATCTGTTCCCATTAGAGCATATAAATGTTCTTTATCTGCTGATCTCATCATCATACCCATGATTTAATTTGATATAATCCTTGGTATGGATTGGATTTCATACCACGATGTAAACATTTATTATAAGAAGAATGAGGTTACAATTTTAGATGATGATGATAAATAACACCTTATCTTTAAAGCAGAATCGTCACCAAATAATTCTTATCTAGATCCACCCCCAGTAGCTCAACTAAATTCAATTTTTGGGGAGGAAGAGAAAGAAATAACTATGGTTGAGGCAAGGAATGTTAAAATAGAGGATGTACCTATAGTGAAAGAATATGTTGATTTGTTTCCAAAATATTTACCTGGACATCCTCCAGGATGAGAAATTGAGTTTTCCATTGATCTAATTCCTAGATCAAGGCCCATATTGAAGACCCCTTATAGAATGGCCATTGAGTAATTAGTGGAACTAAAGAAACAACTGGAGGAATTGAGTAATAAGGGATTTATTTTCCCAAGTTTTTCTCCATCGGTAGCCCTTGTCCTTTTTGTTAAGAAGAAATATGGATCAATGGGGTTATGTATCGACTACAGGGAGATCAATGCTATAATAATAAAGAACAAGTATCACATACCTCGTATTGATGATTTATTTGACTAACTGCATGGAGATCAATACTTTTCAAAGATTGACCTTCGTTCTGGATACCATCAGTTGTGTGTGAAGAGGGAAGAAATTCCGAAAACAGTATTTCGAACCAGGTACCGGCATTACAAGTTTGCAGTAATACCTTTTGGATTGACTAATGCACACTTTGTCTTCATGGATCTAATGAACATAGTTTTCAAGGAATATCTTGATGATTTTTTAGTGGTATTTATTGATGATACCTTGGTATACTCCAAAATCTACAAAGATCACGAAAATCACTTGCGCATTATCCTGAAGACTCTTAGAAGAAATGAATTATATGGGAAGTTTAGCAACTGTGAATTCTAGCTTCATGAGATTTCTTTTCTTGGCCATATTGTCTTTAAGGATGGAATCTCCATTGATCCTTCTAAGACAATAGAAATCCCAAAATGGCCAGCACCGACGAGTATAACTAAGGTACACTGTTTTATTGGTTTATCATGTTATTATTAACGTTTCGTCTAGAATTTTTCCCGATTGGCTAACCCATTAACAAAGCTCACACAAAAAGGGGTTAAATTTGTTTGGACAAAAGAGTGTAAAGAATTTTTTTAAGAACTGAAGAGAAGATTAGTCGATGCTCGTATATTGACACTACCATCGGGGAATGAAGGGTTTTTTATTTATAGTGATGCTTCAAAGAAAGGACTTGGTTGTGTCCTTATGCAGAATGATAGGGTTATCGCCTATGCATCATAACAGCTTAAAATTCATGAGAAAAACTATCCTACTCATGATCTTGAGTTAGCAGCCGTAATATTTACTTTAAATATTTGGAGGCACTATCTATATGGTGAAAAATGTGAGATTTATACTGATCACAAAAGTTTGAAGTATATTTTCTCACAGAAATAACTCAACATGAGGCAAAGAAGACGGCTTGAACTACTCAAGGATTATAATTGCACGATACACTACCACCTGGGGAAGGAAAATAATGTGGCAGATGCTTTGATTAGAAAGGATCATGGAGTTTTGAACAAGATGAGAGTTGAAAGAGATCCTATTTTCATGGATCTAGTGAAGATGGATATGGGAATTACCATGGAAGGTGAAACATAGGCACTTTTTCAAATGGTTGCCAAACCATCTTTACTAGAAAGGATAAAGAGTTCTCAGAATGATGATGAAGAATTTCAAAAGAAGATTAAAGTTGTGAATGATGGGAGATTGAGTGAATTTGTGTATGAAGACGGAATTTTGAAATTTGGGAAGAGGCTTTGTGTTCCCGATATACCTGATCTAAAAAGGGGATTAATGGATGATTCTCATAGTTCCAATTTCTCTATACACCCTGGGAGCACCAAAATGTATATAGATTTGGAGGAACATTTTTGGTGGGACAACATGAAGAGGGAGATTGTTGATTTTGTGTCAAGAAGTATGGTTTTTCAACAAGTTAAAGCTGGAAGGCAACAACTTGGAGGAGTCATAAAACCTCTTCCCATACCTGAGTGGAAATGGGATAATATTAAAATGGACTTTGTCATGGGACTACCAAAGACTCCTATAAAGAACGATGCAATATGGGTCATTGTTGATCGTCTTACCAAGTCAGCACATTTTCTTGTTATAAGAGAATATTTACCACTTGAATTTCTAGAAAGAGTGTATATTAATGAAGTTTTAAAACTTCATGGCGTACCCCTCTCAATTGTTTCAGATCGTGATCCCCATTTTACATCAATATTTTGGAAAAGTCTTCAGACGTCCCTGGATACTAAACTTCATTTGAGCACTACCTACCACCCCAAAACTAATGGATTATTATAACAGACAATTAAATCCTTAGAAGACATGTTTAGATCATTCTCACTTGACTTTCAAGGTATGTGCGATCAATATTTACCTTTGGTAGAATTTTTCTATAACAATAGCTTCTATTCAAGTATTCAGATGGCACCATATGAAGCATTATACTGAAAGAGATTTTGCACACCAACTTGTTGGGATGATGTTGGTGAAAGAAAACTCGTAGTCCCAGAATTGGTGGAGGAAACGATGGAAAAGGTGAAGGTAATCCAAACCCGCATCAAAGTAGCTCAAAGTAGGTAGAAGAGCTCTGCCGATAACCGAAGGAAGGATTTGGAATTTCAGGTAGGATATCATGTTTTATTAAAGGTATCTCCATGGAATACAGTTATATGTTTCGGTAAGAAGGGAAAATTGAGTCTCAGGTACATCGGACCGTTCAAAATTCCAGAATGAATTGGGGATGTAGCTTACCATTTGGAAATGCCGCCAAGTCTCTCCAACGTTTACGATGTGTTCCACGTATCACTGTTGAGAAAATACATGCCTGACCCAATGCATGTACTCACCTATGAGGAATTAGAACTAGAACTCGATCTATCTTATTGCGAAGAGCCCATTAGAATTCTTGATACAAGAGAACAGGTGTTAAGAAACTGGACAACTCGTCTGGTAAAATTTTTATAGAGAAACCATAAGATGGAAGAGGCAACGTGGGAACCCGAGGAACTTATGATGAAGAACCACCCGAGTCTTTTTATGCAGTAATATTATAGAAATTTTTAGGATGAAATTATTTGAAGGAGGGGAGAATGTAACACCCCAAGCTTCCACAGTGCGCTTCTCTTCGAATAATATAGTAGTGTGAGTTGTACGCAACCTCGAGTTCTAACACACACCACAACCAATCAAACTAGCTGTTATGAATAGTAATAAACACTTTTTGAAATTTTTAAATTTATCTTTCAAAATGGACTTCATTTTTGGATTCATAGTATCGAAATTAGCTAACGGTGAATTTTTGGTATTTTTCTGAAAACATTCAGTTTTTTGATGAATAGTGAAAATTACTAAATTTTAATTAAAAACAACTTTTTAAATAAAAATAATTAATAGTGATAAATTATGCATTTTAATGGTTTGGAATTATAATTGGATTATATTTTTATCATTTAATACAATTTAGGTCATTATAAGTAATTTCCCATATAAATTTGACATAAACAAGTGTCAATCTTTTGATAGTTATTATTTCATAAAAACACGCTTTTTGTTTTGACAACAGGAATTAATTTTAAATTAATTTCTGCCACTTATGTGTTTTTGATTTAGAAAAATGGATTCTATATTTGGAATCAGGAGGTCCAAATTGTGTAAATAGGTAACTATTATTTTTAGATATTTTGAATAATTACTTCGGAAAATATTTCATTTACCATGGTTAAAGGGTAATTCAGGTAAATAAGGGTAAAAAAATAATATTATAATAATATTAAATTACCCTAACACATGTCATAACCCTATTTTATGATACATTTCCGACGATGGGCATCTTTGGGTCGATTTTGGGACCCCAAGAAGCCACTTGTAAGTGATAATGACACTTTATATTAATTAAGTTAAAGTAAAATGACATAAGCATATATCTTTTAGTAAAAATAATTTACATAGAGTTATACATGTTATCTCTTAGGCAAAAAATATTCATTAGAAATATAAAAATATTTTCTACATAATGGTATTTTATTTATATTTTTTAGATATTAAATAATTTAATTTATTTATGACACAATGAAGATGCAATAATTACCTAATTGTTGAAGTAGTAAAATAATTGATATTGTAAATATCGAAATAAATGTAATTTGACACTTTTTATGAATTACACTAATTTTCTAAGTTAATATGACATATTAGGGTTGGTTAGATGAATTTTTTTAAGTAATAATGCTGCTGTGAATTTAGCAAAAACAAAATACCAAATAGTGTGAAAATTGACATAAAAGAGTTTTTAAAACAAATATTATATTATTAATTGATATTATATTGCTAATAATATAAGGATAGGCCAAATGAATTATATAATGATAGGTGTATCATTATTGAGCCACTTCGGGTTCGTTTTAAACTATATTGTAAGTGTATTAACCATATAATATAAAAATACAAAGAGACATGGTAAATGTCAAACTATTTAACTAAGAGTTAAATCTAAAAGATTAGGTTAATGTAGTGACCCAAACCTGTCTAAAACCTATTGGTTGAAATTTTTTCGACCCATAACCCCCTTATCCTTTAAATAATCAACTTTGGAGCCATTATAAACCAAATATGAATTTATTATAAAATAATTCTTTAAGTTTTTTTCTAAGGTGCCCCTATCCCCTCTTATAAAAGGGCACTCCCCCTTCTCTCTAATTCACACCTTCAAAGAGTTTTGGCTCTGCCAAAATCTGCACAAATACCCTATCAACTTTCCTCCCTTCATCCTAGATTCCTTCATTTAGTCATAAATCCAACCTAAGGATCCCTTTTGATCAAATCAAAAGGAAGAACCTGAAGAAGAGGTAAATATCTCACCACCTCTTTCAAGTTCCTTCCTTCTTCCACTTCCTTTTTCTTTGTTTTTTTCATTCTAAAATAATAACTCCAGTATATTATATATACTGTGATGTTATTATAAATATGGTACAACCAAATTCATTATTCTATCCATCCTTTGAATGACATGTCACCATATGTGCGTACGTACGGTTCACCGTCTCCACGTCATGGTGTAATTTTTATTCAAAACGTTATTATTTGGATGGGTATAATAATGATGGTTAATTGATGTAAATAATAAATATATCATGATAATTATTATGTATATATGATATAACATCCAATTATATATTATTTTAATAACAAAAAATGATATTCTCGCTCGTGTGTACGTATGGATTACCGTCTCCACGAACGTGATGAGATTCATTCCCCATCGTATCCATTTAAGACTAATTTTCATTATATGATTAAAAATAATGTTTAAATACTTGATATCATTCTGGATATGAATAATATACATCCCATACATAACAAATATGACTCATATAACAAATAATATAAAGGAAAATGAATCTGTTAACCCCCGAAACAACGATAATACTAAGATATTATTAACAAAGCAATGTTAAAAAATAATATATGATATCATATTAATGTATGTGATTCTTGTATAATTTAATAACAATTATTTCACCATTATACAAGAGGTTAACCTACCCTTGACTAAGGAAAAGTACAAAGTAAGGGTTTATTTCCCTATCTCTTCATTATCCGAGGTTGTTTATACGTAATTATCTACTGGGACCTCTTTATCATCCACATCCATGTTTCTCAAAAAAAAGTATTTCAAAACACTTTTACTATTTTATATACTATGGGTTAAAGTAATTTATACCATTTTTTTACTTTTTATAAGAGTTTATAAAGGAATATTTCTGTCATTTTCCAAACAAGGTCCTTTTTAACCTTTTCAGCAATACTAACGTAAGAATGTCTTTTTTAACTTCTACGGTGGGTGATGCTATTTTCCACCATTATAAAATCATCGAAGATTCCCTTAAAATCTTATAAGAATATTTTCAAATTAAATGTTTTGTTTTATAATTATGTGAATTTTAAATGATTTCAAAAAAGAGATGATTATCTCAAATAGTTTTGATTTCAATTATGGCAACATCCCTTGATGGATTTTAAGCTTATTTGAGGGGAGGGGGTTTCCAGAGAAAGGGGAGCTGAGATGAATTTGTGGGGTGTGAAATGGTAGGGGGTTTTTTTGTGCAGGGGGGTGTGAAGGGGGCCAGGGGGTGTGTGTGTAGCGGGGTGCAGGGAGAAGGGTGGTGTGTTGGTGGCAGGGGAAGGGGTATCCATGGAAAATAAGGTGCTAAGGGGGAGTTTTGGGGTGTAAAGGGGGTAGGGGTGTGGGTGTGAAGGGGTAGGGTGGTGTGCTGGTTTTTGGGGGTAGGGGGTGTCCAGGGAAAGGGAGGGGATGAGGGGGAGTGGTGGGGGTGTGATGGGGAAAGGGGTTGTGGGTGTGGGTGTGCATGGGGGTGTGAATGGGGTAGGGGGTGTGGGTGTGTAGGAGGGTGTGCAGGGGGTGTGGGTGTCAAGAGCCGAGTGTGGCTTTGATCTTTTAAGGTAGGGTTCCTCTCCTAGACTCTTTAATTCATGATTGCTTAAAATTTCATTTAGCTACCTTCTTAATTATGCTTATATTAAATTGCAATTCTTGAATAAGTGTTAATTAAGATAATTTTTTTATATTGTTTAGCTACCTTCTTAATTATGCAGGGGGTGCATGGGGTGTGCAGGGGGTGAAGGGGGTGGGTAGGGGCAGGGGGTGTTTTGGTGGTAGGGGGTGTGCAGGGGTGCATGGGATGTGCACGGGGGTAGTGTTAATCCCACCTATGAGACTATATTGTCATATATTCTTTGATCACATAGTAAAACAAAGTCATATTTTAGATATTTGAATACTTTTAAGAAAGAATTATGCACAAAATTTTCATTTGACATTATAAGTCATACGATCAATAATGTTTTACAACATAACCACAATTTCTATATCACTTGGAGTGCTTCTCAGGATTTCACACCCAATTAAATACCATTCTTCTTGACATTGTAGCATTGAGTAGTTAATCATCAATCAAAACAACCATCTCCAAGGGGGTGTCTTCCCGAGGGGGGTACTGTCTGGGGGTTTTGTCGTAGAGGGGGGTTCAGAAGGGGGGGTTTGTCCAGGAGGGGGTGTTGTCCAGGGGGTTCTGATAGGGGGTGTCTTTCTAGAGGGCCCAAGTGGGTTTTCCAAGAGGGGGTCTGTCCCGGAGGGGGGTGTTGTCCAAGAGGGGGGGTTTCTAGGAGGGGGATCTTTCTAGGGGGGGTTGGGGTCTGTCCAAGGGGTGGGTGGGGTCTATTCAGGGCTAGAGTTGCAAGGGGTTGGGAAATTGTGGGGGGTGGAAGGTGGTGTTCAAGGGGGTGAAAGGGTTTTTTCCCAAAGGGGAGAAAGGGGGTGTCCAAGAGGGGGGGTGAAAGATGGAATGGGTGTGTATGGGGTGTGATGGGGTTGTCTAGGGGGTGCAGGGAGGGGGGGTTCCAGGAGGGGGAATGTCTGGGAGGGGGCGGGGGTGTCCAGGAGGGAGGGGTTCCCAGAATAAAGGGGGTGTCTAGGAGGGGGTTCGGGGGAATAGGTGTGTAGGGGGGTGGAAGGGGGGTGTTCAAGGGGGTGTAATGGGGCTTTACAGGGGGTGAAAGGGTGGTTTTCAGAAGTGGGTTTAAGGGGAATGGGTTTGTTGGGGGTGTTCAAGGGGGTTGTCTTGGTGGTGCAAGGGGGGTGTCTTGGAGGGGGTGTTTGGGAGGGGGTGTCCAGGTAGGGGGATGTCCAAGGGGTTTCCATGAGGGGGTTGGGGCAGCCTAGGGGGTGGGATACTTTTGGGGTGGGGGTGAAAGGGGTGAAAGGGGGTGTTCAGGGGGTGGGCTACAATAGGGGGTGTTCGAGGGGGTAAAAGGGGGTGCAAGTGGGTTATACAGGGGGATGGGATACTACAGGGGGTGCAAGGGGGTTGTCCAAGGGGTGGCCTACTGTAGGGGTGATAGGGAGGCGAAAGGGGTTTTCCAAGGGGCATGGGGTGCAGGGGTGTTCAAGGGGGTGCAAGGGGGATGTCTAGGGGGTGAAAGGGGGTTGTCCAAGGGGTGTTTAGGGGGGCTATCTAGGGGTGAAAGGGGGCTATCCAGGGGGCCTGGGGGTGCAAGGGGGTTGTCTAGGGGGGAATAGGGGTGAAGGGGGGAATTCAAGGGGGGTTGTGGGGGTGTTTTTTTATGAAATGGGAAGGCCTATAGCCACAATTTTAAACCATGGGTGTAGGACTATAGACACAGTTTTAAACTGTGGCTATAGGCCTTTATCTACGGTTTTGAATTATGGAAATAGTCCTTTAGCTAAGGTTTTGAACAATGGAATATGCCTTTCGCTATGGTTTTGAACTGTGGAAATAGGCCATGTATGGGATAATTTTCTGCAATGGTTTTAAACCAAGGATAAAGGGCTATATCCAGGGTTTTAAACCATGGATATAGGTCTTACCCTATAGGCATGCCAATACCAACCACGATCCATTGAATCGTGGCTATAACCTATAGCCATGGTTTTTTATCTTACAGCCACGATTTGAAACCATGGATATAGCCTAAATTTCCAGTAGTGATAGTTTAACTAATATTTTTCTTATAATCTCACAATTATGTAATGATGGTTCTCATGTGAAGTTTGAAAAAAATGGTTGAAATTTTTTTAATTCTAAAAATGATTTAGTATTTATTTCTTTGATAAATTATAATGTATTTGATGTTAATCTTGATTATTTGATTTCATAAAATGTTTCTTGTTTATGATTATTTCATAGGGAATATATTCTTTGGAATAGGAGACTTGGCCATTGTAAAATTCAATCACTTAAAAAGCTTGCCATGAAAGGGATGGTTAGGGATCTGCCGAAACATGAATTCCCAACTGATAAATTATGTAACCCCGGTCAAAAAGGGATAAAACACAAGATTTATTTTAAATTAAAGAAATAATTTTCAGCTTCTCAACCTCTTGAGTTGGTTCACATGGACTTGTGCATACCATCTAGAGTTTCTCGTTTAAATGGGAAGCCTTGTGTCTATATACTTATAGATGAATTATCTTGGTATACTTGGGTATATTTTTATTCAAAAAACATTATGATTTTTCTTATTTTATGAAGTATTCTAAATGAGTATACAACTTAAGAGGACCTATAATTAAGACCTTATCAAGTGACCATAGTCATGAGTTTGAAAATCAAGACTATGAATCCTTATGCTCATAAAATGACTATTTTCATAACATCTATGATCCTAGGACCCCTCAGTAGAATGGAGTTATATAAAGAAGAAATAGGACACTTAAAGAGACATACATGAATATGCATACTGAATATGACTTACCTATCTACCTCTGGGAAGAGGCTGTGAACACGTACTACAATATATTTAATATATTTTTTAATTAGACCTATCTTAAAGAAAACCCCGTATGAAATTTGGAATTATAGAAATAATAAGTTTAATTTTTTTAAAATTTTTTGGTTTAAAATTTTTTATTCTTAACACTAATGATAATCTTGAAAATTTATCCTCTAAAAGTGATGGAGTATTTTTTTTGTTATTCAACTTCTAGAAAATACTGTTGAATTTTTAACAAAAGAACCAGGAATTTGGAAGAGTTTTTTTAAAAATAAAATTGATGAGATAAATCCACATGAGCCTAATACCCATTTATAAAACCATGAGGATGATTTATCCACTTTGAACTTAAATTACAAACATTCTAATTCTAGTATAAAGCATGCAGAAAAATCATCCAAGCCTAAGGAACTTCTAGAACCCAAACCTGAACCTATAGAGGACCCTGAGTTGACCATCCCTTCTTTTTCAATATTTATTAGGACTCTTAAATACCATAATTTAGATTCTACTGTTGGATAATTACATATAGGTACAAAAATTATAGCTTCTCTAAGAAACCTGGTTGAACATCAAAAATTTTTGTCACAGCTTGATCCTAAGAACATAAATGATGTAATTAATGATGAATTATGGGTAATGGATATGCAAGAATAACTTAATAAATTTTAATGAAATAAATTTTGGGAACTAGTTGATAGACCCAAATATACCTTGACTATAATCACTAAATGGGTGTTTAGAAGTAAGGATGATGAATATGGTGCAATTGTGAGGAATAAGGCTAGAATAGTTGCACAAGGGTATAGTCAGGAATAGGGTATTGACTATGAAGAGATCTTTTTCAACAGTATCCAGACATGAATCCATTAGAATATGGGTATCCTATGCAGTACATATATATTTCAATCTATATCAAATGGATGTAAAAAAATTCATTTCTAAATGGGTATAAAGTTGAGGATATTTTTGTTGAACGACCCCTTGGATTTCTGACCCCACATTTTTGAAATCTTTTTTTCAAGTTATCAAAAGTTTTATATGGTTTGAAACAAACTCTTAGAGCTTTGTATTATAGCCTTAGCTCTTTTCTTATTTCAAAAGGTATAGTTGATCCTACCTTATTTATAAAAATAATTTAAATATGTTTTAGTTGTTTATATTTCGGTATATGATATTATTTTTGGATCTAAAAAAAATATTTAGGAACTAATTTTTCAAAAATTATGAAAAATGAATTTAAAATGAGTTTAATGGGTGAACTAAATATCATTCTTGTTTCTCAATTATTTTGAAAATAAAGAAGAAATTGTTTTAAATCAATTTAAAGATACTAAATAACATTTAAAACATTTTAATTTAGATAGAACTGAGTGTATTGATACTATTATGAATACCACATATAATTTGGATCCTGATGAAGTTGGGAAATTACTGGATCAAACCAGTTACACAAGTATGATTGGAAGTCCTCTCTACTAGACTATTAGTTATCCTAACATTATGTTTAGTGTGGGTATGTGTGATCATTTCCAAGAAAATAAAAAAGAGTCTCACTTAGTTACTATAAAAAAAATTTAAATACCTCAAGTATACTACCAATTTAGTGTTGGATTACCCTAAAGGAAAATAATTTGACTTGGTTAGTTTTTCAAATGTTGATTTGGGAGGTTGTAAGTTAGATAGAAAAATAACCTATGAAAAATTTCACATTTTGGGAAAGTCTATAGTTTCTTAGTGTAGTAAGAAATAAAATTTTGTGCGTATTATTTACTATTAAACCTGAATACATAGTTGTGGGTAGCTGATGTGCGAAAATTTTATGGATGAAACACACATTACTAGACTATGTATATCAATTATGACATGTCCCTATAAATTGTGACAATATAAGATCAATAAACATTTCTAATAACCTTTTATCTCACTCAAAAACCAAACATATTGATATAAGACATCACTTTTTGAGATATCATTTTTTGAAATGTGAAATAACTCTTGAATACATTGGTATAGAACATCACCTTCTTGATATTTTCTCTAAGACATAAAATTCATAGAAAATAAACTACATAAAAAATAAATTGGTTATGATTAATTTTGACTAAGATTAATTTTTAGGATGCACCATTGAGGTTTACCCACCATTGAGATTTACCTAATTTTTAGGTTTACCCACCATTGTGTTTTAACCACTGTTTAGTTTTACCCACCATTGAGTTTTACTCACCCTTGGAATTAGTCACCATTATAATTTCTCACCATTCATTTTTCTCACCATTGGTTTTACCTAGAATTCTAAATCTCAAGCCTTTTTAAATTGTAATAACCCATATTCTTATGAAGGTATGGATAATTTTTTTCAATTTTAATCTTTTACTTTATCATATTAAAGGTGTACTATAGCCAAAGGGAGGTCCTAGAAACATTAAAGAATTTTTGGAGCCTTAAGTTCTTAAAATGAGCTAAGTAACTGGGCCGCAAGGTTGGTATGAAACTGTACAACTCAGGGTGCACGACTGTGCAGTTGAAGATAGGGGAACCTGTAGGTTGCATGATTTTTATACAATAATGTGGGGTGAGATACATGACTGTCCGACATCTACTGGTTTTAGATAGAGGTTGGTCACATGGTTTTCACGCATTTTTCAAATTGTGTGCCTTAACCATGAATTGTATATCCTAAAGAAATGGATTGTGAATGGTTTGGAAAAACTATGCATCCAAACAATGCACTTTGAAATTTTTTGGGTGAAATGACTATTTTTCCCCTCACTTAGATAAAATATTATTTTATTTTTTCTTCTTCCTCTAGTAAACCAGCCATGGGTTTTCCACCTATTTAAGCTCAAATCCTACCAATTCTAGGAATTGAATTAACTTCCACCTCTGGTGTCTATTCTTTGATCCATCAGAAGCTATGAATCTATCTCGATAATCTCCTATAGTCTCTCTACTCGTGTCAAGGTTTATCTTTCCATCTATTATGCAGTTTATATGTAGGCTCATTCACTCTATTTTTAGGAAATTGTAATGTTTATTAAATATATTATAACTTGATTCAAATATAATGCCGATATTGATATTTTTTTCATCTATGACGATAAGGTAGGAGTTCATGTTATTTTCTCGTCGAGTTTCGGTTGTTTCATAATTATGTCACTGTGCCATATGTCATCCTTTGTTGAGCATCTCTATTATATTGATTCATTTTTTTAATAAATGAATTTTTCACCTCCTTACATGTCTATCGATACTTTCTAGGTGGGTTAGATCTTGTACATACCTTATATGGCCACCATATGGGTGTTCCAAGTGAAATTTTCCATTTTGGACAATTGGTTCAAAATTCCTGAAATTCCTTTAAGATTTTGGATTGTTCTATAACTATATTTTCACTTGATATATGAGTGTTACAAGTGACCCCAAGGAACCTATTAGGTGTTTTCCCTTATAGACATGGAATTTCCCAAGTATAAAATTTCTTTATTGGATATATCACCATCACTTTGACATTTAAGCCTTAGAAATGGTTTTACCATGTATTGATGAATTAAATGAATTTGGTTAAGGTGAATGGATTGTATAGGATGGATTATGATAGATGGTGGAATCCTTTAAATGAATTGACCATGACACTTACCAATTGAAACTTGATCCCATTAAATGAACTTTTCATCATCTGGTAAATTTAGTGGGTTATTTTAAATCAATTAGTGAATACTTAGAGGGATGGTATTACCATTCCCTTTTTTATTCTTATATGAGTGCTCATTGACAATGAAAATTCATTAATATTAATTGAACTTGGACAATAAAACTCATAAGAGGTTATTCCTCATGTATTAATTTATAAATGAATATGCCTCTGTTATATATACATGGTCTATATGAATGAAATGGATGGGAGTTAATGCCCCATGCCATTTATAATTATAATGTGCCTTTATAGAGTCTATGATATGATGGTAAGGGGTGTTGAGCATGGATGATAATCACACTCCTGACCTCAATTATTGATTTCTTTGCATCTCACACCAGTGATACTATATAGATGTTGGTCTCATGATCTACCATCCATGATTAAAGTGTTTAGATTGTCGATCACTCACCATCCCAAGCACTGTTGCTTGGATTCTCATGCTCTTCTTATGATGTTGGTCATGTACCCTTTGGCTTGACTTATAGACTCGTTATACTAGTAAGGATATCTGAGTCATGCCTTAGTCCAGCAATCACTAGTATTCTTGGTATATATTCATTAGGCATCCTCATTCACATGGTTCATATAAGTGGATTCAATATAGAACTAAACTATATTTATTGTTAATAATAATATATATATAGACACTTTCTAGCCATGAGTTGAAGTATGTAGACCCACCAGGTGTCCTATAAGAACCTGAATGGTTTGGTTATTTATTTCTTCTTTGTTTTACTATTCTTTTACGACATGTACACTATTTATTTGTGATCATGACTTAGATTACATGTAGACACTATTGGTGGTGGCCTAATGAGATTTTTATCTCACACCCTACTCAGTATTTCTTTGGTACTTGAGAATACTATATTTTTGTAAATATTGATATAGGAAAAGTCCCTAATATAGGTTTTTTATTTTCTTACCTAGTTGGATCTTAGGAGAAGAGGACTTTGCATAGGCTCGAGATGCTTATAAAGCTATATTTTTTTTGGTCTTTTTGTACTACTGTATAGCAAGCTTGTATCTTCTTATTTATTTTGGTATTATAGTATGTCATGTATCATGTATCAGACACTGCCTCAGAGGATTTTTTAGTATTATTATTAGTTGTTTAGTTATCTTTTTCTTCTACTACTTACATATTTAGTTAGTTGTTTACACTTCTATAGTTTATTGATTTTTTCTGTTAGTATATGCTTCCGCTAAAATTGATTGTATCTATTTTTATCAATTTTTATGATCTAAAAAGAGGGTATAGTCTCCCCATTATACCATCTTTACACCCTCGCGGCTTGTCGGTAGCCTCTGGTGTACATGGAGGTGCACATGAGGCTATGTAACCCACTATCTTAGGGAATGGGTTGAAGGAATCCTTGGTTGAGACATTATAAAGTGGTATCAGAGAAGTTAATTTCTTGAATTGCTATTTGGAGATAATAGATTAGAGATTGTGAATGCTTAGAACTTGGTCATAAGTCATGCTTGGGAGTTATGAACCCATGTTTGGGGTAAAGGTCATGTTGCCTAAATTGTAGTTTTTGTTCTATTTTCCCTATTATTGTTGATATCATTTCACTATTGGGTGGTGAACTTGGGTTATGATGTTATTGATATTTGTGTTATTTAAATTTTGATTTCTTTAATATGTATCGATGAAATTAGGGATTTTCATTAGATCATGCATCATTATAGGAACAATATGATTAAAAGTCCATTAATTTTTCCATGTCATGTCTATTTTCATCATTAATTTTCATTTTTCTTATTTACTTGTGCCTTAAATATATTGAAATGTGATAACACTTATTATGGGTATTGGAAAACATAATTGATACTTAAAGTTCTTCTCTTAACCTCACAGTGTTTTCCTAAATAGGTTAAATCATACACCTTAATCATTCAATTATGGCACGTTAATTTATGGACCATAAGTAGCATGTTTTGGAACATGTTATGGTGTGGGTTAAGTGGATTCCATATTTGATTCATAATAAGTATGGTTCCTTGTGGATTTGAAATGGAAACCCATTCAATTCAACCATATAAACTGATTGAAGATTAAGAAAGAAAAAATTTAAAATAAATATGACTCCTAGTTTGAAACATTCATCTTTTATATGTCAGAAATAGAGGCTTGGACCCAAACCCATCCTTAGTAGTGGGTAGTGGGGTTTCTCTTGCATTCTTATAGCCTATAACATTCTCTTTATAATTTCTAGACCTGGATTTTGAAGTAAGAATAGATGTGTGTTTATTTCTATATAAAGGCTTTGGTTCTTGTCCTAGTTTTGTATCTATAGTTATTATACATGCTTAAACTCTTTTGATGTGTGTGTTTGGAATTATAGAATTATGTTACCTCAACATCCTCTATTCACACATCCGGAAGGAGGTGATGACCATGTTTTTAAGGTGATGGGCCATGAGTAACTAGTGATTTCCCCAATAGAGAAACCTATGGTTCCCCTTCCAGTTATATATATGATAAGTAATGCCTAGTTTCAAGAGAGTTTTCTGCATATGATTCAGACTATGAAAGGTATTGGTCAATCTTCCCCAAGCATGGTAGAGTAGACTCATGAGTTTCAGTAGCAGTATCCTCCCACATTTCTAGGGGATAGAAAAACTCATTCCATGGATTCTTGACTTAAGGATGTACAATCTATATTCATGCTTATGGATATGACTCTAGAGAGGAGGGTAAATAATAAGCTTACATGATTCAAGATTTATTATTAAGAGGTGGTTGGATGTCATCACTTAGGTGGATCGATATCATGATATGGTCTAGGTAGACTTTAAAACCATCTTCTAAGGCTACTTCTTTCCCCAAAATCTAAGGGGTGATAGAGCTAGATAATTTATGATCTTGCAGTAGGGATCATGTTAGTTATTGAGTACTATGCATGTTTGACTAAGCTAAATCAGTTCGCACCCTCTCCAACCGGCAATGATCTTATGACTCCCACGAGATTTGAGGATGGGATGGTCTATTCCATCTGATAATAGGTCAATAGGTTCAGGTTGAAAACCATTTCTTAAATCTTTATCCATTCCCTAATCACATAGCATAATTTGAGGGATAATAAATGTGAGAGTTAGGGAGGTTCGTTTCCTTGATCTTCCAATGGTTTTTCTTCTAGGTGGAAGAGACATTTATATACTACTCACTGAGGTAGAAATAGTCAGGCTCCCTGCATAGATAGTTTTCTTATCTATCACCAGTGGGGGAAGCCTATAGATATCAAGTCTCAGTGCTTACGGGATCCATACGATTGTAGAATCTATAGAAGGATAGTCCAAATTTGGTGTTTTGGAAGTTCATTCCCTCTAGTTCCAAGAGAGCGTGGATCTGTACCTATGCCTCAGTAAAGAGGGGGCCAGCAGGATCATGTCAGGAATATAGCTAGAATACCACTGGTCAATCAGATTGAGGTGGCGGTCAAGGGAGAGGCAGTCGGACTTATGAATATCAGTACCAGTAGAGCAGGCTTACTCCAGTTAGTCAGACAGTAACTTAGGGTCGCGATAGAGGCTAGTTACATGAAGTCCCACCTACACTACAGGAGCAGAGCACCGGACCTTCTACAGTATGAGGTATTATTCTAGTTTCCTCCACTTTAGTGTCAACTTTATTTGACACAGGCTCACCTTAATCAATTATGCCTAAAACTATAATGGAAATTCTTGGCCTTGAAATTGAGAACTTTCATGGTGTTATGATGCTAGAAACACAATAAGGTAACCGTTAAGATGCTGTTTGATGTTGTAAAGACTTTCCCTTGAGATAGGAGGTTGCCTTTTCATGTGGAATATTTATGTCCTCAACATGATGAGCCTTGATGTTATCATTGGGATGGACTGCCAGTTCCCTACCAATTCAATATTGATTGAAATCATTAGAGGGTGAAGTTTACATCACTAGAGGGAATTGGCCACATGAATAAATGTGAATTGAATGTTAGTGTGACCTGAGAAGGACACAAATAGAGGAGTCTAGGTAATGTGATAGCTTAGATCAATAGTATTTTCCTCGATGACCAGGTGTTATGACCTGTTGTTTTCTCCCGGGTAGTGGAGTGTTTCACTGACGTATTTCCTAACGAACTCTCTGATCTACCTCTAGTGTGAGAGGTATATTTTTTTATTGATCTTTTTCCAGGAGTATCACTAGTGAACATTCTTAAATATATGATGGCACCTAAGTAGATTCTGGATCTCAAGAAGTAGTTGGATGATCTTGATGCTAAAGGCTTTATACGACCTAGAACTTCTCTTTGGGGTTCACTAGTTCTTTTCACTAAGAAGGTGGATGGTACCCTTTAGTTCTGTGTGGTTGACTGTCATTTAAATCATCTAACTATAAAGAATTTATATCCACTATCTATAATAGATAACCTCTTTGATCATTTTTTAGCAGAGAAAGTGTTTTCAAAGATATATCTATGTTTGGGATACTATTAAATGCATGTCAGCACTTCAAAAATACCTCATAAAGATTTTAGGATATGGTATAGTCTATAAGAGTACTTGGTAATGTTGTTTGAACTCACAATCAAACCTTAAACTTTCATCAATCTTATGAATCAAGTTTTCCACACGTATGAAGATTCATTTTTGGTTTTCTTTGTTGGTGATATCTAAGTGTATTCACTCTCCAAACATGACCATGTAGTCCATCTTGTGATAATGATGAATACACTCAGAGAGAATCAGGTATATGATAAGATCAGTAAATTCCACTTTTGGATCGACAAAATCTACTTTATGAATCGTGTCATCTCAAAGATAGGAGTTTTAGTATACCCTGAGAAAGTGAAGGATATAGTTTCTTAGGAGCATCCCAAGAACATCTTTTACATCCAAATTTATTTGGGGATTGGTGGATATTACAAATGCTTCATCCGTGATTTCACACACCTTGAAACACAACTTCTGGGCTTGAGGAATAAGGTTGTGAAATTTGTGTGGCCAGAAGCTTATGAAGAATCATTTCAGGAGTTTAAGGTTTATTTGACTTCTGTACTGATACTGATTTTACCAAAGCCAACAAATAGCTATATTATATTCTTTGAAGCATTAGGTATCAGGGTTAGAGCTATTCTGATGTAGGTTGAGTGGGTTATCACGTATAGGTCTCATTAGTTGAGGCCTAACAAATAGAATTACCAGATGCACGACCTCGAGCTAGCTATTATAGTTCATGTCTTATGTTGTTAGAGACACTATCTACTGGGATATTGTTTTATGAAATAAAATAATAAAAAAATACTCAAATACATCTTCTCATATTGGGATATGAATCTCAAATAGTGTATGTGGGTTGAGTACCTACAGTCGTTTTATTTTGATCTTTCCAACATGCCTTGTAAGGGAAATTCATTAGCCAATCCTCTGAGCTGAAAGACTCAGACACATGAAGTTCAAGAATCCTATTGTGAATGAAATCTTATATACTTATTCTTAGAGATGCATGTTGAGGTTTTTAAGGACCATTGTTAGACTATCCTCTCAGCATTAGTAGTGACTACTACTTTTCGGGAATGGGTATGAATGAGGTAGTTAACTCATCCCGAAGTCCTCACCCTAAGGGAAATCCGTTTAGGGGATGATACATCTTCAGGTTATACCATTGATGGGGATGATAGGTTATTCTTTATTGGGAGTGTATGGGTCTTAGAAGACTTCCAAGAGGATTTGATGCATGAATTTATTACCTCATCATGGGTGGTTTACCCAAATTTCTCCAAAATGTATTGAGATCTATGATTCCAGTATTGGTGGACTGGTATGAAATATGAGATTTCTGGATTTATGACTCAATGTCCCACCTATCAGTAGGTGAAGGCAGAGCATCAGTGACCAATAGGTCCTTTACATCCATGGTCTATTCTTGAGTAGAAATGGGATGATGTCTCAATGTACTTCAAGAGAAGTTTACCCAGATCACCTCATGGAAACAATATAGTGTGGGTTTTCATTAACTGTCTAATAAAGGTTTCACACTTTCTAACTATGTGATAGAACTTCATGGTAGATGAGCTAGGATAACTGTACATCATAGAGTTTATAGATCTTAAGTGAGCTCCTTGTTCTATCTTTTCTGACATAGATGCGCTTTTTACTTCACAGTTCTTGTAGGGGTTGGATAAGGCCTTGGGTATATAGGTACTTTTGAGAATGGCCTATCACCCACATATCAAAGGACAGACAAAGAATATGATTTAGGATCTAGAAGGAATGCTCTATGTATGCATCCTTGACTTCGTGGGTTCTTGGGAGAAAAACATTTCTCTGGTCGTGTTTTCTTATAATAATAGATTTTAGGCTACCATCATGATGGCTCTTTATGAAGCCTTATATGTTAGGCCTTTCTTCTCACCTATTTTTTGGATAGAGTTAAGGAAAGTAGCTATGGTTAGACCACATATCGTGTAAGAGACTATAGAGAAGTTATAGCTAATCAGGAAGAACATTTTGACAGATCATTCGAGACAGTAGTCATATGCCAATAGACATTGGTTATGTCTGAAGTTCAAGGTTAGAGACTAAGTTTTCTTATGAGTCTCACCCATGTCAGTTTGTAGAAATATTTGGAAGTAAGGTAAACACATACAAAAGTTCGTTGGAACATTTTAGGTTGTGATACGAATCAGACTAGGGGATTACTAGTTGGAACATACTTAATGATGTTGGCCCATGCATGATTTCTTTCATGTATCTCAGCTTCACTGATACTATTCTTCCCCATCACATGAATTTTATGATGATGTTTTTTAATTGGATACAGATGCTTACATTGAGGATTATCCCATGTGTATAGTGGATTAGAACAGGAAGACACTCTAAGGTAGGTCCATTCCTTTGGTATGGGATATATGGAAGCATGGATGAGTATAAGATGAGACTTAGAAGCAGGAAGAAGATATGAAATCTCAGTGGCTGAAAATCCTCACTGATAGTACCTCTTTACCCTCCAAAGGAAAACTTGAGGATGAGTTTCATTAAGGAGGTGAGTTTGTAATGACCCATATCCTTATGAAGTTATGAATCTTTTTTTCAATTTGAATCTTTTACTTAATCATGTTAAAGGTGTACTATGGCCTAAGGGGTGTCTTATGAATTTCTAGGGGTTCATTGGAGCTTAGAGTTCCTAAAAATGGCCTATGAAACTGGGCAGTAAGGTTTTTTCAGAAACTGTGTGACCCAGGGTACAAGAGAATGTGGCTATAGATAGGGGAACCTATAGGTCTCACCATTTTTCTACAACCATGTGGGCCAATTCGCACAATTTTGAGATGTCTGATTCTTTGTGGACAGTGGGTTGCCTCAGAATTTGTAAAATGTGTTCCTTAACCATGTGTGGTATATTCTACAGAAATGGTTTCAATATGGTTTGCACATGGTTTGGAAAAACTGTGTTCCTTGATATTTTGAGGTGAAATAACTATTTATCCCACACTTACGTTAAAATATTATTTTCCTTTTTGTTCTTCCTCTAGCGGACCATCCATAGGTTTTCCTCCTCTTTCAGATCAAATCCTCCCAAGGATAGGTATTGAATTAACTTCCACATCCAGTGTCTATTCTTTAATCCATTGGAAGATAAAAATTCATCTTAGTAAACTCCCCTAGTCTCTATACTCTTTTCAAGGTTTATCTTTCCATCTATTTTTCTATTTAGGTACAGGCTCATTCGCCCAATTTTTAGGGCATTATATTGTTTTTCATGTCTCTTTAAACCTGTTTCAAATATGAGTTCATTATTGAGCAATCTATCATATATAACCTTGAGGTATGTGTTCTCATTATGTAAAAACCTAACCCAGGTCCCACGCATAGGTTCCCCGAACTGGACATCCATATGACCTCAAGCACACCTCCCCATTTCCCAAAGGCTTCCAACTAATAGTGAGGTTCTAATATTTGATCATGGGGAGATTATACCCACTTTTATCAGAGTAGTAAACCAGCAGAAAATAAGAATGAATAACAGAATAACATATTACCATAAAAAATAGTACCAATATCAAAATATGACCAAAACTAAAGATACAAAATTAAAACTGAACTCTAAATATGTTATGCCAATGTACATGTCAAGCATCTAAAATGAAACCCCAAAGGTAAATACATTGAAGATTCCCAAGCGGATATCAAACCACATCCACTTCCCTCAGCCATTTTTCATCCTGACTCAATCATCTAATACAAGGTTGTTTCTCTTATCATGCCCTGGAAACATGAAATCTATTCAGGTATCGATCAGGCAACCTGAATAAGGTGTGAGTAGAACTCAGTATGTCACCAAAAATAGTGTATAAAACAATATCCAATCAATAATAGTGTATACACTTGTATAAAGAAATATGTGAAATGAATAAGTAAACAGTTATCACATTATCATTTATTATTTATTTAACCACATAAACTCCCAGGTTCCCCAGGACACTCGAACCTTAATAACTCTTCTAGCCAAGCCAGATTCTGAACCATTTCACATTATCAATTCCCAATTCATTTAATGAATGATATTTAATTATCCATTTCAATATATAAACTTCTAATTGGAACCAGAGTCCAATGCCAGTAATTTGGGTCTAGGTCTTCATTCCTAGGACCCCATGGGATTAGGGAAATAGTTCCCACACATATTTTTCACTATGACATTTGAAAACAAGAGACCATTTCCTACACACATGGTATTTGAAAATAGAAGACCATGTCCCACAAACATTTATCAAACCATTTATCACTATGGGATTTAGAAAAAGAAAACCATTCCCTGCACACACTTATCACATATATAAATATATCAATATATCACATCAATTAAGATTAATAATCATTAATCCCCTTATCATAATTAACCATCTCAATATTCAATAAATAAATTCATAAATTAATTAATCCAATTTCATTAATTAATCACTTCACCATATCATCATTTAATAATTAAGACACCAATTAATTATTCCCAATTCAAAATTAAATGTTTCAATAATTAACTCAAAAATAAATTATTTCCCAAATCCCAAAATTTTAATATTTAAATAATCAATTAAAAAATTAATTATTCAATCCACAATTTCACAATCTCAAGAATTCTCATAAGTTAGTCCTATAATTAATTTATACAATTCATGATTGATTAATTAATTAATTCACAAAATTAATTAATTCAATTCATAAAATCTATTTCTAAACAAAATCTAAAAATTCTATAATTAAATAAACATAATTGAAACCATGACTATGAGATTTGAATAATAGATCACTAACCTTGAAAATTTATGAAGAACGATTTCCAATAGAAAACCCTGATTTATGTAAGATGATCAAATCATCAACAGTGGAAGAGATCCATACCAAAACCTAGGATCAAGATCAACCCCCAAACCCACAACTATCATGGTTCCACCACTTCATCGTAAGAATGATGAATGGAAGGGAAAATAGAAAAGGTATTACTAGGTATCCAACACCAATATACAATGATTAGAGGTGAAGAAATCACTCCAAATCTACTAAGGTTCACCCTATAGTCAGAGGAGAAGAGTTGTAGCTGAAAATAAAGGAGACTTTAGCCACACAACATATTTATAATAGAAGGTTGGGCATTTACATGGTGCGTAATGTGATTACACCTCCTGTAAAGGTTGTTATTTGAATATTGCAAAAAAATTGCCTCAAATTTATTTAATTAAATCCCTCATACAATTACACGACATGTAATCCATTTACATGGTGTACAAATGTTTTTTAGTTGATTTCTCATCCCATTTTCCTTTTTAAACAAACTGAACATATTTTAAAGTCTCCCTTATCACCAAGAACCCATGAAACACTTAATGATATGTGCCTGGAAGAAGGCAGGATCTTAAAATCTCCCCACCTTATAAAATCTCATCCTTCAAATGTACTTCCAATCAACTATAAGACTATGAGGTAAAAATATTGGGCCATTGAGCCCATATATCTACTCTCTCTCCCATGTTTCCTCCAAAACTCGTCCATGTTTTAACAATATTTGAACTATCATCATGGTATTTACCGTAACACTTTCTCACTGTGATCTAACACAAGTATCGGATTCTCCTTAAAGGATGCATCTATATCAATCTCAACATCATTCACATCTATCACATGAGAATGGTCAAGTTGATACCGTTGAAGTTTTGACACATGGAAAATTTCATGCATTGCACTATATCTTGCTGGAAGATCTAATCAGTATGCCATCATCCTGATTCTCTCCATAACCTCAAATGTCCTAATGAACCTGGGTGCCAACTTTCTCTGCCTCTGTATCCTGTAGTGGACCAATCTAGGAAACACCCAAAGAAAAACATGATCACCCTATGTAAACACTAGGGTTCATCAATGTTTATCAGTAAACAAGTTTTTTCTATTATGAGACATATCCATACGTTTCTAAATCAGTTGAACCTATTTCGACATCACTTAAATAAGACTCAGTCCCAATAATTCAGACTCACCTGCCTCCAACCATCCTAGAGGTGATTTTCATAGCCTACTATAAAGATCCTCATATGGTACTATCTAAATTATTACATGATAACTATTGTTATAGGAAAACTCCTCCAATGCTAAGTGATTCTCCCCTTACCTAATGAATTCTAGGATGCAAAGTCAAATAATATCCTCAAGAATCTGTATAGTATGTTCCAACTACTTATCTATCTATGGTTGGAAAGTTGTACTCAATAAATCATGTGAACCAAGATCCTTTTTCAATCCCTGCTATAAGAATTAAGTAAAGTGTGAATAAAGGTCTTAAAAAAGTCCATGTCACCCCATGCAGACGTATTATATTCTAAACATGAATCTCTCACAAAAGCTCCACTTAGAATGTCTCTCGTATATATAAGAAATGTGATACATTTTTTAAATGTTCTTTAACCACCCTAATAGCATAATTCTTACAAGGTGTATTCAAGATACCCACTACAAAGTCCATAGTCACATCATCCAAGGAATGGGAAATGAATTTGATAAACCTATAGGTCATTGATGCCCCGCCTTCACCAGCTGATAGGTGTATCAGTGTGTCACGAACCCTAAAATTTCCTTTTTCATTTCTGTCCACCAAAACTATTGTTGTAGTTCATAGTACATTTTGGTTACACTTGGATGTACCACCCACTTCGAGGCACAAAACTCCCACAAAAACTCCTCCTTCATACTCATGTGCACAAAAACCTGATTCTTGACATATATGGTCTCATCCTCATTTATGGACCAATCGGAGAGTGATTCACCACCTTCAAGTCTTTTTTCTCAATCCCAAACACTTTGGATCTTCATATTATCTATCTCTAATCTATCTCAAAAGTGAAGACTCCACTAAAAATGATATGCGAGTCATCTTATCCTAACTCTCCTTAACCATGAAATGCATCTTATCTAGTAAATCCATCATTTCCCACTCAACACTAGACTCATGAACTATCAGAGTTTAATTCTTTCTTCTCAAAGCATCATACACATTGTTTCCCTTTCTTAGCATATATTCTATCTCAATTTAATAAATTTGTACAAACTCAACCCATCTCCACTGTCAAATATTAAAATATCATTGCAGAAATATATACCTCAAACTCTTGTGGTCCATATACATAGTAAAATTTTCGCCCAATAGGTAATGCCACTAACACTTAAAATTATAAACCATATATATCAACTCGAGGTCGTTCATAGGGTAATTCCATTATTCGGTCCACAACAATCGAGACCCATACTCCACAAGTCGGTCTCCCTATATCAACACAGCTGAAAGTCCAACCCCAGAAGTGTCACAATATATCATATACTCCTTGCCAGGCTTAGGTAGGATCAAGATTGGTGTCACTGTCAAATGTTTATTTAACTCTTGGAATGTATTATCATAATCTTTTGACTAGTCAAACTTTATCCCCTTCATTGTCAATTAAAAAAGTTTCACATCCAAACAGGAAAAGTCTTGAATGAATCTTTGATAATATTCTAGCGACCCCATTAAATTATGGTTATGGAAAATATTCTTTGGTTGCACCCAAAAAAACTACATAAAATTTCTTTAGGTCTACTGACACACCTACCTATGAGATGATGTGACTCAAGAATTGTACCTGATCAATCCAAAATATACCCTTATATAGCTTGGTGTATAGATGATTCCCCCTCAATGTACTCAAGATGATTTCACAATATTGGGAATGATCATCACGAGTCTTTGAGTACAACAATATATCATCTAAATAACTTCCAAAAATAGATCCTGGTAAGGATGAGAGATTCTTTTCATCATGACTATAAACACTACATATGTGTTCTTGAATCCAAACATCACTACAGTGAACTCATATAGGAAATACCTACTCCTAAAAGTAGTCCTCGGTAAATCATAAGTATTAACTCTTCGTTGATGATATGATAATCTCAAGTTGGTCTTTGAGAATACACAAGATTCTCTCAACTAGTCAAATAGTTCATTGATATGCAGAAGGGGATACTGATTCATCAAAATCATCCAGTTCAACTTTTGGTAATAAATACACAAGTGTAGAGTCTTGTTGGCCTTCTTTGTAAACAAAAAAGATGAACCCCAAGGTGATGTACTCAGAAGTATAAACCCCTTATCTTCTAAATAATCCATCTGAGTATTGAACTCTTGTAGCTCTGGCAGTTCCATTCTGTATGGTGGAAGAGAAACTAGCCCAGTTCCCAACATGATCTCAATTGTAACCTCCACATATCTCTCAAGTGGCATCCCTAAGAATTATTTGGGAAAAACATCTTTAAACCTATCCACTATGGTGGGAGATAAATCCATATTTACACATCCATCATCCAGTAATATAGTTGCAATATAGGTTATTAGCTCTCCTAGTTCTTGAGTAATTGTCCCTACTTGGCCTACCTGGATATTCCACTCTCTATATTGAATGTAATGGTCGCCTTTAAAAGATGTAAAATTCACTCTCCTTTAGTAAAAATCTATGAGGGCTTGGTATGCGACTAGAAATTCCATATATAAAATCAATTAAAAGCCTGACATTTCAAGGATATAAAGATTCATTGGAAAAAGATACTCCCCAATCTCTAGAGAACACCCCTTGAATAAAAAATTGTCTTCAGACCATACTCCAATTGGTGTGCCTATCATCAACACCCTATCCATTAACACCACCACTAGGCTCAAACTGTGCACATGTTTTCTATAAATAAAGGAATTAGAGGAACTAGTCTCAAATAAGGCATTATCTAATTTAGAAGCTACAAGAATAGTATATATCACTTTCGATGATCCAGCCACTCTATCCAAAAGTGTAACATGAATGGCAAGTAACTATACTACCCCTCTTCCTTGTGATATAGTTGTACTTATCTAATCTGCACCACTCTGCTAATACGGGTGATCGTTCCCAGAAGATCCACATCCACTACCTCCACCGCCTTGTCCAATTGAACTCCAAATTCCATATTTATGTCTTTTAAGACCCCTTTCCCACACTTTGGTTCTATCTAGATCCTCCATCAGTTACCATATATCGTGGGCTCTAGAATAACTTCTATAGATGTCTCATATTTCGGCATCCTTGGCACTCCGCATGTGGTTAGGGACAATGTTTTTAGTAGTGTCTTTTCCTACCACGTTGGTGGGAAAACACATGGGTAATGTCTTCTTTAACTAACCCTTACCCCTAGATACTCTTCTTGAAACAACTCTGGGAGGAATTCTCATAAATATTTTTCATATTTTCATAGGTTGTACCTCAAAACTTTTTAAAAGAATCCAACTATTTTCCCCTAGAAACCTCCTTTAGGTTCCCCTCAATAATGAGAGACTGATTCACCACTTCTGAAAAATTATTTATCCTGAATATTTTCACATAGTACATAATTTCACATTTAATTCCATCATGAAACCTATTTTCCATAGTATCCTCATCTCCTTCAAATTTTAGATAAAACTATTGTAAATCTATGAAGCATCCAGTGTAGTCCATCGCAAACATATTCACCTAATTCAATCTCTTGAACTCAACTTCTCTCTCTAGTCTCAGTGTGTCCTGATAGAAGTTCTCCAGAAACTTCTCTTGAAATTCATTTCATTCCATAGCTTCTAGCTATCAATCCCAGGTTTGGATGTCCCCCCATCTCTTCTCCTAACCCAAAAACATATAGGAAGACAAATTGACTCTATTCTCAACAGGAATCTCCAAGTAGTCAAGTATAGTCTAAATAGACTCAATCAAGAACTCATCTCCTTTGAGTCCACCGTCTCTAGTAAAAGTGTGGGGTGATGAAACTGGAACTCCCTCTTCCAATTAGACATGATTTTCACAACACACCTTGTGTGTCTTTCCATGAATTTCATGAAGTGAGTGAAGTTCTCATGGAACTTCTCCTCTACTTCCTCAACTATCATTACCGGTGCCTCAGATTCCACTACTGGTGGAGAATCTCCACCCATATACTTCTATCATCCCCTCAAAAAGAACCATCATGGAGGAATATCTCAAAAATTCTAAATACAAACCTTAATAAATAGTTCCCAAAATTAACATGTTTATGTAAGAGGGAAACAAAAAAATTCTTTTCCTAAAAACTCACTATGTGGTTAAAAATGAGGTGTTATCACCACCCTTAACAATTCTATACCTAGGTACTAGTTAATAAGGGTAAACACATTCTCATTATTAATATTCCATTATACACCCATTTATTCACATTTTTCATCATTTTACTATTTTCAATTTCATAAGAAAAGAACAACATTTCAATTTCAACAACTTACCCAAAACTCGTTTCCCCATGTGTGCCTAAAATGATGCATGACATAATAATCCAGAGTACCTATAATGATGTATGAAACAAGACACTCGTTCCATAGCAAGGAAATATTCAATTATTAACAATTTTAAGAAACAATAATCACACCAAACAATAAGTGTTCCACCTAAAGTGAAATAACATTAAACTATAACAAAAAATAAAAATAGAAATCATCCCACACTGGATACTTGGGTTTTTCCCCTATACATGGGTTTGTAACTCCCATGAATGACTTCACAACCATGGACCAATTCTTCCAAGTCTTTTATCTACTTTCCAAAGTATTAATACAAAATAAAATGAAAACAAAAGAAAACTGGTCTCGAGTAATACTTTGTATTATCTTGACCAGGGTTCCAAGCATCGGTGCCTCGAACCGGACCACCACATGACCTCAAGCACCCTCCCTATGTGCTAGAGGTTGTCAAATAGAAGCGAGGGTCTAATAATGATAATGGTGATAGTATACAATATTTTATCAAAGTAATACACTAGTGGAAAATAAGAATCAACAACAAAATAACATACAACCATAAATAGAATAGTACCAAGATCAAAAGATGACAAAAATTTGAGACATAATATTAAAACTAAACCATAAATATCTTATGCCAATGTATGTTTCAAGTGTATTAAATGAAAACCTAAAGTTAAAGACTCTAAAGACTCCAAAATGGGTCCCTAACTACATTTTTATCCCTCAAACATGCTTCATCCTGACTCGACTAGCTAACATAGGGCCTTTTCCCTTATTCTATCCTGCAAACATTAAATATATTCAGGTACCGATCAAGCAGCCCAAGTAGTGTGTTAGAACAACTTAGTAGGCCACCACCAATGGATTATATAATAATATCCAATCAATAATATTGTATGTGGTTTTATAAAAAAATAAGAACAATTCATAAGTAAATAGTTATCACATTATCAATTATTCTTTATTTAACCACATAAAGCATCGGGTTCCCGAAGACACCCGAACCTCGATACCATATTCGGCCCATTCTGGATTCTAACCCATTTCACATTACCAATTAAAAATTCAATTAAAAATGGGATTTCATCATCCATTAAATTTCAATTTATAAATTTCTGATTGGAACCATAGTTCAATGCCAACAATTTGGGTCTTAGTTATTATGCATAGGACCCCATGGGCTTGGGAAACAACATACCATGTCCCACACATATTTGTCACTATGAGATTCAGAAACAGCAAATCATATCTTTCAAACATGGGATTTGGAGACTGTAGACCATGTCTTAGACACATTTATCAAACTGTTTATCACTGCAGACTTTGAAAACAACAGACCATGTACCACACACATTTATCACATATATTAAGAAGATAATATATCACATCAGTTAAGATTAATCATCATTAATACTCTTATCGCAATTAACCATCACAATCTTCCATTAATTAATTAATAAATTAATTAATCTAAGCCCATTAATTAATTTAACAATTAATTAATAAATTCGCCATCTCAACATTCAATAATTAATTCCCTAATTAATTAATCAAAATTCACAATTCCACATTTCAATAATTAACTCAACAATTAATTATTTTTTAAATCCCATAATTTCAATATTTAAATAATCAATCCAACAATTTGTTATTCAATACAAAATTTCACAATCTAAAATATTCTCAAAAGTTAATACAATAATTAATTTATATAATTCATGGTCTCTTAATTAAGTAATTCACCAAAATAATTTATTAAATTCAAAAAATCCACTACTAAAGGAACTATAGAAAGTCTAAAATTACATACACATAATTGAAACCATGACTATGGGATTTGAATAATAGACCAACTAACTTGAAAATTTATGAAGAATTCTCACCAACAGAAAACCCAAGTTGATGTAAGATGTTCGAATCAACAATGCTGGAAGATATCCAAACCAAAACCTAGGATCAAGATCAACCCCCAAACCCACAACTATCAAGGGTTCCACCACTTAATTAAAATAAGTAGGAATGGAAGAGAACCAAATAAATAAAGGGTTTACTAGGTATCCAACACCAATCCTCAATAATCAGAGATGAATAAATCAAATTAAATCTATTAAGGGTCTCCCAAGGGTCGTAAGAGAAGAGCTGTTGTAGAAAAAAAAAAGAGAATTCAACCACACAGCATGTTTAAAAAAACATTAGGGAATTTGAATGATGTTTAATTTGGTTACACATCATGTAATGTTTTTTAATGTAATACTCAAAAAAACCTATCTCCTCATATTTAATTTAAAAAAACCTCAAATAATTACACACTGTGTAATCCATTTACATGGTGTATAAATGTTCTCCAATTTATCTTTAGCCCATTTTCCTTTTTCAACAACCCGAACTGGTTTTAAAGTTTCATATCTCACTAAGAACCCATGAAACACTTGACGATATGTACCTGAAAAAATAAAGGATCTTACATGTTGATTTCCCATCGAGTTTCGACCATTTTTTAATTTTGTCATCATATCATATGTCGTCCTTTTCCAAGAATATCTATTATATTGATTCCATAATTTATAATTGACCATTTCAACCTATTACATGTCTACTAGTCCTTACTATGTGGTTTATATCATGTAAATAACATATATGGACACCCCATGGGTATGCCAAGTGAAATTGGTCATTTGGCCAATTGGTTCAAAATGCATGAAACTCATTTTAGTTATCAACATATTTTTTTAATTATATTTTTCTTTGATATATGATTGTTACAAGTGTCCCAAGGAACCTCTTAGGTGTTTTCACCTATTATACTTGTAATTTCTCAAGTAGGGAATTTCCTTATTGGCTATTTCACCTTCCCATTGACATTTGAGCCTTAGAAATTGTTTTACCATGTCTTAATGAATTAAATGAATTGGTTAGGGTGAATGGATTATATAAGATGGATTATAATTTATGGTGGAATAATTTAAATGAATTTAAAATGACACCTACCAATTGACACTTGATCACATTAAATTATTTTTTCATCTTTCAGTAAATTGAATGGGTTGTTTTAAATGAATTGGTGAATTCTTGATGGGATGGTATGACCATTCCCTTCTTTATTCTTATATGAATGATCATTGAGATTGAAAATTCTTTAATTATTATTGAACTTAGATAATTAAATGAATAAGAGGTTATGCCTTGTGTATTGATTTATAAATGAATATTTCATTATTATATATACATGGACTATATGAAAGAAATGGATAGGCTATAATGCCCCATTACAGTTATAATTATAATGAACCTTAGTAGAGGATATGATATGATGGTAAGGGGTGTGAAGAAATATAGATAATCACACTCCTTACATCGGGTGTTGAGTTCATTGTGTCTCACACAAGTGATACTATATAGACGTTGGGATGAGATGCAACACTCCATGATTAGAGAGTTCACATGATGGTTTAGTAAACATCCCGAGTGATATTTTATGGTGTCTCGTGCTCTTATTGGGATGTAGGAAATTTACCCTTTGACTTTAGATTATATAATCATTAGACTGGTATGGATATGTGAGTATTTCCCCAATCCAGCTAGCACTAGTATTCAAGGTATATGTCTATTAGTTGTCCTCACGAACTTGGTTCATATAGGTGGATTAAATATATAACTAAACTATATATTATTATTATTATTATTATTATTATTATTATATATTGACTTGATCATACACTTTCTAGTCATGAGATAATATAGGTAGACATTCGTGGTGTCCTATTGGAACCTAAGTGGGTTGGTTGTTTATTTATTCTTTGTCTTATTATTCTTCTATTTCCAGCACACTTTTAGTTATGTGCACTAATAAGATTACACATAGACGCTATTGGTGGTGACCTACTGAAATTTTTATCTCACACCCTACTCAGGATACATCTGTTACTTGAGAATATTTTCTTTCTGAAGGTATTGAAAAGTGAAACCGCCCTGATACATGTTGTTGATTTTCTTACCATGTTGGATCTTGATAGTAAAGGATCATGTATTGGCTCAAGATTCTTATGGAGCTATTTTTTCTTTTTTTTTCTTCTTTTTACTATTATATAACATGATTTTATCTTCTTATTTCTTTGGTTGTTGTAGCATTCCATGTGTCATGTATTAGACACTACCTCATAGGATTCTGTAAAATTATTAACAGTTGTTTGGTTATCTTTTTCTTCCACTGCTTACTTATTTAGTTATTTATTTACATTTTAGTTGTTTACTGAATCTGTTTTTTTACATATGACTCCACTACTTGTAATTAAATATTTTTGTAAATATTTTGCTACTCTAACATGAGGGTATAATAACCCCATTATACCACCTTTACACCCTCTCTATTAGTCATAATCCTCTGGCTATTTGACCTACCATCTCAGAGCACATGTTAAGTGGATCCCAAGTCAGGATGTTACATCAATTTTTCATTGTTTTTTTAAGAATATATTTCTAATTTATTTATACGAGTTATTTTTTTATTAAATAATAAATTAGATTAAAATGATATTTTTATTTTATAAATCCCTAAAATCCCTAAATGATATAAATTATAAATTTGTCTAATGTTGATGCTCTATCCCTTATACCTTTTCTCTCAAGATGTGTTGTGACCGTTTCTCTCCCAACTTTCTATAATCCATCACCTTTACCCAAGCCTTACCTGACAATCTCCATGGCTAGAATAAAGAGACCTTAAATTTATTCTCTAGGCATGTCTCATCCTTCAATGAAGTATAAAGGTGAATCGATTCAAACTATTGCAATTTATCCAGTGAATCCATATCATTCTAATCAAATCGTGGTACTTGAAAAAGATGTGTATGTGGAGTGGTTACTTTAAATCAAGTCATTAGTTCTCAAAGTTCTTCATAGTTAAGGATGTATGGAATGGTTTTCTTCTAAAAATAGGCCTTTCTATACAAGGTTAGTGCATCAGTTTTACCATTTTGTGTTGTTCAGTTTTGAGAAAAATAAAGACGGTGTGAGAACTAGAATAAATGGATGTAAATTTGTTTTCTCTTCAAGTCATTAAGAAATTGTTTTAATAGTTCCCCAAAAATGAGTTAAAAATTATTATCAAGGAACCATTATGGATGGAAGTGATACTTTTGTCTATGAAGATACATTGGATGAGTTAAATAGTTATGGAATAGTTAGAAGACTAGTTGCCTTAATACTTGATGGTGAATATAGATTTCTGTTTAAGTTTATTCATCATATCCTGAGTTTGAGGAAGGTTGAATTTTCCAAAATAAGGTATCATGATTTTTATCTTCTGTGTATTATGAAAAGTGGACCGAAGATTAACTTATGTAGATATCTAATTCTTAATGTGATGGAGGTGTGAAAGTCTTATTCAAGATCTAATTATTTAAACTATCCAATGTTTATTTCAGTTATTCTAGAGGAAAAAGGTCTAGTTGATGTAATTGAAAAATCAGTAATGGACTGTACAGGTTTCTACATCCCAATGGTAATTTTTAAACGGAATAAAATTAATTGGAATCTATGGAAAAAGAAATGTGTGGATGATGGTGAAAGTATTTATGATTATTTTAAATAAGTTGACCATCCTTCTAGACCAAAAGATGTTATAGACCCTAGGTTGGTTCCAGATAAAGTTTTTGAGTGTTTTCATAAAGAGGAAGAGGATTCTATTTCATCTTGTTATAAGGAAAAGTAATTTTATGTATATGAAGGTAGCAGCTTAGATTTACCTCATATATCCCTTTATATATTTTTTGGTGCTCCTAATCCACTAAGGTATCTCCCTATCGGAGAGAATCTCTTAAAATAAAGAAGTGAGAGGGAATAAATGAAAATATTTGGTGAAGAACAGTTTAGTAGTTCTTCCAAATCTTCTGAAGATGATGGGAATTGTAAAAATTGTAATTAGGATGAAGAAGAAGATGGAGGAGGATGGGTATATGGGGAATATGAAGGAGATGAAGAAATAAATTTAGATAGATATAAAGATTACAATGATTGATATTCTAACCTAGATGGTCTCTATGGAAGAATTGATGTTGAGGATGTAGAAATACCTTGATATTCTAACCTAGATGGTTTCTATGGAAGAATTGATGTTAAGGATGTAGAAATACCTTTCGTAGTTATCTATTCTCTACCTTTATCAATTTCTAGACCTAAAGAAAGACCTATAATTGTTGAATATGTTGAAATAATGGCTATAGAAGATAAGGAAGCATTAGTAGAGGTAGAGGAATCCCTAGGTCTGTACAATCACCGTGTTGTTGGTGATCTTGTTGAGCCTACTGCTAATGTAAATATAGTTGATGAACATACCATTATTGAACATTCAATGGCTGATTATATGTTATTTGAGCATACTGTTGATTAGAAATTTTCTTGGTAGAGTTTTGTTGTGAATATGAGTGTTTTACCTGATGTGGTTGTGTCTACAGCTGCAAAGTCTATAGTTTTTTAGACTTATGATAAGTCTTCTCTATGTTGGATGTACCCAATGTTTGAGGAATGGGATAAGTTTCATGGTATTCCACCATAGCATGGTTAACAAACTAGTCGAGATCTAATGGATCCTTAGGGGTCAATGGTAGATCTTTTTGTTGCTTCTGCTGAGTTTCATAGGTACGATTCTAAAGGAGTTTTCCTCCTTCTATTAAATTAGTTCTAGTAGATTTTTTCACAAGAAGTGACATAGATTATGTTGGAGAAAAGATTCAATATGATTTTGGTTTTTTTTTTTGAATGATGAACCTCCATTGGTTACCAAGATCAAGGATATGGATGCAAGGAATTTACTATGCCTTTTCATTCAACACATTCAACCCAAGATGATGCTTAATATTAGAGAAGTGCAAGTGGAAAACATAAGGTTACATAGTGATATGAAAGTTTTGAGAACTACAATAGAGGATATGAGGCCTTCTTTTGTAGACAATATGGTTGACTTTCTAGAAAGGACAGAAAATATTTTTTTTCAATATAATATTTATTAAGTTATATTCCTCCACTTTTTGATGATGATGTGATATGGTCTATTATAAGGGAAGAGTTTCATGCTGTTGTTACTTTATATTAAGTGTTTTCCCGACCTTAGAAAATTTTGAGAAAAATCATACATAATAGTGACCATGTTTATATGATGTTTGTGAAGTATATGAAATAAATGAAGTTTGATAAAGAAACTATCACCAAGGCTATAAAGTATTATCTGTTAAGGATTTTCACTAAGCATGAGTTGAATGATCATTTTATGTTTCTTGCTAAAAATATGAGGATGTCTCCTCTGACTCAAGAGATTAAAGATCAAGTGAATTAGTTAGAGGACATGACTCCATTGGTTAATATTTTCATGTAAGAGAATAAGTATTTATTTAGTTTTATGGAAATTGTTGGGAATATCATTATGGATATCATAAATCTTATGAAACCCTGTCTATTTGTTTCTAGAACTGATGTGGTAGCATTGGACGTCATTCCAGGTATAGCTCATATGACCCCTCTAGTTTCTAATTCAGCCCCGTTGTAACCATAGACCCAAATCCACCCTTGATAGCTCGTTTCTAGAATTTTATCATGACGCCTAGAGAATCAGTTCAACATATTAGACCAATAATTATCTTAGAGCCTCGTTCTCTCACCGGTGTCCCTACGACCAATCCTATAGTAACTTCATGTTATGATACCGATCCATTTATTTCAGACAAAGGGAATAGAAAATCACCTTTAGTTCCTTAAACCCATCTTAAAAATCATTAATGATTATACTTTGTGTATTTGATGGGGATATTTTTTGTATAAAGTTTTGTTCTCACTTTTTGGATGCCCTTCAATTGATTTTCTTAATGGGAATTATCTTATTTATATATTTTTCTTTTTCATTTCCTATTTTCTATTTACTTTTTGATAATTCCAAAATGGGGAGAAGACACTATAGAATTTACTTATACAGTAATATTCTTTTGATACCATACTGATATTCATTTCCATATGTGTGTATTTTTTTAATATAGTATTATCCCTTTGATACCATACTGATATTCATTTCCATGTATGTGTAAATACCTTCTTTTAATACCATCTTTTCATTGACACTATTTATTATCTAATTACTTTTAATACCATTTGTCCTTTATTTATATTTTATACCAAGTTTATAAAATACCATTATTCGTGATCATTAAAAAGGGGGATATTGTTATCACCTATGTTTTAATGATCACCAAATCATGTTTATTATGATATTAATGATTTTTATGTTTTATGGTAACATTTTACCTTATAAAAAAGATTGGATAAATTTGAAAAAGTATTACGCACTGTTGAAGATGAGTCATCACCATGGATGACTCGCCATTAGATATGACTGACCATCGTGGACGCCACCAGAATGTTTTTTTTTTTTGAAATGTGTTATAAAAACTCATAGGCAAACATGAATTGCTATTTTGGATAAGAAATTTGTCCAAGTATTAAAAACACCTACCATTATAGGATGACTCACCATTGAACCATAAATTTGAAAAGGTGTTGAAAACACCTACCATCAGAGATGACCCATAAAATTTTGATAAAGTATGGAGAACATCTACCATCATAGATGACCTTTGGAATTTTTTCTAAGTGTAAAAAAGACCAACTTCCAAGCCTAGGTCACCATTGAAGTTTACCTACTTCCAGAATATAAATTTGAAAAGTGTTGGAATAATTCATTGCCTGCCTAAGTCACCACCAGATATTCTCTCACTCTTCAAAAGAGTCACTTCCACTACTTTTTTATTTTGAATTAAATATTTCTAATAGATATATTATCTAATTTAATACTAAAGGTTATTTTAAGGATTATTATTGATGTATTGCAGAGATGCATTAAATTTTTTGTCAGTTTTATAGTATGAGGAGTAGAGGATTCAGATGATTCTTTCTTCAGGTCATTGTTAAATAAAGTAGAAGACTCCCTCGTGCAGTAATGTGGTGATACAAGTGATACAAAGAGACACACACACACACTTGAAGTTAGCTGAACTACACTGAAAAATCAAGAAGAGTGTCACTTTCTGATAGCTTACATGAAGAGACTTCCCTACACACAATTGTAGAAATTTTGATCCTATAGAACATTCAGTTATTTCCCACAGTTTGAAAAAAAAGAGTTCATGACACTCCATTCTACTGCAAATATCTGAAACCTGACTCAAGATTCATTTCAAGAAAAATTCAAGGATTCATGATCTTTATAGTATATCAGGTAGAGAAATCCAATCCTTATTATTTTGTTTATTTACTCTATAAATTTGTTTTATTTGCATTAATATCGGTGTGTATTTTAATTGATATTTATAACATACACACTATCTATTGTGCTAAAACTGGAAGATATTAGATATTTCTTAAGCTACCTTTACCTTTTTTTCACACATGGTGTGGAGGAGGTCCTTTCATGGCCTTTATTTTTTTATCATGGGTATTGTGGAATATTTCTTATGTCACGTGCATTTAATTTCTATTGTACACAAAATCCAGGTTGTGGATCATAGATTATTTTATATAATCTTCATAGAAACAGGTCATTTCTTAGTGGAGAGGATTAGGTCTCAACTTCAGACATAACCTCTTGTTTTATTCCATTGTGTGTTTTATTTTGTTTTGTTTTTTTATTCTTTGAACCGAATTTATTTTAAACTAAAAACAAAACCACTACTTTGATAGTTAGACTTAAGTAGTTTTTATATAAGGTTTTAGTTAAGTGAATTGATTTCATAAGTTAATTTATTTTTATAATTGTTTTAATTTGGACTTAATAAATCTTTTGGAAATATATTAAAAGATAAAAACTGACATCAACCTGTTATTTTGATTAACTAGTCTGTTTTAATTAAACTAGGGAATTTTATTTAAACATTTTTTAGAAAAATAATTTTATTAGATACACAAATCACCCCCCCCCCCCCCCTCCTGAGATACTCACTCCAACCAACAATAATCTCCACTTATTTCCATTTTTGGTCAACATATTTCCCATCAATGTATTTTAAGATGATTTTATAAAAATTATGGGGAATTATAAATCCAAATATAGTTCTATCTTTTATGATTTTTTTATACAGATATCACCACGGTAGTAAGGGTTTTATGTTACAATCCCATTTATACTATAAATTTTTATGATTGAGATTCCAATGATTAACTTTTATTGTCTACCTCTCAAGAAAATAATAAATTTTATTCTCTTAAAGTTATTTCTATAACTTACATGTTTTAATTTCATTTTCCCCGCTTTATATAATAATAAGAATGATATAATATTTTTAAGGAAAATCAATTTTATTTCTATTTTCAGTCGAAAATCATTTATCTTCTATATCTATGTTTTCTAAAAATGTTTTCAAGAATGTTTTTAATATTGCATTATGTTTGACTAAAATAATTTTACCAATGGTTTTATTTTTATATAATGGTTTTAAAGTAATCTTCATTTAAATTTACAAACTAAGTACTTTTTACTGTTTACTAGAAATTTGAAATTAATATTTCTTTTAATATTCTTGGCATGAACGGAATTTCCCATTATCAAGACCGGTCAATGATTTAGAAATTCCTTTAAAAGTTTACAATGTTATTTCCAAAAAAAATCCTTAATATTTAGAAATTTTTTGATTTTAAATAATTTATTTCAAATTAAAGTGGTTATTTTCCTCAATAAAGTTTCTTGTGATCTTTTAAAGAAATTTCTATATATTAAAACATCATTAAATTTTACATATTTATTACTAGGGATATGATACAGTGATACCACTTTCATTGTTTGGATAGTTTATTATGATGGTGATTTAATGATGATTTGATGAAACTCATTTCATTCCGTAAGTTAATTTAGTTATGATAAAACCATTATGAAACTTGTTTCTTTACATGGGTTATGTTATGATGAAATAAAAAAATATTTTTAAAACCATATTCCTTTCCATAGTTTATTCTATGATGAATGTTGTGTGATGTTTTATAACATATAGGTATTATTTTTATTATATGATAGGTGATCCTGGAATTACAGATCCCTCCAATGAATTGGATAAAGATGGATTTGTAATGAAATAATAAGGAATGTAATTGGGAGTGAACCAAATTTGGTAAGGGACATTATCCACTCTGATAATATTATTAGTGAACTTTAACATAGGATAAGATGGAATATGGGTAAACTCAATCCACTATGATAGTCTTGGTAGTAAGCCTTGAATTATTAAATTATTTTATATAATTATCTGTAATCCAAAAACTTATTCCTTATGCCAATGGTATCCTCTCATAGATCATATTATTTGATTCCTTTATAACTCATATCTTATGAATTTCCATGCTTTATGCCAAGAATCAATATTTTGTCTCATGATATGTAGAGTATAGTTTTCAAATGTTAGTCTCATTTCCTTGGTCTATTGTGCTAATTTTATGCTTAAGTGGTCATTTATATATTCTTTGTTTACCCTTACTCAACATATGAGCTCACCCTTTGTTGGGTTTTTATTTCCCCGGGTTATTAAGAAAGTTTTTAATTATGATATTTCTAATAAGATTGTTAGTTATGAATATCTTAGTGGGAGATGATGTGGATATCTTAGTAATATGTAATTTATCTATTCTTGTTTCCAAATACACTAAATATATATTATTCTAGTGTGCTTCATAATGTTATATATTGGATATTCATCTAAAATTATGTAATATTTATATATGAAATTTATAGGTTTCTATAGTTGGTATTAGAGAAGAGTTTAGTCAATATTTGGGGATTAGTATTAGAGAAATTTTACAAAACACATGGGGATAATCCTATGTATAGGATAACATCCTAAATTTATAGTATGATAGATATTATGTGGTTCTCCATGTAACTAATAACTCTCTATATACTATAAGTGGAAATGGTTTTAGAACATATGCATCTATGGGTAATAACCTTGAAAATAGTTAGTTGAGTATATCTTAACCATCATTCTAGTTCACTATGAGTGTGCCCCTAATATAAACCTAATTTGACTTCTCTGGGATATACATGGGTTGAATTGTATTTTCCTAATGAACCATTGTGAAGGATATTAATAGATTATAACCAAGGATGTCTTGGGTTAAACATAATGTGTCATATATTTTAAAAAAAGTGTTATGATATAGACATACTATAAATTATTTTTCATGACCATATGATTCCTCACAACAAATATTGTTTCATACACTATACTTTTTATTTTTAATCAATGGATGGAGCTAAAAGTATTTCGAATAACATAAAATGTGATAGATAATGGAATGATTGTCCTTAGGAGAAACCAAAGGAAACATGGGATGGAAGGTGAAAACTGGTCATTATTTATAATATGTTTTCTCGTTATATTGATTAAAATCTCAACTTGGGTGATTTTTCTAACATACCTAACAGTATAAAGATTGATTTTAATGAAGACCATGGAGGAAAGAAGATTCAACTTTCTATATGTTGAGAATCAGGGAAGAATCACTCAATCACAACTACAAAAACACCCTTTTCCACACATCTATTTACAAATGTTATTAAAACGGTGGAAATAAGTTATTTGAGGCCACGATTTAACTAAACCCATAGAAATACCCATCTACACCTCATCCCTTATTTGATCATCTCCCTTATCCTCTTGGGTTACCTCATCGTGTGTGGTTCTATTATTTTTGATTAACCCCTGGAACTACATATCTACCTCCATCGATCTTCCTCTATCGATGCAGCTAGTCCACCTCCTACCTCTGACGATCTTCCTCCTCTGATGTCGGCATGCCACCTCCTGCCTCAGACGATCGATGCAGCTATCCCACCTCTTACCTCCAATGATCTTCCTATTCAGATGCTACTCTTATACAACCAGCCAACCTCCCCACCGACGTGGCTCTGACGTGGCCTCCCCACCTTAGTGTCGAAGGTGTTTCGATGTATCCTCCCCACTTCATGGTCGATTTGGTTCTAACGTGGTTGTAATGCGATTCCAACATGGCCTCCCCACTGCAACTAATATCTTCTTCTACTCCTCTGATGAATCTCCTTTTGGATTTCATCATACCAAGCCCCCTGGCCCCATTTACATTTCACGATTTCCAGCCATGGTACCCTAACATCTCCAATTTATCTCTCTGATCTAAAGTGTCAGTGACATAGACTCATAATCGAATACCAATAGACATACTTATGGTTACTCATTCTTAATAGGTACTCTCCCAATATGATTTCTTGAAACCCTAATTTAAAAATCCTATTACTCCGAACATTATTCATTTTAAACACTATGAATTTTAGTGGTTTGGATCATTTTTAAAATCCAAATAAATTCCTCCGTCAATTTTAAACTAAAAAATTCTTCCTTTTCATCCCAATCTTCTAATCTGAAATAAAATTTATGTTTCCCTATGTCTATAGGTGTTTCCCCTCTCATAAATGTTCCATTTCAACGATTTAGTATACTAATGTTATATTTATATATATATATATACTACATTTTTTTCTTAAGGTGTATAATCATGTTCTCTATCTCTCTTACTATGTGGGTATTCTAACCCTCTTTCATTATGAATGTTTTTTTTTGTTGATTTTGTATAAAGTTTTCAGTATAATAACATTATTTATATATATAATGAATTTAATAATTTTATATTATACTTCTTTTGTATTTTTTTCAAAACATTTCTCTTATTTTCTTTATTGGTAATATTAATATATTAAACTTAATTGTTAATCCATTCAATCATTTTCTAATTCAAAAAACTTTTTTATATAATTCACCATTTTTATAATTAACTATTAGTTTCAAATTGTAATTAATATTCCTACTTATCTATAATATATATTTTAAAATTTGTTACTTCTCTAAAATATGCATTCCATATGCATTCAATATGCCTTTATTTAACTATACACTTTTAATAAGCTCCCTACTTATGTATAGTATATAGTTTTAATATTCAATTCATATTGAATAATAATTAAATTCCACTTCATGTGGCTTTTCCTATTAATCAGTAGTATTACATTTCAAAAATACATAATCATACAAAGTCTTTAGACTCTCTTTTTTCAAATTTAACATTAACAGAATATCAACACAAAATGTATGATTTACTACATATAAATAACATCTTAAGGATTAAAAGATGTTCATTATTTTGTTATACTCTAATGTCACTTAAATATTTGTTATCTATAAATGAATGAAATTTATTAGAGTTTCATATTGTTTAGTTTTTTATTCATCATTAATTAAGTAAAGAAGCTTTTCAACTGTATATTTTTCTTTTATAACCATATTTTAATGTAACTATTTCAGTGGAAAACCGGTTATTGGAAGTAAAATTCTTAAAAAAATATTTTTTTCCAACTATTTATTGATAGGTTGAATGTGTGAAATAATGGTCTCTACGATTAATCATTATGATCTAGGTAGTTTCCATTATTTAATAATGATATGTTTCTTTCTATAATTTTCATTACATTTTTTCTTTCCCATTTTTATACAATTTATTTTTATTTGATTGAAATTGGTTATAGGTGGAAGCCCTAAATTATGGATATTATATTAGGGCTTGTTATCGAGGTAAATTAGAATAACTGAATTAAATCAATGGAGACTTAGATGTATGTGAACAACTTATATTTCTTGATTTTTTTAATCATTAAACATTGAACCATTATGATTTTATTATTCTTTAACTGAATTGAAATTTTTGGGTAATAATGTTCCCATACTTAATTATTGTGAACTGATTGATATTATTAATATGAATTTATCTCCAGATCGATGAAGGGTTTGGATCATTTTTAGCCAAGATGCAGTTTCGTGCTCTCTATTTAAACAACATTTACTTTATGTTTGTTTTCTTTATTGTACCACTTTCTTAGTTTTCATTGTTTGTTTTGTTACATAGATTTTTTAATCAATATATGAAAGTATCAAATAAAACCTTTATGAAAAGGTTCTACCATGTTTTTCTCCATAGTAGAATGTTCATTTTATTTCATTATATTCTCGGTCAATTTTTTGGTTTCTTTGTTTTCAAATATGAATAACCTTTAATAAAAAACATTGATTTTATATTTTTCATTTATATAGACTTAGATATTGGTGATAATATCAACATATTCATTTATTGTGGTGATAAATTTTGATATTATGAAAATTTTAAAAAAAATTAGTTATATTCTCCTCATATGTATTATTTATTTTATGATTGAAAATGATAATTAATCAATTTGTATTTAAATTCCCTTATGAATTAATTACCAAAAATTTTCACATGTATTAATTTATAAAATATAAATATTCACCATATGGGTTGGTTAATGCAATGATTATCATACATATTCATTAATTAATATAACTTTGTATACTAATGTTTATCTAATTGTATGTATTCAATTTTTTATGAGTCATGTGTTTATTAATTTCAATGCTTTACATAAATGTAATTATGAAATTGTTTGAATAATTAATTGTCATTAAATAAAATTGTCATTTTTTATCATGGTATGTTATGTTTTTTACATCCGTGTAAATAAATTAAAATTTAATGTTATGTTATTTTATTATTCCAAACATAGGATCTCATGTGAATGAAATGGTGTGTTGATATTATCATGGTTCTCAATGGTATAATATGTTTCATTTTTTAGGTTAGTTGTAATCAACCCCTTATAGGTCATTCACTATAACATCAAAATATAGAGATTCACTTTTAACAAGCCCCATTGTGGCATGGGGTAGAAGGTCTCTCCTCACTGTTGTTTTTCTCCAAGATATATAGATCATATTTACACCACTATACTAACTTATACTAAATATTTAACCAGTGGGTTCATGTATGGTTTATTTTCATCATCACTAAAATTTAAACGCAATGGGGTATCATGTAATAAAACATATTCTACATAGAAATAAAAAAATTCATTGAGGTATCACGTAATAATAGATCGGCGTTGTGTTGAAATAAACTCGCATAGACTGAGCCTACATAGTATTAATTTAAGTGTTGTGTGACATTAATTCACATATTATTAACTTCAGGGTATAAATAATATTAACCAAGTTGAAAATTTCATATTAATTGAAACACAGTACAATACACATAAGGTGAGTCTTGATGCCTGAGTCAGATTAACTTCACATCGTTATAGCTCACATGGCATTAACCCTCAATTATTCTTATGTTAAATATAGTCCACATAAGAATGATTAAGACTCTATAATAAAGCTCCATAACCATCCTATTGTTACCAAACATTTTTAATGACTTTGACTAAACTGTAGATGATGATTTAGTTCTTGGTTAATGTGGAAACATGAACAATTCACTCTCTCTCTTCATTGTTAGCATGGTTTTGAGAATAAAAATTCATGGTGGGGCTTTGATTCTATTGAATGGTTTATAAGGAGTGATAAACTATTAATCAAATCAAATTAAGTATATATAAATATTTAAAACCAATATATACCATGTTAGATAGGGAAAACATGTACATTATAAATGAACAACCAGTGTACCTTTCACTGAAGATAGTTAATGCATTATCCATATTCATTATCATATAGTTTGATAAATATCACCAAGGAGATATAAAAAGAATCCTCCATTCATGGTTTATCCATGGGTTGAAACTGGATCACTCATCACACAATCGAGTTCATCCTATCACCTAATGTGTTATAGTAACTCACACAAAAGATTATGAATAATGAATAGATCTTTGGGATGGAAAGGGTATTGGAAAGAAACTCACTAGAACAGACTACCTCAATGGGTTAGGCCTATATATATTGGACATAGGAAATTCTTGGGCCTTGCAAGAACTTTACTCAAACATTCTATAATGTTCCATTAATGAATTTGGTTATGAACACTTCATAACCTATAACTGAACAAACTCCCATTGGTTACATCACATGAAATATTTAATAATGATAGATTATGTGGAGGATTTTATTGAACATTATCATATAAAAAATAACTACCCATGAAAAATCTCTCCATGTAAAATCATTAGTAGTGGCACATTATATCTAATTAAATTCCTCAATAATATGATAATATCGGTTTATGTAATGGCATGTTATCATATAACATTCCTCATGATGTAATCATATCATCTCACATGATATATCTTTGAAGTATCACATGCATAAAGGATTTAGGGAATTTATCCTTTAGTAAAATACTAAATACAATTAAAAACATTTAATATAATATAATCACATGGTTTGTAGATGGTAGGTCTATTTTAGGATATGTATAGTGGCCGACAACATTCAAGTTTAAATTTTTTACTATGATAGAACATTTTAGTTTTCCATATTGATATTTTGAAGGTATAATATTAATAAGTATTGGATATTTACATGGATAATTATTTGATTATTTATGAATAATTTATTTGAATAAAAGGAAAATTCATTGGATTTTATGCATTACATAACATTTTGAATAAGAATTTGAAAAAACATATTGATTGAGTTTTTTCAGTTTGTGGTTTGAGTTTGGAAATGATGTGTACATTATATAAGATTTATGATAATATCATGGAATATATTAGATGAATTATAATGGGTATTTCATAAAGGTAGAAGTATTTTCTAGTTGAAAAAAACATGTGGAGGATATCAATTGAATATTAGAGTGTTCTGCAAAATTTCCATCAAACATTTATTGTTTGAGTATCCCTTGTCATATAACAATTTATTAAATTATTTAAATGTAATCGTGCAAGGAAAGTTTAGATGTTAATGTATTGTTTTCTGATTTAATTGGTATTTTTATTTTGGACTTTATTATATTTTAGGTTCAAATAAATTAAATTTTGAGAGTAGAATTCCAACATCTAATGTGGTAACATGTGTAATATATGATTATAATGATAATAATTTTACATTATGAACTAAATCATTAACTTCATGTACTATTATACTAGTTTCCTATAAAAATTATATTTAAAATTTTCAATCATTTAGTACATTATAACTAGTCATCTATCTACTTTCAAGATATATGTTGTAGATGATTTTGTTTTACATTCCACTAGGAATCCAGTAAATAATGAAAATCATGACATAGGTAATCTTGAAAATGTCTATTTATAATGGTTTTCCACTATAATAGTGCACCAAAATATTTTCATTATGCTTTTATCAGCCTCGTAATGATTTTATCATCCAATCCATTTTGTATATTGGTTTTTTTATTAACATGTCTATTGTATTCATAGATTATCACATCAACCAATATATATTCACTTTCCTGGTACATTTTTCGTTAAATTTCTTATATCTATATAATATATATTTATATATTTCAAAAACTAGTTTAACCCTATATTTCTTCTTGAAGGTGTTGAAAAATATTTTTAAACTCTCAATTCATATCTATTTAAAAACGAGTATGTTATAATATCCTTTTCTGTAATTTTCATATTTTTATTTGAATCTCTGTACAGTATCTTTACATTTTTATTTTCTAATTGTATTTTCTATTTAGTTTAATTTTTTTAATATCCAATAGTTCTTTTCCTATTGGATTTTTCATTTTATAATATGTTATACTTTAATTTTTCATAGTTTATAACACCCAAATAACTTACACTTTAAAGAAATGTGTGTATAATTTTTGACTTAAAATACCCATGTCTTGATTCCTCCATACCTGTATTATCTAGTGAAACAATATATGCTCATTATAAATTCCAAAATCAATTTATATATAAATATATATATATATATATTTTATTCAATCCTAGATTAAATAAGGATTTCATCTATAAAATAGTCCACAAGAGTCTAAATACATGTATAAATCATATTCATTATGTACTTGAAAACTATATGTTTGTTGGTAACAAAAAAAATAATTACTAAGAACTCATAATGATCAATCAATAATAAAAAATCTTCTTGAATCCCCCCTCTTAATTTAGAATTTTCTGATGATAACTACACCAAAGGATGATTTTAGAAATCCAATGGTATCCCTCTGACTAGTCTAGTAGATAATAAATCCATGGTAAGGGATATTTATTCTTTACTCAAATGGTTCAACATCCTATATTTATCAAAAAATATCAACCAAAAATTGGGTTTCACTAAAAAAAAATTAGTGTTGTACATAAGGAAATCATTGTTGAATAAACACATTCTACACAAGCTCATCAGACAAAAACTTTACCCCCCATAACTCAAATGGTTCCATCTAGTGTGATAGAAACAATATTTGTATCATACTATTAACTAAAGTAATTTAAAACTCAATGTCCCTTCTAGGTGGTATTTTGAATAAATCCTTCAAAAAAACATCTAGACACCTATCCACCACCCTAAAATGTATATATGGTTAACTTCAAACTATATAACCAAGCACTAATACTATATACTAACAAGATAACGACCTAGTATCTCTCAGTATCAAACCATTCCTAGTTGCATGAATACTTCACTCTCTCCTGAAATTGTTGAAACTCCCATCGAGTGCTGTAAAATTAATTCTTCAATAATAGAAATCAATTTTATCTTTAAATTGATTCAGTCAATCATTCCCAACAATCTAATAATATAAAGTTGTCTCAAGAATTAGTAATTCCCATTTTTACATTATAGGTATTGGAACCCTATCTCAATTTTCTAATCCAATAGATAAAAAATATTATTTTAATAAAGAATAAACTCATTATATAAACCATAATGGTCATCTAAACAAAAATTGATTAATGAATGAAATTATCCCATATCAAATTATTCAAAAATAATAGTATAACCAATCAATATCTTATACCACACCATAGATATCCCAACATCCAAATCAATTTCCTTTGCTTCCTTATCTATAATAATGATATTCCATTGAATCCTATAAGATATTAACCTCTCTTTCTAACAAGGTCCTATCACTCAACCATGATACCCTAAATCATACTATCTAATCATAATTATTTTAAATTTTTTTCCCTCACTTATCCAGATGCACCACCATTTCTCACACATGTGAAACACTCTCAATATTTCCTAATATATCCAATATTCCCATATCTTGGACATGTGCATGGGGGATTTGTGAAAAAAGGAATTTGTGTGTCCCAAATATCTATACTATATACACTATGATGATCCTCTTCTCATATAATCCTAAGATGACACCAAAAAACTTCCCATGGAGTTTCTTGTACTCTATATTCTACCTCCTAAATGAAATCAACCCTCCACCAAAATGAGAAAGTAAATAACTCACTTTCCATGTTCTTGTAAAACATAAATTTTCCAAATACATAATACTAAGAAAAAATATATATGAGGGAAACATTAGAATAATGATCTACGATCACATTAGTGGTCATAGACTCATCAAAGTATTCATTCCTTAAGCTTTATAATAATCATAGGATTTTACAGATACTTACTAGATCAGTGAATGTTAATTCATATTCAATCATTGATAATTTTTTCTACTCAAAATCTAATATCTCTCAAGCTATAGATTTATTAATCTCATCAAGGAAGTTTTGGTTATTTAAGATTAATTGGAATCACTTGTAATAATTTTTTTATCCTTCCATTCTTACTCAATCACTTTTCACGAAAACCTATCTTGACTCTCCAGTGGAGGATTTTGTCAAGATAAGAATATCTTCTATAATTTCCCAACATGAAATAGATTCTAAAACCTAAACTCAATTGCAAGATAGAATGTTACACAGACTTAGGAATGTCTTTCTATCACCCAAAGATAGAAAATAGGTTTAATGGTTACACTTATACAATGAGGGGATGTTTTACCCTTATTATTCATATGAACATGAATGAGATGGATAGAAAACCATGAATGTAATAAATATATGAAATACCATAACATATATATATTTATATGGATACACAACCAATAATATATATACAAATCACTATCCATTCAGTTCATAGTGGTAACATAACATGCATACAAAAAAATATGAATAATTGAATCATCTTCCACATATATTATTAATTAAAAATTGTAAAATCATCATCCAAGACACCATGCCAAAAACCAACATACATGTAACTCAAAAGAAACAACAACAATGAAAACAAATGAGCACTAATATTTACATAAATGGGATATTATATCACTAAATAATATTTATTCAATAGAACCCAACATAACTTAGGTAAGAATGTAAAATTCATATAGAAATGTATGACCCCATACCAAAAGTGTTGTCAATCATAAAAAAAATAATCCAAAAAACTCACATCAATATTTTAAGGACACACACCCATCCATTTTAAAATAACTCAAACCAAGCTACTGAATCCAAAACGGTTCAACCATCTAAATAAATCATTTGGAAACCCAACACAATCGACCCATACTAATATTCTTCCATAACAAATGTAATTCATCTATGAAAATATTTTTCTAAAAATAAATGTAATTCATCCAGGACAAAATTTTTCAAAACCAACTCAATTCACCCATGGTTTTTTTTCAAAACAGAGGGTCTTACCTAGGCTTTGTTCTTATCACGTATTGTCAATGAATCCTGATAGCTATGAGAACTATGGGGATTGTGTTTTTTGTATGTATTTTTTATCATTTTTTTGTGAATATACATTATTATAATTAAAGTATAATATTATTTTATGATTTAGGTCTGATATTGAAATATTGGAATTTGTAGTCTGTAATTTAACCTCCCTTCTTAGTTGTATAGAATTTTAAATTTTTTCATTTCTATATTTTTTTAGTGGTAATGGAGTTTTATAATGCTTCTAATAAAAACCATCCATCCCCTCTGTATCATGTTTCTATTATGAGGAGGCTTCTATTTTCAACCATGTGTCATATTGTCTAAGAATTTTTATGAGATACGATGGCCTTATCTTTTTAGTATTCATATTTATCATATTTATTTTTTTTATTGATCTCACGATATCTATACATCTTGAATATTAAAGTGCAATATTATTTAATGGTATAGTATAGTATTTTGATAGATGGGAATATGAGACATGTAAGGTATCCCCCCCCCCCTCATCTCAGTTCTAGAGAAGTTAAAAGTATTATTATTCTACAATTTATTTGGAGATGCAATGTTATTGTATAATGTTGCTGTTGAGAATGGTCAAATTCCAGTGTTTCAAAGGTTTGTAGAGAACCTAATATACTTTTATGATGAAATAGTTTGGTATAAAGAGGGTTAACAAGGTATTACTGTTATTAGCAGTGAACACCAAAATGTTCTTAGATCTTTATCTTGGTTAGTAAATTTTATGGAAATATGATAAATTTTACATGGGATCATACTTGGATGTAGAAGACCCATTTCTATGGTATGTCAATGTTTCATTCCAATTTATCCACATTGTAGTGATTTGTGATTAGATGTGTCTAAAAATTATTCCATAAGTGAGTGCTAAATTATTTTAATTCACTACCAAAGTATATTTGAACTATTTTAATTATTATTAATAATCCAAGCCTCAAACATATTCTTGAAGTGAACAAAGGCACACATCAAATAAAATAAGATAACATTTATGACCATTAGTACAACCGATAATATCAAGTATGCCATAATTGATTGCTTGATGATTTTAAATTCATTATCCTAGTTACTTTGAAATATGATAATTTTTGTTATTAAACTATGTATCGGTCATATTCTTAAAGTGGACAAAGGAACTCATCAATGTAAGCTAAATGAAGGGTATGGGAGTCATTACCCTTTAATCTAATGAAGGATTAACCAAGCCCCCTTATTTCACTAAGGTCTAATCCATTAAAAAATTAACAAATTTAGTAAAGGCCAACCATTTTTCTTATGTGGATTTATAGACTTTAATGGTATCTTCTACAAGACTATTCCTCTACGACTCTAATCATGAAATTATTCCATTTCCCATGTGTGCTTGAATTGTGTGATCATCTACTCCTTTGATAATTAAAATCTACATAAGGTCTTCACATAGTGTTCATTTTCATTCTATGGTTCCTCATAGTGAGGTTAGTCATATACCCCATTTTATCTTGAAGAACCCATGGAATTACTCTTTGTTGTGAATTTTATCAAGGTTTTTGAGACATGTTCTAGTATTCTTAGATTTCTTTCTCAAAGTAATCAATACACTTTCACTCAACATATACATGGGTTCCTTTAAGGGATACTAATATGTAATCTTTATTATTAATATTTTAGGGTCCCTTTCATAGTATAACTCCCAAAACTATCAGATAACAACTTTTTCTTATTTTAGGATACTCATGCACAAGTATCATGCTCATGTTATAACTGGGAATCGGTTTTACCCAAAAAAATTATTTTTCTTATATTTTATATGTTACATTGATGTTTTATATTTTTTATTATTTTTGAGTATCTATTAAAATGGTGACATTATTTTATAAGATGCTCATTAAGATCATCCATGATGGAACCTGACACATTTTGATCAAACAATTAATTACATTAGGTCCTAGGTGATGAGGGTGCACTAAGAGTGGATGAATTTTTATCGGGTATGTGCTCAATTTATGAGGATAGAGATGATGTTGGTTGAGAGTTTAATTTTGATGGAGTGGATACTGATGGTGGTCAAACACATGTCAATGATATTGATATCAGTCTCAGTGATGATGAGGATTCAGATGAAATTGTTGAGAAATTTTATTGACAGTTTATGAATTTATATATTTATCATTTTTTAAAAAAAATTAAAATTATATATATATTAGTTTTTTTTTAATTAGTATTTGTATTTTTGTGGAAATTGGATATCGTAGGTGGTGTTTTTGTTATGCTGTAGGGGGTTTGTTTCCTAGAATCTAGAGGTTTAAACCACATAATTATGATATAAATTCCATTATTTAACCATGTTTATATTAGGATATTTATAAGGTTTAAAATGTAGAAATAGATACCATACTATCATGGTTTAAACCATGTAAGTAGGCTATAAAATCCAAAATTTAAACTGTTGTTATATCAATCTTGCCACAGTTTAAACAGTGGAAGCATGATTTAATAGACATGGTTTAACTGTGATTATATCTATCTTTTCCCGTGGTTTAAACAAAGTAAATATATATTTATGGCCATATTTTTTTGTCTTATTTCCCCGGTTTCAAACTGTAGAAATACCATTATCTTGTAGTTGTGAATGTAATGTATCAAAGGAATGATAATATGTTTTATTTGTGGAATAAAAGGATATATAGTATGTAATTGTTGAAAAAAATATAATGTTTAGTGGAGGGAAATTAATTTCATCTTAAGTTACCATTTATAGTTAATTTTCTTATCTGTGGTCAATATTATCATTATCTTAGTCAATTCATTAATCCAAGGGTTAACTCCTAGGCCAAGGAAGGACCTAGGTTATGTTAATCCTTTAAGTTAAAGGATTTAAGTTCTTTTGTATTGGAATTTGATAGTTATATTATTCTTGATATAAGAATCATGAAATATCCTAGGCTAGTTCCATAGTATTTTTTATGGATTTGAATACATATGATGAAAGCTACTGATAAACAAGAAAATTGATTTAGTGGTAAATGGATAATGTTTGATTAGGATAAAGAGATTATTGACATTGATTAAGTAAATGGGATATAATTGGTGACTCTTAAATTGGTTGGTGATTTTATGATAATGTGATTTAGGTTATATTTAATGAATTTTATTTCATTTTTGGATTTATTAAAATAGTATATGATATTATATTATGAATAAAGAGTGTATTTATTTTTGGAATCATAAATTTTTTCATATTTGGTTAACTTAATAGTTATAGATACTGTCGTGGGTTTATAATTTTAGGGTTCATCATATGTTGAAAGAAATAGATACCCATTTTAAGGTTTTAAGCGATGTAATTTTAAGGTGGTTTTAAACATTGAATATGTTTTGAGAAGAATACACTATTGAAGTTTTAATAACCCTTTGGACTAGTATATGATTTGATGTTATGTTAATTATGTCCTATTGGATAGTGGGATTGCAATACCCCGACCCTGATTTTCCTTTATTTTTATTTCTTTCTTTGTGTTGGATATTTTTTTGAGGTTATAGTCAAATTTCTAGGGATAATTCTTGACTTTTAGAGGTTTTGGGAGGTTTTTGGCCCTATGTATGGTATGGGGAGAAATTTGTGTTTGTTGAAGTCATAGGGTGTTTTCAATTCATTTTTTTCTCACATGGTTCAACTTTCACAACCAACTCATGTTTTAGCCTAAAAAATGTGAGGAAAAAAAAGAAATTGTGTGTTCTGTTTGCGGTATCTGAGGAAATTCTCATGGCTTGCACACAGTTAGAAGAAACCATGATAAAACCATATATGGGGTTCTATAATTTTGTTAGAACCATATAATGGTTTCCCAACACATGCAGCCAACTTTTGTGGGTGTCTCTCTTCCCCTATAGGGTGCACACGGTTGGCACATGGTATGGAAAATTGTGTGGCCCAACCATGTGACTTACCTTGTTTTATAAAAATATGAAATTTATTTTTTTCTGTACTTCATTTTAAAACTAATTTGAGGTATTCCTCCCACAATCAATTGATTCACACTAGGGGGATTCTAAATCCCTCCACTTATGAATCTTATTCCACCATTAAAGAACCTTTCAGTTTTCTAGCTGAGTTGTTTAGGATTTTTGGCCGATTTTATCCTACTCTTATCCTTCTCTCTTGGTTTTACGGATTTTATTGGGAGGGATATCTATTTGAAAACCCTATGGGATAGGGTTGATGTTGGGATTGTTTTTTATTTTATTAAATGGTGTGTTGTTTGTTCCTTGTACCTTATTCTTCCATCTCTGGTAGTTTCATGTCATTCGCATGTCATTGAGGTAGGAGTTTCAATCCAATTCTTTTCTAGGAAATTCTATTTGATGCTTGATCCTTTCTAATTGATCTCTAAATGTTTTAAAAATGATTTTTATGTGTTTTTTTGATCAATTATTGTGTTTTCATGTTGAAAATTTTTTGAAAATGAGTTTTTAAGGGATTTTGTAATGACCCAATCACCAATAGCCTGAAGTCAGTGACTCAATATATTATATTTTCATAGATAAATGATTTTAATCCCAAAGGAAAGAACAGTTTAGAAGTTTGGAAACCATATTACATACATGAACCATACATTAAACTTAAAAACATAAATTAAAACATAAAAAACCTTTAATAATGCCATTATTCTCCTAGGTTATCCCTGTATATTAGTTATAATACACTTCATGGTATCCTATGAAAATAAAACAAAAGAAAGGTATGATCTCAAATGCTCAATAATGGTAAGTGTATAGTATAATATATCATAAATAAGTATAAACATTAAGGCAAGGTGAATAACTAAAATACAATCCATTTAAAAATATTCTTGATCATAATATTCTAATAATAAATAATACCATATCAATAATCACATGAGCTAGAAAACTTAAACATATATATTATGCTAGTCAAATATTCACATGTAATATCAATAACTAATCTCATAATGAGGTAATGCATAATTTCGAACATCATAAACATACCTTCAAGGCTCATCCAAGACACTATACATAAACAGGTAAGACATCATCCAATACCCAAACTAGTGTGTCTCATAAGAGCTACCGATGAATCGAGAGGTTATACTAGGCCCCACTCATCATTTACTAAGTACAAATCATTCCTTATATAAATAGAGTGAAATATAAATAACAGAGATATTTATGTTGAAAAACTAGTATATGAAATGTTAATAATTCCACCATAAACCATGAGTGGTATCAAAATAGCACATCCATATTCAAACTAATCGTAAAACCTTAAATAAAATAAGGTAGACGGTTTCATAATAGATCAACCTCAATAAATCATAAGATACCACAATTTATGATGACATAGAAGAAAATACTCTAATAATATCCTTAAAAAAAATTTGAGAGAAATACTCTTTTTTTATTTGAAAAAAAAATTATTTAAAAGGCAGAAAAATTTTAAAAGAAAAAAATTTCATTGAAAATAATCCTTTAAACTTATAAAGGAAAATCCAATACATTAAGGTGTCATGACTTTGGAAAAAGACACACATGTCGTATAAGTTAAAAAGACATTACATTCGTATTTTTATCAAAAAATTCATAAAGTACCTCATTTAGAAAATGGAAAACCTATTCCTTACAAACCATTTTATAAAAATTCAAACAAGTGTCAAAATAATTTAAAAATTTTAAGGATAATAGTAAAAATATATTTTGAAAATATTTATAAGAAATAGGGACATGGATGAAAAATATTCCCCAGTAGATTCTTATGTATAAACAATCTATGATAATAATGAGATTGTAAAATTAATCCTTAACTTGCACTTTCCCTTAGGTGAATGTGTTTTATCCTCTTATATAATGGTATGAAACATTTTATTAGTTTATACCAAAACCATATCCATATTGATGATATCATATATGATCTTCTTAAATTGTTTTTTAATAATATTATGTAATTACCCCTATTTTGGGTGTTAACGAATACATTTTCCTATGAATTTTTTTTCATGTGATTCATTTTTCATATTCATGGGATATATATATTTCATATATAGAATGATATCAAATTCATATATATTATATTTAATCATTATATACATTTTTAAAATCATTTTTAGTAAGGTCATATTCTCATCCAAAAGGCCATAAAAGGTCTCATAACCAATCCTTTAATGATTAAGGACTAAAAATACGCATCCAATAAAATTATGGAAATTTTTAGGGTAATTTTATAATATCTATAATATTATTTTTACCCTTAATTACACGGTTTATCCTTAACCATGGTAATTAAAATATTAAAAAATTCACTATTCATATTCCCAAAAAAATAAAAGAAACCTATTTATATAATTTATACCCATTTATTCTAAATATGGAATCCATTATCCACAATTTATAACACAAAATTTATAGTAATTAATTTAAATTAAGCACGTTGTTGGAATGAGAAAACGGGTTTTTTAAGTGAAAAAGTACAAAATATTGTAATGTTTTTATACTCATATTCAATGTAAAATTTATTAAAATGACCTAAAATATATTAAATGACAAGACTTAATATAATTAAACTTTTAAACCAATTAATAATATAATTTAACAATACAAATTATTTAGATTAAAAATATTTTTCAATTAAAATGCAATATTTTTGTCACTATTCCGTAAAACACAAAACTTTTCAGAAAAAAGAAAAAAATTAAACAAAAGTAAAATTTTATATTCTTTTCTAAACCGATAAGTTTATTTGTTAAAATATAACATTTAAAATTGTCAAAAAATTGATTTAAAATAGGTTCTCTATTAAAAGGCGGTACAACTATATTCATAAAAATATAGGTTTTATGTGTAATATTGGTTTTGTTCTTATCTTTTGCCTATAAAATATGTTAGATTAATTTCAAAATATTTTATTAGATATATAACATATAAATTTACTATATAAATTCTCTAAAAGTGTTTTAATTTAATTGACTGTAGAAAATGTGACTAAATAGTGTTTTGTTCAAACCCATTATTTTGTGCATTGTAAGATTTCAACAAAAGTAAATTTATTCTAAAAGTAAAAATATAGTAATGTATTATGGTTATAATTTTTCCCTCTTGAAAAAATTTCATCCTTAAAATTTTAGGGGTGTTACCTTCTAAATAGATGTGGGTATTTCTCCTTCATAAAATCCTCTAGTTACCATGTTACTTCTTCTATATTGTGATTTATCCAGAGTACCTTAACCAGTTGAGTCGTTTGATTCCTCAACACTTGTTCTCAAGTATCAAGAATCTGAATGTGTTATTAATACTAAGAAAGGTTAGGTTAAAACCCTATTTTATCAGAGGTGAGCACATACATTGGGTCAGGCATGTACTTCTTTATGAGAGATATATGAAACATATTCTGCACTTTTGAGAAATTTGGAGGCATTTCCAAATGGTAAGAAATAGCTCCAATTCATTAAATATTTAAAAGGGTTCAATGTACCTGGGACTCAGTTACCCTTTCTTACTTATCCTTATTACACCCTTACATGGAGATACTTTCAATAAAACATGATCTCCCACTTAGAACTCTAAATCTTTCCTCTGATTATTTCCATAATGCATTTTTCTACTTTGATCAACTTTAATATATGCCTAAATAGACTTTACCTTGGTCGTCATCTCTATAAAAAGTTCTGGGCCTACAAGTTTCCTTTCACCAACTTCATCTCAATAAGTTGGAGTATGACACCTCTTTCTATATAATGTTTTAATGTCATTTGAATACTTTAATGGAAACTATTATTGGGGTAAAAATTTACCAATGGAAGGTACTAATCCAGCTTACCTTGAAGATAAAGTGAACATGATCTCAACATGTATTCCATAGTCAAAATTATCCTTTCAGAATATCCATCTGTTTAAGGATAGTAGTCAGTTCTCAAATAAAGCTCTGGATTTAGGGCCTTCTAAAGACTCTTCCAATATTTTGATATAAAACGGGGATCTCAATCAGCCACAATCAACATCGGTTCATCGTGAAGTATTATAAATTCATAAATATAGATTATTTATTGGTGTTAAAAATTAAAATATTCTATTAAAGTAATAAAATGTTCTGATTTGGTAAGGTGATCAACAATAACTCATATCACATCATTCTTTTTAGAAGTCTTTGGTAGTATCATGAAAAATTCTATAGTATTTTCATTCCATTTCCACACAATAAAAAGAAGATATGTCATGAATCCTTTAGGATTCTACCTCACAACTTTCTCTTATTGAAAAACCAAACATCAATACACATAATCATAAATTTCCCAATTCATGTTATCCCACCAAAAATTTTCCTTCAAGTCCCTATACATATTTATGATACAATGGTGTATAGAGAAATTTAAGCTACAAGAATCATAAAAAAATCCCTTTTTTCTCATGTATATATGGAACACATAGCCTATTTTTTAATTTTATAACAATATATTTACAAACAAAGTGTTATAACTTTCCTTTATTCACAACATAAATTTTCTTCTGAAGGTTCTCATCATCATATTGAGAATTATTTATATTATTTAATAAATATAATTTTCCAATAATTTGGAAAATTATTGATGTATCTTCTTCCTTATAAATTCCCATATCCATATTAATTATATCCATGAACATATAATCCTTCTCAATCCTCATTTGGGTTAGAACTCCATGATCCTTCCTACTTAATCAACACACTACCTTATTTTCTTACCATGGGTGGTAGTGTAATGATCAATCATAATCCATGATTAGCTCGAGTCATTGTCTTTGTCTCATGTTGATCTATTTCTTTGAGAAGATATATTTCATAATTGTATGATCCATGTATATCTCACATCATTAACCATAGAGATAATGTTTCCATATTTTCAAAGTGAAGATTAGAGTCACTTGCTCAAGATCATGTGTGGGATGGTTTTGTTCATGATCCTTCAATTTCCCTGATGCATATGTAATGACTTTATCATTTTTAATTAGGACACAACCGATTACTTTATTTAATGAATAACTATATATGATAAACCCATCACTTCAAGATGGTAGAGTCAAAATCGGAGCAATGACTAATATTCTCTTTTGTTCATCCAAACATTATTCACATTCCCTTTCCCAAACCAACTTAACCCCTTTACATGTAATCCTGGTTAAGGGATTATCCAATTGAGAAATATTATTAATGAACCACCAATAATAACAACCAAAACCAATGAATCTATATACCTCAGTTACGGTTTTTTATGTGGGACATTCTCTAAATGCCTTTGTCTTTGTAGGATAAAAAAATATTCCATCCGTAGAGAAAATATATCCAAGAAAAAGATCCTCTTGATGCTATAAATTACACTTAAAAAAATTCATATAACTCTTCCCTTTTAAGAATCTTAAGAATGATCTGAAAGTGATTTTATTGATCTTTAGAGTTTTAAGAATACACCATAATATCACCAATTAATTCCACAAAAAAATCATCAAGAAATTACTTGAATACTTTGTTCACTAGGTCCATAAAAAAAGAGGGTACATTAGTAAATCCAAGTGTCATTACTGTAAACTTGTAATTTCCATTCCTCATCTAAAAAGTTGTCTTCGGAATGTATTCCTTATTTACTTGCAATTAGTGATACCCATAATGAAGATCAATCTTTGAAAAATAATTTTCTCCATAAAGTTGATCAAACAATTCATCAATGTGAGGTAGAGGATACTTGTAATTTATTTTAATATCATTTATTTCCCTATAATCACTTCACAACCTCATTGATCTATCTTTCTTCATAACAAAGGGAATAGGGGATCCCAATGGTGAAACTCTAGGGAAAATAAATCCCTCATTTCATAAATCCTCTTGTTGTTTCTTCAACTCCACTAATTCAATAGTGTTCATTCTATATAGAGTTTTTTATATTACCCTTTAATTAGGGATTAAATCAATGGAAAATTCAACTTCACGCTCTGGGGGTGTCTAAGTAATTCCTTAGGAAATACATCAATGTCTTCTTTCACAATAGGTACATCCTCAATTTTAAGATTACCTTATAAATCCCTAGGTATTGTTTTCTCTTCCCCCCACCCTAAAATTTCATTTATTAGATCTACTATGTTTGGATCTAGGTAAAAGTAAGATGATTAAGTTTCTGCTTTAAAGACAAGGGATTATTATTCTTCCTCACAAATCCTAATTTATGTATTCTTGAAATAAATTTTTGCATCATATTTTGAAATCCAATCCATATCAAGGATTATATAAAATTTAACCATAGGTATGATGAAAAGGTCATGAATTAAATCACGTTTATGTGTCATAAAGGGGAATGACCGACACATCTTTTTTTCAATGAGACATCCCTTGGGAGTTTTAACTGAATATCCTTTATTAAATCAAAACGGAAGTGTCTAATTTTCTTTTAAAATGTGATGATATAAAAGAATGTGATTATATATAACCAAATAAATCCTTTTCTAAGCTTGAGGATAATATTTAAATACCTTACACTACATCATTAGGAACTTCAACCTTATCATTTGTGATCACACAATCTTGGACTTTCTCCCTTGGCCTTTTCTACTAAAATTTTCCTTGAAGCATAGGAAAATCATTTTCATAGTGTCCCATATCCTTATAGTTAAAACATTTCACATTACATGCATCTTTATTTCCCTTTAAATAATAGTCTTGGAGGCCTTCTTCTCCACACTTGTAATAAACTTGCATCCCCAATAATTAGGTTCCATGATGTTTCTTTCCACGTTTACTACATTATGGAAAGTCGACTCTTCCCTTCTTCCCCTTTTCTATATTTTCTTTTCCAAATTTTTTAGAAAACCTCTTCTTCTATTCATTTCCATTAATGTCATCATAATTAGATAAATATTTTTATTTCCTGATATCACATGATATTATATCTTCATATGATGAAAACTTTTGGGAGACTAGTACCATTCAGGACAATGGTTTTAACCCATCAAAGAATTGATCAATATTTCTATTTGGATTAAAATTTTAATTTGTAGCATTCCTTACTAATCTTGTAAAGTTGGATTCATATTTAGCAATATTCTCATCCTCATTTTTCCTCTGATTCAATAATTGTTTCCCTATATCTGCTCATTGTTCATGGGGGGATATTTTTCGCTAACAATTTCATTAAAATCCTAATTTTTCATGTTTATAATTTCTTTATACTCATATTTTTTTTGAATCAGTCTCCACCATTAGTGTGAATCTCCCAACAGATTATAAACATCTATGACAGCCTTCTCTCATTCATTATTTCCCAAACAAATAAATATCTACTTTAAGTAACTTATCCATTTTTCAGCTAGAAATGGATTTGTAGTATAACGACCCATACATTACATACATTGTTATTACTTCAAAATTGAATCACACTTATTACAACATATAACAAAACTGGGAAAGGACCGTATAGGTATAGTGTTTTTAGAAACTGGGAAACATAAACAACTGGTTCATAAAGCGTCTACATTGTCTCCCATTTATTTCATCATATCTATAGTCCCTTTCGGCATATCTTACTTAATAACATTCTTCCTGACCTGGGGAAATAAAACATACAAAAGGGTGAGCTCAAATGCTCATTAAGGGTAAACAAAAGAAATCTCAATCACATCATTTTCATAAGAACGTAACTTTTGGAAATCTTAACCTGCAAAAGAGATCATAAATTCATAACATGGGGTAAATCATAGTAGTGAAATGTAATCCCAATAATCATAACTTAAAACATGAAACTTTGTGGCATACACACATAATCATAGAGAATCATTTCTTAGTAGTCAAGACTCATTACCAAGACTATCTTAGTGGACAAAGTCCATTTCTGAACCGAGTTCACTCCTCGTTTCATTCCTGTTTCACTGAACCGGTTTAACCTGTCGTTCCAGCCCTGTATATCTCATTTGATATAAAATATTTATCCAATGCATTGGAGGTAGATATAGGTACCACCCATCTCATAATGATACCATTCTTATGTGTGCCACAAAATCATAAACCATACATCATAGCATAACCCATGTAATAAAAATGGGAATGTTAAACATCATGACATCATAAAACAATTCATATAAGATAAAGGAATTAAAAAAAATATTTCCATCAAAAAATAATCATATCAATGTAATAATATGGATATAAACAGAACCATTTATTATCTTAGATGGAAAATAATTTTGATAAAACACTTGAACTCCATTCTTGAGGAAAATATCCTTTCTACTTCAAAAACAGTTCTCCTTTCTTAACATGTCATACAATTCTAAACTAAAAGAAGTTGATTAAAAATAAACTTTAAAAATTGTAAAATATGCTTCTTGGAAATAATGTTTTAAAAATCCATTCATGCCGTATATGTTAAAAAAACGTTCTTCTCGTACTTTTTTCGGAAAAGTCAAAAAGTACCTTGTACGAAAAACGACAAAATATTCCGTTCATATATTTTACTAAAAACTCACCGATGGGTAAAATTGGATTTAAACAATTTTAGGTGGATGGAAACAATATTACATATCTAGGAAACATGGATGTGGGTGATAAAATACACCCTAGTAAATACCAAAGTATAAATAATCTCAGATAAAATGAGATTGTGATATTTTCCCTTACATTAGGACTGATTTGCTTCGTAAGTGTCTGAACCTCCTGTATAATGATTTAAATAATGTCATTGGCTTATTCCATAATCATAATCATTGTTATGATATCATATATAGTCATATTCTTAGCTTATTATTAGTAATATTTCATTGGTACTTGTTATTCGGGTGTTTATTACTTTTTGTTCTTATGCGTGTTTTGTTGAATAAATTCTTATTCTTCTTTTTAGGTTATATATACCTCATTTACAGAATGGTATTAGTGTAATATATATCATATTCATTCATTCAATTCATTTATATAATCATTATACAATTTCGATCATGTAGAACAAGTCGCATCACATCGTGGAGACGGTATTCCGTACGTACGCACAAGCGATGATATCGTTCCCATGATCGTGGAATTGTATTGGAGTTTATGTATACTATTTCAGAATCAATATAAATTTAACATAATCATATATATTCATTCTTTACACCATTATACCCATCCAAGTAATGTGGTGGTGGAAAATAGATTACACCACGGCGTGGAGACGGTATTTCGTACGTACGCACGCGCGGTGATTTCATTTTCCGTAGGATGGATATATGGTGAAATAGGGTTGTTTCATACTTATAATTACATATCATTATATGAGTGATACTGATGTTATTACTTCATGATGAAACAACAAAATAAGCAGATGTGGAAGAAGAAATAAAGATGAAAGAATCGGTAACGGGCATTACCTCTTCTTTGAAGCGCTTCTTTGAGACCTCCTTTTAGGGCACTAAAATTGGTCTTTGAAGAAGACCAGGACCTCCATGATGTCTCTAGGGAAGTGGAGAGAAGAAATTGGCAGAGGTTTTCCGAGCTTGAAGGCTCAAAGTGGTGTGAGGAAGAGAGGGAGGAGGTTCCCTTTTATAAGGGTGGAGAGGGGCACCTTTGGAATAACTGAAAATATTATTTTATTATAAAGTCAAATTCGGTTTTAAATAGCTCCAAATTGATTTATTTAGAATCTAAGGTGGGGATGGGTCTAAATAATATCATAAAATAGAATTTATACAAGTTTATGTTCCTATTTTAACCTTATCATTTAGATTTAACATTAAGTTAAATAATTTTACTTTTACCGTGTCTTCTTGTGTTCTTATACTAAAAGGTTAATAAACTTACTATAACAAGCCAAACGAACACCAAGTTGTTTATTATTAATATATATAACCTTATATAAGTCATTTAGCCAAACCGTATATTTTTAGGAATAAAATAACAATTATTAATATAATATTTGGTTTAAAAACTATTTTATGTCAATTTTGACACTATTTAGTAATTGATTTTTGTGAAAATAATAACAGAATTATTAGTTCAAAAAAAGTTAATTAAATCAATAATAACATGTCATATTAACCTATAAAATTAGTGGAATTCATAAAAAGTCTCAAATTACATTTATTTGGGTATTTATAACATCAATTATGTCAATATTTCATTAATAAGATAATTGTTGCATCATCGTTGTGTCATAAATAAATTAAATTATTTAATGTCTAAAAATTATAAATAAATTACCATTATGTTGGAAATATTTTTAGCTTTCTAATTAATATTTATAGTTGAATTTATCTTATGTATAACCCCATATTAAAAATGATTTAGTTATTAAACTTTGATTTTAACTATTTTAACCCTTCTTTAAGTAAATTGATAATAAATGTCCTAATCTAATCCAAGTGGGACTAAATTGTAATATTTTATTCCTAAGATTGTTTTTGGTCGAATTAAACTTATCCAATAGAATTAGGACATGTGTTAGTGTAATAATAATATCATTTTTACCCTTAATTACCCTATTTACTTTTAACCATGGTAAATAAAAGTAAAAAGTTACTATTCACCAAAAAATTATTTTCATCTCGTTGAACCACATTTTACTTACTGACATCAACTGTGTCTCTCGGATTTTCGAAATTCCACTCACAGAAGCGGTATAATTAAGTTTTAAGAAAAATTTAGTTTTTGCAACTACCATTTAGTGGTTTCACTATTCATCAAAAATTGAAAGTTTTCAGAAAAATACCAAAATTTCACCCTAGGCTAATTTAGATTTTTCAAATCCAAAAATGAAGTCCATTTTGAAAAATAAAATTTGACAAAATTCCAAAAAGTGGTTATTACTATTCATAACGGCTAGTTTTAATAATATTTTAATAGCATATCATTTTTAGTGAAACACGGTATTGCGTACGACGCAAGCTATCGAGGAAGGTCATGGTTGCGTGTAAAGAAAGCCAATATAGTGTTGTGTGTAGTGAAATATTCTTTTGATGATTTATAAAAACAAAATATTTCTCATAAAAGTCTCGGGTGTTACATTCTACCCCCCTTAAAATGAATTTCGCCCTCGAAATTTGTCACTTTGTAAAAAGATGAGGATACCTCTCCCTCATCATATCCTCAAGCTCCCATCTAGCTTCTTCTAATTGGTGGTTCCTCCATAAAACATTCACCAATCGAGTGGTCTTGTTTCGTAGGACTTTTTCGCTACGATCCAGAATCTCTATCGGTTGTTCTTCATAAGAAAGATCTTGCTCAAGTGGTACAACTTCTGAGCTGAGTACATGTGAAGGATCTGGTATGTACTTTCTCATGAGAGATACATGGAACACATCGTGAACTTGAGAGAGATTCGGTGGAAGCACCAATCAGTAAGCTACCTTTCCAACATGATCCAGTATTTTGAAAGGACCGATATATATAAGGCTCAACTTCCCCTTCTTTCCAAATCTCATGACCCTCTTCCAGGGAGATATTCGTAAGAACACTTTATCACCCACTTCAAACTCTAGGTCTTTTCTTCGGTTGTCGGCATAACTTTTCTGTCGACTCTGATCTGCTCTTATATGTTGTTGAATAGATCGGACCTTTTCTGCCATCTCATCAACAAGATCAGGTCCTAATAGCTTTCTTTCCCCAAATTCATCCCAACAAGTTGGATTCATACATTTCTTTCCATAGAGAGCTTCATAAGGAGCCATCTGAATACTGGAGTGAAAACTATTATTATAAGAAAATTCCACCAAAGGTATGTGTTGATCCCAACCACCTTTGAAATCCATAGAGCAAGCTCTCTACATATCTTCTAGAGTTTGAATTGTTCTCTCAGACTGATTGTATGTCTGAGGATGATAAGCAGTGCTAAAACTCAACTCTGTATCCAGAGTATGCTGAAGACTTCGCCAGAACTTAGAGGTAAATCTTGGATCCCGATCAGATATAATAGAAAGTGGTACTTCATGCAATCTAACCACATCCTTTACATATATCTTGGCAAGCTGATCCAGAGAGAAATCCTCTCTAATAGCAATGAAGTGTGCAGACTTTGTAAGATGATCAACTGTGACCCAGATAGCATTATTGCCTTTGGATGTTTTAGGAAGTTCTGTGACAAAGTCCATAGTGATGTTTTCCCATTTCCATCCGGGTATGGGTAATGGTTGTAACATCCCCTTAGACTTTTGTCTCTTAGCTTTAACTTGCTTCATACCAAGCATCGAAAGACATATTCAACATCATATCTTTTCATGCCATCCCACCAGAAGTACTCTCTCAGGTCCCTATACATCTTTGTGCTTCCAGGATGAATAGAGAATGAAGAACTATGAGCCTCATCCAGCAGCTCCTTATTTAATTCTGGGATGGGAGGAACACAAACCCGATTCCTGAACTTTTTTATCCCATCACAATCAAGGTTGAATTCAGGAACATTTCTCACCTTCTTTTGTAACTCGACATCTTCTTTCTATGCCTCTTTAATATTCACATGTATAGATGGTTGAACATTCATTTGAGAAAGATACGATGTTCCCCCTTCCATTATAATTCCAAGATCCATCCTTTGTAAATCCATAAATATTGGATCTTTTGTGATCCTCATCATGGATAAGCTAGCATGGTCTTGTCGACTTAATGCATCTGCCACCTTGTTTGCTTTCCCAGGGTGGTAATGAATTGAGCAGTCGTAATCCTTAATCAGCTCCAACCATCTTCTTTGGCGCATATTCAGCTCCTTTTGTGTGAAAATATACTTTAAACTTTTATGATCAGTATAAATATCACACCTTTCACCATAAAGATAATGCCTCCAAATATTTAATGCAAAGATTACCGCAGCTAAGTCCAAACATGAGTTGGGTAATTTTGCTCATGGATTTTCAACTGCCGTGAGGCATAAGCTATCACCATATCATTTTTCATAAGAACACACCCCAATCCCTTATTGGATGCATCACTATAGATCACAAACCTTTCTCCACTACAAGGCAGTGTGAGCATAGGTGCACTGGATAATCTTCTTTTCAACTCCTTGAAATTCTCTTCATATTCTTCCGTCCAAAGAAACTTAACCCCTTTCCGAGTCAACTTGGTGAGTGGATTAGATAATCGTGAAAAATCATTCACAAAACGTCGATAATATCTAGCCAACACAAGAAAAATTCGGATCTCAGTTACTGTTGTTGGTCTCGACCATCATTTGATAACCTCTGTTTTTGTTGGATCCACAGATATCCCCTCTTTTGAGATTATGTGACCGAAAAATGCAACTTTTTGAAGCCAAAATTCACACTTGGTAGATTAGGCATAAAGATTCTCCTTTCTCAGGGTCTTAAATATAATTCTCAAGTGCTCGTCATGTTCTTCCTTACTCTTTAAATATACAAGAATATCGTCTACAAAGACTACCACAAACTGATCAAGATAGTCTCTAAAGACTCTATTCATCAGATCCATGAAGATAGCAGGGGCATTAGTAAGACCAAATGGCATCACTATAAATTCATAGTGTCCATACCTTGTACGGAAAGTCGTCTTTGGTATATCCTCCCTTTTGACCATTAATTGATGATACCCTGAATGAAGATCAATCTTGGAAAAGTATTGAGCTCCGCGTAGTTCATCAAATAAGTCATCAATGCGTGGGAGAGGATATTTTTTCTTGATAGTGATCTTGTTAAGTTCTCGATAATCAATGCAGGGTCTCATTGATCCATATTTCTTCTTAACAAACATAACAGGTGCTCCCCAAGGTGACGCACTAGGGCGTATGAACCCCTTATCAAGATTCTCTTGGAGTTTCTTCTTCAATTCCTGCAACTCAATTGGGGTCATTCTATAAGGTGTCTTTGAAATAGGCAAAGCACCTGGTACGAGTTCTATTGAAAACTCAACTTCACGATTTGGTGGAAGACCCGGCAATTCCTCCTGAAAGACATCATCAAACTCCCGTACAATGGGCATATTCTTAATCATGAGTTTCTCACCAACCATTTGAGATAAATAACCTTCATTTAGTGGAATCAAGACCCATAATATGGAAGAAATTTCCACTGGAAGGTTATGTTCATCCTTGCATCGATAGACAATCATAGATTGATCTGGAATATGAAATGTGACTTCCCTTATTTGGCAATTGATATGAGCTCCATATAAAGAAATACAATCCATTCCAATAATCACATAAAATTCCACTATATGAAGGATCACAAGATTTGCAGGAAGCACTTTCCCACAAACTTCAATTGGAGAAGAATTATAAACTTTTGATGCGACTATTGTGCCATTAGGTGTTGTCACAGCTAACTAAACATCTAATTGTTGAGGTAATATGGTGATACCCTTAGAAAAAACTTCAGAAATAAAGGAGTGGGTGGATCCAAAATCAAATAAAACATTTTCTACTTTAGAGTGGATAGTAAGTGTACCTTTCACCACATCAATATCATACTCCACATTGCTTATAGAAATTGCATGTGACGTTCCTTTGTCATTAGCCTTAAGATTTTCTTGATGTCGATCATCATCAACAACCCTAGGATTAGGGAATTTATTGGCATAATTCCCCATCTCCTTGCACTTGAAACATTGAAGTGTAGTAGGTTCATTCTGTGTATCCCTTCCTTTGTTTGCATCATTAGACATATTCTTCCCATCATTGTGGCATTCAAATGCCCGATGACCTTCCTTTCCACATTTGAAACATTTACATGTCCCTTTAAGACAACTCCCTCCATGTTTCTTTCCACTCTTTGAGCATAAGTGAAAGCTCATCTTCTTTTCAGTGTGCTCTTTAGATTTTCCTTTAAATTCTATTTTTCTCTTCTTATCAAACCCATATGACTGATGGGTCACTCCAATATCCATCCCAACTTTGAGAGCACATCGAACGATTTCCTCGTATCTATTGAAGTCCCTTATGGCTAAGGCCCTTCGAAGACTTGGTTTTAACCCACTAAAGAATCGATTGATCTTACTCTCAGGTTGGATAATAATACTAGAATTGTACCTTGCAAGTCTTGTAAAATTTGCTTCATAGGTACCAGCAGATTCATCATCCTTTTGCTTCGAGTCAAGAAACTCTTTCTCCATCTTTGTTCGGAGAATACGAGGGATGTACTTATTGAAAAATAAGTTCTTGAACTCATCCCATTCCATAGACTCAATTTCATCCCTTTGCCTTGTATTCTTAATAGGATTCCATCATTGATCAGCATATCCTTCCAAATGATATACTACAATGATGACTTTATCATGTTTAGACCATTGAAGAACTGAAAATATCTTTTCAGTAGTACTAATCCATTATTCAGCAATTAATGGATCAGAAGACCCGTTGAATGAAGGTGGACGCTGCCTCATGAAGGATTCAACAAAATGTTGCTCCTTATTTTGCTCGTTTGGAAGTCCTGCATGATTCATAGCTTGAGAAATTTGTGTGAGCATGGGTACAAGATTTTGCATTCCAGCTCCCATAATGTTTGGTTTCTCAGGGGGACAATCATTGCATTTCCCGTCGCATTTCGCATTAACACGGTTCCTTCGGGTTCCAGCCATTGACTAAAACCAAGAAGAATATTGTGAGCAACACTAATTATAATATGAAAACCACATAATCAAGAATAAAATTTCACACTTAAGGTATTATCCTAGGTTATTCATATCCATTTATAAAACACTAAGATTGTGTTCTATTCTTAGAATTATCCTTAGGGTTCTTACTAAGGCTTTCACATCATAGTTTCCAAAGGTTGACTATACCTTTCCTCTGATACCGACTATAATGACCCATACTTTACATACATTATTATTACTTCAAAATTGAAGAACACTTATTACAATATATAACAAAACGAGGAAAGGACCGTATAGGTATAGTGTCTTTAGAAACTGGGAAACATAAACAACTGGTTTATAAAGCATCTACACTGTCTGCCATTTATTTCATCATATCTATAGTCCCTTTTGGCATATCTTACTTAATAAAAATATTCCTGACCTAGTGAAAGAAAAAATAAAAAAGGGTGAGCTCAAATGCTCAGTAAGGGTAAATAAAAGAAATCTCAATCACATCATTTTCATAAGAACATAACTTTTGGAAATCTTAACCTGCAAAAGAGTTCATAAATTCATAACATGGGGTAAATCATAGTAGTAAAATGTAATCCCAATACTCATAACTTAAAACATTAAACTTTGTGGCACACACACATAATCATAGAGAATCATTTCTTAGTAGTCAATACTCTTTTCCAAGACTATCTTAGCGGACAAAGTCCATTTCTGAATCGAGTTCACTCCTCGTTTCAGTCCTGTTTCACTGAACCGGTTTAACCTGCCGTTCCAGCCATGTCTATCTCATGAGATATAAAATCTTTACCCAATGCATTGGAGGGAGATATAGGTCCCACCCATCTCATAATGATACTATTCTTATTTGTGCCACAAAATCATAAACCATACATCATAGCATAACCCATGTAATAAAAATGGGAATCTTAAACATCATGACATCATAAAACAATTCATATAAGATAAAGGAATTCATAAAAATATTTCCATCACAACATAATCATATCAATTTAATAATAGGGATATAAAGAGGACCCTATATTATCTTAGATGGAAAATAATTTTGATAAAACACTTGAACTCCATTCTTGAGGAAAATATCCTTTCTACTTCAAAAACAGTTCTCCTTTCTTAACATTTCATACAATTCTAAATTAAAAGAAGTTGATTAAAAATAAACTTAAAAATTTGTAAAATAATCTTCTTGAAAATAATGTTTTAAAAATCCATTCATTCCGTATATGTTAAAAAACATTCTTCTCGTACTTTTGTCGGAAAAGTCAAAAAGTACCTCGTATGAAAAATGACAAAAGATTACTTTCATATATTTTACTAAAAACTCACCGATGGGTAAAATTGGATTTAAAAAATTTTAGGTGGATGGAAAAAATATTACATATCGAGTAAACATGGATGTGGATGATAAAATACACCCCAATAAATACCAAAGTATAAACAATCTCGGATAAAATGAGATTGTGATATTTTCCCTTACCTTAGGTCTGATTTGCTGCGTAAGTGTCTAAAACTCCTGTATAATGATTTAAATAATGTCATTAAATTATTCCAGAATCATACTCATTGTTATGATATCATATATGGTCATATTCTTAGCTTATTATTAGTAATATTTCATTGGTACTTGTTATTCGGGTGTTTATTACTTTTTGTTCTTATGCATGTTTTGTCGAATAAATTCTTATTCTTCTTTTTAGGTTATAGATACCTCATTTAAAAAATGGTATTATTGTAATATATATCATATTCATTCATTCAATTCATTTATATAATCATTATGCAATGAAGATCATGTAGAACGAGTCGCATCACATTATGGAGACGGTATTCCGTACGTACGCACGAGCGATGATATCGTTCCCATGATCGAGGAATTGTATTGGAGTGTATGTATACTATTTTAGAATAAATATAAATTTACAATAATCATATATATTCATTCTTTACACCATTATACCCATCCAAGTAAGGTGGTGGTGGAAAATAGATTACACCACGGCGTGGAGACAGTATTTTGTACGTACGCACGCGCGGTGATTTCATTTTCCGTAGGATGGATAGATGGTGAAATAGGGTTGTTTTATACTTATAATAACATATCAGTATATGATTGATACTGATGTTATTACTTCATGATAAAACAACTAAAGAAGAAGAAGTGGAAGAAGAAATAAAGATGAAAGAATCGGTAACGGGCATTACCTCTTCTTTGAAGCGCTTCTTTGAGACCTCCTTTTAGGGCACTAAAATTGGTCTTTGAAGAAGACCAGGACCTCCAGGATGTCTCTAGGTAAGTGGAGAGAAGAAATTGGAAGAGGTTGGCCGAGCTTGAAGGCTCAAAGTGGTGTGAGGAAGAGAGGGAGGAGGTGTCCTTTTATAAGGGAGGAGAGGGGCACCTTTGAAATAACTAAAAATATTATTTTTTTATAAAGCCAAATTCGGTTTTAAATAGCTCCAAATTAATTTATTTCTAAGCTAAGGTGGGGATGGTTCGAAAGGCTATCATCCAATAGAATTTAGACAAGTTTATGTTCCTATTTTAACATTATCATTTAGATTTAACATTAAGTTAAATAATTTTACTTTTACCGTGTCTTCTTGTGTTTTTATACTATAAGGTTAATAAACTTACTATAACAAGCCAAACGAACCCCATGTTGTTTATTATTAATATATATAACCTTATCTAAGTAATTTGGCCGAACCTTATATTTTTAGGAATAAAATAAAAATTAATCATATAATATTTGTTTTAAAAACTTTATTATGTCAATTTTGACACTATTTAGTAATTAATTTTTGTGAAACTCATAACAGAATTATTAGTTCAAAAAAAGTTAATTAAATCAATACTAACATGTCTTATTAACATATAAAATTAGTGTAATTCATAAGAAGTCTCAAATTACATTTATTTGGGTATTTATAACATCAATTATGTCAATATTTCATTAATAAGATAATTATTGCATCATCGTTGTGTCATAAATAAATTAACTTATTTAATGTCTAAAAATTATAAATAAAATACCATTATGTTGGAAATATTTTTAGCTTTCTAATGAATTTTTATAGTCGAATTTATCTTTTGTATAACCCCATATTAAAAATTATTTACTTATTAAACTATGATTTTAACTATTTTAACCCTTCTTTAAGTAAATTGATAATAAATGTCCTAATCTAATACAAGTGGCCCTAAATGGTCATATTTTATTCCTAAGATTGTTTTTGGTCGAATTACACTTATCAAATAGAATTAGGACATGTGTTAGTGTAATAATAATATAATTTTTACCCTTAATTACCCTATTTACTTTTAACCGTGGTAAATAAAAGTAAAAAGTTACTATTCACCAAAAAATTATTTTCATCTCATTGAACCACATTTTACTTACTGACATCAACCGGGTCTCTCGGATTTTCGAAATTCCATTCACAGAGGCGGTAAAATTATGTTTTATGAAAAATTCAGTTTTTTTAACTACCACTTAGTGGTTTCACTATTCATCAAAAATTGAAAGTTTTCAGAAAAATACCAAAATTGCACCCTAGGCTAATTTCGATTTTCAGAATCCAAAAATGAAGTCCATTTTGAAAAATAAAATTTACAAAATTTCAAAAAGTGGTTATTACTATTCATAATGACTAGTTTTAATAATATTTTAATAGCATATCGTTGTTTAGTGAAACTCAGTATTGCGTATGACGCAAGCTATCGAGGAAGGTCGTGGTTGCGTGTAAAGGAAGCCAAGCTAGTGTTGTGTGTAGGGAAAGATTCCTTTGATGATTTATAAAAACAAAATATTTCTCATAAAAGTCTCGGGTGTTACATGTAGTCCCATTGAATTTTGTAGGTTGTTGTCTCATAAAGTAGTCTAATATTGTTCCTCCACATTATGGATTTGGATGATCCATATGGGTTAGGTTATTGTTCATAACTTGAGTTAACTATCCTATTGTAGTTTTATGTTGCTCGGCACCAGTTTCATCTCCAGCTCTAATATCATTATCTTGAAAAGGAGGGAAATCCCTAAATAGATTATGCACATTGATATGATTTCCATTACTTCTACTATGCACTATTTCTAGACAATGGATTACATTATATTAGGTTATGAATCAAAATTCATAACTTCAAAATAGTAACACATAAATAAATTGAAAATTTTATTCATAACAAATATTTTAATCATAAACATGTTTTCTTTGGGAACATATTTACTATTAAATTATTCATAATGTTTTTTAATGAAAATGTGCATTATCCTAAGAATATCTGCTAAGAGTGTCAAACCAAGTCCACAGTAAGGCCCATTTTTGTGAAATATGTGACACTGAGTAAAGCCCGATGCACATTTTAGGATTTGTTTCCCATATGTACATATGTTCTAGAATCACATCCACTTGGAGTATCTAGGTAGAGATATATTATTATAAAGACTCAAATATTCTCTACCTTACCAAAATTATAGGATGCTCTTCTATAAATATCATTAAATTCTATATTAGTGTTCGATCCCCTAATATTTGTTTTCTAAATCAATTTTCTTAGGATTCTACTAAACTTGCTCGGATACCAACTATAAAGACCCTGACCCTAGTAGCCTTGATTAAGTGCGTCACTTTATTACATTGGAATAGATACAAGGTTTGAATCCCAAAGGACCAACTAGTTTAGCAGTTTTGTAAACCAGATTACATACTTGAACCTTCATTACATTTTAAAACGTAAATTACAACATAGAAAATTCTTCGATAATGACATTGTTCTCCTATACTAACCTTACATATTAGTCATAATATACATATTGGAATCTTAGGAAAATAAAACGTAATAAAAGGATGATCTCAGATGTTCAGTAAGGGTAATCATATAGCCAAATCTATCATCAATATGTATAAATATTATGGTAATGTGAATAACTGAATCATAATCCATGTAAACATGGTTTTGATCATAACATAGAAAGAATAAATAATACCATGTCAATAATCACATTAGAAAGAAAACATAGCCCTAGATATTATACTAGTCAAATAATCACATTTAATATCAATAACTAATCTCATAATAAGGCAATTCATAATGTCGGACATCATAAACATATCATCATATCTTCCGCCAAGACCCCATACATAAACAGGTAGGACATCAACCAATATCCAAACTATTTTGTCTCATGATAGCAACTGATGCATCGAGGGGATATCATAGGGCCCCCACATCACTTACTAATTCCAATTCATTACTCATATTAAAAGGGTGAAATATAAACAATGTAGACATTTGTAATGAAAAATTAGCATACAAAATACTAACACTTTAACCATAAACCATAAATGGTATCAAAATAGAACATCCACAGTCAAACTATTCATAAACCCTTCAATAAAATATGTTAGATGGTATCATAAGTTATCAACCTCAACCAATAATAATATCCAACAAAGTATGTTGACATATATGAAAATCCCCTAACAAAATCACTAAAGTTTTCTCGAGTGAAATAATTGTTTTTTATTTTAAAATAATTTATTTAAAAGGATGATCAAATTTAAAAGAAAATATTTTCATTGAAAATAATATTTCAAACATGTAAAGGAATATTTAATACACTATGGTGTCTTGGAAGAATAAAAATATTCTCTTTCTATATAACTTAAAAAACATTATTTTCATATTTTTGTCAAAAAAGTCATAATGTGCCTCGTTTAGAAAACAACAAAGCGATTCCTTAAAACCATTTTATAAAAAATTAAAAAAGGGTAAAAATTATTTTAACATTTTAATTATAATAGTAAAAATATGTTGGAAAACATTTATAAGAAAAAAGGACATGGATGATAAATATTCCTCAGCATATACTTATATATAAACAATCCCAAATAATAATGAGTTTGTGAAATTAGTCATTGACTTGTAATTTTTCTTAGTTGAATGTTATTTATCCTCATTATAGTGGTTTAAAAACATTATTAATTCATTCCAAAACCATATCCATATTTATTATATCCTATATTTTATTTTTCTATATTTTTGTTAATAATATTCTGTTATTACCCTTGTTTTGGGTGTTAACTGCTTCATTTTATTCTACATGTTTGGTTGTGTAATTCATGATTCTTATACATAGGATATATATATATATATCATCTAAAAATTGATATTAAATACATAGAAATTATATTTACTCATTATATAAATTTTTATAACCATTCTGAAATGGTTAACATGGAAAATGAATCTCATCGTGCCATGGAGACGGTAGGTCGTACATTTTCATTAGCGATAATATCATTCCCTTAATGATGAAAGGGTAATAAATTGTATGGTATATTTTTTTATAAATAATTAATATCATGCCATATTTATTATTTTTATCCATTATTTCCATCATTATACTTATCTAAAGAAATTGGTGATGAAAAACATATTACACCACGACGTAGAGATGGTGAGTCGTATGTTTGCACACACGGTGCTTTCAATTTTCATTGGAAGGATAAATCATGGAATATGGTTTTACCATAATCATGGTAATGTCTCATAATATATATTATACTATATTTATTAATTTATAATAGAAACAACATATAAATAAGAAGTAGAATAAGAAATGAACTTAGATGAGTTAGTAGAAATGAATATCTATTCTTCAGTGGACTTCCTTTAGATATCTTCTTATGTGATCTAGGGTTAGAAATTTTTTGAATCAATAACCCTTAAAACTTGTATAAGGATATTTGGAGGTGAAATGTTTTGTAATTATTCAACATAGAAGGCTCAAAGTGGTGTGAATAACTGATGGAGGATGTGCCCTTTTTTAAATGAGGTGAGGGGAACCTTTGGAAACACTCAAAATATTAAATTAATGTAAATTAATTGTAAATTATAAATGGATAAAAAATGAATTATTTAGAACCTATTATGATTATTCGTTGAGATACATTCATACGATGAAAATTATATAGGTTTTGATTATTTTTGTAATCCTTATCTCTTTATTTTAACCCTTATTTAACCATTTTAACTCTTACCATGATATTATGTAAGTTACAATTTGAGGGTTAATATAATTATTATAAAATTATAAACAACCAATAAATGAGTTATTTATGATATATTTAACTTCATTGGAATAATTTGGCTGAATTTTATATTTTTATTAATTTTATATCATCTAATAGAATATTATTTCTTTTAAAAAACTCATTGGTGTCAATTTTGGACACTATTTATAAGTTGATTTTTTTAAAAATATCACAACAACATGATATTTTAGAAAAAAAATAATTTATCTCACCATTAATATGTCAAAGTAATATATAAAAAAATTTACGACATTAATTATGTCAAATTATATTTGTTTTAATATTTGTAATATCATTAATTTGATTCTACTATTAATTAAGCAATTAAGGCATCATCATTGTGTCACCATTTAGGGTAATTATTTTATCAATAAAATTTATAAATAAATTACCATTATGTAGATAAATATCTTATATTTCCAAATAATATTTATAGTTAAACATATTTTTTATATAAGCCCATATTGAATATATTACTTTTGTTAAAAACAAATTTATGAGAAAATTGACATTCCTTTGAATATAATATTAATATGGTTATAATCTCATCCAAAAGACTATAAATGGCCTCTTAACTGATCCTTTAATTTTTAGGGACAAAAATTATTCATCCAATAAAATTAGTACAAGTGTAAGGGTAATTTTCTAATATTTACGATTTTATTTTTACCCTTAATTACCTGATTTACCCATAAACATAGAAATTAAAATATTACTGAACTTACTATTTATATGCCAAAAATAATAAAATAAACCTATTTACCTAATTTAGACCCACTAATTAAAAATATGCAATCAATTTTTTAAAATTCATAACACATAATTTTATGTAATTAATTTAAAATTGATCTTGTTTATAGAAGGAGAAAATAAGTTTTTAAATTGAAAACGTACAATATATTGTGATGATTTTATATTAATATTCAATGTAAAATTGATTAATATGACCAAAATTTTATTAAATAATATGAAATTAATCTAATTATACTTTAAAACTAATTAAAAATATAATTTAACACTATAAATTATTTATATGAAAAATATGTTTTCAATTAAAATGAAATATTTTATCATTATTCATTAAATCATGAAAATTATCAGAAACATACCAAAAATAAAAAAAATGTAATTTTTTATATTCTTTTTTAAAATAAGGGTTTTATTTTTTTAAATATAATATATAAAATTATTAAAATTTGGATTTAAAATGGGTTCTCCATTAAAAGGCGGTAAAACTACTTTTATAAAAAATTTGGTATTTTTGTGTAATATTGGGTTTGCTCTTATCTTATTACTATCAAATATATTGGATGAATGAAAAAATATTTGATGGGATATATAATTTATAAATTTAATATATAAATTCACCAAAAAAATATTTGAATTTAATTGACTGTGAAAAATGTGACTAAATAGTGTTTTGTTCAAACCCTTTGTTGTGTGCATTGTAAGCTATCAATAAAATTAGATTTATTCTAAATGAAAAATATGGTATATTCTTGGGGTGATACATTTTTATTTTATATATATATATATATATATATATGTGCAAGTTGTTTGATGAAATGAAAATTTTCCCTTTAAAATGAAAGTGGGTATTTTCAAAAAAAAAAAATTGGTTAGATTATGGTATTTTGGTTTACAAGGGAATTGAGATCGGGAATGGATTTTTGTTCCTTTATGGTTTTAAGCTTATGTGTAGATCCTTTTGATATGTTTTATTGCTAATTATGTTTCCTTAATAAGAACCTTCAATTATTTTATTTATTTCAATGAGTGTTCCATTATATGTGGGAATATCCATATGGTAATGGGATGCACATATGTATAGTCACACACATGATAATGGAATTCCTTAAAAATGACCCCCTTGAACCTCATATTATCAAACACGCTTCTCCCATTATTTCCTCTCCCCCATCCCATCCTCTAAAAGGTTTTCTTAAAAACATCCAATTTTTTCTAAATGGTTTTTGGTTCCTAAATAACATCATATAGGGTTTCCAAATGTGTTATCTTAAACATGGAAATTTTTTAACCCTTCAAGCATAATTGGTGTTTTTTATTGGTTTTAGAAATGTTTTGAGAGGAAAGGTATTTTCATTGAGAATGATCTTATAATTTTAAATCTTAAGGCCTGGTTTTTACTTTGTTATTTTTTGGAAATTGGTTTAAACCCAAATGATGTGTAGTTATACTTGGAACATTTGAATGGTTCTATGTGTGATGGGAACGCATATGTTCATCCTCCCACTAAGAGGGCCTTATCATAGTTGGTGTCGGGGATTGGGAAAGGAATCCATGGGGGAATCTGTGAGTTGTTTTTAATGCCAAACATGTGATGACCTCCTCATTCTATCATATACTATTATCATTGGATTATTGGTTGTCAACTAGGGGTTGAGTGATGATTTTTTTCTGGTCCTGATTAGATGAATTAGAAACCACCTCCCTATATAGGGGATTGGTTAGGTAGGATTTTCCATTGGTGATGATAGTTTAGATCAGCCAGGTTGGTTATTGACTATAGAGTTTCACTGTATGTCAGAAGGTGGGTCTGAACCATGTACACCTAGGGATTTATACTATGAATGTTTATAAAATTCCCATGACTACATATACATATTTTCTTACTTTATTTTTATAGTATTTTAATTATTTTTTCTCTTAGTATCATCCTCTTACACTTATACTATTTCTTTTTTCATAGATCTATTTTCCCTACCCCATTTCCTAATATTAGTTTGTTTCCTACATTCCATTATATTTTCCCCTAATTTTTTTCTCTACTTGGAATTGGTATTTTAGACTGGGTTTTATAAATTGGAAATTATTTTAAAATGTAAAACCTTTTTCTATTTTCAAAGTGAGATTTCTGGAAAGCAATGTTGGTTGTTTTAAAGATAAAACCCATATTTTTTTAAATTTATTTAAAACTAGAATATATTGATTATTTTGGGGAAGGAAATGTATAAATTATATAGTGATTACCTACTGATCTTTTTTCCCACTATTGGTGGTGGGGTGGTATGGGCTTATGGGTTTAGGGGTTGGTCGAGAGTCCAAGTCTGAGGACTAGTATGTTTACTGCATTTTCTTTCCTTGTATTGTATTCTTCAGTGGCAGATGTAATCAAACTTATATACCAACTAAGATTTTTTATGCTCACAACATAATTATTCCACTTAATGTTGGTCAAATCGAGATGTTTTCAGGTTGCATACTTATTCATTTTTTCCTATGGAGTGGGATGGTTATGTGGATGCTGGTGACCAAGAGGTCACATGGAGATCGTGTTGGGTTCCGTTTTGGGTTAAGTTTTATTTTTTTCTGTTTTTTTTTGTATTCATTGTATCTATATTATTTATATATTTATTTATATCATATAAGTGTATTTGTGTTGTATAATCTATTTGGTTTCATTTATATCAATTTTTATGGGCTAAATCATTATTGTATTCATTATATTTGATGTGTGGCACTAGTTTCCAGCTTGGGAGGATCAAGAATGCCTCTTTGGCCTTTTGGTGGGATAGATCGGGTGATTGATTATTGGTCTACGTGGGTTTCTTTGGGAAAAAAAATTATATCAAAGTACCCCTTTGTTATTTGGGGTATTTTTTAGTTTGGAGATTAGAACTTACAAGAATCAAGAGTTAGGTATGGGAAGATCATTCCGAAATGTTACTCTTCATGAGCCTCAAGTTACTATGGATAGTCTGTGACTAGAGTCTTTTATTTTGAATTCTAGGTCTATACCATTGGTTTTTGTTGGTTTTTTGTTTTGGGGAATGAAAATGGATGTAAATCGGTGTTATACGGTGGTCTTACATAGAGTATAAACCCATGTGGATCCCCAGTTCATAGTTTAGGATAATTCTAGTGGTTGTTTCATTCTTGGGTAATTGTCTAGTAATCCATGTGTTCGAGTTATGTAGGTTCATTAGTTCCATATTCTAGGATTTTAAGTGTTAGTTATGTTTTGGTTTGATTTTAGTCAGAGTGGGAAGATTTTTCAATGAAAAATGGTTTTTCGGGAAAAAAAATAATTTTCAAAAGGGAAATGGTTTTAGGACATGGATTTGTTTTAAAAGTGGGATGTTTTTTTTGAGTTGGATTGGAAGATTAATTTTTTCATTTTAGAATGTGGCCTTGGAGTAAAGTGATTTTGAACATTGGGAAGGAAATGGTGGTTTTTTTAAGAGGATTTTTTTTTGGTTTATGATGTTTGATTTATGATATTGGTGTTTTATTTTTGGATTGTTCTTTCATTGTAATTATGGTTTTATGTTGATTCAGTTTTGGGATTTTTTTTATCTATTATGCTACCCCGAAAGGTCCCAAAGGTTTCCAGTGAGTCTCTTCCAATAATCGGCCCTACCCAGACTCCTAGCGAGTGGCTAAGTCGATTAATTCTCATTTTTTGATAGTTTTTTAAAGTGATTGAGAGTTTTTTTAGGCCAAATATTTTCTTTATAAAGTTGAAGGTGTTTTTAGGTTTTTGGAAACTCCCAAATTTGTTAGGATGCGAGTTGTTCTGGGTTCGTTTGAGGGTATGTGTTTGGATTGGTGGAAGGCAATCATCCCATCATAATTTCAAGTTGGGATGTCTTGGGAAGTGTTTAAGATAACCTTTATCTAATATTTTACACCTGAGTAGGTGAAGGCAAGGAAAGTGGCAGAGCTCTTGGGCATTCAGCAAGATCGCAGACGGTGAAGGTCAATGTCAAACAATTCAAAAATATAGTTTCTTTTTCCCTAGATATATCTTCAAAAGATCATATAAAAGATCTTATCCTCACATAGGATATTTTTTAATATATTAAGGAGTGAGTCCCCTCATCCAATAATTTTTTGGGAAGCTATTAGATGATTCATTTCTAGCCGAGTTAGTTCCCGGAGCATAGTCTAAATCATTTTGTAGCCCAGTTTCTCTTAGGGCTCATGAAGGTTACCTATCTAGCATGATGTGTGTGACATAAGAGAATTTTATTGATGATTTTCCCTTGTAAGTTAAAAAATATCATTAATCAGACCATTCTCTCAAGTTCTTTCTGTGTGGTCAGTTCTATCATTCGAAGTTGTATTACTGAAATCCAATGAATCGTTACAGATGATGTGGCTATTTGGGTCACTTGGAGAAATTCTACAATCATTATTGATAAAATGGGAAATCTCTATCAGAGACTATTATAATATGAATATATAGAATTATATGCTTTAAATAAGTATAGATTTATCCATATACCTTGAAGTGAATCTTTTCACATAGTCGGGAATTTCGGGATGTGGGGAACCTTCACCCAACTTTAGTCTCCAAAGTTTGAGTAGGGATTGTTTGAGTTCTACTTGTTGTTTTAGTTCTCTTTGATTTTTAAAATCCTTCTTATCACACGGGTTTTGACAGCCTTGTATCACATGGTATTTCTATAGTGGTTTTTTATATATATGAATCTTTAATTGGCTTTCCTCCTTGTACTGGTAATTTTAGAGTGTGTCTGTGTCAATTGGTCCTTAGTGGTGGGGAAGACCCATTATTTTCCATCCATGTGGTTCTTCTTCTTATGTTTTCCTCTAATTTTAGTTAGGTGTGACTTGTGGAATTCAAAGGTCACACTGAGTTTTGTGGTTCTATTTATCCTCATTTAGTTTTGAGCATGATTTTTGTGCCTCTTTCAGCTATGTGACATTCTGGGGGCAAATTTGTTTTGTGGGGAGAATTGTAACACCTTGACCCTAGTTTTCCTTTATTTTTATCTATTAATTGGTTTTAAATCTTTACTTTTTTGAGTTTTAGTTGATTTTCCGATGATACATCTTGATTTTTATAGGTTTTGGTTGGTTTTTGTCCCTTTTCATAGTTTGGGGAGAAACGATGGTGCTGGTGAAGGAAGAGGATATTTACAGCTCATTATTTTATCACATTATTTGATTTACATAACCTATGCATGATTTTTCATAAACCATGTGAAGAAAAGGAGAAATTGTTCATCCTATTTGTGGTGTATGAGTAAAGGGACACAAATTTTGTATGGTCATGTGAAATCTGTGTGGCAACCATGTGTGGGGTTTTGAAATTTTTACAAGAACATTTTGTGTGGTTGGTGCATGGTTTCCCAAAACATGTGGTGAGATTATATGGGTGTCCCTCGTCTCCAAATGGGGGTTCACGGTTGGTATATGGTTTGGAAAATAGTGCGGAAAAACCATATGACTTACCATGATTCTTAAAAAGTTGAAATTCTATCTTTGACCCTCCATCGTTTTAAACATATTTCATGGTTTTCCTCCCTTATTCAGTTAGGTCACACTATGGGGCTCCCAGAAGCCTCTTACCTTTCCCTCCTTCCACCATTGAATCTACATCAAGGTAACTATGTGAGTTCTACATGGGTTTTATTCAATTTTATCCTATTATTCTTCTTTTCTCTTGGATTCTTGGATTTTCTTAGGTAGTTTCTCTATTATTCAAACCCTATGGGTTAGTTTTTATGTTGGGCTTGTGTTTTGTTTTATACTAGAGTGTTTGTTTTGTTCCTTGGACCTTTTCCTTTCTTCTTTAGGAGTTTCATTTAATTTTCATGGCATTGAGGTATTTGTTTCCATCTATTTCTATTCTAGAACAATCTATTTTATCCTTGAAAAATTCTATTTAATCCCAAAATTTGTTTCTCATACTTTTAATATGTATATTTGATGAATTTTTATGTTTTCATGTTGTTGATTTGGTGAAAATAAGTTTTTAATGGATTTATTTAATTACACCTATATATATAAATATATATGGATTCATGGTGTAGATAAAATGATAATTGTAATTTTAAAATGAAATTTGGTATTTTTATATAGTGTTTGGATTGGGTTAGATCTTGTTAGTTTCCTTCACATGGTAATTGGGCTCGTGAGTGGATTTTGGTTCCATGTATGGTTTTATGCTTACATGTACATCCTTATGAAAAGTTTTAGTGTTAGTTGTGTTTCTCCAATTAGAACCTTAGATAATTTTATGGATTTTAATAAGTGCTCCATTAGATGTGGTCATATCCCTATGAGAATCGGGTGCACATATGTATAGGCACACACATGATAATGGAATTCCTTAAAAATATCCACCTTAAACCCTGGATTTTCAAAAACTCTTCTCTTATTCTTTCATCTCCTTTGTCTCATCCTATAAAAAGGTTTTCTTAAAAACTTCTAATGTTCTATAAATGTTTTTTTTTTCTATGTAACTTCAAGTGTGGTTTCTAAATTTGTTGTCTAAAACATTTCCAATTTTGTACCCTCCAAGAATAAATGGTGTTTTTCTTGGTTTTGGAAATGGTTTGAGAAGAAAGTTATTTTCATTGAGAATGGTTTCACAATTGTAAATATTAAGGCCTGTTTGGAAATTTTTTATGTTTTAAAAACTGATTTTAAATCCATATGACATGTATACTCCGTTGTAACATTTAAATTTTTCTATGTTTGAAGGGAACTCATATGGATGTCCTTCCTATGAGATGGCATTCACAGAGTTGATTTCTTGGGTTGAGAAAGGCATATACTATGGAATATGTGAGTTATGTTTAATGTAAATAATGTTATTAACTAATCATTCTCTTGTATACTATTATCTTGGAATTATTAGATTTCATCTAGAGGGTCTAAAAATGATTTCATTCTAGTCCCAATTATATGGATTAGAACCCCTGGATAAAGGATAGGCCATGTTGTCTTTTCCACTAGTGAGGCTATTTTAGAGCAGCCAAGTTGGTTATTGACTATGGAGTTTCACCATATGCTAGAAGGTGGGTTCGAGTGGAGTACATACACGAGTTTATTCAAGGGATGTTTAAAAAATTACTATGATTAAATATCCATATGTTCTTTCTTTGTTTTATAATATTTTGATCATTTTTTCTATTAGTATCATACTCTTTCTATTTCTTTGTTCCTGTATTTTTTTTTCTATACCCTGGTTCCTAATATTTGTTTTTTTTCCTCCAGTAAATTATATTTTCCCTTAGTTTATGTTCTCTTATTAGCATTGGTATTTTAGACTAGGTTTTAAAAATGATAAGTCTTTTTAAAATGGAAAACACTATTCTACTTTCAATATTGGATTTCTATAAAATGGTGTTGGGTGTTTTAAAGATAAAAACCTTATTTTATTAAATGTATTTGAAAATATAATTTATAGACTTTTTTGGGGAAGGATATGTATGTATTCTTTGTTGACTACTAATTGATAAATTTTATTCTCACACACTACTTGTTCCACTTGGCGTTGGTTGACCCAAGTTTTTTTTCATGCTCATCTTTATTTAGGTTTTCCTATAGGGTGGGCTGGTTATATGGATCATGGTAAATAATAGGATACATGGGGATTCTATTGGGTTATGGTTTGGGTTTACTTTTTTTAATTTTTTATTTTGTTTCATAGTCATTGTTTCTGGATTTTTTATGAATTTATTTATATTAGATCATGGGATTTAGGTTTCATACTCTGTTTTATTTCATTTATATCAATTTATTATGGTTCAAATCATTCCCATATGTATTATTATTGATGTTTCATAGTATTTTCCAGAATATGAGGATTGGTAATCCCCTCAGGCCTTATTGTGGTTTGAATCATGTGATTGGTTCTAGGTCAACCGGGGTAGGTTAATGATAAATAGATAATATTCAAGATTGAAAAGTGATTTGTTGACAACATGATATTTTTGGAGATATTTATGGTCAATCTAAGTATTACCTTTTATATCAATGTCTAAATTTTATTCATGATATTTTGGTAAATTTTAATATAATATACGTTTATATGGTGACTTATTATGGTGATTAATGACATGTTGGGATATGGGTCATTAGGTTGATTCATATATAACCTTTAGGATTAAGAAATTATTTAACATCCAATCTTATTTGTGAAGAATGAAATAAAAAATTTAGGGAAGTAATTGAAAATGTATGAGATCAAATTTTGGGCTAAAACATTTTTTGATGATGAGTTTGTTGAGGTTATTTGGGATATAAAGTTATTTATTTATGGAATGATCTAAGCTGAAATTTTAGAGTTATTATGAAAATTTTGGTGCAAAATGTATTATTACTTCACATGAAAGTTTATAAATTTTGGATATTATATTACCTTCAAATGACCATTTGTTTTTGGTTAATATATAAATATATAAAGAATATATTGATATCCATTTTTGTATTATTAAGTTTATGTTAGTGTTGAAGCATGAAAAAATCATCTTGAATACTCATCGCTTGGAGAAAAATATTAGATTATGATGGAAATTGATTTAAGGATGAAATTATACATTTAATGTAAGTATATTTCCATATATTATTAGCTTAGATGGTAAAGTAATTCCCAAACTCTTGGAAAAATATCTTAAAACAAAAAATTTATCCAAATACATCCAGTTACAATGAATCTATGGCCTTTTTAAAACCTTATTGATTTATGGTTTTGTGTTCATAAACTTTTCTATGATCATTCACTTTATTGTGATAAATTTTCTCTATCACTCATCATCTTTATTTGAACATTAATTTTTCCATCCATGTCCATATTTTTAGTTTCCACTAATATTCACCTATTTAGAATCCCGGTTGTGTTTTATTCTATAAAACCTTCATATTTCCCTTTCCCTCTTTTTAATGTGATATTTTATGAACACTTTCTATGATGTGGGATTTCAACAAAGTAATTTCCAAATATAAAATTCCTTATTACCAATAAAATGTTCAACTTTGGAGGATGAAATTTATTAAATGGGGTAGAATGTAACACACCGTGATTTTAAAATAACACTATATTTGATAGGGTGTACAACATGAAACACCAAGATTTAATGAACCATGAAATATTATTATTGTATGATCGATATAACATAGCCATTGAATTAGTGGGTAAAAATAGGAATAAAAAAATATATAATATATATAATAGATATAGTCAATACAAATTTATTAAATGATACATATAAAATAGGAACATAATTTTTAGTAAAGTTATTTTATTCTTCAAAAAAAGTTTTTGTACAAAATAATTTATGTTTATTTTTGTGACACAATATTGTAATTAATTTATGGAAATTTTAGAAATTTTATTTTATAAAAATGATATAATTTTTATTATCATCAGGTAAAAATTATCTTAGAGCTATTTTTTGACAATATAATGAAAAGTTTGATTTTTTAATGAATATTGAAAAAATAATAATTCTTATTGAAAACGTTCTTTTTCTTCAAGAATTTAAAAATAAGAATTTGGTTTAATGGTTTAAAAGTAAAATTATTTCTCTTATATTATGAATAATCCAATTAATTCTATTGAAACCAATTTTATAGTTAAATTTTGTATAAAAACGTGTTCATACATAAGAAGTCGTTTTTTATAAAAAAAAAATTAATTGTGTTTTAATATTAATTTAATTTATTCCACTTCTAGAAATTTAATCCTAAAAAATTAATTCCATATTTGGAATCATATGATCTAAATTTGTTAAATGGATCGCCTTTATTTTTTATCAATATGAATAGTAATCACAGTATATTTTTGTTCCCACAATAAAGGTAAAATGAGTTAATTTGGGTTAAAAATAATGTGATAAGGCTTAAAATTCATTAAAAAAGTTAATTTATTTCATTTTATTCCTATATATCATCTATAATCATCAAAACATCAAAAATATGACTTTTTGTTTCCATCTATCATTGATTTTGACCTTTATAATATAAAAGAAAAAGATAAAGTCAAAGATGTTACTTTTAGATTTTAATATCTATAAAATTTTTTGATATATAAAAAAAACTGACATTTGATTATAAATATTTTTTTGAAATATGAATTAAATTTTTTATTATGGTAATTTATTTTAAATTTTTAGTGATCAAATAATTACCTTAAATACTTACCTAACACCGAGATAGTGCTTGTGCAAATAGTAGATTAAATAAAGTGAGTTTGGAAACACTAAAAGTAATATTTTTTTAGTGAGTTAAAGTATACTAGGAATTTATAAGATAAATATAACATGTTAGATATTTTTAGTAGGTTTATATTCAAATTAATGTGTTTTCATGTTGTTTTAAAATTCAAGTAATTGAATAGTTCTTATAATGACATTATTAATATTTTATGTCAAATATATTTTACTAGACTATTTAAAATTCACAAAATCATGAAATATGAAAATTAGGAAAATAAATTGTCTAAAATTACATCCCCTTTCTATTTATGAACCAATATTTACATGATAATTAACATTATAACTGTTTTATATTTAAAAATCCATTACCATGGTTAAGATTAATATTAGTTAACCAATGAGATAAACCAAAATATAATGTTTAATATGATATATAAACCTATAAAATTTGATTGGTTGGTTATATTAATATCATAACTTCTTTATAATGAAATAAATTTCATTTTGGAACCATTTTATATGAGTTAGACACGTATTATTTTATAATATTTCATGTATTTCCAAAAATGACATTAATGATATTTTATAATAATAAATATATTATTATATTATTTAAAATTTATAAAAATATTATATTCATCCAAGTTAAGTTTTTATGTTTTAAAATATCGATATTGGTTCCTTTATGGGTCTCTTTTCTTTGTATGGTAACTTTAATGACCACTAAATAGTAAAAAATCTTGATATTGTGGTAATTGTCAATAGGGTTAATTAGTGGTTAAAATAAATAGATAAGTGTAAAAACATTATATAAACTTTTCCAAATTTATTTTTATGATAATATGTTTCCCATGTTCATATTATATTTTAATTATATCAATTTTATCAATTTCAACATGAAGAATAGTTTATTAATTTAATACTTTAATTAATTCGAAAAGTGCCCCTCATCTCACTTAAAAAAGGGAACCTCTACTCCTCTCTACCTTGAAACTTTTGATCCACATATCTCAAAAAAACTCTAAAATATTCTCTTATAAACTTCAATATTCATTAATTATAGTTACTGGTCTTCTTAAAAGAATATTCCATGGGTCTTTAAGAATAAATCTAAAGGTGGTCTTCTAAAGAAGTGGTAATCGTCTTACCTGACCACTTTCAATTTTTTTCTTCTTATACCACCTATAAATACATGGTACTAATTATAAAAGAAGAAATTTATTATCTTAAACATACTAAATTATTATTATTTTCATTTCATAACCATAATCCACATTATCATTTCCCGTTGGAAAATGATAATATCGCTTGTGTGTATGTGTGGACTACCACCTCTACAAAGTGATGTGATTCACTTTTATTTTTTTTACATTGATAGTAATAAATACATATTTAATGAATATATAAGGTATATATTAAATAAATATATTCCTATATAGGTGAATTATTATTTATCTTTCTTTTGTTCCATTAGTCAAAGAATAAAAATTGTGTTCATACGTACATACGGCCTACCATCTCCATGAACAGTGTAATTTAGTTTTCTATCTATTTATTTTATGGATGAAACTAAATATATATATAATTAATATATATTATATTTAAATAATGGTTAAATTTTTTGATATTATGAAACCATGATTAAAATAAAAGGTCCAAAACTACCAAAACAAAACTGTCATGAAAAACTAAACACTGAACACCTGAAAACGGAGGTTTTAATAATGACTTTTTAATAAATGGGAGTTGTAATGTTATAATTTAATAATATATGATATTATTAGTTTTTAAATTATATCATTATATATTTTTAATATATATAAATTTATTTTAATGTAGGTTAGAGTACTTTTTAAGCAAGTCAAACTTAAAGTAAATAATTATCATCTTATTTTTATTTCTATGAGCCTTATTTTATAATCACTACTAGTTTAATTTTGTGGGGGTATATACTTCCCAGGATTTTATTTTTTTATTATTTAATGAAAATTATTTGTATTTAAAAAGTATATAAATGGTTCATTCATTCATGAGGTTTTGATACATAAATAACCAAATAAGTAAGGGTTGTATATTATAATCTCATTGTTTACATGGATTGTTTATGATTAAATTTAAGATTAAAATATTTTATGATCTTCATATAAATAAACTCATGAATTTTATTATGTTGTATTTATTTCTAGAGATTAATGGTATGAAATTAATTTTCATCTTTTGAAGTACTCAAGATATAGATAGAATATTATTTAGAAAAACTGAATTTATTTCTCTCTTCAATTGAAATTCCTTTTTCTTCCATATCCATGATTTCTAAAAATGTTTTAAAGATCATTTTTAACATTATCTAGTAATTTACTTAAGTCCATTTTAACCATGATATAATTTTTACAAATTGGATTAAAATGAATCTTCTTTTCATTCTCTAAATGATGTACTTTTGATTTTTTACAAAAACGGTGAAAGGAATTTTTGTTCTAGCATACACGACATGAATGGAACTTCCCACACCATCATAAAATTCCAAATCTTTGAAGATTCATTTACAAGTTTCCAATTTCATTTTAAATAAAAAAAATTTCCTTAAATTTTGAGAAATTTTTAATTTTATATAAGTGATTTCAAGTTGAAAAGGGTATTTCCATCAAGAAATGTTACATTTATCTTTTAAAGGAATTTTTCATATACGATAACATACTTTGGTGTTACTTATACTTTTTTGGGTTTATGATCCCATGGTACCATCCAAATTAATTCTTTGGATGGCTTATGATAATTAAAATTTAATGATAACTCTATGAAACCTACTTATTTCCATGGGTTAATTATGTTATGATTAATCCATTCTGAAAATCATTTCTTTTCCATGGGTTATCCTATGATAAAATGATTGAATGTTAATAAAAAAATTAACATTAAATATTTTATTATTGAATGAGTGTTATATGATCTTATAGAACATATCTGTATTATTTTCATTATGTGATGGGTGGGACCAGAATAATATATCCCTCCAATATATTATCAAAAGAAGGATATCTCATGATATAATAAGGATTGTAATGGGGAGTGAACCCAATTAAAAAAGATTATCTACTATGATAGTCTTGGGAGTGAACCATTACTAAGGATAATATGTAATAGAGAGTGAACCCAATTTACTATAATAGTCTTGGATGTGACCCTTGACTAATAAAATTGTTTTCTATGATTGGGTGTATGTGAAAAACTTTTGTCTTATACCAATTTTATGCTCTCATAGCTCATTTTCTTTGATTACTTTATAACTCGTGTCTCATGAACTATAATCCTTTATTCCAAGACTAAATATTTTTATATATGATACGTATAGTTATAAAATGTTAAGATTATATATTCATACTTTTATATTCATGTTATGATTAGGTTATCATTGATATCATTATTTTTTACCATAACTGAGCATCTGACATCAACCTTTCTTATTTTTTTTTCCTGAGTTACGAAGAAAATTTTAATTTTAGATATATATAAGAAGGGTGATAATTATAAAGGTCTTTATGGTAGATGATGTAGATATATTATGAATAAGTTTTTTGTGTATCCAAATTTCTAAAGACACTAAACCAATATGATTCTTGCATGGGTTATAATTTTGTGTATTAAATATTAATCTAAAATGATGTAATATTTATTTCTTAAATGTTTAGATTTCTATATTATGGGCTAACTATATATACCTACACATTATCTTCTACCTCTGACTGGCCAGTGCACCTCTATTGGCCAGTCAATGGTCTCTCATAGCTAACCTAGGTTCAATGCATCTGCACCGACTAGTTAGTGCTCCTCCATTAGGTAGTTTGTGGGGTCATGTATGCTTCAAAATACACTATTCATGCCATCGTTTGGATAGTTTCACTCTACCTAATGTATGGTTCTCCCTATATCCATTAATTTCATAAAGTGGCTTCTCCAGTTCCTTATATGAGCCTCTATGGTTCTTCTATCCATATTATAAGGCCTGATAACATTCATTAAAATATGTTCAAGTATCTTTCCAAGGGTTCTATCAATATTCAACAATTATAGTTTCGCATCACTTATATGAAAATATTTAACACTTTTAAGTGTGTTTCTATAATTACTTAGCATTAAGCATTAAAAAATATTGATTTTTAAGAGAATAATTTATTCTACTACATTTTATAATCTTTTAGGTTTATTTTTTTAAATAATTATGTCATAACTCATACAAAAAAAACTATATTTTATTGAGGGGACACTTATTATCGGTATCCATATTTACAAAAATAAATTTTGACATAAAAAAGTTTTATTTTCAGGAAATATCTTTAAAATTTTCATCTTGTCCCCATCCTTGTCCTTACTCATCATTAAACCATGTGAAAAAAAATTAAATGTTTGTATGCACATAAAATTCTTAGTAAATTTCATTAAAAGAAAGAAAGAAACTCTTGGTCTATGAATAATTATAAAAAATTCCCCTTCAAAATAAACTTTGGGTTCAAAAAACATTTTCTTACCTAAGAAATCAACTTTTATACACAAATTATTTCATAAATCATTTCATAAGAAATATTAAATAAAAACTAAAATGCATAACGGTTTCTTTAAAATCCTGAAAACCATATGAATTTTTTTTCACAAAGCTATAAATTTGACCCTTAATAAGCAGCATATACTTTCCTTTCAAAAAAAGAAACTTGTTTCATACCTTTTTAAAATTATAATATTTCTATAAAACCCCTTAGAATGCATAGATAAATAATATAGGTAACTACACGTAGAATTTTCATATCACTCTTATATTTAGAAAACTATACACTATTATAAATGGAATAAGCTTCACATTTACAAGTGGAATAACCATCCCAGTTATACCTAGAGTAACCATAAAGTTACACTTGAAATAACTATCGCGATTACATTTGGAATAACCCTCACGATCAACATCCAAACATAAATATTACTCAATAAATCTGAGTGATATCATGGATCTACCCATAACTGGTTTATAATGCAACCATCTGTCATCATAAACAATTCCCAATAACCATAACATAATCATAACACAAAATATTTTTGCTTTCAGAATAATATTTACACCCAAAAGAAAACATTTTTGGATATTGAAATACCCATTTTATTTTAAAAAACTTTTTCAAAATAAGAAGAACATGGTAAGGAGGGTTTTTATTTAAATAAAAAATTGAATCTTATGAATTAAGTCAAATATCAAATAATTCTTATGGAGACGGTAAAACCTGTTGTCATTGTATATGTTAAAATAATACATTCCATTTGTCTTTTGTAAAGAATGTTAAAACTCTTCATATGAACCATGTAAAAATAGTCCATTTAAAAAAAATTGAAATAAAGTAAAAATAGAAAAAAAATCTTTATAATTAACTTATTTCCATGTAAATAAATCAATAAAATAATTTTGAAAAATATGGTCATGGAAGAAGTAAAGTTGTAAGGGAAACTTTAAAAGAGGATTTTTTTTTAAGAGAAAGTCCCTTACCTTGAGTCTAAATCATTATGTATGTTATTTATATTCTTAAATAGTAAAAAATTGTTAATTATTTAATTTCTTAAGAAACATTTTCATGTATATTATCCCTTTTACAATGTTATAACCAATTACATAATCAACAAAGTTCATGTCAGATGATTTAATGATATTTGGATCATATATCCAAAATATATTTGGTAGGATGACTATGGTCAATTGGTTCATTATTCCCTCATTTCCAGAATAATAATTATGAAATATTTTTTTTATTGAAATTATACTTTTAAAACTAACCATGGGAGATGGTTACGAAAAATGAACTATATTACAATCATTGAGACGGTAGGTCATAAAAATGCAAGAATAATGTTTTCATTTCTCAACAATCATGATAGAAAATAGGTATGTATTATTTTATCTTTCTATAATTATAATTATATCATAAATAACATATTATTTATTTAAATATAATTATATGTATCTTCCATGTGATGTGTTGATGAAAAATGAATCACATCACTTCATAGAGGTGGTAGTCCACAAGTACGCACGAATGATGTTATCATTTTTCAGTGAATGGAAAGGTAAGATAGTGAAATATATATTATCCTTTAAGAAGGTCAAATATTTCATTAATATCATATATATATATATTTAATCTATCATTACAACCATCCATAAGATGATGTGATAGAAAAATAATTATATCGGTTCCTAAGGCGATAGTCTTTTGTACACATACATAATGGATTCATTTCCCATTTAATGGAAGAGGATAAGGATATAGGTTATAACATTAGCATAAAAAAATAAGTATGTTTAATATTGTTTTGTTATTATTTCATCATGTTTTAAGAACTTTTGAAGTATGTATAAGATGAAATAAAACGAAAACATTAGATTAAGAACTATACCTCTTCTTAAAACAACCACTTAAGATTTACATAAAAAAGATTTCCAAAGTTGGTTTTAGGATAAAGAAAATCCTCTAAGACATGTATTTGGATGTATGGAAGAGATTTGGTTAGGTATTTTCAAAACTTAGTGTTAAGAAAAAAGGACAGGAGGTTCCATTTTATAAGAGAGGGGAGGGGTACTCTTTGAATTTATTAAAGTATTAAATTAATATAAATTAATTTTCTTTTGAAAATGGACAAAAAATAATAATATACGAATATAAGTTAATTATTAGTGAAAATAATCTCATAAAGTAAATATTTGAAAATTTTAGGTGATTTGTTTCACAATTATCTTTTAGTTTTAACCCATTTTAAACTTTTTTGACAATTATCATAGTATTAATGTTTTTACTCTTTAAGGAAGAAGAAATTTCCTATAAAATGAAAAACAACATATAAATGTACCATGATTTATATTATCACCCATATACCATATAGTTGGATAAATATTATATTTTTTAAAATTTTTGTATCATTTAATAGAACATTATTTATTATAAAATATCTTCAATATAAATTTTTACACTTTTCATTTAATTTAACTTTGAAAAAAAACATGATAGGAAAGTAATTGAAATATATTATATTAAAACTTTTATAATATGTAATATTTATATATAAACTTAATGAAACAAAATAATTCATTCAATTTATAATATTTTTAATATATTTAAAATTATTTATTTTAGTTGACTTTTAATTTGAAAATACTTTTTCCAGCGTTGTGTAAGCATTTAAGGTAATTATTTCACTACTAAAAATTATTAATAAATTAGCATGATAAAGAATAATATATATTTTATATTAACATTTTTAACTATTCATAGGTTATATTTCTCCCTATCTCATAATATTATAGTTATTAAAAGAAAGAAAGTGACATTTTTGGTTTTCCATTACATAATTTATTATAAGGGATACAATATTGTACATATGATAAAAAGGTCATATATTTTAATTTTGGATGATTATGGATGAAATATACTCATATAATAAAAATAATTCAAGTGTTAGTATTACTTTTTAGTCCATGTAAAAATTATGTTTACCCCTAATTAATCCATTTTACCTTTACCGTTGTAAAAAATATTCACTATAGTCACTATTCATAATGAATAAAAATAAAAGGGACCTATTTATAAAATTTTGACATCATGATTAAAAATATGGAATATATTTTATAACTTTAAAAAACATAAGTTCTATAATTTAATTTAATATTAAAATGGAAAACATGATGAAAACTATTTTCAAAAAATGATTTTCTAAGTAATAGATGACCTTATGTTAACTTCATCATAAAAAATCATGGCTAAATTAATTTAAACTTATATAAAAAGATATAAATTTTATAAATTTTATATAAATATTTCCTTATCAGTTGTTATTTTAATTAATTATAATAGACAAACTTTATGCACTAAAAACAGTTTTCAAAAAACTGCCTTTTTGAGAATAGAAATAAAATTCTACCAAAATCAAGAAAATTGATGATTAAAATGAAATTAATTAGATAATAATAAATAAAATTTTTAATAATTAAATTTAATAATATAATATATATATATATAATGGGACATTTAAATAACATTATTTTTTGAAAACATATGATGGTATTAGAAAAATTTGAAATTTACACTATTAACTGAAAAATCAATCATTTCAGAAAAATTGGGAATTTTCACTCTAACTTAATTTTAATATTATGATTTAAAAAAATGATGTTCAGTTTAAAAAATAAATTTTATAAATGTTACATAAATTAAGTATAATATTTTCTCACAAAATAAATAAATAAAAATTCATGAAGGAATTACCCTTTTATAGAACAAGATAGAGAGATAATATGGTAAATCGCAAACAACTCCAAAGGAGAAATATAAAATTAAATCCAAAAATCATTTCCCATATAGATGTTTAAAATAAATTGATACAAGGTACAAGATAAACTCTGAAGGAAATTAACAAAATAAAAGAAAAGCAACAACGACAATTGTCCCGACGCCCATTCTAGTAAGGTTCAGCATGGTCCTCAAAGTCCTCCTATAATCCTAAAAGCAGTTTTATATATGTAGGGTGAGTATACAAGTATACTCAATTGGGAAACCAAAACCTATCATGCACAAGTGGGGAAACATTCTAATGCCCCATGAGAAATAGAGGTAACCAAACACCTATCAAGGAAAACTATCCACCCATCCTCACCAAGGCACACTCCCCAAATAACACAAGTCAAGTAAAATAATAGTAATAACACATCCATATTTGGGTACCCCACAATGCTTTCCCACAAGTTATTTAGAACATCCTACGCATCAAACCTCCCCCACCAATCCCACTAGAGTCCCGCTATTATACCCCACCTGCACACACTTGGGCCACCGAAACCTCTCATAACTATGTCTGCAGACACTTGGGCCTTAACAAACACTACCATTCCTGAAGATAGCTGGGCCATAACAACCATCGCCATGCCTGAAGACACCTGGTCTAAAAAAACCACCACCACACCCGAAGACACCTGGGCCATAACAACCACTGCCACGCCTGAAGATACCAAGGCCTCATCTTGAAGACACATGGGGAAAAAACATACCCACACACACCTAGGACAACCCGCTGAAACACTCCTTGACCGAAGAGACTTTGGATATAAAGAACCTCATGTCATCACAACTTTCTCGAAGAGTCTTGGGCTACTTGAGAGAGGGAGAATAAATGATCTAATAATAATCCAATCATAAAAATGTTGTGAAAGACACCCTCCCCAATGAAATGGGGGAGTTCAGCATAATGTGATCAACATGGGTGGGTGTGTATAAGAAACAAAATAAAAAAAAATTATACATATAGATAATCAAGAACTCATCAAAACCAAGGGTTCCTGAAACCAACAATCTTCCTGCACACAACCACTCTTGTTGATACCCCTACATGCACAAGTACACAACAGCTACAACCAATTCACAACCCACTTCTAGAAAACAGTTATTTATTGTACCTATTCTCTGTATCATTTTTAAGTGATTCCATTTAAATATTCCTTCACTACAAGGAAACTAACAGGCATAACCACAAGCCTAAACAACAACTGAAAGAAAATAACCAAATAGGTGTTTAAGAAAACACTCCCAATTCTCTTGCAAGTAAAAACATCAAAATGGGATCTGTGAAATCACTCAAAGTACTAGAATGAAAAAAAATCCCAACTTACTAGGTCCAAAACATATATCCCCAACTCCACATGACCTCATATTCACAAACCAACAACCCCTAAACCAAATATTTCATTCAACCTACGTCTCCCCATAAACATTAAACAGAACAACCATGCATATCACCAAAACAGAGCAACGGAGTTTTCAGATTTAGCCAACACCATTCATTAAGTTGTTTCTTTATGTTTGGTTAACCAATTTGATCACACAAGGGTTCTTATCCATTGGGAATCCATTTAATCACCCATGATTACATGATTAATTAGTATCCATGTTATAGTTATTCAATCACAAGATTTTACAGAAAACATATTTTCATTAGTGCACAATAAAGGACCACCAACGGCCATGATTTTTAGTGGACATGATCCCATAAAATTCACAACATAAAAATGAAGGCAAAATACAACAACATCATCATCTTCCCACCCCTTCATTCTTTAAAAATTATATTTATTATCTTAGTTAAAGTTGGTTTCATCTATGTCTCTAGTGAACATCATTACACCCACCCCGCATAAAGAAAATTAAATAGAGATGAAGGAAGAAACCCTACCTAGATTATCAAGGATCGAAGTTTTCTACTTGTTCCAAGAATTGGGGATGACGTGACTAGAAAATATAAGAAGAACCAAACATGAGGGCTCTAACATAGGCATGACTTGTCTCCAGAAGAGGGACTCTAAGCGCACCAAGGGAAAAGAAAGAGATCAAGGAAGAAAATGGTCTCAGTGTGATAAAAGTCATGATCCCAGAGTTACGGGATGTGAAGTCTCGAAGTGCCTAAAAAAGTGGATCGTGGTTTAACCATACGGCCGGGTAGTTGTACACATTGAAATAAATTGAGATTTAATAATTCCCTTGGATATAGTGAGATAGACCCTCACATAGAAAATATTTTATAGGTTTAATTAAAACCGAGAAAAATTCATAACAGGGGTGTAAATATAAATATGGTGAAGGGTGTGAAATTGATAAAAAAATGCACATGTTTTTCTAAGTCAAAGGTTGTCCAACTCTTAGGGGTTATGATATATCCTTTACCGATCATAAAATGGTCTTAAACCACTTTAAAAGAGATCATAAAACTTAAAATAGGCGTTATGAGAAAACTGCATAAAGAAACATAACACCCCATGGAGGCACCGTTTGGGTGCGGCACCAATCAATGAGACCGATCTGTGACACACTGGTAGGTGACACCATGGTGATACCCTTCCACAGACACTGATTCCCTCTCATGTTATTGACGGGGTCTTGGACACCCCAAACACCAGAATCTAGCAAAGTAATTCACTAAGAAGGTATGGGCGATTACATCAGATACCTCTCAACTTATTCTTTCCCTTGATAATCCAAGAGTAAACCAAAGAAAAGATAGGGGTCCGAAAAACCACCCCATAAGATACCTCTCAGGGAAAAACTAACCTAGAGTTGTTTAAAGGTTATAATAAAACCTTTACATCCAAAAAAACCTTCTGATAGCCATCACCACAAACAGCCACATGAACCTCAAATATCACATTGTCCTTACACGTGGATTATGGAGTTATTTCATCCATGTCAAGAACTATACAATTTGGGTGGAACTGACTCATCTGAATGGGTCTAATTGCATCCACATTAATTCATATTGATTAGGAATTAGGTTATCCTCTCCCCAAAGTAATTAATTTTCACTCAAAATAGAGAAAAGGGAAACAACTTATCATATAGTAAGTAGGGTCAAACAATACAACATTAGTAAGGCACAAGAAAACACAAGATCAAAAATCATAATAGCTCTGGGTACTGGGCACGCATTTGTGCCTCTCGTTCCCAAGTACTCTTCTCGAGGCCACTATACCTCCACAACACACGAAATAAGGGAATGGTCCATCCACGAAGCACCTTCTCCTTACGATCCTTGATTCTAACCAGTCGCTCCACAAACATCACATCATCCTCGATATCTAACTCTACCCATTTTAGGATGTGGGAGACATCATGTAGATACCAATAGATCTAAGAGACACGGAAGGCATTGTGGTTCCTCTCCAACCGTGGTGGAAACGCCAGCCGATAAGCCACCTCACCAACTCGTCCCAACACCTCGAAGGGTCCAATAAACTTGGGAGAAAGCTTACTCCCCTGCCAATCCTTCTTTATCCACACTAAGGGGATACTATTAAGAACAAGTGGTCCCCAACCTCAAACTCCAATGTCCTCCTCCTATGATCGGCATATGACATCTGGCGGTCCTAATCTACCTTCTTCCTTCTGTGCACTAGCTGAAGCTTCTTCATCGTGCCCTGCACCACCTCTAGGCCGAGACCACCTACCTCCACAACCTCTCTCCAACACATGGGTGAACGAAATGGTCTCCCATATATGGATTTTAATATTTCCATTACAATTGTATAGTGATATATATTGTTGTAGGAAAACGCTACTAGATGAAAGTGTTGTACCCATGATCCTCTGAAGTCCAGAACACATGTTCGCAGCATATCCTCCAACATCTGGATGGTCCTCTCTATTTGCCCATCCATCTGAGGGTGGAAATCAGTGCTAAGGAATAGCTGGGTGGAAAAATCACGTTGTAATAGATTCTAGAATCATGAATTAAAGTATGTATCCCAGTCCAAAATGATGGTTCTGGGAACTCTGTGTCGTCATACAACTTCACCCACGTACTTATAAGCTAAGGTACCCACAACGCTCAACTCCTTAACCGCTACAAAGTGAGTCGATTTATTCAATCAATCCACCACTACCCAGATAGAATCACGGGCTTCTTCATCCCTAGGTAGCCTTGTGACTAAATCCATAGAGACATCATCCCACTTCCACTTGGAAATGTCTAAGGGTTACAACAAACTGTCGAGAACGCAGTGTTCAACCTTCACCTACTGACACACGAGGAACTTTTCCATAAACTCTACCACTGCCTACTTCACTCCAGACAACCAAACCTGACCTCTCAATACCATGTACATATTATAAACTCATGGGTGTACCACCAGGGATAAGATATGGAACTCATAGAGAACTCCCTCACGCATCATCTCTGGGAAAAACAACTTCCCATGAAAAAACATCTAATGCTGACCAACCTTCAACCATCCTTCTGGAGCATCACCCTGGATAACACGATCATGCATCAATTCAACCTCTAAGTCTTACCACTGATATTCCTACGACTTTTATACTAAGTAATATTGCACTATAATCTAAAACAGATAGCCTCTACCATCATCCACTCTCATGCCCAGATCTAAAGTAGTAAACTCCTCCATTGCCTTCCAAGCATCTAGTGACTCTAGAACCACATCCATTTGTGACTTCCTGCTCAAGGAATCGGCCACCATGTTATCCTTTCCTGAGTTATAGGCTATATTGAAGTCATATTCCTGAAGAAAATCCATCTACCTCTACTACTGCAAGTTCAAGTCTCTCTAGGAGATGATATACATCAGGCTCTTGTGATCTTTAAAGACCACGAAACATTCTTAGGTGAGGTAATGCCACCAAAACATTAGTGTGAACACCACTTATACAAGCTCTAGGTTTTGGGCGGCACAGTTATGTTCATGATGGCGTAACTACCTAGACCCATAAGAGATCACTCCCCGCTGCGGCATCAGCACACAACCCAAGCCTGGACAGGAAGCATCACATAACAATACAAGCGTTACCAATTCCTCTAGAAACCTCATCAATAAGGCACTGACCATATTCCCTTTTAGATAACTGAAAGCTACCTAGAACTACTCACTCCATATGAAATCCTCATCTTTTCTGTTCAAAGCTATCAAAGGTGCTGCAACTTGAGAGAATTTGGGCATGATCCTCTGGTAGTAACCTACCAGACCTAGGAAACGATGAACCTCTGTCATGTTCTTGGGTTCTACCCAAGAAAAAACCTCTTTGACATTCAATGGGTCCGCTAATATTCCCTACTAGGACACCACGTGTCCAATGAATTTCACCTCTCATGTCTAGAAATTTCACTTGGACAATGTCCTGTAAAGCTGATGGTGTCGAAGGACCTCCAAAACTATCCTTAGATGGTCAGTGTGATCCTCAACTGATCTTGAGTAGATCTGGATCTCATTGATGGACACGATTATGAACTGGTCCAGATACAAGCAAAAAACAGAGTTCATGAGCCCCATGAACATGAATTGTGTGCTCGTAAAGCCGAACGACATGACCACAAACTCAAAGTGCTCATACCTGCTTCTAAAAGAAATATTCAAGATGTCACTCTCTTTCACCCCCAATAGGTGATATACAGGCTACAGTTTTATCTTAGAGAACTAACATACTTCCTTTTAATAGTCAAAAAAGTCATCGACTCTTCGGATGGGTTAACAGTTCTGGACTGTCACCTGATTCAATCCTCGATAGTCTATTCACACCATGAGACCACTATCTGCCTTCTTTTTCAAAAAGATTGGAGCACCCCATGGTGTTGTTCTTGGTCAGATAAAACCCTTATTCATTAGGTCATCAACCTGAATCTGTAACTCCTGCAATTCAGAAGGCACCATCTGATAGGGAGCCCTCGAAATCGGACAGGCATCGGGTTGTAAGTATATTCCAAACTCGACATGATGTTGATGGGATAGATTCACAACCTCATCAAGGAAGAAGTCCAGGAATTATCTAAAAATCCCCAAAACTACCACTATCTCTGAGTCTTATTATTTCACTAACAACTCATCTAATAAGGATGGAAGTGTATCCACATGCCGGCTGCCCTCCCAGAAACCCCACACTCTAGCGAAATATACACATTTTCCACACATATCTGAGAACATGACCCTTCTCCAGAAGCAGTTGATAAAATAATGCATAGAAAACAGCAATTCGATGCCCAGGATGACATAATATGGCTTCATTTGCAGTAGAAAGAGATCCTCATTGGACTGATGTGGCCCCAAGATCAGTATTCATCCTCGAAAAACACCAAACAGGCTGGTCTGACCTCCAACTAGAATTCTCAACACCATGGACATGGAAATTATCTCTATGTATAGACCCAAGGCATGGGCTAGACTGGGTGAAATGAAGGAGTGAAAATCTCTTGAATCAAACAAGGAACTGGTAAGAGTACTAAACAGACTGATCGTACCTCGAATGACCTATGTCCCTACTGGAACGTCTGCCTCTATGGTGTGCAACTGCCCACTCCCAGCTCCTATGCCCCTTCAGATGCTGGTCGCCTCCTCAACCATGCCCTAGTAGAGGTCCTTGAGGAGTGCCATGAGGTCGACCTCCTCCTACAACATCTGCTCTTAGAAGATACTGTTGCTGCTGGAATGGTCTGGATGTAAACTGTTTCTGTTGAGGTGGGTGATAAACCTTCCAAACCCTTTGTACTGTACTCAATGGGGCACTAATTCCAAATATTACCACAGCTACCATAGGTAAAGCACCTCGATTCTGGGCCTGTGTAGAAAGGGCGAGGACCGAGATATCAAAACTATAACTTTTGGGGTCTTCTACTTGCCGAACGAAACCTTGAAGGCCCTGATACTGGATGCATTCTTCTAATGGACTTCCCCTTTGAAAAACTCAACTGGCTCCCCTCTCATGGCACACCTCCCAACTTTTTCATCCTCTCCCCTACTTCAACCATCTTCTGGGCCTCCTAGTACATCAATAGAGTGAAGGGAGTGACAACATACTGAAGAGAAGGTCAGAGTGCCTCCATTAAGCATCTTTCCTATGAATCCTCGTCTGGAAAGAGGTCCAGAGAAAAATGGATGAGATCCTTGAAATTTATCCCCAATTATTTCACCATCATATTCCCTTGTTGGATTGAGAGTATCTCTTGCCTCTTTTTGGCATTTATCATGGAAGAAAGGAATTCATCCTAGAACTCCTTCTCAAAGTCAGTCTATAAAACCTCAGATTCCTCCTTCTCCCCGAGATAAAGCATCCACCACTGACATGCAGCCCCTTGAATCTAGCTCACTACTAGTGGAACCCAGTACTCTCTTATATCCTGGATCAAACTGAAAGAGATCAGCAGCACCTCGATCCATCTCTCTATCTCTAATTATAATATTCTACCCTCGTACTTTCCCAGAGTCTGCCGATGGAATTCATGAAGCATCTTCTGCCAGTGATCATACTCCTCTTATCGATCATCCCTCTACTGATCAACCAGATCCACATGTTGGTCCTCAACTTCCTATACTACTCATGGATTACATCTGGGTTCCATAGATGAGAGGAGAAACAAGACTTCCTAAGCCCAAGTAGTGTATAAGATTCCTTTTAAATTTTTTATGAACGTTTTATTTATTTTAAATTCCCAAAACACCCAATTCACACAAGAACACAATACATTATGATACATGTAACTTTCTTAGGGTCTCTACCATGCATTCAGTGTAGCCTCACTTGGTCATTTAGTAGGTCAATAGTCTTTTAATCGGATCACAGGGGGGCCTAAAATCCTGTGTCCTAGACAGTCTTCCCTGGATTATTTCATACACCAAGATTTCCTAAAATTATTTCCCTTCCATCCCATGCAATCCTCACTGTTTCTAACCCTGAACTCCATCCTATCTGTAAACTATCACCTCTGATATCATTCCATCATGACTCGCCTTCTCCAAGATGAGGGAAAGGATGGAAAGATTCCATCCCCTTATTTATTCAAGGTGATGGAGAGATAATGAACCCCAAGTATCGCCTTCAGTAGGCCCCAGAGTGGTGAATAGAACCAAGGGTATATAATATCACATAATAGAAGTCATTCACTTTTTTATAGAATAAGATTGAGAGATACGATGGTAAATCCCAGAAAACTCCAAAGGCAAAAGATAAAAGTAAATCCAAAAATCAATTCCCATATGCATGTTTAAAATAAACTGATACATGGTATAAGATAATATCTGATGGAAATTACCAAAAGAAAAGAAAAGCAGCAAAAAAAACAGCCCTGACTCCCGAGCTAGTAAGGTCTCGCACGGTCCTCAAAGTCCTCACGGAAACCTAAAAGTATTTTTATATACATTGGGTCAGTATTTAGGTATACTTAGTAGAGAAACCAAAATCTCGTGTGCATAAGTGGGGAGACATTCTAATACCCTGTGGTAAATAGAGGTACCCAAAACACCTATAAAGGAAAAAAATCCACCCATCCTCACCAAGGAAAACTCCCCAAATAAAGTAAGTCAGGTAAAATAATAGTAATAACACATCGATATTTGGGTACCCCGCACCACTTTCCCAATGGTTATTTAAAACATCCTACGCATCAGGCCTACCCCACCAATCCCACCGCAGTCCAACTGTTATACCCCTCCCGCAAACACTTGGGCCACCACAACCTCACATAACCACACCTGCAGACACCTAGGTCAGAACTACAACTACCACACACGAAGACACTTGGGAAACAACAACCACCTCCACACCTAAAGAATCCTGGGCTAGAAAACCCACAGCAATTCCCGAAGACACATGGTCCAGAACAACCACTTCCATGCATGGGGACACCTAGCCCTCATCCCAAAGACACTTAGGAAACAAACCTTCCCGCACACACCTGGTCTAACCTTCCACAACACACCCTACCCGAAGAGTCATGGGCCATAAAGAACCTCAGGCCATCACAGCCTGCCCAAAGAGTCTTGGGATACCTGAGAGAGGGATTAGAAAGGAGCTAATAACCATCCACTCATAGGAATGATGGGGAAAACGTCATCCCCCATGAAATGGGGGTGTTTGGAATGAATTTATCGACATGGGTGGGGTGTGTATAAGAAACACAATAACACAATTTTATACATATAGATAATCAAGCACTCATCCTAACCTAGGGGTCCCCAAACCAACAACCAAACCACACACAACCACTCTTAATACAACCCCTACATGAAAAAGTACACAGCGGCCACAACCAAAGCATAACCCACTTCTAGAAAATAGTTCCCCATTATACCCATTCTCGTTATCATGTTCAAGTGATTCTATTTAAATATTCCTTCACTACTAGGAAACTAACTGGAATAACCACAATCCAAGACAATAACTGAATAAAAACAACCAAACATGCATTTAAGCAAACACTCCCAGTTCTCTTGCAAGTAACAACATCAAAATAAGATTTATTAGATCCCTTGAAGTACCAGAACCAAACCAAACCCAAACACATTGGGTCCAAAACATTTACACCCGACTCCACATGCCCTTAGATTCAAAAACCAATAACACCTGAATTAGATATTCCACTCCCCTCTATGTCACCCCACAAACATTAAATAAAACAATCATGCAGATCACTAGAACAGAGAAATTGATTTTTAAGATTTATCCAACACCATTCATTAAGTTCCTTCTTTTCATTCGGTTAACTAGGGTGATCACACAAGGGTTCTTATCTATCAGGCATCCATTTAATCAGTCAATTTTATTTGATTAATTATTTTCTATGTTACAGTTAATCAATAAAAATATTATCCATAAAAAAAATCTTTATTAGTTCTCATTAAAGGACCAGCAATAGCCATGATTTTTATTGGGCATGAGCCCATACAATTCACAACATAAAAAGGAAGGTAAAATACAAAAACATCATCAAATACCCACCCCTTCATTCTTTAAAATGTTCATTTATTATCTTTGTTAAATATGGTTTCATCTACTTCCTAGGGGAACATCATCGCACCCACCCCGCATGATGCACGTTAAAGAGATATGAAGGAAGAACCCCTACGTGGATGATCAAGGATCTAATTTTTATTCTTGCGCTAAGAACTAGGGATTGCATGACTGGAAACTCCAAGAATAACCGAACATGAGGGATCTCACATAGGCATGACTCATCTCAGAAATAGAGACTCCAAGAACACCAATGAAAAATAAGGAGACCAAGTATGAAGAAGATCTTGGTGTGATAAATGGCCAGATCCTAGAGTTACGGGATATGAATTCTCAAAGTAATTGAAAAGAGGATCGTGGTTTTACCACTTGGATGGGTGGTTCCACACATAAGAATTAATTGATATTTAATAATTCCCTTGGCGACAATGAGATAGACCATCACACAGTGAAGAGTTGATAGGTTACATTTAAACTGAGAAAAACACATAACAGGGGCATAACCGGAAATGTGGAAAAGGGTGTGAAACTGATAAAACATCCACATGTTTTTGTAAGAAAAAGGTCACCCAACTCTTAGGGGTTCTGAGATATCATTTACCGGTCTTAAAACGGTTTTAAACAACACTAAAAGTGGTAATAATACTTAAAAGTGACTTCATGAGAAAACTGGGGAAAGAAACCCAACACCCCACGGTGGCACTATTTGGGTGTGGCACAGATAGGTTACACAACAGCGACACCCTTCCACCGACACGGATGCCCTTCTGACTCACTGATGTGGTCTAGGACACCCAAAACACCAAAATTTTAAAAATTAATGGATCAGGAAGGTCTGGGACATTACAGAAAATACCATTGTTTAAATCCCACATCATCAAAAGGGTTAATAAAAATTCCACCTGCTTAGAGAGAAAGTGGAATATGAAGGTGAACAAGAATAACATGTTCCTAAGTTTCTATGTAGGAAAATATTATTGGGAAGTGAAAATATTAAAATGGAAGAAAAACATAATGCCCAAATAATGATGGATGGTGACAAAGACTCATGATCATAAAAAAGTGAATGATCATGAGAAATTTAAGGACTACAAAACCATGAACCAAATAGGTGTAAAAAGAACCATTGATTCATTGTAAATGAAGGTAATATGATTAAATTTTTTATTCATGATACTTTTCCTATATTTTAAGAATTCAATGCCATATTTACTAAAGATATAATGAAATATACTTACTTGACATGTATAATTTTATCCTTTAATCAAATTTTACCATAATCTCAACTCTTAATCCAAATGATGAGTATTAAAGTTGAATTTTTTATGCCTAAAGAACTAAATTAAACCACTAGAAGATCACATAATTCCTCAAAACGATCACAAGATATTCCTCCTATAGTTTTACATTAACCAACATCGAAAATTTTTTCATGACGTTAGACGATTCAAAAAATGAATAAACCTTTATATGATGAAATACCACATTAATCTCCAAAATCTAAATGTCATACCCATTATTAAAAATAAATCATTCTACTCATAAATTTCCATAAAATTCATAAAAATATTTATGACTGATATTGTAACCCAAATATTATAATTATTGGATCAAATATTATTCAAAGATAAATTTAACATTTATCTCCAAATATCATCAATCACTCTTAAAGTATCATACAAAAAATGTATATTTCATAGTTATATTATAACATCCCAGTTAATTATAAAATAAAAAAATTAATATCTTTTAATATTTATGAATAAGATATTAATTTTATGTTAAAGGGGATGATTTGTCCATATCTTACTCTACAAGCAACAATGGGTTTCTCTGAAATCTTACGTTTCACACAAGACTTAGTTATAATGAAAAATAATACATTATTAATATTATTATTTTAAATAGTAGTTAACACCTAGTCATTGTATTAGAAGGAATGAAAAAAACTTACTATATTATGTTTACACCTATTTTTTAAAGTTTTTTACATTCATCAAATAAATTTTAGAGGCCTAAAATGGGAATAAAATCAATTTTAAGCATAAAATACTTTAATATTTTTAAAAGGTTGTTTTATCGCCTTTTGATGGTGAACCATTTTTAAATCTGATTTTTTAAAATTTAATAAGTTATATTTGAAAAAATACACTTATTATTTGTAATTTGGAAAGAAAAATTTTCTTTGGTAGAAATTTTTGAATTTTTCTGATAAAATTCATATTTTAATGAATAGTGAAAAATACTCCATTATAATTCAAAACTTCCTTTTTGTCTAATTTATTTATATCGATATATTTTCCTTTTAATTACTTTTAAAGTTTAATTAGATTAATTTTTTATCATTTAATCCAATGTTGGTCATTGGAGGTAATTTCACATTGAAATTGGTAATAAACACATGTCAATATTTTGATGGTTTTTTCTTTAAAAAAACTTGTTTTTTAATTTTGACAATGGGAATTAATATTAATTTAATTACTGAAACTTTTGTGTTTTGAATTTTTAAAATTGGATTCCATGTTTGGAATCATAAGGTCCAAATTCTGTAAATAGTTCCCTTTCATTTTTGGACATTATGAATAGTAACTTTGGTGAGTTTTATTTACCACGGTTAAAGGTAAATCGGGTAAATTAGGCTAACAAATAATATGATAAGGATAATAAAATAACACTAAAACCTACCAAAATTATATTTTATGAATAAAAGTTGACCCTTAACACCTAAGGATAAAAATATATTCATTTAGTGGACATTTTTTCATGAAAGTAGCAGAAAGTTTAGGACAGAACCCTATTTATAAAAAAGGTAAAAAGAAAAGCCCCTTTTAAATGGAAGGGAACCCATTACATGACATAAATACCCAAATCAAACAGCAACCACATGGCATGTAGCAATGGAAATACCAAAAAATAGTATCCCGGAGGCCCAATGGCAAAAATCAACCATTACACAACACAAGATCTGTCATGGAAACAAATAGGCCCAAGCCTAGCCAAGCACCCGAGTTCCACTCGCCCCCGTCCAAGCGCGAGTCGACCGTCGCCAACCGAGACACGCGCCATCTTCCACGACCCCTGCATCCCGCATTGTGGGAGACGCTCCCCACAGCCACCCGAATCACGTGCCAACCAGAACACGCACCACCGTGACAACATGTCACCCTCTTATCTCTTATAAGTATAAAAAAATTTATGTAGTGATGAACTTAATGAATGTAACATACCTAGTATTTATGGAATAATAAATTTTCATATCTATTAATATTTATGAATAATATATTAATTTTAAATTAAATATGAGGCTTTTTCCAATAGCGTACTTGACACGTAACAATAGGTTTTTCTGAAATCTTACATTGCACCCAACGTTGAGTTATACTGAAAAATAATACAAGATTAATATTATTATTTTAAATGGTAGTTAACCCCTAGCCATTATATTATTTGTAATGAACATAAATAACTAAAATACTATTATACATGTTTTTTAAATTTTTTAACATTTATCCAATAAATTCTAGAGGTTTAAAATGATAATGAATCCATTTTTAAGCATAAAATACTCCAAAATTTTTAAAATGTCATTTTACAGTCTTTTAATGGAGAACCATTTTTAAATATAGATTTTGTCACTTTTATATGTTTTATTTGACAAAATAAACTTCTTATTTATAAGTAGGAAATTAAAATTTACTTTGGTTGAAATTTTGGTATTTTTATGATAAAATCCATATTTTAATGAATAGTGAAAAAAATGCATTTTAATTCAAAACTGTCTTTTCATCTAATATATTTATATAGTTATACTATCCTTTAATTAGTTTTAAAGTGTGATTTGACTAATTTTTTATCATTTAATCCAATTTTGGTCATTCTAACTAATTTCACATTGAAATTGGACATAAACACATGTCAATATTTTGATAGTTTTTACTTCTTAAAAACTATATTTCTAGTTTTGAAAAATAGAATTGGTTTTAAATTAATTTTTTTCAATTATATGTTTTGAATTTGAAAAAATGGATTCCACATTTGTAATCATTATCTCAACATTTTGTAAATAGCTACCTTTTATTTTTGGACATTAGGAATAATAACTTCAGTAATTATTTTTACTTACCATGGTTAAAGGGTAAATCAAGTAAATAAGGGTACAAATAATATTATAATAATATAAAAATACCCTAAAACATGTCCTAATCCTATTGGATGAGATATGGCTAACCATGATCATCCTTGGGTATATTTTAGGACCCCATGGTGCCACTTGCGTGTGATAATGACATGTTATAATAATTAATTTAAAGTAAAGAGAAATATAACACAAACATGAATCTTTATACTAAAATAATTTTAAGGTGGGGTTATATAATTGATATATTTGACTATAAATAGTCTTTATAAATATAAAAATATTTATAAATCATTTTATTTTATTTATAATTTTTATACATTAAATAAAAAAATTATTTATGACACAATGATGATACAGTGATTACCTTATTAATGAAAGATTCAAATAAATGATATTATAAATATCAAAATAAATGTAATTTGAACATTTTGGTGTCATACAAGAATTTTATAGATGATTATGAAATTTTATATTTTATTTAATCTAGTTTTTTTGAATGAGTCGGCTTTTTATGACCTTAAAAAAATCAATTACTAAATAGTGTTAAAATTGACATAAATGAGTTTTTAAAACAAATACTATTTCATTAAATCGTATAATCGTCATAAAAATATAATATTCGGATAAATTACTTAGATAATGTTAAAACATTAATTAATGATCCATTTTAGGATAACTTGGCATTTTATGGTACCATATTAACCATATAGTGTAAAAATAAAAGAAAACATGGTAAGAGTTAATTTATTTAACTAAGGGTTAGAGCCAAAATATAATGCTAAAGTTTTGACCTAAAATTGTCTAAAACCTATTGGTTTAGAGTATTTTAACCCATAATCTTATTATAATTGAAAAATATCACTTTTTAACTATTATAATTCCAAAATCAAATTATATTAAAATAATACTTCAAGACTTTCTAAAAGTGCCCCACCTCCCTCTTATAAAACGCCACCATCTCTACCCACTTACTCACACCTATCAAGACACTTGTCTAGTACAAATTATTCTCAAATAATCTTCCAAAATCCTCAATTTTTTTCTATAATCATTACATTGGGTATAATTCAACTCAAGGAAATCATTTGGCTCAAATCAAAAGGATTTACCCAATTTAGAGGTAACATCTTCTCTCAAACCCCTTTCAATTATTTTCTTTCTCACCCCCCTAACCTCTATTTATTAAATAATTTTATAAAACAATTAGTATCCTTAATATACTAGGATGTTTTTTTTCAAGGTTCTGACCTATACTGACACACATCTCCATCTAATGAATATAAAACGTATTTTTTCTATGTACGGTGAACTATTGCCTCACGAAATGATGATTGTTCAATTTTATCCTAACACCTCTCTTGGTGGCCATTATGATGGAACTTTATTTATATATTATATATAATATATTTTTATTATCTCTATTATTCTGTAATTTTTATTTACAACATACCTCTATGCTCTCTATAATGTGTAAATACGATAATTTCATTTGAGGAAGTGTGGACTACCGCCCCATCAAAGTGATAGGACTCGTTCATGCCATACATGGAACATATAAGGGATGGATTTAATTAAAATATGTAACATATATAACATATATAATATTCTATAATAAAAATATACCTATGTATCAGTTATTTTTCATTCCTTTAATATGTCAAAGAAATTAAAGTAGAGTTCATGCGTACGTACGGCCTACTGTCTCCATGAACAGTGAATTTCATTTCTTATCTACAAATGTTATCAACTCTTATAAATACATATATATTTCATATATATGATATTTAAATCACTAATATAGTTCTTGAGATAATGGGATTATGACCACATGGATAATTTGCATCAAAACAAGTTCATTTTTGGCTCAAGTACCGAAAATCGACAAAACGTTCGATATGAACTCAAATAATTAAATAATTGTAATAACTTGGTAATAAGTGATATAAAATGAAAAATGAATTTTAAAAATTTATAAATTAATTATAAATTAAACTATTTTTATTATTCATGAAATTAAATAATGAACAAAATAAGTCTGATTCAAGGTAAGGGAAATCTTAACTCAATATCCATTCATTGAGTTAAATATCCATGTCCATGGTTTTGTTTTTTAAAGAATGTGTGTGAATGACCTATTATTGTTTTATAATGAACTTATAATTATATTGGGTTTATTTTTATTTTCACACATAATAATTTCATTGATTTATCCTTAATCTAATTATACCATATTTGTAAGGTACTTCATCTCAATCGTCTTTCATTGAGGCATCTTTTGATTTATACACGACCTTGTTTTATATGGTTTATAATCAATCCCTTTGAATTTTAAAATTATTCAAATATTTTCAAAAGGAGTATTTTTATATAAAGTTTTTTACTAAATGAAAAAGAAGGATTTTTTAAACTTATGTGGTGAGAATGACCTTTCTTCCACTACCATAATTAATTGATATTTAGATTCCTCTACAAGATGTAATGTTTTTAAAAAGAAAAGTAAATAACATATTCCTTTTTTAGGTATTTTTGTATTGGAAATGGTTTTGAGACTGTATTGATTATATCAATATCTTAAAATCATGTCTTATGATTTCAATGTGGAAATTTTATTTTTCTATTATGCTTTTCCATGTGTTATGATTATGTTATGATTCTTGGAAATTTCTTATGTATATGGGTGGTTCCGTGATAAATTGAAGGTGGGTGAGCCCGTGATAGCTCTCCAATGAATTACGAAACTTGATGGTGGTAAATTTTAATGTTTCTTCTAATATATTTATAGAATATACTATGATGGGGTTTTCAAACGTAACCATGAAGGTTACTCCCTATGTGGATGTGGAAGCTACAAAGTAACTATGATATAGATGCCACAAGTTACCTTTATGATTTATGATTTCTATGAAGTTTTCATAATTCTTATGAATTCATTAGTTTATAAATATTCATGTACTAATGTTTTCATTCCATATTTTATATACCTTGCTGAGATTGTATGCTCACCCCATGTTTTTTGAAATGTTTTCACAGGGTATAAGGATGAGTAAGATAAAGTAAGAATTCAATATGATTTTTATCAAAAAAATAAATCAGGTTTTTTAAAGGGTTTTCTTTGGTGTAAAAAAATGGATACTGTTTTGATAGTATCCTATTGTATGATTATGGGATGATATGTATTAATAATGGAATAATTCTTTAAAACTATAAACCTTAAAAGATCCTCGATGTGAATTAAAGTCAAATTATTGAATTATATCTAGATTAAGTAATGTTTTAAGGTTGGGGCCTTACAATTGGTATCAGAGGTTGGTTTATATAACGTTAAGGGTTAGGATATTATTAATATAATATCCATAAAAAAATTAATTTATGGTCAAATTGAAATATAATTTTAGGATTAACATGTTTCTTCATCTAAGATATGTCTATTCAGAATGGTTTTTTGTAGAGGAAATAGGGTAGCTATGCTGGGACGACATCCAGAGGAAAAAACCTTCCAAATTAGCAACCTGTGATGGTTGGAATTGGAACTAGAAAGTTTGATGCAGTGATGGTATAGTTGAATAAGACTATAAATGAAGTGGTATCCATGCACGAGATCATCTAGATTGACCACAAAGGAACATGTAGGTAGTTGACCATTTCACAAGGCAACATCCTCCATCATTTAGAAGATCATGTGACATTGTGCAAGCTGAATAGTGGATTAAAGCCCTAGAAAAGATTTTTAATTCCATGGGGTGTTCAGAAAATCAAAAGGTTAGTATTTTCGTTTATCATTTTAAAGGTGAATATGAGCAGTGGTGTTCTATGGTTAAAAATATCAAGGACAGTGAGGAGATTGATGATCTTGATTGGGATGAATTCAAATGTATGTTTCTTGAGAAATATTTTACTAAGATGATTCGACTTAGTATGGAAAAACAATTCATGGATTTGAGGCATGGGGTGACTCAGTGGCTACACATGAATCAAAATCCACTCGACTGGAAAGGTATGGTCCAAATTTCATACAGGATATTTATAGTATAATAATTTATTTTTTACTTAGGATTAAATCAAAAATATTGAAAGGAAGTAGCTTCTCGTGAGTTTAAAATTTATAAAAAAAACTTATTTGGTGTGTGGAGAAGTTGGAAATATAGTTTTCTGATGATCATGTGTTCTTTAAAATAAAGCAGAATAAGAGGTCAAGGTGGTAGGTGAAATGGATAACTCTTCAAAAAAGTCTAAAGGTAAGAAAATTAAGTTTAAAGTTTGTGAAAATTGTGGTAAAAAGTACACCAAAAAATTACTTTTGAATTTTGGTAAGTGCTTCTGATGTGGTAAAATGGGACATAAGGCTTATAATTTCACTGAAAAAGATCACAGTAGTGGTACGAAAAAATATGATTTATAGTAAGTAAAATCTATTAATTGAAATGAAATGGGTCATTATGCAAATGAGTGTCCAACGAAGAACTAAAATGATGGGAAGAAGCTGGAATACAATCCGAAAGGGGTGGTGAAATATTTTGAAACTACTTCAGCAGATGGTGTGCTATCAAATGAAGTAGTATGAGGTACATTTTTTTATTCAGATTATGCCAATGTATTGTTTTATTTTGGGGAAAAACATTCATGCATTTTTTTGATATTTTATAGTAAATTGGGAATTCCATCTCAATATATGAATCTTGAACTTTTGGTAAAAACACTTGGGGAAAATATGGAGATAAAACGAAATTATAAGAACCTACCTATCCTTTTTTTTGGTAATAATCTACCTGCAATCCTTATTTTTTTGTCTCTATAAGAGTTTGGAGTTATTTTGGGTATGGTTTGGATTTATATTTAACATGATAATATTAACTGAAGATCTAAAGAGGTTTATTTTCATAAAGAATTTCAATTTGTTTAAAAGAATGAACACTTACTATTGATAATATATCAGGAAGCTGAGAAACTAGTAAAAGATGGAAATTAATGTTACCTTGTACATACTGTTGAAAACAAATGAACTGTTTAGATTAATTATGTGCTAGTGGTAAATGAGTATCTTGATGTTTTTTCTGATGAGTTGCCTATTATAATACTTGATCGGGAAGTTTAATTTACTCTTGCCTTGGTTTCTGATGCTAAGACAATTTCAAACCCCCCTTATAGAATGGATAAAATTGAATATTCAGGGTTAAAGAAGTAATTGTAGGAGTTATTAGATAAAGGTTTCATTTTACCTATCACATCACCATGTGTTGATCCTGTCTTGTTTGTTAAAAATAAATATGGTACAAGGAGACTTTTCATTGATTATAGAGCCTTGAATAAAGTCACTATTAAGAACAAGTATCCTTTTCCTCATATTGATGATTTTTTTATAAGCTCGAGGGAGCTCAGTATTTTTCAAAGACTGAATTGAGTTCGGGGTATCATCAGTTGAAAGTAAAGGAAGAAAATCTTCTGAAGACTGTGTTTAGTACTAGATATAGCCATTATGAATTTGTAGTTATGACTTTTGGGTTAACCAATTCACCTTCTGTATTCATGTATCTTATGAATAGAATCTTCTTTGATTTATTGGATAAGTTTTTTGTTGTGTTTATTGATGATATTTTGGTATATTTTAAATTTAAATAGGAGAATGAAATTCATTTAAGGGTGTTCTTTTAAACCCTAAAAGAAAAGAAACTGTATAGTAAATTCAGTAAGTGTGAGTTTTGGTTACAAAATATGTCATTCCTTGGTCACATTGTTTCTAAATATGGTATAAATTTTGATCCTAAAAAAACAAAAGTTGTTGAAGAATGGACAAGACCCAAAAATATAACTGAGATTCATAGTTTTCGTGGTTTATCATGTTATTACTAGAGGTTTTTTGGAAATTTTTCATGGTTATCTAGCCTATGAACTAAGTTAACTTAAAAAGGTGTTAAGTTCTTCTGTATAAAATAATGTGGTGAATGTTTTAATGAATTGAAAGGAAGATTGTTGAATTCTCCAATTTTGGAACTACCTTCCATAAATGGTGAATTTTTTATCTATAGTGATTCTTTATTGAGAGGACTTGGTTGTGTCCTAATGAAAAATTATCAGGTAAATTCTTTTACTTCACATCAGTTGAAAACTCTTGAGTTAAATTACCCTACACATGATTTTTAATTATCTATTATTATTTTTTTGCTTTAAAATTTTGGAGGCTTCATTTGTATAAAGGAAAATGTGAAATATATACTGACCATAAAATTTTGAAGTATATATTTACTTATAAATAATTTAACATGATACAGAGAAGATGGGTAGAATTAATCAAGGATTATGATTTCATGATTTATTACCATACTAGAAAAGAGAACAAAGTGTTCAATACTTTGAGTCTGAAAAGTAGTTCTACATTAACCATGTTACATTTGGAACTTGGCCCTTTGATTAATGATTTGATAAACTTGGGAATGGAAGTTTTTCGTGCAAGAAATTAATCTATTTTTTTCAAGTTTCAGTTTAATCGTCTCTAGTAGACAGAATAAATCAAGCATAGAAAGAAGAAAGTGAGTTGTAGAAAAAGGTAGAATTAGTCTAGAAGGGTAAGTTTCTTTAATTTAAAATTGATAAATATTTTGTTTTGAGATTTGGGAAAAGATTATGTGTGCATTGTGATTCACAGTTGAAGAAAGAGCTGTTGTGTGAAGCACATAGTTCTCTATTTTCAATTCATCCATGCAGTACTAGGATTTACAGAGATATTCGAAAGTATTATTGGTGGGATGGAATGAAAATAGATATTGATGACATCACTATGAATTGCTTGACTTATCAGTAGGTGAAAGAAAAATGACAATTGTCGAAGGGGATTCTTCAACATTTTCCAATACTAGAGAGAAAATGGGAATTTATATCCATGGACTTAATTGTGAGATTAATAAAGACATCTCGAGGTAACAATGCAATCTGGGTTATTGTTGATTGATTGAATATATCTCCTCATTTTCTTCTTATTCGAGATACATAGTCTCCAGATCAAATTTCTCAGTTTTATCTTAAATAAATAATCAGGTTACATGGATTTCTTCTATCTATTATATCTGGTCGTGATCTCAGGTTCAATTTTAACTTTTATAAACGTCTTTAGAAGTTATTGGATACTAAATTAAATTTTAGTACATCTTTTCATTCACAATCAGATGGTCTGATAGAATGAACAATTCATACATTGGAATATATGCTACGTTCTTGTTCAATGGATTACCAGGGAAGTAGGGACCAATATCTTTATTTGGTTGAGTATTCTTGTAATAACAGTTTTCATTCTAGTATACATATGACACGATTTAAGGAATTATATGGAAAGTGGTGTCAAACTCCAGATTTTTGGGATGAAGTAGGTGAAAGGAAGTTGATGGGTCCAAAATTGGTGGAAGAGATGGTAGAAAAAAAGTTCAGTTGATTCAGAAGCACGTAAGGACAACTTTGAGCATGTAGAAAAGTTATGCGGATAACCAGAGGAAGGATCTTTATTTCGAGGAAGGTTATCATGTCTTTCTCAAAGTTTCTCCATGGAAAAGAGTGACGTGTTTTAGAAAGAAGGAAAAGTTGAATCCATATTTTATTAGACCCTATAAAATCTTGGAGAAAGTTCGATCAGTTTCATACATAGTGTCTTTACCTCCAATTTTATCCTAGGTACAAAATTTTTTTCATGTTTCAATATTAAGAAAGAATATTCCAAATCCATCTCATGTTTTGAGTCTAGATGTAGTTCAGTTGTAAGAGAATATTTCTCATGAGGAAAATCCAATATAGATTCTTGACTGAAAATAGAAAGTGATGCGGAATAAGGTGATTCATCAAGTAAATTTTTTTTTGGAAACCTCATATGGATGAAGAGGCAACATGGGAATTTGAAAATTCGAGGATGGATAAATACCCCCACTTATTTGATAAGTGAAAAAAATTGTGAGGACGAAATTTCCAAAAGCCAGGAAGGATGTAACATCCTTGGTATTTATAGAATAATACATTTTCATATCTATTGATATTTATTAATAAGATATTAATTTTATTTTAAAGGGGATGCTTTTCTTGATATCATACTCTACATGCAACAATAGGTTTCTCTTAAATCTTACGTTGCACTCAATGTTGAGTTATACTGAAAAATAATACAAGAATAATAATATTATTTGAAATGGTAGTAAATGTCTAACCGTTGTATTGGAGAGAATGAACAGAACTAACTACAATATGATTATAAATTTTTGTTAAATGTTTCTAAATTTACCCAATAAATTTTAGAAGCTTAAAATGAGATCGAATCAATTTTTTATCATAAAATACTCTAATATTTTTAAAACATTGTTTTATAGTATTTTAATAGAAAACAATTTTTAAATCTTGTTTTTGTCACATTAATATGTTATATTTAAGAAAAATAAACTTATTCTTTAAAATTAAGACATCAAAATTTACTTTGGTTGAAAATCTGGTATTTTTCTGATAAAATCCATATTTTAATGAATAGTGAAAAATACTTCATTTTAATTCAAAAATATCTTTTCATCTAATTTATTTATATAGTTAGATTGTCCTTTTAATTGGTTTTAAAGTTTAATGGGGTTAATTTTTTATCATTTAACCCAATTTGGGTCATTTTAAGTAATTTCACATTGAAATTGGACATAAACACATGTCAATATTTTGAAAGTTTTTACTTCTTAAAAACCTGCTTTCTAGTTTTGATAAAAAGAATTAATTTTAAATTAATTTTTTCAAATTATGTGTTTTGAATTTGGAAAAATGGATTCAATATTTTTAATCATAAGGTCCAAAATTTTTAAATAGGTACCTATTATTTTTGGACATTATGAATAGTAATTTAAGTAATTATTTTTATTTACCACGGTTAAAGGGTAATTCATGTAAATAAGGATAAAAAATAATATTATAAAAATATAAAACTATGCTAAAATGTGTCCTAATCCTATTGGACGAGATATGGATGACCATGAGCATCTTTGGGTATATTTTAGGACCCCATTGAGCCACTTGTGTGTGATAATGACATGTTATATAATTATTTTAAAGTTAAGAGAAATATAAAACAAACATGTATCTTTTTACTACTATAATTTAAAGGTGGGGTTGTATAATTGATATATTTTACTATAAAAAGGAATTAAAAAAATAAAAAATTTCCTAAATCATGGAATTTTATTTATAATTTTTATACACTAAATAAATTTATTTATTTATGACACAATGATGATGTAGTGATTACCATATTAATGAACAATTCAAATAAATGATATTATAAATATTAAAATAAATGTAATTTGAAAATTTTGATGATTTCCACAAATTTTATCGATGATTGTGAAATTTTATCTTTGATTTAATGTAGTTTTTTTGTTGAATCAAGTATTCATGTTTTTAACAAAAATCAATTACTAAATAGTGTCAAAATAGATATAACTGAGTTTTTAAAACAAATACTATATTATTAGATGATATAATAGTCCAAAAATATGATTTTAGTACAACTAACTTAGATAATCTTAAAAATGTTATTAATTATCCACTTGAGGTTCTCTTGGAATTTTATAGTAACCATATTACCCATATAGTGTAAAAATAAAAGAAGACATGGTAAGAGTTAATTTATTTTAGTAAGGGTTAAATCCAAAAGATAAGGTTAAATTTGTGGCCTAAAATTGTCTAAAACCTATTTTTTTAGAGTATTTAGACCCATACTAGTCATATCCTAGAAATATATCACTTTGTAACTACTATAATTTGAAAATAACTTTATAATAAAATAATATTTCAAGACTTTCCTACAGTGCCCCTCTTCCCTCTTATAAAAGGTCACCACCTATACCCACTTACTCACACATATAAAGCCCCTTGGCTCATCCAAATTCTTCTCAAATAATCTCCCAAAATCATTTATTTACTCCTAGAAGGATTACCTTTGGTGTAATTCAACTCAAGGAATCCTTTAGGCTCAAATCAAAAGGAGTTACCCGATTTAGAGGTAACGTCTTCTCTCAAACGCCTTTCATTTATTTTATTTCTCCAACCCCATATCCTCTCTTTATTACATTATTTTATAACAAAACTAGTATACTCAATATACTAGTATGTATTTATGTTATGTTTTTTACCTACACTTACACACATCTCTATCTAATGGATGTAGAACATATTGTTTCTCTGTACGACGAACTGCTACCTCATGAAACGATGATTGTTAAATTTTCTACTTCCACCTATCATGGTTTCCATTATGATGGAAATATATTTATTTATGATATAAATTATATTTATATTATCTCTATGCTTCTGTATTTTTTATTTAAAACATTTCTTTATGCTTTCCATAATGTGTAAATGTGATAATTTCATTTGAGGATATGCAGACTACCACCCCCTCAAAGTGATATGATTCGTTCATTCCATACATGGAACATATAAAGGATGGAGTTAATGAACATATGTAACATATATAAAATATATATTATAATTGAATTATAATATACCTATTTATCATTTATTTTTTCATTCTATTAATATGAAAAAGAAATGAAAGTAGTGTTTATGCGTACGTATGACCTACCATCTCCATGAATGGTGCATTACATTAATTATCTCCAAATGTTATGGAATCCTATAAATACATATATATTTGATATATATGATATTTAAATCATAAATATCATTCTTTAGATAATGTAATTATGACCACATGGATAATTTTCATCAAAACAAGTTCATTTTTTACTCAAGTACTGAACATCGACAAAGTGTCTAATATGAACTCAAATAATTAACTAATTGTTATAACATAGTAATAAGTGGTATAAAATGAATAATAAACTTTAAAAATGTTCTAAAACAAGTATAAATTATCCTAATTCTATTTTTTAGGAAATTAAAGAATGAATGAGACAAGTCGGATTCATGGTAAGGTAAATCTTAACTCAGTCTCCATTCAATGAGTTAAATATATATGTCATTGGTTTTTTTGTCCAAGAATTTGTTTCAATGACCTAGGATTTTTTTACACTGAATATCCACTTATATTTGTGGAATTTTTGTTTTAACACATAATAGTTTCATTGATTTTTTCTTAATTTAGTGATATGATCTTTGTAAGGGACTTCGTCTCAAACTCCTTTCGTTGAGGCATATTTTGATTTATACACAAACTTATTTTATACGGTGTATAATAAACCCCTTTGAATTTTAAACTTGTTCAATGGTTTTAAAAATATATATTTTTCTATGAAGTTTTTTTCTAAAGGAGAAAAGGAATGTTTTTTTAATAGACATGGCGACAACGACCTTTCCGCAGCCGCCAGTATTATTTGATATTTGGATTCCTCTACAAGCCATAATGTTTTTAAAAAGAAAAGTAAATACCAGATTCCTTTTTTAGGTATTTTGGTATTGAAAATATTTTTTTAGAATGTATTGATTATATAAATATCTCGAAATAGTTTATTATGATTGCAATGTGGAAATGCTATTTGACTTTATACTTGTTCATGTGTTGTGATTATGTTTTGATTCATGGGAATTGTTATGTATACGAGTGGTTTCGTGATAAAATAAGGGAGAGTGACCCCATGATAACTCTCCAATTCATTGGGTTACATGATAGATGTAAAATTTAAGGTTTCTCCTAATATATTTAGGTAATATACTATGATGGGTATTCCAAACATACCCATGAAGTTTACTCCATATGTTTATATGGAAGCTACAAAGTAAGTATGATATATATTCCACAAGTTACCTTTATGATTTATGAATGCTATGAAGTCTTCATGATTCTTAAGATTTGATGGGTTTATAAATATTCATTGACTAATGTTTTCATTAATTATTTATAATCCCTTACTTCATTTTTATTCTCATCCCATGTTTTTTGAAATGTTTTCGCTGGGTATAAGGATGTGTAAGATAAAGGAAGAAGTCAAGAAGATTTTTATCAAGAAAAGAAATCATGTTTTTTAAAGGGTTTTATTTGGTGGAAAAAATGGATATTTTTTTGACAGTATCATATTATATAATTATGGGATTATATGTATTAATAATGGCCTAATTCTTTAAAACTCTAAACCTAAAAAGATCCTCGATGTGAATTAAAGTCAAATTATTAACTTATCTCAAGATTAAGTAAGATTTTAAGGCTTGGGGACTTATAAGTAACCTATGAAAATAAGTAGTATGTAAGAAGTTAATGAAATTATCTAAGTCATGTTAATTTATTTAAAAAATTTAGAGATTGAATAATTACTATAAATATTGAAACAATAGTAATACAATAATTATTTTATTAAGATAAATATCAAATAAATGATATTATAAATATTAAAATAAATATTATATGGAATAATTTATGTCATTCGCGATTTTTCTAGGTAAAAATGAAATGTTATAAGACTATTAAATGCTTTGGTTCGAATTTATCTCTTTGTTTGGATTTTATTTAAATTAAATGAAATGAATAGTGTAAAAAATGACATAATTGACATCTTATAAAAATAGTAATTTATTAAATTATTTAAAAATCATAAAAATATTTTAAAATCATAAAGTAACTATGATAAGGTCTACATGTTTATTAAGTATCCAATTATGGGAAATTGACCCCATATAAGTAAAATTAATATCCTCTTAATAATTATAATGTTGTTACTACATTTAAAATTAAAAGATAATAATTAATGGTAAACCGAAATGAAAAGATTTAAAATAAAATCAATACATGTCTAAATATTGTTGGATGAGAGGATTTAGAACAATACTTTTCTTATCTTAAAGATATCTCAGGTTGGAACTATTTCGATTAAAAATTAATTTTTAATAATTTAATATTTTAATACTTTCCATGGGTGCCCCTTCCCTCTCTTATAAAAAGGTACCCTTCCTTCTCTAATACACACACTTTAAGAACTCTTTATTTTAGCCAGGATTTGCCCAAAATTGTTCCAATAATCCCTCCCCTCATCCTAGAAGCCTCCCTCGGGGTATAAATCCTCCCACATAAGCCTTTTGGTATAAACAAAAAGAAGTTACCTGATTAAGAGGCAACGCCTTCTCTCGTGATTTTTACTTTCAATTCCATTCCCCACTCCCTATACTCTTCTTAGTTTTTTATTACATAACAACACTAGTATCCTCAATATACTAGTATATTTTTATGATAGGTTTTTAAACTAAACTAACACAGACCTCTATTTAATGGGTAAAGAATATACTATTTATGTGTATGGTGAACTATTACATCATGAAACGATCCTTGTTTAATTTTTATATACCACCTCTCAAGTAATTTTTTTTAGAACATACCTTTATGCTTTCCATGTTGTGTAAATATGATAATTTCATTTGGGGACGTGTGGACTACCTCCCCCTCAAAGTGATATGACTCATTCCTGCTATACATGGAACATATAAAGGATGGTTTTATTAAACCTATGAGACATATATGACATTAATATAATATTGGAATTATAATTTAATTCATGTTATTTTAATACAAAAAAGAAATGAAAGTAGTGTTCATGTGTATGTATGGTCTACCATCTCCATGAATGGTGCATTTTATTTCTTATCTCCAAATATTATGGACTGTTATAAATATATATATATATATATATATTTGATATATGGGATATTTAAATCCTGAATATTAATCTGGAGATAATGGACTTTTGACCAAATGGAAATTTTACATCAAAACAAGTTCATTTTTTACCCAAGTACCATATATTGACAAAATGTCTGATATGAACTTAAATAATTATGAATTTTTTATTACATGGTAATAAGTGATATAAAATGAATAATAAACTAAAAAAAGATACTCAAGAAAGTAAAAATTATCCAAAGTTTATTATTCAAGAACATAACAATTATATGTAACGACTCAGACCCAAGGTAAAGGGACTTCATCTCAATCTCTTTTCATTGAGGCATATTTCGATAATATACACCACTTTATTTTATACAGTGTATAATTATCCACTTTGAATTTTAATTTCATTCAATGGTTTTAGAAATGAATATTTTTCTTCAAAGTTTTTTGATAAAATACAAAATGATTGTTTTTAATGTATACGACGACAATGACTTCTCTACATCCATAACCGGTATTTGATATTTGGCCTCCTCTATAAGCCTTAATGTTTTTTTAAGGAAAATAAATCATTTATTCCCTTTTTGGTTGTTTTGGTATTGAAAATGGTTTTTAAAGTGCATTTACTATTTCAATATCTTTAAAATATTTCTTGGGATTGGAATTGAAATTTTAAGATTGAAATGTTGATGATTTCAATATTCATGTGTTATGATTATATAATGGTACTTGGACATTTTAAAATTGGTTACCTAATAAACCAAAGATGGGTGGTTTCTTGATAAACCAAATATGCGTGGTTACGTGATAAACCAAAGACAGGTGGTTCCGTGATAAAACAAGTACAGGTGGTTACGTTATTACCTCCAATGCATTGGGTACGAAAGTTGGTCGTATGGCTATTCGATTTAGTGATATGTATGAATTTGACCATATGGATATTCCATTTAAGTATGTTTATGTATGAAGTTACCTTTATATGTTATATGTGATTTATATGGGTTTTAAAGTAATCTTTTTATTACAAAAAGGGTATGAAATGAGATTATATTTAGTTAAGTGTAATTAATACTACTTAAAGGTGAAAATTATTACTTTTTAATAAATTATTCATGGTTTACATGTTTTCCCAAGACTAATAGTTTTCCTACTTTGTGTATCCCTTTCCGATCTTTTTATGCTCATCCCAAGTTTTAAAAAAAATCATTGGATTTAAAGAAAAATAATGTCAAGGATGAGATCAAGGAAAATTTATGATTTAACATGAAAAGAAACCACATTTATTTTTAAATGTTTTTGTTTTATAGAAGAAATAGATACTATTGGAAGTGTCAAATTTGTAATTATATTGTTTGTTTATGTATGATTTATGACCTAATTCTATAATTCTCTATACCTAAAAAGATATCTGATGTGAATTAAAGTAAAATTATTGATTTATCTCAAGATTATATAATGTTTAAGGCTGGGAATTTATAGTTGGTATAAGAGGTTGGTTTAGATAAATTTATAGGTTAGGGTGTTATTTAAGCATAAGTGGCAAGTTGTATATAACCACAATGGTTAGCATATTAGAAAGAGTAATATTAATTTTAGATAAATTTATTGAGTTTTAGATAACATGAATAAGTATATCTTAGTTTTTATCCTCCTCATATGATAATATATGATTATTTTATTGATAAAATCACACTAACCCTTTTTAGTTTTAGTAAATGGCAAGATCTACCAAGCACCAAAGTAACTATGTATGTGAAGGAAAATGTGGTGGTTCTCTAAATAAGAAACCAAATGAAATAGGAACTATAATGAGAACTCTTATGGTATTTATAAACCAAATATCTGGAGTAAAGATTAACAACTTGAACCTTGGTGATTTTTCTAATGCATCATATATGAGAGAAACGAATCCCTATTGAAGTTCAGGTAATAATTGTCATAAAGGTATGTATATTCAATGACATATGTGTCAAGGATGTGAAAATAAACACCTAGAAATTTTTTTTAAAGGGATGATAAGATGTTATAGATGTGGCAATGAAGGTCTTAAAGAAATAAACTTCTATGGAAAAAGAAAGTGTTCAGTTGACTCTTTGAAAGGGAAAGATGTTCTTTCTGATTTATCAATTGAATGTTTTAAATGTAAGGAGTATGGTAATTATGAAAATAGGTGTCATACGAAGAAGATTCAGGAATGGGATCAGCAAGACCACGAAAATATATGTTTAGCAATACCAAATTCCATTCCAATTGAATATGAGGAAACAAAAAATGACCTATGAAAGGTATAGATTATATCTTGTCTCATGTTTTGACATTATTGAATCTTAGGACATGATTCATGTTTTTATTTGGAGGAAAGTATTATTAAGGAATATGATAGAAAATCATGGCCAGGGTATCCTGAAGAATTTATAATGATTAAGAAGTCTCTATATATGGTATTTAAGAGTTTTAGTAGATTTTAGGATGATGAAATGTTTAAAAGTATTAATGCACTTTTTATGATGGGATTACTTTAGAAGACTTTTTTATAGTATGTGTAGCCATAAAGTTTGTTGTGTGAAATTTTTATTCAGGGAATAATTATCTTTTATTGTGTGCATATAATAATAAAATTATTGGATAACCTTTAGGGTTTATATGATCTTTTGTTTTTGAGGTGATTAAAGGTTATAAATTTTTGGGATGGAAAATGAAAGGTATGAGATAACCATTGAGGTTAAAATAGGTTATGGTTCGTTTTGAGAATATTATATTATGTCTTATGATGTTATGAGAATGATATAGTTTTAGAAAAAGGAAAACCCGTGGGATGGGTGACAACCTGCAGGATGGGTGATAACCTGTCACGTCCAGTGAGGATATGAGAATCAAACCCACAATTGAAGGGCAACAAGGGTGTATCATCTACCACTGGCCTATGTGAATTCCCTGGTTAGTATGACTATTTGTTTGGTTAAATGAGTTTATGGAGTACGAATAAGTTGATTTTGGGAACCTATTTTTTATCAAATGGATATCCTTAGTATTGAAAAATGATCTAGGGATTACGTGATAAATGTTATTTTGGAATATTTTAACTATTTTTGTAACTTTATACAATTAATGTAAATAAAATACAATAGTATTTTAACAAATTATTAATGGTTGAATTATATTTTTTAACAATATATGATTTTATTTTGGACTTATCGTTATTTGGGTTATTTATGGAAATGATTAATCAATCAGTGTGAATATGTGACTAGGAAATTATTTTTTTGGTCTAAGACATTTAGAATGCTTTATAGAGATAAATTTTAAAACTTATCAGGGAAGACAATGTGATCAAATCCTTCTAAATTTTGGGTTACAAACATAGTTTGTATTAATTTTGGGGAATTTTAAAGATAGTTATTTTTGGAGTGGTCTTTTATGAACTTTGGGTATTATTGTTGAATTTTAGAGATTAAAAGTAGTCATTCTCCTTATAAAGGATTATTATTTTTAAGGAGATTATCTGATCTTGTACTGACCATTTTGGATTTGGTTAATGTCTATAGATAGGGGAAATATATAGATAATATTTTATAGTTCATGCGATTTTCTAGAAGTTGATTCTAGTGCTTGAAGTGTGACCAATTCATCTTAAATACTCATCGATTGGATAAAAAGATGAGTTTTTGGTGGAATTTGATTAATGGATGAAACTCAGATTTTCAAGTAAGTATGTTTCCTTATATTATTATTATATGTAGTAAAATAATTCCCCAAATTTATGAAAATGATCTTAAAATAAAAACATTTTCCATTTAATTTTTCTACTATTAAATCAATAACCTTTTAACCAACCACAAATGTATGGTTTTGTGATTGTTAACTTTCTCCTAATCATGTTTTCTATTACTCTCCATATGAACATGACAGTTTGTTTTTCTTTCATATCCATGTTTTCCTACATGGAATACTAGTATGTTTTATCTCAGGTGACCTTAATACTTTCATTTATTAATTTTAAATTTGAAGTTTTATTGACTCGTTTTTCGATGTGGGATTTCAATGAAGTTACATAGCCCAATTATAAAATTGTGAGAACACAATTTCCAAAAAGGGGGAGGGATGTAACATCAAAATTAATTATAAAATAATACATTTTCATATCATTTAATATTTATGAAGAATATCTTAATTTTACATTAAATGGGATGATTTTTCTAATAGCATACTCAACACATAACAACGGGTTTCTCTGAAATCTTACGTTGCACACAAGATTGAGTTATACCAAAAAATAATACATTATTTATATTATTATTTTAAATGGTAGTTAACGCCTATTCATTGTATAGTAAGTAATAAAAAACTAACTATATTATGTTTACACATGTTTTTTAAATGTTTTTAAATTCATAATATAAATTTTAGAGGCTTAAAATAAGAATAAATCATATTTTAATCATAAGAATATCTAATGTTTTTAAAAGGTAGTTTTACCGCCTTTAGGTGGTGAACCCTTTTTAAATATTGTTTTCGAAAATTTGATAAGTTCTATTTTAAAAAATAATTTTCTTCTTTGGAACTGGGACAAAAAAAATTTACTTTGCTTGAAATTTTGGTATTTTTTTGATAAAATTCATATTTTAATGAATAGTGAGAAATACTACATTATAATTCAAAACTTCATTTTCATATAATTTATTTATATAGTTATATTGTCCTTTTAATTGGTTTTAAAGTTTAATTGGATTACATTTTTATCATTTAAACCAATTTTGTTCATTGTAAGTAATTTCACATTGAAATTTGATATAAACACATGTCAATCTTTTGATGCTTATTTTTAAAAAACCAGTTTTTTCATTTAGACAATGGGAATTAATTTTAAATTAATTACTGAAACTTATGTGTTTTGAATTTTTAAAAATGGATTCCATGTTTTTAATCATAAGTTCCAAATTTTTTAAATAGTTCTCTTTTATTTTTGGGCATTATAAATAGTAACTTTGGTAATTTTTATTTACTGTGATTAAAGGTACATCAGGTAAATTAAGGTAACAAATAATATGATAAGGATAATAAAATTACCCTAAAACCTTCCAAAATCCTATAGTATGAATATAAGTCAAATATTAAGACCTCAGGATAAAAATTAATTCTTTTAATGTAATTTTATCCATGAAAGTAATATAACTATTACTAAAACAACAGAAAGTGACAACATGACACCCTCTTATCTATAATATGTATGAAACTTTTAATGTAGTGATAAACATGATGAAAATAAGAACATAAGTAATATCAAAAACTCTAATGAAATTATCTACATAATATGAATTTATTTATACTTTTTTGATATTAAATAATTACCATAAATATTGACATAACAGTGATGCAATAATTATTTTATTAAGAGAAATATCAAATAAATGATATTATAAATATTAACATAAATATTATATTAAATAATTTATGTCATACAAGATTTTTATAGGTTAATATGAAATTATAGAATACTTTTAAAGACTTTTTTTCTAAGTTATCTCTCTTTTTGGATTTTATTTAAATTCATTGAAATGAATATTTCAAAACTTAACATAATTGCTGTTTTATAAAAATTGTAATTTATTAAATTATTTAAAAATAATAAAAATATTTTAAAATTAAAAGTGTCTATTATATGGTCGAAAAGTTCATCAAGTGTAAATTAATGATAAATTGACTCTATATAATTAAAATTAATATCCTCTCAATAACTATAATGTTGTTACAACAATTAAAACTAAAAGAGAATAATTAAGGGTAAACAAAAAAGATAAGGTTTAAAATAAAATCAATACATGACTAAAAATTATTGGATGAGAGGATTTAAAAATATTCTAATATTATCTTCTAAATATCTCAATTTGGTAACATTATTATTAAAAAATAATTTTTATTAATTTCATATTTTAATACATTCCAAGGGTGCACATTCGATCACCTATAAAAAGGTACCCTCTCTTCTCTAATACACACACTTCAATAACTCTTTGGATCAAACAATATCTACCAAAAACTATTCCTAGAATCTCTATCCTCATCCTAGAAGCCTCTATTTGGGTAGAAAGACTCCCATGGAATCCTTTTGGTATAAACCAAAAGAAGTTACCTGATTAAGAGGTAACGCCTTCTCTCAAGATTTTTAGTTTCATTTACATTCACCACTCTTTGTACACTTATTATTTTATGATTACATAAACACAATAGTATCTTTAATAAACTAGGATTTTGTTATGATAATTTTCTTACCTATACTTACACACACCTCTATTTAATGGGTAACGAACATAATGTTTCTGTGTACAGTGAACTATTGCTTCATGGAATGAAGATTGTTCAATTTTCCCCTACCACCTCCCATGGTGGCCATTATGATGGAAACTATATTTTTATATGATATATATTATATTTATATTGTATCTATAATTCTTTAATTTTTATTTAGAACATACCTTTTTGTTTTCCATGTTGTGTAAATGTGAAAATTTTATTTGAGGAAGTGTGGACTACCGCCCCCATAAATCGATATGATTCATTCCCTCTATTCATGGAACGTATGAAGGATGGTTTTATTAAAACTATGAGACAACCATGACATTAATAAAATAAAAGAATTATAATTTAATTTTTATTTTTTAAAAATGACAATGAAATGAAAGTAGCGATCATGCGTACATACAGCCTACCGTCTCTATGAACTGTGAATTTCATTTCTTATCTCTAAATATTATGGTTTGATATAAATAAATTTATAATAGATATATATGATATTTAAATCATGAATATTATTTTGGAGATTATGTACTTTTGACCACATGGAAAATTTACATTAAAAAAAGTTCATTTTTTACGCAAGTACCAAATATTGGGAAAACATCTAATATGAACTTAAATAATTATGAAATTTTTATAACATGGTAATAAGTGTTATAAAAGGAATAATTAAATTAAAAAATTTTATAAAGAAAGTATAAATTAACCTAAATTTATTATTCAGGAACATAATTATTATATGTGATGGGTCAGACTCAAGTTAGGGGACTTCATCTCAATCTTCTTTTATTGAGGCATATTTCGATAATATACACCACCTTATTTTATACGGTGTATAATTATCCACTTTTACTTTTAACTTCATTAAATGGTTTTATAAAGCAATATTTTTCTTTGAAGTGTTTTACTAAATGACAAAAGGAATGTTTTCTTAAATTATATGGTGATAATGATTTCTCCGCCATCGTAACTGTTATTTTATTTTTGGCTTCCTCTATAAGTCTTACAGTTTTTCTAAAGGAAAAGAAATACCTTATTCCCTTTTTGGGTGTTTTGGTATTGAAAATGGTTTTTAAAATGTATTTACTATTTCATTATCTTGAAATGATTTCTTGTGATTAAAAATGAAATTTTAAGATTGAAATGTTGATATTTTCAATCATTTTGTGTTGTGATTATATAATGGTACTTGGAAATTTGATGGGTGGTTACGTAATAAACCAAAGATAAAAGGTTATGTGATAAAACAAAGATGGGTGGTTCTATGATAAACCAAGTAAGGGTGGTTATATTATAACTTATAATTCAATGGGTATGAAAGTCAGTTTTATGGCTATTCCATTTAGTGATATGTGTGGAAGTCAACAGTATGGTTATTTCATTTAAGTATTTTATGTCTAAAGTAACCTTTATATGTTATATGTGATTTCTATTGGACTTAAGGTAATAGTTTTATTACAAAATGGGTAAGTAATGAGATTATATTCAAAGAAGTGTAATTACTACTTATTAAAGGTGAAAATTATTATTTTATGATAAAGTATTCATGGTTTACATGTTTTCCCAAGACTAATTATTTTCCTTCTTTGTGTATCTCTTATTGAGATTTTTTTCTTATTCCAATTTTTTATATGTTTTTCAAAGGATTTAAATAAGAATATATTCAAGGATTGGATCAAGGTAAAGTTATGATTTAACATGAAAAGAAACCACATTTCTTTTTAAAAAAAAAATTTTATGGAAAAAATGAATCCTGTTGGAAATGTCCACTTTGTAATTCTATGGTTTTGTTATGTATGAGTTATAACCTAATTCTATAAATCTATAAAAATAAAAAATATCCCCATTGTGAATTATATTCAAATTATTGACTTATCTCAAGATTATGTAATGTTTAAGGTTGAGGCCTTATATATATAATCACCAAGATACGATAACAATTTCTTTAACTGTCCTGAATCACAATAAATCAACATTAATATCATTTATACCTCCAAAATTTAATTCAAAATTTAATTAAAAATTTAATTCACAATTCAAATTATATTATATCATATAATTTTCCCTAAAATTAAAGTGATCATATTCCTAAATAAAAGTAATCACTAAATAACTTTTGAATCCAATGGTCATCTATATGATAAAACATATGTTTTGAAATTTTAATAATCCATAATTACATCAATATAAAAGATCATATAAACCCTAAAGGTTCCCAATAACATTAAACTTATGACCAAAAATTTTAAATTCATTCTTCCTAAAATAGCATTTAACTAAACATAAGTTAATCATAGAGGTTACATATACATCAAACACTTATTAAGACTCAATAAATTTATCCCAATGTATTTAGATCCATAAAAAATCAAAAGTGTATTAATTAATTTAAACTAATTACCATATTTAAATATACTACTACATAATTACTCTTGAATCCATATATATAGAAACCATAATCATTTAATGTTCTTCATAATCCATTAACCATGAATTTCCATCTTATTCATTAATAATTACTTCTAAAAATAAAAATATGAATCATGTCCTAAGATTAAACAATATTAAAAAGATAATCCAAGATATAATTCATACCTTTTATATGTCATTTAAAGTTTCCTCATCTTTAACTATAATGGAATTAGGCATTGATAAACTTTTATCTATATGGTCTTTCTGATCCTGTTTTAATCTTTCCCCCTAGGACATTGATTTTTATAATACCCATACTTTCCACATTTAAATCATTCAATTGATATTTTTGGGAATAAATTTTCTCCCATTCATAGTGTAAACTGGCCACTTCCTTTTTCCTTGGAATATTATTTCTTTATTCCCTCCTTTACCACATACAAAATTTCTTTTGAATCTTTTAAGACGTTTTCTTGGTTGATTCTTCTAACATTTTTGACATATAGGTCATTGAATATTTTTAACATTATTATCTATATCACATGAACATATAAAATATTAATTTTTATCTTATTTTATGTATTAGGAAACTCACCTTGGTTAAAGTTAGTAATCATAACTCATGAAAGTAGTTAAAGAATAACCATAAGATTTTTCACTACAGCACTCACTCTATTTGGTTTCTCATTCATAAAACCACCACATTTTCCTTCACATCCATTGTTAAATTGGTTCCTTTTAGATCCATCTATTTACTAAAAACAAAAAACATTTGTGTGAGTATATCAATAAAATCATAATAATCTATCTTATGAGGAGGATAAAAACTATGATATCCTTAACCATGTTATCTTTAACTCTTTTGATTTGTCCAAAATAACTATAACTCTCCCTAACATAACAACCTTTGTGGTTATAAAGGATTTTTAAATTAAACTAAAATAACATCCTAACCTATAACTTTATCTAAATCTTTCCTCTGACACCAAGAGTAAGGGATCAGCCTTAAACATTACATAATCTTTTTTTAACTCAATTATTTATTCTCTTACACTTGACAAACTTTTTAGGTTTACAGTTTCAAAAAATTAGGTCATAATTCATACATAAAAGACAATATTTTACTGAGTATACACTCCTGATTAGTATCCATATTTTTTAAAAAAATTATGATATAAAAAGGTTTCCTTTCATCTTGACCTCATCCTTGTCTCTACTCATCCTTAAACCCTTTGAAAAAAAATTAAAATATGGTATGAGAATAAAAATATAAGGGACCTAAAAAGAATGAAATATTGTTAGTCCCAGAATACATAAAAAAATATACAATTTTCAAAATAATATTTAGGTTCAAAATAAAAATTTTCTTACCCATGAAATCAATTTCTCTACCAAAATATTTTCATAAAACATTTCATAAGAAATATTAAAGGAAAAATAAAAACCAAAAAGTTTTTTTTGAAATCATAAAAAATAAATAAATAATTCTTCAAAAATACATACTTTTACCCTTAATATACATCAAATACTTTCTCTTTTTAAAAATAATTACATTTAAAACATTTTAAAAATCATAATATTTCCATAAAAGCCTTATCAAGCATAGATATATCATATAGGTAACTTGAGGAAACATTTTCAAATCACTCCTACATATTAAATAACCATCATGGATATAAATAGAAAAAACAACCCATTTACACATGGAATAATCATCATTATTACAATTCGATTAACCATTATGGTTACAATTAGAGTAACCATCACGGTTATGCTTTGAATAACTCTCACGATCAACTTCCAAAAATAAACATTACCCAATTTATTAGAGGTAAATAAATGACCCACATATCCATGGTTTATGATGAGACCACTCATATTAGTAAAAAATTCCCAAGAACCATATCATAATCATAACACATAAAACCTTATAGTTTTCAAAAATAATCTTTTCACCCATAAGAAAACATTTTCGGATATTGAAATATCCATTCCATTTTAAAACCATTTTTGAAAATGAAAAGAACATTGGAAATGAGGGAATTTAATTTAAGAAAAAACTAAAATCTTATAAATTATTCAAATATCGAATAAACTTTATGGTGATGCTAAAAGTCATGGTATTCATATACGTTAAAATAGAACATTCCTTTTGTATTTTGTAAAGATAGTTAAAAAAAATTTATAAAATATATATAAAATATAACTTTTGAAAACCCTTGAAAGAAAGTATAAAGATAAATAAAATTTATTTTATAATTAATTTATGTCTATAAAAATAAATCTATTAAATAATTCTAATGATATAGACATGGAACAAAAAGGGTTGGAAGAGAAACTTTAAAAGATGATTTTTTTTAAAATAATGTCTATTACATTGAGACTAAATCATCACATGTTTAATTTATCGTCCTGAATAATAAACTTATGGTAATTATTTACTTTATTAAGAACATTTTCTATGTCTATTATTCATTTTACTGTGTTATAATCAATTAATTAATCAATTAAGTTCATGTCAGGTGTTTTGATGATATTCGGCTCATATGTCCAAAATGACTTTGGTAGGTTGACTATAGTAAATGAGGTAATTATTAAATCATATACATAATAATAATAATGTAACAATTATCATTTTTATACATTATTTATAATTTTAAAACTAACCATGATATATGGTTATGAAAAATTAATTGTGTTAAAATCATTGAGACAATAGATCATATATATACATGAGTAACACTTCAATTTTTCAATGATTATAACAGAAATAAGGTAGGTATTATTTTAAATTTAAAAAATTATAATTACATCAGAAATTTCATATTATTTTTTTAAATATACTTATATATATCATCCACATGATGTGGTGATGAAAAAAATCACATCGCTTTAAGGAGGTGATAGTCCGCATATACGCACGAACGATGTTATCATTTTTCAGTGAACAAAAATCTAAGAAATTAAATTATATATTTTATTTTATAATTATAAATATTTAATTAATATAATATATATAAATTAAATCCTTCATTAAAACTATTCATAATATTAGGTGATGAAAAATGAATTACATCGGTTCACGAGGCGATAGTCTTCCGTACACATTAATGTTGGTTTTGTTTCCCATTTGATGGAAGAGGAGTTAAATTTTGGTTATTACATTCACATAACAACATATATTTATATGGAATATATTATTTTTATTATTTCATCATGTTTGAATAGGGTTTAAAGGAGTTTTAAGTATAAATAAAATGAAAATTCCTAATTGGGAATCATACCTCCTCTTAGGACAACCTCTTAAGGTTTACACCAAAAATATTTTATAGTTTTGTTTTATAATAAAAAAATTCTTCTAAGACATGTTGAGGCATGTAAGGAATGTATTTTTTCAGGTATTTTCTAAACCAAATTTTTTTGTGTTACGAAGAGAGGAAACAATGTTCCCTTTTATAAGATAATAGAGGAGTACTCTTCAAATTTATTAAAATATTAAATTAATATAAATTAATTTTCATATTGAAATGTATAAAAAATGGTAATATATGAAGATAATATAATTATGAGTCTAAATACTCTCATACCATAAAAATTCGACAAGTTTATGTGATGTTTTAACCCTTATATTTTTTTAACCCATGCTAACCCTTTTTGATAATTACCAAGGTGTTAAAGTTTTTAATCTTTATTGCAAAAGAAATTTTAAATAAATGTAAAAACATATCATAAATTCATGATGGTTGATATTATCAATCATAAACAATTTACTTTTATGATTATGATATTTTGAGGAATTTTAAATCAGTTAATAAAGCATTATTTGTTATAAAATATCACTGATGTCAATTTTTCCACGATTCATTTAATTGAACATTGAAAACAACATGAAAAAAAAAGAAATTTCAAATAATTCAATTAAAGGTTGTATAAAATTTTATATTTTTCTAAAAAAATCATGGAACATAATAATTAATTATATTTATACAAGTTTTACAATTTTCAATAGCATTTACTTTATTTTATTTTTTATTTCATAATTACCATGTTGGAGTTGCATAAACATTTAAAGTAATTATTTAATTACTAAAAACTAGAAATAAATTTACAAGATAAATAAAATTATCTCTAAAATGACTATTTATAAAAAAAACATAGGTTATTTTTATCCCGATCTCATAATATTATAGTTATTAAAAGTAATAAAGTGACATTTTTTCTTTTTCTTTACATAAAGTAATATAATGGTCAAAATCATGGAAATATGAAAAACAAAGGTCATATATTCTAAATTTAAATGATTGTGAAAAAAAATACTAATTAAATAAAAAAATCAAGTTTTAGTATTTCTTTTGTGTCCTTATCAAATTATTTTTACCCTTAATTAACCCATTTTACCTTTATCACGCTAACAAATATTTACTATAGTTACTATTCATAATGACTAAAAAAGGGATATATTTACCAAATATATACCTATATATTCAAAATATGGAATCCAATTTTAAATATTCAAAACACATCAGTGGAAAATTTTAAATTAATATTATATTGGAAAAACACAATGAAAAATGGTTTTTTAGAAAAATGCCTTTTAATGCATTAGATGCTCTTATATTAACTCTGTGACTATCAATAATAATTATATGAATTAAAATTAATATAAATAGATATATAATATATAAATTTCATTTAAATATTTCCTTATCTTGGGATATTTAAATTAATTAAAATGTAAAAACTTTATGCATATAAAACAGTTTCAAAAAAATTGTGTTTTTATAAATAAAAATAAAATTATACCAAAATCATGAAAATTGATGATTAAAAATAAATTAACAAGATTATTATAAATAAAATATTTCATATGTAAATTTAATACCCAATCCAAAATATAATTTGATTTTAAAATTACTTGATTTAATGTAAATAATTGATGGTATTTGAAAAATCGGTAATTTTCTGCATTCATTGAAAAATAAATCATTTTAGAAAAATTAAAAATATTAAATTTGTGTTAATTTAGATTTTACTATTTTAAAAAATAAATTAATTATATCAAATAAATTTTCTAAAATTTCGGAAAATTAATTATAATATTTTCTCACAAAAATCAATAAATATAATTTTTATAGAAAATGTATTTTTTGAAGCATAAAATTTCTTCAGTGAAAATTGAGTTCTTATTTCCTAGTAATCTATCAATAAATTTATATTTATTAGTATATTTTTATATATTTCAAAAATTAGTTAATTTTATTTATACCCGCCAATTTAATAGTTGGGTTATAATAGCCATATTTAAATAATAATATTTCAGGGTTTGTTTAGGCTTCGTGTTGTGTGTCATATATGACATCAAACATAGTTCACATTTTTTTTAAAAAAAAAATAGGGTGTTATAGTTTTTTATCATTAATATAAAATAACTATGAGATGAACTAAATAATATACCATTGATTCATATGAAGAAATGAAGTTTTAACGTAAATACATTGTTGTTTTCATCAATAAAGAAATAAACTCAATGTATAATAATTATTTATTCAAATTAATTAATTCTAAATTATAAGTGATGATCCAACCTTCCTAGTTCCATCATTATATTCAATTAATATTTTAATTAATTCTATTTTCTATTATTTCCTTCATCATGCATATCTCATATAAATTTTTGATTACAACAAAAAGTTGAGTTGGTTATGCCCAATAGGCACTTCTATTGTGCCTGAAATCTTCAATTTCATCGCTATGAAGATATTTTTTGATGTCCATGTGATTATTTACGTTGATTTTTTTCCATTTATGTATTTCATACTTAGTTTATTGACAATATGAAACATTTCGTGATTATTTACTTCTCCATAAGACTCATGTTTTATTTCTCTATGATAGCTTTCATTGTACACTACCCTTACTGAGCATTTGACCTCACCCTTATTTGGAATACATTTCATCAAGTTATGAAGAAGAGTAATATAGATGATATATTAAATAATTGTATCTTGTGTAGATAATTTTTTTCAAAATGTTAAAGACTCATTATAAAATAATAAAATTTGCGTACACTGGAAAAGAACATCCACTTGGTGAAGAGAATATGAGTTTTATTAGGTAATGTGTCTCCCTATTCTTTAAATATCTAATCCTAAAACATTCTTGCGTATTTAATATAATGACCCTTTCCTTTCATACATTAACATTACATTAATTTTTCATATTACTTAATTCATTAAACAAACACATGCCCAGATACCATATTAGATTAGTGCCTTTGGAAACTTGGAACACATTCGTCTAATTTAGTGAAAGATCTTTAGCATCTACTATAAAGATATTTCCCTTTAGTACCCCTAACTAAAACCTTTCATTATAACCTAGGGAAAAGAAAAAATAAGAAAATGGTGAGATTAGATTCTTATTAAGGGTAAAAAAGGAAGATATATAAACATAATCATCAGCATAAGGGTATGAGAACATGATCATGACAAAAGAAGATCATACCCTATATATTAAATATCATAAACCATATCATGGTATAAATATTGACAGTTCATAAGATATTAATCATAATGAAATAAAGAACATGATCCTTGAAATCATAACCTAGGAATAAAATATGGAACTATGATAGACACATAAGTATATAATAATGATTTCCATAGTAGTCAATGCATCTCTACCAAGTCCATCTTTATAGTATGGGTTCACTTCCCATACCATCTTGGTAGTCATTTTTCACTCCCATAGCCATCTCAGTAGTCATGGTCACCACACATAACCATATTTGGTAGTCAAGGTTCACTCCCAAGACCATCTTAGTATACAAGGTACTTTATGTATATCTCATGAGATATCAATCTTTACCTAATGCATTTGAGGGATATCTAGGTCCCACTCATCTCATAGTGAAATCATATGTACATGACCCAAAATATCATAAACAATCATATCATAACAAATGTATTGGAAATAATATTGTAAATATGTAATAATATCGTAATTTTTGGAAAAGATACAAAGTTTATAATCATTTCATCAAAATAATAACTCATAAAGTGAAGAGGGTTTCTCCATTCCATCAAAACCTAAACCATTATAAGAAATAATATGAATGGTATTCTTGAACTACAATAAAGTATTTCATCATTTATGGGGAAGGATTTTAAAAGATCACTTGGAACATGACATTTACTTAAAATTAAATTTTTAAAACATAAATAATTTTCAAAACCCTTTTATTTTAAACGACTTAAAAAAACAAATAGAAGAATCAAGAAAAATCATTTAAAACATTTCTTGAGGAAAATTTTCTTTCTTATTTGAAAATATTTTTTTACATGAAATGCTTCATAATTTTAAAAGAATAAATTTAATTTAAAATAACCATGTAATCTTATCAGGGAAGCTTCAAGACAATAAGTCTTCATGAAACCATAAAAATTTGTTCATTTTATATAAGTTAAAAAACATTCTTCTCATACTTTTACTGAAAAAGTAAAAAAGTACCTCATTAGGAAAACGGTAAATGTTTCCTTCAAAAAATATTAATAAAAATTCATACATGGGTAAAAATGAATTTAAAAAAATTATAAGAATAGTAAAAATATTTTTAAGAAACAAGGACATGGATGATAAATATTTCCCAGTAGATAATTAGTATAAACAATCCCGATAATAATGAGATTGTGGAATAAACTCTTACAACTTTATAATCAGTAAAATCGTATACACCATGAAATAAAGAAAATTATATGGATATGAAAATATAATAATATTATGGTTAAGACTCATAAAATACATTCATGGGCAGTATATACGCCATGTAGAAGAATCTAGTAGTGGTTGAGGCATGTATCTCATAGAAGTAAAGGTGAGGAAAAATGCCATTGCCTTATGACTAATTCCCTCTGTATATATCTAAAAATATTTTATAGTGGTTTTAAACATATTATTAACTTATATAAAAATAATAATAATATTTATGATATCATATTTGATTCATTTGTGACTTTATATTACTTTTTTATTAACAATTTCAAGTTAAAGTAATGTTTCGGGTAATAACCGCTTTGTTTATCGTACATGTTTGGACATGTTATCAATGATCCTATTACATAGATGATGATTTAATTACCTCTAGAATATAAAATATTATTTATATATCATATATATTTAGTATATAAATATATATAAAAGATATATATATGAAATAGAATACACTGTTCATGGAGACGGTAAGTCATACGTGTGCATGAACACTGTTTCCATTTTCTTATCGTACTAAATGAAATAATGTAAATGAAATATATATATATATATATTATTAAATTAGAATTAATATGTCATATATTTAATATTTATTCATTATATATATTTTATAACCATTATTTAAATGGTTAACGTGGATGCTGAATCTCATCACGTCATGAAGACGATAGGTCGTACGTATGCATGAGCGATGATATCATTCCCTTAATTATGAAATGGTTATAAATGGATAGTGTATATATTTTTTAAGAATAAATATCATGTTATAATAATCATAGATAGTTATTATTTCCATAATTACACCCATCCAAGTAATTTAGTGTTGAAAAACATATTATACCACGACGTGGATACGGTAAGTCGTACGTACACACGTGTGGTGATTTCCTTTTTCGTAGGATAGATAGAAGAAGGAATACGGTTGTTACATAATAATAATTAAATCTCATAATATAATTGATATTGGATTTATTACTTTATAATAGAAACATCACATGAAGAGTAAGTAGAAGAAAAAAATTGAAACAATCAGTAGAGGAGATTACCTCCTCTTTGATGAGCTCCCTCTAGATATCCTCTTAAAGGCACTAGATTTGGTATTTTGGGAAGACCAGAATATCTAGAATGGGAATAAGAAATTTTATAAGGGAAATTGGTATAGTATGTATGATTTTAAAGGCTCAATGTGAAGTGAATAAGTGAGGGAAGATGTGCCCTTTTATAATTTAGGTGAGGGGCACTTTTGGAAATCCCCAAAATATTAAAATATAATATAATAATTTTAGATCTAAATACAAAAAAAAAGAAACATAAATTAAAATATGAAGACATTTTCTACCATATCATATCAAAATGTCATTATTTAACATTTTTGTGATTTTTAAATAATTTAATAATAAATTAATTCAATAATATATCATTATAGTCAAATACAATACTATTCATTTAATTTGACTTCAAATACCTCAAGACAATGTGGTAATTAGAATATAATGCTTTAAAACATATATAATAAATCTTATAGATCTAGGAAATTCCTTGTAAATATTAACTAATCCAAAATATACCAAAATTAAATTTACTAAAATCAATTATTCTATTTTCTATTAATTAAATAAATATTGTTTTAGCATTGAATGATTTTTTAAGGAAATTATATAACTTATAAAAATTAAAAATAAATTTATATAATGAAAATAATTTCATTTATATCAAAATAGATAATTATATTCTTTCAAAGCTTTATTTAGTCCCTATGTGAACACATAAAAATATGAAATACAAGACAGTGATACATTGCAACTATCTTGGATTTAAATAATATATAATTTATTTTCATGGAGAAGTGTCCATTAAACCACTAAAAATCAATAAAATGTGATAAGAGTATAATAATTGTCATAGAATAATATTTTCACAAGTGTAGGTTTCATTTTAAACCATAAAATATTGATTTTCTCTTAATTATTCTATTGGAAGTTTAGTTGTGGTAACAACATTTTAAATATTAAGAGGTTATAAATTTTACTTATATGAGTTCAATTGTCCATAAATTTAAACTTTATTATATTTTAAACCTTATAATAATATCTTCGTATTTTTTAAATGTTTTTATGATTTTTTGTTAATTTAATAAAATATTAGTTTATAAAATATCATTAGTGTCAATTTTGACATTATTCAAAACATTATCTTTATAAAAAATTTAAATAGTAATATAATTTCAAAAAACAATTTAAGACACTCCTAGAAAGTAATATTAACTTATAAAATTCGTATAGAACATTAATTAAATCAAATTATATTTATTTTAATATTTTTAATATTACTTATTTGATCCTTTTATTAATTAAACAATTATTGCATCATTGTTGTGTCACATTTTAAGTTAATTATTTTATGACAAAAAATTATAAATAAATTATCATGATGTATATTAACATTATAGATTTCAAATTACTATTTATAGTTGAATTTATCTTCTATATAACCCTATCTTAAAGATGATTTACTTATTAAAATTATGAGCATGACATTTTTTAAAGTTATTTAAATAAAATATAATAAATGTAATATTCATAGCCATGTGGTTTAAAAAGGTTTTAATTTTTTTATACGTTTTATTTTAGTTGAAACAAACTTATCTAAAAAAATTATGACACGTGTTACGGTAATTTGATAATATTAAAATATTATTTTTACCTTTAATTATTCAATTTACTCTTAACCGAGGTAAATAAGAATAAACTAAAGTTACTATTCAAAAATATATTTACTTGATATTATTAGAAAAAAAAAATTCATAAATATTAAAATAATTTTTTTCCATTTTTCCAAATTCAATTCACATAATTATATAAATTAAGTTTAACACTTATCCCATAGATGTGGCGAGAAGGCGGGTAAAAGAGATGTTCAAAAGTTCAATAAGTTTTTATATCTAATTTCATTATAAAAATGATTCCAATGATCTAAATTGGATTTATATATTTATTAATTATCTTTTATTACTTTAAAATAAATTTAAATTATAATAATTATTTAAACCAAAAAGGAAGTTTTTATCTACAATGCTGTATTTTTCACTATTCATCAAAAATTAAAACTTCTCAAAAAAATAATAAAAATTCACCATAAGTTGATTTTGACATTAAAAATTAAAAAATTATTTTTATTTTATCAAATTCAATTAATTATACTGTCTAAAATTAATTTTACCATTTTTAATTGAAGGACATGAAAAGCAATTCATTTGAGAAAATAGTAGTTTTAAATATATAACGACTTTACCAAAAATTGTATTTTTTATTATCAAAACAATTATAAATAATATTTTAAAATTAGTTATTGTTATTCATATTATATATTTAATGTATAGTTTATAAATATCTAATTGAATAAATATAACAGTAAATTATTGTTTTGTAGAAATTTAGTGGTGCGTGTAATGCAAGGCAAGTCAGTGTTGTGTATAGTGCAAGCTTAACTTGGTGTTTCGTATTACGTAATCCAAACATAGTGTTTTTATATAAAAATAAAAAATCTATACAAAGTTTTATATGAAGTAAAAAGTATCAAAAATATTAAATTAATTCAAAAATAATAATTCAAAAAATCTCAGGGTGTTGCATTCTACCCCCCTTAAAATGAATTTCTCCCTAAAAATTCATCTATGTTATCAAAGGTTTAATAATTGAAAGTTTCATTAATATAAACCAACACCATAAAAATGAATTCTAAAACTTCTATTTAAAATGGAAAAGTTTTAAAATTACAGTTACCCAAAGTAACTCATGATTCGGTTTCCACATAGGAGAACATAGATGATGATTTAGGCATAGAGGAAAACATAAATAATCATAGAGATTGATAAATTTTTTGATCATAAGAATGTGGGTGATCCAAAGAAAGTAAACAATCAAAAAACCATAAACTAAAGAAACATGAATGAGGTTATTGATATAATCAAAAATGATGATAATAGGACAAACTTTTACAACACGGTTTTTTTCCTAATACTAAAGAATATTATAGAGAAGATATACTAACTTGATTTCAGTATAACTTCACCCTTTATTGTTCTATGATAAATTTCCTCTTCATCTCTTATTCCAAGAAATGTAGATGTGTTTTTTATTCTTGAAGTGTTAGCAGATCATGAGAATAACGATAGGTCATTCTATCAATCTTAAACAAAAATGTTAACACAACTTATAAAATATGTATAAATACACCAATGGTTAGATAATACTTTAATCTTACAAATTTATCAAGAGTTTATCTTAAGTTTTTCATAAATTTATAATCATACAATCCCTATGAAAGATAAAAAATACAAAAATTTAGTAAGTGGTGCACTAAATCAGCTTAACACTTATCTCCCATATATCATAATGTAGCTCTTGCTTGTCACATTCCAATCATGTGAATACATTCATCATGTATTCTCTTGAAACGAGGTAATAACCTAATTTACTATACATCCTTATTGAAAATATGCATGTTTCCTTATTCTTAAGTCCAAAAAGTTGAAAACTTCATACATGATTTCGTAACCCACATGTCAATAAATCCTTAATCAGTTTAAAGGTAACTTGTATCATCTAATTTAATTATTCATATCCAACATATATTTATCGAAATATAATTATATCAACACCATGCCCATATTAAGGGTTATCCATCCCTTAATCATGTTTTTTCCAAAAATATCACCTTATTACCTCAATCACCTTTCAAGGTTATCAGTACCATTCATTATATTCTCTTAAATCCTAAAGTAAAAACTGAAGTGGACCAATATATAGATTTTTCATTATTTCTTAATACCATAAAAGTACTTCTATAAGATTATTCATGAATTATAATACATAAACACTTGATCATTCCACAACTTTGCTATCATAATTCACATCGCGAATAGAGATTGCATGATATTTCCACTTGTCTCCCAAATTAACAGGTTGTTGACTTCGATCATTATCACCAAGCCTTGGGATTGGTAACTAATTAGTATAATTCCCAATTTTTATGCACTTGAAACACTGATTTGTGATAGGTTCACTCTTTGGAGCTTTATATTTAATCCAATTAGATTAATAGTAAAATTCCCAGTGACTTTCCTTCCCACATTTCAAACATTTATCAGCCCCCTTAAGACAATTTCCTCTATGTTTTCTTCCACACCTTAATAATAAGTAAAAATAATAATCATATTTTATCCATAGTTTTTGTAATTTCCTTTGAATTATATCCTTATTTTCTTATCATAACCAAGAGATATATGAGTAACTTCAATCTACATTTCTGTAAGAAAAATAAGAGGAAGGTACGTACAAAAAATAAGTTCTTGAACATGTCCCAATCCATAGAGTCAATATTATCTTGTTTCCTCATATTCTTGATAATTTTCCACTAGATATTCTCTTTACCTATTAAGTGATAAGTTCCAAACATAAATTTTTTACATTCTGAATAGAAAATATTAAAAATATATTTTCAATGGTATAGATCCATTTCTCAGAAACTATACTCATGGCTTCACAAGGTTTTCCCCTCCTTTGGTCATTTGGAATCCTAACAGCATTCATGGATTGATAAGGTTTTGTGGTCACAGAAACAAGATTACGCATTCTATATCCTAAAACATTCTGTTTCTCAGGAGGAAAATGGTCACATTTTCCATCATAGTCACTATTAGTATAGTTCCTTTGTGTTATAACCATTGACTAAAACTAAAAGAATATAGTAATAAATAGTTATCGTAATGAGAAACTACGTAATCATGAAAAGGCACATATAAGATGTCTAAATTATGACACCTTCTTTAATATATGACAACTCATTTTCATTCAAGGTTCTTTATATATAACTTCTATTTAAATCCTTCATGATAGTTTGTGAAGATTTTTGTGAATTACCAAAGCATATCCCCTAGGAGTGTCAAAACAAGTGTGCAACAAGGCTTGTTGTCGTGTTCCAGGTTACACTGAGTTAGTCCTGATTCACATGGTCGAAGTTGTTACCCCTAGGTAAATTTGTTCCATAGCCACATCCACATGTAGTATCCAAACAGGGATGTATTTCTTGAAAACCACTCACTCTATCCTTTAACAAAATTCCAGGAAATTTTCTTATACTTTTCCTTATCCTTAGACTTATCACTATAGACATCATCAGACATATCCTTAAAAATATCCCAAGGGATTTCACTATGGTTTTCTCATCCTATTTTTCAAAGGTTAAATAAACTTTCACTCTAATACCAACTATAACAAACCTCATTTTTTATACATTAACGTTGCATTAATTTTTTGGAATACTTAATACATTACACAAACACATTCCAAAAGATAATATTAGTTTAGTGCCTTTGGAAACTTAGAACACATTCTTCTAATTTGGTGAAGAATATTCAACATCTCCCATAAATATATTACCCTTTAGGACCCCTAACTAAAACCTTTATTTATAAAATAGGGAAATGAAAACAAAATAAAAAGGGTAAGCTCAATAGCTCAGTAAAGGTAAAGGGACATATATAAACATAATCATGCACATAGGGGTATGAGAACATGATCAGGATAATAAAATATCCTACACTATGTATCAAAGATCATAAATAGGATCATGGAATAAATATTGATAGTTCATAAGACATGAATAATAAGGAAATAAAGAACATGATCCATAAAAGCATAACATGGGAATAAAACATGGAACTTTGGTAGACACATAAACATATAATAATGATTTCCATATTAGTCATGGAATATCTTCCAATTCCATCTTATTATTATGGGTTCACTTCTCATACCATCTTGGTAGTCAAGGTTCACTCTTATAACCATCTCGATAGTCATGGTTCACTCCTGTAACCATCTTTGGTAGTCAAGGTTCACTCCTAAGACAATCTTAGTAGACAAGGTCCTCTATGTATATCTCATGAGATATCAATATTTACCCAATGAATTGGAGGGAGATATAGGCCCCACGCATCTCATAATGAAATGATACATACAAGAGACACAAGATCATAAACAATCATATCATAACTAATATAATGGAAATAATATTGTAAACATGTAATCATATCATAACTTTTAGAAAATATAGAAAGTTATTAATCATTTAATCAAAATCATAACCCATTAAAAGAAGTTGGTTTCTTAAACATAATTCTATCAAAACATAAACCATCTAGAGGAATAATATTAATGGTATTCTTGAACTATAACAAAGTATGTCAACTTAGATGGGTAAGAATTTTGAAAGATCACTTGGAACATGAATATTCCTTAAAAATAACTTTATAAAACATAAAAAAAATTAAAACCATTTTATTTTAAACCACTTTGAAACAAATAACGGAATCAAGAAACATAATTTAAAACATTTATTGGGGAAAATATCCTTTCTTCTTTGAAAATATTTTCTTTACTTGAAATGATACGCAATTTTAAAAGAAACAAATTTATTCGAAAATAACCTTATAAGCTTGTAATATAAGATTTAAATCAATAAGGCATCATGAAATCATAAAAAATTATTCCTTCCAGATAAGTTAAAAAACATTCTTCTCGTACTTTTTCTAAAAAGGTTAAAAACTACCTCGTTAGGAAAAAACAAGATTCCTTTGAAACCGTTTAATAATAAGTCATACTTGTGTAAAAATGAATTAAAAAATTATATAAGAATAGAAAAAATATTTTGAAATACATTTTTAAGAAATGTGGACATGGATTATAAATATTTCCCAGTAGATAATTATGTAAAAACAATACTGACAATAATGAGGTTGTAGAATTAAACCTTTCAACTTTATAATCAGTATAATCGTATGCCTCATGAAATAAAGGAAATTATATGGATATTAAAATAACATAATATTATGTTTAAGACTTATGAATTATATTTATAGGAATTATATACACCACGTAGAAGAATCATGTAGTGTATGAGGCATGTGTCTCACAAAAGTAAAGGTGAGACAAAAATCCATCACCTTAAGTATAGTTCCCTATGTAAATGTCCAAAATTATTGTATAGTGATTTTAAAAATATTATTAACTTATATAAGAATCATAATAATATTTATTATATCATATATGATTTATTTGTGACTTTATATTACCCATTTGTTAACCATTCCAAGTTACAACAATGTTTCAGGTAATAACTGCTTTGTTTATCATACATGTTTTGACTTGTTATTCTTGATCATATTACCTATATCGTGATTTAATTACTTTCATAATGTAAAAAAATATTTATATATCATATAAATTGAGTATATAAATATATATATGTAAGATAGATATATGAAATGTAATACATCGTTCATAGAGACGGTAAGTCGTACGTACGCAAGAACACTGTTTCTATTTTCTTATCGTGTTGAATGGAATAAGGTAAATGAAATGTATATATATATTATTAAATTAGAATTAATATTTAATATATTTAATATTTATTCATTATATTCATTTTTATAATCATTCTTTAAATGGTTAACATAGAAGATGAATCTCATAGCATCGTGGAGATAGTATGTCATGTGTACGCACAAGCAATGATATCATTCCCTTAATTATGAAATGGTATTAAAATGGATGGTTTATATATTATTAAAAATTAAATATAATTTTTTAATAATCATATATAGTTATTAGTTCCATCATTATACTCATCCAAATAAAGTGGTGACGAAAAATAGATCACACCATGGCATGGAGACGGTAGTTCGTATGTACACATGCATGGTGATTTAATTTTTCATAGGATAGATATAAGGATGAATATGGTTCTTGAATAATCATGATTACATCTTGGAATATAATTTATACTATAGTTATTATTTGATAATGCAAACAAATCATAAAGAGTAAGTATAAGAACAAAATAATTTTGAAACAATCAGTAGAGGATGTTACCTCTTCTTTAACGAGATCCCTCTAGATCTCCTCTTAAAGGCACTTGAGTTTGTCTTTTAAGAAGACCAGAACCTCTATAATGTTACTATGGAAGTTTAAAATGGATATTTGGATGGTATGGACATCATTTAAGGCTCAAAGTTAAGTGAATTAGTGAGGGAATAGATGCCCTTTTATCACTGAGATGAGGGTAACTTTTAGAAATCCCAAAAAATATTAAAATATAATAAGATTATTCTAGATCTAAATACTTACAAACGGACCATAAATTAAAATTATAAGAAATTTTATAACATATAATATCCCCTAGTTATTATTTAACATTTCTATATTTTTTAAATAATTTAATGATAAAATAATTCTATAAGATATCATTATTGTCAAGTTTAATACTATTTATTTAATTTGACTTCAAATACATCAAGACTAGGTGGTGATTAGAATATAATTCTTTAAAACATATACAATATATCTTATAGATATAATAATTTTTTTAGACATGATAAATGATCCAAAATATACCAAAATTAATATTATTAAAATCAATTATTTTATTTTTCTATTAATTAAATAAATATTGTTTTAGCATTGAAGAAGTTTTTTAAGGAAATGATATGACTTATAAAAATTCAAAATTAATTTATATAATGAAAATAATTTAATTTATATTAAAATATATATTTATATTCATTCATATCTTGGTTTTTTTCCAATGTGAACATTTAAAAGATATCAAATATAGAAGAGTGTTACTTTGTAATTATCTTTGATTTAAATAAAATATAATTTATTTTCATAGAAATTTGACCATTAGACAAATCAAAATCGATCATAATGTGATAAGGGTATAATATAATTCATCCAATAATTTTTTTACAAGTTTTTGGTTTTATTTTAGACCTTATCCTTTTGATTTACCCTTAATTATTCTATTGGAGTTTTAATTCTGGTAACAATGTTTTAAATATTAAGTGCTTATAAATTATTACTTATATGAGAGAAATTGTCTATTAATTTCACTTTATGATATTTTATACCTTATCATAATATATTGTTATTTTCTGAATATTTTCGTGATTTTTAGTTAATTTAATAAAATATTAGTTTATTAAATATCAATAGTGTCAATTTTGACACTATTTACAACTTTGTCTTTATATAAAATCAAAACTGCTAGATACTTTTTCAAAAAACCATTTAAGACACTCCTAACATGTTATAGTCACTTATAAAATTCTTGGTTCACCGTAATTAATTCAAATTATATTTATTTTAATATTTTTAATATCATTTATTTGGTCCTTTTATTAATTGAACAATTACTGCATAATCATTATTTCACATTTTAAGTTAATTATTTCATCACTAAAAAATATAAATAAATTATAATGATGTAGATAATAATTATATATTTCAACTTAATAATTATAGTCAAATTTATCTTCTGTATAACTCTATATTAAAAATGATTTACTTATTAAAATTATGAGAATGACATTTTTAACTTGTCTTTAAATAAAATATAATAAATTTCATATTCATACCCAACTGTCATAAAAGGGTTATAATTTCATTATAAGGTTTATTTTAGTCAATAAAAACCTATAAAATTAAATTAGGACAATTATTAGGGTAATTTATAATATTATTATATTGTTTTTACCCTTAATTATCCAATTTACCCTTTATTGAGGTAAATGAAAATATTCTAAAGTTACAATTCTACAAAAACTTAAGATGATCTTATTAGACCAAAAATTTCATACTAATTACAAAAATTTAGGTCCATTTTTATAAATTCAATTAATATAATTAACTAAATTAAGTTTAACAATAATCTCGTAGATGTGGTGAGAAGGCGGGTAAAAGAGACGTTCAAAAGTTTAATAAGTTTTTATATCTAATTCCATTATAAAGATTATTCTAGTGAGGTACATTGGATTAATATATATATTATTAATCTATTGTAACTTTAAAAATAAATTTAAATTATAATAATTATTTAGAACCAAAAAAAAGCATTTTTTATCTATAATGTAGTATTTTTCACTATTCATCAAAAAATGAAATTTCTCAGAAAAATACTAAATATTCACCCAAATTTAATTTTTACATTACAATTTCAAAAATTATGTTTATTTTATAAAATTAAATTTTATTATAGTGTCTAAAATTTATTTTATTATTTTTTATAGAACAACATGAATAAAATTTCATTTGTGAAAATAATAGTTTAAAATATATAAAAACATTATCAAAAATTATATTTTTCATTACCAAAACCATCATAAATAATATTTGAAAAGTATTTATTACTATTAATATTAATATTTTAATTTCTAGTTTATAACTATCTCATTTAAATTATTATAATAGTAAAGTGTTGTTTCATAGAAACTATGTGTTGCGTGTAACGCAAGCCAAGTTGATGTTGCGTGTAGTGCAAACTTAACTTAATATTATATATTACGTAATCCAAACATAGTGACTCTATATAATAATAGAAATCTATACTCGGCATTATGTGAAGTAAAAAGTATCAAAAATATTAAATTAATTCGACAAAAATAATTCACAAAATCTCAGGGTGTTATATTTAAGTGGCTCAATAATTTTATTTTGATGTAGTAAATATAAATGGTTAAAATTGGGTCTTATAAGTTGGTATCAGTCCAGAATGTAAATATAATGTTTTTAATAGCATATTTAGAAGTACATGTTTGGGGCACTCAAAATAACTATTTTAATCTATTATTTTGATAAATATTCTTAGAACATTATCACTTAGAGTATGAAAAAAACATGTGATAAGAATAAACATGCATATATCAAATTCACAACTACAAATGGGGACTTTAAAAGTACTATAAATATTTTTTATCATCACTAAAGAAATATTGATGTTTTGATAACCCTTAAAATATGGTTTATTTTATCAATGTTAAAAAAAACACTGAAAAATGATGGCTTTATAAATACACCTTTTAGTGTTGATAAAGTGTGCCTTTATCAGTGCTTTGTTTGTACAAATAAAAGAAGGTTTATCAGTGTTAATGATAGCATTGATAAAATTCATTTTCAGATGTCGTATAATTCTAGGATCTATATCTATAACAATAGATAAAAACTAAAAAAATTGAATTGTAGTACAAATATTACATTAAACAAAAAAAATTAAATTTATATTGAACCATAATTCCAACAAAAATATTTAATTAAATAATTTTAGTATAAACAATTACAATGATATAATGAAAAAATAATTACATCCAATATAAAATAAAACTCTTATAAGATACCTTCTCCAATGATCAATCCATCCTCGTATAAAATAAGTATTTTCTTGTAAAAAACAATTTTTTATTTTAACTATAATTGATAAAAAAATTGAAATTGAAATGTTCTATAATTAATTATAAATAAAAATTAAAATGATATGCAGTATCTTCTTATATGTCACAACTGAAAAATAATTTGTTGTTCTAAAGTATCATGGAAATCCAAGTGTTTTTTCTCAGTTTTTAGTATGTAAAGTGATTTTGAACTAAAATGTAACTTCAAAATGAAAGAACTCACTTTTAGACATACTAGCCACATCAGGCATCATATTGAAGTTCAGTTAATTACTTCACATCAGAAATGAATTATTAATATTTTCCCAAAATATCAGAATAATTTGTGTGCGTTTACTTTGTTTCGAGTATGTGATGCATGTTTTGAGCTAAAATTTCATTTTTAAATGAAAACAAGCATTGTCGGGCATACCATCCAAGTTATGTATTAGATTAACTTGAGGTTAATTTATAAACATCATAAATGAATCACATATCATTTTCAAAAATTATCAACACATTCTAAGAAAATTTTCTTAGTTTTGAGTATGTTACATGTATTTTTGACTAATATGCCACTTTTAAAATGAAAACATGAAATTTAAGTCAATCTGGGCACACCATGTGTCGGATTATTGTGTGTTAAATTAATAAATCTTAAAAATTAATAATGGATTATTTTTCTAAAGTATAGATACAATCCAATATCCTTTGATAGGTTTTGACTATGTGATGTGTGTTCTAAACTAAAATGTCTCATTTAAATGAAAACATACACTTTCAATTATATCGACCACATTATGTGTCATATTGAAGTGCGGTTAATTTATATATGTCAAAAATTATTTTTCAATATTTTTCCAAAAATATTAATCAATACACATAAATTTTATCTATTTATAGTACATGACACATGTTTTGAACTAAAATTCCAATTTTAAATGAAACACAAACTTTGAGTCTTGTCAGAAATACTATGGTTTACATTGATGTGAATTTTATTCCTGCACATAAAAACCAAATCAAATATTAATTTACTAAGTTATTAAGACATTATGAACATTTTTTATCATTTTCTAGTATGTGACATATGTTTTGAACTAAAATATCACTTTTAAAAATGAAAACACCCACTTTCAATCATTATGTCCATAGCATGGGTCGGATTGATGTTCGGTTATTTCATACACATCAAAAATGAATTATTTAAGTTTTTTATATAGTATGAATACAATATGAGAATGTTTTATTAGTTTTGAATATTTTACACATGTTGTAACACCCCAAACTTCCACAGTACGCTTCTCTTTGAATAATACAGTAGCGTGTGTTGTACGCAACTTCAAGTTCTAATACACCACAACCAATCAAACATTCCATTATGAATAGTAATACCCACTTTTTGAAATTTTATATATTTTATTTTTCAAAATGGACTTCATTTTTGGATTCGGGATATTGAAATTAGCTTAGGGATAATTTTTGGTATTTTTCTGAAAAATTTCATTTTTTGATGAATAGTTAAAAACACTGAGTTATAGTTTAAAACCGAAATTTATTTAAATAATAATTTATTTTATTAAAATTTATTTTAGGTAAAAATAGATACATAATACCTATATAAGTTTAATTTAATTCATTAGAGTTAGTTTATAATAATTTTAGATATATAAAAATTTTAACGAACTTTTTACCATCTTTTACCCACCTCCTAGGAGCATTTGTAAATTTACATAAAACTTAATTTTACCGCTTCTTTGAGTTGAATTTAAAATATCCAAGAGACACGGTTGATATTATTAAGTAAATTTTGGTTCAACATGATAAAATAATTTTTGGTGAATAGTAACTTTTTACTTGTATTTACCACGGTTAAAAGTAAATAGGGTAATTAAGGGTAAATATGATATTATTATTACCCTAACACATGTCCTAATTCTATTATATAATTTTAATTCGACCAAAAAAAACCTTAGGAATACAATATGAACCTATTTGGTCCACTTGGATTAGATTAGGACATTTATTATTATTTAATTCAAAAAGAGTTAAAAGTGTTAAATTCAAAGTTTAATAACTAAACCATTTTTAATATAGAGTTACACATAAGATAAATTCAACTATAAATATTAATTAGAAATATAAAAATATTTCCCACATAATGGTATTTTATTTTTAATTTTTAGACATTAAATAATTTAATTTATTTATGACACAATGATGATGCAGTAATTACCTAATTAATGAAATATTAAAATAATTGATATTATAAATATCCAAATAAATTTAATTTGAGACTTTTTATAAATTCCACAAATTTTAAAGGTTAATATGAAATTTATGGTTGTTTAGATGAATTTTTTTCCAAGTAATAATGCTGTCATGAATTTAGCAAAAACAAAATACCAAATAGTGTCAAAATTGACATAAAAGAGTTGTTAAAACAAATATTATATTATTAATTGATATTATATTCCTAAAAACCTTAGGTTCAGAAAAAGGTCTTAAATAATATTATATAGGTCACTAATTAACCACTTTAGGTTTTCTTGGAAGTTTATAGTAAGTTTATTAATCATATAATATAAAAATACAAAGAGACATGGTAAATGTCAAACTATTTAACTAAGAGTTAAATATAAAATATAAAGTTAATATAGTGACCCAAACCTGTCTAAAACATATTGGTTGAGTTTTTTTTGACCCATCCCCACCTTATGTTTTAAATAATTCGTTTTTGAGCCACTGGAAACTGAAAATGATTTTATTATAAAATAATATTTCTAGATTTTCCTAAGGTGCCCCTCACACCTCTTATAAAAGGGCACTCCCACTTCCCTCAAATTCACACTTTCAAAGCCTTTTGGATCGGCCAATCCCTACCCAAATACCCTATAAACTTTCCTCCCTTCATCCTAGAGGCCTTCCTTTAGTCATAAATCAACCTAAGGATCCCTTTTGATCAAATCAAAAAGATGAACCCGAAGAAGGGGTAAATATTTCATCACCTCTTTCAAGTTCCTTTCTTCTTCCACATCCTCTTTCATTGTTGTTTTAATTCTAAAATAATAAATCCAGTATCTTATATATACTATTATGTTATTATAAATATGGTACAACCGTATTCATTATTCTATCCATCCTTTGAATGACATGTCACCATATGTGTGTACGTACGGATTGTTATCTCCACGTCGTGGTGTAATTGTTATTCAATACATTATTATTTGGATGGGTTTAATAATGATGTTTAATTTATTTAAATAATAAATATAACGTGATAATTATTCTTTATATATGATATATTGTCCAATTATATATTATTTTAATATCAAAATAATGATATTGTCGCTCGTGCGTACGTACGGATTACCGTCTCCACGAACGTGGTGAGATTCATTCCCCATCGTATCCATTCAAGAAAAATTTTCATTAGATGATTAAAATTAATGTTTAAACACTTAATATAATTCTGAATATTAATAAGACACATCCTATCCATAAAAAACATTACTTACGTAACAAAGCATATAAAGGAAAATGAATCAGTTAACACCTGAAACGATGATAATACTAAGATATTATTAACAAAGAAATGTTAAAAGATCATATATGATATCATATTAATGTATATGATTCTTTTATAATTTAATAACAATTATTTCACCACTATAAAGGTGGTTAACCTACCCTCTACCAAGGAAAATTACAAGGTAAGGGTTAATTTCACAATCACTTTATTATCCGAGGTTGTTTTTATGTAAGTATCTGATAGGACCTCTTTATCATCCACATACATGTTTCTTAAAAAAGTATTTCGAAACATTTTTACTCTTTATTAGACTATGGGTTAAATTCATTTATACCCTTGTTTGACTATTTATAAAATGGTTGAAAGGAATCTTTCTGTCGTTTTCCAAACAAGGTACTTTTGACCTTTTCGACAAAATTATGGTAAGAATGTTTTTTTAACTTATACGGCGGGTGCGGCTATTTTCTTCCATTATAACATTTTCGAAGCTCCCGTTACAAGATTATAAGAATATTTTCAAAATAAATGTTTTCTTTTATAATTATATGACTTTTAAATGATTTCAAAATAGAAATAGATATTTCTATAAAAAATGTTTTGATTTCATCTATGTCAACATCCTTTGATGGATTTTAAGTTTATTTGAAGTTGATTTATTATGATACAAAACTTCTATATTGTATTGAAGGTTTTGTGATATGTTTTACTGTGGATGTGTTATTTTTACACCATTCATGGTTTATGGATAAATTATTGACATTCTGTATGCTATTTTTAATACAAATGTTTATGTTATGTTTAAACCTTTTTATATGAGGAATGCAATGGACTTAGTATGTGATGGGTGGAGACATCTATAGCTCCTAGATGCATCATTAGGTCTCATGAGACAAACTAGTGTCTTGGCACAAGGCCTTGACAACATCTTATTTGTAGTCTTGGCACAAGTCCTTGACTATTTGATTATGAAGTCTGGCATTATGCATTCCATCATTATGAAAGTGGATATTGATATTGCATGTGATTATTCGATAAGTAGAATATCCATTGGAGTAAGTATATGGCATTATTTTGATTTATATTTTCCATATTATGATGAATTTTATGTTTAAAAGTCTTTTGTTTTAGTTTTATACATTGCCTTAAATGTTTGTTCTTATTTATGAAAGTTTCCGCTATATTGTTATCCTTACTGAGCATCTGAGATCACTCCTTTATATGTTTTATTTTTTCCAGGAGGCGAAGAAGTATATTATAACTGACCTACCGGGATAGTCTATGGGATATCAATTTTTTCTATGGAAACAATGTTGTTGTAGTTTTCCATTTTATGATGTAATGTAAACATTATGAATGTGTCTAGCACTTCCAAGGATACTAAACTAATCGGTCTTTCGAGACTTGATCTTTTGTGATCATGCCAATGATACGTAATAATGCACCGACTCTAGGCTTCTGGGTTCTGGGCATTACAGTTGGTATTAGAGTAATTTTAGTACAAACCTTTGAATCTAGATTTAGAAAAACTCTAATTAGACCACATTCTCCTAAGATAGACTTTGAGGATTAGTATAGAATAACTTCCCAGAATTTTGGTATTGTAGAGATTTTGTGAGTTTTTGAAGAAATACATCCCTATCTGGATACGAGAAGGTAGAGGAATCTCTAGAAAAGATGTACGTAGGTGTAAAACCCAAAAACACTGCTTTGAGCTAGACTCGAACGGGAAATGGTGCAAGACAACGGGGCTTGATACACTCTTGGTTACGAAACTCCTGGGGGATATGCTTAGGATAATTATCATTTTCTTTACAAACCATTATGAAGGGTTTATGAGTATATACATCCTAAAAGAAAACATTTTTATGATTATGGATTATATCCATAAACTGTTCAATTTATGTTAAGTGTTTTACAAGTTTGGTTTTATGTATTGTGATTCATAAACTAATCTAGTTTATTACATTGTTTAGAAATGGTACCTAGTGGAAGGAATGTAAATAATATCAATTCATGCACCCCATGTAGGGATTTCCCTCCTCCTCAAGATAATAGTAGTGGAGTTGGTGATACAACTGGTGCTGATCAGTTAATCACCATACTGGGACAACTCGCTTAGTTTATGAATAATAACCTTACCTATATGGAGCACCCCGATCCGCAATATGGAGGATCAATGTTAGATCGCTTCATGAGGCAATAACCACCAACATTCAATGGGGGTAAAAATCCTCTAGAAGCTGAGCAATGGGTAAATTCTTTAGAGAAAATATTTCACACCTTGGGGAGTAGCAAAAGGGAAAAATTTGTCATGGCAGTTTACCACCTCACTGGTGATGCTGATCAGTGGTGGTCATTGATTCAAAACACAAATGAAGATGATAAAATATCAAATATGTAATGGAGGGAGTTTAAAGAAATTTTATTAGAAAAATACTTTCCTCATGACCATCGAGTGGATATAGAAAGATAATTTTTGAGTTTGAGGAAAAATGAGGATGAGAATGTCCCAAAGTATGAAGATAAGTTTACAAGGTTACCAAGGTATTCTATAGATTATATACATAACCCAATAAGTAATATTGATCATTTCTTTGATGGTTTAAAACCATTTATCTATTGTGCATTAGTCTCCCAATACTTCTCATCGTACAAATATATTGTATCATGTGCTATCAAGAGAGAAAAAAGAATTCTCTAAGTCTTACGACTTTTAAGAAAAGCAAGAGAATAAGAGATCTGCTGAACACTCTGGAAATGGAAATAAGTGGCAGAAGGGAAAAGTTGAATATTTATTTTTCAGTAAATATGGGAAAAACACCTTGGTACTTTCTTGAATGGAATGGGAGTCTATTACAAGTGTGGTGAAAAAGGCCACCAAGCTCGTGATTACAAGGGGAAGAAAGAGGTTGTCGATGTTTAATGCTACAATTGTAGAGAAAGGGGGAATTATATGAATGAAAGTTCTAAGCGTCAGGGGAACTTATCTCAGAAAAGGCCGAGGGATCAAGGAAAAGCTTATACTATCACTACTGTTGAGGTTGAAGATATGAAAGATGTGGTGGTAGGTAATTTAATGGTTTCCTCAAGTTTAGAAAATTCTTTATTTGGTTCTGGATCATTGCATTGTTTTATATCTTCCCTGTTTTCTAAGAAAATTATATATTTCCAATTTTATTTAATAATGGTGTTTTCAATCAAAACTCCTTAGGGAAGTATCATTGCTACAAAGTTTTTTGAATCAGTCCCCATTAGGGCATATAAATGTTCTTTATCTGTTGATCTCATCGTCTTACCCATGATTGAATTTGATATAATCCTCGGTATGGATTAGCTTTCAGACCATGGTATGAAAATTTATTGTAAGAAGAAGGAGGTTACAATTTTTTATTATGATAAGGAGTACCTTATCTTTAAAGAAGAAATGTCACCACCTAATTCTTATCTAGATCCACCCCCAGTAGATCAACTAAATTCAATTATTGGGGAGTAAGAGAATGAAATAATTGTGGGTGAGGAAAGGAATTTTCAAACATAGGATGTACCTATTGTGCAATAATATGTTGATGTGTTTCCAGAGGATTTACCTAGACATCCTCCAGAATGAAAAATTGATTTTTCCATTGATTTAATTCCTGGTTCAAGGCCCATATCGAAGAACCCTTATAGAATGGCCACTGTGGAATTAGTAGAACTAAATAAACAACTAGATGAATTGAGAAATAAGGTATTTATTTTCCCTAGAGTTTCTCCAAGGGGAGCCCCTGTTCTTTTTGTTAAGAAGAAATATGGATCTATGAGGTTGTGCATTGACTACAGAAAGATCAATGTTATAACAATAAAGAACAAGTATCCCCTACCTCACAATGATGATTTATTTGACCAACTTCATGAAGCTAAATATTTTTCAAATATTGAACTTCGATCTTGATATCATTAGTTGTGCGTGAAGAAGGAAGACATTCCAAAGACAGCATTTCGAACCAGGTATGGGCATTACGAGTTTACAGTAATGCCTTTTGGAATTACTAATTCACCCTCTATCTTCATGGATCTAATAAATAGAGTTTTAAAGGAATATCTTGATGACATTGTAATGGTATTTATTAATGATATCTTGGTATAATACAAAAGCTACAAAGATCATTAAAATCACTTTCACATTATCCTGAAGACTCGTATAAGACATGAATTATATGGTAAGTTTAGCAAGTGTGAATTTTGGCTTCAGGAGATTTATTTTCTTGGCCATATTGTCTCTAAGGATGGAATCTCTGTTAATCCTTCTAAGACCAAGGCAATCCAAGAATGGCCAGCACCAATGAGTATAACTGAGGATCGCAGTTTTATTGGTTTAGTAGGTTATTATCGACATTTAATCTAGAATTTTTTCCGTTTGACTAACCCATTAACAAAGCTCGCACAAAAATGGGTTAAATTTGTTTGGAAAAAAGAGTGTGAATAATTTTCTGAAGAATTGAAGAGAAGATTAGTCAATGCTTATATATTGACTCTACCATCAGGGAATGATGGGTTTATTATTTATAGGGATTCTTTAAATAAAGGACTTGGTTGTGTCCTTATGCAGAATGATAGGGTTATTGCCTATGCATCACGACAGCTAAAAATTCATGAGAAAAACTATCCTACTCATGATCTTGAGTTAGAAGTTGTAATCTTTGCTTTGAAAATTTGGATACACTATCTCTATGGTGAAAATGTGAGATATATACCGATCACAAGAGTTTGAAGAATATTTTCTCACAGAAAGATCTCAACATGAGGCAAATGAGATGGCTTGAACTACTCAAGGATTATGATTTCACTATACACTACCACCCGGGGAAGGCAAATAAGGTGGAAGATGCTTTGAATAGAAACGATCATGGAGTTTTGAACAAGATGAGAGTTGAAAAGGATCCAATATACATGGATCTAGTAAATATGGATATGGGAATCACCATGGAAGGTGAAACATCAATACTTTCTCAAATTGTTGCCAAACCATCTTTACTAGAAAGGATAAAGAGTTCTCAGACCAATGATGAAGAGTTTAAAAAGAATATTAAAGCTATGAATGATGGGAGATTGTGTGGATTTGTGTATGAAGATGGAATTTTGAAATTTGGGAAGAGACTTTGTGTTCTCGATATACCTGATCTAAAAAGGGAATTGTTGGATTATGCTCATAGTTCCAATATATCTTTACACCCCGGTAACACTAAGATGTATAGAGATTTGAAGGAACATTTTTGGTGGGACAACATGAAGAGGGAGATTGCTGATTTTTTATCAAGATGTATGGTTTTTGAACAAGTAAAAGCTGGAAGGAAACATCCTGGAGGATTCATGCAACATCTTCCCATACCTGAGTGTAAATGGGATAATATTATGATGGAATTTGTCATGGAACTAACAAAGACTCCTAGAAGGAATGATGCAATATGGGTCATTGTTGATCGCGTACCAAGTCAGCACATTTTCTTGTTATAAGAGAATATTTACCACTTGAACATTTAGCAAGACTATATATTAATGAAGTTTTAATACTTCATGGAGTACCACTATCGATTGTTTCTGATCGTGATCCACATTTTACATCACGATTCTGGAAAAGTCTTTAGAAATCCCTGGATACTAAACTTCATTTGAGCACTGCCTATCACCCCCAAACTGATGGACAATCATAACGGACTATTCAAACCTTATAAGACATGTTGAGATCATGCTCACATGACTTTAAAGGTATGTGGTATCAATATTTACCTCTGGTAGAAGTTTTCTATAACAATAGCTTCTATTCAAGTATTCAGATAGCACCATATGAAGCATTATACGGAAAGAGATGCCGCACACCAACCTGTTGGGATGATGTTAGTGAAATAAAACTCATAGGCCCAGAACTTGTGTAGAGACCCAAAGCTTTACATACATAGATATTACATTACTTTTTCGGAATACTTATTACATAATAAAAACACACACACAAGGACCATAATAGTATAGTGTCTTTGGAAACTCGGAATATAATCTTCTAATCGTGGTGAAAGATCTTCAACATCTCCTATAAAGATCTTCCTTTTTTGCCTAAAACCTTTCTTTATATCCTGGGGAAAAGAAAACATAAAAGGGTGAGCTCAAATGCTCATTAAGGGTAAACAAAAGAAATATCAATCACATCATATTCATAAGCACATAACTTTTGGAAATCTTATCTTGCAAAAGAGATCATAATTTCATAACATGGGATAAATCATGGCAGTAAAATGTAATCACAATAATCATAACTTAAAACATGAAACTTTGTGGCATACACACATAATCATATAGAATCATTTCTTGTTATTCAAGACTCATTGTCAAGACTATCTTAGTGGACAAAGTCCCTTCCTGAACCGAGTCACCCTCGTTTCAGTCCTATTTCACTGAACTGAAATAACCTACCATTCCAGCCATGTCTATCTCATGAGATATAAAATCTTTACCCAATTCATTGGAGGGAGATATAGGTCCCACCCATCTCATAATGATACCATTCTTATGTGTGCCGCAAAATCTTAAATCATACATCATTGCATAACCCATGTAATAAAAATGGGAATCTTAAACATCGTGACATCATAAAACAATTCATATAAGATAAAGGAATTCATAAAAATATTTCCATCACAACATAATCAAATCCATGTAATAATAGGGATAAAAACAGAACCCTATATTATCTTATATGGAAAATAATTTTGATAAAACTCTTGAACTTCATTCTTGAGGAAAATATCCTTTATGCTTCAAAAATACTTTTCCTTTCTTAACATGTCGTACAATTCTAAACTAAAAGAAGTTTATTAAAAATAAACTTGAAAACTTGTAAAGGAAACTTCTTGGAAATAATGTTTTAAAAATCCATTCATGTCCTATAAGTTAAAAAAACATTCTTCTCGTACTTTTGTCGGAAAATTCAAAAAGTACCTCGTACGAAAACGACAAAAGATTCCTTTCATATCTTTTACTAAAAACTCACCGAAGGGTAAAATTGGATTTAAAAAATTTTAGGTGGATGGAAATAATATTACATATTGAGGAAACATGGATGTGGATGATAAAATACACCCTAGAAAATACCAAAGTATAAACAATCTCGGATAAAATGAGATTGTGATATTTTCCTTACCTTAGGTCTGATTTGCTTCATAAGTGTCCGAACCTCCTGTATAATGATTTAAATAATGTCATTGACTTATTACAGAATCATATTAATTGTTATTATATCATATATGGTTCACTTATGACTTTATATTACCCGTTCTTTTGTAACTTCATGTTAAAGTAGCGTTTTGGGTAAAATCGTCTCATTTATCGTAGGTGTTTGGACTTGTTGTTCTTGAAATTATTATTACTTATATCATGATTTAATTACTTCCAGAATATAAAACATGATTTATATATCATATATATTCAGTATATATATATATATATAATATATAGATAAATGAAATGAAACACACCGTTCATGGAGACGGTAGTCCGTACGTACTAATGAACGCTATTTTCCTTTCCTTATTGTCTTGAATGGAAGTAAGTAGATGACATACATATATATATATATACATAAATCCAGTAGATTTAACATGTCATATATTTCATTATTATTCATTATATATACTTTATAATCATTCATGAATGGTTAATGTGGAGAATGAATCTCATCGCGTCGTGGAGACGGTAGTCCGTACGTACGCACGAGCGATGATATCGTTCTCATGATCGTGAACTTGTGTTGAAGTGTATGTATACTATTTCAGTATCAATATAACTTTATAATAATCATATATAGTTACTCATTACACCATTATTCCCATCCAATTAAGGTGGTGGCGGAAAATAGATTACACCACGGCGTGGAGACGGTATTCCGTACGTACGCACGCGCGGTGATTTCCTTTTTCTGTAATATGGATAGAAGGTTAATTAGAGTTGTTTCATATTTATAATAACATATCAGTATATAATAAATACTTATGTTATTACTTTATCATGAAATAACTAAAGAAGAATAAATTGAAGAAGAAAGAAATTGAAAAAGATCAGTAATGGATATTACCTCTTTTTGACGAGCCTTTTCTTAACCTCCACTTATTGAACTAAGGATGGTCTTTGAAGAATACCAGGACCTCTAGAATGATACTAGGGAAGTGGAGAAGACATTTTTTCAGGGGTTGGCTGAGCTTTAATGCTCAAATTGGTGTGAGTAGGAGAGGGAAGAGGTTCCCTTTTATAAGGGAGGAGAGGGGTACCTTTGGAATAACTAAAACTATTATTTTATTATAATGTAAAATTCGGTTTTAAATAGCTCCAAATTGATTTATTTAGAATCTAAGGTGGGGATGGGTCGAAATCCTATCATCCAATAGAATTTAGACAAGTTTAGGTTATTATTTTAACCTTATCAATTAGATTTAACTCTAAGTTAAATAATTTAACTTTTACCGTGTCTTTTTGTTTTCTTACACTATATGGTTAATAAACTTACTATATCAAGCCAAACGAACCCCAAGTTGTTTATTATTAATATATATAACGTTATCTAAGTCATTTGTCCGAACCTTCTATTTTTAGGAATAAAATAACAAAAAACTATTTTATGTCAATTTTGACACTATTTAGTAATTGATTTTTGTGAAAATCATAACAGAATGATAAGTTCGAAAAAAGTTAATTAAATCAATACTAACATGTCATATTAACCTATAAAATTAGTGGAATTCATAAAAAGTCTCAAATTACATTTATTTAGGTATTTATAACATCAATTATGTCAATATTTCATTAATAAGATAATTACTGCATCACCGTTGTGTCATAAATAAATTAATTTATTTAATGTATAAAAATTATAAATAAAATATCATTATGTAGGAAATATTATTGGCTTTCTAATGAATATTTACAATCGAATTTATCTTATGTATAACCCTATATTAAAAATGTTTTAGTAAATAAACTTTGATTTTAACTCTTTTAACTCTTCATTGAATTAAATAATAATAAATATAGTAATCTAATACAAGTGGGCCTAAATGGTCATATTTTATTCCTAAGGTTTTTTTTGGTCGAATTATACTTATCCAATAGAATTAGGACATGTGTTAGGGTAATAATAAAAATATTTTTACCCTTAATTACCCTATTTACTTTTAACCATGGTAAAAAAAAGTAAAAAGTTACTATTCACCAAAAATTATTTTCATCTCATTGAACCACATTTTTCTTACTGACATCAATTGTTTCTCTCGGATTTTCAAAATTCCACTCACAGAAGCGGTAAAATTAAGTTTTATGAAAAATTCAGTTTTTTAACTACCACTTAGTGGTTTCACTATTCATCAAAAAATGAAAGTTTCCATAAAAATACCAAAAATTAGGCCTAAGCTATATTTGATATTATGAACTCAAAAATGATGTCTATTTTACCAAATTCAAAACATATCAGTTGCATTAATTAATTTAAAAATTAATTTCCGTCGTCAAAACAAATAGCGTGTTCTTAAGAGATAATAACTATCAAAAGATTGACACTTGTTTATGTCTGGTTTAAGTGTAGAATTACATCCAATGACCAACATTGTATTAAATTGTAAAAATATATTCTAAATATACTTTAAACCCACTCAAATTAATAATTTATCACTATTAATTATTTCGATTAAAACAGTTGTTTTTAATTAAAATTTAGTAATTTTCACTATTCATCAAAATATGAAAGTTATCCAAAAAGTACCAAAATTTCACCTTAGGCTAAATTCGATACTCTGAATCCAAAAATGAAGTCCATTTTGAGAGATAAAATTTCTAAAATTTTAAAATGTGGTTATTACTATTCATAACGGCTAGTTTTAATAATATTTTAATAGCATATCGTTGTTTAGTGAAACTTGGTATTGCGTACTACACACGCTATCGGGGAAGGTCGTGATTGCGTGTAATGCAAGGCAAGTCAAGTATGCATGTTGTGCAAGCTTCTTTTGGTGTAGCGTACAACACAAGACATTAAAGAAATTTAAAAAGAATATTTTTCATAAAATCTTGGGGTGTTACATTCTACCCCCCTTAAAATGAATTTCGCCCTCAAAATTCGTCGGGGTTATAAATGGTTTACTACTCAAAAGTTTCTTTAATAGAAACCCACATCGTAAAAAGGAATACCAAAACCAATCTTTAAAAACAAAAGTATGAAACGTAATGGTTACCCAAATAAACTAATCACTGGGTTTCCACATAGGTGAAAATATAGATATGGAAGAGAAATTTAACCATCATGTTCTGATGGAGAGTGGTAGAGAACATGGCTATGGAAAAGCCAGCAATCACAAAGCCATAAATTTGTGATGATCTAAGGTACCATCTGATTCATCAGATATAAGAGCACTAGGACAACATTTTTGGTTTTTAAGATCATTTCCCTAAAGTTGATGAAATTGAAATTAGAAGAAATACTTTCGTGATTTTGGTATAGTCTCACCGTTTGTCGTTCTTTGAACAATTTACACTTCATCTCTTAAAGAAATGAAGTTGAATTTTTCATTCGTGATGTGTTAGCAGATCATGTGATAGAATGATGGGTCATTCCATCTCTTTCAAACCAAAGGTTAGCAAAAGTTATAAGTCCATCTTATGGTTAATCGTATATGGTTCCAAAAATGAACTTATACTTCATATATCATATTGGTTAATAAAATAAAACTAGTTTCTACTAACCAGGGACTTCCTGTAGGCCAGTGGTAGGCGATAAAGGCCATTCTCACTTTGGTTGTGGGTTCGATTCCCACAGCCTTGTCCGAAGCGATGGGCTGTCGCCCGTCCTGTAGGTTGTCCTTTTTCTAAAACTATATTACTATAAGATCCCATCAATAATATCAAAAAAAATTCTATCCTTAAACAATACTAACTTATGTCCAACATAATCCATTCCAATCTTTAGGCTTATCTATAATACTGCAGTCCACTCTCATAATATAGTGAAAACGATTACCAGAGATTTAATACCATTGTTGATCCCCATATATCATAAGATATGTCTTTTTGGTCACATTCCAAACATTCAAAGGCCTTAATCATGTATTCTCTTGAATACCCATTGAACCTTAGTGAAAACATGAATGCATTTAAAAGTTAACACCTTCCACATACCAAAATCCTCAAAATTCTATATACTCAAACCATGATATCACTTAGTCCTTATATCAATCATGAGCTCATGAATACTATCAAACATATTAGATTCTCTTTATCCCTTCATTATGTGCATATCATCTGCTTTCCAAAAATATTTCAATCACTTTTCATGGTTACTGATGCCATAAAATTATTGAAAACCACAATAGACCAATACATAAATATTCCAATATTCCATGATACTATATAAAACATTATTCTGGAATCCCATTACAAAAACACTTAATCATTCCACCACATCGTTTTCATATTCAACATCGCCAACAGTGATCGCATGTGACTTCCCTCTGTCCTTTGCCTTAAGTGGTTGCTCATGTCGATCATCACTAACCCTTGGATTAGGGCATTTATTAGCATAATGCCCCATTTCCTTACACTTGAAGCATTGAAGTGTTGGTGGTGCGTTCTCTGCAGTCTTTTATTTATTCACATCATTAGAAACCTTTTTTCCATTACTTCGACACTCAGCTGCTCGATGACATTCTTTTCCACACTTAAAACATTTTCTAGTCCCTTTAAGACAATCTCCACCATGCTTCTTTCCACACTTTGAGCATAAGGAAACATTCATCTTCTTTTCACTATTATTCTGAGATTTCTCCTTGAACTCCATCTTTCGTTTCTCATAAAAACTATGAGATAGATAAGTAACACCAACTTCCATTTCTACCTTTATAGCACAACTCACAATTTCTTCATAGCTACTGAAGTCTCTTATATCTAATTCCCTTCGAATACTTGGTTTTAAGACACTGAAAAATCGATCAACTTTACTTTCTGGTTGGATGATAATGCCAGATGCATACCTTTCAAGTCTTGTAAAACTCTCTTCGTATATACCAACAGATTCATCATCCTTTTGCTTTAGTTCAAGAAACTCCTTCTCCATCTTTGTTCTAAGAATACGAGGGAAGTACTTATTGAAAAATAAGTTCTTGAACTCGTCCCATTCCATGGACTCAATTTCATCTCTTGGCCTCATATTCTTGATAAGATTCCACAATTGATCAGCTTCACCTTCCAAACGATATACTGCTAAGATGACTTTATCATTTCATAACATTGAAGAACTGAAAATATATTTTCAGTAGTACTGATCCATTGTTCAGCAACAAGTGGATCAGAAGACCCACTGAAAGAAGGTGGATGTTGCCTCATGAAGGAATCAATAGAATATTGTACCCTTCTCTGGTCATTTGGAAGTCCAAAATGATTCATAGCTTGTGTAAGTATAGGAATAAGATTTTTCACTCCATCTCCCATAACATTTTTTTGTTCAGGAGGACAATCATTGCATTGTCCATTGCATTGATCAACACGGTTCCTTCGGGTTCCAGCCATCGTCTAAAACCCAAAAAGAATAGTGTGAGAGGCAAAAATCATCTTAGGGAAAACAATATAATAAAGGGGGAGTACCTTCAATATCTAACATCTTAGGTTAAATTCTAAGATCGTTACCATAGTTCTAGGACTATATCCTATACGTATACTTATCCTTATGGGCGTCCCTAGACATACCTTAGAAATATCTCTAGGGATCTCACTAACGTTTTCGCATCCTAGTTTCTAAAGGTTGACTAAACCTTTCCTCTGATACCAACTATAGAGACCCGAAGCTTTATGTAACGCCCCGACCCCAGCTACCCAGATTCGGTGCATTACTTCGTAACATTGGCATGATCACAAAAGATCAAGTCTCGAAAGACCGATTAGTTTAGTAGCCTTGGAAACACTAGATACATTCGTAAACGTTACATTACATCATAAAGTGAAAAACTACAATAACAAAGTCTCCATAGTCCACACTCATATCCTCTTCTGACTATCCCTGCAGGTCATTCATAAAATACTTCTTCACATCCTGGAAAATATTAAAACATTGAAAGGGGTGAGCTCAGATGCTCAGTAAGGATAACAATATTGCGGAAGCTTTCATAAATAAAAATTAACATTTAAGGCAATGTATAACTAAAACAAAAGCCTTTTAAACTTGAACTTCAACATAAAAGTAAATTGAGATAATGCCATTCACTTCTTCACATGGATATTCTACTGGTCGAATAATTACATGCAATATCAATAACCACTTTCATAATGATGGAATGCATAATGCCAGACTATCATAACCACGTAGTCAAGGCCTCATGCCAAGACCACAAATAAGATTTTGTCAAGGCCTCGTGCCAAGACACTAGTTTGTCTCATGAGACATGCCGATGCATCGAGGAGCTATAGCGGGCTCCACCCATCACTTATTAAGTCCAATGCATTCCTCATATGAATAGGTTTAACCATAACATAATCGTATCACATAAAACATGCATAAAAGAAAACATAACATTTCCACATTTAAATCACAAGATATCAATATAGCACATTGATATAATAAAAACGCTTTCAAAACCATTTTCAATACCAAAATAAAAGAAAGATAAAACTTTTCATTTATTTTTCATTAAAAAAATGATGGCTTGTAGAGGAAGCTGAAACTCAAATAATGGTCACGGTGGCGGAGAAGTCATTGTCACCGCATAAGTACGGAACAAAAAACATTCCATTTTTGTCGTTTAGTAAAACGCTTCGTATAAAAAAAGATTCCTTTTGAATAAACATAAAAGTCAAAGGGGTTTATACACCGTATAAAAGAAAGTTGTGTATAAAACCAAATATGCCTCAATGAAAGGAGATTGAGACAAAGTCCTTAAAAAGATCATTTTTAAAATAAAATAGATCTATTATGTGTATTCACTATAGGTACACATAAAGAATACAAAATAAGAAATAATAATATCATGACATAATTTGAAAGTAAGAGATTAACCCAAATAATGGAAGTTGGGTTAAGAAATTCCCTTACAAAGATCTTTTTTTAAATAAAGTAGATATATTATGTGTATTCACTATAATTACACATAAATAAATTACAATTACATATAGGACATAATAATATCATGACATAATTTCAAAGTAGGAGATTAACCCAAAGAATAGAAATTGGGTTACGAAGTTCCCTTACCTCGTGTCCGACTTGACTCAACCGTTCTTTAACCTCCTGAATAATAAACTAGAGTTAATATATACCTTATTAAGAACCATTTTTAATTTCATTATCCTTTTTATATCACTTATTACAATGTTATGAACATTATGTAATTATTTAAGTTAATAACGGTCGTTTTGTCGATCTTTGTTACTTGAGTCAACAATAAACTTCTTATAATTACAAGTTGTTTATGTGGTATAATATCCATTATCACCAGAATTATATTCATGATTTAGATGTCATATATATCTTATATATCCAGTATATACATTAATTTATAATATTACGTAACATTTAGAGGTAAGAAATGAAATGCACCGTTCATGGAGACGGTAAGCCGTACGTACGCATGAACGCTACTTTCATTTCAATTTCATATTTAATGGAACGAAATCATAATGATATAAATGTATAATATAATTCCAGTATAATATAGTGTATAATACCATTTACTCCATCCTTTATACATCCCACATATGGCATTAACGATTCAAATCACTTTGAGGGGGCGGTAGTCCGCACTTCCTAAAATGAAATTATCGTGTTTTACCCATAATGGAAATCATAAATTATGCCATAAATGAGAAATACAGAAGAATAAGTAAAACATAAACATATTATATATCATATATAAAAATAGTGACATCTTAATGGCCACCTTTGAAGGTGTTATATGAGTGTTGAACAATCATCGTTTCGTGAGGCAGAAATTCGCCATCCACAGAAACTGTATGTTCATTAACCATTAGATGTATGTGTGTGTAAGTGTAGATCGAATCCATCTAATAACAACATCTTAGTATATTGAGGATACTGGTGTTGTTACAAAAGAAATTAATAAAAAGAGTTTAGGGGGTTGGAGAAGAAAAACAAAACAAAACAACATTAGAGAAGACATTACCTCAAAATCGGGTAACTCTTTTTGATTTGAGCCAAAGGCTTCCTTGGAAAGAGTTCTGCCCAAAGTGAGGCTTCTAGGAGTAAGGGAGGAATGTTGGGAGAGTATTTGGGCAGAGTTTGGCCTAGCCAAATGGCTTGAAGGTGTAAATAAGGTGGGAGAGGTGGGGGCTTTTTATAAGTGGAGAGGAGGGACTCTTTTGGAAAGATTGAAATGATACATTATTACACAATGCTTTTCGGATTCTAAAGGTCCCACACTTATATAATTCGTGGATAAGGTGATAATGGTTCGATATATCCTCATCCAATAGGCTTTGGACAAGTGTAAGCCTTGGATTTTTCATTATCTTCTCATTTTATTTAAATCGTTAAATAATGAGGTCATCGCTGCATCATAATTATGTCATAAATAATTTAATTTATTTAATGTCTAAAAATTATAAAAAAAATACTTTGATGTAGGAAATCTTTTTAGATTTCTAATTAATATTTATAGTCAAATTTGGACTTGTTTAACCCCACTTAAAAACTGTTTTAGTAAAATAACTCATGTTTGTGTCAATTTAATTTTAACATTAAATAAATATATATTAATGTCATTTTCCAACTAAAGTGGCTCCATGGGGTCCCCAAGTTGACCCATGGGTTGTCTTGGTCGGCCATGACTCATCCAATAGGAGTAGGACAAGTGTCATTCTCATCTCATATTATTAAAACATTATTTGTACCTTAAACTACACTAATTACCTCTAATCGCGATAAAGACCTTAAAAGTTACTATTCACCAAAAAATTATTTTAATCTCATTGAACCACATTTTACTTCTTAATGACAACCATGTATGTCGGATTTTTGAAAATCAAATCACAGAAGTGGTAATATTTCATTTAAACGAAAAATCAGTTATTTAACTACCACTTAGTGGTTTCACTATTCATCAAAAAATGAAGTTTTTCAGAACAAGGCCAAAATTTCACCCTAAGCTATAATTGATATTCCGAATTCAAAAATTATGTCTATTTTACAAAATTCCAAACATATAAGTTTCATTAATTAATTTTATAATTAATTCCCGCTGTTACGACAAATAGCGTGTTTTTAAGAAACAATTTATATCAAAAGATTGGCAATTGTTTATTACCAATTTCAATGTTAAATTAATTCTAATGAACACCATTGGATAAAATGGTAAAAATATATTCTAATTATACCTTAAAACCACTAAATAGTATAATTTATCACAATAAATTATTTTTATTAAAAAGTTGTTTTACGTATCTTTCACTATTCATAAAAAATTAGAAGTTCTCAGAAAAATACCAAAAATTCAAACTAGGTTAATTTCGATATTCCGAATCCAAAAATGAAGTCCATTTTGAAATATAAAATTTCTATAATTTTAAAAAGTGGTTATTACTATTCATAATAGCTACTTTGATTAGTCGCGGTGTTTTAGAACTCGAAGTTGTGTACAATGCAAGCCATTGCATTATTGAATGAGAAGCGTATCGTGTAAGCTTGGGGTGTTACACTTTACATACATAGATATTACATTACTTTTGCGGAATACTTATTACATAACAAAAACGCACACACAAGGACCGTAATAGTTTAGTGTCTTTGGAAACTCGGAATATAATCTTCTAATCGTGGTGAAAGAACTTCAACATCTCCCATAAAGATCTTCCTTTTTTTACCTAAAACCATTCTTTAAATCCTGGGGAAAATAAAACATAAAAGGGTGAGATAAAATGCTCAGTAAGGGTAAACAAAAGAAATATCAATCACATCATATTCATAAGCACATAACTTTTGGAAATCTTATCCTGCAAAAGAGATCATAATTTTATAACATGGGATAAATCATGGCAGTGAAATGTAATCACAATAATCATAACTTAAAACATGAAACTTTGTGGCATACACACATAATCATAGAGAATCATTTCTTGTTAGTCAAGACTCATTGTCAAGACTATCTTAGTGGACAAAGTCCCTTCCTGAACCGAGTCACCCTCGTTTCAGTCCTGTTTCACTGAACCGGTATAACCTACCGTTCCAGCCATGTCTATCTCATGAGATATAAAATCTTTACCCAATGCATTGGAGGGAGATATAGGTCCCACCCATCTCATAATGATACCATTCTTATGTGTGCCACAAAATCTTCAATCATACATCATTGCATAACCCATGTAATAAAAATGGGAATCTTAAACATCGTGACATCATAAAACAATTCATATAAGATAAAGGAATTCATAAAAATATTTCCATCACAACATAATCAAATCCATGTAATAATAGGGATAAAAACAGAACCCTATATTATCTTATATGGAAAATAATTTTGATAAAACTCTTGAACATCATTCTTGAGGAAAATATCCTTTATGCTTCAAAAATACTTTTCCTTTCTTAACATGTCGTACAATTCTAAACTAAAAGAAGTTGATTAAAAATAAACTTGAAAACTTGTAAAGGAAGCTTCTTGGAAATAATGTTTTAAAAATCCATTCATGTCGTATAAGTTAAAAAAACATTATTCTCATACTTTTGTCGGAAAAGTCAAAAAGTACCTCGTACGAAAACGACAAAAGATTCCTTTCATATCTTTTACTAAAAACTCACCGAAGGGTAAAATTGGATTTAAACAATTGTAGTTGGATGGAAATAATATTACATATTGAGGAAACATGGATGTGGATGATAAAATACACCCCAGTAAATACCAAAGTATAAACAATCTCGGATAAAATGAAATTGTGATATTTTCCTTACCTTAGGTCTGATTTGCTTCGTAAGTGTCCGAACCTCCTGTATAATGATTTAAATAATGTCATTGACTTATTACAGAATCATATTCATTGTTATTATATCATATATGGTTCACTTATGACTTTATATTACCCGTTCTTTTGTAAATTCATGTTAAAGTAGCGTTTTGGGTAAAATCGTCTCATTTATCGTAGGTGTTTGGACTTGTTGTTCTTGAAATTATTATTACTTATATCATGATTTAATTACTTCCAGAATATATAACATGATTTATATATCATATATATTCAGTATATATATATATAATAGATAGATAAATGAAATGAAACACACTTTTCATGGAGACGGTAGTCCGTACGTACGCATGAACGCTATTTTCTTTTCCTTATTGTCTTGGATGGAAGTAAGTAGATGGCATACATATATATATATACATAAATCCAGTAGATTTTACATGTCATATATTTCATTATTATTCATTATATATACTTTATAATCATTCATGAATGGTTAATGTGGAGAATGAATCTCATCGCGTCGTGGAGACGGTAGTCCGTACGTACGCACGAGCGATGATATCGTTCTCATGATCGTGAACTTGTGTTTAAGTGTATGTATACTATTTCAGTATCAATATAACTTTATAATAATCATATATAGTTACTCATTACACCATTATACCCATCCAATTAAGGTGGTGCCGGAAAATAGATTACACCACGGCGTGGAGACGGTATTCCGTACGTACGCACGCGCGGTGATTTCCTTTTTCCGTAGGATGGATAGAAGGTTAATTAGAGTTGATTCATATTTATAATAACATATAATTATATAAGAAATATTTATGTTATTACTTTATCATGAAAAAACTAAATAAGAAGAAGTTGAAGAAGAAATAAATTGAAAAAGATCAGTAATGGATATTACCTCTTTTTGACGCGCCTTTTCTTAACCTCCACTTAAAAAACTAAGGATGGTCTTTGAAGAATACCAGGACCTCTAGGATGAGACTAGGGAAGTGGAGAAGAGATTTTGGTAGGGGTTGGCCGAGCTTGAATGCTCAAATTGGTGTGTGGAGGAGAGGGAAGAGGTGCCCTTTTATAAGGGAGGAGAGAGGTACCTTTGGAATAATTAAATTATTATTTTATTATATTGTCAAATTTGGTTTTAAATAGCTCCAAATTGATTTATTTCGAAGATAAGGTGGTTATGGGTCAAAATCCTATCATCCAATAGAATTTAGACAAGTTTAGGTTATTATTTTAACCTTATCAATTAGATTTAACTCTAAGTTAAATAATTTAACTTTTACTGTGTCTTTTTGTTTTCTTACACTATATGGTTAATAAACTTACTATATCAAGCCAAACGAACCCCAAGTTGTTTATTATTAATATATATAACCTTATCTAAGTCATTTGGCCGAACCTTCTATTTTTAGGAATAAAATAACAAAAAACTATTTTATGTCAATTTTGACACTATTTAGTAATTGATTTTTGTGAAAATCATAACAGAATGATAAGTTCGAAAAAAGTTAATTAAATCAATACTAACATGTCATATTAACCTAGAAAATTAGTGGAATTCATAAAAAGTCTCAAATTACATTTATTTGGGTATTTATAACATCAATTATGTCAATATTTCATTAATAATATAATTACTCATCATCGTTGTGTCATAAATAAATTAAATTATTTAATGTCTAAAAATTATAAATAAAATATCATTATGTAGTAAATATTATTGGCTTTCTAATGAATATTTACAATCGAATTTATCTTATGTATAACTCTATATTAAAAATTTTTTAGTAAATAAACTTTGATTTTAACTCTTTTAACTCTTTTTTGAATTAAATAATAATAAATGTCCTAATCTAATCCAAGTGGGCCTAAATGGTCATATTTTATTACTAAGGTAGTTTTTGGTCAAATTATACTTATCCAATAGAATTAGGACATGTGTTAGGGTAATAATAAAAATATTTTTACCCTTAATTGCCCTATTTACTTTTAACCGTGGTAAAAAAAAAGTAAAAAGTTACTATTCACCAAAAATTATTTTCATCTCATTGAACCACATTTTTCTTACTGACATCAACCGTGTCTCTCGGATTTTCGAAATTCCACTCACAGAAGCCGTAAAATTATGTTTTATGAAAAATTCAGTTTTTTAACTACCACTTAGTGGTTTCACTATTCATCAAAAAATAAAAGTTTCCAGAAAAATACCAAAAATTAGGCCTAAGATATATTTGATATTATGAACTCAAAAATGATGTCTATTTTACCAAATTCAAAACATATCAGTTTCATTAATTAATTTAAAAATTAATTCCCGTCGTCAAAAAAAATAGCGTGTTCTTAAGAGATAATAACTACCAAAAGATTGACACTTGTTTATGTCTGGTTTAAATGTAGAATTACATCCAATTATGAACATTGTATTAAATTGTAAAAATATATTCTAAATATACTTTAAAACCACTCAAATTAATAATTTATCACTATTAATTATTTCGATTAAAAAAGTTGTTTTTAATTAAAATTTAGTAATTTTCACTATTCAACAGAATATGAAAGTTATCCGAAAAGTACCAAAATTTCACCTTAGGCTAAATTCGATACTCCGAATCCAAAAATGAAGTCCATTTTGAGAGATAAAATTTCTAAAATTTTAAAATGTGGTTATTACTATTCATAACGACTAATTTTAATAATATTTTAATAGCATATCGGTGTTTAGTAAAACATGGTATTGCGTACTACACACGCTATCGAGGAAGGTCGTGATTGCGTGTAATGTGTTGTGAAAGCTTCTTTTGGTGTAGCGTACAACATAAGACATTAATGAAATTTAAAAAGAATATTTTTCATAAAATCTTGGGGTGTTACAACTTGTGGAGGAAATGATAGAAAAGTTGAAGGTAATCTAAAACCACATCAAGGCAGCTCAAAGTAAATAGAAGAGCTATGCTGATAACCGAAGGAAAGATTTGGAATTTCATGTAGGAGATCATGTATTCTTGAAGGTATCTCCATGGAAGGGTGTTATACGTTTCGGTAAGAAGGGAAAATTAAGTCCCAGGAATATCAGAACTTTTGAAATTCTAGAACAAATTGGGGTTATAGCTTACCGTTTGGAAATACCTCCAAGTCCCTCCAAAGTTCACAATGTGTTCCACGTATCACTATTGAGAAAATACATGCCTGACCTAATTCATGTACTCATCTATGAGGAATTAGAACTGGAACCTGATCTATATTATAGCGAAGAGCCTTTTAAGGTTCTTGATTCAAGAGAACAAGTGTTGAGAAACCGGACGACTCGTCTGGTAAAAGTTCTATAGAGAAACGATAAGATGGAAGAGGCAACGTGGGAACCCGAGAAACTTATGATGAAGAACCAACTGAGTCTTTTTACACTGTAATACTCTCGAAATTTAGAGGATGAAATTAATTGAAGGATGGGAGAATGTAGCACCCCAAGATTCCACGGTACGCTTCTCTTTGAATACTACAGTAGCGTGTGTTGTACGAAACTTCGAGTTCTAACACACCCCAACCAATCAAACTAGCCGTTATGAATAGTAATACCCACTTTTTGAAATTTTATAAATTTTATTTTTTAAAATGGACTTCATTTTTGGATTCAGAAAATCGAAATTATCTTAGGGTTAATTTTTTGTATTTTTCTGAAAATTTTAAATTTTTGATGAATAGTGAAAAACACTGAGTTATAGTTTAAAACCAAATTTTATTTAAATAATTGTTTATTTAATTAAAATTTATTTTATGTCAAAATATATACATAATAATTATATAAGTTTAATGCAATTCATTGGATCCATTTTATAATAATTTTAGATATATAAAATTTTAATGAACTTTTTACCGTCTTTTACCCACCCCCTAGGGGAATTTACAAATTTACATAAAACACAATTTTACTACTTTTGTGAGTTGAATTTCAAAAATCCGAGAAATGTGGTTGATATTAGTAAGTAAAATGTGGTTCAATAATATAAAATAATTTTTGGTGAATAGTAACTTTTTACTTTTATTTACCACGATTAAAAGTAAATAGGGTAATTAAAGATAAAATGATATTATTATTATGATAACACATGTCCTAATTCTATTGTATAACTATAATTCGACCAAAAAAACCTTAGGAATAAAATATGAACCTCTTTGGTACACGTGGATTAGATTAGAACAATTATTATTATTTAATTCAAAGAAGAGTTAAAAGTGTTAAATTTAAAGTTTAATAACTAAACCATTTTTAATATAGGGTTAAACATAAGATAAATTTGACTATAAAAATTTATTATAAAGCTAAAAATATTTCCTAAATAATGGTATTTTATTTATATTTTTTATACATTAAATAATTTAATGTATTTATGACACAACGATGATGCAGTAATTACCTAATTAATGAAATAATAAAATAATTGATATTATAAATATCTAAATAAATGTAATTTGAGACTTTTTATGAATTAAACTAACTTTAAAGGTTAATATGACACATTAGGGTTGGTTATATGAATTTTTTTCGAAGTAATAATGCTATTATGAATTTAGCAAAAACAAAATACCAAATAGTATCAAAATTGACCTAAAAGAGTTCTTAAAACAAATATTATATTATTAATTGATATTCAATTCCTAAAAATATAAGGTTCGGCCAAAGGTCTTAAATAATATTATATATGTCATTAATGAACTACTTGAGGTTTTCTTGGAAGTTTATATTAAGTTTATTAATCATATAATTTAAAAATACAAAGAGACATGGTAAATGTAAAACTATTTAACTAAGAGTTAAATCTAAAAGATAAAGTTAACATAGTGACCCAAACCTGTCTAAAACCTATTGGTTGAGTGGTTATGGACCCATACCCACCTTATAATTTAAATAATTTTTTTTGGAGCCATTTTAAACCATAAATGATTTTATTATAAAATAATATTTCTAGCTTTTCCTAAGGTGCCCCTCACCCCTCTTATAAAAGGGCACTCCCCCTTCCCTCAAATTCGCATATTCAAAGCCATTTTTATCAGCCAAACCTTGCCCAAATACCCTCTCAACTATCCTCACTTCATCCTATATTCCTTACTTTAGTCAGAAATCCAACCTAAGAATCTCTTTTGATCAATTCAAAAGGAAGAACCCGAAGAAGAGGTAAATATTTCATCACCTCTTTTAAGTTCCTTTCATCTTCCACTTCCTCTTTATTTGTTGTTTTTATTCTAAAATAATAACCCCAGTATATTCTATATACTTTGATGTTATTATAAATATGGTACAACCATATTCATTATTCTATCCATCCTTTTAATGACATGTCACCATACATGCGTACGTACGGCTTACCGTCTCCACGTCGTGGTGTAATTGTTATTCAATACATTATTATTTGGATGGCTATAATAATGATGTGTAATTTATGTAAATAATAAATATAACATGATAATTATTCTTTATATATGATATACTATCAAATTATATACTATTTTAATACCAAAAAAATGATATTGTCGCTCATCTATAAGTACGGATTACCGTTCCCACGAACGTGATGAGATTCATTTCCCATCGTATCCATTCAAGACTAATTTTCATTAGATGATTAAAAATAATGTTTAAAGACTTAATATAATTCTGAATATTAATAAGATACATCCTATCCATAACAAATATTACTTACATAAAATAGAATATAAAGGAAAACAAATCAGTTAACACCCGAAACGATGATAATACTAAGATATTATTAACAAATCACTGTTAAAAGGTCATATATGATATCATATTAATGTATATTATTCTTTTATAATTTAATAAAAATTATTTCACCATTATATAGGAGTTTAACCTACCCTTGACCAGGGAAAAGTACAAGTTAAGGGTTAATTTCACAATCTCTTTATTATCCGAGGTTGTTTTTATGTAAGTATCTACTGGGACATCTTTGTCATCCACATCCATGTTTCTTAAAAATGTATTTCAAAACATTTTTAATATTTACTAGACTATGGGTTAATTTCATTTAAACCCTTTTTGGATATTTATAAAATGGTTTAAAGTAATATTTCTGTCATTTTCCAAACAAGGTACTTTTGACCTTTTCGACAAAATTAAGGTAAGAATGTTTTTTTAACTTATACGGAGGGTGCGGCTATTTTCTGCCATTATAACATCGTCGAAGATTACTTTACAAGCTCATAAAAATATTTTCAAAATAAATGGTTTCTTTTATAATTATATGACTTTTAAATGATTTCAAAATAGAAAGAGATATTTCTCAAAAAAAAGGTTTTGCTTTCATCTATGTCAATATCCTTTGATGGATTTTAATTTTATTTGAAGTTGATTTATTATGATACAAAGCTTACATATTGTATTTAAAGTTTTGTGATATGTTTGACTGTGGATGTGTTATTTTTACACCATTCATGGTTTATGGATAAAATATTGACATTTGGTATGCTAGTTTTAATACAAATGTTTATGTTATGTTTAAACCTTTTCATATGAGGAATGCATTGGACTTAGTATGTGACGGGTGGTGCCCACCATAGCTCCTCGATGCATTGGTAGGTCTCATGAGACAAACTAGTGTCTTGGAAAAAGGCCTTGACAAAATATTATTTGTATTATTGGAACAAGTACTTGACTATGTGATTATGAAGTCTGGTATTATGCTTTCCATCATTATGAAAGTGGCTATTGACATTGCATGTGATTATTCAACTAGTAGAATATCTATGTCAGTAATTAAATGGAATTATTTTGATTTATATTTTCCATATTATGATGAAGTTTTTGTTGAAAAGGATTTTGTTTTAGTTTTATAGATTTCCTTAAATGTTTATGCTTATTTATGAAAGTTTCTGCTATATTGTTATCCTTACTAAGCATCTGAGCTCACCCATTTCTATGTTTTATTTTTCCCAAGATGCGAAGATGTATATTATGACTGACCTTCGGGGATAGTCAATGGGATCTCAGTGTTGTCTATGGAAACAATGTTGTTGTAGTTTTCCATTTTATGATGTAATGTAAACGTTATGAAGGTATCTAGTACTTTCAAGGCTACTAAACTAATCGGTCTTTCGAGACTTGATCTTTTGTGATCATGCCAATGATAAATAATAATGCATTGACTCTGGGCCTCTAGGGTCGGGGAGTTACACAAGTTTTGAACTAAAATTTCAATTTTAAATCAAAATTCTCAATTTATATTATATCAGACATATCGTGTGTTAGATTGACGTTCGATTAGTTCATACACATCACAAATGAATTACCAATATTTTTACTAAAATATGAATACAATTAGAGTTTTCATTATTAGTTTTGATTATGTGGCCTGTGTTTAGAAATAAATTTTCATTTTTAAATGAAAACATACACATTGAGTCGTACTTGAAACATTATGTGTTGTTTTTATGTTCAATAGACTTCTACACATAAAAAATTATTCTTCCATCATTTCTCTAAAGTATAAATACAATATAAGGGTTTTTTCTTAGTTTTCAATATCTGACATGGGTTTTGAACTAAAATGTCACTTTTGAAAATGGAAACATGAAATTTTGGTCATTCAAGCCACCCCTTGTGTCAGATTGGCATATGGTTAATTTCTAAATATCACAATATAATTATGGATTATTATTATTATAAATTAAGAAGAAAATGTGAGTACCTTGGGGCATTTTTGAATATGAGACATGTGTTTTGAAATAAAATGTCAATTTTAAATGAAAATACCCACTATTAGTCACACCAAGCACATAGTGTGTTGGATTGATATTTGATTAATTGCTACACATAAAAAATGAATTATGGGTAGTATCAATATATCAAGAGTGAGTTTTCTCAATTTTGACTATATGACATGTGTTCTGAACTAAAATGTCACTTTAAAACGAAAACATGCCATTTTAGTTATACTGGCCACACCATTTTTTAGATTGATGTGAGGGTAATTATTATATATATAAATAAATTATATATATTTCTCCTACAATATTAGGACAATATGAGTGTGTTTTCTCATTTTTTAGTGCATGATGCATATTTTAAATGAAATTTTCATTTTTAAATGAAAACATGCACTTTTAATCATACTAGACACATCATCCATTAGATTGGTTTAAAATTTATTCGTACATGTTACAAATTAATTATAGATGTTTTCTTTAAAATATAAAGATAATGTGGGTGTTTTTTATTAATTTTGAGTATAAGGCATGCGTTTTGAACTAAAATGTCGTTCTCAAGTGAAAACACACACTATCGATAATACCAGACACATTGTGTGGAAAACTGTAATTCGGCTGATTTATACACATAAAAATGAATAAAATATTGTTTTAAAAAATTATTAGGATAATTTGAGTTCATTTTATTAGTTTTGAGTACGTGACGGGTGTCATGAACTAAAATATCTCCTTTAAAAATGATAATAAGCACTTTTAGTCATTCCATTCGCATTATATGTCAGACTGATGTTTAGTTAATTACAACACACCAAAAATGAATTATAGATCATTATTAAGAATTATGAATACAATAAATATATGTTTTATTAGTTTTGAATATGTGACATGGGTTTTGAACTAAAATGTCAATTTTAAATGAAAATACACACTTTCGGTCATACCGGCCACATCATTTTTCAAATTGATGCATGGTGGATTCTTACATGTCACAAATGAATTAAGAATTATTTTATTAAAGTATGAATACAATAAAAGTTATTTTTCTCTATTTTGGTAGTGTGATGCGTGTTTTGAACTAAAATGTCACTTTAAAATGAAAATTCATACTTTCATTCATACCTATCACATCATGTGTCAAATTTATGTGTGGTTAATTTATACACATCACAAATAAATTATAGATATTTTTTCTAAAATGTAAAGACAATATGAGTGTGTTTTTGTAGTGTGTGACACACGTTTTGAACTAAAATTTCGTTTTTAAATGAAAACATACACTTTTGGTCATACCAAACACACCATCTATCAGTTTGATTTTTGGTTGATTCATACAAATAAAAAATGAATTACAAATCTTTTCTATAAAATATCAAGACACTATGAGTTTTTTTTTTCTTTTTTGATTATGTGACACATGTTTTGAACTAAAATTTCATTACTAAATGAAAACATGAACTTTTGGTCATACCGACCACACTATGTGTCAGGTTAATGTTTTATTGATTCCTAAATATAAAATATGAATTATAGATTTTTTTTTAATAAATCATCAAAACAATCATAATATGTTTTCTTATTTTTGACTATGTAATGTCTGTTTTCAAATAAAATGTAACTTTTAAATGAAAACATGCACTTTTAATCATACCATCCAAATCCTATGTTGGATTGATATATAGTTGATTTATAAACGTAAGAAATGAATTATTTATCTTTTTTCTAAAATATAAAGATAATATTAGTATTTTTTCTTGGTTTTGAGTGAGTGACACATGTTTTGAACTAAAATTTCATTTTAAAAAGAAAACAGACACTTTCAGCTGTACTAAAAATATTGTTCATCAAATTGATGTGTGGTTTATTCCTAAACATAAAAAATGAATATTGTATTTTTTTTCCAAAAGTATCAATAAAATTACAGTGTTTTTCTCAATTTTTACTATGTGATTTGTGTTTTGAATCTAAATGTCAATTTTAAATTCAAAGACACACTTTCAGTCATGCTAGTTACACTATGTGACGGGTTGATTTTTTGGTATATTCCTACACATCAAAATTAAATTATAGATATTTTCCTAAAATATTAAGAACATTTTAGCATGTTTTTTTTCAATTTGTAGTGTATGGCACATGTTTTTAACTAAAGTTTCATTTTTAAATGAAAACATTTAATTTCATTCATACTAGCCACACTATGTGTTTGATTGATGTGTAGTTTATTCTTATATGTGAAGTTTAACCACATTTCATTTTTTTAAGTTTCAAAATAATAAATGTGTGTTTTACCAGTTTTGAAAATGTGACACTCGTTGTGAGCCTCAAATAGTTTTGCAGAATCATAATGGGAGTTGTTATAAAATTATAAAAGGGATATTTTCATGAAAAATCACTTATTATATTAAAATTAATAATTTATTTTCTATCTATAAAACAAAAAAAATTCTCACCACCATGTTTTTAAAATAGATTAGACCTAAATTGAAATACATTAAATCACTACTAAACATAATCAAATCAAATAAATAAAAAATTTATCCATGGATATAATATTAAAAAGTACCTCATTGCATCATCCTTATTAAATCCTTTTTTGAGAATTTATTTTATTCAAATAATTTTGTGCCTTTGAAGATTAGAAAAGGCCTTCGTGTAGATTTTAGGGTCCTTATTGAAGTATAATATAATTTCCCATTCAAAAACTCACTTCATGTCATCTAATCATTTCCCATTTGAAATGAAGGGTTCTTCTTCATTTAAATTATTTTATCCTTTAAGAAATACCATTAACTCTATATTGAGGCCTTTTGTGCTCTTCATACACACAACATTCTTAGAGAAAAATTAACTGGAAATTACCTCTTCATGATCTCTATAAAAATTAACTAAATAGTTAGTAGACAAAAACGATAAGAAAATTGACTAAAAGTATTATAGATAATTATAATAAAATCAACTAAATAAGTATTAGGAAATCACCTCTCTGAGATTTTTATAAATATTCTGAAACTATATAAGATTACCACTCTTTTTTAAACAAATATACATCCACTTTTGAATATGTGGACTATCAAAAATACTATTAGTACTTGAAAATATAACTAAAAAATAATTAATAAATATTTTATATTAAATTTCAACTACCTTTATAAATATCTATATAGGGGTGCTAGTTTGTTGAGGGAATATGATATCTTTCATACACATAAAAAATATAATAACCAAAATCATTATCATTACCAGGTTTAAAACATTATAGGAACATTGATAACAAAAACTAATCTTTATGGATACATTTTTTATAGTGAAATATTGAAATGTATACCCTAATACTGGTTCAGTTGAGGTAACTCATAATATCTTTATTCACATTGTTGGTCCTTATACAATGTTTTTACAATGAGTTAACATTTCCCAATAAAATGAAAATTATAATTAAAACATAATATAAAATGTATTATTTGAATTTTATTTGTAAAATATTGAATGCAGTGTATTAAAATTTGATAAAGGTGATCCTTACCCCACTTTGTAATAGTAATTGTTCAACCTATCTTTAGAAATTTCTTTACCTATAAGGCTCCCTATATAATAATATTTTGGAGGAAAATTCTATCCACATCAGATAGTTAATTAGAATAGAATTAAATATATTCCTTAATAATATATTTATCTACAATAAATCCTATTGGTCATATTTTATTTTTGACATACCATTTCACAATATTCATATACAATTTAATGGGGTTTATCCATCTTTATTATATAGGACCACATTGGAAGAAATATCTAACCAAGTGAACTATTATATTATATAATAATGGTGAGAAGAACATACATGATTCATATAATATGATAGAAATTTCCTTTTCCATAGTTGTAAACTTCATCAAGTCTATAATTTTACTATAGAAATATTTGAAAAAGAACCAAATTTTGGTTAATTTGTGTCAGTCATTTTTATGTAGAATGTAACATAAAGCCACAAGTATTATATATTATATCAATATATGATATTCATGCAATTTTGGGACCTTTAAATTCAAATAATTCGTCGATATGATATTAATTTTATTTGATGAATAATCTTATAGAACCTCTATATCATTCAGGATGTAACAAAACTGAAATCATTCTTACCTAGAAATAGTTTCAGTTATTGAAATAGGAAAAGTCCATCTTTAACCCATCATTCGTTCTATATTTATTTGTTATCCCAATAAAAACATGTCCAACTTATCCTTAATTCCACCCAAGTGGTACAAGCTCCTGCTTGGCATCCAAAATACCCAGGATCAAATCCAGGAAAGGACGAAATTCCAGGGAACTGTAGTAGGGGCACTGTAGCAGTAGCAGAATGTAGCAGCGGTGTCACTGTAGCAGCGGAGGCACTATAGTAGAACTATAGTGGTAGTGGTATTGTAGCAGGTATTGTAGCAGTGCGGGTACTATAGCAATACTATTCACCAAGGGGTCCTTTGGGCCAAAAAAAGGGCTTTCAAGCCTTGTATTCCGGCCATTTGGCCTTGGACCTTCAGGATTTGTAATGGGTCTCCCTCTACCTAATAATTAAAATAGGTCTTTACTTTAATAATAAATTGAGGCTTTTTCCCCAACCTTTAAAAAAAGTAATGTGATAATGAAATTATCACATTCATTTTTTTCTAAATGCATGGGATCAAGAAAATGTATGATGTAAAAATAATTCCATTATGGTAATTCAAGAAAAAATTTATAAGTTTCAGGGTGTTATAAAATTGTTTGTTTCAATGCCAAACAAACTTTTTCCATCATCTTCTTTATAGTTTCCTTAAAACTATATATAAATTTTTCTTAGAATCCATGAAGAAAGAATATTTTCTCCTAGAATTTATAATTAATTTATTTAATTAAGAAATTTCCTTTTTTTAATTCTTTCTTTATTGATGGATTGGTATATCACTCTTTTCATATTTCTATTTCATCATAGAAATCAACTGTATATTTCCTTTAGTGGTGATCTATATGTACTTCACAAACCTCTAATCATCAACATAGAATTTTCTAGTTCTAGCATGGATTAATATATCACTTTTTATGATAAATGTTGATCACAACCGAATCATTCAAGGGAGAATTAATTTTCTATGGTGGAGTAAGATAATTTCTCTATGTTCGTCATAGAATTCTAGGGAGTGATATATCTAGGTCTTGATATGGTTATCTCTAGAACTCATTGTGAAAAACTAAAGAATGTAGATCTAACCTTTCACAAAATTTCATAATAGGGTTTATATAGTGTAAGGTATAGAAAAAATAATAATTTCACAAGGGTGTATATTATTTACCTAATTCTCACCAAACCCCATTTCTAAATAATAATATTTTTATTATTATTTACTTGACATGTGTTAAACTCATTTATAAAATGTATATTATTTTTCTTGAATGAATAAATTAAAATTTATTCATATCATATATAATATTAAATTTCTCATGGTATCATTAAATTCAGTCTTCCAATCCTCCTCAATATTTATTGGTCAAATAAGAATGACTATTTATTTAATAAAAAATACCAATTCATTATTCTCTAATAATGATACAAAAATTATATTCACCTTAACTAGTGGATAAATATTAAATATTCATGTAACTAAATAAATAAAAAAATCATTATGAATAAACCATAATAAAAAAACATTTTTATATTCACATAATTTTTTAAATAATTAACTAGTGAATAAATATTTATTAAATATTAAAATCACATATATATTCTATCAAATAACTGGTGACTGAATATTTGTGATCAAACCAACATGAATAATTATTAAACTACATACAATAATAATATTTATCCATCAAGTAAAATTGATATAGAATTTAACTAAGGTATGAATACACATTGTGTGTGACCCTCTTGGACCCATTCTCAATATAATTATGCTACACTTTCTAAATTTCATATTTAAGGTCTAGTAATATGTGAAGGCTCTCTTATAGAAAGTATTTAATGTCATAGTGACATGTAACCTCCTATGAACATACATCGTGTGATGTAATCACTTTATCTTGATATCTATAATCAAGAAGGGTTTAATGTAGTGTACTTTTATTCTCAATGTCTCTTTCATTGAATTTTTGGAAATGAACTTTACAAAAAAAATAGACATGGATGTGAACTTAATATAATGGTTCAATTCCCATAAAAGGTCCCAATATATGTACTTACATTGAATAACAAAATGGATAAATCTTTTCTCACATTATTCATTAATACAACATCAATCATGATACACCCAACATATCCTACTTCATCGAGAGAATATATTATATTTTTTCGTCAATACATCAATTTATTATACTTATGACATGTATTAATGATAATATTAATGTTTTAGAATCATTACACACATCACCAAATAATAATATCTAATGAAAATGTACAAGTAGATTTTCCATTAGATGGTCATGTTCTCATAATATCATGTACTGAAGATTACCAAAGTCGAACACCAATAGAATGCATCTGAAAGTCCTATTAGTATCCACCCCTAATAGATTCTATAATTTATGTCCCTTAATGTGAGATCATATTCCTATATAATTTATATTTAAGAATATTGTTGTGCCATTTTTATGTTCTCGTTATAGTGGGAAACTGATATGAGCTTCCAGTGTGATAAGTACACTTAGGACATTATCACATATTATGTTATAAAAAACATTTATGATGTGATAATATATTTTATAAATATTAAAATATGTTAATACAAGTGACCATAAATTACTTTATTTTTTCAATGGCACAAACTCTAACAGACTTCCCCTTGCACTAGAGTCAATGGCTAACAACCTTTAGTCTACTAGCTCACACATGATGTTAATGATTTTGTTGAGATAAGGATTTATTAATGGGTTAGGCCATGTTTTATTTTGTGGAAAACTATTCTCACAAAGAGTTCACCCTTTTGAGAAAATTCCCTCAATGGGTGATATTTGAGGATTATGTTCTCCGTCTGTTGATGTGACCATAGATCCTTTAGGGGAGACATATCTATATTATTATCACAATACAATGTGATTGTATCTCTAATATTAGGCACCACATAATGATCTAGAACCAACTTTAAATCCAATTTGTTTATTTGGTTGTATCATAAACCACTATATACTCTGACATCACTCTAGAATCGGTAAAAATTAGCTTCTTTGAACTTTTCCAGCACACAATTCCTCTATTGAGATTAAATACATATCTTGAATATGACTTCAGAAATTTTTGATATGTTTGGAAGCTATAATTATTATATCCTATGATGACTAGTTTTTTTTCTCCCATATATACGAGGAACATATTCTTAATATGCTTCATATACTTAAGGATAACCTTAATAGTATTCAAATGTTGTTCTCCTGGATCATCTTGATATCTACCTACCATGATTAAATCATAATAATTGTAATTACTAGTACATAACTTGGAATACATGATAGATCCAATCATAGATGAATATGGGATCCTACTTATTCTCTCTCTCCTATTTTGTTTGAGGGAACATTTTCTTATAGAAATGTATACTATATGAAACTAAAACCAATCCCCTATTGTATTGTTCAATACTAAATCTATTTATTGTCTAGTCAATGAATATACTTTGACATAGTCCATGAATCCTTTTGGATCTATCATAGATGATCTTGATTCTAAATATATATACTGCTTCACCTAAGTCCTTCATAGAGAAGCACTTGTTTAAATAGTACATAACTGAATGTAAAACTAGTATGTCATTTCAAATAAGTAATACTTCTTCAACATATACTATTATTAATATGATTTCACTCGCACTAAACTACTTGTAAACACATGTTTTGCATTCATTATTTATGATACTAAATTATCTTATGTATTCTTAAAACCATGTGTTACATGACCTAGGTGACTTATTTAACCCATAAATGGATCAATATAACTTGCTTATCTTATTGGAGGTTTATAGAGTCGCAAACCCGTAAGGTTGTATCATATAGAAGTATTCTTGAAGTTTTTTTTAAATAAAGTTGTTTTAAAATCCATCATCCAAATCTCATAGTCAGGGAATGATGTCATGGAGAGTTGAATTAATTTGGATTTAACCATGAAAACTAGGGAATATGTTTCATCATAGTAAATTCCTTGTCATTTTTTAAAACTTCTATCTACTATACTTAATTTATAAGAACTTACTTTCCCCTTCATGTCTATTTTTCTCTTGAATGCCCATTTTCACCCAACGTGATTTGGAGCAACTGGAGGATCGATCAAAAAACCAAACTTAGTTCTAATACATGAAATCCATCACAAAATTCATGGCTTCTTATCATCAATCAACTTATGATCTCTATACTACATCCATATAGGAAATAGTATTTGTATTATTAACCAATAACAAGTCACCATATTCAATGCATAGAAATACAATTCTTTCTCATTCTATAACCTCTCTGGTGCTCCTATGTAATACTAGTGTTTCAAAAACAACATATTTTATAGGGGAAAATGGAAATTGTTCTTGCACTAACTCTTGTGTATCTTGAGCATCAACTTTATCAAAGTAAATATTACTCCCGCTATCCTTATTTATGATGTTCTCATTCTCAAGAAAAATGGAATTTATTGCGATATTCTCTATCTTTTCTAAGGGATTTTATAGATAATATACCCTTATTTCCATTAGAAACCCAATAAAGATACACTTTGTGTTTCAATGTGCTAGTTTGTTTCAATATTTTTCCTTAAAAAATGCCTCGCAACTCCATGCATGATTATGTGACATCACAAATTTTGATCTATTGATTTACTCAAATGGTATATCACTTTCCACCTTAAGTGGTACAAAATTTAGAATGTGTGCTACAGTGTGTAATACATATCCCCAAAAGGATAATGGAATAGTTTCATGGATATTTTTTTACCTTACCTATCAATAAAGGTATAGTTCCTCCTTTCACTAACACCATTACACTATGGTTTAAAATGATGAGTGATTCGGGATGAGATATCACACTCCCATAGAAATAAAATGAATTCTTGGTTAAGATATCCACTGCCTGGATTAGATTAAAGTTACATTATCATATTACCAAGATTATTCCCTCCATTATTGAATTCTTTTTATTTCTAAAAAGATTCTTACTTATACCTCATTAGGTATACATATCCATATATACTCAAGTCACTAGTAAAAGTAATGAAGTCGAAATAACCACCTATTGATTCTTCTAGAAATGGTCCACACATATCAATCTTTACAAATTATATAATCTCTTAATATCTTTTACCTTGTACCCCAAAAAGTGGCTTGTTTACTTTTCCTTATAAATAATGTGACATATATTAAGTGGTTTTATCTCAAAAGGGTCTATGTAACCATATTGATGGTGATTTGTCATATCTATCTCATTTACCAGACCAAGATTGTAATGACCCATCCTACCAAATCCCACCTAGCTGACAGAAGGTCAATATTCCACTACCCCGATCCAACCTCCAATAGGCTAGTGGTTTGTGAATGGTGTCGTGTAGGGATATAACACATATCGAAGGTATTATCCTAAAGTAAATGTATTCATGCACACAGCTCCAAGCCCAAACAATGTTGAAATATAAATAAAAATTGATACCATTAATACATGCATAACATCTATCCCACATAATAGTATTAAACAATCACTCGAAACCAATAAAATTGGCCCTAATAAATACCCACAAAAAAATTGGAAAATAAGGTCTAACATTCTTGGGAGGGGACAGCTGAAAAAAGAAACATCAATATACACCTCAGTCTCTCTAGTCCAAACTACAATCCACCTACTTTTAGTCCTCTAAGGACACTATAGAAAGGTTCATTATCTTAATAAGACATGACATGTGTGGGAAGATCCCTTGTATGGGTGAGTTTAAAAATACCCAGTATGACACCACAAAATCAAAAAAGATAAGACCTCAAGAGTAGTCAAATCATCAAACAAAAATATGTTTAACAAGACAAAAGGCATACCGATAAACAATGAAAACCCATATATACTCATAAAATTTTACAAGTCACAAGGATCTCAACCACTACCAGGCATAGTTCCACTTGATGTTTCATGTTTATAAGGTCTAACCAAGAATAAGCATAAACTAAACTAAGGGGTCATCTAATATAAACACTCCATTATACAAATACCTCATAAAAAAGATCACTTCTCAATACACAGGTTGGTTTCCAATGCCTAGGGCTCACTAGGGGACACAACACCCTTTTATATTAATCCTTATAGATAGGGGATTGATTCTCAGGTAAGTGTTATTCATGCCATTTCCACCAACCCTACCTAGGGAATAAGAAGGAAACTAAGGATTGGTTTAGTCATCTCAGAGATATACATGCTTCAATCCTCTAAGGGGTATGAAGTACGATGCTCAAGACCATATTCCATACTAAACCATTGTGTGAGTGGACTGATATAACTCACTCAAGAATAAAGGGACTCACCCACACTTCACTGGTCGATAGAAAGTTGTAGAGGGGTCATAATCCTATGGTGGGGATGTGATATTTCACCAAACCCTCATAGTAATGGAACAAGGGACCACAATCAACCAATACTGGACCCAGAAATCTCATAGAATCTCATAATGAAGCTGAACTAAGGAGAAATAGTACTTTAACTTGTCTTAAAATGAGTACATGGCATGTCCCTAGGGGTACACAACATGTCTCACTTATCCCAACACTTCTCGTGTCTCGTGATCACACGAAATATACTTTTCCAAAATACATAGCTTGTCCCTAAGGGTACACTGCATGTAGATAATGAAAAGGCACTTGAAATGCTTCCTACATGTGCTCGTGTATTCTCATCCATGTATGTGTACATATCATCACACATCATATAGAGGTATGGCTTGGCACTCATCATGACATTTTCTAATGTCGGTGTATGTCACGACCCGTCCCCAAGGGCTCGTGTCGTGACTACCCCAAACTCTCCTTCCATAGGCCAGGAGCTGGCGACTAACACCAGAAAGGCTTATCCCTTAACGGGAAGGCATTACCTTTAAACCTGTACAAACACACAAATCCAAGAGCACAAAAAGAGGCAACCATGAAGTAAACTATTGTAATAAAAAAGTGTGCTGAAAGTAAAGGGGGCTGGAATACAAGCCCAACTGGAAAGTACAAGTACAACTGAAATGAGAAAACCAGCTCCTAGATCGTCCACTAAGGATCCTACCTGAAGGGTAGGTATAACTCATGATCAGTAGTCCTGCGTCACACAATGTCAAATGGTCCACCTCTGAGCACCGTCTAGTCTTGGCTTCCTCAGCCTCAATCAACGGTGTCTGCCATCTACACAAGAAATAACAAGGTGCGGGCGAAGCCCTTGTAGGGGTGAGTATAACAATACTCAGTAGGTAACTCGAGACTGCCGAAGGTCTCCCAGAGTTCCAGAAAGGAAAAACCACAAATAAATAACTCAATCACAAATCAAGTCGAAATCATTAACTCTACTTAGGTGTATTCCCAAACATATACCTAAGTTATCAAGAAACACTCATCTCAAACATGAGGGATGAATATCAAAAATGTAATACCACGAAGGAAAAACCAAGAAGGTAAAAGTACCATATAGTTAACACCATGAAGATAACACCACGAAGGTAAAAGTACCACCCAGGTAACACCACGAAGATATCACCACGAAGGTAAAAGTACCACACAGGTATTACTAAGAAGATATCACCACGAAGGTAAAAGTACCACATAGGTATCACCAAGATGATATCACCACAAAGTTAAAAGACTCATCTCACACGGGTATTAGTGAAGTATGGAAGTACAGATGATCAGTCGCGAAACTATATCATCTTATTCTGTCAAGAGGCACTGCTACTGACCATACCGAGTCTGACCCACATAGGATCGATAGGTACTATCCCCCGCAATGATCCACATAGGATATGACCCGCCCAGAGTCGATAGGTACTAACCCCCACAATAACCCACACAGGATCTGACCCACATAGAATTGGTATGCACAGACCCACACAGGATCGCTGAGCACTGACCCACACAGGATCAGACCCACACAGGATTTGACCCACCCAGGATCGGTATGCGCTGACTCACACAGGATCATTGTGCACTAACCCACATAGGATGTAACCCACACAGGATTAGTGCTAACCCACACAGGATCACCTGGTACTAACCTTCGTATGATCTGTCTCGAACCTCCACCTCACTACTAGCCACTGTATTCCCGCTCATAGTATGCTTGATTATGGGAGAAATTCTCCTCAAGACATAAGTCATACCTTAATCTCCATAAATCTCAACTAATAAGTATCAAAAAGGACCGACATGTCGTAAGGTTTCCAACGTGACACACGGTGCGTCAATCGGACGTCCGATCCATGAGTTATAAGCATTTTAGTTTCAAGGGCCCAGTTGGATTCGGGTTCGATCCAAATAATCATACTCCAAATATTTCTAAAACACAATTGGAGTATACCAAAAGGACCATCTCGCTCCAAGGGTCTCAATGCCGTAGACGGTTAGTCAAACGGACGTGAGGTTCTCAAGTTATAGCCCTTTAAGTGAAACTGGGCCTAGTTGGGTTCGGGTCCGGTCTGACCCGGTCGGTCCGACCTGACCCGGTCCAGGTCTGACCTAGCTGGGCTAGGCCACAGTGGGCCCGGCCATCTATTTTATAGTCTGTCCCATCCCGCAAAGGGGCACGGCCCGCTTGGCTCGCACGGCCCATTGGGCGAGTGCGGCCCGGCTCACATTGGGGTGCGGCCCGCAGGGTGCATGCGGCTCGGCCTGCTGTGGGGTGCGATGGCCAGCCCGGCCCACAATGGGTCCCGCCCAGGTTGGCACAGGGGGGTGAGACCCCTGATCTTCCCAAACAGTCGAGAGGCCATTCGGTTCTTGAAGCAGCGGCGCCACGGGGGCGTCGTCCGGTCATCGCGGAACCCACAGCAGGCACGAGATCCTCCACTGTCGTGGCCTCCTCCGGCAGCGTGCGATGGTGCGTCGGTCCACCTCTGCCCTTGTTCTGCCAGTGCCGGTAACTTTTTTCCGTTGTGGAGATATTCCACGACCCACTTCTCTGGTGGTGTGTGAAGGTGTGCCTCCACTTCCTTCGCGGCTGGCAGTTTTCGGCCGTCGTCTTCACTCACTGTGGTTACGGTCGCGGCCTTCTCTGCTAGAGGCACACGATGGCATGCCACTATCTCCTCTGCGGCCAGCCATTTCCGGTCGTCGCTGTCACCCACCATTCTGGGTCTCGTTCAAACTGAAGGTAAATCTTGCGAAGAACACACCAAAATTTTAACAAAAGGCGGAGGGTTCGGGCCTTGTTCATTTGGCCCACGCCCTCCGGGTTAGCTTGATAACAAGAGGGTGGATTAAGATTCAACAACTCTTGAAACTATAACCAAAAGTAAACCCTACCTCAAGAATGATGGATAAGGCCCGCGATTGAGGAAGTGTCGGTATTCGTCACCCCCACAACAAGTCGCCAACGATGCCGCTCAAACGTCGTTCTTTGGTTTGGGGTTCGGTGTCGCTTGTCACTGCTCGTCGGAACTGATCCCATCCTCAAAGTGTTGGGCATTGCGGAAATTTACCAAAGCTTCATCACTTGGTGAATATGTGCCAATACATCCCCTCAAACTCCATCTAAATAGGAGAGGGGAGGGTAAGTAATGATTGTGGAATTTATGGGGGTTCATTTAATAAGAACCTTCTTAAATTCCAACAACGGTATTTGTTAGGATTTGAAGGGTCGAGATATTTAATGGCTTGACACATCGCTGGTCCCACACTACCACTTGTCCATTGGAGTAAAAAAAGAAATAAATAAAATAACAATTTTATTTTATTATTCTTTTAAAAAGTCCCAAAATATAACTTTTTCTCCAGACTTACTGCAATAGAAGTGAATCCTCCCTTCAGTGAATCCTGGTGCTGTGGATTCAATGGTGCCCTCAGATTTTTAATCCGAGCATCGGTTCAAAAGATAGAAAATGTCACCCCCATGTTTACTGAACATACCTAAAAAAAAGTTTAGAAATTTATTCCAGGCACACTGGGTCTCGAAATCATGCGCTGTCAATTTTCACATACTCGTAATAATCCCATATATTTAAAAAAAATTACATGGAAAATCCATGTCTTTACATTCTCCCCACCTTAGGAATTTTAGTCCCTAAAACTGCAACACATAATAAGGAAACAAATGGGGGTAATCAGCACGAATCTAAGCCTCCCACTCCCATGTGCTCTCATGGAGGTTCTCGTGCTTCCAGCGAATGTGCACCAGAGATATCGATCATCCATGAAGGACCTGCTCCTGTTGATCTTGAATCTCCACTGGAACGTCCGTAAAGTTCACCCCATCGTCAATATCCAACTCACCCCAGTCGATGACATGCGATGGATCATGCACGTACCTCCTCACCTACGACACGTGGAAAACGTCATGCACCTTGTGCATCTATGGGGGAAGAGCTAGGCGATATACCACCTCTCCAAATCTACTGAGAACCTAAAAAGGTGTGATGAACCTCAGAGATAGCTTTCCACCCTAGTTAAATCTCCACAAACCTCATCAAGGTGAGACCCGTAGGAAGACAAGGTCACCCTCCTCAAACTCCAAAGGTCTCCATCTCCTATCAGTATAAGACTTCTTCCTACTCTATGTAGTCTTCATATGCTCCTAGATGATTCGCACCTTCTAAATGGTAGCTCATACCAACTCTGGACCCATAAGTGCTAACTCCCCTAGGTCTGTCCAGTATAGAGGTGATCTGTATGGTCGACTGTATAAGTCCACGAATGGTGTCATACCGATGGTGGAGTGATAGCTGTTGTTGTATGCAAAATCCAACAAGGAAAAATGACCCTCCCAACTACATCCAAAATCTAGGATGCAAGCACAAAGCATGTACTCCGGTGTTTTTATGGTCCACTCTGGATGATCATCCATATAAGGATGAAAGGCAGTGCTCAAACATAGCTAAGTCCCAAACACCTCCTGTAATCCCTTCCACAACTGGGATGTAAAACATGTGTCATGGTCAGAGATGATGGTCGATGGCACCCCATGAAGTCTTACAATCTCTTGTATGTAGAGTCATCCCAAGCGCTCTACTTATCCCTGCTCTTGGATGGGTAGGAATTGTGTCAAATTGGTGAGTCGTTCAATGATCACCAAGATGGAATCATGTCCCCGGGACCTACATGAAATCCCTGTCACAAAGTCCATGGAGATACCATCCCACTTCCACTCTGACACCTCTAGTGGTTGCGCTAAGCCTACTGGAACCTGATGCTCGGCATTCACTTGCTGACAAGTGAGGCATAGTGAAACAAACTCTTCCACTGCCTTATTCATCCCTGGCCAAATCTCTAGTAGTATCCAGCCAACCCCAGGAAACTCCACACCTCATTCACACTCCTGGGTGGCTCCCAAGCTAGCATAGCCTCTATCTTTGTTGGATCTATTACAACTCCAGCATCTGAGATAACGTTTCCCAGAAAGTGAACCTCTCGTATCCAAAACTAGTAATTTGAGAGCTTACCATAAATATAGTGCTCTCTGAGTGTATCGATAACTATCTGCAGATGATAGGAATGTTGCTCCTCCGTCGTTGAGTACACCAAGATGTCGTCGATGAAGACCACAACAAATCGATCGAGTTATGGCTGGAAGATCCTGTTCATGAGTCCCATGAACACTGCAGGGGCGTTGGTTACGCCAAAAGGCCTAACCAAGAACTCATAGTGTCCATACCAACATCTGAAGGTCATCTTCTTCACATCCTCATCTCATACCTTGAGCTGATTATAGCCTGATCTGAGGTCTATCTTTGAAAACCATCGAGCTCCTTTCAGATGATAGAAAAGATCATCAATCCTCGAAATTGGATACTTGTTCTTCACGGTCACCTAGTTCGGGCATCGATAGTCCACACAGAGTCTCAAACTTCCATCTGCCTTCTTGGATAACAAAATCGGGGCTACCCATGGAGAAACCTGGGCCTTATGAACCCCTTTCTCTGAAAGTCCTCCAACTGTACCTGTAACTCACGAAGCTCTACGGGAGCCATCTGATATACTGATGTAGATATTGGTGTTGTCCCGGGGTACAGGTCTATGTAAAAGTCTACCTCTCTGTGTGGAGGTAGTCCCGTAACATCATCAGGAAATACATTGGAATACTGGTCCACCACTACAGGATAGATCAGACTCTCAACATCAACTACTCTGAGGGTAAGGCTAGCCAACTGATGTGTCATCGGCTGCACCCTCCTTCGGGAAAGTCCATCCTATGATGCAAAGGTTCCCTTCTCACCGGTGAAGGAAAACCTGGTCCCATCCATGCGGACACACCGCACTCTATGACTAATATAATCAATCTGAGCATTGAATGTGGATAACCAATCCATACCCAAGATGACGTCGTAAGGCCTCGATGCCACTACTAGAAGATCTCAACTGAAGCTCTTTCCTCCTAGAGTAATCTCAAACTATCTTCACTAGTGTTTAATCATCGAGTCTTCTACCATAAGAGTCTTTAGCCGTAAGGATCGAGCCAACGGCTCTGTCGGAATCTCCGAGCTCTGAACGAGGATCATGGAAGTAAAAGAGTTACGGGTACCTATGTCTATAAGTACTACAGATAGGGTGGAATAGACACAGATCATACCTTTAATAATCTCTGAAGAACCGTGGTCATAGGCCTTAGCTGCCTGGAGCTGAGCTCGTCCCTATCCTCCTGCTCCATGTGGTCGTGGTGGACCACCTAGAGGTGGTGGCGGTAGAACCTCAAATCGCCACCCACCACCTACTGCACAGCCAGATCCTCTGCCACATCCACTACCCTCCAGACCTCCACACTCAAATATATGCCTCTGCCTCGGTGGTCCCTTGACCATCTGTTGGTCATCCGTACGGTCGGTCAGGTAGTTGCGAGCCATGTGACCCTACCCACCGCACGAGTAGCACTTCCTGATCCTCAATTGTCCTCCTCTATCATGTGAGCCCCTCGCCACCGACCTTGTATCCTAAGGTAACCCACCAGAAGGTCTGGCCCGCTTGGGCCCCTACGTCATCCGTATAATGTCTAATATGGATGACTCTGATACCTGACATCCGGTGGTGGATCTCATTGTCGGTGCCTCCTCAGCTAGAAAGATCTCTACCAAAATCACTCACGCTAGCACCCCAGCCTGCATCGGAATGCTGAGCGATATCATCAATGCTCTTATCTCTCATTGAATACCCTTATCAAAGGTCCAAAACCTGAAGAAAGGGTCTCATACCATGTCGGTGGAGTAGCAGGAGAGATTAGTGAACCTTGCCAAGTACTGGTCCATGGTCATGCTACCCTGCTGTAAGTGCAGAAGCTCCTGTATATACACTGAGCGTAGATTCACTAGGACGAACTCTTCCCTAAAAAGTCCCACGAAGTCTGCCCAGGTGAGGGTCACCTCATCATGTAACTCGAGTGTCAGACTCCACCATCTCCCAACTGCTCCCTGGAAGAGACTGGTAGCTAGGATCACCATCAGATCATCTGGTGTCCCAACTAAGAAAAAAACTCTAGCCACAGCCTCCAGCCATTCCTCAGCCACCTACGTATCCATCTCTCCTCGAAACCCCAGAGCCCTATACAACTGAAACTAGTGCAATGCGCTCAGTTGGAGTGCACCCTCTGCTGGTGGGCTGGTGGAAACCACTACCCAATGGGTAATGGTGGTGCTGATACACCACCCAAAAGTGCTAACACCGTACGAGGACCCTACACCAAGGCCGCATCACTCGGTGGGCCATCCTCGTGTACTCTCTCGGGAATCTTAGATGGATGTCTACGTGGCGGAAACCTGAAATAAAACATCTGCGACACGTTCCATAATTTATACATGGTTGGCTGAATCAAAGAAATCAAAAGAAAAACTTTTCAAAAACACACGTAATCAATGTTTTCGTTCATTGAGTCGAAAATCAAAATCCGGGGTCCTGGTGTATGGATACGTTGGCCACCACACCAACACTGGATTCCCAAAACTGAAAACCACACTCATAACACTTAACATTATTACCACATAGAAAATATCAGAGTCCTAGTTCTTTGGTAGAACCTCCCATTGATACTAATTTTTTAGGACCCGTCCCCTGGGGCCCGTGTTGTGACTACCTCATGCTCTCCTTCCATAGGCCTGGGGATGGAGACTAGCACACAAAAGGTGTATCCCTTAAAGGTAAGGCATTGACTTTAAACCTGTACAAATACAAAAATCCAAGAGCACAACAAGAGGAAACCACTAAGTAAATTGTTTTAGTAAAAAAGTGGGTTGAAAGTAAAGGGGCCGGAATACAAGACCAACTGGAATGTACAAGTATAACTGAAAAGAGAAAAACAGCTCCTGGATCGTCCACCGAGGATCCTATCTGAAGGGTAGGTAGAGCTCATGATCATTAGTCCTGTGTCATGCCACATCAAATAGTTCACCTCTTAGCACCATTCAGTCCTGGCTCCCTCAACCTCGATCAATGTTGTTTGTCATTTGCACAAGACACAACAAGCTACGGGAGAATCCCATGTAGGGGTGAGTATAACAATACTCAGTAGGGACCCCGAGACCCCTGAAGATCTCCCAGAGTTCCACAAAGTAAAAACCACAAAGCAAGACCTCAATCACAAAGCACAAAGCAGTCATCAACTCTACTTAGGTATATACCCATATATATACCTAAGTTATCAATATATACTCATCTCATACATGAGAGAAGAATATCACAAAGGTAACACCATGAAGGAAACACCATGAAGGTAAAATTACCACACAGGTAACACCACGAAGATAACACCACGAAGGTAAAAGTACCACACAAGTAACACCACGAAGGTAGCACCAAGAAGATAAAAGTACCACACAGGTATTACCACAAAGGTAAAGTACCACACATGTATCACCACGAAGATATCACCAAAAAGGTAAAAGACTCAACTCACACAGGTATTAATGAAGTATGGAAGTACAGATGATCAGTCACGAAGCTAGATCATCTTATTCTGTCAAGAGGCACTACTTATGACCATACGGAGTCTGACTAACACATGATTGATAGGTACTAACCCCTGCAATGATCCACATGGGATCTGACCTGCCTGGAGTCGATAGGTACTAACCCCCACAATTACCCACAAAGTATTTGAACCGCATAGGATCAGTATGCACTGGCCCACAGAGGATCGCACTCACACAGGATCGGTGCTGACCCACATAGGATCGCTCGGTACTAACCTCTATGTGATATGTCTCCAACCTCCGCCTCACTACGAGCTACTGGATTCCCGCTCATAGTATGCTTAATTCTGGGAGAACCGCTCCTCAAGCCATAGGTAATACCGCAACCGCAATGAAGCTCCACAAAGAAATATCTCAAAGGACTTCCATGTCGTAAGGGTTCCAACGTGACAGACAGTGCGTTAATTGGATGCCCGGTTCGTGATTTCTAAGCATTTTAGTTCCGAGGTCCCGGTTGGATTCGGGTTCGATCCAACCCAGTTATACTAAAACTATTTCCAAAACTCAAGTGCAGTTTACCAAAAATACTATCTCACTCCAAGGGTCACAGCATCGTAGATGGTTTGTCAAACAGATGCCATGTTCTCATGTTATAGCCCTTTAAGCGAAACTGGGCCTAGTTGAGTTTAGGTTACGTCCGACCTGGTCGAACCAACTTGGTCCGAGTCTGACTCGGCTGGGCTGGGCCGCGGTGGGAAAGGCCTGCTGGGCCGTGGTCCGGCCTGGCTTGGAAAGGGGCATGGACCGACCCACAAGGGCATGGCCCGCTGGGCTCACGCGGCCCGGACCGCGAAGGTGCGGCCCACTGTGCGCATGTGGCCCTACCCACAGTGGGGGGTGATCCACTGGGCGTGTGCGGCCCAGCCCACTGTGGGGCATGGCCCACCGGTCCGGCATGTGGTAGGGTCTACCTTGGCTGGCATGGGGGTGAGACCCCCGATCTTCCAAAACGGTCGAGCAGTCGTTCGGTTCGTGAAGCGGCGGCGCCACGTGGGCACCGCCCGGTCACCACAGAACCCGAAGGAGGCACAAGTTCATCCACCGCTGCAGCTTCCTCCGGCAGTGCACGACGGCGCGATGCTCCACCTCTGCTCGCATCCAACCGGTGTCGGCCACCGTTGTCTGCCGCAGCGATATATCGCTGCCCCTTCTCCATCGGCGTGCAATGGCGCACTGCCACTTCCTTCGCAGTCAGTTTTTGTCGGCTGCCATCTTCACTCACCGCGGCTATAGCCCCGGCCTTATCTACTGGTGGCACGTGATGGTGTGCTACATTCTCCTCTACAGCTGTATGTTTCCTTCCTCCTCTGTCACCCGCCATCCCATTGCTCGTTCAACTCGAAAGTAAATCTCATGAATAATGCACCAAAATTCTAACAAAAGGTGGTGGTTCCGGGCCTTGTTCGTTTGGCCTGTGGCCTTTTCGTTAGATTGAGAGCAATAGGGTCGATTAAGATTCAACAACTCTTCAAACTATAACCAAAAGTAAACCCTACCTCAAGAACAATGGAGAATGCTCGTGATTGAGGAATTGTACGTATTTTTCACCCCTGCAACAAGCTTCCAACGATGTCGCTCAATCATCGTTCTTTGGTTTGGGGTTCGGTGTCACTCGTCACCGCTCGCCGGAACCGATCTCTTCCTCAAAGGGTTGGGCGTCGTGGCACATTACCAGAGCTTCGTCGCTTGGTGAAGTCATTCCAATACCTCTTCTCAAGCTCTATATAAATTGGATAGGGGGAGTGTAAGTAACGATCGTGGAATTTATGGGGGTTCATTTAATAGGAACCTTCCTAAATTCCAACGATGTTGTTACTTAGGATTTGAAAGGTCAATCCATTTAATGTCTTGATACGTAGTTGGTCCCACACTAATTCTTGTTCGTTGGAGGAAAATAAATAAATAAATAAAATAAAAAAGTTATTTTATTATTCTTTTAAAAAGTCCTAAAATCTGACTTTTTCTCTAGACTTACTGCAGTCGAAGTGAATCCTCCCTTAAGCAAATCTTAACATTGTGGATTCAACGGTTCCCTTGGATTTTTAATACGATCATCGGTTCAAAAGATGGAAAATTCCACCCACGTGTTTACAGAACATACCTTAAAAGAAGTTCAGAAATTTATTCTGGGCCTTGGAATCACATGCCGTCAATTTTCAAAAACTCGTAATAATTCCAAATATTTAAAAAAAATACATGGAAAAATATGGTTCTTTATAGTGTACTTCATAATTATATTATGTTTGGGTCCACATTGCCACCTAAACATGTACTCCCTTTACACACTAAGAAGGTTGGAAAAGGGTCACATGATGTCAGACACGCATCGCAGGACATGTGATACTTATCTCTATGAGGAAACCCTAGCGCCTCACAAAGCGGACTATACAGTATCTTTTCATTAGACTTCATGACATGTATTTAGAAATTTCATATAAATTCTTGACCCTTAACGTGTATTTTCCCAAGCCTTCACAGCAACCAAATCCACAAAAAATATATGTTAGGATTCTCATCGAAGATCAAGGATATTAATCTCTTTGAGCCCGTCCATTGTTGTTGGCTAGATTTCACCCATCAAAATATTGAATTCATTCCTCTCATCCCCTATCCTCCTCAGGGCATGAAAACCCATGCATGAGGAACTCCAATCCACACCATATCCATTTTTTTCTCCATACATTATCATTTTATCACCAGATATCGAATTTGGACCTAAGAAAAATATTCATTGCACCAATGATATAATGTGAAACGATTAGTTTCTGGGTATTCCTCAAATCTCCGTCCAAAATAAACGACGATGAGGAACATGCATAGAATAGGGGAGAAAACCATAAAACAAAAAATGAGTAACAAACCTCATCTATTATTTACATTTTCCTAGATCTGTTTCCATTATAACGAAGAATTAATATCTAATAATAAACAACAATAAAAATAATTCTCCCTAAAATTCTAGATAAAAAAACCAGACCCACAAAACAATTGATCTATGAATCAATCTATTAGTTGATTGATTCACTTTCATCCTGCGATAAGAAAACTGGGATAAATCGACATAACAAATTTCATGCTTGGAGTTTAGATCGATCACTAATGAGGAACGGTTCTATGTTTCCATCATTAGTGAGATCCTAGAGCTCTAATGGAACAATGATTCTCGACCCGTTCTTATCCTCCAAGAATGATCTCCTCCAACAATCCTATAGATCTCTAGGATTACGTAGCTAACCTTGGGATATCATCATAATTGTATATTTATTGAGGAAAATGGGTCACTACATAAACATAATAAATTAATTAATTTAATGTATTAATTTTATTATTTTCACTCTTCAAAATCTTTTAACCAAACATCCAGTACCGATAAAGATTATGCCATACCTAAGGTAAACCCTAAATTCTGAACTTAATGGTGGTCTCAGATTTTTGATCTAAGACTATATTTTTGTGTTGTTCTAATTTTTAGGGAAACTACATGTGTGTGATATTAATATAATTAATATCATTAAAATAAAAATTTTAGTCTCACCGAGCTTCAAAATCACATGTTATTTTAGTTCCTGGCTCTGGAAATATTACTATAAATATTATAAATACTAACACTAAAAAAATAGATTCATTACAAAGATGATGAATCCATGGTTGGTTATGGAATGATTCATGAATCCTGATTCATTATCAATTCCCAAAACATTGTTTTTAAAAATTAATAAATAAATACCATTATTTAAATACACCATACCATAAAATATGTTATATTTATAATAGAAACGTATTTTATTTCTAAACAATAAAATAAAACTATATATATCTACAAAAGATCTAGAAATTATGTTTTTGGTAAGAATTAGTACATAATAAAAACATTTTAAAAACAAGACCATCCCTATTTGAAATGAAATGTGGTAGTCTCTATAGATAGAGAAGCAATCCCTCACCATTAGGAACCCTCAAATCCACCTCTCCTCCAGAAATATTTTAAAATCTACTTGGATCTTGATTTTTAATACATATTTGAGTACCAAAAGCTGTATCTAATACCTAATGTGTAGATATATAATGATTTCACTCAATAGTGAACATAGCTAATGCTTCCCATTTCGTCTTTAATTGGGTGTATTCATTCTTCCAGTGTCCCATCATACTATAGGTAAAACATACTACATAATTTTCATTTTCCTATATTTGGATCTTTTTTTCTTTGATGTATGGTACTCTGGATCCAAATAATTTGTTTTATTATTGATTCATTTTTCTCTATAATTTCTTTTCTTTTTTACCACAAAGACCATAGGATTTTTTCTCCCCATTTATTTATCAACATGGATAATAAGATTAAGGATTTCTGAAATATTTTTATTACTATTTATCAAATTATAATTAATAATAAAAGTGGAGAAGCTCTTAGGTAGTAAGGGTAAAATGAGATCTTTTTCAAATCATCAGGGATCATATATCTCAAGATGTCTAACCACTCATTGTATCCAATTATCTTGACTACTTGAGGTATAACTAGCATCAACACTCCAAGCTTGCATGTGAAAAACTCATTGAACATCTCATATATCTCTTATCTTTCCTTCTCTTGATAGAGATCTTAAATTTGACACATGATGTTATATGCATCCATATTCTCATGTTATATAAAATCTCACTAGACATGGAAGATAACAAGAAACATTGGACATATGTGGAATCATCCAAATGTTTCATATATATAGACATTTCTTCCTCACAAGCCTATTTTCCAAGTACCTTGGGAATATGTTTTTCTAACATATATAATTTTTGATCATAGAATTGTATAATACATAAAAGACTATAACATTCCTAGAAATTCTATGTGGTGATATGGTTATCCTTCACTAGAATGGATCATAGTGATATTGTTAAAGTTGTGTGTGATTTCATTCCTATAATAATTAAGAACATACTTTTTTGTTTTATCTTGATTATAATTTAGATAATAAATTTAATTTAATTCATTAATCTCCCACTATTTTATCAAAAATAATATCCCTCTCCATTAGTTTTGGAATATCCCATCGCACAAATATCCTAATTTAAAGTATCTATATAGCCCATATCATAACCTATATGGATGTCTCATAAGATAATCGAAGTTATTTAGGTATGTATAGCTCACAAATTGCATTAACTCATAGCTTCATTGATCTGTTGAGTGACTCCCCAATCTTTAAATCCAAGATTAGGATTTTCTCAACACTTTTCTTAATAGTTTCACTAAGCCTCATGGAGGCAATCAATCCATAATGCGAGCTAGGTTAAGACAAACCAAAAATCAGGATAAAGATTCACTAATAATTGAAATAAACCCATTGGAGGTTGGTCAAGTACTTCTAAATAGGGTTTTATTTTTACCCATGTAATGGAAGACTATAAGAAATTAATATTTTATTTTAGGGGTTTTATATTTATGTGTAAACTGTACATTTTATCTTATCAAATTCTTATTAATTTTAAGTGTATTTTACTTAAGTGATTAACTATTTATAGATAAATTTTATAGATTTTATGATATTAATTTTCCTTCCATATTACATTCTTGTTAATTAGTTTATTTAACGATTTCCAAAACCGCGAATAATTAACCATGAAAATGATAGAAAAAAAATAAGAAAATTTAAATGACCATGAGCTTATATAATGGTTGATTTATATAATAGATAATAAATCATCTATTGACCCTAGGGAATTAACTCCTAGAACAAAGCATGGTTTGAGTGGTAACATTCCACCCAAGCTACTATTTACCTCCTAGATTGGTTTTGCATTGGCTCCAAACATGAACCACCTCCAATATCTTGGGTGCTCTATACATTACATTATCTTACTCACATCTAGGTGAGGGGAACCAAAGTATTGGTTAATGGAGTCTTTACATAAAAGAATCTATCAGCACACAGGACCTTACATAATGAGAGGAGAGGAATTAATCACAAACTATTATTTAATTTAATAAATTTTTATAAAAAAACATGTAATAATAAATTAAATAAACCAATCACATTCAAGGGTTGTTCTAAACTCATGGTCATACAAAAATATTTAATGAATACACAAAAGTACATTGGTTATCATTTACTTCAATTCATTCTTTATTATTAAAATAAACATACTTGAATTAATTCAATTAATTAATTAATCAATTCCCTTTATCTTGATTATCATCTGAAATCTCTTAGGGATAACTATTATAAATTCAATATGGAAAATAAACAAATTAGACAGTAATTATAGATAATTATATGGAAATAATTGATCATTTATTAATTCTAAAAACTTTATTACATAGTCAATTCATCTAATCTAAATAGTATATTTATGTTTTTAATGATATAATTAATTATTAATTATTTAATTTAATTATGTTTTTTACTAGGATATTACATGGTTCTTACTAACATTATACACATTGTGTTTCTCACTTTTCATGTATTTAGGATAAAATAATGGGGGATTAGCCTATATCTCGGATGGATTATATGGTGTGCACTAACGAGCTACATGTCATGTTTTCTACTTTTCATGTGTCTGCGTAAACCGCTGGTTGACTCAACATGTTAATTACAAATAGTGATTAATGAGTCACATGATTTGTATGCCAGCTAAACATCATGTATCTTATTAATGATATGGGATATCATTCTTATGCAGCATTGTATTGTATATTTGATCACATGGTTTGTGTTAATTTTTTTGCTAAATCATATAGACGACACAGCGTGTATGCCCACTATACACCATGTGGTCTGAATAACTATCTATCAGGTTGGCCTATTCAACACATAGTGTGTATGAAATGTACCATGTGTCATTACTTCTTAGTGCTTCATGTATCATGTGACATGTCCAAGTTAGTGAACTTGGGTACATGGTGTGTACTTTTGGTCACACACCATGTAAATGTATCTAACGAGAAAAATTCCCAGAAACTACTGATGGAATCTCTAATAATTATTCATCTCTTATAAATCTATTTAAGATGATATGAAACTTTTAGTTAGGGTTTTGCTTAGTGGTAAGCACCCCGTAATCCTACATGAAAAATGGGGGTTCAAATCACATTGGGTGCAGGGTACTGTAGCAGTAATGTAGCAATGTAGCAGTAGTGGCACTGTAGCAACGTAGCACACTATAGCTAAGGCAGGTCATTGTAGTGGTGGCAGGGCACTATAGCGGTGATGAATACCGTGCGGTATTGTAGTAGTACTATTCACAGAATGGGCCTTGGGCCAAAAAATTGGGCCTACGGACCATGTAATAGGCTAAATGCCCAGTGGGCCTTTAGGCAATGTAATGGGTCTCCCTCTACCCAGTTAAAAGAGGTCTTTGCTTTGCTTTAATAATAAATGAGGCTTCGGCCCCAACATTTTAAAAAAAAGATGATATGAAACTTGAATAGAGAGAATCAATATATCAAAACTAACTTAATTAACCACTATATTAAAGAAAAGATAAACTAGATGTGAAGTAATAAAAAAAATGGGTATAATTGATCATTGAATAATAAATAATTATAAATTATTTTGTGACTACTCATATATCACTTGTTGGTTCTGGGGTGAAACAAAAGTGTTTGGGCCCATTCCCAACCAAATTTCTCCATCAACATCTTCAAATTTCTCATTAGAGATAGATATAAATGTGTTCATAGAATTCATAAAGAGATAATATTTTAATATATAATTTATAATCTGTTTAATTAATTAAATATTTACTTTTCCTTAAATTATTTCTTTATTGATGAATTAATAGATCACTCTTCTCATAAAATCATTTCTTCATAGGAATCAATTTTAGATTCCCTCTAGTGATGATCCATAAGTGCTCCACGAACCTCTAATCTTCACCATAGGATTTGTTGGGTTCTGGCATGGATGAAACTATATCTTGTGATGGTCAATGTTGATCACAACAAAATTATTCAAGGGATAAGGATTATCTTTGGTGGAGGAGGATAATTACATTTCATTATTTATATCATTCTAAGGAGGGATCTCTCTATATATTAAGAGAGTTATCCCTAGAACACATTGTACATAACAAAACAATATGGCTCTACCCTTTCAAAAAAATTCATAATAGGATTTATATAGTACTAGGTTTAAAAAATAAATTATTACATAAGGGATCTTATTATTTTCTAACTCCAAGAAAACGCAATGCTTAAATAATAATATTATTATTATTATTTACTAAGCATATTCTAAATTCGAGAATAAAATGAATATTATTTTTCTTGAATAAATAAATTAAAATTTATTCAAATAATATTTGATATGACATTCTCCACCAGAACATTAAACTTAGTTTTTCAATCCTCCTCAATATATATTGGTCTTTGAATAATGGATATTTATTTAATTAATTAAATAACACTATATTAGTTGATAATAATTATAAAAATATTTCATTCACTTAAACTAGTGAATAAACATTAAATATTCATGTAACAAAATAAGTAAATATCTTATAACATTGTGAATAAACCAGAATAATTAAATATTTTTATAATCGTGTCTTTAAATAAATAATTACCTGGTGAATAAATATTATTTAAATATTCAACTCACATATATATTCTCTCAAATAACTAGTGATTGAATATTTTTTATCGAACTAATATGAATAATTATTAAACCATGTACAAGAATAATATTTATCCAACAAGTTAAATTCATAAATAATTTAACTGAGGTTCTAAATATAATTTGTTTGTTACCCTATAGGACCCTTAGTTGTATTATACTACATTACCTAAAGTTAAATTTTGGAATCTAGCAACACAGAAAGGATCCCATAGAGAAAAAAATAATGTTGAATGACATGTAGCCTCGTAAAAATATACACTATTTGATATGATCTATTTATCTTGATATCTCTAATAAGTAGGTTTCATGATGGTGTCATCAACTTGTATGCTTGATGTCTCTTTCTTTGAATTTCATGAAATGAACTTTATGACAACACTACCTTGGTTATGGACTTAATCATGAAGTTTAATTTCCATCAAAGGGCCTAATATATCTACATTCATTAAATAAGATAAGGGAGACATATTTTCTAACATTATTCATTAATACAACATCACACATGATACAATCAACTTATCCTACTTCAGTACAAGCATATGTCGTCATGGTTTTTGTCCATAAATCAATGTATGTAGATTAAGGCTTGAATTAATAATAATCTTAAAGTATATGTATCATTACACATTTATGAAAATTTTAATATCCATTAACACATATAAACATGGATTTCATAATGGTGGTTTATGTTCACATAATCTTCTGTACTAGAGATTACCAAGGGAATACACCATGAGAAAATGTCTCAAAGTACTATGAGTCTAAACCATTTATATAATGTATCATTTATGTATTCTCAAGTGATATCATCTGGTTTTATAACTTATATTTAAGAGTAATACTATGGAACATCTAGGTTTTCATCATAACAAGGAACTAGTATGACCTTTTAGTGAAACAAGTACACTTAGGAAGTTATCAAAAACTATTTCATACAGAAGACCAATAATGATGTGATAATATATTTTATAAATATTCAAATAAAATAATACAAGTAACCATAAAGTAATTATAGGTTTGTTCTATGGAACCATCTCCAACAAAACCAACCACTTTTTCCACCCTTTTTTAGTACGACTTTTCAAAAAGGGTTTATAAAAAATAGTGATAATATCATTTGCTTTATCAAACTATTGATCACCTGTTAGTGGAGATAGTGTTGTACCTTCTTCTAAATTACCATCAAATAATGTCATCCAAGGTTGTTATTTATATCATTAGGGTAAAAAAATTATTCCTTAGAAGCACAATTTTTTAGGAATATTTCAACCCAACCAAGTATGCACTTTCTTCAAAAATAGAGCATGCTAACATTCCTTTAATTGTATACCCTGAAAAATGTCCATAATTAGTAAATTTATTTATCACACCATATGACGTATCCCTCAATGTGAAATATTAATTTTTATGAGCATTATACAACATAACACGTAAATTCCACATTAATTTCAAATCTTCAATCAATAGTTCCAAAAAATATATCAATATCATTACTAGGTTTCTTTAGCCGTGATATAAGCTAAGATAATATAATGGATTTTGGCTACAAAAATAAACACAATGGAAAGTTATAATTAACCAACATAGCAGGAAAAGTAATTTGGGGGATATTTTGTGCACTAAAAGGATTTATTCCATCAATATATAGTGAAAGATGAAAGTTTCTCAGGTCGTTTCCAAATTCAGGATACTCATGATAATTTTCTTCTATGGTATTGAGTCTAATAGGTGATTAAGTATCATATCATGAATTCTTGTATCTATTTTCCAATTCATTTTTCTTACAGTCTCCTCACTTCTATAAAGGTTTCATAATATAGGAATTATTTGAAGGTACCATGAAAATTTCAAAGGACTTGATTCTTCTTTCTCAAAATGAATCATGTCACACATATGGAAGTTTTTAAGTGATTCATGGTCCTTGTTAAACAAAATATAGTCAATTAATATGCATATATTATTTTAGAGATTATACCCATCGAATAAAACATTCATTTAGTGTCATATGTTTGACAAGTAATCATATTATCTTCTATTAGAATATCATTCATGGGAGGTAGTAGGTCTATAAACCTTTTTTCATGCCATTTATTTCCTAATTTAAAATTATATGGCTTCAGTATGACTAGAAATGTTGTATATTTAGTACAACTAGAAAATAATGGAATCTTTTCACGACTCTTTAACTTCTCAAATAGATTTAGATAATCATTAACTTTATCTTCAACTTCCATTTTCATTTCCTCAACATGATCCCCATAATTGTTTACACTTGTAATCATATCATATGGACCATAAACCAAAATACTATCTCCATATTCGTTTACACCTATAATCTATTAGATAATTTAAAACCCATAGTGTTAAACAAGTATCTATAAACATTCAGTTCTTCCTCATGTGTATTCCAAAATTTATAACTTTGATATATTCCATGATAGATCAAGTGTTCTTGAAACCCCTATGGATGTATTTGTCTTAAATAACACCAATGTAAACATGGATAAATGATTTAAGAATGATCGTATGTTTTCTATAATGTAAACATGATGGACTTTTTCACCCCATCCTCATGATCTTATTTCATTTGAATGGAATCCATCCATTTTTTATTCATATTTATCATATTTTCTTCAATAATAATCATATTTTTTAATAAAAAATTTAATACCCAGAAGGTATAATATTATAATTCTAATATACTATTATTTATCGAGGGATATAATTCATCCAATGCCAATATCAATATTCACAATAAACCCATGAATTTCTATAAATGGATATTTATTATGGTATATATAATAATATTTCACTATCAAAACATATATCACAACAAATTAATTATTTTTCTCAATGTTCTTGTAGTGTTTGAAACAAAGAAATCACATTATTGTGGTTAATACATTTTTGAATGTTTTAAAGATGTCATATTTCATCAAAAAACTAGCATACTCAAATAGGTATCTTCTAAATTCATATTTTAATTCATCCTTGAGAATTTTGAACCTTTTTTTAATCTAATGTATTTAAAATGTTCTAATTATTACTTTTTTATATGGTTAAACACTTTTTAATTTAAAAAAGCACATTACTAATGAGGTATAAGGTGTAACAACCCATTTTAAGTTCATTAACTAATAATTTTTCAATCATTTCAAAATATCCCAGACAACTTAACAGATTTTAAATACTCATAGAAGTAAGAAAAGAAGAGTAATAATACAAAGGAATTATTTAAATAAAAAATCCATATTGTTTAATGAAAAATACACAGTCATGCATTCATTATCCAAAAAAATTACAGGGTAAATATTTTCCAAAAAACTTGTTTTCCACATTTAACACATACATTAAAAAAGTTTTAAACATAGAAAAAGTTTTTTTTAAGGAAAACATGAAAAATATTATAGATGGATTTAATTATACATATCATGCTATGTAGGATATTCGACCACTCATTAGTTTTCTTAGGTTGTATTTCAGATACTTCATGTCATTTTATACATTCTCATGGAAGGTCAATTTTAACCATCTCAAAAAAGATGGTGGACCAACCAATAAATGTATTATACAAAAAACAACTACAAAAAAATATTTGTAAGTAATGAAAACCTAATGGTTTCAAAAAAACATATCTAAAATAAAGATAACATAAAAAACATTTTTTAAAAGCATTGAATTTAAACACACATGATAAAAAAAATATTTGTTAAATTAATTTTGTTGAGGGGACTTAGTTTACGATGCTTACTGTTAGTATGGGATGTGAGCAAGGTTGCGGCAGTCGGTTGTGGTTCAAGGTGTAATGAGACTAAAATAATTTCTATAATGTCTCTTTATTACCAGAGATGTGGTGAGATTTCAGAGAAAAGAGGGAATATGGTTTTTGGGATTCAAGCAGATAGGAAGAACTATAAAAAAATGTGAAAAACTATTCAAGATTAATTAAAAATAAGCAATGACTAACATGCCTTCAGTTGAGTTATTAAACATTGAATTTTACACTTTTAACTCTTCTTTAAATAAAATATTAATAAATGTCATAATCTAATCGTAGTGGATAAAAAGAATCATATTTTATTCCTAAGGTTGTTTTTGGTAGAAATACACTTATCCAATAGAATTAGGACATGTGTTAGGTTAATTATAATATCATTTTTACCTTTAATTACCCTATTTACTTTTAACCGTGGTAAATAAAAGTCAAAGGTTACTATTCACCAAAAATTATTTTCATCCTATTGAACCACATTTCACTTATTTATCTCAACCATGCCTCTCGTATTTTTGAGATTCAATTCATAGAAGCGGTAAAATTACGTTTTATGCAAATTTCCAAATTTTCTTAGAATGTGGGTAAAAGACGTTAAAAAGTTCAATAAAATTTTATACATCTAATTTTATTATAAAATGACTCCAATGAATTAAATTTAACTTATATAGTTATTATGTATCTATTTTTACCTAATATAAATTTAAATAAATTAACCAATTATTTAAAAAAAATTGGTTTTAAACAATAACGTAGTGTTTTTTACTATTCATCAAAAATTGAAGTTTTTCCGAAAAAAATACCAAAACTTTACCCTAAGCTAATTTTAATATTAAAAATTAAGAAATGAAGTCTATTTTACCAAATTAAAAACATATAAATTTCATTAATTAATTTAAAATTAATTCTCATTGTCAAAACCAAAAAATGGGTTTTTTTAAAAAGTAAAAATTATCAAAAGATTGACATGTGTTTATGTCCAATTTAAATGTGAAATTACTTATAATAACCTGAATTGTAATAAATGATAAAAATATAATCTAATTATACTTCAAAACCATTAAAATATATAATATAACAATATAAATTATTTTGATTAAAAAGGTTGTTTTCAATTAAAATTTAGTATTTTTTATTATTCATCAAAATATTAAAGTTATTAGAAAAACACCAAAAATTTATCCAAAATAAATTTTTATTTTATGCTTCTAAATAAGAGGTTTATATTGTCAAATTTAATATATAAAAGTGTCAAATATTGGATTTAAAAAGGGTTCGCCATTAAAAGGCGGTAAAATTTCATTTTTTGAAAAATAATTCTTTTATCTGAAAAAAATGAATTTGTTCTTATATTATGTCTAAGAAACACATAATATGAATTATAAAATTATATGGAGTATATAAAATTAAAAATTCAGTTAATACTATTCATAACTACTTTTTGAACGGCTAGTTTGGTAATTCGTGGTGCGCTCAAACTCGGTGTTGCATGTAGCACAAGTTATTGAATTAATTTGAAGAGATAACATACTATAAAATCTTGGGGCATTACAAAACTCTTCTTAGAAACTCAATATGATGGAATCAATATGATGAATCCATTATCAGTCTTCAAAACTCAAACTCTTCTCTGAAACTCAATATGATGGATTCAATACGATGCTACTAAATCTAATAAACAAACTTTTAGTTGTATAATCCTCCTCATGATATTTCTATCCAAAAATAACTTTTCCTTAACTTCTTTAGTGATCCTTCTTTTCCTCTTACTTCAAATTTTCACTAAACAAATTATTTGAGAAAGTATTTATAGGTGACTCAGAAAAAATAAGCAGGAAACTTGAAAACTTTCCCCTGTTCCCCAAATTTCAAAAACTCTAAAAAACAGTCTCATTTAAACATAAAATTTGACTTCTTTAGTACTCCTTAGATTTCATTGAGATTTATGAAAAAAATAATTTCAATTTTGACCTCTTAAACTCTTCTAGAATCTATTTTTTTGAGTCTTCTTCATAATCAACTCATTATGAATCTGTTTCCTTCTCAGATCATTACAAATTTTTTTTCTTCTCATCTCATTAAAAATCGGTTTTTTTCTTAGATCATTATGAATTTTTTTCCTTCTCATCTCATTATGAATTTTTTTCCTTCTTATCACTTTAAAATTTCTATTTCTTTCTTAACTCGTTACGATTTCTATTTCTTTCTCAGCTCATTATGATTTTTGTTTCTTTCTCATCTCATTGCGATTTCTATTTCTTTCTCATGTCATTACAATTTATGTTTCTTGCTCAACTCATTTTTATGGAATCCTCATTACAATGGAATTATCATTATGATGGATTTCCCATTAAAATGGAATTCCCATTATGATGTAATCTCTATACTTTAACTCTGGAATTATTTAAACCTATTCGCCACTTCTTCAAAAGATTTTATCATGAGAATTTTCATGATTTTTGAGAACTTTATGATCAAAAAATAATCATATGGTTTTATTTAGAAAGTATGAAAACATTATAATTCCTAAATTTACTATATTCGTTCAAAATGCGTCAGAGACATTACAACTTCTTTACTCGGAAATGTCTGCCTCATCAACTTATTTCTTTCTAAGTCAGTAACTTCTTTCTTTATCTGATTACTGAAAAGAAAATATTTCAGAAAACAACAATTCATGCCTCTGATTATTTTAGATATGATGATATGAATTCGATGTAGATGGATCCAATACTCTATTTCTGGCGCATCTCAGTCTGATCCTATGAGTTCGGACAAAAAACATTCTTTTAAACAAAACTTTTCTCCCCCTTTATCTTTTGGATCAAACTTTCAGCAACATCCAACTTTGTTACAAATATCATTACGATGGACTGGGTATGATTCTTGAATAATAAAAACATTCTTATATAAAATGGTTAGTTGTCAAAAAATACAAAAACTTCGTTAAAAAAATTATCACAAAGGTTATTAAAAATGCTTTGATCTTTTATAGTATTATTTCATTGGGTGATGATTGAAAATTATTCTATTTGATTATTTCTTGGTAATTTAATTTTTTGGGAACTAGTGTTTTGGAAGATAGATAATTTTTTATGTGTGATGATATCAAGTTTAAATGTTTTCTAAATATTATTTTGCAATTTTTACTATTTTTTGGTTTTTTTAATTGATTTTTAATGAATGTCATGAAATTTCATAGTTAATGGTGTTAAATTTTAATATGGTCTAGAAAGAAGAAATTTTAATCTTTTTCAGTTCTTGGGGATATTTCTTTAGAATTTTTGGGTTATGACCTATTTTTTATTAGGTTGATTTGATTTGGTTCATATTGATGATGTTTTTTATTTTATAGTTATTTTAATTCTACCACCCACAAGTATTGAGTGTTGTTAGATATAAGATATTTTTCAAAGTTATTTTTAGCTAGTTTGGGTCTTGGTGTGGTTCTATTGAGGTGTACATCTTTAGGTATTTTTCCTGATGCTTTTTTTGGGTTGTTGAACTTTAGGGTTTTATTTTTTCCTTATTCTTGTGGATGGGTTTTCTTATTCGATGTGCCTTGTTCTTATTTTTTTTTGGAAATGGTTGTAGTGATATTTTCTTTTTGGTTTTTTGAGCATAGGATAACCTTGGTCGAGTTCCATAAGTGAATAGGATGAATGTTGGACCAATCATGTTTATACACTGACTAGGGTCGATTTGATTTTTTGGGGTCACCATGAGTGGTGTCCTGGGTATTTGGTCCTAGGATACCCTTGTTCTTGACCCAAGGCTAGAGACCAAGTGGTTTGATGGTGTATGCTTATGATTGATACCTCCTCCCCTTATCATTTTGGGTTCAGAGGTTTTTAGTGAGTTGTTTTATTTCCATATTCTTAATATTTTCATTTGATTACTTCTATGGTTATTTTTATTTTCAAATTATCTATACCATATGTTCATTTGTGGAGTGATTGGTTGTTTTTGGAAATTATAAATGTATGTTTAATTGTAAGTTCTAGATTGAGTCTCTTTGATTAGAAGTTTGAGTTTCAGTTTGGTGATGATTTTAAATTTATTTTTTCCCTTCAAACCTCCTTGATAAAGTATTTATTAAATGCTGGGGAGACCCACATCAGGTCTCCATTCCTTGATCTTATCATGTAGTAAATCGGGTGTGTGATTTGTGGTTTTGTGGTGGTTTTGTAATGAATAATTCTAATTAGTCTTGGTGGGGCTTTGTGGTTTTGATGAGTTGTATATCTCTCTCTTCAACTGAATATTTTCACCCAATTTTTCAATTATTGTTTGAGTTTAACTGATAGGGTACATGCTACTATCCTATGGAAGGTTTATATAAGGGGTTAAATCGGTTACCTCCTATTCTCCAACATACTGAGGGGTACCACCATGGAGTCTATTGGGAGATTCCCACCTGGGGAAAATAAAGGGGGGCCAAGGGATGTGAGAGGGTAGGGAGGATATTATTTTACAAAATATCGGGCTTGAGAAGCAGTGAGGATTCTTCTTCTTCCTGAAGTGTAATATTTTTAACCTTCCATGACCCTTTTACTATAATTATTTGGAAATGATAATTCTAATACAAAGGGTGTCACTCTCAAACCATATCTCAATCACTTTAGTTCAACCTACCAGAAACTCATTCCCCACATAATAATGGAGACTCGGATTTAGACTCACCTGGAAGGGATGGAGTAGTTCCTTGATCATGTTGAAGCTTTGGTGGAGAAACAACAGTAACATTTTGAAGCTACAGTAACTAGCTAGAAGGTACAATGGATAAAATATGAAAAACATGAAAAATATTTTTCCTAGTTGTTGTGGCACATAGAGAAGATGCCAGCATAGGATGATGTCTGTCTATTAAAGGTATGAATTGAGGTTGGTTCACTCTCTTTAGATATAGGGTTCTGGGACACTCGTAATGGTGATTCCATTAGGATAGATAAAACATCTACCTCTACCCAGTATCCCTTGCTATCCACCTGATTAGTGGAATTCATAATATTTAACAGTACGGATCCACATAGTTGGATTACTTGGGCAAGTTTTTTTTCAAATCCACCAAAGACAGAGAAGGTAAGAGTTTCACTCACCCAAATCATCATGAAGGTAATTGTGACTCCTTGGTTCTATATTCTCTATAAAGATAATTAAAAAATTATATAGACTAACCTCAAGCATGAGTTAATTAAATTCTTCAGCAGGTCAGATATTTTAAACCCATATGAGGATTTGTCTCATCTTCATCAGTAAGTATCTGTCCAAGATTACATATAGTATATTGAATATTTGGTTTCATTGCTACCTCACCATCTAGAGAAATAATATGTTGACTATTTTCTTATGGCCTGCATAATGAGACTCAAAATTGTGTATGTATACATAACTCAGAGACTTGGTTCCATGTAATGTGTTTGGACTGTCATGTGGAGATGGAAGCATGAAAGGGGTTAGTGATCCATAATCAAGTGTTTTTTTAGATATTTTTTTAGGATATGAAGGGATACTATGATAGTCTTCTCATATCTCAAGCATACAACTGTTCAGATGACCACAATATCAGTAGGACTGACCATCCATGCCTCATACGGGGGTTCGGGTTATGGGACAACCCACCTGGGACCCCAAGGGTGAGGGGGTATTGTACCAATTAAACTATGAATGGTTGGTGATAATATGTAACAGGTAATATTTTAGGTGTGGTATCCTTTTAACCCAATTTATAAAATGACTATATTCTAATATGTTGGTGATATTGTTAGGGTTGGATGAATATCATCTTCAGGGGGATGAAATGGTGTTTCTAGAATGTGTAGAATAGGAAGGGAATAGGAAGTAGCTAAATTTAAAGTTCTTAAGAACTCCATATTATTCACTCTCTACCTTTCCAAAAATGGTGAATAATTGACCTCTATAAAGATGGAAGATTGAGTGGGAGACACGCCAATTCTAGTTCTTATGGATATAAGTGAAAACCACAATTTCATATCCCCTAAACTAATTATGTTGTTGGGATTGGAATTTTTGAACTAAAATATAGTGCATCAAGCTAGGCAATGGGCATCAAGTTTGGACCTAGGGTCTTTTTCTATAATTGGATTTAAATATGATAAATTTTACATGATTATTTGATGCATGGGTTCGTGATTTAGGGGGACTAGATTTTATTATTTGGAGTCATTTTTCTGTGAAAACATAGAGATATTTAGATAAATTATTATAATATAACCATGAAATTTATGGTGTAAGGTTAGACTCACTTGCTCCAATGAGGATGTTTGAGAAGAACGGGTGGTGTCTTCTTGACATGGTTTATCAAGTCAAATTAGAAGGTGGGAAACTTTATGTCCATAAGCTACTAGAGAATATTGGCCCAGAGGAAGCACTTAGATATAGAAAATAACTGAGGCAAAACCATGTTAAATTCAAAACGCTCAATAATTTGAGATGTTGAACCTATTGGAAAAGTATAAGCAAGTGTCCAATGATCCTAGTGACCTCCCTCTATGGTGGCTTAGTGTCCATAAGATAAAATTAGTCCCTAGAAAAATATTGGTATCATTTCATCCATATCATTACCCACATTCACATTTCAATGATATTAAACATCAAATTAGAGAAATTTTTTAGTCTGGGACTATCCAGAGCAGTATTTTTTCCTATTCAAGTTTGGTTTTATTAGTAAAAGAGAAATCTGGTTTATAGAGTATGTCTGTCGACTATTGGGCCCTTAACAAGATAACTATCAGTTATAAGTTCCTTATTCTAGTTTTTGAAGAGTTATTATATGAACTTAATGGTGAAACATGTTTTTATAAGATAGAACTTAATTATAGATACCATCAAATAAGAATTTGAGAAGATTAAGTGGAGAAGATCATGTTCCGCATGCATAATTGTCACTATGAATACTTGGTATTTCCAATTTGCCTTCCCAATGCTCCCCATACCATCAAAACTAATTGAATTTTGGTATGATCCATGTAAACTCCATCATATTTGTTAACATTTACAAAATAAGCAACTTTGTGATGGGTGAAGGCATATTTTTTGGGTTGATAAAGAAGTGATAATCCTACAATATTTGTAAAACATCTCCCAAGTGCTTCAAATGGGAATGTCGTTATTAGCATTAAATAAATATATCATCAACAAATATAAGAATTAAATCATGAATTTGGGATCGAAATAACTTGTTCATAGAAACCTGAAAGGTGGAAAAGTAGTATGTAAGGCCAAATGGAATTACCAAGCATTCATAGTGACCATTGTGTTTAAATAATGTGGTCTTCTCCGCATCCTATTCTCATATTCTTATTTTATGGTATCTAGATTTAAGTTTTAGATTAGAAAAATATGTTAACCCATGTAATTCATCTAATAACTCATCAATGATAAGAATAGGGAATTCATTACTGATAGTTACCTTATTGGGGTACTAGTATTCAACACACATCCACTATGAACCATGTTTCTTTTTTACTAATAAAACTGGGCTTAAATAGGCACTGGTTATAGTCTAGATAGTCCCTGACTGTAACATTTCTCAAACTTTATGTTCAATATTAGTCTTATGAGAATTTGGGTAATGATAGGACCAAACTAATATTAGTCCACATATAGGGACCAATTTTTTCTTATGGTCACTAAGCCGCTAAGGAGGGAGGCCATTGGGATCATTGTACACTTTCCACCACTTACCCAATAGGTTCATCAACTCAAATTTTCGAGATTTTCTGAGTGAAGTTGGATTCTACTTATTTATTTTACAAAAATGAGTGATTACCCTAAGCCTAGATACTTTGGTAGCTTGTGGACACAAATTCTCCATCCTTTATATTTAACTCGATAGCCCATGCTAAGAGAACACCACTCATTCTACTCGTATATCCCCTTGGAGTTAGTGAATCAAACATTCCACCATAAATTTCATGGTAATAGTTCACCAATTTATTTGAATATATTTTTATGGTTAACTGATATTTTAAATAATTTATTTGGTGCTTTGATGGTGAATATCCAAAAAGGTTGGTCATTTTAGATCTTATAGGGCGATCTCTGTTAAAAAATCACTTGGAATGTCTCTATTAATTCCACTATTTTTGAAGTGGTGTATGGGATCACCTTATAATAATTTTTATATTCTTTACTAGTAAGGTATGAGTAGAGGCTGTCATGCCCATACTTTTAATTTAATTTTTATTTTATTATTTCTTTGCTCTAGGTTCTCGTACCAAGGTCTGGGCTGGGTCTCGGTTTAAAATTTTTGTCGTTTAATATATCTACTGGGTTTCAAAACCATGCACGGTCACCGTGCGGTTGGAGGTAGCCGCATGGCTGGACTAGGAGTCAGGAAATTGTTAATTATTATTATTATTCTTATTCTATCTATTATTTTTTTTTAAATTATTTTTTTATTGTTAATACATTTTATTAATATTATATTTATTATTGTTATTTTTATTGTTATTATTTATGGTTTTATTATTATTGTTATTATTATTTTTATTATTATTATTTGTATTATTATTATTATTATTATGGTATTATTATTATTATTATTATAAAATGAAAAAAAAACACAACCCTAGTCTACCCGATTCCCCCCACATTTTCCCTTCTCCCTCTCCCCTACACAGCGGCGTGCATCCTGATCCCATTCCCCCCTTCTCTTGCAAAAGCTGCACCCAAGCCTCCACCCTCATCCTATGCAATGCCCCTCACCCATGCTGGTTCCCCTTCACCACCTCTTCGCTCATCGTCACGCTCTACCACTCACCTCAGTTGACCTCCGCCCTGACCTCCAGCAGCCTCACCCAACGCTCTCACCCCTACAAGACCCCGCCTTTATCCCTTCAACCTTCCACACTCCCACAAGTTGTCATACCCGGGCCCTCCCATCCGCATCCCTTCCCCTTCGAGCAGGCCCGTAGCACACCCCCCCCCCTCGTCCGCTCCATCATCCCTCTGGCCTCGCCAAGAGACCAAAACCAATGGTCATCATTTACTTCAGATAACTCTGACCCATGACCCATCTAACCTTCGACATTCACACTTGTCCAGCCGAGTCCCCATCGGCGCACCCCCTTTCCAGCTATCCCTCCTACTAGTGAATCTCCCGACTAGCGTGATAGCCTCCTCATGTTGTGTGCCTCTCTGGCATCCTCTCCCTTTGGTGTCAGTTCTTCCCCTTTCGGTAAGGGCCTGTATGTTCGGGTTTTTTATTTAGGGATAAATCATAATATTTTAGTGTGTTCAATCTTGTTCTGTAGGTTTGTTTCAGCTTCTCGATCATGTGATTAAGGTGTGAATGTGATTTCACACTGGTTTTGGGTATTCGTTCATCCAAGTTTGATATAGGGTCCCTTTTAACTTTCCTTCTTTAATTATTAAAATATGTTGATTGATTGTCTTTTTTAGTGATTAAATATTAATTAACTATTTTAGTGCATGATGTGATTAAATTATGTTGGTGTTAATTTAGTTTTTAAAATAATTTAGTTGCGTTCAATGTTTTGTACCCTCTTTAGGTGAATTGGAATAGTGTGCACAATGATTTTTTTGATCATTTGGTTTATATCTAATTGGTTTTTGTAAGTAAAGGAATAATTAGTCTTGTAACCCCTTGCTCGCAGTTTGAGATTTTTAGAATCAATTAACTGGTACTGAATTTGTTTCAATAAGTTTTCAAACACCAATAACATCTTTTTAACACCCTTAATTAGTCAAATATAGAACTTCTATATTTTTATAACATGTTAAAAATGGGTTTTGAAATGGTTCTTTGTTTCTGCCTATGTTAGTTAAAGCCTAAGATGTTCGATAAAATGTTTTGTTTGAAATTATGGTTCGTTCGGTGTTTTGTAACCAACGTTTTGGTTTTATATATATAAGATTGTGGTATTCAAATACTACTTGACCTATGAAAATATATTTTTAAATTTAAATGGTAATGGGTATTTACTGAAATTATTTTATAAATGGTTTAAATTATTTATTGAATTATATAAGTGTCACATGTTTTGTTTTGGTATATCATGGGTGTGTGTTTGATCAAAATATGGGGTTTTGTGTTGGTTTTGTGTTCATAAAGTCACGGTATACCTCTCAAAATAGTTTTATAAATTTTTAAATAATTTATTAAATAATGGGGATGTTGTGAGTCTGGTTTTAAAAATATTTTGAGCCACGCAAGACTTTAAGTATAGATTTCAATGTATCATGCATTTTTGTTAGGTTGTGCACTCTAGGGATTTTCTTGAAATGGCATGTTGGATTTTTAAAATGATAAGTGAATTATTATAACATGATGTGGTTTTTGTAAACACTTTGCGAATCTCAAAGTGGTGTTTTAAGTATTCAAATTGGTTTTTAAAGGTATGTTTGGTTAGAAATTGGTTATTCTTGTGAAATGGATTATTAGGGTAAACGTTGTGAATCAAAAGGATCATTTGGCATTTTGAATGGCTATTTGGAAAACCCCTCTTGGTCTAGGTCTCCAACCTAGTTAGTTGATTGTGAGTTGGGAGGGTCCTTGGCATGGGATTTTACTCGTGTGATAATTACTTTAAGTTAGGGGACTAACCTTGAGGTTGTCGGGGTGGTGCCAGTTTGTGTGGTGTGTATAGTGATATACATATATATGTGTGTGGCTTGTTTTTTAAATTTCATGACACACCCATTTCTAAAATATAAATGGGAATATAGTATAGCAAAGAGGTTTACCGAGAATGATTACTGTACTAGTTAGGGTATGTACTACTAGTACCCCATAGCAGAGGGATTTTTTGCTTTTATTGTTATGGGATTGGTCCCCTCAACCAGGCCAGGTAGGGCGACGGTCAGGAATTAGGGCATTATGAAATCATTGAGTAGGTCATGCCTTTAAGATGAGTCACATGTATAGTATGTTATGGTCTTCCTCTAAGTTCCTAGGTGTTCACGTGTTCCTCTGACACTTGTACCCTTAGTACCATTACCCTCACTATGTGGAACCGTAACCTCATGCTTGGTTTTGATGTTCTTTTTGGTAAATTGTAAACTTGTGTTTATGTATAAAAATATTTTCAAGAAAAGTGTTTGGGAAAGAATAAACATCGTTCTCTTCACTCAGTGTTAGAAAAATAAGTATGTAATGTCTTTCTTTATTTTCTTTTGCTTCTCCCCTCGATCCTTATTTCAAATTAAAAGGGTAACAGGTTATGCGTGTTTGTTTTTAAAATACAGAGTATGAAAAACTCTACATTTATATTTTTAGTTCAAACATGTTAATCAATGTTTTCTTTAATTAAAGGTTTTTCATTGGGAATAGATTAGTCAAGCCTACCTACTAGGTTTTAATACTCACGCCTAGAATGTTTTATTGTTTTTAATTTCACATATAGTTTTCAGTTCTGGCTTGGATCTCTTGGAGCGATGTTTATTTTAGGTACCAGAGAGTAATCCATGGGGTTATGTAGAGTTTTATATGTTGATAGGTTAGTCATGTTGTTGATTGTCCTTTACTTTTTATTCCATTTATTTATTTTTCTATGTTCTATTTGCTTCTACTATTTAGTTTATCTTTTATGTTCCAAATTTTTTCCAGCGATTAAAATTTGATGACTAGCACTAGTTACTATCCTGTGGGGATCAAGAAGGCCCTTTGGGCCCTGTCGCGGACTGGCTCAGGTGACCGGTTCAGGGTCGACCCAAGTTGGTTCATGACAAAATGGTATCATAGGAGGCCCTTGTTATTTGGGGTGTCCAGTAGATGGAGATTAGGATTTTTAGGACTCGAGAGGTAGGTACGGAAAGGACGTCATGAAACCTCTCTCGTTTCGAACCTCAATTCGCCCTGGGTAGTCTGGGAATTGAGTCATTGTCTCATTCTGGTTTTTTGTAGATTGAGGGATGACAACAAAGTCAAACCGATGTTACATCGTGATTTCACATGGAGTCGTGACCCATGTGGAGTCTAAGTATACGGTTTATGTTCTTCCTAGTTATTGACGCTTACTTGGTGCATGGCCCACTACCATGTCTCCAGGTTAGGAATGACTACTAGTCCCTCACTCTCGTATTTTGATGCAAGTTAATTTTTGTCTTGGTTTTGATTGGTGTGAGTGCGCTTTTGAAAATGAAAAAAGGCTATTTAATTGAGAATTATTTATTTTAAATATATTTAAATTCATGAAATGGGTTTTAAAACCGAAATCTCATGGTCTAAAAATCTGGTGTTCACTTGGAACTAGTAGAGAAATGGTTTGTGTGCAACCTTCGGTACTCTTTATGAACATTTTCACATGTGATGGGATGCATTGGAAGTTGTGTTGGTGTGTATGGAAGAAATCGGATGAAGAAATGTGCAATGGTTCATGGGATTACTGGGGTGTGTACTTGGAATTAAAGGCTTTACCTTGTTTTTCTAAAGTGATTTTAAAAATGGGAATATATTTTTTCAAATTGAATTTGGTTTTAAAATTGGGTTTGGTAGTTGGAAAGTGTCCTTGAAATAAAATGGTTTTGAAATCTAAAATGAGAAGGGGAAATTTGTGTTGTGTTTGTATTTGTTTGGTTTTGAGCTAGCTATTTTTGGATGAAGGCGCTTTCAATGATATTGCTTCAGCTTGATATTGGTTTTGGATCTATGTTATATATGTTGTTCAGAAAATAACACCCAGAAAGGTCCCCAAGGTTTCTGATAATTCATTCCTAGTTTTTGGTCCTTTTTGGATGTTTTCTATCCATCATAGTGATCGGGGCCCGTTAGAGTCAACAAAGTGGCTTGAAGAGGTCGAACGCATCTTCAGGGTATTCGGAACTCTCAAAGCTGTCAAAGTGCGTGTTGTTTTGGGTCTATTTGAAGGTCCAGCTCTGGAGGAATGGGAATTGTTCACCCCACCATCAATGCATGTTGGGATGATGTGGGATGTCTTTAAAGATGTATTCGTCCAATGGTTTATACCTAAATAGGTGAATAAGAAGAAAAGGTAATAGATCATGCGTATTCAACAAGGCAAACAGATGATGAAGGCATATGTTGACAATTTCAAGGAATGTGTGTCCTTTCTTCAGAGGTAGAGTCGCAAGATTTGATGAAGACTTCTCTCTTCTATGGGGGTCTTCATCCAGAGATCAATGAGAGGGTCCTTCCTTTTAGGGACCACTTTCTTGAGAAGTTGGTGCATGAGGCATTTTTTGCTCAATTAGTCTCCGGAGCATAGGTGCTTAGAAATCCAGCGTATCTAGTTGCTCGTGAAGGTTCCCCCTCTGGCGAGCAGGGTGTTCCAAAGGGACCTATTTCTAAAGATTCCTCTATAGTGGTCTTATCTTATAGTTCGTCGGACTGTTCAGTGGTGTGCCACCAGTGTGGATGGATCGAGCACATGAAGCCTTCATGTCGCATCCCTCCGAAAATGTGTTGTTGTTGCGGGTGTCTGAGTCATCTAGAGAAGTTTTGAAGGAAGCATCGCCTGAATAAGATGTTGTGACTGAAGGATTCCAGTGCCTGACTATGAGGTAGGAGATGCTTCAGCTATCAGAGCCCCAGCCACAGGTCTTAGGGTGAAGATCGCACGCAGTCAGGAGTTGTCGGGGGTGTGAAGCCTCAGTTCGGGTTTTGTGTTCCGTCTTGGTGATGGAACATTTAAAGACTTTTTTTATTGTTTCTCTGCTGCTAAAGTTTTGAAGTTGTTATATTTTTATTATTTCATCGTGAAGTTAGGATGGACATGTTTTATTATAATCAAAATATTTTTGTTTGTCTGAATAGTCTTCTAAATCGTTTGTTTTTCTTAAAAGTTTGTTTGGACCTTGTGTGGGTTAATCTTTGTTTGGTTGTGTTCGTTTAGAGATGTAAGTGCCTATGGACAATTCGATGTATTTAGTTATGCTCATGTTCACTTTCGGGATTAATTTCTTATCGAATATTTTTTTCTCTAGTTTTCAGGGTTTCAGGTCTGGGTCAAAAGTTCCAAGTTTTAGTGGGGGTGTTTTTTTGCCCATACTATAGAAGTCAGTTAGATTAGTTGGGAGTTCCCGTGTCCCCCTCCCCAGGGTGGTGTGTTTGGGTGTTAAATTTCTATACTAGTTGAGTTCTTGTGGTGGGTAGAACCCTCTCAAATTATTTTTTTCTCTTGTTTTGTGGTTTCTTTTAGTTTCAATCGGACATGGATTCTTGTTTTGATTATCGTTCGGCTTGGTGAATTTCTAGGGGCAGAAAGTGTCTGTGGTGGGGAGAATTTTCACACCCTGACTTTTAATTTAACTTTTATTTTAATATTTCTTGGCTCTGGGTTCTTGCAACAAGGTCCGAGCTGGGTCCCAGTTTAAAATTTTTGTCGTTTAATATATCTACTGGGTTTCAAACCCGTGCGCGGTCACCGTGCGGTTGATGGTAGCTACGCGGCCGGCCCAGGAGTTGCATAATTTCTAATTACTCTTGTTATTATTATTTTATTATCATTATTATCATTATTATTTTTTTATAATTATTATTTTTATTTTTAATAAATTTTATTAATATTAACTTTTTTATTGTTATTTTTATTATTTTTATTATTGGCTTTATTATTATTATTATTATTAATATAATAAAATGAAAAAAATAAAACAAAACAAAACCCTAGTCTACCCAGCGCCCCCCCCCCCCCCCCCGCATTTTCCCTTCTCCCTCTCCCCTGCATAGCAGCGTGCACCCTAATCCCATTCCCCCCTTATCCTACACGATTCATGCCCAAGCCTCCACCCTCGTCTTGTGCTACACCCATCACCCCTATTGGTTATCTTATTCCGCCTCTGCATTCACCCTCATGCTCTGCCCCTCACCCCAGCCGACCTCTGCCCTGACCTCCAGCAGCCTCACCCAATGCTCTAACCCCTACAGGACCCCGCCTCCAGCCCTCCGGCCTTATACACTCCCACAGGTCTCCATTCATAGGCCCTCCAATCTGCCTCCCTTCCCCTTCGAGCAGGCCTGCCACACGCCCCCATGTCCGCTCCACCATCCCTCTAGCGTCACCAGCCAACCAGAACCAACGACCTTCATTTCCTTTAGTCAACTGCAACCTGTAACCCCTCTACCCTCCAGCACGAACCCTTTTCTAGCCGAGTCCTCACTGATGCACCCCCTCTCTGGACATCCCTCCTGCTGGTGCAACTCCCAACTAGCATGACAGCCTCCTCTCACTGTGTGCCTCACCAGCATCCTCTCCCTTTGGTGTCTATTCTTCCCCTTTCTGTAAGGTCATGTATGTTAGGGTCTATTATTTAAGTCTAAATCATAATTTTTAGATTGTTTGGTCTTGTTCCATAAGTTGGTTTCAGCTTACCCGAGTATGCGATTGAGGTGAGAATGTGATTTCGCACTAGTTTTGGGTAGTTGTCCATCCAAGTTTGAGATAGGCTCCCTTTGGACTTTCCACCTTTAAGTATTGAAATATGTTGATTGATTTTCTTTTTCAGTTCTTAAATATTAATTAATTACTTTAGTTTGTGATGTGATTAAATTAGTTTGGGGTAAATTTATTTTTTAAAATAATTTAGTTGAGTTCAATGTTGTGTGCCCTGTTTATGTGAATTAGCGTAGTGTGCACAACAATTTTGTTTGAACATGTGGTATGTATCTGATGGGTTTTTTCAAGCAAAGGATTAATTAGTTCCGTTGGCCCTTTCTTGTGGTTTGAATTTTTTATAATCAATTAACTGGTATTGAAGTTGTTTCGATAAGTTTTCAAACATCAATTGTATCTTTTAAACACCCTTAATTAGTTGAATATGGCACTTTTATATTTTTATAACATGTTAAAAATGGGTTTTGAAATGGTTCTTTGATTTTTCATGTTTGAGTTTAGGCCTAATATGTTCAATAAAAAAAATTGAAATTGTGGTTCGTTCGGTGTTTTGTAATGAGTGTTTTGGTTTTCCATATAAAGGATTATAGTATTTAAATGCTCCTTGACCTATTAATATATATTTTTAAAATTAAATGGTAATGGGTATTTCCTAAAATTATTTTATAAATGGTTTAAATTATTTATTGAATTATACAAGTGGCGTGTGTTTTGTTTTAGTATATCACAGGTGTGAGTTTAATAAAAAGATTGGGTTTTGAGTTGGTTTTGTGTGTTTAAAGCTGCGGTATACCTCTCAAAATAGTTTTATAAATTTTTAAATAATTTATTAAATAATGTGTATATTGTGAGTCTGGTTTTAAAAATTCATTGAGCCACGCATGCCTTTAAGTGTATATTTCAACGTATCGTGTGTTTTTGTCAGGTTGTTCACTCTATGTGTTTTCTTAAAATGGCCCATTGGTTTTTTAAAATGATTAGTGAATTATTATGACGTGGTGTGGTTTTTGTAAACGTGTTGTGAATCTAAAAGTGGTGTTTTAATTCTTCAAATGGGTTTTTAAATGTGTGTTTAGATTAAAATTTTTTATTCTTGTGAAATGGATTATTTGGGTAAACGTTATGAATCTAAAGGCCCATTTGGCATTTTGAATGGATATTTGGAAAACCCATCTTGGGTTAGGTCTCATTCCTAGTTGGTTGATTGTGATTTGGGAGGGTCCTCGGCATGGGATTTCCCTCATGTGATAATTACTTTAAGGTAAGGGACTAACCTTGAGGTGGTCGGAGTGGTGTCGGTTTGTGCAGTGTGTGTAGTGATATACATATATATGTGTGTGTCTTATTGTTAAAATTTCATAGAACACCCCTTTGTGAAATATACACGGGAATCTAGCATATTAAAGAGGTTTACCAAGAATAATTATTGCACTGGTTAGGGTATATACTGCTAGTGCCCCATATTAGGGGGGATGTTTTGTTTTTATTTCTATGGGATTTTGCCCCTCGACTAGGTCAGGTAGGGTGATGGTCAGGTGTTAGGATGTTATGGAATCATTGAGTAGGGAATTCCTTCAGTATGAGTCACATGTATAGTATATTCTAGTCTTCCTCTGAGTTCCTAGGTGTTCCCATGTTCCTCCGACACTTGTACCCTTAGTACCATTACAGTCACTATGTGGAACCGTAACCTCATGCTTGGTTTTGATGTTCTTTTTAGTAAATTTTTAACTTGGGTTTATGTCTAAAAATATTTTCAAGAACGGTGTTTTGGAAAGAATAAACATCCTTCTCTTTAATCAATTTTAGAAAAATAATCATTACTACCTTTATTTTTTTTCTTTTTCTTCTCCCCTCGATCCTTATTTCAAATTAAGATGGTAATGGGTTATGTGTGTTTTTTTGTAAAATACAGAGTATGAAAAACTCTACATTTATATTTGTAGTTCAAACCTTTTAATCAATGTTTTCTTTATTTAAAGTTTGCGCATTGGGAATAGATTATTTGGGTTTACCTACTGAGTTTTAATAGTCACTCCTATAGTGTTTTCTTGTTTTTAGTTTTCCTACAGGTTCCAATTATGGTTTGGATCACTTGGAGCGACATTAGGTTTCGGTACCGTAGAGTAACCCATGGGGTTACGTGGATTTTTAGACATTGAAAGGTTAGTCGTGTTGTTGATCATCCTTTACCATTCCTATCATTTATTTAATTTTGTGATGTTCTATTTTCTTATAATGTTTAGTTTATATTTTATGGGAAAAATTGTTCCCAACGATTAAAATTTGTTGCTCGACACTGGTTTCCAGCCCATGGGGATCGGGAACACCCTTCGGGCCATGTCGCAGACTGGCTCGGGTGACCAGTTCAGGGTCGACTCAGGTTGGTTCATGATATAGGCAGTGACGTAGGCTCTAACGGATTGATATTTGTCTCTTAAACAACTCAACTTTCAACTTTCTCGTGCCCATAATTCCATACAACTATATATGAATGTAAAGTGGTAGTACCTATCTTTTAAATTTGGGGAGGAGGTTCATTTAAAGATTCATCATTACAACTAAAATTCCATTTACCAGTGCATTAATCCCAATATTTCCCCTTGATTCAAGGTCCCATTCTTTTTCTCCATAAAGTGGATCTAGTGGGCTACAAGCTCAATCTTCTTCCAGATTTTCAAATTCACCCTATTTTATGCATTTCAAACCTTAAAAAGGTGATTGGGACCCATTCATTACAGCCTAAACTTCCTAGAAATTTATTTGATGATGTATCTGCTGTGTTAGAGCCTGGGGGTCTTTCTAGATGTTATGTCTAGTAGGCTGGTGTGGTTATCCCCCAGTGGATTTTCAAAAGGAACGGGTTTCTAATGGATAAAGATACTTGGGAAGATGAATATTTTCTTCACAACCAATTCCCCTCCCTTAGTATTGAGTATAAGACAGATATTTTGGAATGGGTAGTGATAGGGTATAGGATTCCAACCCCTAGAAGGTTTAAACAAGAAGAGGTAAATTATTCACCTCCTCTACTCTAAAAACATATGGGTCCCACTATGGATTTTATTGGAAGATTCCCACACAAGGTAAATAAATGGGGGGAACAGTGTATGACAGAGGGAAGTGAGGATATTTAGCTACAATAGTTGGGGCTTGGGAGGGATTAAGGATTATTCATCTTCCTGAAGTGTATTCTCTTCATATTTATATGATCATTTTACTATAATCTACTAGAACATAATTCTAATACAATGGGTGGATCTATCATACTATGCCCCTATCATTTTTATTGAGTTGTTCTTGAGTTTAGTGGATTTTCAGGACAGAAAGTTTTATGGTGGAAGGAATTTTCACACCCTAAACCATGAATTATTCATTTATTTATTTTTACTTATTTATCTTTGAGTTTCAAGCCTTTTTATTTTTTAAATTTAAAAAATTTCAAGAGAATATTCTTGGCACATGGTTAGCACATAGTTAGCGCTAAACATGAGATAGTCATGTGTTTTGGTAATGGGGTTTTAGAATTTTTTTTTTAGGGTTAGAACATAGTTTTCCCAACCATGCTTCCTACTCATGAATGTACACTGGTGTTCTCATTGAAGGGCACAGGGTCGACACACAGTTTGGTAAATTGTGCATCTTATGTTCAGTTTAAAAAAATAAAATGAAATAAAATAAGTATAATAATTTTATTAATAATACCTAAATCTATACTACTACATCCTTAATTTTATTGTACGCCTCATTTTGAGCCTTGATGAGTCTTAGAGGGTGTTATTAAATGGTTTTAGGTTTATTTTGGGAATTTTATGAAGGAGATGATTCAAATGATTGAAAATATAGCTACAAAGGACAGTTCATTCCATGAATTTATTATTCATAGTTTGAATGACTCCTTGGAAAAAGGAAAAAAAAATTGTTTTATGATGTGAAACCTGTATATGATATGATATATTATTCATGTCATGAAATAGGACTTCATATTTTTAAACTAAGGGGGTGTGTTTTTTATCATACAGGTCATCCCAAAAGTTCATCTCATGAAACAATGGTTCATGCAATGAATTACCTTTTTTCAAGAAAATTATATGTGCCGCGCACATGACTCCTTTCTCATTCACCTTGTTTTCTCTTCCCCAAAATCTATGTCTTCTCCATGTGATTTTGGGTGAATCCATCTCTTTTATAAACTTCTTAAATTAGCACTTTGATCTCTAGGTTGGTTTTTTGTTCCTATTTTGGAAAGTGTGTTCATTATCTTCTCCTTTTCATCATTTCTCTTCAAATTGGTAGTAGTGTTGGGATGAGTTTCTATGATCTATTTTTTATGTTATTATTCTCCTCCAATATCTTATATATCCCTTATTCAATTGTCTTTTGGATGCTTGATCTTATGTTAGTTGTGGTGTAGTGTGTGAGATTCTCGAGGTATACATTGATATAACTTCTTTTCAAACCTTTTTATTATGGAATTTGATTTTAATATGTGATAATAAATTTTAATACCTTCGTTCATTGTTTTTATGTTCCTTCCCTTTCCTTATACTGTGTGGATCCTTTCATGGTTAGTGTGAGACTCTAGTTTTAGGTATGTGGTTTTCTCTAACCTATGTTGGATTAACCTTGAATAGTATTTATTTACAAAATGGTTTTCTATATGAATTTTCATGATTATAGATTGATTTATTTCTGTGTGTAAAAGGGTTTTTTAGGAAATATAGTTTTTCCCTTGTTTTCGTAAAAGAAATGTATTTTTCAAAGAATTCTGAAATGGGTTTTCAATGCATGTTTTTTATGAATAAAGGATAAAATCTCTTTGAAACTTATTTGATATATACCACACATTGGATCTGTGGTTACTTGGGTAGAAGGTGTAGTATTAGTCATCATTCAATTGAATTGTAAGTGGGTTCACTATCTAGTGTTTTCCTATATTTCTAGATTGTAGATACATTGTATCTGGGCACTAGATTGAAATTATTGGGGGTTCACTTTCAAAGATGTTCCTCTGTTCCCTATTCATTGATTCATAGAATCTAGGGACTTGATTGTACACATTAGTCATGATTTTGATTAAGGTAAGAGTGACCTAACCACCCTAACCTTTGTTATAGTAGGGGTGTCTGCCATTTTGTGTTGGATTTGTACTATTTTTTATTTGATACAATATTTCACATGAATTGATAAATGTAAATGGTTTATATAAATTTTTCTTTGAAATTGTATCACCTTGTTTTTTGAATGATTTGAAAAAAGTGAAAATATTTACCATGATTTTGATAAAAAGTTGTTTAAGTAATTATCATGCTATGTTTTCTCTTAAAATGTGAACATTGGAATTATTGTACAAATACTTGATATGGAACACATGGTTGGGATCCTAGAAATCCTATTTAGCTCACACCCTAAACACTCCCTTAGGTTTGTTTAGAACTTATTTTATCTGATGCGGTAAAGGGAAAGGTTCCACAGTGAGGCAGTAAGGTTTATGTTTACTAGGAATGGGTAGCTAGTAGTGGGATAGTGTGATGTTTCCCACATTTCATGTGAATTAGTAGTTATTAGTTTGTGTTTTGTTTCTATTGGATGTTGTTTATGACATATGTGTTGTTTTTTCTCTCACTACCTTGAGTTATATCACTATTTCTTCACTCTTTTGTATATTTATTTTATGGTTTTCTTTATGTGTGTGTGTCATGTATCATGTTTCATGTTGGGAAAATCATTTCCTCTGGTTATTATTGGATGATCAGGTGCTGGTCATCAGCCCATGGGGATAGGGAACTCCATTTGTGCCTTTTCACGGTCTATTTTGCAACCTTCATGGATGGGGTAACCAGGATAGGTCATGAAAACATGGTATCAGAGGATCTTATGCTCCTTGGGAAGTTGGTATATCAAAAATAGGACTTTTGGTACCTGAGAGGTAGGTTTTGATGAGTTCCTCTCTATCTCTTTACATTATGATCCTTAAGTCACTGTGTGATTTAGGTATTGGGTATCTTGTGTTGAGTTTCAACCTTGATCTCATTTTTTACTTATAATATTCTAGTTTAAACTGAGATTATCTTATTATCTGATTGTTCTCTTCTATTTTTTCATATAGAAAACATGTCTCTATGACATATTACATGGGTTTTATAGGAGGCTGTAGTGGGATAATCTCCTCAGTTTAATCCTCCTTTGGATTATAATTTTTTATAGGTTATCATATGGGCATTTTTTTCGGTTGACTGAAGTGTATTGCGAGTTCAGAACCATGATTTTAGGCACAACCAAGAGCTAGAAGAGACATAGATCAAGTGTGATATTTCCTATGTGAGAATCCCCCATCATTTAAAGATAAAAATGAACCCCAAGAGGAGGAGAACTAGATGGACATGATCGATCTGGTCATTAACTTCCTAGATACACCTGAGGCTGTCTAGGTAAAATGCACAATGTTTAAGCTTGAGGGTCCCAATAAGAGGAGGTGGGATTCTATAGTACAAAAAAATAATAACTTGGGATTAGATTGGAGGGGTTCTAATAAACTCTTCCTTCATAATTTCTATCCATAGTCTCTAATGTTATCAAAGTATCTAGAGTTACACTCTATGCAGTAGAGAGAGCACTCAATGTTAGAGTACAACAACCATTGTGCAGATCTGGTTCATTTTTATCTAAAGTTTTGGATGAATGATCATATAAAATATCAAAAATACGTGTAGGGTTTGTGACCAGACATCCAATCATAGGTATATATGCTGAATTTTTTTACCTATGTTGAGAAAATTGATAGGTATATGATAGAGTAAATAGATATAGTGGGAAATATTGGATTATTTGGCTCTTCTCTTCCACCCAGTGGTAATTTTAGTGGCATATAGGGAAATAATTGGAAGTGAAATGATTATAGAAATGGTGATGGATATGGTTCTAAATATTGGGCCTCCACTACACCATCAATAGTAGAAAAACGTTTTCCTATAACTTGCTATCAGTGTGGAAAGGTAGGGTTCACCCGATGTTCATTTCCCACGCCCATAAATATTTTTAGTGTTTGTGTCCACCAAGGAAAACTATATAGGTTCTTCTATGATTTTTCTATTCCCCATTATATAAATGGATCTTCATATCTAAAGGCCACTACGGTGCAATCAAAATCTTCATAATCCAAAAGACACTAGTCACAGACCTCAGGATTGAATGTAACCACCCTAAAAACAATATCCTAGAGTCGGTGTCTTACTTTATTACATTGGAATAATATATAAGGAATAAAATCCCAAAAGACCAAATAGTTTAGTAATCTTGTTAAACTTGATGCATACTTGAGTCTTTTATTACATTTTAAAGAAAGTTACAATATAATTTTTTTCTATAATAACATTATTCACTCTAGTATATCCATGTATATCAATCATAGTACAATTCATGGATTCTTTGATAAGGAAACAAAATAAAGGTGAGTTCAAATTCTCAGTTGGGGTTAAGTACAGTGGAATCTATCATGAATCAATAAGAATAATCAACATAGAAAGGTAAATAAATAAACACAAATTCGATTTAAATAACTCAACTATCATAATCAATATGGAAAGTAAAGTAACTAAAAACACATTCCATTTAATCAATATCATGACTATCATAACTGGATAAGGCATGATCAATATAGAAAATTAAATAACTGAAAATAGATGAAATTTAATAAATAAACTGATAATGAAATGAATCCAGAGATAATATCATTGTGAAAATATCATCGATAATAATAACTGAATTATCAATAAAGGAAATGCTTAAATATTGGATTTTATGTTCTTAATCAGATGATACCTCTACCATCAAGACCTTTCACAATATAGTTTAAAAAAATAGACAGAATATCATTCAATGTTATCTTACCGATTCTCCTCATGATACTATCAATGTATTGAGGGGCTATATATAACTAGGCCCCATCGATATTTTCATGTCTAGATAATTTCTCATATATCAAATAATAAATTTAATTTGTGAACAATTTTCATTGTTATTAAATATCCTTATTGAATAAAAAATATGGATTATCAATATTTCCTCAGTCAATCAAATAACTTTCAAAGAAAAACACCATATATAGAAATGATAAATAGTTAAATCAATCATCATATTCATGATAACTAATATGGATATTTAGGGTTAATTTAATGTATAATGATCATAATTATGTGAATAATTCAATGGAATGTTAATGACTACAAAAATTAATCAAAAAAGAGAATTTAAATACTTTACTTAGAAAAAATGATCATAAACCATCAATATAAAGAATAATTATGTTATTAATACAACATATCCCCAATATATTATAACTAAAATAAAGGGGTTTTATTATTTATTAATAAAAATACCATAAAAATATATTTAAAAATATTCTTAAGGAAAATATTCTTTTCATTTTGAATCAAACCTTTTAAAACTAAATGTTCACAAAAAATTTTGAAAATAATTTTCTTCTAAAATAACCATTGAAAGTTATAAATTAATTTTTAAAACATTGAGTGTTCATGATAGTAAGAGATTTTATAAATGTTGTACATGTTAAAAATAAATATTCTTATTACTTTTTTGGTAAAAGGTAAATGAGAATTATTTAAAAAATGGAATGAATATTCATTTAAAAAAATTGTAAAAAAATCAAAAAAAATTATTTAATAAACTATTTTGAGTAATTTAAAAATAAATTGATAATAATTTTCAAAAACATGGTTTTGGAAGAAATATGATTTTTGACAGAAGAGAGAAATGAAGTCGGATTTTATTAAAAAATTATCAATTATTTAAGTACCAAAGAGTAAAAAAATGATATTATTACTAATAATTAATATAACTCAATGAAAATAAATTAAATTATGAAATTCTCTACCACTTAGTAACATTCATGTCAAATACCCTTAGATTAAATTACTAAAATCGAAACATTAAATAATATGAATTATTAATTAATCATGATATTACATGTCAAAGGGGTGTTATATACCTCATATAAAATAAATTATGTGTATAACATTACAATATGCCTCAATGAATAGAAATTGAGATGAAGACCCTTATAAAGATCATATCATTGAAGTAGGGATTATTCAATTAATTGATTATGTTTAACAAATGTGAATCTATGTAAAAAATTAGAAATAAAAGATAAACTAATCAAATGTCATTATACATAGAATCTTATCATGAAAAAAATAAATTATGTATAAGTTTAAACTAATTAATGGAAATTCAGTTAATAAATCCCTTACTACACACTTCCTTTCAAATGAACATGATTTAACCTCATGTATAGTAGTTGTAAAGATGTTATTAACTTATAAAATAACCATATTAATATTTATAATGTCATATGTGATACTTTTATAATATTTTATCAAATTTTAATTAATAATTTTTCATTATTTTCATTGTTTTGGATGTTAATTTCCTTGTTTTCTCATTCATGATTTTTCATGAAAGTTACAGTTTATCTACATATTATATAGTTCCATAATCTCCAGAATAATAATAATGAAATAATTATCATATTTATACACAAATTATACTTTTAATACCAATCATGAAAGATATTTTTGATAAATGAACCATGTTATAATCATGGATACAGTTGGTCGTACGTACTCATGAGTAACATTTCTATTTTTCAACGATCATTATGGACAGGATGTAAGTAATATTTTATATTTATAAAATTATAATAATATAATAAATATCATATTAATTATTTAAATATTCTTATATATATATCATCCATGTGGTGTGGTTATGAAAAGTGTGTTTCATCACTTCATGGAGGTGGTATTCCACAAGTACGTGAACGATGTTATCTTCTTTCAGTGAGTGAAAAGGTAAGAAATAAAATAATATATTATCATAAAATAATGATATATTATCATAAAATAATTATATATATGTAATTATTATCATAATTATGTCACGTATATCACATTTATTCATTAAATCTATCCTTATTACCTTCCATGTAAAGCGTTAGTGAAAAATGAATCATATCGTTTCGCGAGGAGGTAGTCCACCGTACACATGATCGATGTTATCTTATCTCATAAGAAAAGGAACGTAAAAAGGTTATATTTGATATAATTACTCTATAAGTATAATTATGTTTTAAATATAATATATATACTTTATATCCATCATCATACCCAACCGTGATTGGTGTTGATGGAAAACTTATCACATCGATTCGTGAGGCAGTGGTCTTCCGTACATCAAAGCGATGTTATTGTTTCCCATTTAAGGGAAGATTATATGGATATGGGTAAAGCCCTAAATATAATAAAAAATCATTATATTTTATATAATGGTATTATTTCATAAGTTTAAATGAATAAAATTTGAAGGATATGTGGAAGAAGAAATAAAACGAAAATGCATTGGTATGAATTTTATCACTTGTCATACCACCTCTTTAGGATTATACAAAATATATTCCTATAATGAATTTTTGACCAAAAAATGATTAAATGATTATTTGAAGGAAGTTTTGAAGTTATTTTTTAGGGTTTGGATGAACTAGAAGGTTTAGAATGTGTGAATAAGAGGGGAGAGGGGCGGCCTTTTATAACTAAAGTGAGTGGTGCACTTGTAATTTTTTAAAAGAAAAAGTTTTAACCATGTTTTCACATGAAAAAATGATATAAAATAGATTATTATATATAATTATTCATGATAAGGTCAAAATATAACCAACCTTTATATTTTAGACAATTTTTAATGTCAATTTAACCCTTATCTTTTTAATTTAACACACGGTAAACCCATTTTTACATTAACAGTGATAAATATTTTTTATTATTATTACTATTCATTATAGTCAAAAAATAAGTTGAAATTATTATATAATATAAATTATAATTATTCCAAATATTTAATACATTTTTCCATATTTTATACACATAATTGGTAAAATTTAACTGAAAAGTAATCCCACAGACGCGACGAGAAATCGGGTTTTCAAAAAGAAAATGTTTAAAAGCTTACAAAGTTTTCATATCAAATTAAATATAAAAATTATTCCAATGGATTCAATTGTATTTATAGATATTTAATTGAATTAATTTAACTTTAAAAATAATTTAAAATATAATTTAATCATATAAAAATTTTAAACAAAAATACATGTTTGAATTAAAATTCAACATTTTTCATTATTCATCAAACAATGAAACTATTCAGAAAAATATCAAAAATTCAACCTTTGATAATTTTTATATGATGATTTCAAAAATGAATTTTATTTTTTCAAATAAATTTTTAAAATTGGTAAAAATTAATTTTAGATCATTTGCACAAAGCACGACTAAACCGTCTTTTAGAAAAAATGTTGTTTTTCAAAAAAACATTTTTTATTTTAAATAATTATTATTTTATTTCTAATAAATAGATAATCATAATTTTCATAATTTAATTAGTAACATTATTTTACAACAATTTAAAGTCCCTTTATATTATACTTTTGTTCATTTAGACTCAGGTTTGTGTGTTCCTCAAGCTATCAAAGAGACTACATTTAAAGAAATATATTGCATGGGTTGATTAAACTCGATGTTGTGTGTCCCATATACTATCAAATAAATTATTATTATTTTATAATTTTAGGTTGTTATAATCTACCTGTCTTAAATAAATTTTAACCTCATAATTTGATCTTTTTCTCAAATATTAAGGTTTTGATATTTGAAAATTCCTTTGTTGATAACCCACATCATAAAAAGGGTTAATAAAATATCTTATTAATAAGAGATAAACGGGATTAAAAAAGGTAATATTGAATAAAATAGAACTAGGGTTCTATTTAGCAGAACATTTTTGGAAAGTAAATATACGGACATGGAATAATAGAATAAATAATTATATATAGTGATAGAGGTAATTGATCATAAGAAAGTAAATTATCAATCGAAATTTAAAGACCTAAAAACCATTAATATTTGATGGTTTAAAAGTCCATTTTATTCATCATATAAGAAGTTAATATGATAACATTGTTTTAAATATCCTTTTTCTAAAGTTGATAAATTATTTTACTATCTAATAAAATAATAAATTGTATTTACTTGATATATTTCTATTTCATAAGAATAATCTTATCCTTTGGTTGTGCTTTGATCAATTTACAATTCATTTCTTACTCCAAAAAATTAATAACCAAAAAATGATTTATTACTCCTAAAACACTAAAATTCACTTTGGACAGATCATAAGATCCATAAAAGAGTGACAATTCCTTCCATCTTCCTCTGACTATTTAATAAAATCAATATGGTTAACACAAGTTTTCCAATATAATACATTAATCTATAAACCACAACAGTAACACCATTGGTTCATCATTAATATTTATTCATCAAACCATTTAACTAAAAATAATGACATATTAATCAGGATATCAAGTAGGGAAGTAGTTGGTTCTAAACCCTTATCATCCTTAGATCTTGGGTTCAAGCCCCATAGCATTTCCAAATGTGACGGGTTGTCACCCGTCATGGGGTTATTATTTTTTTATAAAACTATATTAATATTATTCCTATAACATTACCAAAAAATATGATGGAAATACTTAAAATAAAATTAATCATTAAATAACCTTTTTACTAAGGTTTTCACTACAACTTATTTTTTTACAATGTCTAATAATATTATTTATCTATTATTATAATGTCATTAATGATCAAATTAACCCTAAAGGTTATCATTAAATTTAAACTTATGTTTATAAAAAATAAAGTAATTATTCCTCAAATAAATTTTGCAATAAAACGTATACATGCCATAAATTTATCCCAAAATAAACATAATCTTGGTAGACACCCATCAAATAAAACTTAAAAGTATTGTTTAGGAATTTGAACTTATGATCAATCTTAAACTTATAAACCCATGATGGTATCCATAACTCTTAAGTTAATGAAGACATGTATACTTCTAAAATTTAACACAATCCTTAGATGTTTCATGATTCTTATCACCAAAATACCATTGGTAAAATACTTCAATAATTTAATTATTGTGACCTATACCCTAGTAGCCTATATCTAGTGTATACTTTATTAAATTTTCATGAGATACAAGTAATTGCATCCAAAAAGACCTAATAGTTTAGTAGTCTTGGTAAATTTCATATATACTTGAAATTAACTTTAAATTTTAAAACCTAAAATATAAAAAATAATTTTCTATCATAATTCCATTATTCCCCTTAGCATATCTCTTCATATCAATCACAAAATAATTCCTCATATCCTAGGGAAAAAACAAAAAGGGTGAGATCAGATGATTAGTAATGTAAGGGTACAGTGGAAGATATGAATAAATAAGACATAATCAATATGACAAGGTAAATAGTTGAAACCCATTCCATTTAATTAATAACTTGGGAATAATATGGTAGGAATAAATTATGATCAAATAATTCCATATAAATAATCACATGAGCTTAAATACATTACCATGTATATTCTAACTAATTAAATAATCACATGTAATGTCAATAACTGACTTCATAACGATGGAATGTATAATGTTGGACATCTAAATCATACGTAGAGGCCTTTTAACAAGATATAAAATACCATCAAGTCCTAGTGTCAACATATCTATATAAATGGGTAAGGACTTGGACAAAACCCAATCTTGTTTGTCTCTTTAGACATATTGATGCATCAAGGGGTTATTTTGGTCTCCACCCATCACTTACTAATTCCAATGCATTTATCATATGAAAATGGTGAAACATGATCAGCATAAACATTCATATAGAAAAAATAGCATACTAAATGTTAAAAATTATCCCAATAAATAAAAATAAGATAAACCATCCATAGTAAAATGGATGGTATCAATATAGTACATCCCCATTCAAACTAATCATAAACCATCCATATAAATAATAAGGATGGTATCATTGGATTATATTCCAGTTAAAGTATAAGTAACATAAAATTATGTATTATTTTATTTATAATTATTTTTAAATATCACTTGGAACATTCCTTGAAGAAAATATACTTTCATTGAAAATCACCCTATTATTTTAAAACTATAAAATTCAAAAAATATTGTCAAAATCCTTTTATTGGAAAATAAATTTTAAAAAATAAGAATTTATAGAATATTAGGAAAAAAAATCTTTAAAAATAAACTTGTAAAATTTCAAATTAATCTTAAAATAAATGATTTTCATAATGGTGGGTAATTCTGTACATACCATATAAGTTAAAACAAACAATCATTTGGCACTATAAAAATGTTAAAAAAGTGTCTTGTTTGGAAAATGATAATAATATTCCTTTCAACCCATTTTTTTAAAATTCATAATTTGGTAAAAAAATTATTATATAAGTTGAATAATGTTAAAACATTTTTGAAAAAAAAATTAGAATACATGTTTTTGGAAGAAAAATGAATTTCGACTAAAGAGGGAAATAAAGTCGAATTTTGTTAAAAACATTTTATTAATCATTTTTAGTACCAAAGAGTTAAAAATGGTACTATTAGATTAAAATTTTCATTAATAACCATATTATAAGAAAATATATTTAATTTATGATAAAAATATCAAATAATCCCCCTATGGAGACATAAACAAAAACAATCCTAAGTATTGATGAGATTATAAAATATACCCTTACCAATTTAGTAACTTTGGTGTCATAATACCCATGAAAGAAATAAATTTAAATTAAACTTTAAATATAATGAATATAAATTAATTCATGATATAAAATAAAAAAGGGAGGTATATACACCACATAAAAGAAACCAGTGGTGAATATGTCGTATGTCTCGTGGAATTAAAAGTGAGATAAAAACCCTCGACCAGTTTGGTAACATTTATATCATAATATCCACGAAATAAATAAATTTAAATTAAACTTTAAATGAAATTAAGATATATTAATTCATGGTATAACATTAAAAAATGTCATTATAAACACCACACAAAAAAAGTGGTGAATATGTCGTATGTCTCATAGAAGTAAAAGTGAGACGAGAAACAATTACCTTGATTCTGAATAATCACATGTGTTATTTATCTTCATGAATAATAAACTCATGTTAATTATTTAATTTAATAAGAACCTTTTTAAAATTTATTATTAATTTTATTTCATTTATTACTATGTTATATATTATTACTTAATCAATTACATTTACGTCAGATGTTTCGACGATATTTGGTTTATGTGTCAAAAATGAATTTGGTAGGATGACTATGGTCAAATAGGAAATTATTTAGACATATAAAGAATTTTAATCATGAAATAATTATCATATTTATATATCAATTATAATTTTAAAATCAATCATTAAATATGGATTTTAAAAATGAACGATGCTACTATCATGGAGATGGTAGGTTGTACGTATGCATGAGTAACGTTTCCATTTTTCAATGATCATTGTGGAAAGAAGTTAAGTAATATTTTATATCTCAAAAATGATAATAATAACATATATAACATATTAGTTCTTTAAATATACTTATATATATCATTCATGTGGTATGGTGATGAAAATATATTCACATCACTTTGTGAAGGTGGTAGTCCAAACGTACACGAACGACGTTACCATTTTTCAGTGTAAGAAATATAATGATATATTATCGTTTTTAGAAAAATAAAAAATGTCATAATAATAATAATTATTTAATTTATATAAAATATATTAATTTACATTATATTTATTACCTTTAATGTTAATAATTAGTGAAAAATGAATCACATCGATTCACGAGACAGTAGTCTGCCGCACACACGAGCGACATTATCGTATCTCTTATGGAATGGAAAATAAAAAAAAGATATATATGATATAAGTAATATAGAGGTATAATTATTTTATAAATATAATATATATACTTTATATCCATCATCATACTCAAACATGTGAGGTTTTGATGGAAAACGTGTCACATCGGTTCATGAGGCAGTAGTCCTCCGTACACATGAGTGATGTTATTGTTTCAAATTTGGGGGAAGAGTATATGGATATAGCTCATGAAATTAACATAATAAAATCTCATTATATTTTAGATACTTTTTTAATTATATAATCATACATTAATAAGATACTAATCAGTTGAAAGAAGAAATAAAACAAAAATTCATAGTTAAGAATTTTACCTCTTCCCAGATGGCCTCTTAAAGATTATACCAAAAGTATTAATATATTGGATTTATAACCAAAAAAAGGCTTAAATCATGAGTTTATTTAAGTTGGGAATTTATTTTAGCAGTTAATGGTTTTAAAGAATGGTTTTAAGTTCTGAATAAGAGAATAGAGGGGTGGTCTTTTATAAGTGAGGGAACAGACACACTTGTAGTGTTTGAAAAGAAAAAGGTATAGCCAAATTTTCCACATGAAACAAGGGTGTAAAATGAATTATTATATATAATTTTACATGTTAAAGTCAAAATATTTACATAAAATATATTTTAGATAATTTTTTATGTTATTTTAACCCCCTAGTAAACTAATTTTTACCTTAACCGTAGTAATTAATTTTTACTATTTTCACTATTCATTATGGAAAAAAATAAATTGGCCTTATTAGATAATATAAATTATGATGATTGAAAATATTTAATCCATTTTTTAAATTAAATTCACATAATTGGAAAATTTTAATTTAAAATTAATCTCATAGACACGATGAGAAAGTATGCATTCAAAGAGAAAATATTCAAAAGTTTATAGGGTTTTTATATCAAAAATAAATTTTAAAATGATTCTAATAAACTAAATTGGATTAATATACATATATATAATTGAACTAATTTTACTTTAAAATCAATTTATAATATAATATAAATTTAAAAATAATTTATAGAAAAAAAATTCAATTAATTTTTTTTTCACTTTTCATCGAATAATTGAACTTTTTAGAAAACTATCAATAATTTAACATAAGATAATGTTGACATTTAGATTTCAAAAATAAAATTTATTTTTTCAAATAAATTTTCTAAAAAAAATTAAAATTATTTATAAATTATTTTCCCAAAGTGTGATTAAATTTATTTATAGAGTAATATTGTTTTTTAAAAAATATTTATTTTTCTTTCAAATGGTTATAAATTTATCTCTAGTAAATGGATATTTATTTTGTTTATTTTATAAATGTATAAATCATATAATTTTCATAATTTAGTTATTACTATTCATACCCTCTAATTTAACAGGTAGGTTATAATGGTAATTTTTAATAATAATATTTTAATAGAGTATCACGTATCGTTCAAACTCGGTGTTGTGTGAATTACAAGCTATTGAAGAGATTAAATTTAATTAAAAATAAATATATGGTAAAGTATCAAGATTTTATATTCCCTTCCACACTTGGTGTTACTTTTCATACACTCTATCGAATATGATATTCATATTTTAAAACCTCTGGGTGTTATATTCTATCCCCTTAAATAAATTACATCCTATGATTTAATCTTGATCTCGGTAATGAATGGTTTTTCATTTAAATATACCTTTATTGAAATCCCAAATCATGATAAGGGTTGATAAAACATCCTTCTGATAAGTGTCGAGCCCCATGTTGGATTGACTTATGAGAGGGGGGTTAAATCAGTGGTTTATTTTTACAAATTCATTTTCCTTTCAATTCAACCTCTTGAACTTGTTAAGGATATCTATCCACTCGATATTATCTCTCAAACTCACCTTATATGCAGTAATAACAATATAAAGATCATAAAAATGTATTTACAAGGTTCCTAATAAATACCTACTTCTTTCCATGTTGGTTATTTCCCCCCCCCCCCCAACATGGATTCTACATTATAATTCACTATCTCCAATGGTGATTACCATGCCTTCAACTCCAACCGAGAGACTCAGTTTTCTTTTGGTTCCAACCAAAATACATCTTTATCTGGCTCCAATTGAGAGACTTTTTCTTCTCCTGGCTCCAACCAAAATCCTTCAACTACTCCTGAATCTAACCAAAAGGCTTCTCCTTAGTTCAAGTATTGATCAATTATAGGTTGATCTGATGATCTCCCTCCACAAGCTTACTGAATCACACTTTCCCTTTACCTATTCAAGTATCTTCAATAACCTTTGGTAGGTTCATTTGGCCTTGCTAAATAATTTTGATCACCTGTAATGATTATTTTCCTCTGTTCAACAATTCTTGGGATGATTCTTCCTTTTTCCTGAAGTCATGGCCTCATATTTATGTGTGAACATTGTGCATATAAATTCTTACATGGAATCAAAGCTTTTTATGTCAGGTATCTCAAGTATCATGTATATAATATTATTCTTTATATTTTATATACTTTCTTAAATCACATTTTTTGTTAATATCAAATGATTTCACATGTGCATGTGTTAATTCATGCACCATAAACAATTTATCCTTTTAAACTTCACACGCCTCACTTCTTATATATGCATGTTATCACATGAATGTGTATCCATGTTTCATGAAAATACTTTCTTTAAGGGGTGTGTATAAATTTTCCCTAGTGCTTCTTTATGCACACCTAGAACTATCCTGAATGTGTGACTGAGCTATCTTCCTTTATACACACAGGTGTATGAAAGGTTCTTTTTTATTCTTGTATGCAAACCCTTATGGGTGTGGTGAGTGCACAGTCGTAGTGTCTCAACTAAAATGCACAAGCTAGGAATTCCTCATGAATCTGGGTGTTTCACGTGAGCCTGGGAGACATGTTAAAGCGATTCCCCAATTGGATTTGGGAAATAATGTTCTTCATGAAGAAATCCAATAGTGAATTGAAAAAATTGAATGCTCGTGGCCTTTTTCTCCTTTATGCGCATATTAGTTGCATAGAACCTATTCCCTTCTTGAACTAGAAGGATCGTGGGTGCTTTGTTTCTTATGAAAATGAGATAACTCTTGATATTTTTAGAAACATGTCTCAGGGTTTATTCTTATCTTTTTATAGGTGATGAGGATAGCCTTTCACTTCCTTAGATCTTATTTTAATCCATGTTAAGTACTCTTTAAATTCCCCAAGATTTAATCCATATCTTGGTTTATTTCAAACACTTGATTCATTCAGTTTTAAATCTCATGTACTATAATTTTCATGGTGTTTTATTCCCTGAGTTCACAACGCTCCTTTGTGGTGCCATCCTAATTTTCACACCTTCTCTCATGCATCTCATCCATAGAAGTTTTAACACATTACATACGTAACGGCCTCTTGTAACTCCATTTCAACCTAATCCAAAAAAACTACTTCGAATTATTTTCATAAAAATAATAGTTGCATACATGATGATTCGGTTTAATAGAATGACCTTCATACAATTAGAAATATCATAATACATTGTTTATATGATCGAAAATGGTGGTTCGTCTCTTGATCCAGCATACTAGAGCTCTTATGGTGGCCATAGGTAGGGGACAACATCCCCTCTTGATTAGATAGCCAAGATCAGTTGATTGATTTTCTATCATTTAACCCATCTTTAAAGAGTAATAATAGTACCCTGCTTATTTCAGCATACCAAATAAAAATGGATAGGTTTTCGGGTGTGGTGTATCATTCAAGCACTGCGAAAAATGGCTCAGAAATATCGTCTCCCCATCCCGATACCACTCCATACCAATTCACCATTCATTATTCCACCCTTCACGGTGGTTCCGCCTCTCCATGGGAACACTCTTGAACCCACCCATGCCACCCTCAAGAAGTATAGGGTGATCTACCTTGGGTGAGGTTGACCCCATGGGTCCTAAATGTTCCCTCAGTCAAGGGTTCCCTATTTTCCAAGGGTGGGTCATATTTTTTAATAAGGTCCAACATAAAGTTATCAAGCCCGCAATGTTAAACCACATCAACCATTACCCATTAATCCTCATGATTTAATAAAAAAATTAATGGTCATTATTCTTCATGAAATTACTTCTTTCATGGTTTACACTTGTGGTAAACAATGTTCATGCTCCTTTATAGATGTTATCTTCACTTTTAAGATCACTTCAACGATCATTTGATTTGAAACATGTATAATTTCTTGAGCTTGAAATCCAATACTATGAATCCATAACAATTCTCCAGGCATCACCACACATCATCATTATCTTACCAAACACATATTGATATTTTATTGACAATAAATGCAACTCTAGGCCTAATCTCCCCCTTTGTATTTTCTTGTCAATACATCCTGAGAACAATGTGTAAGAGTCAACATGTGTGATCAAAACTTTTCTCCCCCTTATTGGAAATCAAATGTAAATATTAAGTGGGTTATTTCTAAAAAACATGTTCTCCTCCATTTTAAATAATATTTCTTAAATACCTCTAAGAGAGAGAGATGATATCACTTGGTTTTTCTTAGTAGAGATCCTTTAGTGAATCAATTCTAAGTATACTTGGGCTAACCCATTATAGAAAACAAGAAATATATAACTAAGGTTTTAAATGATGTATATAAACAACCATGCATGTGAAATCAGGATCATAATATCTAAATACTCATTTATGAAGTTAAAAATAATTAGATTTATCAATGACATATTAAATCATGCACGTACTTCAATAAACACATCATTAAGTTCAAGTGAAAAGATAAATATCCCCCTTTATCTCATTTTTTCATTAACCAAACACTCCCACTTAATTGATAATTTTAGAAAAATTAAGAATTATTAATGAAATTTTGATTGGAATACCTCATTTTCAAATTTTATAAAGCTTTTTTGAAGTTCCACATTCACTATGTAGTGAAGATTTAACATCTTTATCAAACCAATGATCCCACTAAAGGGATGCAACCATATAATTCAATTACCTACATGTTAGTACAAAATCATTCATATATAAGGGAATAAGGAGGGACCTTACTTGTTTATCAATGTGAAAAACAAGGTTGATATGTTTTTATCAACCAATTTTATCCACTATCTCCAGTATCCATGCTTACACATCTGATTTTGAAATCCGATTTATCCTTTGGTAACATAGATCTCATCACTCTAACCACCTCATTGTGTGAGAGGGTTCTTCTTTCTTTATCCATAAAATCATATAAATCTTCTAATGCAAGCTTCATTCTCTTCAAGGATTCTTCTTATGTTGGAAATGTGGTTAAACAGCCTCTTGCATTATGTCCATCTTTATTGTATCTCTTATATAGAACATCTTCAATACATGAGTTTTCATTTGTTGAAAACCTCTCATGAAATTTTTCTTCTTCATGTGGAATCTTCATTTTTCCTTTAGCACCATCTTTTTTTCTGATTCTTCTAACTTTCTAGATTTATCCAAATCAGCTGGATGAATCAGAAGAATTTATTTGGGAATATTGAAAGATTATTTGGAGTTTCCTCATGGATTTACATTTCTTTATACCTTTGATATAGGACAGGATGTAATGGCCCGAACCTCTCCGGCCCATTCCATTGTCAAAAAGAAGGTCATGAATTGTTCTGGAGGGTAAAATGGAATTTTCCCACACTTTCCAGAATTTTGAAACTACACGCCGTGTAGTTTGAGTACACGTCGTGTACCCCCTTTCTGGGTATACACCATGTTGAAGTTCATGTCCTTTCCATGTGAGATAAATGTGTACACGCCGTGTGTCCAGTACTACACATCGTGTAGTCCTTCCCCGCCTACACGTTACCAGTCAATGTTCGTATGCCGTGTTGGAGCCGTGTCCTTGCCGTGTGAGATAAATGGGTACACGCCATGTGTCCAGTACTACACGCCATGTAGTCTCTCTCTGCATACGCGTTACCGTGTGTTGACCAGTCAACGGCCATGTGTCATGTTGGAGCTGTGTGAAATAAATAAGTACATGTAGTGTGTCCAAACTACACGCTGTGTAGTCCTTCCCCGCGTATGTGTTACCCTCAAACCGTGTGTTGACCATTCAACGGCCACGGAGCCGTGTTGGAAGTCGCGTGGATACCGTGTGAAATACCGAGTACACGTCGTGTACCATAAAGTACACACCGTGTACTTTTTCTTTTCTTGACTATAAAAGGAGGGGTCCCCTCCTCCTTTTCAACTCACCCCTCTCCTCCCCTTTCCTCTGAGCAGAGTTCTCCCAAAGAGACTTGAAGGCTCTTTCTTCCATAACATCTTCGTCCGAGCTCTGATTTACTATCCTTCAGTGCCCACGGGATTGTAACTATGAGGCATAACTTCCGAGCTTGGATCCGTTGTCTTTCCTTCAGCCTTTCCTTTCTGACTTCCACCCGAGGATGTTTTTCCGGGACCTGATAGAAGTGACGGACGCCAACGGATGTCTTCTAAGGTTGATCCAGGGGAGTGTTGCGATTGGAACCTATTGAGGTAGGGATCTTACCTTCATCTCTCTAAATTGTACATCATGCGGGGTGGGTGTTCTGATGTTTACGTGAAACACATTTGAACCGGTTTAAATAAAGATAATAACTGGTTAAAGAACGGGGATGGGAAAGTTGTTATGTTTATCTTTGTTTATCCTATTGATATGTTATGAATTGAATGTGATTATGCCTACTTAAAATCACAGTCGTTGGGGGCCTTTGCTTATGCAATTAAATGTCTCCCTCTCCTTCTGGATTTTCTTATGGATGGAAACTTTGTTAAATGTGGAAATTGGTTAATCACATAAAGTTGGCTGATTAAATGAAAATTTGGAACCCTTGTGTGATCACCCCGGTTGAACAAAATGGAATAATGAATATGTGGGTGTCGTCTTGGATACGTGGCATGTGATGGGGGTGTTTTGTGGGTTTTTGTGGTTTGGGTGAGCAGTGGGACTACGGTTGTCTTGGTTGTGGGTTGGTGTGAATGCTATGTTAGTGATGGACAGCGGGGCTGTGATAAATGGTATTAAAGGGATAATTATGTACGGTACAGTTGTGGTTACGGTGGTTGGCATCGGGGCTGTAGGGATGGGTTTACATGTGAACGGACTATGGGCTGTGAATAATAAATAAAAGGTGGAAGAGTTAATGAATGGTGGGTCATGGTAATGGAATGGGATTAATAATCACGGGGTTTTTTGGCTAATAAGAAGGTACTTGGTTGTGTTGCTTGTGTTTTCCTAACTTGATTTGTGGATGGCAGGGATATGTTTTACGAACGACCGATGTGGTTGGTTGTGGATAGTTTCCCAATAGTTAAGGAACTAATAAACTAATTCTGCTAAAACGTGAAAACCTAAATGGGGTTGGGGTTGTTTGTTGTATGCATACTTCGTAGTAACAGTGCCGAGGCACGTGCTCAGTTTCTCTGTTTAGAATCCTTAGGTTGGGTTGTGTGTTTGGTATACATATATATATATATGTATCTTTTGTGTTTTATCGCACCCCACCTATGTTAAACACTTAGTGTCTAACACTCCAATTTCACGGGAGAGGGTGTTTTCCCTTAGTTACTAGCTCTTTCTTGATTCTTCTCCCCTAGGCTGTGATGGCTTGAGGCGACCATACACCTAAGACTCTTCGGGTAGGTTTCGATTGGAGTGGTTTTAGCCCAAGACTCTTCGGGCAGGTTCTATTGTTTCCCAAGAATCTTCGGGATGAGGCCCAGGTGTGTGCAGGCGGGATACGTGGTTGTGAGGCCCGGAGTGTGAGGGAGGGATACGTGGTTCTGAGGCCCAGGTGTGTGCGGGCGGGATACGTGGTTGTGAGGCCCAGGTGTGTGCGGGGGGGATACGTGGTTGTGAGTCCCAGGTGTGTGCGGGCGGGATACGTGGTTGTGAGGCCCATGTGTGTACAGGTGGGATACGTGGTTGTGAGGCCCAGGTGTATGCGGGCGGGATGTGTGGTTTGTGAGGCCCAGGTGTGTGTGGGCGGGGAGAGTGTGGCAGCGTCAGGACGTTCCTCATTAGGAAGAGCAGTTAACTACTAGGAAATGGTGTGGGGTACCCAATACTCTTGTTTCTTATATACCACTACTTGTTGTGATTATGTTTTTGGTGAGTGTGGCTGGTGAGGTTGGGTGGATAGAATTCCTTGCTAGGTTTCTTATGTTGTTCTCACGGGACATTAGGATGTCTCCCCACTTGTGCACAAGAGACTTAGGTTTCCCTACTGAGTATACTTGTATGCTCACCCTACGTTTACTTTCAGGTTTCCAGGAGGACTACCAGGGCCGTGTGGGACCCTACTAGTCGGACAGTTGGAGTTGTTGTTGTTGTTGTACACTTGTTTCTTTTGGTATTGTACTTTGAGATTTCTTGTACTTGCACCTTGTTATAAAATTGTTTAAACATGCATGTGGGCTTGGTTTGGGTTTATTTCTATACACTTGTTCTTTTCCTTTTTGGTGGTTTACTCGTCCTTTCCTGATCTTAAAATAATAAAAGGGTAATGCCTCCTATATTTGTGAAAAATCATTCCCTTGGTGCTAGTCGCCAACCCGGGGCCTACTGAAGGCGGGACTCGGGGGTCATTATCTCCCTTTCACCATTTCCAGCTCAGGAGGGTCATCTTTGGTGGGAGGGGGTCATGACAGAATGGTATCAGAGCTGATGGTTGAGAGATAGGATGGAGTCCGGAGTTAGGCACAGTGAGGATTTCATGGGATGGTAGGGCAACAGTGTTAGTTAATCTTGGTGTGTGACATAGGACAGGGAAGACCGGCTAGGACACGGGATTTTAGGGCCCCCTGTGATCCTATGCAAGGACTTTGAGCCTACCGAACGACCAAGTGATACTACATTGATTGCAGGGTAGAGACCCTAGGGAAGGTACATGCATCATCATCATTGTGTTTTACTTGTTTTGGGTGTTCTGGGAAAGAAATTGAAATAAAATTATAAAATAAAACCTTGATTTTTTCCTTACTACTTGGGATTAGGCGATCCTTGTTTACCATACAGCTATGGCACCTGGACGTCATCCTCGGGTGGCTTAGACGGTCGAGACCTAGCAGATTCAGGTGGTCGATCAATTGGGGATTGAAACAGAGGAGGAAGATAGCCAGTGGCAGAAGACTCTACGTTCTTTCCAGCGGCAGACCCTCAAGAAGTATGAGGGTAGTAATTCGGATACGGAGACGGAAGGGTGGCTTGAGGAGCTAGGGATCGCTTTTACCTTAATCTGTGCTCTGAGGGAGTATTGGGTTCCCCTAGAAGTCAGTCAGCTGAGAGGTGCGGCGCGACAGTGGTGGACTCTCTACCTCGGAGAGAGGATAGAGGCAGAGGTTTCGTGGGATGACTTTGAGAAGGAATTCCGAGAGTAATTCCTTTCTTCCATTATCAAGGTAGAGAAGCGGCAGGAGTTACTCTCCCTTCAGCAGGGGAGTATGTCAGTACGAGATTTGGGGATAAAGTTCAAGGATCTCCTACGCTTTGATCCGGATCTCTTTCTGGATGAGGAGTCTCGGGCGAGACGTTTGGAAGAGGTGCTTTGTCCTTCGCTTCAGTATGCTGTCACCCCCTTCACCCTTCTGATGTACTTGGAGGTACAGAAGAAGGCATAGGTTGTAGAGAGGATGCACTCGCTTGGAGGTGCACCCCGAGAGGGGATCCAGTCGGGCTCGTCGAAGGGGAATGCAGTCAGCAGTAGGTCTCCTACGACGGGGCCTTCCAGGTTCAGGCCAGTGGGGAGCAGGCCCCATCAGTTCGAGTACAGATCTTTGGGTCCTCGTCCCTTTTCCACGAGCCCAGGACTGAAGTATTTTTATTATGGAGGTTTCGGGCACGTTTAGAGTCGGTGCCTGACCTGAGCTCAGTATGGTGGAGGTGGGAAGGTTCAACGCCCACCTTAGCAACACAAGTTGTCGGTGAGGCCCTTCCAGAAGTAGCAGGACCATGCTCCTCCGAGGGGAGACTTTGCGGGAGCAGGCCGACCTCAGTGTGCACCTCAAGGACCTCGACCAGGGCATGGTCGCGGAGGTGGACAACATCAGAGAGGCAGAGGAGTTGGGCGTGGATAGTTGCACGCAGTAGAGTTGATAGCTCCAGCAGGACCAGATGTGGTGCGAGGTACAATTTGTTTGTTCAGCACTCTTGTTTCTTCTTTGTTCGATTCGGGAGCTTCTCACTCCTTCGTTGCACCTGGTCTAGCCCATGCTTTGGGACTGGACGTAGAGAGACTTTCCGTACCACTGGTGCTGAGTACACCAGTTAGAGGCCAGACCAGTGTATCTTGTGTTTTCCGGGGATGTGGGCTGACGTTGGGACCACATCGATCTAGTGGGGACCTTCTTCTATTACAGATGCAGCCATACGATGTCAACCTAGGCATCGACTGGTTGTTTTCTGTTAGTTTCGTTATCGACTGCTTCCATAGAAGAGTCGTGTTCTCCGACATGGATGGGCAGCGTGTAGATTTTGTTGGTGAGAGGATCTATCAGGTGGAAAGTCGGCGTCTGGAGCCCCTCCTTTCCTTGTTAGGAGGGTTATTAGTGGTTCCAGTTGATACAGAGATGATGGATGTCCCGGATGTTGTTGGGGAGTTCCTCGATGTTTTTCCTGAGGAGGTTGTGACTCTACCCCCCCCCCCCCCGACATGACGTTGAGTTCCGGATAGACTTACAGCCTGGTGCTCGTCCGATTTCGAGGGCCCCTTATCGGATGGCACCTTCAGAGTTGCGGGAGTTGCAGATTCAGATTGACGATCTGATGGAGAAGGGTTTTGTTCGACCTAGCGTATTTCCATGGGGTGCTCCAGTTTTGTTCATGAAGAAGGAATATGGTGGTCTCAGGATATGCATAGACTACCAAAGGTTGAAATAGGTAATGGTCAAGAATTGTTACCCCCTTCTAAGGATATATGATCTCTTCGACCAATTTAGGGGAGCAGGTTGGTTTTCCAAGATTGATCTACGATCTGGATATCATCAGCTGAGGGTAAAGGACAGTGACATCTCGAATACGGCTTTCAGGTGTAGGTATGGGCACTTCGAGTTTGTAGTGATGTCGTTTGGAGTTACGAATGCACTGGCTATGTTCATGGGACTTAGGAACTTTGTCTTCCGAGAGTTTCTAGACCGGTTCGTTGTCGTGTTTATCGATGACATCCTGATCTACTCAATATCATAGGAGGAGCATGTTGAGCATCTCAGGGCAGTCTTAGAAGTCCTTCGACACCTCCAGCTTTACAGGAAATTGTCGAAGTGTAAGTTCCTGACACAAGAAGTACACTTCCTTGGGCACGTAGTGTCTCAGCATGGAGTGTCAGTGGACCCGTCGAAGGTGGTGGAAATTGTTTCTTGGGCAGCACCCAAGAGCGTGGCAGAAGTTCGTAGTTTCTTGGGGTTAGTAGGTTACTATCGGAGGTTCGTTTCAGACTTATCTCGAGTTTCTACTCCATTTACAGCTTTGACTAGGAAGAACCAGGTCTTCCTATGGAGCGAGCAATGCCATAAGGCTTTCGACTACCTAAAGGAGAAGTTGGTCAGTGCCCTCTTACTCAGGTTTCTAGAGGAAGGGTTGTTGTATGAGGTGTTTTGTGATGATTCTAGCCTTGGTCCGGGGTGCGTGCTGATGCAGAAGAAGGGAGTGATCTGTTATGCCCTCACGAGAATAACTATTCCACCCATGACCTAGAGCTTGCAGTAGTAGTGTTCGCACTGAATTTGTGGTGACATTACCTCTTTGGGGAGTGCTTTGTGGTCTTCTTAAATCACAAGAGCCTACATTATATCTTCTCCCAGTGTGACCTGAACTTGCGGCAGTGGAGATGGGTCGAGTTTCTCCAAGACTATGACTTTGAGTTCTCTGACACTGAAGATAAGGGCAACATTGTGGCTCATGCTTTGAGAAGGAAGTCGCATAAGGAATTGGTTCGGGAATCCACTGATGCTTGGAAGGCGATAGGAGATTTGGATGCCTTGCACCTGGATGCCATGGTAGAATGTATTAGAGGCTGTTTGTTTCAGATGACGGTGCAGTCCTCCTTGTTGGAGCAGGTGAAAGAGTCTCAGTGGGGGGACTCCGAGGCGGAAGTGATGCGGGATCGTGTCGATCAGGGGAATGCTCCAGAAGGATGGTCGGAGGATAGCCGACATCGGATGCTTTTCCATGGAAGGTTGTTTGTTCTAGAAGTGATGCGTGAGAGAGTTCTCCATGAGTTCCATAGATCAGCCTTGATGGTACATCCAGGAGTTTCAAAATTATACCGAGTCCTGAGGGAACATTTTTGGTGGCCCGGGGTGAAACGGGCAGTGGTGGAGTTTGTGGATAAATGCCTAGTGTTTCAGCCAGTGAAGGTTGAACACCATGTTCCCAGTGGTTTGTTGCATCCTTTAGATGTCCCCGAGTGGAAGTGGGATGACATCTCAATGGACTTCGTCACAGGACTACCCAGAGCTCAGAGTGGTTACGATGCTATCTGGGTAGTGGTGGATCGACTTATGAAATCAGATCACTTCTTAGCAATTAAGGAGTCGAGCCTGGTTAGTACCTTAGCACAGAGGTATGTAGACGAGGTTGTGCGGTTGCATGGAGTCTCGAAGACTATCGTCTCAGATCAGGATACTCGGTTTACCTCACAAGTCTAGAGGGGGTTACAGCATGCTTTTGGCACCCAGCTATGCCTTAGCACTGCTTTCCACCCCCAGACCGATGGGCAGACAGAGTGGACTATCCAGACGTTGGACGACATGCTGCGAGCATGCATCCTGGATTTCGGAGGATCGTGGGTACAACACTTGCCTTTAGTAGAGTTTGCCTACAAAAACAACTTCCACTCTACTATTGTCATGGCACCGTTTGAGTCTTTGTATGGGATACCATTTCGTTCACCCATTTTCTGGGTAGAGGTTGGTGAGATAGGTGCTCTTGGGTCAGACGTAGTGCAGAGCACCACAGAGAAAGTCCAGCTTGTACGTGAGAGGATGAAAGCGGCTCAGGACCGACCGAAGTCTTATGCTGATCTTCGGAGGAGGCCCTTGGAGTTCGAGGTGGGAGATCATGTGTTCTTGAAGGTTTCCCCTCGACGGGGGCAGCGGAGTTTTGGGAAAGGGAGCAAGCTCTCACCTAGGTTCATCGGACCTTTTGAGGTGCTGAGGCGAGTCGGCGAGGTGTCATATCAACTGGCCCTGCCACCTCAGTTGGAGAAGGTTCATGACGTCTTCCACGTCTCCCAGCTTCATCGGTACTTACACGGAGACTCTCACGTTATCGACTGGGGAGAGTTAGATATGGGAGACGACGCGACCATCAAGGAACGACCAGTCAGAATCAAGGATCGTAAAAAGAAGGTGCTTCGTGGACGAACCATCGCCTTGGTTCATGTGTTGTGGAGGCATGGCATCCTCAAGGAGTGCACTTGAGAGCGGGAGACCCAGATGAACGCTCAGTACCCAGAGTTGTTTTGACTTGTGTTTTCCCTTGTTCTTCTGAGCTTTGTGTTGATGTTGTACTATGTACCTTTGATATATGGAATGTTTGGCTTGTCGGTTGTGAGACCTTTTGTTTCCTTGTTCACTGGTAATGTGTAACATGTCCGGATGTGTGTGGAAAGGGAAAAACCTGATCCTTAATCGAGACGCATTAATTTGGATGTGATTGAACCCACGTGGGTGAGTCAGTGCCACCTAAAGCGGATAATATCCCAACATAGAAGAAGGAATTTTCCCCAAACCACGTGTTCGGACAATGTGTGGGTTGTACGGTGTTGGGGGCAGTGTAAGTTGGAAAATCCTAATGTATGAAAGTGGGAAGACCCTATTATTAATCGAGACACATTAATTAGGATGCAATTAAACCCGTGCAGGTGAGTCAGTGCTGCCTAAAGTGGATAATATCTCAACACAGGAGAAGGAATTCCTAACACATATGATTAGGGTTGTTGGTTGGGTTCCTGTTATAACGAGAACCCTAAGAGGTATCTTGTTTGGTTCCTCTGGGTTGGTGTTTTGAATTCTTGGGGACGAGAATGTTTTAAGAGGTATCTGATGTAATGGCCCGGACCTCTCCGGCCCATTCCTTTGTCAAAAAAAAGGTCACGAAGTGTTCTGGAGGGTAAAATGGACTTTTCCCACACTTTCCAGAATTTTGAAACTACACGCCGTGTAGTTTGAGTACACGTCATGTACCCCCTTGCCGGGTATACCCCGTGTTGAAGTCCATGTCCTTTCCGTGTGAGATAAATGGGTACACGTCATGTGTCCAGTACTACACGTCGTGTATTCCTTCCCTGCATAGGCGTTACCAGTCAACGGCCGTGTACCGTGTTGGAGCCGTGTCCTTATCGTGTGAGATAAATTGGTACACGCCGTGTGTCCAGTACTACACGATGTGTAGTCTCTCTCCACGTACGCATTACCGTGTGTTAACCAGTCAACGTCTGTGTGCCGTGTTGGAGCCATGTGAAATAAATGAGTACACGTCGTGTGTCCAAACTACACGCAGTGTAGTCCTTCCCCGCGTATGCGTTACCCTCAAACCGTGTGTTGACCAATCAACGGTCGCGGAGCCGTGTTGGAAGCCGCGTGGAGACCGTGTGAAATAAATGAGTACACGCCATGTACCATAAAGTACACGCCGTGTACTTTTTCTTTTCTCACCTATAAAAGGAGGGGTCCCCTCCTCCTTTTCAACTCACCCCTATCCTCCCCTTTCCTCTGAGCAGAGTTCTCCCAAAGAGACTTGAAGGCTCTTTCTTCCATAACTTCTTCGTCTGAGCTCTGATTTACAATCCATCAGTGGCCACGAGATCGTAACGATGAGGCGGAACTTCCGAGCTTGGATATGTTGTCTTTAATTTGGCCTTTACTTTCCGACTTCCACCCGAGGAGGTTTTTCCGGGATACGACAGAAGTGACGGACGCCGACGGACGTCTTCTAACGTTGATCCGGGGGAGCGTTGCGATTAGAACCTATTGAGGTAGGGATCTTACATTCGTCTCTCTAAATTGTGCATCATGCAGGGTGGGTGTCATCTTGTTTACGTGAAACACATTTGAACCGGTTTAAATAAAGATACTAACTGGTTAAATAACGGGGATGGGGAAGTTGTTATGTTTATCTTTGTTTATCCTATTGATATGTTATGAATTGAATGTGATTATGCCTACTGAAAATCACGGTCTTTGGGGGCCTTTGCTTATTCAATTAAATGTTGCCCTCTCCTTCTGTATTTTCTTGTGGATTGAAACTTTGTTCAATGCGAAAATTGGTTAATCGCGTAAAGTTGGATGATTAAATGAAAATCTGGAACCCTTGTGTGATCACCCCGATTGAACAAAATAGAATAATGAACATGTGGGTGTCGGCTTGGATACGTGGCATGTGATGGGGGTGTTTTGTGGGTTGTTGTGGTTTGGGTGAGCAGCGGGACTACGGTTGTCTTGGTTGTGGGTTGGTGTGAATGCTATGTTAGTGATGGGCAGTGGGGCTGCGATAAATGGTATTAAAGGGATAATGATGTATAGTACAGTTGTGGTTATGGTGGTTGGAAGCGAGGCTGCAGGTATGGGTTTAAATGTGAACAGACTATGGGATGTGAATAATAAATAAAAAGTGGAAGAGTTAATGAATGGTGGGTCATGGTAATGGAAGGGGATTAATAATCACGGGGTTGTTTGGCTAATAAGAAGGTACTTGGTTGTGTTGCTTGTGTTTTACTAACTTGATTTGTGGATGGCAGGGATATGTTTTACGAACGATTGATGTGGTTGGTTGTGGATAGTTGTCCAGTATTTAAGGAACTAATAAACTAATTCTACTGAAATGTAAAAACCTAAATGGGGTTGGGGTTGTTTGTTGTATGCATGCTTCGTAGTAGCAGTGTCGAGGCACGTGCTCAGTTTCTCTGTTTAGAATCCATAGGTTGGGTTGTGTGTTTGGTATACATATATATATCTGTATCTTTTGTGTTTTATCGCACCCCATCCATGTTAAGCACTTAGTTCAGAACACTCCCATTTCATGGGAGAGGGTGTTTTCCCTTAGTTACTAGCTCCTTCCTACTCCTTCTCCCCTAGGTTGTGATGGCATGAGGCGACCTTACACCTAAGACTCTTCGGGTAGGTTTCGATTGGAGTGGTTTTAGCCCAAGACTCTTCGGACAGGTTCTATTGTTTCCTAAGAATCTTTGGGATGAGTCCCAGGTGTGTGCGGGCGGGATACATGGTTGTGTGTCCCAGGAGTGTGCAGGCGGGATACGTGGTTCTGAGGCCCAGGTGTGTGCGGGCGGGATACGTGGTTGTGAGGCCCAGGTGTGTGCGGGCGGGATACGTGGTTGTGAGGTCCAGGTGTGTGCGGGCGGGATACGTGGTTGTGAGTCCCAGGTGTGTGTGGGTGGGATGTGTGGTTTGTGAGGCCCAGGTGTGTGTAGGCGGGGAGAGTGTGGCAGCGTCAGGACATTCACCGTTAGGAAGAGCAGCTAACTACTGGGAAATGGTGTGGGGTACCCAATAATCTTGTTTCTTATATATTACTACCTATTGTGATTGTGTTTTTGGTGAGTGTGGCTGGTGAGTTTGGGTGGATAGAATTCCTTGATAGGTTTCTTCTGTTGTTCTCACAGGACATTAGGATGTCTCCCCACTTATGCACGAGAGATTTAGGTTTCCCTACTGAGTATACTTGTATGCTCACCCTACGTTTACTTCCAGGTTTCCAGGAGGACTACCAGGGCCGTGCGGGGCCCTACTAGTCAGACAGTTGGAGTTGTTGCTGTTGTTGTACACTTGTTTCTTTTGGTATTGTACTTTGATCTTTCTTGTACTTTCACCTTGTTATAAAATTGTTTAAACATGCATGTGGGATTGGTTTGGGTTTATTTATATACACATTTTATTTTCCTTTTTTGTGGTTAACTCGTATTTTCCCAATATTAAAATAATAAAAGTGTAATGCCTCTCTTATTTGTGAAAACTCATACCCTTGGTGCTAGTCGCCAACCCGGGGCCTACTGGAGGTGGGACTCGGGGGGTCATTATCTCCCTTTCACCATTGCCAGCTCAGGAGGGGCATCTTTGGTGGGAGGGGGTCGTGACAGATAGGATCTCTCATTTTTATTCTTAGTTACTATTGGTTTAACAATATTCTTGTTTTGTTCATAACCCATGGATGACTTATCACCTTTGTTATTCTGTGGATTTCTCTTCTTTAGTGAAGGTCTTCTACTTTCTTCAGATTTTCTCCTCCTAAATGCAGGCCTTTTATGATTCTAATAATTTTACATGTTGCACCATAAATCCAATGCCTTCTGTAAAAATTTCTAGCAATTCCAATAATATCCTATGAGCCTTCTTCTTTTTTTTGAGGTGTCGCCTTTTTAGATTTCATATATTGTGAACCTTGTTGTTTCTGAGTGAAACCATAACTCTTTGTTACACTTATTGGGGAATAGTTATTAAAGCATATTTTCTCACCCACCCTTGATTTTGTGGGTTTATCATCACTTTTCACCATCCATACTTTCCAAAATTTTGGTTTTGAACCATATCTACAATTAAAAAATCATATGTACACAAGATAGTTTCTGGGTTATGGGATACCTTCTTCTTGGAGGATGATTCATTTTGATAAGAAAATGATTTCATGCTCTTCTTAGATTTATGCTCCTCTAAGAACACTTGTATAGAGACATCTCTTTCCACTATAATATGAGAATTTCCAACTTGTGGTGATTCCCGATTCTTCAATCTCACCTCTAACTCTAAGAACACGTGTATAGAAACATCTCTTTTCATAGTAATATGGGAATTTCCAACTTGTGGTGATTCCTAATTCTTCAATCTCACCTCTATCTCTTACCACTACACGTTGAGAGAGTTATTCTCATCCTCAACTAATCTCGTCTTGTCTTCTTATTCCCAGTTTAGCTTCTTAATTTATTCTTCATGCATATTTTTTAATTCTTGCAAAGAAATATCAAGCTCATTTCCCTTGTTAACTTTGTCCTCTAATTGAGCATCTTTTACAACCATAAAAACTTTCTGCAATTTTTCAAATTCATGGAAATATTCTATAAACATAATCTCATAGAATTATTTTTCACAAACACTTCCTTGTAATTATTTTCCAGCTTCATCATATATCTCATTGCAATGAGATATTTTTTCATCTTTTTCATTCACAAGTGTTGTGAGAGTGTTTGAAATGCCAACCCTTTTAATTAATTCCTCTCACATGGAATATTCTTCTTATTCTAACTATAATTTTTCATCTTGAATACCCTTGATGCCTGTAAAAATACATTTTACCACTTCTCTAGGGATTTTATTCAAATGTTCTTTGATTACAAAATGAATATCACTAAGTGATCCATTATCATCATAGCTTGAAAAAGCTTTGTCAAAATAATCATAATTGGAAGAATTATTTCATGTTTTCCCTTTAAAATTACCTTTAATTAAAGGTGTCTCCCCATTAATAGTAAGATTATTCTCTAGCTTCTTTACCTGCTTCTTCTTTCTATTCTTTTGAGTCTTGGAAGAAATATCTATTTGATGTTTTTCACTCATTTCCTGAAATTTTCACTTCATAAAGACTCCCTTGGATATTTAGAGTTGATCCTCTCAATGATACCACTTGTAGATCCCTAGTCCGAATTGACCACTGAGAGGGGAGGGGTGAATTAGTGGTTCTTTTTTATGAATTCACTTTTCTTTCAATTCAACCTCTTGAACTTGTTAAGTTTCTTGATCCACTCGATATTATCTCTAAAACACACCTTGTATGCACTAATAACAATAGAAATAGAATAACATCATATTTACAAAGTTCAAAATAAAGTCCAAATCCTTTTCATGTTGGTTATTCCCCCCAACATGTATTCTGCATTATAATTCACTATCTTAAAAAGTGATTGAAATGGATTTTTCTCCAATAGAGAGACTCTCTTTGCATTTGGATCCAAACAAAAAATTTCTAGCTCTGGCTTCAATCAAGAGACTCCTTCTGCTCCTAAATCCATCCAAAAGAGTTCAACTTCTCTTGGATCTAATCAGAAGGCTTCACCTTTGTTCAAGGATTGATCCACTATAAGTTTATCTAATGATATCCCTCCATGATCTTGTTGAATCACACTTTCTCATGTACCTATTCAGGTATCATCAACAGCCTTTGGTTGGGTCTGTTGGCCTTTCTCAATAATTCTGATCACTTATAATGACCATTTTCGTCTATACAACAATGCTTAGGCCAATTATTCCTTCTACTTGAAGTCCTAGTCTCACTTTGATGTGTGTGGGTTATGAAAACAACTTCTTCTGGATAATTTTATAGAAGATTAATACTTTCCCAATCTCAATTCAAATCCACATCATACAGGGATTTCATGGAATCTTTACTTCTTATTCCAGGTATCTCAAGGAGCACATATATAGAATATTGTTCTTTATATTTTACATGATTTCTTCAATCACTTTTTTGGTTAATATCAAATGGTTTCATGTGTGCATGTGAGCATTCATGCGCTACTAAAAAAATTATCCTTTTAAGCTTCACACACCTCACTTATCATTAATTCATGTTATCACATGCATGTGTATCCATATTTCATGAAAATCCTTTGGTTAAGGGGTGTGTATACACTGTCCCTAGTGTTTATTCATGCACACCTTGCACAGCCATTCATTATCCTGAATGGGTGAGTACGCTATCTTCTATCCCACACACAGGTGTAAGAATGGTTCCTTTTTATTCTTACATGCAAACACTTATGGGTGAGGTGAGTGCATAGTCTCGGTGTCTCAACCAAAATTAATGATCCAAGAAGGTCTCGTGAATCTATGTGCTTCGTGCGAGCCTTATAGATGCGTTAAATCATTGTCCCAATTGGATTCGTAAAAAAAGTTCTTCACGAAGAAATCCAAGAGTGTGTTGCATAAATTAAATGCACACAATCTTCTTCTCCTTTGCACAGGAAGTAGCAGCGTGGAACTTCTTCCCTTTATGAAATAGAAGGATCGTGGATACTCTGTTTCTTATAAAAATGAGATCAATCCCGACATTTATAGAAAAATGTCTTCGGATTTCTCCTTATATTTTTAAAGGCAATGAGGACATCCTTGCACTGCCTTAGATTTGTTTTTAATCTAGATCAAGGACTCCTTCAATGCCCCCAAGATTTAAGATGTATCTCAGCTTATTTCAAGCACCCGAGTCATTCGAGTTTAACTCTCATGTACGCCAATTTTCATGAAATTTTCTTCTATAAGTTCACGATGCTCCTTTACGGTTTCATCATCATTTTCATGCCTTCTCTCATGCATCTCTTCCATAGAAGCTTGAACTCATTACATATGCATTAGCCTCTTGTAACTTTGTTTCATCCTCATCTGAAACAACTGCTTCGAATTCTTTGGGGTTTTTTAATGGGTTTTTTTAATTTTTTTAATAGAAAAGGGACAGGGTTACCAATATTTCTAAAAATGGGTCTCAAGATGCGTGAACCCCATTCATGCTCACAAATATTTTATCACGTCTGTGCAGGATTCATGAACTCTGTTAATGCATATCTTCACGCCAAAGATATATATATATATATATATATAAACAAAACAAAAAAATCATCATAATTTATTTTCTATTTAATATCTAGTACTACTGTCATTACAGAAGTTTGGATTCTAATAGAACCTCTCACCCAGGTCTCTCTTTAATAAGAGATCTTTCCCAAGAAATTATTCTGTATTTTCGATGTGGGATTCAGGTTCTCCCTTTCCTACGCAGAACATTCTACATTTCCGATGTGGGATTCTATTTCAAGTATATGACTTTGAAAGTCTATAAAATACAAACTACAAGACCAATATAGATGAAACCTAAAATATGGATTAAACATATAAGAAATTTTTGAAAATAAAAAGAATTTCGTAAAAAATATTGATGAATAATAATTTATAAGCTTTCAAAACCATCAACTTAAAGCTGAAAAATGTTTCAAGTACGTGTCTTTGAAAGACTATAAAATAAAAACTATATGACCAATATGAATGAATCTTAAAACATGGATTAAACATATAATAAATAGTTAAAAATAAAAAAAATCGTAAAAAATTTGATGATAAATAATTTATAAGCTTTCAAAACCACCTACTTGAAACTTAAAAACTTTTCAAGTATGTGGCTTTAAAAGCCTATAAAATAAAAACTATAAGACCAATATAAATGAAAATTAAAACATGGATTAAAAATATAAGACATAATTAATAATTAATTAGTTAATTAGTAATATAATTATTAATTAGTTAATAATTAATATAATTATTAATTATTAATTATTAATTATTAATTACTAATATACAATAATTAATTAGTTAATTAGTAATATAATTATATAATAATTAATTAGTTAATTATTAATATAATTATATAATAATTAATTAGTTAATTATTAATATAATTATATAATAATTAATTAGTTAATTAGTAATATAATTATTAATTATTAGCTAATTAGTTAATTAGTAATATAATTATTAATTATAATTATTCATTATAATTATTAATTATTAATTATTCATTATTAATTATTAATTATTAATTATATAATAATTAATTAGTTAATTAGTGATATATTTATTAATTATAATTATCTATTATTTATTATATAATAATTAATTAGTTAATTTGTAATATAATTATTAATTATAAATTAAATAATTAATTAATTAGTAATATAATTAGTAAATATAATTATTCATAATAATTATTAATTATATAATAATTAATTAGTTAAGTAATAATATCATTATTAATTATAATTAGTAATATGATTATTAATTATAATTACTAATTATTAATTATATAATAATTAATTAGTTAATTAGTAATATAATTATTAATTATAATTATTAATTACTAATATACATTAATTAATTAGTAAATTAGTAATAAAATTATATAATAATTAATTATTTAATTAGTAATATAAGTATTAATTATACAATAATTAACAAATAAATAAATAAATAATAATTATATTACTAATTAAATAATTAATTATTAACTATTTCTTATATGTTTAATCCATGTTTTAATTTTCATTTATATTGGTCTTATAGTTTTTATTTTATAGTCTTTCAAAGCCACGTACTTGAAATGTTTTTAAGTTTCAAGTTGGTGGTTTTGAAAGCTTATAAATTCTTTTTCATCAAAACTTTTTTACAAAATTCTTTTTATTTTGAAATATTTCTTGTAGGTTTAATCCATATTTTATGTTTCATTCATATTGGTCTTATAGTTTTTATTTTATAGTATTTCAAAGACACGTACTTGAAACATTTTTAAGTTTCAAGTTGGTGGTTTTGAAATCTTATAAATTATTATTCATCAACATTTTTTATGAATTTTTTTTATTTTCAACTATTTTTTATATATTTAATCCATGTTTTAAGTTTTATTTATATTGGTCTTATAGTTTGTATTTTATAGTCTTTCAAAAACACGTACTTGAAATAGAATCCCACATCGGAAATGTAGAATGTTCTGCACAAGAAAGGGAGAACCTGAATCCCACATCAGAAATGCAGATGATTTCCTGGGATTACCCTCTTATAAAAGAGAGCTCTGGGTGAGGGTTTCTATCAGAATCCAGACTGTTGTAATTGTAGTACTGCTGGATATTAAATAGAATATAAATTCTGCTGAAAAAAATTGTTTTATATATATAAAACAAAACAAAACAAAAAAAATAAAAAAAATAAAAAAAATAAAAAAAATAGTACAAAAAAAAAATAAAAGTTTATGTATGATGCATGAACAATATTAACGCATCCTTTAACAACTTCTTGAAGTTTTTGTGAACCCCATTCATACATACTCCTATGATTGAGGATGTTTGAATGGGGTTCACCCATCTTGGGACCCATTTTTACAAATATTGGGAACCCTATTTTGTTTTTCAAAAAAAACATAAAAATCCATTTTTAAAAAACTACCAATTCTTTACATGTAAAATGATAGTTTTAGGCATGATGATTTGGTTTGATAGAATGATCCTCGTGCAATTAGTAAGATCTTCATATGATGGTTAGACGATCGGGCATGGTGGTTCTACCATTGATTCAGTTTGCTGGAGCTCCTCAACTGGCCAAAGGTTGGCGACGACATCCCCTCTTGATCAGACCACCGATATTAGTTGATTGATTGGCCAGCGTTCAATCTATATTTTAAGTGGATTAATAGTACCCCACTCATCTCAGCATCCCACAGCAAAAAGGCCAAGTTTTGGGGTGCGCTATATCATTCAAGTGCTGCATGGAGTGGCTTACAAATCTTCTCTCCCCCTCTTAGTACTGCTCCGTACAAGTTAACCTGCCACTGTTCCATCCCATATGGTGGAACCACCTATTTACGGGTGTGCTCCTACACCCACCCATAGGGAGATATCTTGGGAATGGTTTACCCCCATGGGTCCCGCATGTGCCCTTAGTTGAGGGTGTCTTGGCTTCTAGAGGGAAGAAATGATCAAACCCAAAATACAAAACCACCTCAACCATTACCCCTTCATCCTCATGTTTTAATCAACACAGTGCATATAATTCTTCTTCATGTAATTACTTCTTTCATGGTATTAAATTGTGGTAAACAATGTGGACACTTATTTGTGCATGTTGTCTTAACTTTTATGATCACTTCAAAAATCATCTGATTTGCAACATGGAGAGTTTATCAATCATGAAATCCAATGTTATGGATCCATAACGATTCTATAGGCGTCACCACTTCTCATCATCAGCTTACCAAACACATATTGACATTTTATTGATAAAAAATGCAATATTGAGCCCAAAAATAAGAGAGGAGGGAAGTATAAAGATTAAATGGAATAACACATAATTAGATTTAAATGTATGATAACATGGGTGGGATATAAAATAAAGACATTGAAGAAAAGAATAAATAATTACAGATATTAATAGATTTCATTGATCACAGGAAATTAAATGATCAATGAAAAGTTAAGGACCTCAAAACCATAAATGTGTGATGATTTAAAAGACCATCATTTCAAAATAAAATATTTTTTTAGGATATCATTTTGTTTCAATATCTTTTTCCTAGATTTGAGTAATTCATTTACCATCTAGACTGAGAATATATGAAAATATACTTAATTGATATATTTCTATTCTATAGGCACAATTTCATCTTTTGGTTTACTTTGATCATTTTTTACGTCATTTCTTACTGTAATATATAAATTCCCAAGAAGATTTTTTTATGCCTAAAGCACTAAAATTAACTTTTAATATATTATAAGATCCATAAAAGAGTGAAAAGTCTTTCTATATATTTATAAATATTTTTCAAAACCAATATAGTTATCCCAAGTTATCCAATATAATACATTAATCTCTAAACCTTACCAGTAACACCACCAGTTCAACATTAATATGTATCCTTAAAATTGTTTAACTAAAAATAATGACATATTAACCAGGACATCACATAGGTCAGTGGTAAATGATAAACCCTTATCATTCATTGGTTGTGAGTACAATCCACCAGCCTTCCCAGCATGTGGGTTGCCCTTTTTCTAAAACCATATTAATATAATTCCTATAATGTTATGAAATTATAATATCCAATAGTTACCTCAACATCAAAGAGTGGATAAACCTTAAAGGTTACCAATACCTTCATAAAAATCTATTTATCATTATTATCTCAACATTGGGAACATATTAAGTGTTATCCTCACTCAGTCATGTTTTTTCTAAGAGGTTCAACATGTCACTAAATCACTTTTCCTAGTCATTGGTATTATTCAACATATTCTCTCAAATCCTTTAAGAAATGGAACTACAGTACAATCCTTATATGTTTCATGATTCTTATATTAAGAATTTCATTAATAGAATACTTTTACAACATATTTCTTATATATGAATAAATAAACATGCTAATCATTCCACTTCATCTATATCAATAGCATAATCTTGACTTTAAACTCTTAGCTTTGTCTAAGATATATTCCCTTGATGCATGGGGAATTCATTTGCATAGTGCCTCATCTCTTTATAGTGGAAGCATTGCACATTGGTATATTCTTTCTTACCTTTTCAATCCCAATCATGGTGAATTTTTTCCCCACACTTGAAGAAAACTATTTTTAGTTTTATTCATATACCAAGGTGTTTCCTTCCATAAGTATTACATGTTAGAAAATCCTTCTTCCCTTATTCACTTTATCCATTTTTTGTTCTATCATCCTCTTCTTCTCTTGCTTCCCTTAGAAGTCATAAGACTTGGAGATTTTTTTCTCTATCTTGATAATACATGATATTATATCCTTGTATTATGAGAATGTTTGGGATACTACTACCCTTCATAGGATTGGATTAGTACCATCAAAGAAATTGTCAATATTTCTCTTTAGATTATGTATGTAGTCCACAACATGACTTGTTAAACTTTTAAAGTTAGATTCATAAATTGAATCATTTTCCTCTTATTTTTTTCATAAACTCAAGAGATGTCTTTCCATATCTTCTCATTTCTCATGAGTAAAATGTTTTTTCAAGAATAGTACCCTAAAATCCTTAATTGCCATATTTTATATTTTTTTTCATCCTTAGTGTTTTGAATCAGTGACAACCATTGATCTTCATCTCTTGAGATATGATAAACTGCCATGAAAAATTTCTCCCTTTAACTACTTTCTAGAAGGATAAATATCTTCTCTGAGTAACTTATCCATTGATTATCTAAAGAGGATTTGTAGTCCCATTTAATGATGGAGATTTCTAACACATGAAGCGGTATAAAATTGTTACACCATGTGGTGGATCAGCAGGTTGGTCCATATGGGAAATATTATTACTCATAAACTGAGTCAGCTACCCTAATATGGTTATAATTTGATTAGTTCTAGCTATAGCTCTATAATCCAGCCTCATTGTCTTTCCTAGGAGGTAAATATCTACATAGAGTATATGCATTCATATAGTTACCATTTTTTACATTGGGCACTATTTATAAACAATGTCATAAACTAGATTAGATCATAACATTATGAAATATGATGTATAAGCCCAAAACTAGTGAAATAATTAACATAAACTGCAAAATTTATGCATATATAATCTCATAATCATAATAATAGTTTCTTTTGGAATGTTTTCAAATTATAAAAATATTCACAAATCCTTCATAATAATTTTTAAATAAGATGTTAATTAACCAAATATTATCACCCAAAAGCTTCAAAAAATGTGTGTAGTAAGACTTATTATCATGCACTAAGTGATGGTCAGGTCAAGCCCAATGTTCCATTTTCCAAGTTACTTTTACTAGTTACATATTTTCTAGAACCACATCCACTTGTAGAATCCATATATGTATATATTGTTTAGGAAAACCCACATAATATATTCCTTACCAAAATATTAATATTTTATTCTATACTTATTCTCAAAGTCTATCATAGGGTATGATCCCTAAACTATGTTTTTCTAAATCTGGTTCCTAAGGTTTCTACTAAAATCCCTCAAATACTAACTGTTGTGACCTCAACCCTATTAGCCCGAAAATAGTGTCTAATTTATTACATTATCATAAGATACTAGGAATAACAAGTCGAAGGACCAAATAGTTTAGTAGTGTCGGTAAACTAGATACATACTTGAAATTCACATTATATTTTAAAACATAAAATAAAAAATAATAATTTTCTTTGATAATTCCATTATTCCCCTTATCATATCCCTTTATATCAATCACAAAATACTTCCTCATATTCTGGGGAAAATAAAATGTAAGGGGTGATCTTGGATTCTCAGTAACGGTAAGCTTACAGTGGAAGATATGAATAAATAAGGCATGATCAATATGGAAAGGTAAATAACTAAAACACATTACATTTATTCAAAAATTTGTGAATAATATGTAATGAATAAATGATAATCAAATAATTCCATATAAATAATCACACGAGGTTTAAAACTTAACCATGGATATTCTAACTAATAATATAATCACATGGAATATCAATAACTAAAAACATAATGATGGAATGCATAATGTTGAACATCTAAAACATACCATCGAGGCTATATTACAGGAAATATAATACCATCAAGCCCCTGTACCAATACATCTATATAAATGGATAAGGCCTCAGCCAAAAGTCAATCTAGTTTGTCTCTTGATACCTATTAATGATTGAGGGGCTATAGCAAACCCCAACCATCACTTACTAAGTCTATTTCATTCCTCATATAAAAGGGGTAAAACATATTCAACATAAAAATTTGTATTGAAAAACTATCATACAAAATGTTAATAATAAACCTAATCAATACGCAAAATCATAAACCATCCAGAGTAAAATGAATGGTAGAAACATAGTACATTCCTAGTAAAACTAATCATAAACCATCAAGAGAAATAATAAGGATAGTATCACCAGATTATATCCCCATTAAATTATAAGTAACATCAAAGGATGTTTTCTTAGATAAAAAATTATTTTGAAATATCACTTGAAACATTCCTTGAAGAAAATAAACTTTTTTCAAAAATCACCTCTTTTATTTTAAAACTAGAAAATTAATAAATTATTTTAAAAATAATTTTCTTTTAAAATAACTTTAAAAAAATAATAATTTCTATAATATTAAGAAAAAAATTTCCTTAAAAAGATGCTTGTAAAATTTTAAAGGAAGCATCAAAGAAATGATGGTCATGATGGCGAGTAATTATGTACATGTCATATAAGTTTAAAACATTTCTTTTTCGTAATAAAAAGGTTAGAAAAGTTTCATGTTCGGAAAATGATAATAATAATCCTTCCAAATCATTTTGAAAAAAATTCAAACATCGTTGAAAAAAATTCATAAATAATTTTTATAATTTTAAAACATTTTATAAAACTTTTCAAAAAAACATCGTTTTGGAAGAAAAAGGATTATCGACCTAAGAGAGAAATTAAGTCATATTTACTTAAAAATGTTTTCTTAATAATTTTTAGTACCTAGGAGGTAAAAATGGAAATAATACTTTAAAAAGTTCATGAATAAACATTGTAGAATAAAATAGATTGATTTTATGATAAAAATGTTAAATAATTCCCCCAAGATAGACTTCAATAATAATTATCTTGAATAATGAATAGATTGTGAAATAAACCCTTACCACTTTGGAAAATTTTGTATCATAAGCCCCAATAAAGAAATAACTTTAAATTAAACCTTATATACCATGAATATGAATTAATTAATTATATAAAATAAAAAAAGTTAAGTATATACACCATAAAAAATAAGTGGGGAGTATGGCGTATCTCTCATGGAAGTAAAAGTGAGACAAGAAACTCTTACCACTTTGGTAACTTTTGTATCATAATCCCCATGAAATAAATAATTAAAAATGAAAATTTAAATACCATGAAGATAAATGAATTCATGAAATAACATGAAAAATGGGTAGTATATACACCGCACAAAAGAAATAAGTGGTGAATTTGGTGTGTGTATCATAGAAGTAGAAATGAAACAAGAGACCCTTACCTTGAGTATGACTGATCACACACCTTATTTATCTTCCAGAATAATAAAAATATGTTAATTATTTACTTTATTAATAAAAAATTTAAGGTTTATTATTCCTTTTATTTCATTTATTACCATGTTATATATGATTACATAATCAATTAATTTTATGTCGGATGTTTCGATGATATTTGGCTTATGTGTCAAAAATGACATTGGTAGGTTGAATATGGTCCAAGTGTTAATTATTTAAAAATATATATAATAATAATCATTAAATAATTATAATATTTATAAATAAATTATAATTCAAAAACCAATCATGAAATTTGGTAATGGAAAAAGAACTACATTATAATCATGGAGACGGTCAATCATACATACACATGAGTAACATTTCCACTTTTCAATGATCATTATAGAAAGAAGTAATATTTTATATTTAAAAAATCATCATAATATTATATATACCTTATTATTTCTTTAAATATACTTATATATGTCATACATGTGGTGTGGTGATGAAAATAGATTCACATCGCTTTGTGAAGGCGGTGGTCCACACATACACGAACAATGTTATTATTTTTCAGTGTAAGAAATAAAATGAAATGTTATATTTTAAGAATGATAAATATGTCATGGATATAATAATTTTTTAATTTATATCACATATATTAAATAAAATTTTCCTTATTACCTTACATGTAAAGCGTTAGTGAAAAATGAATCATGCCGCTTCATAAGGCAGTAGTCCGCCACACACACAAGTGATGTTATCTTTTCCCCTACAGAATGGAAAGTAAAATATTTATATATGATATAATGACTATAAAGGTATAATTATTTTATAAATATCACATATATACTTTATATACATCATCATACCCAACCACAAGATGCGTTGATGGAAAACGAGTCACATCAGTTTGCGAGGTGGTAGTCTGTCATACGCACGAGCGGCGTTACCATTTCACATTTGAGGGAAGAGGAGATGGATGTTGGTCACTACCTTTACATAATAACATATAATTATATAGGAGGTAATTTTTTATTATATATTCATAAATTAATAATATTTTAAGGAGATTAAATAATAAATGAAACAAAAACACATAGTTGGAAATTTCACTACTTCTCTTACCACCTCTTTAGGATTATACTTAATGTATTCATAGAATGTATTCATGACCAAAAAATTATTTTATTATTAGTTTATGTAAGTTTTTAAGTTATTTGGATAAGTTTTTTTTAAACCAAAATGTTTTTAAGTTGTGAATAAGAGAGGAGATGAGGTGGCCTTTTATAAGTTAGGTGAGTGGCCCACTTATAATTTTTTAAAAGATAAATATGCACTTACATTTTTCAATGAAAAAAGTGTAAATAATTGAATATTATAAATAATTATACATGATATGTTCTATATATTATAATAAAATATATATTTTACTAGTTTTTAGGTCATTTTAACCTTTATCTATTTAGTTTAACCCCTCGGTAAACCCATTTTTACCTTAACTTTAGTAACTAATTTTTATTGTTTTTACTAATAATTATGGTAAAAAAAATTAGTTGACATTATTAGATAATATAAGGTATTATTATTCAAAATATGAAATCCATTTTTCCAAATTCCATTTAAAAAATTGGAAAACTTTTATTTAAAATTAGTCCCCCATATGTGATGAGAAAGTGAGTTTCCCAACAAAAAATATTTAAAAGTTTAAAAAGAATGTATATAAACATGAAATATTAAAATGATTAAAATGAAAAAAAATTAGAATAATAGATATATAATTGAACTAATTATACATTAAAACCAATTTAAAATATAATTTAACTTTATACATAATTTAAACAAAAAGGCATTTTTTAATTTAAATTTAGTATTTTTCACCATTCATCAAAGAATGTAAATTTTCAGAAAAATCCCAAAAATTAAAAACAATATAATGTTTACATATGTATTTAATGAATGAGTTTTATTTTTTCAAATATTTTTTCTAAAATTCAAAAAAAATAATTAAAAATTATTTGTGCAAAGCACGACTAAACCACCTTTTAGAAAAATACAGTTTTTGCAGAAAACATTTTTTTTCTTTCAAATGGTTATAATTTTATCTATAATAAATAGATATAAATTCTATTTATTTTATAAATGTTTAAACCATAAAATTTTCATAATTTAGTTACTAATATTCATACCATCCAAATTAACAACTAGTTTATAATGGTAATGTTTAATAATAATATTTTAATAGAGTATCGCATTTCATTCAAACTTGGGGTTGTGTTTATTGAAAGAAATTGAAGATATTTATTTTTTTTTTAAAATAAATATATCATAAAGTCTCAGGATGTTATATTCACTTTTTTATAGGTGTTTTATGACATACACATTATCGAATATTATGTTCATATTTTAAAATATCAAGATGTTAAATTAATTCTTGAATCAAAATACATAAATACTTCATCTATTTTATTTCAGTATAGGTCATTCCTTGGTCTAGGGGTTAACATTTAGAAGTGGTCATTGAATTTTATAATTATTAGGTTTCATTCATTTAAGAAAATAAACTATAAATAGATCCTTCGGATGAGATTTATTTCCTTTCATCATACTCTTCATTTTTCCTCATCTATTATTTGCTTTATGCCCTTATTTTCCACACATAAATAATTTTCATGTTCCATTGATTCAAATTCCTTGGTGTCTCTTTCCACATTTCTCACATGATGTAAATTGATTATTCATTCATCCATATTCTTCGCCACTTGATCTCTTAGAAAAATCCATCCTTCTCTTATTTGGTGAGTCTGAGTGTTGGTTAAAGTATAGGTTGTTAATAATATTTAGGGATAAATGATTAGGTGTAATCATGATATATTTCAATCCTATAATCATCCCATTTTGTTGCTCACAATCACTAAATTATCCTTCATGTTCAATTTTAACACGATTCCTTTTTGTTCTAGCTATTGACTAAAACCGAAAATCATATTGTGAGAAATGATAATCATAATGGGAAAATAATATGATCATTTATAGGGTTTTTAAATCATGACACATTATTTTCAGTAGAATATGACTTAGTTTTAACCTATTTAATTCATTTTCATCATCTATTTAAATCCTTCATAATGTTTTGTAAAGAAAACATGAATTATCCAAAGCATATCCCCTAAGAGTGTCAAACTATGTGTATAGTAAAGCTCATTTTTTATCACCTGGTGATTATCAAGTCAATCCCAATATGTACTATTTATAGTTATTATCCCTAGGTATAACTGTTATAGAACCACATCTACTTTTAGTATTCAGGAAGGGATGTATTAAAAGGTAAAACCACATAATATCTTCCTTAACAAAATTTTAGAATGTTCTTTTATACTTATCCTCAAAGTTTATCATAAGGTTATGTTCCCAAATCCATGTTTTCATTAATATCATTCCCATGTTTTTTACTAAATTTCCTCTAATACCAACTTTAACAACTCAAACCCTAATATCTCAAATCTTGTGTATTACTTTATTATATTGGCATATGATACAATGAATTGTATCCTTAAGGACCAAATAGGTAGTATTGGTAAAATAAATACATACTTGAGTCTTGAATTCAATTTCAAAAAAAAAATTAAAACATGATTTTATTTAAGAATAATAGTGTTCCCTATACCATATACTTTTGTATCAATCATAGTTCACTTAATGGATTCCTGGGGAAAAAATAAGGGTGAGATCAAATGCTCAGTAATGGTTAAGTATAGTAGAAGCTATCATGAATCAATAATCATAATCAACATAGAAAGGTAAATAACTAAACACAAATTTCATTTAAATAACCTAACTATTATAATAAATATGAAAAGTTAAATAAATGAAAACAAATTCCATTTAACAAATATCATAACTATCATAAATAGATAATGTTTAGTCAATATGTCAAGGAAAATAATTGAAAACACATTTCATTTAATCAATAAACTGAGAATGAAATTTTTTCAGAGATAATATCATTGTGAAAATATCAGGGATAATAATAATTGAATTCTTTATGAAGGAAATTATTAATTATTTTATGTCATGTTCTTCAGTATATGATACCTCTACCGTCAAAACCATTCAAAAGACGATTTAAAATTATAGGAAGAAACTTGTTTAATGCTAGCTTACTGATTCACCTCATGAGATTATTGATGCATCAAGGGTCTATCTATAACCAGTCCCTACCTATATATTCATGTCCAAATAATTCCCCATATATTGAATAATTGATTTAATTCATGAACAATAAGCCTTACCATTAAATATTTGTATTGAATAAAAAAATAAGGATTATAAATATTTCGTTAGTCAATCAAATAACATTTAAAGTAAAACACCATATATATATAAATGAGATATGGAATAATCAATAAGTATATCCATGATAAATAATATGGATATTTATAGTAAATTTAATGTCCAATGATCACAGCAAAGGGTACAATTCAAGGGAAAGTTGATGACACAAAAATGAGTCAATAAAGTAAATGTCAACACTTTCCTTGGAAAAAAATATTATAAACCTTCCATATAAATAAGAAGGATAGTATCAATAAAACATATACCCAGTGGAGTATAAGTAAAATAAATGGTTATTGCCATTTATAAATAGAAATACCATAAAGATATCTTTAAAAGCATTCTTGAGGAAAATATACTTTTCATTTTGAAAATAACCTTATAAAACTAAATGTTCACAAAAAAAATTAAAATCATTTTATTTGAAAATAACCTTTGAAAATTTTAGAGTAATATTTAAAACATTGAATATTTATGATGGTAGGAAATTATATACATTCCGTACATGTTAAAACAAATATTCCTTTTAATTTTTCGATAAAATAAAAACAAGGGTTGTTTGGAAAACAACATGAAGATAACATTAAAAATATTTTGTAAAAAATAAAAACATGGGTAAAAAACTCATTATAAATAATTTTAAATAATATTAAAAAAAATATTTTTAGAAAACATGGTTTTGGAATAAATAAGATTTTCGACCGAAGAGATAAATAAAGTCGGATTTTCTTTAAAACATTTTCTAAATTATTTTAAGCCCCAAAGAGTGGTAAAATTGTAATATTATTTGAAACATTCATGAATATGCATAGTAAAATAAAATAAAATGGTTTTATTATCCAATTATAAAAATATCCATCAATGAAAATTCAAGTATAAACAATCCGGATTAAAATGAGATTGTGAAATAAACCCTTACAAAGATCAAATTGTTGAAGTGAGAATTAATAAATGAATAGATTTTTTTATCAAATGTAAATCCATATATAAAAAGTTTAAATACAAAATTATATAATAAAAAAGTCATTATACACATAATATTAGAACATAAAAGGCAAACTAAGAGGTAATATTACCAAATGAAAATAAATTGAGTTATGAAATTCTTTACCGCTTGGTAACATTTATTTCAAATCCACTTGGATGAAATAATTCAAATTGAAACTTAAGATAGTATGAATTATTAATTAATAATGATATTTCATGTAAAATGGGAATTATATACATAATATAAAATAAATTAGGTGCATAACATTACAATATGCCTCAATGAAGAAAAATTGAGATGAAGTCCAATACAAATATCATATCATTAAAGTGGGGATTAATCAATGAATTTATTATCTGTAAAAAATTTAAATCCACATAAAAAAAGATTAAATAAGACATAAAATAATAAAATGACATTACACACATAATCTTAGCATGAAATAATTAATAAAGTATAATTTTAACCCAATGAATGGAAATTGAGTTAAGAAATCTTTTACCTCATGCTTCCTTTTAGATAAACATGTTTTAACTTCATGTATAGTGATTTTAAACATGTTATTTACTTATTAAATAACTATATTAATATTTATAATATCATATATGATCCTTTTATATCATTTTATCAGCCTTTTTTAAATAATCTTTAATTATTTTCATTGTTTTGGGTGTTAATTACTTTGTTTCCTTATTCGTGCTTTGTCATGAAAGTTATAATTCTTGTGCATATTATATAGTTCCATCATATTTGTACTAATAATAATAATGGAATTATTATCATATTTATACATCAATTATAATTTTAATACTAATCATGAATGATAGTTTTTATAAATGAAGTATGTTACGATCATGGAGACGGTAGGTCGTATGTACGCATGAGTAACATTTCCATTTTTCAATGATCATTATAGAAAGAAGGTAAGTAATATTTTATAATTAAATAATAATAATAATATCATAAATACCATATTAATATTTTTAAATATACATATATATATCATCTATGTGGTGTGGTGATGAAAAGAGAGTCAAGTTGCTTTATGAAAGCGGTAGTCCACATATACACGGACGACGTAATTATCTTTAAATGAGTGAAAATGTAAGAAATAAAATTATATATTATCTTTAAATAATGATAAATATGTCATTAATATCATAATTATTTCATTTATATCATATATATTCATTAAATTTATCCTTATTAATGTAAATATTTAGTGAAAAATGAATCACATTGCTTCGTGAGGTGGTAGTTTGTTGTACACATGAGCAACGTTATCGTATCCCCTACATAATGTAAAGAAAAAAATTATTAATGATATAATGAATCCATAGGTATAGTTATGTTATAAATATCATATATATAATTTATTTTCATTATCATACCCAACCGTGAGAGGTGTTGTAGGAAAACGTGACACATTGGTTCATGTTGCGGTAGTCTGTCGTATACACGAGCGATGTTATAGTTTACCATTTGAGGGAATAGGATATTGATATAGGTTATTCCATTAAAATAATAACATATAAATATTTTGGAGATACTTTTTTTATTATATAACAATAAATAAAGATGATTTGAAATATGAAAAAAAATAAAAATAAAAAACAAAAATGCATAGTTATGAATTGTACCTCTTGTCAGACCACCTCTTTAGGATTAACCTAAAGTATTCCTAGAATGTATTTCAGAAAAACAATATTCTAGGATTAGAGTATGGAATTTGAAATGTTATTTTGGTAGGAATTTTCCAAACAAAAATGGTTTGAATGTGTGAAGGATAGAAGAGGGTGGGTGGCCTTTTATAAGTGAGGTGAGTGGCACACTTGTAATTTTTAAAATAAAAAGGTGTACCCACATGTTTCACAAGCCACAAGTGTCAAAAATGGATTATTATAGACAATTATACATGATAAGGTCTAAATATTTCTATAAAATATATTTTAGACATGAATTTATGTCAATTTAACACTTATCTTTATAGTTTAACCCCCCGGTAAACCCATTTTTACCTTAACCATGGTAAATAATTTTTACTAATTTTACTATTCATTATGGTAAAAAATTATTTTTACCTTATTATATAATATAAATTATTATTATTCTAAATATGTAATCTATTTTTACAAATTTCATTCACATAAGTGGAAAAAACAAATTTTAAATTAATCCCACAAACGTTGGGTGAAAACGAGTTTTCAAATTGAAAATGTTCAAAGGTTTACAAAGTTTTTATATAAAAATTAAATATAAAAATAATTCAAGTGAACTAAATTGGATTAATAGATATATAATTGAACTAATTTTACTTTATAATTAATTTAAAATAAAATTTAACTTTATAAATAATTTAAACAAAAATACAGTTTTCAATTAAATTGAATAATTTTCATTATTCCTTAAAAATGAAACATTTCATAAAACTCCCAAAATTCAGGTTAATATAATTTTTATATATTTATTTAAAAAATTAATTTTATTTTTTAAAAATATATTTTCTAAAATGGGTAAAAATTAATTTTAAATCATGTGCACAAAGCACAACTCAACTATCTTTTATAAAAAATACAGTTTTTCAAAAACATTTTTTCCTTTTAAATGATTTTTATTTTATTTATAATCAATAGATAACCATAATTATCATAATTTAGTTAGTACTATTCATTCCCTCAAATTTATCGGCTATGTTATAATGGTATACTATATTACGATTCATTTAGACTCGAGGTTGTGTGTTCCAAAAGCTATAAAAGAGATTAAATTTACAGAAATTTATTTCTTGGGTTGATTATGCCCGATGTTGTGTATTGAATATGCTATCACATAAATTTTTATTATTTTATAATTTTTGGGTGTTATAGTGGAGAACCTTTACATAATGTAAGTGTTTTCTATGGGAAATTATCTGGGCTCAGCTACAATGAGAGGTAGCATCTTTGTTGCATATTCTATAAAAGATGCTCTATATAGGTGCCTCACACTCATTTATATATTACTTATTTTTATATGTTTAAAGCTTCATTATAGTTAATTTACTATGTTATAGATATGGAGATGCCTCTTGAAAAGAGGAAGGAGTAGGAGTTTCATTATCCTATGCATTCTTTATTGATAACTGACTTTGAGTTGGTCTATGATTTCTTAGTTCTCAATCTGGATTTATTTGATGTAATCATTCGGATGGATTGGATGGTTTCTAATAATTATGAGATTAATTTCTATCATCGGTGTGTTTCTTTCTTTCTAGTTGATGGGATCTCTTGGGTTCTCTATGTAAATTTAGACCTAAGGTCCGGTCGTGCAAGGGCTTCCCACCCTAATCTCAGGAGCATGTTTTATTTGAGCCCAATGATGTTTCCAATCTTGATGATCCTCCCTTGGTTTTCAGGATTTCTTTGATGTTTTATTAGAAAAATTATTCTATATTCCTTTATAAAGGGTGGTTGAGTTCATGATTGATCGGGTATTTGGTACGTAGTTGATTTATATAGCCTCTTATTGTATGGCACCTGATGAGATAAAAGAGCTCATGGATCAATTGGAAGATATTCTGCAGGTAGGCTTTATTCCTCCTAGTATTTTTCCATGAGTGACCCCTATGCTCTTTTCCAATATGGTTTATGGTTCTTTGTGTCTCTTTGTATTCTATCAAAAGTTGAATTGGGTGATTTGTTAACAATACATACCTCTTTCCCCATGTGGATGACTTGTTTGATCAGTTAAAGGGTGTGAAGTTGTTTTCAAAAATAGATCTTCGATCAGGTTATCATCAGTTTAGGGTTAAAGAGTATAATATCTTGAAAACCATTTTTATAATTAGGTATGTCCATTATGAATATCTTTTAATGCCTTTTTCCCTAACTAAATATCCTATGGTGTTTATAGATTTGATGGACCAGATATTTCATTATTATCTTCATGCTTTGGTCATGGTATTTGTGGATGATATCCTCATTTATTTGAGATCTCAGTGTGAGAAAGACCACTTTCTAAATTTGGTTTTAGAAATATTTAGGAGATAATGACTATATGGGAATCTTTCAAAATGTAGTTTCCAGATCCAAGAAGTGAAATTCATGGGGAATGTGATTTTAGAACATAGTTTCTTAGTGGATCCTGAAAAGATGAAGGATATATTGTCATGGAAAGAACCATGGAACGCCATTTAGATTCAAAGATTCTTAGGTCTTTTTGTATACTATTAGTGGTTCTTCAAGGATTTTTTAAAATTAACATCACCTTTTACTACTCTTACCAAGAAAGGGGTAAATTAAATTAGACATTAATTTTCAGTCTTCTTCTAAGGAATTGAAATGGATTCTGACATTAGGTCCTATTTTAAACTTTCCTATGCATAGTAAGGGGTATGTGGTATATTTTGATGCTTCTAGTTCTATTTTAGTTTGTTTGATTTTGTATAATGATTGTGTCGTGTCCTATTGTTCTCTTCAGCTTATGCCACATGAGAAAAATTACCCCACTCATGATTTAGAGATTTCCGCTATTATGAACACTCTTAAGTGCATGAAATTTTATATCTTTTGGGGAATGATTTAAAGTGACCCCTAGACTTTTACATATAACATTACATGATTTTAATCATAATTATACATCAGAGTAAAAATCAAGGATTGTAAAGTCTAGTGTCTTGGAGGACTAGGTACATAAAACTGAAAATATAGAACTAAATAAAACATTTCTTTATTTAATATTCAAATTGAGATCCTAACTTCCATTTTGCTCAAACATCTGCATAGGGTACCCTTTGTAACACCTAAACAAATTTATGATCTAAATATCCTGATAAGGGAATAACCATAAGAACAAAGCATTAGCACATGGGATAGTAGGCATGACATGATGATATAAAATAGCATGTACATGTGGAATCATAACATATAAACATGGAATCATATAAATATGGAGTCATAATAATGTTTTAGAAACATAAAACATGACTTTATCATGAGTTAAGTCTAACCTCCAAGACCGTTGCTCATGGTAGCACAAGCCAAGGCTAACCGCCAAGATTGTTGCACATGGTAGCACAAGCCAAGGATAACCGCCAAGACCGTCACACATAACGTCTCATGAGACTCAAATTTACCCAATTCATTGGAGTTATATATAGACACACCCATCTTAACTTTTCATGAATATGTTTTCTACATAAAGAATCATACATAATCAATCTTACATAAACATAAGGGTTACCCATGGAAAGAATTGGGTACTACAATCATGTTATAAAGCATAAAAAATGGGCATATCATAAAAGTTTCCATGAAAGAAAGGAACTAAAATATAAATGTAAATTTATAAAGTAAAATATAAATTTATCATGGTAATTTATTTCATGTATAAGTGACAATATGTAAGAAAAGTGTTTAATAAATTTTAGCATTAAAACATTTTTGTGCGGTTTTAAGGAAAATACTATAGAGCCTTTAAAATAGAAAAGAGAAAAATATTGTATATACCACAAGAAGTTAACCAAGAATGTTTTAATAATAAAAATAATAATTTTATAAAGACAATGGTGGCTTAAAATAGAGGATATAATTCACTTGAAATCGGGTAAGAATTGGGGAAGTTCCCTTAAAACAAGTTTGTTTATCGAGAAGTATTGAGGAGGGAATCACTTAAAAAATGTATATACCTGAAAGATAATGAGGTTTGGATCTTGAAACATGAGTTTTGAGCATATAAATAGTATTTATAAGTTTTACACAAAAGTAAAAGACAAATTTATTTGGATAAAAATAAAGATAGAGCAACCCGAAGGAATATAGGAGGTTCAGGTAGAATCCCTTACGGAATATCGGCATGGTGTCGGGTGTACTTAGGATGGATTAATGTGAGATAAAGTGGTTTATCATATTTTATACATCATGAGAGTAGTATGGGGGAGGTTTTAAATCATACCCCATCCTTAGTAATTACACATAAAAGGGCATAACATATAAAATATTCTTAAATAAAAGCGAAATTGAGAGGATCCCATACCTTAAGTCCGATGGTGTTCTCCACTTGATATGAATGACCTGAGTAATAAAATTAAGTTAATTAATTAATAATTATAGAGCCTATTTTACATGTAAATTATTTATTATAACCTTTTTTAGTTCATTCATAACCTTTTTTATTGGTTATGAGGTTCAATTTCATTGTTCGGGTTCGTTTGTTTCCTTGGTTTTAATGATCGGTTCACTTATATTCATGTTCGGACACACATGTATGATGAATTTGGTTGTCCATAATTAAAGCTATATAAAATTAGTTATCATCCAGAATATTTAATGGTTATAAAATTCATTTGGTTATTTTTAGTTAAAGTGAATCATTATATAAAACATTAATGTTAAACGCTTGGATTAACTTGGAGATTTTGTTCATAATTAACTTGTTTTGTATTATTAATTCACATCAAGAGTGAAAATGGATTTCAGAACAACACATAAGATAAAATACATATTTCAGATTCTGGTTCAACCATAAAAATGGTTTCATGACCAGAATAGAATCTGGTAATGTAAATTTATATACTGTCGTCCTTGAATGTGATAAATTAACACATCTCGGACAGTGTTTTCATTTCTTTCATATAAAATAAGTGGAAAAGAGATATGATAATGAATTATCCCATTATAATAAAAAAATTATAGTACATTTATGTTACTGGATTTATCATACCATTTGGGTGAAGGGAGGTGAGTAAATAAAAAAATAAAATAAAAGAACTTGAAAGAAAATAAAAGAATCGAAAAGAGGAATTTACCTCTTGAGTTTACCTCCTTTGAAAACCTCTTAAGGGGATAGGATTTGGTATTTTGAGGAGACCAAGGTCTGCTGGATGTGGGGGAGGATCTTGGTGAGATATTTGGGTAGATTTTAGGGAAGGAACAATTCTTGAGATGAGTGAAGAGAAGAGGGGAGTGTGGGTGGTTTTTATAGTAGAGGGGAGGAGAGTTTTCTTAATATTTTAATCATTAGTTTATTATTTTTTTGCATATGACAAGCAATAGTAATGATTCTTGTGACCAAAAATAGTAATATGTAAATGTTAGTTTCAACCAATTGGGCTTACATTGGTATAAAATCATCCATGACCCTATAAATCATGTATTTAGCTTAATTTGCAAATTATTGTATTTTACTATTCATCAAAAAATTAAAGTATTTTAAATACACCCTAACCATTTTTTGGCATGTAGAATCCAAAAATAAACTCCATTTTTCAAAAATAATTTTCTAAATATGAGTAAATTAATTTTTAATTAAAATCATAATTTACTTGAAAAATACATATTTTAAAATTATAACTGATTTTATAATGCTTTCAAAAATTACATAAGGTCCTATAAAATTATCTAAAAACCAGATGAAATAAAATTGTTAATTTATGAACACATTTTAGGAAAATAATTTTTCTTTTAAACTAATTAATTGTAATTAATTATTTATGACTTGCAAAAATACCAATACTTTTACTATGGTCATATCATCACTTATAAGATGCCTAAATTTTATTTATACATTCATGGGTGAGGCTACTATTCTTTTGGATGATTTAATATTCATAAGGGTTATATTACTATTCATAAGGGTATGTTACTATTCATAAGGGTAGGTTACTATTCACCAAAAAAATAAGTTTATTCCATTAGACTCCAAACATCTTATTGATCACAACCGTGTATGTTAGATTTTTGAAATTCAAATCATAGAAGTGACATTATTATGTTTAAAGGTCACATAGTACTTATTAGTTCATTGTGTTGTGATTTCCTATGATTATATGACATAATTATAAGAAGTTAATTTCCATTGATAAAACATTGGGTCGTTAAATTATTTCCCCCTCATGAAAGTTCACCCTCAAAATATCATTTTTCATTTTAAGCCATAAACAAGTGCGGGTACTTTTCCTTCATTTCATCCTCTAGTTCCCATGTTTCCTCTTCGTACTCATGGTTCTTCCACAGTACATTGAACAGGTGAGTAGTCTTGTTATGTATAACTTTATCTCTACGATCCAAGATCTTCACTAGCTACTCCTTGTAAGAAATATCATTCTCTAATTATACAACCTCTGAAGAGAGTACATGTGAAGGATCTGGTATGTACTTCCTTAAGATGGATATATGAGAGACATTGTGTACTTTGGACATGGTAGATGGAAGTTCTAGTCAATAGGCCTCAACCCCGACATGGTCAAGAATCTCAAAGGGATCGATGTCCCTAGGACTTAACTTTCATTTATTCCCAAATCTCATGACCTTACATAGAGATATGCGGAGAAATACTGTGTCTCCAACTTTGAACTCAAGGTCTCATCAATGATTGTATACATAACTCTCTTGTCGACTTTGGGCTGCCTTGATGTGTTGTTGAATGGATTTCACCTTCTCCACCATTTCATTGAACATTTCCGATCCTAGAAGCTTATGCTCACCGACTTCATCCCAACACACTAGTGTTCTGCACCTTTTCCCATAAAGGGCTTCATATGGTTCTATTCGGATGCTCGAGTAGAAACTATTGTTGTAGGAGAATTAAACCAGTGGAATATGTTGGTCTCATCCTCCTTTGAAGTCCATAGAACATACTCTCAACATATCTTCATATGTTTTAATAGTTCACTTAGATTGGAAATCAGTTTGAGGATGATAGGCCATACTGAAGTTCAGTTCAATGCTTAGAGAATATTGGAGACCTTTCCAGAACTTCGAGGTGAATCATGGATCTTGATCAGATAAAATAGATAGTGGTACTCTATGCATCCTTACCAATTATTTGATATATATCTATGAAATTTGATCCAATGATAAGTCCTCTCGAATTATGATAAAGTGAGTTGTCTTTGTAAGATGGTCCATAATGACCCATATAGCATTGTTTCCTCTAGATGTCCCTGGAAGTCTAGTGAAAAGTCCATAGTGATGTTTTCCCACTTCCATGTTGGTATGGGTAGTGGTTGAATCATCCCCTTATACTTCTATATTTCAACCTTCACTTTTTGACATAGCAGGCACTTTGATGTATATTCAGCAATCTCCTTCTTCATATTGTCCCACCAAAAGTTCTCTTAGAGATCTCGATAAATCTTTGTGCTCCCTGGGTGAATAGAGAAGGTTGAGCTATGTGCGTCATTCAAAAGCTCTTTATATCTGGATTGGATGGTACACATAATCATGACCCAAATCATACAACTCTTTTCTCATCAATAATGAACTCTGAGGATTTCTCATTTCTAACAGCTTCCACCCTTTTCAAAATTTCCACAACTTTTCTTTGAGAATCATTTATTTTATCCATGAGGTATGGTTGAGCAATCATTTGAGAAAGGATTGATGATGTTCCTCCTTTAATTATTCCCATATCTATCATCTACAAATCTAATATGATCATATCCTTTTCTATTCTCATCATTGATAAAGATGTAGGATCCTTTCCATTCAGAGCATCTGCCACCTTATTTCCTTATGGGGATGGTAGTGGATTTAGTAGTTATAATCCTTGATGAGATCTATCCATCTTCATTGGCGCATATTAAGCTTTTTTTGTGTGAATATATATTTTATACTCTTATGATTAGTAAATATCTCACACTTATCCCCATAGAGATAATGCCTCCAAATTTTTAACACAAATATCACAGCCGCCAACTCCATATCATGTGTAGGATAGTTTTTCTCATTAATTTACAGTTAACTTGATGTGTATGCTATCACTTTATAATTTTCTATCATCACATATGCTAAGCCCTTATTTGAATCATCACTGTACACCACAAAGAGTTATGCACTTGTTGGGAGTGTGACTACTGGCGCAGTGATTATACTCTTTTTCAACTCCTTAAAACAGTCTTCAAATTCCTGAGTCTAGAAAAACTTTACCCCTTCCATGTCAGCTTGGTTATTGGGTTTAAAAATCATGATAATTTCTTTACAAATCATCGATAATACCCAGATAGACCCAGAAAGTTGTGGATCTCTATTACATATGTTGGCATGGGCCACTCTTCAATTACCTTTGTCTTAGAATAGTCCACAAATATCTCTTTACTGGTGATAACATGCCCCAAGAATGATACTTCCTCCATCTAGAACTCACATTTACTATACTTTGCATATATCTTATCCCTTCGAAAATTATTTAGAATAGTATTCAAATGCTCCTCATGTTCCTCATTACTCTTGGAGTATATCAGAATATCATCGATAAAGACTACCAAAAATTTGTCAAGATAATCTCTAAAGATCCTTTCATTAAATCCAACAAAATTTATGGTGCATTAGTGAGTCCTAAGGGCGTCACTATGAAATCATAGTGTCCATACCTCATTCTAAAGGTAGTCTTGGGAATATCTTCTTTCCTCACCTTTAATTAGTAATATCTCAATCAAAGTTCCACCTTAGAGAAATAACTATCCCCATAAAGCTAATCGAACAATACATCTATCCATGGTAGGGGATACTTGTTCTTTATCATGATTTTATTGAGCTCATGATAATCGATGCAGAGGCACATTGATCCATCCTTCTTCTTGACAAAAAGGACTGGAGCACCCCATGGTGAAGCACTTGGGTGAATAAAACCCTTCTCTAGATTCTCCTTTAATTGACTCTTAAGATCTTCTAGCTCTATGGTGGCCATTCTATAAGGTGTCTTTGATATAGGTAGAGATCCAGGAATAGTTTCAATTGAGAACTCAACCTCTCAGTCAGGAGGAAGACCAAGCAACTCTTTAGGTATTACATCAGTGTAATCCCACATGATGGGTATGTCTTCAATCATGATTATCTCCTTTGTCTCAATTATTTGAGCTAGATATGATTGCTCATAAGTAATTAATATCTACACTTGAGACAATGATTCTAAAGGAGATTCATCTTCCTCCTTACACTTGTAAAGAATTGGAGGATGCTTTAGGATGTGAAGAGTGATCTCCCTTTCCTGATATTTGATGTTGTCTTTGTATAAAGATAGACAATCCTTGCCTATGATAGCATCTAACTCCACTAAAGGAATTATGATGAGATTTTCTGGGAGGTTAGGTCCACAAACGTTAACTGAGGAGGAGTTATAAACTATGGATATAATGATTTCCCCATTTTTTGTTTTCACAAATAACTTATCCTTTAAATTTTGAGGTGGTGTTTGAATAGTTCTACTAAACTTTCCAAATCTGAAATAATGCGTAGAACTAGAATCAAATAGTATGTTCGCTATTCTTGAATGAATAACTAGAGTACCTATCACAACATTGTTTTCTGGCTCCACCTCAGTAGTAGAGATAGCATAATCCCTTCCTTGTTTCTTTGTAGGTTGTTGTTAATTGCCTCTCACAACCCTTGTCTTAGGGAAATTGTTCACAGAGTTCCCTTGATCCTTGTAGTTGTAACACTACACTATAGGCTGAGTGTTGATCAGAACATTCCTTTCTTCTTTCACATTAATGGGATTCTTCATATCTCGTCAGTAGTTTTTAGCCATATGTCCCAACATTCCACATTTGAATCAATTCATGGTTCCCTTTAGACAGTTATCAAGATGTTTCTTCCCATAATTTTTACATGTGGGATGATCAATCTTATTTCCATCATGGAATTTATTTGAGGAACCACCCACATTAGATTCCATTTTCCTCTTTTTTTTGTCGGGCCCATGATACTACTAAGAGTCTCTGATCTCCATTTCAACCTTAAGGTCACAACAGACAATCTCCTCATAACTTTCAAAGTCTCGAATCACTAACACTTTTCAAAGACTCAGTTTTATTTTGAAAAGGAAAAGATCCACCTTGATTTCGGTGTTCAAGAAAAATCCATAGGTGTACCTTTCAAGCCTTTTGAAGCTTTCTTCATACACCCTAATGGATTTATCTTCCTTCTGCTTGAGTCCGATGAACTCTATTTCCATCTTGAGATGGAGGGTTCAGGGAAACTATTTATTGAAAAACATTCTCTTGAATTCCTCTCAATCCATGGAATCAATTTCCTCTTGGGGCTTTATATTATTGATCAGTGTCCACCAATGATCATCTTCCCCATCAAAATGATAGACCTCCAGTACGAATTTCTCTTCTTTTATGCACTAGAGGACAGAGAATACTTTTTCAATGGAGGTAATCCACTGTTCCATGAGTAGGGGATCGGAAGATCGACTAAACATGGGAGGCCTTTGTTGTATGAAGGATTCAATGAAAACGTGATCTTTCCTTGGAGGAGTAGGGTGTTCCACATGATTCAAGTTATTATTCATAACTTGATCCAGCTAAAAAAGTACTATCGTGAAGTTTTGAGCACCCATTCCCATCATATCAAGCATATAATTAGGGAAATATTCACATTACCTATCATATTGATTGTTGGAACGTGTTCTTATATTTCCCTCCATTAACTAAGAAAAATAATGTACAATTAGAGGTCTTGAATACTTATCTATTGAGCATAAAAAAGGAAACTTTGAACATAAGAGGATAAACTTGTAAAGGAAAAGTATATCCTAACTTGTGATTCTCTATGTTTAAATCTAGTTTATCCTTGATCTATTTATTAACTTATATTCTTATGGAATTTTTTTATTCCCTTGATAATGGTTTGTACTAAGATCATGAATTTACTAAATCATATCCCCTGGGAATGTCAAACCAAGAGTGTAGTAAGGCCTATTCTTCGGGCATCAGTTTTCATTCGAGTCTAGCTCAAAGCGGTGTTTTCGGGTTTTACCCCTGGATACATCTATTCTAGATCCACCTCTACCCGTTTTTATCTAGACATGGATGTATTTTCTTAATAAACCACTTACTTTATACTTACCAAAATCTAGGGGTGTTTTCTTATACTTAGTCTCATCCTTAAGGTTTTTACTAAACTTCTCTATTTATAATATCCAAAAATAACTAGACCATCCTATAATACCAAATAAAGTGACCCTAGCCTTTTACAAATAACATTACATGATTTTAAGAATAATTACACATCATAGTACAAGCAAAGGATCATAAAGTCTAGTGTATCGTAGGACTAGGTACATAAAACTAAAAACATGGAACTAAATAAAACATTTCTTTATTTAATATTAAAATTAAGCTCTTAACTTCCATTATGCTCAAACATATACATAGGGTTCCCTAGGGAACACATGAATAAAGGGATGATCTAAATATCCCAGTAAGGGACTAACAATAAGAACAAAGCATTATCACATGAGATAGAAGGTCTGACATGATGATATAAAAAGGCATGTACATATGGAATCATAACATATAAACATGGAATCATATAAACATGGAGTTATAATAATGTTGTATAAACATAAAACATGATTTTATCAGGATTCAAGTCTATCCTCCAAGACTGTTCCACATGGTAGCACAAGCCAAGGCTAACCACCAAGACCGTCGCACATGGTAGCATAAGCCAAGGCTAACCGCCAAAAGCATCGCACATAACATCTCATGAGACTCAACTTTACCCAATTCATTAGAGAGATATCTGGTTGTACCCATCTTAACATTTCATGAATATATTTTCCACATAAATAATCATATATAATCAAACTTACATAAACCTAAGGGTTATCTGTGGAAAGAATTGGGTACCACAATCATGTCATAAAGCATAACAAATGGGTGTATCATAAAGGTGTCAATGAAAGAAAGGAACTAAAATATACATGGACATTCATAAGTTAAAATAGTCATGTATCATGGTAAGTTATGTCATTGTTTCTGACGCTTTCCGCCAAGGCGCGCGCGTGCGCGTCCGTCACGCAGAGGACACGCAGCTTGTGGCCCCGCATTCCCGCTTTCCAAAGGTGGGCAGCATTCACTACTTATCCAGGGACGTCTAATCCTTGATCGAAACGGGATGATGGGATGTTGGTTCCTCCTTCCATGTATTCCTCCTTGGAACTTGTCACCTAGTCCAGGTCTCCCTCATAGATTTAATACATGTTCGTGAAACTCTTCCCGGTGTCATATCTTCATGGAAATCAATTAATTACGATGCTTCTGTCGAGACACTCCAAGGGGTCAGGTCAGGGTAGCAACCATCGGTTAGGGTATTGGTCACGCTGAGGCATCGTTAGCGTGTCTTGATGCTGGGGGATTGGCATTTCTATCTTATGTCTCTTATTATAGGGCTTCTCGAGGGTGCGGAAGCTCGAGGCATCCCACATCGAGTGTGGGGAATCGTATGTTATTGGCATGTATCTGAGGTTTTCCTCAGCTTTCCATGTTTAACACAGGGTATTCCATGAGTTTAACATCCAGCGGAGATAGATCGGACTGATCGAAACACTGAGAGTGGATCAGATAATAGAACCCCCTGGAGGGAATGCCGATATTGGGGCCAACACATGGGTTGATTCCCGAATGTTGTGGAGTGGAATGAGGTGGAATTATCCCGCCGATATGTGACAGCCCAGGTAAGAATTAGGATGGTTGATGAAATGAAGGGGCTTGAACCTCATGGAGGCTTCCTACATATCCCCGTGCCAGGGAATCAAAGTCCGCTTAGTTCAGGATGGAATGGGGTGTACACTCTGAGGTGGCCCACAATAATGGATCGATGGGGCTTACACTCTGAGGCGGCCCACGATGGTGGATGGATGGATGGGGCTTACGCTCTGAGGTAGCCCACAGTGATGGATATATGGATGGGGCTTATACTCTAAGGCGGCCCACAATGATGGATAGATGGATGGGGCTTACGCTCTGAGGCGGCCCATAGTGATGGATAGATGGATGGGGCTTACGCTCTGAGGTGGCCCACGGTGATGGATAGATGGGGCTTACACTCTAAGGTGGCCCGTGACAGTAGATTTATGGATGGGGCTTACGCTCTGAGGTAGCCCACAGTGATGGATAGATAGATGTGGATTACGCTCTGAGACAGCCCACGATGATGGATAGATGGATGGGGCTTACGCTCTGAGGCGGCCCATGATGATTGATAGATGGATGGGGCTTATGATCTGAGGCAGCCCACAGTGATGGATCGATGGGTATTACACTATGAGGCGGCCCACGATGGTTGGTGAACTGACGTGAAGAGGTCGGATCGACCGGGTGCTGGGCTTGAACCTCGGGGAGGATTCCTACGTACCATGCCTTGACATGGATCAAAGTCCCTGTAGTTCGGGTGGTGTCGGCGAACCGACGTGAAGATGGACCGGGGGTCCGAAGGGTATTGTGCTTGAACCTCGGGGAGGCTTCCTACGTACCATGCCTTGACATGGATCAAAGTCCTCGTAGTTCGGGTGTATAGTTTAATGTCATGCGGGATGGGGGTTATCATGGTTGATGCTTTCTTTAAGCCCACGTGAGTCATGATCAGTGTGAGAAACAAGAGGCAGCAGAGACCTGACGATCACGTCGTGAAGGGTGCGTCCGTGGGAAGCGAAGAGGGGCTTACGCGTTGCGCGGCCCATGGTTCTGGGACTTACTCCAGGATGGAGGCCTGGGGGAGACAAAGTGCAGCAGGAGAGGGATTTGGGACCGATGAAAGGAGGATTCCCACTTCCCATTACGCTCCCCACTGGCCCTGGCACCGGGGAAGTACGGAGGTTCATGGGTGATACCTTATGTAAGAGGGGCTAGAGGCTTACACCAAGGAGTATGCCCTTCCCCATGGACAAACTCCACTCCAAGAAGGAGGACATCATACCATGTGGGGGTGATCCCATCCCCGTGGATACGAGCGGGCGTGGAGAGTGTCGTAGTGAAGGAGGACATCATACCATGACTGGTACCCTTTACTCCTTGTGGGAGGTAAGGTACCGGAAATGTCGTAGTGAAGGGGGGTCGCAGATCGAACCATCGAGGGGTCCACGTTAGTGTGGCTATGCGAAGAAGAAATAGTCGTTAGCATGCCTATGCGAAGAAGCATGAGGCAAAGTAACTCAATGGAAAAAATCGCCAAAGGGACCTTGAGGTTACTCCGTACGAGCCTGGAAGGTCGTACGGGAAAACATCGCCTGATGTGTATGACCGTTGTGTGTGCCCGGGGCATCCAGAAGGAGGACATCGGGCGCCTACGTAGGGAGGCACCTGGGGAGTATCAAGGTGAGGGGTCCCAGGGGTTGCGCGCAAAGAAATGGTTGGCGTTCAAAACACTGGGATGGAGTGTAATTAGGGCAGAGGGCTTGCGCGTGGCTAGTAGGATCATGCACAAGGGATATGAATTGCACGCGAGTGGAAAAGGCTGTACTCAAAGGTAAGGTCGCACCCAGCGAAAGGGATTGCGCGCAATTGGACCATTTTGCATGCAACTGAAGGAATTGATCGCAATGGAGGAACCCTAAAGGGTTTGGAATTCTGTTTAAGCCAGTGGGATCGCGCGTAAAGGCGGATCCCGGGGTGAGGTGGTGCGAAAAGAATCAGTACCTGAAGGCCATATTTCACGCGCAGAAGTCCGATTTTGTGCACGAGAGACGGTTTGAATTCCTCAAACCCGAAACGGAAGGGCTATCCTTCTATTTATAAGCATCTGGCAGCGCAGAATTCAGGTTGGTGCAAAAAACTTGCGTGCCAGAGACGGTGGTGCATAATGTTAACCGCGCGAGGAATGGATGCGAAAGTATTTCACGCCTGCACCAGGAACCCTTCGTGAATCCCGGACCCTTTCCACGTGGCCCTATTTTTTTCTGCGTGCATACCCCTTTTTTCCGCGCAACAATTCCAGGCCCTCTAGACCGAGCCTCTGAGTCCGAATATGACTTCGCTTTGTCATTTCAAAACTTCCTTTAGTAATTACTGACTTTTCAGCATCTACAAATTCCCCCCCTCAGAATTGGATCAGCGAGGGGTCGCAACGATCGGATTCTGAAGGAAACGCCGAAACGTCGAAGTGTTGGGCTTCGTGGGCCCCCTGCGCGCAAAAAATGTTGTGGGTCACAAAACGCCAGATGGCACGGAATCAGCTTTCCACATGGCGTGGAGCCCCGGCTTCGCCTATAAAAGGGGCCATGGGTCCCATGCTTCGTACGCAACTTTCTCGCGCGATAGGCTCTGAGCTCTCGTGCATGAAATTTCCTCTACGTCTGCGCGTAAAACCCGCTTTGGTAGTGCGTAATTGCTCTGAATTTTGTCTGTATTTACGTGAAAACCTAGGATTTTCTACACCGACTACTCTAATTTAGTGCCCAGCTTCCGAATTTCACGTAACACATACAGATTCCGCGCAACACATACAGATTCAGTGCAACACTCCCAAATCACTTGGCTGGAAGAAGATGGCTGCAAACCAAGTAGATGAGGGGGAAGCCGCCGCTCACAGAGCTGAAATAGCGGTGAACGAGGAGGTTTATGGCACCAGGGTGGTTGTCTCCAACAACCAGACTCTGTTCAATCTTCTAACCCCCACCGAAAAGGAGTACCCTTTGTCCAACAACCTTCCGTTGTGGAACTTCAAAATTTTGGAGGAGGTTCTGCTGCCAGGTTTTGAGGTTAATACAGCGCGGTCATGGGTAACCCGTGAGGATGACCTTCCCATATACAATATCACCAACAATGGTCATCCTTTCAGAGAAACCAAGCACATGGATGTATATGTCCTGAACCCGAGGACTAGGACCATTGTTGGGGGTCATCCTGTTGCTGAGAGTTCCCCGACCCTCTACCCAAGCACATTCTGTCAGAGCCTCAAGGATGATACTAAGGGCTGGCTGCAAGATTAGGATTTGCGGTCTGGAGGCAACTTCACCAGCGAGTGAGCCTGTGCATACTGGGTCCGCCATACGTGTGACCAATTTGGGGCCGAACTATGGCACATTGGCGCCGATCAAGCGTCTCCAGTTGAAGGAGGGGAGGAAGCATCAATAGGTCCAGGTGGGGCACCAACACCCATTATTGAGCTGACAAGTGCTGAGGGATCTCCTTCCATGACAGCTCTTGCAGCGGCCAGAGCACCAGAGGCAGACGCCTTGGATTCCTTTAAGTCCCTTACTTTGATTCTGATAATCAGTGTTGAAGAACTCAACTGACTAGGGTGCTTCTTGTCTATGCAGAGATTGCAGAATTGGGGGCCCATCGGGCTACTGAGCCCAAACCATCCATGGGCGTGCCGATGACAATCACACTGCCCTACCTAGAACATGCCTCCCAAAATGAGTTGGCTCCAGCTACTGGTGAATAGGGAGCAGCAGACATTGGTGGTGCTACCATCAGGGTAGGGCTGAAGGTTGACGATGGTGCCGCCAGGATCAAGGGGACAGAAGAAGGTCACCCTGGTGCTGATGAGCCTGCTCCCTTAGAAGGAATCATTGAGGAGGACCCTTCCACTACTCTGTTGGCTGTCTTCTCTGCCTATCGGTCCGCTGACCCCGAAGAAATAGATGATTCTGACTCGGAAGCGGCCTAGGAGAGTCGGATGATGCAGCGCAAGGGATGGAAGTGCATCCGACATTTTCACAATCAGCCTCAGACCGAATGGTTGAAGTGGATGGGATCACTCCAAACCTGGCAGTGCTTCCTGTGCGCTAGAGGAGTAGATTCTCAATGCCTTCATCTAATGATCTGTGACTACATGGCTGAGAAGATGCACGCGAGTTGCTGGCATGCCGACATCATCTGGTGCCAGGAGGAGTCAGGGAGCACCCGAGCACTCCAGCAGGTAGATCAAGAGGTGAAACGCCTTGAGGAGCAGGTGAAAGAACAAGAGATATTCATCGCAAACTGATCTAAACTCATGGAGCAGCTGAGGGCCTAGTTGGTAGACACCCAATAGAAACTCGTAGAAGCAAGTCGCCAGATAACCGAGCTCCAAGCTGAACAGGCGCGGGCACAGGCCAGGGTCGGTGAACTACACCCCGCGGCCGCCGATGAGGATAGGGTCCTCAGGGGATGGTAGGTAGTCCTGGAGACCACCAGCCAGAAGGTAGTGGCGTTGGAAAGATCAATCCAAAATGATTATCCTTAAGGTCCCTGTTTTGGCCGAACTGATAAACTTATCTCGCTTTAATGCTTCTTGCTTTCCACTTTGTATGTATGAGAAAATTTTGTTTACTTTCCCTTTTTCTTCACATACTTTTCACTTTGGTTTAACATGCTTAACCACAATTCCAAAATAAGTAGCAACTCATCCCTAAGCTCATGTAGGCCATGAGAAACAAAGGAGGCTCGTACTATTACTTCGTTTGATTGTGGGAGCCCCAAACAAGCTTCGGGCATTCGAAATTTGAACCCAGATTTCCAAGGAGAAGAGGGAGGCCCATCCAAAGGAAGGGGACCTCAGACCTGATTGATGTATTGTCTTCTCAATGTGCTCTAGCGCACGAACGGGGCAATTCTAGGGGCATTGGAATCAGTCCGAACATAGGGAAATGAAAAAGTGTGAATCACGTTACCCCAAATTCAGAACACTATGGGAGGGGTGTGGCAATGAAATATGTTTGTTGACCATGTTCGAAACACATCATCCTTATTGCATTATCCTAAAATGGGAACAATAAATGAGGGCTGGCCACTGACCATGTTCGCAACACGGGTCCTAACTCAAATATCGTCGATCAGTCTTCCAGAACGTTGGCCCAGGACAGTAGGCGGACCATAGGTCAAGCATCCATACTGTTAGGGGGTCCCTTCAAATGTGAAAGAGGATGAAGATCTGAATAAAGGGTCACTCAAAGCGTGGAAAGTGAAGTGGTGGTTTGTTCAGACAAAATCCAACACTCTTGAAACTACACCACCGCAACAACATCACATTAAGCAGGTGTATTAATCTGGTCATGGACCATTCCTAGTCTGATATAGGACCTCTGGAGAGGAAACTGTTGCTTCCTAATTCCATTATGGGGCATCCTGAACTTCTTCATGGAAAATAATGCAGTTGTACAATTCCCCAAGGGGGGCAGGCCAAGAGGCCGACAGTGGGACAAAGGATGGTATTTTTGATTCCCGGGGCTGGTCTCGAGATGAAATGTCTGGGAATTCCTACATATCTCATAAGGATGATAATCAAGCCATACGTAGTTCTTGAGATGGGGGCATGGTAAGGTGCTTATGAAACCCGACGTGAATGAGGACGTAAGTCCCGATTACCAGGTGTTCTTGGGGAAAGTGCTCAGGTGAGGGGACCAAACATGAAAGTTGAGTTGGGCCCGTGACAAAGTGCACAGGTGTTCCTACGTACCCCATGAGGATGGGGATCAAGATGCACGTAGTTCCAAGATGGGGGTAATGGTAAGGTACCAATGCCAGGAATGAAAGGATGTGTGCAGGTCTAGACCTCGCACAAAAAAGAAACGGAATGTGATGTGTCTTGTTTGTCCTTGAAGGTGAATGGGATTTTTTTCTTTGTGAAGAGACAGGCCTAGGGTGGAAATTCTTGACATCACCACAATAATCAAGCCATATACTGGCATTGAAAAACGGTACGGCAAATGACCGATACCAAACGTGATGTCCCTTACAATGAGGTCATCACAATGCAGTGTCGTTTTTTGTCGTGCGGCCAGGATGATAATGTCACATTTTATGGTCATGTGATAGGACTAAACAGCACAGTTTAAGGTCATGTGGATTGGACCTGTGGGAATGTGCACGACGCGATAAAGCACACCCGGCATGAATGGGGACGAGTTCTTCAACATCACTGCATGAAATCCTTGGGAGAAAAGCCCCGAGCTAAGAGGTTGGCAAGGGCTAAAGGATAAGGGACAGGAGGAGCTAGCTCCCAGTGGACCTGGACCTGAAAACATGACGTCTGGATGACCCCACATATCCCTTGAGAATGAGGGTTGATCCACAAGAGCTTCTAATGATAATCTTAGTTTATGTTCTTAGATCTCGGACCACGGGGAGCCCCAAAGAATGTCGTATTGCAGCTTATCCCCTTGACGCATGAAAGCGCACTGAGGGATAGTGCCAGGAGTGTCGAAATCCCGCCTGAACATAGTGGGGGTGGAGCACAATGTGAATCATGTAACCAACATTCAAGGCCTAAAAGGGCTGGAATGACGACAGAGGAGTACTGCTGACCATGTTCGCAACACAGCATCTCATCGCATTAGCCTAAAATGGGGACAAAAAAATGAACGTCGGCCATTGACCATGTTCGCAACACGGTACCTGGCTCAATTTTTCATATGAAACCCTCGGGGGAATTGGACCATAACGGTTGGAGATCCCTTAGGCGTGGTATCCATGCCATTTTCTGGGGGTCCCTTCGGGCGTGAAATGATAACAAGGGCCCAAATGAAGGGAAACACGAAGCCTGGAGAGTGGATGGAAACTTACCCATGTTGAATCTGACACTCCAAGTCTTAGACCAGAGTACTCTAAAACACATCGGCAAACTGTTGTAATGGGGTCAAAAGGGGAGATGCAACCTGAGAGGGGGCGATTTAAAGAAAAAGGGCATATAACAGGGGACGCGGGACTCTCTAGAAGAAATAAATGGCATGGTCCTGATAGGCCCAACGCAAATGAGGGCGTAGCCCCGTACCGCACCATATATTCCTCTCCCTAGGGAAAGGGTAGGCCAAGGGGACCAGATAACAGAGAGATCCCTAAAAGATGGGGTTGGACCTGAAATCATAAGTGGTCAGGTGATCCTATGTATCCTATAAAGATGGGAATCAAGCCACATGTAGTTCTGCAGGATACAGTTTAACGTCATGCAGGATGATAGGGCAGTTTAAGGTCGTGCAGGACCAAATTCTAGTTTAAGGTCATGGAGGACCCAATAGTTTAGGGTCATGTCGGACCAAAGAGTTCAAGAAAAATAATATTTGAGGAACCTAGCATTGGTGGGAGGAGTTATATGCTCACCATCCATGGTCACCAGGGAGTATGCACCATTGGGATAAACCTTATGAACAATGAAAGGTCTCTCCCATTTGGGATCCAACTTGGGTGGTTTCCTTCCGAGGATCATTGGCACCCTGAGGGCCAGTACCAGGTCACCTTGCAGGAAGGAGTGGAGGCAAACCTTCTTATTGAAAGCTCGATCCATCCTACTCTGATGCCTTTCCAGGTTATGCAAAGCATGAAGCCTATTCTCATCCAGTGCTTCCAATTCAGATAGACAGATTTCGGAAACTCTATCCATCACTTGATAGTCGTAGAGTGCTATGCACAATGAGGGCAGCTGAATCTCGATAGGCAGGACGGCCTCAGTTCCGTACACCAGGGAATACGGGGTCACCTGGGTGGAATTACAATTCGTTGTCCGATAAGCTCAGAGAGCATTGGAGAGCTTATCCGGCCAACTATTCTTGTTCTGACCAACTATATTTTGAAAAATGTTAGAGAGGGTTTTGTTAAACGCCTCGATCTGTCCATTTTCCTACGCATGATAGAGGGAGGTGTGGTTAGAGTGAATGTTGTACTTGGCGTACAATTTCTTCATCTCGGCTTCTCGGAAGTTGGTGTCGTTATCAGTGAGGATAGTGTGAGGTACTCTAAATAGATATATGATATTGGAACCCATGAAGTTAGCGATAGAATGATCTTTGACTTCCTTGAGCGGAATTGCCTCTACCCACTTGGAAAAGAAATCCGTAGTGGTCAGAATGAACCGGCATTGGCGAGTCGTTGCCGGTGGGTAATGTCCTACAACATCCAACCCCCGGACTGCAAAGGGCCAAGAATACTTGGTAGTGTGGAGAGGCTCTGGTGGACAATGCACAAAGTTGGAATGAACTTGGCATGCATGACACCTCTTGGCGAACTCAATGCAGTCGTGGATCATGGAGGGCCAAAAATACCCTAACCTCTGAATTTGGTGAGACAGTTTCGGCCTAGCCTGGTGAGCGCTGGAGGAACCGGCGTGGACCTCTAGCATGACTTGTGGGATCTCAACTCCCTGAATACAACGGAGGAGAATACCATAAAACCCACATTTATAGAGAATCTGCTCGAGGCTGGGACCACTCTGAAGAGTAAACTGTAACGTGCGGCGTCAGATTCGCTCGCGCTCTTCCCGATCTGACGAAAGACTACTGTGTTTGAGGTATTCAACCAAGGGTGTTCTCCAATCAGGAATCATCTCGATCACAGCACCTGGGGGACCTGAGGGTTCCGAAGTAGAGGCTTCGGCGGTGAGATGGCTTACCCACGGGCCATCATCGTCATCTGTGATAACAGGAGATATGAGTCTCCGGTGGGCCACATGGTTAATTAACTCATCCTATTCAGGCTCCGTGAGTGATGCATCCAAACTGGACAAAGCATCTGCCCGACTATTCAACGACTGAGGAACATAAGTAACCTCCGGCTGAGAAGGGACCTGATCCATTAGTCGGAGAGTATGCTCTAACAATGGCGCGAGCTCTAGTTTCCTGATGACATAGTCACCATTGACCTGCTTGATGACCAACTCGGAGTCCCATTTCACATGAAGATGGGACACGTCGACCTCGAGGGCCAGCTCGAGGACAATAATGAGGGCATGATACTCTGCCTCATTATTGGTGCAACCTTCCGACAACAGAAATGAATATGGAAGGATGGATTGCGCCAGAGTAATGAAGACAACACCGAGGCCTACTCTATTGAGCCTAGGGTCATTGAGTGTTCTCCTGGTGGGGCTCCGGGAGGTGCCATCAAAGTAAATTTTCCAACATGGGATGGCCTGATCGACTGAGAGGATTGCCTCATCAGGAAAGTCCCAGTTCAGGGATTGATCTGTGGAGGTTGGATGGGCATATAGAAAGTCTGCCAATTCCTGTCCTTTAATAGCCTTCTGAGGCACAAACCTGATATCAAACTACTGGAGGATTACCGCCCACCTCGCCATTTATCTAGTCACCATAGGCCGGTTCAAGATTTACAACGGGTCTACAAAAGAGACCAGCTGTACCTCATGGTGCTGTAAGTAGTGCCGCAATTTTTGTACTGAAAATACGAGTGCCAGACAGCTCTTCTCAATGGGAGAATATCTGATTTCCGTATCTAGGAGCATGCGGCTGAGGTATTAGAGGTTGTTCTATGTTCCCTCATTTTTATTCTGGGTGAGAAGTGCGCCGAGGGACCGTTCCAAGGCGGTCACATAAAGGACCAGCGGCTTCTTGAAAACAGTTGGCATCAAAACCGGAGGTTGGATCAGATACTACTTGATTTCCTCAAAGGAGTTCGGGCACTCCCCGTCCCATTCATAGGTGGTGCCTTTCTTCATGAGCCAGGAAAAGGGATTACACTTGCCGGCCAGATTCACAATGAATCGGTGTATGTAGGCTAAGTGGCCTTGGAAACCTCGAAGCTCCTGAATATTGCTCAGGGGAGACATCTGGCTAATGGCCTTGATCTTTTCCAGGTCTATCTCAATGCCTCGGTACCTGACAAAAAATCCAAGGAACTTTCCGGAGGTGACCCCGAAAGAACACTTCAACGGGTTCATCTTCAGGCGGCGGGAACGGAGGAAGCCAAATAATTTCTCAAGGTCCTTGAGATGGTCCTGGCGCTGGCAAGATTTGACCACCAGATCATCCATGTAGCATTCTACCAATGTTCCCATAATCGGCTTGAATATGCGATGCATGTTCTGCTGATAGGTGACACCCGCATTCTTCAGGCCGAAGAGCATAACCTGATAATAGAAAGTACCTTGGGGTTCCCTGAAAGCTATGGATTCTTCATCCTCGGGGGCCATCCAGATCTGGTTATACCTGGAGTACCCATCCATGAAGGAGAGGTCTTGGAACCCGGTCGTGGCATCAATCAACAACTCTGTCACTGGAAGGTGAAAATAATCCTTCGGATAGTGACGATTGAGGTCACGGAAGTCAATACAGACCCTGAGTTTTCCGTTCTTCTTCCTGACTGGTACAATGTTGGCTAACCACTTGGGATACTGGACTTCCTTAACGAAGTTGGATTTGATGAGCTTATCAAATTTAGCCTCAACCATGGCACCATGAGAAGGGTGCATCTTTCTATGAGGCTTCTTGAATCCTCAATGACTTTCCGGAAGACCGAGACGGTGAATGGCTACCTAAGGATCCAATCCTGGCATCTCATTGTAACTCCAGGCAAACACGTCACGGTGCTGTTTGAGGAATTCCACATACTGCTGCTTCTCCTCAGGGGGCATGGCGGCACTGACCAATGTGGGTCTCGGATCTACCTCACTACCAAGGTTTACTTGTACCAGTTCATAGACCGTGGTGGAGACGCCTTCCTCAAAGGAAGGGGGCATCCTCTTCTCCACTTGTGGAGGGATTTTCTACGGGGGGGAGTTGCTTCCGAGCCACCAGACTCTGATGGGAGGCTAGTGCCGGCTTGAGTGGCAGTGGTCATTATATCAGGAAATTCATGCACCACTGAGACCATAGCGATGAAGGTAGTCGATCCAATCCCATCTAGTCTTTGCCCCATGGGGCCGCGCTTGATAATATCAAAGAAATAGTGGCACGACGGCTTGAGATGGTTAATTCCATCCTGGTGAAATAGACACGTATGACGTACCGTCGTTGCCATGAGCCTGACATCCTAATACCGTACAGGGGTAGGAGGTTTCGGGATCACCCAATCCTAGTTGGTGTAGGAGTACGAGGTGATTTTCCGTCGTCACTTGGACCTGGGAATATGCCTTCCTCTTGTACCTGAAACGAAAAAGCATTGCCCCATGTCGGGGGTCGTGGCCTCCAACCGATGGATCGGGAAGATGTAGGCGTCATCCAGACCTGCCCAGGGATCACTTTTGACAGTGGCGGGCTCAATCTCACTTGCCATAATCTGCTTATCCTTGCTCTTGTAATAGTTGGAGTCTAGATAACGGGCTTCACAAGAGGCAAAAGGTTAGGCATCTCCTTGGATCACGCCTACTCGACCATTAAGGGGGTATTTGAGGCAATGGTGATATGACGAAGGGACCGTTGCATGCAGGTGGAGCCATGGCCTACCCATCAATGCGTTGTACACGGTGTCCTGGGAGACAACCATGAATTAGGTACTGGCAATTAGGCCACCAAACTGGGTCTTCAAACGGATCTTGCCGACCGGGGTCTGCTCGGTCCTGTCGTATCCCTGGATTCTGATGTCAGAGGGAGTTAGATCATCCTTAGAAAAACCCAGCTTCTGTAGTGTCTGAGTCAGGATTAGGTTAATCCCAGAACCCGTGTCAACAAGATAGCGGCAGACTTCCATGCCATTGAACTGGCCAATGATGTATAGTGGACAAATTTTCCCCTATATAGGAGGGTCTTCGTCTTCACTGGAGAATGAGATAACTTCCTGGAATTAGGCGTTCTCAATTTCCTCGGCGTGGAAGGCTTCTACAGTTGCTACCTCCATCTCGAACTGGAGGGGGCTCCTTAGGGCCTCGGCAAGCGCCTCACGCATTTCAGACGACAGGAAAAGAACCTCAAGGATATAAATCCTAATTGGAATGTCAGTAAGGGGCTTCAGAACATCATACTTCCGGGCCAGATGTGAGCCTCTGCTTATAGGAGGCCGCTCTGCAATTGGAGGCACGGCGGGCCCTGCCGGCTGGACCGGTGGCTAGCTAGTGCTAGATACGTCCCGTTGATCACTAGTCGAGGCCTGAAGAGTACCTTTAAGATGAGGACCAGACAACTAAGATTGGCCTGTGGTAGGTCGAGACTGGCCGCGGTACGGACGAGGCATCTCTGCTTAATCTAGTAGCACAAATGGCGGTGGAGGTAGATCTAAGGGCACCAGGTGAGGAGGTTGCGCGCGCCGAGCTCTGCGCTGGGCTTGCTGTCTGGTCTCAGCGGTGTGCACGCCCTGGCTGGAGGGGCCAACTATCGTTCCTCGGAGATCCATGTAACCATGGCTCCGATGACGTTGGCGTCGACCGGGGACATTAGGGAGGTTCTCCTGGCGTTCCCCCTCGTCGGGAGTCAAATAGGGATTTACCAACTCTACAGTGTTAACTGAGGCGTACCCCGGACTGTCACTTGCAGGGTCATCCACTATCGGGCGGAGTCTTGGAGGGATCCCCATTTCTGGGGGCATAAATTTGCCAAGAGTGTGGGACGATGAAGGCATCGGTAGGGCGCGTTGTTTCTTCTTACGTTGCCGCTGCTTGCTCTTCTGGGAAGAGGCTGGCTGAGACGATGATGCTGAAGTAGTAACTGCAGCTTCTGAGGGCTCTGGAAGATTCAGGCGTGCATGGATGATGTCATGGGCACGGTCGACTGCCTTGCAGGTCATCCAGTCATTATAGTTCTGGGACTCATGGTCAGAAACCTGCTGCCATTCACCTTCATCGCTGCTACTGCCATCCGATCTCACAAAGACACCTGCCACATGTGTCGAGGCTGGGCCCAAACTGACTCTATTATTGTCAATATGGTCTTGGATCTAGTCCTTGAACATGTAGCATCGCTTGATGGTGTGCCCTAGGATTTGGTGATAAAGGAATTAGTTGGGGTGATCAGTGAGATGCGCCTCTTCTGGCTTCCGACACTCAGGAAGCCGCATGATTCTCTGCTCTAAGGCACTGCGGAAGTAACCAGGGACATGAGCCTCATCAAACGAGTAGGTCTAATTCCTTATGTCTGGAATGGGGGCTCTAGGAGGATGACCCTGACGGGGGGTGGAGGAGCATGCCAAGGAGGCAGAACTTGATTATCTCGCCTAGGCGGCGGTGGCGCGTTACGCGGAGGTGCTTGCCGATTTTGAGGTAGTCGCTGCTGGGCTAGAAGCTGTGCCTGTGGGGGCGGACCCCTATGGGGCTGTGGAGCTAGCTCCACTGGTAGAAATTCTAGCTACCCGGGGGCCTCTATCTGGGCCACAGCAGCGGGCTCGGCTATGGCAGCTCTCCTTGCTGGGATTACAGGAGGCAACGGGTGTGCCTGACTGGCCTGTTGCAGGGCTTCTTTGAGGCGTTGGGCCTTGTCTGAGAATTCCTAGAACCCTCTGGGTTAATTCTGAGTGATCAGAGAAGGAACCAGCTCTGTCTTGACGTTCCCTACGCACATTGTCAGTAATTTCTTCTGAGTTAGTGGCATGTCAAGGGAGTATGTGAGCCCCTTCCACCAGGCGATGAAGTCTGTGACTCGCTCATTGGGCATTTTCTTGCACCTGAAGAGGTCTGCGATGTTCGTCTTCTGGGTTGTGGAACTGAACTGGTAGAGGAATTACCTACGAAGGTCCTCCCATCTAGTCACAGATCTGACAGGGAGCTGACTGTACCAGACGAACGTCGGCCCCTCTAGTGTCTGAACAAAGCAATGGAGCTTGGCGGCCTCCTGCTACGCTAGAGTCCCTAACATAGGCCCACACCTTGAGTTTAAGTGGGACAGGTGTTGTGGCGGGTCTCCTCTCCTATTAAAGGGGGAGAAAGTGGGGTTCCCAAATCCCTGAGGTGCTGGCATATCATCCACCCATGCTGGGTACGGCTTGCCGTCTGGTGGGATCGCCAACTGCCGAGTTTCCAAAGCCTCTAAGCGAGTGATGAGTGCTTCCATCAGATCGTCTGGACACTGGTTCCTATCCTGACGGGGATCCATAACCACAAGCGCATTGTCGGGCTCTTCAATTCGGTAGATAAGCTCAGTAGCTCGTGGAGCGGCTGGTGGAGTGACCCCTGGAGCGGCACCTGAGCGGGGTCTCTTGGGTGGTCACACCGCTCAGGATGGTTTGGAAAGACATATCGCGCCCTCTTGCCATGAGCTTCGGTCTCTCTTCTGTTAGTGAACACGGCATGATCAAGGTTTTCTGGGAGAATCTCGTCAAGGGGTAGTTGTTACTGCCCCTGCTGCCCCAGCCTAGGATTACCATAGTCGGGTCTCCACTCTGTAATGCATTCAGCCAGAAGCTCATCGACCAACCTCTTCTGCTCGGCAATCTTTTGGCATAGTGTGGCCTTCTCGGGATCTTCTTCTTCCTTCTTCACTGAGGCAGACGGGTCGGAGAGCTTGACAGCCCCAACGTGCTCTTTACCCTTGGTGATATTTTGGATTAGTATTAATGCCTCAGTGGGTGAGGGGAGACCTAGGAGGTTCCTCTGTTGATGATTAATCCTCCCTGATGGGTCCATTGGCGGCTTGTCCTTAAGGGGTAAGTCCCCATCAAGAAGTTCCAGGTCGTTCCCCTCTCCTGAAAGATCGGCCATGTTGACCACCTCTGCCCTTGGGGTCATGTCCTCAGAGTCTCCCAGTGAGTCAGGCTGCCAGCGAATCACACTGAAGAGAAGGGCAGCATACTTCTCCCATCCACGAACGTACGCATGGGGGTGGCCTCCTCGACAACTTTGCGGAGTACTTGAAAACTCTGAACGCATTGTTGTTGGATGGCCTTGTGGTGGCCAAGTGACTCGGGGTGCCAGACCGCGGGTAGCATGGCCAGGTCGACCCGATGACATTGCTCGCCGATATCCTCAAGGTGTGCTTGGCTCCTGGGATAAGACACTTTCTGGTGGCGAATATGGTAGTGAGTCACCCTGAGGGTCTAGCGGAAACATTCAAACTCTCCCGGGGTGAGAGATTCTGGTGTATCAAAATCCGACCCTACGACTGGCCAAAACTTCTCGGGGAAGTGTCCTGCTGCGAGGATGGTCCAGAAGCTCCATGAATCAGGTTCGGGATCTATCCCTTGATGGACCCACTCATCAACTGGGAGTGTCTGGGGAACTGGCAGCGGTGTCGAGGCAAGCCGCTGGGCCGGTGGGCTGGCCGGCGGAGAATACAGCGAGCAGGCCGATTGGCCGCCGAATCCTAGCTCCTCCCCCAAGGGTTTTAGTGACCTGGATTCCACGTCACAATAGGATGGACTGGCGAATGGTCCTCCTATCACAGTGTCGATGCTTGCTGGAGGTGTGCTATGTCACGGCTCTTCCACCATCGACCCCCAAAAAAGCTCTCCGCCGTCTCTAGACAAGGTGGAAGGGGATTTTGGAGAGGTCGATGGTGACTACAAGTTCGATCCTAGGGGTACACCAAGTCCTCATCCTTATGGATATACCTTCGGTGGGAGGCGGGGATCATGTGGATATCATATTCGGGGAGTATGAGACTGACGTGTCGCATCCCTATCCCATCCCTTTACCCAGAGGACTGAGGATAGGGCTCCATCGCTGAGTCGTACTCTGCCTCGGAGTCTGAGAAATGGACTGGTATGATTTCTGTCCAGCCTTCCCTGACATTTCTCTTACGGCGATGATGTCCCTCCTTCCTGTCCCTGGGTGGCTCCTCGGGGCAGGGCTGATTTCCGTCATGGAGTCCTCTGGCCGAACTGGTGCTGGGGCGGAGAGGAATGAGGGCCAGGGTGTGGGGAGCACTAGGGAAAATGTCAAAAGAGACACAGGGAGGACCTCCATGTGGGTGAGTGACTGGATATACAATGGCTCCATACTCATGGTCTGTGGTAGGGGAAGTGACCCCATACCTAGTGTAGTGAGCGCTGGAGAGAGCCCCACCCAGAGTGTTGCTGTCACGAGGAAACCCCTTACCTGCGGCGGGGGTGGCACCAGGAAGGCCTCCGGGCTGAGGTTGGAATCAAGGAGGGCCCACACCTTCTAGAATGGTGGCACAGATTTGGCCTTCACGCTGGATGGACCTACCACGAATTGGTCCGCAGCGGCCATTGCCTGTATCGGCGACCAGGAGAGTCGACCAAACCTGCCCGTGGGGCGGTTGGGGCCTCGATCCGGATCGGTCATATAACTGCCCCTGCTCAACGTATGCGGGGGTTTGATGATAGGATTCGGCGGTGGCTCGAGCCATAGTGGTTGCTGACGTTGATGCCCCGGGGTGAGCATCCACTTCCGCTCGTGACCGATGCTGGCGTCGGGTCAGATGGGTTGTAGCCGGTGGTGCGGGCACATGGATTTCCTGCTCCTTGGCTCGGGGAGTCGGGCGGTGGCACCGACGCGGCTTGGCAGGGGCCCTTGTCGTGAACCCTTGAAGCGGGTCTCCTATTGGGCCAACCCAGACATCCCCTACCTCGTCGGCGTAGGGGAGGGAGGTGTCAAGGCGTTCCGAGGATAAGCTCCCAAAATGGTCGAATTTCGGGGTGGGGAGGAGCGGCTCCCTACGCAGCCCTCAGGGGTGGCATTGGTGGTGAGGCGCAGCTGCCTTGAGGTCCAAACGGGCCATGTCCCTGGTGGGGATGACCCCCTCCTCCTCATACCTACGCACAACGTCGTTGATCACTCTTCGTTGGATAATCTCTGATGGGGAGAGGGGGCGTGAGCGCCCAGCAGTCGTGGCGGTTGGAGTAGTTGTGGAAGAGGAAGAACCGTGCGTGGTGGCTGCGTTGGTACTACCCCTGCCCAGCGCCATTCCATCTTCTATGGTCGGTAAGAGGGATCCACGCTGACAATGTCACAGAACAGAGTGCTCAATGTCCTGACTGCCCCAACCCCTGGAGGGCTTCACGTCCTAGTGTTGGATGCCTGGACCTAGTGACATGCTAATCTTCTAATGCCCCAAATGCTACCAAAATCCGTATTCAGGAGAAGAGATTCACATCGGGTTCACCATTTTCTGTTTCCGATGCTTTCCGTTGGGGCGCGCGCACATGCATCCGTCACGCAGAGGACGCGCGGCTTGTGGCCCCGTATTCCCGCTTTCCAAAGGCGGGCGGCATTCACTCCTTATTTAGGGACGTCTGCTCCTTGATTGAAATAGGATGATGGGATGTCGGTTCCTCCTTCCGTGGATTCCTCCTCGGAACTCGTCACCTAGTTCGGGTCTCCCTCATAGATTTAAGATGTGTTCATGAAACTCTTCCCAGTGCCATATCTTCATGGACACCAGTTAATTATGTTGCTTCCATCAAGACTCTCCAAGGGGTCTGGTCAGGGCAGAAACCATCGGTTAGTGGAGTGGTCACGATGAGGCATCGTTATCGTATCTTGACGTTGGGGGATTGGCATGTCTGTCTTCTGTCCCTTGTTATAGGGATTCTCGAGGGCACGGAAGCCCGAGGCATCCCACATCGATTGCATGGAATCATATTCCATTGGCATATATCTAAGGTTTTCCTTAGCTTCCCATGTTTAACACAGAGTATGCCACAAGTTTAATATCCAGCGGAGATGGATCGGACTGATCGGAACACTGAGAGTGGATCAGATAAAAGAACCCCCTGAAGGGAATGCCGATATTGGGGCCAACACGTGGGTGTCTTCCCGAATGCTGTGGAGTGGAATGAGGTGGCATGATCCCACCGGGATTTGACGGCCCGGGTAAGAATCAGGATGGGTGATGAAATGAAGGGGCTTGAACCTCATGGAGGCTTCCTATGTAACCCCGTGGTAGGGAATCAAAGTCTGTGTAGTTTAGGATGGAATGGGGCTTACACACTTAGGCCGCCCACAATGATGGATCGATGGGGATTACACTCTGAGGCGGTTCATGATGGTGGATGGATGGATAGGGCTTACGCTCTGAGGTGGCCCATAGTGATGGATAGATGGATGGGGCTTACACTCTGAGGCGGCCCATGGTGATGGATAGATGGATAGGGCTTACGCTCTGAGGCAGCCCACAGTGATGGATAGATGGATGGGTCTTACGTTCTGAGGCGGCCAACGGTGATGGATAGATGGGGCTTACACTCTGAGGCGGCCCACGATGGTGGATGGATGGATGGGGCTTACACTCTGAGGCGGACCACAGTGATGGATAGATGGATGGGGCTTATGCTCTGAGGCGGCCCATGGTGATGGAGAGATGGATGGGGCTTATGCTCTGAGGCAGCCCACGGTGATGGATCGATGGGGCTTACACTTTGAGGCGGCCCATGATGGTTGGTGAACCGACGTGAAGAGGTTGGACCAACCGGGTGGTGGTTTGGAACCTCAGGGAGGCTCCTTACGTACCATGCCTTGACATGGATCAAAGTCCTCATAGTTCGGGTGGTGCCGGCGAACCAATGTGAAGATGGGCCGGGGGTCCGATAGGTATTGGGCATGAACCTTGGGGAGGATTCCTACGTACCATGCCTTGACATGGATCAAAGTCCTCATAGTTTGGGTGTACATTTTAACGTCATACGGGACGGGGGTTTTCATTTTTGATGCTTGCTCTAAGCCCACGTGAGTCATGCTCGGTGTGAGAAACAAGAGGCAGCAGAGACCTGACGATCACGTCGCGAAGGGTGCGTCCGTGGGAAGCGAAGAGGGGCTTACGCGTTGGGTGGCCCATGGTGCTGGGACTTACTCCAGGATGGAGGCCCGAGGGCGAAAAAGCACAGCAGGAGAGAGATTAGGGGACCGAAGAAAAGAGGAGTCCCACTTCCCATTACGCTCCCCGTTGGCCCTGGCGCCGGGGAAGTATGGAGGTGCATGGGTGCTACCTTCCGCAAGAGGGGCTAGGGGCTTACATCGAGGAGACTGCCCTTCCCCGCGGAAAAACACCACTCCGAGAAGGAGGATATCATCCCATGTGGGGGGTGATCCCATCCTCGTGGAGACGAGCGGGCGTGGAGAGTGTCCGAGGCGGGGGGACCCTGCGTGCGAGGCACGGGGCCGGATCACAGTTTAACGTCATGTATTGAGGACGAGGTTCTTGGCAGTTTAACGTCCTGCAGCTCAGACGAGGGGGGTTTACTCCGCACCCCTATGACTTACATGACAGGTACCCTTTACTCCTTGTGGGAGGGAAGGTACCGGCAATGCTGTAGTGAAGGGGGGTTGCAGAGCGAACCATCGAGGGGTCCACATTAGCATGGCTATGAGAAGAAGCAATAGCTATTATTGTGCCTATGCGAAGAAGAATGAGGCAAAGTAATGCAATGGGGAAAACCACCCAAGGGACCTTGAGGTTACTCCGAACAAGCCTGGAAGGTCGTACGGGAAAACAGCTCCTGATGTGTATGACCGGTGTGTGTGCCCGGGGCATCCAGAAGGAGGACATCGGGTGCCTACACAGGGAGGCACCTGGGGACCATCAAGGTGAGGGGTCCCGGGGGTTGCGCGCAAAGAAATGGTTGGCGCCCAAAACACCTGGATGGAGTGTAATCAGGGCATAGGGCTTGCGCGTGGCTAGTAGGATCGCGCACAAGGGATATGAATTTCATACGAGTGGTAAAGGCTGCACTCAAATTTAAGACCGCACCCAGCGAAAGGTATTGCGCGCAATTGGACCATTTTTCGCACAACAGAAGGAATTGCGCACAAGGGAGGAACACTAAAGGGTTTGGAATTCTGTTTAAGCTAGTGGGATCGCGTGCAAAGGCGAATCCCTGGGCGAGGTGGTGCAAAAATGATCAGTACCTGAAGGCCATCTTGCACGCGCGGAAGTCTGATTTCATGCACGAGAGACGGTTCGAATTCCTCAACCCCGAAACGAAAGGACACTCCTTCTATTTATAGGCATCCGTCGGCACAGAATTCAGGTTGGCGCGCAAAACTTGCACGCCAGAGACGGCGAACGGAATTTTAACCACACAGGGTGTAGGCACGAAAGTATTTCGCACTTACTCCTGGGACCCTTCGCGAATCCTGGACCCTTTCCGTGCGGCCCTATTTTTTCCGCGCGCATACCCCTTTTTTCACGCAATAATTCCGGGCCCTCCGGACCGAGCCTCCGGGTCTGAATATGAATTCACTTTGTCATTTTGAAACTTCTTTCAGTAATTATGGAATTTTCAGCGTCTACAGTCATGTAGAATTGAAAACATGTAAAAAAAGTGTTTAAGAAAATTTAGCATTAAAACATTTTTTTGCAGTTTTAAGGAAATTACTATAGAGATTCTAAAATAGAAAAAAGAAAAATATTTTATATAAAACAAGAAGTGAAACAAGAATGTTTTCATAATAAAAATACTAGTTTTTTAAATACAATTTTGTATTAAAATATAGAATATAATTTACTTGAAATCAGGTAAGAATTCGAGAAGTTCCCTTAAAACAAGTTTGCTTATCGAGAAGTATTGAGGAGAGAATCACTTAAAAACATGTATATCACTGAAATAGAATGGGGGATGGATCTTGAAACATGATTTTAGAGCATATAAAAAGTATTTATAAGTTTTAAACAAAAGGAAAATACAACTTCATTTGAATAATAAGAAATATAGAGAAACCCAAAGGAATATAATAGGTTCAGGTAGAATCCCTTACAGAATATCGGCCTGGTATCAGGTGTAGTTAGGAGGGATTAGTGTGAGAGAAATTGGTTTATAATATTTTATAAATAATGAGGAAATTATGGGGGAGGTGAAAAATTATACCCCATCATTAGTAATTACACATAAAAGGTCATATCATAGAGGACATTATTGAATAAAATTGAAATAAAGAGGATCCCTTACCTTAAGTACGATGGTGTTCTCCACTTGATATTAATGACCTGAATAATTAAATTAGGATCATTAATTAATAATTACATAACCTCTTTTACATGTAAATGATTTATTATAACCTTTTTTATTTTATTCATAACCTTTTTGATTGGTTATGAGGTTCAATTTCATTGTTCGGGTTCGTTTATTTCCTTGGTTTTAATGATCAGTTCACTTATATTAATGTTCGAATACACATGTGTGATGAAGGTGGTTGTACAGAATTGAAGTTATATAAAATTAGTGATAATCCATAATATTACATGGTTATAAAATTCATTTGGTTATTTTGAGTGAATGTGGATCATTATATAAAACATTGATGTTAAATGCTTGGATTAACTTGGCGATTTTGTTTATAATTAACTTGTTTTGTATTATAATTTTACATAAAGTGTGAAAAAAGGATTCAATAACAAAAAATAAGATAAAATAAATATTTAATAGTCAGGTTCAACCATAAAAATGGTTTCATGACCATAATAGAAGCTGGTAATGGAAATTGATAAACCGTCGTCCTTGAATGTGATAAATTAACACATCTCAGACGATATTTTAGTTTCTTTTGAATAAAAGAAGGGGAAAGGAGATATGATAATGAATTATCCCATTATCCTAAAAAAAATTATATTACATGTATGTTACTATATTTATCATTCCATTTGGGTGAAGGGAGATGATGAAATAAAAAAAGAAAAGAAAAGAACTTGAAAGAAAATAAAAGAATCAGAAAGAGGAATTTGCCTTTTGAGTTTATCTCCTTTGAAAACCACTTAAGAGAATATTATTTGGTCTTTTGAGGATACCAAGGGATATTGGATGTGGGCTGAAATCTTGGGGAGATATTTGGGCAGAATTTAGGGAAGGCACAAGGCTTGAGAGGATTGAAGTGAAGAGGGAAGTGTGGGTGGTTTTATAGTGGAGGGGAGGAGGGTTTTCTTAATATTTTAATCATTAGTTTATTATTTTTCCATAAGACAAGGAATATTAATAATTATTGTGACCAAAAATAGTAATATTTGCATATTAGTTTTAACCAATTCAGCTTACATCAGTATAACATCATCCATGACCCTACAAATCATGTATTTAGCTTAATTTGCATATTATTGTATTTTACTATTCATCAAAAATTCATGTGTTTTAGAAAAATACCAAAAAATTTCCATAACCATTTTTCAAAATGTATAATCCAAAAATGAACTCAATTTTTCAAAAATAATTTTATAAATATGAGTAATTTAATTTTTAATTAAAATAATAATTTACTTTAAAAATACAGATTTTAAAACTATAACTGATTTTATAATGCTTTCAAAAATTACATAAGGTCTTATAAAATTATGTTAAAACTAGAAGAAATAAATATTTTATTTTATGAACACGTTTTAGGAAAATACATTTTATTTTTTATTAATTAATTTTAATTAATTATTTATGACTTACAAACATACCAATACTTTTATTATGGTCATATTATCACTTATAAGATGCCTAAATTTTATTTATACATTCATTAGTGAGGCTACTATTATTTTGGATGATTTACTATTAATAAGGTTCTTATTACTATTCATAAGGGTGTTACTATTCATAAGGGTAGGTTAATATTCACCGAAAATTAAGTTTGTTCCATTAGACTCCTAACATCTTACTGATCGCAACCGTGTATGTCAGATTTTTGAAATTCAAATCATAGAAGGGAAAATATTATGTTTAAAGGTCATATAGTACTTAGTAGTTCATTCTGTTGTTATTTCATGTGATTATATGACATAATTAGATGAATAGAATTTCCATTGATAAAACATTAGGTCTTTACAAGATTCATGATCTTTTCTAATCACAATAGTCCAAGTTATATATTTTCTTATAGTGGAATTGAATATCATATAGAGGCGGTGTGTGAAATATCTCCAGAAATTTGACTTCAAAATTTACTACACCTCGTGGAAGGGGAATGTCATCATTTATGCACTAAATATGAATTTTCTACCATAGGTTGTCTTGGAATTTAAGGAGGAGTGGAACATTATAGGTATTTTTGCTAAATTTCATCTGGATGCATAGGAGGATGATTTAGGTATGGTTTTGATTAGTGCTCAATTATCATCATCTCTCCTTGATTCTATTTTTTATGTCATGAAATAGGATGACTAGTTCAGGGGAATTGGGGAAACCATATAGACTTGGGAGACTATTTCTGGTTGGTCTATCCCTTCTAATGGTATTCTCTTCTTCAGGGACCTATTTTTCATCCCATTATCCTTGATGAATTCAATGTCACATGATTTACCTATTTATTCATGGGTATTTCACCCTAGAACTAAAAATATGTATTATTAAATGAGTTGGAATTTCTTATCGATGGGTATGAAACATGACAATGCTGATTATGTGTCCCGCTATTATACTTTTCAACAAATAAAGAAGAGAATTTGAAGCCTTTTGGTCTGCTCCATCCTCTTCTAGTGTCAATTTGGAAATAGGAAAAGGTGTTCATGGACTTCATTATTGGATTATGGTGGACTCTATGAGGAAAGAATGTTATCTAGGTGGTGATTTATTGGTTGATGAAATCAGATCTTTTTATTCCAATCAGGTACAATACCAAGGTTGAAGATCTAGGTAAGTTGTGTGTGTAGGAGATCGTAAAGTTTTATGGGTCCGCCTCTATCATTACCTATGATAGTGATCCTAGGTTTACTTCTAGATTCTGGAAGTGTCTCCAGGAGATGATAGGGACTTAGTTCAAATTCATTACAACTTACCATCCACAAATGGATAGCCAGATGGAGCATTCTATACAGATCCTAGAGAATATTCTATTTTCCTATATATTATATTTAGGGGGATTGTGGGATAACCATATGGGATTGTTTGAGTTCAATTATAATAATAGTTACCATTTTTCAATTAGAATGGATCTCTTTGAGGAATTCTATAGTAGCCCATGCATGTCACTTCTTTATTGGGAAGAGGTGGAAGATACCTCTCTCCTGGGATTGAGTCTCATTTAGGAGATTTCATAAAGTATTAAGGATATACATCAATGCTTTGTTATAGCTCAGAGTCTACATAAATTTTATGTGTATTGTCAATATCATCCTTTTGATCTTTCTATTGGTGAATGGGTCATCTTGAAAGCTTCTCCTTAGTTGGGTCACTATCATCTTGGGAAATAAGGGATGCTTCCCAAGATATATTAGACCGTTTGAGAACACTGGGTATCTTGGTCATGTTTCTTACATGTAGGTGTTACCAGCTCTATTGGTAGGTATACATGATATTTTTCCGATATCTCATCTCATGAAGTACCACTCTGATCCTTCCTGTGTTCTGAATTGGGAGGATATTGATTTGGATTCAAATTTTTCCTTTGGGGAGCAATTAGTAGAGACCATTGATTCATAGATAAAAGTCTTGTGTGTTAATTCTATTTAATTTTTCAAAGGTTTATGGTGGCATATATTAGATTCTAACAAGACTTGGGAGCATGAATCGTCGATGAGGTAGCAGTGGCATCACCTATTACTGGGGAATTTTTCTTTCACATGACTTTATGGGGAAAATAATTCCTATTGTGTGGAGAATTTTAACAACCTCAATTTTATGGTATGCCTCATATTGAGTCCTGATGAATCTTATAGGTTGTTATTAAATGGTTTGAGGTGTGTTTTGGTCATTTTGGGGAAGGAGATGATGCAAAGGATAGAAAAACTGGCTACAAGGATCGTTTTATACTGTGAATTGATTAATCATGGAATGAATGACTCATAGGAAGAATCCATGAATATTTTTTTTAATATGTAAAACCCATACATGACATGAGATATTGTTCACATCATGAATTGTGACTTTAGGATTTTAAACCAAGGAAATTTGTTTTTCGACGTACAAGACATCTTGGAAGTTCATGTTGTCAATCAATGATTCATGTTGTGAATTTTCTATATTCCAGTGAATTATATGTGTTGAGTTTCTGAATCCTATTTCATTATCCTTCCTCCTATATTCCTCAAACCCTAGGTATTCTCTAAGGGATTTTGGGTGAATGCAACTCTTTCAGACATCTCCAATTTTTGTTTTGATCTCCAAGATGGTCTGTTGCTCCTCATTTAGTAAGTGTGATCATTTTATTATAGCTCTTTATATTTCTATTTGAATTAGAATTGGTTTTGGGTTAGTTTTCTAGTATTTATTGATCATGTTATGATTCTGCTCTAATTAAATCTATATCCCTTGAGCGATTGTCTTCCGGAGGCTGGATCATGTGTTATTTATGGTGCATTGCATAATATTTTCAAGGTATGAATTGATCTAACTTCTCTACCAACCCTTTTGCATATGTAATTCAATTCTAAGATGTGAAAAGTTATTTTAGGGACTCTTTTCACTATTCTTGTGTTTTTTCCCTTTCCTTATAGTGTGTGGATCTCGTCACAGTTGGTGTGTGACCCGAGTTTAAGGCAGGTGGTTCCATCACTATCCTATGTTGGATGAACTATGAATGCTATTGATTTATTAAATTTTTTATCAATGAATTGAAATGATTCTTGATTTATTTATTCATTTTTATTTGTCAATGGGGTTTTGATAAAAGTTGGTTCCCCTCATTTTGGTAAAAAAATGTATTTTTCAAAGCATTGTGAAATGGATTGTGAAACGGGGTTTCAAAGAATGTTTTTGAAGAATAAAGGTTTTTTTGGAATTGTTTCTGAAATGTAAAATCCCCTTTAAATTTTATTTGATATATGATGTGCATGGGAGCCTTGGGTACTTAGGTGGAAGGTGTATTATTAGGCCTCATCCATTGGTATTGTAAGGGGTTCACTTTCTGGGGTTCTCCTTCATTACTAGATCATAGATACATTGGATCTAGGAACTTGATTGGTGTTGTAGGGGGTTCGCTTTTTAGGGTTTTCCTCTATTCCATTTTATTTGATGCATGAGATCTAGGTACTTGAGTTCATGCACTAGTCATGATTTTGATTGAGGTACAAGTGACCTATCTCACCTAACATTTGTTATCCTATGGGTGTTTAACATTGTGTTTTGGATTTGTACTAATTTGGATTTGATATGACATGCTACATGCTTTGATATATGTAAATGGTTTATGGAAATTTTTCTTTGAAGTTGTATCACCTGGTTTGTGAATGATTTGGAAAAAATGGAATTGTTTACCATTATTTTTATATAAAACTATGTAACTTCATATCATGTCATTTTTTCTCATAAAATTAGAATATTGGAATAATTGTACAGAGACTTGATATGGAAAACCTAGGTGGGATCCTACTAATCAAGTTTAGCTTACACCCAACACACTCCCTTAGGGAGGGGGTGTAGACCTTGTTTTATCTGATGTATTAAAAGGAAAGGGGTCGCAGTGAGGTGGAGAGGTTTATGTTATATATTTATGAGTATCTAGTGTTGAGATATTGGGATGTTTCCCATATTTCACATAGATTATAAACTTTTAGTTTGGGTGTCCATTCTGTTGATTTTTTTGAGGACATGCGCCTTGATTTTTCTCTTGCTAACTTGGGTTGTGTCACTATCATTGTCACTCTTTTGTTTTGGAAAATTTCTTTTATGATTTTATTTATGTCTTTCTGTGTGTCAATTATCTTGTTTTTGGTTGGTAAAATCATTATCTTTAGTTATTTTTGGATTCTTCAGTGCTAGTCGTCAGCTGGTGGTGATCATGAATGCCCTTTGGGTCTTTCTACAGTCCAGTTTGGAGCCTAAGTGGATGGTTTTTCTGAGTTGTGTCATGGAATACACCCTTCTCCCTCCCCCACTATTTCTCTCAATGTTAGAAGCACCCCCATCCAAGGAGGGATCCCTATCACACGCACCTCCTTCCCTTCAACCCCTTTGTTCTTTATTGATCTTCCTCGATTTATTCACAGTTTTGGTTTGATACTTCAAGGTATGGTCTTAGCTTCCTCTCATTTCTCCTTTGTTTTTTATTTCCCTCTTCCCCTCAATGTGCATCACCCTAGGCCGAACCCTATGTGGGGTTTCATTTCTAATACTTCTGATTGATTGTGTTATTGGTTCCTATGGCTCATGAATCCTGATTTGAGACCCGTTCTAGAAGTATTTTTTGAAGGATGTGAGATCCGTTCTAGCAGTATTCACCGAAGGTGATGACTTTCAGAACCTAAACGACTTGATTCTGGACTTTTAAGGTGGGTTTTCCCATGTTTGGGGATTTAAATTTGGGAACCATTTATTACTTGTAATTTAAATTTCCTGATTTCATATTAAATATTGATAATAAATTTATTCAATAATTATTTGATTAGAAAATAAATTTTTTGAGATTTTCCCATCAACCCTAGAGTTTTTCCCTAATTTGATATTTGATAAAAATCTTCTTTAGTTTTTTTTTCTCATTGGGTGTTTTATAAAATGTTTAATGACTTTTATTAATAAGTTTTGATATTTTTAAAGGATGATTTATTTTCAAAATGAGCTATGTTTTGGCATTTTAAAATTTCTTTTCATTTCAAATGATTACTTGAAATGCCTATAATTGTTTAGATATCCAAAACTTATTTTTTAATACAAGTGAGAAATTTAAAAATTCCCCTTTTCCTCCTCTATGGTTATATTCATATACATGGATAATCATGTATGTGTGTGTGTGTTTATGTGTGCGTGTACCAATTTTCACACCTATAATTTTAATTCCATGCTTTGTTTCAAATCCTCTTTTGGTTCTTATCTTTCTCTCAGTTTCTGGGTGTTCCAGGTTTTTTTTTGAGTCTCTTGTGTTTTTGATCTATGACCTTAGTCTTGGGGGTCTTGGGTGGTAATTTTCCTCTTCTTTTGTCAAGGTTATGGTGTGAGGTTGTGGCGTTTTGGATTTGGATTAGTGACACTCCTAGTGGCACCACTTGTGGGGTAAGTTGTTGAGGTGGTTTGTACCCATTATTTGGATGAGTTTTGGGTTGAAAAGAGTGCTTTGTCTCAGTAATTTTTCTCCCCTATCCTTGGCCTATCTTTCCCCCTTGGTTTCCCCCTTGTACACCCCTAAAATTGGAGGAAAAAACATCACATTTTGTGTGTCCAAAACAGGCCGCACGGTTTGGCCGCATGGTTTACTAAACTGTGCAGCCAAATTATATAGGGTGTCCATCTCATTAAAAATATTTTTATAATTCCAATTTTTTCCTTCCGTAATAAACCCAAATCTTCCCATTTCTTCCCCATTTCGTTCCCTACCTCCATGGACATCCTCTAAGCTCTCTCACCCTCCCTTGGAACTCAACTTTGATGGAAGATTTTATGGGGGAAACTTCAAAATCATACAAGTAAGTCTTTGTCTCTTTGATTTCTTCCCTTTCCATAGGGTTTCCTCCATATTTCATGAAGTTGTAAAATTTCCAGAAGTTAGGGTTCATATATAGGGTTTTTATTTGAGTTTCGTGGTCTAATCTTGAGTTTTTAGGTTGCTTTTCACTTCCTTGAGGTGTGGTGGTGGTGCGGTTGATGTTTCACACCAAGATTTGGGGGTTTTGACACTTTCGATAGGTGATTCCATGTGTAAGAATTTCTTGATGAGTTAGCATGCTAGATTTAATTATTTTTAATGTTCTTTATATGTTTTTCATTGTGCAAAAATCATTTTTGATGGATTTTGTTAAGCGGTTAAATTTATAGTTTCATTTTTGCTTCAAATTGGGTGTTTTCCATTAATAACTCTTGTGGTAATGTTTGGGTTTATTTTATAACATATGAAAATGGTTTGTTATATGTTTTTTGGGCTGAAAATTCTACTTTGGTAGGGTCTTGATGTGATTTTGGCCTTGAAGGAGGGTTTTGAAATGGGTTTTGTGTGAAAAACATAGTTATACTCCTTGGGATTATTTTGTGAAAATTGTAAATGATTTATTAGGTTAAAAAAAGTGGGAAAAGGATGTGCATGTACTGTTTTGGTGAGTGTTTTAACTTAATATGGGTTTTTTAAAGGTAAAGTGGTGATTTAATATGTCAAACATTTTTAGAATGTTTTATAAATTTCTGAAATGTTTCATTAAATGGAAAGAAAGGTGTGAAACGCGTTTGTGGGCTGTTTTGTGTGAGTGTGATGTGAAAATTGAATTTTTTTTGTGAAAGAAGTATTATGTGATATGTGTGTGGGCTGTTATGTGAATTGTAATATCTTGGAAAATCTTTTATAAAATTGTTTAACGGATTTGTTGAAGTGTTAAAGATATGTGAAAAGTGTTGTGGGCTATTTTGGTGTGAGTTTGATTTCAAAATCAATTTGAATGAAAGGGGGAATGATGTGACTTGTGTGATATACATGTATTATGTTTGGTGAATGTGTGATTTGGAAGTGTTATTTTCATGTGCAAATTATATTCCATGGCTTGTTGAACTTTTTTGAGCGCAAGAGGGAAACCCGAGTATCTTGGTGGGTGGATGTGTACTAGTATGCTAGTGATCCAATGTGGTTTGGCCACAGTTTCACATAGAAATTTTGATGCTGAAAACACTAACTAAACTATGATGATAATACTGATGGGGGACCACTAGGTCATGGGTATTATCCCTACTAGTGTCTTGGGCGCACGAGAACAGATATTGTGATGGTTACTCTCACCGAGATACGTGGTACCTGGGACCCACAACGAGCTAGTGCCTAGGGGTTATTTTCCCGATGCATGTGATCATTAGATACTTTGTGCTAACCATCATCATATGGTATTATTGGATGGAAAATTCAGTATCTTTGGAATTATTTTTAAAATTGTTGATTCTTTAAAGTATTCCACTTGAAAACTTTTTTTATTTAAAGTTGCATCTTTTAGAAATTGTAACTAGCATTTCATGTTTATGAAAACTTGAAAGCTTTTAGTCTTTGAATGTTTATCACATGGAATACTTTAGTGGTGGAATCCTACTAGGATTTGTCTCACACCCTACTTACACCCTTTGGTGTAAGTAGACTTGGTTATTTTTGTCACAAGTTTGGGTACAGATTTTGTGCCAATGGTTCGGGTTTCTAGCGGTCCTTCATGGTGTTGTCTTATGGAGATAGCTTGAGGGTGGTGCCTCTTTCCATGAGGATGGTTCATGAGCTCTATTTTTTGTTTTTTTACCTTTTTAATGGTATTTAAACATTGTTTTAAATTGTCTAATTCAATTCTGAAGTTTTGTAAAAGATGGTTTTGTTTGAAAAATCTAGATTTGTTTTATTGGTTTTGTTTGTTGATTTATGTTTATAAACTCAGGTAAATCATTCCCAAATTTCACTTTATGATCCTCAGGAACTTGTGTCAGCCCGTGAGGATCAAGAACTCCCTTATGTACTTGTCACGTGATAGTTTTAATGCCGTTTTTTATGGAGACCAGATTCAGTTCGTGACAAAATGGTATCAGAGGAGGTTCTCTCTCTTTGGGTTATGTTATCTGGGGAAGAGTCAGGATAGTTTGGAGCTAGTATTGTTGGGACTTAACATTTCATTTATGGGTAGTGTGTCTAGATAGCACACCTCATGATGGGATTCAAATTTCTAGGGTAAGTAGGTAGTTATCTGAGTCCTTTGGTTTTCTTGGTTTGATGATGATTAGGGGAAATAAAAAGAGAGTTGGGTTAATGGTCTCAGTGAGCTCGCAGGGCTTGGAAATCCATGTGGAGTTGGCGATATTTCCTTAGAACACTCTCGGTAATGGTGAAGTTATTGGCGTATGTCCTCCAACCATATTTCCAAGTCACCCACTGAAACTAGTTTCCCCTCGCATTGTCTTGTGTCCTTCAGTTTTAGTATCTTGGAAGTTTGGTTTTAAAGAAAAAATGACATGGTTTTAAGAAGCATAAAGTTTTTGTAAAAAAAATTTCTAATGAAAAGGGAATGGTTTGATTTGTGAAATGGTGGAACTGAATTTTCAAAATTGTTTTGAAATAGAAAATGGTGTGTTTACACCTCTTTTGAAAGCAGGAACTATGTTAAATTTGGGTTTGAAAAAGTGTTTCCAATAGAGTTCTCTAAACTATTGAAAGATGTTTTAATGGGATGGAATGTTTTGGAGTTCATGTGTGGAGTTTGGAAATGTATTTTTGTTTGGTAACAAGAGATAATTTTAAAAGTTTTATGAAATTTTGGAATCTTGTTTTAAATAAGAAGATATGAGTTTTCAATGAATGGGTGTTGATCAAATGGTGTTTTTCATAAAACTATAAGTGTTTTGAAAGGGGTTGAGATGTTTTGAAATTGATGTGAATATATTGAAAGTGATTATTCATTTTAATTATTGTGTATTTTTAAAAAAACTTCTAAGATATAAATTTGGTTTGATTTCGTGGTTAGCGGTCTTGAGAAAAAGGATGTATTGGTTGACTGTTTTGGTTTTGAAAAGTGGAAAGAATTTTTGTTTTAACCTATGGTATTTCCATGAGTGAACACATGCATGGGGTTATATTAGATGATGGATGGTTAATGGCACGACTGGATGAGTGTCAGGATGGATATGAGGAGGGTGCCCGGTGTGGCACAGAAACTTGCATGTGTGAGGCCCACAGGGTACCATTGGTGGATACGCTAACCACCGAACCATTTATTTTCAAAGATATGATTTTAAAGTAAAAATGATATCTTTATGACTGGTTTGGGATGATTTGTCTTATGTGTTTTTTGAAATGTTGTTGTTGTGGGAAGTTTTGAGTCCAAGAACCCCTCTTGTTTGAATGGTGTTTTGGGTTTGTGTTTTGTCGGTAGGTTGGGTTGAAGGACTGGTTAGTGGTCTCCTTATGGGAAATGTTTCGAGATTCTTTTATAGTGGTTCCCTTCATGTGTATGGATATGTTTTGTGGTATGTATTGACTAATGGACCAGCTTGGTTGGGCCCTTGGGTTCTCTCATTGGATAAGGTACGCCCCCATTAAGGGTTAGTGCACAACTGAAGTGCAACCCAGATTGTTTCATTATTGGAAGATCCTCTAGTTGATCAATATAAGGAATATTTTTCTTGAGCTTTGGAGATTGAGTTTACACCTTTTCCTTTATTGGTTTTTCATATCCTCTTGTAGTGGGAGAGTGCTCATGGAAGGTTGAAAGAGAACTTAGTTTCTTAAGTTACCTGATTCATCGATGGTGGAAGTAGTTTGGGGTTGTTAGTGTGGATGGTGTCTAAGAGGGCCTCTGGGTCCTTCGTAGTCTCTTCGAAGTAGGGGTTTATTTTAAACCACTAGTGTGGGAAATCTGGTCATGAGAGTTTGATATGGCCACTTTCTGGAATTGTGTGTTGTTTGGGGACTTAGCATAAGATCCCTTTCCATGTATTATTTCTATCAGTTGCGATGGTCATGTTTGGTGACACTTTGTGATGTCGTGTGCTCATTTTACTGTAAAGGTAATGGTCATGCAATACTCTAAGAGTCTCTATTATGTTGGGAGTATGTCTCCCTTGTAAAAACTTCAAAATCCTATATTTTAGAGGAAGGTGTTTATATGTGTTCTTTCCTTCTGTTGTTTCTCACCCAAAGAAATGAGGTGTGATGTGTGTGCATCTTCTAAGCCCTTGTTTTAGTGAAATGTCAGGTTAAGTCAAGATGAGTTCAGAGTGTGTTATGTCTGGGTAAACTTATTGGGGATTGAGGTGTATTTGTTGGTGGCACCGAAAGAAGAAGTTCCATTTAGAGGGTTTCCAAAGCCTAACTGCGATTCCAAAGATTCTTCAATAATTTGAGCTTCATCCATAGGTCTCGGAGAGAAGCTGGCATGTAGTCAGGGGAAATCCTAGGGTCATTCAAATCCTTTTACAAAGTCTTATCCTTAGTATGAAATATAGGAAGAGTTTAAACCTATGGTGTCACCATCTTTCTTTTGTTGTTCCTGTTCAGTGGAAAGAGGTGGAGGGCCTCATGCCCATGTTATCACCCAATGTCTTTCTTTTCCCCTTTGGTTTCCATTGAGTTTTTGGAGTATGGTTGGGAATTTGTATAGACAGGTTGAGCACATTTTTTGTGCACTATTAGTAGTGATTGTGTGCCAGGAATCCATACAGATAGAATGATCCCCATGGTTAGCACACGGTTTCCCAAACTGTGCGGACTAACCATGTGATCGTCCCAACTTTTTAAATTTTGGGGTCTTTCTGTGTCGGCATGTGCTGGTCGTTTTGGATGGTTGGTTATTATGGTGGGGAGACCCACTATGAATCTTATGTAAGTTATTTTGGAGAGTTATAATGGAAGTCTACCTCTTGTACCGGGGAGTCCATTCAGGCATCCCCCTATTAGTGTCCTGATCCTATATTGGGAAAACATTTAAGTTATCTCTTATGGTGGGGAGCCCATTTGTGTCTCCCCATATCAGCAACTCATATTTTTCCTTGTTCTTGGCTTGGAAATAGGTAGTCTTATTCAGAGCTATATAACTACCAACATCTTCCTTGGATAAACGTTGGGATTAGATAGCACCCAACAGTTTAGTTAAAGTAAGGTAAGTGTAACCTTGTTCGATGTTATTGTTCGTTTGGGTAAATTTCTTGAGTCTTGTTCGGATAGTGTTTGGGGAGTTTTATTTTGGGATAAATTTGAAATTTGCTTGATTGTTATAGGAAAGTGGAGTATGTTTTGGATTGTGAGAGTATTCCTTTCTTGATTGATCAACTAGAGTTATCTTAGCCTTTTGGGGGAAGATGAAACTTGGCATAGGAGTGCATCTTGGTTTATCAGTTGTGATTAGTTTTTTCTTTTGGCCTTGCTATGGATTTCCGGGGGCAGAAAGCTTTATTGTGGGTGAATTGTCACACCCAGAATTTTAATTCCATGCTTTGTTTCAAATCCTCTTTTGGTTCTTAGCTTTCTCTCGGTTTCCGGGTGTTCTGATTTAATTTGTTTTTGGCGTCTCTTGTGTTTTTTATCTATTACCTTAGTCTTGGGGGTATTGGGTGGTAGTTGGCCTCTCATTTTTTCAAGGGGATGGTGTGAGGTTGTGGAATTTTGGAGTTGGATTAGTGACACTCCTAGTGGCACCACTTGTGGGGTAAATTGTTGAGGTGGTTTGTACCCATGAGTTAGATGAGTTTGGGGTTGAAAAGTGTGATTTTTCTTGGTAATTTTTCTCCCCTATCCTTGGCCTATATTTCCCCCTTGGTTTCCCCCCTGGACCCCCCTGAAATTGGATGCAAAAACATCACATTTTGGGTGGCCAGAACAGGCCGTATGGTTTGGCCGCATGGTTTACTAAATCGTGCAACCAAACCGTGCAGGGTGTCTATCTCATTAAAAATATTTTTGTAATTATCATTTTTCCCTTCCAGAATAAACCCAAATCCGCCCATTTCTTCCCCATTTCATTTCCTACCTCCATGGAAAGCCTCCAAGATCTCTCACCCTCCCTTGGAACTCAACTTTGATGGGATATTTGATGGGGGAAACTTCAAAATCATGCAAGTAAGTCTTTCTCTCTTTGATTTATTCCCTTTCCTTAGGGTTTCCTCCCTCTTTCATGAAGTTATAAAATTTCCAGAAGCTAGGGTTCATATCAAGGGTTTGTCTTTGAGTTTCTTGGTCTAATATTGAGGTTTTAGGTTGCTTTTCACTTTCTTAAGGTGCGGCGGTGGTGCGATTGATGTTTCACACCAAGATTTGAGGGTTTCGACACTTTCAGTAGGTGATTCCATATGAAAGAATTTCTTTATGATTTAGTATTCTTGATTTAATTATTTTGAATGTTCCTTATATGTTGTTCATTGTGTGAAAACCATTTTTGACGGAGTTTGTTAAGTGGTTAATTTTATAGTTGCATTTTTGCTTCAAATTGGGTGTTTTTCATGTGTAACTCTTGTGGTAATGTTTGGGTTTATTTTATAACATATGAAAATGGTTTGATAAATGTTGTTTGGGATTCAAATTCTACTTTGGTAGGGTCTTGGTGTGATTTTGGCCTTGAAGGAGGGTTTTGAAATGGTTTTTGTGTGCAAAACATAGTTATACTCCTTGGGATTTTTTGTGAAAATTGTAAATGATTTATTGGGTTAAAAAAAGTGGGAAAAGGATGTGCATGTATTGTTTTGGTGAGTGTGTTCACTTAAAATGGGTTTTGAAAGGTAAAGTGGTGGTTTCAGATGTCAAAAAAAATTAGAATGTTTTATAAATTGTTGAAATGTTTTATCAAATGGAAAGAAAGGTGTGAAACATGTTTGTGGGCTGTTTTGTATGAGTGTGTTGTGCAACGTGAATTATGTTTATGAAAGAAGTATTATGTGATATGTGTGTGGGGTGTTATGTGAATTGGAATATCTTGGAAAAAATTTTATAAAAAAATTTAAAGGATTTGTTGAAGTGTTAAAGAGATGTGAAAAGTTTTGTGGGCTATTTTGGTGTGAGTTTGATTTAAAAATCAATTTGAATGAAAAGGGGGATGATGTGACTTGTGTGATATACATGTGGGATTTTTGGTGAATGTGTGATGTGGAAGTTGTATTTTCATATGAAAATTATATTTCATGGCTTGTTGAACTTGTTTCAGCACAAGAGGGAAACACGGGTATCTAGGTGGGTGTATGTGTACTAGTATGTTAGTGATCTCGTGGGGTTTGGCCTCAGTTTCACGTATCAAGTTTGACACTAAAAACACTAACTAAACTATGATTATAATGATGATGGGAGACCATTAGGTTATGGGTATGATCCCTACTAGTGGCTCGTGTGCACGAGAACAGATATTGTGATGGTTACTCTCACCGAGATACGAGGTACCGAGGACCCACAGCGAGCTAGTGCCTAGGGGTTATTTTCACGTTGCTTGTCCTAATTAGATACTTTGTGCTTACCGTAGGCATACAATATGATTGGCTGAAAAATTTAGTAGCTTTGATTTTTTTTTTAAAATTGTTGATTATTTAATGTAGCCCACTTGAAAAATGTTTTTATTTAAAGTTGCATCTTTTAGAAATTGTAACTAGCATTTCATATTTATGAAAACTTGAAAGATTTTCATATTTGAATGTTTATCACATGGAATCCTTTAGTGGTGGCATCCTACTGGTATTTGGCTCACACCCGACTTACACTCTTGGGTGTAAGTAGGCTAGGTTATTTTTGTCGCAGGTTTGGGTACAGTTTTTGTGCCAATGGTTCGGGTTTCTAGCAGTACTTCATGGTGTTGTCTTGCGGAGATGGCTTGAGGGCGGTGCCTCTTTCCATGAGGATGGTTCTTGGGCTGTCCTTTTTGGTTTTTTACCTTTGTAATGGACTTTAAATATTGTTTTAAATTGTGTAATTCATTTCTGAAATTTTGTAAAAGGTTGTTTTTGTAACGTCTCGGTTCCGGGTGCCACGCAACGAGTGCCCCGAACCCGGTTCGCCACGTGACCTCAAGCACATTTCCCCAAACGCCAGAGGCTGCCGACTAGCAGCGAGGGCCCAGGTCTGATAGTGGGGAAACTATGCCCTCATTTTTCAAAGTGTAGCACAGCAGAAATACGAAATAAAACATACAACGACATCGGAAGCAATAACCCATGCACATTTAAAGTAAACAAGTGCAGTAAAAGGCAACCAACCAAATATACAGATATGATGCAACATGTCTCAATTCTATAAAAATAGCCAGAACATGTTATACATCAATATAGTACAACAAAATACAGAGTACAATAAAACTAAACAAAACAGCTGGCAGCATCACGAGCCTAAGCTCGGTCCCATGCTCCCCTATTCCTCAGCAGCAATCAAGTACCTGTATAGGGACTCTTTCCCCTATCTACACCTGTAGCAACGTAATCTGTTTGGGCCGAAAAGCATGACCCAATAGGGTGTGAGAAATATATCTCAGTAGGCACCCACCAAAGGCTCGTGCCCAACTGCGTGCAAACATGCAACAATAGTGTGCAGTAGTAAAATGCAATAAAGTAAGCAGTACTAAAAAGTAACTAACTTAACCAGTTATATTTCCATTTTAATATTCTTTTTAATCATTCAATTTAAAATATCACCATAATGAATATTCTAAGTAACCAGCTAATGTCCTCAGACACGTAAACCCCTACCCTTAGGTAAAGAGTATCCAACATAAGAATCTTCCCTCAGGCATAACGGATTTTTCCCTCAGGTGTAGGTAGTGTCACCCACAGGCACAGAATCAGCTGCCCATAGGCATGGAAGAAGTTTCCCTCAGGCCGAAATAACTACTGCCCTCAGGCTAAATAGTGCAGTGCCCACAGGCTAATCTCAACAATGCCCTTAGGCTAAACAGGTAACCGGACCATGCCCAACATGTAAATATGCAGTAAACAAGCAATTCCTCTCGAGGCAATTCTATAATTACTACATTAAAGTCATACCCTCAGGTATCCTAGCCAAATGGCTAAATAGTGGAACACACCACAGGGGTGGTTCCAGATCCAAGCAACGATCCCCACCAGCATTTTAATATCACATTTAAATCACCTATTCAAATCTAGGTATTTAAAATAGTTGTGGCCTCAGCCACACGACACCCCCAACATGGGTTCGTGGCACGAAAACGCACAAAACACACGGCAGTTGAAAAACAAACACCAAGTCACCTACCTTAAACGCCAACGAGCACTATACTCGAACGTCGATTCCAGAAATGCCCAATTACGACGTAGATATGACGAAGAAGCAAAACCGCTTAACCTCAAATAACTCTCATTAGGGAAAGAATTGGCAAGAACTGATTAAGAAGGGTGTAGGTCTTACCCTTGCAGTTCCAACGAGATCGTTCGAGGTGGAAACGGATTTCGGACGTGCGCTCGGTGGATCTCCAAAGCTCCGGTCATCCCCTCCTGCTCATTCTTCCCGTTCTAAGCCTTCCCTGTGAACAGAGGAGGCTAATACCCATTTTAAGCGGAAAAAAAACAAAGTACACGACGTGTACTTCCAAGTACACAGCGTGTACTTTCATCATTTAATTGTTCCTCTGGCAGCACTGCCACACTGTTCATCCGTCGACATGCGTACACGACATGTACTCCCGACTACACGGCGTGTATTGTCACCTAGCTGGCGGCTGCTCCACTGCCTTACTGTTTCGGTCTACCGACTAACTACATGGCATGTAAAGGACCACTACACAGCGTGTAGTCGGTTCCTACACCCTTCATCACCGACATGGCTACACGCCCCGTGTACCCATCCCACACTGCCAAAAGTACACGGTGTGTGGAAAAAATACACGGCATGTAGTTTCAAAATTTAGGATTTTTCCCCATTTTCCATATTTTCTCAAAAACACTTAAGGAAAAGAGAAAAGAAGAAGCCTGTACCTCAAAAATAAGAACCGGGTTCTTACAAACTTCCCCCCTTATAAAAATTCGTCCCCAAATTTCCCTTCCAAGGGTGGTGAAGATATAGCCATGAACAACTCCGGCCACTGAGCACATACCTCGGTCTCCCGCTCCTAGGTCTCGTCCTGCACTCGGCCATGCTGCCATAGCACTCGTACGAGAGGAACTGACCGGCCTCGGAGAACCTTCATGCTCCTGTCAACAATACGGATCGGATGCTCCTCAAAGGACGCATCTTCTTCTAGCTCAACCACCTCAGGCTGAAAGACGTGGGACGGGTCTGAATGATAGCGACACAACTGAGACACATGGAAGATGCCGTGCATGGCTCAGTACCGCTGCGGTAACTGTAACCGATTGGAAACCAGCCCGACTCTCTCCAGAATCTCGAATAGCCCCACATACCTTGGTGAAAGCTTACCATGTCTCCTGATCCGTTTGTGTCCCAGCCTCGGCGAAACACGCAAGAACACCTAATCCCCGACCATGAACTCCAAAGGTCATCTGCGGCGATCAGCATAAGACTTCTGACAAGACTGCATGGTAGTCATCCGCTTCTGAATCAACTGGATCTGCTCAGAAGTCTCCTGCACGAGACGTGGTCCCAGTAAGGCTGCCTCACCTGCCTCTATCCAGAACAAGGGTTATCGGCATGGCCTACCATATAAAGCCTCGTATGGTTCCATCTCGATAGTTTCCTGAAAACTATTGTTATAGGCAAACTCAACTAGGGGTATATACTTCTCCCAAGAGCCCCCAAGGTCCAGGACGCATGCACACAGCATGTCCTCTAGCACCTGAATCGTACGCTCTGACTGTCCATCGGTCTGAGGGTGGTATGTTGTGATCAAAAGCACCTATGTACACAGTGCCCTCTAAAAACTCTGCCAGAAACGAGACGTAAAGCGGGTGTCCCTATTAGAAATGATAGAACGATGGACCCCATGAAGACGTACGATCTCCCGGATATATAGCCTTCTGAGCTCGTCAACACTGAAGGTCTCCTTGATCGGCAATAAGTGAGCTACCTTCGTGAGTCTGCCCACAATAACCCTCACGGCATTATTGCCTCTAAATGACCTCGGCAACCCTGTCACGAAGTCCATCGCGACATCATCCCATTTCCACTCTGGAATGGGTAACTGCTGTAACAGTCCAGCTGGTCTCTGATGTTCCACCTTCACCTGATGATAGGTGGAACACCTCGTAACAAAACCAGCCACATCTCTCTTCATACCCGGCCATCAGTACTGATGTCTCAAGTCTTGGTACATCTTGGTAACCCCGGGATGAACTGCCCAAGCTAAAGCATGAAACTCCCGCATCAACTCCTCGTGTATATCCCCTGGAACCCACACTCGTCCACGAAAACGCAGAACCTCATCATCGTCTATCGCCCAAATGGGAGGAGGGTCCTCACTTGCCACTGACTCCCGTAGAACTAGGCCTTCCGAATCAGATAGTTGTCTCATCCTCACTCTATCCAGTAGGGTAGAAGTCACAGCTAAAGATGAAAGATAAGTCTACCACTAACGGTCGTGCACCTCCAGATGCATCTCAGAGGACAAGGCCATAAGTTCCCACTCACCACTGGACTCCTGCACTGCCTGTATCTGAGTCTTCTTGCTCAGTGCATCATCTACTACATTACCCTTACCAGGTGTATAGGCAAGCTCAAAATCAAAGGACTGTAGGTACTCGACCCACCTCCTCTTCCTTAGATTCAGGTCACGCTGAGTAAAGATATACTTGAGGATTTTGTGGTTGGTGAAAACCACAAAATTCTCTCCCAATAGATAATGTCTCCAACAGCGCAATGCATGCACAACTACAGCCAACTCGAGATCATGCATCGGGTAATTCCTCTCATGTGGCCTCAACTGCTGAGACCCGTATGCAACAACTGGATCGACCTGCATCAACACTGCTCCCATCCCAATCCCGGATGTGTCATAGTAAACTATATAGCTCTTCCCTTGCTCTGGGAGTATCAGGATCGGTGATGAAGTCAACCTTCCTTTCAGGTCCCGAAAGGCTGTCTCGCAAGCTTCTGACCAAACGAACTTCACACCCTTATTAGTCAGACCCTTCAACGGCGCTGCTAAGTGGGAGAAGTCCTGGATTAAGTGCCTGTAGTAACCAGCCAGCCCTAAGAAACTCTGTATCTCAAACACATTCTTAGGCCGCTCCCAGGAAACTACTGCTCTCACCCTCTCTAGGTCTACTGCAACTCCTGCCTCTGAGATAATGTGACCCAGGAAGTGAATCTGATCCATCCAAAAGTGGAACTTTGAGAGCTTAGCATATAGTTGATGCTCTCTCAGTGTACTCAATACGATCTCAAGATGGGTGGCATGGTCGTGTCGAGTGTGAGAGTACACCAAGATATCATCCACGAATACTACCACAAAAGAATCCAGATAAGGATGGAACACACGATTCATCAGAGCCATGAAAATTGCTGGCGCATTCGTGAGTCCGAACGGTATAATCAAGTACTCATATAGACCATATCTGCTCTGAAAAGCTATAAGCGGTATATCCGATGATCTCACGCACAGCTGATGATATCCGGATCTGAAGTCAATCTTCGACAACACTCGTGCTCCTAGAAGCTGATCAAAAAGATCATCTATCCTCGGCAAAGGATATCAGTTCTTGACCGTCAACTGGTTCAGCTTCCGATAATCCATGCAAAGCCTGAGGGTACCGCCTGACTTCTTCACAAAAAGGACCGGCGAACCCCACGGAGAAGTACTGGGTCGGATAAAGCCCTTTGCCTGTAACTCCTCTAACTGCCTCTTGAGCTCCTACAACTCTGGTGTAGCCATCCTATAAGGAGGAATGGACACCGGTGCTGCCCCTGGCACAAGCTCAATAGAGAAATCCACCTCTCTCTCTAGAGGTAGACCTGAAAAGTCGTTCGGGAAGACATCCCTGAAACAATCAACCACTGGAGGGAAATCCGTCTGACAAGTCTCCTGATCATCCAGATATAAGCTCGCAATCTAGGCTGTGACTCCACCTCGCCCATGATGCTCTGTTCCAGCTCGACTCGCCTGAACATCTCATTCACTATTGTATAGAAACTCCCCACCCTCTGGTGACATGAAACGCACCCTGCGACGATAGCAGTCTACAAAGGCCTGATAGGGAACCAACCAGTTCATCCCGAGAATGACGCCATAAGCTGTCATCTCTAAGATATAGAGGTCCCATAAAAAGTGACACCCACCAACCTCAAGGGGGAACTCATTTCACTGACGAACACCAGTCGTTCTAGTCCCCAACGGAGTGTCTAGCGTCATGATATCAGAAGAAGTAGAAACACAGAGCCCAAGGATCTTCACAACGGGTACAGATATGAAGCTATGTGTAGCACCCGTATCGAAAAGTACTGAAGATAAGATAGAAGCTACTAGAATAGTACCTCTGACTGTAGAAGGTCCGGGATCCTACTCCTGCTGGGTCCGTTGCACTGCATATGCCTGCCCAGTGTCGCGGCCCTACGACACAGCCTGGCTACCCTGAGCTGTCCCGCCCTGCTGCCTCTGAGATCCTGGTGTCTGGCTACCACGGCCACGACCACCATCTCTGCATGCACGCCCTAACGTATTCCAGTTCCCCGACTGGTAAGAAGCCACTGGTCTTGCTCCCGCACGTGGAGTCTGCATATAACCCCTCTCACTAGCCACTGGTGGAAACTCCCTACAAAAGCGTTGCAGATGACCCATCTTGCCGCAAGCACGGCACTCCACTGGATCATGTGGACACTGTGGCTTCTTGTGCCCCTCTCTAACACACTGGTAGCACATGACCTGGCCACCTGAAGCATTCTTCTAACTGGTACTGCCACCCTGAGAGAAGTCCATCTGTCTCTTCCTCTTGCCAGCAAAAATAATACCAGTAAGTGGTGCTGAACCGCCCTGGCCCACACCACTAGATTCTCGCAGGTTCCTCTCTGTAATCAGCGCCTGGTTTACAATAGCGAATACTGAAGGCAACCTGAAAACATTCACCAGCGCTCGGATGTCATAACGAAGACCATACTCAAAACATCTGGTTCTCAACGTCTCATCACCCACCAGCACGGGTGCAAAGCGCTGAAGCTCGGTGAAACGAGCATAATAGTTTATCACCGACATAGCCCCCTGCTGCAGATTCATGAACTCTCAAACTCTATCTTCCCTCAGCGTCTCTGGGAAAAAGAAGTCATATAAGACTACCTGAAAATCTTCCCACTCCATGTCTCTGTGATGCTCTGACTGGGTGGTAACATCCCAGCACCTCTTGGCGGAATCACGCAGCATATAAGTCGCGAGCTTGACCCTCCGCCCTAGAGGCATCTCAAGATGCTTGAAAATTGTCTGCATCGACCCCAACCAAGACTCAGCAGCTTGTGGTCTGTCATCCCCTGAAAACGTAGGCGGATGCTGCTGCTGGAAGATACGGGTTAGCTCGGCCATAGATGTGGCAGCCTACGGTGCTCCCTGAAAAGTCTGCATGAACCGCATAAAGCCTTCACGGAAGTGCACCTCCGCGCCTGTGTCCGGTATAACAACTGGCGCTGCATCTGGCTCTGCTGGAGGATCTACTAGTAGCCCATGACCCACCATCTCTGGAGTATAGTCGTCGCCGCTCTCCTGGTGAACAACGCACGGTCGTCTAAGCGGCATGACACTACAAGGTCAAAACATGCCTTAGATTCAAGATTATCAAAGACTGAAAGCGAAGGAACCACAAAGGGAACAAGAGGAAGAAGGCATTTCAAGATTTTCAAAACAAGACTACACGGTGTGTACAATGACTACATGGCGTGTACTTGATTTCCCTTCCCCTTCCCAGGTCCTTCTACACGGATAAGCCACACGACTCCCGTTGAACAGAACTACACGGTGTGTATATAATCTACACGGTGTGTATGGTGTTATTTTCCAACTGCCCGTGTTGTTTGTGAAACGACCGACTACTCGGCTTGCAACTACACGGCGTGCTACACCCACACACGGCGTGTACACTACCCCGTCTCCCAGCCACATGGTTAAGTCCACACAGTCTGCCCTCGGACAAGACTACACGGCGTGTCCCGCAGGTACACGGCGTGTTCAAAGAGAGGTGACACCGACCCGTGTTGTTAGTTACACGGTCGAGTCCCCAGGTCACACTACACGGCGTGTTCATCATTGACACGGCGTGTTCTGTACAGGAGTTCACCGACCTGTGTTGTTAGTTACACGGCCGGACTCTGGGTCAACACTACACGGCGTGTACAAAAGCTACACGGCGTGTTCAGCCCAAGCTCTTCCCTTCCCCGTGTCACCGCCTACACGGTTTGTGACACGGGAAGAGACTACACGGCGTGTACTCTGGGTACACGGTGTGTACTCAAAAAGTTTATTTTTCTTCCCGAACAGAAGGCCATACACGGCGTTTTTAATGTACAACACGACGTGTATATTGGGTTTCCGGACAGTATGCCTCAGAAACTTCCCCGGAACCCAGAAAATACCGAAAAACAACACCTAAGTGTCAAATTCCGACCCGTGAGGGCCCATACTCCCCACGAATCAATGTTTGACATCTTATCTGTGTTATAACAAAATAAACAGTCAATGAGACACAAAATTCCGGTCAATGAGGGCTCATACTCCCCAGAGACCAGTGTTTGGCGTTCATTCAATAAACAAGCTCACACAAGAAAATACCCTATCACAAAGCAGGTATTTATCAAGCAGCTATCATAACAGCATGCTTTTCTAGCACAACAACTATCACAACAACATGCAATTTCTAATGCACCTACATGGCATGGAAACGATGCATGGCATGTGATATCTAGCATGTGCCTATATGATACATGAGACGGCATACCCTCATCTCATCGGGTTGCAACTAAATAGAACTTATAGATAAAATATAACAGCACAATCTCAAGTGTGTCACCCAACGGTGAAAACATATCAACTGTAAAATTTGCAAAATCAGAAGAATTGCAAAAATACGAGGTAGACTGGATTTTCCCTGTACACGGGTTAGCTACGCCCGGGCACAGTTTATCACCAACTACCGTTCGTCGTATCCCTGACTACAGCTCCAAATAATAAGTCAAAGAAAAGAACCCCTCTAATACCACTTTGTAACATCCCGGTTCTGGGTGTCACGCAACGGGTGCCCCGAACTCGGTTCGCCACGTGACCTCAAGCGCATTTCCCCAAACGTCAGAGGTTGCTGACTAGCAGCGAGGGCCCAGGTCTAATAGTGGGGAGACTATGCCCTCATTTGTCAAAGTGTAGTGCAGCAGAAATACGAAATAAAACATACAACGACAGCGGAAGCAATAACCCGTGCACATTTAAAGTAAACAAGTGCAGTAAAAGGCAACCAACCAAATATACATATATGATGCAACATGACTCAATTCTATAAAAATAGCCAGAACATGTTATACATCAATACAGTACAACAAAATACAGAGTACATCAAAACTAAACAAAAAAGTTGGCGGCATCGCGAGCCTAAGCTCGGTCTCATGCTCCCATACTCCTCAGCAGCAATCAAGTACCTGTATAGGGACTCTTGCCCCTATCTACACTTGCAGCAACGTAATCTGTTTGGGCCGAAAAGCATGACCCAAACAGGGTGTGAGAAATATATCTCAGTAGGCACTCACCAAAGGCCCGTGCCCAACTACGTGCAAACATGCAACAATAGTGTGCAGTAGTAAAATGCAATAAAGTAAGTAGTACTGAAAAGTAACTAACTTAACCAGTTATATTGCCATTTTAATATTCTTTTTAATCATTCAATTTAAAATATCACCACAGTGAATATTCTAAGTAACCAGCTAATGTCGTCAAACACGTAAACCCCTACCCTCAGGTAAAGAGTATCCAACACAAGAATATGCCCTCAGGCATAACGGATTTTTCCCTCAGGCGTAGGTAGTGTTGCCCACAGGCACAGAATCAGCTGCCCACAGGCACGGAAGAAGTTGCCCTCAGGCCGAAATAACTACTGCCTTCACGCTAAATAGTGCAGTGCCCACAGGCTAATCTCAACAATGCCCTCGGGCTAAATAGGTAATCGGGTCAAGCCCAACATGTAAATATGTAGTAAACAAGCAATTCTTCTCGAGGCAATTCTACAATTACTACATTAAAGGCATACCCTCACGTATCCTGGCCAAACGGCTAAACAGTGGAACACACCCCAGGGGTGGTTCCGGATCCAAGCAACGATCTCCACCAACATTTTAATATCACATTTAAATCACCTATTCAAATCTAGGTATTTAAAATAGCTATGGCCTCAGCCACACGACACCCCCAACATGGGTTCGTGGCACGAAAATGCAAAAAACACATGGCAGTTGAAAAACAAACACCAAGCCACCTACCTTAAATGCCAACGAGCGCTATACTCGAACGTCGATTCCAGAAACGCCCAATTACGATGTAGATCTGACGAAGAGGAAAAACTGCATAACCTCAAATAACTCCCGTTAGGGAAAGAATTGGCAAGAACTGATTAAGAAGGGTGGAGGGCTTACCCATGCGGTTCCAACGAGATCATCCGAGGCGGAAACGGATTCCGGACGTGCGCTTGACGGATCTTCGAAGCTCCGGTCGTCCCCTCTCACTCCTTCCCGTTCTAAGCCTTCCCTGTGAACAGGGGAGGCTGCTGCCCATTTTAAGCGAAAAAAATAAAGTACACGTCGTGTACTTCCAAGTACACGACGTGTACTTTCATCATTTAACTGTTCCTCTAGCGGCACTGCCACACTGTTCATCCCTCGACATGCGTACACGGCATGTACTCCCGACTACACGGCATGTACTATCGCCCAGCTGGCGGCTGCTCCACCGCCTTACTGTTTCGACCTGCCGACTGACTACACGGCATGTAAAGGACCACTACACAGTGTGTAGTCGGTTCCTACACCCTTCGTCGCCGACATGGCTACACGCCCCGTGTACCCATCCAACACGGCCAAAAGTACACGGTGTGTGGAAAAAATACACAGCGTGTAGTTCCAAAATTTTGGATTTTTCCCAATTTTCTCCATTTTCTCAAAAACACTTAAGGAAAAAGAGAAAAGAAGAAGCGCGTACCTCAAAAATAAGAACCGTGTTCTTATAGTTTTGTTTGAAAAATCCGGATTTGTTTTATTGGTTTTGTTTGTTGATTTATGTTTATAAACTCGGGTAAATTGTTCCCAAATTTCATTTTATGATACCCGGGCACTTGTGTCAGCCCGTGGGGATTGGGAACGCCCTTCGGGCCTTATCACGGGTAGGGTTTGGTGCCGGTTTTTATGGTGAACAGATTCAGTTTGTGACACCAATTCACATGAGAATGTATAAATTGGTGCAACAAGAGACATATATTTATGTGTGTGTGCGCGCGCGCGCGCGTGTGCGAATGCATATTAGCATAATTAAATGGAGAGAACTTGGAACTTTAAATTTGTTGCTAAATATTGGTTTTCAAATTATGTCTAAGTGATTTATTAAATTATATTTAAAAGGCTTGGTTGGCACCTTTCAAATAAAAGCTTAAAAATTTGATTGAGTTTTAATGGGAAGCTTCATGGGTCTTGTTAGGAAAACTTGGATGTGTGACTTGAAATCGCCCATGATTGTTTATTTATTTTATATGGTGATGGCATATGTGGAACTGTTTAGTGATATTTCACTCTATTATTGTATGATTGCTATTATATTTCAAACTTCATTGGTTGATCGGGTGCTCGGGTAGGAGAGCCTAGTTCGGGATGGGTTCGTTTTCACTAGTTATTCCTAGTGAAGTAAATGCGACGCTCTTTCCATTGACCTGTGACGTCATACTCTTTCCACTAATTGAGGGTTCCCCTAATTGGTGACGTTAGTTCTGGGTGGCTCCTAACCCTCAGTGACCCGTAGAGTATTTTCCCATTATGCTTGTCTTAAATTATTAATTCATTGACTTTCTTTTATTTCTATCTTATTTTATATTGCCCATGACTCATAGCCTTTTATTCATTCTCATGCATTGTTTATCTTTAATTAAAAAGGTATTTTAAACTGAATTGCTAAACCTATAATAAAAGTGGTTTAATTCATTAAAAGCAATTGTTTTCATTTAAAAGAAAAGGAAAGTGAAGTTTATAAATGATTGACAAGCCTTATATTGGATTTTATATAAAATGAGATAAAAACCTATTTTCAATAAATGTGTCTCAAACTAGCACTAAATGGATCCTTTATTTAATGTCTCAACATGGGGTGTGGTTTACTTGGCATACCTATTGAGTTTATTGTTCACACGTATCATATCATTTCAATTTCATGTTCTTGTTCGGTTCTTACTAGCTCATGGGGCCAGTGTGGTTAGTAGTTGAGCAGTGACTCGAGGAATCGTGTGAAGGTATGTTTGTATTTTAATATTTATTTTCTTTTATCGCATCAGCCATGTAGGTGGCTTTACTGCTTTCTATAGATGAAGGGTAAAGATATTTGATGGAGTCTAGGCGAGGCACTCGAAGTGGCTACAATTTTCTTTGTTGGGGAGGGAGTTAGTGGAAGCGGAAAGATTGTTTTTTTCTGCTATATTTTATCTCTTTTTTCCTGCATATTTGATTTGGTATGGATGTCTGACATACGGACGGGTCATGTCTGTTTTCTCGTTGTTTCTTAAACTCTATTTTATTCAGTAGAAATCTTTCCCACTAGTTTATTTTGATGCTCATGACGTTTGATGCCACCCCGACGTGTTTGGGAACACACCTCGGGGATGTTACAGGCCGGCTTGGGTGTCTGATGGGGGGACAACTCGGGCTGGTCTGTTACAGGTTGGCTTTCCCGGGCTCGAGTCCTAGGGAGTGTTTGTTTCTCTGTTTGTGTCGTGTTTCACAGGGGCGGATGTAATATCTCATATATATTATTTATTTTATAATATATTTAAATTGAATTTACATATATATATATATATATACACTTATTATTATATAAATCATATTTAAATAAATATATATATATATATATATATATATATATATATTATTAACAATGTTTTTTATCCGTGTTTTTTTAAGGACACCTTTTATCAACGCCAACTAGAACACTAATAAAGAGTAAAATTTAATAGCGTTAAAAACCCTTGATAAATAGTGACCTTTTATCAGCCCATTTTCTACCACCGATAAAAGTGTCTTTTATCATCGGTTTTTGTTGGTATTGATAGAAGGGTTCTCTTTGTAATCATATATTTTAGCAATGAATAAACGCGAATCTGTAGTATTGATTGTAGTCTCTTCATAAACATTCAATAAAACTTGAATGATACAAAAAATATTAACATGATGGCTATGCAGGGATGACACGCATAAATCGAGACATGTTCTATATATGTTAAAATTTGTACCGACTCTACTCTAACATTATGGAGGGTACAAAGTCATTTCAATTCAAATCTTCCTCTAATCTTGTCAAACGCATTTGAACTTCCTTCAAAATCTTTTAAATCTTTTAAAAGTCCTTCATCATCATATGTCTTCTAATATATCATTGACAACAAATCCAACATGCCTACAACCTTCTTTATGAAATCATTCAATCTTCTTTGATATAAATTATTACGGACAGTGAGAAATGAGAATTACAAAATGCAAATATAATCTAGGAGTGTCTACAAAATAATCGGAAACATGACTATGAGACCTCTCTGAGACCCCTCAAATACGTAACCACTTGGCTACGCCCTAAAGGACCCTCGATATAAAATGAATATATAATGAGTAAATATATAATGAATGAAAATTTAAAATATAATATATATATATATGAACAACTATTTACTTTATTTTTCTTAAGTGGCTTAAAATTAATTTTATCAGCATCGGCTGATTCTTTTCTCGACCTGGTGTCAACGTTGGTGTCAGTAAAGCGTCTATGTTGGTCTTTAATTCAGCATTTCCTAAAGCATAAAGACAAACACGTCCCATGAAGACCACTGGCTGTGGTGGACCGCAAAGCCGTTTTGCCATAGGATCGATCACCTCGAGATTGCTCCACGCGGACCTTTAAAACATGATGTGATCGATCTCCCCCTAATATTCGATTGTATTATCGTATTGCATCCATTTATTATATTCATTTCCTTTTCGAAAAGGATAAATAGCAAGTAATTCAATATTTTTTTAAAAAAATGACTGAATTTATTGAAATTATCATAGATTATAATTTATTTTCAAGTACACCTACTTCGATTTTTTTATTTAATTCAATTCGATTATATATGGCTTTTTTTATTTTATGAACTTAAAGTTAAAATATTATCATATTTTTTCCAAAATCAAACAACTTAATTGATGTATTTTATTAAATAAAGTCAAACTTGTTTATTGTTTATAATTAAGACCATTGTACATAGATTAGTCTATCGGGTTTAGGTCATACTTTCACCCTTGCAATATGTGAAAGTTCTTGGTTGGAACATAGCTTTGTCCACTTATTCATTTATTTATTAAAAAAAAAAGAACTACTAAACTTAATTTGTTTAATATATCAACATTTATAATAAGGTGATTTAGGTTTTCTTAAGGGATTTGTGGGAAGTAAAATTATATGATTGTCAATTTTTGATGGAGTGATACTTTGGAAAAGAGGGGGTATATGGATTAAGTTTGAATGGGTTGTGTGATAACAAAGATCAGGATGAGATAAGTTAAGAGACTAAAATGTGTTGATTTAGTTTTCTTTGTGAAATAAGATTGTTGTCTCCAAAATGTGTTAATTTAGTTATGCTTTTGAAATAAGATTGTTGTCTAATTCATCGCCTCTTAACTACATGCTATGAAGTTTTAAATGTTCTATATTGCAACATGTCAATGTGGGTTGCTCGCACATCACTAGAATGCCACAAACCTCAAGCATGCCACCCTGTATGACAAAGGTTGTCGGGGTGTAGTGAAGGCCTGATAAATATTGATGGGGTGACTATACCCTCGGTATCATAAACATAAAAAATCATAAATATTAATAGACATCCCTAAATCATCAACACCAGAATCCACATATGGAAATTACAATGGAAAAGAAACCATAGTAAATAAAATACATTGGTATGCTATATCAAAATGAACCCATGCCATAACATGTGAGTCAAATATCAGAAATGGGAACACTTGATGGGTTGGTCATATGCAGTGCATAAACAAATGAATAAAAGTAAATACAACAAGTCATCACTGCAGAAGTCCCAAACTTTGCCTCGATACTGCCTCAATATCCATGTCAAATTACTCCAACCAAATCAGCTTTACAAGGGCCTTTTCTTTGACTTACACGTTAGACATGAGGTATTCACGCCCACCAACATGCATGTGCAGGATGTGAATATAAACCCACCTGGACACTACCAATGAGGCCTTTATAATTTTCTACAATGTATAATGTGAGTTCATGCACAATAATGTAAGCAAAGTCATAACACTTAACACACAACAAATCACTCAAGTCATTGTGTGTTGATTAGGCGACCAAGATGCTTGATCCTACTTGCTTTGATAAATTCCGGTAAACCATGTCACTCATATTACACACCACATGGTTCCACGACACTCGAGCTACCCCTAGCATGTTAGAGTTGGTGTCTTGAGAACCAACTGTTTATACTTTGATTACATGAATGTACACTTATTATATATTGTTCATTGTTTTGTATGACTATAATATAACAATGTCCTGAAATATTTGTTGCATTAATAAGATCATAGCAGATCCCCACTTTGATGAGAATCTTGAAATGCTATAACAATATTCTTAAATAAAGTTCTATGGTTGGATGACATACTATGATTGAACACATAGTATACATACTGTCATGTGCGAGTACTCGTAAGAAGACGAGACTCTCTCTCATGGAGTTCACACTTGGTAATCTCCAAGATGAGAGATTATGAGAACATATCCGCCAATAGTAATTCTGAATGTCTTGGTGTAATCAGACACTGCTATCTACAAGCGTGTGTAATGATCCTTAGACTCGAATATTATCATTAACTCATGTCATGACTCACGCACTTAGATTTGTTGACGGAAACCGTCACGAAGACAGTTGGCGAGAAGTAGGGTATGTTGGGTGCGTCACGAATGACATGTTGTTAATGAATAAGTCGAGGAAGGATTTGTCTCTTCCATATTTATGGAAGTAGATATATCAGGCCCTTTGATTGAAATAGAACTGTCGCCCAAATTCCATGGTCATCGTGTCACGACGAGTTTATTTCTGGAAGTCAAAGAATGACAGATCAAGCATATATAGGTTTATAACACTGCCATGAAACCTGCTTGATGAGATATTGAGACAAAGAGATTAAATTACACGGTAAGCATTCATATGAGGTGACACGTCAATGCGGCGTCAACTTCTTTCTCTTGGGTGCCTTGACCCGTTGTTAGACAGTAATCTTATACTTTAGGCAAACCCGCCTAATGCCAATGAGAAAGAGGCATAGAGGGTCACACACTAAGTGTATCCAAATATCTCAAGTAGAATAAAGATTATTCCCATATGTGGTTTAATAATTATTCAAGGAAGCCTAAATCGTTTTAATGTTGGAGGAAGAATAAAATGAAAACAAGATATACACGCCGTGTACATTGAATGTACACGCCGTGTAGTTTTAATTTTGGAAAGGAAATGAAAAAATGAGTACATGCCGTGTATTAATGATTACACGCCGTGTAGTTTTTCCAGTCAGGATTTTGAGGAAATCATATCGTTTTATTAAATGATATTTATTATAATCAGCGTGAGCGCATGCCAAGGAATTAATGATTCAACATGGAGGTTTTCAATAAGAGTTAATGAAATAAATAAAACGTGTAACACGTTTATTTATTGTCATAACTCTATAACCTCAAACCCGATTATAAATATCCTCATAGCCCCAAAACTTTTTTCTAATCGTTGTGCACAACAATTCTAGAGAATTCTATCAAGGCTGAAAGAACTCCTTCCTCCAAGAACGCTCTCAAGATCGAGAGAGATCCTCCTCCATCGGATCAAGGCGATCTAAGGCGAACACCGCATGAAAAGGATTCTCAACACTAGCACTTGAAGATTCATTTGGTGACATACAGAGATACGTGGTGCACATGTGAATCACCACTAGAGAAAGTCTACACTTGGCTTCTGTGACGCAATGATGAATCACATCGGAACATGATCAGAAATATCAACGAAGAAAGAAGCCATAAAAGATACTTCTTATCAATTGATTAAATTAATTATTATCAACCTATGATGATCCTCCTTTGTGGTTCCAGGACTATTCTTCTTTGTTTATTTCTGTGATTCGATCCGTGGAGTCTGGCGTTTATCGTCGTATTGATCCCGGATTGATCATTGGTAATGACAAAAAGTTAAGTGGGCACATCCACCCACGAGCTTCCGCTGCACCCGTGACCTTCAAGTGGTATCAGAGGGGTCACAACGTTGATTATAGTTATTTAATTTTCGTTGATAATTTATGCATTTATATTTGATTCAATTCAAGATAAATCATTCTATAAAACTGAATGAATGAGATCTGTTCTTCCTCCTTCATTTCTTGACTCACATCTCAGAAACGACCTTTTAATTTTAATTTTGATTAAAATAAAAATGAGGAACTCATCCAGAGGAGCCGCTCATTTTGTCTGTACAACACAGGAATACATGGCGTGTAGTGAAATCTACACCCCGTGTACTTAGATTCAACGAACCGGTACTGGTCCGCCAAACCACGCCGTGTGAATTGAGCAAACCTAAGTTTTTTAATACACTGTGTTGACCAAAACTGAACAGCGCGTGGAAACCGGAACACATGACGTTTATGTTGAATCAACACGCCGTGTAGTCTGATCCGGCCCAGGTGAAACCGTGTACAAGGAGAAGCCGTGTAACCGCATACACAGGATTGCCAGGCCGGTAACCGCGTAACAAGGAAGTACATGCTGTGTTAGATTAATCTACACACCGTGTACTCTAAAATTTTCAAAGTACAAAAAACACGCCAAATCCCCCAACATGTACTTTAGATAAAGGGTGAAAACAAATACACGCCATGTAATATAGCCTACACGCCGTGTACTTTCTAGAAATGGAATTTCACCAGGTTTCCTCTAAAGTACAAAGACCCGTATAAGGAATATGGATGAGAAAAATCTCAAGGAAATTCAGAAAGGAATTTAAGATAAAGAATTGATTAATTATAAGATTATAATTAATTGAATTCAAGTGTGACTTATCTTGAATAAAAGAACGATTAAAAGAATTTGAATACTAAATATGTGTAAATGTCGTTGCATGCTATAGATGATCATGAGCTAGACCAAAGACCCTTTGTGTGTGTATGGTTTCATTTAAATTTATTTAATTTAAATTCATTGGCCTGTGAACCTTCTTCCAATAAAATGTAGGGCCCATGTGCCCATAGTTTCTTTAATATAAACCCCATGTAATGGAGGATCTCCCAAGCCAGAGGAGACGGTTCAAAATCCGAAGCTTAGGTGTAACCAACCCAAGAAAATGCAAAGGTGGACCGGTGGGAGCTGCAAAACACGAACCATCGGGTTCAAGGTGTTCTTCCCTAGGTCAGGGTTAGATTATCAAAACCACTAGATAAGCTAACCAATAAAAGCTCATGATCATGCCATCTTATTTTATTTCTGTCTGATTGCATGGTTTATTTATTATGTATGTGTTTTCACGATCACATAGTTAATGAAATAAACAAGCATGCAAAGATGGAATAAAATAAAAACTGGACTATGCGTAAACATTATCATAACATGGTTAATCACTTAAGCAAGCATCACTTAATATTAACAAGAATGTGATAATGTGAAACTACGTATAAAGAATTGAAATACCTCAAATACCATATTAAGTCAGACCAAGGCTTACGTTACTTGATTAAGGGCAAGACTCAATAAAACTATGTGTTTGACCAACCCTTGTTGGGACACTTACTTTTATAAAGGAAGCTATTACAAAAGTTTTGGGTTGACTTAAACATTTTACATCAAGAGGAGTATCCATTTCTAGACTTGTTGTAAAATGGAGGCAAGTGTTGAGGAAATCCAAGTCAGGATTTTAGGATTGGAGATTCCACTCAGCAGATCAAGGAACTGTAAGCTCATAGTTGGCAAAGACCTGCCTACCTAAATACCTTTAAATAGTTTGACCAACCCTTGTTGGGTTTATGCGAAGGGGAATATGGATCCTTGCCACTAGAATGTCATAGCAACTAGGAATTCCAAGTTCAATGGTGGGGGCCATTGGGACATGATAAAATAGTGGGAGAATTAATAAATTCATTTATTATTTTTCATAAAATGTAATCAAAAGGCACTGATAAATCCGCTCTTTTAATTTATAGAATCAATATGAAAAACTCGTCAACCACATTTTCTCTGCAATCAATTCTGGATAAAGACAATATCCTCACTGGAAGTAACTTTCAGGAATGGTTTAGGCGCCTTTAGGTTATCCTACGCCATGAACAAAAGTTTTACATGCTGAAGTCCTCACTTCCTGATTCTCCTGCCCAAGGGGCGAGTGATGAAGATTTACTGGTCTATGATCAACATTTGAACGATGCACTCGACGTTCAATGTTTGATGCTGTCATCAATGTCTAGTGAGCTCATGAAGTCTCATGAAGACATGGATGCCTATAGCATGCTCAAGCACCTCCGTGGTTTATACTAGGAGAGATCAAGACAGGAAAGGTTTGAGATCTCCAAGGATCTATTTCAGAGAAATCTTGGAGAGGGTGCCCCAGCTGGGCCTCATGTAGTCAAGATCATTGGCTACATTGAGCGCTTAGAGGTTCTAGGGTTTAAACTCCCTGAAGAACTAGGTACCGATCTCATTCTTGAATCACTCCCCCAGAGATTCTCTACCTTTATTGTAAATTTCAACATGAACAACATTGAGAAGTCTCCATCTGATCTTCTTATCCTCATTCACCAAGTGGACAATAATATGAAGCGTGAAAAGCCTTCTGTCCTTATGGTGAATAAAAGGAAAGGCAAGACGAAGAGATTTAAGCCCAAAGCTTCTTAAAGGCCTTCCAAGAAAAGGAAGATCAAAGGAGAGGCAAGAGAACAGGAGTCTGTTTGTTTCACATGTGGCAAGAAGGGACACTGGAAGAAAAACCGCACCTAGATAAGGAAGCAAGGGGAAGCTTCAGGTGCATTTGTTATCGAATGCAATCTATCTATTTCTACCAAATTAGTATTAGATACTGCTTGTGGTGCTCACATCTGTATCCAAATATAGGAACCAAGTAGATTCATAAAGATTGACCAAGGTGAGGTGGATCTGTGAGCAGCCAAAGAAGCCAGACTCGCTGTTGTAGCTGTCAGAGACTACCACCTCACATTTCCTATTGGGATGGTCTTGGTATTAAAAGGATGTTATTATGTACCCTCTATAACCAAAAACATTATTTTAGTATCCAGATTAGATACTTATGGATTCATCTTCAAGTTTTGAAATGAATGTTTCTACTTTTATAAATATAGCATTTGTTTTGGTGTGGCACATTTATATAACGACCTTTATGTGTTAGACTACACAAACCAAGTAATGGAAATCAATGACAAAGTTAATTCACATGACTCATACCACACCCAACTTTGGCATCACCAGCTAAGTCATGTCAATGAGAAACGTTTGACAAAATTACATCAAGATGGGTATTTATATTCTTTCGAACTAAAACCACTTGGTGTATGTCATGCATGTCTACAAGGCAAAATGACCAAAGCCCCATTTAGTGGGAAAGGTGAAAGTGCTAAAGAGCTTCTAGAATTAGTTCACACAGATGCGTGTGGACCATTTCTAGTTGAAGAAAGGGGTGGGTTCTTGTACTTCATAACTTTTACTGATGATTTTAGTAGATATGGATATATTTACTTAATGAGGTATAAGTCCGATTCTTTTGATCGGTTCAAAGAACACAAGAATGAAGTTGAGAACCATCTTGGTAAGAAGATTAAGAAACTCCACTTAGATAGAGGAGGAGAATATCTTAATCAGGACTTCATTGATTTCTTACAGGAGTTTGGGATTCTATCTCAACTCACTCCTCCTAAAACGCCTTAGTGGAATGGTGTAAGTGAAAGGAGGAACCACACCCTGTTGGACATGGTGAGATCAATGATGAGTCATACGAGTATTCCATTATCCTTTTGGGGATATGCATTACAAAAAGAAACACACATACTAAACCAAGTACCAACTAAATCGATAAATGGTATTTCATACGAGTTATGAAGTGGACGCAAATCCATGTTATCAAATTTACATGTGTGGGGTAGAGAAGCATTTATTAAGGCCTCTTCAGGTAACAAACTTGCACCCTGATGCATAAAGTGTACCTTTATAGGATATCCTAAGGAAACAAGGGGATATTACCTATACAAACCCTCAGATAAAAAGGTTACAATGGCAAGACATGCCATATTCCTTGAGAGGGAGCACACATCCAAAAGAGATAGTGGGATAGAGATAGACTTCGATGAAGTCAAGGATCAAGATACACAGGAGTTGGTACAAGAACAGATTCCACAAAGCCCTATGGAAGAAAAATCTGTTCCAGAGACACAAGAACTGCGTAGGAGCACGAGAGAGGTGAGAGAACCAGAATGATATGGTTTTTTTGTCATCGAGTATGGTGACTCATTATTGGTTGACAATGATGATCTTGTTACCTACAAGGAAGTAGTTGAAGGCACAAACGTTGCCAAGTGGCAAGAAGCCATGAATTCTGAAATGGATTCCATGTACCAAAACCAAGTCTATATTTTGGTAGATCCTCCAGTTGATGTAAATCTTGTTGGTAATAAATGGGTATTGAAGAAGAATTTAGACATGGAGGGACAAGTCAGCACCTATAAGGCACGACTGGTTGCAAAAGGTTTTAGACAACGTCAAGGAATTGACTATGATGAAACTTTTTACCAGTTGTGATGCTGAAATCCATCAGAATCCTATTGGCCATTGCCGATTACCATGACTATGAAATTTGGAAAATGGATGTCAAAAAAGCATTCCTTAATGGGAACCTCCAGGAAGATGTCTACATGACACAACCTGAAGGGTTTGTGACTCCAAAGGATGCCAACAAGGTATGCAAGTTGCAGAAATCCATTTATGGATTAAAGAAAGCATCAAGGTCATGGAACATTCATTTTGATGAAGCTGTAATGGAATTTGGATTTGTTAAGTACGAATGTGAGCCTTGTGTCTACAAAAGGTTTAGAGGAAGTGTAGTCGTTTTCCTAATAGTATATGTTGATGACATATTACTAATTAGAAACGAAGTACCTATCTTATAGTCAGTTAAGGCATATTTGGATACATTCTTCTCTATGAAAGACTTGGGTGAGGCAACATATATTATTGGGATCAAGATCCATCGTGATAGATCCAAGAGAATGCTGAGCCTGAGTCAAAGTACATACATTGACAAGATACTGAAGAGATTCAGTATGGAACAGTCCAAGAGGGGATTGTTGCTAGTGTCACATGTTATTCATCTTTCCAAGAAAATGTGTCCTCAGACACATGAGGAAAGAAAGAAAATGGAAACGATCCCTTATGCATCCGCGACTGGGTCAGTCATGTATGCCATGCTATGTACAAGGCTAGATGTTGCTTACGCATTAAGTGTGGTAGGTAGATATCAAGCTGATCCAGGAGACCTCCATTGGATGGCATTCAAGACTATCCTTAAGTATCTGAGGCGTACTAAGGATAAGTTCTTGGTTTATGGAGGAAATGAGGAACTAGTCATCAGAGGACATGTAGATGCTAGTTTCCAAATTGATCAAGATGACATGAAGTCACAGACTGGATACATATTCAGTTTGAATGGAGGTGCAGTGAGCTGGAAGAGCTTAAAGCAAGGTGTGGTCACAGATTCTACAGTAGAGTCCGAGTATATCGCAGCTTCTGAGGCAGCTAAAGAAGCAGTATGGATGCAGATCTTTGTCCAAGAGCTCGATGTAGTACCTAGTAGTAAAGATCCTACCACACTCTATTGTGATAATACTACAGTGGTGAAACTTGCAAAAGAGCCAAGGTCACATCAGCGGACAAAGCACATATTTCGGAAGTATTGTCTCTTGAGGTATTTTTCTCAGAGAGGTGAAGTTGCAGTGAGCAGTATTTCCACAGAAGACAACGTGGACGACCCCTTGACTAAATCTTTGACTCAGCAGAAACATGATCATCATGTGAGGTCTAGCGGACTAAAAGTCGTAGGCAGTTGGCTCTAGTCCAGGTGGGAGTTTGTTAGAGTTGGTGTCCTGAGAACCAACTGTTTATACTTTGATCATACGAATGTACACTTATTATATATTGTTCATTGTTCTACATGACTATAATATAATAATATCCTGGAATATTTGTTGCATTAATAAGGTCATGGTAGATCCCCGTTATGATGAGAACCTTGAAATTCTATAACAATATTATTAAATAAATTTCTACGGTTGGATGACATACTATGATAGGACACATAGTATATAGACAGTCATGTGCGAGTACTCGTAAGAAGAAGAGACTCTCTCTCATGGAGTTCGCACTTGGTAATCTCCAAGATGATAGATTATGAGAACAGACCCGCCAGTAGTAATTCCGCATGTCTTGGTGTCATCGGATATTGTTATCTACAAGCATGTGTAATGATCCTTAGACTATAAGATTATCATTATGTCACACCCTGACCTTTCTTTTCTTTTATTTTATAATTTTCTTTGACTTTTAAATTTTTTTTGGGGTCTGGGTTGAGTCTCGGATGAAAATCTTTCGAGTTATGTCAATAAAACGCGCGTTTCTGAGTTGACGTCACTAGGTGCACAAGTGGTGCACATTTTGGAAACCCCGCGCGGCTCCGCCCAGGCATCTGCACGGTCCGCCTGCCTTCGAAAAAATTAAAATGGGTAAAGATTTTAATCTTGTTAATAATTTTATAATTTTTATTAAAAATGAAATGATAAATTATTATCGTTATTATTATTAATATTAAAATTATTATTATCCTTATTATTATTATTAAAATCGTTATAAATAATAATATTATTGATATCGTTATCTTTATGTTGTAGTAGTAGTAGTTGTTGTTATTATTATTATTATTATTATAAAAGTTATTAATTATTATTACCATTAAAAAGTTTAATTATTATTAGTGTTATTATTATTATAGGTTAAATTATTATTGTTGTTATTATTATTATTATTATTTTTATTATTTTTATGAGTTATTTTTATAGATCAATGTTTATTTTATTTCATTTATTGGTCTTTTGTTTTATTTTTGTTTTACTTTTTATTTTATTTTATTCTATTTATTTTGTTTTTCCTTAACCTTTCTCACCTAGGGTTTTATCCATCTCCTGCAGCCCCCTTGCACGCCGCACTCTCCCCCCTGTCCCCTTCTTCCGTGTGACACCTGCACCCATTGAGGTCCCTTGTAGCACCCTCCCAGCTAGCCCGCTGATCTCCTCTCCCGGCTTTCAGTCTCGCACCCCCTCCACACCTTCTGTCCGAACTCCTCACCAGGAGCCTCCGCCACCATCTATCCCCCTTCCCAACATTTTTTGGCCAACATCGGTGCAGTGTCCTCCCATCCTGACGCCACATTCCTTTGATCCCCCCAAGCTACGCCCGCACCTCCTTAGGCTTGCCTGACCGACCGCGACCGCGCCTCCCTTGAAGTCGGCCTCCCCCCTGCCCTGCACTGGCTGTCCAGTCGCTCCATCTCTGGGCTTGCACCCCTTGCTACACACGCCCAACCCCCAGCTGCAGCCACTCCTTTCTTCCCCTATCCAGCCGCGCCTCCTACCGGCTCATTGCAACGCGCGCGCCGACCAGCCCCAACACTGCCGCAAGAACCCCTACCGGCGACCCTATTTCCTCCCCGTCCACCCTTCATCACCCTCTCCAGCGAGCCTATACTCTCCCCCTTAGGTAATTTTTTTACTCTTCTTTTAGTGTATGGTTATTCCACGGGTAAGGTTTAATTCTTGTGCCCAAATCCTTAAATGTTGTTACCAAGTTCGGTGTGTTGGGTCAAATTCAGCTTCCCATGAGTGCGTTTGAGGTGTACATAGTGCTTTGCACCAGTTCCGAGCATGCGTTTTCATTATACATTGGAGTTGAGGTATGAACCCTTTGTGCGTCACCTTAAAATTTACGTTTTCACTGACTTCTTATTTTATTTTGTTTTTCCAGTTCTTAAATTTTAATTAATTAGTTTAGTATATGATGTAATTAATTTGTTGGTGTGAGTTGAGTTTTAAAATAATTTAGTTGTGTTTGATATTTTGCACCCTATTTATGTGAATTGATGTTGTGCACACAATTATTTTGTTTAAACTTTCGGTTTGAATTTGATGGGTTTTTAATGAAAATGCTTAATTAGTCCCGCTGGACCTTGCTCGTTGTTTAAAGTTTTTAGAATTAATTAAATGATGCTTGAGTTAGTTTCATGTATTTAAAACTGCGGTATACTTTTCAAAATTGTTTTATAATTTTTTAATGATTTATTAAATAATATGGGTGCTGCGAGCCTAGTTTTGAAAATGTGTTTAGGTGAACATGTTTTTAAATGTTGATCTCATCGTGTCGTGTGCTTTTGTCAGGTTGTGCACTTTAAGTGTTTTCTTAAAATGGTATGTTGTCTCTTTAAAATGATTAGTGAGTTATTTTGGCGTTGTGTGGTTTTTGTAAACACTCTGTGAATTTTAAAGGGGTTTAGTAAATAGTGTTGATGGTGCGAGTTATGATTTGAAAATTTGTCGAGATGGTTCTTTTGCATGGTTTGATCGTTTGGATTGTTTTAAGTCTGTGTTTGTGTAATTTTAGTTATTGTGCATTTGTTGCAGTGCGTTTGCGAGGTAGCCCCACGATATTGCGGTCATCAGCTTGTGCTTGCTTATACGCCTGCGTGAGGCGTGTCACGTCATTGTGTTTGGCAGCGAGTCGAGATAGGTCCCCCACTGCACTCGCCTTTAAATTCAGAATTTATTAATTGCTTGATATTTTATTAATTTTAATAAATGTGAAATCATATAAGATAATTAATTTTCAAATGATTATTTGGTGTAAAAATAGTCATTTATTTTATACACGACACTTGAAATATTGTTTTGATGAATGGACACCCAGTAGTGAAAGAATGCCCATTTGGCCTTTAAATGTAATTCACAGAACTTCAAATGTAGTTCTGGTTTATTGATAAATGATTTCTTTTGAAGCGTGAACAAGTGTTTTGGTTATCTTGAGAAATGAGGATTTTCTTTAAAATTGGTGAAGGCCCATTTGACACTTTGATAAAATAAATTATTTTGGAAAACTCTCTTTGGGGTGACTCAGGGGTGATCTTTGGTGTACGTTGACTGCATGAGTTGTGTGTGATGTTTGTGATACTTGATAGATTTTGTTGACTCACCCATTTCCTTTTTATTACATGTGTTGACATGGGAACCTGACATAGTAAGTGAATCTTCTGAGAATGATTGCTGCACTAGTTTAGATTACGCACTAGCTAGTGGCCCTTAGTATAGATTATACTCTACTAGGGGATTGGGCCCCTCGGTTAGGCCATGTAGGACAACACCGGGCGTTAGGGAGTTATGACATCATCGGGAGTAGGCATGCCTTCAGGATGAGTCACATGTATGGTATGTTCTGGATTGTTCACGAGCTCCTAGGTTCGACCCATGTTTCCTTTAGTGTTTGTTTGTATGTGGCAGATGATTGAGAGGTATAGTTCGGTTTCTGGCCCCTGTGTGCCATTTTTTCCATTGCCCTTAGTGTGTGTTGTGTGTTGTATGTGGTTTTCCTTTTGACTAACAACTAAAATTTGGATTTCTAAATTGTTCACAAAAATGTTTTAAAATGCAATGCACTTGTTCCTTTCAAACATTAAACTTGTTTTTGAATTAAAAAGGGAAATGGACTATTACTTGTTTTAGAAATGAAAGTGTGTGTGAAAACTAATATTTTATATAATTTAGTTCAAAACTGGAATTAGTAAATTCTTTATTTAAAGGTAGTACATTGGGAATAGTTTATTGGGCACACATACTGAGTTTTAATACTCACACCTATAGTATTTTCCTGTTTTTAGTTTCTGTTGCAGGTTCGACTTGAGCTTGCTCACTATGGGAGAGAGTTGGTTATGGATTGGTGAGCAACTCTCAGAGTCGTGAGGAGTTTTGGTCATGGCTAGGTTAGTTGGTTTTTGTTGGTCATTCTTTCTTTTCGTGTTGTTTATTTACTTTGCATTGTTTTATTTTATTTCCACTGCTTTATTTATTTTTATTGGGAAAAATCATTCCCCCTTGCTCTCTTTTGATGCCCTGGCACTTTTCGCTAGCCTAGGAGGATTGGGAACGCCTCTCGGGCCATGTCGCGTACTGGCTCGGGTGATCTGTTCAGGGTCGACCCGGCTTGGTTCATGACAAAATGGTATCAGAGTAGGTCGACTCTTGTGCGAACCTTGTTTTTCAGAATGACCATTGTTATTTGGGGTTGTCATGGTAGAAGGAGTAGAATTTTTGGGACTCGAGGCATACAAACAAGAAGGATGTCATGAACCCTTGCTCATTCCGAACCTCGGATTACCATGGGATGTTCGAGTTGTTGGTGTCTTTTGGTTCTTTTGAATTGTTTTATGTTTGAAAATGAAATGAAATCCAGGAAAGTGACCTTCGTGAGCTCACATGGTCTGGAAAGCCATGTGGATCCGGAGACATTATCCTAGAGTGCTTCTTGTGACGGTTGCGTGACTGGCATATGGCTTCCAACCATATGTCTGAGTCACCCATCGGCACTAGTTTCTCCTTGTGGATCATTTGTTTTTTTTATTTTTTTATTTCTAAGAATCATTTTGTAAAGTCTTATTTTGGAATTTGTGGAAAGTCGAATTTTAAATGGCAATGACCATGTTTTGATCCTGCTCCTTGTTTTCTTGTTCCTTAGTGTTTCCCCCCACGAAGGTTCGATGGATGCCCAAGGTGCATCCTCGGGTGGTGCATCCTTAGAAAATACTCCAATTGATCAACCTATAGACTATGTCTTGGAATTCTGAAAGATGAACCCTCCCCTCTTTTATGGTCAAGAATATCCACTTGAGGCGGAGGAGTGGTTACGGAAGATTGAGAAGAAATTCAGTTTCATTGGGTTAACTGAGTCATTAAAGATGAAGTTGGATACCTTTATGCTTGAAGGTCCAACCTGGAAATGGTGGAAGTCCATGTCTCAGAATAAGCCTCAAGAAGATTTTATGTGGGAGTTCTTCATGTCGTCGTTCATCCAACAATATTTCTCTGAGTTGACGAAGCTGAGGAAGGTGATGAAGTTGTGTTGTCTTCAGCAGGGCGTTGAATCAGTACTAGAATTCTATCGATGTTTTATATACCTAGTTCCGTGTGATCAGTGGTTCATTGTGAATGATCCTAGGAAGGCTTGACAATTTGAGTCTGGACTTCGACCTGAACTGAGATCGAAAGTGGAAGAGCTCAACCTAACCACCTTCTCAAATGTTTTGGGGAAAGCCTTTCTTTCTGAAGCTAAGTTAGCAGGAGGACATGAGGTGGAGAATCCTCCCTCGAACTTGGGAAGAAGTGTAGAGGATGACGATAGGAATAATGGGAAGCGACCTGATGCTGGTGGCTCTAATAGAGAGATTAAGAGGCCTTCAGACCTTCAGCCATATTCTTTACAATGAAATGTCATGATCTATCACCGGTGTGGTAGGCAGGGTCACAAGAGGCCGACGTGTCTGAGTGCTCCGAGACCCTGCCACACCTATGGATGTTTGGGTCACTTGCAGCGATTCTGCCGAGGTGTTTACAAGAAGCACGCTGAAGCCAGACCTAGCTCGTCGAAGGTCACCTCATCCCGTCAGCAGGAGTAGGGCAATGTTTGGGGACCAGTTTGAGGTTTTCTCTTTGTAGTTTTTCTTGGGTGTAGTAATCGTCTCTTGTAGCATTTTGAGGTGTTTCCTTTCTTTCAGTTGTAAAAATGGTTGTGGTTGAACCTATTTGAAACTTTTATTTTATTGGAAATGTGTTTGGTGAAATTATGGTTTTTGGGTTATGTTTGGGAATTTTTGAAGCCTAACTGCGAGGTAGGAGATGCTTCAATCATTGGTGCTCCAACCATAGGTCCCGGAGTGAAGTTGGCACATAGTTAGGAGAACCCCAACGGCATAAAAAGTTCTTGATTTAATATCTATCTTTAGTGCGTCATGGTTAGTGTTCTTCTGAGGGTGTGAAGTTGTTGGTATGTTGACAAAGATAGTTTTGATGCTCTATCAGTTGGGCCATTCCCTTTTCCACCCTTTTGGTGGTGGTTTTTGGTCCGTGCAGAAAGTTTTTAATTTCGGTTAATCTCGTCAGTTCTTATAGTGGGGAGACCCACAACGGGTCTCGCAAAGTTACACCTGAAGTAATTTAGAGTTAGCCCAATCCTTATGGTGGGGAGTCCGTTCGGGCCTTCCCGTGTCAGTATCAGGGTTTCTTTTCATGTATCGTTTGGTGGCAGGTGGTCTCGTGTGGAACCACCTAATCCTAAGTTCTTCCTTTGGGGTAAACGCTGGGATTGGAATACACCCAACGGTTCCATTAGACTAATATTATGGGAATAAATGTTTAAAGTGGTTTAGGTTCGCTCTTTGGTTGAAAAGGGTGGTTGGGGTCTACTTGGTGGTGGTTAAGGTGATTGTGTTTTAAAGGATGAGTTGTGTGTCATGGGTTTTCGATGTCAGTTTGGATCAATCAACTAGAGGCACTTAAACTTTGTAGGTGGGTGACACTTGATAAGTTTCATCTTTGGGTTTAGATCTTGTTGTGGCTTTCCAAGGGTGAAAAGCGTTATGGTGGGAAGAATTATCACACCCGACCTTTCTTTTATTTTATTTTATAATTTTCTTTGACTTTTAAATTTTTTTTGGCATCCGGGTTGAGTCCCAGACGAAAAACTTTCGAGTTATGTCAAAAAACACATGCTTCTGAGTTGACGTCACTTGGTGCACGGGCGGAGCGCATTTTGGAAACCCCGCGCGACTCCGCCCAGACATCTTCATGGTCCGCCTGCCTTCAGAAAAATTAAAATGGGTAAAGATTTTACTTTTGTTAATAATTTTATAATTTTTATTAAAAATGAAATGATAAATTATGATTGTTATTATTATTATGATTAAAATTATAATTATCCTTATTATTATTATTATTAAAATTGTTTTAAATAATAATATTATTGATATCGTTATCTTTATGTTGTAGTTGTTGTTGTTGTTATTATTATTATTATTATTGTAAAAGTTATTAATTATTATTACTATTAAGAAGTTTAATTATTATTTGTGTTATTATTATTATAGGTTAAATTATTATTGTTATTATTATTATTATTATTATTATTATTATTTTTATAGATCAATGTTTATTTTATTTCATTTATTGGTCTTTTGTTTTATTATTGTTTTAATTTTTATTTTATTTTATTCTATTTATTTTATTTTTCCCTAACCTTTATCGCCTAGGGTTTTATCCATCTCTCGTAGCCCCCTTGCACGCCGCACTCCCCCCCTATCGCCTTCTTCCACGCGGCACCTGCACCCATCAAGGTCCCTTGTAGCACCCTCCCAGCTAGCCCACTGATCTCCTCTCCCGACTTTTAGTCTTGCACCCCCTCCGCACCTGCTGTCCACAATCCTCACCAGGCGCCTCCGCCACCATCTATCCCCCTTCCCAGCCTTTTCTGGCCAACATCAGTGCAGCGTTCCCCCATCTTGGCGCCACCTTACTTTGATCCCCCTAGGCTCCGCCCGTGCCTCCTTTGGCCTGCCTGACCGTCCGCGACCGCGCCTCCCTCCACGTTGGCCCTCCCCCTACCCTGCATTGGCCGTCCAGTCGCTCCATCTTCGGGCTCGCACCCCTTGTTGCGTATGCCCAACCCCTAGCTGCAACTGCTCCTTTCTTCCCCAATCCAGCTGCGCCTCCTGCCGGTTCCTTGCATCGCACACGCTGACCAGGCCCAACACCACCACAATACCCCCTACCGGTGACCCTATTTCTTCCCCAGCCTCCCTCTATCACCCTCTCTAGCGAGCCTATACTCCCCACCTTAAGTAATTTTTTTACTCCTCTTTTAGTGTAAGGTTATTCCATGGGTAAGGTTTAATTTTTGTGCCCAAATCCTTAAATGTTGTGACCAAGTTCGGTGTGTTGGGTCAAATTCAGCTTCCTGTGAGTGCGTTTGAGGTGCGCATGGTGCTTTGCACCGATTCCGAGCATGCATTTCCATTCTGCATTAGAGTTGAGGTATGAAACCTTTGCGCGTCACCTTTAAATTTACGTTTTCACTGAATTCTTGTTTTCTTGTGTTTTTCCAATGCTTAAATTTTAATTAATTATTTTAGTATATGATGTAATTAATTAGTTGATGTGAATTGAGTTTTAAAATAATTTAGTTGCGTTTGATATTTTTCACCTTGTTTATGTGAATTGATATTGTGCACACAATTATTTTGTTTAAACTTGCGGTCTGAATTTGATGGGTTTTGCATGCAAATGCCTAATTAGTCCCGCTGGACCTTGCTCATTGTTTAAAGTTTTTAGAATTAATTAAATGATGCTTGAGTTAGTTTTATGTATTTAAAACCATGGTATACTTTTCAAAATTGTTTTATAGTTTTTTAATGATTTATTAAATAATATGGGTGCTACGAGCCTAGTTTTGAAAATGTTTTTAGGCGCACGTGTTTTTAAATGTTGATCTCATCATGTCATGCACTTTTGTCAGGTTGTGCACTCTATGTGTTTTCTTAAAATGTTCTGTTGGCTCTTTAAAATGATTAGTGAGTTATTTTGGCGTTGTGTGGTTTTTGTAAACACTTTGTGAATTTTAAAAGGATTTAGTAAATAGTGTTGATGGTGCGAGTTGTGATTTGAAAATGTGTCGAGGTGGTTCTTTTGCGTGGTTTTCTCATTTGGATTGTTTTAAGTCTGTGTTTGTGTAATTTTAGTTATTATGCATTTGTTGCAGCGCGCTTGCGAGGTAACCCCGCAATATTGCGGTCATCAGTTGGTGCTTACTTGTATGCCTGTGTGAGGCGTGTCACGTCATTGTGTTTGGCAGCGAGTCAAGGTAGGTCCCCCACTGCACTAGACTTTAAATTCAGAATTTATTAATTGGTTGATATTTTATTAATTTTAATAAATGTGAAATCATATAAGATAATTAATTTTCAAATGATTATTTGGTGTAAAAAGAGCCGTTTATTTTATACACGACACTTGAAATATTGTTTTGATGAATGGACACCCAGTAGTGAAAGAATGCCCATTTGTCCTTTAAACGTAATTCACAGAATTTCAAATGTAGTTCTGGTTTATTGATAAATTATTTATTTTGAAGCATGAACAAGTGTTTTGGTTCTCTTGAGAAATGAGGATTTTCTTTAAAATTGGTGAAGGCCCATTTGACACTTTGATAAAATAAATTATTTTGGAAAACTCTCTTTGGGGTGACCCAGGTAGGTCCCCCATTGCACTCGCCTTTAAATTCAGAATTTATTAATTGCTTGATATTTTATTAATTTTAATAAATGTGAAATCATATAAGATAATTAATTTTCAAATGATTATTTGGTGTAAAAAGAGCCGTTTATTTTATACACGACACTTGAAATATTTTTTTGATGAACGAACACCCAGTAGTGAAAGAATGCCCGTTTGGACTTTAAACACAATTCACAGAATTTCAAATGTAGTTCTAGTTTATTGATAAATTATTTCTTTTAAAGCGTGAATAAGTGTTTTGGTTCTCTTGAGAAATGAGGATTTTATTTAAAATTGGTGAAGGCCCATTTGGCACTTTCATAAAATAAATTATTTTGGAAAACTCTCTTTGGGGTGACTAAGGGGTGATCTTTGGTGTATGTTGACTACATGAGTTGTGTGTGATGTTTGTGCTACTTTATTGAGTTTTTTGACTCACCCCTTTCCTTTTTATTACACATGTTGACATGATAACCTGGCATAATAAGTGAATCTTTTGAGAACGATTACTACACTAGTTTAGATTACGCACTGGCTAGTGACCCTTAGTACGGATTATACTCTGCTAGGGGATTGGGCCCCTCAGTTAGGACATGCAGGGAAACACCGGGCGTTAGGGAGTTATGAATTCATCGAGAGTAGGCATGCCTTTAGGATGAGTCACATGTATGGTACGTTCTGGATTGTTCACGAGCTTCTAGGTTCGACCCATGTTTCCTTTAGTGTTTGTTTGTATGTGGCAGACGATTGAGAGGTCCAGTTCGGTTGCTGGCCCCTATGTACCACTTTTTCCATTGCCCTTAGTGTGTTTTGTGTGTTGTGTGTGGTTTTACTTTTTACTAACAACTAAAATTTGGATTTCTAAATTGTTTGAAAAAATGTTTTAAAATGCAATGCACCTGTTCCTTTAAAACATTAAACTTTTTTTTGAATTAAAAAGGGAAATGGACTGTTACTTGTTTTAGAAATGAAAGTGTGTGTGGAAACTAATATTTTATATAATTTAGTTCAAACCTGGAATTAATAAATTCTTTATTTAAAGGTAGTTCATTGGGAATAGTTTGTTGGGCATGCCTACTGAGTTTTAATACTCACGCCTATAGTATTTTCCTGTTTTTAGTTTCTGTTGTAGGTTCAACTTGAGCTTGTTCTCCATGGGCGAGAGTTGGTTGTGGATTGGTGAGAAACTCTCGGAGTCGTGAGGAGTTTTGGTTGTGGCCAGGTTAGTTGGTTGTTGTTGGTCTTTCTTTCTTTTCGTGTTGTTTTATTTTCTTTCCAATGATTTATTTATTTTTATTGGGAAAAATCATTCCCCCTTGCTCTATTTTGATGCCCTGGAATTTTTCACCAGCCCGGGAGGATCGAGAATGCCTCTCGGGCCATGTCACGGACCGGCTCGGGCGATCGGTTCAGGGTTGACCCAGCTTGGTTCGTGACACATTAACTCATGTCATGACTCGCGCACTTAGATTTGCTGACAAAAACAGTCATGAAGATAGTTGGCGGGAAGTAGGGTACGTTGGGTGCATCACAAATGACATGTTGTTAATGGATAAGTCAATGAAGAATTTGTCCCTTCCATATTTATGGAAGTATATATATCAGGACCTTTGATTGAAATAGAACTGTCGCCCAAATTCAATGGCCATGGTGTCACGCCGAGTTTATTTCTGGAAGTCAAAGAATGACAGATCAAACATATAGGTTTATAACACTACCATGAAACCTGCTTGATGAGATATTGAGACAAAGGGATTAAATTACACGGTAAGCATTCATATGAGGTGACACGTCAATGCGGCATCAACTTCTTTCTCTTGGGTGCCTTGACCCGTTGCTAGAAAGTAATTTTGGACTTTAGGCAAGCCCACCTAATGCCAATGAGAAAGAGGCATAGAGGGTCACACACTAAGTGTATCTAAGTATCTCAAGTAGAATAAAGATTATTCCCGTATGTGGTTTAATAATTATTCAAGGAAGCCTAAATCATTTTAATTTTGGAGGAAAAATAAAATGAAAACAAGATATACACGCCGTGTACATTGAATTACACGCCGTGTAGTTTTAATTTTGGAAAGGAAATGAAAAAAATGAGTACACGCCGTGTATTAATGATTACACACCTTGTAGTTTTTCCAATCAGGATTTTGAGGAAATAATATCATTTTATTAAACGATATTTATTATAATAAGTATGGGTGAATTTCAAGGAATTAATGATTCAACATGGGGGTTTTCAATAAGAGTTAATGAAATAAATAAAACACGTAATGTGTTTATTTTTTTTCATAACCCTATAACCTCAAACCTGATTATAAATATCCTCACAACCCCAAAAATTTTCCCTAATAGTTGTGCACAACAATTTTGGATAATTATCTCAAGGCTGAAAGAACTCCTTCCTCCAAGAATGCTCTCAAGACCGAGAGAGATCCTCCTCCATCGGATCAAGGCGATCTAAGGCGGACAACACAAGCAAAGGCTTCTCCATGCTAGCACCTGGAGATTCTTTTGGTGATGTCCAGAGATACGTGGTGCACGTGTGGATCACCACTAGAGGAAGTCTAAACTTGGCTTCTGCGATGCAACGATGAATCACATCGGAACGTGATCAGAAATATCAACAAAGAAATAACGCCATAAAAGGTACTTCTTGTCAATTGATTAAATTTAATCAACCTGTGATGATACTGTTTTGTGGTTCTGGGACTATTCTTATTCTTTTTCTATTTCTGTGATTCGATTCGTGGAGTCTGGTGTTTATCATCATATTGATCCCGGATTGATCATTTGTAATGACAAAAAGTCAAGTGGGCACATCCACCCACGAGCTTCCGCTGTGCCCGAGACCTTTATAGCATACAAATCAACCGAGAAGTTCATTCGAATCATGGGTAGTGGAGTAACATAGCCAATCCCTTGGGAAGAGTCGAGGTCACAATGTAATTTATATGGCCTCTTCATAATGCATCCAAATCATGGGAGGGGTGTAACATAGCCAGCACCCCCAGGAAAGAACCACATCGAGGATATATCAATTCACTAATTATCCCATAACATCCTAGATTAACCCTTGGGGATAATCATCACACACGCAAGCTACATCTATGTAATATACATCTAAGTCATTGGAAGGGTTTAGTAAAGCCAATTCCATTAGATGAACCATATGATGGGGTAGCACAAAACACAAGTTGACCCACAAGAATTCAAGAATGACCCTTATAAATCATCATCATACCTCTATGTTGTGCCACATTATAGTTAGAATAGTAAAAGAAAACACACACACATAATATCATACAACAAGCCATCTAGCCCTTGACTAACAACCAACACACCTAACACATCACACATTCGGAACCATTGTACTTGGGGAAAGGTCATTCTAGACATGGATTACTACACCCACTATCATTCATCAAACGGTCATTAAGCTTATAATATCTAACATGTCACATCATATTCATACTTGAAATTCAAACCAAGTTGAACTGATCAATTATCCAATATCATATTAGGTTTACCCTCCCATTATGTCACCAAATACCTCACTTAGACCCTTATCTTATTTGAAAAACCAATAGACAATCACCTTCACAATGATCTTATGGATCATACACCTAGTTCACACTCCTCTTACTCATTAGGACCTTTTGGGAAACTATTTCTCAATCATCAACCCACTATTCTACTCTAAACAAACCACCTTACTAGGAAACACTAAGAGTCATGAGGATTTTTACGATCAATTCCATTCATAAACCTCCAATATTATCTTCAGGACAATATTTCAATGTCTATAGAATATACTAACTTTATTATTAAAACAAACCAGAAAGAAAATATCCTTCCAAACCAACAACCAAAGGATCTACTCTCACTAAGCCCTTTTAACCAGCGCATGAGACACCATTTTGGGTTGTTGACACCTTATCTCATGCCCAAACACCCATTTAGAATCCATCACACATAACCAACCCAAGGTTATAGGGAAATACGATATTTAAGTGATCCTAAAATCACCCTACCATGTGTGGGATTCCCATTTAAATCCTAATAAGATCTACCTAGTCCATATCAAAGATATAAACATTTTCAGTCTCAATTTGGGTCTCCCTAGACCAAAATCCTATGCCATAATCCACATGAAATACAATATATGTTATGGACCACATAACTTATAGTAATGGGAGTTAACATATCCATAATCATTGCTTAATCCCTCCCCAGTCGATCTAAATTGAAGAATCTATCAAAAAGAACAAATTAGTGATCTCCACTAGAACACATGCTTGAAGAAAAAAATAGCGAGAAACACCTTAGGGTATACCTTAACCTCACTTCCCAAAGTCTGTTTCCACATTTAATCAATTAGATAATGAAAGATAAGTATGGATACACGAAAAGTTATGGTAGAGGGAAGAAAAATATAGAGGTATTTCCTTACATATTATGGCCATCTGAAAAGAGAATGGGGACTAATTTTTATAAATTTAGGTTAGGATTTATTGAAATATCCCCACATAAAGTGGGGGGGGGGGGTTGGTTCTACCTCTAAATTCTTAATGGACACCCATTGGGATCCCAGTGGACTATAATTAAGGTCATGGTGGTAAAGGTAATGGAACAAAGCCACTATTACCCCTCTCAACTCCAAAAGGGATCCCACTATGCTTCTAGTGGGATTTACTGCAACCCAATAAGAAAATTTTAATTACATAACACCCAAAAACTCAAGCCAAGTCTTTTAAAACCATATTTCCACCTTTAAAACATCTATTTTAATAATATAAAACCTTTAAAATGTCTCACCCCAGATATGAATCCCCAAATTCAAATTTCTATTGGCTCTTATTTAATAAAAATCCATACCTTTTCTTGATTTTATTGATAAGTTATAGTGATATGTGTCACAAAATAACTTTCATATTTCTTTTAATCCTTAATAAGCATATTTTAGCATTTACCTTGATTAGATCCTTCCATTGAGACCATATTTCACCAATCATCCATGATTTTCTACCAAGTATAATAATATTATCTACACATCTAATTTAAATGTATTGTGCTCCTATAAAAAAATCTCTCACTATGATCCTTAATATATATCAACCATTTCCTAAATGATGTATCTGACTATAATTCCCTCTCTCCATACCCAATCACATGTGAAAAATTCCAGTAAGTTCCCTTTTTCACTAACATCTATTGGTTCCACTTAGGAATGGTACATGAGACTTGGGTTAATCAAGGCTTGTCAATTTAAAATGATCCATCCAATAATTTAATTCCATTAATATTAGGAGCACACCTATCCTCCTCCTCAATTATGTAGGTGATAAAAGTGTAAAACACAAGAACATTTACTTGGTTCACCTACACTAGGATACATCCAAGGAGTATATAATTACAATGGACTAATTTATATAAATTCTCACTAAAGCTAAAACCATGATATGGTGGTTATAACCACATCATGGTTTGTGATAGAGTAAAACACATAGTAGTGAATGTCACCACATCATGGTTTATATATGAAATAATATAAATTATACAATAATTAATTTTTGATTGATTAATTTTACACCAAATCTTTCATGTTTAGCTTGATCATTGTGAGATGATTATTTGAGGAGGTTGAATGAGTAGATAAATTATTTTAATGATAAACAGTTAATCAGAGTGATGATTTTATGTTTAGAAGGAGTTGTAATATATGAAAGGTTTTTGAAATGATTCTATTTAAAATTTTAATGTTTGAGAAATGTTTGGAATCTATAGAGTCTCCATGGATGTGTAAGTATATATATATATATATATATATATATATATAATATTATGGTCTATGATTGAGGGTGGTATTTGAATACAAGATTTATTTTGTGAAAACTCCTTGACCAAAGCTCTCTTAGCTCAAATTTTATTCAATACTTTATGAAAATATACCATGAGACCGTTGCTTGAAGGGAATTATTCCCAATAATTTGGAGATTCACACAATCCATGGATACCATAGGAGTAAAGAGTTCACTGGATACTTCTCAGTGATGTTTATCAAGCTCTTGTGGAATAAGCTTGGAAAAACCAGATCAAAATAGAAAAGGTACAATTTCTTATTTTATTTTATTATATTCAAATGAATGGAAAGATTATATGGAATAAATCAAGAATTTTACCTAAAAAAACTTCACCTATATACCAAAATACACAAATCACACTTCTTATATAAGATTTAGAGTGGAATCACGGTTGTAACATCCTGTCCTGGCTTGCCCGTTACAACAAGGAAAGATGACACATGACCTCATGTGTGCTCCTTGATCACTAGAGGATGATGACTAGAAATGAAAGATTAAAAGTATCTTTTATGTAGTGATTTACCTCATAATGGACCATCATTAAAAAAACAAAAATGTAAATAATAAAATAAAAATAAACAAAAAAATAAGCAATGTCATCACCACATAGTTTAACAAAATATCTCATAAATTAACAAATGAAACATATAACAAAACATAATATCCAAATAGACCCCAAGTACTCTATCATGAGAAATGAAACTAAATTAAGGATAAAAGTGATAAGTGGACAACCTCTCTACACAACTATCAAAACATAATAAAACAACTCCAAGATGTCTCTCGACATAATCTCCCACTTATCAAGACTTCTTTCCTTTACCTACAATATCATGCATAAAATATGCACATATACAAGGTGTGTATTAACATGGAGTGAGAAATAAATCCTTATTAGAAAATAATATAACCACAAACACCCGTCCAAGTTCAATATTCTCATATATAAATGGTGTAATTATATTAAATTATTTATTCTATCATTTACATCATTCAATTTAAAGTATTTTGTGTAATCAAGCCTCTTAAGAAAACATAAACCTAATTTGACTAATGTTGGTAGAAATTTGAACATAAACCACATAAAATGTATCCAAACACATGTATTATATGAACCTTATACCAAACACATGACATATAATATATCCCCATGCTTAAAAAATGGACCAACTAAAACACATGACTCAAATATAATTTTCTCATGTTATAGACTAACCCAAGACTCCTTGTAAGTTATCCAAATTCAAGGAAAATTACAATAAGAAAGCTAAATTATAATAAAAAAAACAAAACATTAGAATTTAACACACCAAACCACCAAATATCCTTTAATTATTCAAAAATAGACTCATAATCTTTACACTTTCTTATGAAAAAGATACTGGTCTCAAACACACTTTGAATGTGTTTGTTGCGCCAGTCCAAGCACCACCATATTTTAATGATCACATATCATGATTTTTATGTTTATAATGAATTTAATTTTTTATTATACTCAACTATATTTTATCCAAAATAATTTTTTTGGCTAAGTCTTGATTTATCGCCATCATCTATCGTTACTTGAAATGAGCTATCATTAGTTGAAGAAAGCTACCACTCCAAGCTACCATCAGGTCAAGATGCTACCACTAGTTAAAATATGTGACAACTAGGATATAAAATCATGTTATTCTACCATTGAGTGGAGATACCCCTACTGCCAAGTACATCTACCACCAGAATATGCTACCATCACTTGGTGCTACCACCATTTTAACGGTGCTACTACCAGATGATGATACCATTCAATAGAGCTACCACCAAGTCAAAGATACAACTACCTCCAAGAGTATCTATTGTTGAAGTGATGCTGCCTCTAGGCTATGCTAAAATAAATAGATACTGCTAGAAGCTAGGGATACCACCATACATACTTACTACTTAGGACCTACTGCCATGAGCATCTACCACTAAAATCTACCCCTAGTTCTACTATCATAGCTATCCAAAATTAATTTTATAACATGTAGTTTATGAATTTAATTATATAAAAATAAACATGGATTTAGGAATGATAAATCTTAAAAAAATCTATGTCTATATTAAAAGAAAATTTATAACTTTCCAGACCTGTCTCTTAGTACAAGGATTTTGGTCTTTTATTATCCCTTTTCCTCCAACAGATAATCATACCTGAGGTACTATATATTAATATTCCCCTTTTTTATGTGACAGAGGTTTCAATATTTTCATATATGAATAAAGACATAAAGTTACTTTGATACTTGTATGTGGAATAAATTTGACCAATTGGCTGAAAAATAACAAAGGAATTTTAATACTTTCATGACACTATTTTCCCACATTTTCTATACAAACCCGGTTGAGCATTGACAAGGAAAAGTTCAGAGACTCCTGGAGTAACATCTCATATTTAACCAAGGTATTTAATGTTTATTTTTTAAAGTTTTAAGTCCAATTACATAAAGAAAATGAGGGCGCATGCCCGTGTGGTTTGTTGCAGGTCCTGAGTAGTAATTTATTTTTTTAATGTTTGTGCGAGATTATGCAAAATAATTCACCATGCCCTGATGCAATTTCTGGGTTAAAATTAATTAAAATTATTAAAAGAAATAAAATAAATTTAAATAAATCAAAAGAAATGAAAAAGGAATAAAAATAAATAATAATATAAAAAGAGGTTAGAAGAAAAGTGGAAATAATTAAAATGAGTTTAACCCATTATTATTATTATTTATTTTCTCCTTCCCTTTTATTTTATTTTTCCCTATTTTTTTTACTCCTCTATTTCTTTCCTTTCTTTTCTTCTTCCATTCTCTCCCTCTCCTCCTATGCATTGCAGCCCCCTCCCCTCTAAGTGGTGTGCTAACCCTCATCACCGTTTCAGAAGCCCACTACACCTCCAATTATCCTCTGTTTTCAATGTCATCATAAGATCTGTGAATCTATAGGTAAGTCTAATCTTCCACAATAAAAATCTTTGAGTTTCATCCAATCTCCATTGTGTGATCTTCTGTGGATGTTTTTTACCTGAAATTAGGGTTTTTGTTAAATCCTATGATTTCTTCTGTTTTAGGTAAAATAAAAGGTTGTCGTAGGGCATGAGATATACTATGAATATGAGATAGTATTTCTTTATTCTTTCTCATTGTTTCATTGCTTCATTCAATTCACACCATTATGCTGCTCGTTAGTGCCTACCGACGAATCCCTAATAATGCGTATCAATTTAATTAAATTGTTTGCCTTTATCCTTGTGACATTTGTTTAAGGAAAACCCATTACTAGGTTATTTCCATGTCTTTGGAAACCCCTTTGGGTATTCCAACATAATTGGCTTAATTACCTTTGGTATTGAGTCTTCAAATTATCAATTACATGTTCATGTGCGATAATTTGGGTTCAAGTTCTAAATTGAATAATTTTTTTAGGTTGAATCCTAAACCATGAATTTGGGTTTCCTTTGATATTATTTTCCTAAATAATTATTGTTATAATTATTTTCATGATTTACCATTATTAAATTTCATTTCCTATGCTTTCACTATTAAGTACTAGTTTTGTTTAATATTATGTTATTATTAGTAGTCGTGACCGTTGGTCTTGAAAAATTAGTAAGCGTGGCATTAAATGGTTAATTAGATGACTGTAATCATGAATGCTGCTATGTGATATATATATATATATATACATATATTAATCTCTTGTTTTTTTAAATGAAATCATATTAGAGAGAGAACATGAGTCCCATATTAAGAACCCACAATTGGACTCTCCGTACCCGATAGGTTACAACACAACGCACTAGGAAAACAATGTTTTAGGCTCGCCAGACAAGGGCTTTCCCTGGGCCTTTTACTATACTATTGGGTGATACCGGTTACCTAAGGGGAAACCAAGGACTGAACCATTTGAAAAATGGCTACTCCATGCCTCACTGATACTCGGTCCCTTATGTGTAATACCTGAGACTGACTCATAGTTACCATACCATGAGCGATACTTGGAATTTCAAAAGGATCACCTTGGATGGGCTCAGTGGCATTGGATATTTTAAATGGATGTACCACAATGATACCTCATGGAAGATCTCAGACTCCACTTCTAAATTTGTAAATTTTAAATATAAATGTGTGTGATGCTTTTATTGATACTGCATAGAGTTTTCCTTATGATTTGTGATACCTCTCTTGTGCCTTTAGTATTCTTGGTGTTGGCATATGGATTAGAACCCAAGCTAAAGAAAAAGCTTTGGGGTATGCCTTTTTCTTTATTCTGTCATGTTACTTAGGCCCTGCTATGTCTATATATATATTCTGATTTACCAGGTATCTCATTCAAACTTCTGACTTAGGTCGAAGCAGGTGGTACGGGATGAATGTCTATTTAGAAACCTAGACCAAGTTAGAGTTATTTTTTTATTTATTTAAATTTCTTACTTTTATTATGCATTGGCACACTTCTATTTCTATACAACATGAAATGGAAAGGTCTAGATACCATGGGTGCTGACCTACTGAGATTATATATCACACCCTACTCAAGGTGTTATTTGGTACCCGAGTAGACTTTATGTTCACAATTATGGATATAGGGAAGTGTGCCACTCCTGATGCTTGATTACTTTTCTATTTTGGATAGAGCTTGGGGGGAAGAGGACTGAGTCTATTATCGAGATATCATGTCGTAGTTTTTAGTATTTTTGGAAGTTTTTGTTAGCATTCAGCTTATTCTTGTACCCTGTATCCCTACATGTTTATTTATTTACTTTTTTCATCATACATTGACATCATCATGGTATTTGTTATGACTATTCATCTTCCAAAATTATTATTTATTCTGTTTCTGTCTTCTTTTTATATATGCTTCCGCTACTTGTTACATATAATGTTTTTCTTTGTGTTATACCTTATCCTATGAGGGAATAGTCTCCCCATAGACTTACCAAAGGCCCTCACTTCTAGTCAAAATCCTACAGTGTTTAGAGAGATGCGCTTTAGGTCTTGTGGACCACCTTCTTGGGGCCCGATTTAGTGGTTATCAGGGTGGGACGCTCCAAAGTGGTATTAGAGGGGTTTATTTTCCATTTTTCTTACTATTTGGGTTAGACAGGAGATTAGGACATATGAATTAGGAATTTTCCCTGTGCTTGGATGTAGCTAACCCATGTACAGGGGAAGCCCAAATTTCTGGGGTTGGGATTTTAGTTATTGATTATACCATTTATTATTGATACAACTTCACTATTGGGTGATGCACTTACTTTATGTAGTTATTGGCATTGGTATTATTTGGATGATCATTTGACCACTACAACCCTATAATATGATGGAATTTCATTTACACGAATCATATTTGGCACCATAGGGATGAAAATGACATGCATATTTCCATGCCATATCTACTTTCATCATGTATCTTTCTATTATCATGTGAGTGCTATTGTGTTTAGTTGTAATATCCTACAGTAATTTTTTGTTATAAATATAAAGTGTTCACGTGTCTTAGTGACCCTTCTAAGAACTCTTCTCTTTCTATCTAGACCTGACTCTTGGAGTGGGATATCTATTGTGTAAAAATTCATAGGTAGGACTTACACCTTCCCTTTTTCTTACTGCTCCTTTACTTGTTTACCTCTTCTACAATATAATATCATCTAAGGGTGCGTTTGGAAATTGTAGAACAATGCATTCACGATGTCTTCATGCCATATTCCAGGAGTATAGTGATGAGAACATTTTGGAGTTGGTGGGTTTGGAACCACTTATAGTGCCTCCTATAGTTCCTCCTTTAGTGATTCCGGTAGTGCCTCCTATGGTACCTCCCATGATCTTCTATTGGGTACTGATGCCCAGTTCAGGGATAATCTTCTCAAGTTCATACAGTCAGTTCAGAGTGTTCCCAATCCTAGCCCAACTATGGCAGAGCTTACATAGGATTTTATATGGAAACATCCTCCCACTTTCTCAGGGGATGGCGGTCACAATTATATATAGTCATGGATAGAATCCATGAAATCCATCTTCAATCATCTTGAGACACTTTTAGAGGGAAGGGTAAAAATTATTGTCTTTATGCTTTGTGAATCTACCAAGCATTGGTGGGATGTAATTTCTAAAGCAGACCAACCCTGAGACATGGTTTGGGAAGACTTAAAACAACATTCTATGATCACTTCTTTCTACAGAATCTAAGAGATGACCGTTCAATATAGTTCTTACATATTCAATAGGGCTCTATAATAGTGTTAGAGTATTCTACTCATTTCACTGAGCTTCAGCATTTTGCTCCATCTCTGACCGGTGACACACAAATGAATGCGAGAAACTTTGGGGATGTACTTAGATATGATATTCTCTCACAGGTGAATTTATTTTATTTTTCGACCATTATAGATATTGTAAATAATTCACTTATTATGAAATGAAATCTCAGGGAAGCTGATCCAGCGAGCTAGGGTGGTTTAGTTCTGAATTAGGGTAATGGTTCTTCAGGTAGTAAGAAGTGTCATTTTAAGGGAGTGTGTGGGTGTAATTCCAACTAAATGACACGTACTGAAAACACTATCATATGTCATTAGTGTAGAAGGATTGACCATAAGAAACCCCAATGCACGAGGAACCCAATGGAGTGTCAAGATTGCAGCAAGATGTGTACCTTTAGTGTTTATGTCATTATTTTCCATCAACATCCAATGGCAGAGGTTCCATTCCAGTGCCTCCATCAGGTATGGGATCAAAGACTCCATGTTAGGTTGGGAGTTCATTTTCTACCAGCCAATCAGGTCGACACAGTCAAGGCCATGGTTCAGGTAATCAAGTTCCAGAACACCAAAATCAGCAGAGTGGACCTACTCAGGCTAGTCAGGCGGCACTTCAGGGATGAGGATCGGGCCATATATATGCAGTGAAACCAGAATTAGTGGAGCAAAGTCCATGGCCCTCTACAGTTATAGGTACTATCCTTATAGCCTCTACTTTAGTTTCTACCCTTTTTGATACTGGTGCAGCACAATCTTTCACATCTGTTGCAATTGTTGAGAGTTTCTATCTTTTCATCGATTACTTATATGGAATTATGTCTCTAGAAACTCTTGGGGGGGTTAGAACAGAGGAAATACACCAGTTCCAGGAGTGACCCTTGAGATAGACAGGTACCGTTTCTTCTAGAATTTCTTCATCCTCGAGATGACTGACTTTGATGTCCTTCTCGGTATGGAATGGATCATTCTTTATCAAGCCTAAGTGTATTTATATCACCTTCAAGTTTATTTAACAAAACACTAGGGAGGAATGAATATACACAAGGGAGAAGGGGATATCTAGGTAGATCGAGCTAAAACTAAGCATTCTGGGCTAGGCAGAGTGACAACTCAGCTAGCAAGTCTCTTTATGATTGACTAGGAACTGCAGTTAGTAGAATTCTATCCTATTGTGGACTATTTAAGGGATGTATTCCCTGATGATTTCTCCAGCTTACCACTTGTGAAGGAAGTTGAGTTCACTATTGAGCTAGTTCTAGGTGTGACACTAGTGTCCATTACTTCTTATAGGATGGAACCAACAGAGCTACATGAACTCAAGAAGAAACTTCAAGATCTTGAGGCGAAGGGTTTCATCAGACCTAGAACATCGCTGTGGGGTTCACTAGTCATTTTCTCTAAGAAGGCAGATGATACCCTCATATTGTGCATGGATTACCATCGACTCAACCAACTTATGGTAAAGAATCAATATTTGTTGCCTTGTATAAGTGACCTCTTCGACTAGATCTAAGGATAAAATATTTTCTACAAGATTGATTCAAGCTCTGGCTATCATCAGGTGCATGGGTGAACATCAGATATACCATGTACAACTTTCTAGAGCTGGTACAATTTGTATAAATGTTTGGTTATGCCGTTCGGTCTTAAGAATGCATCATCCCTTTTTATGGATCAGATGAATTGGTTTTTCCACCCATACCTTGATTACTTTGTGGTAGTTGAAACTCATGGACTATTGTCGCCTATTGACCGGTCAAGGTTCCGGTGCTCTGCTAATGTGTATAGCAGCACTCGGGTCGAATCCTCGGCGATGATACTTTGTAATAGTCGTTTGTTTTTAGTTAATTGTATTCTGATTGGGGGGTTTGTTTGCAGAGCTTATGAAATAATTTATGGATGATGTTTGATTTAACAAATTGATAAATATTGGGGTGATTTCATCATTAGGTAGTTAATCTTGTGATATCCTTGAGCTTTGCTTTATATTGCATTAAATTAACACCCATGTCATAAGATGATTTTGATCGGAATTCCCAAGTGTTAAAGCTTTAATCCAAGCCGTAACTTAACTTAGGTTTCTAATCATTACCATTACTTGTTTATGATAGTTTATTTTTGGTTCCAATAATCCATGGAATCCACAAATTAAACAAAACATGTCATTAATCCATGACATATAAAGTTCAACATACACAATATTAATTTAAAGAACATTCGTCGAGAAAAAGCTCTCAATCACTTAACATACCTAAATTATAAATCACCCCAATTAAAGATTTACCCAGAAATTAAAATGATTACTAATCTGGTTATAATGATTACAATGATAAATTAAGAAGATAAAGAAAAGGATAAGAAAATATTTTTGTGTCAAACACACACACACACGAACGATGATGATAATTAAAAATGGATTTTCGATTGAATGAAGAAGCAAAAGAAGGGAATGGGATTCAACTGAATTTAAACTATTTTAAGAACATAAATATTAAAATAAATAAGGTGGATGAGAATAATAGATATTGAATAAGAAACTTGCATTAAAACAGAATTACAAAAGAAAGGACTTATAAAATTACAAAAACGAAGAACACGAAAGTAAGTGAAAACAAAGAGAGGAGAAAAGGTATCTCAAGTGAAAACTTGAGTATGAAAGATCCTCCCAATCCTTCTTCAAGGATTTGGTTGTGCCAATATTTTCTTCTATCTTCTGAAATGCCAACCCTTTTGAAAGGAGAGGAGGGGATGTATTTATAGCCCAAGGTGGTGGACTGTTTATATTCCAGAAATACCCCTCCACTTGGATCGCTAATATGGACATCCAGACAGGCGAATATTGATAAATCTCCTTCTTCAAAGTTGTATATAAAACTGTCTTCTATCTACTGTGAAAATTTGGCTTCCATTGGACTTATTGGGCCAAAGTTATGGCGGTTTTAGTAAACAATTCTGATCTGTCCATTTCAATACAGACTTTTTCAAAGTCCATAATGTGAATGGGTTTTGGAATATGAATATTCCCTCAAATAAAAATCATTTCTTCAACAAATTTGGCCGCCCAAATCTCCTCTTTCACACTGAAAAATCTCAGCTCGAATGGATGTCTACATCAGGATAAATTGAAATATTAGTGTGATGTTTTTAATTCTCGGACAGAATGGTGGGATGGACTTCAATGCATCAGTTGGACCCCTTGTATTTGTTATTGGGTTCTGAAATTTTTATCATGAAATCCTTAAAATGTCCTCCGAACTTTGGAGGACAATTAATGTATTTGGACTTATGGATTGAGCCCCGTAATTCAACCTTCATATATGCTCCAGTTTCTTCACAGTTTCCTTGGGCCTTCTTGTGTGGTCCATATGACCCTCTAAATGGACGAATTTGCCAAAGGTAAATTCTAATGAAATGTTGTAATTGGAATTGGGAACCCTAAAAAATAATAATCATGCAATTTGGATAAGTAGGGTGATCTGTATTGTTAAAACATTAAACAGACTTGAATATGGATAAATTCAAATAGTGCTCAAAAATTATATTTAATATTTAAACATTAATATTTCACAAAAATTGTGCACATTTCATATAAAATCAGTAAAGGGAGTATGTAAAAAGATATGAAAATATTAATAACATCAAATCCCTGGCACTTAGTCTTGTGCATTTCCTCATGTGCAACAAATATAAAAACATGACAAAATCATTTTTACTCACCAACAAATATTAAAATTTTGTTTTCTCCAATCAGGGGAGGTTTAGACTATTTCACTCATCCATTTTGAATTCCACCACAAGTTGTTACAGAAAAAATGTGCCAAAACTAATTCATTTTTTCATGCTCAAATTTAGAAATGGAAAATGTGGATACTCTAAACTCACACCTCTCAAGATGATAAAATTCATTTGTGGAGGTTCACTCTTTCACCAACCAAAAGTGAAAATCTTAGAGTTTGAAAAGAGCTCTCATCTTATAATCCCTATACAAAGTGCACAAGAATCAAGAGGTCTTTTTAGGGGTTTTTCTGTAGCTATGGGACGGTAGAAATATTGTATTCAAAAGAGTGGAAAGAGGGGTAAAATACCTACATGGGAAAAGCAATGCACAAATTTAATGAAATAAAACATGGAAGGAAATGAAAAAACATATTTACAAGGGAATGATTGTGTGAAGAAAGACACAATAGAGGAATAAAATATGAAGGTAATGAGAATATGGAATATTTACAAAACAAAAAACTTCTCCCAAAAAGAATATAATGCAAGTGTTCCTTTTTTTCTTTTCTTTTTCTTTTTTTTCGAAAGTTGAACTTGGAAAAGATCTCACACTCATAACCCAACCCATGATTGATCTCCTCATGACACTAATTGTAATAGTTATAACAAGATCAAAGGTTGATGAAAAGTGATTTTTGACCTACCCAAGACACAACCCATTTTTTCATTTTTTTTTGATTTTTTTGAACACTTGTCAATAACATTTACAAAATTCCATAAATGAAAGTACATTACATTCCCCAAAACACACTGAATGACAACCTCTCCCCCACACTGAAATGGATTCTTTCCCTCAAGCAGATGAGAACTCGTTAAAAATCAATAATAGGGTACCCAAACAATGAAATCCATTCCCCCCATACTTAAATTTTAAAAAATTATGCAATGAAAATCCATGTTGATATTGGGTGGGAAAAGGTATTGGGCTTGTAATGTGTCTATCAAATAAAAAATTTTCATAGGCTTGAAGGGGCTTTCAAAAGTAGGATTAATGTAAGGGAAATGGGAGGCTATTTGGCTATTGTGATTCTCATGTGGTTCAGAAAATGTCTCTATCATATTAATGCACACTAAAGTAGGAAATTCAGCTTGAAGGTCTACAAACTCAAGACTCACAAATGGGGGTGAAAACAAAAATTTTGAAAAGATGGCCATAGGTGGCCTTGGAATGAAAGTAAATGTTGTTCCTCACGGTTTGGGAAAATCATTTTCCAAATCAAAAATTGAGCATTCAAAATGTTTTGGTTTTGATACAAAATTATTTATCCAAATTCATAATGAAAATACAAAATTTTTGAGATGAAAACAATCCTGTTGACTCCCCAACAAGGTTGGAAAAAATTTCAAAACTCGATGGTGAGTAAGCACGACTCTTTTGGTTTTTGTTTTTACATTTTTTTTAGTTTTTTTTTGTGTTCTTTAAAATACACATCTACACAAAAGATAAAGAGAAAAAAAGGGTTTGAAAATTGGTAAAAAATGAAGGAGAGAAGAAGAAGAAGAAAGTTGTAGAGAGATGAAGAGATAGAGAGAGAGTTAAAGGTAAATAGGTTCCCCCTGGTTTGGATTTGGCGAGTCACCATCTCCATCTGGTGGTGGGTTGACTGGAGAAGTTGGGGATCCAGTGGAAGTCGATGATGATCCAGGATTGTGTTTCCTCTCATGGTGATGCTTTAACTGATGTCTATTAATCGTGAATGTCTTTTTTGAAGAGGCATCCTGGACTTGCACTGCACCAAATGGGTAAACATTAGTAATAACAAAAGGACTTTCCCAATGAGAATTAAGCTTACTTGGGTGAATCCGAAATCAAGAATTGAAGAGAATTACCTTTTCACCTTCATGGAATACCTTTCTCAGGATGTGTTTGTCATGGAGTACCTTGGATTTTTCTTTGTAGAGAATATAATTCTCATAAGAATCAAGTCGAAGCTCCTCCAGTTCATCCAATTGCAACAATCTTTCTTCACCAGATTTTTCAAGATCAAAATTACAAGTTTTCACTGCCCAAAATGACTTATGTTGGATTTCAACTGGAAAATGACATGATTTACCAAAAACTAGACTAAAAGGAGACATCCCAATGGGTGTTTTATAGGCAGTTCGATAAGCCCAAAGTGCTTCACCAAGTCTTTCAGGACAGTCTTTTCTAGTGGGTTTTACAATTCTCTCAAGCACTATTTTCACTTCTCTATTAGAAAGTTCAGCCATGCTATTTTTTTGGGGATGATATGCAGTTGAAGTTTTATGTACAACCCCATTATTTTTCAAAAGAGATTCCATGATTTTATTACAAAAATGGGTTCCTAAGTCACTGATCAAGGCATGAGGAGTGCCAAATCTGTAGAAGATGTGTGTCTTTAGGAACTCACAAACAGTATGTGAATCATCCTTTCTAGTGGGTCTGGCCTCAACCCACCTAGAAACATAATCAACTGCAAGAAGGATATATGAGAATCCATTGGAAGGTGGAAATGGTCCCATGAAATCGATGCCCCAAACATCGAAGATCTCGCAAAAAATTAAAGGCTTTTGGGACATTTAATTTCTCTTGGAAATTGTGCCAAACTTTTGGCAAGTGGGACATGATTTACAGAACTCATGTGAGTCCTTGAAGAGTGAAGGCCAAAATAATCCAGAGTCTAGAACCTTTCAGGAGGTCCTTTGTCGTCCAAAGTGTCCACCTCCGGGAAGTGAGTGACAAAATTCTAATATGGAAGAATGTTCATTTTCATCAACACATCTCCTTATTACCATGTCAGCCCCAATTTTTCAAAGTTTATTTTCTTCCCAAAAATAGTATTTTGAATCACTTTTCAACTTCATTTTTTGTTATTTTGAAAAATTTTCAGGAAAAACACCAGAAACCAAATAATTTACAATTGGGGCATACCATGGTATTTTTGGAGTGAGAGATGAAAGGTGATCAGTGGGGAATTCAGGATCAATGATTTCAGAATGAGAAGAATTAGAAATTCTACTCAAGTGATCAGCCACAAGGTTTTATTTTCCTGGTCTATCTTTTATTTCAATGTCAAACTCTTAGAGCATTAGGATCCATCTTATTAGCCTCGGTTTGGAATCAATTTTCTTGATTAAGAACTTTACAGCATAATGGACTGTGAAGATGATGATTTTGGCACCTAAGAGATAGGTCCGGAATTTATCTAAGGCAAAAACAACTACTAAATGTTCTTTTTTAGTGACAGTGTAGTGAGATTGAGTTTCATCCAATGTTTTTGAGGCATAATAGATGACATGAGGGATTTTTTCTCTTCTTTGACCAAGAACAGCCCTAACAGTTCTATCAGAAGCATCACACATTAACTCAAAGGGTAAGGACCAATCTGAGGGTTGGATTATCAAGGCAGATGTAAGAGCAGTTTTGAGTTCAATGAAGGCTCTCTTGCAAACCTCATCAAAATGGAAAGTGACATCATTTTGGAGAAAACGAGTGAGTGGGAGGGAAATTTTACTGAAGTTATGGATGAATCTCCAATAGAAACCGGCATGACCAAGGAATGAACAAATACATCGAACAGAAGTGGGTTCAGGAAGTGATTGGATCACTTTGATTTTGGCAGGATCGACTTCAATACCATCTTTTGAAACTATGTGCCCTAGAACAATCCCATTTGCAACCATGAAGTGGTATTTTTCAAAATTTAACACAAGGTTTCACTTGACACACTTTTGGAGGACAAGAGAGAGTGAATTCAAATAGGATTCAAATAAATCACCATTAATGGTGAAGTCATCCATGAAGACTTCCATGCAGTGTTCAATGAACTCAGAAAAGATACTCATCATACACCTCTGGAATGTTGAAGGAGCATTGCAAAGTCCAAAAGGCATTCTTCTATATGCATATGTTCCAAAGGGGCATGTGAAAGGAGTCTTTTCTTGGTCCTAAGGTGAGTTTGGGATTTGAAAATAGCCGGTGTATCCATCAAGAAAGCAATAGTGTTACTTTCTAGCTAATCTTTCTAGCATTTGATCAAGGAATAGAAGAGGGTAGTGATATTTTCAGGTTTCAACATTCAATTTTCTATAGTCAATGCACACACGCCATTTGTTCTTCACTCAAGTTGTGACTACCTCCCCATGTTCATTTGTGACAACAGTTATCCCACCCTTCTTTGGTACAACTTGAATTGGACTAACCCATTCACTATCAGAAATTGGGTAGATAATACCATCTTGAAGAAGCTTGGTGATCTCTTCCCTAACTACCTCAAGTATGAGTGGATTGAGTCTTCTTTGTGGTTGTCTAATTGGTTTGGATGACTCCTCTAGATGGATGTGATGCATGCAAAGGGTAGGGTTGATTCCTGGTATGTCATCTAGGGTCCAACCTAAGGCCTTTTTGTTTTCCTTTAACACTTGAAAAAGTTTGGACTCCTCAGTTTCAGTAAGTGTGGCAGAGATAATGACAGGATATGAGTGATCATGGAAGAGGAATTCATTTTTCAGGTGTGCAGGAAGAGGTTTCAGATCAGTCTCATCTTTCACTTTTGGGCTAGAAAACTCAGGAATGGAGGATGAGACTTCAGTTGCTTCAGATTCATTTTTCCCAATACTGTCTAAGGTGGAGCAGTTTTGATCAGAGTTGAGATGGTATTCAAGAGAGTTTTCAAGATTCTCTAAATTGATGAAGTCTATGAATGAAAGGTCCACATCAACTTCACCATTTATGACTTGGTTAATCCTAGTTTAGATTTCACAAGATCCTATCTCTTCAGAACAGGATGGACATGATGAAATGAGGTTCAATTGACTCTTAGAAGTGTCCTCATAAGCATGTATTGAGAATGCAGAGTGATCCTCATATGGGTATTGCATGGCTTGGAAAATGTTGAACTTGACCAGTTGGTCACCGAATTCCATGGATAGGATGCCTGAATGGACATCAATCTTGGTTCTAGCAGTCATGAGGAATGGTCTTCCTAGAATTAGGGGAGATCGAGAAGAGTTCGTCTCACCTTCCATGTCAAGGACATAGAAATCAGCAGGGAAGATAAGATCATTGACTTGGACAAGGACATCCTCAATTATTCCCTCAGGACTGGATGTGCTTCGATTGGATAATTGAATGACAACACCTATTGGATGTAAGGGACCTAGACCAAGGTTGGAGAAGATAGACTTGGGCATGACATTAATTGCTGATCCTAGGTCTATGAGTGCATCATCAAAGTTCGAACATCCGATTTGTCATAGAACCGTAAAGGTCCCTGGATCTTTTCACTTTATGGGAATAGATTGCTAGGTGGAAACATTTTCAAAGGTCCTAAGTTGCCTCTTGTGGGTGCACAATTCCTTAAGAAACTTGGCATACTTAGGAATTTGTTTTATGTCATCTAAGAGGGGAATGTTGACTTCAACACGTCTAAACATGTCGAGCATTTCAGGATTGAGTTCAAAGGACTTCCTTGGTTTAGAAACAGCTTGAGGAAATGGAATTGGGTTCCTATGTGGAATAGAAGGAGGTGAGGGAATGGATTCAGGTTCCTTTTCAAGTTTCTTTTTATTTTCATTTTCTAGGTCAACATTCAAAGGAGGGTTTGAGGATTTATCTTAAGGCATAGAAAGTTTCTTTCCTGATCTAAGTGAAATTGCACTTACATTACCCTTGGGGTTGAGTAATGGTTGAGCTGGGAGTTGGGAAGAATTTGATTGCTGTTGCTGGCTCAGGTGGGATGCAAGTTGACTTATTTGAGTTTCAATGTTTTTAAGGTTAGAACGGGTGAAGGAGGAAAGATCTTCCACTGCACTTTCCCATGGTTGCTTGGAAGAAGAGGCTTGTCCCGGATTGGGATTTCCTTGATTTTGGTTCTTGGGAAATCGATTTTATTAGTTTTGGAATTGGGAAGGCTCACTAGGATAATGGAATCCAGGAGGAGGATTGTTCCTTTGAGGTTGAGGAACAAAAGGATAAGGTTGATAGAAGTTAAGACCACCTTGACCATATTGGAATTGTTTTGGGTTTTGAGGAGGGAATTGAGGGGGATGAGAGACGGGATTACCATACCTCAGGCCTTGGTTATAGGGAGAAGAGAAGGGCTCAGAGTGAGGTTGGTTGAAGTTTCTAACAAACTGACCTGATAGTTGAGGATTGGTGTTCCGCTGAGCATATACTGCATTTACCTCCATTGGTCCAGATGAATCAGATTGATCCTCTTGAAGTTGTGGACATGTGTCAGTTGGATGAGATGGAGAGTTGCAGATTCCACAGTTTTTGATAGGTCCAGGAAACATTGATTGCGGAGAAGATGAGGTTGGGGATTTGGTAGCCACAACTAGTTGTCGCACAAGACCTGTAAGTTCACTCATCCACTCAGTCATTTTGTTCGGCTCAATCGATTGATTATCTTGGGCTTGTTTGACTTGAGCATGTTCTCGAGTATGGAATTATTGTGTGTTTTCATCCATGTTACTTATGAGATCTCTTGTAGCTGCAAGAGTTTTATCAACAAGAGCACTGCCACTTGCGGCATCTATGAGAGTTCTCTCCATAGCTAATAATCCCTCATATAAGTATTGGATCAAGAGTTGGTCAGGAATTTGGTGGTGTGGGCATATTGCAATAAGATTTTTAAACCTCTCCCAGTACTCATGGAGTGATTCACTTGGGAATTGACGGATACCACTTATTTCCTTTCGGATAGAAGTAGTACGAGAAGCAGGAAAGAATTTCTCTAAGAAGTGTCGCTTCATGTCATTCCATGTGGTTATGGAACCAGGAGGAAGGTAGTAGAGCCATGACTTAGCAGTGTCATATAGGGAGAAAGGGAATGCTCGAATCTTGATTTGTTCTTCAGAAACCCCTTGAGGCTTCATGGTAGAGCACACTACTTGAAACTCTTTAAGGTGGAGATGTGGATCCTCACCGGCTAGCCTGTGGAAATGAGGAAGAAGATGAATCAAACCCGATTTGAGTTTGAAGTCAGCCTCTATGTTTGGATATTAAATACCAAGAGGTTGGTAATTCATATCAGGGGAAACAAGTTCTTTAAGTGTTTGTTCCCTAGGATTGGCCATATCTAATTCAACTGGTTGGACAAAGACTAGTTCATGAATTATTTGATTATCTCTTATGTTCCTCCTAAGTTGGCGAAGTGTTCGCTCAATTTCAGGGTCAAACAAATCCGAGGGATTGTTTGGAAGGCTACGGGGCATTCAGAGATATTTTGGAAGAAAGAGGAAGACGGGTTTTTCTTTGTATTTTTTCAGTTTATGATTTTTAAGAGGAAGATGAGTTTTTCTTTGTGTTTTTTTTTCAATTTTTTTTAAAATTTTGTTTTTTGGGCTTTTTATTACAATAACCAGAAACTAACGAATAATTAAAGCACCATACCCGGCAACGATGCCATTTGAAATGCATGGCCGATTGTCTCCTATCAATCGATCAAGGTTCCAGTGCTCTGCTAATGTGTATAGCAGCACTCGGGTCGAATCCTCGGCGATGATACTTTGTAATAGTCGTTTGTTTTTAGTTAATTATATTCTGATTGAGGGGTTTGTTTGCATAGCTTATGAAATAATTTATGGATGATATTTGATTTAACAAATTTATAATGATTGGGGTGAGTTAATCATTAGGTAGTTAAGCTTGTGATATCCTTGAGCTTTGCTTTATATTGCATTAAATTAACACCCATGTCACAAGATGATTTTGATCAGAATTACCAAGTGTTAAAGCTTTAATCCAACCCGTAACTTAACTTAGGTTTCTAATCATTACCATTACTTGTTTATGGTAGTGTATTTTTGGTTCCAATAATCCATGTAATCCACATATTAAACAAAACATGTCATTAATCCATGACATATAAAGTTCAACATACACAATATTAATTTAAAGAACATTCGTCGAGAAAAAGCTCTCAATCACTTAACATACCTAAATTATAACTCAAACCAATTAAAGATTTACCCAGCCATTAAAATGATTACTAATCTGTTTATAATGATTATGATGATAAATTAAGAAGATAAGATAAAGAAAAGGATAAGAAAATATTTTTGCGTTGAACACACACACACACGAACGATGATGATAATTAAAAACAGATTTTCGATTGAATGAGGAAACAAAATAAGGGAAGGGGATTCAACTGAATTTAAACTATTTTAAGAAAATAAATATTAAACTACAGAAGTTGTATGAGAATAAGAGATATTGAAGAAGAAACTTGCATTAAAACAGAATTACAAAAGAAAGGACTTACAAAATTACAAAAATGAAGAACACGAAAGTAAGTGAAAACAAAGAGAGGAGGAAAGGTCTCTAAAGTAAAAACTTGAGTATGGAAGATCCTAACAAGCCTTTGGTAAGGCTTTGGTCATGCCAATATGTTCTCCTATCTTCTGAAATGCCAACCCTTTTGAAAGGAGAGGAGGGGATGTATTTATAGCCCAAGGTGGTGGACTGTTTATATTCTAGAAATACCCCTCAAAGTTGTATATAAAAAGGTCTTCTATCTACTGTGAATATTTGGCGGGCATTGGACTTATTGAGCCAAAGTTATGGCAGTTTTAGTAAACAATTCTGATCTGTCCATTTCAATACAGACTTTTTAAAAGTCCATAATGTGAATGGGTTTTTGAATAGGAATAAGCCCTCAAATAAAAATAATTTCTTCAACAAATTTGGCCGCCCGAATCTTCTCTTTCACACTAAAAAAGATTAGATCGAATGGATGTCTACATCAGGATAAATTGCAATATTAGTGTGCTGTTTTTAATTACAGGCCAGAATGGTGGGCTAGACTTAAATTAATTAGTTGGGCCACTTGTATTTGTTATTGGGTTCTGAAATTTTTATCATGGACTCCTTGAAATGTCCTACAAACTTGGGAGGAGAATTAAGGTATTTGGACTTCTGGATTGATCCCAGTAATTCAACCTTCATATATGGTCCAGTTTCTTCACAGTTTCCTTAGGCCTTCTTGTGTGGTCCATATGATCCTCTAAATGGATGAATTTTACAAAGGTGAATTCTAATGAAATTTTATAATTGGAATTGGGAATCGTAAAAAACAAGAATCATGCAATTTGGATAAGTAGGGTGATTGTTATTGTTAAAACATTAAACAGACTTGAATCTAGATAAATTCAAATAGTGCTCAAAAATTATATTTAATATTTAAACATTAATATTTCACAAAAATTATGCACATTTCATATAAAATCAGTAAATGGAGTATGTAAAAAGATATGAAAATATTAATAACATCAATAGTCTTCATAGATAAAATCTTGGTGTACTTTTACTCCAGAAACGACCATGTAACCCATCTTGATATCGTGTGGAGTACACTGAGATAACACTAACTATACATGAATCTTAGTAAATACCACTTTTGGATTAATAAGGTTAACTTCTTGGGTCATATCATATCCGAAGAAGGCGTATCAGTCAACCTAAAGAAAGTGAGTGCAGTGGTTTCCTGGGATCATCCCAAGAATGTTTTTGATATACACAGCTTCTAAGGGTTTACTGGATATCACAGGCATTTCATCCATGATTTCTTCCATTTAACGACACCTCTTATGGCCTTGACTAAGAAGGGTGTACAGTTAATCTGGTCAAAATTTTGTGAAAAATATTTTCATGACTTAAAGGGAAGACTTAAGTAGATCTGATCCTAATTATACCTGATCCATACAGAAGTTATACTATTTACTGTGATTCTTTAGGAGTTAGAATGGGTACAGTTCTGATGCAGGGTGATCGAGTCATGGCTTATGGATCCTACTAATTGAGGCATCATGAGAGGAACTATCCTACTCATGAACTATAATTAGCAGCTGTAGTTAATGTTGTGCACTGTTGAAGACACTACTTGTTGAGAGACAGGTTCTTTGTTTACATGGATCATAAAATCTTTAAATATATCTCCACATAATGAGACTTAAATTTGAGGCATTGTAGGTGGGTCTAATACCTATAGTTGTCTGACTTTGAGCTTGCTTATACCCCTGGAAAGGGTATTTCTATGGCTAATGCTTTGAGCCACAAAACACAGACACAAACCATCCAGGTAGCCCATATTGAGTGGAAGATGATGGATTTGTTTTTTGAGATGCATCTGGAGGCTTAGGAGCAGTGAAGATAACCAGTTCTAATAGCTCTTCTAGTGACGCCCTCTCTTCTGGAGTGAGTCTTCATGAAACAATAATATAATCCAAAGGGGCTAATTTTTGAGGGAAAGCATTACAGGAGAGAACCCTCCTCCTGTTTGGGTTTTTGATGATAGTGAAACTCTGATCTACCATGGTCGTGTATGGGTCCCTTCTGATATTCAGGAAGAGATAATGAGGGAATATCATGCCTCTATTTGGGAATTTCATCTTGGACTTACCAAGATGTATAGAGATATGCATCATCATTACTAGTGGACTGGAATGAAGAAGAAAATAACAGGTTTTATTACCTTGTGATCCACTTATCAATAGGTGAAGGTAGATCACCAGTGAACTATTGGACTCCTATAGCCTCTGTCCATTCTTGAATAGAAATGGAACGACGTCACCATGAATTTCATTACAAGATTGCTGAGATCTCCTTGAGGTAGTGATGCAGTGTGGGTGATCATCGATAGGTTGACCAAAGTCACGCACTTCCTACCTATCTGAGAGAACTTCTCTAATGATGAGTTAGAGATGATTTATATTCAGGATATAGTTTGACTTCATAGTGTTCCCTATTCTATCATGTCAGACGAAGACACCCATTTCACATCGTGATTCTGACAAGGGTTGTAGAAGGCACTAGGTTCACATGTGCTTTTGAGTACTACATATCACCCCCAGACTGATGGGCAGTCGGAGTGGACCATACAGGTGTTAGAGGATATGTTACAGGAATGTATCCTTGATTTTAGAGGTTCATGGGAGAAACATATTCCTCTAGTTGATTTTTTCTATAATAAAACCTTTTAGGAAACAATCTAAATGGTTCCATATGAGGTCCTCTATTCTAGACTATGTCGTTCACCTGTATGCTATCTCGAATCAAGTGAGACATCTCTTCTAGGTCCTTATTGAAGGTTCCAGGCATAGTGGAAGCTCATGGGTGGATGTGCACATTTGAATTTTTTTTCATTAGAAATGATCAACCCAAGATCAATATGACGATAAACGCCAGACTCCACGGATCGAATCACAGAAAAAGACAAAGAATAAGAATAGTACCGAAACCAAAGGAGGATCATCATATGTTAGTTATAATTAATTTAATTAATTGACAAGAATTACCTTAATGGAATTCTTTCTCCGTTGATGTCTCCGGTCACGATCCTATGTGAACCGTCGTTGTATCATAGAATCTAAGTGTAGGATTCCTCTAGCGGTAATCCACATGTGCTTCACGTATCTATGGATATCGCCAAAGGAATCTTCAGGTGCTAGCATGGAGAAGCCTTTTATTGCGTTTTCCGCCTTAGATCACCTTGATCCGATGGAGGAGGACCTCTCTCGGTCTTGAGAGTGTTCTTGGAGGAAGGAGTTATTTCAGCCTTGAAATAATTCTCCAGAATTTTTGTGCACAACAATTAGGGAAAAGTGTTGGGGTTGTGGGGATATTTATAATTGGGTTTGAGGTTATAGAGTTATGACAATAAATAAATGCGTTACATGTTTTATTTATTTCATTAAATCTTATTGAAAACCCCCATTTCGAATCATTAATTCCTTGACATGAGCCCACACTGATTATAATAAATATAATTTAATAAAATGATATTATTTCCTCAAAATCCCGACTAAAAAAACTACACGTGTAATCATTAATACACGGTGTGTACTCATTTTTCATTTCCTTTCCAAAATGAAAACTACACGACATGTACATTCAATGTACATAGCGTGTATATCTTGTTTTCATTTTATTCTTCCTCAAAAATTAAAATTATTTAGGCTCCCTTGAATAATTATTAAACCACATATGGAAATAATCTTTATTCTACTTGAGATACTTGGATACACCTAGTGTGTGACCCTCTAGTTCTCTTTCTCATTGGCATTAGGCGGGCTTGCCTAAAGTCCAAAATTACTGTCTAGAATTGGGTCAAGGCACCCAAGAGAAATAAGTTGATTCCGCATTGACATGTCACCTCATACTAATTCTTACCGTGTAATTTAATCCCTTTGTCTAAATATCTCGAATCAAGTGGGTTGCATGCTAGTGCCATCAACCCATGTGCCTGATTATTCTTTCTTTGACTTTCTGGAATGAACTTGCCCATTCCTCACCATGGCCATGGATTTATTTAGGATATATCAATTCCATCAAAGGGCCTAATATATCTACTTCCATTATGTAATAGAAGGGGAAAATCCTTTCTCGCATTATCTATTAATGTAGTATCACTCGTGACACACCCAACGTATCCTACCTCGCTGCGAACAGTGTGTCATCACAGTTTTCATCAATACATATAAGTGTGCAAGTTGTAATACCCATTAATAATAATCTTAAAGTCAAAGGACCAATACAAACATCCACAGATAGGAACATCCAATGACACTATAAAATGTATATTTCCTACTGGCGGGTCTCGTTCTCATAATATCCTCCTGGATATTACCAAGGGTGCAAACCATGATAAGGTTCTTAAAAATTTTATGAGTCCTCACCCCTAATGGCCTGTATTATTTGTGTCCCTTAAATAACATCATCCGGCCATAGAACATATATTCAAGAACAGTTTTATGGGACTTCTGGGTTCTCATCATAGCAGGGATCCGCTATGACCCTTTAATGCAATAGCTATCCGTAGGACATTATCACATGCATTGTCACACAGAAGAACAATCAAGATGTGATAAAGTATTCATTAATGAATAAAGTACAAAGTAGTTGGTTCTAGGACACCAAATCCAACATAATCCCACTTGGACTAGATCCAACTGCTAACAACATTTAACCCACTATCTCTCACATGATATTCATGCTTCTGCTGAGATAGACCTTTAGTCATGGGGTCCACCATGTTATCTTCCATGGACACTCTACTCACTGCAACTTCACCCCTTTGATAGAAATCCCTGAAGAGGTGATACTTCCGGAGTATATTCTTTGTCCGTTGATGTGACCCTGGTTGTTTTGCAAGAGCCACCGCTGCATTATTATCACACTACAACGTGATAGGTTCTTTACTACTAGGCACCACATCAAGCTCCTTAACAAAGTTCTGAATCTAGACAGATTCCTTGGATGCATCAGAAGCCACTATATATTCAGAATCCACTGTAGAATCAGTGACAACTGGCTGCTTTGAACTCTTCCAACTCACAGCTCCTCCATTGAGACAAAAAACATATCCAGATTGCGACTTCAGATCGTTCTGATTTGTCTAAAAGCCAGCATCAACATACCCTCTGATGACAAGATCCTCATCTCCTCCATACACCAAGAACATATCCTTAGTTCTTCTCAGATACTTAAGGATAGTCTTAACAGTAGTCCAATGCTGTTCTCCTGGATCTGCTTGATATCTTCCTACCATGCTCAGTACATAGACAACGTCAAGCCTGGTATATAACATGGCATACATGATGGATCCTATAGCCGAAGCATATTGGATATTACTCATTCTATAGTTCTATTGTTGTGTCTGAAGACAAATTTTCTTAGAAATATGTTGGACATGTGACACTAGAACCAATCCTCTCTTGGATTGTTCCATACTAAATCTCTTTAGTATCTGGTCAATGTATGTACCCTAAATTAGTCCAAGAATCCTCTTGGATCTATCATGAATGATTTTGATCCCTATAATTTAGGATTCTTCACCCAAGTCCTTCATGGAGAAACACTTTTTCAACCAGTCCTTAACTGACTGTAAGACTGGTACATCGTTTCCAATAAGAAATATGTCATCAACATATACTACTAGGATAATGACCACATTCCCATTAAACCATTTATAAATACATGGTTCACATTTGTTATTAATGAAACCAAATTTTTTTATGGCTTCATCAAATCGTATGTTCCATGATCGTGATGCTTTATTTAATCCATAAATGGATTTATGCAACTTGTAAACCCATTTGGATTCACCTGGTGTCACAAATCCTTCTGGTTGTGTCATATAGACATCTTCCTGAAGGTTCCTGTTAAGGAATGCTATTTTGACATCCATTTTCCAAATCTCGTAGTCATGGTAAGCTGCTATGGAAAGTATGATTCTTATGGATTTAAACATGGAAACTGGCGAGAAGGTTTCATTATAGTCAATTCCTTGAAACTTTCTGAATCCTTTATCCACTAGCCTTTCTTTATAGGTGCTAATTTGACCTTCCATGTCTAGTTTTCTCTTGAATACCCATTTTCATCCAATAGGCTTTACATAAACTGGCTCATCGACCAAAACCCAGAATTGGTTATGATACATGGAATCCATCTCAAAATTCATAGCTTCTAGCCATCTTTCAGCTTCTGAGCTTTCTACCACTTCCTTGTAGGAGAGAGGTTCATCATTTTCTAACAATAATGATTCACTATACTCAGTGACTAGGAAGCCAAATCTCTCTGGTTCCCTTACCTCTCTTGATCTCCTACACAGTACTTGTGTTTCTAGAACCTCTTCCATGGGGACCTATGGAACTTGTTCCTGTACCAAATCCTGTGTATCTTGAGCATTAACTTCATCAAAGTCAATCTTGATCCCACTATCCTTTTTGAGGATGTTCTCCCTCTCAAGAAAGATGTCTTGTCTGGTGATAGTCACTTTCTTGTCTGAAGGGTTATATAGGTAATATTCTTTTGTTTTCTTGGGATATCCTATAAAGATACACCTTATGACCTGTGGTGCTAGTTTGTTGCCTGAGAAGGCCTTAACAAATGCCTTGCATCCCCATACACGTGTTTGCGACAAAATGGATTTCTTTCCATTCCATAACTTAGAGGGAATTCCATTTTCCCCCTTAGTTGGCACTCAGTTTAATGTGTATGCTACAGTTTGTAATGAATATCCCCAAAAGGATAATGGAAGATCTACATGACTCATAATCAACCTCACCATGTCCAACAAGGTGCGGTTACTCCTTTCACTAACACCATCCCACTGTGGTTTATAAGGAGGAGTGAGATGAGATAAAATCCCAGACTCTCATAGAAGATCGATGAACTCTTAGTTCAGATATTCTCCACATCGATCCGATCGAAGATTCTTTATCTTCTTACCAAGCTAATTCTCTAATTCATTCTTAAATTCCTTTAATTTTTCTAAGTCTTCCGACTTATACCTCATTAAGTATACATAGCCATATCTACTCAAATCATCAGTAAAAGTTATGAAGTAAGAATATCCACCTATAGCTTCTACCAGAAATGGTCCACACACATCCGTGTGCGCCAATACTAGAAGCTCTGTGGACCTTTCACCTTGTCTACCAAAAGGCGGCTTGGTCATTTTTCCTTGTAAACAAGCGTGACATCTATCAAGCGGTTTTAGCTCAGTAGAGTCTAAATAGCCATCTTGACAGAGCTCTATCAAGCGCTTATCATTTACATGACCTAGATGGTGATGCCACAACTGGGTGATGTATGAGTCATGTGAGTCTGTTTCGTTATCAATTTCCAACACTTGGTTTTAGTAATTTAATACATACAAACCATTATTTCAATACACCATACCATAAAATATGTTTTTCTTATAAAAGAGACAATCCTTATTTCTAAACTTGAAAATAAATCCATCCATATCCAAACAAGATACAGAAAATATGTTCCTGGTAACACTAGGAACATAATAATAGTTATGTAAAACCAAAATCATCCCAGTCAGCAATGAGTGGTGGTTATCGCCAATGGCTAACGTAGCCATCCTCGTGCCATTGGAAGCTCAAAGATCCACCTCTCCTATGAAAATACTTATAAATATACTTGGTTCCTTCATTTGAATAAAGATGCGAGCCCCACAAGATGTATCAGATACCTAATGTGTAGAAATGGAAAGATTAAACTCAATAACGAACACACATTTAGCATCCCCACACTTCTGGGTGCAGTTCCTCTTCCAATGGCCTTGCTTACCACATGAAAAACATACCGCCTCCCATTCCTTTCCCTACCTATGGATCTTCCCCTTCTTGGAGGGATGGAACTCGGGGGCTTTAGACCATTTATAAGTCTTTGGACCCTTTGCCTTGTCCTTCCTTTTCTTATTCACCATAAGAACTATGGGTTTGTCATGCCCCATGTCCTTATCTACCTAGAGAATTAAGGTTAGAAGTTCTGATAGACTCTTCTCATTGTTGATCATGTTTTAGTTTACAATAAATCTAGATAAGGTCTTGGTAAATGATGATAGGATGATATCTATACGCAACTCATTCGGGAACTTAATCCCTAATATGTCCAAGCATTCAATGTATCCAATAAGATTGACTACATGAGGCCCAGCTGGCATAGACTCTCTAATATTAGTTGTAAACAAAGTGTTGGAGATCTCATATCTCTCCTATCTCACCTTCTCTTGGTTGAGATCCTTAAGGTGAGACATCATGCTATACGTGTCCATGTTTTCATGTTGCTTCAAGAGCTCATTAGACATGGCCGGTAGCATGAAACATTGGACATCTATGGCATCATCCATGTGTTTCATATAGAGAGATAATTCCTCATCACTGTCCTCTTTCCCAGGAACAACAGGAATAGGCCCTTCCATCACATATAATTTGTTTTCGTGGCAAAGGATGATGTGTAAATGCCTCTGCCACTCTTGGAAATTGGTGCTGGTGAGAAGGTTTTCCTTCTCAAGTATGGTTCACAATGATATTTTTGAAGTCATTTTCTTTCCATTTCTACAAATTAATGTGATAAAATGTTTATTACTTTATTATGATAAAACTGAGACAAATAAATAAATTAATACTTATTAGTCTCCCACTATTTTATCAAAATACAATAGCCCACACCATTGACTTTGGAATATTCTGTTGCCTGAATATTCTAGTGAAAAGGATCCATATTTCCCTTCGCATTACCCCAACTAGGGTTGGTAAATAAACTTGAAGGGTTTTAGGTAGGAATTCCAAATTCCAACTGCATTAACTCGCAGCTCCTTGATTTGTCGAGTGGACTCCCTAATTTTGAAATCCTTTTATTTTGGATTTCCTCAACCTTTGCCTCTTGGTCACACCAAGTCCTGCTGTGGCAGTCAACCCTTGATGTGAACCAAGTCAATTCAACCCAAAACCTTGAATTAGAATTCACCAATAATTTAAATCACCCCAACTAGGGTTGGTCAAGAACTTTGAACTATGGTTCGATTCTAACTAAGATTATGGAAGGCTATACCGACTTAATATTTCTTTGAGGGATTTTATCCTTATACGTAAATTTCCATTTTATTACCTTTGATTACATGATTGTTAATATTAAGTGGGATATACTTAAGTGATTAACCATGTATAAGATAATATTTTACGCATAAGCTAGTCTTATTTTAGTTCCATATTGCATGCTTGTTTAATTCATTAATTATGTGATCATGACAACACACCCATAATAAATAAACCATGAAACTGACAGAAATAAAATAAATGGTATGATCATGAGATTTTTTTATTGGTTAGTTTATCTAGTGGTTGATAAACTAACCCAAGACCTAGGGGAGAAACACCTTGAACCTTTTAGGTTTGTGTTTATAGCTTTCCACCTCTCCACATTTGTATCTCCTTGGATTGGTTTCACCTTGGTGCCTGATTTGAGCCACCTCCACTAGCTTGGGAGCTCCATCCATTACATATGAATTTATCTCACATGAAAGTGAGGGGTAAAAAGAGGTTTTTATATAAAAGAAACCTTGGGCTTGTAGGCCCTACATATTAATGAGGAGAAGGCTTGTAGGCCAACAAATTTAATTTAAATAAATAAATTAAAAGAAACCATTCACATACAAAGGTCTTGGTCTAGCTCAAGATCATCCATACATGAAATGATATTTACGCATAAATAAAACTAGCATTCAATTATTTAATCGTTCTTGTTTGAGATAAATCATGCTCGAATCAATTAATTATCTTTAATTAATCAATACTTTTATTTTAAATCATTTTATGAATTTATTTGAGATTCCCATCCATCATAATTTTAAACAAATAAATTCATTTAAAATTATCTTTGTACGCAACTTGTACCTTGGAGGTAACCCGGTGAATTCCCATTTAAACAGATATTAAATTAAACACACATATATAAAACACCCATCACGTGTTGTGCCTCATATTTATGCCCGCACTATGGTACATGTCTCAAGTGTTTGTATAATATAATAATAAATTTTAATAAATCTTCATAATTTGGATGAGTACATGGAGTGTAGTTCTGACTACACGATGTATAATTTTGTTCACCATCCATCCGAAGTACACGCTCAGGGACATGGCGTGTTTTTGTACTTTGGAAATTTTAGGAGTACACGACGTGTTCAGTGGGACACATGCCATGTAGTGTCTGTGTTACACAGTTTTTGGTCAGGCAAGCCGTGTACGGGGTACACGGTCCAACCCTAACTCAAAGGGACTACACGCCATATTCAGTGGGCCACACAGTGTGTAATCTAGAAACCATGTGCCACCTGTTCCTAGTCAACACACGGTGTCATTTATGACTTAGGTAGGATCCATTTACACGGCTTGATTTGGAGGATCAGTCCAATGCATTTAACCTAGACTACACGATGTGTACTTCTGAATACACACCATGTATTCTGGTGTTGTACGGCTAGGAACGTTTGACACCTCAGGATGAGATCTTCTATTTTATTTTAATCAAAATTAAAATAAAAATTTGTATCTGTAAGGTTAATGAGAAATGAGAGAGGAGGAATAGATCTCGAGATTCAGATTTAAAGAATGATTAACCTTAATTGAAACAACTAAATTATTAAATGCGTAAATCCCCAACGAAAAACTAAAAAATTATAATCAACGATATCACTCCCTATGACACCACTTAAAGGTTCTGGGTGCAGTGGAAGCTCTTGGGTGAATGTTCGCACTTGAAATTTTATCATTAGCAATGATCAATCCGAGATTAATACGATGATAAATTCCAGACTCCACGGATCGAATCACAGAAAAAAAAGAAGAAGAATAGTCCCAGAACCACAAAATAGGATCATCATATGTTGGTTATAATTAATTTAATTAATTGAAAATAATTACCTTAATGGAATTATTTCTCTGTTGATGTCTCCGGTCACGATTTGATGTGATCCATCATTACGTCGTAGAATCTAAGTGTAGAATTCCTCTAGTGGTGATCCACATGTGCTCCACGTATCTCTGGACGTTTCCAAAGGAATATCTGGGTGCTAGTGTGGAGAAGCCTTTGCTTGCGTTGTCCACCTTAGATTGCCTTGATCCAATGGAGGAGGATCTCTCTCAGTCTTGAGAGCGTTCTTAGAGGAGGGAGTTATTTCGGCCTTAAAATAATTCTCTAGAATTTTTGTGCACAATGATTAGGGAAAAGTGTTGGGGTTGTGATGATATTTATAATCGGGTTTGAGGTTATAGAGTTATGACAGTAAATAAACGCGTTACGCGTTTTATTTATTTCATTAACTCTTATAGAAAACCCACATGTCGAATCATTAATTCCTTGACATGCGCCCACACTGATTATAATAAATATCATTTAATAAAACAATATTATTTCCTCAAAATACTGACTGAAAAAACTACATGACATGTAATCATTAATACACGACGTTTACTCATTTTTCATTTCCTTTCCAAAATGAAAACTACACGGCGTGTACATTTAATGTACACGGCATGTATATCTTGTTTTAGTTTTCTTTCCAAAATGAAAACTACACAGCGTGTACATTCAATGTACATGGAATGTATATCTTGTTTTCATTTTATTCTTCCTTAAACATTAAAATGATTTAGGCTTCCTTGAATAATTATTAAACCACATACGGGAATAATATTTATTCTACTTGGGATACTTAGATACACTGAGTGTGTGACCCTCTAGGCCTCTTTCTTGTTGGAATTAGGAGGGCTTGCCTAAAGTCCAAGATTACTATCTAGAAATGGGTCAAGGAACCCAAGAGAAAGATGTTGACGCCGCATTGACATGCCACCTCATACGAATGCTTACTGTTTAATTTAATCCCTTTGTCTCAATATCTCAAATCAAGCGGGTTGCATGCTAGTGCCATCAACCCATGTGCTTGATTATTCTTTCTTTGAATTTTCAAAATTGAACTTTCCCATTCCTCACCATGGACATGGATTTATTTAGGCTATATCAATTCCATCAAAGGACCTAAGATATCTACTTCCATTATGAAATATAAGGGACAAATCCTTTCTCGCATTATCTATTAATGTAGTATCACTTGTGACGCACCCAACGTATCCTACCTCACTGTGAACAATGTGTTATCACAGTTTTCGTCAATACATCTAAGTGTGCGAGTTTTAATACCCATTAATAATAATCTTAAAGTCTAAGGACCAATACACATGTCTGCAGATAGGAACATCCAATGACAATATGAAATGTGGATTTCCTACTGGCGGGTCTCATTCTCATAATATCTGCCTGGATATTACCAAGGGCGCACACCATGAGAAGGTGCCTAAAAGTTTTATGAGTCCACACCCCTAATGGCCTGTATTATTTTTGTCCCTCAAATAACATCATCCAGCCATAGAACATATATTTAAGAACAGTGTTATGACACTTCCGAGTTCTCATCATAGTAGGGATCTGCTATGAACCTTTAATGCATCAGCTATCCTTTGGACATTATCACATGAATTGTCACGTAGAAGAACAATCAAGATGTGATAAAGTATTCATTAATGAATAAAGTACAAAGTAGTTGGTTCTAGTCCACCAACTCCAACACTCATATCGTTTAGGATATATATGAGTATGTCTAGCTGATTCAGAAGAATATGGATATAGCTCAGTCTAGATAGAATACTTATACTTATCGTTATCGTAGACCCATGGAGTTTGAGGTGGGACATCAGGTCTTTCTATGGGTTTTGCTGAGGTTGGGTCATAGGTGAATCAAAATACAATGGAAGTTATCACTGAGATATGTCGGGCTGTTCAAGATAGTGGAGAAAGTTGGGCCGGTACCCTATTGACTGATGTTACCTCATAGGTACCATTCCATGCATGACATCTTCCATGTCTTTTAGCTTTAATAGTATCATTCATACCCTTACTCATTCATTTAACCATGATGACATCGATCTTGAGGCAGATGCATCCTTCGAGGAGCGTCCGATTCATATCGTCGATCATAGCACGAAGGTTCTCCAAGGTAGGTCTATTCCACTAGTCTTGGTGTTATGACAACACAGATGTGTTTAGGACAAGACATGGGAGTAGGAGACTGATGTTATTGCATATTGGCGATAACTCTTCTCAGACAATGTTCCACTACCCTTGAAAGGGAAACTTAGGGACGAGTTGTATTAAGGAGGTGAGGTTGTACTGTCCCTACTTTAACCGAGTTACATACTATTTTTTTTTTAATTTTAAGTCCAATTCCTTAACATGACCCAAGGCACATGATAACATGGTCTGTTATAGGTCCTAAGCAGTAATTTATTTTTTTAATGGTAGCACGAGATTATGCAAAATAATTCATCATTCCCTAGTGCAGTGTTTCAAGTTAAAAGTAATTAAAAGGATTAATAGAAATAAAATAAATTTAAATAAATCAAAATGAATGAAAAATGAATAAAAATAAATAATAAAATAAAAAGTGGTATGAAAAAAGTAGAAATAATTAAAATAGGCTTAACCCATTATTAATATTATTTATTTTCTTCTTCCCCTTTTTATTTTATTTTATTTTTCCTTATTTTTTTCCTCCTCTATTTGTTTCCATTATTTTTTCCTTCTCTTCTCTCCCTCTCATCTCCTCCAGTGTGTCATGCCCCCCTCCTCTCCAGGTGGTGCACCACCCCCCATTTCCTCTTTGGAAGCCCATTGCACCTCTGATTCTCCTCCATTTTCAATTCTATCAGAAGAAATGTGAACCTATAGGTAAGGATAATCTTCCACACAAAGAATATTTGAGTTTCATCCACTCTCCATCACATGATCTGCTGTGGAAGTTTTTTACCTGAAATTTGGGTTTTTGTTAAATCCTCTGATTTCTTACGTTTTGGGCCAAATCAAAGGTTTTTGTGCGGCATGAGATATACTACGACTACAAGGAAGGGGATCTTTATTTTTTTCCGTTGTTTTGTTGCATCTTTCAATTCGAACTGTTGTGCCACTTGTCGGTGCCTACCGATGAATCCCTAATAATGCATATCAACTTAATTAAATTTCTTTTCTTGATCCCTATGATATTTGTTTAAGGAAAACCCCTTACTAGGTTATTTACATGTTGTTGGACACCCTTTGGGTATGCCAACACAATTGGATTAGTTACCTTTGGCATATATTCTTCAAATTATCAATTATGTGTACATGTGCGATAATTTGGGTTCAATTTCTAAATTGAATAAATTATTTAGGATGAATCATAAACCATGAATTTGGGTTTCCTTTGATTTTGTTTACCTAAATAATTATTTCTATAAGTCTTATCGTTCTTTTAAATTATTAAATTCCATTTCCTGTACTTTCAATGATAATTGTTAGTTCTATTTATTATTGTGTTATTATTAGTATCTATGACTATTGGGCTTGAAAAATTAGTAAGCGTGGCATTAAATGGTTAATTAGATGGCTATAATCATGAATGATACTCTATGATATATATATATATATATTTATATGCCTCACTTGTTGTTTTAAATGAAATCGAACCGAGGAGAGAATGTGAGTCCCATATTAAGAACCCACAATTGGACTCTCCGTGCCTGATAGGTTATAGCACAACACACTGAGAAATTGATGTTTTAGGCTTGCTAGAGAAGGGATTTCCTTGGGCCTTTTACTATAATATTGGATGATACCGGTTCCCTAAGGGGAAATTGAGAACGGACCTATTGGAAAAATGGCTATGCAAAGCCTTGGTTGATACTCAGTCCCTTATATGTGACACTTGAGATGGAATCATAGTTACCGTACCATGAGAGATACTTGGACTTTCTAAAGGATCACCTTGGATGGGCTTGGTGGCATTGGATATCTTAAATGGATGTACCATAGTGATACCTTAGGGACAAGCTCAGACACCACTTCTGAATTTCTAAATTTTAAATATAAATGCGTATGATGCTTTTATTGATACTACATAAAGTTTTATTTATGATTTTCAATACCTCTCTTGTTCCTTTAGTGTTCCAGGTGTTGACATATGAATTAGACCCCAAACCAAAGCACAAGCTTGGTGGTATTCCGTTTTCTTTGTTTTTTCACGTTACTTAGGCCCTGCTATGTATATATATATATATATTATGCTTTACTAGGTATCTCATTCATACTTCTAGCTTAGGCCAAATTAGGTGGTATGGTATGGGTGTCTGTTTAAGATCCCAGACCAAGTTATATTTTTATTTATTTATTTAAATTAATTATTTTATAATGCATTGACACACTACTATTTGTCTATAGCATGAAATGGAAAGGTCTAGACACCGTGGGTGTCAACCTACTGAGATTATATTTCACACCCTACCCAGGCACCGTTTGATACCAGAGTAGACTTTATATTCTCAGGTATAGATATAAGGAAGCGTTTCACTCCCAATGTTTGATTACTTTGCTGGTTTGGATGGAGTTTGGGGGCCAGGGGACCGAGCCTATACTCGAGATGCTGTGTAAAAATTTTCTATATTTTGGAAGTTTTTGTAATCATGAAACTTATTGTTGTACCCCATACCCTTGTACATTTATTTATTTACTTTTAGAATCATACATTGACATCATCATGGTATATGTTATGACTATTCAGATTCTGCAGTTATTATTTATTCTGTTGCTATCTGCTTTTACTCTATGCTTCCACTACTTGTTATATATAATTTTTTCCACTATGTTATACCTTATCCTATGAGGGAATAGTCTCCCCATGGACTTACCCAAGGACCTCACTACTAGTTGACAGCCTATGGATTTTGTCGAGATGCACTTGAGGTCTTGTGGCCCACCGTCTCAGGGCCCGATTCAGTGGTACTTGGGACGGGATGATACACCTAGAAATTCGAATCAATTTAGATTGAGCTGCACACATTTTATCTTCTCTCATACTTATCGATTTCTATTTTAGAATTATTTGGAGATGTATTTTTGTTTTATTCTACATATCTATAAAACAAAGTCTCCTACACTAAACTAGAGAGTTCTTGATAATCTCTCTCAATTATTTTCTTTTTCACACCCATATATAACTGTGGAAGAGGTCATGTGTGAATTTCGTCTCTTTTATCCCACATATAACTATGGAAGAGTCTCTGTGCCTTTATAACCTTGTTTGAGGTAGTTTGTAAAATCAAATCCAGGTAGTGGATTAGTTTATTTTATAATAAACTACATGAAAGCTAGTGATTTCCATGTGGAGGGGATCAAGTATCGTCTTGAGTATGAACATCTTTCTTAAATTTTGAATTTCCTTATTTGCTATGGTTTATCTTTATTTTATTTTATTTGTTTTAAATCAAATAAGTTTATATTTTATAAAATATTAAAATAAAATTTACTCTGATAGTTAACTTAAATTAGTGTTTTATGTACAATGTTTGATTTGAGTAAAATAGTTTTAAAAGTCAAATTATTTCAAAAGTTATTAACTGAGCTGTGATCGAGCTTTTGAGAAGCTTTTCTAAAGATAAAATTATTTAATTATAATATTTTTTAAATTTTGAATTTTTATAAAATTTGGAGATATATTTTTTTAAAATTATTTATAACTAAATTTTTATTAGAAAGCTAATTCACCCCCTATTGAGTTGTCCACTTAAACTAACATTTGGTATCAGATCATTTCTAAAATTATTTTTACTATGATCTAGTTTTACCTAAATATATTAAATTTACATTTTATCTAAATTTATATCTTTATGAATAATACTAAGCTTGAAGTAATTTCTAATAATTACCCCTTATATTAACAGAGATAACTATACTCAATGAAATATTAAAAAAAAATTATTATAGAGAGCATGGGGTTTGACATACCAAAAACTCCAAGAAAATATTACAGTGATTCCACTAAGGATAAATATGATTATAACTATAAATTTATGAATTCTTTGTATTATGATTTAGGATAAGATGAGTTTAATAGTATATATGCATGTTCAACTACTTTTGAAATTTGCAACACTCTTTCTATTTTACATGAAAGAACTTCCAATGTCAAAGAAATGTGATAAAATGTCTATTATATTAAATATGTTACTTTTAAGATTAATTATGATGAATCTATTTATGAAATTTATCTCAAGTTTAATAAAATCATGAACTCCATGCATGAACTGTGAAAAAAAAATTGCTTATAAATATGAAGTGATGCGACTTCTAAGATGCCAACATGAAATATAGAGAGGAACCATTGTTTCCATCCAATAATCCCATGAAATTAGTAAGTTTCCAATGAAGGAACTCACAAGAAAACTCATGCTATATGAATAATAACAACAAGTAAATAATGAAGAGGATCATGAACCCAAAAGGAAGTTATCATCCTAAATACTTTTAACTCAAAACTAAAAGAAAGATCAATGTCGAGAGTTCAAGTGATGACGACTCACCAAATAATAGTGATAAAGAAATGGATCACTTAGCCAAATGTTTCAAGAAATTATATAGAAAAAATTTCTTTAAAAAATTAAATTATAGAGGTACGTATGACAATAGAGGAAATTAGAGAAAATAGTGGAAAAAGGATGATTCCACAGATGAAATAACCTATTACGCATGAAAAAATAGAAGGACACATCAAAGTAGACAGTCCCAAACTCAAATATAAGAAAACGTATGAGGATAAAGTCAAAAGATATAAAAAGGATATGAAATAGACATGGATTAACTTATAGGATATTTCAAGTGATTATGATTCAAGAATGGAAGGAAAAAATGATAGAGATAATATGTGTTTCATTACAAAACCATCCAGGTACCAAATATTTTTCCTATATCATTCAAACATATTTCTAATTAAAATAAAAATGAAAATAGTGATGAAAATATGTCTAGTGAGGATCTAATCGAATACTATAATATTTTGGAAGAAAAATTTAATGAACATAAGGATTAATATAAAAGTTTAGACAAGAAACATTCTATATATGCTCATTTCAAAACTGATTTTACTGTAGAGAAGGAAAAAATGATCGACTATTAAAGGAAAATAATGAGTTAAAATTGTTTAATAACCAATTAAATAATGATCTGAAGATATTTACTAATTGAAAAAAATACATTTACCCACATGCTCAGTAAACAAAATTACTCCTAAATATACTACCAATATTGGTGACCAACCTAGATAGAGAAGGATTTATAAAAATAAATTTGTCCCATGTTATTGTTATACCAAGACTCTAAAAAAATCTTACTCCAATGGACCCAATAATTTTTTTTATTTCCGAAATTCTAAGATATGATTATAGGAAACTAGTAAAAAATATGTATTCCTAATGCTTTTATTATTAACATTTCTACACTCAAGAAAATACTGGTACCAAAATCATTTCTTTTTTAAATATATTTTCTAGGAAACTTGCTTTAAAATTTACAGTACATACTTATGGTATCTAGATAGTGTATATTTAATAAATATTACTAGGGACTACTATAGCTTCGATAAACTTATCAAATTTTATGGTGAACGTGTCACTTTTGATGACAATGCTAATGAAAAAATATTGGAATCAGTTAAATTTGAAACTCATACTATTTTAATTTTTAAAGTATTATTTGTAGATAGATTAAAATACAATATTATTAGCCTTTAAAAATTATGCGATGATTATTAAAATGTTAAGTTTGAAAATAATTCTTGAAAATTTTATGATTCTATACATTTTTTAGTTTTTACTACTATGTGAAATGTTAATGTTTATGCTATTGATTTGAATTATTTATTTTATCAGAATATTTCTTGTTTAAGTGCCTTTCACAAAGAGTTTTGGAATTAGAATAGGAGATTATACCATTTCAATGTACACTCTCTTAGGAAGATAACTAGTAAATGATTAGTTAATGATTTACTTAAAATAGAATTCCTAATAGACAAAATTTGTAATCCTTTTCAAAAAGGAAAACAACACAAAATCTTTTTCAAACCAAAGAAATAAGTGAAAACTTCTCAACATTTAGAGTTTGTTTACATGGATTTTTTTGGAACCTCTAGTGTTTTTAGTTTAGTAGGAAAACATTATGCCTATGTTATAGTAGATGATTATTCAAGATATACATGGGTCTTTTTCCTTTCTCATAAAAATGAATCTCTTTCCTATTTTTATAAATAAGATAAATATGTAGAATATCTTAGTGGATAAATAATTAAGACCTTACGAAGTGATCATGTTTGTGAGTTTTAAAATTAAGAGTTTAAATCATTATTCTCATAATAATTCTATAATCTTAAATTTTCTTCTCATAGGACCCCACAACAAAATAGTTTATTAGGAAGAAGAAATAGAACCCTTTAAGAAATTTCCTAGACTATTCTTGATGAGTATGATTTACCAGTTTATTTTTGGGCTAAATATATAAACATAGATTGCTATATAATTTATAGAGTTCTAATTAGACCACTTTTAATGAAGACCCCATATGATATATATAATGGTAGAAAACAAAAATTTAATTACTTTAGAGTTTTTTCTTTTAAAGTATTTACACTAATTAAAAAAGAGAATTTAGAAAAGTTTGCATCCAATAGTTATGAAGTAATTTTCCTTGATTATTTTACAACCGGTAAATCATTCAGGGTATTTTATAGAAGGAATAAGATTGTGTAAATATATATACATGTTAATTTGGATGAAATATATCCACATGAACCAAATACCACACTAGAAAATCTGGAGGATGATATTTATAAATGGATATCAATGCTAAAACTAGTGATAATTATATGAAACCTATAGAAAAATATCATATTTTTGAGGAATATTTTTAACATGAACCTATAAATGAAAATGAAGTGTCAAATACCTCTATCCAAATATAAGTTAGGACTCATAAATATAATATATTAGATGAAATTATAAGATACCTAGATAAAAGAACACAAAAAAGAGATTCTCTTAGAAACTATATTGAACATTAAGATTTCTTTTCACAAATTGAACCTAAGAACATCACATAAGCTATCAGTGATGAATTATGAGTAATGAAAATTCAAGAAGAGTTAAATTAGTCTTAAAAAAATAGATTATAGAACCTAGTTGAAAGAACCAAGGACTACCTAATTATTGGCACTAAATGGATCTTTAGAAACAAGGTTGATGAGTCAAGAACAATAATTAGAAATAAAGAAAGACTAGTTAAACAAGGATATAGTCATGAATAAGGTATTGAATACGAGGAAACCTTTTCCCCAATAGTTAGACATGAATCCATAAAAATGTTCCTTGAATATGTAGCACATTTTAATTTAAAATTATATCAAATGGATGTCATGAGTGAAATATTAAATGGTAATACAATTGAATATGTTTTTGTGGAGAAACCCCATGTATTTCAAAACCATAACTTTTCAAATCACGTTTTTAAATTATTAAAATATTTTTAGGGTTTTAAATAAGTTCTAAGAGATTGGTATGGTAGGATCAGAATATTATTGATTTCAAAAGGTTTTACTAAAGGAATAGCTTAACCTAATTTATTTATTCATAGAATTTCAAAAGATATTTTAGTAGTATAAATCTACATTGATGATATTATATTTTGATCTTAAAGAAATTCATTGTGTTTTAAATTATCAAATATTATGAAAAATTAATTTTAAATGAGTTTTATGGGTGAACTAAAATTCTTTTTGGATATAATATTTTTCAAAATAAAGTGGGTATTATTTTAAACTAGATTAATTACATAAAATATATTTTAAAACATTTTGGAATGAATAGTATTAAATGTAGTGATACTCCCATGAGTATAAGATTTAAAATGGATATTGATGAATTTGGGATACCATTTGATCTAACCAATTATAGAGGTATAATTGGAAGCTTACTATACATAAATATTAGCTGAATAGATATTATGTTTAGTGTGCCCCCTGTGGGCGTGTGAGGTGGTTGGGGTGGGTGGGTTTTGATGAGTGTGTCACAGGGTTGAATCCCCACATGTGTTTTGTTTCTTATGTGTGTTGTAACCTTCCTATATATTTATTATGTTTAGTGTGTGCATTTATACCAATTTTTAATTAAATTAAAAAGAGTCACATTTGATTTCTATCAAAAGAATTTTCAAATACCTCATAAATGCATCCAATTTAAGACTTTTTTATTCTTGAGGATAAGAATTTGACTTAGTTAGTAATTCAGATGCAAATTTTGGTGGTTTTAAGTTATATAGAAAAATAACCTATAGAACATGTAACTTTTTGGGAAATTTTATGGTTTCATATTGTAGTAGGAAACATAATTTTGTTCCATTATTCACTACTAGAGGTGAGTACATAGCTACAGGCATTTGTTGTGAAAAAATTATATGGATGAAACACACTTTACTAGACTATGGATATCAATATCGATATATCTCTATAAATTTTGATAATACAAGTTATATAATTATTTCGAATAATCATGTGTCTCACTCTAATAAAAAACATACTAATACAAGATATCATTTTTTGGGATACCATTTTCAAAAGGGTGATATAACTCTTGAATTCATTAGAACTGAGCATCATCTTACTGACATAATGATAGTATTTTAATTTTGAGAGAATAAGCTATATAAGACAGGGAAAAGGAATTATAAATTTTGTTTAGTCTTTTATTCTTAAATTTAATTTAGTTTGGGTAGAAAAAAATAAAAAGATTGATACTATCATGGATGATCTACCATTGGTATCAACCATTATATGATCGAATGTCAGTCATAATACTATGATGATCGATTGTTAGTCATACTACTATGATGATCGAATGTTATTCACACTACCATGATGATATACCATTAAAAATGGTACTACTAGATGATCTACCATTAGTATTATATAGTGGGGATATACCGTTTGGTTGTTACCATGATTGTACTATCGCAACATGCTACTGTGGCTATGTTATCATTTCTTGATACCATAGAACCTACCATTAATTTTCTACTGTACCTAGTACTACCATTCCTTTATTTATAATTAAAAATATTATTTGTTTTATTATTATTATTATAATTATTTAATTTATTATTTCCAAATCCCTAAATGGTAAAAATTATCTATAATCCGAGTCTGAATTAGAAATCTTATCTTTTGTGACTCTTTTGAAACCCTTTATATTCTCTCTCAATCCATGAACCAATACATTCAACCTTAAAAATTAAAACTCCTTTGAAAATGGTGTGAGTGAAGTATCCTAGTGTTTCTCCTTATGAGTTTAATTCTTCGATGAAGTCCAGAGGAGAATTGAGTCATCCTGTAGAACCAAATAATCCTCAGTTCTCATATCATGTTTTTTTCATCGACAAGTAAATTTATGTTGTGTGGTTATCTATGAAAAATCCACTCATTTAGATCGTGATTCAAGACTATGGATTGGTAAAATGGTCCTCAAGTAATTATAAACCATTCTACACTAGGTTGGTTTATAATTTCTATCAATTCATAGAATATCAGTTTGGAGAAATAAAATATGTTATAAAAAAATTATATATGGAAAAGAAATTATTTTCTCATCAAGAAAATGGGATAAATGTCTAATAGTTCATCACAAAGTTATACATGAGGATTATCAAGACTCCTTTACCATCAAATATGATAACTTCATGACTGAGGATGATTTTCTTGAATTTATTGAAAATGAAACTGTTCAAAGAGTTACTACAGTGGAGATTGATGGAGAATGCTGATTATTTTTTAAGTTCATCCAGCATATATTGTGTGATAGGAAATGATATTTTAGTATAATGTGGTATCATTACATTTTTTTCTTATTTCTTATGAAAAAGGATACAAGATTAATTTTTGTAGATATTTAATGATTAATATGATGGAATTATTCAAGGCATACTCAAGATTAAATTCCCCTGCCTATTAGAAAATTATTTTTACTATTTTAGAAGAAAGATTCCTTATTCCTATTAGAGAGGAAAAAGTAGTAAAATTAAATGGTTTCTACCTAATTCATGTAACCTGTAAAAGGATGAGAGTTAACTGGAACCTATGGTTGAAAATGTGGGTAGCAGATAATAATAAATTTATGAAAATTTTAACCAATAAACAATCCTTCAAGACCAAAAGATTTATTTGACCTTGTCTTGGAGCTAGATGAAGTTATATAATATTATTTAGTTGAATAAGTTGAGGATGAGGTTGGAGATAAGGAAGCTCCAGATGATGTGGAAGAGTTTGAACCTATTTTTGTGGAAGAGGGGAGTGATCCATATGTTGTTAAATTACCTAGTATATCTTATGGATCTCTAATACCTCCTCTTTCTCTTCTGGCTAGTAAAATATTGTTAAAATAAAAAATTTAATTATAAGATTTAGTATTTTATGGTGATGATCATATTGAGATATCTGATTTTGAAGGTCCTAAATTTTTTGTTGAGATATATGATGATACATAGCATGGTGATGATGGTAAAGATCAGGTGTTTGAAAACCGAGTTGATCTAGCTACCTCAGAAAGAGATGAGGATGGATCACTATATATGGGGGAGAGATCCCTAGGATCTTCTAATCTTGGGTTAGATTATTCAAAATCATATAATGATGATGGTGATCATTTTAGTCTACTAGATCATGGTGGGAATTTCATCATGATTGAATAGAGTGATCCTAAGAGATCATTGTTGGAAATAATTGATGAGTCACTGTGTTTTGAATCTTTTACTTTCAGTGGTCATAATGCGAAGAATGAGAATGAGGATTTAGTAGTGTACAGTCAGAATAGGGCTTTACCTCCTATACCTCTTTATCCTCCTCACACTAGTTATTTGAAAAAATATTATCTAGATTCCATTAAGGATGGTTTTCTAATCGATCTCAATGGGATGATTCAATAATACTTAGTTCAAGAAAAAAATCTCAATGAAGTTGAATCCATAATTATTATTTCTTTATTTATTGATCATATCCAATCCAAAATTCTATTAAATATGGTAAATATGGAAATGGAGAATAATTGGTTGGTTGAATAAATTGATTCTATACAATATTCCATGGAGGACATGAGTCTAGTTTCATAAGGAGAAAAATATATCTTATAGAGAGGCTAGTGTCTTTCTTTAATCTTGGAGATTCTTCTTCCAGAGCTCCACCTCACTCTGCTCCTGTTTCAGTTGATGTTGATTTTATTAGATCTATAGTAAGAGAATACATGTAATCTATGATGGGTGATCTCTATACTTCCCATTAGGATTATATTCATCATATTAAATCTCACGGTGATCACATTTATATATTAGATAGAGATTTATTAAATGAGGATAAAAGTGAGAGGGAAACAATCACTAAATATATTAAGTATTATCTCTCAATGATTTATACCATGCATGAGCTTAATTATCACTTTAAGTTATTAGTTGAAAATTTAAGAATGTATCCTATCAGTAGGTCCTTTAAGGAGAAAGTGACCCAATTGAAGAATTTGGTACCCTTTATCATGTTGTTCATGGAAGAGAAGGATAATTTTTTCAGGGATATGGAACATGATGTATGAGTGATTACTCATTTTTTGGAGTTGATGGAATCATTTCTATATATCACCAAGACTGCTATCATTGAACCTGCTACTATTCCTTTGATTACATCATTTTTTTTCACTCTTATGAACCTTCTTACATAAATTCCCCATTGTATTTAGTCATTTTGGACTTACCCCTGTTAAAGCTGTAAGGAAACTTAGGTTGGTTGCATCTTCTATAGTATTTCAGCCACTTGAACCTCATACTCCTCCTACCCTTCATGTTGATAGAAAAGGAAATGACCCAATGGATCTCACCTCTAGTTAGGCTGAGGATTATTCACTAGACTCTGATTAGGGTTTTATAGGGATTTCATTTTTTCTTGTATTCCCTCTACTAATGTAATATTTTGATATTACTATATAATGAAATTCCTATTTTCCTAAAACTTATATCTTTTATTTAATTTCATATTATTTCTATATTTTTGATAATCCCAAAAGCGAGAGTAACTGAATGTCATATCACATAATGAATTTGATTAATTAAGAATATTTTATTCACTTTATTCATCTATCATTTATTTTATACATTAGTTAATATATTTTATGTATGGTTATTAATGCCATGATTTGTGATCATAAAAATGGGGAGATTATTGGATTAGACCATGAAACTCCTTATTTTAATGATCAAAAATCATGTTTCTTATATGTTTAATTAATTTAATGTTTTATGATAGTCAAATATATTCTGTCCAAAATTAACAAAAATGGATAAGTTTTGATCTACCATCGCCATCTATTGTTAGTTGAAATGAGCTATCATTAGTTGAAGTAAGCTACCACTCCAAGATACTATTATATCAAGATGATATTTCTAGTTAAAATCTATGACTGCTAGTATCTATAGTCAAGTCGTTAAACTATTGAGTGGATTGACCACTAATGCTAGGAACATATACCAAATTTTCTATGATCACTCAATCACCAGTTCAACAATGCTACCGAAAAATGTTTCTATGATTAAGTAGAGCCACCTCCAAGGAAAATCTACCACAACTTCCAAGAGTATCTACTTTTGAAGTGATTTTAGCTCCAAACAGTATTACTATTAAGAGATACCCTCAAAATCCTGATCTACCACCAAACATACCTACCGTTGAGGGCCTATTGCCAAGGGAATTTTCTTCCAAGATCTACCACCATTTCTGTTACCATATCACTCCAAAATTAATTATCCAATGCCTATTTTATGAATTTAATTATAAAAATATGCATGTGTATTTAAGAATGGTTATCCTTAAATAAATCCATGGATGTATTAAATATAAAGCCAAACATGTCTAGATCTGTCTCTGAGTATGAGGAGTCAATTATTTTATTATCCCTTTTTCCTACAATGAATAATAATACTTGGGGTGCTATATATTCAATGGTCACTCTTGTGCATGATAGATATTTCAAGACAATCATATATAAATTGAGATAGAGATAATTTGATACTTTTGGGTAGAAAAACATTATCTAATTTTCTTACAATGAACAAAGAATTTTCCAGACTTCTATGACACTCTATTTTCCTGCATTTTCTATACAACAATGGGTAATCCTTCACAAGGATAAATTCAGAGTCTATTGGACAACTGAATATATTCATATTGAGATGAACTAAATTTTATCTTCTCTCATTAAATTATCTTTATTTTTAGCATTATTTTGAGTTGTGTTTTCATTTTACTCTGTTTATTTTTAAAACACAATCTCCTACACTAAACTAGAGATTTCTTAACATGATCTCTCAATTATCTTCATTTGTACACCCATGTGTAACCGTGGATAAGGTTTTGTATGATCTATATCTATTTTATCCCATGTATAACTATGTAAGAGTCTTTGTGCCTAGAAATCCTTGTGTGTTGTTATTTGTAAAATCAAATCTATGTCATGGATCATTTTATTTTATAATAAATTGCTTAGTAGTGGATGATTTCCATGTCAAGAGGATTAAGTACCATCATGAGACTGAACCCCTTATTTTAATTTTTTTGTTTCTTATTTGTTGTGGTTTATCTGTTTTATTTCATCTACTTTATATCAAACCAATTTTTTTTATAAATTATTAATTTTTTTTACTCTAATAGTTAACTTAAATTTTTATATATTTTTTTTGAAAAGAGTAAATTAGTTTTAAAAGTTTATGTATTTTAATTGAGTTGTGATAAATATTTTTAGAAGCTTTTCTAAAGATAAAATTATATAGTTTTGCTATTTTTTTAACTAGCCATTTTTATTAAATTTTTGGATATAAGTTTTAAAATTGTTTCTAGTATAAATTTGTTTGGAAACTTGATTAACCCCCTCTTGAGTTGTCCAATAGGACCAAAAAAGTTATTATAAAAAATAATGCAATCATATTTTATGTTTAAATCCTCACTTTTAACCCCTAAAATCATAATTTTCATTTAATTATAAAAACCATGTATTACCCTTTTATTTCCCCTTTTCAATTATTCAAATGAAATTTATAGCATGTATAAATCATTTTACCATGAAAAAACTTCATCATAAAACCATTGAAACACATTAATAATTCCTCTATCTCACCAACTTAAGTTTATCCAAACCATATATATATATATGTATATTATAGAAACACATTTATTCACACACTAAATCTCAAAAAATCACAATTAATTTAAACCAACTTATTCAAAATAATCCATTCAAATTTATACAGTAATAATATGAATTTTATATAGTATAAAACATCACATTAAAATAACAAAACATCACCAAAACACCAATTTCAATACTCAAAATTCAATATTAATAAATTAAATAATAATACCATCAAATTAAATAATTTATCTATTATTTATTTAATTTAAACATTACTTTTGACATGTAAATACACATTTCCACCCTTAAAAAATATTCTTAAAACTTAACAATTCATATAAACTTGTTCACAATTAATATAACCTAATTCTCATCATATTAGGTCCACACACATTTATAAATCACAACAATAATTAAAAATTTAAATAAAATCACTCAATTAAATTCAAAATATTGAAAGAGGCCACCTACCTCCAAAATTAACAAACAATTATCACCTTGAACAAACCTCTATCTCCTCCTTAGAAACTTATAACTACCAATTCCACTAGACCATAATGATATAAGATAATTATAATATAACATTAGAAAAACCATGATTCATTTTCAAAAAGAGATATGTTTATCAAAGCTCATATCAAGAATTGTTTAAAACTATTAACATATCACAATTCCACCAAGAATCGATAAATAAATATCTTTAGGAAGTTAGAGTGGGAAAGAGGGAGATCGGGGAGATGGTTTATTATAATAATTAACCCATGGAAGAAAGAAATGATAAATTCAATCAATATCCAATGACTAAGAAATTATTAAAAATTAATTATTTAAAATAAACTCCCTAAGTTCCTATGAGGAACCCATTAACTAGCCACCTTCCACTTGTTGGCTGGTCTAGTAATCTTGATACTATGCCTCCTCTATAAGGTGCTTAGTACCATACCATCTGGTACTAGGTAATCCTTACTATAGTATTCTAAAATATTGACTAATTTCCTCCACTCCTATATCACCCATTCACCCAAAAATTCCATAAATCAACTCAAAATTGATCAAATTAAATCATAAAACACAAATATTTAGAATTAAAAACATACATAAATCCTATAATTGTTATAAAATCCTTATTGTAGGGATCATCATCCTTGATAAGCTTCATTGTTTGTATCCAATGAATAATTCCTTCCATTGGGACTTTACGTCTAATTCTCATTCCCAAGTCCCCTCTTTCACATTCACCTGATACTATAAAACATTTAAAAGTGGAATGACCTTCACACATAGAATCTTCTCATAGTGATCTATAATATTCACTAATCTCTTGATGAAATATACATCAAAATCCAACTCCACATCACCATAACAAATAATATGAGATGGATCCTATCCATATTTCCTCAACTATGATAAATGAAATGATAAACGAATACAAGATGTATTTCACAATACTTTTGAGGTAATTCCAATCAATAATAAACATCCCCAATCTTCTATATAATCTCAAATGTTCTAACAATAGTTAATACAATTTCCCTTACATTCCCATTGATCGATGTCCTAATGAAGGTGAGATATGATAAATTCATAATCTCCCACAAAAAACTCAAGTAGAAAACATCCCTAATCAATATAATACATCTTATTACCTTGATCCATTTATAATATCCTTTTATCATCCTCATACAATAAGAAGTCCCCTAAAAAATTCTAGTCCCAAAGAATGTTGTCTCACCAACTTCCATCAAACAAAAGGGAGACCTACATGACTTCCCTAAAATGCCTCAAATAGATCCATACCAATATATTATTGATATATGTTTTTATAAAAAATATTTACTAAAGCCACATGATCCTCCCACACACCAAAAAAATCAAGAATACATGAATAAACTATATCCTAATAAATCCCTATAATAAATTCAAATTAATAATTAGTCTATGGATGATAAGATATGGTCAAATTCAGTTGAGTACCCAAATAATATTTAAGTCCTTTCTAGAGTTGATATGATAATCTCACATCATGATCATATATAATGTTATTAAGTATCATATGAAGCCTTACAATCCACTAAAATTACCCATGATCATTATTTATCTAGGTCTCACTTAATAGAAGAAAATATGAATCCTTATTCAACCAATATAAAACAACCCAAAATAAATCTATACATTTTGATGATATCATAGTTCTTGTCATGAAATACATACTATAATTATCCAATTTCCACTCCATAATGGGAAATGAATGAATCATACCCACTGATATCTAATTCTTAACCTTTTCACCTTTGATAAGTAAATCATCACAAAATGAATCCATCTATGTTCTTTCTTCCTATCCATCAAATGTGTCTTTGAGCACTATGATACATCATGGTTAGAACAAGATGAATTTCCCATCAAGTAATATGTAAATCCCACAATACTTCCATTAATAATGTTGACGAAAAAAAGTTGTTCATGGAAATAAAAGTGAGAATCATAATCAATAGTTCACTTGAGTATTTTATCTTCACCATATCACCGTCGTAAAAAACAACCTCTTATAATTCAATATCAAGACCACTTTTACTTGTTCCATTGAGGATAAAGTAATGGCCACAAGTATTAAGAAAAAATTAACTCATTCCCTAGAAACATCAAGATGAAACTCATAGAAAAATGATATATGCTTCCACTCATTATCAATTCACAAACTATATCCACCTAAAAGTTCTTGTTCAAAAGTATAAACAATAAAATTTAATTTTCTTAGAGTATATGTCATCTAAAATGAAAATGAATAAATAAATTCAACCCATATAATCCTCTATAGATTAAAATCCCCCACCCCCAAAAATATATCCTTCAAGATCTTATAATTGGTGTATATAATAAATCACTCACCAAAAAGATAATGTCTCCAAATTTTAAGAACATGAAAAACCCTGACCAACTTGAGATCATGGGTAAGGTAATTATTATCATGTGACCTGATATTTTCAGAAACACAAACTAACAACTATTTATTCTATATCAACATTCATCCTAAACCCACATTGGAGGTGTTACACTAAACCTCATAATGTTTTTTGGGATATAGTAAAATGATAACATGTACTAATGTTAATATCCAATTCAACTCTTGAAATGAAACCTCACATCTATCATCCCTATAGCCAACTATTCCCTATAATCCTAATAAAACTGGGAGTATATCACTATATAATTGATAAACATAATCATGAATATATATAGATAAGGATGTAAAATATTATTCATCAAATTTATAAATATAGTAAGTGAATCTATTAATTTGAATGACATTATAAAGAATTCATAATGGCCATATCTATTTGAAAATGTTTTATTTGTCATATCTTTAACTTGGTCTCTCTATTGATGATAACCTGACCAATGACCAATCTTAAAAAACCACTAATCACCCTTTAACTAATTAAATAAATAATAAATCTATATTAATGGATATTTATTTTAATGGTAACCTCATTCAACCTATGATAATAAACATACAAGTGAAAGATCCAATCCACTTTCATGAAAAAACACCATAGCACCCCACAGATTCACACTATTCTTAATGAATCCTTTGGACTTAAGATCTTAATACTGATTTTCAATTTTCTAATCTCAACTAGATTAGTATGATATGGAGGTATAGAGATAATCTCAGTGATGGGTTTCTAAGGATTAATTATATATTAATCAACACTGTTGAAGCAATTAGAAATACCATTCTCAAGATCTACCATGTATGGGAATGAAACCACTCTTGAACAAAATAAAGAACATAGTCATACCTTTCATCTATGAACATCAATTTTTTCCTTCATCAGCATTGTTTAATAATGATCACCTAAAGCTATCCGAATTACTATATCATCTATGGTGTATCCATGGGTTACACTGAATCACCCATTTCATGGGAAGGACCCTCCAATTAGACATGACATGCTAAAATCTCATGGAATCTAAGGAATATGAGGGAATAGAGTTTGGGTAGAAACTATAAAAGTCTTGGGAAATAACCATTCACCATACCAATGGATAACACTCTTTATATACCCCCAACTATGCTCCCCGAGTGTTTATATAATGAACCGACCTAGGATTCCATATGAACTGACAGTCGAATAGATCCACCACTAGCCTGAAGGGAATTATCTATCCCTATAGGCTAGAGAAAATAATCCAGGCATCAAGAACACATTCTTTGGGAATGATTTCACCCAAAAAAGGTAACATAAATCAAGAGTAAAATGGAAACAACAAACAATTTAATAAACTAATACAAACACATCTGAATAACAAAATAAAAAATGATGAAACAAAAGACCATGTAATCTAGATACAAGGTGATGCTACATAAGAATGATAAAATAGAAAATAAAAATAGGACTACTATAACCCTTATCTTAGTGGAAAATAACCATCCACCATGTCCCAAGTCACCATCCCTCAACTAACCAAACACGAATCATAAAGAAAGATATAGAGAAACTATATCCCTACTATAGAAAACATAAAGGATGAATACACCGAGTGATGTATGCAAGGTGTGATCAAAATATATCCCAGTAATATCCCACCAATAATTCTATTTAATTACCCTATTAAGAAACTCATATATTCTAGTTTGAAATACAATAATTAGAAATTGTTTTTATATTGAATAAAAATATGATACAGCAGGACATAATTTAAAAAGTGGTATAAATCCATGAAACCTAATTTTTAATAACATGAAACCCAAGACACTCATTTTACTTTTTAAAATACATTTAAAAATTAAAACATGAAAATGTGTTAAAACATTTTGAGTGAAATAACCTTTTTTTAGAAAGGATTTGAAAATCTGTTCACAAGAAATATTCAATAAATCATAAATAAGTTATGAGTTGGCACCACATATCACATAATAATATGACATATCAAAGGAAGATACATGGTTAATAAAATTTCCTCCTAGAAATGGAAGATATAATAAAGTAAGTCAAACTTGAAAACTCCAACGCTGAGTAGTGATCGATCATTTATTTTCATTTATTGAGCATCAATGTCAAGTGTCGAGGTCATATGTAATGGGTATATTATAGCTTAATTAGTGATTACACCAAATATAAGAAAATAAATCTCATGGATCACTACATGAAAATTTTGTATCTACCAAAAAAAGAAGCTTACCGACTCGATGCACACCCGCACCCTTAGAGCACATCCCTAGCCTGGATCCACATTCTCTAGGGAGACTCTAGTTAGGGTTTGAGTTTGTAAAAGCATATCATAAATAATTAGTATCTCATATATCTACCCATGTTTTAAATGAACAATTAATAGAGGTGGGTGATAAGGATCATCATATGGATCCATAATGGAACTAACATGTCCAATCAATATTCCATAGAATAAAAAGTTTATATCTCACCCTTAACCCCTTGATACCTCAAAGAGTAAAACCCCTGTTTCAATACTTATCATCTTGTGCACCAAGAACTATCCATAATGGAAAATCATATATAAGGGTTTCATCAAGAATTTACACAAAAAGATCATTTACATCATAAAGTTCCAAATGAGAGTTTAAGGAAAACCAAATTGATAAACCAAACCTTTATCAATTTTATAAAACATCACTTTGAACCATACATTCAAAAGGGACATACATACCCACTTCCTTTTAAAACCATTTTTAAGTTCCAAAAATGACTTTAGGCAAAGAACATGAAATAAAAAACAAACCCTTTGAATTATTTGAAATACCTTTTAAACCACCCTTTCAAAATAAATCATCATTTTTTATCCTTTAAATCATCCCACAATTCATTTCAAATAAAATATACATTTAGAATATTTAGAACTAACTTTATAGAATCAACACATTTTTAATAAAATTAGGCTTTGAAGTTCATAAATAAAAATTCACCATGATTAGAAAACAAGAAAATTTCATTAAAAAAATGATCAATATTATAAATGAAACCATTCATGCCAAATACCATTTTCATCAGAAAGAGTCATCTGTGATTCATGAAAAATAAACCATGAATACTAATTTCAAATGGAAAAAGTAATAGTTTATGAAACTCATGAATCATAAGAAGAATAAATTACATAAAACAAATACCTCATAATATTTAGAATCCAACTACAATTAAATTGAAACATGAGCCTTCGATGACAGACACTAAATCAAGGAAGATGAGATCCGAACAATAATAGGAACCAATATACTCAATTAGATCATGATATAACCAATAAATATATTCCTAGAAACTCTAATATAATGTTCCTTACAATAAATGAGAGAGGATATATAAGGAAGATGAAGAAAAATTAAGAATAAAATTTTAAATTGAATTTTATATATATGATGCCACATGATCTGACATAATTTCTCTTCATAAGGAAGAGTCATTAAAATCAGTAAGGGTTAGGCTATAGATCTAGAGCCTAGGTTGTAGGATAAATAATGGGACCAATGGGATATGTTTTAGGCCATTAAAATAATTTTTATAATAATAATTTTACATTTCATGGTTTGACTACACAATTCTGGAAACCATGTGCCATCCTTGAACCCTATTATGGGACACTAGAGAGGCTACGCAGTTTGGTCACACAATTTAACTAAGTATGTGATAACAGTTTAAAATGAATCTATCTAAAGGTGCACGTTTTTTAGAGATAGAAACATGGTTTGGTTTGACCATGCACAAACTGTGTGACGTCATCTAGGATACTAAAATTATCCTCATGGTATCTTGAGAAAATATGCATGGTTTGGATAACCTTGATCCAACCGCACACATGCCCAAGAACCTCCAAAAACAAAAAAATATAACCTGATAAAAAAATAAAAAATATCATTAAAACCAATGAATAAAGGAACTTGAAAGTGACATCGGTATGTGATACTACACGCATTTACTTATACATCACAGGTAAATGAATTTGGTTACAATTCTTTATAACCTTCAACTAATTTATTTCTCCCATTTGTTTCATATTAAGAAACATTTATATATTGATAACCATAGGTGGAAGATTCATAAACATTATATTTTAATAATTGGATTTTATTTATATAGTAGGATGTTAGTATGGACTATAAAACATGATTCCTCCCACACCATTGTCATACAATACAACCCAATCATATGAAACGATCAACTAATGTAGTGGTATGAAATATATATTTCATGACTTTTGATATACCCATATCCTCAATCATGGTATGTAAAAATGTATCACATGCATTATGGATTCAAGGAAGATCTCCTTTAATCTCTAACTTATATTAAATACTCATAGAAATTATTTAGTTTCACCTTATATTATATTGTATAATTTTTTTTTGAAATACATATCGAAAACACATTTTGGATATCTTACATTTTTTTAATATATCATAATCTTAAAAATACATCACATAATATGAAATTATTTATAAATAACCATCCAAACCATTTTTTTGTATAAACTATAAAACCCTTTTAGAGTATCTCTCTATGTTTTATAAAACTCATTATCTATTCAGTCAACCAAAAAGTGTTACTCTATGATCCTTTGCAGCATTGAAAGAAAAAAGGAACTCCTAAATTCATAAATGTAATAAAAGAGAAACCTCTAGAAAATAATTAGTGCTATTAAATCTACAAAGGTATCTGGTGTGATCTCCATCAATTACATGTATCTTTATACCTATGTCCCCTAACTACATAATATGAAAGCATGCATTTTCATACAATCCCATTGTCTAAGAAATCAAGTAACTTTGAGACACATAGTATATCAATACCTTATAACCACTCATACATTGTTGATTATCAGAGTATATATTGACCAAATCAATGAGTACATCACACACCACTTACCTTTATGGAAGAGCACATCTCATGCAGCTTAACCAAATAGATAAACACATTATATGTGTTATCTAGGTCTACCTGTATACTTCTTTAGTATGTATCAATAAAGGGACTTAATTTCATCCTTTTCATATGATCAAAAAAATCCCATCTTGGATAAGCTCCAACTAACGACATAAACAATAACAAACCTAACCACCTAGTAATTATATAACTTAACGGCCTACATAAGAAATGTATAAATGTATGAAGGTTTAATTTCTAAGTATCTTGAAAACATAAAGTATAAGGAAATATCAATATGAAACCACACCTCTATAATATTAGAGACATAATATATGAAATTTTATATGGTATACTTGAGGATCACCCAACACAAAAAACTCCTTTTATACCTCATGGCATTATTCTTTATCTCTATAAAAAATCTTATTCATGATAACCATAAAATTTTTCCTCAACCTTTAATAATTTATGATGAACATCAATTAGGGATAACTCAAAGTCATACTTCTAGAGGCAAATTATCATTTCAGTTTATAGTATATATATATACATATATATCCAACACAAAATATAGATAAAGTAAATATTTTCTTTTGTATAACATGATACATTTTTTTACTTTTAATCCCATTTAATAATTTTATAAAAAATATACATAAGAGACAATATTATCACACTATATATTATAGAAATTCAGTTCAACCTTGTTCTTCGTATAATTTTAGGGTTTTGTTGAACTCATTACATATCTATGTAACTCCCGCCAAATATTTGGGTGACCATATAATAAAACCCTCCCACTAAAATATATAGTGATTAACATCTATGAAGTTAAGAAATTTGAATAATGGTAGGACTTAATAATCATATTATTATTGTTCAAGTACTTGAATAATTATTCAAAGTTCATAACTTCACAATATCAAATGTTTCATTATTAATATATTTTTATTTACTTAGAACAATTTCAAGGTTCATCATCATCATCTTTCTCAGTACCCTTTCCATCAAACTTTTCCCTTTAAATATTTTGTTAACTAATGTATCTATTTACATTACTTCTTTAACAACACATAATAGACCACTTTAATATATAATGTGATATTTAATTTTTTATGGTATCAAAATATAAATCTTTATATTCATATTTACCATCAAACCCTAAACTCTTTTATGACATTAAGTGGGATTCACATTCAATTTTGACTCATGTAGTCTTTTATTAGTTAACTTTGAACTTATTTAAGTCTAAACATACCCCAAATAACCTCTTAGACAATATATTATATTTAAAATATAATTCTTAGATACAAAAACTCCTTTGTGTTATAAAATAACATTTATTTCCTTCAGTGGGAATATTTAACAAATAAACTATTTATCCATATCATAAATGGTATTCAATTTTATTAGAAAAGTTTATTAAAAATAATATTTTATTTTTAAAAATATACCAATTATGGTGGGATAAAATTCCTCATATTTTGAAAATATAAAGATAAAATATTTTTCCCTAGATAAACCATTTTTATCCTTATAATTTTTAATCATGTTATAGAATAAGATAAATCAAAAACTAGGTGCATTAAATCCATAATATCTCATAGTTTATAATAAATAATTGTTAGACATGAAAATTATATTTTTATATATGAGAGATAATATAAAAATACACATCCTTTACATTGACCCATTTAATCTTAAAACATTCATTTATATTAAAATCCATGATTCAACAACCCTTTTCTTCTTTATTTGAATATAAAATACAATAATTATCAATAATATCCTTAGTTTCAAACTAATGTATACTTAAAATAGTTGTAAATTATACATTTGGTATCATATACCTTTGAAATATCAAAAAATATATTTCTATAACATTGATAACTAAAATGGACATCCCTTGAATTTTCACACACCCTTTTAGTTAGCTTGGAAAATTTTCTATCCTATGGAAAAATTTCCCTTCATAATTTACCTATAGGTTTCATTGAAATTTAATGACTACTAAATGAAATATTATTTTAATATCTAAAATTTTCTTCTTATTTTAGTTTTAAATGTTTCCCACTTTTAAATTTTATACAACATTCGAACCTATACATATCATGTCCTAGTTCATATATTCTCAACAATTTTGGGAAATAGGGTAAATATTTATTGAATTCATTCAATTTATTGGAACATTTAAAATGATGATTCTATAATGATATTAAATAATGAGAAAAGGGATTAATTGAAACCTATAATCTCTCTAAGTCAACAGATTTGTCAATCATATTGAGAATATGAGTGGATACAAAAGTTCCATAGGTCATTTTGTATCTAATGACTTTAAAATATTATGTAAATCCATCCGTGATTCTTATAAGCATATAGGTTCACATTTTTACCAATTTCAATAGTTGGTTAATAAATAAAGGTTTATCTAACACTTTAAATATTTCTTTTCTTAATATTTTTTTTATGTTTTGAACCAGTCTAAGAATTTTCTTACATCAAGACCCCCTTTCCCTAAGATTGATCACTGATTCACTTTTGTGAAAAGGCCCAATTCACATTGAATATCACATTTAAAATGTATTTTATTATTAATTTTCATATGTTTATAGCATTAAAAAGTTTTGGTAGGTGTTAATTGGGAATTCAATGAATTTTGAGATAGAGTTAGCTTAAACTGGGTGTTTCTAAGGGAAAACAGAGTCATTTGGGCACATTTTTCATGGTGCGTAGTTCTTTATAAAACTAAAAAACCAGGTGCTTAAACATAGGGGTTTGTACAAGGCTTTATTTTGATACACACAAACATCTATAAAACTTGTGTATAGTTTTTATAATTGTGCGTCTCACCCAATGAATCATGTTTCTTGATGTGAAGATGGGCAGAAGCATCCACGTGATTGGCGTGTGGTTAAAAACACTGGGCACCTTAATCGTGATCCAATCAATAGATAACCTAACTCATATGCCACTATAACTACCCTTTTACATGATATTGGTATATATAATTACTCATAGACATAGGGGGTCAAGCAATTAATGAGTTCTAACCATTTTTGTGGCATAATAATCATATAGAAGATAAATCTTAATGTGGGAAGAGCTTGAAAGTAATATAAAAGGAGATTATTCCCATATTTTGGAAGGTGTATTATATTTTACTTCATATCATATTAAATATAATGAATGAAAATAGAATAAAGGTCTTGTTTTTCATTATTTATATCATGAGTATCTAATTCAATTTCTGTATCAGGGTTGTGGATGCCAATGAATAATTAATTAGGTAATTGAATTGTTGTTGTGTACTTGTGTTTTTCTTATAATTTCTCACAATTTATTCATTTATTATTTATTTAATTCACTATATATATCCGATAATGACATATACATGGATCTATGAAGGATTTTTAATGAATATTCTTATGACCATTAGGTGCATTCATTATCGATTTGGGTTTTTCTTTTATAAAAATTTCTGGAAATTATTTATAAGATCAAGAAGTTGATTTTCAATGATTTTAATCAGACTCTACCAAACCAAGGTGGGTTTTAAACACTCAAATATTGATGGTGATAATTTATTATTAATATAATGACACATTAGAAAATACATTTCCAACAATCTTTATTAAAATCCATAACCTCGATGTATTTTCATCATTAAGTCAAAAATAAAAATTCATTATTTCTATTTTCTTTGAAATAAAAATTTAATAGATTTAATTTTGGGTCAATTGAAGTGTGAATGTTCATTGAATCTATTAATTGATTCTTCAAATAATCGACTGAAGATTTCACGCTGAAAAATACCCCTGAATTTTCCATGGATCGACCCCATTTCTCCACCATATTTAGAGTAGATTTGGGCGAAAATTTAATTTAGGAATCCTGAAAGGAACTATTCAGGATGAGAAACAAAAAATAATAGTGTCATTTCTGGGGAATTATGAAAATAGTGTATTTTTATAGTCCAGGGTGATTACTTCATAAAAAAATAAAAAATTTATAAATTTCTGCTCTTAACACCATTTCTATTTTTGTTTAATTATGTTTTAAATTTTTTTGCTCAGTGTGTTTTATGGTTGTGTATGATTGTGGGTGTATGAGTTACCACCTAAATCATTCAAAGACTGTCAAGACATCATGGATTCTTCTCTTTGACCCAGAAATCAAATGAATAATATCAAGGAAATGAAAAACACTCATGGGAGATCACATCTAAACTGCTTCTATAAAAAAAATATAAAAGTAGAAGACCCATATATTTTCTTTAAAGTTAGAAAATATATTGTGCACTAAGGATAGAAAAATCAATAGTTTTTACCTATGGGGTAACCAAATCTATAACCACCTCTATTTACAGAGTATATACCACAAAATCAAAAATTTTTTCTAGGTCAATTCATGCTAGAATTTACTCCACAACAACCAAAATAGTATATTACACAATAGAAGTAATAATATATTCCCCAATACTAACCATAATTGGCTCAAGTTTTGTAATTATATGTTCCACAAGAGTAGTAGTGCTATATTTAATAAGTACCTCATGTGCAGCTGCCACCTCGACATACTCTTAGGGAGTAAGATTTTCTATAAATCCATGGATCTAATTAGAGTATTGTTCAGCCACCTATTCATAATTTTTTTGAAATGTAATTAGATATTATGTAGTTGATCAAGAATATAGTTTGATTCAATGGTCTACCAAGTGAAGACCCTAATTCTCACCTTGAAAATTTCTTGTATATTTTTGATACATTTTGTTACAATGGAGTATATAGGATGTAGTTAGGCTTCACCTATTCACCTTTTCCTTGATATATAAGGACATATATTAGATAAAGGGGATACTATAATTCTATATTATTACCTAGGAGTCTCTTTATCAAACCTTTATCATAAAGTATTTCCCCTCATCTAAGATGGTGATATTGAGGAATGACATTCATAAATTCAATCAGTATGAAAGTGAATCTCTCTATGGGTTATGGGAATAACTGAAGAAGATGCTAAGAATGTGTACTCACCATGAAGTTACATTGGTGATGGATGTAATAAACATTCTATGGAGGACTCATTATGGATAAAAATATACAGTGGATGAAACAGTTGGAGAAATGATGATGGGAGAGCTCCCAAGGAATTATTTGATCTATTAGAAGACATGTCAGCCAATAAATTCCAATGGAACTTAGGAATATGTAAAAATAATAGGGGAATATAAGATATTGATTCCACCATAATACTAACTCCCTGTCTTATTACATGTCAAATATGATCGATGCACTTCAATTGAATTATAATTCACAAGATAAATCTATGAAATACTTAACATGTAGTGAATGTAGTGATAACCAACCCATGAGAGAGTTTATAAATAGAATTGTTAATACTTCCACTAGTGAAGTGAGTTATGTCTCATAAAATAGAGGGATAAATATTTTTCCATAATACTATAATCTGACATGGAAGGATAATTCAAACTCTAGTTGGGGTGGGCAACAATGAAAAAAATGCATAGATGAGGCCTATAAGACCTTCAGGATACACCCAACATAAATATTAGAATCTATACTTGATAATATAATAAGGAAATCAATACCATTAGGGTTCTTATCCACACGAAGGGTATCAAATCCCTTGTCTATTTCATCCTCCTTGACAACAAAAATAGGATATACCACTACAACAAGAACTAAATTTGAATATAGAGGAAGTGATATCTAAATTTAGCACCACTATAGAAACCAAATTTAAAAATCACAAGGCCACCATATGAAGTATTGAAAACAATTTAGTCAATTTTACAATCATATCTTTATAAGACAACCTAGTATGTTACTAGGTAACACTAAAATTAATCCTCAAGGGGAATCTAAAGCGGTGTACTTGAGGAGTGGTAAATAGATTAATAAAACACCCCCTAAAAAAAATAATAGAACAAGGATTGTGAGAAGTAATAAGGATCTCCAAAATCTGTGGAGGAAGTGGCTGAGACTGATGTTTCAACATCAAAAAATAAAAAAAGGAAAAAAGTGATTTATAAGAGGGTGAATGAATTTTTTATACCCAACATACCACCCTTAATTTTTTTGGAGCGGATAAAGAAGATAAAATTGGACCAACACTAAAAACTTCATATCAACATTACATTTTCTATAAAATCAAATCAAATGACCAATATTGAAAATTAATGAAATAAATACATTAAAATAAGATTAATATGGAGGATTTGGGCTTCATATACCTTAATAAATAATGCTCAGCAGTTCTCTAACATTTAATCCCACCATAGCTTTAAGATCATGTAAGTTTCTCTATTATATACACTATCAGACCAAGTGAGTTCTAAAAATATCTATTTTAATTAGGGATAGTATAAATCTAATTAATTTTGGGGTATTAAATAAGTTGTGACTTAGTAAGTTGAAGACTACTCAAGCATCACATACATTGGCTGATAGGTCCATCAAGTATCTCAAGGGGATCTTAGAAGATGTCTTGGTAAATGTTGATAAATTTATATTTTTAGTATATTTTATCATTATTGACATGGAATAAGATGTTCAAGTTTTGTTAATATTGGAATGAACATTCATTTCCATAAGAAAAGTGCTTATTTTTTACATTAAGAAAATATTATCATTTGAGTTGGTAGTAACAGGGTATCATATAATGTGGTTAAGGCTATTAAACAAGACTCATTTATGAAATATGAGGACCACTGCACTATATCTATATTGGAAAGTTATTTGTGATTTCCATAATTTTAAATGAGTTATTATTAATCAATTAAAGAGTATGGAAATGAATAATTTTATCCCGAGAATGAACATAAAAAGGTGTAATATGTATCTAGTTGGGATGGTCAATATTGGTGGTAGGAATTCATTCTAGTCAGCCTAGAAATAGAGAATAATGAATCATTAGTGTCATCAATCCAAAAGGCACCTTATATTGAATTAAATACCCTTTATTCATCACTAAAATATAGCTATATAGGGTGGAAAGAGACATTTCCAATCATCTATAATTACTCCCTAACTACTGACCAAGAATTAGAATTTTTATAAGTACTTAAAATAAGGAATCAAACCATTGGATGGATAACCAAAAACCTCAAAGGAATTAGTAATAGTATTTGCACCCATAAATTGCTCTTGGAAAAGGGTCCAAAATATCTAGGAAACATGAAATAGTCCCATAAAATAAGTGGTTAAAAGGGAATTAATCAATCTTTTGGATTCCAAAATATCTATCCAATTTCAAATATCTCATCGGTGTGAAAATTATAATCTATCCCAAAGAAGGTTGGAACCACTATAATCTCAAAGGGGAAAATTAAACTAATTTCTACATGGAATTTTATGTGATGATGGGTATGAAATAGACTATAATAATCTAAATGACACAATTTTCAAGGACTATTTCTCCTTGTATTAATGAACCAAATGTTAGAGCAGTTGGAAAGTCGTGAATTCTATTATTTCTAAGATGGTTACTCAGGCTATAATCAGATTTCAATTGCTTTTGAGGATCAAGAGAAGAGAACCTTCACATGTCCTCATGAAACATTTTCTTATCATCTTATATCATTTGAAATTTTCAATTCTCCAACCACACTCCAATGTTGCATGTTGGTTATTTTCTATATCATGATGGAACATATTTTGGAAGTCTTCATGGATGATTTTTCTATTTATTAAAAGTCATTCGACACGTGCTTGAAGAACATGGAGCTTGTTTTAAAAATATGTGAGTTTACCAATGTGGTTTTTAATTACAATAAATTCCATTTTATAGTGAACAATTACACCATATTAAGATATAGATTATCATGGAAATTGATTGAATATGATCCATCCAAAATTAAAGTGATTGTGAACCTACCCATTCACACTTTAGTTTAGGTTATCCAAAGTTTTTTGGGGTGTGAAGGTTTATATCAAAGGTTTATAAGAGATTTATATATGATCTACCAACCATCAATGAACCTTTTGAAAAAGGGGTCTATTTTATAATTCTATGATCCATACATTAAAGTGTTTTAAGTACTTAAGTGAAAGTTAGTAGAAGAAACAATAATTATTTACTTGGTTTGGAATGAACCCTTTAAGTTGATTTGTAATTCAAGAGATTATTCCATGGTATCAGTCCTTAGATAGTGGGTGGAGTTTATATTCCACCCTATTTAGTACGTGAATAATACCCGAATGAGGATCAAGTCAATTATACTACCACCGAGAAAGAGATTTTGTAAGTGTTATTCACTTTTGATATATTTAATTTATATTTTATGTTGTCTAAGGTAATAGTCTATATAGAACATGAAACCATTAAATAGATATTGAATAAAAATTATGGTGACCTGTGACTGATTCAATGGGTAGTCATGCTACATGAATTTGATCTATGAATCCATGAAAAAAAGGGAAGAAATAACTTTGTGGCTGGCCACTTTTCCCACTTGGAATTACCACATATTGAGATGGTAGAGGATATAAATATCCAAGAGGAAATTATATACAATCATATCAATTTGGTAATGATATCTTCTCAACCATGGTTTTTCAACACTTCCAATTATTTTTACATAAAAGTGAAACTTCCTAATCCATAATATCAATAAAGGAATCTATTTCTATTGGAAGTAAAACACAACTTTGAGTGGATCCACCAATATTTTAATCATGGGAAGATGGAGTTATTAAATGGAGTGTGATAGATTCAAAAATTAAAAACATTATATAATTTTATCTTTCCTATATATCCAATGGGAATTGAGGTCCTAATCACACCATCTATAAGGTACTATAATCTAGATTTTTCTGGACCAGAATGCATAAAGACACTTGACGCTTCATAACCCATTGTGATCAATTCCAAAATACCGACAATATTGGGTTGTGAGCATAGATGATTCCCACCCCATACTTGAAGTGGAAGTATTTGATGTGTTGAGAATATATTTCATGGGTCCATTCCCACCCTCTTATGATAACAACTATATACCTGCGTGTGTGTATTATGTATCCAAATGGGTGAAATCCATTACATTATCCCATAACATGGAAAAGGTAGTTGTGCCATTTATCAAAAAGAATATATTTATCCATTTCTGAGTTCCATGAGTAACTGAGGAACATATTTTTAATAACAATATACTAAATAATGTCCTAAAAAGGTGAGGATTAATGTATAAAACTGGCACACATTACCATCCTCAATCAAGTAGACAAGTGGAGGTGTCCAACCAAAAACTTAAAAAAATTATTGAGAAGAAGGTTGGATCATCAAATAAGGACTCGTTAAAGAATCCTGATGATGCTTCATGGGTTTTCTAGATAAAATTAAAAATACCTCTCAAAATGTAAAAGTACTGATTAGTCTATTGAAAGGACTTACATTTTTTTTTATTAAACTAGACTATAAATCATAATAGTAAGTTAAAACTGAAATATGTGATATTAAAAAATATGAAGAAAAGTGGAAGCTATAGTTTTCTAAGATTGATGTGATCAATAGGGAGGTATATGAGAATCCTTTAATCTATAAGAAGAATACAAATTTAGTACATGATAGGATAATCTCATAGAATTAGTTTTTGTCATGTGATTAGGTATTAATTTTTTACTCAAGGCTGTGAATTTTTCTAGAAAAACTAATGTCCCAATGGTTCAGGCCCTTTGAAGTTGTTAAAGTATTCCACCATAGTGTGGTGGAAATTCAATACAGTGTCAATCAAAATTTTAAAGTAAATGGGAAATGATTTGAAACCTATTTTAAAATAGTGAACATGGAAAGTATGATTGACACCATTCAATTGATATAGAAAGAGGCCTAGGTATATTAATCTTGATACATTGACTATAACAATCACTAGGAGGTAACCTGATATCTCTTAAAATTTATAAATACTTTCTTGTTTTAATACTTATAATGTGACTAGGATACACATATAGTGTGTTCTATTTTTGTGTGTTTTAGTCTTAGTTAAATTTAAAGTGAGAGTTTTATAATTTATTTTTAATAAATTGGTCATATGAAAATCCTTATGAAAACCATATAATATTTCAAAACCTTTGCAGATTTCAACATTTTCATTAAAGGGTTTGTACATTTTTTTAAAATTGGATCTGAGCTAAAATTATTTCAAAACATAATATACCACATAGTTGGTGCATGGTTAAACACACCTTGTAAATAAAATGTGTAGAGTAAGGTATCAATTAGAACAATACACATGGGCACCACATAAGTATATTTTCTATGCTAAGAAACTATGCGAGGGGGATGAGTGATTTATAGTGATGAATCATACAATTATCTCATGGTTACCATATAGTTAACTAAATTATGTGATATAACCACACATAAATTTTTAAAACCCTTGGAATTATTTTAAGTTCACCCAAATCCAAAATTTTTATAACCCTAAATAATTCCCATCCCATTCACCTAAACCCTCCCTTCCCCACCTTCATTTCTCTCTCCTTCTTCCTCATCTCCCACATCTTCTTTATCTAGTGAGACCAACCCTAGGTATGTTCTTATTTTTTATTCTTTTATTCTTATTCCTCTCCTAATTATAATTATTTATTTGTGCATAGTTTTGGGATAAAAGTTTCTCTCTTACCATCATTTATTTTAAATTTTATTTCAATTTCCCTTCTATCTTTAAATTCTAATATTTTTTATATTGATTTTTCAACACAATAACTTTGAAAACATCATGCAAAATTTTTTTCTTTAAAAAGAAAATTTTTCCTTAGAAATATCAACAACTTTAGGGATACAATATATCTCTTATAGGATTTATATTTTTTAATACAATTATAAAATTTTTATTTTGTATGGTTTGTATTTTTTTCATGTCTACTATTTATAAGAAACCTATCCCCCTTTTGAACCCTTTAATATTTTCACATCCTCCTCCAAGAGACATCAATTTTTTGGTTCTCATGACTCCTCTGGTCCTCATTTGAGATTCTAAAACAAAGAGGAAAATAATCATTACTGAGTTCTACCTATAATTATAGTTTTAACACACTAGTATTTTGAGGCGAGTAAGCTTTCTTCCCTTGGTATTGAGGAAGATATCAGAAACTTGATTTGGAGAGGTCACCTAACATAATCCATTTCTATGCATGAACCAACTTTTAAGAAGTTTGTCTTGGAGTTATCTCTGATGTTTTATAATAATGATCATTATTCCACCAATTAAAATAATTATATTATTGAAAAAGAGGGTTGAATCACATTCCACCTCATTATGTGGTGATTTATTTTCATCTTGGGGACTTTGAAACTTTGATTAGGATTTAAGATAAAGACTTCATGAACAAATCTAACTACACTAAGGAAACCTTGAATTGGGACCCAAACATATCTCAATATTTTAGGGCTAAAATCACCTAGACTGGGCCATCATTCCCCCCCAAAATGATAAGGCCATAATTTTATTGAATCCCATCCATATGTTCCTTCATTGAGTATTACCACATACTTTACTTCCCTCTTAGATATAGAAGTGAATGTCTCATAACGAGACTTGTTTTTTTTTACTATATTATATGATATTAAAATATATATCAACATGAAATTAATTTTTCATGATACTTTTCTCACATTTTCAACAAGAATAAAGGTGATTTTTTGGATTCCCTTACATTACTCTTTTAGATGAGCGTTTGGGGATGTTCTTTGATAAGGTATCCTTAACAAAGATCAACCCACCCCTTCTATTTAATATCAATATGGTCCAATGGATGCATATTATTGAGTATTATGGGAACCAATATAATTTTAATAGACTTTGAGAGGTATCCCATAATGATATGCATGGAATCCCATCATCTGAGGCCTCTCACCACACTTCCCCACCTCCACCCAGAGAGTTTCCTTCAACATCACTTCACACAGAAGATGACCTCCCATGTAGCCCATACCCTTCCATTCGTACACCATTGTATTACTCTACAATTTCCATATAGTTCTATAAAGCATAACAAATAATGACCTGGACCTCCATTAGAAGTGCCAATAGGTCCATTACAATATTTTTGACTAGAAAATTGAGTACACATATAGAAAGATCGAAGGTTATTACCTTGAGGATTTCCAATCACCTACCCTCTACCACCACTTTATGACCCATAACCCTCATATTACATTCCCAAATGTGGAGTTACTCATCATGGACATTATTGGATCTCCTAGATGACCATGGAACTGATGATGATGAGATTTACATTCAATGTTAGTAGGGAAGGAGACTCTTCCATAAGGGTTTCTAGAGGTGATTATACTACACCAAAATGAATGAGATATGATTTCAGTGGATAATTATATTGGGATGATTCTATAAATGTATAATTTCATGACTCCTTTGGAATCATCCCTCCTACAATTTGGGAATGAACCCCATTGGATACTTTTCACTGTTTCCATTCCCATCCATTTCCAAATATTTCCCTTACATAAATATTTTCATGATGACCTTTCAAAGTGATTCTATTTATGTGTTATGTATATTTTTTAGTGATATTATGTGATTTTGTGTGGTTTATATGTTCCACTACTCCTAATATGATGATGTTTCTTCACACTCTATGGTTTTAATGGATACCACAAGTGGTGAACATATTATTACTTCCCATGAATAATCTTCTATTTGGAGGGATCTCACAAACATATATTATTCCACTCCTTTAGAATTATTATAGGGATATTATAATTATTTGTTTTGTATTATATGTTTTCATTACATCCCGTTGTATGCACTTTCACTGCCACTATTCTCCACTTTCGAACGATCATGGGGGACCATGCGCGATATTAAGTGTGGGGCAGGGTGCCTCAACTTTTGGAACCCAATTTGTTCATTTCCTTAACACATACATAGATAAAAATTTTTCCTTATAGATAATTTAAGGACTAGTTAAAGATATCCTATGAATATTATTTAAATAATAAATCATCTTGGGTGAATCATTTTTATGTTTTTAATTCTCTTGGATTGATAAAATTTTATTTTTGTTGTGCTAGGTTAGGAAAATTTTAGTGGATTTATTTAAATTTTCATCTTAAAAAATTATGTTTAAAGATTATTTTTTGTGATGGATTAATTTAAATTTAAGGGAAATCTTGATATGGAAATTGAATTATGAATTACATAGAATTGGGGCTTTGAAATTGTTGATACTGCACTTGTGGTTATTATTTGGTTTTAATTTCATGTTCTCTTGATTTGTTTATAATTTCATAATGTTGAAACGTTTGAAAATATTAGGTAAAAATGATTTCAATTCAATTATCACAATCCAATAAAAAGTTTGAGACATCAAAATCAATACCCAAAATGAAAATGACCCTCTCACGCTTCAATGTATAAATTAAATGAGATTTAATGACCTATTAAAGTGATAACACACCATTTGGTGTTAATGAAATCCCTTTTCAATCCAATTGATTGTATTATGAGATAAAAATAGATAGATGTAATTTATTTTAAATGAACAAGGGAAATTTTAGATTTAAACAAAAACTGATTTAAGTTTGGAAACATGTAAAATTAAACTTGAATCTACATTTATTTTCTTTCTTTGAGGATTGGTAAGTCTTGAATAGTGTTTGTGGTTTTTTCAATGATTTTTCATTAAAAATAATTTTCATTTAGTTCTTATGAATTTCTATCTCTTTACTTGATTCTTTTTGTGTTCTCCTTGGAATGGTTGTATATGTAATTATTTGAGGACAAGTAATTGATCAAGTGCGGTGGTTTTTGATACAATTTTTTGAAATAGTCCCATTCACATTAAATATCACCTATAAAATCGATTTTATTATCAATTTATATATGTTTACATTCTTAGAATGTTTTTATAGGTGGGAAATCATAATTTAAGGAAGATTGAGATGGAAATATCATGAATAAAGTGTTTTGGATGTAAAATAGAGTCATTTTGGAATATTTTTTAGAGTGCACAATTTATTATAAATCTCACAAAACTCAACCCAATAGATCATGTGAGGCATGGTTTTGATACATAAAGTCATATGAATGGAATATGCATGGTTATAAAAACCATGTGAATCACCCAGGGAACTGTGTAGCTTGAAGTAAATATAAACAAAACCATTTTCACAATTAGTATATGGATAAAAAATCTGTGCACCTTAACCATTCACCAGTCAATAGATATCCACCCACCTCTCATCTACCACCATAACTAACCTTTTACTATAGATTGGGAGCTCTAACCAACCCTATATACCAGGGGTTAATAAATTAAGGGGTTATGACCATTTTAGGGGTATAATCATCATCTGGGAGATCAATCTTGAGGGATAAAGAACTCAAAACTAATTTGGAAAGAGATTATCATGAGCTTTTGGAAGGTGGATTTTGTTTTCATTTTTCTCCTCATTTTTATCAGGAACACTAGTAGTATGTATATCTTGTTTGTTTTCATTTATATCATGAGTTACTAATTCCCTTCCTATGTTGGGATTAAGGATGACAATGGAGAATTAATTAGGTAATTGAACTATTGTTGTGTTCTTGTGTCATTCTTATAATTTCTCACAATTTTATCATGACTTATTTCTTTAATACACTGGATATGTTTGCTTTTATAAAAATTTCTGGAAATTCATTATTGGATCAAGAAGTTTATTTTGAAAAATTTTAATTAGACATTACCTGAACAAGGGATGTTTGACACACTCTAATCTCGGTAGTGAGAAATAGTTATGAACAAAATGAAAAATAATAAGATAAATTTACAAAAATATCTATTGAAATACATAACGCTGAAATTTTTTCATCATTAAATCAAATACTCAACTTCATTATTTCTATTTTCATTGACACACACATTTAAAAGAACCAATTTAGGGTCAGTTAAAGCATGAATAGTCCTTGAAACCATTAATTGATTCCTCAAATAATTGACATAAGAATTCAGGTCAAATAATATCTAATAATTTACCTTGGATCAACCCCATCTTCTCACTATACTTATAGTATAATTGGGGTAAAATACAAATTGGGATGCCAAAAGAAACTAGTCAGGTGGAGAGACATTGTTCTGAAAGTAAATTTTGATGATGATGATGCTATTTATCTATAATATAATCTTTTAACACATGAGTATCCTGATTTACATTTATTTAATAAATCATTTTATTAAATTTACCCCCATTAAAATAATGACCCCTTTTAATCCCAACTTATCCATTAGTGGTCCATGATCTATATTTCACTAGGTAATGACCCCGATTTGGCATGAACTGCAACAATTTAAATATTTATATAGAAAATTATGTTAATAATATCAAATATGACTCTTTCATGGTTGGGAGACAACTCATTATCCAATCCATTTTATGGATAAACTCAAAACCATCCCAATGGTATCCTAAATCATATGGATTCCCAATAGTGTATCCTAAAAAAAATACCATAAACGAGGCACTAAAATATTGGGGTCACCTCCTTACTTTATTACCTTAAATAAGATAATACATGTTCACCTTGATTTGGGATAAATCTACCTAGTTGAATGCCTGAGGTCCTAAAAGTGTTTTCTTTAGAAGGAAACTGACATATAGTATTTTTAAGGGGAATTAATCTCACCATCTTATCTTATATTATTCCCTTTATATATGCACACTAATAATGATTAAATTTGGAAAAATAATCCTTCAAACAAATAAATATGCTCAAACCATATTGATGTATGAACCTTTACAAAAAATTTTCAATCCCATCATGAGTCACACTATATTTATTTTCTTCACTCTACTATAGAAGTAAAGTATCAAGGTTAATCCCACATAGACAATAATGATGCTATCACAAGTCAGTGAGTTTCATTTGACTATTCAGTAGGAAAAAAAATGTGATTATGGGATAGGAATTGAAAAAAATATAGAAAAAGGGATAATAAAAATAAAAATAGACAAAAAAATTACAAATAAGAAATGAAACCAAATGTGTCAGGGATGAAATATCGATTAGGTTTAATTATAAAGATTATTCTTTAGCGTCTTAAATTATTTATCAAATTTTTTCACCAAGGATATTTAATTTTTTTATTTTTTTATGTTTATATTATAATTAATTAATTATTTTATAAATTTATCCATTTTTATGGTGATTAATGTTGGTTCTAGGGTGACACAATATCTGATAATGTCCTAAGAGTAACTATTACACTGAATGGTCATAACAATTCCCTGCTATGATGAGAACCTATAAATTCCCTGAAAATATTCTTAAATACATGTTATATATCTAGATGATATTATTTGATGTAAAAAAATGATATAAGATACTAGGGGTGGATACTCATAGTACTTTGAGCCACTTTCACTTGGTGTATGTCCTTGGTAATTTCTAGTGTAGGATATTATGCGAACATGACCCGCTAGTAGAAAATACACATTTATATATGTCATTGGATGTTCCAATATTCATACACATATAATGATGATTAATATTTAAGATTATTAATAATGAATATTATTAGTCAGGTAATTTGATGTATTTATGAAAATCTTGACCACATATGCTCACAGTGAAGTAGGATACATTGGGTGCCTCATGATCAATATTGTAGTAATGAATAATGTGATAGAAATTTTTTTACATTTAGTTTTTTTAAAAAGTTTTTATCTTAGGCCCATTAATGGGAATCAAATAGCCTAAATAAATCCATGGTTATAGTTTTATGGGGGAAGGATCATTTTTGGAATTCCAAAGAAAGAGACATGGAGCACATAGGTTGATGACACCAACATGTAACCTGATTGATTATATATATTATGATAAAGGTATTATATTACATAGTAAACATTTATATGAGGTTTTATGTAATTTTTACATTAACTTTTTTATCTATGAGTGCCTTGGAATATTGCTAGAAACTAACCTTGAACTTTGGGTAGCACCGCCTAATGAAAATGAGAACGAGGCATAAAGGGTTACACATTAAGTGTATCCAAGACTAAAGTTAAATATTAAATATTAATTATTATTTAACATGTTTTATATATTTAATTATCATACATGGTTTAATAATTATTCATGTTTTCTTAATCACATATATTTAGTCATAGGTTATTCGAGAGAATATTTGTGAGTATAATATTTAATAAATATTTATTTTATATTTAGTGAATTTAATATTTATTTATTTAATTATTGGATAATAGTGAAGTGATATTTATTTATCAAATAAATATTCATTACTCAAGGCCTGATAATTTTTTTGGAGGAATGATGGAATGAGTATAAAGGTCAAGTGAAAAATATTATTTGAAGAAATTTTAAACAATTTATCCATGAATAAATATTTAATTAAATCACTGGTTTAGTGCATGTTAAGAAATAATAATATTATTATTATAAACATTGGATTCTGTGAGGATTTAATAAATAATTATGTTGTGTGTGAAATTATTATTTTCTTACCCTAGCACCATTTAAAACCAATTATATTATTTTGCTATCAATTTTTCGGTTGGGCACAATGACTCTAGAGAATCCTCTCAAACTCTAGAGAGATCCTCTCCAAGAACACTCTCTATAATGGAGAGTGATCCTCCTCCACCACCCACCTTGAATCTATATATATCAAGGATATTCTTTCTTTGAAGCGATTCTTGTGGCGATCATAGATGAACAATGCACACATCAAGATATTCTATGCCTGCAATCAGAGATTCCTATGACATATCTCATAGATTAATGGTGCTTGCGTGGATCACCACTAGAGGTAATATAAACATGATTATAGTGACCCAATGATATTATGAAATAGAAATTTTTTCGTATTCATTAATATAAATAATTCATCTCAAGGTAATCATTTAACTATTTAAATTAATTATAAATAATTATGCGATGATCCTATGTTTGGTTCTGAAATCCTCAAGTTAATTAATATTTGATTTAATTCTATTGGTCATGTCATTATTTATCATGTAAATCTTAGATTAATCATCCATTACAACAAAAATATGAGTTGGGAATGCTCTACCAATTCTTCTACTGCACCCAAAACCTTCAAGGGTATCATAGTGGTTACATAATTTTTTATAATTATTTAAAGATCATTGATTATTTTACACATTTATTGTTATATTTAAATTCCAATTTAATAATTATTTAATATGAATCACTCTATATTAACTTATTACCCTTAATTCTCACAAATATAAAAAATAGTTAAATTTTAAATGAATAATGTTCAATGAACTCATCTAGAGGTGCCAAGGATTCTGGTTAGATATCAAAAGAGTATATAGTGTGTAGCCTAGAGCATGTGCATTTATTACATGAGGTGTGTATTTAATACACCATGTGTTTATTGATCCAACCATGCACATGATTATCCATACTAAATGGAATGTAACATTCGTAGATGAAATGCATTCCATTAGTCAAATATGAGTTGTGTGGTTCCACATGACACGAGTGATTGGTAACATTGTAAATCAAAGACCACATGACATGTATCTCACATACATTCTCTGTGCTCCATTAAAGTACACAGTAGGATGAAACACATAGTCCCTAGGTGTGTGCCATGAATAGATGATGAAGAACTATACATGATGTGTAGCGGATAGTACATGTCGTGTATATTTCCTATTTATGCATTATTAAAAATTAATTTATTGTAATATTTAAACATTATCAACATTTTTTCTGTGTTTCATTTATTTGAATTGTACACTACATGTGACAGGTTATATATATATATATATATTAAATGTTTAATTAAATTTTTATGATATTCTAAAATACATTTTGTGCCTAAGTCACAATACACAAATTAATCTATGCACATTAAAACACAACACACTACATAAATAACATGTTTCCATATTTTATTTCTTTTATAGTAAATTCTATTAAATTACATGATAATATGAGTATTCTATATTCTACACAAGTAAATAGTATATGAATATGATACATTCTGGGTAGTTTGGATGGGTACTCGCTGTGTTACATCTAAGGTATATGTTTTATACTTAATAAATTTTAAATAAATTATTTAATTCATTTAAAATCACGATGGATGAGAATATTATAAAGTTTTTTAATTATTAACAAAAAATAATTGATTATATAATTAATTGATTTGAGTATGATTTATCTTGAATAAAAATGATTGGAAATTAATACTAGTTTATTAAATGCGTAATTAATTTCGTGTATACGGATGATCATGAGCATATAATAGACCTTTTTATGTTATTGGTTTTATTTTAATTTATAATTAAATTTAATTTATGCCATGTAGATCATCTATCCTCTTGTTATGTAAGGGCCTGCATGCCCATGGTTTTCTATTATGCAAACCCCATAAATGAAAACTTTGGTTCCCCTTACCCATGTGTGAGTAAAAGCTTATGTAATGGATGCATATCTTAGGCAAGTGGATGTGATTCAAGTTTTGAGTTAGGGAAAAAACAAACCGAGAGATACATGAGAGGATAGGTGGAAAACTATAATACAAACCAAGTTAAGGTTCAAGGTGTTTTCCCCTAGGTCAACAGTTAGTTTATCATCCACTAATTAAACCGAAACGTTAAAAAACCTCATGATCATATCACTATTATTATTTTACTTTGTTTAAGTTGCATGGTGAATTTCATTATAGATGTTTTTTTGATCACATGAATTAATGTATTAACAAGCATGCAAGATAGAACTAAAATAAATTAGATTATGAATAAACATTATTTAAGACATGGTTAATCACTTATGTAAATCCACTTAATATTAAAAATCATGAAACTAATATAAAATGGGATATTTAGGTATAATGATTAAAATGAATCAATTATATATATTTTTTAAATTGGTATACCATTCCACTACATGGTTAAGAAATTAAATATAGTTCAAATTGATTGACTGACCTCTATTGGGATACTTTCAATTGTTTTATAATTTTTATCTTATGTTTAGGGTTTACTTAAACTAGTTTGTGATAAGGATTGGTCAACTTCATGAGACTTAGTGAAACATGTAGGAAAATTCTTAATGAAACCCAAATTCAGGATTTTAGGATTATGGAATCCACTAAAAAGATCATGGAGCTGCAAGATAAAGTAGTTGAGAAGTTATGCCTACCTAAATATCTTCAAATAGCTTGGAGGACCTCCATCTGAGTAATGAGAAGGGGAATATGGATCATTTAAACTAAAATATCCATGTAATAGGATATTTTTATACTAATAGTGATGATTTTTAGGTTTTTTCAAAATAGTGAGAGATTTATAAATTTAATATTTATTATCTAATTTTATAAATAATATAAAGTACTATAATTATTATATTTTTAATTAAAGGAATGAAATTTTAAATTACTTCAAACATATCATTGTGATCCATACTTGAGAAGGATAACCCTTTCACTAGCACTAATTTCCATGAATGGAAAAGGTACTAGCGCGTTATTATATGCCATTAAATTAAATTATATGTGTTGAAAAATATCATTCTCGAAGCACTTTTCCAAGAGTATAGTGAGGAAGAATTATCCATGTATGAGAAATATTTGGATTATGCCACATATGTCCAATGTTTCATGCTATCTTCCATGTAAAAAGTGATTTTAAAGAAACATGAGGATATTAATGCATATAGCATGATGTATTACCTTCACGATCCCTATTAAGAGGAGGAAAGACAATAAAGACATGAGATCTCCAATGCACAATTCATGTGTAAACTTAGAGAGTCTGTGCCTACTAGGCCTTATTTAGTCAATATGATTGGATATATAGAGTGCTTAGACATCTTGAGAATTAAAATCACTAATGATCTATGCACATTTCTCATCCTTTCCTCACAACCTAAATTATACTCTAGTTTTATTATGAATTATAACATGAGTAATAGTTAGAAGTCTCTTTCATAACTTATTACCATTATTTTCAAAGTTGAAAAGGGCCTGAGGTGTGAAAAACCAAGTGAAGAAGAAAAGGAAGAACATGGAAAAGGGAACCAAGACTAACTGAAAGTTCAAATCTGTAGAGAAATATCATTAATAGAAAATGAATATTTAGATGCATGTGAAAGAAAATGAAGTAGTATGTTTTTCATGTGGAAATCTAGGCCACTTGAAGAAGAACTATACCCATAAGGGAAGCTAAAGGTGCATTCATTATCAAGTGTAATATTTGTTTATATACATATTAGGTATTATATATATCTTATGGTTCTCACATTTATATCAAAATAAATGCACTAAATATATTTTGAAATATTTATAGAGGATAGGTGGATCTTTGAGTAGACAATGGAGTGAGACTTGTGACCATTACTATAAGAGAATACCTCATTTTGTTGCCAACTAGAATGATTTTGGTTTTAATGAATTTTTATTTTTCACTAAGTGTTACTAAGAACATCATCCATGCTTCTTTCATTGACATTGATGTATTTATTTTTCAGATTTGGAAATAAATAATTCCACTTTTACAAAGATGACATTTGTTATGGTATGACACAACTAAATAATAGTCTTTATGTATTAAATTATGAAAACAAAATATTTGTAAATAAATAACTAATCATGTTCACATGAATCATTTAGTACATAATAATGAAATCACCATATTAGTCATGTAAATTAAAATCATTTGAAAAAGATCTATCAAGATGGTTATTTAGAATCATTTAAGATAAAACCACTTAAAAGATATCATTATTGTTTATAAGATAAAATGACCAAACCACCATCCGAAGGAAAGGGTGAAAGGTACACAAATATTCTAGGATTAATACATATATAAGTGTGTTGAACTTTTTTAGTAGAATACATTTATGGATATTATTAAATCAAAACTTTTACTGATGACTAATATAGATATGGATATGTCTACTTGATGAGGTATAAGTTTGATTCCTTTAAGAAATTCAAAGAATTTAATAATGAAGTAGAGAATCAATGTATTGAGAAGATAAATAATATTTTATCCAACTGAGGTGGTGAATATCTTAACCAATAGTTTATCAAATTTGTATGGGAGTTTAGGATTTTATCCCAACTCACTCTACCTTATACACCATAGTGGAATGGTGTTAGTTAAAGGAGGAACTGAACAATTCTTGAAATGGTAAGGTTGATGAAGAGTCATGAAGATCTTCCATTATCCTTTTAGGGATATGAATTAACTCTGAAACACACATTCTAAATTGATTACCAACTAAGTAATCAAACAAAATTCCATATGAGTTAATGTATGGAAAGGAATACATGTTATTACACACTCATGTATGGGTATGAAAGGTGTATGTTAATGAAATATTTGGATAAAACTATAACCTTGAGTCATAAAGTTTATCTTTAAGGATATCCCAAGGAAATAAGGGTATACTATCTATAAAACCCCTCAGATAAGAAAGTAACTATCACAAGGCATGCCATCTTTCTAGAAATGGATCACATCCTCAATAATTAATATAGGATGAATATTTATTATGATTAAGTTGATTCTCAAGATACCCAAGAGTTTGTATGAAAAAAAATTCCATGGGTACCCATGGAAGAAGTTATTCCTGAAACATAAGCCTTGTACATGAGCACGAGGTAATAGAACCAGGAAATAACGTTTCATAGTCACTGAATATGGAAACACATTATTGGTTGAAACTAATTAATATCTCTCCTATAAAGAGTTAATAGAGATCTTAGAAGTATAAATATAGAAATAAGTCAAGAATTATGAGATGGATTCCATGTATCAGAGCCAAGTTTATGTTCAGTTCAATTCACCAGTTGATGTAAAGCCTATTGGGTGTAAATGGGTATTCAAGATAAAATTGGATATGGAAGGTAAATAACTTACAAAGCATAGATTGTGGCTAAAGGGTTTAAAAAAAACAATTCACCGACTAAGAAGAAACATTTTCTCCATTTTCTATGTTTAAATCCATCATAATTATACTTTCTATACAATATTATCATGAATATTGAATTTGGAATATGGATGTCAAAATATATTTCTTTAATGAGAACATTTCATAGGACGTCTATATGACACAACCAAATGGGTTTTTGACTCTAGTAAATTCCAAAATGAGATGAAAGTTTTAAAGAACCATTATAGATGGAAGTAAGAATCAAGGTTATTGAACATTAAATTCAATAAAGCTTTAAATGAATTTATTTTCATTAAGAATGAATCCAAGCCATGTGTTTATAATTGGTTTATTGAAAGTGTATTCATTATCCTAATAGTATATGTTGATGTAATATTAATTATTTGAAATGGTGTATTAGTCTTATAGTCAGTTAAGGACTAGTTAAAAAAATGATTCTCCATGAGGGACTTAGGTGATGTAGCCTATATTCTAGTGTCCAAGATCATTGATGATAGATCCAAGAGGATTCTTGGACTAAATTATGGTACATAAATTGAATAGATACTAAATATATTTAGTATAGAACAATCCAAGAGTGGATTGGTTAGAGTGATAGATGATATACATCTTTATAATAAAATGTTTCCTTAGAAACAACAGGAGAAATATAGAATGAGTAGGATCCTATACGCATCTGTGATAAGATTATTCATTTATGTAATATTATGTACTAGTATTGATTCTTCATACTCCTTGATAATGGTAGGCATATATCAAAATGTTATAGGTGAATAACATTGGTCTACTGTTAAGGCTATCCTTACATATCTAAGAAGTAATGATATATTTCTAGTGTATAGAGGATATTAGGATATAGTCATCATGGGTTATACTAATTATATATTTCAAATATATCATAATTATATAATTTTGAAGTTAGGATATGTATTCAGTCTCAACAGAGAAGCTATATGTTGGAAGAGTTCAAAGTAGCTAGTTTTTACTGATTATATAGTGAGTCTGAGTATATATAATCTTATTATGTAGCTAAATAATATATTTGAATAAAAAAATTTATCTAGGATATTGATTTGGTGACTAACAATAAGGACTCTATCACATTATATTGTGATAATACTACAGTGGTGGCTCTCATAAAAGAGCCAAGGTTACACCAACAAACAAATCACATACATAGGAAGTATAAACTCTTAAGGGGGGTTTTTATTATATAGTTAAAGTTAAGGTAATAAGAATTTACATGGAATAAAACATGATAAACCGATTGAAAAAATTATTATCTAAATAGAATAATGAGTATCATGTGAGATCTAATGAACTGAAGGCTTTTAGCAGTTGGATCTAGTGAAAGTGGGAGTCTATTATAGTTGTTACCCTAGAAATAAGTTATGGATAATTTATGATTATATATATTAATTTTTTTAATATTAATAAACTTATTATCACACCATTACTGTTCTTCAATGTGAAGAAACACGTGATAATGTTCTAAGAGTAATGGTCACACTGAAAGGTCATAACATTTCCTTCATATTATGAGAACCTAGAAGTTCCATGACAATATTCATAAATTTATGTTCTATATCAGAATGATATAATTATATTGGATAAAAATGATATAGTTCATCATTTTTTTGTGACTCATAGGTCTTTTAGTAACATTCTTATGGTGTTACCCTTATTAATTTCTAGTGTAAGAGATTATGAAAACATGAACTACTAGCAGGAAACCCATATTTATATGTGTATTTGAATGTTCCTATCCATTGTTGTGTGCATTAATAATTAGACATTAATATTATTTTTAATTAATTTTATTATTCATGTACTTTTATGTATTGATTAAAATTGTGGAAACATATACTCATGGTGAAGTAATATACATTGGGTGCATCATGAGTAATATTAAATTAATGAATAATACAATAAAGGATTTGTTCCTTCTATTATTTAATAGAAGTTAATATATCAAGAACATTTATGGGAATGAAATTGACTATATAAATCCATGTCCTTTTTGTTCTTTAGGTTAGTTCATTTATAAAAAGTTTAAGAAAGAGACATCAAGAACATAGATTGATGATAACAACATGCAACTTGGCTATGAATAAAAACTCTAGAAAATTATATAAAGACATAGAGATCTAATCTATAATAATTCTCTCAAGAATGAAGAGTGATCCACTTCTACCAACACTCTTGATTATAGAGAGATAAAGGAGTGTCATTATTTGAAGCAATTCTAATGGTGATATTAAATGAACAACATAAGCATTGTGATCTTCCATGATAACACTCAAATATTATTAAGAAATTACTCAGAGGTTCATGGAGTATGTGTAAATCATTGTTGGAGGGAATCTAAAATTTATTCATATAACACAATGATATTATGATATAGAGATGTTTTCAAATTCATATATGAAGAAATAATTCATCACAAGGTGACTCTTCAAATGCTTAAATTAATTATAAATCCTTATGTGATGATCCTTCTTTTGGTTTGGACATTATCATATAAACTAATATTTGATTCAATTCAATTGGTCATGATGTTATTTATCATTTACATCTTGTATTAATCATCTATTATGATAAAAATACAAGTTGGGAATTCCCTACTAGAATTTCTTTAGTTCCCAAAACCTTTAATTAATTCGTTAAACACTTGTTTCATGAAAATCCCAAAATAGTGGCAATGGGGTCACTCAATGGTCATGAGTTTTAAAATTATAATTACTTTAATTTTCCTCAATAATTTAATTCATGGTCCAATATGAAACATCCAATGAATATGAAATTAAAATTAATAAAGGAACGATTAAATAAAGATCACAACAAAGAGAAACACACTATATTTATAATTAAAAAATACACATTATCTAATAATAACCCCAACATGAAACCCATAACCTTTTATGAATAAAGTAATGATTAAAGGTTGAAGTAAAAAATAAACCCTACCCATGGATATAAAACATAATTGGGGAAGAAGAGAGGAATGTGATGAGAAAATAAATAAAATCAATGAAAAAAACTTACTGGTTTAGAGAATTTAGTCCATAGGGTGGTAGAACCTATTTCTCTCTTAGAAACCTACAATTTAAAGGATGAGTCTCTATTTTATAGAAAAATAAATTACATGGTGTGTACTAAATTACATGTCGTGTTATCTAGTGAATTTTATTTTTTTTGGGTTTCTCCACTTGTAGCTGATCTGCCATGCCGACTTATTGATTTTTCACACATCATCAATCAGTAGGTGAAGGCACATGGCATGTGGAGCTGACATACATTGTGTGTCATAGAAAACTCTCCACTAACCACTTCTAAAATATAAATACAGATTGTGTTCCAAATTTTACACAATAGGTCCTTCATCATAGGGAACTTGGGAATGCACTCTGGATGGTCAAGTCATGCATCGTCCAAATGTACAAAACATCTTCTAATAAATTACACATCATTTAGTTTTTTATTTTTCTCCAAAACCTTTATAATTAATTTATTAAACTATGATAAACTAAAAATCATCCATATATACTAAAATGAATCATTTGGATTGTATATAAATATATATATGATATAAACTATTTTTAATCAATAAAATACACCAAAATAGTATGAACAAATTGGGAGAATAAAACTCCCCCATACTTAATAATTTTCTTACCCTCAAGAAAAATATAAATATAAAATAAATAAATACTCTAACAGGGGAAACATTAAATTAATTATACTTACAAACATAGAATCATAAGTGAGAATTTCAAAATATGAAAATATATCCAATTAAATGAATCTCAATCATGCCTAATGTATTATTCTTATTCAATATATTTCTCTAATTTTAATAACAATATTCAAAATAATTAAAATTCATGCCACTTATGATCTATCTTACTTGAAAATAAATTCACTCACCACTCATGATCATTTAATAAAAATTATTCTCCATATCAAAAATATGTACTCTATCTCTAATCTTGAAAATAATATAAATATTCATTTATAAATTAAACCAAAAAAATCAAGAGGACATCTATTAAGGTTAGAATAAATATGAGGCTAAAGGTTGGTGGGTATTCATGTAAAAATTAATCAGAGAGGCTAAAAAAAGATATATTTTTTTTAAATATAAAGCATGATATTCAAGTAAGTTCTTTGAAAATCAATCTCCTTCAAATTACTTTTAAATAACATCAACTTCCACTTCCTTCTCCTCAATATCATGGGTTCATAAAACAATGTTTGAATACAATTAAATGATTTTATTTTCCATTTCATCTTTTTTAAAGGAACATGATAGATATATAAGCATAATAAATGATGGTTTTTTTGTATCTTTCACACTAAATGAACTAGAGATTCTTCCCCCACACTCAATTCATAGTAATAATACTCAACTATACAATGATTCACTAAACTCCCACTTTAAATATCCAAATTAATAATCATGTAATAATACTAAAGAATTAGGTTAGAAAGGATAATTAGGCTTGTAATGCTGGATCATATCAATGAAATTTATAGTCTTTAGGGTATTCAAAAAATATTTGATGTAAGTATGGGTATCAAGGTAAAATGGGATAAAAATGGATCAATAGATTTCCTCAATAAAAATAGAGTTTTTCAAAATTTTATAGTTTTGATATGAAAAACTTGAAAGTTATAGTAGACATACATATCCTAAAAATATCTCAAGAAGGATGGTATAAGAAAGAGTATTTTAAATGGGATCAAAATACCTCTTAGAAATGAGAATAAAAATATAGGTCAACTAAGTAATGGAATGAATAAACATAATCAGTCAAATAAATACAAATGTCTAATAATTAAAATCAATAATTAGAATTATATCAGTAATAATTTTAAAATAACTTGTAAACATTAATAATAATAAAAAAATGAAAATTTATTCCATTTTCATTATTATTTATAATCATAATTATTTAAAAAGTTCCTATATGTCAAAATATATAATCAAATTATTTATATATCCTTGATTATCCAAAATTAAAATTACTAGTGTGATGTTGAGATACCCTCCACCACACTTAATATTATACATGGTCCTCTATGTGTAACACCAATAAGGATAAAAGATATATGACATGACACAACACCATATTAGAGATATAATAAAATAATTAAAGTGAGAAATGAAAAAAGTTTATGAAACATAATAATAATACTCCCCTCAGAAGAATAACTCTCAAAATGTGTAAGAATGTGTATATAAGATTCCCTCAAGTAGTATGGGAAAAGGTAGAACAACACTCCAAAAATGTGACTTTCAATTCAAAGGCTATGAAATTCGCATGAAATATATGAATGAAATTGAAACATTGAAACAAATATACATAAGAAACAAATTAGTTTCAGAAATATTTACTATGTGTATTCCTGAGAGGAACTATCTAAAACTGATGGGTCCTACACAGTAGGAAATAGATTAGTTTTAACTAGAACTAGGGGAGATACCACCTATGGATAGATTAGAGTAATTTTATGAGGATATAGAGGGAACTCATGCTATATTGAGCCACAACTGACAAAAAAATCTTCAATGGTGGGGAGAAGTTAATTCCATAAGTTGATGATAGATGTGGGTTTGGATGAAGTTTTGAAGAAAGTGGAACAAGATAGTATAAATGTTAAAGAATAATTCCCATGAATTCTTGGATGTGCACCAATTTCCCATCTATATGATTTAGTCACTGATCTATAGTATCCTACTACGATAGGACCAATGGATCAACTGAGGGTGTGAGTGGTTGTGGGGATATGGTGGGGTTAGATAGGGAAGAGTCAATAGTGGATGGTGGCTCGGTATATGAATATGAAGTATAATATGGGTAAATGGATGGAGGTGGTTGTAGAACTATATGCGACATTGGTGTATATAGAGGTTCATCTGTATCCCTAAGGGAATCTATGTTATCATCTACCACAATAGGTGTGGGGTTATCTTATATGAGGATATAGGTAATCCCTTGATTTTAGACCATCCCCATGTGAATAATCATGCTATAATCCATCAGATGGGGGTTACTCAGGAGATCGTGCATTGGTAAAGTCTAACCCCCAAGTAATGTACCAATAATGTGGCATAAAATCTATCATTAAAGTTTATCTAATGGATGGTGAACATGGAATGGAAGTAAGAGGTGATAATTTGAGAGAGGTTAAGGTATTCATGTATAAATATACATGTCAATAACACTGTATCTCTCCAAGATAAAACTCCACCATCCTCATGAAGTGGGAATAAGAAGGAACTAAAATAATGATAAATGTTTTTGTTGGTAGGGGAAATTATTGGGGAAATATTTTATGAAGTAATGGCGTACCTTTCACAAGGTCTATAAATCTCCCACCACATAGAAAAGAGATCATGTGTATTAGAATTAGCAAGGTTAGAAACATGGGGTGGGGTGGTAGGGTGAGGGTAAAATCCACACCCTTGTACAAACTTGATTATAGTGTTGTAAAACGGTTTTTCTTCTTATGTAGATGTGGATCAGGATCATTTTATAACTCAGTGTCTACTAATAAGAAAACCCATTGAACTAAAATATAAAAATAAACTTGAAAATCGATATTTATAAGTAGGAATGTTGACCTAGGATATATTGATTATATGTGTGTGGAATAATAGACTCCCAACATCCTTTAAGATTACCAACAACTATAGTATGGCTAGATCTAGAAATTTAATTCTTAATAGAATGTTACAATAAGAAAATCAATGTAGCCAGTCACTGGATAATATCCTAACATTGAATACGAGGAATGAGTAGGGATGAGGTGCTTGAGCCACTTGAAATAGTCTAGCTCATTCCTTAGATGCCAATATAGATGGATCTGATGTCGTGGGATCTGGAAGAGGATTTTATCCTACTACTAAAGCAGGAAGTGCTCCATTTTATGATATAGATGAAATATTTTTTGATGCATTGAAAGGAAGAATTATCATAAGTTCCTAAAATTGAGAGGAAAAAATGTTTACTCTTAGCTGATCCTTGATATGATAAATCCATTCTATCCATGGTGTGAGGTGATAAATTTTAGATAAGTTAACAATGTGCCTTCCCCTAGAAGTAAGATAATCCTTGTTTAGAACAATCATAATATAAAGGAAAAAAATGGGGAAAAACACTGGAAAGAAAAATAACAAAATTTTGAATTTGAAAAGTATATGGAATGTTGCTAGAGTACATGACATGTAGTACACAGAAGGAATGATCCCATGTATTATAGATGTATGACTAGACTCTCCATGTTTGTACCGTGTAAAGTAACACAATGTGTGTGCCATGTATGCTTTCAAAGAGTTATTAAAATTTGTAGAGGTGATATATCATCACATGTACAAACTTCCATGCCATGTTTTCTTTGTGTGTTTTCATATAGTGCTATGATTTTCTCAAAAATAAACTAAACTCCCTAACAACCCTAAAAAGTAATGGAAAATATAAAATAAAGGTCATACAAGAACTTACATGGATCAGGAAAAAATGGAAAATATTTGAAGAATGAAAACTCTTTAGAGGTCCAGATTCAAGTTGGCTATGTGGTGGCTTGTGTGGGAGGAAAAAAGTAGAATCAGGGATGAAAAATGGTCTATGGATAAGTAAAGGGGATTAATCTCATAAATAAATGACTACATAAAATGTATTTCATGGCCACATATTGTGTACTATTTTTTTATATTTTTTAAGACTATTATTATTATTATTTATTTAGATATATAGATACACACACATAAATAAAAATTATATACATGGAAATACATGAAATTTTATTTTTAAAATGAATATATAAGGAATAATATTTTCAATAATGCTTGGAGCGGGGTTCGAATCAATGATGGCTCACTCCCATTGATCACCTAAAACCATTAGAGAAACGTTTGTACCACTAAAATTTTATTATATTTTGGTATTTTATAAATTAAATAAAAAAATATGACTAAATATATTACACATGATGAGTGGTTTTATTAAAAAGAAATAGGATGGATCTAATTTGTCCAAGAGTACTCAAACCCAGGCCTTTTAGACCTTGTGTAGAGACCCTACTAGTAAATGAAAATAAATATTTGGTTTTATTATGATTTTATGTAATTTTAATACTTATAAAAATACCATACACACAAAATATAGAATATATACTAAGAATGACAATGTGTGGTTTTGTTTTATAGGTGAAAGATTTTGTTGGGGTCAATTTGGAGGACTTGAACCCAATTATTTTAAGAATATGACAAATAATCTTCCACCAACACATCCTTATAATGGATTTTATATTTATTATGAAATAATTTTAATATATATAAAAATATCACACACTATTTAATAAAAAACATGGAAAGAAATGAATGACCCTTATACCAATGGGTGTTACAGAGGGACTCTAATCGGTGATGGATTGTATTCCCTTGATTTATCATTACTAGACATAGACTTCATTACAATTTATATACTTAGTCATTATTTTATTATATTAAATGTTTTTTTACACAAAAAATTAAAAATATTAATATGAACGTGTATATATGTATACATATGATACTCATACAATAAATACATATATATAGTGTCTTTATAATATAAGGAAAAAGGAGGTACACATCATGAATAATGGATGTACATGCCGTGTAGTGATTTAATAATGAATAAATAATGAGTGCGAAGAGATAATCAAGGTTAAATCCTAGGAAGTTAATTTATTTATTTTCTTTGCATTGACCTAAGGAAGAAAAATTTACCTATGCTTTTAGGGAGGATATGTATTTTACCTTGTAAACCACCAAATGTGCCTAATGCCTTCCTCATATAAGAGAGTTCTCTTTTGTTCATGCGGATGAGGTAGAGGATTAATGTAACCATGTTTCATAGATACATGGTAATGATGGTTAACTTAAATGCTGGTCACCTTCTTTATGTCCACCTCCTTAGGTTCCTGATCTATAATACTGAATATCTAAAAATAATCACAAAAACCTTATGGAGTAGGAAAAGCATTAATTGAGCTATTAAATTAAATTGATATTAATTTTATGTACTATTTTTGTGTGATATGTCCATATCTTCAATTCTAGAACATGAAAAAATTTTCTTAGGAAAATATAATTTAAAATAGATTGGGTCCACACCACAGTACAATTCCGTGGCTGAATTAAGAATAGAAATTTTAACTATAAATTATTTTTTTTCAAATTTTCATTATTTATCATCCTCATGATTCTTTCAAGAAATGTTCCAAGTCTTTCCAATATTTTGGATCAGTCTTACTAGTGCTAATAAATTTTTTTCATCATACAGAATCACTAGATCATACAAATAAAAATCCTCTCCAAAAAAATCATACCAAACTTCAGTAGAATATACATACACTGGGATATGAGGTAGAGGTAATAAAGAAGAATTAAATGAAAAAGGAAAATGGAAAGAAAAATGACTAAATTATCCAACTTCACTAAAGACTAAAACTAATTATCTTTCTGGAAACGATTCTATAATTTGGATACACCCATTGCGATTCATGAAAAATTGATTTCCATTACTAAACTATATATGGTGAGTATCATGTTTGATCCCATAAGAAAGGTAGTAATGCAGTCATAAGTTATAAAATCTTATCTGGTTATTTTGGTGATGAAAAATGTGGAAATAGAAAATGAAATTGAAAAAAAAAATAAATCAAAAGAGAACATCAAAAGAAAAAGAGATAAAAAAATTTAAAAGAAAAAAAATAAAACAACTGTGTCGATATTACAATTTCGATTAGGGTATATTTTAAAAATCATTCTACAAAATCTAAAATTATTTACGAAATTATTTTACAATGGTAATTTAATTGTATTATTGGTTCTTAGTATAATAATAATTAATCATGCCTTTTAGACATTTATCTCATGGTCTGGTGATTAATTCCTTAAAAAAATATTTTATAAAAACCCTAAAATAGTGGTAATGAGCTCACCCAATGGTCTTGGGTTCACTCATTTTAATTTCATTGGTTATCACTATCTGTTTTATTCTTGTTCTGATATGTCACATTCGATGAAAATGAAAATGAATTTGATAAAGTAATTATAAAACAAAATAAAAACAAAGATAAATACACCATAATTATTTTTACAAGAAACCTATAATCTAATTACAAACACAACATGAAACCTCTACCTCTCACAAAAATAAAAATGGTCAATGTTTTGAGTGAAAAACTAATCCTACCAATGGATACAAGAAGGAATTGGTTAAGGAGGGGAAAATGAATAAAAGTGAAAGAAAATGAAAGAAAAACAGCTATTGGTTCAGAGAATTTAGTACATGGAGGGGAATCACCATATTCTATATTAGAATATTGAAATATAGATCCCAATACTCCATTTTATAGAAAAATAAATTAAATAGAGTGTATGAAAGTTCACAAAAAATAGTTTATTTAAGTGGATTTTTGTGTGTTTATTTTCTGATAGGTGATATAATATTCCACCTTATCGATTTTCTATGCATTAGCTACCAGTAGTTTAAAGTAAATGGAATGTGGCACTGACATACATAACATGAAGTATAAAACTCACCACCAACCAAATCTATAAGATACATACATGATGTGTTTTGAATTATACATAATGTCTAACACCCCAAATATAGTAACCTAGAGCCAGTGGTTATTTTACTATATCAATAAAAGATACAAGGGATCACATCCCAAAGGATCAAATAGTTTAGTCGTCTTGTTATACTAGATACATACATGATTTTCACATTATATTAGAAAACCTAAAAAACAAATTTATATTCTAGTGATAATTTTATCATTTCTTCTAATATATCACATAAATAATTCATAAATACATTCTTGGTAACTTGGGTAAAGGAAAACATAATAATAGATGATATCAGATTCTTAATAAGGTAAAGTTTACAATATAATCTATCACATGATAAATAATTCATGAATAATATGGTAGAGATAAATAGTAATAAAATATTCCATATTTTTAATATCATAAAAATGGAACTAAATCAACGGATAAAATAAAATATAAATAATCACATGGATAATAAAAAACTAATTTCATAATGATAGAATGCATAATTCCAGACATCATAATATTAACATCAAGAACCTATTCCAATGCATCATCCATAAATAGGTAAGACATACACTAAATATACAGACTAGCTTGTCTCATGAGACTTACTAATTCATATATGGGAAATAAAAAGTCCCACCCATCACATACCGAGTCTAATGCATTCATAATATGAAAGAAATAAATAACAATTCAATACATAATCAAAAAAAAAAAACATTCAAAATGAAAAAATTAGCATTCAAAATAACAATATTTCCCCTATCAATAAATAAAACAACATGATCATAAGAAATCAAATGATTTTTTTGGATAACATCATTATATTATATCCCCAGTATATCATAAGATTCAAAAAATGATGTTGATATAGATGAAAATACTTTCAAAATAACATTGAAACATTCTTTGAAGAAAATACCCTTTTCATTATGTAATCACTTATTTAAAATTGAAAGATTTCTAGAATATTAGGGAATTTTTTTTTGAAAATCAATATAGATTTTTTTTAAAGGAATATTTAGAGAAAATAATATTCATGATGAAGGAAAAACATGTTTATATAGTAAGTGTTAAAACAAATATTTCATTCAAACCTTTTTTAAAAAGTTCTGTCAAGACCCATCCCCTGGGGCCCATGCCGTGACTACCCCAAGCCCGCCTTCTATAGGCCAGGGGCTGGCGACTAGAACAAAAGGCGTAATTTCCTAAAACTGGGAAGGCATTGCCTTTATAACCTGTAAACAGACACAACAGAGGACAAGATTAAAACAAAACACTAAGTAAAATTGTATAACAAAAGTGAGATGAAAAATAAAAGGGGCCGGAAATACAGTCCCAACTGTAAAGTACAAGGAACTAGAAATACAAGTACAACTGAAGAAAAGAAAAATAGCTTCTGGGTCATCCTCCGGGATTCCTATTTGAAGGGTAGGTACATATAGCCTCCTCAGCACTCCACGTCTGTCAGTCTCGTCCGTGTACCGACTCATTGTAAGGTCTTCCTCTGGGTACCGTCCAGTCCTGGTAATCTCAGCCTCATTCATCATTGTCCGTCATCTGCATCCAACACAATGAGGTGCAGGCATAGCCCGTGCAGGGGTGAGTATAACGATACTCAGTAGGGACCCCGAGACCCTAGAGGTCTCACAAAATACACCAAGGATAAACCAAAAATAATGAAATAAAAAGATAACCCTACTTAGGTATATGCCCATACATATACTAAAGTCATCAAGTGATCCATCTCAGTCATGAGGTAAACAAAAAAGTTACTGAATCAGATCACATAGGTATACAACTTATGTAGAGAGATAGAGATGATTAGATGTAGCTATTGAATCATCTTCTCTGTCGAACCAAAGTAGGATCCTAGTACAGTAGTCAGAGCTGTTGAACCCACGTAGGATCCTAGAATAGTAGTGAGAGCTGTCGAACCAACATAGGATCCTGGAACAGTAGTCAGAGCTGTCGAACCCACGTAGGATCCTGGAACAGTAGTCAGAGTTGTTGAACCCACGTAGGATCCTGGAACAGTAGTCAGAGCTGTCGAACCCACGTAGGAACCTGGAATAGTAGTCAGAGAGCAGCCAACCACAGGGTTCCTGCACAAAGCACGCTTGATTCTGGGAGGGTCCGATCCTCACTCAAAGTGTTGATATATCAACTACCACGAAATCCCATGAAGAAGTATCCCAAAGGTCCGCCACGTCATAGGGGTCTCAACGCAACTGACGACGCATCAATCGGACGCCCGGTCTGTGAGTTATTAGCCTTTTAGTCATGGGGGCCCAGTTGGATTCATGCTCGATCCAACCTGAGCGTATCAAAAATATACACAAAACATTAGCGGGGTATACACAAAGAGACCGTCGCGCTCCAGGAATACCAACACCGCTGATAGTTCCTCAAACGGACGTCCAGTGCCAAAGATATGGCCAAAAGAAAGTAATGGGTAGGTAGTAGGCCCGGGTTTGGTCCGACCTGGTCGAACCGACCTGGCCTGACTTAGTTTGGGAAGACCCGGTTTGGGTTTGGTCTGGCTTGACCTGTTGGGTTCGGGCTGGACCACTAGGCTTGGCCCAGCAGGCCGCGAGGGGCACGAGTAGCGTGAGGGCGCGGACCTGTCGCGAGGGTGCGGACTGGTCGCAGGTCGGTGTATAGGCGGTTCAGCCTGGAGGCACAACGAGGGGCACGAGAGGATGGCTCATCCAGGTACGAATGGGGCACGACTCAGCGGCTCGGCCCGGGAGGCTGGGGCCGGTTCGGCCAGAGCCGTGAGGGGCGCGACTCGGATGGCTCGGCCCAGACGGCTGAGGCTGGTTTGGCTAGCGGTGGCTCGGAAAGCGTAGAGGTTGGAGGATGGTGAGGCTTAGGCCGGCGAGGACAGTGCAGTTCAGCCTGGGCGCCGTGAGGGGGGCCGCGGGCCGGTGCAGTTCGGTCAGGGCACCGCGAGGGAGGCTGCGGGTCGGCGTGGTTCAGGCCGGAACGGTTCGGTTGGGGCACCGCGAGAGGGGCTGCAGGCCGGCGCGGTTCGGGCGAGGCGCCGCGTGGGAGGCTGTGGGCCGACGCAGTTTAGGCCAGTGGGACTGGCGCGGTTCGGCCGGGGCACCACAAGAGGGGCCGCGGGCCGGCGCGATTCAGGCCGGCGGGACCAGCGCGGTTCGGCCGAGGTGCCGTGAGAGGGGCCACAGGCCAGCGCGGTTTGACTGGGGCACCGCGAGGGAGGCTGCGGGCCGGCGCGGTTCGGCCGGGGCACCATGAGGGAGACCACAGGTAGCGCGACTGTTGACTGCGTCACATTCATCGTCTCATCACCTCATTGCCATGCCGAAGAACTTCACAAACAAGAATGACGGAGGAGTCGGTCCATGTTGGTTTGGCCTGCACCCTCCGCGTTTAGGGTTGCAGCAAGCAGACCAATTCTTTCTTGAAATACAAATAACTAACAAGAAAAGAAGATAGAAGAAGAAAATTCTATCAACACCCCTCACCTTCCTGAAAAAAAAAATTCCCAACCCGCAAGGAAAAATCATCCACAATAATTCTTTGCCTTAGGGGGGAAGAATTAAAGGAATAATATCATATTCAAATAAAACCCCTACCTTGATCGTTGTTTATTAACGGAGTCATGGGAAAGTGGACGTTGATTTGTTGTAGACGAGCACGTCCTACATCGAAGGAGGTTCTGAGGAAGGAAGTCTAAGTCGAGGTCGAGGTCGGCGTTCTTCGTCGGTTGGAGCATTCTTCATTGAGAGCTTTCTCCCAAGTTCTCTCCTCTCCCAAGTTCCACCAAAATGAGAATGCCAAGCCAAAATAATAGATTAAGTTATCTATTATTTTGTTGGAAATGATTCGAAAATCCAATTGATTAAGCTGGGTGGAATAATTAAATGTTAGAGGGGTTGGTACATTTAATTGGCATGTGCGTTGGAACAATTAATTGGGTAGAGGAGGTCAAGAGGCTCCCCTCATTTATGAGGAAGTTAAGTGGTTTCCTCATTTAATTGGGGGGTTTAGTCTTGGGTGGTACCCACGCTGTAACCTCTCGTGGGAGGTTAGGTTCGAGTGGGCCCCACCACCATAACCTATCATGGGAGGTTATGGTTTGGTGGTCCCCACCTCCAACTTCCACATGGAGGCTTTAACCAACAAAATAAAAATAAAGCTCCACAACTTTATTTTTATTTAATTCTTTCACTAAAAACCCAAAAACTATATTTTATTCTCGACCCACTACCGTTGAGGTGAAAGTCTCCTTAAGCGAATACCGGCGCTGTGAGTTCATCGGTGCCCTTGGATTTCAAATCCGAGCACTGGTTCAAAAGTTATAAAACGCCGCTCGCGTGTTTACTGAACGTACCTGGAAAAAAGTTTGGAAAATTATTATCAGTCACCCTCGACCTGCGCCGGTCGAGGTTTGGCTCTGCCTAAGTGAACGATCCCCAACGAACCCAACGGTATTCTCATATTTTCAATCCAATTTACCATTTAGAAATTATGAATTTTACTTTAAAATAATTTTCACTTAATTATTTTATTTGCGGCCAAAAACCAACTTTTTCTGGTGGTCCGCACCGCCCAAAGTTAGTATCTTCTTAAAGAAATCATACCCTCATGAGTTTAGCGGTGGTCTCATATTTTTAATCCATGTTACTGTTTGTGAGTTATAAGCATTTGAAAAATAAAATAATTTATTTAATTATTTTATTTACGATTATGCCATTTTTGGGTTCTCTCACAGGAGGTCCGTGCTGACTAATATTAAGTTGCGCAAAGGGTAAACCCTCCATATTGAGGGCAATAGTGCGCTCAGATTTCTGATCTGAGTAACCTTTTAATATTTATTCCACTTTTTCAAGAAAGCTACTTATACACATTAACTTAAGCTTAACGAAACTTCGATGGATCATTCCAGGCACTCCAGGCCTCGAAATTGTGCGCCGTCAGATTTAGCGGGCTCGTAAAAATCCCATATATTGAAAAACAATTACATGGAAATTTTGGGTCTTTACATTCTCCCCACCTCAAGGCTTTATGTCCCCGTAACCCCAACTCATAACTAAGGAAACAAGTGGGGGGTAATGAGCATGAATCTGAGCCTCCTGCTCCCATGTGATCTCCTGTAGGTTCCAGTGCTGCCAGAGAACACACACCAGAGGTATCGACCATTCAAGAAAGACCCGCTCTTGTTGATCCTCAATCTCTACCGGAACCTTCGTAAAAGTCTCCCCATCATCAACGTCCAGCTCACCATGGTCGATGATGTGATAAGGGTCGTGCACGTATTTCCTCAGCTGGGATACGTGGAAGACGTCATGCACCCGATGTAACTGAGGTGGAAGAACTAAGTGGTATGCCACCTCGCCAACTCTAATGAGGACCTGAAAAGGTCTGATGAACCTTAGAGATAATTTTCCGCCTTGGACAAATCTCCGTAAACCTCATCGAGGTGAGACCCGTAGAATGATGTGGTCACCATCCTCGAACTCCAGAGGTCTCCATCTCCTGTCAGCATACGACTTCTGCCTGCTCTGTGCAGTCTTCATCTGCTCTTGGATGACATGAGCCTTCTCCATGGTAGCCCGTACCATCTCTGGTCCCACGAGTGCTGACTCCCCTGGGTCAGTCCAGCATAAGGGTGATCTGCATGGTCGCCCGTATAATGCTTCAAAAGGTGTCATCCCAATGGTGGAGTGATAACTGTTGTTGTATTCAAACTCCACCAAATGTAAGTGATCCTCCCAACTATGACTGTAATCGAGGAAACAAACACGTAGCACGTCCTCGAGGGTCTGAATGATCTGCTCGGTCTGGCCATCTATTTGAGGATGGAAGGCGGTGCTCAAAAAAAGCTATGTTTTGAAAGCCTCCTGCAACCCCTTCCATATCCGGGAAGTAAAACATGCATCACGATCATAGAAAATCTTCGAAGGTACTCCATGTAGCCGCAAAATCTTCTGCACATAGTGGCGTCCCGAGATCTCTACTGAACCCTTCTCTCTGATCGGTAGGAAGTGGGATGACTTGGTGAGTCGGTTGACGATCACCCAAATCGAGTCATGACCCTTGGATGTACGTGAATGTCCTATCACGAAGTCCATGGATATCTCATCCCACTTCAACTCTGGGACCTCTAAAGGTTGAACCAAACCTGCTAGTACCTGATGCTATGACTTCACTTGCTGACAAGCGAGGCACCAAGAGACAAACTCTGCAATTGCTTTCTTTATTCCCGGACACCAATGCTGTCATCAGAGGTCTTGGTACATATTATTCACTTCTGGATGTACCGATAGAGGGGATGTGTGGAACTACCTCAACACTTACTCTTGAAGTGACACTGGTACCATGGTACGTCCCCTGAAGAGAATGACATGCTCCCCAGCTTTAGAAAATCCATCTGGTGCCTGTCCTGTGGATATCTGAGCACATCATGTCTCACAGTCAGCGACTCCATGCTGAACCTCCCTGTCTCGCTAAAGGAGTGGAGGAGTGACTATAAGAGAATGAAGAAAAGATACTCCTTTTCGATCCAAAAAGGGTATCTTCAAAGAGGCTAGCTGCTCTATTTCCTCACTCAGAAGATGCAAGCCAGACCTCCTACTGAGTGCGTTTGCTACTATGTTCCCCTTTCCAGGAGTATATACTATCTCAAAGTCAACTTCTGCTGCCACGAGGGTGAGGTTGGCCGACTCACGAGTGATTGGATGCACCCTCCTATGCATGAGTTTATCCTGTGCTTCCTGGGTTTCCTTTTTTCACCGACCAAGGAAAACCCCATTCCAACATTGTAGATAAACCACAACCTCTTTGCCTAATACAGTCAATCTGAGTGTGAACTATGGATGTAAAGTCCAAACCAAAAATAACATTGTAAGGCCTCGACGCTGCCACCAAGAGGTTCCAACTGAAACTCTCACCTCAAGGGTCAAATCACACCGTCGGCGTAAGTGTGATTATCGAGTCTCATCCCCAAGGTATCTCGAGATGTGAGGGTCAAGTAAATGTTTTAACCAGAAACTCTAGGTCTTGGAGAATATTCATGGAAGGAAAGAATGATTTTTACCTATTTCTATTGATATGATAGCTAGTAGTAGACACATACCATACATCGAATCATTCTTAGAGCCCTAGGGTCGCACTCCTTGACCACATGCAGCTAGTCTCTTCCCCCATCCTCCAGCTCCCTGAGCCTAGCGGGGAACATAATTGGGGGGGGGGGGAGGTTGTAACATGTCGAAATGTACACCACCTCATGCTTCTCCCCTAGCTCTGCTTCCATTTCTGAATCCCTACAGACTCATCTATCCCTAACAATTCTTCTTCTCAAAACATTTCTACATGCCCAAGTCTCTAAGACTCACACCAGTTTTCTGCTTTCCCACTACTAACATTCACTGGCTGTATCCGTTCAGTCAAAGAACATTCAACCACAAAGGTTCTCTCTAGAACCCTAGAATAAGTAGGAAAGCATAGAGGAAAAGTGATGGATCAGATGTACTTTAAACACACCTCGCTTGGAAGTTCGAGCCCTGAAGCACTGTTCGTATCATATTCATCGAGTATCAGGAAAGATCAGTATGCCTAGATGAATACTCAGTTACCAACATGTCATCCTGCCGAAGATGTAGAAGTTCTAGAGAACTCTCAGCCACCTCCTCAAGCCAGTCCTCAGCCGCCTGTGAGTCGGGCTCACCTTGGAACCTGAGGGGTATCTGATGCTAAAACACGTGTAAGTGTAACATCCCAAGTAATTAATAAATAATAGATATTTGTATCTATGTCTATTAATGATTAATATAGTGTTTTAGAGGCTTAAAATCAAAATAAATACAATCTTATGCATGGAATACACTAATATTCTTAAAAGATTGTTTTACTGCCTTTTGATGGAAAACCTTTTTTAAATCAATATTTTGAAAATTTTATAATATATATTTGTCAAAATAAACATATTCATTATGATTGGGACATTGAATTTTACATTGGATAAATTTTTGGTATTTTTCTGACAATGTTCATTTTTTAATGAATAGTAAAAAACTACTGCATTTTACATCAAAACTGCTTCTTAATATAATTTATTTATATGATTAGATTATCTTTTGAATTGGTATTAATGTGTAATCTGAATATATTTTTACCATTTAATCCAATGGTGGTCATTGGAATCAATTTCACTTTGAAATTAGACTTAAACTGGTGTCAATCTTTTGATACTTATTGTTTTATAAAAACACGCTATTTGCTCTGACAGCGGGAATTAATTATTAAATTAATTAATGTGACTTATATGTTTTGAATTTTGTAAAATAGACTTTATTTTTGAATTCGGAATATCGAATATATCTTAGAGTGAATTTTTGGTAATTTTCTGAAACACTCCAATTTTTGATGAATAGTGAAACCACTAAGTGGTAATCAAGCAAACTGATTTTTCAGTTAAATGAAAGTTTACCACTAATGTGTACTGAATTTTAAAAATCCGACATACATGGTTGTCATTAGTATGTAAAATGTGGTTCAATGGGATGAAAATAATTTTTTGGTGAATAGTAACTTTTTTTCATTAATCGTGATTAGAGGTAATTAGTGTAATTTAAGGTAAAAATGATATTATAAAAATGTGAAAACACCATGACACTTGTCCTACCCCTATTGGATGAGTCATGGCCGACGAAGACAACCCATGGGTCGATTTAGGGGACCCTATGGAGCCTCTTGGGTGAGATAATGACTTTAATGCCTTTTTTTAAAATAAAGGTGAAAATGACTCTAACAAAAATTGTTTTACTAAAACAATTTTTAGAAGGGGTTATGCTATTCATAATTTTGTCTATAAATACTCTTTGGAAATATAAAAAGATTTCCTACATCAGGATATTTTTTTTATAATTTTTAGATATTAAATAAATTAATTTAATTATGACATCATGATGATGCAACGATGACCTCATTAATGAACAGTTTAAATAAAATGAAATGATAATATAAAATCTAAGACCTACACTTGTCCAAAAACTATTGGATGGGAATATCTAGAAGCCTTATCATCTTATCTTAGAAATATATCAATGTGGGACCTTATAAATTCGAAACACTTTTGAAAATAAAATAATAGTTTCATGATTTCCAAAAGTGCCCCTCCTCTCCTCTTATAAAAGGCCCCCACCTCTACCTCATTTCACACACTCCTCAAGCCTTTGGCTCGGCCATCCCCTGCCCATTTACCCTCTCCACATCCCTCTCCTCATCATAGAGGATTCCCTTTAGGCAGAATCCTTTCAAAGAAAACCTTTAGGCTAAAATCAAAAGGAGTTACACTTTTAAAGGTAATTTATTCTCTCATGTTCATTTTTTTTATTTTGCTTCTCCAACCCCCTAAACTCTTTTTATTTACTTATTTTGTAACAAAAACAGTATCTTCAATATACTATTATGTTTTTATAAGATTTATTCGAGCTACACTCTCACAAAACTACATCAAATGGTTAAAGAACATACGGTTTCCGTGGATGGCGAAATTCTGCCTCCCGAAACGATGATTGTTCAATACTCATTTAACACCTTCAAAGGTGGCCATTATGATGTCACTATTTTTATATATGATTTATAATATGTTTATTATTTCCTTAAGCTTCTGTATTTTTCATTTATGGCATACCATTATTGTTTCCATTATGGATAACCATGATATCTTCATTTTATGAAGTGCGGACTACCGCCACTGAAAGTGATTTGATTCGTTAATACCATATGTGGGATGTGTAAAAGATAAAGTTAATGATATTATATATGTTATTATACTGGAATTATAATATACTCTTATATCATTATGATTCCATTCCAGAAAATACGAAATAGAAATGGAAGTAGCGTTCATGCGTACGTACGACTTACCGTCTCCATGAACGGTGCATTTCATTTCTTACCTCTAAATGTGATGTAATATTATAAATACATGTATATGATGAATATATATGATATATATGTTATCCAAATCATTAATATCATTCTGGATATAACGAACCTTTGACCAAATTAACAACATGTAAGTGTAAGAAGTCTATTTTTGACTTAAGAACCAAATACCAACAAAATGAACATTATTAACTTAAATGATTACATGATGTTCATAACATGGTATAAAAGGAATAATGAACTTGAAAAAGGTTCTTAATCAAGTAGAGATTAACTCAATTTTATTATTCAGCTGATTAAAGAACGGTCGGGTCAAGTCGGATACGAGGTATGGGACTTCGTCTCAATCTCCTTTCATTGAGGCATATTTTGTTTTATACACAACCTTCTTTTATATTGTGTATAAACCCCTTTGAATTTTACATTTATCCAAAAGGAATATTTTTTATACGAAGCGTTTTACTAAACGACAAAAGGGAATGTTTTTGTCGTACGTATGCGGCGACAACGACTTCTCCGCCGCCGTGACCGTTATTTGAGTTTCGGATTCCTTTACAAGCTATACCTTATTTTTAAAAGAAAAATAAATACCATGTTTTAATTTTTCTTTTATTTTGGTATTGAAAATGGTTTTCATAATGTTTTTATATCAATGTGTTGTATTGATATCTTGTGATTGAAAGGTGGTAATGTTATGTTTCTTTTATGCATGTTTTATGTGATATGATTATGTTGAGGTTCTTGGGCATTATTATGAAAATGGGTGGTTCCGTGATAAACTAAGGGTGGGTGAGTCCGATATAGCTCTCCAATGCATTGGGTAACGCGAAGGAGTGAAACGTGAAGGTTTCTCAGAAGAGATTTAGGGAATATACTGTGATGGGTATTCCAAACGTAACCAAGAGGGTTACTCCCTACATAAGAATGTTATGAATGCCTCAAGTTACCTTTATGTCTTATGATTTCTATGATTTATTCATGATTTGATGAGGTATGTTAAAGTGCTTATGTTTTATGGGTAAAGTATGATCTCATCCTTATGTATATATGTACCCATGTTTCCTTTCCATATTTTTATATCCCTTATTGAGCTTTTTATGCTCATCCCAAGTTTTTTTTAAATGTTTTTCACAGGTCAAGGGAAAGGTACATGATATGATGATAGTGTCAAGGAAGTTTCAAGAAAGAATCCATGTTTTATTTTAAATATGTGTCCATTGATGGGAAAGAAGAATACTATCTTTATTTAACCACTTTGTTTATATGTGGAATGTAATGCAAGTTTTATGATCTAATTCTCTAAAACTCTAAACCTGAAAAGATCCTCAATGTGTAATCTTGTAATAACTCAAGATTAAGTAAGGTTTAAGGCTGGGGCCTTATAGTTGGTATCAAAGGTCGGTTTAGATAACTTTAGGAGTTAGAATTCTATTAAATGATTATCCAAAAATATTTTTTTTATGGTTAAATTGAAGTGATATAGCATTTGAAGATTACCATGTTGCTTCATCTAAGACATGTTTGCTCAGAATGGTTTTCCGCAGAGGAAATAGGGAAGCAGTGCTAGGAAGGTATACAGAAGGAAATGACCTTCCGAATCAGCATCCTGAGATGGTCAGAATTGGAACTGAACAGTTTGTTGAAGTAATGGCGCAGTTGACTCAAGCGATAAATGGTGGTGGTATCCATCCACGAGATCAGCCAGATCAACCGTAGAGGAACATGTCAGTGGTGGAACATTTCATGAGGCAACATCCCCCATAATTCAGAGGATCATCTGACCCTGTGTTAGCTGAAGGGTGGATTAAATCACTGGAGAAGATTTTTGATGTCATGGGGTGTTCAGACAATCAAAAGGTTAGTCTTGCTATTTACCGTTTGGAGGGTGAGGCAGATCAGTGGTGGTCGATTGTTAAAAATATCAGGGACGCTGATGAGATTGATACTATTGACTGGGATGAATTTAAAGGTATGTTTCTTGAGAAGTATTTTCCTAAGGCTATTCAACTTAGGATGGAAAAGAAATTCTTGGAATTGAGGCAAGAGGAAGACTCAGTGGCTACCTATGAAGAAAGGTTCACTCGATTGGAAAGGTATGCTCCAAATTTTATCCGAGATCTTGATAGTAAAATCAATCGTTTTTACACAGGATTAAAGCCAAAATATCGAAGGGAATTAGCTTCTCGTGAGTTTAAAAGTTATGAAAAGCTTGTTCGATGTGCTGAGAAGGTGGAAATGGAGTTTGCCGATGATCAAGTGTTCTATAACAACCAGCAGAAGAAGAGACCGAGGTGGCATGAGAAAGGTAAGAATTCTTCAAAAAAGTCTGATGGTAAGAAAACAAAGTTTCCAGTTTGTGACAAATGTGGCAAAAGGTATGCTGGGGAATGTCTTCTGAATTCTGGAAAGTTCTACCGATGTGGTAAGATGGGACATAAGGCTCGTGATTGCACTGAAAAGGATCAAGGTGAAGGTAAGACCAAATTTGATTTACAGTTAGTGAAATGTTATAAGTGCAATGAGATGGGTCACTATGAAAACGAGTGTCCGACAAAGAGCTTGAGTGATGGGAAGCAGTTAGACTACAAGCAGAAAGGGGTGGTGAAATCCTTTGCAACTACTTCAGCAGATGTCGGGCCATCAAATGAAGCTGTATCAGCTCCAGGGAGCTCAGTATTTTTCAAAGATTGACCTGAGATCGGGGTACCATCAGCTGAAGGTAAAGGAGGTAGATATTCCGAAGACCACGTTCCGTACGATATATGGACATTATGAATTTGTAGTAATGCCTTTTGGGATAACCAATGCACCTGCTGTATTCATGGACTTAATGAATAGAATTTTCCATGAGTTCTTGGATAAGTTTGTGGTGGTTTTCATTGATGATATTTTGGTGTTTTCTAAAAGTAAAGAGGAGCATGAAAGACATTTAAGGGTTATCTTGAAAAACTTAAAAGAAAAGAAACTGTATGGAAAATTCAGCAAGTGTGAGTTTTGGTTGCAACAAATTTCTTTCCTTGGTCACATTGTTTCTAAAGATGGGATAACTGTTGATCATGCAAAAACAAAAGTTGTTGAAGACTGGCCAAGACCCACAAATGTAACTGAGATTCGTAGCTTCCTTGGTTTGGCAGGCTATTACCGAAGGTTTGTTAGAAATTTTTCACAGTTATCTAGTCCAGTGACTAAGCTAACTCGGAAGGGTGTTAAGTTTATCTGGACAAAAGAATGTGATGATTGTTTTTAGGAATTGAAAAGAAGATTGGTGAATGCTCCAGTTTTGGCACTACCTTCCAGGAATGGTGATGCTTCATTGAAAGTACTTGGTTGTGTCCTAATGCAGAATGATCAGGTAATTGCTTATGCTTCACGACAGTTGAAAACTCATGAGGTAAATTACCCTACACATGATTTGGAATTAGATGCTGTTGTTTTTGCTTTAAAAATTTGGAGGCATCATTTGTATGGAGTAAAGTGTGAAATATATACCGATCACAAAAGTTTAAAGTATATATTCACTCAGAAAGAATTGAACATGAGATAGAGGAGATGGCTGGAATTAATCAAGGATTATGATTGTACAATTCATTACCATCCGGGAAAAGCAAATAAAGTGGCTGATGCTTTGAGTCGAAAAATTAATGCTTCATTAGAAATGTTGCGTTTGGAACATGATACTTTGGTTAAGGATTTGATGAACTTTGGCATAGAAGTTGTTGGTGCAGGAAGTTCTTCTGTTTTGTTTCAAGTATCAATGAGATCATCTCTATCAGATAGAATCAAGCAAGCACAGAAGCAAGACAGTGAGTTGTAGAAAAAGGTAGAGCTGGTTCAGAAAGGTAACTTGCCTGAATTCAACATTGATAATGAATGTGTTTTGAGATTTGGGAAGAGATTGTGTGTGCCTTGTGATTCACAGTTGAAGAGAGAGTTGTTATGTGAAGCTCATAGTTCTCCGTTTTCAGTTCATCCTGGCAGTACTAAGATGTACATAGATCTGCGGGAGTATTACTGGTGGGATGGAATGAAAAGAGATATTGCTGATTTTACTGTGAAGTGTTTGACATGTCAATAGGTTAAAGCAGAGTGGCAGTTACCCAAAGGGATGCTTCAGCCTTTACCAGTGCCAGAGTGGAAATGGGAGAATATATCCATGGACTTTGTTGTGGGATTACCGAAGACATCTCGAGGTAATAATGCAATCTGGGTTATTGTTGATCACTTGACCAAGTCTGCTCATTTCCTTGCTATACGAGATACTTTCTCTCTTGATCAACTTTCCCGTTTGTATCTTAAAGAGATAGTCAGGTTACATGGAGTTCCCCTCTCCATTGTATCTGATCGTGATCCCAGGTTCACTTCTAACTTTTGGAAAGGCCTTCAGAAGTCGTTGGGTACTGAATTAAATTTTAGTACAACTTTTCATCCTCAATCAGATGGGCAGTTAGAACGAACAATTCAGGCATTGGAGGATATGCTACGAGCTTGTTCTATGGATTATCAGGGAAGTTGGGACCAACATCTTTCTTTGGTTGAATTTTCATATAATAACAGTTTTCATTCCAGTATACAGATGGAACCATTTCAGGCATTATATGGGAAGCGGTGTCGAACTCCAGCTTTCTGGGATGAAGTGGGTGAAAGGAAGTTGATGGGACCAGAATTGGTAGAAGAGATGGCAGAACAAGTTCAGCTGATTCAGAAGCACATGAGAACAGCTCAGAGCAGGCAGAAGAGTTATGCAGACAACAGGAGGAAGGATCTAACTTTTGAGGTAGGTGATCATGTTTTTCTCAAGGTTTCTCCTTGGAAAAGTGTGATGCGATTTGGTAAGAAAGGAAAGCTGAGTCCAAGGTTTATTGGACCATATGAAATTCTGGAGAGAGTTGGATCAATTGCTTACCGAGTGTCTTTACCTCCGAGTTTATCTCAGGTACACAATGTTTTTCACGTTTCGATGTTGAGAAAGTATATGCCAGATCCATCTCATGTTTTGAGTCCAGAGGTAGTTCAGCTGGAAGAGAACCTATCTTATGAGGAACAACCGGTCCAGATTCTTGACCACAGGGAGCAAGTGTTATGGAATAAGGTGATTAAGAAGGTAAAGGTTTTGTGGAAAAACCATATGATGGAAGAGGCAACATGGGAATCTGAGAATGCAATGAGGGATAAGTACCCCCATTTATTTGATAAGTAAATAAATTGTGGGGATGCAATTTTCTAAAGGGGGGAAGGATGTAACATCCCAAGTAATTAATAAATAATAGATATTTGTATCTATGTCTATTAATTATTAAGATAGTGTTTTAGAGGCTTAAAATCAAAATAAATACAATCTTATGCATGGAATACACTAATATTCTTAAAAGATTGTTTTACTGCCTTTTGATGGCAAACCTTTTTTAAATAAATCTTTTGACAATTTTATAATCTATATTTGTCCAAATAAACATATTCATTATGATTGGGACATTGAATTTTACATTGGATAAATTTTTGGTATTTTTCTGACAATGTTCATTTTTTAATGAATAGTAAAAAATACTGCATTTTACATCAAAACTGCTTCTTAATCTAACTTATTTATATGATTAGATTATCTTTTGAATTTGTCATAATGTGTAATCTGAATATATTTTTACCATTTAATCCAATGGTGGTCATTGGAATCAATTTTACTTTGAAATTAGACTTAAACTGGTGTCAATCTTTTGATACTTATTGTTTTATAAAAACACGCTATTTGCTCTGACAGCGGGAATTAATTATTAAATTAATTAATGTGACTTATATGTTTTGAATTTTGTAAAATAGAATTCATTTTTTAATTCGTAATATCGAATATATCTTAGACTGAATTTTTGGTAATTTTCTGAAAAACTCCAATTTTTGATGAATAGTGAAACCACTAAGTGGTAATCAAGCAAACCGATTTTTCAGTTAAATGAAAGTTTACCACTAATGTGTATTGAATTTTGAAAATCCGACATACATGGTTGTCATTATTATGTAAAATGTGGTTCAATATGATGAAAATAATTTTTTGGTGAATAGTAACTTTTTTTCATTAATCGCGATTAGAGGTAATTAGTATAATTTAAGGTAAAAATGATATTATAAAAATGTGAAAACACCATGACACTTGTCCTAACCCTATTGGATGAGTCATGGCCGACCAAGAAAACCCATGGGTCGATTTAGGGGACCCTATGGAGCCTCTTGGGTGAGATAATGACTTTAATGCCTTTTTTTAAAATAAAGGTGAAAATGACACTAACATAAATTGTTTTACTAAAACAATTTTTAGAAGGGGTTATGATAATCATAATTTTGTCTATAAATACTCTTTGGAAAGATAAAAAGATTTCCTAAATCAGGATATTTTTTTTATAATTTTTATACATTAAATAAATTAATTTAATTATGACATCATGATGATGCAACGATGACCTCATTAATGAACAGTTTAAATAAAATGGAACGATAATATAAAATCTAAGACCTACACTTGTCCAAAAACTATTGGATGGGAATATTTCGAAGCCTTATCATCTTACCTTCGAAATATATCAATGTGGGACCTTATAAATTCGAAACACCTTTGAAAATAAAATAATAGTTTCATGATTTCCAAAAGTGCCCCTCCTCTCCTCTTATAAAAGGCCCCCACCTCTACCTCATTTCACACACTCCTCAAGCCTTTGGCTTGGCCATACCCTGCCCATTTACTCTCTAAACATCCTTCTCCTCATCCTATAGGATTCCCTTCGGGCAGAATCCTTTCAAAGGAAGCCTTTAGGCTCAAATCAAAAGGAGTTACACTTTTAAAGGTAATTTATTCTCTCATGTTCATTTGTTTTATTTTGCTTCTCCAACCCCGTAAACTCTTTTTATTTACTTCTTTTGTAACAACAACAGTATATTCAATATACTAGGATGTTGTTATAATATTTATTCAAGCTACACTCTCACACAACTACATCAAATGGTTAAAGAACATACGGTTTCCGTGGATGGTGAAATTATGCCTCCCGAAACGATGATTGTTCAATACTCATTTAACACCTTCAAAGGTGGCCATTATGATGTCACTATTTTTATATATGATATATAATATGTTTATTATTTCCTTAAGCTTCTGTATTTTTCATTTATGGCATACCATTATTGTTTCCATTATGGATAACCATGATATCTTCATTTTATGAAGTGCGGACTACCGCCACTGAAAGTGATTTGATTCGTTAATACCATATGTGGGATGTGTAAAGGATAAAGTTAATGATATTATATATGTTATTATACTGGAATTATAATATACTCTTATATCATTATGATTCTATTCCAGAAAATACGAAATAGAAATGGAAGTAGCGTTCATGCGTACGTACGGCTTACCGTCTCCATGAACGGTGCATTTCATTTCTTACCTCTAAATGTGATGTAATATTATAAATACATGTATATGATTAATATATATGATATATATGTTATCCAAATCATTAATATCATTCTGGATATAACGAACCTTTGACCAAATTAACAACATGTAAGTGTAAGAAGTCTATTTTTGACTTAAGAAACAAATACCAACAAAATGAACATTATTAACTTAAATGATTACATGATGTTCATAACATGGTATAAAAGGAATAATGAACTTGAAAAATGTTCTTAAGCAAGTAGAGATTAACTCAAGTTTATTATTCAGGAGATTAAAGAACGGTCGGGTCAAGTCTGATACGAGGTATGGGACTCCGTCTCAATCTCCTTTCATTGAGGCATATTTTGTTTTATACACAACCTTCTTTTATATGGTGTATAAACCCCTTTGAATTTTACTTTATCCAAAAGGAATCTTTTTTATACGAAGCGTTTTACTAAACGAAAAAAGGGAATGTTTTTGTCGTACGTATGCGGCGACAACGACTTCTCCGCCGCTGTGACCGTTATTTGAGTTTCGGCTTCCTCTACAAGCCATACTTCTTTTTAAAAGAAAAATAAATACAATGTTTTAATTTTTCTTTTATTTTGGTATTGAAAATGGTTTTCATAATGTTTTTATATCAATGTGTTGTATTGATATCTTGTGATTGAAAGGTGGGAATGTTATGTTTCCTTTATGCATGTTTTATGTGATATGATTATGTTGAGGTTCTTGGGCATTATTATGAAAACGGGTGGTTCCATGATAAACTAAGGGCGGGTGAGCCCGATATAGCTCTCCAATGCATTGGGTAATGCGAAGGAGTGAAACGTGAAGGTTTCTCCGAAGAGATTTAGGGAATATACTGTGATGGGTATTCCAAACGTAACCATGAGGGTTACTCCCTACGTAAGAATGTTATGAATGCCTCAAGTTACCTTTATGTCTTATGATTTCTATGATTTATTCATGATTTTATGAGGTATGTTAAAGTGCTTATGTTTTATGGGTAAAGTATGATCTCATCCTTATGTATATATGTACCCATATTTCCTTTCCATATTTTTATATCCCTTACTGAGCTTTTTATGCTCATCCCAAGTTTTTTTAAATGTTTTTCACAGGTCAAGGGAAAGGTACATGATATGATGATAGTGTCAAGGAAGTGTCAATAAAGAATCCATGTTTTATTTTAAATATGTGTCCATTGATGGGAAAGAAGAATACTATCTTTATGTAACCACTTTGTTTATATGTGGAATGTAATGCAAGTTTTATGATCTAATTCTCTAAAACTCTAAACCTGAAAAGATCCTCAACGTGTAATCTTGTAATAACTCAAGATTAAGTAAGGTTTAAGGCTGGGACCTTATAGTAAGGAACTAAACCTACATGTGACCTCTACTAGTATCGCCAGTTGTAATTACTGACCAACAGGTAGTGATATAGCCGGTACACTACCCGAAGGTACTATCTCGGGCAAAGGTCCCTAAACCAAAGCCTCATCACTAAGAGGAAAATCCTCTTGGTCACTCACTAAAAAAGACTTGTAGATAAGATCACCATCTGCTCTACTGGTGTCTTAACTAGAAAGGAAACTCTAGCAACCGCCTCCAGCCAGCCCTCAGCTGCGTGGGAAATTGTCTCGCCTTGAAACCTAGGAGGCCTCTGCTGCTGGAACTCATGGAACGTGCTCAGTTGGTGTGAACCATCCGCCAGTGAAGCTAGCGATATCTTCTGCCCAACGGGTGGTGGTGCTGCTGGTACACCACCCGAAGGTGCCAACATAGTAAGAGGGCCCTACACCGAAGCCTCGTTGCTTGGTGGGCTGTCAGTGTGTACAACTCTCATAACTCTAACTGGATGTCTGCGTGGGGGAATCCTGAAAAGAAACATGTGTGCTACGGTTAAAGGTTATACCTGGTGAGCTGACCTGGTGAGTTGACTTAAAGAAAACTTTTGAAAACACACTCACTATCAGTGTTTTCGTGCACTAAGTCAGAAATCAGAAGCCAGGGTCCTGGTGTATGGATATGTCAGCCGCCGCACCAACACTGGACTCCCTAAACTAAAAACCACACTAACTACACTTAACACTATTGCTTCACCGAAAAGATCAAAGTTATAAGTTCTACGGTATAACTGACTCCTCTGATACCAATTTGTCACGACCCGTCCCCCGGGGCCCATACCGTGACTACCCTAAGCCCGCCTTCCATAGGCCAGGGGATGGCGACTAGCGCCAAAGGCATAATTTCCTAAAACTGGGAAGGCATTTCCTTTATAACCTATAAACACACACAACTGAGCACAAGATGGAAACAAAAAACTAAGTAAAACTGTATAAAAAAAGTGCGTTGAAAAGTAAAAGGGGTAAAAAATACAATCCCAACTGTAAAGTACAGAGAACTGGAAATACAAGTACTACTAATGAAAAGAAAAATAGCTATTGGGTCATCCTTCGGGATTCCTACCTAGAGGGAAGGTACAGATAACCTCCTCAGCACTCCACGTCTTTCAGTCTCCTCCATGTACCGAATCGTCGTAAGGTATTCCTCTGGGTACCGTCCAATCCTGGTAGTCTCAGCCTCAGTCAGCGCTGTCCGTCGTTTGCATCCAACACAAGGAGGTACAAGCATACCCCGTGTAGGGGTGAGTATAACGATACTCAGTAGGGACCCCGAGACCCTCAAGGTCTCACAAAATACACCAAGGATAAACCAAAAAGAATTAAATCAATAGATAACCCTACTTAGGTATATGACCATACATATAACTAAGTTATCAAGTGATCCATCTCAATCATGAGGTAAACAAAAAATTTACTGACTCAACTCACATCGGTATACAACTTATGTAGAGAGATAGAGATGATTAGATGTAGCTATAGAATCATCTTATCTGTCGAACCCACGTAGGATCCTGGTATAGTAGTCTGAGTTGTTGAACCCACATAGGATCCTGGAAGAGTAGTCAGAGCTGTCGAACCCACGTAGGATCTTGGAAGAGTAGTCAGAGCTGTCGAACCCACGTTGGATCCTAGAACAGTAGTCAGAGTTGTCGAACTCACGCAAGATCCTGGAATAGTAGTCAGAGCTGTCGAACCCACGTAGGATCCTAGAACAGTAGTCAGAGTTGTCGAACACATGTAGGATCTTGGAACAATAGTCAGAGCTGTTGAACCCACGTAGGATCTTGGAACAGTAGTCAGATAGCTGCCAACCACATGGTTCCCGCACAAAGCACGCTTGATTCTAGGAGGGTCCGCTTCTCAAGCCAAGTGTCGATACATCAACTTCCATAAATTCTCATGAAGAAGTATCCCAAAGGTCTTCCACATCATAGGGGTCTCAACACAAATGACAGCACGTCAATCAGACGCCCGGTCTGTTAGTTATTATCCTTTTAGTCCCGAGGGCCCGGTTGGATTCGTGCTCAATCCAACCTGACCGTATCTCAACTATACCCAAAACTTCAGTGGGGTATACACAAAGGTACCGTCGCTCTCCAGGAATACCATCACCGCTGACAGTTCATCAAACAGACGTTCAGTGCTAAAGATAAGGCCAAAAGAAAGTAAAGGGTAGATAGTAGGTCCGAGTCCGATCCAACCCGGTCGGACCAACCCGATCGGACTTAGTCTGGGCCGACCTGGTTTGGGTTCGGTCCAGTCGGACCCGTTGGGTTCGGCCCGACTCACTGGCCCTGGCCCAGCAGGCCGTGAGGGCTGTGAGTAGCACGAGGGAGCGGACCGGTCGCGAGGGTGCAGATCGGTCATGGGTCGTTGTAAAGGCGGTTCAGCCCGGAGGCACTGCAAAGGGCGCAGGAGGCCGGCTCGGCCAGACGCGTGTGGGGCACGGCTTGGCGGCTCTGCCCAGGAAGCCAGGGCTAGTTCAACCAGCGCTGCGAGGGGCGTGGCTCTGACGGGTCAGCCCGGATGGCCGAGGCCGGTTTGGACAGCAGCACCACTGGGCATGCGGGGTGTGCGGGGTGCGCGGGGGCTGGAGGCTGGTGCGTCTTGGGCCGGCGGGGCCGGTGCGGTTTGGACCGGGTGCCGAAAGGGGGTCCGCGGGCCAACGCTACTTGGTCGGGGAATCTCGGGCCATCGCGGTTCGGTCGGGTTGCCGCGGGCTGGCGCGGTTCAGGTCGGCGGGACCGGTGTCGTTCGGCTGGGGCGCCGCGATGGGGGCCGTGGGCCAGTACGGTTAGGCTGGGGCGTCACGAGGGAGGCCGCGAGACGACGCAGTTTAGGCTGGTGGGAACGGCATGATTCGGCCAGGGCGCTGCGAGAGGTGCTACAGGCCGGCGCGGTTCGGCCGGGGCGCCGTGAGGGAGGCCGCGGGCTGGCGCAGTTCAGGCCGGTGGGACCGGCACGGTTTGAGTGGGGCTCCGCGAGAGAGGCCACAGGCCGGTGCGGTTCAGGCCAGCGGGACCGGCGTGGTTCGGCCGGGGCGCCGTGAGAGGGTCCCCGGTTCGGCGCAGTTCGACCGGGGCGCCGCAAGGGAGGTCGCGGGCTGGCACAGTTCTGCCAGGGCGCCACGAGGGAGTTCGCAGGTAGCTTGGCCTTTGCCTGCATCGCATTTTCCGTCTCGTCACCTCGTCGCCATGCTGAAGAACATCAAAAACAAGAATAGCGGAGGCGTCAGGCAATGTTGGTTTGGCCCACACCCTCCATGTTTAGGGTGGTAGGAAGCAGTCCAATTCTTTCTTGAACTACAAATAACTAACCAGAAAAGAAGATAGAAGAAGAAAAGTCTATCAACACCCCACACCTTCCCACAAAAACAAATTCCCTACCCACAAGGAAAAATCATGCACAATAATTCTTTGCCTTAGGAGGGAAGAATTAAAGGAATAATATCATATTCAAATAAAATCCCTACCTTGATCATTATTTTTCGACGGAGTCGTGGGAAATAGGACGTCGATTCGTTGTAGACAAGCATGTCCTACTTCGAAGGAGGTTCTGGGGAAAGAATTCAAAGTCGAGGTCGAGGTCGACGTTCTTCGTTGGTTGGAGCATTCTTCGTTGGGAACTTTCTCCCAAGTTCTCTCCTCTCCCAAGTTCCACCAAAATGAGAATGCCAAGCCAAAATAATAGATTAAGTTATCTATTATTTTGTTGGAAAGAATTCAAAAAGACAATTGATTAAGGTGGGTGGCATAATTAAATGTTAGAGGGGTTGACACATTTAATTGTCATGTGCGTTGGCACAATTAATTGGGTAGAGGAGGTCAAGAGGATCCCATTATTTATGAGGGAGTTAAGTGGTTTCCTCATTTAATTGGGGGGGTTTAGTCTAGGGTGGTCCCCACGCCATAACCTCTCTTGGGAGGTTAGGTTCTGGTGGGTCCCACCACCATAACCTCTCATGGGAGGTTAAGGTGTGGTGGTCCCCCCTTCAAACTTCCACATTGAGGCTTTAACCAACAAAATAAAAATAAAGCTACACAACATTATTTTTATTTAATTCTTTCACTAAAAACCCAAAAACTATATTTTATTCTCGACCCACTGCCGTCGAGGTGAAAGTATCCTTAAGAGAATACCAGCACTGCAAGTTCAACAGTGCCCTCAAATTTCAATTCCCAGAACTGGTTCAAAAGTTATAAAAAGCCGCTTGCATGTTTACTGAACATACCCGAAAAAAAGTTCGGAAAATTATTATCAGTCGCCCTCAACCTACGCCAATTGAGGTTAGGCTCTGCCTAGATGAAACACTCCCCAACGAACCCAATGGTACTCTTGAATTTTCAATCTGAGTTACCGTTTAAAAGTTATGAATTTTACTATAAAATAATTCACTTAATTATTTTATTTGGGTCCAAAAACTAATTTTCTTTGGTGGCCTGCGCTGGCCAAAGTTAGTATCTGCTTAGAGAAATCATAACCTCATGAGTTCAGTGATGGTCTCAGATTTTTAATCCAAGTTACCGTTTGTGAGTTGTACTCATTTAAAAAATAAAATAATTTATTTAATTATTTTATTTACAATTATACCATTTTTGGGTTCTCTCACAGGAGGCTCATGCCAACTAATCTTCAGTCGCACCTAGGGTAAACCCTCCATCCTGAGCACAACGATGCCCTCAGATTTCTGATCGGAGTAATCGTTTAAGAGTTATTCAACATTTTCAGGAAAACTGATTGCGCTCATTAAATTAAGATTAAAAAAACTTCGACGGATAATTCCGGGCACTCCGGGCCTTGGAATCGCGTGCCGTTAGATTTTGCGGACTCATAAAAATCCCATATATTTAAAAAAAATTTACACGGAAATTATGGGTCTTTACAAGTTCCTCATTCTTAAAATGAAAATAATATTAATTATAAATTGTTTTATAAAGTCAAACATGGTTAAAAATGAATTTAATCATTCATTAAAGAATATTTAAAACTTTCTTGAATTTTTTTCAAAGAAAATATAGACATTGAAGAAAAATATTTCTGACCAAATAAAAAAGAAAATTTGTTTTTCTTTAAAAATATTATTTTGGTATTTTGAGTACTTAGAGAGAGGAAAATGAAAGGAAAACTTTTAATTTATAGAAATAAACAGATGATAATAGAATATATGAGGATTAATCAATAAGTATAATATAATTTCCCTAACAATAAATTGAATATATACAATCCTGAATAAGGACGTGATTATAAAATAAACCCTAACCTCAGATGAAAATTTATTCATAAGTTCTTTTTACCTCCTTTATAATAATTTGTTTATAATTATATAATAGAATAATATTAATACTTATAATAATATACATGTTTTACTTGTAATATGTTATGACTCGTTCAATAATAATCATTCATTATCATAATTATTTCTAATTTCGACTACTTCATTTTTCATATATGTTTCAATTCATAAGTTTCTGTACTTGAATCTTTATTATGGTTCCATCATCTATAAAATTTTAATAATTATATTAATATATTATTTATTCATTATATACATATTTATAATCATCCAAGAAATCCATAAATGAATAATTAATCACATCACGTCATGGAGGTGGTACTCCACACATACGCACAAGCACCGTTATAATTTTTTTAACCAGTGAAAGGTTAAAAAGATAAATGGTATATTATATTTATAGAATAATAATTATGTCATAAATATAATATAAATTCATTACTTCCATATTTATAACTATATAATTAAAATAGTGATGAAAAATGAATTACTCTGCTATGTGGAGACGATATGCCGTACGTACGCACGAGCAATGTTTTCATTTTCCATAGGATGGAAAGGAGGTAGAAATGGATGTACCATAATCATAATAAATTATAATTATATTTATAATAAAGTTTTCATTATTTTATGATGGTTAAAATATATTTATAGTATTCATAATAAGAAATCAACTTTAAAAGAGTTGGGTAGGAGGATTAATAATTCTTTGAGATACCTTATTTGGATTACACTTTAAAACTTATTAATATGGTATTAAGGTAATAAAATATGATCGATAAATAATTTAAGAAATATAGAAAGGTTTTTAGGTGCGTTTTTAATGATATAGAGGGATCAATGTTTATAAACAAGGGTGGAGAAGAGGCTCCCTTTTATAAGTGGTGGGAGGGACACGTGGGGAATTACTTAAAAGATTTAAATAATATAAATTCATTTTCTGGAGAAAATAGAACAAAATGTCTAGGATATAGAAATTTAGATAATATAGAGTTTAAATATATTCAAAAAATAATATTTACACAACTTTATGTCTCATTTTTAAACTTATATATCTCTTAGTTTAACCCCCAGTAATCATGTTTTAACTATAATCGTGGAAACAAATTTTTTTCCATTTTTATCATTCATTATGAAAAATTATTTTGACCTTATTACATAATATTAATTATGAGAATTTAAAATATTTAATCCAGTTTATAAGAATCAATTTTTATAATTATTAGAAATTACTTTTAATATACATGTGTAAAATACATAAAAAACTGTTTTTAGAAAAATGTTTTTTAACCATAAAAATGGGTTTATAAAAAAATAAAGTACAATGTTGATTCCAATGTAATTAATTGGATTATATTAAATAAATTTATACATATTTTTATTTACAACCATACCAAAAATTAAATGAATCTTTTATATACTTTATTAATAAATAAAAACCAAAAACTATTTTTATTTGAACAAAAACATTACATTTATTTCCAAAATGTGAAGCATATATTTCTAAGTTTTAAATTTTTTATATGAATTGAATTAATTATTTAATATATATTTGGTATTTAAAATGGCCCCATTATATTTCTGAAATATATATAATATTTAACCTAATATTATTTTAACATGCTGAATTAAAAAAATGAAATTCATTTCATCAATTTTAATTTATAAAATAAAAAATTTTATTTTTAAATCACATTCTTGAATAAATCTCCATGCATCATGCTAATTTTTATTCATAAAGAATAGATTATTATAATTGATTTTCAGGTATGAAATTCTTTTGTCCTTCAAAAATATCATCCTTGAAAATTAAAAAATGTCACCTCATTAACCATTATGGGTGGTTATCTATCAATTTTTTTGGTCTCTATATGATCTCTTCTATATTATTATATCTCCAAAGTTCCTTTACCAGTCGATTAATTTGATTCCCCAATACTTTTTCTCTTATGTCAAGAATTTGGATAGGCTCTTCAAAGTAAGATAAATTATTTTACAATTCTATTTACACATATGTGGGCATACTCATTTCTTCTAACATATAATTCCTCAATAAAGAGATATGGAATTCATCATGATTTTTAGATAGGATAGAAGGAATTGAAAAAATATAATCTATAAATACTATTATTTACATAATTTCAAAAGGACCGATGTACTAAATACTTAGTTTCCCTTTATTTTCAAATCATATAATCACTTACCATTGAGATAAATTCAAGAAAACATGATATCCCACTTGAAATTATAACTCTTTCTGTTATTAGAATAACTTTTTTCTAATTTGAGGTGTCTTAATATGATTATGAATAGTCTTCACATTCACCCTTGTCTTCTAAACAAGATCTAGGTCTACAATATTACTTTCAACAACATTATCCCATAAAGTTAGAGCATGATACCTATTTATATAAAATTCTTCATATGGTTCCATTTGAATGATTTAATAGAACATATTATTATATGAAAATAAAACCAAAGGTAAATACTGATCCCACACACCTTGAAAATCAATCAATAATGAACCTAACATATCTTCTAATGTCTGAATATTCCTTTTATATTACCCATCAGTTTGAGGATAATAGACAGTTCTCAAATGTATCTCGTTGTCTATATTCTTTTGAATAATCTTTTAAAATTTTGATGTAAACCACTGATCAATATCATATACAATCAAAATAAGTGAACCCCAAAATTTCATTAATATGGAGATATATGTGGATCTAAAGATATATAGCTTCCCTTATATATAGAAAATGTTAATAATTAGTAATATGGTCAATAATAACCCTTATAAAATTATTTTTTGAGGAATATTTGAAAATATAATGATAAATTCTACTAAAATTTCATCCCATTTCAATACATAAAAAGGTTTAGGTTTAATAATTACTTTAGGATGTTGTCTTTTAGATATTACCTATCCAAAACACAATAATTTTGATATATAGTATGAAATTTACAATTTTATATTATCCCACTAATAATATTACTTTAAATCATGATACTTTTAATGATAATAAGGTGTATAGAGAAATTTGAACTATAAAATTCATTTAATAATTCTATTTTTATCTTAATCATGGATAAAACACATGACCTATTTCCAAATCTCAATATATCATCTTCATTGATGAATTATACCAAATTAAAATCATTTACAACTTGTATTTTCACTTTAATATTCTCATCATCAAGTTGAGAATTTTTTATTTTCACTAATAAGGATAGTTTTCCAATCATTTAGAATAGATGTGATTTTTTCCATTCTTTAACTGTTCCCATATCTAATTTTACTAAATCAATGAATATTGGATCTTTTATAATTCTAATTTTAGTAAAAAATACTTGGTATATCCTACTCAACACACCAACCACCAGATTTTCCTTCATTGGGTGGTATTTTATTGAGAAATCATAATCCTTGAGTAGTTATAACCATCACTTTTTCCACATATTGAGCTCTTTTTATGAGAAGATTCATTTCAATATTTTGTGATCCTTATATATTTCACATATTTCACTATAAGGTAATTCAACTACATATCAATGAAAATATTACAACTTCCAACTCATGATCATGGATTGAATAATTTTTTATGAATATTTAACTGCATATATCATTATTCATAAGGACACATCCAATTCCTTTCTTTGATGCATCCCTATATATCAAAAATATGTACCTTCTTGATGGTAAATTAATTATAAATGCATTGAAAAATATCTTATTTAATTCTTCCAACATTATTTATATTCATATGACCATTTGAACTTATCCCCCTTATGTGTGAACTTGGTTAACGAGTTAGTTAATCCATAATTTTTTTGAAAAAAATATTGATAACAACATGATAATCCAAGGAAACTATGTACCTCAGTTATATTCATTGGTGGTGGATATTTAATCACTACATTTTTCTTTTAAGGGTTAACTGATATTCCATACTTAGAGACAATATAAAAAGGAAACGAAACTTCTTGAAGTTAGAATTCAAATTTTCCAAATTTTACATATAATTCCTTTACCTAAGTATCTTAATAATGATTCAAAAATGATTCTTATCATCATCGTAGCATATTATACTTATCAAGATATCAATAATAAAAACCACCATTTAATTATCAAGATAATAATTGAATACTTTATTCATTAGATTTATACCAATAGAGGGTTTATTATTCGATCCAAAGAGTATTACTATTTTTTATGTCCATACCTCCTAAAAAATAACATCTTTATAATATCATCCTTCTGCACTTGTAATTGATGATACCCAAAGAGAAGATCGATCTTCGAAAAATATTGAACTCCTTGAAGTTGATCAAATAATTCATTAATTAATGGCATATGATACTTGTAATTTATAGTAATGAAATTTATTTCCCAATAATTGATTCACAATCTGATAGACCCATCTTTCTTTTTAACAAAATGAATAATGGATCTCTATAATAAAACACCTAGGCACATAAATCTATTATCACACAAATCTTTTAGTTTTTTTATTAATTACAATAATTTTTCTTTGGACATTCTATGGGAGTATTAGATATAGGTTTCACATTAGGGATATGATCAATGAAAACTTAACTTTATTCTTAGGCGGGTTTCTCAGTAGTTATTTAGAAAACACATCAATATATTCATGTAAAATGGGAACAACCAATATTTTAACAATACCATTCTTATTAATAAGTTGTTTATGATCTTTTATATAATAATTTAAATATAGAGAGCTACTGGAGGTGGATTAAGACATGATTCAGATGATGTAGTCTCACATATAATGACCATGGATTATATATCCCTATCACAAAATAATTATCTAATTCTCTTGATAAAAATTACTTTCCTTATAATTTTAAATCAAATCCATTATAATGATTATATCAAAGTTAACCATAGGTATAATAACCAATTCTATAAATTGGGAAAGTCTATGTGTCATAATGGGGTCTAATTTACATATCCTTGTTGTAGTGAGATTTACACTTGGACTCTTGATTGAGAAATACCTTTTTAAGGTGAAAGGTAAATATCTATTTTCTTATAAAACAAGTAAGATATAAAAGAGAGAGAAGAACCAAAATTAAATAAATCATTTTATAAATTTTAGGCTATAATAAATGTACCCCCCACTAAATATTTAAGTACTTCAACCTCAGTTATAGTGATCACATATTCTTGGGATTAATCCCCTATAATTTTCTAAGGAAAATTACATTTCCTCTTGGCGAATTCATTCAAATAGTGCCCATCACATTATAATTGAAGCATTGAACATCGTCAGCTTATTTATTTCCTTTACAATCATGATCCTGATAGATTTTATATCCATACTAGAAGAAAAATACAATTTCCATCAATCATGTTCCTTAGTCTTTTTACAATTATTACAATTTAGAAATCACACCTTTCCATTCTTCTATTTTTATAGTATTTCCTTTTATAGAGGGCTCAACTTCTTGCTTCTTTTCTTGTTTCCCCTATAAAATATAATACTTGGAGAATTATTTATCTATATTGATTGAACTTGATATTGTATCCTCCTATACTAAAAATTTACAAGAGAATAATTCCCTTAAAGGGTTTGGATTTATCCCATAAAAAAATAATCCATATTACTTCTTTGATTACTTATATAATCCACAACATGATTTGATAACCTTTTAAAGGTAGATTCATATTAAATAATGTAATCTCCATTATTTTGGCTTAGTTTGATGAATTTACTCTTTATATCATCTCGTTGACCATGATGAAAATATTTTTTGAATAATATCTCCTTGAATCTCCTCTAAAATATAATATTTATTTCCTTCAACTCCTTATCATTCTGGATCAATGACCACTATTGATCAACACCTTCTTTAATATGATAAAATCCAATAATAAATTTATCAATTTCACTATATCCCAAAGAGAGAAATATCTTATTTAGGGTATTGATCCATTTATTAGGCACTAATGGATTAGTAGTACCATTGAATGATGGAGTTTGATGATACATGAAGTTATCCCAAATTGTTTCACTATGTTGGGGTTTATTTGGAAGATCCACAGGAGCAAGGCTATTAGTTATAGCCTCATTTATCTACCACAATATAGTTTTAATTTGTTCTTATCCTAATTTATACTTATCCATAGATTCATTTCCTTTCATAGAAGAGAAATAATTACATATATTACATGAATTGATACAATTTCCATTCCTTACGCTAGGTACTATTTATAAATAATGACATATACTTTATTAGATCTTAACATTATGAATTTTAAATCATAGTATATAATGAAAAATATGTTGTAATACTTAACATAAATTGAAAAGTTACACATAGTTAATATTAGACTCATAAGATTAGTCTCTTTGGGAATATCTTTAAATCATAAAAATACTTTCATATCATTTATAATGGTTCTTAAAGAGCATATGAATCAACTAAAGAATATCCCCAAGAGTTTCTATCTTGGTTTTCAATCTTATTCCCACTCATTATTTACTAATGATGATCAAGATAATTCCCAATCCTCCAATTTCATAGTTTTTAACAATAAGTTAATCAGTTTCACAACCGCATCCACTTTCTAGTATCTAGATAGGGATACATTTTAAAAGAAAACCACAAAATCTCTTCTTCACTAAAACATTATGATATTATCCTATAAATAGACTTATCCTCAAAGTTTTTCATAGGTTTATGTTATCTAATATAGGTTTTATTAGGTCTTGTTCACAATGTTTATACTAAACTTTACTTGATACCAACTATAACAACCTGACTCCAGTAACCTATAGATGGTGGTTATTTTACTACATTGGCACAAGGTATAAGGTATCGCATCCTAGAGGATCAAATATTTTAGTAGTCTTGGGAGAATAGATACATACATGATTATCAAATTACATTAGAAAACAAGAAATAAAAATTAATATTTTAGTGAGAAATTAATTATTTATTTTAATATATATAAAAAATAATTTATAAATCCCTTCTTGGTAACCAAATAAATGGAAAACATAATAAAATATGAGATCTGATGCTCAATATAGGAAAACATACAACAAAATTTATCATAAGATAAATGAAGAATGAATAATATTGAAAATATAAAAAATAATAAAATATTCTATATTACTAAGTTCATAAAAAATAGGAATAGATTCATGGATGATATAATAATATAAATAATCACATAGATAACAAAAAACTAGTTTCATAATGATAGAATCTATAATTCCAAACATCATAATCTTACCATCAATTTCTTGTGTTAAGACATCATATATAAATAGGTAAGACAAATAATAAATACAAAAAAAGTGTATATCATGAGGCCTTAAAATTAATCATGTGGTGATAATAAGCCCCACTCATCACATACTATGTAAAATTCATTCATCATATTAAATAAATGAATAAAAATTAAATACATAATCAACATAAAAATTCTTACTAAAAAACATAGCATATAAAATTTTAATATTTTCCCTAGTCATTGAATAAAACCATATTATCATAAGTCATATAGAGTAATATTTTGGACATTATAATTATATTTTATCCCTATTAAAGTATAATATTCATCATAAGATATTTGCATATAATAAAAATCGTTTTAAAATATCACTAGAACATTTCTTAAGGAAAATAATATTTTCATTTTAAAATCATTATTTAAAATATTAAAATTTCTTGAATATTAAGGAAACAATTTTTATTCTAAAGAACCCTATAAATTATAAAGTAATATTTAAGTAAAATAATATTAAAAAATACTACAAAATCTATTCACATGGTAAGAATTAAAATAAAGATTTAATTTTTGACCATGGTAAAAAGTGCTTCGTTCGAAAAAGAAAAATTAGATTTGTTTTTATATAATGTAAAAAATGGGTAAAAATGATTTTAATAAATCAATTTTGAATAGTAAAAACATTTTTGAATTTTTTTTAAAGAAATTATGGTCATGGAATAAGAATATTCCTGACCAAATATAAAAAATAAGTCAGTTTTTCTTAAAAACATTACTTCATATTTTTGAGTACTTGGAGAGATAAAAATGAAAGGAAACCTTTTGATTTCAATAAATAACCATAGTAGAATAAAATATATGTATTTAATTATAGAAATTTTAAAAAATTCCTCTAATAAAAACTTGAACATAAACAATACTGAATAAGGAAGAGATTGTGAAATAAACCATTACCTCAGGTTTGACTTGCTCTGTAAGTTATTTTAAACTTCTATATAATAAATTTAAATTTATTATAATTATATAATATAATAATATTCATAATTATAATAATATATATGTTTTAGGTATAATATATTATTACATTTTCATTGTTAATCATTCATTATAATCATTATTTTAGGTATTAACAGATTCATTTTTCATTTATGGTTTGATTCAGCAGTTATAGTCCTTGAATATTGATCATGTTTACACCATAAAAATATTATTAATAATGATATAAATATAATATATATTTGATATATATATATATATATAATAATCCATGAATGTTGAAGAATAGAAATTATTCACATCATCTTATGGAGGTGGTAGCCCACATGTATGCATGTGAGAGGTTATCATTTTTTAACGGGTGTATGGGTAATAAGGTAAATGATATATTTTATTTAAATAATTATAATTTTTTAATAAATATCATATATATTAATTAGTTCTATATTTATAACCATCCAATTAAAGTGGTGATGAAAAACGAACAATACCTCTATGTGGAGACGCTAGGCCGTACGAATGTACAAGTGATGTTTTAATTTTATGTAGGATAGAAGAGAGGTTAAAAATAGTTGCACCATAATAATAATTATATATAAGTATATTTATGATAATATCTTAATTATGTTATTATGGGTATAAAAAATTTATAGGATGAATAAGAATAAATAAACTTTGAAAGTGTCGGGTAAGATGATTACATATTTTTTAGAGACCTCCATTATTTTACAATTTAATAATTATTATGTTGGTATTAGGGTAATAAAAGAAGATCAAGAATGAATGGAAGGAATTTAGGAAGGTTTTTTGGTATTTTTTTCTAATCTAAATGCATCAAAGTTTGTGAATAGGGGGGAGAAATGGCTCCCTTTTATAAGTGAGGGGATAGACACACATATGATAACTTGAAAGCTTAAAATAATATAAAGTAATTTTCGTGTGAAAATGGAACAAAATGGATAGTAATTAAAAGGTTAGATAATATTGGGTGTAAATTTCATTAAGAAATAATATTTATAAACGTTTGTGTGGTATTTTTACCCTTATATCTTATTTTAACCTTTGATAAACCTATTTTAACGCTAAACATTGTAACAATTTTTTGCTGTTTTTAGGATTTATTTTTACTAAAACTTAAGATGAAATTTTTCCTAATTTTAATTTTTATAATTAAAAATTTGGAGAAAAATTTAAAAGATCAAATTTTTTGATATAGTGGAAATTAATTTTAATACTAGTGCATAAAATGCAATAAAAGCTTTGTTTGGATTTTTTTTAAACATAAGAATGATTTTGTAGAAAAATAAAGTATAATATTGATTCCAAAGGAATTAATTGGATTATTTAAAATAAAACATGACATATTTTTCTTTAAAATAAAACCAAAACCAAAATGAATCTTTTATATATTTTTAAGAGAGAAGAACTAAAAATATTTTTTATTTGAACAAAAATACTACTTAGATTTCCAAAAAAAGATAAACATATATTTCAAAGTTCAAAATTATATTTTTATATGAATTATATAACTTATTAAATATAGATTTGGTATATGAAACATGCTTCATAATATTTGAATCTATCTTTATATCATTATTATGTCATAAAAGTGATCATTTTCATAAAATTAGTATTTTTTAACTTTTCACCAAAAAGTTAACTATTTATAAAAAATATCAAAAATTCACCCTAATTTTTTTTACATTATAAATTTAAAAAATAGAATTCATTTCCTCAAATTCAATTTAAAAAATTTAAGAATTTATGTTTAAACCACATTATTTAATAAAGATTTGTGCTATTGTTTCTCTAGAAATAAAAGGTTGTTATAATTGAATCTCAGGTGTTGCATGAATTATTCATCATCATATGAAACTTGGGCATGTACTCCATCTGGTTGAGTCATGCATCATCTAAATGTACGCAATGTGTTATTATAAATTATACATTGTGTAGTTTTATATTTTTCTCCAAAACTTTTCTAATTCATTTAATCAACTACGAGAACCTAAAAATCATCCATATATATGAAAATGAAGGATTTGAACCTTATAGAAACATATAGCCATTATAAACTGAATTTTACTAATTAAAATACACAAAAATAAATTGAAAAAATTGGGCATATCATAATTCCCACACAATTAATCACTTTTTTCCCACAAAAAAATCTTCAACATAAAATCAAGAATAATCCATACTATAATAAGGGAAACATTTAATTAATTATACTTATAAACATAATTCCTTAACTAAGAATTTTAAAATAAGTTAACATATTTAATTTGTATAATCTCAATCATATCTCTTTTATAATTCTAATTCAAGAAATTTATATTCATATTATAATTCATTTATTAAAATTTATACTATTTATGATCTAATTTAACAAAAAATCAATTCAATACACACTCAAGATCATTTAATTTAACTTATGCTCAATATTAAGTATATGAAATACATATATAGACTTACAAGTAATATAAATATTCATTTATAAATTAAACCAAAAAAATCAAGAGGACTTCCAATAAGGTTTTAATGATTATGAGGTTAAATTTTGGTGGGTAATGATGTGAAAATTTAACTGAGAGTCTGGAAAAAAGAGGTACGATTATTTAAATACAAATCATGATATTCAAAAAATTTCTTTTAAAAGTACTCTTATTAAAATTCCTTTTAACTGACTTCAATCTCAAATTCCTTCTCCTTAATATCATGGGTTCAGAAACTAAGGTTTGAATACATTGATATTATTTTCTTCATCAATTCATCTTTTTTAAAGGAATATAGGATCCATATAAGCTTAATAAATGATGTTTTCTGAAACTTTCACCCCAAATGAACAAGTGATATTTCCCCATACTAAATTCATAGTAATCTTACTCAGATTTACCATGATTCCCTAAACCCCCTCTTTAAATTTAAAAAAGAATAATCATGAAATAATACTACAAAATTAGTGTAAGAAGGATAACTAGGCTTGTAATGTGGCTTCCTATCAATAAAATTAATGGTATCTAGGGGGTTCATAAGATATTATAAGTAATTATGGGTCTTTATTGGGATAATAATAGATCAATCAATTTCCTTAATAATTTTAATGTGGTTAAAAATAATAATATTTTCATAAGAAATAATTTCAAGTTCTAGTAGTCATACATATCCCAAGAATTTATCAAGAAAGAGGGTATAAGAAATTGTATATCAAAATGAATTAGAATACCCCTTAGGAATGAGAATAAAAATATATGTCAAATATGTAATTTAATGAATAAAAACTATCAGTCTACTAAATTTAGATTTTGGATAATTCAAATTAAGAATCATAATTATATAAATAATCATTTTAAAATAACATTAAAATTGGAACAAGAATGAATCACTAAAAATTTACACCTATGTCATTATTATTTATAATCATAATTAATAAAAAAGTTCCAACCTATAAAAATAAATCTTATAAGTAATGATATCTCCTATATTATTCAAAGGGGAATAACCAATGTGGTTTCATAATACCTTTCCCCACACTTAATATTTCACATCATCCTTCCATGTGTAACACAAATAAAGAGAAAATAAACGTGACATGACATAACACCATACCGAGGAATAGATGAAAGAATTGAAGTAATAAATAAATAAAAAGTGTTAGGCAAAAAATAATTCTCCCGTAGGTGAAAGAGGTCTCAAAATGTGGAATAATTTACATAGAATACCCCCTAAAGTATTATGGGAAAGGGTGGAACAATGCTATAAAAGAAAAAAATATTGATAAGAAGGTAAATAAATATTTAAGAAATCCAATCATCACATCAAGAAAAACAAAAAATAGGAAATAAATTAGTTTTAGAAATAGTTACTTTAGGTCCTTGTGAGAGAAACATTATAAAATTGATGGGTCCTACTTAATAATAGAGGGATAAGTGGGAACTAGAATCGAGGGATCCATTGGTTATAGTTAGGTTAGAGTTATAATATCAGGATATGGAGGGTTTGCATGCTTTTATGATTCAATAGTGTTAAGTAAACTCTCATTTTTGGAGGATGAGGTGATATTTAGAGATGTTGATGGTTGTGGTTATAACTGAGGTGCAAAAGTATGAATAATGAAGTGTCCTAAATACTAAAGAATGATTTAGATACCTACCTAGATGTGTTCTAGTTTTCCTTTATATACAAACTAATTAGGGATCCATAGTATCCAACAATTATAATATAAATGGATTAAGTAAGCGTGAAAGTGGTGGTGGCTCTACAGCGGGGTCATATAGGGAAGAGTCCATGGTGGATGGTGGTTGGGTAGATGAAGATGGGGGAAATGAAGGGGGAATGGGTAGGGTTTGTGGTGGTTCTATATATGAAGATGGTGTTGGTACTAGGTCTGTTGACTCCCTTGGGGAATCTGGATACTCATCTATTGTAGTGGGAGAGGAGAAATCCTACATGAGTAAATATCCAACCCCATACTTTTGGACTCTCCCCATTTGAATAAGAATAAGATAATTCATCAACTGGGGGTTACAGAGAAGATCATGTGGAGATAAAGTCTTAAAAACATATAAGTGATGAACCAATCAGGTTTTGTAAAATATATAGTTCATGTTTCCCTAAGGGTTGGTGAATGTTTTATATAATTATAAGGTGGTAAAGTATTGGAGTATGGGTTTTGAATTTATAAATATAAAATTCAACTACTCCATATATCTCTAAAAAATAACTCCCCCATAATTGGGCTATATGAAAAAATATAACTAAAATAATGATAGATGAGGTAGATGGTATAAAAAATGATTAGGGTACTCTTCTTTGAAGTGGGGGTGTTCTATCCATCTAGTATAGTAATCTTCTACCTTAAAAAAAGAGATCCTATCTATCTAGATAGGTGAGGGTGAAAATAAGGGGTGGGGTGATGGAATGAGTTTAAAATCCACACCCTCATCCAAACTTCTCAAATTTATAGAGAAATGCCTACCGCCCAGATTAAAATAGATCTATATCTATGTATAACTTGGTGTATCCTAATATGATAACCTACAGAACTTCAATGTTGTAGCAAAAATAAAAAAAATATCTCTTTAAGTACGAGTGATGACTTGGAAAATATTTATCAAAAGCGGTCTAACAACCCCTCTATCTCCTCTAAGAGTCCCAACTATTATAGTATGGTCATATCCAAAAATTTATTTCTCAATCTAATGGTTAAATGTGAAAATGATTTACCTAGTCAATAGATGGGATCCTGACATCAAAGATATGACAAAGGTACAACTTAGGTAACTGAGTTTATAGTGCTGGTCAATCTCAGGCCTTAGCTACTAAAGTAGATAGCTCTGATGTTATGGAAAATGGAGGAGGATATGGTGGTGGTGGTGGTGATGAAGTAGGTGGGTTTTATAATAATTATATGTATAAAATATCTAATTATGTTATCAAATGAAATATCATCACCAGTTACTATGGATAAGAGGTCATAAGGGTCACTCCTAGATGCTCCTCCATGGGCTTAATACATAATTTTCATGGAAGATGGTGTTACTTTGTAGATGAGTTTTTTGAGTACATTATTATGGAAGTAGAATTATCTGTGTCTTTCATGGTCCTAATAAAAAGTATAAAAATGGAAAAAAGGGAAAAAAGAAAAGAAAAATGACAAAAAATACAATTTGAAATCTACACATCATGTTGTTAGTGCACATGCTGTGTAGTTTAAAGATGGAATGATCCTTTGTACTCTCAATACTTGCCTCAAATACACATATAAGTTTAGTGTAAAGGTATATAATGTGTTTTATATGAATTCATTTCATGTTTTATTCAAATTTCGAGAGGTGTTCTATCTACCCATATACAAACTTACACACCATGTGCTCTTTATGTGTGCCCGTATACTACTGTGTTTTGGCCTAAAATTCCCAAAATCCTCTTAAAATCCCAAATAAAAATGGAAACTAGAAAATAATGTTTATAATATAACTTACATGGATTAATAAATGAAATAAATGATATTGAAATTACAAAATTCCCTGGAGATTCATATTCTGTTTCAAATATTAAGCATCTTCAAGGATCTAGATTTAAAATTATAAAAGAAGCAACATAAGAAGTATATTAGGACCTCATCAAGGTAGTGATATTAAAATAATTAAAATATGAGTATGTTTAGAAAAAGTTGGAGAATAATTGATGGGATTGGGAAAACTATTTAGTTCATTATATGGGAGCTATAAATAGTCAACTAATTGGAACACTTGAGTTAGTGATTAATTCAATTGAATTTATCCTCCATCCAACAATTATTTCATTTAAAAATTATTTTCTATACACAAACACCCATTTAAAAACTTAAAAAAATATAAAATATTCTTAAAACATAACAATTCATATGGAATTGATATCAATTAATATAACCTATGTATCATCACATTATGTTCACACACATTCATAAATCAAAATAGTAGTTGAAAATTTTAATAAAATCTCTTGGTTAAGTTCAAAATATAAAAATAGGTCACCTACTTCTTAAATTGACAAACAATTAACACCATGAATAAACATCTAAACCCTCCTCAGACACTAAGAACTCCAAATTTCCCAAAACTAGAATCATAGAATACAATTATAATGTAACATTAATAAAATCATGACGACTTAAAACCAAGAGATACTTTTATCAATTCTCTTATCGTTAATATTTCAATGCCACTGATGATTTTCAATTCTAACAAGAATTGATGAAGAATTTTTTTTAATAAGTTTTAGTGGAAATGAGAGATATTATAGAGAGTTTTTCTCATAATGATCCCATTGAATTATTAAAAAAACTCCCCAGGTTCCAACCAAGTACCCATTAACTAGTCACTGGCCACTTGGTGGCTAGTCTAGTAACATTAATAATCTACTTCCTCTTCCGGGTACCTAGTACCATACCATAGGGAACTTGGTAGTCCTTACTATAGAATTCTAGAATATCCACTTATTTCATCTACTCCCATCTCATCCATTTATGCAAAAATAATATAAATAAACTAAAAATATGATCAAATTAAATATCAAAACATGAATATTTAAAATTTGAGACATACCTCAGTCAAAGAATTGTTATAAAATTTTCATTATAGGGATTATCATCCTTGATAAGATTTATTAATTTCATCCAATTAATAATTTCTTCTATTAGGAGCTTACTTTTACTTTTCCCACCCCACTCTACTCTTTAACTTTTACTTTCTTCAAAAAAACATATACAAGTGGAATGAAATTCCCCCATACACTCTTCTGGATATGATCTATAATATAAACTAGTTTATTGATGAAATATACATCCGATTTCAACTTCACCTTACCATACCAAAGAACATGAGTTTGATCTATTTATATTTTCTCAACTATGATGTATGAAAGACATCATGCATTACACTATACTCTAGAGGTAACTCTAATTGATAATAAACCTCCCTAATATTCTCCATAATCTCTTATAGTTTAACAAATAATTAATCTATTTCCATTAATTTGGAATCAATGAATTTCCGAATCAAGGAAATATATGAAAAAAGAAATAATCTCCCATAACAAAGTCAATAGGCCAACACCCTGAATTAGTATAATATTTCTACCAACATTAGGACTTTTACAATATATGTTTCTATCTTCATCGCCAAATAAAAAGTCCCTTGCACCATTATATACCAAAATAAAGATATATCATCAACTTACATCTAGAATAAGGGAAATCGAAATGACCTACCATATTATTCCCTGAAAAAATCAATATCAATAGATGGTTGATAGTTGTTTTTTATAAACAAACACTACCAAAGCCATATGGTCCTCCCACACACTAACAAAATGAATAATACATGATTAAACTATTTATTAATATATTTATTTAATACATTCAAATTAATCATTGTTCTATAGATGATAAGCTTTGATCAACTTCAATTGAGTACCTAAATACTTTTGTAATACCATCTTTAATTGAGATGAAAATATCACATCAGGATTATATAGAATGTTATTGAGCATCCTATGGAGCCTTAAAATCACCTAAACTTAAAGATTCCCAAGATTATTATCTATATAGAACTCTTTGAATAGAAGAAAATATGAAACCTTAGTCAACCAATAAATAATAACCCATAATAAATATCTACCTTTTGTTGATATCATAATTCTAATCATGGAATCCATGTTAGCATTATCCCATTTCCACTCCATAATGGGTAATTACTAAATCATACCTATCGATATTTGGTGTTTAAAATTTTCCCTCTTATTAATAAACTATCTCAAAAATGAATCCATCTATGTCCCAATTCATTCTTGGATAGAAAAAATGTCTTTTAACACTATGATACATCATGGTTAGACAAAGATTGATTTCCCATCAAGAAAAATGTAAATCCCTTAATACCTCCTCTCACAATTTTGATAAAACAAAAATGTTCTCATATAAATAAAAGTATAAAACACAATAAATAATCCACCTAAGTATTTTATCTTTACCATATAATCATTCATAGAAAAATCAATAATCAGAGTTCAATATCAATCCCAATTTCACTTCCTCCATCGAGGATAAAGTGATGAAAAAAGTGTTAAGAAAACATGACCTCCTTCCTCAGTCACATCAAGATGAAAGTAAGAGGAAAGTGACATAATATTCCACTGATATATCAATCTAGAAACTACAAATATAAGAATTTCTTACTTAAATCATAAATAATGAAATTTACTTTTCCTAGACTAGACATAATCTCATAATCAAATGACTGATGATATTTAACCCATCTTATCTACCATATATTCTTTACCCCTGATAAAATATATAATTCATGTTATTATAATTAAATTATAAAAAAATCACTCACCAAGAAGATAATATTGCTAACTCTTAAGCACATGACATACCATGACCTACTTGAGATCATGGGTAAGATAATTATTATCATGTGAACTATGATTTTTAGAACCATACACTATCAAATATATATTTTATATCAAAATTTAATCTAAATCCATATTAGAGGTGTTAAAGTAGACCTCGTAAAGTTTTTTATACTCTGATAGAAAGTGAATATGTGAAGATGTCAATATCCACTTAAACATTTAAAGTTAAAGCTCACATCTATCATGCCTTTGAAAATTTTCTCCCTTCATAGTCAACATATTCATAGGTGACACTAGGCTAGATATGTTTTAAATTAATCGATGATAATAACCTATAAGGTCTAAGAAACTATATATATCAAAAATATTATTGGGTTTCTCCTAATACATCATAACAACCACCTTTTAAAGATCCACACATATCCTATATTCAAGAACAAAATTTCCAAGGAATTTCACCTCTTAGGACTGAAAATATAATTTTTTCATCTTAATATACAATCAATAAGAATTAAATATATCCAATATAATATCCATTTATTCCATATGATCTTTATAAAACTATGGGTATATAAATATATAATCGATAAAAATAACATGAATAAATATAGATAAGTATGGAAGGAATGATTCATCAAAGCTATAAAAATAGTAAGTGCATTAATTAATTTGAATGACAACATTAAGAATTCATATGGGTCATATCTGGTTTAAATTTTTTTCATTTTCATATCTTCAACTCACACTCTCAAATGATAATAAGATGACCATAGATCAATGTTAGAAAACCAACGAGTACCCTTAAACTAATTAAATAAACAAATAACCCATAGTAAAGTACATTATTTTAATGTTTACGTGGTTCAACCTATGATAATAAACACATAAGTGTATGATTTGATCCACTTTATTGGAAATAAGAACTATAGTATGCCAAAGATACAAAAATTTCCTAATGAATCCTTTGGTCTTAATATCTTACTATTGAGTATCTAATTCTTTGGGATCCACTTGAGTAATATGATATGGAGAAATAAATATAGATTTGATGGTCAGTTTCTAAGGATAAATTAACACATAATCAACATAAATGAATTAAATATAAATCTTGTTCCCAAGATCTACCATATATGAGGCTAATACCATGATTGAAAGAAATGAAGAATATAGGAATACATTTCATCGATGAGCATCAGCTTTTAATATTATCACAGTAGTTTGATAACAATCCCTTAGAGATAGCTGAAGGAATCTATCACCTGTAGTGTATCCATGGGTTGCTCTAAACAACTAATCACATGTGTAGGAACCACCCTAATTCCATGATATGCTATTGTCTTATGGAATCAAAGGAAAGAGAAGAAAGAGAGCTTAAGGATAAATAATAAAATGTTTGGGAAAGAAATATTCACTATATAAATGGTGAATCCTCTTTATATTTCATCAAGGATGATTCTCGAATGTGCGTGAATTTACTTGCTTATTACATGAAAATAAAATTGATTAAAACTCTTTTTTAACTTTAAATAATTTATTTCTCAAATTTATTTAAAATTATAAAAAATTTATATAATGGAATCCAGAGGCTAAAGATTCTAAAAAATTGAATTTTAAAATTTTTATTAAGCGTATATCATAGGGTGTTAGTATGGATTAGACAATAAGACTCCTATCACACCTTTATTATATGATAAAACCCAATTGTAAGAAACAACCAAATAATTCAATGACATGAAATATATATTTCATGCCTCATGATATACCCATATCATCACTCATGATATGGAAAAATTCATCACATTAATTATGGATTTAGGGAAAATATCCTTCAATTTTTCACTTACATGAAAGCCTCATAGACTTTACGCAATTTCACCTTATATCATATAATATACAATAACATGTGAAACCATATTCAATAATCATTTAAGAAATATTACAAAACACTTTTTAAAATATATCAGCAACTTTATAATGCATTAAATCATATGAAATACCTTTTAAAGACCTATCCAAAACTCCTTCTGGATAAACTATAAAACACTTTTAGAGTATCTATCTAACTTTTATAAAACTAAATATCCATTCAATAATTCAGAAAGTGTAACCCCACAAGCCTCTATAACATTGATAAGAAATACCAATTCCTAAATTCTTAAATATAAGTAAAGATAATCCTATAGAAAATTATTGGTTCTACTCAAGATATAAAGGTATTTGTCTTGATCTCTATAAAACAGTTGTATCTTTATAACTATATCCATTAATTACATCATATGCAAGCATGAATTTTCATATGATACCTTTTCCTAAGACACGAAGTAACCATGGGACACTAAGTATATCAATAAATTATATTCAATCATACATTCTTGATAATCTGAGTATAGATTGACCAGATCGATGATGGAATCAAATATTATTTAACTTTATGGATGATCACATCGCATGCCCCTCACCCAAATAGATAAGCACACCATATGTCTTATCCATGTCCAGCCATAAAATTACTTACTCTATCTCAACTGAGGGACCAAATTTTATATTTTTCATATGATAGGATAAATCACATCTAGGTTAGGTGCTAACAGAAGGCTTTATCAACAACATAGTTAATCACCCCCAGATTAGATAAATCATAAGGATTACATAAGAAAAGTATCAAAGTATGAAGTTTCTCATGCTTAGTATCTTTAAAACCATAGGTATGAAGAAATATAAATATGACACATGCACCCCTAATATACCAAATATATAGTATATAACACTCCATGTGGTATACTTTTGGGGTCACCCAGCACACAAAGCTCGTTTTATACCTCATGGTCAAATTCATTATCTTTATAAAAAATACTACTCATGTTTACCTTAACATTTTGCCTCAAACTTGAATAATATATGATGAAAATAAATTAGGGATAACTCAAAGTATTACTTTTTTTGATCAATTATCATTTCACTTCATGATACACACACACACATAACCAACATGAAAGGATGATAAAGAAAAGATTTAATTTTTTATAACATGATATTTTTTTAATTAAAATAATTTAATAATTTTAACAAAATAATAAAAAATATACCGTCATATCACTATATATATGATATAATTACAGATCATCATTATGGTTTTTTCATTTTTATGGGTTTTTTAAGCTCATTACATCACTATGTAACTCCTGCCAAATATCTAGGTGAGCATACGATAAATCCCTCCCGCTAAACTCTTTGGTATTTAATAACTATAAAAAAATAAGTATGAATAATGGTGAGATTTAGGAATCATATTCTTAATGTTCAAATCCTTAAACAAGTATCCAAACATCATAACTTCCTAATATTAAATGTTACAATGTTAATAAAATTTTTATCTGTAAATAATTTTTTTCTAGGTTCATTATCATCATCCTTATTGGTACCCTTTGCAAAAAACTTTCCCATAAAAATATTTTGGTAACTAATGTAACTATTTAAATTATTTATTTACCAACATATACTAAAAAACTTTAGTATATATAGTGATATTCACATTTTTATGGTAAAAAACTTTAACTTCTTACATTTATACTTAACATCATACCCTAAATTATTTTAGGATATTATGTGACATTAAAATTTATTTTATAATGGAGTAATATTTTTATTTATTAACTTTGAACTTATCTAATTCTAAAAATACTCCCAATAATCTCTTATACACTATATTCTCTTCATAATATCATGATAATATACAAAACATACTTTGTGTTAGGAAATAACATTTACTTCATTTAGTATGAATATTTAATAAATAAATAATTTATCTATATTATAAATGGTATTCAATGTGTTTAGATCAATGTATTGAAAAAAATTATTTATTATTTAAAATATTACACTAGTGGTGGGATAAAATTCATCATATTTTAAAAAAATATAGATAAAATATTTTTTCTAGGATAATTTTTTTATCCTTTTCTTTTTTATGTCTTTTATAGAATCATATAAATCATAGACCATGTGTATTGAATCCATCATCTGATTTTGTTCATAAAAACTTTTTAAATAAATAAATTATCTTATCATATAAGAGAAATGGGATGAAAATAGACATCCTTTACATAAATCCATCTAATATTGAAACATTCCATTGTATTCAAATCTAGGATTCGATAACCCTTTGCCTCACCATTTGAATAAAAAATATAAGATTTTTGAAAAAATTACCTTTATTTTTAGCACATGTATACTTAAAATATTTATAAATTATACATTTGGTATCATATAAGTTTTAAATACCAAAGAATAGATTTACATAACACTGATACCTAAAATTGACATCCCATAGAGTTTGAAAAGATCTTTCAGTTATCCTAGAAAATATCATCCCATGAAAAAATTCCCCTTCCTTCTTGAATTTACATTTATTTTTCAATGACCATGAATGAATACTAAAATAAAAATTATTAAAATATCTAAATAACTTTTCTTTTTCTAGTTTGAATTGTTTCCCACATGTAATTTCTATACAATATTATAACCTAGAAATATAATTTCTTAGTTAATCTATTCTCAATAATTTTATAAAATAGATTTTTTTTAAACATATTCAAATTGAAGGGAAATTTAAATTTATTATTCTAGTATTAAATTCAACCACTTGAAAAACCCATATAGGAAACCTCTAGTCTCTCAAAGTTATTAGATTACTTATTCATATTTAGTATATATGTGTATACTAAAGTTCCATATGAAATTTTTTATCTAATTAATTTGAAACCTTATGTGAATCTATCCAAGATTCTTATAATCATATAGATTCACATGTTAAAAAATATTAATAGTTGTTCTGTAATACCCCAAACCCGCACTTCTGGATTTGGTGCTTATAGACACACACTTTCCATACCCACTTTGATAATAGATATAAAATTATGGATATAACCATCCTTAATTACAAAATAAATAATTATGATTACATATCTTATATCCTAATGATATTTTTAATTTTATAGATTTAGATAGTTAGGAAAAAGGTAACTAACAAATCCATTGTTCTTCATATCAAAAAAAATTATTTTCCATTATATACTCAAACTTTTAATCCATAACAAGTCTTCAATATATCCTATAAATTATTTCACATGTGTTATCTTTCTAAATATGTCACATGTACTAAATTTATTTATAAACTAGGGAAATGTAAACATAAGAATGAGTGATCTAAAAAAATTAGTAAGGGAAAACATACAACTTATACAATCATGGAATAAGCATGACATAAATATCATGGAATGATTACGTAAAAAACATAAAGCAATAGTCAACCTAAAACTTAGAGAATTCCATTTCCATGAAAATAAATTAAAACATGGATATTAGTAATACTGAGCTTATATTGATGGAATTCATAATTTGAAAAATCAAAAAAATATTGTCAAGGCCTTATTCTAAGACACTATCATTTTATTGGAATAGGTATGAACAAAAACCCAAAATGTTTTGTATTATGAGACCTATCGATGCATCAAAAGGATATATAATTCCAAACCTCATGTGTTACCTGATTATGTCTAATAAATTTACTATAAGAGTCAGCAAGACCTTTTAAACCACATCTTGAGGAACCTATAACTAAATAAAAATTGTCTATCAATATAATGAGAAATATAAAAAACAATTAGTAGTTAATAATCATCAATAATTATAACACCTTTCCCATTTTCTATAAAAGGGATAAAATGATCATAACTTATATAGAGAAATAATTTGGATGGTCAACTAATATATGGTCATATTTCTAATAATTGTCCATATTGGAATAATAATATACATAATGCTAGTGATTTCCCCCTTGTTAATAGAATAACATTCTATCTAGGTTAACATCATCCAATCTGAATTATGTAAAAATGTGATGTTCACACCGTATATAATAATTTTGTATATGAATACGTCAATATCAAAATAACATGATCATAAGACATCCATAGAAAGAAGTTGGATGGATTTAAAAGAACATAACCCCAATTTAATAAAGAAAAACAATAATCATGTTGACATAGATAAAAAAATACTTTAAAAAATAATGCTTTGAATGATATCAAAAAGGAAGGGATTAATAATCAAATTGTTTGATACTACAAGTTCAATACCCCAAATGATAATTTAAATAAATAAATTAATATATATATATATATATTAGAAGATAAATGATGAAATATAAACTTCATTAGGGTAAATACCTTTGAAAAAAATATGGGAAATAGAAGAAATCATTTAAAATATCTTTTATAAAACATTTTTAAAATTGAAATAAAATACAAATTTACAAGTCACTTTTAATGGTAACTTTTGAAAAGGTGAATTGAAAACTATTGAAAGTTTTTACTTTTAAAAATAATCTTTAATAATGGATCCGTGAAAAGACATAATGTCTATCTTAGAGAAATGAGGAGAGAAGGAAAATTTAAGGTTTTTTATGATTATGATAACTGTTATTATACATAGAAAAAGTAGTAAGAAACTAAATTCGAGTATATCCATACAAGACAATATAAAAATTTGTCAAAAATTGAAATGAATAATTAATATAAATAAACGGAGTATTGTTCCCTAAATAATACATTACATCATCTTGATCTTCTTTCGAGAACCTTCAAATATGTTTGATAAATATCACAAAGGGGAAAAAAGCATCCCACCTCTATAGGTATCCAGAAGTCGAATAAATCACATGATGTACATATAGGATTATCCTTTCACCAATGATGTACTAGAATCTCATCATGAAAAGGAAGAAAAATAAATAGAGAAATGGGTTTAGTTATGTTAGACTAAGTACAATGAAATTCACAATCCACTGCCATCACATAGAAGAAGTTAAATAGATAATCATGGAATATCCTTGATCATACTCTCATTTATTCACGTGATGAAACAAAAAAATAAATTCCATAGCTGGTTCATGTATCATACACATGAAAGTGAATCCTCCAAAACATTTCATCTCATGAAATGGTATAATAAATGATATCTAATATGGGGGAATAATAAATTATAACAATTTATCATTTTTCTATAATCATAAAATTCATGGGATTATAAAGCATAATTTTTCTACAGTACGATATTAGAATTATATGTATCATATATACATATAAGTATTTGAGACATATTCCCATCAATATTCCACTCACACTAAATTTTAAAATACTTTGTTCTATTTCACTTTATAATGTATTGTATTCAATAACTTGTGAGACCATATCCAAAACCTCTTTTGGATATCTTCCAAAACACTTTTAGGAATCTATCATTAACTTCACCTTATATCACATCATATGTAATACCTTATGAGCACACATCATTTTTTTGTATTAACTCTAAATAAAGTTTTGATATGATCTCTGAGTCAAACTCAATCCCCATTCATTCAACCACATAGTGTGACCCCACATGCCTTTATAACGGTGACAACTAATACAAATCTTCAGATCCATAAATGTAAGAAAAGAGTGGCCTCTAGGAATGTTCCAATGATACTAAATATATAAATGGTTTTTTCATGACCTCCATCAAACACAAGTATCTATATACCTATTGCCTCTAGTCTATATCATATGAAAACATTCATTCTCATATTTTACCATTTTCTAAGATATCGTGTGATTATGGGACACATATCATATAAATACCATATAACCAACTCATATGTTCTCAACTCTCTATGAGTAGACTGATCTGATCTATGAATACATCACATGTCATTCATCATTATGAATTATCACATCACATGAAACTTATCAAAAAATATATATAATTCTAGGTGTGACCACACACTCCCATAGTCTATCTCAATCGTGGGTCTTGATGTCAGACTCATCTTCGAGATGTAAAATCCCATCTTAGTTAAACTCCAACTGATGACATGATCAATGAAATACACAACTACCCAAATATTATATAAGTCAACATATAGAATTATGTAAGTAGGGTATAAATGTATGAAGGTTCTGGTGCTAGGTATCTTTCCAACCCAAGGTAGTGGGGAATCAAATATAGTTCATAGACCTATAGTATACCAAATACATTTTTATAAAACTCTATGTTGTATAATAAGTGGATCATCCAGTATATATAAAGAATCATATTATTTATCTTCTTCCTCATGAGGATATTCTATATCTCTATACAATAATCCTACTCATTCAAACGTTATAATTTCATCATAATCTATAATACTCCATGATAAACATCAGTTACGGAAAAAATCAAAGTCATAATCTGTGATGTCATTTATTATTTATGTTTATGAAATGTATATATATATACATATATATATATATATATACATTTATGTATCCAATTTTAAATAATTATAAAATGGTGGTTTCCTTTAATATGATACATTTTGATATTCTTAAACACTTTAATAATATTTAACACAACCAACATAAGCACTGTTTTAATATATTAAATATGATAAAGTACTAGATCAACCGTATTTTTTCTATAATTTATAGATTTTTTATCACATTACATAATTTTTAATTCTTGTCACATATCTCTATGACCCTTTGATAAAACACTCCCACTAAAATTTATAGTGAGAAAACATCTATGAAGTAAGTCATTTTTAATAATGGTGGGATTTTGGAATCACATTCCGAACTGTTCAATTTCTTCAAACATATTCAAAATTCTTAACATCAAAACATCAAATGTTATGATTTCAACTTCTTTTTTCTACTTAGAATCCTTTATAAGTTCATCACCATCCTCTTTAGAACCCTATTCCATCAAAAAAATTTCTTAAAATAATGCATCTACGACATTATTGTTTACTAACACATCCCAACTCTCTTAAGATATTAAGTAAAAATATAATTTAAACATAGATTAGTGTAATTATTTATTTATTAACTTTGAACTTATTTAAGTCAAAACATACTCCCACTATCCTCTTATATAATATATTCTTTTCAAAAAATAATGCTAAGATACACAAATACATTTTTGTAAAAACATAATATTTATTCCCCTTCAATGGGAATAATAAAAAAATAAACTCTATCACATATAATATTCTATGTGTTTGGAACAATTTTTTTTATTTTAAAATAAGTATCTATTAAAGTATACCACTGGTGGGCGGTAGGAAAAAATTCTTATATATATTAACAAATATCTAGATAAACATTTTATCCTAGATAAAATACTTTAATCTATATCTTCTTCTTAAAACATGTTATAGATATTGATAAAACATAAACCATGTGTATACAATTAATCATATTGTACTTTTTCACAAAAAATATTTGTAATGTAATATCTTCTCTTATCACATAAGAGAAATGATACGAAGATTATTTTTTTCACTTAGATTTATTTGATCTTTATAAAATCCTTTACATTCAAATCCATAATGTAGTAACTATTTAATCCATATCAGGAATATAAATTACAAGATCAATCAATTCTTCCCTTTATTTTGAAATATTTTATATTTATAACACTTTTTAAAATATACATTCAATATCACATACCCTTCAAAATAGAATAATTAATATCTATATCATCCATATGTGACATGGAAATTATATGGAGTTTCACAAAATCCTTCAGGTATATATCCTATAGAATCCAATAATATTAAATTATTACTATTCGATACTAAAAACCCTAGGTTTCAATGACATTGATTAACTTTTTAAAGAAACATTATTAAACTTTTAAACTTCTGATTTAAACTTTTACCCACTAAAACTGTTCATACAGTACTAGAATACATGCATCATATTAAAAGTTAATATATTATAAATAATTTGAGAATATTGGTTAATATATTCTTGAACTCATTCATTTTAAGAAAATTTCCATAATTGAAAATTGTATTAATTCTATAACAATCCATTTTCGTCTCCCTTAATGAATTTCATAGAATTGATTTGTATAACCAATAATGTTTTAAGGAAACCTTTAGTCTAATCATGCCATTAAAATATTCAATCTCATTGAATTCCATTTTACATACCCTATCATATTGAGTATATGAGACTAATATTGGCATACCTAATTATATTGAGTACATGAGTGTAGACTATGATTCAATTGTTCATTTATCAAATAATTCCATTGAAACCATAAATGAATCACTTAATACTTACATTCACATCTAGATTAACTTGTTAAGAAACTTAAAAACTTGGTTACCAAGAAATGAACTATTATGACACATAATAGTTTACATAATAAATTTTCCGAAATCACCAATCTTTCTTAATAAATTTTATCAGGTTACCAATCTTAATATCTAGTTACATTAATTTTCTTCATTTTCAAGGATTAATTACAATGTTTATCTTGATTATGATGATTATGATATTATCTAAATAGAATATTTTATTATATGAGTATCATTTATTATTAACCATTTAATAAAGGATTTTATTAAATGGTCTCCCACTAAAATGATGACCCCATTTTGAAAATCCATTATACCTATTAGTGGTCCAATATCCATATTTCACTAAAAAAATGACCCCAGTTTAGAATGAAACTCACTTTATAGTTATTTAGGTGGGGCATCATCCTAATAATATTTTATATTGCTATTTTATAGTTGAGACTAAAACCCTTTGTTCAATCCATCACTTGTATAAACCCAACTCTATCACTATGTTATCCAAACCATTGGGATTTCCCAGCTAGTGTAACCCAAATAGAATTTCAAAAATAATATAATCACATGAAAATCCATGGGAACCCTAATTTTTCATGAAAATATCCAATAATGATCTAGAATAAGTAATTAATTTCTTTCCTCACAAAATATAATCCAGAGGCACCCTGCTTTAGCATGAAACTTCTTGTTTGGATGATTGAGGTCTTTAAAAGTGCCACTCCGGAAGGAATTTAATACTTCGTATTTTTAAGGGATTTAATCTGACCATATTATCTAATGTTTTTCCCTTTAATTTATTAATTCTTATTTTAATTTAGTTTTTAATTCTATTTACCCTACCTAAAAATATGTTCAAAACATATTGATGTGTAACTCTTTTAGAGAACCCAAATGTTTATGTTATTTACCCAAAAAAAGTAGTCTAACTGATTCACACATATGTAGATTCATAATGTACATAAGGTACATGAAATAATCATGTAAATGAATAAAGTTATATGATATTGAAAATATATACATAAGTAATCCCAGAGTGATAGATAGCTAACTCCATTCACTAGCCTAGACAAGGTATAAACCTATAAGTAGGTAGGTAATCCGACCCCAAGTCCCTCTACTTGGGGATATTGTACTCAATAGAGAATAAAATTTATCATAACTCTAAAACCTAATACGCATAAACTATATTCAATAATTAAATTCAAGTTGATAAATTCAATTAAAAATTGTGGTTAAGAAATATGAAAAACTAAATTCATTATAGAGTTAATATGAGAATGTAATAAAAGGATCTATCTTAGAAGAAGTTTAAAAAATAAACTAAAGAATACACCATCATTGATATAAAAAAATTTATAACTATCAATCAAATAGATATTTTTTAAAATAAATGAAAAATTTAAATATTTAAACCTGAGACAAACATTTTTGAAATATTCATAAATAAAATCAAATTATAAACACTTTATAATTTTATCATTAACATTATAGAAGTTCCATAATTTTGAATTTAAACATTTTATATTCATTCCAATACAAACCCTTTCATATTTATCATTATATAGAATTTAAATTTTAAATATATGATATATATATATAAATTATAAAATATTTATAATATAAATTCTATTATCTAAACATTTTAAATAATTTAAAAAATAATATACTTAGTGATTATTTAAACCATGATCATATCAATCATCAAGAAACTTTTTAATGTGGCTTAAATAAGATCCAAATAAAGCCCCATTTATATTTTGAACAATTTAAAATAGTTAATTAGGAACAAATAATAATTTAATTATATTTTTTTATAATTTTGTCATTCTTTCATAATTTATAACCCATTATAAATTATTTCTTATGATTTATAAATAAAAAGTTTTATTTATATACCATAATAATTTCCATATAATTTTTTAAAAGGTATTTAAAATATTAACATTTAATATTTTGGAAAAAATGTTTCATAACATTTTTTTAATTATAAAAAATTTATAATTTATTAATCTTTAATATTTTTTTAATTTAAAATATTCCAAATTGTCTTTTATAATGATTTATTAACATTATTTAAACCATTAAATACATTATATATATATATTTTTTAATTTTTTTAATGTTTACCTTTATTCAGGAACCCATTTCTTTGTAAGGGTATACTCTCTTTACCCTTACACAAACACCATGTGTAAGGGTAACTATCCTTAACCTTTACACAAATTCTCAATGGAAGGGTAATACACATACATAATGCCAACTAAAAGTTCTTATGTAAAGGTAAGTCACTATTTACATTTAAAAAACTCAAATAAAAAACATTTAATAGGGGTTCTAAAGATATTGAATTTATGTGAATGCTTCATATAAGGGTAGGTATCGATATACATTTAAATAAACTTCAGGAACTATTGCATAAGGGCATTACTTTCACATAGCTAACTTACATAAGGGTATGGGCTTTACATAGTCATGTTTTGTGTAATGGTAAGCAGTTGGTTACCTTTACATTACTTTTGGAAAAACTTGATTACCCTTACATACCAATGTATCATGTAATGGTAAATAGTGTCATACCCTTATGTAACCGATTAAGTGTAAGGGTATGATCATGTTACCCTTAAGTAGAACAATCTATTTAAGTGTATGGTTAGATGATCCTTACACATACAACTTAGTGTAAGGGGAAATCCTTGGTTACCCTTACACATCTCATACATGTAAGGGTAAGTTATTGGTTACTTTTATGCATCCCAACTATGTAAAGGTAATTAGTTTATGAAATTTATTTTTTAGAAACATGAGACAGTACTCTATTTTCAATTTCTTCTTCATTTCCACTCATGATTTCATAAAAATTAAGCATGGTTTCCTTTGATACCACTTTTAGGTTTCATATTAATCTAATAAAACTTATTAGACACAAAAAAAAGTAATAAGAAACATAATCCAAGTATCTCTATGAAAGATAATATGAAACTATGTATAAAATAGTCAGGAAGAACTATTGTAAATAAATGTAATACTATACACAAAAAAATCCACTGCATCATCTTAATCTCATTTTGAACACCTTATATCGTTTTTGATAAATTTGATAGAGTGGAAAAAAAATCATCCCACCTATATATTTACCCACAAGTTGAATGAATCACGTGTAATATATTTTGGAATCTCCTTTCTCTAATGATGCTCCCAAATATGAGCATGAAAAAGAAGAATAAGAAAGAGAGAAATGGGTTCAAAGAGGCTCATTTAAGCACAATGGAATTAATAATACACTATCATCACATGAAAGAAGATAAATATAAAATCAAAGATACTCCTTTATTACCCTATCATTTATTAATACAATGAAACATATAAACAAATGCCATGATTGGTTCTTGTATCATATACATGAATACGAGTCCTCCCAAATGTTTCATCTCATTAAATGGTATAATAAATGATATCCAATATGGGAGAATAATAAATGGTAACAATTTATTATTTTCCACAATTGTAAAATTAATGTGAATGAAAAACATAATTTTAAAGCAATATGATATTGTTAATATATATATATATATATATATTATATATACATGTAAGTCTTTAAGTAATATTACCATCAGAAAAAAAATTAAAGTGAAAGGAAAATTTTTTTTTATTATTTTAAAAATACCTTTGTTTAAAATTCACATTATAAGAAGAGTAAAAAAAATTAATTTTTATTAAAACTTCATTTTCCCAAACAAGATTATAAAATACCATATAATAAAACATTAGGGTGGGGTAAACCAATAATGTAATAAATAAATTCATGAGATAACATTATCACTCAAGTAAAGGAAACTTTAGTTATCAATATACCTTATGTGAAACATAATACATGATCCATCTAAATTTTTAAAAGGGTTTTTTGTGGTAAAAATGTAAAAAATGAGAGAATAACACATAATAAATTCAAAGGTAATAATTTACCCAACTTATTTTAAATAATTTCATGTGAATGATTATAACTCAATGAACAAAAATTGATTTACCAAAAACTATTCTGACTGGGGTAACAATTGAGTAAAAAGAAATTTAAAGAAAAGAACTTGATTTGGATTTTTTATACCATTAATTAAAATGAAATAATTTATAGAAATTTCAATTGATACTAAATAAATATAACACAATAAAATGTAAACATCGATTATAACATGAAATATATCTAAAATAATCATAATTGAGACCAAGAAAACTTTTGGTGCTTTAATAACACATTAATAAGAACAACATGAAAAAGTGTCCAAATAAAATGATTAAATGACTATTCATGATAAGATATCTAAAATAGGTAGTATATAAACCAAAAAAATTAAGTTAGAATTGTAATACGAAACATGTCTCAAGTAGAGGAAATTGAGATAAAAACCCTTACCAAGGTGATGATATGTTATACACATGCACAAAATATAATGAATAATTAAATTAAGTTCATTAAATACATACCCAAAAACCTTATTCATAATTGTAAAAATTTATACACCCCACTTTTAATAATTCTATACCATTAAATATTTGTTAGTTTTTACTTATTTTTAACACTGGGTGTTTGTAATCATTATCTCTTTGAACTGGTTTCATAGAAGTAGTGTTTTTATATATTATTTTTCAAAATTTAATTATTCTTATATAATATAAGGTAATTTAATACATGTTCCATTATAGTTTATAAATATATAATCTAATTTCATGATATCTTTGGTTATGATCCATGAGTTTGAAATCAACGATGATCATGTTTTGTGGTTCTTAATGAACGGAAGGTGTTTTATTAATTAATGAGTTAAATGTTTGCATAAAATTACAAGAAAAAAAATATTATTTTAATGATTATATCAAATTATACAAGTAAATAATTTCTCATTATCATCCATGATATAAATACATATTTTGGTTCGAGTAGGTGGTTAAACTGACCTAAACATGAACCTTCCATGATTAATGGATTATTACAAGGTGGTTTCATTGTAATATCATTATACCAGAATAAAAATGATCTTATTTAGTATTTATTATTACAATATAATATAATTGAAAATAAATATAAAGAGAATATACCTTATATAAAGTCATTATGTAGATAAAAGAGATCATTTTCCACTTTCTTTGCTCATTTTAAATGATTTAATCAATGATTATGACTTATCAATAATATCATTAGTATGTTATTCAATTTTTCATAAAATAAAATTAATGATATTATAAAAAATATATTTACCCTTTAATAACATCCTCATTTCCATTCATGTAAGGTAGTGATGAAAATAAAAACAAAACTAAATCATTCCATGGAGTCGGTAGTCCACACATACACATGGTTGATGAGTTCATTTTCTATAAAATAGTAGAAAAAATTAATTTGTTTTATTAGTTCAGAATAAGGAAAAATATATTAATATAATAATTATTTATTAAATTATCCTTTTATAATAGATTTAAAAGGTGGTTAAGGAAAATAAACACATTGCGTCGTGGAGGCGGTAGTCTATATGGTGCCCGAATGTTGGTTTTGTTTTTCATAATAGAAAAGGTAAAAAGCGAAAAATGATTATTCCCATAGAATAATAATAGACATTATATAACTAATAATTATATAATTATATATGTATTTTAAAATTATATTTTGAAAATAAAAATATTTAATAAAGAAGTTAAGTAAAAATAAATACTCGTGTTGAACACTTTGAGATTTCCTTGGAAGACCCCTTGGAAATAGATAGAATTGGATAATATATCTTTACCTAAACCTAAATAGAGTAAAATATTATTCTATGTGAAGTAAAAATGGTATATTTTCATGCGTTAACCTAATTTTTTAGGATTTTCTTGAAGGGGTGGTGAGTGACCCCTTTTATAAGTGGTGATAATGACATTTTTGTAAAATTTCAACTTAATATAAAAGAACATGATAAACATGTCAAGTGCGTAAAAAATTCAAAAATAATTGAATAGGTAAAATATAAGTCTGAAAAAACCTCATACACTAAATTATAGATATAGTTTTATCATTTTTCAAGCCCATTACCCCTTGAATTATTGCTTTTACCATTTTAGCTTTTACCAAGGTAATTAGTTTTTACCCAAGGCAACTTAATCATTATTCCTAAAAATAATCTCATCATTATTAGATAATCTATACCCAATCATTATAAATTTTAAATCCATTTAATTTTATTACATTTATTAAATTACAATAATTAATTTTGAAATAAAAATATATGATGTCTTAAAAATAATTTTTGAGAAAATATTACTTATGTTCTAAAATATAAAATATATTTTTGTAATGTTTTTTAAAATTATATAGTCATATATAAAATAAAAATTTTATCCTATAAAAAGGTATCATAGATTTAAAATTCTTACATATATACTATTATTGACTAAAAGTGAAGTTATTTGTAAAAATGGTATTTTTTCAACCAAAAATCCTTTTTTTTAAAAACACAAAAATTCATATTTAGATTATATTTTTATGATTAATTAAAAAATGATCTTTATTTTTAAAAAATTAAATTTCTAAAATTTTATAATTCAATATTTAAATAAAACCATAAAATATAGTAAAAAACTATTCATATCAAAAAATAGTTTTTTAAAATGTTAACTATTCTTTATTTTTATTTCCTATAAATTGATAATTAATTTATTTGTAGTATGTTATTTATATTATATTTACATTTTATTAATATCTAATCAAAATATACTTATTTTGTTGAAATAATTCACCAATTTTAGAAAATTATATTTTCAAGCATAAGATTATTTTCATAGTTGTTTTAGCTATACTAATTAAATTTCATTCATATTAAAATTAACCGTTATTTTCATTATATAAATATTTCATAAAGTGTTTACTCCTATTATTTCTTAACCTTTCATTATAGAGGTTTTAATGTTCATACTCAATATTTATACTTTTAACTAAATATATCATGGTTTCATTTATGTTCAGTGTTTCATGTGGATAAAGCTATTGAACACATTGAATTACTTAAACATAATAATATATTAAAATTTAAATGTGTTACATTATTCCCATTTAAATAAATTACATCATCATAATTTTAATTATTACTTATTGATGAATCTAGGTTAGTGTGTTCTTAACATATTCATCATTTGGGATATAACTTCTAATATAACATCTATCCTACTATCTTAAGAAATATGAAGTTACATATTATTCAAAAAACAACATTAATCATTACTAACATCATATACCCAAGAATGTAAATAACCTAATCATATATTCTATATTACATTCCTTTCCCAAATTATATATTCCTCTAAAAATTAAATATATCTTTAACCCTAAAATGGTATTAACCACTAGTTTATAGGGTCACACACTTTTTAATTTATATCATAATACCAAAAATTATATTAAATTAACCAAAAATATGTTGAATAAATTATCCATCACTTGATTACTAATATAATCTAACTAACTTTTCTTAAAATCAATTAACCCTTTATTATACAAACATTAAGAATATATTAAAACTAAGAGTTGTTCATAACTCCATCATGATTTCACAATAGTTATCCCCAAAATATAACCTTTTCATAAAATCACTTTTAAATGTTATTGATACCATTAAATATACATTTCTATACATTTTAAGAAAAAATGATGAAAGAAAATCCTTATGTGTTTCACATAATTCCCATAAATTTTAAATTATTCCATAATATCATTGAAAAATATCACTCAATATAGAGAATATCTAAGATATTGAAGATTTAATTTCAAATAAAATATCAACCTCATCACTATTGGAACAACTAGGAAGCTCAACTTTTCAATAATAATATGAATATACTAATTTTTTTAGCCATTTACACATGCTCCTTTATTTCATTATAAGACATAGTGACTTCTAGATACTTACCTTTCTCAAATTCATCTTTGTGATCCTATTTAAACCAAAAACTAAAACCAAAATAGTTATGATAATATATGAAATATGAATATGAAAACAAAAATCCAAACATGTCTTCTCTTATAACACCTTTTTTTAATATATGATACTTTTTGATCAACCTTTGACTATCCTTGTTCAATACTTTTTTATTTGGGTAAATTTTATATTAGGTTCTATAACCCAATTGATAGTGATTAATGTTAAATACTTAATAATGGTTAATTAAGATAATGTGAATTAACTTATGCATATCCATTAAGAGTGTCAAAATAGGTGTGTATTTAGGCCACTTTCTTGTGCCTTAGGTGACATTCAAGTAAATACTCAATCCTTTGTTTTTGAGGTTATTACCACTAGGTACATTTTTTACAAAGCCTAAATCCACTTGTAGTATGAAAAAAGAGATATAATTTCTCATAGAATCAAACAATATATACTTTAACAAAACATCATGATGTTATGCTATACTTATAATTCTCACTTAGACTTATCTATAGGGTTTTCACTAGAGTTCTCTTATTTTAATCCCTAAAAAAATATGCATTATTACATAAAAAATAAATCATATACTTATCCCAAAGTTTTATCTATAAATTTGAACTTATGATAAACCCCAACTCATCAAAATTTAAATTATCCTTAATAAAAATTATAAACTTCATATTTGTCTAAAGATTTCCTTTGATACCAACTATGATGCCCTGTATGTAGACTCTCAGATTTAGTTCTTATAGACACACACTTCACAAATATACTTTTATACCATCTATAAAATCCTATATATAACCATTCATAATTAAAAAATAAAAAATTATTATTGAATCTCTTATATCCCAAGGATATTTTTTTAGGTTTATATCTTTAGATAATTAGAAAAATAATAACCAATAAAGCCTACGTTATTTATATCAAAAATACATTATATATATATGAAACTACTTAATCCATAAATAGTCTTCAACATACACCAAAATTAATTCACACATCCTATACTTTAGAAAATTTCATATGTACAACTTTAATTCATAAGCTAGAGAAATGGAAACTTAATAAGGGGTGAGATCAAATGCCAAATAGGGAAAATATACAACTGAGACCATCATGGTATAAATATGAAATAATATTATGTTAAGAATAAATAAAAATCATGGAGACATAATCAAATTGAAATCGAGAGAATTATATATCCATAATAATAAAATAATATATGGATATTAATAATACTGATCTCATGTTGATGTAATGCACAATACCAGAAATAAAAAACATGCTAGAAAGGCCTTGTGCAAGACACTTTCCTATTATAGAAGAGGCATACACCAAAACCCAACATGTCATGTCTCATGAAACCTATCGTTACATCAAGGGGATATAAAATTATGTCCCACACCTATAACCTGATTATTTCCAATTCATTGACCATAATATTCATCAATACCTTTGATACTATTCCCTCATGAACCTTTTATTGAATAAATCTTGGCAATCTATATAATGAGAAATACATAAATAAAATAAAAAATCAACCTCTCTTAGCATTCAATAATAATCAATAATTATGATAAGAAATGTTTTTAATTAAAATTTTATTAATAATATTTTATAAAATTTCGCCACGTTGAGCCTTATTTGAATATTTAATGGAAATATTTGTTTTGAGCTTTAAATTAAAAATTCCATGAAAATTATAATTTCCTCCTTTAATTTTACATTAGTAATTTTTCATAAAATTATATGTTTAAAAATTTTGGTTTAATTTTTTTAGTCTTATCAATCACTAACATTTCTATATTTTTCATTGAGAATATAAAATCTGGATCACATATTTGCAGTACCTAAATTAGACATTAATACAGAGCTAAGATAGATTTAATATATTGGACCTTTCATCATTATTTGGGACATAAATTTTTTTATCCAAAAATGGAATTGGATGAATGTTTTAAATACATTATATGATTAAATTTAGTTAATTTAATTGAGCTAGTGTAAGTATAGTTAATGTGGTAACTCGATCTAAAAGGCTGCACAAGATGGAGTAAATTTTGGAGGTAAAATTCTCCATGTGTATTTGTTGACATTACAAATCCTAACCATCACACACTTTGCTTAAATGATATTTTCACTATTTTATAGGGTTATTATAATATTTTTATAGGTGTGTCAAAACTTTTGGTTTTAGGAAACCTCTATATCCACTTGGAATATTTAAATATTTGTGCGAATATATCTTTCAAGAAGGGTCTCATCCCTCGATTCAACATTTAGTTTTGTTGATTTTATACTTGTAAATTATATTTTTCTTAAAGAAAACATATAAGTTATTTTATTTTAGACATTTTACCTTTTCATCTTGGTTTTTGAATATAATAGTGGATATGAGATTGGGTGTTTCACTTTTAATCTAAATGAAGTCTAATTTTCTTCATCATAGAAACTCCACCCATGGAAGAGTATATTTTATTCATAGTTAATATAATAAATACTCCCTTAATTTATTTGTTTAAAATCCTTTTAAAAATTGTAATTCATAAATTATGATCAATTATTTTAGTTTTATTTTCTAACAAACTGGATCAATTTTCACTTTGACTATTAGGTTGGACTTATTTGAATCATGAGAGAGAAACTTTAATTTACAAATATAATCAACTTGGGATAGAATTATAGGGTTCAATTATAATCCTTAAACTCAAACAATTATCATTTAAAAGTAGGATATGCTTCCATAATTAAAAATTTACCATAAGTTATTTTTAATATCACAATCAATGTAGGGTTCTACAATTGAAAGTCCCAAAGTGAATATAGGTTTCATTTCTTCCAATCCTTATGGTCATGCTAATTTTCACGGGGTTCGGGGGTTGACAAGATTATAGTATCATAATTAAATGAATTTTAATTTCATGGAAAAATATTTATTTAATGGTTATAGGGTAGATTAAATATATTATATCTTCTCATATTAGTGATTTTAAAGAAATTGGGTCCTTGGTTACTTATTTTTGTTTTTGTTTTGATTTTTGTTATAAAATCACTCAAACAAAACCCCTTAAAATTTATCCTTTTTTAAATTATTTTCTCTGATTATTAAATCCTATTAGGGGATATTTAATTCCCTTTCCCCTTAAGATATGTCTTAGGCCAACCACTGTTCTATAATTATTAAAAAAGCACAAATATTTTGAGATTCTATGTGACAATGCTAATCAAATTAGTGCCATTTTAGAGGAGGAAATTTTTTTATTCAAGCCCCTATTAGGATGCTATTGAACTATTATTTTCATTGAAAAGTTATTAAAAAAATTTAATTCATTATTTATGAGCCTTCATTGTCTGAAAATTTTAAATTTTATCAAGATAAGTAAGTTTTTTACAAGTCTTCTTACATGGATATTCTATTTATTAATTTTATTAAATACCACAAAGAAGATCTTGAGAACCAATATATTGAATCTTTTTATAATGAACTCATTGAGTTATTGTAATATTTTCCTAAAATATATCAACATGAGACAAATGATGAAAAAGGAAATCTAAGAATTGATGAAGACATTAGGGAGGTGGTTGATACATTGGAAAATCCTTCCCTACCACAACTATAAAAAATCCTACCAATGGAATAAAATTAAGAACATGCACATGACGTTGATTAACTAAGGGGAATGAGGTAAATTTATATTGATTTATATTTTATTTTACATTCTTATCAAATCTAACTCGCTTCTCTAATTTTTCTTTTGTATAATAAAGTCCAATGCTTTCCTTGATAATTAATAATAATGGGGATGAAATAATGGCCACCAGGGATAAGTTGGCATTGAAATTTGATTATGAAGAAGTTCCATTGGTTGAAAAAGATTAATTTAAAGCTAATAATAATGATAGGTATCATGAAGATTTAAATTATTCCTATTATAATCATTATGAAATGGAATTGTTAAATGATTTTCCATTGATTTTTATGCAGAATCAATAATTTCAAATCTAACCCTATATGTTATAAAGGAATCCACATAAGAGGTGGTTCTTGAAGAATAATGAGAGATCAAGATTCCCATGGTGATGTGATTTTCTCCTCTATATACACATGAACATCTATTAGAGGAGGAAACTATAAAATTTGACTGATAGTGCCATTTATTTATTTCCACTCCATCCAATTCTTAGTTATTTTATATTCTTATTATAAGGGAGGAATCAATTTTCTATTTTATTGGGGGTTTTCACTCTTTGTACCCACTAAGGGATATTAGGAGAAATAAAATTTGGGGTTTCTTTCCAAAAAAACAAACCCCACCTTTAGATTGAGGATGAACAACAAAAAATACCTGGATGTAGGAAGTATAATCATAAAACATCATTGGGAATAAACTAAGTTTATATTTATGTTTTTAAATTCAATTATTTCTTTAATTTTTAATAATTAAGGTATTTTATTTTGTTGGTCGCAGATCATTGTAATTATGATCTTAACTCAAATACTCCTAATGAAAAATAACTAAGTTATATCACTCTTTCATATTTTATTACTACCCTACACTTTCCGCTTGTGCTTTAAATAATTTGGTTAATTATATTTAAGTGAGGGGGTTGAAATTTTTGGTACATTCTTTATGATTTTTCTTATTTTGTGCATTTATCCTTTAATTTTTTTATTTTCAAAAAAAAAGTGAAAAAAATAAAAAAAATCTTTTCACTTTCTCATTAATTTCATGGAACTGATTGTGAATACATGTTTGGTTTATCTATCTCCATGGAAAGCATATTACTATTGCGATTGTTTTCAACATTGATGGTCAATTTATGTAAAAATGAATTTGTTAAATGATATGTTTTATTTTGTATTTATGAAGCCTTTGAGAGTTGAAATCATTCATTGTGGGAATTTTGGGGGAAAATTGTATTATTTAATCTCCCCACACACTTCACACACAATCATGACTTATGAATTTCTCTTAACAAGTTTAATGTTTAGCCATGTTAAGTATTATTTTTCATCTTATAACATGGTCCTTCCATACATTTCTTTATCTTCAAATAAAATTCACTACTATATTGAATTCACCCAAGTGTTTGTACCTAATATCCGATTATTGTATGCCCACAAAATAAATAAATAAATAAAATAAAAAATAAGAATAAAAAATTGAGTGATGAAATGTATTAAATGTGGGGATATCTAGGTTTGGAGCTTAAGGTTTGAATTTATAGAACGCTTAAATGAGTGGGTTTTAAAATTTTATTATAAATAATATTGCACAGTTTTGGTGGAATAAAATCAGGTAACAGGAAAATTTTTACTTGGTCTAAATATATTGGATAAAGGGTGGATAGACAAGCTTGAAATTTATAGCACACACACACATGAGGAATTTGTGGCATTGTTGACTCATATAATGTTTCTACATGATTATTTTCATTGATATCATTATATATTTTTGATAAAATTTATGAAAAACGAAAATAATTAATTTTTGTGATTGAATTATTTTTTTAATTATTTCTATGATCGTTTCCAATCATAGATTGATAAATTTCAACATGCATCATTTTTTGGATTACTTGTCATGGGAGTTTTCCCAGGAGTGAAAAAGTGTAAGTGTGGGAGAGTTTATAATACATGTTTTTATTGAATATCATGTTGATAATATTTGATAAAACATCCCCACATTGTGCCTTTTTTATATTTAATGGAAATATGTGTTTTGATCTTGAAATTGAAAATTATATGAAAATTCTATTTTCCACTTTTAATTTTATCTTAGAAATATTATGATAACATTTTTTTATGATGAATGTTGATTTAAAATATTATGTTTATATTAATCACTAATTTTTACACATTTTTCATTTGTAACATAAAAATTGGTCATATATTTTAATGGATGAAATTGGTCATTAATTTAGAGAAAGGTTGTATTAAAAAAATTATACCTCGCTTCACTATTTTGGCCACAAAATTTTTATTCCTACATTAAATGAGATATATTTTCTTCATCCATTATAGGATTAAATTATCAAAATTTCAATAAAATGTAGTAAATTCTAGTTCTCATTATAACTTAGTTTAAAGTCACTTCAAAACAAAGTAATATTTAGATGCAGAATTCCACATGTTCCCTTGTAAGAATTTGAAACCTTAACCCTCACACACTCTATTTAAATGAGTTTATCACACTTTGGGAGGGTTTTTAGAATAATTGGGAAGGTTTGGATAAAAAATTGGTTTGATTAAATATTTCTTACCAATTGAAATAAGTAAGGATTTGTGAAAATATCAATTCCAAGAAGACTCTACTCTATTGCTTCTACTTTGAGTTCCTTTTATCTTTTTCTTGTAACTTCTCTTTTTATTCAACAAAAACTCTATTCTATTCTATTTTAAACTTTTTTACTTTACATATTTGTTCTGTAATATTATATTAGTGATGAGATATGGTGTTTTCCTTTCAATCCTTAGGAAAATCATCTTCATGATGATAACTCCACCCACATAAGAGTAAATTTTTTTAATCATAGATATAATCCATAGTATATTCATTTATTTGTTTTTAATAAATGGATAGATTTTTTTACATAAATTTTGTTCAATTAATAATGTTTAAATTTATAATAAACAACATTTATCTTCACTTTTCCCATGAGGTCAGACTTGTTTGAATAGAGAGATAGAAACTCTAATAGCCAAATATAATCAAATTGGGATATAATTATTGTGCTAAATTATAATCCCCAAACTCAAAAAATTATCATTTATAGGGAGGATATTCTTCCATAATTTTATATTGATCATTATTTTGATTTAAGATCATAATCAAAGTATGGTTCTATGATTGGATGTCTCGAAGTTAACCCAAGGTTCATTTCTCCCAATATTTGTGGTCATGTCAATTTTATTAGGATTAGATGGTTGATATTATTATGGGATACAAATTAAATATAAATTAATCATATGGTATAATTATGAATGAATTGTGAAGTTTTAGATTATATTGATTACATTTTCACTTATTAGTGGTTTTAAAGAAATCGCTTCCTTGATTGATTGTTTTTTTGTTTGTTGTTAAAAAATAACCGAACCAAACCCCCAATTATTTTCCTTGTTTTTACTTATTTTATTTTATTATTCAATAATTTTAATGGATGTGTAATTAAATTATTCTTTAAGATATAACCGAGTTATACCACTATACTAAACTTAGTAAAAAATCACAAATATTTTGAGAGCATGTTCTACAATGCTCATCAAATGACAATACTTTTCCACTTTTCAATAAAAGAGATAACATGATCATACCTATCTATAGAAATATGTTTTATGTTTAAATAATACATGTTAAAAATTATAATAATCCTATGTATTAAAATAATAATACACACTTTTCTCCATGTCAATTGAATAACATTCTTTTTTGGTGAACATCATCCAATCTGAATTATGTAAAAACGTGATGTTCACACCATAAAGACAAATGAGTGTATAAATAAGTCAATACTAGAATAAAATTATCACAAAACATACAAATAAATAATTTTTATGGTTTCAAAATAATATAACTTTAGTGTGATAAAGTAAAAATAGAATTATATTACCAAAGATGAAAAACATCCTTGAAAAAAAATTCCTTGAACACTATCACAAAAGAAGGGATCAAGAATATAATTGTTTGATACCATGAGTTCAATACACAAAATTATAACATATATATACTAGAGAATAAATCATGAAACTCAAATACTATTAGGGTAAATCCTTTTGAAAATGATAAGGGAAATAGAAGTAAAAACACAAAAGATCTTTTAGAAAACAATTTTCACATTGATGAAAAAGAAAAATGTACAAGTTAGTTTTAAAGGTAACTTTTGAAAAGGTTATTTTAATTATATTTAAATAATTTAATTTTTAAAATAATATCTAATTATGGATCTTAAAAAATGCATAATTTTTTATCTTGGATAAAGGAGGAGAGGAGGAAAAAACATATTAAATTTAAAGGAAAAACCTTTTATTATTTTCAAAATACAATTGTTCAAAACTCACATTGTAAGAAGAGTAAAAAAAATTTCTATGTATTAAAACATTAAATAAAAAAATATTATTATAAAATACCATATAATAAAACATTAGGGAGGTATAATCCAATACTGAAAGAAATAATTTCATGATTAAACATTATAACTCAAGGAAAAGAGTCTTGAGTTATCAATATCTCTTAATGGAAAAATACTCCATGAGACATATAACAATTGAAATGATATTTTTGTAGTATAAATATAATGAATTATAGAATACCATATAATCCAATCAAAGGGAATAATTTATACAATTTATATTAAATAAGTTCAAGTGAACAATTATAACACAATGACCGAAAATTGAGTAACCAAAAACTATTATGGCTGGGGTAACACTTGAGTAAAAATAAATTTAAAGAAAATAGATTGATTATAATATATTATCCCATTAATTACAAGGAAGTTTTTTATAACATTCATGGGATAATATTTAAACTGAACATATTAAAAACAAAACATCATGAAAACACATAACATGTCTCAAAGAATCATAATCGAGACTATGAAAAATCTTATGGCTTGAGTAACAATTTAATAAAAAAAACCTTAAAAAATGGTATTTTAATTAAAAATAAAATAAAATGATTAAAATTTAATTCATGATATGATATATCAAATAGGAATTATATACACTACAAAAATAAAATTATATGCACAATACTAAACATGTATCAAATAGAGGAAATTAAGACAAAAAAACTTACCTCAGTCCTAATTCATTCTATGCTTGCACCAAACATCCTGAATAATTAAATCAAGTTAATTAAATATATACCAAAGAATCTTATTCATACACACACTGAATCCTGTGCTAAACTGAAGTATTTCTAAATCCTTACACCAAACTATTTATACTCTTGTTTACCCACAACAACTGTGGAAGAGGTCCCTGTGTGGCCTGGTTATTATTATTTTTTACCCACAAAAACTGTGGAATATGTCCCTGTGTGACCTGGACAGTCTATGTGTTATTATTAAACCCGATCCAGGGTGTGGATCAAAGTTTATTTATATAAAATTCTTGGTGGCAGGTGATCACCAAGTGGAGTAGATTTGGTCTCGACTTGAGACTGAACCACTTGTTTTATATCCGCTGTGCCATTTAAATTTAATCTTCTCTGTTTTACTACTTTATTGCATAATCCAGAAAACTCTAATTTCACTTTGATAGTTAGTATTGGAAAGAATTTGTAACTGATTTGTCTTAGTAGGGTAACTTCAAAAGTAATATTAATAAAACATATTAAGATTACTGAGAACTAATCAATCTTCTAAGAAGTTGTTTAAATAGTCAAACTCTTATAACAATATAACCTTGATTAGCTGGCCTGTATCTATTATTGGGGAAAAAAATTTCTTTTAAATAATATTTGTATAACAGAAATTTTTATAGTCACTCAATTCACACCTCCCCTCTTGAGTGAACTACTCCGACCAACATTTGGTATCAGAGGAATGCTTTATTAGGACTCTGTGTAATCCTACTCAACCGTGATTTTAGTTGTACTTTAAAGATCTGTAAATTTCTGTTAATTCTAAATTTCTAGATATTTTAAAGTAATTTGTTAGTATGGATAATATATTGGAAGGTGCTGCAATCAACAGACCACCATTCTTTAATGGAACCAACTATGCTCAATGGAAAATTAAAATGAAAATGCATCTAGACAGTATGAGCTTTGAAATTTGGTCATTAATTATAGATGAATACAAAATTCCTGTGACTGATAGAATTACATGGGATGAACCTACAAAACTTGATTACAATAAAAATTGAAAATCCATGAATGCTCCGTACTGTTCCTTAGGAGATGAAGAATTTAATAGGATTTCTGCTTGTAAAACTGCCCATGAAATTTGGGATACCTTGTCTGTCTCACATGAAGGAACATCTAGTGTAAAGGAAATGAGACTTAATAATTATACTATAAAATATGCTAATTTCAAGATGAAACCTGATGATCCTATTTCTGACATGTATCTTAGTTCAATGAGATTGTCAACACAATGATTTCTCTTGGAAGAGAAGTCACTACCAAAGAGTAGATCATGAGAATTCTTAGGTGTTTACCTGACAGATGGAGGGTAACCTCTATCTCAATTAGAGAATCGTGTGACATCATAAAGATACCTGTAAAAGAACTCATTGGGAAACTGATGATGTATGAGGAAGATTTGAAAGTCAACAAAGAAGAGGAGGATGAACCAAAGAGGAAATTTGTAGCATTCAAGACCACCTTCTCAAAACACAAAGACAAAGGGAAACTGGAATCTTCTGTAGAAAGTTACTCCACTGAAAAATCATCACCTGACAGTGATGAGGAGATTAATCAATTGTCCAGAAGATTCAAACGATCTTACAAAAATAAGAACTTTTTCAGAAATCCTAACTTCAAGGGCAAGTATGATCAAAAAGGAAACTGAAAAAAGGACTAGAAAAGAAGTGACAAAGCTGATGAAATTGTATGCTATGAATTTAAACACAAAATACATATAAAGGATGACTATCCAGAGCTCAAATATAATAAGAAGTATAAGTATAAGGACAATATGTACAAAAAGTCAATGAAAGCAACTTGGAGTGCCTCTGAGGATAGTTCAAGCGAATCAGAGAAATCACATGATGAACAGGCTAACAAATCCAATACGTGTTTTATGACAAACACATTTGAGATAACACTAAACTATTCTATACATAATTCATACTATTCTAAAGAAGAAAGTGACTCATAAAATATTACTAATGAAGAAATGTTTGAATACTATAGCATGATTTAAGAGACATGCAATTAATTAAAAGATTAATATAAATCACTGAAGAAACACCATGCTCTCACTGCAAATGTTAAGTCTGAACTTACTACTAAAAAGGAGAAAAATTATCAACTGCTCAAAGAAAACAATGAATTAAAAATGTCTAATGAGCAATTAAAATGTGACTTAGAAAAGTTTACAAATGGAAAAAATACCCTTACCCAAATGCTAGGAAAACAAATTGCCCCTAAATACAATACTGGCATTGGTTATCAATCTAGTAAAAGAAACGTTAGTAGAACAAATTTTATTTCCAAGTATAGGACATATAATTTTGTTCTCAATTATGAACACAACTAATCTAGCTCGAGTCATGATACATACTCTACTATTTCAAGTTTTTGTGGACCGAGTACAGTTTATTTTTCAAACACTTTACATAATTCTTATAGGAAACCTATGAGACAAATATGGGTTTCTAAATCACTTATTACTAATATTACTGGACCCAAACAAGTATGAGTACCAAAATTTGTCTTTACTTGATCATGTTATAGGAAAGATGCTTAAAGAGCTCCTTCAAGAATCTATGGTACTTAGACAGTGGGTGTTCAAGGCACATGACATGAGACTACTCATGCTTCAAGAATTTGATAAAAGTAAATGGAGGACATATCACATTTGGTGACAATGCCAAAGGGAAGATCATTGGCTTAGGCCAGATTGGTTACTATGATTCGATTTTAATTTCTAAAGTACTATTTGTTAATGGATTAAAATATAATCTGCTTAGTATCTCACAATTATGTGATGATGGATATCATGTTAAATTTGAAAATGATGCCTGTAATGTATTTAATTCTAAAAATGAATTAGTATTTTCTGCATCAAGGAATGAAAATGTTTATTCTGTTAATTTAGATTCATTAACTTCTTAAAATGTTTCATGCTTAAGTGTATTTCATAAAGAATCTTGGATCTAGCATAGAAGACTAGGACAATGTAATGTTCACTCCCTTAGAAATCTAACTAGAAAAGGCCTAGTTAAAGACTTACCCAAACTTGAGTTTCCAAATGACAAAGTGTGTAATCCTTGTCAAAAGGGAAAACAATACAAAATCTCTTTCAAATCAAAGAAAAAAGTTTCTACTTCTCAATCTCTCGAATTGGTTCACATGGATTTTTTGGACCATCTAGAGTTTCTAGTTTAATTGAGAAGCACTTTGTTTATGTTCTAGTAGATGATTTATCTAGATACACCTGGAACTTTTTCATGGATCACAAAAGTGAAGCCTGATCTTATTTTACTAAGTATGCCAAGTCTATATAAAACCTTAGTGGCCTTAAAATTAAATCTTTAAGAAGTGATCATGGCCGTGAGTTTGAAAATAAAGAGTTTGAATCCTTTTTCTCACAAAATGGTTACATTCACAATTTCTATGCCCCTAGAACACCTCAGATAAATGGTGTTGTAGAAAGAAGAAATAGAACCTTTCAAGAAATTTCTAGAATAATTCTTAGTGAATATGACATACCTATTTACTTTTGGGATGAATCTGTTAATACAACATGATACATAATCAATAGAGTCTTGATTAGACCAATTCTCAAAAAGACCCCGTATGAACTCTAGAACAATAGGAAGCCTAAGTTTAATTATTTTAGAGTTTTTGGTTGCAAAGTATTTATTCTCAGCACTAAGGATAATCTTGAAAAATTTTCATCCAAAAGTGATAAAGGAATTTTCCTAGGTTACTCAATATTAAGTTAAGCTTATAGAGTATTCAATAAAAGAACTAAATGTGTGGAAGAATCTGTTCATATCATGTTTGATAAAACAGATCCACATGAGTCTAGAACCATCCTAGAAAATCTGGAGGATGATGTATCAAATCTGAACATCAACTCAAAGTCCTCAAATTCCTCTGTGAAAGAATCTGTGAAAACTTCCAATTCTAGAAATTATCTTCAATGGAGTCATAATGAACCAGAATATGTTGATGAAACTGAAATCACTAGTCGCTCTTTTTCTAAAAAGGTTAGAGCCCTTAGAAACCATCCCTTATATGCTATTGTAGGAGACTTAGAGAAAGGAACACAAACTAGAGATTCTCTTAGAAATCCGGTTGAACATAAAGTATTCTTGTCACAACTTGAACCTAAAAACATTGATGATGCCATCAACGATGAATTTTGGGTAATGGCTATGCAAGAAGAACTTAATGAGTTTGAAAGAAACAAATTTTGGAAAATTGTTGAAAGACCCGAGGACAATTTCATCATAGGTACTAAATCGGTTTTTAGAAATAAGGTAGTTGAAGATGGAAATATAGTTAGGAACAAGGATAGATTAGTTGCACAAGGATACAATCAAGAAGAAGGAATTGACTATGGGGAGACCTTTTCTCCAGTAGCTAGACTTGATGCCATCATAATCCTACTTGCTTATGCTGCACATCTGAATTTCAAACTATATCAAATGGATGTTAAGAGTGCATTCTTAAATGGGTATATAGCTGAGGCTGTCTTGTTGAACAACCCCTTAGATTTACAAATACTCATTTTCCCAATCATATTTTCAAACTATCAAAAGCTTTATATGGTTTAAAACAATATCCAATATCTTGGTATGATAGATTAAGTACTTTTCTTATTTCCAAAGGTTTTAAAAAAGTAATAGCTGGTCCTAACCTCTTTATAAAACAAATTTCTAATGATGTTTTAGTAGTTCAAATCTATGTAGATGATATTATTTTTGGATCTTTAAAAAATTCATTATGTATTGATTTTTCTAAAATGATGCAAAAAGAATTTGAAATGAGTTTAATGGGTGAACTAAAATTCTTTCTTGGATTTCAAATCTTTCAAAATAATGATGGAATTGTTTTAACTCAAATTAAATACACTAAAGATATTCTAAAATGTTTTGGATTGGATATCACTAAAAGTAGTGACACTCCCATGAGTACCACCTATAAGTTGGATCTTGATGAAGATGGAAGATCTGTTGATCAAACCACTTATAGAGAAATTATTGGATTTTTACTCTACTTAACTGCTATCTGTTCTCACATTATGTTTAGTGTGTGTATGTGTGCCCATTTTCAAGAAAACCCCAAAGAATCTCATTTAAACGCTGTAAAGAGAATTTTCAAATACCTCAAGCATACACCCAATCTAGTATTGTTCTATCCTAAAGGAAAATCATTTGAACTAGTCAGCTATTCTGATGCTGACTTCGGTGGCTGTAAGTTAGATAGAAAGAGAACCTTTGGAACATGTCAACTTTTAGTCAAGTAACTAGTATCATGGTGTAGTAAGAAACAAAACTCTTTTGCATTATCTACTACAGAAGCTGAATACATAGCTGCTGGCAGTTGTTGTGCACAAATTTTGTGGATGAAACACACATTAATAGATTATGGATATCAATTCAGGCATGTACCAATAAATTGTGACAACACAAGTGCTATTAAAATCCGAAAAAAAATCCTATTTCACATTCTAGGACAAAACACATTGATGTAAGACATCACTTTTTGAGAGATCATTATCAAAAAGGTGATATTGCCTTGGAATTCATTGGTACTAAATATCAACTTGCCGATATATTCACTAAACCATTAAATTATGAGAGAACGAACTACATCATACATGATCTTGTCATGATAAATATCATATAGATATCTTACTTGTCTTAGTGTTAAATATTTTACCATGTTTTACTTTACTGTTTCATGATTACGGTTTCTAAGTTACTTTATTTCATGTTTATGGTCTCACTATTAGCACTTTGTACTCACAGTCTAATATTCACTGCCTCACCATAACACGCACTGAAAAGTTCACTCACTGTGTCACCGTGACGTTTGCTCACTGTCTCACAGTGACGACCACTTACTGTAACAACGTAACGACTGATCACTATCTCACCGTAACAACCATTCACTATCTCACCGTGAAAATTATTTATGATTTTATTTAAACCTGTATCGTGGTAATTTTTATTTCACCTCTTTTACTTTCCCACGTTTTGGTTTTTGTCATGTTTGACATTCCCAAATGATAAAATAGAGAGTTTCACTCAGTTCTTCACCTGAACTTTTCCCTACTCACTCATTTCAAACCCTTTCAACCGTGAAAACCTCTCTCTCTCTCTCTCGACATTTGGTGAATGCCAAGAATGAAGTGACCATATTCATCCACACCTGATAAGAGCAGCTCGAAGAAAAATAATATAGCACCTAAGCTGACACCCGAAGGACCATTGAATCCGAACCTGGTAAATCAAAGTGTTGTTCCTGAGAAAGAAAGTTTCCCCGAATGGCTCTTGTCTAGCAAATCTCTAGTCCTGAAAGTGTTAAGAGAATAAGGCTGGTTAGAATGGTTCTGAAAGGAGAATATAACCATTTATCTGAGGTTAGTTTCTCAGTTCTATCAGTATGCACAGTTTTCTTTTGAATCTAGTGAAATCTTTGTCGTGAGGAGCTGGATTAATGGCCAAAGATATTCCTTCTTATCGAGGTTATGGGATTCATTCCTTAGGATACCTAACAAAGGAATTTGTGATGATTATCAGAGAGAACCCCCACCAAAAACTAATTTATTTGACCTCAAAGATGCTCTGAAAACCCTAACCGGAAATGGAACCAAGAGAAGGGCCATAGCTGCTGAACTTGATGGGGGAAACAAGGCTGTTGTTTAAGTTTATTCAAAAATTTTTTAGTCCGAGGAATGTTGAATTTTCTGTATTAAAGTACCATGATGTGTTGTTGATTCATCTTATGAATAATGGATACAAAATCAACTTGTGCAAGTACATCATTCACCATATGTGTGAATTGATCAAGGTTATATCCATATCCACCTCTCTATTCTACTCTCGGATGATTTCAGCCATGATCGTTGCCAAAGGAGTAGTTGGACCCAATGAAGAAGTAATTATGGACTGTGAGTACTGTCTCTCTAAACCCATCATCAGAAGAATGAAAATAAACTGGAATCCTTGGAAAAAGGAGTGGGAGGAAGACAATGATAGGATTTATGAGAAGTTAAATCCTGCGGATTATCCATCAAGGCTGAAGGACCTTGCTGATCCTGGTTTGGAACCAGTTGAACTTGGTGAGTGTTAAGAAGAAGAGGAAAAAGAAGCTGAAGTACCTCATATGGAAGAAGTTTTTGTGGAGGAAGAAAGGCCGATTATTCCTTCTGTTGTTCTTGTAGAAGAACCTCCTACCCCTAGAAATGATTTCAGTCTATAAATCCAACCCAAGTCTGAAAGAAAATCAAGTGTCCTAGAATCTCAGAAGCAATCCATAGAAGAAGCTATAGTAGAAGAACTCCCTGCTGTGCAAGAAACAAATCTGGAACAACTCCCTGTTATGGAAGAAGAAAATCTGGAGGAAATCCAAGAGGAACAACCTGTTCCTGAGATAATACCCTCTGCTGAAGAGAGGATAAAGATAGCCTTTCAGTTTGTTATACATGATATGATTGAGGAACTTAGAGATGAACCTATGAATTTAGAACTAGATCCTGAGCCTCTTGATCCTGAAAAGGAAGCATCTATTGAGGGGGAGAAAACCCAAAATCTTGAGACTGATGAAGCATCGCATCCAGCTGAGTCTAGTCATGTGGACACTTAGTACAAATTCCCTAGATTTTATGATGTGAGTGAATATCAGCAAGTTAATACCACTGGGATTGATCTTTCCTCACTATTTCAGTTGAAGTCAATTTCTATCATTGTCCCTGAGAAGGAACCAGAACCTGAACCTACCCCTGTACCAATTCCTTTACCTGAACCTTCACCTGAACCTCTACCTGAACAGCTATCCTTTGTCAGTAAGGACGATTTAAAGGATTTTGGAGACACTATATTGTCTGGAGTTGAGAAGATTTTGAATTCCAAACCTCTTGCTATGACAAATATGAGCGAGAGAGATGCCTCATGGCTTTTGGAGAAGATTATTTGGTAGATCCAACCTAAAATGCTCCATGAAATTCAAGAAGTTAGAGTTGAAAATAAATTGATTGGTAGTGAAGTCTCAACCCTGAAAAGCATGGTTGAAGATATTCAGAAAGAACTGAATTCCAGATCAGAACCTGTTTCTATCTCTCTAGAACCTTCTGTGTCTCAAATCTCTTGATATGTTGTGTCTCAGATTCAACCTTACCCATAATCATTTGATGAAAATATTACAGAAAGTCACAAAGAGTTGTTGAAAGAAATGATAGAGCTTGTGGTGAACCTAAATAAACTCACTGATGACTACACTCGCTGTCTTCAAAAGGTACTAAATCAGCTAAAGTCTCTCACCACAGCCGTCAAAGATTCTCATAACTCTGGTGAATCCTCTACACCTGCCTTGGACAGATCTTTGCTCAGATCTATAGTCCATGAAGAGCTTCAGACTGCTTTAAGTGGCTTCAATGTGACTTATTTCTCTGAAGTTATCAAAAATAGTGATAGAGTTCTTGACCTTGGGAAAATTCATTCCAAGATTGCCAATGATGCCCAGCAAGAGATTGCTAAGAAAGTGGATTTCTATTTCAACCGGATTTTCTCCAAGACTGATATGACTAATCACTTAAAATATATTATAGAGAATATGAGAATTCCTCCTGTAACCCAAGCCTTAAAAAACCAAGTCCAGAAGCTAACCAAGTTTACCAGATTGTTGGAAAAGTTGATGGAAAACAAATATGACTTTGAAAAGGCCTTGCAATATGGTGGATAAATCATTTCAGACTTCATCAAACTTATGATATTGTATCTCCATGTCCAGAGTACAAAAATTGTTGCTCCAGCGGCTGCTCCTCTCAGACCTGGACTACCTACTTTTACCTCAACCTTACTCTCAACTACCATATCTGTTGGCCAAGCTCTTAGTCAGATCAGGTATGTCATTCTTGAACAGAAACGAGCAAGATCTTCCACTGCTCCTACATTGCTTCCCTCAGTCTTCGTAGGTCTCCATTTACCTTCTCTATCTACTACCTCTCTGCCTTCTTCTTCATCAACCACTACCCATATATATTCATCTTCTGCTGAAGATAAAGGAAAAGAGAAGGCCAATCCTTGAAGAATACTAGTGCTCACTACTTTTTGATGGGGATGTCATTCATTTCTGTATTTCTCCTTAATGATGTACTAAACTCTGCTAAGTTTTAAATAGAATGTGCACTGCTTTCCCTCTCTTATTTCAACTTTTTGATAATCCCAAAATGGGGAAAAAAGTTATATGTTTCTCTATATGTTATTTTCTCTATAGCTACATCTAATTTCCACTTTAACTATGTATGATTTGTGATCATCAAAAGGGGGGGATTGTTGGACTCCTCATGTATTAATCATGTTTTAATGATCAAAAATATCTTTAATAATCACAAATCTCTTTAATAATCCCAAATATCATTAATGATCACAAATATTATTCAATCATGTGTATTTATGTTTCAAATTCACTCATGATTTATAATGGTTAAGCTCAATCCAATTCATGCATATTTTTGTTTAAGTCTGGACACTGTTATTTGCCTAAGTACAAGACACCATGAAGCAAGACACAGTTAGCCATACACCGTAAGATGAGACACCGTGACCAAGACACCGTGACTGAGACACCGTGAGCAAGACACCATGGCCGAGACACCGTGACCAAGACACTGTGAAAACCAGACACTGTGAGCAAGCCAGACACCGTGACACTCAGACCGTGACTCCAAGACACCGTGACAATTAGACCATGACTCCCAAAAACTATGACACTCAGACCATGACACTCAGACATCGTGAAGAAGACACCGTTTTCTCAACTTACTGTGACTCCGTTTCTTAAACTATTTTTTCATATTTAAATTTAATGTTTAACAGTCATATTTTATGCCTTTAATGCACTGACATAATTAATGTTTCTTTATATACATAGTACGAGGTACGAGGCACAAAACACATGGAACCTGTTGGATAAATCTCATGAATTTGAAGATAAAGAGTAGAGAGTACCCAACGACAATAGAGCACGATACTAAATAGAAAACAAGCGTGTGAGCACGACCACAAAGAACACTTTGCAAGATTTTCAAAGAAAGAATTTTCACATGCATGCAATCCCACTCTGTTGGAGAACATACAAAGTACACTGGAATCTAGAGAACTTTTCCACATTGTCAAAGCTCGTGGTAAACACAAGATGAATTACAACACTCTGTCTTTCAAGACAAAAACCAGAGAAGGACTCAAAAGCACTTCTGCTAAATATAAAGACTCCAGAGCTGCAATTCAAATCCCAAGAGAATTCTAAACTCATATATACTCTCTCTTAGTGATTATTTTACTTACATTTTGAGAAGTGTGTGTACTCTGTATATTCCATACACACACTGACTCCTGTGCTAAACTGAAGGATTTATAAATCCTTACACAAAAATATTTATACTCTTGTTTACCCACGACAACTATGGAAGAGGTCCCTGTGTGGCCTGGTTATTATTTTTCTTACCCACAAAAACTGTGGAAGAGGTCCCTGTGTGACCTGGATAGTCTGTGTACTGTTTTTAACCCCGATACAGTGTGTGGATCAAAGTTTATTTATATAAACTGCTTGGTGGAAGGTGATCACCAAGTGGAGTGGATTAGGTCTCGGATTGAGACTGAACCACTTGTTTTATATCCGCTCTGCCATTTAAATTTAGTCTTCTCTATTTTACTGCTTTATTGTATAATCTAGAAAACTCTAATTTCACTTTGATATTTAGTATTAGAAAGAATTTATAACTGATTTGTCTTAGTAGGATAATTTTAAAAGTAATATTAATAATACATATTAAGATTACTGAGAACTGATCAATCTTCTAATAAGTTGTTTAAATAGTTACACTCTTATAACAGTATAACCTTGATTAGCTGGGCTGTATCTATTATTGGGGAAAACCATTTCATTTAAATAATATTTTTGTAACAGAAATTTTTATAGTCACTCAATTCAACCCTCCCCTATTGAGTGAACTACTCCGACCAACAATGATGTTTCATGAAGTGAATAAAATAATCCCAGGTAAGATCAATCTCTAATATAAATAATACACAGGTAGGACAATGGAGCTCCTACTCTCCCTTCATTTCGATCAGCATAGTAATATCCATCATATAAGAAAATATCTCCATAGGAATATTTATATGGTTCAAAATAATAATTAATATAAATGAATAAGATTCATAAGTATTAAATAAAGAAGTTACTAAAGACGATTCTATAGTGATGGTACCTCTCATGGTCACTGGACCCATACCTTCTTCTTCTGGAGACAATTACACTATGTGAGGAAGATTTTTTCTGGATGCCTATGGTTGGAACCCCTTTGTTTGTAAAGAATATGATTTCACCACGTTAATTTTAGGTTCTAATGAGACCATTACACTAGTTAGGGTTAAGAAGATATGATAATATATATATTGGTGACCTGAATGACCAAAGTAACTATAGATATTGAGAGACTTATTTAAAATCTTCGTTGAATGTCCATTATTGCCCCACTAGAAGAAAGTCAAAGGGCCTCTTCTAGGAACTATAGTAGGTTTGGAAGAACCCTACTATCGAGATCAACCATGAGACTCATCATGCTTCATATTTCTTTTAAAAGAACTCATAGAACTACCAATGGCCGAAAATAGAACTCCAATCAATATTGACTTACCATCCAGGTCATGTTTAACCATTAAATCCCAATCCAATCCAATACATCATCATATGATGTGATCTTTAGAAATAAGACCTATGAGTTGATGTCAGGGATAATACCTATCTCAAACCATCGATTCTTCATCTTCTTACTCGATATAATCTCAGGTGAAAATTTCACAGGATCAGTAACGTGGTTCACATACTCCCTCATGGTCTTATTTTCCTAATGGAGATTAAAAAACCCTATATCCTTAATTAGAACCAAATATTTTGGAAAGAAATAATTAGTGAAAAGAACACTCAAGTTATTCCACTTTAAACCATCATGAATATTTACCATTACCATTTAATCCCACCATTTAATTCTAGGTCCCTATAGCTTGAAGGTGGAATATTTCACCTTAATTTATTCTGATGTTTCCAATAAATCAAATATGAACTATATATTTCTTAAACAACACTCATCATCTTGAGGATCATTTGGGCCACAGAATTCTGGTGGATTTTGGTGAAGGAAATCCTAAAAAAATGTGTGATATTTATCCCTATCAGGATCCTCAACTAGAGCCTGAATGAGAATGGGTTCAGGTGCTTTTCCTATATCATGGAAAACACACATAACAATCTCAACAGTATTCTTGTCTACAGAAGGATTTGCTCACAGGGGTTCACCAAAATCTTCCTCTTAGACCGTATTAAAATGTCTTCTCAGAGATATGATGAAACCAAATATCGAAAAAGAACATTGAAGACTTAATAAAGGATACACATATCAAAAAATAAAGTAAGATCATTGGGAATATTAGTTCCATGAGATAAGACATCATAATTTATATTTTAATGTACCCAAATTAATAGAAGGGAAAATAATTGAATCAAATCAAATTATTCCTCAATATGCCTTCCCCAAACCACCCATGGAGACAAAAATATCATTTCTATGAGATATGACCCTAAAAATACTCATAACTACCTCTTATATCCAAAAAATAAATCCCAATCTTCATATGGAAATTAAAGAAATATACTCAACCTAGCTCTGATAACAATTTTTCATGAACAATCTTGGATACCCCAGTACCCTGATACCCAAGATAAAAATTACATGTATTAAAGGCTATTGAAAATCCCCATGAGTTGAAGACTATAAGTTGGCATCATAAAAGATCAAGAGATAAGTTTTTTCCACAAAAAAATCGGACGATAAAATATTACAAGTCAGTATTATCAGCACTCCAATGGGAGAAAGAATAAAAAAAATCTGGTATAACAAATCCCAAAGAAGTACATTCTTAAAGTACTCAAACTATATCAATATAAAACTCATACATCAAATTTAATAAGTGTATCAAATTCACATTGATCAAATACATCAATCTAAGGACAAAGGATCAAGAACATCAACCACATTTAAGTGGAAATTTCCCTTTTCTCATACTTGGCATAATAAAGTATACAAATTCCCTAAGGAAAAGGTATAGTGTGAGATATTAATCCCAGTAGGGTATAACCATGTGTTCCATAATAGTTTCCATAATAAAAAACTAAATTATGATTTCAATTTAAATAAAACAAAGTATGTCATGACATATCATATACATATTTAAAACAAAACTTGATTTCTTTTCCAAGGATTGAAAACAATTGAAACATGGCTTAAATAAAAATTTTATATAATAGAATTTATATAAATCATTTTTCTTGGGTAAAATAGTTTTATAATCAAAGGAATATATATCAAAACAAATACAAAAATCACCATGGTAATCTTCCCTATGGTAAAATAGTTTTTGGCTATAGGATCCCTACACTTCTCAAATCTATGATCACGGCTAAACATGTGGTCACATGTACCTCAGGTTCATGTTGAATAGTTCTCATCAACATCCCATTGGGTATAATCATACCAAACTAGGTTTTTCATAGATTTTCCATTATTAATCAATTACCGTGGGATCAATATCCAAGCGTGATTATCCAAAATAACCCACTAACAACCTAGGATCACAAGTGGTCAATCAATATTTTGAAAATGGTAAAATAATCTCATTTCAAATCAATCATCATTTAAAATTAAATTTCCCAATTTTATGTTTCAATATGGCAATTCAATTTGAGAACAAAAACATGGATTTTTAAATCATTTCATGCCTTTTTAATACAAAAACAATCATAGGTTTTCATCATTTCAATTTAATCCATTTTTCTTAAAACAATTCTCAAATAATTTAATCAATTCCAACATTTTAAAAATCTACTTCACAATTCCAATCCCATTTGAATTGGGGTTTTTTCTAAAAAATACATGCCATTTATAACTCCAAAATCAATTCACTTAAAATAAAGGTTTTATAAATCAATTAAAATCTATTAAATAAAATAAAGAAAATATATGTTTAATTACATGGAAAATCTAAAATGGAACCACCTACCATTAATCATAGAATCAAACGATCAACACCCATAATGGGAACACCAATTATGATCAAAGGTTAAGGATATCTATGAATCAGATCTATATTCAAGATATTTCAGGACAAGGATTATATCTAATAAAACAATGTTTAGATCCATAAAGAACATGATGATATAAAACTATTTATGAATGAGAAAAATATATATCAAAAGAGATTAAGTGACAGGAGATCCACTTAACAGGAGTAGATCAAATGAGATAAACACCTCTTTGATCTGCCAAGAAAAGGGTTTTTAGGAGAAAAAATCACCTATAAAGAGTCTCCAAGTAAGAAGATATCAAGTTAGGTCCCAATATGTGTGATAGGAAACTTAAATGGGGGGGGGGGTTGAATTAAAAAAATATTTTTCGGATTAATTAATTACCACACACATGGTTTCCTAGGGAGGCCCACATGGTTAGAAAAGCCGTTATCCCTAACTGTGTGCCCCCTATGGATTCACTATCCAAGGGTGAATAGTTTCCCTTATGGGGAATATGATTTTTAAAACTATGAACCAACTATGTGAATTCCCATTGCCTAAGGCCACATGGTTTGGAGGGTCTGGACACGTGGTCTGAAAAAATTGTGCACCCCCCTCTATAGCAATATGAAATGGTGCACAATTTTGTGGGAAAATCATATGGTTTTCCCTAAACATGGACCAACTATGCATAAAACAAATTAATTCCAAAATTCTCTAAATTCTCCTATAATGACTCCAAAATAAGTCTAGACTCAAAGGAGATCAAAACTAGGGTCAATGAATTCCTGAAACAAGTAATGGGATGTTACACACATGGTTGATGGTTTCATTTTCCATGGAACATTAGAAAGGGGTAATATGTTTTATTATATTAGAATCATAAAAAAGATATATATGTCGTAATTATTTAATAAACTACCCTTTTAGATTATCCTTTTATAGTTTTTATGGAAAACAAAACATGTTACGTCATGGAGGTGGTTTTTTACCCAATGCACGAATAACACTTTCATTTTTCATAACAAAAAATGGAAAATGTGATAAATTATAATTCCCATATAGTAATAACATTTATTATATAACAAGTAATAATGTAACTACATATGCCAATGAACCTGTACCCAAGTGGTAAAGGCTCCTGCTTGGCATCCAAAAGACCCAGGATCAAATTCAGACAGGGATGAATTTTTGAGTACTATAGAATCACTGTAGCAGGTACTATAACAGTACTGTTGCAGCGGCGGAACAGTAGTGGTGGTAACACTATAGTGGCAGAGGCAGTGTAGCAGTGGCAGTACTGTAGCAAGTATTTTAGTAGTCCAGGTACTGTAGCAGTACTATTCACCAAAAGTCCCTTTGGGCCAAAAAATGGGCTTTCGGGCCTTGTATTCATAGCACTTGGTCTTTTGCCTTTAGGCTATGTAATGGGTCTCACTCTACCCATTTTGAAAGAGATATTGGCTTTAAATAATAAAATGAGTCTTAGGTCCCAACCTTAAAAAAAATGTAACTACATATTAATTTTAAAATTATATTTTCAAAATAAAAAAACAATGAAGATAATTAAAAATGCGTACTCACATTGAGAACTATGAGATTTCCTTCGAAGAACCCTTAGAAATATATGTAATAGGCTAAACACTTTTGATTAGAAGCTCAAGGGAGTTAAATATTATTCTTGGTGAATAAAAATGGGTAGTGTTTCTGAAAGAAACCTAATTTTTATGAGTTCTTTTAAGGGGTGGTGAAAGTCCCCTTTAAGTGGTGAGAATTACATTTTTTAAAATATTTCAATTTATTATAGTGGGTGCACATGTTAAACATGAAAAGTGGATCCAAAATTAAGAAATAATTTGTTGGTAAATAGATAAGTATGATAAAAACATCATATACTCAATTATATACAAGTTTTTATAATGTTTCAAGCCCTTTATCGTTAGAATTGTTACTTTCACCCTTTTAGTTTTTACTGAGGTATTTAGATTTTACCTAAGGTAACATAATGCTTATAACTATAAATAAGGGGGTTCTTGTTAGATAATTTGGACCCAATGATCGCAAATTTATAATATATTTCATTTGATTCAATTTATAAAAGTGATAAAAATAAATTTAAAAAAATGTAGAATGCATTATGATTTTTTGATAAAATATTACTTATGTTCTAAAATATCTAATATGGGTTTTAAAATAAAAAAAACATTTTAAAAATTATAAATTAATATATAAAATACATATTTAATATTATAAAAAGGTTTCATGAATTTAAATTCAAAATTATATACTAATAATGTCGTAAAGTCATGCTATTTGTAAAAACATTAATTTTCATTATTCACCTAAAAATAATTCTTTTTAGAAAAAACCAAAAAATTTATATTAATATTATATTATTATTAATAAAAAAATAAGGTTAAATTTTCAAAATTAAATTTCTAAAATTTTACAATTTTGTATTTAAATAAAATGCTAAAATATAGTAGAAAACTATGCATATTCAAAAATATATTTTTAAAATGTCAACTATTTTTTTTTATTTACTATAAATCAATAATTAATTATTTGTTAATATATTATTTATTTTAAAATATATTTTATTATTATATAATCATAATATACTTAGTTTATTAAAAAACCTAGTATATAAATGTATATTTATAAGCATAAACTGATTTTGTTAGTTGTTTTAGCTATAATAATGAATTTAAATCATATTCAAAGTAGCCATTAATTTATTTTTATAAATATTTCATAAAATAGTTACTCCCATTCATTCCCATTTATTTGAAAGTTATGTTTTAATGTTCATACTTAGAATTTATAATTTATTAAAAATATATCACAATTTATATTAAGTTATGTGTTGCGTGTGGAGAAAGCTATCAAACACATTGATTTATTTGAATGTAATAATATATTAAAATTTTGAATTTTTACATGGTTACTCAAGAATGGTTTATCTAACACTTAAAATATTTACTTACTTAAGAATAATTCTTATGTTTTTCCATAGTCCAATAATTTTCTAACAATAATATCCCACTTTCTCTATGATTTATCTAAAAGTAACGTTAACTGATGATAATTCTATTTATCCATAATATATGATTTTACCAATTTTGTATCATTGTTTAAATTCATTTAATAAATACTTTCATTAAATGTGATCCCACAAAAATAAAAACCCCTTTTAATTCCATTATAATTATGAGTGGTCCAAGATCCATATTTCTCTAATTAATGACCATGATTCAATATGAACCTCAACAATTTAGATATTTAGGTATACAATAATATAGATCAAATAAAATATAACTCTTTTATGATTGAGAAATAAGCTCTTTATATAATATATTATATAGATAAACTAAAAAACAACCCTTTTTTATCCTAACTCTTTGGGATTCCTCATCATGTAACCCAAAGAAAATTCCATAAATGATCTACCAAAATCTTATGGTTCCCTAATTACTTTCTAACCTTATATAATAAAATCCATGGTAACCTTTATTTATCATAAACCTAACTAGTTAGATGATCTATATCATGAAAAATGTTTTTGTTGGAAGGAAACTAACATTTAGTATTTTTATGGTGTTTTAATCTTACAATCTTATTTCATGTTATTCCTTTTATATATTCGTATTTATAATGATTTAGTTTGGAATATTATTCCATACACCAAATAAATATTTTCAAACTATATCTATTTGTTTCCTTATAAGAAACTTGGCTGATCCCATCATGAGGGAACCTGATTGATTTTCCTCCCTTACTATACCATTAGAGTATCAGGGCTGATCCCATAAGGAAAATAGTATGGGAATCGAGATTCAAAAAGATTCCTATGATTTTTCAAGATTATAAAAACGTGGTAATGGGAAAATATATTTTAAAAAATAAAATTTAAAGTTAAAGAGAACAACATAATAAAGTTCAACAAAAATAATGTGAAAAGAAGAAAAGAAAAAAACTATATCTAGGTTGCAATTTTGATTAGGGTTTATTATAAAAAACATTATTTAGGATATCAAATTATTTATGAAATTTACCAATATTAGGATTCAATTGTTTCATTTATTCTTAGTCAGATAATAATTAACTATATCTTTTAGAAATTTATCCATTGGTATGGTGATTAATTCTTAAAAAATGTGTTTTATAAAATTGCAAACAAATGGGAATGAGCTTACCAAATGGTTACCAGTTTTCCCATTGTAATTGTTTTGGTTTTACCCAATTACTTAAATATTTATTTTATAAAAAACATCTAGTTAATATGAAATTGAAATTGATTAAGGAATTATAAAACAAAAATTATAAAAAAGTGAAACACACCATAATTCTTTTTAGAACACAACCATCACATAATTAAAACCCCAATACGACACCTATAATATCTCAAGACTATAGGAATGGTGTAATAGTTGAGGAAAAAATTAAACATAATAATGGATAAAAGAAGGTATTGCTATAGAAAAGGTTAAAGTTAAGAAAAATGAAATAAAATGAAAGAAAAACACCAACTAGTTTGATGAATTTCGTCCATGGAGAGACAAAACCTCATCTTGTGTGAGAAAAAAACAATTCATAGGAAATGAATTTTTATTATAGGAAAATAAATTAAATGGAATGTACTAAATTACACACCCTTTAATCTAGTAAAATATATTTCTATGGGTTTCCCCTTTGGTAGGTAATTTATCACATCACCCTATTGATTTTCCATGCATTGGGTGTTAGTAGGTGAGTGCATATAGATTTTGGATCCAATGTAAATGATTTTTAGTATAAAAATCTCCAATAACATATTATTGTATATACATACATGGTGTGTTCCAAATCATACATGACATGTTCTTTATTGCTGGGAACTTGGGAATGTACTTCTACTAGTCGAGTCATGCATCATGCAAATATACAAGATGTGTGCTTATAAATTAAACACCATGTAGTTTACTATATTTATTCAATAATTTTATGATTCATTCCTAAAACTATGAGAATACAAAAAAATCCATATATACCAAAATGAATCATTTTCAGCAAATAAAAATATATATCCAATATAAACTATCCTTTACTTATTAAAATTCATCAAAAATAGTATGCAAAAATTAGGCACATCAAACTTCACCACAAATAATAAATTTTGCAGACCTAAAGAAAAAACTCAATATAAAATAAAAAAATACATACTCTAACAAGGGACTCATTGAATTAATTATACTTATAAATGTAAATTCATAATTGATAATTTTAGAAGAAGAAAAAAATATCCAATTCAAATCATCTCAATCATGCCACATGTATATTTCTAATTAAAAATATTTATATCATTTCAATCACTTTATTCATCATTCATTAAAATTCATGCTACTAATGATCTAACTTACCTAAAAATAAATTCACTAATCACAAACAATATTTTAATCAGAGTCATTATCAATCTCATGTTCATGTACCCTATGTATAGGATTGTAATTAATCTAATATTCATTTAGAAACTAATCCAAAAAAATAAATAGAATTTCTATTAAGGGACAACTGTTTCTAATGATAATGGTTTGTGGGTAATGATATGAAAATTATACTTAGAGGATAGAAATAGGAGGAATAATTCTTTCTATATAAATCATGATATTCATGAATTTTATTTGAAAAGCTCTCTCCTTTACCTTCCTTTTAAATAAAATCAATATCCACTTCCTTCTCATCAATATCATGGGTTTTTAACCCAATTTTGAATATAGTGAGATTATTTTCTTCCACATTTCAAGATTTTAAATGGAAGAGATGATCTATATAAATATTATAAATGATAGTTATTTGAACCTTTCTCACTATAATAACAATATATGATTCCCCACACTTAATTCATAGTAATTTTACTAAACTATATAACGATTCAATTGACTCCCTCTTTAAATATCAAAATTAATAATCATGAAATAATATTAAATAATTATGGTAGAAATGATAATTAGTCATGTAATACTACTTTATATCAAAGAATGTTTGGTCTCTAGGGGTTTTGAATAATATTAGATATACGGATGGGTCTCAAGATCAAACAAAATAAATATAAAACAATTTATTTTTTCAATAATTTTAATGTAGCTTTGAATTATATTGTTTTTTAATAAAAACTTGAAAGTTCTTGTTGGAATATATATCCTTATAATATCTTAACAAACTTGGTGTAAGAAATGTTATTTCAAATGGGATCATAATACCTCTCAAGAATGAGAAGACAAATATAGGTCAACAAAGTCATGGAATGAATGGAAAATAGCACTTAAAAAAACTTCCAAGAGTTAAAATAAATAATTAGATTTATATTATCAATAATTGTAAAATAACTTTAAAAACAGAGTAAGCATTCAAATATTAAAATTTATAACCAAATCTTTATTATTTATAATAATAATTAAACAAAAAGTTTATTAATTCAAAAATATATCTTATAATTAATGTTATCTATAAGGTTAGTAAAAGGAAAAAAACTATTGTGGTGTCATGATACCCTCCCCACACTTAATATTGCACATGGTCCTCCATGTATAACATAATACAAGAGTATAGTGATGTAACGTGATGTGACACTAGATTATGAAGCAATGAAATAGTTTTATTAATGAATTAATAAAAATGGTGTGGTATAAAAATAATAATCCCTTACATGGAGGAAGTATCAAAATATGTAAGAATGTGTGTAGAAATTCCCTTAAGTAATATGGGAAAAGGTTCAAAATGTTCCAAAAAAAGTAGCTACCAATGAATAGGAAATAAAATCTGAATGAAACCTAGAATAACTTTGAAACACCAATATATATGTATATAATAAATTAGTTTAAAAAATAGTCACTATGGGTCTTCATGGGAAGCATTATCTTAAAATGGAAGGTCCTACACAATAGGGTAGGGATCATTTTGAAAAGGAATAAGGGGATCTACTTTTAGTGGTTGTATTAGAGTTTTTCTATTAGAATGTAGAGGGTCCACATAATTACATGAGTGAAAAGTGAAAAGAACCCTCAAACATTAGGGAGAAGTTAATTCCCAAAGATAATTATGGTCATGGGTCTAGAAAAGTTGATGAATTAGGTAGAATGAAAAGTAAGATATTCTGATGAATTAGTCCTGTGCCTCCTTGGATGTGTTCCAACTTACCCTCTATTTGATCTAGTCGATGATGCATAATATCCAACCTTGAGAGGACTAATGGTTTAACCAAGGGTGTGGGTGGTGGTGAGTATATGGTGGGGTAATATGGGGAGGAATATTTTGTGGATAGTGGCTTGATTGGAAAAGATAAGGTAGAAGAAGTGTGAATTGATGAAGGTGGTGCTGGTGCCATATGTGGAGCTAGTGGAGGTACCATGAACCTATATATATAAGGGCACATCTTGGTCCCCATCCACTATATCAGGATATTAGTGCTCCTATATTACAACATAGGTAATACCTTAAATTTTGACCTTCCCCATATGAATAAGAATAAGAATGTGATAATCCATCCACTGGGGGTTACCCAAAAGATCATATAGAGATAAAGGCTCAAAACCCCCAAGTTATGTGCTAATAAAGTGGTATAAAATCCACCATTCATGTTTTCATGATGGTTGGTGAACTTTTTGTGTAAGTAGGTGGCAATAAAGAGAGGCCGTGGTAGTTTTATATAAAGATAAATGTAATCATCTCCATATCTCTCCCAAAAACAACTCCCCTATCCTTATGAAATGGGATTATGATGGAACTAAAACAATGATATATGAGGTAGTGGGTAGGGGAAATGAAGGGTGAAATCTTTTTTAATGTTGGGGTGTACCATACATTTGGTTCATAAATCTCCCTCAACATAAAAATGAGATTATCTATGTTAGGATGGGTGAGAGTGGAAACTAGGGACTGGGTGGTATAGTGAGTGTAAAATACACACCTTTAGCTGATCTCTCTTATTGTGAGGTGAAAAGGTTATAACTCCTAGGTTGAAACATACCATGCTCTCTATAACACTCAACATCTCTTAATAAGACAACCCATCAAACTCAAATTTGGAAACAAAATTTAAAAATATATATCTATAAGTAATATTTTTGACTTAAGAAATTTCGATCAGATGTGTGTGTCCTAGAAAAACTTTTATATACTCTAATATCCCCAAATTCTATAGTATGGTCATATCTAAATATTTAATTCTCAATTGAATTGTATGGTGAGAAATAAGATTCAACTATTCATTATCTAGGATCCTAACATCAATGATGAGACATGGGCAGGGATTAGGTTCTTAAGACACATGTACTAGTCAATCCCATTCCCTAGATACTAAAGTGAATAGATTTAGCATCGTTGAAGCTAGAGGAGTTGGTAGTTCTGCTACTTAACTTTTCGGTGCTCTAACCGAGGATATGGATGTCATATTTGATGAGGCCTTCAAGGGAAGAATTACTGAATGTGCCAATTATTGATAGGTTATAAGGGTCACTCTTGGATTCTCCTCCATGGGAACACTCTCTATGGTGTAGTGAGATCCTCTATTGATAAGGAAAATGGTGATTTCCACTATAAGTAGGATGATCATTATTTTCCATGGTTCAAAGAAAAAGGAAAGGAAAAGTAAAAAGAGAAAAAGATAAAGAAACAAGAAAAAAAATTTAAAATTTAAAAGTACATGGTTTTTTTCAAAAGTAAACAATGTGTAGTGAAGAGAATGAATGATCTCATATACTCTATATACATGCCTTGAATCCCTATATAAGTTATCTGTAATAATATATCATGTGTGTTCCATGAATTATTTCCATGTTTTATAAAAATATGGATATGATCTCTATTTTCCCATGTACAAATGTACATTTCATCTGTTCTTTGTGTGTACCCATGTACTATTTTTTGGCTAAAAATCCTAAAAATATTTTAAAAATCATTAAAATTAATTTAATATATTAAATAAGGTTTATACAAGTACTTACATGGATCAAGTAACAAAATGAATGAGATTAGAAGTTAAAAAATTATCTGGTGGTCTAGATTCAAAGTGTCCATGCAATGGATTGTGTGGGAATATATGAGTAGAAGATGGGGTGATGCATGGTTTCTTCTAAATTAAATGAGTTTGAGGTATTAAATACTTTTATACATGTAATTTATTTCATAGGAAAACACCATATACGATTTTATTTTTATTTTCAATAATATTATTATTTTCTAATATTATTATTTTTATTATTATCATTTTTATTATTATTATTTATTTTTATATATATAAAACACGCACACACATAAATAAATATAGTGTACCTAGAAATACAAAAATATTCTTTTTAAAATCAAAAGACGTGGAAAAAGATTCACCCTAGTACTAGAGGGTAGGGTTCGAACTGGCGATGTATGCCTCTTGTTGATAAAAAAACCATTGCAACATAGTTTGTATCACTAAAATCTTAGATTTTTTTTAATTTTATAAAATGAATAAATAAATAATAACATGACTAAATATATTACAATTGATGTGTGGTTTTATTAAACAAAAATATGATAGAGTTGAGTCAGTTGGGAGTATACAAAACTGAGTCTTTTGGACCTTGGGTAGAGACCCTACCATTAAATCCAAATCAATCATTCTTTTTATTTTAGTTTTAATTTTTTTTAATACTTTTGAAAATACCACACACACAAAATAAACAAAATATACTAATATTAACAATGCGTGATTTTTTAAAGGAAAAATATTGAGTTGGGATTGGTTAGGAGGACTGAAACCCGAGTCTCTTAGGACTCGAATAAAAACTCTACAAACTAACCCATCCTTATCATAGATTTAAATTTATTGTTATATTATTTTAATATATATATATATATATATATAAAATCATCATACAAAATTTAATAAAAAACATGGTATAAAATGGATAATTCTCCTCGAGTGTCACAAATGGATTTGAACCGATGATGGATCAGATACCTTGAAGCGATCATTCCATCAACACGAACTTCATTCATGTTTATTTAATTAATACTCAAACACTTATATTAACATTTTTATTAAAATTTACAATTAATAAAATTAATACATTCCATGTATATATGCGCACATATTATACTCATAAAATAAATACATATATGAAGTTACTTAAGAAAACAAGGAAAAAGGAGGTACATAATGTGTATAATGGGATCACATTCCTTGTAGTGATTTAAGAGATAAAGAAGAAAGTCAAGGAAGAGTTAATCTAGTTTGATTCCTAGGAAGTACCATTTTTATGGTATTTGGAATTAATAATGGAAGAAAAACATACCCATGATATGAGGGAGGATGTGACTTCCACTCAACAAAACACCACATGTGTCTGGTTCCTTTATCATCTAAGTGATTGGTATTTTGTTTAGAAGGGAAAGGTAGTGGCTTATAATGACCCTCTTCCATGACTATAAGGTACTATAGGTTGACCTATTTTTTTTCTAGTTTCTTCATTTACTCCACCCCCTTAGGTACTTTCTCTTCAATATTGAATATTTAAAAATAAAAACAAAACCCTTTAAAGTAGGAAGAGTTCCAACTGAGTTATCAAAATTAAATTGATATTAAATTCTAATATTATTGTGGTGTGACGTCCTAATTTGTAATTTAAGAACATGATTTTTTTATAGAAATGTAATTCAAAATAGAGTGGGTCAACATCATGTCACAATTCCTTTGCTAAATTAGGAATATATTGTTTAATTTGACATTTTTTTAAATTATCCTCTTTATTTTTCATCTATGTGATTCTTTTATCCAAGATTACATGCCTTTACCACCTTTTGGATTGGTCTAATAGGGGATAAAAAAATTTTCATCAATAATAGTAATTTTTTAGATATATTGTAATCATAGAGATAATTTGGAACCAAAGTTAGTTCATATAATGCACATGGGTTTTCATCATATTGGAACTCATTATCCATTTATGGGAGGTACTATACTATATAAGAGTATGGAGATGCTAAATCATATGGATAAAAATACTCTATAGATGTAGTATATCAACATCTATAAGAATATACATCCATTAGGATATGAAATTAAGGAACTTGAGAAAGGGAAAAATAAATTAAAAATGGAAAGGAAAAATTCTAGAATTAACTAGATTCACTCACGACTCATACTTCTTACCTTCGTAAAAAGGGTTCTATAATTTGGTTACACCCATTATGAAGCATGTAAGATTTATTTCCCTCACTCTACTATAGAACTAGAGCATTAAGGTCAGTTCAAATGAAAGTTAGTGATGAAAACATAATTCATAGAGTTTTGTTCAATTATTTAGGTGATTAAAAAAGTGGTGAGGGAAAAATAAATTGAAAACAATAAAAATGATTGGGAAATAAAGTAGTATAAAAAAATATACAATAAAAAATTAAAAATAAACTACAAAAATATATGTATCGAGGTTGAAATATTGATTAGGAATTATTATAAAAATTATTCATTAACATCTATTATTATTTATGAAATTATTTAACAATGGGGATTCAATTTTATTAATTTCTATCGGTATAATAAAAATTAATTGTTTCATTTATAAATTTATACCTTGGTATGGTGATTAATTCCTTGAAAACATGTTTTATGAAAACCCCAAAATAACGTTAATGGGATAATCCAATGTTAATGGGTTAACCGATTGTAATTCCTTGGGATTTACCTAATTGTGCCTATCATAGTTTTACATGAAACATTTGCTGAATATGAATTTGAAATCGACAATGTAATTATAAAAAAGAAAAAAGGGATACACACCATAATTATAATTAAAACACACCCATCATATAATTATAACATGAACCCAAAAACTATACCCTCTCATGACCATAGGAATTGTGAAAGGGTTGAGATAAAACCCTAAATTTACCAAGGATATAAGAAAAAATTGAGTAATAAGAGGGTAAATAATAGAAAAATGAATTAAAATAAAATAACAACACATAATAGTTCAAGGGATTATGTCCACAAAGTGGAAATACCTTATTATATATATCAAAAACCTGAAATTCAGAGGCTAAGACTATGATTTATAGAAAAAATAAATTAAATGGTTTTTACAAAAGCACACATCATGTAATCTATTCAAAAAGATTTTTGTGTGTTTATCCACTGATAAGTGATCTATAGTTCCACCCTATTGACTTTACACAGATCAGATGCTGGTATAATAAAATACATAGTGTGTTCTACTGACATAAATGGTTTTTTTAGAGAAATATCCACCAAAAAATTCTATATTAAATATACAAAGATTATTTAAAATTTTATATGGTGATTTATTCATATTTGGAAACTAGGTCACGTACTCCGGTAGGTCTATTTGTCCATTATCTAAATGTATATGATGTATAATTATAAATTAAAGGTTTTATAGTTATCTTTTTTTTCTTTCTCCAAAACTTTTATGATTCATCCATTCAATTATGAGAACATGAAAATATTATATTTATATCAAAATGAATTATTTGAACCATATAGAATCTTATATCCCATATATTCTGATTTCTACACAATAAAATACACCAAAATAGTATGCAAAAATTAGGCACATAATCCCCCCTCACTTAATTTCTTTATTTACCTCAATAAAATCCTCAACATCAAATAAAAAACAATCCATATTCTAATAAGGGACACATTTAATTAATTATATCGATAAACATAAAGTTATAAATGAGAATTTCAGAAACAGAAATCTTATCAATTTCAAAGAATCCCAATCATTCCTCATGAATAATTTAAATTCATGAAATATATCCTCTTTCAATCACACTATTCATATTTTATTAAAATTTATGACACTTATTGTCTACATTACATGAAAACAAATTCACTCAATACTTAAGATCATTTAATTAGAGTTATTCTGAATCTCAAGTATTTTTACTCTATTTATAGGATTTCAAATAATCTAAATATCCATTTAGAAATTTAACCATGAAAATAAATAGGACATCCATTAAGGTTCTAACGAATCTAAGGATAAATTTTGGTGGGTAATTATGTAAAAATTCAATGCATATCCTAGAAAAGGAGGAACATTTTTTTAATTATAAAGCATTCTATTAAAAAAATGTTTTTTTAAAAGTAATATCCTTTGACTTCCTTTCAAATAGAATCAATGTACATTTCCTTCTCCTCAATCTCATGGGTTTTCAAACCAAAGTTTGAATATAATTAAATGATTTTGTTCATCATTTCATCTTTTTTAAAAAGGAAAAAGAATCCATATTATAAAAATAATTAATGGAGTTTTGAAACCTTTCTCCCCAATTGAACAAGAGATGATTTTCTCACACTGAATCCATGGAAGTCTTACTCAACTATACCATGAATCTCCAAACTCAATGTTTAAGATCAAAATGAATAATAATGAATAACTAGGATATTAAGGATAATTAGTATTGTAATGTGGATACCTTTCAATTAAATTCATGGTCTATAGTGGTTTAAAAACTGATAAGATGTAAGGATGGGTCTCAAGGTCAAATAGAATAAAATTAGATCAATGGATTACTTTAATCATTTTTGAGAAGTTCAAAATCATCATGTTTTAATAAGAAAAACATGTAAGTTATTGTAGTTATATATATACCGAGAACACTCAAGGAATAAGGTATATAAGGAGTATTTTAAAAGGGATCTGAATACTTCTCTAAAATGGGAATAAAAATATGGATCAACCATGTCATAGAAAGAATAAAAATTACCAGTATACTAAATAAAAATTACAAGAATTAAAATAAATTATCATAATTATATCAATATTTATTTTAAAATAACTTTAAAAATATAATTAGCAACAAACTCTAGAATCTTAACCTATTTATTTATTATTTATAACCTTAATTAATAAAAATTTTCTAACATGGAAAAATAGATTCTGAATAATGATATATCTAAAATTAGTAAAAGAGAAAATGACTGTTATTTTGTTGAAATTCCTTCCCACACACTTAATATTACATATGGTCCTCCATGTGTATCACCAAGCGATATAAAATTTATGTGACGCAAAATGAAACCATATTATATAATTAATGAAATAACTGAAGAAATAAATGAAATAATTGAATAAATAAATGAATAAAAAGGGTGAGGAATAAAAATAAAACTCCTTTTGGTGAAAAATATCTCAAAATATAAAATAATTATCATATAAGACATTGAAAATTAGTATAGGAAAAGGTAGAATACTTCTATAAGAAAACATGAATTTCAATGAAAAAGGAACATAATCTATAAAAAATACAAGCATCATATCAAAAAACCGAAACAAATAATTATAGGAAATAAATTATGGATTAAAATATTAACTATGGGTCCTTATTAGAGAAATTATTTGAAACTGTTGGATCTTACATAGTAGGAGTTGGATCATTTGGAACTAGAACTAAGGGAACCAATAGTTGTAGCTATACTAGAGTCATTAAATCAAGACATGGAGGGTATTAATTCTTTCCTAAGTCAAAAGTGTAATAAAACTCTCAATTATGGGCATGAATCTAGAACCTCTAGGTGCTGATGGCTTCTGTTCTTACCACGGTGACAATTTAAATGGAATGAAAAGAATATAATTCTAAATAATAAGATACAATTATACTTGTATGTGTATAAAATTCCTCTATATATGATCTTGGTGGTGATCCAAAATATCCATCCATGTGAGGTCTAGAGGACCAGTGGATGTTATGGGTGGTGGTGGGTCTTTTGTGGGGTTATATGGGTAAGATTTAGTTGTGGTTGGTGGATGGGTAAACAAATATGGGGATGAATAAGGGGGAATAAATGGAGGTGTTGGTGGTGAAACATTTATAATTGGTTGAGTTTCTTAGTTAGATACATCCCCAGAGGCATCTGGGTCCCAGGATGTGAGTTACTTAAGAGATCATATAGAAATGAAGGCATAAAACCCCCAAGCGATACACCAATCTGGTGCTGTAAAATGGACCATTAGGGTTTCCCTAATGCCTAGTGAACTTGATTTTAAATTAGTAAGTGTCAAAATATGGGAGGATAGGGTAGTCAAGTTTAAATATAGTTTCCATTGACTCTATATTTCTCTAAGAGAAAAATCCCTCATTATCATGATGTGGGAATGAGATTGAATTACAACAATAATGGATGAGGTGGAGTGTATAAAAAAAATATGAGGATAAATTTATGTGAAGTGCTGGTATACTAAATATTAGGTAAAATAAGCTCTTTTTATATATAATGGATATCCTCTATGTTTGTATGAGTGAAGGTAGAAATAAGGTATGGGGTGGTGGTGTGTGAGTAAAATACACACCTTATGTAAACTCAATCATAGTGAGGGAAAATGGTATGACTCCCAAGAATAAATTGATCGATCTCACTATACTACTCGACATTTCCTAACACAATGAACCATTGAACTCAAATGAAGTTGCAAACTATAAAGATAGATCTTTACATGTTCAATTACTAACTTGGAAAATATCAATCAAATGTGTGTAGAAGAATAGATACTCCATATCCTTTAATAATCCCAACCAATTTTGTAATGTCCTATCTAGAATGTAACTGCTCAACTAAATGGAATGACGAGAAAAGATAAAGAACAAGTTTTACCCTAGTTCCTATGGATGGATTTGAAACAATGATTAATCACCCCTATTGATCTCCCAAAATCACTAAATAAAAGTTTTGACAATTAATTTTTTATTATCTTTATGGTATTTTACAAATTATATAAAAATAAATTCAAAATAGATTATACATGATGATTAGTTTTATAAAAAAACTATGATGGATTTGTTTTGTCCAGGAGGAATCGAAAATGAGCCATTTGGACTTTGGGTAGATACACTAATAGTCAATCCAAAGAAATATTGAATTTTATTTTGTTTTTTTATAATTTTAATACTTATGAAAATACCATAAGTCAATAATTAAAAACATAAATTGCGATAAAAAAATGTTTGGTTTTGTTTTACATTAAAAATATGGAGCTCAAGTCAATTAAGAGGACTCAAACCTGGATCTTCTAGGACTGAGACAAATAATATTCCAATAGGCCCATCCCCATAATGTAATTTATAATTATAATTATATTATTTTAATATATATTAAAATATTATTTAAATATTATAAAAAAACATGAAATAAAATGAATGAAACTTCTAGTGAAGGTTTTCACAGAGGGATTCAAAATGATGATGACTTAAAAACCCTTGAGTGATCAATGCATCGATACTAGCTTCATTTCTATTTATTTACATAATTATTATTTAAATATTCTAACATTTTTTTACAATACAAAATAAAAAATATTAAGACATTACATGTATATACACACACACTTCATGTACTCATAAAATATATACATATGTATAATGAATTTATAAAATAAGGGAAAATAAGGCACACTATGTATAAAATGAATGCACATTACTTATAGTGATTTTAAAAAAACATAAATAGGGGAAAGGTAGAATTTGGGTTCCCTATAAGGAAGTGACTTTTTTATGGTCTTTGGATCAAACTAAGAAATAAAAAGATACCTATGTTCTGATAAAGGATGTGGTTTCAACTCAATAAACCACCGTATGTGCAAAACACCTATCACATTTAAGAGAGTAATTTGTTGTTCAGGAGGGTGGTGTGGAAGCCTGTAGTATCCTTGTTCCATATATACAAGGCACCTAAGGTTGACCCAAATATTTTTCAGTTTTTTATATCATCAACCTCTTTAGGTTCCTACTACAAGATTCTAAATAACTAAAAGTAATAAAAAACCCTCCAAACTTAGTACAGTTTCAACTCAGTTATAAAAAATATATTGATATTGAATTTCAGAATTATTGGGCTATGACGTGTCCCCATTTTAAATTTAAGAACATGATAAATTATTTTTAGAAAAATTTAATTCAAAATACATTCGGTCTACATCACCTCATAATTCATTCGCTGAATTAGGAATAAAAGGTTAAATTTGAATTTTTTTCAAATTCTCCTCACTATATATCTTCTCCACAATTCATTCAACCAATCATCTATATCTTTTAAACCTTTTATATTGGTCTGATTGGTGCTTGGAAAAAGATTTCATCATATATAATTAAATTTTTATATATATTATAATTAGGAGCATAATCCAAAATATAAGGTTTTTTATATAATGTACATGAGAAGTCCTTATATTAAAACTCATTATCCATGTATGGGTGGTACTCTACTAAATAAGAGTACACCATCACTTGATCATATAGATAAAAATACTCTCCAGACAAAGAACACTAACTTATGGTCAAATATACATTTGTTGGGATATGTGATCGATGTTCTTGAGGAAAATAAAAAATGTGAAAGGATAAAACTACTAAATTAACTTGCTTTCTTCATGTCTCATGTTTCTTCCCTTCCTAACAACAACACTAAAATTTGGTCTCACTCATCTCAAGACATTTCCGATTGATTTTCCTCACTCTACTATATAAGTGGTGTATTAAGGTTAGTCCCACAAGTAAGGTAATGATACATTCATAAGTTATGAGTAACATTCGATTACTCAGTTGATAAAAAAATTGGTGAGGGAAAAATAAATTAGAAAAAACAAAAATGAAACCAAAATAGAGAAGTTTATGAAAAATAGAAAAAAATATTGAGAAAGAAAAAAATGATAGGGTATTAATTTTAATTATGTTTTATTATAAAAATAATTATTTTTCATATCAAATTATTTAAGAAATTATTTAACCATGGGGATTCAATTGTGTTATTTCTTCTTGGTTTGATAAAAATTAACTGTGGAATTTAGAAAATTATCCCTTTGTCTAGTGATAAATTCCATTAAAATATGTTTTATCAAAACCCTAAATTAATGGAAATGAGCTCACCTAATGGTCTTGAGTTTTCTCACTATAACTAATTTAGGTTTCCCTAATTGTTTCATTATTGGTATGATATGAAACATCCTATGAATAAAAAATTGGAATCGATATTGTAATTATAAAACAAAAATCTCAATAAAGAGAGACACACTATAATTCATAATAGAATACACCCCTAATCTAATTACAACCCAATATTATACCTCTACCCTCTTATGAGAATATGAATAATTAACTGATGGATAAATAATCCAACCCTACCCATAAATATAATAAGGTATTAAGGAAGAAGGAGGACAAAGAATAAAATGAAAGAAAATGAATGAAAATGAAAGAAAATGAAAGAACAAAACTTACTGATTTGGGGAATTGAGTCCATGGAGGGGTATCACCTCCTCTTATTCTAGAAACCTATAATTTAGAATCTTATCCTATATTTTATAGAAAAATAAATTACAAGGTGTGTACTTTGTTACATGATGTGTACTATTATAAAATAGATATTTGTGGGATTCTTCTTTAGTAGGTGATCTTTCACATCACCCAATTTATTTTCAATGTGTTATCTATTAGTAAGTGAAAGTAAACAATATGTGGTGCTGACATACATAGAATATAGTATAAATCTCTACTATAACTACTTAAAAATAGACATACATAGTGTGATCCAAATTTTATATGCTTTTTATTCATTGTAGATAACTTGGGTGTATACTATGGCTGGTTGACTCATGCATAATCCAAATATAAATGATGTGTTCTTAAAAATGACTCATTGTGTAGTTTCTATTTTTCTTCAAAACTTTTCCAATTCATTAATTAAACTACAAGAACCCGAAAATCATCAATATATACTAAAATGATTCATTTTAACCATATATTAAACATATACCATGTGTAAAATAACTTTTATTCAATAAAATACACCAGAATAGTATGCATATATTCATCACATCATAAATAAATTATATTTATACACATATAAATGTATACCATGTATAATATACATAAAAACCATCTATGTAAAGGCTTAACATCATATGAAATCGATAATATCCATAAGAGTAACCTTGGAGTGATAGATAATCAAACCCCAATTTTATAGGCAAGGAATAATCATCCCAACCAATGAGTGATTTTTCCCATAGTCCCACTACCCAAGGATAATTTACTCAAGAGATAATTCAATTACATCATAAAACTAATATCCAATATGTTTAAACTAAAATTAACTACTTAATTCAAGCTCATAACCTTGTACAAGACAAATTCAACGTAGAATAAAACTAAATCTATATCACACCTAGCATGTAACTCCTTGAATATAGGTAAAAAATGTTTTAGAAGAAATTTAATATTTTAAAATAAAACATACATAAACTCATAATATAATAATTATATTCATGAATTAATGTAGGGAATAAATTAATTAAAAAATAAATTTATATATTTAAACACAAGATAAACTATTTATGAACAATTCATAAATAAATAAATTATAAACATTTTATAATTTTCATAAATAATTATGAAAATTCCATAAATAAACAAATATAATCACTTTATATTTATTTCTAATATGAAATTATTTATACTATCCTTTTATTTGAATCTTACATTAAATATATGAAATTATATAAAATATGAATATATTTATATTCCAATTATAATTTTTAAACAATTTACATAATCTTTATATCATGTATTTAATATAATTTAAACCCCAACTAGAAAAACTATTAAACTTATTTTGATATAGTTTTATTTATTTATTTATCAAATAAGGTATTTCTATTTGAACAATTCAAATTAGATAATTATAAAGAATTCATAATTATAAATATAAACAATTTTAAATTTATCCTTATTTTGAAAATTTTATTCACTTTATAATATATGATTATAATTTCCATCAAAAAATTTTATATTCAATTTATAAGTCATTATATATAATTTGAAAAGGTTATTTTAAATATAAAATGTAATATTATGGTATATTAATCTATTAAATGTATCCAGAATTCTTAATAATAAATTATAGACAATTTAAAATTAAATAATTAAAAAATATTGATAAATTACATAAATATCCCAGAATATCTTTTCCTATGATTTATAAACATTTTATAAAAAATTTAATACAGTTTTAAATTTAATTAAAAATAATTTTTTTTTATATATCATATTCAATGATATGGGAATATCCTAACAAATGATTGATAGGTCATGATTCTTTAATTCTTTAGGTTCTATCAATCAAATTTTGTTACTGCAAATCATGGTAGTGATAAGAATGATTGTTTACATAATATAAAATTAATGGTTTGGGGTAATTTTATCCTATGATGGGCACCTGTGCAAGGTTAGCTCGATGTTGTAAGTCATATTATACGATATTCCCTGACATTTACCTAATGTTATGATAAATTGATTTTATATTCTTTGGACTGATTTCATCATAGCATATTATATCATATAACACATGCTTTAACATAAATAAAATAGATAATATACACTATGTTTCCACCTACAATATCCGATATCATATAACATGACTATATCTCAAAATTATAATATCCTTTATTGGATTCCTAGATATAAGTCAAATTTTATGCTATATTTTGGGAGAGGAAATATTATATCTAATTCTTAATGTAAATTCTATATTGTATCCAATAATAAACAATAGAAAATATAATATTTCGTTAATTTTAACATGATTTCAATAACCAAAGTGCATGGTGAAACTTTGATACCACTATTAGGCCAAGTACAACTTATATCATATGACCACATCTAACACGACATCCATATGATCCTATCATATACATAAATTTTTTAAATTGTTGGGATATGAAACTCTTTGCATCAACGATGAATCTCTTGAGTGTAGAGCCACACATCACCACCATTCATGTGTAATAGTTACCAAAAACTAGTTAACTCTTTAATGTTTTATCTAATACCACTGATAGGTTTCTAAGGATCTATTAACACTTAATCAATGTAGTATAACAAATTGGAAATACCATTCCCAAGATCTACCTTGTATGAAACTAAAACCATGCTTAAAAAAATGATCAAAAATTGCATACATTCTACCAATGAGCATCTCCTCCTACCTTCATTATGACATGTTGAAAAAGATCCCATAGATATAGTTGAAGGACTACCTCCTCTTTTATGTTTCCAAAATTTCTACTAAATTACCCATTGTATGGAAAATAAATTTCTCCACACCACAAAATAACAATATCTCATGGAAGATAATGAAGGATATGGAATACAACTCTTGGGGGAACTATAGATGATTTAAGAAAGAACTTCTCACCATATCAATAGTGAATATTACATATATATCCCTACAAGGTTATCCCAAAAAATGAATGATTTTTATTCATTCATCTATAAATCTTTTTAACCTTTGACATATTTATTTCTCTCACTCATTATATATTATGAAAAATTTATATAATGATATCCATAAGTGTAATATTCCCAAATGTGAAATTTTAACATTCAGATTCCATCCATATTATAGGGTAGTGTAGTTTGTATAATATGATTCCTATCATACAATTTTTATATGATATATCCCAATCATAAGAAATGACTGATTAAGTCAGTGACATAAAATTTATATTTCACACCTTATGGTATACTTATATCATTACTCATGATATGGTCAAATGCATCACATGCACTTTGGATTTGGGAAATATTTATCTTACCCAATAATTGATACCATGTTTTTTATGAACTCATCATCCATATTTAGTAGGAATCCTATATAATATATGGGGAACTAATCCTACTTTTTTTCAAACATAGAAGGAGAAATATCAGAACAAAAAACTTTGCTGATCCAAGAACCATCCCTTCTACATGAGACGCGATTATCATTTTATACCTCAAATCACAATTGGATATGTTGGTATGATAATTCCACTTTATATGAAAAACATAATATCCATTAAAAAATTAAAATAATGTTACTCATCTTTAGTAGAAATTAATATGTTCCTAAAACATTGTTAATAAATCCATTCCAATAATCACATAATATGATTTCATTTCCAAAATGAATATGTCCCAAAATATATTCAAATATAGTGATAATATTGAAACATGTTGGGAACCAAGAAATGTACTCTACCATTATTCCCAATAGTGAAATAATAGAAAAAACTATAAATAAAAAATCATTTTAACATCTCGGACCTGGATACCGCTCAATGGTGCCCCAAACCTGGTTTGTCACATGGCCTCAAGAACATATTCCCAAATTCTAGAGGCTGATAAATAGTAGTGAGGGACTAGGTGTGTCTTTTTGGAGACTATACCCTCATCACCTGAGTATATCACAATATAATATCAAAAACATATAGATAGAAGAAGCAGTAGTAAGAATCATAGAGACAATAGATAATCAACAAAAATAAATAAAAATACCAAAAGGAGTATCATGTACAATGACGATGATACATGTCATATATCTCTAAAAAATAGATAAAATAGGTATAAATGGAAGATTTACATCACATATAACAAAATTACATAAAATCCAAAAGTATTCTATCTAGAATCAGAAGCCTTAGGTCAGTCCCATGCTCCCCTGCTCTTAAGAATGAAAACAAGATCCTATATCAGGTCATTTCCATTTTCAATACCTACAATCTAATAGTATGTTCGGGCACCCAAGGTATCCCAAACAGGGTTTCAGTCATAATCCTGGTAGGAAACTACCCAAGGTCTAGTTCCATCCACTCAGTGAATATATATGACAAATGTATGAAAGAATTAATAGAAATGTTATGTATTTATAGTTAACATTCTATAATGTCCAAGTTCTCATTTCAATAATCAAATTAATTTAATAAATCAATTCCATTTAATAAATATTAAGACTTGGAAAAAATACCAACATTCACTGTGATAAGATATAATCTAATTATACCTAAACAGGCCATCCACAAAGTATAAACAAAGACCAAATCCAAGCATGTGCTTTGGATTGGAAGGCACATCATATAAATCATTCCATTCATTATTAAATTTAGAACCTATTCCCATCCTTATCATTCCTAATTTGGAATCTAGGTATCAATCTAGGAATTATATTAACCATAACCCTAAAATACATTCCATAGAGATCCTCAAAAGAACCCAGGTGTCACTCTAGGTGTGGTATAACACCACTACTACGAGTCCATCCTTGGTGGTCCACTAAGGGAGCCCAATTATTACACATGGAATATATGATCAATTCTATTTGATTCCATCCTTGGAAATCCATATGGATTTAAAGTATCACTATATATATAATAGTAATCCCCTATGAGTTTGTCCTTGGAAAACCACATCTGGAGTCTAAGTGTCACTCGAGCATAAGTAAGGTGCAATCCAATTGAGTCTATCCATGACATTCATCACTGAATCCATGTGTCACCCAAGGAATATAATCATTGATATCATTTAATAAATTCTATTTAATAAATTTTATTTAAAAATTTCAAAGTCAATACTAAGAACATTCAGTTAAATATCACCTCAGAAGGTGAATCAAGGAATTTTCCAATATTTGAAGAATTGCATCAAAATTACTCATGTGGGAATTTCATTTCAACAATCATCTCATGATTTATCAAGCCATTACATGGAAAGGTATGAGGGTCATGATCATTCCATCCTTTCTCTTTAATTAATCAATTCACAATCAAATCACCATTTATTAATTCAATATTAACATCCCATGATAAGGCGTAGGGGAATACCTCAAAGTTATCTAATTCTTATGCCATCATATTGGCCCATTTAAATACACAACACACCCAATGGGGTGGTTCCATTAAAAACAAGGTTCTCAACCTATAATAATTTATTGATGAGCCTCTTTAATTACATAATCCATGTCTAATAATTTAATTGAAGGATCAAAAAATCATTTCAGGGAAGATGCTATAAGATTTGGGAGTGTGATATAATGAAAAATATATGACACTTTTACATTTAATGAAAGACATGAGACCACCTACCGTAGGTTCATAGAGGATATATTATCTAGTTTCAACGCATGATTCAACTCATATTAGGATAAAATTGAATAATGGACAAAGAACCGATAAATTGGGAATATTATCTTGCACCTAAATAGCATAGATAATACAAAAAAAATTATGAAAAAACAAAATGGATCAAGAACTCATATATGGGAATCTAAGGAGTTGAGTGGCCCATGAATTGGATATCATATGCAGAAGATACCTCAATTCCATGAATATTCACCAGAGGGATCTTTCAATGGGAAAAGTTATTGTGTAGGAAGAGGAATGAAATTAGGTTTGAGTTCAAATAAATTTCAAGGGAAAAATTATAATTTCACCAAAAATATAGTTTCACATGGTTTGGAAACATGGTTGGGTAAACCATGAGCCAAATGTGCATGCTTAGCCATAGTTAAGGGCACCCCAAATGATTTCCTCATACATTTAGTCAAACCATGTGAAAACTGTGAAAAAAATCCATGATCAATATTGTAGAAATCCCCATATGGCCTTGTGCCTCAAATTTCATGGTTTAGTATGACCGTGTAGGATTCCACTAATCTCTAACCACGTCTCGCATGGTTAGTAAGACTATGCAGACTACCCTATATAGTTTTCACTAACCATTTACCGAGCCTTTTTTGCCCCATGAGTTGGGTTCTTGGCTCCGAACTAGCCCCAGAAACCCCTGATAACTCCATGAACTCAAATGGAATTCACATTAAGATGTATTTAAACTAAAATTTTATGGATGATAAAGGATCCACACTATAGAGACCCGAAGCCTGACGTACATTGACATTACATTACATTTACGGAATACTTAGTACATAACAAAAACACACACACAAGGACCGTAATAGTTTAGTGTCTTTGGAAACTCGGAGTATAATCTTCTAATCGTGGTGAAAGATCTTCAATATCTCCCATAAAGATCTTCCCTTTTTTTTACCTAAAACCTTTCTTTATATCCTGGGGAAAAGAAAACATAAAAAGGGTGAGCTCAAATGCTCAGTAAGGGTATACAAACGAAAAATCAATCACATCATATTCATAAGAACATAACTTTTGGAAATCTTAACCTGCAAAAGAGAGCATAATTTCATAACATGGGATAAATCATAGTAGTGAAAATGAAACCATAACTTAAAACATTACTCATTGTGGCATACACACATAATCATAGAGAATCATTTCTTGTTAGTCAAGACTCATTGCCAAGACTATCTTAGTGGACAAAGTCCCTTTCTGAATCGAGTAATCCTCGTTTCAGTCCTGTTTCACTGAACCGGTATAACCTACCATTCCAGCCATGTCTATCTCATGAGATATGAAATCTTTACCCAATGCATTGGAGGGAGATATAGGTCCCACCCATCTCTTAATGAATCCTTTCTTATGTGTGCCACAAAATCATAAATCATAAATCATTGCATAACCCATGTAATAAAAATGGGATTCTTAAACAACATGACATCATAAAACCATTCATATAAGATAAAGGAATTCATAAACATAATGCCATCACAACATAGTCAAATCAATGTAAAAATATGGATAGAAACAGAACCCTTTATTATCTTAGATGGAAAATAATTTTGATAAAACACTTGAATTGAATTCTTGAGGAAAATATCCTTTCTTCTTCAAAATCGATTTCTTTTCACAAAACATCATGCAATTTTAAAAGAAAGAGATTTTATTGAAAATAGTCATGAAATATTTTAGAGTAAGCTTCATGAAAATAAGGCTTTATAAAACAGTAGAAATCCGTTCGTGCCGTATAAGTTAAAAAAAACATTCTTTGTACTTTTGTCGAAAAAGTCAAAATGTACCTCGTACGATAAACGACAAAAGATTCCTTTCATATCTTTTACTTAAAACTAACCAAAGGGTAAAATTGGATTTAAACCATTGTAGTTGGATGGAAATAATATTACATATTGAGGAAACATGGATGTGGATGATAAAATAAACCCCAGTAAATACTTACGAATAAACAATCTCGGATAAAAATGAGATTGTGATATTTCCCTTACCTTATGTCCGACTTGCTTTGTAAGTGTCCAAACCTCCTGTATAATGATTTAAATCATGTTATTGACTCATTCCAGAATCATATTCATTGTTATGATATCATATATGGTTCACTTATGACATTATATTACCCGTTCTTTTGTAAATTCAATGTTAAAGAAGCGTTTTGGGTAAAATCGTTTCATTTATCTTAGGTGTTTTGACTTGTTGTTCTTGACATCACTATTACTTATATCATGATTTACTTACTTCCAGAATATAAAATATGATTTATATATCATATATATTCAGTATATATATATATATATATAATAGGTAGATAAATAAAATGAAAAACACCGTTCATGGAGACGGTAGTCCGTACGTACGCATGAACGTCGTTTTCCTTTCCTTATTGTCTTGAAATGGAAGTAAGTAGATGACATACATATGTATATATATATACATAAATCCAGTAGCTTTATAATGTCATATATTTCATTATTATTTCTTATATATACTTTATAATCATTCTTAAATGGTTAACATGGAGAATGAATCTCATCGCGTCGTGGAGACGGTAGTCCGTACGTACGCACGAGCGATGATATCACTTCTATTGAATTGAATTGGAGTGAATTATACAATATATCAGAATCAATATGATGTTGTAATAACTATGTATAGTTATTCTTTACACCATTATACCCATCCATGTAAGGTGGTAGTGGAAAATAGATTACACCACGGCGTGGAGACGATATTCCGTACGTACGCACGCGCGGTGATTTCATTTTTCCGTAGGATGGATAGAAGGTGAATTAGGGTTGTTTCATACTTATAATAACATATCAGTATATGAGTGATACTGATGTTATTACTTCATAATGAAACAACCTAAGAAGAAGAAGTGGAAGAAGAAATAAAGATGAAAGAATTGGTAACGGTAATTACCTCTTCTTTGAAGTGCCTCTTTGAGACCTCCTCTTAGGGCACTAGAATTGGTCTTTGAGGAAGACCAGAACCTCTAGGATGTTTCTAGGGAAGTGGAGAAGAGATTTTGGCAGGGGTTGGCCGAGCTTGAGTGCTCAAATTGGTGTGAGGAGGAGGGGGAGGAGGTGTCCTTTTATAGGGGAGGAGAGGGGCACCTTAGGAATATCTCAAAATATTATTTTATATTAAAGTCAAAATAGGTTTATAATGGTTCCAAAGGGTCTTATTTCGAAGATAAAGTATGGATGGGTCTAAATCCTATCAACCAATAGAATTTAGACAAGTTTAAGATATTATTTTAACCTTATCAATTAGATTTAACTCTAAGTTAATTAATTTAACTTTTACCGTGTCTTTTTGTTTTCTTTCACTATATGGTTAATACACTTACTATAACATGCCAAACGAACCCCAAATTGTTTATTATTAATATATATATCCTTATCTAAGTCATTTGGCCGAACCTTAGATTTTTAGGAATACAATAACAATTAATAATATAATATTTTATTTAAAAACTATTTTGTGTCAATTTTGACACTATTTGATATATGATTTTTGTGAAAGTCATAACAGAATTAAATGTTCGAACCAAGTTGATTAAATCAACATTAATATATCATAGTAACCTAGAAAATTAGTGGAATTCATAAAAAGTCTCAAATTACATTTATTTTGGTGTTTATAACATCAATTATGTCAATATTTCATTAATAAGATAATTACTGCATCATCGTTGTGTCATAAATAAATTAAATTATTTGATGTCTAAAAATTACAAATAAAATACCATAATGTAGGAAATCTTTTTAGCTTTCTAATGAATATTTATAGTCGAATTTATCTTATTTATAACCCCATATTAAAAATGATTTACTTATTAAACTTTGATTTTAACTATTTTAACCCTTCTTTAAATAAATTAATAATAAATGTCCTAATCTAATCCAAGTGGGCCTAAATGGTCATATTTTATTCCTAAGTTTGTTTTTGGTCAAATTACACTTGTCCAATAGAATTAGGACATGTGTTAGGGTAATATTAATATCATATTTACCCTTAGTTACCCTATTTACTATTAACCGCGGTAAAAATAGTAAAAAGTTACTATTCACCAAAAAAATATTTTCATCTCATTGAACCACATTTTAGTCCTTGATATTAACCGTGTCTCTCGGATTTTTGAAATTCCATTCACAGAAGCGGTAAAATTAAGTTTTATGCAAAATTCAGTTTTTAACCTACCACTTAGTAGTTTCACTATTCATCAAAAATTGATGTTTTTCAGAACAATGCCAAAATTTCATCCCAAGCTATATTTCATATTCCGAATTCAAAAATGAAGTCTATTTTACCAAATTCATAACATAAAAGTTGCATTAATTAATTTTATAATTAAATCCCGCTGTTAAAACAAATAGCGTGTTTTTAAGAAACAATATCTATCAAAAGATTGACACTTGTTTATGTCTAGTTTAAATGTGAAACTACATCCAATGACCAACATTGTATTAAATTGTAAAAATATATTCTAAATATACTTTGAAACCACTCAAATTAATTATTTATCACTATTAATTATTTCGATTAAAAAAGTTGTTTTTAATTATAATTTAGTAATTTTCACTATTCATCAGAATATGAAAGTTATCCGAAAAGTACCAAAATTTCACCTTAGGCTAAATTCGATACTCCGAATCCAAAAATAAAGTTCATTTTGAAAAATAAAATTTACTGGATTTCAAAAAGTGGTTATTACTATTCATAACGACTAGTTTTAATAATATTTTTATAGCATATCGTTGTTTAGTGAAACTCGGTATTGCGTACTACACACGCTATCGAGGAAGGTCGCGATTGCGTGTAACGCAAGTCAAGTCAAGGATGTGTGTTGTGCAAGCTCCTTTTGGTGTAGCGTACAACACAAGACATTAATAAAATTAAAAAGAATATTTTTTTATAAAATCTTGGGCTGTTACATTCTACCCCCCTTAAAATGAATTTCGCCCTCGAAATTCGTCGGGGTTATAAATGGTTTACTATTTGAAAGTTTCTTTATTAGAAACCCACATCGTAAAAGGGAATACCAAAACTTGGCTTTTAAAAACCAAAGTATGAAATGTAACGATTACCCAAATAAACTAATCACTGGGTTTCCACATAGGTGAAAATATGGATATGGAAGAGAAATCTAACCATCATGTTCTGATGGAGAGTGGTAGAGAACATGGCTATGGAAAAGCCAGTAATCACAAATCCATAAATTTGTGACGATCTAAGGTACCATCTGATTCATCAGGTATAAGAGAACTAGGACAACATTTTTGGTTTTCAAGATCATTTCCCTAAAGTTAAAGAATTTGAATTAGAATAAATACTTACTTTATTTTGGTACAATCTCACTATTGTTCGTGCCTTGAACAATTTCCACTTCATCTCTTAAATAAATGAAGTTGAATTTGTTATTCGTGAAGTGTTAGCAGATCATGTGATAGAATGACGAGTCATTCCATCTGTCTCAAACAAAAGGTTAGTAAAAATTATATGCATAAGTCGATCTATAGTGAGATTAATCATATATGGTTCCTAAAATGGACTTATACTTCATATATCATACTGCTTAATATAATAACACTAGTTTCTACTAAACAGGGACTTCCTGTAGGTCAGTGGTAGGCGATAAAGGCCAGTCGCACTTCGGTTGTGGGTTTGATTCCCACAGCCTTGTCCGAAGCGATGGGCTGTCGCCCGTCCTGCAGGTTGTCCTTTTTCTAAAACTACATTACTATAACATCCCATCAATAATATCACAAAACTTCTATCCTTAAACAATACTAACTTATGTCCAACATAATTCATTCCAATCTTTAGGCATATCCATAATACTGCAGTCCACTCTCATAACAAAGTGAAAACGATTACCAGATATTTAACACCATCGTCGATCCCCATATATCATAAGATATGTTTTGTTGGTCACATTCCAAACATTCAACGTCCTTAATCATGTATTCGCTTGAATACCTTAGTGAAAACATGAATGCAGTTAAAAGTTAACACTCTCCACATACCAAAATCCTCAAAATTCTATATACTCAAACCAAGATATCACTTAGTCCTTATATCAATCATGAGCTCATGAATACTGTTAAACATTTCATTTTCTCGTTTTCCCTTCATTATGCGCATAATATCTCAATCACTTTGAATACCACATTAGACCAATACATAAATATTCCAATATTCCATGATACAATATTATTTTGGAATCCCATTACATAAACACTTAATCATTCCACCACATCATTGTCATATTCAGCATCGCCAATAGTGATCGCATGTGACTTCCCTTTGTCCTTTGCCTTAAGTGGTTGCTCATGTTGATCATCACTAACCCTTGGATTAGGGCAATTATTAGCATAATGCCCCATTTCCTTGCACTTGAAGCATTGAAGTGTTGGTTGTGCGTTCTCTGCAGTGTTTGCTTTATTCACTTCATTAGAATCCGTTTTTCCATTACTTCGACACTCAGCTGCTCGATGACCTTCTTTTCCACACTTAAAACATTTTCTAGTCCCTTTAAGACAATCTCCACCATGTTTCTTTCCACACTTTGTGCATAAGGAAACATTCATCATATTTTCACCATTATTCTGAGATTTCTCCTTGAACTCCATCTTTCTTTTCTTGTCAAAACCATGAGATGGATATGTAACACCAACTTCCATTTCTACCTTGATAGCACAACGCACAATTTCTTCATAGCTACTGAAGTCTCTTATAGCTAATGCCCTTCGAAGACTTGGTTTTAAGCCACTGAAAAATCGATCAACTTTACTTTCAGGTTGGATGATAATACCAGAAGCGTACCTTGCAAGTCTTGTAAAATTTGCTTCATAGGTACCAACAGATTCATCATCCCTTTGCTTCAGTTCAAGAAACTCTTTCTCCATCTTTGTTCGGAGAATACGGGGGAAGTACTTATTGAAAAATAAGTTCTTGAACTTGTCCCATTGCATGGACTCAATTTCATCTCTTGGCCTCGTATTCTTGATAAGATTCCACCATTGATCAGCTTCACCTTCCAAATGATATACTGCTAAAATGACTTTATCATGTTCAGAACATTGAAGAACTGAAAATATCTTTTCAGTAGTACTAATCCATTGTTCAGCAACTAATGGATCAGTAGACCCACTGAAAGAAGGTGGACGTTGCCTCATGAAGGACTCAATAGAATATTGTTCCCTTCTCTGCTCATTTGGAAGTCCAGAATGATTCATAGCTTGTGTAAGTATAGCAATAAGATTTTGCACTCCATCTCCCATAACATTTGTTTGTTCAGGAGGGCAATCATTGCATTGTCCATTGCGTTGATCAACACGGTTCCTTCGGGTTCCAGCCATCGTCTAAAACCCATAAAGAATAGTGTGAGAGGCAAAAATCATGCTAGGGAAAAAACATAATAAAGGGTTAGTACCCTCAATATCTAACATCTTAGGTTAAATTTGAAGATCGTTAGCGCAATTCTAGGACTATAACCTATACGTATACTTAACCTTAGAGACATACCTAGACATACCTTGAAATATCTCTAGGGATCTCACTAACGTTTTCGCATCCTAGTTTCCAAAGGTTGACTAAACCTTTCCTCTGATACCAACTGTAGAGACCCGAAGCCTGACGTACATTGACATTACATTACATTTGCGGAATACTTAGTACATAACAAAAACACACACACAAGGACCGTAATAGTTTAGTGTCTTTGGAAACTCGGAGTATAATCTTCTAATCGTGGTGAAAGATCTTCAATATCTCCCATAAAGATCTTCCCTTTTTTTTTTACCTAAAACCTTTCTTTATATCCTGGGGAAAAGAAAACATAAAAAGGGTGAGCTCAAATGCTCAGTAAGGGTATACAAACGAAAAATCAATCACATCATATTCATAAGAACATAACTTTTGGAAATCTTAACCTGCAAAAGAGAGCATAATTTCATAACATGGGATAAATCATAGTAGTGAAAATGAAACCATAACTTAAAACATTACTCATTGTGGCATACACACATAATCATAGAGAATCATTTCTTGTTAGTCAAGACTCATTGCCAAGAATATCTTAGTGGACAAAGTCCCTTTCTGAATCGAGTAATCCTCGTTTCAGTCCTGTTTCACTGAACCGGTATAACCTACCATTCCAGCCCTGTCTATCTCATGAGATATGAAATCTTTACCCAATGCATTGGAGGGAGATATAGGTCCCACCCATCTCTTAATGAATCCTTTCTTATGTGTGCCACAAAATCATAAATCATAAATCATTGCATAACCCATGTAATAAAAATGGGATTCTTAAACAACATGACATCATAAAACCATTCATATAAGATAAAGGAATTCATAAATATAATTCCATCACAACATAGTCAAATCAATGTAAAAATATGGATAGAAACAGAACCCTTTATTATCTTAGATGGAAAATAATTTTGATAAAACACTTGAATTGAATTCTTGAGGAAAATATCCTTTCTTCTTCAAAATCGATTTCTTTTCACAAAACATCATGCAATTTTAAAAGAAAGAGATTTTATTGAAAATAGTCATGAAATCTTTTAGAGTAAGATTCATGAAAATAAGGCTTTATAAAACAGTAGAAATCCGTTCGTGCCGTATAAGTTAAAAAAAAACATTCTTTGTACTTTTGTCGAAAAAGTCAAAATGTACCTCGTACGATAAACGACAAAAGATTCCTTTCATATCTTTTACTTAAAACTAACCAAAGGGTAAAATTGGATTTAAACCATTGTAGTTGGATGGAAATAATATTACATATTGAGGAAACATGGATGTGGATGATAAAATAAACCCCAGTAAATACTTACGAATAAACAATCTCGGATAAAAATGAGATTGTGATATTTCCCTTACCTTATGTCCGACTTGCTTTGTAAGTGTCCAAACCTCCTGTATAATGATTTAAATCATGTTATTGACTCATTCCAGAATCATATTCATTGTTATGATATCATATATGGTTCACTTATGACATTATATTACCCGTTCTTTTGTAAATTCCATGTTAAAGAAGCGTTTTGGGTAAAATCGTTTCATTTATCTTAGGTGTTTTGACTTGTTGTTCTTGACATCACTATTACTTATATCATGATTTACTTACTTCCAGAATATAAAATATGATTTATATATCATATATATTCAGTATATATATATATATAATAGGTAGATAAATAAAATGAAAAACACCGTTCATGGAGACGGTAGTCCGTACGTACGCATGAACGTCGTTTTCCTTTCCTTATTGTCTTGAAATGGAAGTAAGTAGATGACATACATATGTATATATATATACATAAATCCAGTAGCTTTATAATGTCATATATTTCATTATTATTTCTTATATATACTTTATAATCATTCTTAAATGGTTAACATGGAGAATGAATCTCATCGCGTCGTGGAGACGGTAGTCCGTACGTACGCACGAGCGATGATATCACTTCTATTGAATTGAATTGGAGTGAATTATACAATATATCAGAATCAATATGATGTTGTAATAACTATGTATAGTTATTCTTTACACCATTATACCCATCCATGTAAGGTGGTAGTGGAAAATAGATTACACCACGGCGTGGAGACGGTATTCCGTACGTACGCACGCGCGGTGATTTCATTTTTCCGTAGGATGGATAGAAGGTGAATTAGGGTTGTTTCATACTTATAATAACATATCAGTATATGAGTGATACTGATGTTATTACTTCATAATGAAACAACCTAAGAAGAAGAAGTGGAAGAAGAAATAAAGATGAAAGAATTGGTAACGGTAATTACCTCTTCTTTGAAGTGCCTCTTTGAGACCTCCTCTTAGGGCACTAGAATTGGTCTTTGAGGAAGACCAGAACCTCTAGGATGTTGCTAGGGAAGTGGAGAAGAGATTTTGGCAGGGGTTGGCCGAGCTTGAGTGCTCAAATTGGTGTGAGGAGGAGGGGGAGGAGGTGTCCTTTTATAGGGGAGGAGAGGGGCACCTTAGGAATATCTCAAAATATTATTTTATATTAAAGTCAAAATCGGTTTATAATGGTTCCAAAGGGTCTTATTTCGAAGCTAAAGTAAGGATGGGTCGAAATCCTATCAACCAATAGAATTTAGACAAGTTTAAGATATTATTTTAACCTTATCAATTAGATTTAACTCTAAGTTAATTAATTTAACTTTTACCGTGTCTTTTTGTTTTCTTTCACTATATGGTTAATACACTTACTATAACATGCCAAACGAACCCCAAATTGTTTATTATTAATATATATCCTTATATAAGTCATTTGGCCGAACCTTAGATTTTTAGGAATACAATAACAATTAATAATATAATATTTGATTTAAAAACTATTTTGTGTCAATTTTGACACTATTTGATATATGATTTTTGTGAAAGTCATAACAGAATTAAATGTTCGAACCAAGTTGATTAAATCAACATTAATATATCATAGTAACCTAGAAAATTAGTGGAATTCATAAAAAGTCTCAAATTACATTTATTTTGGTGTTTATAACATCAATTATGTCAATATTTCATTAATAAGATAATTACTGCATCATCGTTGTGTCATAAATAAATTAAATTATTTGATGTCTAAAAATTACAAATAAAATACCATAATGTAGTAAATCTTTTTAGCTTTCTAATGAATATTTATAGTCGAATTTATCTTATTTATAACCCCATATTAAAAATGATTTACTTATTAAACTTTGATTTTAACTATTTTAACCCTTCTTTAAATAAATTAATAATAAATGTCCTAATCTAATCCATGTGGGCCTAAATGGTCATATTTTATTCCTAAGTTTGTTTTTTGTCGAATTACACTTGTCCAATAGAATTAGGACACGTGTTAGGGTAATATTAATATCATATTTACCCTTAGTTACCCTATTTACTATTAACCGCGGTAAAAATAGTAAAAAGTTACTATTCACCAAAAAAATATTTTCATCTCATTGAACCACATTTTAGTCCTTGATATTAACCGTGTCTCTCGGATTTTTGAAATTCCATTCACAGAAGCGGTAAAATTAAGTTTTATGCAAAATTCAGTTTTTAACCTACCACTTAGTAGTTTCACTATTCATCAAAAATTGATGTTTTTCAGAACAATGCCAAAATTTCATCCCAAGCTATATTTCATATTCCGAATTCAAAAATGAAGTCTATTTTACCAAATTCATAACATAAAAGTTTCATTAATTAATTTTATAATTAAATCCCGCTGTTAAAACAAATAGCGTGTTTTTAAGAAACAATATCTATCAAAAGATTGACACTTGTTTATGTCTAGTTTAAATGTGAAACTACATCCAATGACCAACATTGTATTAAATTGTAAAAATATATTCTAAATATACTTTGAAACCACTCAAATTAATGATTTATCACTATTAATTATTTCGATTAAAAAAGTTGTTTTTAATTATAATTTAGTAATTTTCACTATTCATCAGAATATGAAAGTTATCCGAAAAGTACCAAAATTTCACCTTAGGCTAAATTCGATACTCCGAATCCAAAAATAAAGTTCATTTTGAAAAATAAAATTTACTGGATTTCAAAAAGTGGTTATTACTATTCATAACGGCTAGTTTTAATAATATTTTTATAGCATATCGTTGTTTAGTGAAACTCGGTATTGCGTACTACACACGCTATCGAGGAAGGTCGCGATTGCGTGTAACGCAAGTCAAGTCAAGGATGTGTGTTGTGCAAGCTCCTTTTGGTGTAGCGTACAACACAAGACATTAATAAAATTAAAAAGAATATTTTTTTATAAAATCTTGGGCTGTTACACACACACCAAGAAAGAACTGGGTTCTTACAAAATTCCCCACTTAAAGAAAAATTTCCCTGAATTTCCCTTTAAAGGGTGGTTAATATGGTATGAGAATAACTCTGTCCAATGTGATATTAAAACAACCTCTAACTCTTAGGCCTCATCTTACACGTGGCTGTGATACCATAGAACTTATAATAGAGGAATTTACCAGCCTCAGAGAACCTTTTTGATATGATTCAGAATACATATAGGATGATCCTTAAAGGATGCATCTACCTATAACTCAACCTCCTCAGGATGAAAGGAAAGAGACGGGTCTGAATAATAATGGCGTAACTAAGATACATGGAATACATCATGCATGGATCGATACCACTGGGGTTACTGTAACCTATATACTACCAGACCAACTCTCTCCAGAATCTCGAACGGTCTGACATATCATAGTAAAAGCTTACCCTATCTCTTTATCCTTATGTTTCCTAGCCTTAGTGAGACACATAAAAAGACCTAATCCCCAACCATAACCACTAGAGGTTTTATGTAGTGATCAGTGTATGATTTCTATTGATACTACACAGTATCCATCCATTTTTGAATCAACTAAACCTACTATGTGGTCTCCAGAACATGATGAGGTCCAATTATAGCTGCCTCTCCTACCTCTAATCAACACATGGGTGATTGGCATGACCTACCATACAAATACTCATAAGGTGAAATTTATATAGTAGCCTAGAAGCTATTGTTATAGGTGAATTCATCTAAGGGTATATACCTCTCCAACCCCCCCAAATCTCGAATTCATGCTAACAGTATGTCCTTATGCACCTAAGTCATGCGATCTAACTAGCCATTAGTCTAAGGGTGGTATGATGTCCTTAGAACCACCTATGTACCTAATTTTATCTAAATAACTTTACATAATTGTAAAGTAAACTAGAAATACCAATATTAAACAATAATATGAGGGTCCCCATGAATTTTTACTATCTCACAGATATACAACCTTCCAAGCTCATCCACACTGAAGGTTTCCTTGATCGGCAGGAAATGTGGAACCTTCTTGATCCTATCAACAACAACACATATGGAATCATTACCTTGAGGTGACCTTGGTTAACCCATCATGAAATCCATTTTTACATCATTCCATTTCTACTTAGGATTATATAGTTTCTGTAGAAGTCCAGCTGGTTGTTGGTGTTCCGCCTTCACCTACCAATAGGTGGAACATTTCATGAAAAAACCAGTTATATCTCCTTTCATACCCAGCCACAAATATTAGTGATGTAAATCCCAATTCATATTGTTGATTCTAGGGTTCACTCCCTGAGATAAATCATGAAAGTATCACATTAGCTCCTCACACATGTATTTTGAAACCCATAACTGATCATGTACTTTTAGAATCTCATCCTCTCCTATGGTCTAACCTGGAGGAGGGACCTCACCTGCCACACTCTAACATAGGACTTGGATCCATGAATCTGATAACTATATCATCCATACTCTATCTAGATGGGTATAGGTAACAACTAAGGATGAAATATAGGCCTACCCCTGACCATCCAACACCTCTAAGTTAATCTCAGGGAATAAAGACATAAGTTTCCACTCACTACTATATGATGAACTACCTATATTTCAGTCCTCCTGATCAGTAGATTAGCCACTACATTGCCTTTATTAGGCATGTATGAAACATAGAAGCAAAAATATGGTAGGTACTCAACCCACATTTTCTACCTTAGATTCAGATCATGCTGTGTAAATATATATTTGAGGCTTTTGTAGTTCATGTACACCACAAAACACTCTCCAAGTAAGTAATGTCTTCAAAAACACAATTTGTGAATAAATTCATCAAACTAAAGATTGTGCACCAATTAGTTCTTCTCTTGTGGCCTCAATTACCGAGACATATATGCCACAAATTTATTTACCTATATAGGAATTGATCCTAGATCTATACTTGATGCATCATTGTAAATAGTGTGACTCCTACCTAGTTCGGAAAAATCAACATCGTAATTGAAATAAATCTCCCTTTTAAATCCTAAAATGCTACCATGCAAGAATATGACCATAAAAACTTCACACAATTATTATTCAAGCCTGTCAATTGTGTTTCTAAGCATGAGAAGACTTGTATGAAATGAATGTAATATCCATATAGCCCTAAAAAACTCCATACCTCAAAGATGTTATTAGGATTATCCTAGGAACTGCAACTCTCACCTTCTCTTGGTCAAATAATACTCCAATATCTAAGATAATCTGACCTATGAAGTGAATCTGATCCATCCAAAAGTAGAACTTTGCAAGCATAGAATATAACTAATGATATATCATTGTCTTCTATATGATCTCAAGATGTCTGGAATGGTTGTGTCAATTTTGATAATACTCTAAGATATCATCCATGAAAACTGCCAAAAATGAATCTAGATAAGGATGAAAGACTCAATTCATCAGTGATATGAATTCTGTTGGTGTGTTCATGAGACCGAATTACATAACCAAATACTCGTATAGACCATAATTTATATAAAAGGTTGTGTGTGGTAGGTCTAGTGGTATAACATGAATATGATGATATCTGCATCTCAAATAAATATTTTAGAAAACCCAAGCTCCTCAAATCTTTTAGAAGAGATCATCTATCAGTGGAAATGGATACTTGTTCTTTATCATCAGTTGGTTAAATTTATAGTAATCCATACATATCCTAAGGGTACGTTCTGCATTTTTCCCAAAAGGATGGGTGAACTCCATGGAGAAGTACTAGGTCAGATAAAACCCTTTGTCTCTAAGTCCCCTAGCTGCCACTTGAGCTCTTACATCCCAGTAGTATCCATCCTTTAAGTAGTAATAGATATCGATGCCACTCTTGGCACTAGATTGATAGAGAATTCTTTCTCCCACACTAGAGGTAATCCTAAAAAGTCTTTTAGGAATACATTCCAAAAACGATAAACCACTGGAAGGAAATATGACTGAAGTTTTCCCTAATTATTCATATATAAACTCACAATATGGGTTTTCATTCTGGCCAGCCCACGATTCTTGGGTCTATCTTGACTCCCCTGGACATACCATTGACCATTGTGAATAAACTCTCCACCCTATAGTGATGTGAAAGTCACTCTTTGGTGATAAAAATTAATGAAATAATGTAAGGGAACCAACCATTCTATCCCGATAATGATGTCAAAACCTATCATCTCAAGGAAAAAGAGGTCCCATATGATGTGACACCCACCATTTTCAAGGGTCACTCCCTACAATAATATACATCCTCCATTATAATCCACAATGGAGTGTCAATTATAATAACACCATCAAATCACTGAAAACTGAGCCCAAGTCTCTCCAAAAAAAGAAAAAAATATAAATATATCATAATACCTTAAATTGAAAAGTGTAGAAGAAAAAGTAGAGGCTAATAGAATAGTACCTATGATAGTAGAAGGTACGTGATCCTACTCCTCCTGGGTCTATTGCACTGTTTATATATGGCCAGTACCATGTACCTGTGATACTACCAAGATACACAGAGAAAAAACAATCTACTATTGCTATAAAATGGCAGTCTGACTACCATGACCATGACCACCACCTCAGCTTGACTGGCTGGCTATACTCCAGCCCCCTGCCTGATGAGAAGCTACTGACCACACTCCAAAACGTGGAGTTAGTACAGACTCCCTCTCACTAGATGATGGTGTAAAAGTTCAACAAAAGTGATGTATATGTCCCATATTTCCACAAGATCAGCACTCAACTATGTCCCTCATACACTATGGCTGCATACGTCCAAGCCTACCACACTGGTAGAACCTCTATGGGATACCTGAGTTTGTGCTCTGGCTACTGGTATCACCGCATGGAAGCTACAAATGATGATTCCTACTATCAATCGATGCAATACCATATCTAGATGTCTAACATCCAAGGCTTGAACCCCCAACCTCTCTCAGGTTACACTCTATGATAAGTGTCTGGTTCACTATTCCAAAAATAGAAGTCAACCAGAAGACATTCACCTATGATCAAATGTCATACCTCAGACCATACTAAAATATCTTGGATTTAAAAGACTCATCTCCACTTATAATAGGTGAAAAACACTATATCTCAGTAAAACAAGATGAATAATCCAGAAATGATAACATATCCTACTATAGTAGCATGAACTCTCAGGCTCTATCATCCCTCAACATCTCAGGATAGCAGCATTAATAAAAGGAAGTTTGAAAATATCTTTAAGACATATCTTTATGATGATCTATATGATTAATTACATCTCACCATATCTTGATGGAATCACACAACATATACACTGTGAGCTTGACCGCCATCTCAGTAATAATCTCTAGATGTTTAAATATAGACATGATGGCCTCTAGCTATGATTCCGCAGCCTGTGGTCCATCATTCCCTAAATACATGGGTAGATATTGCTATTGGAACTCACACATAACCTCTTCCATAGTTGGGGTAGGTCGTGGTGCTTCCTGAATAGTATGAATAAAGTGAAAGAATCCCTCATAGAATAATGCCTCAACACCTGTGTTTGGTACTATTACTGGTTCCATAGCTAGAACTACTGAAGTTTCTAATGGTATCCCATGGAACATAACCTTTAGAGTGTGGTTGTATCCACCTTCCTGGAATACAACTATATGAAATTTTTGTGACATACCTCTACAAATTCCAAGCGCATTCCTCAGATTAAGATTATTATAAAAGATCACATCTCAAAAGTGCAGATATAAAAATAGGGTAGGTACAAGACTTCATATATAATAACACACCCCTATTATTTCTCCTTGAGTCAGGTATGGGTGATGCATAGATATGATATAAGAAATATATAATACCTAGAAACCACTAATAAGGTCAAGTATTGAAAATTTATCAACTATAAACACTTTCAATTTCTATTTTATTCCAACATTCATTTTCCCATTTCATTTATTTCACATTTACATCACATATCATTTTAAATGGATGAACCAAATGGTTCGCCAGATTTAGACCCATGAGGGCCCACAATCCTCAGGATCCAAAGTATGGAATCCATATAATTTACACCATAACATATTACATAAATTATATCTTATTAGTAGGTACAACTTTCATAGAACCTTTCATAATAACATACAACAAGTAATGCATCCTATATTTTTTATGACATAATGCATGGATTTTGATTTCTAAAAAGTTCCTAAGATGATGCATGAGATAGAATATTCTCATATCATTAGGTTGAAACACAATATAACCCACAATCATATCAATAATACCTTCACTAGTAAAGTACATCATGCTATGGTGGAATCAAATCAACTATAATTGTCAAAATCTAGAAAAAAATAATTTCATTTGAGGAAATATGGATATTTCTTGTGTTTGGGATTGATACACCTAGACCTAAATCATTAAACAATACAATATCTTTTCTATCCATTAATATTATCTAAAAATAGTAAAGAAAACCAAAAAATAATGCTCTGATACCACTTTATAACGTACTGGACATGGATGCCACTCAATAGGGCCCCAAGCCCAGTTGGTCACATAGGCTCAAAATAATCTCCCAAAATACTAGAGTCTGCCGACTAGCAGTGAGGGGCTAAGTGTGTCTATTGGGAGACTATGACCTCATCACTAGAGTGTAGCACAATAGAATATTAATAACAAATAGATGGAAAAATAAATAATAACAATCATACAGATAATAGATACTAAACAGAAATAAATAACAATACTAAAAGGAGTCTAACATAAAATGATGATGATACATGTCATATGTCTCGACAAAACAACAAAAACAGATATACATGGAATATTTACATTAAATATAACAAAAGTACAAAAAATTGAAAAAATATCCAAATTAGCATCATGAGCTTCACATCAGTCCAATGCCCCCCTACTCCTAAGAAACAATCGAGATCCTTTATTAGGAAGCTTTAACTTATTAATACTTGCAATCATATATTATATTTGGCTATAAAAGGTGGCCTAAACAAGGTGTGAGAAATAATCCCAGTAGAAAACCACATGAGGTCTAGTGCCATCTAGTCAATGATTATATATGAAAACAGTGTACAGGAAGTGATAGAAATGTAAAAGAAGTACTGAAAGTAAACACACTATAAATGACAGGTTCTCATTTCAATAATCAAATTCATTTAATAAATCAAATCAATTTAATAAATCTTGAAGACCCGGCATAAATACCATCATCCCCTATAAAAATGGTGGAAAACGATGTATTTATTGGTGAATAAGGTATCATTGATCCAAAATATATAAGGTGAATGATATATCACTGATAATCACTAAGGAAGGTTATCTATCACCAAGGCATCCATTCCACCAACATTAATTATCACTAGGATTCTCACACCAAAACATAGTACACCTAATGCACAAAAATCAAGCTCTACCACCCACTATATGTCAAAGTTAAATGACAAGAGGGGGGGGGGGGGTGGATTGACTTTAAATAATTAAAATAAATCAACAAAATACAATAAAAATATTATCAAAAGTAAGAATATTGGAAATTAAAGTATTGAATACCTATTCAAAAAATAATTATTAATTAATTGAAATAATATTAATTAATATAACATAGTGATATATTTATTTGATCAAGTAATAACAACAGAATAAAGTTAAGGGTATCAAATTTTTATTAATTAGGTGTATAAAATATAAAAATGGCTTAATCAAATTAATTTATAACTTTTATTACATAATAGTGATGAAATAATAAAGAAGTATCAATGAAATTTGTTTGAGAATATAAAATAAGCAATAATGAAATGATTACTCAATAAGTAATAACTAAATTAGAGAGAGATAAATTTTATAAAAGTGTTTGGAAATAGCTTATTGTAACCCCTAAATATTTTCCCCTTGGGTTGATAGGTTTATTTATTTGTCATATGATTTTACTTGAGTTAAAGTAATCAAATTATCCCTTTCTTTTTGGTGACTATTGGAAGAAACCTATATCTCTTAATTTGACAATAATATGTAATTCTTGATGAATATCCATCACTTTGTTGTTGTGAGAAATCAACCCCCTTGATTTTCTAAGTTTGTAGCAAGTAGCTTGTTGTCAAAGAAGATAAAAAGAATATATATTTTCTTGATGTAAATACATTAAAAATATTCTCTATTATTTCTCAATATGGGTAGTACATTTTTATAGGAGAGATAGAGAGGTGATGTATATGAGACCCTAATAGATTAAGATTTAAAAATTTCCCTTATAATAAGGCTGTGAAACTGATAATTTTTTTTCCAGAACGTCATTTGATTTGATCATTGATCAGTAATTCATCCACTCCTCCAAGGTCCTCTATTAATATCATCAAAATATTCTTTGGATCTTCAATAATTCTTCTTAGTACTTAAGCTTAATCAAATTATTATTAAGAGCTGTAGAGTCCACCATAATAATGAAATTTTAAAGATCCCTTCAATCACCACCTACCACTCGTTATAACCCACCTACTAACCTGTGTGAATCTTGGAGTTCACTTATTCTATAAATATTCCACCTGTTGGATAGTAGGTAGCACTAGCTACCTAATGGTCCTCATGTAGGGTGGTGATTCTATCCTCTTAGAATCATCTTGCACAGGGGAGCAGCTGCTACCTGGAGTTCTCTAATCATCCTCATGTCCTTATAATTTTACATCAATGACTTCACTTGAACTAGAAACTTCAATCTCAAAGATCAACATAACCTTTGAAACCTCAATATAGAACATCAATGATCCTCGAATGAAATTTTTAGTACTTTAATGATGAAACTATTTTTAATTTGAGTTGAATCACTTGGTCTATCAAAAACATGAATTGGTATGTAATTATAATAATTGAGGACAACTTAAATGAAGCCATTAGATAAAAAATTTAGTGTTTGTGATCATGAAGACATCATGAGAGTTATATATAAAGATATTTTGGTACAAAAATATCCCCCTTTTTAATGATCATAAAACATTAATTTAAAATGATATATGAAGTGAAAATTATAATTGAATCATATAACAATGTATTCAAGATATTTTCAATATGTTATTAAATATGATTATGAAATAAAAATAACACAAGTAAACCATAAATATATCTCACTTTTATAAAGAATAAAATTAATGAAACATTTTTCTATCCTTGAACATGAAATAAGGAAAACATGTCCATATTTATAAGATATATTCCATTATTTCTCCCCCTTTGATATTTGAAAAACTTTTCCCCCATTTCTAACTATCAAAAAGGAAATAAGGTAAAGTAAAATATAAGTTCATTTAAATATATTTAAATATAAATTAAAAAATAATTAAATCAAAGAAAAATATAAGATTTAAAAAATAAAATAAAAAAAGATTTGAAAAAGAAATATATAATGTTTTTAAAATGAATCTCAAGGTTGAATTTAGAGAGAGTTGACATAAAAAGTGAATATAGAAAACCAAAAGATTTTAGAACAAGAAATATTAAAATCAAACTTAGCCTTTAAATAGTAAGAACACATTGACAATATATAAAGAGATAGGAGAGATATTGATATAAAGTTTATAAATGTAAATAGTATTTAAGGCATAAAATAACATAATCCCCCATGTTGAAAGTATATCCTTTCAAATATTTATTTTTAAAAGATAGAGAGATAGATAGAGTGATTTGATAATGGAGTTTGGTAATAGCTCGGTGTGAGCCCCCATGTCTCCTCCTCTCTGGTTGAGATTTTTTTATATTTATCCCATGATTTTAAAAGAGAAAAAGTTACAAAATACCCACTTGTTTATTATAGGTTGTATAAATAAAACCATCTCCCTTACTTTTATGGTAGTAGGAACCCACTAATGAATATCCCTCACTATGTGTTTGTGAGCATCGATACCCATTTATTTTTGATGGTTGTAGTGAGAAACCCCTTATAGAAGAAGTTTAGAAGAAGGAAGATTTTATTAGAAAAAATAAATTACAAATATACTCCCTTATATATAATAATGGATAGTAAAATATGATAGGAGTGATAGAGAGGTAATTTATATGAGAGAGTAAGAGTTTGAGAATTAAAAATGTATCTTAAAAAATGCTTTGAGATTGTTGAATATTTTTTCATCAACAAAACATTTGATTTCATCAATGATTAATAATTTATCTAATACTCCACGGTAATTTATTTTTATCCTCTGAATAGTCTATAAGTATTATTAAATTCACCATGGTCATTAAGCCTAATCAAATGATAATAAAGAGTTGTGGCGTCTAATAAAATAATGATATTTTAAAAAATTCTATTTTAATGACATTGACTACCTGATATAATTCATCGAAAAGTTGGTGGGATTCTTGGAGTTCACTTATTCTATCTTTATACCACTTATTGTTTGGTGGGTATCATCAAATACCTGATTATACCTCTATAGGTTCATGATTCCATTATATTGGCACCGATGATCTGGTACTTACTGTAGTTCTCTAGTCATCACCATGGACTTATAAACTTCATTCAATTCTTTCACTTAATATAAGAACATAAATCCATGAGATCAACACACCCCTAAAAGCATCAATATAGACATTTGGCGATTCTCTAATTAATATTTGATTCCTTCAAGAATGGAACTCCATTAACTTTTAATTCTATCACTTATTCAATCATAATAATTACTAGGTATGCAATTATCATATTTGAGAATCACTTAAATGAAACCATTAGATACAAAATTGAGTGTTCATGATCATGAAAAAATCATGATAGAGAAATAGAGTCATAACAAAAATTAAATGAATTATGATTCTATGAAAATATGCATTTCAAAAGGGTCATTCCGTAATAGAACTTGTTATACCAATGTCTTATCATAGAGGTTACCTCACCACTTATCACCACTAAAATGAATGTTTTTTTCCATGTAACAATTTATATTTATATACAATGTTTGAAACATAATATAGGCACTATGAAACCCCTCAAAATTTCCATTTCTTAAGTAACAAAACCCATCATAAAGTATCATGTCCATATGGTCCACATAAAATGTTTTGAGGACTTAACATGATATTGTTTTTCTAATTCATCACTTATATGGTAAAAAAAAACTTTTTTTAAACTGATTTATTTTAACATACTCATTCAATCCCATACCTCTTATGGAAAAATCTATAATAATCATATCAACTCACCCCTAGCCTTCACATTATGTGAGAACAACACATGATTAGGTGAATATCACATGTCATGGGAGACATAGATCATATAATTGAGAACTTCCATAGTTCAATTTCTTTTAACCAAGACGCTTACATGGGATAGTCTTCCATTGATGGATAAATGATAAATTGATAAATTCTATGGGCTTTAAAAGAGTCCCACCAAACCCCATAGCCTCAGAACAAAAAATGGGGAACCTCCCATGGTTCCCATTTGGATCTATCATACCCTATTACCCATTATTGAAATATATACAATATATTCATAGTCATATAATGAAAAAAAAATATTAGGCACCAAATAAATAAACATGGTGTTATCCACTCAAGTAACACCTGATCACCATCAATTAAGCTCATACAATCCCATTCTATCCATTAATCACCCCCTGTGGTCCTAACTCTATAAAAACCCCACTTTAATTAATTATAAAACAATTATAACTCCTTAACATAATTAACAAATATTTATTCAACTCAAAATAATTTTGGGATATCCCATTGGATGGAATAATAAAGGAAAAACCATGAGTAACATGTGGAGATTACTCTTAAAACACCCTTAATCAAAATACCAAGAAAAAAGCAACCCCTAACATCAATTTATCAACTAATTAAATCCTAATTTGATGGAAAACAAAAATAAATTCGTATAGTGGCCTACCAATAAATAAATAGCATTGAATATCATGTGTTCACCCTCTTAGGGATTCCTCTATCCACACTTCATTGAATCCATATCATATTATCAAAATTACACAATGATTTGGTGGAATTAGAATCAAATAACTTGCTCTAATCCACTAAAATTATATGGGTAGTGAGAAAAAGGCAATAAGATTATGGTAATGAAGAAAATTAACCTTGATCACTAAATAAACTATCTCTAATGAACCTTATGCAATGAAGTATCGGCATGGAGAAAATAGGATCCCATTGTGGCTCCTCTTTACTGGTTAGACCACCAAAATAATAAACCTAAAAGGGGTATAAGAAGGGGTTAGAAAATAAAAATATTCCTCCATTTAAAAAAATATATTCTTATAACTACTAGGTACATAGTGCACTAATACCAGCCACTAAGTGCATTATTTGGTACTCGGTGAAATACACTAGACACCCTATATCCTTATGAAGTAGTATTATGGGGATAATGAAAAAAATATACATATATATTTCACTATTTTAGATGAAAACATAATATAGTACACAATAATTAATTCCCTAGAATCATAAAGGTTTAGTGTCTTTAGATACTAGATACATAATCAACATATTTCATATAAGATCATTAACATATCAAATTTTTTTCCCTATATTAAAACCCTTCTTTGACATTTCTTAATTAATACATTTCTTCATATCCCGGGGAAAAATGGAAACATAGGAAAGGGGGATATAAGATGCTCAGTAAGTATAGATATAAGAGATATTAATTGATCATCCTATGAAAACATAAGATAATCATAAGGGTATGAGAACATGATTATAACTTATGAAGTTCACACCCAATAAGTCATAGATTATAAATAATGAGTTATGGGATAAAACATTATCATATCAAATGAAAGGATTCATAAGTGAGAGAAATAATAATTAATCAATAATGATCCTTTAGAGTATATCATAAGCATAAAAACATGTTATATTAATTGGTTCACAATAATAAGACTATAAAATCATTTAATTAGTCAAGGATCACTACCAAGACCATCATCACATAGTATAGAATGTCCCATAAGGGATTATGTTCACTCATTAAACTCTTTTCATTATTGTAATGGGTTTACTCCCCATCAACTGTCACGGTATCTCATGAGATAAAAATCATTACTCAATGCATTGAGGCCTATATAATTTCAGTCTGACCCATCACATAATGAAAGCCATAAATAATTGTGTCATAAGGCCATACAAAAATTAATTTTTTAATATTTTAATAACCCATGAAAAATATATTTTTTAAATTATTTATCATAGTATAATAAATATCCATATAGAGAAAAAAAAGTGGAATGTATCATAAAAAAATCATTATTTCATCATATACTAATTTAATCATGGAATGAAACAAATTTCATAAAAATGTTTTTAAAACATTATCATCATAATCCATTTATATAAAGAACATGAATGGCATCATTAGAACAAATTCATAGTTGAGAATAAGAAACATTTAGGGATGTTTGACATAAATAAAAAGTAAATTAAAAATAGTATTTAAACATTTTTATTGAAAATAGGGGAAAATATTCTTTTATTTCAGTTTCTTTAAGAACTAATTTTTTTATATTATTAAGAAAATTATTTTCTTTGAAAATAACTATGTCAAATTGTAATGGAATATTCAAATAAAAGAACTACCAAGACAATGTAAAAAATTATTAATTCAATAATAATTAATAGAAATATTCCTTTCACACTTTTTTATATAGCCATAAATTACCTGTTTTTAAATTATTTTCAAAATTAATTTTAAAAATACTTGAAGATAAATTAATATATTGATGATTATTAATATAAAAAATAATTTTATCTCATGAAATAAGGTTCTTTTAAAACATTTTATAGAATATTTACTTGGAAGAAAAAGTTTCCCAACTATAGAGGAAAAATTAGGTTATCATTTATTTAAAATATTTTCTTGAACGTTTTAAGTAAAAAAGAGAGGATAAAGAATGGAAAACATGAAAAAACTAGAAATAACGATTGATTAATAAAATTTACTGGGTTTAAGATATAAATATTATATAATTCCCCCTAAATTTTATTCACACAAAAAATAATCTTGATTAAAAATGATATTACAACATAAACTCTTACACGAGGTCTTGAATTTCATCATACATGATCTGAAGTTATTTTATACTAAATTTATACTTATTATAAATATATAATAGTAAAAAATTCATACTTATAATACAATATAACAATCCCTTATAATTTATAATCACCCATTTTTAACAATTTTTTATTAAAATCAATATTTGGGTTCTAACTGTTCCCTTTCCCATGCATGTTTTAGTTTGTTGGTACTGGTAATTGAACCTTTTCGTGGTAAAATAATATTCATAAAAATAATCATGTTATAAGAATCAATTTTTATCATTATATACATTTCTATATCCATTTATATAATATGGTGATAAAAAATGAATTACATCGCTTTGTGGAGATGGTAGCCCAAATGTATTCATGAGTAATGTTTTCATTTTTAATGATTGAAAAGAATGAAAGTTAATTAATAATTTATAATTTAAAAATAATAATAATATCATAAAAATCATATATATTCATCAAATATATCTATATAATAATCAATGTATGGAAGACATGAAAAATGAATCACATCACTTTATAGAGGTGGTAGTCCACACATATGGACGAACGACGCTATCATTTCACATAGGATATAAAAGAGATATAAAATGGATGTAAAATGAACACAAAATCCTTTTAATATGTAAATTATAATTATTTTACCATGTTTATACAATTTTAGATTACTTTAATGAGGTTAAGGAAAAAATAAACTTGAAATAGATCGGTAAAGATGATTATCTCATCTTTAGGAGAACGACTTTGGATTACAACTTATGCCTTTAAAGGTTGGTATTTAGGGAAGAAAAAAATCTATTGGATGTGGATAAGGACTCTTGGAAGATATTTGTATAGTTATTTTCTGAAATAGGGTGTTAAATATTTTTAATAAGTTAAGGGAGTTCATTCCCTTTTGTAAGTGAGGTAGGAAGCACTCTTGTAAATACTTAAAACATTAAATTATAATAAAATAATATTCAAGTGAAAGTGGAACCAAGGTAACAAAAATAATAAGATAATATAATTGTGGGTATAAATCTCTATAAAAAACCACTTTTATCTAAGTTTGAGATATTTTTTATTCCATACCTCTATGTTTAACCCCCGTTAATCTTCTTAACCTTTAACGCAATGACACAGTTTTACCATTATTACTATACACAATGATCATAAAATGAAATTAACCTATTTATCAAATATAGACATGATAATTCTGAATATAAAGATAATTTTAACAAGTTTAATTCCCATAAGTGGAAAAATACTTTTCAAAATAATCATGCAAAGCATAATGATAATGGTTTTTATAAAAATGCATTTGTTTAAGAATCAAATTGAATTTAATCCATTTAATTACCTAGTAAAAACCATTAAAAAATGTTAAAATATATATTTTAATATTTAATAAATTTTTTTATTAAAATAATTCATAAATAGTTATAATTTAATTTATTTAGATAAAAAAAATTTCATACATAAAAGTAGTTTCATAGAAAAACATATCTTCTTTAACTTCAAATGTTTCTATTTTTATTTATTACCAATTGATAACCAATGAATTCATTATATACATGTTTAAGAAATAATTTATCAATATTTTAATAATATGAATTATTTTTTAAAATAAATAATATATAAAAAATAGTGCTCATAAACAAAATATTTCTAAAGAATTCTTTAGGATCAAAAATAAAAACAATGTGAAACAAAAATTATTTTTCACATTTATATTTCATTTAAATTACATATAATGTGATTAATTTTTTAATTTATTATTTTTATTCAGATATGTTTAGTCTTTCATTATTCAAAATATTTCAATTTTTTTTAACGATAAAATATATTGTAAAATCTCTGGGTGTTACAACCTGTACCTTTAACATTCCATTGAGTACTCAGTGCCACCAAACCAGGTACCTGATAGACCTATACAACCACTGTACTATATCATCATGTCTCCCAAACCCTCAAAACTCACTTCCCATACTTTTTTCATGAGATAAAATAATTAAACATTAATTTCAACATTTCAAATGTGTTTATAAATTCAAAATCTCAATCAAAATAAAAAAAGTTAAATTGGTTCCAGTTCCACATCCACTAAAACCATACTTTCCTTTAACTACACCCACAAAAATTAGAGTCGGTCGTTACAAAATATCCACCATAAATATTCTCTTCCTTAAAATTTCTCAAAATATATTTACCATGGACCTTATCATTTCTTGATATCTAATACATATACTAAATCCCAATCTCATTCTAGTTAGGACTGTATCAATACCACACTAAAACTAGAAAAATACCTAAATCTAAGACTCCTACCACTTTGTCCCATCATAAACACTAGTTTTTTACCAATTGATTCAGGTTAATAATTATATGATAAATCATAAATAATCATGTGTGAAACATGCTAGCAGATACACCATTACATCATCTACCTTTAAAAACCAGACAACCCTTGCACCACGGTGGCGAGTACTTATATAAAATCCATGGAAATTCCCCACTATTGATAGAATTCATGAATTCTCAATTTATCAATTTTATAAGATAATTTTTGAAACCATTGGTATATACCCAAGAATCACCCACTTTATGTCATACCCGATCACGACTTGACCATTATCACCAATACCCACAATCTCACCACTAAGACCATACTCATAACATGGAGCTTTAACCCATCTTACCAACCATCATACTTTCATGGACTTAATGACATACCACAAACCCGTTCACCATACCGATCTATTTTAAAATTAATATCCAATCATTCCACTATACTTTAATAAAAAAATCACACTTTTTTATTATTAAACACATTTCCTTAACCTAATCATCATCAATTACTACCCATATCTGAGTTTTTTCAATTTACTGAGAATAACATGACTTGAAGAACTGATGAAAAATTGTGACTACCCAGATATTGGGTTTACCAAGATATAACCTCTAATTTTAACTAATATTATCCTAGGTTGATTGCCACTATATTATAACAGGTGTCATAAAATACTAACATCTACAGAATACTCCCCATATTGAACTTTCTTTTATTCCTGCCCAATAAGAACTATCCTTATAATAATATACTATCATCTGATCACCAATACTCATGAGACCCACTCATAAAATCATGATATATAAATACCATGATCCCTTCTCTAGTGACTTCTACATCATAATTCTTCCCACCACATTCCATATTGCACTACTAATCTTCTTCCTTGAAACCCAGTCTTGATGGTTATATTTCATGGTCCATGACCTTACTCCCCACCATGTGAAACTACTATTCCCAACAACTATGGAACACACATAGACCCTACCCATGATTTTAAATCATAAAATTTCTTAAATCACCATATTTGAAGAAATATATCATTTAATTTTCAATCCCACAAAGCCACTTATCCCTCAACATTTTATAAGACCTAAAAGTCATCAAACAATATTTTTCATTAAACAAAAAGACACAACTCCTCTCTCATATGAGATAACCATTCTAGTATAATCATAATTACCAAATACCCTTATTCATTTCATTATTACCCTATATTGACCTCATATTTTCCCCAGTTATGTCACAATGCACTATTTTTCACAAGTTAATAAAACCTAACCATCCCTAGAGAAATCCTTTCTTTGACCAACACATTATATAACATCAAGGGACAACAACCTTTCCTTTTTTTATCCTATTCAATGTGACTTTAACCTTTATAAAATCACATAATTATTGGTAACAATCATTTTTTTACTATTCACTAAATTTCATTAACATCCCATGACCTAACACGAAAAAATTGGGAATAACTAAGGAGTTATAAACCCATAATGACAGAGAATAACCCATAAAGGTCCTATATCCCATATTGGTATCAAGTGAATGAATACTTACACCACCTAGACTAACCCACACACTGAAAAGACATATCATGAATTTGTTATCCATTAACAACATCACCATGACCTAACCACCAAGTGTCACATGATCTTCACCACTCAATATCTCGATCTGAGTGTGTTTTCCCAGTTCCACTTATTGGAATATCATATATTCCATATATGATGGTCATTCCTAATCACAACTAAGATAATTAAAACCTAGATGATATTAGGTTAAATCAACCCATATACATCATATTTCAAGGAAAATCCTACTCTCTTATTTTCATGATAATAAAGTATTCATTTAACACTCACAATAGTGAATAACTTCCCCTATTGTTAGTAAAAGCATATCCATGTTGGTATAGAAACTAGTTAATGTTCGCTAAACCACTTAGATCTTGACAAAGAGAGTCATATCCTTTTGGCCCTAGGATCACGCACCCAATAAAGATGTTGAACAATCCTCTTATGCTTATTTGATGAATTCTTCACATGAATCACCATGAATTTGACATTGATTCCAACATATAACTGACAAAACGCTATATTCCAATACCATATACTCAATCAGCCCTCTCTCTTTCCATATCTATCATAAAAAACATCTACCATGACACCCATATCTAAGTCATCAACATTCCTAGGATAACCCTTAATCTCTAGGGATACCCTCGCATATCACATATCATCTTAACAATAATAGAATCAAATCCCTATTATTCTAATTATATAACTTGAATCAATTTCATACGAAGTGAAATATCTTCATCACGAGGCCTTCACACCAAGTCTATAAACCATGAACATATTGTCCACAACTCATGAAGATAATTATATTCTTTTATCTCTAAACATAGTGTAAACTCAAATTACATAATCAATCAGAGGTCTCTCATCCACATCAGGTATCCCCAAAACCATACTACCCACTCCAAGGTCATAAAATATTCCTTATACATATGCACATTGATGATGTTACCCTAAAGAAAAAAATATTATTAAGTCCACATAACACAAAAAATCAGTAATAGGTAATGAACCTTGACACTCTATACACTTCCCATGACATAAGGATCTCATATTATAGGCATTTAAAAAGTTACCATAGTATGAATTTTATGATGGAAGTGAGAATACTTTATGAATATTTGTTGAAGGAATGGGAACACTATATTCATGATCCTAACATGTGTGTTCGAGATGATACTTCACTGAATCCATTTAGTGCTAATGTTAAAACTCATTTCACAATTCACACTAATATATGACATGCTTGAAATTAGAGTTTTCTAACATCCAAGATAAGTAATATTTATCCAATGTAGAACCTCTATCTTAGTACACACAATTATTTCACCACCCACATTTTCTCCATGGTGTTCTTGTCCTGGATTTCTATAAATACCCCCAAAAGACAAATAGTTCATGATTCCTTCACATCCAGAATTTTAGAAAAGGAAATAAGAGTCCAGTTAGAGTTCATATGTCCTTCTTAACATGATATATAACTTATTGTACTACTTCAAGGCCCAATAATAGTATAGATCTATCACTCTCTCCGATATATGGATAATAAAAGCAGGATCATCTATCACCCATTGCATGTCATCTAGTGCCTCTAGTTAGACTTATCATTACCCTATAATGATAGTTCCATTTTAACTATAATTAATCAAAAAATTTTACAAGGATTTTGAGAGGTACCTTTCCCCATACATACTTGTGTGATTCACCAATAATTGTTATGCTTGATTATACTTCTATTACACTATGATAAGAACTTGAAGATTAATATATTTTCCTCATAGGCAATGTATCTATCATGTATAAATACCATGTTCACTTAAAAAAAATATAAATGTATATTATTGATTATAAGAACAAATATATTCTAATATAAATAATAACATATACACTATCATCATGCCCCTTTACCAAGAAGATATAATAACCTCATCCTCATTCACAACCTATGGTCTGAAGAGTTATTCAGGTAAATTTTAAATATGTTTCCAACCTTTCCTCAGACATTTTAGTTGGTTTGTAATTTAAAAATCATATATAAGACTCATTTACATATGTTAACTATATGGGTTTAATTAAGACCATTTCCCATAGGATTTCAAAATCCCATATTGGAATTATTTTACCCAGAGAAGAACCTATAAATACCAATCTTTCCTAATACTTTTCAATAGAATCTAAATTTAAATATATTATTCAATAGGAACACTTATGTTCCCCACTTTTTGATCATATATTGATTTGATAATAGGATACAATTATCCTTTAAGATATCTCATTATTATTTTCCTCCCCAACCTATATGATCCCCAGGGTATAGAAAATAATTTATTCCTTTGATAATGAGGATTTATAACCTTGGGTGACCACTGGGTATTCTCTCATCCTAAGACACTAATATTAATCACTAGAAACCAAAATATGATACTCTAAAACACTTTGTGAGAAGACTTAATCCAATCAATGTGTTATAGAGATAAAAATGCATTAGGATTATTATAATCACAATTTTAGATTGAGATACTGATGTAGTGTAATCCCCACCTTATACATAATAGTTTTTATAAACCACACATCTTGTTATCCTTACACATATAGTTAAAAAAATATAGGAGATGTATATCAACCCATGATTTTTATACAAAGAAATTAAATCTTAATAGAATATTATTCATTACAAAACATTTTGATCTAAGCCAGAATCATTTAGGTTTATTATATTTGGAAACATGAAAACATAAACAACCAGTTCATCAAATATCTATATCATCTCCCACTTAATTCTTCATAAAGAAAACCCTTATTAGATATATCATACTTAATAACTTTACTCATATATTGGACCAAGGAAACATAAGAAAATAGTGAGCTTAGATGATCAATAAGTTTAAATAAGTGAGATATCAATGTTAAGAATAACAGAAGAATAAGGGCATAAGAACATGATCATAACATTTGAAAACAATACCCTACAAATGAAATATCATAATATTAAGAAATTTCATAAATCATGTTAGTTCATAAGACATTAATCATAAAGGAATAAAAAAAACACGAACCATGAGATCAAAATATAGGCATAAGACTTGGAATTGGGGAATACCCATAAGTAATTAAAATCATATCCTTATCATTAAAAGATCATTTTTAAGGATATCATAGTGGAATGAGTTCACTCCAAAAACTATCATAGTAGTCAAGGTTCACTCCCAATACTATCATAGTGTATAGATCCCCTTACTAAATTATGTCCACTCCCTATTCTAGTCTTGTTTATATCAAAATATTTCAATCTCTACCCAATAAATTGGAGGGAGATTTAGGTCTCACTTGTTACATAATGAAAATCATACACTTGTGTTTCAAAGATAATAAATAATTCATAATATCATAAAACTTGAAAAGAAATGGGTTTCATAAACATTTCAACATAATAAAACCCAAGTAAAATAAATTGGTTTCATAAACATTTCAACATAACATAACCCCTGGAAAATAAATGGATTTTATAAAAATTTCACCTTTCATCATAAGTATAAAGTATTCTGAGAAATAATAAGATAATATCCTTGGATAATATCCCCATTAGATAATATTTATCATCAAATAATGCTTTGTTTGTTAAAAAATTAATTTTAAAGATCATATGGAACAATTATTGAAGAAAATAAAATTTCCATTTTGAAATCATTTCTTTTTAAACAGCTCTAAAATTATAAAGGAAAAAATTTTATTTGAAAAGAACGCTGTAAACTTTTAAATGAATCCTAAAATCAAAATTTATTTATAATAGTTTGAAAGTGTGTTCATTAAATATAAATAAAAAACATTCCTTCCATATTTTTTTTTCAAAAAGTCATAAAGTACCTCATTTGAAAAAATAATAAAAATATTTCTTTCAAACCATTGTATAAAAATTAAAACATGGGAGATGATGAATTTAAAAAATAATTATACAATTTTAAAAACATTTAAATTTTTTTTTCAAAGAAATGGATATGTATGAGAAATATTCCCAAATGGATACTTAAATATAAATAATCCATAATATTGATGATATTGTAAAATAAACTCGTACCATAAGTTCAACTTTCTTGGAAATCTCTCTAAACTCTTATATAATAAATATAGGTTTATTATAATTATATAATAGATTAATTTAAATACTTATTATATCAAATAATATCCATTTATAACATTTCAACACCCCCTTTTTCAATAATTCCTTATTAAAACTATTATTTATATGTGTTAACTGTTTCATTTATAATGAGTATATCAATTCCGTAATTCCAATACTTGTGAATTTATCATGGTTCAATTATATCCATAATATATATTAGGATATAAATATAATATATACTCATTATATACATGCTTATATTCATCATTAAAATTTATAAATAGAAAAATGAATTACACCAATCATAGAGACAGTAGACCATACATACACATGAACACTATTTTCATTTTTCAACAGATGAAAAGAAAGAAATGTAAAAATTAAATTACATTTAAAAGATCATAAAAAAATATCATATATATTATATATATTCATAAAATTCGTTCTCATTTCCATCCAAGTAAAATATAAATAAAAAACAAAACACATCACTTCGTGGATGTGGTAGTCCTCACGTACGCACTTGCGATGTTGTCATTTATAAAAGGTTTGGACAGTAAGAATTCAGATATTTTATTATTATTATAAAAGTATAATTATATAATTGATATATATATATATATATATATTAAAATCATCTTAATAACCATCCATAAAAGATGGTTATGAAAAATGAATCTTATCTCCACAGGGAGACGGTAAGTCGTACGCACGCATGAACGATACTTCCACTTATCATTTGATTGGAATGAGGGAGTAGAATGATATTTTAATAATCACAATAAAATTAAAGTATATTTAGGATAATTAATTTATTATTTTATGACACATACCATATATTTAGATGAGGTAAATAAGAGTAGAAAATAAAGTGATCAGTTAAGGCGATCACCTCTTCTTAGATACGACTCTTTTAGATCTCCTCTAAAGGGCCCTAGAGCTAGTACTATTAGAAGAAAAGAAATTTTGGGATATTTATAAAGAATTTTAAATGTGAAATTAGAAAATTTTGGTCAATATATAAGTCACAAATTTTTCTAAATAAGTGAGGGAAGATGTGTCTTTTTATAATTAATGTTGGGAAAACTTTTAGAATTTTAAAAAATATTAAATTATAATAAATTATTTCTCAATTAAAATGGATTGAAATAGACATTTATTAGAATAAAGGGTATTAATTGGTTTTAAATCCATCATAAAATAGAATTTATACAAGTTTTAGTGTCATTTTAAACCTTATCATTTTGAATAACTCGTAGTTAACTAATTTTTATTTAAATTATGGAAAAACGTTTTTCAATATTAACGGGGTATAATTTTTTACATATAATGTGAAAATGTGAAAATAAAAGGAAAATTTATGACATATTAGACCATATACTATCCACCTTGTCATATTTGAATATTTTTCTGATTTTATATAATCTAATAAAATATTAATTTTAAAAAAATATCATAATTGTAAAGTTTTATACTATTCATTTAATTTAAGTTTAAACTCATCAATAATAAGTTAGAATTCGAATATAATGATTTAAAACCTCCCTAAAATGTCCTATATATCTATAAAAATAGTAGTTAAAATTAAATAATTAAAATTATATCACTTTTAATATTTTTAAAATCATTTATTATATTTTTTATTAAATGGAGACATACTACATTAGTGTTGCATAAGAAATTAAAATCATTATATAATTTTAAAAATTTATAAATAGATTTATATAAAAAACATAATTTTATTAATCTTCAAATCAAAAAATATATTCTTTTAAAAAATTCATTTTTTCTTATGTGGACACAAAAATGATATTAAAAACAAAGAGAGTGACATTTTGTAACTTTCTTTGATTTAAATAATATATTAGTCATTTCAATAGACAAGTATCCATTAAAAAAATTTAATTTCATGTGAAAGGTGTTAAGAGTAAAATTAATTTCGTGCAAAAAGAATTTGGATGAATAATTATGGCCTTTTCAATTATTTTATATCTAGATTAACCCAATTTACAGTTTATCGAGGTGGTAAATTTTACCAAAATTACTATTCATATTGAAAAAAATAAAAGTGGTCAGTCTAAAAAATTTGATCCTCCTAATTCTAAATATAAAATTAATTTTATCTAATTAAATACCTAAAAATGGAATAAATTAATATTAAATTAAGTGCAAAAACTGTGACAAAACATATTTTTTAGAAAAAATAATTTTTGGGCATAAGATTGGATTTATTCTAATCCTATGCCTAGGATTATATTTTTTGATTGTTTAAAAAATTTTATCTAGTAAATAATGTATAAATTTAGTTAAAATATTTTTTAATAATGATTAATTTAATTTATTACGTAAAAAATACATTACGTGGATAAAAACTATTTTTTAGAAAAATATTTATTTTTCTTTCAAATGATTTGTATTCTCATTTAAAATCTATTGATAACCGAGGAATTAATTTTATATGTATATAAACATACTTTATTCATAATTTAGTTAGTTTTATTCATACCCACCAATATAATGTCTAGGTGATAAATTTCATTCTGAATAATAGTATTTTAATAGTATGTCGCGGTTTGTTTAAACTCAGTGTTGCATATAAAACAAGATATCGAAGAAATAAAATTATTTAAAGAGAAATATTTCATAAAAATATCAGGGTGTTATAATATGAACATAAATAGTCAACCAATTTGATGTAAACCCCAATTTGAAATTTCAGATTATGCATAATTCCCAAGCCAACCATTTATAGGAACCTCTCACCTAGTAGTACATCCTGCATAACTTGAAATTGCTTAGAAACAATCATAGTCATATGAAATTAAAATTAAATACATAATTTTCATAGTATCATGAACATAATAAAACCAAAGAGGACCTTGTACCACAATATTAAAAGGTACACCATTCCATGTTAAATATAACAAAACTATATGGGTTTTGATTCTCCTTATAAGGAAACCTAAGAAGGATTTCTCATGGGTTTGATCTCACCTTCAACAAAACCTCCATATCTCATTGGTATATGTTAATAAGTCCATATTCAGGTGGCTGAATAACGATATCCATCATCTATTAGTTTTATATCAATGAAATCTGTCATACATTAGTGACAATTTGGTGACATCTACCCATCTACGAGTGAAAGGATGATAACATCCCCTAATCAACTGGTGACAGGACAACAACCTATATATATACAATAGTGATAGTTTAGAGGCATTTATTATCTATAGGAGACTGGATGAAAACACCCCTTATCTACTGGAGACATCAACCCATCCACTAGTGATAGGCTGAAGTCATCCATTCATATACAAGAAACAGGTAGCTACCATCCACCGATCCACTAGTGATAGGCTAGTGGCATTTTTTGTTTGTAGATTATAAGCAACAATTTCCATTCATCCACGGGTGATAAGATGAAAAAAATCCATTCAGATATAGATGATGAACTTAATGATGTAAAATCCTTCTATTAATAAGGAGTACATATATTAATATCCTCCCTATATAGTGTTAATCTACATAGTTCCCTTCATTAAATGAATTTAAATTATAGAGTCATAAAACACATGAGCATGGGAAAATATAATATATTTGACAAACATTTTCAATGTATTCATTGATTAACCCCATTTAAAATTTAATATCCCCACTAAAGTGTTAGATAATATATAACAAATTGGTATATTTATTGGGAATGATTTTCTAAATATGACTTAAATAAATATTAGAGTCCAAAATTAGATAATAAACTCCCTCATGAGATGATTTAACCTTCGACCCTCCCAATTTTGAAGGATAATATTCAAATAATTTTTAGCATACATTTAATATTTTATCAAGTTTAGAAGGAAGACCTATACTAAAACAACCCTGCTATTTATTTCACACTTAAACATAATTTATTACATAAACTCTTCACTTGATAAAACATGGAAGATCAATATTTATATTGTATTTTGGGATTAGGAACATTACATAACAACTTAAAACATGAAATACATATCTTTATTGAAAACTTCTTTTACATGACCATACACATTCCTTCATACTTAGCATTGTAAGGGATAACCTGAGGACATGCATAAGAAAAGGGTGAGTTATAAAGAACAATAAGGGAGTAAACAAGTCATAAAATGAATAACAGAGTACATGTTAAGAAATAGGAATATCAATGGATCATAAGAGAAACATGAACCAAATTTTATGATATAGCATGATTATCATAACATGGAAATCTAGCATCAACATTTAACATTATATTAGCCTAATCCCGGGATCATTTCACATGGATAATGAGTAAAACCTCAATTCACTTGAATTTTAATGATTACACCATAATTTATCTTGAAGTATCATGATACTAATCTTTACCCAATGCATTGGAGTGTTATCAGGGTGCACCCTTCTTAATCATTTTATTTCATGCATAAGTGTGCCACATGGATCATATAACATAGATTAATTAAACATAATTATTTATTCCACTATAAAATAATTTGGAATTAATACACTAAAATATTTAATAAATAAGTATATGTTCATAAAGGTGAGTAACCTTTATAGAAAAATGGGCATGGTATTCTCTACACAATTACTTTGGCTTGGAAAATCACGGTGCAATTTCGGCAACATAACTACGAGAAATAAGAATTCATAAAAACAGTTGATGAGAGAGAAATGGATGTATCATAATTTTTACATTAAATGGAATGTAAGGGGGCCATATATGTACATTACCCAAAATATTTAATGAAATTTATATTTATAAAACAAAATAATTTCTTGAATGTAAACGAGGGGAGAGAAACCCCTTACGGAATTTCAGCATGGTAATATGTGTACTAAGGAGGAATTAATGAAAGGGAAAGGGGTATCTCATCATTAAAAAATATGAAGGGAATTATATTGGAGGTGAAAACCCCAAAAATTTTAATTGAAAATACAAGGGTATAACAACATTAAGAAACTTGGACAAAAATGATAGAGGAAGAAGTCCCTTACTTGAAAGTGTGATCCCAATGGCTAGAGAGATGCTTGAGAGGGGATTATTGGGAGCTTGGGGTGAATTGGGAGAATTATATAGAGAGGATAGAGTAGGTTGGAAGAGCTCCAAAGGTTTTTAGTGAAGATTAAGTGGGATCTTGGGTGGGTTTATATAGGAAAAGAGAGGGAATTATTTATTATTTATGTTTTGGACACTACACATTAAACTAATCAAAACCACAAACCATCCCATAGTTTTTCCCATGATTTTTGAGAAAGGGGAGTGTAAAAAATTATTTTATAAGGCCAATGGAAGAGATTATTAAAATATATGGCCTTTTTATGTGGATGTGAGTCACACTCTCAATGAAATCAGTCTAAAAAGTTAGTTTTACAAGTATTGGAGGGTCCACTAAGTCACCATAAAATTAATAAAGAAAATATAAAATAACATTATTTTAAATTTAAAACATATATTGGAAGAAAATACCATTCATCGTATTTTATAAAAGAATTTATATTTAATAAAAAGTATTTTATTAATAATATTTTATTAAAATAATATTTATTTCAAAAATCCATTAATTCAACAAAATAGATTTTTAATTGAATATTAACTAAAAATACTATTTGTGCTTTAAAAACCATTTACAGAGTGACAATAATAAAATGAATGCATATTATTTATTATATAGAGAAATAATGAACATAATCATAATGATAAGGTCTTGTTACATAACCACTTATAACACCCGCATAAGACCTAAGGGTAAGGTGTGTGATGGTGATAGAGTCTCGGGGTGTCTCAGATAATATCGCTCAGGTGGTAATCTCTATCAAATTTAACTTCTCCCATAGTAAGTTCCATTCAAGCTTCTCATGTTGAATCTTGTCTTGGGTTTGGTCAAGATTGAATCCCAATGATTCGAACTCCTTTCTGAGATCCAATAAATGTGCTTCGTATAGAACAATTCTACTAGATGAGGCCATCGCTTTGTCTGAGTAAATTAGATTTGTTAAAGCCCTATATTTATACTGATATTGTGATCACTATTAAATGACTATATTTTAAATGGTAACAATTTATAATGGTATTTTGAAATCCAAAAACATAAAACTAAGGAAGTTCATATTTTATATAACCATTTTACATAATAAGACATTTAATTAGATCAAGAGGATTTTTTATTAATAAAATTTTGGGTCATTACAATCTACCCCCCTTAAGAAATTTCACCCTCAAAATTTCATTTTCCCACACTAAAACAGATGTGGGTAACTCTGCTTCATCACTTCCTCCGATTCCCATGTTTCCTCTTTATACATGTGGTTTTGGAACAACACCTTGACGAGGGGCATTGTGTTATTTCATATAACTTTTTCCCTATGATCTAACATCTTCACATGCTTCTCTTCATAGGATAGTTCATTATCCAATAGTACCACCTATTGATTGAGTACATGTGATGGGTTAGGTATGTACTTACTCAAGAGTTGTACATAGAATATATCATGTACTTGAGATAGGTTCAGTGGGAATACTAGTTGATAAGATACTACTCCAATGCGATCAAGGATCTTAAAAGCGCCAATATACCTTTGAATAAGCTTTCCATTCTTCCAAAATCTCATAACTCTCTTCCACAATGATATACAGAGGAATACCATGTATCTAAAATAAAACTCTAGGTCTCATCGAGGATTATCAGCATAGCTCTTTTGTCGACTCTGAGAAGCTTTAATGTTCTGCTGGATGGTGCTAACCTTCTCTTATATTTCTTCGACCATTTCTGGACCTAGGAGTTTTCACTCCCCAACTTCATCCCAACATATAAATATTAAGAACCACTTCCCATAATGGGCTTCATAAGGACCCATTTCGATTCTTGAGTAGAAACTGTTATTGTAAGAGAACTCAACTAGAGAAAGATAGTGACCTCATCCTCCTTTTAATTCCATTGAGAATGCTCTCAACATGTCCTTAAGTGTTAAGATAGTCTGCTCAGATTGGCCATCTGTTTGAGGATGATAAGCCGTAATGAAGTTTAGCTTAATATTGAGAGCTTGTTGAAGACTCTTCGAGAAATTATAGGTGAATCTTGGATCTAGATCAGATACAATATATAGTGGTACTCCATTCAGCCGTACCACTTATCTGAGGTATATCCATTCCAGTTGATTTAATGAGAAATCCTCCCGAATTTCAATGAAGTGTGCAATATTTTTAAGACGATCCACAACAACCCAAATATCATTGTTTCCTTTGGATGTCTTTGGAATTCCAGTGACAAATTCCATGGTTATTTTCTACCATTTCCATGCTAGTATGGGTAATGGTTGCTTCATATCCTTAGACTTCTACCTCACAGCCTTCACTTGCTAACATACCAGGTACTTTGATGTATACTCAGCGATCTCCTTCTTCATGTTATCCCACCAATAATTCTCTCAGAGATATAGATACATATTTGTTTTTGCTTGGTTAATGGAGAAATTAAAACTACGTACATCATCTAAAAGTTATTTCTTTAACTCTAGATTTGATAGAACACATAATCGTGACCCAAATCACACAATTCCTTATTCATTAACATTGAAATCTTAGGATTTCCTTTTTTTTATAATTTCCACTGTCTTCTGAATTCCCACATAATCCTTTTAAGGATCCTTAAACCCTTAAAAAATTGATAGTTGAGCAATCATTTGTGATAGAATTGATAATGTTCCATTCTCTATGATTACCATGTCCATCTTCATCAAATCTAAGAATATTATACCATTTTTAATTCTCATTAATGGTAGAATCACTGGGTCCTTTATACTTAGAGAATCTTCCACCTTGTTCAATTTCCTAGGGTGGTAATGGATTGAGCAGTCATAGTCTTTGATCATCTCTAACCATATTCATTGGAACATGTTCAACTCTTTCTGTGTGAATATATACTTGGGGATTTTGTGATCTATGTATATTTAACACTTCTCCCCAAAGAGGTAGTGTCGCCAAATTTTTAATGTGAAGATTACTATAGCCAACTCCAAATCATGTGTTGGATAGTTTTTCTCATTAACTTTCAATTTACTTGAATAATAGGCAATTTTTTTTTCATTTTTCATCAACACATAACCCATGCCCTTCTTCAAAGCATCACACAATACCACAAAACGTTCTCTACTTGTGGGTAGTGTGAGCATGGGTATAGTGATAAGCCATCTTTTTAACTCTTTGAAGCTATCCTCACATTCAACACTCTAAGAAAACTATACTCCCTTATAATTTAGCTTGGTAAGAGGGTTGGAAAATAATGATAAATATCTCACAAATCATAGATAATATCTACCTAACCCCAGGAAACTACGGATATCTGTTACCGATGTTGGCCTAGACCATCCCTCAATTGTAGCTATCTTGGAGGGATCAAAAAATATCCCATTTCTTGTGATTATATGACCCAAGAACGAGACTTCCTTTAACCATAACTCATATTTTCTATAATTTTCATAGATCTTATCATTTCACAAGGTCTCTAGTATAGTTCTTAGATGCTCCTCATGCTCCTTCTTGGTTTTGGAATATATTATAATATCTTCTATAAAGACCACCAAATATTTGTTGAGTTAGTATCTAAAGACTTTATTTATCAATTCCACGAATATTTATGGATAATTAGTGAGTCTGAAAGGAATTACTATGAATTCATAGTGCCCGTATCTTGTATGAAAAGCAGTCCTGGGGATATCCTCCTTTTTTACCTTTACTTGATAATATCCTGGCCATAAATCCACCACAGAGAAGTATTGTGCTCTACGTAGCTGATCGAACAATTCATAAATTTGTGGTAGATGATACTTTTTAATTATCATGATTTTGTTGAGATCATTATAATCAATGCTAAGGCACATTGACCCATCATTATTTTTGATTAAGAGGACTGGTCCACCCCATGGCGAAGCACTTGGGCATATAAAAACTTTATCCAGATTCTCCTATAGTTGTTTCTTAAGACCCTCAAGCTCCAAAATAGCCATTATATATAGATTCTTGGATATTGGATATACCCTAGGTATAAGACCAATTGAGAATTCAACATCTCTTCTAAGAGGAAGATCAGACAATTCCTTAGGAAACACTTCAGTGAATTCCCACACAATATGAATGTCTTCAATGATGGTATAATTCTTAGAATAAATCATTTGAGAGAGATACATGTGATTATAGGGTAGTAATATCCATGCTTGAGATGATGGTGCTAAATAATATTCATCCTCCTCCTTGAACTTGTATAGAATTGGGGGTTAATTATCCATATAGAGAGTGATTTCCCTCTCATGGAAATTTATGTTGGATCTATATAAGGAAAGACAATACATTCCATGAATTGAATAAAATTCCACCATAGAGAGTATGAAGAGGTTATTCGGGAAGTACAATCCAAAAATTATGATAGGGTAGGAGTTGTATTCATGGGATGCAATGATTGCCCAATTTTTCATTCTCACCGACATCTTTACTTCCATGATTTGTGGTGGTGTTGGGATTATTCTACTAAACTTTTGGGATATAAAAGAATGTGTAAAACCAGAATCAAAAATTACATTCACTATTCTTGAATGAATAACTAGTATACCTATCACCACTTAATTTTCAGGGTTCACTTTGGTGGTTGTAATGGAAAAATATCGCCCTTGCTACCTTCGAGGTTGTTGGTTTCCTAAAAAAACCCTTGGTTTAGGGAACTAGTTTGCAAAGTGATCTAGTTATTTGTAGTTGAAGCAATGAAAAAAACATTGAGGGTTCAATGGAGGGTTCCTATCCTCTATTGAAACCGTGGGTTTTTAATGTCGGGAATTAATGGCCAAGTTCTCTTCTCTTCCACACCTAAAGTATTTCCTCTTCGCCTTCAAGAAATTTCAAGGGTGCTACTTTCTACACCTTTGGTAAGTGGGGTGCTGGATTTTCTTATAACTGTTGGATTTATTCATCGAACCTCTAGAATTTAATTCCACCTTAATTATCTTATCCCCATGATACCCCTGGGATTCTACACTCTCTATTTCAACTTTTAGGGAACATCAGAAAATTTCCTCATAACTCTTGAAGCCACAAATCGTTAGGGCTTTCTGTAGTCTAGGTTTTAGCCCACTAAATAAGTGGTCAACCTTGAATTTGATGGAAATGACAAATCTGGAGTCATTTCATGCAACCCATGTGAAGTTTTCCTTGTATTCTTCGATGGATTCATAATATTTTTTATTGAGGGTAAAGAAGTCCCTTTTATTTTAATTTGGAGTGTGCAGGGAAAATATTTATCAAAAAACATTTTCTGAAAATACTTCCATTCCAATGCCTCGATGTCCTCCTCAGGCTTTGTATTTTCGATCAATGTCCTCCATTTATCAGCTTCACCCTCCATACGATAAGTATCCAGAATAACCTTTCTTGTTTGGAACATTGAAGGATGAAGAAGATATTTTCAATGGAGTCGATCCATTGTTTGGCAATTGAGGGATCCAATGATCCATTAAAAATTGGAGGCCTTTTCCTCATGAAGCTCTATATTGTGACTTTTTATTTCTTAGGGGGGTTGAAAATTCATCTTTAACCATGTTTCTTTTCAAAACATTAGTTAATTGAGATAGTATTGTGACAAATTTTGCGATTCCCGCTCCCATCAGATTGGGAATCTCATTACAACAGTCATCAAATTGATCTTCGCGTCAGTTGTTAGAATGGGTCCTCCTATTACCAGCCATTGGATAGAATAAAAGGAATTTAGGGGTAACACATAAAGGTTAATCCAAATTAAAAAAATAGATCACATATAAATTACTTTTATTTCCTTAACTTATGAATTTATAAGCTTCAATCTATGTTATCCATAATCTACTTCCCAAAATATATTATTAGTGGAATTTTTTTATTTCTTTAATGATGGATTGTAATAATATTATTAATTAACCAAAGCATGTACCCAAAGAGTTTCATAAACAAGAGTGCATCTAGGCCCTTTTTCTCACACTAGTTCCCATTTGAGTCTAGCTCAAAGCGGTGTTTTTGGGTTTTACCCCTAAATACATCTATGTCAGAGCCGCCTCTACCTGCTCATTTCCAGATATGAATGTATTTCTTGATAAACCACTTAATAAATACTCCCCAATATTTAGGGATGTTTTTATTATACTTAGTCTTTTCCCAAAGTCATGACTAGGGTTTTCTAATCCTAATCCCAAAAATAACTAAACATATCCCCTGATACCAACTAAAACTAACCTACTATTTATTTCACACTTAAACATAATTTATTACATAAACTATTCACTTAATACAACATAGAAGATCGAGAGGTCTAGTGTCTTTGGGTCTTTGGATCATTACATAACAACATAAAACATGAAATACACATCTTTATTTAAAACTTCTTTTACATGACCATACACATTCCATCATACTTAGCATTGTATGGGATAACCTAAGGACATGCATAAGAAAAAGGTGTGATATAAATCCCAATAAGGGAGTAAAAATTTCATAACACGAAGAATACAATACATGTTAGCAATTGTAATATTAATGGAGTATAAGAGAAACATGAACATAAAGGCATGATATAACATGATTATCATAACATGGAAATGTGCCATCAACATTTAACATGATATTAACATGATCCAAGGATCCCTACACATGGAGAATGATTAAACCCAAATTGAACTTGAATTATCATTAGTAAAGCCTCATTATAATTGAGGTATCATGATACTAATCTTTACCCAATTCCTTAGAGCGCTATTAGGGCACACCCTTCTTAATCATTTCATTTCATGTATAAGGGTGCCACATGGATCATATAACATGGATTCATTAAAAATCATAAATTATTCAACGATAAAGGAATGAACAATTAATACATGAAACTATATAATCAATAAGTAAATCTTTATAAAGGTGAATACCCGTGATAGAGAAATGGGCATGGTATTCATTACACAATGAATTTGGCATGGAAAATCACAGTGTAATTTCGGTAGCATAACGACATGACATAAGAATTCATATAAATGGTTGATGAGAGATAAAGGGGTGTATCATCATATGTAAATGAAATGGAAAGTAAGAGGGTCATATAGATACATTTCTCAACATATTTAATGGAATTTACATTCATAAAAAAAATAATTCCTTGAATGTAAACGAGGAGAGAGAAATACCTTATAGAATTTAGACAAGGTAACAAGTGTACTTAGGAGGAATTACTGAGAGAGAAAGGGGTATATCATAATTAAAACACAAGTAGGGTTATATAGGAGAGGTGTGAAATCATACCCCAACATTTTTAATTGAAAATACAAGGGTATAACAACATAATGAAACTTGGACAAAAATGAGATAGGAATAAGTCCCTTACTTGGAAGTGTGATCCCAAAGGCTTGGGAGAGGCTTGAGAGGGGATTATTGGGATATTGAGGAGATATGGTAGGATTATAAAGCAAGGAGGATAGATTTTTGTTGAGATCCAAAAGTTTTGAGTGAATATGAAGTGGGAGCTTGGGTGGGTTTATATATGAAAAGAGAGGGAATTCTTTATTATTTAGGTTTCATGCACTACATATTAAACTAATCAAAAACACAAACCATCCATTTTTTTAAAAAAATGGGAGTAGAAAATATTATTTTATAATTACAATGGTGGAAATTACTAAAATATTAGTCTTGCTTATGTGGAGGTGAGTTACACTCTCAAGGAAATCAGTTTAAAAAGTTAAAATGTTCTATAAGTTTTGGAGGTTCCACTAAGGCACCATAAAATTAATTAAAAAAATATAAAATCACAATATTTTAAATATAAAACATATGTTGTCCAAAAAACTCATTTATTTTATTTTATCACATCACTATTGGGTCATTATGATGTCATAAAATACATTATATATTTAAACGGTATTTAATTTTTACACAAAAATTCGACTGGCATAGAAAATAATGAAAAATTCACCATTGGATATTTTCGACATCCTGATTCCAAAAAAAATATTCATTTTATCTAAATAATTTTCTAAATATGTGATTTTTTACTTTTAAAATAAAAACTGATATTTATAAAAAATTCACGGGTTTTGAAAAAAATGACTTTCACACCTTAATATAAATTAAAATTGTATTCATAAAAATTATAAAATCATTTATATTTAATAAAAATAAATTTATTAATAAGGTTTTATTAAAATATTATTTAATTCAGAAATCCATTAATTCATCAAGATATATTTCTTAATTGAATATTAACTAAAAATAGTATTTGTGCTTTAAAAACCATTTACAAAGTGACAATAATAAAATGAATGTATACTCTTTATTATATACAAAAATAATGAACATAGTCATAGTGTTAAGGCCTTGTTACATAACCTTTTATAACACCCACATAATACCTAAGGTTAAGGTGTGCGATGGTGATAGGCTCTTGACGTGGCTTGGATAACATCACTTGGGTGGTAATCTCTATCAGCTTACACTTCTCCCGTAAGCGGTTCCGTTCAAGCTTGACGTGTGGAAGCTCGGATTGGGTTTGTTCTAGAGTGAAGCCTAGTGACGCCACCTCCTTTCTGAGTTCTAACAAATGGGATTTTTATTGAGGAATTTTACTAGATGAGGCCATCACTTCCTATTTTTGAGTAAATTGGATTTGTCAAAGTCCTATATTTATACTAATCATGTGATCACTGTTCAACAGCTATATTAGAAATGGTAAAAATTATTAATGGTATTTTGAAATCCAAAAACATAAAACTAAGGAAGTGCATATTTTATATGACCATTTTACATGATAATACATTTAATTAGATCTAGAGGAATTTTCATTAATAAAATTTTGGGTCGTTATATATACAGAATGATAAAGAAAAAAAGATCAAAATAGTAAATGGTAAACTTTATGAGAAATAATTCTCCCATAAAAGTGATTAATCAACCATTATTTAATTATTTATTATTCTATAATGATGGGTATATTCATGATTTTAGTGGTTCTACCTTATCACCTAAATATGGCCTTTAGTGGAATATGTGCTACTGTGACCCCATATAATTAGGCGAGTGCCTGACGGATTATGGGTGACCTTGTGTCTCATGACCACCCTACCAAAAATCTTCATAACTACATCTATTGATCTACAATAGAAACTGGGATCCATTTACCACTCTCCAAAACTTAGTTCCTTCATTTATATATGGTCAATGCTCTGGTTCAAAAATATATAAAGAACAATGAGATCAAAACATGCACTGTTGCTTAAGTGAATTTGTAGGGGATGAGTTGAAGTGGGACCACATGGAATCTGAAATCCAATAGGGGGTAGGTAGGCCCATCAATTTTTAAAATAGATTTGGTATTATTTATCCCTAGAAAGATAACACCTTCCTCCCATAGTAGGAGGAGGATAAAAACGATATTAGCAATGCATGAACCACAATATGGGGTTCTCCAAAACGGGATCCCATCCATTATGACCTTTACCATCACCAAACTACCCAAATATCCCTAGAGGTGGATGATGAAATATTGATCTTGACTATATATGACCAAGAATATAGGAGAAGGTCTCACCAATACATATCAAACCTGAAGGTTCCAGACATAGTGGAAACAACTTTTTAGTGAGTTTCCATTAAGGAAATTGTTGGATTTAATGGACCATTTTCCAATTGAGAAAGATCTAATCAACATGACCAATGAATTTTTTCTATCAAATATTGAAATAGAAATCCCAAAATCCAAAGAGAATATTTTCACATTAAATCTATAATTAATTTAAATAGATTGAAGAAATGATACCCCATCTTAGGATCTTTGTTCAATGATGTTGTTGATTATAAAAAACCTCTATTTTCAAATTATAGTCATTGCATAGAGAGGACCCAAATTAGAGCCCCTATAACGGTGATCCATGCATGGTCCTTTTATCACTAAAAAAACTTGATGGAATTTTGGGTGGTATCATGGTAGATCAATCATCTTGTGTTGTCTGTATTTATAATTTCAAGTTCCTTCAATTTGGAAGGAATCTCTCATTCCTGAGAGTATAATAGGGGGAAATAAATGAGAAATCTATTATGCACAATGCTTCACAATGATCAATTAAACCTATACAATATACATAACAATATATATATATATATATATAGAGTTAGGTTTTAGGTTAAAAAATTATTTAATTTCTCAACAATCCTTAAATAATATAATAAACCTTATCTTTCTCCATGATATATGATAATAATAATAATATTATTTTATGGTTTTCACTATCAGGAACAATGATAAATATTATTTTACCAGCATGAAAATTAATATTGATCATCAGACAGGATCTTGGACCACTCATCCTCCTTTTCATTTGTTGAATACCTGAATAAAAATTTATTCATAAATAAATATTCTATTAAAATTATTGCGAATATTTATTTATTAAATAATCAATAAATAAAATAATTATTCTACTCACAATATAGAAAATTAATATTTATTAAATATTTATGTAATTAAATAAATTATTTATTAATGAATAAATAATTATTTATTACCTTGATAATATTTGTGTTCAATTTTTTTTAATAAAATCATTGCTCACTCTTGAGAATAATATTTATTACAATAAATAAATTCAATTTGGAATTTAATTGAGATTAATAAATACACTTATTGTGTAACACTATAGGATTATTTTTCACTGACATTGGGTGGTTTTATCTAATTTCCATGATTACTATTTAGAAATGGGTCAAGGATCCTAGGAGAAAGAAGTTAATGTCACAACGTCGACGACTATAGATGAACATGTGTTGTTTAATATAATCTGTTTTTTATAATATCTCACCAAGAAGGTCACACCCTTGTGTAATAAACTAATGTGATTGATGCATATTTATTTAACTATAAGAAATAATCTCACCATGACACCATGAAAATGTAATTTATTGTGACATTTCCACTTCAATCAATGGTCTAATATATCAACTTGCATGACTATGGAATGGAAAAATACTTCATTGAATTATTCATTAATACCATGTCCTTCATGAAAGACCAAACATACCCTACTTCCCATGAACATATGAAATCATGGTCTTGGTTAGCACATCGAAGTATGTGAGTCATGAAAATCATTAATAATAGTCTTAAATTCAAAGGGCCATTACACACACTCAGTGATATGAAAATATAATGACACATAAACATGTGGAATTTCTATATACAAGTCTATTATCTTAATATCCCATCTTGAAGATTACCAATTATGACCTACTTGAGAAGAAGTATCACTTACTTATGATTACTCACACCTGATAGCCAACATTCTATGTGTATCATCATAGTAAGTTATTCAAGCATAAAACTATATTTAAGAATATTACCATGGAATTTTAAGGTTGAAATCATAGTGGAAACTACTATGATGTTATCAATACAACGGATACTCTAGGACATTATTACATTAAATTCATGTATAATAATGAGAAATATATAATAAGATGTTTTGTTAATATTAAAATCTTTTAATATACATTTATTTCAAATTAGAAACAGTTGTTTCTAAAAAAAACTCTAATATATTTTCAATTAGACAAGAGCCAAGTGCCTTTGACTTTCAGTTTGCTAGACCTCATATGATGATCATGATTCTTATGAGTTTAGTCTTTAGTCAGGGGTTCCACCACATTTCTGTGTGTGAATATTCAACTCCTTGAAACTTTACCAAATTGATAAAAATCCCTTAAGAGATCATACTTCCTAAGTATGTGGTTCATTCGTTGATGTGACCATAGATCCTTTACAAGGGCCACCACTGTAGTATTATCATAATAGAGTGTAATTGGATATTTACTATTGGGTACAATGCTAATACATTGGAAAATTTTTTATATCAAAAATTCCTCTTTAGATTCATTTGAAATGAAAATATAATCAGAATCTACTATATAATCCATGACAATAGATTTCTTTGAGGTATTCCAACTAACAACACCTCTATTAATAGAAAAGATGTATCCCATATGCAATTTTAGATCATATTGATATATTTGAAAACTAATATTTCCATATCCTCTGATTAAAAGTTGTTCATCTACTCCATATATTAGGAAGATATCCTTAGTACACCTTAGATACATAATGATAGTCTTGAATTCCATATAATTATGGTCACTTTGGTCAGTTTAATATCTTCCTACCATAGTTAAGGGATAAGTGACATTTAGACTTATATATATCATATCATACATGAATGACCCAATAAATAACATGTATATAGTCCTTAAAATACTCTTTCATTCCTTATGTGTTTGAGGATACATTTTCTTAGAAAGATAATTTCTACATGACACTGGATAAAATCACCTCTTGGATTGTTCCATACTAGATTTCTCCACTACATTGTTAATATATTTACCTTGTCTTAGACTGATCAACCTCTGGGATCTATCATGATGGATCTTGATCCTAAGAATATATGATGCTTCACGTAAGTCGTCCAGGGATAAAAATTTATTGAAAAAGAATTGAAAAAACTACAAGACTGGTACTTTATTTTAATTAAGTAGTATGTCATCAATATTAACTATAATGAAAATGACCATACTCCCAATTAACCGTTTATATACACAATTCTTGCATTGAATCTTTCTAAAAAAAATTATGTTATGGCTTCACCAAATTTTTTTTCCAAGACTCAGATGATTTATTTAATCCATAAATGGATATTTTCATTTTTCATACCTTGTTGGAATCCTTTGTTGACACAAACTCTTCAGATTGGGTAATAGATACATATTCCTAAAGTTTATCTTTAAGTAAGACTATTTGGAAATCCATTTTCCAAATATCATAATCATGGAAAAACACAATGGAAAGTAAAATTATGATGTATTACAATATAGAAGGTGGTGAAAATTTTTCCTCATATTCTATGCCTTTATGTTGTTTAAACCCTTTTCCTACCACTCATGAATTATAAGTACCAAATTTTCCATTTATGCCAAGATTATTCTTGAATACCCATTTACAACAAAGGAGATTTACATACACTAAATGGTCTACCAAAATATATACTTGGTTTTGGTATATGGAATCTATTTTAGAAATCATAGCTTCTTGTATCTTGAACAAATTTGTTCCACTTACTTCTTCCTTATATTCTATGAGATCATTATAATCAACTAATAAAGATTCAACATCCTCAATGAATATAATATAATATAATTCATCTTCCCTAACTTCTCTTGTACTCATATACAATACTTGTGTCTCTATAACTTCTTCTATTAGGATTTGTGGAATACATTTATATGGAAACTCTTGTGTACCTTGATCTTGGACTCCATCAAAGTTAATATTTCTACCTCAAACTATTTTAGAGATTTTATTCATCTATAATCATATGATGTTTCTTGAAACTAGTATATTTTTTTTCTATGTGTTCTTATAGTTAATATGGAAATCTTTCCATGGGGTATCCTATAAAGGTACAGTTTGTGCCTCAGGGTTCAGGGTTGTTTCTTGAAGAGACCCTAACAAATGATTTTACTCCTCACACATGAAAGTACAATTTTTTTTTCATTATACTCCACAATTGGTATGGAATACCATTTTCCTCTTTATTTGGAACTCAAATTACTATGTATACTTTTCTTCTAAAATATGTATCCCCAAATGGATAGTGAAACACTCACTAGAGTTATCATTGATCTAACCATGTTCCACAGGGTGCGGTTCATCCTTCCACTTACACCATTCAATTATGGTGTATAAGGACGTGTGGGTTTGTATAGAATACCACACTCACATAAATAATTAATGATGTCTTGATTATGATATTATCCATCATGGTCTGAGTTGAGTTTCTTAATCTTCTTACAATGTTGGTTCTCAACTTCATTAATATATTCATAAATTTTTTCAAAGGAATAATACTTGTACCTATTTTTGTAGACTTATAAATATCTACTTAAATAACTATTAAAAGTTATGAATTATGAGTTCCAACCACTTTATTTAACTGAAAATAGTCCGCACACATCATTATGAAATAATTCAATAAGATCTTTAACACTTTCACCTTTTCTACTAAATGGGCCCCTGGTCATTTTTCCTTTCAAACATTCTTGAAATACACAAAAATATTTTATTTAAAAGAATAAAAATATCAATGTTGATGTAATTTGGTCAAACAAATTTCATTTATATGATATAGTTGTTGATTCCATAGTTGGGTATAAAATGAGTCATATAATTTTTGTTTTGTTATTGACTTCCGTAACATTATTTACTGAATCTAAAATATAAAGATAATAATTTAAAAATTCCTTACCAAAACATACGAGTTTTATTTATAAAATAGAAAACATTTTTTCCTATATTTGAAAATAAATTGTTTTTTATTAAGTTTAAATACATAAATAATTTTTTTGGGTAACCTAAAGCACATAATAGAAATCTTTTAAAACCAAGATCATTCCCATTGACAATGTGAGGTGGAATTCCTTAATAGACATGGTCGAAATTGTATATTCATTGGAAGAATATAGATCTACCTTCCATCCATTAATCTTATAAAATATAATTTGGTTCTATATTTTAATATATATGTGAGAGCTGTACGCTTTATCTAATACCTGATTTATAAAAACAAATAGATTTCAATCTATAAAAATTTCACATGAAGTATCTCCTTTTTTATTTTCATGGGTGTAATTTTTCTTTCAATGGATCTTATTTACACATGAAAAATAGATTGCAACACATTCTGTTTCCTTCCCCTTGATCTTTCTCTTATTTGAAGGGGATTGCAAAGAATATTTATATTTAGAACTCTTCTCCTGGACTTTCCTTTTGTTCACCAAAATAAAGTATTTTCACACTTTATCTCCTTATCAACTTGATTAAGTAGTTTGAGAATACTAGGAATAAGCTTCTCTATGTTGTTCACATTGTAATAAAAAATAATTCTTTAGATTCTCTAAGTAAGTGATGTGATAATGATATCGATGAACAATTATTTCGAAAATGTAGACCCTAAAAACTATAGGTACTCAATGTGGAAAATGAGTTTGACTAAATGAGGCATATATGTTACAAATTATCAAATATTACTCTAAAAGAGTGTATTCGATATCTCAAAATGTTCCTGTATATCTCTCTCTTTATATAGACCATGGAGATTACGGATCATGCTATAAGAATCCATGTCTTCATGTGAAATCATCAGATCATTAAACATGGTTGAAACCATTAAAAATTGAATGTCAACCGCATCACTCTATCCTTTGTCATAGATAGTGAACTATTTATCACTCACTTATTTTGTAGGAGGATTAGGTAGTGAGGATTCTAGCACATAAGATTTCTATTCATGGTGAAACACAACCTGTAGGCTTCTGAACCATTCCTAGAAATTACTTCCTTTAAGAATAAGGAATTTATCCAAGATAGATCATAGTAATAATCAAAGTAATAATCTGTGATGTCAATTATTATTGATGTTTATGAAATGTATATATATATATACATATATATATACATTTATGTATCCAATTTTAAATAATTATAAAATGGTGGTTTCCTTTAATATGATACATTTTTATATTCTTAAACACTTTAATAATATTTTACACAACCAACATAAGCACTGTTTTAATATATTAAATACGATAAAGTACTAGATCAACTATATTTTTTCTATAATTTATAGATTTTTTATCACATTACATAATTTTTAATTCTTGTCACATATCTCTATGAACCTTTGATAAAACACTCCCACTAAAATTTATAGTGATAAAACATCTATGAAGTAAGTCATTTTTAATAATGGTGAGATTTTGGAATCACATTCTGAACTGTTCAATTTCATCAAACATATTCAAAATTCTTAACATCAAAACATCAAATGTTATGATTTAAACTTCTTTTTTCTACTTATAATCCTTTATAAGTTCATCACCATCCTCTTTGGAACCCTATTCCATCAAAACAATTTCTTAAAATAATTCATCTACGACATTATTGTTTACTAACACATCCCAACTCTCTTAAGATATTATGTAAAAATATAATTTAAACATAGATTAGTTTAATTATTTATTTATTAACTTTGAACTTATTTAAGTCAAAACATACTCCCACTATCCTATTATATAATATATTCTTTTCAAAAAATAATGCTAAGATACACAAATACATTTTTGTAAAAAAATAATATTTATTCCCCTTCAATGGGAATAATAAAAAAATAAACTCTATCACATATAATATTCTATGTGTTTGGAACAATTTTTTTTTATTTTAAAATAAGTATCTATTAAAGTATACCACTGGTGGGTGGTAGGAACAAATTCTCATATATATTAACAAATATCTAGATAAACATTTTATCCTAGATAAAATACTTTAATCTATATCTTCTTCTTAAAACATGTTATAGATATTGATAAAACATAAACCATGTGTATACAATTAATCATATTGTACTTTTTCACAAAAAATATTTGTAATGTAATATCTTCTCTTATCACATAAGAGAAATGATATGAAGATTATTTTTTTCACTTAGATTTATTTGATCTTTATAAAATCCTTTACATTCAAATCCATAATGTAGTAACTATTTAATCCATATCAGGAATATAAATTACAAGATCAATTAATTCTTCCCTTTATTTTGAAATATTTTATATTTATAACACTTTTCAAAATATACATTCAATATCACATACCCTTCAAAATAGGATAATGAATATCTATATCATCCATATGTGACATGGAAATTATATGGAGTTTCACAAAATCCTTCAGGTATATATCCTATAGAATCCAATAATATTAAATTATTACTATTAGATACTAAAAACCCCAGGTTTCAATGACATTGATTAACTTTTTAAAGAAACATTATTGAACTTTTAAACTTATGATTTAAACTTTTACCCACTAAAACTATTCATACAGTACTAGAATACATGCATCATATTTAAAGTTAATATATTCTAAATAATTTGAGAATATTGGTTAATATATTCTTGAACTCATTCATTTTAAGAACATTTCCATAAACGAAAGTTGTATTAATTCTATAACAATCCATTTTCGTCTCCCTTAATGAATTTAATAGAATTGATTTGTATAACCAATAATGTTTTAAGGAAACCTTTAGTCTCATCATGCCATTAAAATATTCAATCTCATTGAATTCCATTTTACATACCCTATCATATTGAGTATATGAGACTAATATTGGCATACCTAATTATATTGAGAACATGAGTGTAGACTATGATTCAATTGTTCATTTATCAAATAATTCCATTAAAACCATAAATGAATCACTTAATACTTACATTCACATCTATATTAACATGTTAAGAAACTTAAAAACTTGGTTACCAAGAAAGGAATTATTATGAAACATAATAGTTTTACATAATAAATTTTCCTAAATCACCAATCTTTCTTAATAAATTTTATCAGGTTACCAATCTTAATATCTAGTTACATTAATTTTCTCCATTTTCAAGGATTAATTACAATGTTTATCTTGATTATGAAGATTATGATATTATCTAAATAGAATATTTTATTATATGAGTATCATTTATTATTAACCATTTAATAAAGTATTTTATTAAATGGTCTCCCACTAAAATGATGACCCCATTTTGAATATCCATTATACCTATTAGTGGTCCAATATCCATATTTCACTAAAAAAATGACCCCAGTTTAGAATGAAACTCACTTCATAGTTATTTAGGTGGGTCATCATCCTAATAAAATTTTATATTGCTATTTTATAGTTGAGAATAAAACCCATTGTTCAATCCATCACTTGTATAAACCCAACTCTATCACTATGTTATCCAAACCATTGGGATTTCTCAGCTAGTGTAACCCAAATAAAATTTCAAAAACAATATAATCACATGAAAATCCATGGTAACCCTAATTTTTCATGAAAATATCCAATAATGATCTAGAATAACTAATTAATTTCTTTCCTCACAAAATATAATCCAGAGGCACCCTGCTTTAGCATGAAACTTCTTATTTGGATGATTGAGGTCTTTAAAAGTGCCACTCTGGAAGGAATTTAATACTTCGTATTTTTAAGGGATTTAATCTGACCATATTATCTAATGTTTTTACCTTTAATTTATTAATTATTATTTTAATTTAGTTTTTATTTCTATTTACCCTACCTAAAAATATGTTCAAAACATATTGACGTGTAACTCTTTTAGACAACCCAAATGTTTATGTTACTTACCCAAAAAAAGTAGTCTAACCGATTCACACATATCTAGATTCATAATGTACATAAGGTATATGAAAAAATCATGTAAACGAATAAATTTATATGATATTGAAAATATATACATGAGTAATCCCAGAGTGATAGATAGATAACTCCATTCACTAGCCTAGACATGGTATAAACCTCTAAGTAGGTAGGTAATCCGACCCCAAGTCCCTCTACTTTGTGATATTGTACTCAATAGAGAATGAAATTTATCATAACTCTAAAACCTAATACGCATAAACTATATTCAATAATTAAATTCAAGTTGATAAATTCAATTAAAAATTGTGGTTAAGAAATCTGAAAAACTAAATTCATTATAGAGTTAATCTGAGAATGTAATAAAAGGGTCTATCCTAGAAGAAGTTTAAAGAATAAACTAAAGAATAAACCATCATTGATATAAAAAAATTTATAACTATCAATCAAATAGATATTTTTTAAAATAAATGAAAAATTTAAATATTTAAATATGAGACAAACATTTTTGAAATATTCATAAATAAAATCAAATTATAAACACTTTATAATTTTATCATTAACATTATAGAAGTTCCATAATTATGAATTTAAACATTTTTTATTCATTCCAATACAAACCCTTTCATATTTATCATTATATAGAATTGAAATTTTAAATATATGAAATATATATATATTATAAAATATTTATAATATAACTTCTATTATGTAAACATTTTAAATAATTTAAAAAATAATATACTTAGTGATTATTTAAACCATGATCATATCAATCATCAAAAAACTTTTTAATGTGGCTTAAATAATATCCAAATAAAGCGCCATTTATATTTTGAACAATTTAAAATATTTAATTAGGAACAAATAATAATTTAATTATGTTTTTTATATTTTTGTCAATATTTCATAATTTATAACCCCTTATAAATTATTTCTTATGATTTATAAATAAAAAGTTTTATTTATATACCATAAGAATTTCCATATAATTTTTTAAAAGGTATTTAAAATATTAACACTTCATATTTTGGAAAAAATGTTTCATAACATTTTTTTAATTATAAAAAATTTATTATTTATTAAAATTTAATAGTTTTTTAATTTAAAATATTCCAAATTGTCTTTTAAAATGATTTATTAACATTATTTAAACCATTAAATACATTATATATATATATATATTTTTAATTTTTTTTAATGTTTACCTTTATTCAGGAATCCATTTCTTTTTAAGGGTATACTCTCTTTACCCTTACACAAACACCATGTGTAAGGGTAACTATCCTTAACCTTTACACAAATTCTCAATGGATGGGTAATACACATACATAGTGCCAACTAAAAGTTCTTATGTAAAGGTAAGTCACTATTTACATTTAAAAAACTCAAATAAAAAACATTTAATAGGGGTACTAAAGATATTGAATTTATGTGAATGCTTCATATAAGGGTAGGTATCGATATACATTTAAATAAACTTTAGGAACTATTGCATAAGGGAATTACTTTCATATATCTAACTTACATAAGGGTATGGGCTTTACATAGTCATGTTTTGTGTAATGGTAAGCAGTTGGTTACCTTTACATTACTTTTGGAAAAACTTGATTACCCTTACATAACAATGTATCATGTAATGGTAAATAGTGTCATACCGTTATGTAACCGATTAAGTGTAAGGGTATGATCATGTTACCCTTAAGTAGAACAATCTATTTAAGTGTATGGTTAGATGATCCTTACACATAAAACTTAGTGTAAGGGGAAATCCTTGGTTACCCTTACACATCCCATACATGTAAGGGTAAGTTATTGGTTACTTTTATGCATCCCAACTATGTAAAGGTATTGAGTTTATGAAATTTATTTTTTAGAAACATGAGACAGTACTCTATTTTCAATTTCTTCTTCATTTCCACTCATGATTTCATAAAAATTAAGCATGATTTCCTTTGAAACCACTTTTAGGTTTCATATTAATCTAATAAAACTTATTAGACACAAAAAAAGTAATAAGAAACATAATCCAAGTATCTCTATGAAAGATAATATGAAACTATGTATAAAATAGTCAGGAAGAACTATTGTAAATAAATGGAATACTATACACCAAAAATCCACTACATCATCTTAATCTCATTTTGAACACCTTATATCATTTTTGATAAATTTGATAGTGGAAAAAAATCATCCCACCTATATATTTACCCACAAGTTGAATGAATCACGTGTAATATATTTTGGAATCTCCTTTCTCTAATGATGTGCCAAAATATCAGCATGAAAAAGAAGAATAAGAAAGAGAGAAATGGGTTTAAATAGGCTCATTTAAGCACAATGGAATTACTAATACACTATCATCACATGAAATAAGATAAATATAAAATCAAAGATACTCCTTTATTACCCTATCATTTATTAATACAATGAAACATATAAATAAATTCCATGATTGGTTCTTGTATCATATACATGAATACGAGTCCTCCAAAATGTTTTATCTCATTAAATGGTATAATAAATGATATCCAATATGGGATAATAATAAATGGTAACAATTTATTATTTTCCACAATTGTAAAATTAATGTGAATGAAAAAAATAATTTTAAAGCAATATGATATTATTAATATATATATATATATATATTATATACATGTAAGTCTTTAAGTAATATTACCATCATAAAAAAAATTAAAGTGAACGGAAAAAACAATTTTATTATTTTAAAAATACCTTTGTTTAAAATTCACATTATAAGAAAAGTAAAAAACATTAATTTTTATTAAAACTTCATTTTCCCATACAAGATTATAAAATACCATATAATAAAACATTAGGGTGGGGTAAACCAATAATGTAAGAAATAAATTCATGATATAACATTATCACTCAAGTAAAGGAAACTTTAGTTATCAATATACCTTATGTGAAACATAATACATGATCCATCTAAAATTTTAAAAGGGTTTTTTGTGGTAAAAATGTAAAAAATGAGAGAATACACATAATAAATTCAAAGGGAATAATTTACCCAACTTATTTTAAATAATTTCATGTGAATGATTATAACTCAATGAACAAAAATTGATTTACCAAAAACTATTCTGACTGGGGTAACAATTGAGTAAAAAGAAATTTAAAGAAAAGAACTTGATTTGGACTTTTTATCCCATTAATTAAAATGAAACAATTTATAGAAATTTCAAGTGATAGTAAATAAATATAACACAATAAAATGTAAACATGGATTATAACAGGAAATATATCTAAAATAATCATAATTGAGACAAAGAAAACTTTTGGTGCTTTAATAACACATTAATAAAAACACCATGAAAAAGTGTCCAAATAAAATTATTAAATGACTATTCATGATAAGATATCTAAAATAGGTAGTATATAAACTAAAAAAATTAAGTTAGAATTATAATACGAAACATGTCTCAAGGAGAGGAATTTGAGATAAAAACCCTTACCAAGGTGATGATATGTTCTACACATGCACAAAATATAATGAATAATTAAATTAAGTTCATTAAATACATACCCAAAAACCTTATTCATAATTGTAAAAATTTATACACCCCACTTTTAATAATTCTATACCATTAAATATTTGTAAGTTTTTACTTATTTTTAACACTGGGTGTTTGTAATCATTATCTCTTTGAACTGGTTTCATAGAAGTAGTGTTTTTATATATTATTTTTCAAAATTTAATTGTTCTTATATAATATAAGGTAATTTAATACGTTTTCCATTATAGTTTATAAATATATAATCTCATTTCATGATATCTTTGGTTATGATCCCTGAGTTTGAAATCAACGATGATCATGTTTTGTGGTTCTTAATGAACGGAAGGTGTTTTATTAATTAATGAGTTAAATGTTTGCATAAAATTACAAGAAAAAATATTATTTTGATGATTATATCAAATTATAAAAGTAAATAATTTCTCATTATCATCCATGATATAAATACATATTTTGGTTCGAGTAGGTGGTTAAACTGACCTAAACATGAACCTTCCATGATTAATGGATGATTAAAAGGTGGTTTCGTTGTAATATCATTATACCAGAAGAAAAATGATCTTATTTAGTATTTATTATTACAATATAATATAATTGAAAATAAGTAGAAAGAGAATATACCTTATATAAAGTCATTATGTAGATAAAAGAGATCATTTTCCACTTTCTTTGCTCATTTTAAATGATTGAATCAATGATTATGACTTATCAATAATATCATTAGTATGTTATTCAATTTTTCATAAAATAAAATTAATGATATTATAAAAAATATATTTACCCTTTAATAACATCCTCATTTCCATTCATGTAAGGTAGTGATGAAAATAAAAACAAAACTAAATCATTCCATGGAGTCGGTAGTCCACACATACACATGGTTGATGAGTTCATTTTCCATAAAATAGTAGAAAAAATTAATTTGTTTTATTAGTTCAGAATAAGGAAAAATATATTAATATAATAATTATTTATTAAATTATCCTTTTATAATAGACTTAAAAGGTGGTTAAGGAAAATAAACACATTGCGTCGTGGAGGCGGTAGTCCATACGGTGCCCGAATGTTGGTTTTGTTTTTCATAATAGAAAAGGGAAAAAGTGAAAAATGATTATTCCCATAGAATAATAATAGAAATTATATAACTAATAATTATATAATTATATATGTATTTTAAAATTATATTTTTAAAATAAAAATATTTAATAACGAAGTTAAGTAAAAATAGATACTCGTGTTGAGCACTTTGAGATTTCCTTGGAAGACCCCTTGGAAATAGATAGAATTGGATAATATATCTTTACCTAAACCTAAATAGAGTGAAATATTATTCTATGTGAAGTAAAAATGGTATATTTTCATGCGTTAACCTAATTTTTTAGGATTTTATTGAAGGGGTGGTGAGTGACCCCTTTTATAAGTGGTGATAATGACATTTTTCTAAAATTTCAACTTAATATAAAAGAACATGATAAACATGTCAAGTGCGTAAAAAATTCATAAATAATTGAATAAGTATAATATAAGTCTGAAAAAAACCTCATACACTAAATTATAGATATAGTTTTATCATTTTTCAAGCCCATTACCCCTTGAATTATTGCTTTTACCATTTTAGCTTTTACCAAGGTAATTAGTTTTTACCCAAGGAAACTTAATCATTATTCCTAAAAATAATCTCATCATTATTAGATAATCTATACCCAATAATTATAAATTTTAAATCCATTTAATTTTATTACATTTATTAAATTAATAATAATTAATTTTGAAATAAAAATGTATGATGTCTTAAAAATAATTTTTGAGAAAATATTACTTATGTTCTAAAATATAAAATATATTTTTGTAATGTTTTTTAAAATTATATAGTCATATATAAAATAAAAATTGTATCCTATAAAAAGGTATCATAAATTTAAAATTCATACATATATAATATTATTGACTAAAAGTGAAGTTATTTGTAAAAATGGTATTTTTTCAAGTAAAAATCCTTTTTTTTAAAAAACACAAAAATTCATATTTAGATTATATTTTTATGATTAATTAAAAAATGATCTTTATTTTTAAAAAATTAAATTTCTAAAATTTTATAATTCAATATTTAAATAAAACTATAAAATATAGTAGAAAACTATTCATATCAGAAAATAGTTTTTTAAAATGTTAACTATTCTTTATTTTTATTTCCTATAAATTGATAATTAATTTATTTGTAGTATGTTATTTATATTATATTTACATTTTATTAATATCTAATCAAAATATACTTATTTTGTTGAAATAATTTACCAATTTTAGAAAATTATATTTTCAAGCATAAGATGATTTCATAGTTGTTTTAGCTTTACTAATTAAATTTCATTCATATTAAAATTAACCGTTATTTTCATTATATAAATATTTCATAAAGTGTTTACTCCTATTATTTCTTAACCATTCATTATAGAGGTTTTAATGTTCATACTCAATATTTATACTTTTAACTAAATATATCATGGTTTCATTTATGTTCAGTGTTTCATGTGGATAAAGCTATTGAACACATTGAATTACTTAAACATAATAATATATTAAAATTTAAATGTGTTACATTATTCCCATTTAAATAAATTACATCATCATAATTTTAATTATTACTTATCGATGAATCTAGGTTAGTGTGTTCTGAACATATTCATCATTTGGGATATAACTTCTAATATAACATCTATCCTACTATCTTAAGAAATATAAAGTTACATATTATTCAAAAAACAACATTAATCATTACTAACATCATATACCCAAGAATGTAAATAACCTAATCATATATTCTATATAACATTCCTTTCCCAAAAATATTTTAATATTGAAGCTAATAAACCATAGGGAAGATATATATTCCTCTAAAAATTAAATATATCTTTTACCCTAAAATGGTATTAACCACTAGTTTATAGGGTCACACACTTTTTAATTTATATCATAATACCAAAAATTATATTAAATTAACCAAAAATATGTTGAATAAATTATCCATCCCTTGATTACTAATATAATCTAACTAACTTTTCTTAAAATCAATTAACCCTTTATTATACAAACATCAAGAATATATTAAAACTAAGAGTTGTTCATAACTCCATCATGATTTCTCAATTGTTATCCCCAAAATATAACCTTTTCATAAAATCACTTTTAAATGTTATTGATACCATTAAATATACATTTCTATACATTTTAAGCAAAAATGATGACAGAAAATCCTTATGTGTTTAACATAATTCCCATAAATTTTAAATTATACCATAATATCATTGAAAAATATCACTCAATATCAAGAATATATAATATATTCAAGATTTAATTTCAAATAAAATATCAACCTCATCACTATTGGAACAACTAGGAAGCTAAACTTTTCAATAATAATATAAATATACTAAATTTTTTAGCCATTTACACATGATCCTTTATTTCATTATAAGACATAGTGACTTCTAGATACTTACCTTTCTCAAATTCATCTTTGTGATCCTATTTAAACCAAAAACTAAAACCAAAATATTTATGATAATATACGAAATATGAATATGAAAACAAAAATCCAAACATGTCTTCTCTTATAACACCTTTTTTTAATATATGATACTTTTTGATCAACCTTTGACTATCCTTGTTCAATACTTTGTTATCTCGGGTAAATTTTATATTAGGTTCTATAACCCAATTGATAGTGATTAATGTTAAATACTTAATAATGTTTAATTAAGATAATGTGAATTAACTTATGTATATACATTAAGAGTGTCAAAATAGGTGTGTATTTAGGCCACTTTCTTGTGCCTTAGGTGACATTCAAGTAAATACTCACTCCTTTCTTTTTTGTGGTTATTACCACTAGGTAAATTTCTTCCAAAGCCTAAATCCACTTGTATTATCCAAAAAGAGATATAATTTCTCATAGAATCAAACAATATATACTTTAACAAAACATCACGATGTTATCCTATACTTATAATTCTCACTTAGACTTATCTATAGGGTTTTCACTAGAGTTCTATTATTTAAATCCCTAAAAAAATATGCATTATTACATAAAAAATAAATCATATACTTATCCCAAAGTGTTATCTATAAATTTGAACTTAGGATAAACCCCAACTCATCAAAATTTAAATTATCCTAAATAAAAATTATAAACTTCATATTTGTCTAAAAATTTCCTTTGATACCAACTATGATGACCTGTATGTAGACTCTCAGATTTAGTTCTTATAGACACACACTTCACAAATATACTTTTATACCATCTATAAAATCCTATATATAACCATTCATAATTAAAAAATAAAAAATTATTATTGAATCTCTTATATCCCAAGGATATTTTTTTAGGTTTATATCTTTAGATAATTAGAAAAAACAATAACCAATAAAGCCTATGTTCTTTATATCAAAAATACATTTTATATATATGAAACTACTTAATCCATAAATAGTCTTCAACACACTCCAAAATTAATTCACACATCCTATACTTTAGAAAATTTCATACGTACAACTTTAATTCATAAGCTAGAGAAATGGAAACTTAATAAGGGGTGAGATCAAATGCCAAATATGGAAAATATACAACTGAGACCATCATGGTATAAATGTGAAATAATATTATTTTAAGAATAAATAAAAAGCATGAATACATAATCAAATTGAAATTGAGAGAATTATATATCCATAATAATAAAACAATATATGGATATTAATAATACGGATCTCATGTTGATGTAATGCACAATACCAGAAATAAAAAACATACTGGAAAGGCCTTGTGCAAGACACTTTCCTATTATAGAAGAGGCATACACCAAAACCCAACATGTCATGTCTCATGAAACCCGTCGTTACATCAAGGGGATATAAATTTATGTCCCACACCTATAACCTGATTATTTCCAATTCATTGACCATAATATTCATCAATACCTTTGATACTATTCCCTCATGAACCTTCTATTGAATAAATCTTGTAAATCTATATAATGAGAAATACATAAATAAAATAAAAAATCAACCACTCTTAGCATTCAATAAGAATCAATAATTATGATAAGAAATGTTTTTAATTAAAATTTTATTAATAATATTTTATAAAATTTCTCCACGTTGAGCCTTATTTGAATATTTAATGGAAATATTTGTTTTGAGATTTAAATTAAAAATTCCATGAAAATTATAATTTACTCCTTTAATTTTACATTAGTAATTTTTCATAAAATTATATGTTTAAAAATTTTGGTTTAATTTTTTTAGTCTTATTAATCACTAACATTTCTATATTTTTCATTGAGAATATAAAATCTGGATCACAGATTTGTAGTGCCTAAATTAGACATTAATACAGAGCTAAGATAGATTCAATATATTGGACCTTTCATCATTATTTGGGACATAAATTTTTTATCCAAAAATTGAATTGGATGAATGTTTTAAATAAATTATATGATTAAATTTAGTTAATTTAATTGAACTAGTGTAAGTATAGTTAATGTGGTAACTCGATCTAAAAGGCTGCACAAGATGGAGTAAATTTTGGAGGTAAAATTCTCCAAGTGGATTTGTTGACATTACAAATCCTAACCATCACACACTTTTCTTAAATGATATTTTCACTATTTTATAAGGTTATTATAATATTTTTATAGGTGTGTCAAAACTTTTGGTTTTAGGAAACCTCTATATCCACGTGGAATATTTAAAATTTGTGCGAATATATCTTTCAAGAAGGGGCTCATCCCTCAATTCAACATTTAGTTTTGTTGATTTTATACTTGTAAATTATATTTTTCTTAAATAAAACTTATAAGTTATTTTATTTTAGACGTTTTACCTTTTCATCTTGGTTTTGGAATATAATAGTGGATATGAGATTGGGTGTTTCACTTTTAATCTAAATGAAGTCTAATTTTCTTCATCATAGAAACTCCACCCATGGAAGAGTATATTTTATTCATAGTTAATATAATAAATACTCCCTTAATTTATTTGTTTAAAATCCTTTTAAAAATTGTAATTCATAAATTATGATCAATTATTTTAGTTTTATTTTCTAAAAAACTCGATCAATTTTCACTTTGACTATTAGGTTGGACTTATTTGAATCATGAGAGGGAAACTTTAATTTACAAATCTAATCAACTTGGGATAGAATTATAGGGTTCAATTATAATCCTTAAACTCAAACAATTATCATTTAAAATTAGTATATGCTTCCATAATTAAAAATTTACCATAAGTTATTTTTAATATCACAATCAAAGTAGGGTTCTACAATTGAAAGTCCCAAAGTGAATATAGGTTTCATTTCTTCCAATCCTTATGGTCATGCTAATTTTCACAGGGTTCAGGGGTTGACAAGATTATAGGATCATAATTAAATAAATTTTAATTTCATGGAAAAATATTTATTTAATGGTTATAGGGTAGATTAAATATATTATATCTTCTCATATTAGTGATTTTAAAGAAATTGGGTCCTTGGTTACTTATTTTTGTTTTTGTTTTGATTGTTGTTATAAAATCACTCAAACAAAACCCCTTAAAATTAATCCTTTTTTAAATTATTTTCCCTGATTATTAAATCCTATTAGGGGATATTTAATTCCCTTTCCCCTTAAGATATGTCTTAGGCCAACCACTGTTCTATAATTATTAAAAAAGCACAAATATTTTGAGATTCTATGTGACAATGATAATCAAATTAGTGCCATTTTAGAGGAGGAAAGTTTCTTATTCAAGCCCCTATTAGGATGTTATTGAACTATTATTTTCATTGAAAAGTTATTAAAAAAATTTAATTCATTATTTATGAGCCTTCATTGTCTGAAAATTTTAAATTCTATCAAGATAAGTAAGTTTTTTACAAGTCTTCTTACAGGGATATTCTATTTATTAATTTTATTAAATACCACAAAGAAGATATTGAGAACCAATATATTGAATCTTTTTCTAATGAACTCATTGAGTTATTGTAATATTTTCCTAAAATATATCAACATGAGACAAATGATGAAAAAGGAAATATAAGAATTGATGAAGACATTAGGGAGGTGGTTGATACATTGGAAAATCCTTCCCTACCACAACTATAAAAAATCCTACCAATGGAATAAAATTATGAACATGCACATGACGTTGATTAACTAAAGGGAATTAGGTAAATTTATATTGATTTATATTTTATTTTACATTCTTATCAAATCTAACTCGCTTCTCTAATTTTTCTTTTGTATAATAAAGTCCAATGCTTTCCTTGATAATTAATAATAATGGGGATGAAATAATGGCCACCAGGGATAAGATGGGATTGAAATTTGATGATGAAGAAGTTCCATCGGTTGAAAAAGATTAATTTAAAGCTAATAATAATGATAGGTATCATGAAGATTTAAATTATTCCTATTATAATCATTATGAAATAGAATTGTTAAATTATTTTCCATTGATTTTTATGCAGAATCAATACTTTCAAATCTAACCCTATATGTTATCAAGGAATCCACATAAGAGGTGGTTCTTGAAGAATAATGAGAGATCAAGATTCCCATGGTGATGTGATTTTCTCCTCTATATACACATGAACATCTATTAGAGGAGAAAACTATAAAATTTGACTGATAGTGCCATTTATTTATTTCCACTACATCCAATTCTTAGTTATTTTATTTTCTTATTATAAGGGAGGAATCAATTTTCTATTTTATGGGGGGTTTTCACTCTTGGTACCCACTAATGGATATTAGGAGAAATAAAATTTGGGGTTTCTTTCCAAAAAAACAAACCCCACCTTTAGATTGAGGATGAACAACCAAAAATACCTGGATGTAGGAAGTATAATCATAAAACATCATTGGGAATAAACTAAGTTTATATTTATGTTTTTAAATTCAATTATTTCTTTAATTTTTAATAATTAAGTTATTTTATTTTGTTGGTCGCAGATCATTGTAATTATGATCATAACTCAAATACTCCTAATGAAAAATAACTAAGTTATATCACTCTTTCATATTTTATTACTACCCTACACTTTCTGCTTGTGCTTTAAATAATTTGGTTAATTCTATTTAAGTGAGGGGGTTGAAATTTTTGGTACATTCTTTATTATTTTTCTTATTTTGTGCATTTATCCTTTAATTTTTTTATTTTCAAAAAAAAGTGAAAAAAATAAAAAAAATCTTTTCACTTTCTCATTAATTTCATGGAACTGATTGTGAATACATGTTTGGTTTATCTATCCCCATGGAAAGCATATTACTATTGCGATTGTTTTCAACATTGATGGTCAATTGATGTAAAAATGAATTTGTTAAATGATATGTTTTATTTTGTATTTATGAAGCCTTTGAGAGTTGAAATCATTCATTGTGGGAATTTTGGGGGAAAATTGTATTATTTAATCTCCCCACACACTTCACACACAATCATGACTTATGAATTTCTCTTAACAAGTTTAATTTTTAGCCATGTTAAGTAATATTTTTCATCTTATAACATGGTCCTTCCATACATTTCTTTATCTTCCAATTAATTTCACTACTATATTGAATTCACCCAAGTGTTTGTACCTAATATCTTATTATTGTATGCCCACAAAATAAATAAATAAATAAAATAAAAAATAACAATAAAAAATTTAGTGATGGAATCTATTAAATGTGGGGATACCTAGGTTTGGAGCTTAAGGTTTGAATTTATGGAACTCATAAATGAGTGGGTTTTATAATTTTATTATAAATAATATTTCATAGTTTTGGTGGAATAAAATCAGGTAACAGGAAAATTTTTATATGGTCTAAATATATTGGATAAAGGGTGGATAGACAAGCTTGAAATTTATAGCACACACACACATGAGGAATTTGTGGAACTCATATAATGTTTCTACATGATTATTTTCATTGATATCATTATATATTTTTGATAAAATTTATGAAAAACGAAAATAATTAATTTTTGGGATTGAATTATTTTTTTAATTATTTCTATGATCGTTTCCAATCATAGACTGATAGATTTCAACATGCATCATTTTTTTGGATTACTTGTCATGGGAGTTTTCCCAGGAGTGAAAAAGTGTAAGTGTGGGAGAGTTTATAAGACATGTTTTTATTTAATATCATGTTGATAATATTTGATAAAACATCCCCACATTGTGCCTTTTTTATATTTAATGGAAGTATGTGTTTTGATCTTGAAATTGAAAATTATATGAAAATTCTATTTTCCACTCTTAATTTTATCTTATAAATCTTATGATAACATTTTTTTGTGATGAATGTTGATTTAAAATATTATGTTTGTATTAATCACTAATTTTTACACATTTTTCATTTGTAACATAAAAATGGGTCATATATTTTAATGGATGAAATTGGACATTAATTTAGAGAAAGGTTGGATTCAAAAAATTATACCTCGCTTCACTATTTTGGCCACAACATTTTTATTCCTACATTAAATGAGATAACTTTTCTTCATCCATTATAGGATTAAATTATCAAAATTTCAATAAAATGTAGTAAATTCTAGTTCTCATTATAACTTAGTTTAAAGTCACTTCAAAACAAAGTAATATTTAGAGGTAGAATTCCACATGTTCCCTTGTAGGAATTTCAAACCTTAACCCTACCACACTCTCTTTAAATGAGTTTATCACACTTTGGGAGGTTTTTTAGAATAATTGGGAAGGTTTGGATAAAAAATTGGTTTTATTAAACATTTCTTACCAATTGAAATAAGTAAGGATTTGTGAAAATATCAATTCCAGGAAGACTCTCCTCTATTGCTTCTACTTTGAGATCCTTTTATCTTTTTCTTGTAACTTCTCTTTTTATTCAACAAAAACTCAGTTTTATTCTATTTTAAACTTTTTTACTTTACTTATTTGTTCTGTAATATTATATTAGTGATGAGATATGGTGTTTTCCTTTCAATCCTTAGGAAAATCATCTTCATGATGATAACTCCACCCACGGAAGAGTAGATTTTATTCATCATAGATATAATCCATAATATATTCATTTATTTGTTTTTAATCAATGGATAGATTTTATTACATAAATTGTGTTCAATTAATAATGTTTAAATTTATAATAAACAACATTTATCTTCACTTTTCCCATGTGGTCAGACTTGTTTGAATAGAGAGATAGAAACTCTAAGAGCCAAATATAATCAAATTGGGATAGAATTATTGTGCTAAATTATAATCCCCAAACTCAAAAAATTATCATTTATAGGGATGATATTCTTCCATAATTTTACATTGATCATATTTTTATTTAAGATCATAATCAAAGTATGGTTCTATGATTGGATGTCTCGAAGTTAACCCAAGGTTCATTTCTCCCAATATTTGTGGTCATGTCAATTTTAGTAGGATTAGATGGTTGATATTATTATGGGATAAGAATTAAATATAAATTAATCATATAGTATAATTATGAATGAATTGTGAAGTTTTAGATTATATTGATTACATTTTCACTTATTAGTGGTTTTAAAGAAATTGCTTCCTTGATTGATTGTTTTTTATTTGTTGTTAAAAAATAACCGAACCAAACCCCCAATTATTTTCCTTGTTTTTACTTATTTTATTTTATTATTCAATAATTTTATGGGATGTGTAATTAAATTCTTCTTTAAGATATAACCGAGTTATACCACTATACTAAACTTAGTAAAAAATCACAAATATTTTGAGAGCATGTGCTACAATACTCATCAAATGACCATACTTTTCCACTTTTCAATAAAAGGGATAACATGATCATACCTATCTATAGAAATATGTTTTATGTTTAAATAATACATGTTAAAAAGTATAATAATCCTATGTATTAAAATAATAATACACACTTTTCTCCATGTCAATTGAATAACATTCTTTTTTGGTGAATATCATCCAATCTGAATTATGTAAAAACATGATGTTCAAACCATAAAGACAAATGAGTGTATAAATAAGTCAATACTAGAATAAAATTATCACAAAACAAACAAATAAATAATTTTTATGGTTTCAAAATAATATAACTTTAGTGTCATAAAGTAAAAATAGAATTATATTACCACAGATTAAAAACATCCTTGAAAAAAAATTCCTTGAACACTATCACAAAAGAAGGGATCAAGAATAGAATTGTTTGATACCATGAGTTCAATACAAAAAATTATAACATATATATACTAGAGAATAAATCATGAAACTCAAATACCATTAGGGTAAATCCTTTTGAAAATGATAAGGGAAATAGAAGTAAAAACACAAAAGATCTTTTAGAAAACAATTTTCACATTGATGAAAAATAAAAATGTACAAGTCAGTTTTAAAGGTAACTTTTTAAAAGGTTATTTTAATTCTATTTAAATAATTTAATTTTTAAAATAATATCTAATTATGGATCCTTAAAAATTCATAATTTTTTATCTTGGATAAAGGAGTTGAGGAGGAAAAAACATATTAAATTTAAAAGAAAAAACCTTTTATTATTTTCAAAATACAATGGTTCAAAACTCACATTGTAAGAAGAGTAAAAAAAAATTCTATGTATTAAAACATTAAATTAAAAAATATTATTAAAAAATACCATATAATAAAACATTAGGGAGGTATAATCCAATACTGAAAGAAATAATTTCATGATTAAACATTATAACTCATGGAAAGGAGTCTTGAGTTATCAATATCTCTTAAGGGAAAAATACTCCATGAGACATATAACAATTGAAATGAGATTTTTGTAGTATTAATATAATGAACTATAGAATACCATATAATCCAATGAAAGGGAATAATTTATACAATTTATATTAAATAAGTTCAAGTGAACAATTATAACACAATGACCGAAAATTGAGTAACCAAAAACTATTAGGGCTGGGGTAACACTTGAGTAAAAATAAATTTAAAGAAAATAGATTGATTATATTATATTATCCCATTAATAACAAGGAATTTTTTTATAACATTCATGGGATAATATTTAAACCGAACATATTAAAAACAAAACATCATGAAAACACATAACATGTCTCAAAGAATCATAATCGAGACTATGAAAAATCTTATGGCTTGAGTAACAATTTAATAAAAAACACCTTAAAAAATGGTATTTTAATTAAACATAAAATAAAATGATTAAAATTTAATTCATGATATGATATATCAAATAAGAATTATATACACTACAAAAATAAAATTATATGCACAATACTAAACATGTATCAAATAGAGGAAATTAAGACAAAAAAACTTACCTCAGTCCTGATTCATTCTATGCTTGCACCAAACATCCTGAATAATTAAATCAGGTTAATTAAATATATACCAAAGAATCTTATTCATAATTATAAGCTTTTATACTCCCCATGTAAAGACCTGTAAAATTCAAGGGAAAGTTTTTTCTTAATTTTCTTTGGAATTTTGCAAGAGCACGGTTTCTGACGGAACCTGATTCCGAGGCCCGGTGTGCCCAGAATCAATTTCCGAAGTTTGGCTCGGGTACGTTCAGTGAACAAACGAGCGGGAATTTCTAACTTTTGAACCGGTACCCGGAATCGAATTCCAAGGTCACCGATGGAACCGCAGTGCCGGTAATTGCTTAGGAACTACTGTTCCGGAGTTGCATTTACACGAGTGTTGATAATAAAAATTGTGGAAGTTTATTATATAATTACACTACAATTTTTATTATTTTACTCTAAGTGTAGTTCATGATGGGAGTTGGGTAACCACCCAACCCCCCTTGGGAGGTTATGAGGGTGGTGGGGCCCATACGAACCCCACCTCTTCATATCCTCTAAAACCCCTCTCAACTCCCACTTTAATTAAGTTAACTTAAGTTATAACCTATGACTTAATTGTTAAGAGTTAATGGGGTGAGTTGTGTGTGGTTATTGAATTTCAAACACTTGAAATTCAATTGTGTTGTTGTGTTAATAAAATAAGAAAGAGACTTATTTTATTTTTGTTAGAGTTTTGTCTCCTTGAGAGAGTTGGGAAGTCTTCTTCATCTTCTTCAACCTCGATGAAGAACGTGAAGAACACCGTTCTTCAATGAAGAACTTCTCCGCCGAAGAACACGGTCCTTCCGCGACATCGTATCCGCGTCGCGACGTACTTCTTCCACGTCGTCTCTTCCGCGACTGTTTTCTGTGAAGAAATCGCCGTCAAAGAACTTCGAATCCTCGCTTCGCGACGTCGACATTCTTTCCCCGCGGCGCCCGACCTCCGCGACGCTCGTCTTCCACGGGTCGTTGACAAACACCGCTCTTGAAGCCGAGGTAGGGTATTATTGTTATATTATTTAATTATTTCCGTTCTTGATTCTAGCATGTCGAACTTCGTGGTTAATTGACTAATTGTTATCGTTTAACGAGAGGGGGGCCGGAACGCACAAAAACGGCCAAACCCCCCCTCCTATGTTCATGTTTGTTTCGTTGCGGATGGAACGGGATGGCGTGGTGCCGTCGCACCACGTGGGAATCACACGACAAGTATTGCGCGGCGCCGTCGCACCGTGCCGTGGAAAGAAATTCAAGAACGCGACACCGTCACGCCGCGTCGAAGGAAATCGAAGGCGCCTCGGCTGGAGCAGGGCCGCGGCGGAGGGGCGCGGTGCCGTTGCACCACGCCGGACGGCAAGGGCCATGGTCGGTTTCGGGCCGCAGCGGACCTTGGTGACCGGTGGCCAGCCGGGCCGCCGGTGTCGAAGCCGGAAAGGGACCGGCCACTGCCGGTCCCGTTGAGGAGGAGCCGGCCGGCCAGGTCAGGCCGGACGGAAAGGAGAAAACCGGGGGAAATAAATTCCCCCGACCAGCAATCAACGCCCCCCCCCCCATTATGGGGGGGGGGGGGTTACAAAGGGGGGCAGGCACCCCCCGTTTTTTTTAAAAGCTCGGCCGAAGGCTGAGCTGGCAGCGCGCAGCGCTGAGCCGGACCGGGCCGCGCCAGGCCGGGCCGCGCCCAGCCGGGCCGACCCTGTCCGGGGCGGGTCGACCCGGTTCGGGCCAGCCGGGGGGTCTCGGGCCGGGTCGGCCCGAGCCCGAAACCCCCGATACCGAACTATTTAAGTTAAAATGCCCATAACTTGGGATACGACCTCCAAACGACGCTCTGACAGTGGCGATGTGATCCTTGGATCGAGACAGTCATTTCGGTATATCACACTCAAGTTTTGGGAATACTTTGAGTTCGGCCGGGTTGGTTGGTACACGAAACCAACCGGGCCCTCGGAGCGGGAACACTCATATCTTGAGCTACGGACGTCCGATTGACGTGCCGTCAGCTTTGTTGAGTTCCTCTTAGTGAGAAGAATCTTTTGGCATACTCCGCCCGAGGTTTGGACACAGGTGTAGTACGGTCAGGTTGGTTTTGCCTTAAAAACCAACCGGGCCCCCGAACGAAAAAGCCAATAACTCTCAGACCGGGCGTCCGATTGACGCGCCATCTGCGACGTTGAGTTCCTGTTGACGATACGGAAATTTTGGATACATCAACTCTAGACTTTGTGATAGTTGATGTATCAGCCTCTCGACTCGTGGAGCGGACCCTCCCGAACGAGCTTGCTGTGTGCGGGAACCCTAGAACTGGCTGCGACTGCTACTGTGATTGCAACGACGACTGTGCAGAGATCCTCAGTGGATTCGACGATGACGACTACAGAACTCAGTGATCCTGTGTGGATCAGTGATACCGATCCTGTGTGGGTCCGATCCTATGTGGGTCAGCGCTCAACGGTCCTATGTGAACCAGCGCCTACAGATCCTGTGTGGGTCCGATCCTATGTGGGTCTTTGCAGGGGTTAGTACCTATCGATCCATTGTGGGTCCGACGACTTAGATGAATCAGTGATCATCTCTATCATCTTTCGAAGAAGTATACCTGTGTGAGCTGAATCCTGTTTACCTTCCTGTGTGGATTGTGTTGTGCTATCCTGTGTGGATTACGTTTTGATTTCCTGTGTGGAATACGTATACTTTCTTGTCTGGACTGAGTTGTACTTGGGCTCGGAGGTTGGAGCGTATTGGAATTGATGACTTAGGTATATGTATGGGCATATACCTAAGCAGTGTCGGTTGTTACTTAGTGATTTTATCTTTCTTTTGTGGTTTATCCTTTGTGGATTTTGGGAGGCCTTCAGGGGTCTCGGGGTCTCTACTGAGTAGCTTATACTCACCCCTGCACGGGCTATGCCCACACTACGTTGTGTTGGTTGCAGACAACGGACAGCGTTGATCGTGGTTGAGGCTCGCAGAGTAGGATGGTACCTTGAGGTGGACCACTGGGCGGGATGTTCTCGGACCGGACGACAGAACCCGAGGAGTAGTGGAGCTATTTGTACCCACCCTTCAGGTGGGATTTCCAGTGGACAGCTCAGTGTAGCGGCTTTTACTTCACATTTGCTGTTTTCCCTTTCGAGTTGTACTTTACTTTTAGTTTGGGTTTGTATACTGGCCCATTTACTTTTTCGCACTTTCAGTTGTACTCTGTTTTTACTTAGTGTTTACTTTTCTGCTTGCTTACTCAGTGGTGCTTGTTTACTTTACAAAAGCAATGCCTTCCCTTTCTATCGGGATTTACGCCTTGGTGCTAGTCGCCAGCCCCTGGCCCATGGAAGGCGGGCTTGGGGTAGTCACGACATGGGCCCCGAGGACGGGTCGTGACACCCCACTTAGAATAATTATATACATATAAATATTAGTTAGTTTTTACTTATTTTCAACATTATATGTTAGTAATCTTTATGTCTTTGAACTAGTTTCATAAAATTTGTGTTGGTATATATTATTTTTGAAAGGTTCATCATTATTAGGTCATCTAAGGAACTATAATAGATGTTAAATTCCATTTTATAATGCTATAATATCATTTCCTAGTAGCTTTGGTTACGATCCATGAGGTTGAAACTAGTGATAATCATGTTTTGATTATTTTTAACGAATGATAGGTGTTTTCTTAATCTATGAGTTAATATTGATTCCAAATTAATAGAACCAAAAAATAATTATTTATATATTTATATCATGTTATTACTAAAATATTATAAATTCTTTGAATGGTTTAAGTATGCGGTTAAACCGAACCAAACACAAACCTATCATGATTAGTGGAGGATTATGAGGTTGTTTAGTTGCAATATAATTATACAAGAAGCATAATAATATTAGTTAGTGTCTTATATAGTGATATATCATGAATTTAAATAATCATAAATATAATATACTTTATATGAAGTCGTTAAATAGAACGGAGAAATCATTTTTTGTCTTTTTTCAATCATTTTAAATGACTAAATTAACAATAATCATTTGTTGATAATATAATTTATATTTTATTCAATTTTTATACAAAATACTAAAATATATCATAAAAATTATATTTATCCTTTAATACCATCCTCATGACCAACTATATAAGGTGGGGATGAAACGAAAAACAAAAATCAATCATTCTATGGAGGAGGTAGTCCACATGTGCATATTTTCACGCACTATACTGGATACCCTAGTACCCTGATACATAAGATGTAATTGAAAATACCTAAAGGGTGTTCCTGATCCCCAAAGGTTGGTGACTAGAACCTAGAATCATACAAGATAAAGATGGAATAAATTTTATACAATAAAGTGGAAGATAAAATATTATAAGTCATTATGCTCAACACTCCAAAGAGAGAAATTAGCAAAAACAAAATAGGTATAACAAAACCCAAAGCTGTACAACATCAATGTACTAAAAAACTATCAAGAAAAAACTCAGACATACCATGTAACAGGGGTATCACATATCAACCAATCACATCCACCAAAACAATCTTGAAGGATCAAGAACATCCATCACCTCCAAGTGTTGCTTTACCTTTACTCAGACTAGGAATAATAAAGTCTAATAATTTATAAAGGAAAAGGTAGGGTGTGATATATAAATCCTATTAGGGTCTCACCAAGTGTTTCATTATAGATTCCATAATTATAAACTAAATTATACTTTCAATTTAAATAAAACAGGGCATAGAATGATATATCATTTTCATATTTAAAACAAAACATGCATTCTTTTCCAAAGATGGAAAACATTTCAAACATGGATTAAATAAGAATTTTATATAAAATCATTTGGCATGAGTAAAATAGTTCTATAATCAAAGTCATATATATCCATACATACAAAAAAAATCACCATGGTAATCTGGACTTACGTATGTTAGTTTCTAGCTATGGGATCCTCAAACTTCTCAAATCAGTGATCACAAATAAACATGCGTGCATACACCCCTTAGGTTTGGGTCAAATAGTACTGATCAACATCACATAAGGGATAATCATGCCAAACTAGGTTTTTTGGAGTTTTCATCATCAATCCATTACTAGGGGATCATGATCCTAGTGTTCTTTTCCCAAATAACCCACTAACTACCCATGTCTCACATGTGCTCAATCAATTAATAGAGAAAGGGAAAATCATCTCATTTCAAATCAATCATCATTTACAATTCAATTTCCCAACATTCAGATTCAATATAGAAATTACATTTCCAAACCAAAACATGGTTATTTCTTAATTTCATGTGTTCTCAATAAAAAACCAATTATAGGTTTTTATCATTTCAATTTAATATATTTTTCTCAAAAAAATTCTCAAACCATTTCATAAATTACATCATTTTCAAAATTCACCCCACAATTCCAATTCCATAAGAATTGGGATTTTTCTCAAAATCCCATCCATTTCATATTCCATAATTGAATTAATTCAAATAATTGTTTTATAAATGAATTGAAGTACATTTCAAACAAATCAAGAAAATAAATTTTTTAATTACGTGTCAAATCTCAAACAGAACCACCAACCATTAATCATGGAATCAAACGGTCATTACCCACAACAGGAACACCGATGATGATCAAAGGAAAAAAGAGATCTACTAATCAGATGTTGAATCATGATCTATTAAGACATAGATTAAATCTAATAAAACAAAGTTTATATACATCAAGAACATGATGGTCTAATACTCTCAAAGGAGGAGATAAAGATTGATCAGAAGAGATTAACCGATAGGGGATCTACTTTCCATGAGCAAATCAATTGAGATCAATGCCACTTAGGTCTATAAGGTAAAGGGTTTAGAGGATCCAAAATAACCTCTAGGGAGAATCCAAGAATGAAGAAATTGAGTTAGGTCTGAAAAGGGGTGATATGAAACTTAAAAGAGGGGTTCAAGAATTAAAAATTAATATTTAGATTAATTAATTAATATTCCCATAATTTTTATGAGGAGGGCCACATGGTTAGAAAAACCATGTTCCTAACTGTGTGCCCCCTATGGAATCACTGTCTAGGGGTGTATAGTTTCCCCTAGGTGGGTGCATAGTTTGTAAGACCTTTCTCTAACCATGTGTATGATCAATTTCTATGGCTGCACAGGTTGGAGGGTCTAGTCACATAGTTTGAACAAACTGCGTGGCCCCCTCCAGAGAACCATGAAAGGGTTCACGATTCACTAGGCTAAACCATATGGGTTTCTCTAACCATGTTCCAACCGTACACATCTCAAAAAACTTAAAAAATTATATAAATTCAATTGGAAATATCCTAAAACAATACCCAACTAAAAGGTTATAAAAACTATTATCAAGAAAATCTTGAAGAAAGTAACAAGATGTTACAACCTCCCCACTATAAAAACTTTCTGTCCAAAAAATACTATCAAAAAGTTCATGTATCAAATAGATTATTACACAACTCTATCATTCGTTTCTTTATCTCCTATAACTCATGATAATTAGAATTATAATGTCATGGCACACAGACCAAAGGTATCATCCTCCCATAAAGTACATTTGTCTTAGAATCAACAATCTTGATTGGATGCTCAGTCACATATAAATCATTATCAAAATCAAGATCTTCCTAGATAAAGACCTGAGATGGGTCAAAAAAATACTTTCATAGCTATGATACATAGAACAAATTATTTATCAATTTCATTTGTAGTGGACGAACTAAATGGTAACCCGCTTTACCTACCTTCTAAACAACCTCAAAAGGTCCAAAAAATTGAGGATAATATTTACCTATCCTCCCAATACGTCGGTGAACCAACCAAGGTAAAAAACTCAAGAAAATATAGTCACCAACAAATAATACCAATATTCTATGATGATGACCATCATAGGATTTAGAACAACCCTATACTATTAAGATTCTCTAATGAATCAACTGAATATTTTCTGTCATCTCTTGAACCAAACATAGTCCAACCTAGGAAGTTTCTCTAGTCTATGACCAACACAATGGATATTTACATAGTATTCCTTACAAAGACTCAAAAGGATTTATTTTGACAAGAAATGGTAACTATTATTATAATAGAACTCAACCAGTCCTAATTGTTCATCCCAAGATCCATCAAAATTGAGGATGTATGCATAAAGCATGTCCTAAAAAATTTGTGTATCCCTCTCTATATGGCTATCCATTTTTGGATGGTATACCATACTCAAATGAACCTGAGATCCCATAAATTCCTAGAGTCCTCAATAAAAATGAGATGTAAAATGGGGATCTATTTCAGAGTCTATAGTAGATTTAACTCCATGAAAATGAACAACTCTTTTATATAAATATTTATTAACTCCTCAATATTGGTTATGTCATAAATGGGTATAAAATGATCCAATTTGGTCATCTGATTGATCACAACACATATTGATTATTTTTTCTAGGGGTACATGAAAACCAAACCATAATGTACATATAAATATCATCCCACTTCCTATTCAGAACTAGAAGGGGGTTAATAAAACTCAAAGGTATATGCTGCTCAACCTTGGCATATTGGAAAGTGTAACAATAAGAAACCAAATCCACAATATCTCATCTCATACCAGACCACCAAAATCTTCATCGCATATCATAAAACATATTTGTGTTTCTTGGGAGCACAACCCATTGAAAATTATAAAAATCCACCATAACATATTTTCTTATGGATAAAGGCACAAAAAAATAATTTTGAAACCATATGATACCCTCTATGGAGAATGACCACTCAACAATAGTTTCACCACTACAAAGAGAGTCTATAATGCTACATAAATCATCATCAAGCTACTTTCCCTAAAGAATCATCATGAGGAGTGCAGGTCAACTAAACACTTTCCAAGAAAACCTAAGACTCCTCTTCCCAGAATCCAAAATTCAACAATGAAAAAATATCCATCAAATTCCACTCTTTAGATTATTCTTTCATGGTCCAGTTCAGAAGTTTCCTGCTTAAAGTATCAGCAACAACATCCCCATTTATTGGGTATAGTAAATTTCAAAATACAAATACTTCAAGTACTCCACCTGATGTCTCTATAGGATATTCAAATATTTTTGTGAGAATATATTACTCAAGATCATGTGGTCAGAAAAAATAGTAAACCTTTCTCTCAATCGGTAATGCTACTAAATTTTAAGAACATGCATCACAACTACGAGTTCAAGGTCACGAGATGCATAATTCTTCTCATGTGGACTAAGCTATTGAGGAACATAGGCAACCACATGACACATTTCATAAGAACAGAACCCAGACCTAATCCTGATGCGTCACAAAAGACCATGTAGCCCTGATTGATCTCTATATGATTCAATAATAACATAGAAGTCAAAATGAAATCTCAACTCAGCAAAAGAACTCTAACTTCTTTCATTACAACAAACTTTAATCCCTTCAAAGTGAGAGTGGTCATCCGAGAATCCAACTTTTATAAATCCTTTAAGAACCAGTGATAATACTCCATTTAGACCAAAGTAGCTCTGAATCTCAAAAATATTACTTGATTTATCCCATGTCATAATAGATCTTACCTTCTTAGGATCAAATGAGATATCATGTTTTTAGACCATGTGTCCCAAGAAGTTAACTTCCTAAATATAGAAATAAAATTTTTATAGCTTGGTATAGAATTAGTGATTTCTCAATAATTCCAGAACTTCTCTTGGATGATGTATAATATCCTTCTTAGAATGAGAGTAAACTAAGACATTATCCACAAATACCATCATAAATATATCAAGATAATCAAGGAAGATTATTTTCATCAAATCTATAAATACTGCACGAGAATTAGATAGACCGAATGGAATGAAAAGATAATAATAATGGCCTCACCTCCTTTATAAGGTGATTTTATGAATATTAAATTATTTTATTCTCAATTGGTGATAACCAAATCAAAGATCAATCTCTGAGAACCAATTATCCCCTTTAAAATATTCAAACATATCTTCAATATGTGGAAATGGATACTTGTTATTTACCATAGCTGGGTTGAGATTTTCGTAATCAACACATATAAGAAGTTTTCCAATAGATTTCTTATAAAAGATATTGAATTCCTCCCAAGGTGACACACTCAGGAATATAAATCCTTTGTCTAATATATCATCCAATAGAGTATTCAGCTATTTCAATTCAAATAGTTCTATAATGTAAAAGGTATATATATTGGCTGAGTACCATTCAATAAATCAATAGAAAACTCAACCTCTCTTACCGATGTAAAACAAGAGAGATTAGAAGAAAACACATCAGGAAACTTTATTAAAACTATAGGGAGATCATCACTAAATGATTAATAATCCATATCAAAAGAAAATGTTGAAATTAATTTACCCAAATATAAATAAGAATGTCTGTATCTACCTGAACTCACGTATCATTCAACCTGAAGGATAAAAAACACCCCATCAGGCATAGTAAACTAGACCCATCAAAAATAATATTCAATTTGTGACTTATTAGAAATAATCAAATACATCCCAAAAATAATGTCAATATTTTTGGAATCCTCATGTATTAATCATGTTTTAATAATCACAAATCTCTTTAATAATCACAAATCTCTTTATTAATCCCAAATCTCATTAATGATCACAAATCTTATTCAATCATGTGTATTTATGTTTCAAATTCACTCATGATTTATAATGTTTAAGCTCAATCAAATTCAAGAATATTTTTGTTTATGTATGAACACTGTTATTTGCCTAAGTATAAGACACCGTGAAGCAAGACACAGTTAGCTAGACACCGTAAGATGAGACACCGTGACCAAGACACCGTGGTCGAGACACCGTGACCAAGACACCGTGACCGAGACACCGTGACCAAGACACAGTGAAAACCAGACACTGTGAGCAAGCCAGACACCGTGAAACTTAGAACATGACTCCTAGACACTGTAACACTCAGACCGCGACACTCAGTCACCGTGAAGGAGACACCATTTTCTCAAATTACCGTGATGCCATTTCTTAAACTATTTTGTCGTCTTTCAATTCAATGTTTAATGGTCATATTTGATGCCTTTAATGCACTGACATAATTAATGTTTCTTTGTAGACATAGTATGAGGTATGAGGAATGAAACACATGGAACATGTCGGCTAAATCTCATGTATTCAAAGATAAAGTATAGAGAGTGCCTAATGACAATAGAGTACAATACTGAATAGAAAAAAAGTGTGTGAGCACGAACACGAAGAACACTTTTCAAGATTTTCAAAGAAATAATTTTCACATGCATGAAATCTCACTCTACTGAAGAACATATGAAGTACATTGGGATCCAGAGAACTTATTCACATTGTCAAAGCTCGTGGTGAACACAAGTTGAATTAATACACTCTATTTTTCCAGACAAAAACCAGAGAAGGACTCAGAAGCACTTCTGCTAAATCGAAGGAGTCCAGAGTTGCAATTCAAATCACTAGAGCATTCTAAACTCATATCTAAAATCTATTAGTGATTATTTTAATTAACTTTTGAGTAGTGTGTGTACTCTGTATATTCCATACACACACTGAATCCTGTGCTAAACTGAAGTATTTCTAAATCCTTACACCAAACTATTTATACTCTTGTTTACCCACGACAACTGTGGAAGAGGTCCCTGTGTGGCCTGGTTATTATTATTTTTTACCCACGAAAACTGTGGAATATGTCCCTGTGTGACTTGGACAGTCTATGTGCTGTTGTTAACCCTGATCCAGGGTGTGGATCAATGTTTATTTATATAAACTTCTTGGTGGCAGGTGATCACCAAGTGGAGTTGATTTGGTCTCGACTTGAGACTGAACCACTTGTTTAATATCCGCTGTGCCATTTAAATTTAATCTTCTCTGTTTTACTACTTTATTTCATAATCTAGAAATCTCTAATTTCACTTTGATAGTTAGTCTTGGAAAGAATTTATAACTGATTTGTCTTAGTAGGGTAACTTCAAAAGTAATATTAATAAAACATATTAAGATTACTGAGAACTAATCAATCTTATAAGAAGTTGTTTAAATAGTCAAACTCTTATAACAATGTAACCTTGATTAGCTGGGTTGTATCTATTATTGGGGAAAAACATTTCTTTTAAATAATATTTTTATAACAGAAATTTTTATAGTCACTCAATTCACACCTCCCCTCTTGAGTGAACTACTCCGACCAACATTTGGTATCAGAGGAATGCTTTATTAGGACTCTGTGTAATCCTACTCAACCGTGATTTTAGTTGTACTTTAAATATATGTAAATTTCTGTTAATTATAAATTTCTAGATCTTTTAAAGTAATTTGTTAGTATGGATAATAGATTGGAAGGTGCTGCAACCAACATACCACCATTCTTTAATGGAACCAACTATGCTCAATAGAAAATTAAAATGAAAATGCATCTAGACAGTATGAGCTTTGAAATTTGGTCATTAATTATAGATGAATACAAAATTCCTGTGACTGATAGAATTACATGGGATGAACCTACAAAAATTGATTACAATAACAATTGCAAAGCCATGAATGCTCCGTACTGTTCCTTAGGAGATGAAGAATTTAATAGGATTTCTGCTTGTAAAACTGCCCATGAAATTTGGGATACCTTGTCTGTCTCACATGAAGGCACATCTAGTGTAAAGGAAATGAGACTTAATAATTATACTATAAAATATGCTAATTTCAAGATGAAACCCGATGAGCCTATTTCTGACATGTATCTTAGTTCAATGAGATTGTCAACACAATGATTTCTCTTGGAAGAGAAGTCACTGCCAAAGAGTAGATCATGAGAATTCTTAGGTGTTTACCTAACAGATGGAGGGTAACCTCTATCTCAATTAGATAATCATGTGACATCATCAAGATACCTGTAAAAGAACTCATTGGGAAACTGATGATGTATGAGGAAGATTTGAAAGTCAACAAAGAAGAGGAGGATGAACCAAAGAGGAAATCCGTAGCATTCAAGACCACCTTCTCAAAACACAAAGACAAAGGGAAACTGGAATCTCCTGTAGAAAGTTCCACCACTGAACAATCATCACCTGACAGTGATGAGGAGATTAATCAATTGGCCAGAAGATTCAAACGATCTTACAAAAAGAAGAACTTTTTCAGAAATCCTAACTTCAAGGGCAAGTATTATCAAAAAGGAAACTGAAAAAAGGACTGGAAAAGAAGTGACAAAGATGATGAAATTGTATGCTATGAATGTAAACACAAAATACATATAAAGGATGACTATAAGAAGCTCAAATATAATAAGAAGTATGAGGATAAGGAAAATATGTACACAAATTCAATGAAAGCAACTTGGAGTGCCTCTGAGGATAGTTCAAGCGACTCAGAGACATCACATGATGAACAGGCTAACAAATCCAATATGTGTTTTATGACAAACACATCTGAGGTAACATTGAACTCTTCTATACATAATTCATACTATTCTAAAGAAGAAAGTGACTCAGAAAATATGACTAATGAAGAAATGTTTGAATACTATAGCATGATTGAGGTGACATGCAATTAATTAAAAGATTAATATAAATCACTGAAGAAACACCATGACCTCACTGCAAATGCTAAGTCTGAACTTACTACTGAAAAGGAGAAAAATTATCAACTGCTCAAAGAAAACAATGAATTAAAAATGTCTAATGAGCAATTAAAATGTGACTTAGAAAAGTTTACTAATGGAAAAAATACCCTTACCCAAATGCTAGGAAAACAAATTGCCCCTAAATACAATACTGGCATTGGTTATCAATCTAGTAAAAGAAACCTTAGTAGAACAAATTTTATTTCCAAGTCTAGGACATAAAATTTTGTTCTCAGTTCTGAACACAACTCATCTAGCTCTAGTCATGATACATACTCTACTGTTTCAAGTTTTTGTGGACCGAATACAGTTTATTTTTCAAACACTTTACATAATGCTTATAGGAAACCTATGAGACAAATATGGGTTCCTAAAGTACTTATTACTAATATTACTGGACCTAAACAAGTATGAGTACCAAAATCTGTCTTTACTTGATCATGTTATAGGAAAGCTGCTTAAAGAGCTCCTTTAAGAATCTATGGTACTTGGACAGTGGGTGTTCAAGGCACATGACATGAGACTACTCATGCTTCAAGAATTTGATAAAAGTAAATGGAGGACATGTCACATTTGGTGACAATGCCAAAGGGAAGATCATTGGCTTAGGCCAAATTGGTAACTATGATTCGATTTTAATTTATAAAGTACTGTTTGTTAATGGATTAAAATATAACCTGCTTAGTATCTCACAATTTTGTGATGATGGATATCATGTTAAATTTGAAAATGATGCCTGTAATGTATTTAATTCTAAAAATGAATTAGTATTTTCTGCATCAAGGAATGAGAATATTTATTCTATTAATTTAGATTCCTTAACTTCTTAAAATGTTTCATGCTTAAGTGTATTTCATAAAGAATCTTGGATCTAGCATAGAAGACTAGGACAATGTAATGTTCACTCTCTTAGAAATATAACTAGAAAAGGCCTAGTTAAAGACTTACCCAAACTTGAGTTTCCAAATGACAAAGTGTGTAATCCTTGTCAAAAGGGAAAACAATACAAAATCTCTTTAAAATCAAAGAAAAAAGTTTCTACTTCTCAACCTCTCGAATTGGTTCACATGGATTTGTTTGGACCATGTAGAGTTTCTAGTTTAATTGGGAAGAACTTTGTTTATGTTCTAGTAGATGATTTATCTAGATACACCTGGACCTTTTTCATGGACCACAAAAGTAAAGCCTGCTCTTATTTTACTAAGTATTCCAAGCCTATATAAAACCTTAGTGGCCTTAAAATTAAATCTTTAAGAAGTGATCATGGCCGTGAGTTTGAAAATAAAGAGTTTGAATCCTTTTTCTCACAAAATGGTTACAGTCACAATTTCTATGCCCCTAGAACACCTCAACAAAATGGTGTTGTAGAAAGAAGAAATAGAACCTTGAAAGAAATTTCTAGAATAATGCTTAGTGAATATGACTTACCTATTTACTTTTGGGCTGAATCTGTTAATACAACATGATACATAATCAATAGAGTCTTGATTAGACCAATTCTCAAAAAGACCCCGTATGAACTCTAGAACAATTGGAAGCCTAAGGTTAATTATTTTAGAGTTTTTGGTTGCAAAGTCTTTATTCTCATCACTAAGGATAATCTTGACAAATTTTCATCCAAAAGTGATACAGGAATTTTCCTAGGTTACTCAATATTAAGTTAAGATTATAGAGTATTCAATAAAAGAACTAAATTGGTGGAAGAATCTGTTCATATCAAGTTTGATAAAAAAGATCCACATGAGTCTAGAACCATCCTAGAAAATCTAGAGGATGATGTATCAAATCTGAACATCAACTCAAAGTCCTCAAATTCCTCTATGAAAGAATCTGTGAAAACTTCCAATTCTGGAAATTATCTTCAATGGAGTCATAATGAACCAGAATCTGTTGATGAAACTGAAATCACTAGTCCCTCTTTTTCTAAAAAGGTTAGAGCCCTTAGAAACCATCCCTTATATGCTATTGTAGGAGACTTAGAGAAAGGAACACAAACTAGATATTCTCTTAGAAATCCGGTTAAACATCAAGTATTCTTGTCACAACTTGAACCCAAAAACATTGATGATGCCATCAACGATGAATTTTGGGTAATGGCTATGCAAGAAGAACTTAATGAGTTTGAAAGAAACAAATTTTGGAAAATTGTTGAAAGACCCAAGGACAATTTCATCATAGGTACTAAATCGGTTTTTAGAAATAAGGTAGTTGAAGCTGGAAATATAGTTAGGAACAAGGATAGATTAGTTGCACAAGGATACAATCAAGAAGAAGGAATTGACTATGGGGAGACCTTTTCTCCAGTAGCTAGACTTGAAGCCATCAGAATCCTACTTGCTTATGCTGCACATCTGAATTTCAAACTATATCAAATGGATGTTAAGAGTGCATTCTTAAATGGGTACATAGCTGAGGATGTCTTGTTGAACAACCCCTTAGATTTACAAATACTCATTTTCCCAATCATATTTTCAAACTATCAAAAGCTTTATATGGTTTAAAACAATATCCAAGATCTTGGTATGACAGATTAAGTACTTTTCTTATTTCCAAAGGTTTTAAAAAAGGAATAGCTGGTCCTACCCTCTTTATAAAACGAATTTCTAATGATGTTTTAGTAGTTCAAATCTATGTAGATGATATTATTTTTAGGTCTTCAAAAAATTCATTATGTATTGATTTTTCTAAAATGATGCAAAAAGAATTTGAAATGTGTTTAATGGGTGAACTAAAATTCTTTCTTGGATTTCAAATCTTTCAAAATAATGATGGAATTGTTTTAACTCAAATTAAATACACTAAAGATATTCTAAAATGTTTTGGATTGGATAGCACTAAAAGTAGTGACACTCCCATGAGTACCACCTATAAGTTGGATCTTGATGAAGATGGAAGATCTGTTGATCAAACCACTTATAGAGAAATGGTTGGAATTTTACTCTACTTAACTGCTATCCGTTCTCACATTATGTTTAGTGTGTGTATGTGTGCCCATTTTCAAGAAAACCCCAAAGAATATCATTTAAATGCTGTAAAGAGAATTTTCAAATACCTCAAGAATACACCCAATCTAGTATTGTTCTATCCTAAAGGACAATCATTTGAACTAGTCAGCTATTCTGATGATGAATTAGGTGGCTGTAAGTTAGATAGAAAGATCACCTTTGGAACATGTCAACTTTTAGGCAAGTCACTAGTATCATGGTGTAGTAAGAAACAAAACTCTTTTTCATTATCTACTACAGAAGCTGAATACATAGCTGTTGGCAGTTGTTGTGCACAAATTTTGTGGATGAAACACACATTACTAGATTATGGATATCAATTCAGGCATGTACCAATAAATTCTGACAACACAAGTGCTATTAAAATCCCCAAAAATCCTATTTCACATTCTAGGACAAAACACATTGATGTAAGACATCACTTTTTGAGAGATCATTATCAAAAAGGTGATATTGCCTTGGAATTCATTGGTACTAAATATCAACTTGCCGATATATTCACTAAACCATTAAATTATGAGAGAATGAGCTACATTATACATGATCTTGGCATGATAAATATCATATAGATATCTTACTTGTCTTAGTGTTCAATATTTTACCATGTTTTACTTTACTGTTTCATGATTACGGTTTCTAAGTTACTTTATTTCATGTTTATGGTCTCACCATTAGCACTTTGTACTCACGGTCTAATATTCACTGCCTCACCATAACATGCACTGAAAAGTTCACTCACTGTGTCACTGTGATGTTCACTCACTGTCTCACAGTGAAGACCACTTGCTGTAACAACGTAACGACTGATCACTATCTCACCGTAACAACCATTCACTATCTCACCGTGAAAATTATTTATGATTTTCTTTAAACCTGTATCGCGGTAATTTTTTTTCACCTCTTTTACTTTCCCACGTTTTGGTTTTTGTGATGTTTGACATTCCCAAATGATAAAACAGAGAGTTTCACTCGGTTCTTCACCCGAACTTTTCCCTACTCACTCATTTTGAACCCTTTCAACCAGGAAAACCTCTCTCTCTCTCTCGAACTTTGGTGAATGACAAGAATGTAGCGACCATATTCATCTACACCTAATAAGCGCATCTCAAAGAAAAATAAGATAACACCTAAGCTGATGCCCGAAGGACCATTGAATCCGAACCTGGTAAATCGAAGTGTTGTTCCTGAGAAAGAAATTTTCCCAGAATGGCTCTTGTCTAGAAAATCTCTAGTCCTGAAATTGTTAAGAGAATAAGGCTGGTTAGAATGGTTCTCAAAGGAGAATATAACCATTTATCTGAGGTTAGTTGCTCAGTTCTATCAGTATGCATAGTTTTCATTTGAATCTAGTGAAATCTTTGTCGTGAGGAGCTGGATTAATGGCCAAAGATGTTCTTTCTTGTCGAGGTTATGGGATTCATGCCTTAGGATACCTCACAAAGGAATTTGTGATGATTATCAGAGAGAACACCCACCTACAACTGATTTATTTGAACTCAAAGATGCTCTGAAAACCCTAACCAGAAATGTCACCAAAAGAAGGGCCATAGCTGCTGAACTTGATGGGGGAAACAAGGCTATTGTTTAAGTTTATTCAAAAAAAAATTTGTCCGAGGAAAGTTGAATTTGCTGTATTAAAGTACTAAGATGTGTTGTTGATTCATCTTATGAAGAATGGATACAAAATCAACTTGTGCAAGTACATCATTCACCTTATGTGTGAATTGATCAAGGTTATATCCATATACACCTCTCTATTCTACTCTCAGATGATTTCATCCATGCTCGTTGCCAAAGGTGTAGTTGGACCCAATGAAGAAGTAATTATGGACTGTGAGTACTGTCTCTCTAAACCCATCATCAAAAGAATGAAAATAAACTGGAATCCTTGGAAAAAGGAGTGTGAGGAAGACAATGATAGGATTTATGATAAGTTTAATCCTATGGATTATCCATCAAGGCTGAAGGACCTTGCTGATCCTGGTTTGGAACCAGTTGAACTTGGTGAGTATTAAGAAGAAGAGGAAGAAGAAGCTGAAGTACCTCATATGGAAGAAGTTGTTGTTGGGGAAGAAAGGCCGATTATTCCTTCCGTTGTTCTTGAAGAAGAACCTCCTGCCCCTAGAAATGATGTCGGTCTAGAAATCCAACCCAAGTATGAAAGAAAATCAAGTGTCCCAGAATCTCAGAAGCAAGCCATGTAAGAGGCTATAGTAGAAGAACTCCCTGCTGTGCTAGAAGCAAATCTGGAACAACTCCCTGTTATGGAAGAAGAAAATCTAGAAGAAATCCAAGAGGAACAACCTGTTCCTGAGATAATACCCTCTGCTAAAGAGAGGACAGAGATAGCCTTTCAGTTTGTTATACATGATATGATTTAGGAACTTAGAGATGAACATGTGAATTTAGAACTAGCTCCTGAGCATCTTGATCCTAAAAAGGAAGCATCTATTGAGGGGGAGAAAACCCAAAATATTGAGACTGATGAAGCGTCAGATCCAGCTGAGTCTATTCATGTGGACACATAGTACAAATTCCCTATCTTTTATGATGTGAGTGAATATCAGCAAGTTAATACCAGTGGGCTTGATCTTTCCTCACTATTTCAGTTGAAGTCAGTTTCTATCATTGTCCCTGGGAAGGAACCAGAACCTGAACCTACCCCTGTACCAATTCTTTTACCTGAACCTTCACCTGAACCTCTACCTGAACAGCTGTCCTTTGTCAGTAAGGATGATTTAAAGGATTTTGGAGACACTATATTGTCTGGAGTTGAGAAGATTTTGAATTCCCAACCTCGTGATATGACAAATCTGAGTGAGAGAGATGCCTCATGGGTTTTGGAGAAGATTATTTGGAAGATCCAACCTAAAATGCTCCATGAAATTCAAGAAGTTAGAGTTGAAAATAAATTGATCGGTAGTGAAGTCTCAACCCTGAAAATCATGGTTAAAGATATGCAGAAAGAACTGAATTCTAGATCAGAACCTGTTTCTATCTCTCTAGAACCTTCTGTGTCTCAAATCTCTCGATATGTTGTGTCTCAGATTCACCCTTACCTATAATAATTTGATGAAAAGATTACAGAAAGTCACAAACAGTTGTTGAAAGAAATGATAGAGCTTGTGGTGAACCTAAATAAACTCACTGATGACTACACTTGCTGTCTTCAAAAGGTACTAAATCAGTTAAAGTCTCTCACCACAGCTGTCAAAGATTCTCATAACTCTGGTGAATCCTCTACACCTGCCTTGGATAGCTCTTTTCTTAGATCTATAGTCCATGAAGAGCTTCAAACTGCTTTAAGTGGCTTCAATGTGACTTATTTCTCTGAAGTTATCAAAAACAGTGATAGAGTTCTTTACCTTGTGCAAATTCATTCCAAGATTTCCAATGATGCCCAACAAGAGATTGCTAAGAAAGTGGATTTCTATTTCAACCAGATTTTCTCCAAGACTGATATGACTAATCACTTAAAATATATTATAGAGAATCTGAGAATTCCTCCTGTAACCCAAGCCTTAAAAAACCAAGTCCAGAAGGTAACCAAATTTACCAGATTGTTGGAAAAGTTGATGGAAAACAAATATGACTTTGAAAAGGCCTTGCAATATGGTGGATAAATCATTGCAGACTTCATCAAACTTCTGAGATTGTATCTACAAGTCCAGAGTACAAAAATTGTTGCTTTAGCGGCTTCTCCTCTCAGACCTGGACTACCTACTTTTACCTCAACCTTACTCTCAACTACCATATCTGTTGCCCAAGATCTTAGTCAGATCAGTCATGTCATTCTTGAACAGAAATGAGCAAGATCTTCCACTCTTCCTACATTGCTTTTCTCAGTCTTTGAAGGTCTCCATTTACCTTCTCTATCTACCACCTCTATGCCTTCTTCTACATCAACCACTACCCATATGTATTCCTCTTCACTGCTGATAAAGTCAAAGAGAAGGCCAATCCTTGAAGAAGACTAGTGCTTACTACTTTTTGATGGGGATGTAATTAATTTCTATATTTCTCCTTAATGATGTACTACACTCTTCTTAGTTTTAAATAGAATGTGCACTGTTTTCCCTCTCTTATTTCAACTTTTTGATAATCCCAAAAGGGGGAGAAAAAGTTATATGTTTCTCTATATGTTATTTTCTCTATAGCTACATCTAATTTCCACTTTAACTATGTATGATTTGTGATCATCAAAAAGGGGGAGATTGTTGGACTCCTCATGTATTAATCATGTTTTAATGATCAAAAATATCTTTAATAATCACAAATCTCTTTAATAATCCCAAATATCATTAATGATCACAAATCTTATTCAATAATGTGTATTTATGTTTCAAATTCACTCATGATTTATAATGGTTAAGCTCAATCCAATTCATGCATATTTTTATTTAAGTCTGGACACTGTTATTTGCCTAAGTACAAGACACCATGAAGCAAGACACAGTTATCCATACACCGTAAGATGAGACACCATGACCAAGACACCGTGACCGAGACACCGTGAGCAAGACACCATGGCCGAGACACCGTGACCAAGACACTGTGAAAACCAGACACTGTGAGCAAGCCAAACACCGTGACACTCAGACCGTGACTCCAAGACACCGTGACAATTAGACCATGACTCCTAGACATTATGACACTCAGACCATGACACTCAGACATCGTGAAGAAGACACCGTTTTCTCAACTTACTGTGACTCCGTTTCTTAAACTATTTTTTCATATTTAAATTTAATGTTTAACAGTCATATTTTATGCCTTTAATGCACTGACATAATTAATGTTTCTTTATATACATAGTACGAGGTACGAGGCACAAAACACATGGAACCTGTTGGATAAATCTCATGCATTTGAAGATAAAGAGTAGAGAGTACCCAACGACAATAGAGCACGATACTAAATAGAAAACAAGCGTGTGAGCACGACCACAAAGAACACTTTGCAAGATTTTCAAAGAAAGAATTTTCACATGCATGCAATCCCACTCTGTTGGAGAACATACAAAGTACACTGGAATCTAGAGAACTTCTCCACATTGTCAAAGCTCGTGGTAAACACAAGATGAATTACAACACTCTGTCTTTCAAGACAAAAACCAGAGAAGGACTCAAAAGCACTTCTGCTAAATATAAAGACTCCAGAGCTGCAATTCAAATCCCAAGAGAATTCTAAACTCATATATACTCTCTCTTAGTGATTATTTTACTTACATTTTGAGAAGTGTGTGTACTCTGTATATTCCATACACACACTGACTCCTGTGCTAAACTGAAGGATTTATAAATCCTTACACAAAAATATTTATACTCTTGTTTACCCACGACAACTATGGAAGAGGTCCCTGTGTGGCCTGGTTATTATTTTTCTTACCCACAAAAACTGTGGAAGAGGTCCCTGTGTGACCTGGATAGTCTGTGTACTGTTTTTAACCCCGATACAGTGTGTGGATCAAAGTTTATTTATATAAACTGCTTGGTGGAAGGTGATCACCAAGTGGAGTGGATTAGGTCTCGGATTGAGACTGAACCACTTGTTTTATATCCGCTCTGCCATTTAAATTTAGTCTTCTCTATTTTACTGCTTTATTGTATAATCTAGAAAACTCTAATTTCACTTTGATATTTAGTATTAGAAAGAATTTATAACTGATTTGTCTTAGTAGGATAATTTTAAAAGTAATATTAATAATACATATTAAGATTACTGAGAACTGATCAATCTTCTAATAAGTTGTTTAAATAGTTACACTCTTATAACAGTATAACCTTGATTAGCTGGGCTGTATCTATTATTGGGGAAAACCATTTCATTTAAATAATATTTTTGTAACAGAAATTTTTATAGTCACTCAATTCAACCCTCCCCTATTGAGTGAACTACTCCGACCAACAATGATGTTTCATGAAGTGAATAAAATAATCCCAGGTAAGATCAATCTCTAATATAAATAATACACAGGTAGGACAATGGAGCTCCTACTCTCCCTTCATTTCGATCAGCATAGTAATATCCATCATATAAGAAAATATCTCCATAGGAATATTTATATGGTTCAAAATAATAATTAATATAAATGAATAAGATTCATAAGTATTAAATAAAGAAGTTACTAAAGACGATTCTATAGTGATGGTACCTCTCATGGTCACTGGACCCATACCTTCTTCTTCTGGAGACAATTACACTATGTGAGGAAGATTTTTTCTGGATGCCTATGGTTGGAACCCCTTTGTTTGTAAAGAATATGATTTCACCACGTTAATTTTAGGTTCTAATGAGACCATTACACTAGTTAGGGTTAAGAAGATATGATAATATATATATTGGTGACCTGAATGACCAAAGTAACTATAGATATTGAGAGACTTATTTAAAATCTTCGTTGAATGTCCATTATTGCCCCACTAGAAGAAAGTCAAAGGGCCTCTTCTAGGAACTATAGTAGGTTTGGAAGAACCCTACTATCGAGATCAACCATGAGACTCATCATGCTTCATATTTCTTTTAAAAGAACTCATAGAACTACCAATGGCCGAAAATAGAACTCCAATCAATATTGACTTACCATCCAGGTCATGTTTAACCATTAAATCCCAATCCAATCCAATACATCATCATATGATGTGATCTTTAGAAATAAGACCTATGAGTTGATGTCAGGGATAATACCTATCTCAAACCATCGATTCTTCATCTTCTTACTCGATATAATCTCAGGTGAAAATTTCACAGGATCAGTAACGTGGTTCACATACTCCCTCATGGTCTTATTTTCCTAATGGAGATTAAAAAACCCTATATCCTTAATTAGAACCAAATATTTTGGAAAGAAATAATTAGTGAAAAGAACACTCAAGTTATTCCACTTTAAACCATCATGAATATTTACCATTACCATTTAATCCCACCATTTAATTCTAGGTCCCTATAGCTTGAAGGTGGAATATTTCACCTTAATTTATTCTGATGTTTCCAATAAATCAAATATGAACTATATATTTCTTAAACAACACTCATCATCTTGAGGATCATTTGGGCCACAGAATTCTGGTGGATTTTGGTGAAGGAAATCCTAAAAAAATGTGTGATATTTATCCCTATCAGGATCCTCAACTAGAGCCTGAATGAGAATGGGTTCAGGTGCTTTTCCTATATCATGGAAAACACACATAACAATCTCAACAGTATTCTTGTCTACAGAAGGATTTGCTCACAGGGGTTCACCAAAATCTTCCTCTTAGACCGTATTAAAATGTCTTCTCAGAGATATGATGAAACCAAATATCGAAAAAGAACATTGAAGACTTAATAAAGGATACACATATCAAAAAATAAAGTAAGATCATTGGGAATATTAGTTCCATGAGATAAGACATCATAATTTATATTTTAATGTACCCAAATTAATAGAAGGGAAAATAATTGAATCAAATCAAATTATTCCTCAATATGCCTTCCCCAAACCACCCATGGAGACAAAAATATCATTTCTATGAGATATGACCCTAAAAATACTCATAACTACCTCTTATATCCAAAAAATAAATCCCAATCTTCATATGGAAATTAAAGAAATATACTCAACCTAGCTCTGATAACAATTTTTCATGAACAATCTTGGATACCCCAGTACCCTGATACCCAAGATAAAAATTACATGTATTAAAGGCTATTGAAAATCCCCATGAGTTGAAGACTATAAGTTGGCATCATAAAAGATCAAGAGATAAGTTTTTTCCACAAAAAAATCGGACGATAAAATATTACAAGTCAGTATTATCAGCACTCCAATGGGAGAAAGAATAAAAAAAATCTGGTATAACAAATCCCAAAGAAGTACATTCTTAAAGTACTCAAACTATATCAATATAAAACTCATACATCAAATTTAATAAGTGTATCACATTCACATTGATCAAATACATCAATCTAAGGACAAAGGATCAAGAACATCAACCACATTTAAGTGGAAATTTCCCTTTTCTCATACTTGGCATAATAAAGTATAAAAATTCCCTAAGGAAAAGGTATAGTGTGAGATATTAATCCCAGTAGGGTATAACCATGTGTTCCATAATAGTTTCCATAATAAAAAACTAAATTATGATTTCAATTTAAATAAAACAAGGCATGTCATGACATATCATATACATATTTAAAACAAAACTTGATTTCTTTTCCAAGGATTGAAAACAATTCAAACATGGCTTAAATAAGAATTTTATATAATAGAATTTATATAAATCATTTTTCATGGGTAAAATAGTTTTATAATCAAAGGAATATATATCAAAACAAATACCAAAATCACCATGGTAATTTTCCCTATGGTAAAATTGTTTTTGGCTATAGGATCCCTACACTTCTCAAATCTATGATCACGGCTAAACATGTGGTCACATGTACCTCAGTTTCATGTTGAATAGTACTCATCAACATCCCATTGGGTATAATCATGCCAAACTAGGTTTTTCATAGATTTTCCATCATTAATCCATTACCATGGGATCAATATCCAAGCGTGATTATCCAAAATAACCCACTAACTACCTAGGATCACAAGTGATCAATCAATATTTTGAAAATGGTAAAATCATCTCATTTCAAATCAATCATCATTTAAAATTAAATTTCCCAATTTTATGTTTCAATATGGCAATTCAATTTGAGAACAAAAACATGGATTTTTCAATCATTTCATGCCATTTTAATACAAAAACAATCATAGGTTTTCATCATTTCAATTTAATCCATTTTTCTTAAAACAATTCTCAAATAATTTAATCAATTCCAACATTTTAAAAATCTACTTCACAATTCCAATCCCATTGGAATTGGGTTTTTTTCTAAAAAATACATGCCATTTAGAATTCCAAAATCAAATCACTTAAAATAAAGGTTTTATAAATCAATTAAAATCTATTAAATAAAATAAAGAAAATATATGTTTAATTACATGGAAAATATAAAATGGAACCACCTACCATTAATCATAGAATCAAACGATCAACACCCATAATGGGAACACCAATTATAATCAAAGGTGGAGGATATCTATAAATCAGATCTATATTCAAGATCATTCAGGACAAGGATTATATCTAATAAAACAATGTTTAGATCCATAAAGAACATGATGATATAAAACTATTTATGAATTAGAAAAATATATATCAAAAGAGATTAAGTGACAGGAGATCCACTTAACAGGAGTAGATCAAATGAGATAAACACCTCTTTGATCTGCCAAGGAAAGTGTTTTTAGGAGAAAAAATCACCTATAAAGAGTCTCCAAGTAAGAATATATAATGTTAGGTCCCAATATGTGTGATATGAAACTTAAACGGGGGGGGGGGGCAGGGTTGAATTAAAAATTATTTTTTGGATTAATTAATTACCATACACATGGTTTCCTAGGGAGGCCCACATGGTTAGAAAAGCCATGCTCCCTAACCGTGTGCCCCCTATGGATTCACTATACAAGGGTGAATAGTTTTCCTTATGGGGAAAATGATTTTTAAAACTATGAACCAACTATGTGAATTCCCATTACCTAAGGCCACATGGTTTAGAGGGTCTGGACACGTGGTCTGAAAAAATTGTGCACCCCCCTCTATAGCAATATGAAATGGTGCACAATTTTGTGGGAAAATCATATGGTTTTCCCTAAACATGGACCAACTATGCATAAAACAAATTAATTCCAAAATTCTCTAAATTCTCCTATAATGACTCCAAAATAAGTATAGACTCAAAGGAGATCAAAACTAGGGTCAATGAATTCCGGAAACAAGTAATGGGATGTTACACACATGGTTGATGGTTTCATTTTCCATGGAACATTAGAAAGGGGTAATACGTTTTATTATATTAGAATCATAAAAAAGATATATATATGTCGTAATTATTTAATAAACTACCCTTTTAGATTATCCTTTTATAGTTTTTAAGGAAAACAAAACATGTTGCGTCATGGAGGTGGTTTTTTACCCAATGCACGAATAACACTTTCATTTTTCATAACACAAAATGGAATATGTGATAAATTATAATTCCCATATAGTAATAACATTTATTATATAACAAGTAATAATTTAACTACATATGCCAATGAGCCTGTACCCAAGTGGTAAAGGCTCCTGCTTGGCATCCAAAAGACCCAGGATCAAATTCAGACAGGGATGAATTTCTGAGTACTGTAGAAGCACTATAGCAGGTAATATAGCAGTACTGTTGCAGCGGCGGAACTGTAGTGGTGGTAACACTATAGTGGCAGAGTCAGTGTAGCAGTGGTGGTACTGTAGTAGGTATTGTAGTAGTCCAGGTACTGTAGCAGTACTATTCACCAAAAGTCCCTTTGGGAAAAAAATGGGCTTTCGGGCCTTGTATTCATACCACTGGGTCTTTTGCCTTCAGGCTATGTAATGGGTCTCCCTATACCCATTTTGAAAGAGATATTGGCTTTAAATAATAAAATGAGTCTTAGGACCCAACCTTTAAAAAAAATGTAACTACATATTAATTTTAAAATTATATTTTCAAAATAAAAAAACAATGAAGATAATTAAAAATGCGTACTCACATTGAGAACTATGAGATTTCCTTCGATGATCCCTTAGAAATATATGTAATAGGATAACCACTTTTGATTAGAATCTCAATGGAGTAAAATATTATTCTTGGTGAATGAAAATGGGTAGTGTTTCTGAAGGAAACCTAATTTTTATGAGTTCTTTTAAGGGGTGGTGAAAGTCCCCTTTAAGTGGTGAGAATTACATTTTTTAAAATATTTCAATTTAATATAGTGGGTGCACATGTTAAACATGAAAAGTGGATCCAAAATTAAGAAATAATTTGTTGGTAAATAGATATGTATGATAAAAACCTCATATACTCAATTATATACAAGTTTTTATAATGTTTCAAGCCCTTTATCGTTAGAATTGTTACTTTCACCCATTTAGTTTTTACTGAGGCATTTAGATTTTACCTAAGGTAACATAATGTTTATAAATATAAATAAGGTGGTTCTTGTTATATAATTTGGACCCAATGATCCCAAATTTATAATATATTTCATTTGATTCAATTTATAAAAGTGATAAAAATTAATTTAAAAAAATGTAGAATGCGTTATGATTTTTTGATAAAATATTACTTATGTTCTAAAATATCTAATATGGGTTTTAAAATAAAAAAACATTTTAAAAATTATAAATTAATATATAAAATACATATTTAATATTATAAAAAGGTTTCATGAATTTAAATTCAAAATTATATACTAATAATGTCGTAAAGTCATGCTATTTGTAAAAACATTAATTTTCATTATTCACCTAAAAATAATTCTTTTTAGAAAAAACCAAAAAATTTATATTAATATTATATTATTATTAATAAAAAAATAAGGTTAAATTTTCAAAATTAGATTTCTAAAATTTTACAATTTTGTATTTAAATAAAATTCTAAAATATAGTAGAAAACTATGCATATCCAAAAATAGATTTTTAAAATGTCAACTATTTTTTTTATTTACTATAAATAAATAATTAATTATTTGGTAATATATTATTTATTTTAAAATATATTTTATTATTATATAATCATAATATACTTAGTTTATTAAAAACCTTGTATATAAATGTATATTTATAAGCATAAACTGATTTTTTTAGTTGTTTTAGCTATAATAATGAATTTAAATCATATTAAAAGTAGCCATTAATTTATTTTTATAAATATTTCATAAAATAGTTACTCCCATTCATTCCCATTTATTTGAAAGTTATGTTTTAATGTTCATACTTAGAATTTATAATTTATTAAAAATATATCACAATTTATTTTAAGTTATGTGTTGCGTGTGGAGCAAGCTATCAAACACATTGATTTATTTGAATGTAATAATATATTAAAATTTTCAATTTTTACATCGTTACTCAAGAATGTTTTATCTAACACTTAAAATATTTACTTACTTAAGAATAATTCTTATGTTTTTCCATATTCCAATAATTTTCTAACAATAATATCCCACTTTCTCTATGATTTATCTAAAAGTAATGTTAACTGTTGATAATTCTATTTATCCATAATATATGATTTTACCAATTTTGTATCATTGATTAAATTCATTTAATAAATACTTTCATTAAATGTGATCCCACAAAAATAAAAACCCCTTTTAATTCCATCATAATTATGAGTGGTCCAAGATCCATATTTCTCTAAGTAATGAACATGATTTAGCATGAACCTAAACAATTTAGATATTTAGGTATACAATAATATAGATCAAATAAAATATAACTCTTTTATGATTTAGAAATAAGATTTTTATATAATACATTATATAGATAAACTAAAAAACAACCCTTTTTTTTATCCTAACTCTTTGGGATTCCTAGTCATGTAACCTAAAGAAAATTCCATAAATGATCTACCAAACTCTTATGGTTACCTAATTACTTCCTAACCTTATATAATACAATCCATGGTAACCTTTATTTATCTTAAACCTAACTAGTTAGATGATCTAGATCATTAAAATTGTTTTTGTTGGATGGAAACTAACATTTAGTATTTTTATGGTGTTTTAATCTTACCATCTTATCTCATGTTATTCCTTTTATATATTCGTATTTATAATGATTTAGTTTGGAATATTATTCCATACACAAAATAAATGTTGGATCGAATAGTAGATATATATGTCTATTAAATGGAACAATACAAGAGGGGGGGTGAATTGTATGTTTAAAAACCTTTGAGTTTTTGCAATAAAGAGATTAGTTTAAATGATCTTAAACTAATGCAAATATAAACACCCACAATTGTATTGAATATAAAAGGTATGATGTAATGTAATACTAATGTAAAGTAAAACAATTGTATTCAAGGTGAACACAATAATCAGAGCAATACAAAGATGAATGATTCTACCTTAAAGCGTATAGAATCAATCAATACAAAAAGTAATAGAATGATTGTAATTGAAACAATTACAATTGAAAATATTAAGAAGAAAGGAAACAATACAAATCCCTTTCTAATACAAGTAACAGCGGAAATGTAAAAGTATTACAATTCTTTTGACCCAAAGAGAAGGGTTATCCTTTCACCTAGGATAAAAGGTCTGTCTCACCAATACCTTGGTGAGCCCTCGATACGATGATCGGCACGTCTGTCTGCCTATCCCTAGCAACCCTCGATACGATGATCGGCACGTCTGTCTGCCTATCCCTGGCAGCCCTCGATACGATGATCGGCACGTCTGTCTGCCTATCCCCGGCAACCCTTGATTTTGTAGGTAATCAGAACCTCTGTCTTTCAATTACTTGAAAGCCCTCGATACGATGATCCGACGCACAAGGCTGATGAGAGAAGTCACAGTGTCTCTCTCTAGAATCTTGGTATTTCACAGAGTCTCTTCATTCGTTCTCTTCGTTCATCGTTTTTTTTTCAGCTTCAAATGACCTCCTATTTATAGGCCTCGGGTTCCAACGGTCATATTGCCTCCAACGGTCATATTGAAACAGAAAGCACGACATCGTTTTGATTAGTTTGTAACTAACTCAACGACATCGTTTTGTTAGGACAAGATATATATAGAAATGAAAAACATGAGTACGATTCAAATGCAGAGAGTGTTTTTGACAAAGTACTAAAACAAATAATGATCATCTGAATAGTAGAGTCAGTACGATACGATTGACAGAGTCAGTACGATACGATTGACAGAGTCAATACGATACGATTGACATAGTCATTATGATATGATTGACAGAGTCAGTACGATACGATTTGATCGGTACGCTCAACATCGTACGATACGATAAACATGATAAAAGACAATTGTAAATTACAAACATATGATACAATACATTTGTGATTTCCAAAACATGATATAGAAGTCAAAAGAAGACTTTTGACTTAACAATATCCCCCTTTTTTGAAAGCACAACCCACAAAGTAAATGTAACAAGAAATACTTATCTCCCCCTGAGTTATTGAAAAACTCTTCTGAATAAGAAATTGAATACAACTAATCTCCCCCTTTGGTATGGACTTTCCTAAGGATTGTATTTGTAGATTTTCCTAAAGAGAATTGTAAAGCATTCTCCCCCTTTGTAAAACATTCTCCCCCTTTGTAAAACATTCTCCCCCTTTGTGATTTAGAAAAAGAAAGGAGTAATCTTGAATTGTCTGAAAGAGTTAGTGAAGCAATACAAGACAAAAGATAAAAGAAAAGGATCATAAGAGTTATTACAAAACAAAGACAAGTTCCAAAAGAAACAAATACAATAATCATTTGTTTTCTCTTTCCTTCTCCTTCTTTATAAGCTCATGAAGAATAGCTTTCATCTTCTTGATCTCCTTCTTGTCTTCAGAAATTGATTCACCCTGAGTTTTGAGAAGCTCTTGTTGATCCGCAAAAATCTGATCTTGATTTTTGATGGTCTCCTCCTGGACTCTGATTACTTCTTCAAGGGTATCAATCCTGTTTTGAAAATTCTTGTTGTCTTTGGATAACACAGAATTTTGATTCTTCAGTAAAACCATTTCATCTTTGAAAGATGAAACCTTCGAGAATTCAGATTGGAAAACATTCATTCTTTATTGCAAGTCTTTCACTGAAGGAACATCGGCTCTTTGAGAAGACAAAAGGTTCAACCTTTCAACCGTTTCTTTGTCAAGCTTGTTGAAAGCAATTGCAAGCTCATTTGATAACCTTCTTATATCTTCAATAGCTATCTCATGATCATTGATTGAGCTCTCTGTTTTGTACGACCACTTGGTCATCTTATTACAGGCCTTCTTATGAGCAACTGAGCTTTCTGAAAGAACTTTCAAATCGGCTTCTACTGACAAAACTTTCTTCCTTAATTCTCTCACAGACCGAAACTTATTCTTTTGATTGTCAGTGATAAAATCAATCTTCCCTTCCAGTCTCGGGAAATAAGTAATAGTATTCTCAACTCTTCTCAGAACATGAACAATGTAGTCACTCTTCTTGAGAGAGATTGCATGCTCTGAATCGGTATCTTCATCGTACGATGCTAGTTCATACGATTTGCTTGAATCAACAACTGGCTGTTTCCCTTTTGCTTTTTCTTTCTGCTTTCTTTCTTCTTCCACTTTGTCACTAATGACAACAACTTTATCAGAATGAGAGGATTGAGTACCTTGTTTTTCTTGAGATGAAATTCTGTCCGGATATTGATCCTGATCGGCATGAGGAGTTTGTTGAACACCTTCACTCAGCTTTTGAACCGATTCCTCTCTACTCTTCTTTGAACTTTGAAGAAATTCTAAAAGAAAGTCTCCTTCTTCTTCTTCCACTTCTTCTATCTCTTCTATCACTTGTTTTTGTTTTCCTTCCTCAGGGAGACTCTGTACGATGGGCTCTTGGTGCACTTCTTCTGTTAGTTGAGCACTAGCATCTTCAACTGCTTTCAAGACTTTAGAGACATCAAAGTCCTGAGCCTTTCTCTTCAAAAGAACCTTCTTCTTCTTTTCAGCCTGAAGGGTTTCTTCTACCCTTACTCTTTCCGCAAAGGCCTCAGAAGGGTCAAGACCAAACTTCGGATCACCTTCCTTTCTCTGTTCCTTATCCTTTCTCCATTTTGCTACAACTTCCTTACTGTACCTCGGCTTCTTCTTCGGCTTCGAACTGGTTTGCGGATCAGATTTTTGAGTAACACCGGTAGATTGAATGTCTTTGGCTGGCATAGGTTCTGATTGATTCTGAGCCAATTCAGCTTCTATATCTCTGACAAAAAGTTTTGAATTCGGATCAAAACAAACATTCAGCTTTTTCATCGTACTCTTACTAATCCATGATGGTCTCAAATCCATGGGTTTTCCTTTCAAAGGAATGTTACAAAACTTCATACTCTCAAGAATGAATTTCATAAGGATAGCTGGATACATAATCATCTGGGACTTAATCCCTCCTGTCTTGACATTCTTAATTGTTTCAAAAACATATCCCATGATATTTACTTTCCTCATATTTACAAGATAGTCGAGCATAAAGATATCAGAAACTTTCAGAGTTTCTCTATCCCCTTTCCTTGGGATAAAAAAAGCCTTGCATCCATAAGGTTACAAAACGATTGTCTGGAGAAAGATGAGACACTTTTCTCTTTTCTTCATTAATAACAAACAAAGTCTTTTCAGCATTTTCTCTATTAAACGTACCAACTTCCTCTGGTAGTTTGTGCGATGAACAGAAAGAATCCCCTTCTATAGAAACATTGAGAAAATGTGCCGCTTGTTTCACAGACATAGATAATTTTCTATCGTACACAACGAAGTTTATAGTCATATCTTTGTCGAAAGAAACGGTTTTGTAAAACTGACAAACTTCATCAAAAAGAACCGGGTCTTGAATATCAGGCTTTTCAACACACAGATGTTCCCATCCTTGAAACAAAATAATCCTCCTGATTGTAGAATCGTATGTATCGAAAAAGTCTCGGGATACTAACCTTTCTCTGTTAAAGTCTTTCTCTGTGAAAGTCTTTGAAGAAATTTCGGCGTGAGTATTAGCAGAGGATTGAGACATAAAGGTTCTGCCAGTGAGAAGATCGTACGATGGTTTATTGCTGGTGGAGCAGAGCTTCGCCTCAATTTCTGAAAAATCAATGTGGGTTTGGGGGGGGGAGAGGGGTATTTATAGGCGATAAAGAAGTGACTGTTGATCTTCTACGGTCGAAAAAGGGTGACCATTGATATTCTACGATCAGGATTAGAGAAAACCAGATCAATGGTTAGGATTAAAACAAAGAAAAGAATAAAAAAAACTGTCGGAGAACATAAGGTGATTGTTGGTTTTGGTAAGAATCAAAATAAAATACAATCGTAAGGAGAAAAATATGATGCCGATGGAAAACAAAGTTATTACTATGATCGGACCGTACGATGGAAAATAATCTTGTTACCATGAACGGACAGTACGATGGAAAACAATCTCAATACCATCATCGGTCGATACAAAACTATTGAATGATACAATGGAAAAGAATTTCAATACTATCATCGGTCGATTCAAAACTATTGAATGATACGATGGAAAAGAATTTCAATACTATCATCAGTCGATACAATACCAAGATTTATTGGTACGATGGAAAAGAAATTCAATACCATCATCGGTCGATACAATACCAAGATTGATTGGTACGATGGAAAATAAATTCAATACCATCATCGGTTGATATAATACCAAGATTGATTGGTACGATGGAAAAGAAATTCAATACCATCATCGGTCGATACGATAGAAAAGAATTTGAATACCATCATCGGTCGATAGTAAATGATACTATAAAACTGTCAATACGATAAACAGAAAAAAATGAATGAAACGATAAAACTATCAATACGATAAACAGAAAAACTGAAATTGTCAATACAATAAACAGAAAAACTGAAATATACATATTAAGAGAGTAAATAGTTAAAGATCATACAATAAACATAAAAACAAAGATAGAAATGTCCTTCCCCTTTCTACGAGGAGTTTCTTACTATTAGGAGAGATTTAAAACAAGAAGTAGATATGAATGATTATTTTAATGTAATAATTCCTAGCTTCTGTTTTATAAATTCAAATCTATCGGAAGGTAAAGGCTTTGTAAAAATGTCAGCAAGTTGTTCTTGCGTTCCGATGAATTGTAAAATAATATCTCCTTTTTGTGTGTGATCCCTAAGAAAGTGATGCCTAACATCTATGTGTTTTGCACGAGAGTGATGTGCTGGGTTTTTACTAAGAGCTATGACACTTGTATTATCACAAAGAATTTGAGTTTTGGAGAAACTCAAACCATAGTCAGTGAGTGTGTGCTGCATCCACAATACTTGAGCACAGCAACTTCCAGCTGCTACATATTCAGCTTTAGCAGTGGAGAGTGCTACTGAGTGTTGTTTCTTGCAGGACCAAGAAACCAAAGAGTCTCCTAAGAAATGACATGTTCCAGATGTACTTTTTCTATTCATTCTACAACCACCAAAGTCAGCATCTGAAAATCTTTTTAAAACAAAATCATTTCCAGAAGAGTATAAAAGACCTAAATCCATAGTGTCTTTTAAATACCGAAAGATTCTCTTTACAACTTTTAAGTGAGACTCTTTTGGATTAGATTGATATCTTGCACATAAGCATACAGAAAACATCAAGTCGGGTCGACTAGCTGTCAAGTATAGCAAACTCCCTATCATACCTCTAAAAATTGTTTGATCTACTGATTTCCCAGTTTCATCAAGATCAAGAGTATTTGAGGTACCAATTGGGGTGCTAATACTTTTAGTTTTGTCAAATCCATACTTTTTGAGTAAGTCTTTAATATACTTATGTTGAGATATATAAGTTCCTTCTGGTTTTTGAGAAATTTGAAAACCTAGAAAGAATGTTAACTCACCCATCATACTCATTTCAAACTCAGATTTCATTAAGTTTGCAAAAGAATCGGTTAAAGACTTCTGAGTTGATCCAAATATGATGTCATCAACATAGATTTGGACAACCAAAACATTTTTGTTTTCCATTTTGATAAAAAGAGTTGGATCTGCTGTACCTTTTGTATAATTGTTTTGTAAAAGAAATCCCGTGAGTCTATCATACCATGCTCTAGGGGCTTGTTTAAGACCATATAGAGCCATGGTAAGTTTAAAAACATGATCAGGATGTTTTGGGTCTTGAAAACCAGGAGGTTGTTCGACAAAAACTTCTTCTTGAACAAAACCATTTAGAAAAGCACATTTGGCATCCATTTGAAATAGTTTGAAATTGAAATATGCTGCGAAGGCTAATAGAATATGAATAGATTCAAGTCTAGTTATAGGAGCATATGTTTCTTCATAGTCTATTCCCTCTTGTTGATTATAGCCTTTAGCAACAAGTCTTGCTTTATTTCTTACAATGATTCCATTTTCATCACATTTGTTTCTGAAAACCCATTTTACACCAATCACAGTTGTTTCTTTAGGTCTTTCAACTAAAGTCCAGACTTGATTCCTTTCAAATTCATTTAGTTCATCCTGCATTGCTTTGATCCAATCATCATCACCTAAGGCCTCACTTGGACTTTTAGGTTCAAATTGGGAAAGAAAAGCAAGATGTTCTATTTCATTTCTTAAGGAATTTCTGGTCCTTACAGGTTGATTTATATCACCAATGATGTTATCAATGGGATGATTCCTAAGAAACAATTGATTTGGGTTTTGTAAAACCTGTTCATCAACATATGGTAGAAAATCTTCTGTGGTAAATGTTTCAGGAATACTTTCTTGAACATTTTCCTTATCATAATGTTCTTCTAATAAAGGTTGATAAAAATTTTTGGAAAACACATCCAAAGATGTAGGATTGGGTTGGTTGAAAACAAAAGGGTTAGTTTCATCGAATTTTACATGTACTGTTTCTTCAACAATACAAGTGTTTTTATTGAAAACTCTATAAGCCTTAGAGGTTGTAGAATAGCCTAGAAAGATTCCTTTATCAGATTTTGGTGCAAATTTATGTAGATTGTCTTTTGTATTCAGAATGAATACTTTGCATCCAAAAACTTTGAAGTATGAAACTTTAGGTTTTCGGCCAGTCCATAATTCTTAAGGGGTTTTATTAAGAAATGGTCTAGTTAAAACATGATTTATAGTATAACAGGCAGTACTAATAGCTTCATCCCAAAAGTGCTTAGCAATTGAGTATTCACTCAACATGGTTCGAGTCATTTCCTGAAGAATACGATTTCTTCTTTCAACAACCCCATTTTGATGAGGAGTTCTTGGAGCTGAGAAATTGTGAGTAATACCTTTCTTACTACAAAAAGTTTCAAAATATGAGTATTGAAATTCACCACCATGATCACTATGAATAGTTATCAATGGTAGGTTTTTCTCATTTTTAACTTGGGCTCTAAAAGTTTTGAAATAGGAAAAGGCTTCAGATTTCTTTGTGAGAAAGTAGACCCATGTAAATCTAGTAAAGTCATAAACTAAAACAAATACATAGTATTTGCCTCCAATGCTTCCAGATTGTGAAGGACCAAACAGATCCATATGCACAAGCTGTAATGCATTAGAAGTTGAAACTTCATTAATTGGTTTAAAGCTAGTTTTATGTTGCTTGCCAAATTGACAAGGATCACAGACTTTTGAAGAATCATATCTAAGGTCCGGTAACCCTTTTAAAAGTCCTTTCTTTGAGAGTTTTCTTAGGTTTCTCAAATTACAGTGTCCTAGTCTCCTATTCCATAGCCACAATTGGTCTTCTATTACACTTAAACAAGGTAAGTTTTGGTTCCTAAGGTATTCTAAGTTAATAGTGTAAACATTCTCTTGCCTATGTGCAGATAGAATGAATTCATCCTTGGAATTGTGAACTAGACACTTATCATTTCTAAAATTCACAAGGTAACCTTCATCACATAATTGACTTATGCTGATGAGATTGTGCCTAAGACCTTTAACAAACAAAACATTTGAAATAAGAACTTTTCCAAGAAAAACAATATTACCTATACCAACAATCTTTCCTTGAGCATTATCTCCGAAGGTAACTTTTCCACCTTTTGTTTTGATAACCTTTTCAAAGAAATATTTGTTTCCAGTCATATGTCGAGAACAACCACTATCCATGTACCAAATGTTCTTATTGATACACTTCTCGTTTTCCTGAAAAAGAAACAATTAGATTTTCGGAATCCAAACTTGTTTGGATCCAGAAGGGTTAGATAAAAGAATTTTAGGAATCCACATTTGTTTTGCAAAATGAGCTTTATGAAATCCTAAGGATTGAGTTTTGTTAAGAGAACAATCTCTTCTCCAGTGTCCACCACATTGACACTTAGAACAAAAAATGGGTTTTTGAGGAACAAAATAGTTATTGCTAAAAACAGGTTTGGAATAAGTATAACCAAGACCAGAACGATTTCTCAAAGGTCTAATTTGAGAATACATCCTATCAAAGTTTTCTTTTCCATGAGTAAAGTTTGACAAACACTTTTTCAAGGATAAAATCTCTGACTTTAGTTTTAAAACAAAATTATTGTTTTCTAAAACATTTGAATTTGAACCAGAGTTAGGCTCTAAAATATTTTTCTTTGAAATTACAGTTTCAAGATCCTTAGAAAGTTTATCCTTATCAGATTTGACTTTCTCAAGGGGTTTTAAAATACTTTCAAAATCAGAAGTTTTCTCATCAAGATCTTTAGAAAGATCTGATACTTCTTTAGTCAAAATAGAAATTCTAGAATTTGATTTTTCAAATCTCTTTTTGAGTTTAGAATTTTCATTTTCAAGTAACTTAGCAAATCTAGAGACCTCTTCAAAAGAAGGTAAAGTATCATCTTCTGATGATGAGGGTTCATCATTTGAAGATTCATAATATCTATTATCAATATAATTTGCATTTAAAGAGACATTTGTAATAGCTTCAGCATTATGTACCTTAGCCATGAGACAATGATCTTCGATTGGTAGTCTAGCTAGAAGTCCAATGTTTCTTTGTCCTGATGTCTCATATTCTGAAGAATCATTTGAGGAATCACTACCACTTGCACTCCACGTATCATTTGCTTTCAAGCCTTTCTTTGTCTTATAAAACCTTTTCTTGTTTCTTTCAGAGTTTTTTTCTTTTCTATCTTTCCTCTTCAGTAAAGGACAATAAGGCCTTATATGTCCTGCTTTCTTGCATTCATAACAAGTTACCTCTAAATATTTCCTATCTTTCCTGTCTTTCTTTTTGAATCTATATTGAAAATCTTTCTTTCCCACAATCTTGTTCATCCTTCGAGCAAGATTGGCTAACTCATTATCCGAAAGATTACAATCATTTGAATCAGACATAACAACTTTCTTGGATTTAGACCTTGTAAGCCTTTTAGGTGTTTTAGCTTTACATGCAAAAGCTACACTTCCATTCCCATTCTTCTTATTATTAAAATCAGCATCTCTCTTCATTCCTGTCTCATGCTGTAGAAGAGTTCCAAAGAGTTCATCAAGAGTAATCTGGGAAACTTTTCTATTTTCATCAATAGCTGTCCTTTTTGACTCCCATTCATTTGGCATAATATCTATAATCTTATCAACAAGAGCTTCATCATCAAGTCCTTTTTCTCCCATAGATTTTATGCTTTTGACAATTGTCATAAACCTTTGTTGCACTTTACATACAGGTTCTCCATAAGGGAAAACAAATCCATGATACTCTGCTCGAAGCATTGCTCTCCTTGTTTCTATAACCTTGGATGTACCAAAATGAGTGACTTATAATTTCTTCCAAATACAGTTGGCTGCTTCACATGAAGATATCTGACTATATATATTCCTGGTCATAGAGCATAATAAAGTATTGCGTACCTTGTAATTCAGTTGATATTCTTGCTTCTCTTGGTTGGTGAAAGTACTAACTTCTTTGTTAGGAATTTTGTAACCCCCAGTAAGCATAATAAAATTGTCTACACCAGTATTGATGACGAAAGTCTTCATACGATCTCTACAATACTCATAATCATTCCCATCAAAGATTGGTGGTCTATAAGGATTCAGATTATCTATTGATCTGATATTCATTCCTGCCATCTAATATAACAAAAACAACTTTTCCACTTCACACGTTAGTATAGTAAGTATTCAAGATAGTAATAAGAAGTAAACCTAGTAATACAAATTAGTGGAAAACCTCCTCTGATACCAATTGTTGGATCGAATAGTAGATATATATGTCTATTAAATGGAACAATACAAGAGGGGGGGTGAATTGTATGTTTAAAAACCTTTGAGTTTTTGCAACAAAGAGATTAGTTTAAATGATCTTAAACTAATGCAAATATAAACACCCACAATTGTATTGAATATAAAAGGTATGATGTAATGTAATACTAATGTAAAGTAAAACAATTGTATTCAAGGTGAACACAATAATCAGAGCAATACAAAGATGAATGATTCTACCTTAAAGCGTATAGAATCAATCAATACAAAAAGTAATAGAATGATTGTAATTGAAACAATTACAATTGAAAATGTTAAGAAGAAAGGAAACAATACAAATCCCTTTCTAATACAAGTAACAGCGGAAATGTAAAAGTATTACAATTCTTTTGACCCAAAGAGAAGGGTTATCCTTTCACCTAGGATAAAAGGTCTGTCTCACCAATACCTTGGTGAGCCCTCGATACGATGATCGGCACGTCTGTCTGCCTATCCCTGGCAGCCCTCGATACGATGATCGACACGTCTGTCTGCCTATCCCTGTCAGCCCTCGATACGATGATCGGCACGTCTGTCTGCCTATCCCCGGCAGCCCTCGATTTTGTAGGTAATCGGCACCTCTGTCTTTCAATTACTTGAAAGCCCTCGATACGATGATCGGACGCACAAGGATGACGAGAGAAGTCACAGTGTCTCTCTCTAGAATCTTGGTAGTTCACAGAGTCTCTTCATTCGTTCTCTTCTTTCATCGTTGTTTTTTCAGCTTCAAATGACCTCCTATTTATAGGCCTCGGGTTCAAACGGTCATATTGCCTCCAACGGTCATATTGAAACAGAAAGCACGACATCGTTTTGATTAGTTTGTAACTAACTCAATGACATCATTTTGTTAGGACAAGAGATATATAGAAATGAAAAACATGAGTACGATTCAAATGCAGAGAGTGTTTTTGACAAAGTACCAAAACAAATAATGATAATCTGAATAGCAGAGTTAGTACGATACGATTGACAGAGTCAGTACGATACGATTGACATAGTCAATACGATATGATTGACAGAGTCATTACGATACGATTGACAAAGTCAGTACGATACGATTTGATCGGTACGCTCAACATCGAACGATACGATAAACATGATAAAAGACAATTGTAAATTACAAACATATGATAGAATACATTTGTGATTTCCAAAACATGACACAGAAGTCAAAAGAAGACTTTTGACTTAACAATAAATATTTTCAAACTATATCTATGTGTTACCTTATAAGAAACTTGGCTGATCCCATGATGAGGGAACCTGATTGATTTTCCTCCCTTACTATACCATTAGAGTATCAGGGCTAATCCCATAAGGAAAATAGTATGGGAATCGAGATTCAAAAAGATTCCTATGATTTTTCAAGATTATAAAAATGTGGTAATGGGAAAATATATTTTAAAAAATAGAATTTAAAGTTAAAGAGAACAACATAATAAAGTTCAACAAAAATAATGTGAAAAGAATAAAAGAAAAAAACTATATCTAGGTTGCAATTTTGATTAGGGTTTATTATAAAAAACATTATTTAGGATATCAAATTATTTATGAAATTTACCACTATTAGGATTCAATTGTTTTATTTATTCTTATTCAGATAATAATTAACTATATCTTTTAGAAATTTATCCATTGGTATGGTGATTAATTCTTAAAAAATGTGTTTTATAAAATTGCAAAAAAATGGGAATGAGCTTACCAAATGGTTACCAGTTTTCCCATTGTAATTGTTTTGGTTTTACCCAATTACTTAAATATTTATTTTAAAAAAACATCTAGTTAATATGAAATTGAAATTGATTAAGGAATTATAAAACAAAAATTATAAAAAAGTGAAACACACCATAAATCTTTTTAGAACACAACCATCACATAATTAAAACCCCAATACGACACCTATAATATCTCAAGACTATAGGAATGGTGTAATAGTTGAGGAAAAAATTAAACATAATAATGGATAAAAGAAAGTATTGCTATAGAAAAGGTTAAAGTTAAGAAAAATGAAATAAAATGAAAGAAAAACACCAACTAGTTTTATGAATTTAGTCCATGGAGAGACAAAACCTCATCTTGTGTGAGAAAAAAACAATTCATAGGAAATGAATTTTTATTATAGGAAAATAAATTAAATGGAATGTACTAAATTACACACCCTTTAATCTAGTAAAATATATTTCTATGGGTTTCCCCATTGGTAGGTAATTTATCACATAACCCTATTGATTTTCCATGCATTGGGTGTTGGTAGGTGAATGCATATAGAGTTTGGATCCAATGTATATGATTTTTAGTATAAAAATATCCAATAACATATTATTGAATATACATACATGGTGTGTTCCAAATCATACATGACATGTTCTTTATTGCTGGGAACTTGGGCATATACTCATACTAGTCGAGTCATGCATCATGCAAATATACAAGATGTGTGCTTATAAGTTAAACACCATGTAGTTTACTATATTTATTCAATAATTTTCTGATTCATTCCTAAAACTATGAGAATACAAAAAAATCAATATATACCTAAATGAATCATTTTCACCAAACAAAAATATATATCCAATATAAACTATCCTTTACTTATTAAAATTCATCAAAAATATTATGCAAAAATTAGGCACATCAAACTTCACCACACATAATAAATTTCCAAACCTAAAGAAAAAACTCAATATAAAATAAAAAAAATCCATACTCTAACAAGGGACTCATTGAATTAATTATACTTATAAATATAAATTCATAATTGACAATTTTAGAAGAATAAAAAAATATCCAATTCAAATCATCTCAATCATGCCACATGTATATTTCTAATTAAAAATATTTCTATCATTTCAATCACTTTATTCATCATTCATTAAAATTCATGCTACTAATGATCTAGCTTACCTAAAAATAAATTCACTCATCACAAACAATATTTTAATCAGAGTCATTATCAATCTCATGTTCATGTACCCTATGTATAGGATTGTAATTAATCTAATATTCATTTAGAAACTAAGCCAAAAAAATAAATAGAATTTCTATTAAGGGACAAATGTTTCTAATGATAAAGGTTTGTGGGTAATGATATGAAAATTATACTTAGAGGATATAAATAGGATGAATAATTCTTTCTATATAAATCATGATATTCATGAATTTTATTTGAAAAGTTCTCTCCTTTAAATTCCTTTTAAATAAAATCAATATCCACTTCCTTCTCATCAATATCATGGGTTTTTAACCCAATTTTGAATATAGTGAGATTATTTTCTTCCTCATTTCAATATTTTAAATGGAAGAGATGATCTATATAAATATTATAAATGATAGTTATTTGAACCTTTCTCACTAGAATAACAATATATGATTCCCCACACTTAATTCATAGTAATTTTACTAAACTGTATAACAATTCAATAGACTCCCTCTTTAAAGATCAAAATGAATAATCATGAAATAATATTAAATAATTTTGGTAGAAATGATAATTAGTCTTGTAATACTACTTTATATCCAAGAATGTTTTGTCTCTAGGGGTTTTGAATAATAGTAGATATACGAATGGGTCTCAAGATCAAACAAAATAAATATGAAACAATTTATTTTTTCAATAATTTTAATGTAGTTTTGAATTATATTGTTTTTTAATAAAAACATGAAAGTTCTTGTTGGAATATATATCCTTAGAATATCTTAATAAACTTGGTGTAAGAAATATTATTTCAAATGGGATCATAATACCTATCAAGAATGTGAAGAAAAATATAGGTCAACAAAGTCATGGAAAGAAAGAAAAATAGCACTTAAAAAAACTTCCAAGAGTTAAAATAAATAATTAGATTTATATTATCAATAATTGTAAAATAACTTTAAAAACAGAGTAAGCATTCAAATATTAAAATTTATAACCAAATATTTATTATTTATAATAATAATTAAACAAAAAGTTTATTCATTCAAAAATATATCTTATAATTAATGTTATCTACAAGGTTAGTAAAAGGAAAAAAACTATTGTGGTGTCGTGATACCCTCCCCACACTTAATATTGCACATGGTCTTCCAGGTATAACATAATACAAGAGTATAGTGATGTAACATGATGTGACACTAGATTATGAAGAAATGAAATAGTTGTATTAATGAATTAATAAAAATGGTGTGGTATAAAAATAATAATCCCTTACATGGGGGAAGTATCAAAATATGGAAGAATGTGTGTAGAAATTCCCTTAAGTAATATGGGAAAAGGTTCAAAATGTTCCAAAAAAAGTAGCTACCAATGAATAGGAAAAAAAATCTGAATGAAACCTAGAATAACTTTGAAACACCAATATATATATAATAAATTAGTTTAAAAAATAGTCACTATGGGTCTTCATGGGAAGCATTAGCTTAAAATGGAAGGTCCTACACAATAGGGTAGGGATCATTTTGAAAAGGAATAAGGGGATCTACTTTTAGTGGTTGTATTAGAGTTTTTCTTTTAGAATGTAGAGGGTCCACATAATTACATGAGTAAAAAGTGAAAAGAACCCTCAACCATTAGGGAGAAGTTAATTCCCAAAGATAATTATGGTCATGGGTCTAGAAAAGTTGATGAATTAGGTAGAATGAAAAGGATGATATTCTGATGAATTAGTCCTGTGCCTCCTTGGATGTGTTCCAACTTACCCTCTATTTGATCTAGTCGATGATGCATAATATCCAACCTTGAGAGGACTAATGGTTTAAACAAGGGTGTGGGTGGTGGTGAGTATATGGTGGGGTAATATGGGGATGATTTTTTGGTGGATAATGGCTCGATTGGAAAAGATAAGGTAGAAGAAGTGTGAATTGATGAAGGTGGTGCTGGTGCCACATGTGGCACTAGTGTAGGTACCAAGAACCTATATATATAAGGGCACATCTTGGTACCCATCCACTATATCAGGATATTAGTGATCCTATATTACAACATAGGTAATACCTTAAATTTTTACCTTCCCCATTTGAATAAGAATAAGCATGTGATAATCCATCCACTGGGGGTTACCCAAAAGATCATATAGAGATAAAGGCTCAAAACCCCCAAGTTATGTTCTAATAAAGTGGCATAAAATCCACCATTCATGTTTTCATGATGGTTGGTGAACTTTTTGTGTAAGTAGGTGGCAATAAAGAGAGGTCGTGGTAGTTTTATATAAAGATAAATGTAATCATCTCCATATCTCTCCCAAACACAACTCCCCTATCCTTATGAAATGGGATTATGATGGAACTAAAACAATGATATATGAGGTAGAGGGTAGGGGAAATGAAGGGTGCACTCTTTTTTAATGTTGGGGTGTACCATACATTTGGTTCATAAATCTCCCTCCACATAAAAATGAGATTATCTATGTTAGGATGGGTGAGAGTGGAAACTAGGGACTGGGTGGTATAGTGAGTGTAAAATACACACCTTTAGCCGATCTCTCTTATTGTGAGGTGAAAAGGTTATAACTCCTAGGTTGAAACATACCATGATCTCTATAACACTCAACATCTCTTAATAAGACAACCCATCAAACTCAAATTTGGAAACAAACTTTAAAAATATATATCTATAAGTAATATTTTTGACTTAGGAAATATCGATCAGATGTTTGTGTCCTAGAAAAACTTTTATATACTCTAAGATCCCCATATTATATAGTATGGTCATATATAAATATTTAATTCTCAATTGAATGGTATGGTGAGAAATAATATTCAACTATTCATTATCTAGGATCCTAACATCAATGATGAGACATGGGCAGGGATTAGGTTCTTAAGACACATGTACTAGTCAATCCCATTCCCTAGATACTAAAGTGAACGGATTTATCATCGTTGAAGCTAGAGGAGTTGGTAGTTCTGCTGCTGAACATTTCGATGCTCCAACCGAAGATATGGATGTCATATTTGATGAGGCCTTCAAGGGAAGAATTACTGAATGTGCCAATTATTGATAGGTTATAAGGGCCACTCTTGGATTCTCCTCCATGGGCACACTCTCTATGGTGTAGTGAGATCCTCTATTGATAAGGAAAATGGTGATTTCCACTATAAGTAGGATGATCTTTATTTTCCATGGTTCAAAGAAAAAGGAAAGGAAAAGGAAAAAGATAAAAAGATAAAGAAACAAGAAAAAAATTAAAAATTTAAAAGTACATGGTTTTTTTCAAAAGTAAACAATGTGTAGTGCAGAGAATGAATGATCTCATATACTCTATATACATGCCTTGAATCCATATATAAGTTATGTGTAAAAATATATCATGTGTGTTCCATGAATTATTTCCATGTTTTATAAAAATATGGATATGATCTCTATTTTCCCATGTACAAATGTACATTTCATATGTTCTTTGTGTGTACCCATGTACTATTTTTTGGCTAAATATCCTAAAAATATTTTAAAAATCATTAAAATTAATGTAATATATTAAATAAGGTTTATACAAGTACTTACATGGATCAAGTAAAAAAATGAATGAGATTAGAAGTTAAAAAATTATCTGGTGGTCTAGATTCAAAGTGTCCATGCAATGGATTGTGTGGGAATATATGAGTAAAAGAGGGGGTGATGCATGGTTTCTTCTAAATTAAATGAGTTTGAGGTATTAAATTCTTTTACACATGTAATTTATTTCATAGAAAAACACCATATACGATTTTATTTTTATTTTCAATAATATTATTATTTTCTAATATTATTATTTTTATTATTATCATTTTTATTATTATTATTTATTTTTATATATATAAAACACGCACACACATAAATACATATAGTGTACCTATAAATACAAAAATATTCTTTTTAAAATCAAAAGACGTGGAAAAAGATTCACCCTAGTACTAGAGGGTAGGGTTGGAACTGGAGATGTATGCCTCTTGTTGATAAAAAAACCATTACAACATAGTTTGTATCACTAAAATCTTAGATTTTTTTTAATTTTTTAAAATAAATTAATAAATAATAACATGACTAAATATATTACAATTGATGTGTGGTTTTATTAAACAAAAATATGATAGAGTTGAGTAAGTTTGGAGTATACAAAACTGAGTCTTTTGGACCTTGGGTAGAGACCCTACCATTAAATCCAAATCAATCATTCTTTTTATTTTAGTTTTAATTTTTTTTAATACTTTTGAAAATACCACACAAAAAAAATAAACAAAATATACTGATATTAACAATGCGTGATTTTTTAAAGGAAAAATATTGAGTTGGGATTGGTTAGGAGGACTGAAACCCGAGTCTCTTAGGACTCGAATAAAAACTCTACAAACTAACCCATCCTTATCATAGATTTAAATTTATTATTATATTATTTTAATATATATATATATATATATATATAAAATCATCATACAAAATTTAATAAAAAACATGGTATAAAATGGGTAATTCTCCTCGAATGTCACAAAGGGATTTGAACCGATGATGGATCAGATACCTTGAAGCGATCATTCCATCAACACAAACTTCATTCATGTTTATTTAATTAACACTCAAACACTTATATTAACATTTTTTTTTAAAATTTACAATTAATGAAATTAATACATTCCATGTATATATGCGCACATATTATACTGATAAAATAAATACATATATGAAGTGACTTAAGAAAACAAGGAAAAAGGAGGTACATAATGTTTATAATGGGATCACATTCCATGTAGTGATTTAAGAGAGAAAGAAGAAAGTCGAGGAAGAGTTAATCTAGTTTGATTCCTAGGAAGTACCTTTTTTATGGTATTTGGAATTACTAATGGAAGAAAAACATACCACGATATGAGGGAGGATGTGACTTCCACTCAATAAAACACCACATGTGTCTGGTTCCTTTATCATCTAAGAGATTGGTATTTTGTTTAGAAGGGAAAGGTAGTGGCTTATAGTGACCCTCTTCCATGGCTATAAGGTACTATAGGTTGACCTAATTTTTTTTATAGTTTCTTCATTTACTCCACCCCCTTAGGTACTTTCTCTTCAATATTGAATATTTAAAAATAAAAACAAAACCCTTTAAAGTAGGAAGAGTTCCAACTGAGTTATCTAAATTAAATTGATATTAAATTCTAATATTTTTGTGGTGTGACGTCCTAATTTGTAATTTAAGAACATGATTTTTTTATAGAAATGTAATTCAAAATAGAGTGGGTCAACATCATGTCACAATTCTTTTTCTAAATTAGGAATATATTGTTTAATTTGACATTTTTTTAAATTATCCTCTTTATTTTTCATCTATGTGATTCTTTTATCCTAGATTACATGCCTTTACCACCTTTTGGATTGGTCTAATAGGGGATAAAAAAAGTTTTCATCAATAATAGTAATTTTTTAGATATATTGTAATCATAGAGATAATTTGGAACCAAAGTTAGTTCATATAATGCACACGGGTTTTCATCATATTGGAACTCATTATCCATTTATGGGAGGTAATATACTATATAATAGTATGGAGATGCTAAATCATATGGATAAAAATACTCTATAGATGTAGTATATCAACATCTATAAGAATATACATCCATTAGGATATGAAATTAAGGAACATGAGAAAGGGAAAAATAAATTTAAAATGGAAATGAAAAATTCTGGAATTAACTAGATTCAATCAAGACTCATACTTCTTAACTTCCTAAAAATGGTTCTATAATTTGGTTACACCCATTATGAAGCATGTAAGATTTATTTCCCTCACTCTACTATAGAACTAGAGCATTAAGGTCAATTCAACATGAAAGTTAGTGTTGAAAACATAATTCATAGAGTTTTTTTCAATTATTTAGGTGATTAAAAAAGTGGTGAGGGAAAAATAAATTGAAAACAATAAAAATGAATGGGAAATAAAGTACTATAAAAAAAATATACAATAAAAAATTAAAAATAAACTACAAAAATATATGTATCGAGGTTGAAATATTGATTAAGAATTATTATAAAAATTATTCATTAACATATATTATTATTTATGAAATTATTTAACAATGGGGATTCAATTTTATTATTTTATATCAGTATAATAAAAATTAATTGTTTCATTTATAAATTTATACCTTGGTATGGTGATTAATTCCTTGAGAACATGTTTTATGAAAACCCCAAAATAGCGGCAATGGGATAATCCAATGTTAATGGGTTAACCGATTGTAATTCCTTTGGATTTACCTAATTGTGCCTATCATAGTTTTACATGAAACATTTGATGAATATGATTTTGAAATTGACAATGTAATTATAAAAAAGAAAAAAGGGATACACACCATAATTATAATTAAAACACATCCATCATATAATTATAACCTGAACCCAAAAACTATACCCTCTCATGACCATAGGAATTATGAAAGGGTTGAGATAAAACCCTAAATTTCCCAAGGATATAAGAAAAAATTGAGTAATAAGAGGGTAAATTGTAGAAAAATGAATGAAAATAAAATAACATCACATAATAGTTCAAGGGATTATGTCCACAAAGTGGAAATACCTTATTATATATATCAAAAACCTAAAATTCAGAGGCTAAGACTATGATTTATAGAAAAAATAAATTAAATGGTTTTTACCAAAGCACACATCATGTAATCTATTCAAAAAGATTTTTGTGTGTTTATCCTCTGATAAGTGATCTATAGTTCCACCCTATTGACTTTACATAGATAAGATGCTGGAATAATAAAATACATAGTGTGTTCCACTGACGTACATGGTTTATTTTAGAGAAATATCCACCAAAAAATTCTATATTAAACATACAAAGAGTATTTCAAATTTTACATGGTGATTTATTCATATTTGGAAACTAGGTCACGTACTCCGGTAGGTCTATTTGTGCATTATCTAAATGTATATGATGTATAATTATAAATTAAAGGTTTTATAGTTATCTTTTTTTCTTTCTCCAAAACATTTATGATTCATCCATTCAATTATGAGAACATGAAAATATTCTATTTATATCAAAATGAATTATTTGAACCATATAGAATCTTATATCCCATATATTCTGATTTCTACACAATAAAATACACCAAAATAGTATGCAAAAATTAGGCACATAATCCCCCCTCACTTAATTTCTTTATTTACCTCAATAAAATCCTCAACATCAAATAAAAAATAATCCATATTCTAATAAGGGACACATTTAATTAATTATATCGATAAACATAAAGTTATAAATGAGAATTTCAGAAACAGAAATTTTATCAATTTCAGAGAATCCCAATCATTCCTCATGAATAATTTAAATTCATGAAATATATCCTCTTTCAATCACACTATTCATATTTTATTAAAATTTATGACACTTATTGTCTACATTACATGAAAATAAATTCAATCAATACTTAAGATCATTTAATTAGAGTTATTCTGATTCTCAAGTATTTGCACTCTATTTATAGGATTTCAAATAATCTAAATATCCATTTAGAAATTTAACCATGAAAATAAATAGGACATCCATTAAGGTTCTAACGAATCTAAGGATAAATGTTTGTGGGTAATTATGTAAAAATTCAATGCATATCCTAGAAAAGGAGGAACATTTTTTTCATTACAAAGCATTCTATTAAAAAAATGTTCTTTTAAAAGTAATAACCTTTGACTTCCTTTCAAATAGATTCAATGTACATTTCCTTCTCCTCAATCTCATGGGTTTTCAAACCAAAGTTTGAATATAATTAAATGATTTTGTTCATCATTTCATCTTTTTTTAAAAAGGAAAAAGAATCCATATTAGAAAAATAATTAATGGAGTTTTGAAACCTTTCTCCCCAATTGAACAAGAGATGATTTTCTCACACTGAATCCATGGAAGTCTTACTCAACTATACCATGCATCTCCAAACTCAATATTTAAGATCAAAATGAATAATAATGAATAACTAGGGTATTAAGGATAATTAGTATTTTAATGTGGATACCTTTCAATTAAATTCATGGTCTATAGTGGTTTAAAAACTGATAAGATGTAAGGATGGGTCTCAAGGTCAAATAGAATAAAATTAGATCAATGGATTAGCTTAATAATTTTTCAGAAGTTCAAAATCATCATGTTTTAATCAGAAAAACTTGTAAGTTATTGTAGTCATATATATACCAAAAACACTCAAGGAAGAAGGTATATAAGGAGTATTTTAAAAGGGATCTGAATACTTCTCTAAAATGGGAATAAAAATATGGATCAACCAAGTCATAGAAAGAATAAAAATTACCAGTATACTAAATAAAAATTACAAGAATTAAAATAATTTATCATAATAATATCAATATTTATTTTAAAATAACTTTAAAAATATAATTAGCAACAAACTCTAGAAAGTTTAACTTATTTATTTATTATTTATAACATTAATTAATAAAAAAATTTTAACATGGAAAAATAGATTCTGAATAATGATATATCTAAAATTAGTAAAAGAGAAAATGACTGTTATTTTGTTGAAATTCCTTCCCACACACTTAATATTACACATGGTCCTCCATGTGTAGCACCAAGAGATATAAAATTTATGTGACACAAAATGAAACCATATTATATAATTAATGAAATAACTGAAGAAATAAATCAAATAATTGAATAAATAAATGAATAAAAAGGGTGAGGCATAAAAATAAAACTCCTTTTGGTGAAAAATATCTCAAAATATAGAATAATGCGCATATAAGACATTGAAAAGTAGTATAGGAAAAGGAAGAATACTTCTTTAAGAAAACATGAATTTCAATGAAAGGGGAATATAATCTATAAAAAATACAAGCATCATATCAAAACACCGAAACAAATAATTATAGGAAATAAATTATGGATTAAAATAGTAACTATGGGTCCTTATTAGAGAAATTATTTGAAACTGTTGGATCTTACATAGTAGGAGTTGGATCATTTGGAACTAGAACTAAGGGAACCAATAGTTGTAGCTAGACTAGAGTCATTAAATAAATACATGGAGGGTATTCATTCTTTCCTAAGTAAAAAGTGTAATAAAACTCTCAATTATGGGCATGAAGCTAGAACCTCTAGGTGCTGATGGCTTCTGTTCTTACCATGGTGACAATTTAAATAGAATGAAAAGAATATAATTCTAAATAATAAGATACAATTATACTTTTATGTGTATAAAATTCCTCTATATATGATCTTGGTGGTGATCCAAAACATCCATCCATGTGAGGTCTAGAGGACCAGTGGATGTTATGGGTGGTGGTGGGTCTTTTGTGGGGTTATATGGGTAAGATTTAGTTGTGGTTGGTGGATGGGTAAACAAATATGGGGATGAATAAGAGGAAATAAATGGAGGTGTTGGTGGTGAAACATTTATAATTGGTTGAGTTTCTTGGTTAGATACATCCCCAGAGGCATCTGGGTCCCAGGCTGTGAGTTACTTAAGAGATCATATAGAAATGAAGGCATAAAACCCCCAAGCGATACACCAATCTGGTGCTGTAAAATGGACCATTAGGGTTTCTCTAATGCCTAGTAAACTTGATTTTAAATTAGTAAGTGTCAAAATATGGGAGGATAGGGTAGTCAAGTTTAAATATAGTTTCCATTGACTCTATATATCTCTAAGAGAAAAATCCCTCATTATCATGATGTGGGAATGATATTGAATTAAAACAATAATGGATGAGGTGGAGTGTATAAAAAAAATATGAGGGTAAATTTATGTGAAGTGCTGGTATACTAAATATTAGGTAAAATAATCTCTTTTTATATATAAAGGAGATCCTATATGTTTGTATGAGTGAAGGTAGAAATAAGGTATGGGGTGGTGGCGTGTGAGTAAAATACATACCTTATGTAAACTCAATCATAGTGAGGGAAAATGGTATGACTCCCAAGAATAAATTGATCGGGCTCACTATACTACTCGAAATTTCCTAACACAATGAACCATTGAACTCAAATAAAGTTGCAAACTATAAAGATAGATGTTTACATGTTCAATTACTAACTTGGAAGATATCAATCAAATGTGTATAGAAGAATAGATACTCCATATCCTTTAAGAATCCCAACCAATTTTGTAATGTCATATCTAGAAAGTAACTACTCAACTAAATGGAATGATGAGAAAAGATAAAGAACAAGTTTTACCCTAGTTCCTATGGATGGATTTGAACCAATGATGAATCACCCCTATTGATCTCCCAAAATCACTAAATAAAAGTTTTGACAATTAATTTTTTATTATCTTTATGGTATTTTACAAATTATATAAAAATAAATTCAAAATAGATTATACATGATGATTAGTTTTATAAAAAAACTATGATGGAGTTGTTTTGTCCAGGAGGAATCGAAAATGAGCCATTTGGACTTTGGGTAGATACAATAATCCAAAGAAATATTGAATTTTCTTTTGTTTTTTTATAATTTTAATACTTATGAAAATACCATATGTCAATAATTCAAAAAATACTCTGTGATAAAAAAATGTTTGGTTTTGTTTTACAGGAAAAATATGGAGCTCAAGTCAATTAAGAGGACTCAAACCTGGATCTTTTAGGACGGAGAAAAATACTCTTCCAATAGGCCCATACCCATAATGGAATTTATAATTATAATTATATTATTTTAATATATATGAAAATATTATTTAAATATTATAAAAAAAGATGAAATAAAATTAATGAAACATCTACTGAAGGTTTTCACAGAGGGATTCAAAATGACGATGACTTAGAAACCCTTGAGTGATCATTCCATCGATACTAGCTTCATTTCTATTTATTTACATAATTATTATTTACATATCCTAACATTTTATTACAATACAAAATAAAAAATATTAAGACATTACATGTATATACACACACACTTCATGTACTCATAAAATATATACATATGTATAATGAATTAATAAAATAAGGGAAAAGAAGGCACACTATGTATAAAATGAATTCACATTACCTATGGTGATTTTAAAAAAACATAAATAGGGGAAAGGTAGAATTTGGGTTCCCTCTAAGGAAGTGACTTTTTTATGGTCTTTGGATCAAACTAAGAAATAAAAAGATACCTATGTTCTGATAAAGGATGTGGTTTCAACTCAATGAACCGCCGTATGTGCAAAAAACCTATCACATTTAAGAGAGTAATTTGTTGTTCAGGAGGGTGGTGTGGAAGCCTGTAGTATCCTTGTTCCATATATACAAGGAACCTAAGGTTGACCCAAATATTTTTCAGTTTTTTATATCATCAACCTCTTTAGGTTCCTAATACAAGATTCTAAATAACTAAAAGTAATAAAAAACCTTCCAAACATAGTACAGTTTCAACTCAGTTATCAAAAATATATTGATATTGAATTTCAGAATTATTGGGCTATGACGTGTCCCCATTTTAAATTTGAGAACATGATAAATTATTTTTAGAAAAATTTAATTCAAAATATATTCGGTCTACATCACCTCATAATTCGTTATCTGAAATAGGAATAAAAGGTTAAATTTGAAATTTTTTCAAATTCTCCTCACTATATATCTTCTCCACAATTCATTCAACCAATCATCTATATCTTTTAAACCTTTTATATTGGTCTGATTGGTGCTTGAAAAAATATTTCATCATATATAATTAAATTTTTATATATATTATAATTAGGAGCATAATACAAAATATAAAGTTTTTTATATAATGTACATGAGTAGTCCTTATATTAAAACTCTTTATCCATGTATGGGTGGTACTCTACTAAATAAGAGTACACCATCACTTGATCATATAGATAAAAATAATCTCCAAACAAAGAACACTAACTTATGGTTAAATATACATTTGTTGGGATATGTGATCGATGTTCTTGAGGAAAATAAAAAATGTGAAAGGATAAAACTACTAAATTGACTTGCTTTCTTCATGTCTCGTGTTTCTTCCCTTCCTAACAACAACACTAAAATTTGGTCTCACTCATCTCAAGACATGTCTGATTGATTTTCCTCACTCTACTATATAAGTGGTGTATTAAGGTTAGTCCCACAAGGAAGGAAATGATACATTCATAAGTTAGTGAGTTACATTCGATTACTCAGTTGATAAAAAATTGGTGAGGGAAAAATAAATTAGAAAAAACAAAAATGAAACCAAAATAGAGAAGTTTAAGAAAAATAGAAAAAAATAATGAGAAAGGAAAAAATGATAGGGCATTAATTTTAATTAGGTTTTATTATAAAAATAATTCTTTTTCATATCAAATTATTTAAGAAATTATTTAACCATGGGGATTCAATTGTGTTATTTCTTCTTGGTTTGATAAAAATTAACTGTGGAATTTAGAAAATTATCCCTTTGTCTAGTGATAAATTCCATTAAAATATGTTTTATCAAAACCCTAAATTAATGGAAATGAGCTCACCTAATGGTCTTGAGTTTTCTCACTAAAACTAATTTAGGTTTCCCTAATTGTTTCATTTTTGGTATGATATGGCACATCCGATGAATAAAAAATTGGAATCGATATTGTGATTATAAAACAAAAATCTCAATAAAGAGAGACACACTATAATTCTTAATAGAACACACCCATAATCTAATTACAACCCAACATTATACCTCTACCCTCTTATGAGAATATGAATAATTAACTGATGGATAAATAATCCAACCCTACCCGTAAATATAATAAGGTATTAAGGAAGAAGGAGGACAAAGAAGAAAATGAAAGAAAATGAAAGAAAATGAATGAAAATGAAAGAAAATGAAAGTACAAAACTTACTGATTTGGGGAATTGAGTCCATGGAGGGGTATCACCTCCTCTTATTCTAGAAACCTATAATTTATACTCTTAGCCTATATTTTATAGAAAAATAAATTAGAAGGTGTTTACTTTGTTACATTTTGTGTACTATTGTAAAATAGATATTTGTGGGATTCTTCTTTAGTAGGTGATCTTTCACATCACCAAATTTATTTTCAATGCGTTATCTATTAGTAAGTGAAAGTACACAATATGTGGTGATGACATACATAGAATATAGTATAAATCTCTACTATAACTACTTATAAAATAGACATACATAGTGTGATCCAAATTTTATATGCTTTTTATTCATTGTAGATAACTTGGGTGTATACTCTGGCTGGTTGACTCATGCATAATCCAAATATAAATGATGTGTTCTTAAAAATGACTCATTGTGTAGTTTCTATTTTTCTTCAAAACTTTTCCAATTCATTAATTCAACTACAAGAACCCTAAAATCATCAATATATACTAAAATGATTCATTTTAACCACATATTAAACATATACCATGTGTAAAATAACTTTTATTCAATAAAATACACCAGAATAGTATGCATATATTCATCACATCATAAATAAATTATATTTATACACATATAAATGTATACCATGTATAATAAACATAAAAACCATCTATTTAAAGGCTTAACATCATATGAAATCGATAATATCCATAAGATTAACCTTGGAGTGATAGATAATCAAACCCCAATTTTATAGACAAGGAATAATCATCCCAACCAATGAGTGATTTTTCCCATAGTCCCACTACCCAAGGATACTTTACTCAAGTGATAATTCAATTACATCATAAAACTAATATCCAATATGTTTAAACTAAAATTAACTACTTAATTCAAGCTCATAACCTTGTACAAGACAAATTCAACGTATAATAAAACTAAATCTATATCACACCTAACATGTAACTCCTTGAATATAGGTAAAAAATGTTTTAGAAGAAATTTAATATTTTAAAATAAAACATACATAAACTCATAATATAATAATTATATTCATGAATTAATGTAGGGAATAAATTAATTAAAAAATAAATTTATATATTTAAACACAAGATAAACTATTTATGAACAATTCATAAACAAATAAATTGTAAACATTTTATAATTTTCACAAAGAATTATGAAAATTCCATAAATAAACAAATATAATCACTTTATATTTATTTATAATATGAAATTATTTATATTATCCTTTTATCTGAATCTTACATTAAATATATGAAATTATATAAAATATGAATATATTTATATTCCAATTATAATTTTTAAACAATTTACATAATCTTTATATCACGTATTTAATATTATTTAAACCCCAACTATAAAAACTATTAAACTTATTTTGATATAGTTTTATTTATTTATCAAATAAGGTATTGCTATTTGAACAATTCAAATTAGATAATTATGAATAATTCATAATTATAAATATAAACACTTTTAAATTTATCCTTATTTTGAAAATTTTATTCACTTTATAATATATGATTATAATTTCCATCAAAAAATTTTATATTCAATTTATAAGTCATTATATATAATTTTAAAAGGTTGTTTTAAATATAAAATGTAATATTATGGTATATTAATCTATTAAATGTATCCAGAATTCTTAATAATTAATTATAGACAATTTAAAATTAAATAATTAAAAAATTTATAAATTACATAAATATCCCAGAATATCTTTTCCTATGATTTATAAACATTTTATAAACAATTTAATACAGTTTTAAATTTAATTAAAAATAATAATTTTTTTACATATCATATTCAATGATATGGGAATATCATAACAATTGATTGATAGGTCATGATTCTTTAAGTCTTTAGGTGCTATCAATCATATTTTGTTTCTGCAAATCATGGTAGTGATAAGAATGATTGTTTACATAATATAAAATTAATGGTTTGGGGTAATTTTATCCTATGATGGGAACCTGTGCAAGGTTAGCTCGATGTCGTAAGTCATATTATACGATATGCCCTGACATTTACCTAATGTTTTGATAAATTGATTTTATATTCTTTGGACTGATTTCATCATAACATATTATATCATATAACACATGCTTTAACATAAATAAAATAGATAATATACCCTATGTTTCCACCTACAATATCCGATATCATATAACATGACTATATTTCAAAATTATAATATCCTTTATTAGATTCCTAAATATAAGTCAAATTTTATTCTATATTTTGGGAGAGGAAATATTATATCTAATTATTAATGTAAATTCTATATTTTATCCAATAATAAACAATACAAAATATAATATTTCGTTAATTTTAACATGATTTCGATAACCAAAGTGCATGGTGAAACTTTGATACCACTATTAGGCCCAGTACACCTTATATCATATGACCACATCCAACACGACATCAATATGATCCTATCATATATATAAATTTTTTAAATTGTTGGGATATGAAACTCTTTGCATCAACAATGAATCTCTTGAGTGTAGAGCCACACATCACCACCATTCATGTGTAAGAGTTACCAAATACTAGTTAACTCTTTAATGTTTTCTCTAATACCACTGATAGCTTTCTAAGGATCGATTAACACTTAATCAATGTAGTATAACAAATTAGAAATCCCATTCCCAAGATCTACCTTGTATGAAACTAAAACCATGCTTAAAAAAATGATCAAAACTTGCAAACATTCTACCAATGAGCATCTCCTCCTACCTTCATTATGATATGTTGAAAAAGATCCCATAGATATAGTTGAAGGACTACCTCCTCTTTTATGTTTCCAAAATTTCTACTAAATTACCCATTGTATGGAAAATAAATTTCTCCACACCACAAAATAACAATATCTCGTGGAAGATAATGAAGGATATGGAATACAACTCTTGGGGGAACTATAGATGATTTAAGAAAGAACTTCTCACCATATCAATAGTGAATATTACATATATATCCCTATAAGGTTATCCCAAAAAATGAATGATTTTTATTCATTCATCTATAAATCTTTGTGACCTTTGACATATTTATTTCTCTCACTCATTATATATTATGAAAAATTTATATAATGATATCCATAAGTGTAATATTCCCAAATGTGAAATTTTAACATTCAGATTCCATCCATATTATAGGGTAGTGTAGATTGTATAATATGATTCCTATCATATAATTTTTATATGATATATCCCAATCATAAGAAATGATTGATTAAGTCAGTGACATAAAATTTATATTTCACACCTTATGGTATACTTATATCATTACTCATGATATGGTCAAATGCATCACATGCACTTTGGATTTGGGGAATATTTATCTTACCCAATAATTGATTCCATGTTTTTGATGAACTCATCATCGATATTTAGTAGGAATCCTATATAATATATGGGGAACTAATCCTATTTTTTTCAAACATAGGAGGAGAAATATCAAAATAAAAAACTTTACTGATCTAAGAACCATCCCTTCTACATGAGACGCGATTATCATTTTATACCTCAAATCACAATTGGCTATATTGGTATGATAATTAAAATTTATATGAAAAACATAATATCCATTAAAAAATTAAAATAATGTTACTCATCTTTAGTAGAAATTAATATGTTCCTAAAACATTGTTAATAAATCCATTCCAATAATCACATAATATGATTTCATTTCCAAAATGAATATGTCCCAAAATATATTCAAATATAGTGATAATATTGAAACATGTTGGGAACCACGAAATGTTCTCTACCATTATTCCCAATAAATAAATCATAGAAAAAACTATAGATAAAAAATCATTGTAACATCTCGGACTTGGATACCTCTCAGTGGTGCCCCAAACCTGGTTTGTAACATGGCCTCAAGAACATATTCCCAAATTCTAGAGGATGATGAATAGTAGTGAGGGACTAGGTGTGTCTTTTTGGATACTATACCCTCATCACCTGAGTATATCACAATAGAATATCAAAAACATATAGATAGAAGAAGAAGTAATAAGAATCATAGAGACAATAGATAATCAACAAAAATAAATAAAAATACCAAAAGGAGTATCATGTACAATGACGATGATACATGTCATATATCTCTAAAAAAATAGATAAAATAGGTATAAATGGAATATTTACATCACATATAACAAAATCACATAAAATCCAAAAGTATCCTAGCTAGAATCAGAAGCCTTAGGTCAGTCCCATGCTTCCCTGCTCTTAAGCATGAAATCAAGATCCTATATCAGGTCATTTCCATTTTCAATACCTACAATCTAATAGTATGTTCGGGAACCCAAGGTATCCCAAATAGGGTTTCAGACATAATCCTGGTAGGAAACTACCCAAGGTCTAGTTCCATCCACTCGGTGAATATATATGACAAATGTATGCAAGAATTAATAGAAATGTTATGTATTGAAAGTTAACATTCTATAATGTCCAAGTTCTCATTTCAATAATCAAATTAATTTAATAAATCAATTCCATTTAATAAATATTAAGACTTGGCATAAATACCAACATTCACCATGATAAGATATAATCAAATTATACCTAAACATGCCATCCACAAAGTATAAACAAAGACCAAATCCAAGCATGTGCTTTGGATTGGAAGGCACATCATATAAATCATTACATTAATTATTAAATTTAGAACCTAATCCTATCCTTATCATTCCTAATTTGGAATCTAGGTATCAATCTAGGCATTATATTAACCAGAACCCTAAAATCCATTCCATAGAGATCCTCAAAATAACCCAGGTATCACTCTAGGTGTGGTATAACACCACTACTACGAGTCCATCCTTGGTGGTCCACTAAGGGAGCCCAATTATTACACATGGAATATATGATCAATTCTATTTGAGTCCATCCTTGGAAATCCATATGGATTTCAAGTATCACTATATATATAATAGTAATCCCCTATGAGTTTGTCCTTGGAAAACCACATCTGGAGTCTAAGTGTCACTCGAGCATAAGTAAGGTACAATCCAATTGAGTCTATCCATGACATTCATCACTGAATCCATGTGTCACCCAAGGAATATAATCATTGATATCATTTGATAAATTCTATTTAATAAATTTTATTTAAAAATTTCAAAGTCAATACTAAGAACATTCAGTTAAATATCACATGAGAAGTTGACTCAAGGAATTTTCCAATATTTGAAGAATTGCATCAAAATTACTCATGTGGGAATTTCATTACAACAAGAATCTCATGCTTTATCAAGACATTACATGGAAAGGTATGAGGGTCATGATCATTCCATCCTTTATCTTTAATTAATCAATTCACAATCAAATCACCATTTATTAATTCAATATTAACATCCCATGACAAGGCGTAGGGGAATACCTCAAAGTTATCTAATTCTTATGCCATCATATTGGCCCATTTAAATACACAACACACCCAAAGGGGTGGTTCCATTAAAAACAAGGTTCTCAACCTATAATAATTCATTGATGAGCCTCTTTAATTACATAAGCCATGTATAACAATTTAATTGAAGGATCAAAAAATCATTTCAGGGGAGATGCTATAAGATTTGGGAGTGTGATATAATGAAAAATATATGACACTTTTACATTTAATGAAATACATGAGACCACCTACCGTAGGTTCATAGAGGATATATTATCTAGTTTCAATGCATGATTCAACTAATATTAGGATAAAATTGAATAATGGACAAAGAACCGATAAATTGGGAATATTATCATGCACCTAAATAGCATAGATAATAAAAAAAAATTATGAAAAAACAAAATGGATCAAGAACTCATATATGGGAATCCATGGAGTTGAGTGGCCCATGAATTGGATATCATATGCAAAAGATACCTCAATTCCATGAATATTCACCAGAGGGATCTTTCAATGGGAAAAGTTATTGTGTAGGAAGTTGAATGAAATTAGGTTTGAGTTCAAATAAATTTCAAGGGAAAAATTATAATTTCACCCAAAATATAGTTTCACATGGTTTGGAAACATGGTTGGGTAAACCATGAGCCAAATGTGCATGATTAGCCATAGTTAAGGGCACCCCACATGATTTCCTCAGACATTTAGTCAAACCATGTGAAAACCATGAAAAAAATCCACGATCAATATTGTAGAAATCCCCATATGGCCTTGTGCCTCAAATTTCATGGTTTAGTATGACCGTGTAGGATTCCCCTAATCTCTGACCACGTCTCGCATGGTTAGTAAGACTATGCGGCCTACCCCATATAGTTTTCACTAACCATTTACCGAGCCTTTTTTGCCCCATGAGTTGGGTTCCTGGCTCCGAAGTAGCCCCAGAAACCCCTGATAACTCCATGAACTCAAATGGAATTCACATTAAGATGTATTTAAACTAAAAATTTATGGATGATAAAGGATCTATACACCAAGAAAGAACTGGGTTCTTACAAAATTCCCCCCTTAAAGAAAAATTTCCCTGAATTTCCCTTTAACGGGTGGTTAATATGGTCTGAGAACAACTCTGTCCAATGTGATAGTAAAACAACCTCTAACTCTCATGCCTCATCTTACACGTGGCTGTGATACCATAGAACTTATAATAGAGGAATTTACCAGCCTCGGAGAACCTTTTTGATATGATTCAAAATACATATAGGATGATCCTTAAAGGATGTATCTACTTATAACTCAACCTCCTTAGGTTGAAAGGAATGAGATGGGTCTGAATAATAATGGCATAACTAAGATACATGGAATAAATCATGCATGGATCGATACCTCTGAGGTAACTGTAACCTATATACTAATGGACCAACTCTCTCCAGAATCTCGAACGGTCCGACATATCATAGTAAAAGCTTACCCTGTCTCTTTATCCTTCTGTTTCCTAGCCTCAGTGAGACACATAAAAGGACCTAATCCCCAACCATAACCACTAGAGGTTTTATGTAGTGATCAGTGTATGATTTCTATTGATACTACACAGTATCCATCCATTTTTGAATCAACTAAACCTACTATGTGGTCTCCAGAACATGATGAGGTCCAAGTATAGCTGCCTCTCCTACCTCTAATCAACACATGGGTGATTGACATGACCTACCATACAAATACTCATAAGGTGAAATTTATATAGTAGCCTGGAATCTATTGTTATAGGTGAATTCATCCAAGGGTATATACCTCTCCAACCCCCCCCCCAAATCTCGAATTCATGCTAACAGTATGTCCTTATGCACCTAAGTCATGCGATCTAACTAGCCATTAGTCTAAGGGTGGTATGATGTGCTTAGAACCACCTATGTACCTAATTTTATCTAAATAAATTTCCATAATTGTAAAGTAAACTAGAAATACCAATATGAAACAATAATATGAGGGACCCCATGAATTTTTACTATCTCATAGATATACAACCTTCCAAGCTCATCCACACTAAAGATTTCCTTGATCGGCAGGGAATGTGGAACCTTCTTGATCATATCAACAACAACACATATGGAATCATTACCTTGAGGTGACCTTGGTAAACCCATCATGAAATCCATTTTGACATCATTCCATTTCTACTTAGGATTATATAGTTGCTGTAGAAGTCTAGCTGGTTGTTGTTGTTCCGCCTTCACCTACCAATAGGTGGAAAATTTCATGAAAAAACCAGTTATATCTCCTTTCATACCCAGCCACAAATATTAGTGATGTAAATCCCAATTCATATTGTTGATTCTAGGGTTTACTCTCTGAGATAAATCATGAAAGTATCACATTAGATCCTCACACATGTATTTTGAAACCCATAAATGATCATGTACATTTAGAATCTCATCCTCTCCTATGGTCTAACCGGGAGGAGGGACCTCACCTGCCACACTCTAACATAGGACTTGGATCCATGAATCTGATAACTATATCATCCATACTCTATCTAGATGTGTATAGGTAACAACTAAAGATGATATATAGGCATACCCCTGACTATCCAACACCTCTAAGTTAATCTCAGGGAATAAAGACATAAGTTTCCACTCACTACTATATGATGAACTACCTATATTTCAGTCCTCCTGATCAGTATATTAGCCACTACATTGCCTTTACTAGGCGTGTATGAAACATAGAAGCAAAAATATGGTTGGTACTCAACCCACCTTTTCTACCTTAGATTCAGATCATGCTGTGTAAATATATATTTGAGGCTTTTGTAGTTCGTGTACACCACAAAACACTCTCCAAGTAAGTAATGTTTTCAAAAACACAATTTGTGAATAAATTCATCAAACTAAAGATTGTGCATCAGTTAGTTATTCTCTTGTGGCCTCAATTACCGAGACATATATGCCACAAATTTATTTACCTATATAGGAACTGATCCTAGCTCGATACTTGATGCATCATTGTAAATAGTGTAACTCCTACCTAGTTCGGAAAAATCAACATCGTAATTGAAATAAATCTCCCTTTAAAATCTTAAAATGCTACCATGCAAGAACATGACCATAAAAACTTCACACAATAATTATTCAAGCCTATCAATTGTGTTTCTAAGCATGAGAAGACTTGTATGAAATGAATGTAATATCCATATAGCCCTAAAAAACTCCATACCTCAAAGATGTTATTAGGATTATCCTAGGAACTGCAACTCTCACCTTCTCTTGGTCAAATAATACTCCAATATCTAAGATAATCTGACCTATGAAGTGAATCTGATCCATCCAAAAGTAGAACTTTGCGAGCATAGCATATAACTAATGATATATCATTGTCTTCTATATGATCTCAAGATTTCTGGAATGGTCGTGTCAATTTTGATAATACTCTAAGATATCATCCATGAAAACCGCCAAAAATGAATCTAGATAAGGATGAAAGACTGAATTCATCAGTGATATGAATTCTGTTGGTGTGTTCATGAGACCGAATTCCATAACCAATTACTCGTATAGACCATAATTTTGATGAAAGGTTGTGTGTGGTAGGTCTAGTGGTATAACATGAATATGATGATATCTGGATCTCAAATCAATATTTTAGAAAACCCAAGCTCCTCAAATCTTTTACAATAGATCATCTATCATTGGAAATGGATACTTTGTTCTTTATCATTAGTTGGTTCAATTTATAGTAATCCATACATATCCTAAGGGTATGTTCTGCCTTTTTCCCAAAAGGATGGGTGAACCCCATGGAGAAGTACTAGGTCGGATAAAACCCTTTTTCTCTAAGTCCCCTAGCTACCACTTAAGCTCTTACATCCCAGTAGTAGCCATCCTTTAAGGAGTAATAGATACCAATGCAACTCTTGGCACTAGATTGATAGAGAATTCCATCTCCCACACTAGAGGTAATCTTAAAAACTCTTTTAGAAATACATTCCTAAAACGATAAACCACTGGAAGGAAATATGACTGAAGTTGTCCCTAATTATTCATATATAAACTCACAATATGGGTTTTCATTCTGGCCAGACCACGATTCTTGGGTCTATCTTGACTCCCCTGGACATACCATTGACAATTGTGAATAAACTCTCCACCCTATGGTGATGTGAAAGTCACTCTTTGGTGATAGAAATCAATGAAATAATGTAAGGGAACCAACCATTCTATCCCGATAATGATGTCAAAACCTGTCATCTCAAGGAAAAAGAGGTCCCATATGATGTGACACCCACCATTTTCAAGGGGCACTCCCTACAATAATATACATCCTCCATTATAATCCACAATGGAGTGTCAAGTATAATAACATCATCAAATCACTGAAAACTGAGCCCAAGTCTCTCCAAAAAAAGAAAAAAAATATAAATATATCATAATCCCTTAAATTGAAAAGTGTAGAAGAAAAAGCAGAGGCTAATAGAATAGTACCTATGATAGTAGAAGGTACGTGATCCTACTCCTCCTGGGTCTATTGTACTGTTTATATATGGCCAGTACCATGTACCTGTGATACTACCTAGATACCCAGAGAAAAAACAATATACTATTTCTATAAAATGGCGGTCTGACTACCATGACCATGACCCCCACCTCAGCTTGACTGGCTAGTTATACTCCAGCCCCCTGCCTGATGAGAAGCTGCTGAACACACTCCAAAGCGTGGAGTTAGTACAGACTCCCTCTCAGTAGATGATGGTGTAAAAGTTCAACAAAAGTGATGTATATGTCTCATATTTCCACAAGATCAGCACTCAACTATGTCCCTCATACACTATGGCCGCATACGTCCAAGCCTACCACACTGGTAGAACCTCTATGGGATACCTGAGTTTTTGCTCTGGCTGCTGGTATCACCGTATGGAAGCTACAAATGATGATTCCTACTATCAATCGATGCAATACCATATCGAGATGTCTAACATCCAAGGCTCGAACCCCCAACCTCTCTCATGTTACACTCTATGATAAGTGTCTGGTTCACTATTCCAAAAATAGAAGTCAACCAGAAGACATTCACCTATGATCAAATGTCATACCTCAGACCATACTAAAATATCTTGGATTTAAAAGACTCATCTCCACTTAGAATTGGTGAAAAACACTATATCTCAGTAAAAAAAGATGAATAATCCATAAATGATAACATATCCTACTATAGTAGCATGAACTCTCAGGCTCTATCATCCCTCAACATCTCAGGATAACAACATTAATAAAAGGAAGTTTGAAAATATATTTAAGACATATCTTGATGATGATCTATATGATTAATTACATCCCACCATATCTTGATGGAATCACACAACATATACACTGTGAGCTTGACCGTCATCTCAGTAATAATCTCTAGATGTTTAAATATAGACATGATGGCCTCTAGCTATGATTCCGTAGCCTGTGGTCCGTCATTCCCTAAAAACATGGGTATATGTTGCTATTGGAACTCACACATCACCTCTTCCATAGTTGGGGTAGGTCGTGGTGCTTCCTGAATAGTCTGAATAAAGTGAAATAATCCCTCATAGAATAATGCCTCAACACCTGTGTTTGGTACTGTTACTGGTTCCATAGCTAGAACTACTGAAGTTTCTAATGGTAGCCCATGGAACATCACCTTTAGAGTGTGGTTGTATCCACCTTCCTGGAATACAACAATATGAACTTTTTGTGACATACCTATACAAATTCCAAGATCATTCCTCAGATTAAGATTATTATAAAAGATCACATCTCAAAAGTGCAGATATAAAAATAGGGTAGGTACAAGACTTCATATATAATAACACACCCCTATTCTTTCTCCTTGAGTCAGGTATGGGTGATGTATAGATATGATATAAGAAATATATAATACCTACAAACAACTACTAAGGTCAAGTATTGAAAATTTATCAACTATAAACACTTTCAATTTCTATTTTATTCCAACATTCATTTTCCCATCTCATTTATTTCACATTTAAATCACATATCATTTTAAATGGATGAACCAAATGGTTCGCCAGATTTAGACCCATGAGGGCCCACAATCCTCAGGAACCAAAGTATGGAATCCATATAATTTACACCATAACATATTACATAAATTATATCTTATTAGTAGGTACAACTTTCATAGAACCTTTCATAATAACATACAACAAGTAATGCATCCTATATTTTTTATGACATAATGCATGAATTTTGATTTCTAAAAAGTGCCTAATATGATGCATGAGATAGAATATTCTCATATCATTAGGTTGAAACACAATATAACCCACAATCATATCAATAATACCTTCACTAGTCAAGTACATCATGCTATGGTGGAATCAAATCAACTATAATTTTAAAAATCTAGAAAAAAATAATTTCATTTGAGGAAATATGGATATTTTTTGTGTGTGGGATAGATACACCTAGACCTAAATCATTAAACAATAAAATATCATTTCTATCCATTAATATTATCTAAAAATAGTAAAGAAAACCAAAAAATAATGCTTTGATACCACTTTGTAATGTACCGGACACGGATGCCACTCAATAGGGCCCCAAGCCCAGTTGGTCACATAGGCTCAAAATAATCTCCCAAAATAATAGAGTCTGCCAACTAGAAGTGAGGGGATAAGTGTGTCTATTGGGAGACTATGACCTCATAACCATAGTGTAGCACAATATAATATTAATAACAAATAGATGGCAAAATAAATAATAACAATCATACAGATAATAGATACTAAACAGAAATAAATAACAATACTAAAAGGAGTCTAACATAAAATGATGATGATACATGTCATATGTCTTGACAAAACAACAAAAACAGATATACATGGAATATTTACATTAAATATAACAAAAGTACAAAAAATTGAAAAAATATCCTAATTAGCATCATGAGCTTCACATCAGTCCAATGCCCCCCTGCTCCTAAGAAACAATCGAGATCCTTTATTAGGAAGCTTTAACTTATTAATACTTGCAATCATATATTATATTTGGCTATAAAAGGTGGCCTAAACAAGGTGTGATAAATAATCCCAGTAGAAAACCATATGAGGTCTAGTGCCATCAAGTCAATTATTATATATGAAAACAGTGTGCAGGAAGTGATAGAAATGTAAAAGAAGTACTGAAAGTAAACACACTATAAATTATAGGTTCTCATTTCAATAATAAAATTCATTTAATAAATCAAATCAATTTAATAAATCTTGAGACCTGGCATAAATACCATTATCCCCTATGTGAATATATGATCAAAGTATGCATAAAAATTCTATATAAAGAATATAATGAAAGAAAGAATCCAATATTATGATTTGGCTTGGTAGGCTTATCATATAAATAATTCCATTCATTATTCAATTTCAAAATAGATCCCTTCCTTGGAATTCCTAATTATGAATATAGGTATCACACTAGGTATAATATAAAGAAACACACTACAAGCCTATCCATGGAGATCCTCACAAGAACCTAGGTATCCCTCTTGGTGTGGTATAACATCACTACCACTCGAGTCCATCATTGGAAGCCCACTAAGGGAGACCAAGTATCACCCATGTAATATATGATCAATTCCCTTTGAGTCCATCCTTTTAAATCCATATGGATTCCAAGTATCAATCGACATATAATAGTCCTCCACTATTAGTATATCCTTGGGAAACCATATCATGAGTCCAAGTGTCACTCAGGCATAAGAAAGGTACAATCCAATTAAGTCCATCCTTGTCATTCATCACTGAATACACGTGTCACCGAAGTCATATAACCATCCAATATAATTTAATCAATTACATTTAATAAATTTATTTTAAACATATAAAAATAATTACCATGAACATTCAATTCATTTTCATCTCAGAATGTTACTCAAGGAATTTTCCAAGATTAAAAGACTTGGATCTGAATTACTTACATGGGAATTTCATTACAAATATCATCTCATGATTTATCAAGCCATTACAAGGAAATGGTAGAGGTTCAAGGTAATTACATCCCCTCTCTTTAATCAATCAATTCATAATCAAATATTCATTTGTTAATTCAATGTTAACATCCCCTGAAAAGGGGTAGGGGTACACCTCAAAGGCATCCAATTAATATTCTATCATATTTTCCCATTTAAATACAAAACACACCCAAAGGGGTGGTTCCATTCAAAAAAAGTTCTCAACCTATAACCATTCATTGAATGGCCTCTTTGATTACATACACCATGAATAAAAATTTAATTCAAGGATATAAAATAATTTTAAGGGAGACACTCTAATAATTGGGTGTGCATCACAACAACACATATATAACACTTCTATTTTTTATTAAAGGCATGAGACCACATATAGTAGGTCTGTAGTGGATAAATTATCGAGTATCATCTTTTGATTCAACTAAGATCCAGAGAAAATATAAGAATAGATGAAGAACCTTTGAATATGGAATATTTGATTAAACCTAAATAGTGTATACGATACCAAACCAAATAAGGAATTTCACTAAATTAATTAACAAATCACTTATACGGATTGAATGAGATAATCGATGCATGAATTATATATCGAACAGAGAAGATAACTCTATTCCAAGAATACTCAAAAAAGGGATATTTCGAAGGGAAGAGTTGCTGTGTGGGAGGAGGAATGAAATTATGTTTGAGTTTAAAGAAATTTTAAATGAAATATTTTAATTTCACCCAAAATATTGGGTCGCACATTTTGGAATCTTGGTTGGGAAAACTGTGCACCAACCGTGCATGCTTAGCTATAGGGAAAGAAACCCCACACAGTTTCCTCACACAATTTGACTAACCATGAGAAAACAATGAAAAAATCCACTGTCAAAATTTATGGCATCCCCGCACATTTGTGCATGTAAAGACCCTATCCCCATTACCTCAAAGCCGATTCATTAGTTTATTACATTAGATTAAATAAAATAATATAATCCCAAAGGACCGATCAGTTTAGTAGATTTGGAAACATGATACCCATTTTACTTTGAGAAAAAAAGATAAAAAATAATATATAAAAAATGATAATAAACTACATCCTTGAAAAATCATTAAAAGATCTATTCTTCATAACCTGGGGAATGGAAGAAAATAAGGGTGAGCTCTAATTCTCAGTAAGTGTACAATGGAAGCTATCATGAATAAATAAGCATAAATATTAAGATAAGTTGAATATCTGAAACACAATTAATTTAAACATAATCTTGAGCATAATATAACAATAAAAAACTATAATCCAATAATTCCATATAAATAATCACAAGATAATGAAACTTAACCATGGATATTCTACTAATTGAATAATCACATGGAATATCAATAACTTATCTCATAATGTGGGAAGGCATAATTTCAGACATCATAAATATACCATTAAGGCTTCGACCGAGAAGCCATACATAAATGGGTAAGGTCTCAGCCAAAACCGAAACTAGTTTTTTTCAAGAGACCTACCGATGCATCGAGGGGCTATAGTGGGAACAACCCATCACTTAATAAGTCCAATTAATTCCTCATATGAATGGGTAGAAACATAAATAATATATACATATGAAATTTAAATAGATTTCCCCAATCAGTAAACATAATCACAAACCATTCTGAGTAATATGGTGAATGGTATCAAAATAGAAAATCCATAGTCAAACTGATCATAAAACATTTAATTAAATTTGGTATATGATATCATAATAGACCAATATCAATGAAACACAAGATTAAATAAAGGGTTTTGACATATATGAAAATACTCTAATAGAATTTTTGAAAATTATTGAGAGAAATACCCCTTCTTTGAATTAATTTATTAAAAAATTCACATGATTATAAAAGATAACATTTTCTTTTAAAAGAAACTATTAAAATTTTATGATAATCTTAAAAACATTAAGGTTTCATGATAGAGGAAAAATATGATCATACATAATAAGTTTAAAAAATATTAATTTCAAATTTTTGTCGAAAAATAAATAAAGTACCTCATTCATAAAAATACAAAAATATTCCTTTCAAAACATTTTATAAAAATTAAAACTTGTGTAAAAATAATTTAAAAATTTTTAGTATAATTTTAATAATATTTTTTAAAACAATTTAATAAAACATGGTCATGGATGAAAAATATTTCCCAGTGGAGACTTAAACATAAACAGTCCCTAATAATAATGAAATTATGAAATAAACCCTTACCACTTTGTAATTAGTTCAATAATATGTCCCATAAATTTAAATAAAAAAAAACCATGAATACGGGGATATTAAAGATATTATATAAATGGTTATTCTATACACCACACAAAATAAATAAGTGGGGAATAAGGCATGTATCCCACATAAATTAAAGTGAGAAAAAATCCCTTCCCTTGTGGTTTCCCTTAATTGAACATGATTTAACCTCATGTATAATGGTTTAATTCATGTTAATAATTTATAACCTAACTATATTCATATTTATGATATCATATATGATACTATTATATTATATTATCAGATATTTTTTTATAAAATATCTTTATTACCCTTATTTCTAGTGTTAAATACTTCATTTTCCAATGCACATTTTGCCGTGTAAGTCCATATTCTTGTGCATAGTATATATTTATTTCATATACATAATTATACTAAGTTAATATATATTATATTTACTCATTATATACATTTTTATAATTATTATTGAATGATTAATATGGAAAATGAATCACATCACGTTGTGGAGACGATAGGCCGTACGTACGCTTGAGTGATGATATAATTCCCTTAATGGTGAAAGGGTTTGGAATTGGATGATATATTAATTATACAGAACCAATATCATATCATATTTATTATTTATATCCATTATATCTATCATTATACCCATCCAAATAAAGTGGTGATGAAAAACAAATTACTACACAATGTGGAGATGATAAGTCGTATGTAGGCACGCCCAGTGCTTTCATTTTCCATAGGATGGATAAAGTGTGGAATATGGTTATACCATAATGATAATAACATCTTATAATTTGTATGATACTAGATTTATTACTCTATAATAGAAATAACCCATTAATATGAAGTAGAATAATAAATGAACTTGAATGAATTTGTAAAAATGATTATCTCTTCTTTGGCAGACTTCCTTTAGATGTCTTCTTAATGGATCTAGAGTTGGTATTTTTGTAAGACCATAATCTTTATAACTTCTCTACGTATGTTGGTAAGATAAATTGGTAGTTTTTTTTGATCTATAAGGCTAAAAGTGGTGTGAATAAGTGAGGGAGGTGGTTCCATTTTATAATTGAGGTGATGGTCACTTTTGGAAACTCCCAAAATATTAAATTAATATGAAACAATTTCCTATTCAAAATGGAACAAAAGTGAGTTATTATGAATATTATACAAGGATGGGTCGAAATAATCTCAAAAAATTATTTTTAGACAAGTTTATGTCACATTAATACCATTAACTTTTGGTTTTAACCCTTATTTAAACCATTTTACTCTTACCATGGCAACATATATTTTTACTCTTTTAAGGTTAATATAGTTACTATAAAATACCAAAAATACCTTAAATGATTCATGGATGAAATTTTAAACTTTATCCCAATAATTTTGATAAAATTTATGTTTTTTTGAAATTTATATAATTTAAAAAAATAATATTTATTTTAATATAATATTAATGACAATTTTGATACTATTCAATAATTTCACTCTTATGAAAATCAATAAAATATGATATATTAAGACCAAAAATTATAAAATATCACTAAAATGTAAAATATATCTATAAAATTCTTGGATGATATTAATTATCTCAAAATATATTTATTTTAATATTTTTAATATCATTTATTTGATATTCCCATTAATCAAATAATTAATGCATCATCATTGTATAAGCCTTTAAGGTAATTCTATATATCTTAAATATTAAAAATAATTTATCACGATGCATATAAATGTTTTATATTTCAAATTAATATTTATATTAGAATTTATATTATGTATAACCTTATATTAAAAATGATATATTTATTAAAAATATCAGTATGACATGTTTAACTTTTTTTAAATAAAACATTTTAAATGTAATACTCTCATTCAGGTAGAATAAAAAGGTTATAATATTGAAACAGGGATTATTTTGGTCAACAAAAAATAATCCAATGAAATTTGGAAAAGTGTTAGGGTAATTTTATAAGACTTATAATATTATTTTTACCCTTAATTACTCTATTTACCTTTAATCGTGTAAATATTCTTTTGTAAAGTTACTATTCATAATGTCCAAGAAAAAATGAATCTATTTACATAATTTGGAACCACAGATTTCAAATATGGAATCCATTTTTCAACAATAATTTTTTTTAGAAATTAATTTAAAATCAACCCCATTGAGGGAATGAAAAAAATGAGTTTTTAATGTAAAAACTATCAAAAGATTGAAATGTTTTTATATCAAATTTCAATGTGAAATTGATTAAAATAACCTAAATTATATTACCTAATAAAAAACTGATTGAATTATATTTAAAAACAATCAAAAATATTATTTAACACTATAAATTATTTTTATGAAAGAGCTATTTTCAATTAAAATTCAATATTTTTTCACTATTCATAAAAACATGAAACTTATCACAAAAATACCAGAAATTAAATCAAAGTAAATTTTGATATTAATATTTCAAATAAAGAGTACATTTTTTTCAAATGTAATTTATAAAAGTGTCAAATTCTAGATTTAAAAGAAACGTTCCACCAAAAGGAGGTAAAAATACCTTTAGAAAAATATAGCCCTTTAATTCATAAATTGGATTAATTTTTATCTCATGTATATAAAATATTTTTTTATTAAAGTAAAAATATTTGCTTTAATATATAATATATAAATTTCATAATTTGGTTATTACTATTCATTCCCTTTAATTTAATGGCTAGGTTATATCTTATTATATTAAATAATAATAGTTTATTAATATATTGTCGTTTGATAAAACACATTCTTGTGTATAATAGAAGCTATTTAAGAAAGTAATTACTGATTTCACCTCATGCTAACTCAGTATCATGTTCATTTCAAGCTATATCATAGATTTACTTTATTTTAAATAGTAAACTTATAATAAAATCTCAGGATATTATATTTTCCTACATGCTTGGTGTTGTGTGTCATAAATGTTATCAAATACAATGTTCTTAATTTAGAATTTTAGGGTGTTATAGTGAAACTAAAATTTCATGGTTTAGTCTAACCGTGTGGAATTCTGTTACTCTCTTACCATGTCTTGCATGGTTAGTCAGACCATGTGGCCTGCCCCACACGGTTTTCACTAGCTATGAACCTGACCTTATTCACCCTAGAAGTTGGGTTATGGGCTGTGAACCTGCCTTAGATGCCCCTGAAACATCCCTAACCACAAATTTCATTCACATTAGGCCATATTTAAAAAATTAAATTGAAATTTGATGTAAGATAAAGGATCTGTACCTCAAGAAAGAACTAGGTTCTTATACTCATTATCAAAATCTTGGTCAAATAGAAAATAATTAATAATGAATTAATTGAAATGAACAATATAAAATAACTTACTAGGATAGTTTTAATTGTAACATCACATCTCATACTACAAAAATAGTACTATCCCGTCAACTCAATGTGACCTAAGGCACACTTACCCATATTTCGGAGGTTTTTGACTAGTAGTGAGGGTCCAATAAACCACATAAGGATACTATACCGTCTAGTATCATTATAAAAATACCATTCAATAAAAAAATATCAATTTTAGGAATCATAAATTAGTGAAAAGAAATTAAATTATAGTGGAAATATAACTATAAAAAATATAAGTCATTTTATAAAAAATGTACACATGCATGTCACACTATGAGAATACAATGTATAATTATCCAAAGGTAATACAATACATAGTTAATAAACTAAAAATAAATAAAATAAATCAATGGATACCCAACCATGATCCTCAACCTAAATTTGGAATCATATTCACACCTCCATATATCTCAATCTCATCCACTTATACATGGGACAACACCTTAACCTACATGACAATCATTAGTATGCAGATGAACCAAAGTGATCATGTAGGGATTGAGAAAAAATATTAGTAGACCACCACTAATGGTTTTCCCTAATAAAAAATATATGTTTATGCAAGTATAAAGTTAAAAGTAAACTTTAAATGTCATTAAAATACACCCATCACACTACAGGGTACCCACATAGTCATCCTAAAAGATGAATCATACCTTCTTCATTGAATACTAGAATTGGATGATACACCCATAGTCTTAATATAACTTGAGTGTTAAGGATATGTCACCACTTACATTGTTAGTTAAGGAGAATGAGGTATCACCATATCCTATCACATGGTTGAATGGTGCATCACGCATACACTAGTCAAAGTTAATGATATTTCACTGGCTCATATCTTTGGTGAATGAAATATCACCATCCATCACCAATAGTGGATGAGGAACCAACAATCAATATAGTAAACAAGGTATTTCCTGTTGAATGAGGTATCACAACACAATAACATGGGTGAATAATGTTTTATCAGGTGAATGATATGTCACTATACAACAAAAATGATGGGAGGATGATGTATCACCAGGTGAAAAATCTATCACCAATATAACCATAAAAAATGTGATTGGTGAATTTTTAGGTGAAAGATATTTCACCATAGAACTATTCAAAATTAGATAATGTATCTCCATAACAATATCTATGGATCACAATCCTTTTTTGTTCAAAACCATAGGTTAATGATCTACCAGCACATAAAGAACTTGGTGAATGATATATCATTGGTGAGTGAGGAATAATCCATCTATAAAGGTGGAAAATGAGGAATTTCAAAGTGAACCAGGAATCTCTGATTAAACAAGGAATCACCCATAAAAAATTGTGGAAAACGATGCATTTATTGGTGAATAAGGTATCATTGATCCAAAATATATAAGGTAAATGATATATCACTGATAATCACTAAGGAAAGTTATCTATCACCAAGGCATCCATTCCACCAACATTAATTATCACTAGGATTCTCACACCAAAACATAGTACACCTAATGCACATAAATCAAGCTCTACCACCCAATATATGTCAAAGTTAAATGACAAGAGGGGGGGGGGGGTGGTGGATTGACTTTAAATAATTAAAATAATTCAATAAATTCAATAAAAATATTATCAAAAGTAAGAATATTGGAAATTAAAGTATTTAATACCTATTCAAAAAATAATTATTAATTAATTGAAATAATATTAATTAATATAACATAGTGATATATTTATTTGATCAAGTAATAACAACAGAATAATGATCAGGGTATCAAATTTTTATTAATTAGGTGTATAAAATATAAAAATGGCTTAACCAAATTAATTGATAACTTTGATTACATAATAGTGATGAAATAATAAAGACGTATCAATGAAATTTGTTTGAGAATATAAAATAAGAAATAATGAAATGATGACTCAATAAGTAATAACTAAATTAGAGAGAGATAAATTTTATAAAAGTGTTTGGAAATAGCTTATTGTAACCCCTAAATATTTTCCCCTTGGTTTGATAGGTTTATTTATTTCTCATATGATTTTACTTGAGTTAAAGTAATCAAATTATCCCTTTCTTTTTGGTGACTATTGGAAGGAACCTATATCTCTTAATTTGACAATAATATGTAATTATTGATGAATATCCATCACTTTGTTGTTGTGAGAAATCAACCCCCTTGATTTTTTAGGTTTGTAGCAAGAAGCCTGTTGTCAAAGAAGATAAAAAGAATATATATTTTCTTGATGTAAATACATTAAAAATATTCTCTATTATCTCTCAATATGGGTAGTACATTTTTATACGGGAGATAGAGAGGTGATGTATATGAGACCCTAATAGATTAAGAATTAAAAATTTCCCTTAAAATAAGGCTGTGAAACTGATAATTGTTTTTCCAGAACGTCATTTGATTTGATCATTGATCAGTAATTCATCCACTCCTCCAAGGTCCTATATTCATATCATCAAAACAGTCTTTGGATCTTCAATAATTCTTCCTAGTACTTAAGCTTAATCAAATTATTATTAAGAGCTCTAGAGTCCACCATAATAATGACATTTTAAAGATCCCTTCAATCACCACCTACCACTCGTTATAACCCACCTACTAACCTGTGGGAATCTTGGAGTTCACTTATTCTATAAATATTCCTCATGTTGGATAGTAGGTAGTACTAGCTACCTAATGGTCCTCATGTAGGGTGGTGATTATATCCTCTTAGAATCAGCTTGCACAGGGGAGCCGCTGCTACCTGGAGTTCTCTAATCATTCCCATGTCCTTATAATTTTACATCAATGACTTCACTTAAACTAGAAACTTCAATCTCAGAGATCAACATAACCTTTGAAACCTCAATATAGAACATCAATGATCCTCGAATGAAATTTTTAGTACTTTAATGATGAACCTATTTTGAATTGGATTTGAATCACTTGGTCTATCAAAAACATGAATTGGTATGTAATTATAATAATTGAGGACAACTTAAATGAAGCCATTAGATAAAAAATTTAGTGTTTGTGATCATGAAGACATCATGAGAGTTATATATAAAGAGATCGTGGTACAAAAATATCCCCCTTTTTAATGATCATAAAACATTAATTTAAAATGATATATGAAGTGAAAATTATAATTGAATCATATAACAATGTATTCAAGATATTTTCAATATGTTATTAAATATGATTATGAAATAAAAATAACACAATTAAACCATAAATATATCCCACTTTTATAACGAATTAAATTAATGAAACATTTTTCTATCCTTGAACATGAAATAAGGAAAACATGTCCATATTTATGAGATATATTCCATTATTTCTCCCCCTTTGATATTTGAAAAACTTTTCCCCCATTTCTGACGATCAAAAAGGAAATAAGGGAAAGTAAAATATAAGTTCATTTAAATATTTTTAAATATAAATTAAAAAATAATTAAATCAAAGAAAAATATAAGATTTAAAAAATAAAATAAAAAAATATTTGAAAAAGAAATATATAATGTTTTTAAAATGAATCTCAAGGTTTAATTCAGAAAGAGTTGACATAAAAAGTGAATATAGAAAACCAAAAGATTCCAGAACAAGAAATATTAAAATCAAACTTTTCCTTTAAATAGTAAGAACACATTGACAATATATAAAGAGAGAGGAGAGATATTGATATAAAGTTTATAAAGGTAAAGAGTATTTAAGGAATAAAATAACATAATCCCCCATGTTGAAAGTATATCCTTTCAAATATTTATTTTTAAAAGATAGAGAGATAGATAGAGTGATTTGATAATGGAGTTTGGTAATAGCTCAATGTGAGCCCCCATGTCTCCTCCTCTCTGGTAGAGATATTTTTATATTTATCCCATGATTTTAAAAGAGAAAAAGTTACAAAATACCCACTTGTTTATTATAGGTTGTATAAATAAAACCATCTCCCTTACTTTTATGGTAGTAGGAACCCACTAATGAATATCCCTCACTATGTGGTTGTGAGCATCGATACCCCTTTATTTTTGATGGTTGTAGTGAGAAACCACTTATAGAAGAAGTTTAGAAGAAGGAAGATTTTATTAGAAAAAATAAATTACAAATATACTCCCTTATATATAATAATGGATAGTAAAATATGATAGGAGTGATAGAGAGGTAATTTATATGAGAGAGTAAGAGTTTGAGAATTAAAAATGTATCTTAAAAAATGCTTTGAGATTGTTGAATATTTTTTCATCAACACAACATTTGATTTCATCAGTGATTAATAATTTATCTAATACTCCACAGTAATTTATTTTTATCCTCTGAATAGTCTATAAGTATTATTAAATTCAACATGGTCATTAAGCCTGATCAAATGATAATAAATAGTTGTTGCGTCTAATAAAATAATGATATTTAAAAAGATCTATTTTAGTGACATTGACTACCTGATATAATTCACCGAAAAGTTGGTGGGATTCTTGGAGTTCACTTATTCTATCTATATACCACTTGTTGTTTGGTGGGTATCATCAACTACCTGATTATACCCCTACAGGTTCATGATTCCATTCTATTGGCACCGACGATCTGTTACTTACTGTAGTTCTCTAGTCATCACCATGGACTTATAAACTTCTTTCAATTCTTTCACTTAATATAAGAACATAACTCCATGAGATCAACACACCCCTAAAAGCATCAATATAGACATTTGGCGATTCTCTAATTAATATTTGATTCCTTCAAGAATGGAACTCCATTAACTTTTATTTCTATCACTTATTCCATCATAAAAATTACTAGGTATGCAATTATCATATTTGAGAATCACTTAAATGAAACCATTAGATACAAAATTTAGTGTTCATGATCATGAAAAAATCATGATAGAGAAATAGAGTCATAACATAAATTAAATTAATTATGATTCTATGAAAATATCCATTTCAAAAGGGTCATTCCGTAATAGAACTTGTTATACCAATGTCTTATCATAGAGGTTACCTCACCACTTATCACCACTAAAATGAATGTTTTTTTCCATGTAACACTTTATATTTATATACAATGTTTGAAACATAATATAGACACTACGAAACCCCTCAAAACTTCCATTTCTTAAGTAACAAAACCCATCATAAAGTATCATGTCCATATGGTCCACATAAAATGTTTTGAGGACTTAACATGATATTGGTTTTCTAATTCATCACTTATATGATAAAAAAACACTTTTCTTAAACTGATTTATTTTAACATACTCATTCAATCCCATACCTCATATGGAAAAATCTATAATAATCATATTAACTCACCCCAAGCCTTCACATTAAGTGAGAACAACACATGATTAGGTGAATATCCCATGTCATGAGAGACATAGATCATATAATTGAGAACTTCCATAGTTCAATTTCTTTTAACCAAGACGCTTACATGGGATAGTCTTCCATTGATGGATAAATGATAAATTGATAAATTCTATGGGCTTTAAAAGAGTCCCACCAAACCCCATAGCCTCAGAACAAAAAATGGGGAACCTCCCATGGTTCCTATTTGGATCTATCATACCCTATTACCCATTATTTAAATATATAAAATATATTCATAGTCATATAATGCAAAAAAATATTAGGCACCAAATAAATAAACATGGTTTTATCCACTCAAGTAACACCTGATCACCATCAATTAAGCTCATACAAGCCCATTCTATCCATTAATCACCGCCTGTGGTCCTAACTCTATAAAAATCCCACTTTACTTAATTATAAAACAATTATAATTCCTTAACATAATTAAAAAATATTTATTCAACTCAAAATAATTTTGGGATATCCCATTGGATGGAATAATAATGGAAAAACCATGAGTAACATGTGGAGATTACTCTTAAAACACCCTTAATCAAACTACCAAGAAAAAAGCAACCCCTAACATCAATTTATCAACTAATTAAATCCTAATTTGATGGAAAACAAAAATAAATTCGTATAGTGGCCTACCAATAAATAAATAGCATTGAATATCATGTGTTTACCCTCTTAGGGATTCCTCTATCCACACTTCATTGAATCCATATCATATTATCAAAATTACACAATGATTTGGTGGAATTAGAGTCAAATCACTTGCTCTAATCCACTAAAAGTATATGGGTAGTGAGAAAAAGGCAATAAGATTATGGGAATGAATAAAATTAACCTTGATCACTAAATAAAATATCTCTAATGAACCTTATGCAATGAAGTATCGGCAGGGAGAAAATAGGATCCCATTTTGGCTCCTCTTTACTGGTTAGACCCCCCAAATAATAAACCTAAAATGGGTATAAGAAGGGGGTAAAAAATAAAAATATTCCTCCATTTAAAAAAAAATATTCTTAGAACTACTAGGTACATAGTGCACTAATACCAGCCACTAAGTGCATCATTTGGTACTCGGTGAAATACACTAGACACCCTATATCCTTATGAAGTGGTATTATGGGGATAATGAAAAAAATATACATATATATTTCACTATTTTAGATGAAAACATAATATACTACACAATAATTAATTCCCTAGAATCATAAAGGTTTAGTGTCTTTAGAGACTAGATACATAATCAACATATTTCATATAGGATCATTAACATATCAAATTTTTTTTCCTATATTAAAACCCTTCTTTGACATTTCTTAATTAATACATTTCTTCATATCCCGGGGAAAAATGGAAAAATTGGAAAGGGGGATCTAAGATGCTCAGTAAGTATAGATATAAGAGATATTAATTGATCATCCTATGAAAACATAAGATAATCATAATGGTATGAGAACGTGATTATAACTTATGAAGTTCACACCCAATAAGTCATAGATTATAAATAATGAGTTATGGGATAAAACATTATCATATCAAATGAAAGGATTCATAAGTGAGAGAAATAATAATTAATCAATAATGATCCTTGAGAGTATATCATAAGCATAAAAACATGTTATAATAATTGTTTCACAATAATAAGACTATAAAATCATTTAATTAGTGAAGGATTACTACCAAGACCATCATCACATAGTATAGAATGTCCCATAATGGATTAGGTTCACTCATTAAAATCTTTTCACTATTGTAATGGGTTTACTCCCCATCAACTGTCACAATATCTCATGAGATAAAAATCATTACCCAATGCATTGAGGCCTATATAATTTTAGTCTGACCCATCACATAATGAAAGCCATAAATAATTGTGTCATAAGGCCATACAAAAATTCATTTTTTCATATTTTAATAACCCATGAATTTTTTTTTAAATTATTTATCATAGTATAATAAATATCCATATAGAGAAAAAAAGTGGAATGTATCATAAAAAATCATTATTTCATCATATACTAATTTAATCATGGAATGAAACAAATTTCATAAAAATATTTTTAAAACATTATCATCATAATCCATTCATATAAAGAACATGAATGGAATCATTAAAACAAATTCATAGTGGAGAATAAAAAACATTTAGGGATGTTTGAAATAAATAAAAAGTAAATTAAAAATAGTATTTAAACATTTTTATTGAAAATAGGGGAAAATATTCTTTTATTTCAGTTTCTTTAAGAACTAAATTTTTTTATATTATTAAGAAAATTTTTTTCTTTGAAAATAACTATGTGAAATTGTAATGTAATATTAAAATAAAAGAACTACCAAGACAATGTAAAATATTATTAATTCAATAATAATTAAAATAAAGATTCCTTTCACACTTTTTTTATAAAGCCATAAATAACCTGTTTGTAAATTATTTTCAAAATTAATTTTGAAAATACTTGAAGATAAATTAATATATTGATGATTATTAATATAAAAAATAATTTTATCTCATGAAATAAGGTTCTTTTAAAACATTTTATAGAATATTTACTTGGAATTAAAAGTTTCCCAACTATAGAGGAAAAAATAGGTTATCATTTATTTAAAATATTTTCTTGAAAGTTTTAAGTAAAAAAGAGAGGATAAAGAATGAAAAACTTGAAAAAACTAGAAATACCGATTGATTAATAATATTTACTGGGTTTAAGATATAAATATCATATAATTCCCCCAAATTTTATTCACACAAAAAATAATCTTGATTAAAAATGATATTACAACATAAACTCTTACACGAGGTCTTGAATTTCATCATACATGATCTGAAGTTATTTTAAACTAAATTTATACTTATTATAAATATATAATAGTAAAACATTCATACTTATAATACAATATAACAATCCCTTATAATTTATAATCACCATTTTTTAACAATTCTTTATTAAAATCAATATTTGGGTTCTAACTGTTCCATTTCCCATGCATGTTTTAGTTTGTTGGTACTGGTAATTGAACCATTTCACAGTAAAATAATATTCATAAAAATAATCATGTTATAAGAATCAATTTTTATCATTATATACATTTCTATATCCATTTATATAATATGGTGATGAAAAATGAATTACATCACTTTGTGGAGATGGTAGCCCTAATGTATGCATGAGTAATGTTTTCATTTTTTATGATTGAAAAGAATGAAAGTTAATTAATAATTTATAATTTAAAAATAATAATAATTTCATAAAAATCATATATATTCATCAAATATATCTATATAATAATCAATGTATGGAAGACATGAAAAATGAATCACATCACTTTATAGAGGTGATAGTCCACACATATGGACGAACGACGCTATCATTTCACATAGGATATAAAAGAGATATAAAATGGATGTAAAATGAACATAAAATCATTTTAATATATAAATTATAATTATTTTACCATGTTTATACAATTTTAGATTACTTTAATGAGGTTAAGGAAAAAATAAACTTGAAATAGATCGGTAAAGATGATTATCTCATCTTTAGGAGAAGGACTTTGGATTACAACTTATGCCTTCAAAGGATGGAATTTAGGGAATAAAAAAATCTATTAGATGTGGATAAGGACTCTTGGAAGATATTTGTATAGTTATTTTCTGAAATAGGGGGGTTAAATATTTTTAATAAGTTAAGGGAGTTCATTCCCTTTTGTAAGTGAGGTAGGCAGCACTCTTGTAAATACTTAAAACATTAAATTATAATAAAATAATATTCAAGTGAAAGTGGAAGCAAGGTAACCAAAATAATAAGATAATATAATTGTGGGTATAAATCTCTATAAAAAACCACTTTTATCTAAGTTTGAGATATTTTTTATTCCATACCTCTATGTTTAACCCCCGTTAATCTTCTTAACCTTTAACGCAATGACACAGTTTTACCATTATTACTATACACAATGATCATAAAATGAAATTAACCTATTTATCAAATATAGACAAGATAATTCTGAATAGAAAGATAATTTTAACAAGTTCAATTCCCATAAGTGGAAAAATACTTTTCAAAATAATCATGCAAAGCATAATGATAATGGTTTTTATAAAAATGCTTTTGTTTAAGAATAAAATTGAATTTAATCCATTTAATTACCTTGTAAAAACCATTAAAAAATGTTAAAATATATATTTTAATATGTAATAATTTTTTTTATTAAAATCATTCATAAATAGTGATAATTTAATTTATTGAGATAAACAAAATTTCATACATAAAGGTAGTTTCATAGAAAAACATATCTTCTTTAACTTCAAATGTTCTTATTTTTATTTATTACCAATTGATAACCAATGAATTCATTATATACATGTTTAAGAAATAATTTCTCATTATTTTAATAATATGAATTATTTTTCAAAATAAATAATATATAAAAAATAGTGCTCATAAAAAAAATATTTCTAAAGAATTCTTTAGGATCAAAAATAAAAACAAAGTGAAACAGAAATTATTTTTCACATTTATATTTCATTTAAATAACATATAATGTGATTAATTTTTTAATTTATTATTATTATTCAGATATGTTTAGTCTTTCATTATTCAAAATATTTCAATTTTTTTAAAGATAAAATATATTGTAAAATCTCTGGGTGTTACAACCTGTACGTTTAACATTCCATTGAGTACTCAGTGCCACCCAACCAGGTACCTGATAGACCTATACAACCACTGTAATATATCATCATGTCTCCCAATCACTCAAAACTCACTTCCCAAACTTTTTTCAAGAGATAAAATATTTAAACATTAATTTCAACATTTCAAATGTGTTTATAAATTCAAAATCTCAATCAAAATAAAAAAGTTAAATTGGTTCCAGTTCCACATCCACTGAAACCATACTTTCCTTTAACTACACCCACAAAAATTAGAGTCGGTCGTTACAAACTATCCACCATAATTATTCTATTCCTTAAAATTTCTCAAAATAAATTTACCATGGACCTTATCATTCCTTGATATCTAATACATATAATAAATCCAAATCTCATTCTAGTTAGGACCGTATCAATACCACACTGAAACTAGAAAAATACCTAAATCTGAGACTCCTTCCACTTTGTCCCATCATAAACACTAGTTTTTTACCAATTGATTCAGGTTAATAATTATATGAGAAATCATAAATAATCATGTGTGAAACATGCTAGCAGATACACCATTACATCAGCTACCTTTAAAAACCAGACAACCCCTCCACCACGGTGGCGAGTACTTATATAAAATCCATGAAAATTACCCACCATTGATAGAATTCATGAATTATCAATTTATCAATTTTATAAGATAATTGTTGAAACCATTGGTATATACCAAAGAATCACCCACTTTATGTCATACCCGATCACGACTTGACCATTATCACCAATACCCACAATCTCACCACTAAGACCATACTCATAACATCGAGCTTTAACCCATCTTACCAACCATCATACTTTCATGGATTTAATGACATACCACAAACCTGTTCACCATACCGATCTATTTTAAAATTCATATCCAATCATTCCACTATAATTTAATAAAAAAAATCACACTTTTTTATTATTAAACACATTTCCTTAACCTAATCATCATCAATTACTACCCATATCTGAGTTTTTTCAATTTAATAAGAATAACACGACTTGAAGAACTGATGAAAAATTGTGACTACCTAGATGTTGGGTTTACCAAGATATAAAATCTAATTTCAAATAATATTATCCTAGGTTGATTGCCACTATATTATAACAGGTGTCATAAAATCCTAACATCTACAGTATACTCCCCATATTGAACTTTCTTTTATTCCTGCCCAATAAGAACTATCCTTATAATAATATACTATCATCTGATCACCAATACTCATGAGACCCACTCATAAAATCATGATATATAAATACCATGATCCCTTCTCTAGTGACTTCAACATCATAATTCTTCCCACCAAATTCCATATTGCACTACTAATCTTCTTCCTTGAAACCCAGTCTTGATGGTTATATTTCATGGTCCATGACCTTGATCCCCACCATGTGAAACTCCTTTTCCCAACAACTATGGAACACACATAGACCCTACCCATGATTTTAAATCATAAAATTTCTTAAATCACCATATTTAAAGAAATATATCATTTAATTTTCAATCCCACAAAGCCACTTATCCCTCAACATTTTATAAGACCTAAAAGTCATCAAACAAAATTTTTCATTAAACAAAAAGACACAACTCCACTATCATATGAGATAACCATTCTAGTATAATCATAATTACCAAATACCCTTATTAATTTCATTATTACTCTATATTGACCTCATATTTTTCCCCAGTTATGTCACAATGCACTATTTTTCACAAGTTAATAAAACCTAACCATCCTTAGAGAAATCCTTTCTTTGACCAACACATTATATAACATCAAGGGGCAACAACCTTTCCTTTTTTTATCCTATTCAATGTGACTTTAACCTTTATAAAATCTCATCATTATTGGTAACAATCATTTTTTTACCATTCACTAAATTTCATTAACATCCCATGACCTAACACGAAAAAATTGGGAATAACTAAGGAGTTATAAACCCATAATGACAGAGAATAACCCATAAAGGTCCTATATCCCATATTGGTATCAAGTGAATGAATACTTACACCACCTAGACTAAACCACATACTGAAAAGACATAGAATGAATTTTTTATCCATTAACAACATCACCATGACCTATCCACCAAGCGTCACATGATCTTCACCACTCAATATCTCGATCTGAGAGAGTTTTCCCAGTTCAACTTATTGGAATATCATATATTCCATATATGATGGTCATTCCTAATCACAACTAAGATAATTAAAACCTAGATGATATTAGGTTAAATCAACCCACATACATCATATTTCAAGGGAAATCATACTCTCTTATTTTCATGATAATAAAGTATTCATTTAACACTCACAATAGTGAATAACTTCCCCTATTGTTAGTAAAATCATATCCATGTTGGTATAGAACCTAGTTAATGTTCACTAAACCACTTAGATCTTGAAAAAGAGAGTCATATCCTTTTGGCCCTAGGTTCACACACCCAATAAAGATGTTGAACAATCATCTTATGCTTGTTTGATGAATTCTTCACACGAATCACCATGAATTTGACATCGATTCCAACATATAACTGACAAACTGTAATATTCCAATACCATATACTCAATCACCCCTCTCTCTTTCCATATCTATCATAAAACACATCTACTGTGACACCCATATCTAAGTCATCAACATTCCTAGGATAACCCTTAATCTTTAGGGATACCCTCGCATATCACATATCATCTTAACAATAATAGAATCAAATCCATATTATTCTAATTATATAACTTGAATCAATTTCATACCAAGTGAAATATCTTCATCACGAGGCCTTCACACCAAGTCTATGAACCATGAACATATTGTCCACAACTCACGAAGATAATTATATTCTTTTATCTCTAAACATAGTGTAAACTCAAATTACATAATCAATCATAGGTCTATCATCCACATCAGGTATCCCCAAAACCATACTACCCACTCCAGGGTCATAAAATATTCCTTATACATATTCACATTGATGATGTTACCCTAAAGAAACAAATATTATTAAGTCCACATAACACAAAAAATCAGTAATAGGTAATGAGCCTTGACACTCTATACACTTCCCATGACATAAGGTTGTCATATTATAGGCATTTAAAATGTTACCATAGTATGAATTTTATGATGGAAGTGAGAATACTTTATGAATATTTGTTTAAGGAATGGGAACACTATACTCATGATCCTAACATGTGTGTTCGAGATGATCCTTCACTAAATCCATTCAGTGCTAATGTTAAAACTCATTTCATAATTCACACTAATATATGACATGCTTGAAATTAGAGTTTTCTAACATCCAAGATAAGTAATATTGATCCAATGTAGAACCTCTATCTTAGTACACACAATTATTTCACCACCCACATTTTCTCCATGGTGTTCTTGTCCTGGATTGCTATAAATACCCCCAAAAGACAAATAGTTCATGATTCCTTCACATACAGAATTTTAGAAAAGGAAATAAGAGTCCAGTTAGAGTTCATATGTCCTCATTAACATGATATATAACTTATTGTACTACTTCAAGGCCCAATAATAGTATAGATCTATCACTCTCTCTGATATATAGATAATAAAAGAAGGATCATCTATCACCCATTGCATGTCTTCTAGTGCCTCTAGTTAGACTTATCATTACCCTATACTGATAGTTCCATTTTAACTATAATTAATCAAAATTTTCACAAGGATTTTGAGAGGTACCTTTCCCCATACATACTTGTGTGATTCACTAATAATTGTTATGCTTGATTATACTTCTATTACACTATGATAAGAACTTGAAGATTAATATATATTCCTCATAGGCAATGTATCTATCATGTATAAATACCATGTTCACTTACAAAAAATATAAATGTAAATTATTGATTATAAGAACAAATATATTCTAATATAAATAATAACATTTACACTATCATCATGCCCCTTTACCAAGAAGATATAATAACCTCACCCTCATTCACAACCTATGGTCTGAAGAGTTATTCAGGTAAATTTTAAATATGTTTCCAACCTTTCCTCAGACATTTTAGTTGGTTTGTAATTTAAAAATCATATATAAGACTCATTTACATATGTTTACTATATGGGTTTAATTAAGACCATTTCCCATAGGATTTCAAAATCCCATATTGGAATTATTTTACCCAGAGAAGAACCTAGAAATACCAATCTTTCCTAATACTTTTCAATAGAATCTAGATTTAAATATTTTATTCAATAGGAAAACTTATGTTCCCCACTTTTTTATCATATATTCATTTTATAAAAGGATAAAATTATCCTTTAAGATATCTCGTTATTATTGTCCTCCCCAACCTATATGATCCCCAGGGTATAGAAAATAATTTATTCCTTTGATAATGAGGATTTATAACCTTGGGTGACCACTGGGTATTCTCTCATCCTAAGACACTAATATTAATCAATAAAAACCAAAATATGATACTCTAAAACACTTTGTGAGAAGACTTAATCCAATCAATGTGTTATAGAGATAAAAATTCATTGGGATCAGTATAATCACAATTTTAGATTGAGATACTGATGTAGTGTAATCCCCACCTTATACATAATAGTTTTTATAAACCACACATCTTGTTATCCTTACACATATAGTTAGAAAAATACAGGATATGTATATCAACCCATAATTTTTATACAAAGAAATTACATCTTAATTGAATAGTATTCATTACAAAACATTTTGATCTAAGCCAGAATCATTTAGGTTTATTATATTTGGAAACATGAAAACATAAACAACCAGTTCATCAAATATCTATATCATCTCCCACTTAATTATTCATAAATAAAACCCTTATTAGATATATCATACTTAATAACTTTACTCATATCTTGGACAAATGAAACATAAGAAAATAGTGAGCTTAGATGATCAATAAGTTTAAATAAGTGAGATATCAATGTTAAGAATAACAGAAGAATAAGGGCATAAGAACATGATCATAACATTTTAAAACCATACCCTACAAATGAAAGATCACAATATTAAGAAATTTCATAAATCATGTTAGTTCATAAGACATTAATCATAAAGGAATAAAAAAACACGAACCATGAGATCAAAATATAGGTATAAGACTTGGAATTGGGGAATACCCATAAGTAATTAAAATCATATCCTTATCATTAAAAGATCATTTTTAAGGATATCATAGTGGAATGGGTTCACTCCACAAACTATCATAGTAGTCAAGGTTCACTCCTAATACTATCATAGTGGATAGAGCCCCTTACTAAATTATGTCCACTCCCTATTCTAGTCTTTTTTATATCACAATATTTCAATCTCTACCCAATAAATTGGAGGGAGATTTAGGTCTCACTTGTTACATAATGAAAATCATACACTTGTGTTTCAAAGATAATAAATAATTCCTAATATCATAAAACTTGAAAAGAAATGGGTTTCATAAACATTTCACCATAATAAAACCCAAGTAAAATAAATTGGTTTCATAAACATTTCAACATAACATAAACCCTGGAAAAGAAATGTATTTTATAAAAATTTCACCTTTCATCATAAGTATAAAGCATTCTGAGAAATAATAATATAATATCCTTGGATAATATCCCCATTAAATAATATTTATAATCAAATAATGCTTTGTTTGTTAAAAAATTAATTTTAAAGATCATATGGAACAATTATTGAAGAAAATAAAATTTCCATTTTGAAATCATTTCTTTTTAAACAGCTCTAAAATTATAAAGGAAAAAATTTTATTCGAAAAGAATGCTGTAAAATTTTAAATGAATCCTAAAATCAAAATTTATTCATAATGGTGTGAAAGTGTGTTCATTAAATATAAATAAAAAACATTCCTTCCATATTTTTTCTTCTTTAAAAAGTCATAAAGTACCTTATTTGAAAAAATAATAAAAATATTTCCTTCAAACCATTGTATAAAAATTAAAACATGGGAGATGATGAATTTAAAAAATAATAATAAAATTTTAAAAACATTTTTAAATTTTTTTTTCAAAGAAATGGATACGTATGAGAAATATTCCCAAATGGATACTTAAATACAAATAATCCATAATATTGATGATATTGTAAAATAAACTCGTACCATAAGTTCAACTTTCTTGGAAATCTCTCTAAACTCTTATATAATAAATATAGGTTTATTATAATTATATAATAGATTAATTTAAGTACTTATTATATAATATAATATCCATTTATAACATTTCAACACCCCCTTTTTCAATAATTCCTTATTAAAACTATTATTTATTTGTGTTAACTATTTCATTTATAATGAGTATATCAATTCCGTAGTTCCAATACTTGTGCATTTATCATAGTTCAATTATATCCATAATATATATTAGGATATAAATATAATATATAATAATTATATACATGCTTATATTCATCATTAAAATTTATAAATAGAAAAATTAATTACACCAATCATAGAGACAATAGACCATACATACGCATGAACACTATTTTCATTTTTCAACAGATGAAAAGAAAGAAATGTAAATATTAAATTACATTTAAAAGATCATAATTATATCATATATATTATATATATTCATAAAATTCGTTCTCATTTCCATCCAAATAAAATATAAATAAAAAACGAAACACATCACTTCGTGGATGTGGTAGTCCTCACGTACGCACTTGCGATGTTGTCATTTCTAAAAGGTTTGGACAGTAAGAATTCAGATATTTTATTATTATTATAGAAGTATAATTATATAATTGATATATATATATATATATATTAAAATAATCTTAATAACCATCCATAAAAGATGGTTATGAAAAATGAATCTTATCTCCACATGGAGACAGTAAGTCGTACGCACTCACAAACGATACTTCCACTTATCATTTGATTGGAATGAGGGAGTAGAATGATATTTTAATAATCAAAAAAAAATTAAAGTATATTTAGGATAATTAATTTATTATTTTATGATACATACCATATATTTAGATGAGGTAAATAAGAGTAGAAAATAAAGTGATCAGTTAAGGCGATCACCTCTTCTTAGATACGACTCTTTTAGATCTCCTCTAAAGGGACCTAGAGCTAGTACTGTTAGAAGAAAAGAAATTTTGGGATATTTATAAAGAATTTTAAATGTGAAATTAGAAAATTTTGGTCAATATATAATGCAAAAATTTGTCTAAATAAGTGAGGGCAGATGTGTCTTTTTATAATTAATGTTGGGAAAACTTTTAGAATTTTAAAAAATATTAAATTATAATAAATTATTTCTCAATTAAAATGGATTGAAATAGACATTTATTAGAATAAAGGGTATTAATTGGTTTCAAATCCATCATAAAATAGAATTTATACAAGTTTTAGTGTCATTTTAAACCTTATCATTTTGAATAACTCGTAGTTAACTAATTTTTATTTAAATTATGGAAAAACCTTTTTCAATATTAATGGGGTATAATTTTTTACATATAATATGAAAATGGGAAAATAAATGGAAAATTTATGACATATTAGACCATATACTATCCACCTTGTCATATTTGAATATTTTTCTGATTTTATTTAATTTAATAAAATATTAATTTTAAAAAAATATCATAATTGTAAAGTTTTATACTATTCATCTAATTTAAGTTTAAACTCATCAATAATAAGTTAGAATTCTAATATAATGATTTAAAACCTCCCTAAAATGTCCTATATATCTATAAAAATAGTAGTTAAAATTAAATAATTAAAATTATATCACTTTTAATATTTTTAAAATCATTTATTATATTTTTTATTAAATGGAGACATACTACATTAGTGTTGCATAAGAAATTAAAATCATTATATAATTTATAAAATTTATAAATAGATTTATATAAAAAACATAATTTTATTAATCTTAAAATAAAAAAATATATTCTTTTAAAAAATTCATTTTTTCTTATGTGGACACAAAAATGTTATTAAAAACAAAGAGAGTGACATTTTCTAACTTTCTTTGATTTAAATAATATATTAGTCATTTCAATAGACAGGTATCCATTAAAAAAAATTCAATCTCATGTACAAGTTGTTAAGAGTAAAATTAATTTCGTGCAAAAAGAATTTGGATGAATAATTATGGCCTTTTCAATTATTTTATATCTAGATTAACCCAATTTACAGTTTATCGAGGTGATAAATTTTACCATAATTACTATTCATATTGAAAAAAATAAAAGTGGTCAGTCTAAAAAATTTGATCCTCCTAATTCTAAATATATAATTCATTTTATCTAATTAAATACCTAAAAATGGAATAAATTAATATTAAATTAAGTGCAAAAAAGTGACAAAACATATTTTTTAGAAAAAATAATTTTTGAGCATAAGATTGGATTTATTCTAATCCTATGCCTAGGATTATATTTTTTGATTGTTTAAAAAATTTTATCTAGTAAATAATGTATAAATTTAGGTAAAATATTTTTTTAATAATGATTAATTTAATTTATTACGACAAAAAATACATTACATGGATAAAAACTATTTTTTATAAAAATATTTATTTTTCTTTCAAATGATTTGTATTCTCATTGAAAATCGATTGATAACCGAGGAATTAATTTTATATGTATATAAACATACTTTATTCATAATTTAGTTTTTTTATTCATACCCACCAATATAATGGCTAGGTGATAAATTTCATTCTGAATAATAGTATTTTAATAGTATGTCGCGGTTTGTTTAAACTCAGTGTTGCATATAACACAAGCTATCAAAGAAATAAAATTATTTAAAGAGAAATATTTCATAAAAATATCAGGGTGTTGTAATATGAACATAAATAGTCAACCAATTTGATGTAAACCCTAATCTAAAATTTCAGATTATGCATAAGTCCCAAGCCAACCATTTATAGGAACCTCTCACCAAGTAGTACATCCCGCATAACTTGAAATTGCTTAGAAACAGTCATAGTCATATGAAATTAAAATTAAATACATAATTTTCATAGTATCATGAACATAATAAAACCAAAGAGGACCTTGTACCACAATATTAAAAGGTACACCATTCCATGTTAAATATAACAAAACTATATGGGTTTTGATTCTCCTTATAAGGAAACCTAAGAAGGATTTCTCATGGGTTTGATCTAACCTTCAACACAACCTCCATATCTCATTGGTATATGTTAATAAGTCCATATTCAGGTGGCTGACTAACGATATCCATCATCTATTAGTTTTATATCAATAAAATCTGTCATACATTAGTGAAAAGTTGGTGACATCCACCCATCTACAAGTGAAAGGATGATAACATCCCCTAATCAACTGGTGACAGGACAACGACCTCTATCTATCCAATAGTGATAGTTTAGAGGCATTTATTATCTATAGGAGACTGGATGAAAACACCCCTTATCTACTGGAGACATCAACCCATCCACTAGTGATAGGCTGAAGTCATCCATTCATATACAAGAAACAGGTCGCTACCATCCACCGATCCACTAGTGATAGGCTAGTGGCATTTTTTGTTTATAGATTATAAGCAACAATTTCCATTCATCCACAGAAGATGAAAAAAATCCATTCAGATATAGATGATGAACTTAATGATGTAAAATCCTTCTATTAATAAGGAGTACATATATTAATATCCTCCCTAGATAGTGTTAAACTACATAGTTCCCTTCATCACATGAATTTAAATTATAGAGTCATAAAACACACGAGCATGGGAAAATCTAATATATTTGACAAACCTTTTCAATGTATTCATTGATTAACCCCATTTAAAATTTAATATCCCCACTAAAGTGTTAGATAATATAAAAAAAATTGGTATATTTATTGGGAATGATTTTCTAAATATGACTTAAATAAATATTAGAGTCCAAAATTAGATAATAAACTCCCTCATGAGATGATTTAACCTCTGACCCTCCCAATTTTGAAGGATAATATTCAAATAAGTTTTAGCATACATTTTATATTTTATCAAGTTTAGAAGGAAGGCCTATACTAAAACAACCCTGCTATTTATTTCACACTTAAACATAATTTATTACATAAAATCTTCACTTGATAAAACATGGTAGATCAATATTTATATTGTATTTTGGGATTAGGAACATTACATAACAACTTAAAACATGAAATACATATCTTTATTGAAAACTTCTTTTACATGACCATACACATTCCTTCATACTTATCATTGTAAGGGATAACCTGAGGACATGCATAAGAAAAGGGTGAGTTATAAAGAACAATAAGGGAGTAAACAAGTCATAAAATGAATAACAGAGTACATGTTAAGAAATAGGAATATCAATGGATCATAAGAGAAACATGAACCAAAAGTTATGATATAGCATGATTATCATAACATGGAAATCTAGCATCAACATTTAACATTATATTAGCCTGATCCAGGGCTCATTTCACATGGATAATGAGTAAAACCTCAATTCACTTGAATTATAATGATTACACCATAATTTATCTTGAAGTATCATGATACTAATCTTTACCCAATGCATTGAAGTGTTATCAGGGTGCACGCTTCTTAATCATTTTATTTCATGCATAAGTGTGCCACATGGATTATATAACATAGATTAATTAAACATAATTATTTATTCCACTATAAAATAATTTGGAATTAATACACTAAAATATTTAATAAATAAGTAAATGTTCATAAAGGTGAGTAACCTTTATAGAAAAATGGGAATGGTATTCACTACACAATTACTTTGGATTGGAAAATCACGGTGCAATTTCGGCAACATAACTGCGAGAAATAAGAATTCATAAAAATAGTTGATGAGAGAGAAATGTATGTATCATAATTTGTACATTAAATGGAAAGTAAGGGGGCCATATATGTACATTCCCCAAAATATTTAATGGAATTTATATTTATAAAACAAAATAATTTCTTGAATGTAAACGAGGGGAGAGAAATCCCTTAAGGAATTTCAGCATGGTAATATGTGTACTAAGGAAGAATTAATGAAAGGGAATGGGGTATATCATCATTAAAAAATATTAATGGAATTATATTGGAGGTGAAAACCCCAAAAAGTTTAATTGAAAATACAAGGGTATAACAACATTAAGAAACTTGTACAAAAATGAGAGAGGAAGAAGTCCCTTACTTGAAAGTGTGATCCCAAAGGCTAGAGAGAGGCTTGAGAGGGGATTATTGGGAGCTTGGGGTGAATTGTGAGAATTATATAGAGAGGATAGAGTAGGTTGGTAGAGCTCCAAAGGTTTTTTGTGAAGAGTAAGTGGGATCTTGGGTGGGTTTATATAGGAAAAGAGAGGGAATTCTTTATTATTTATGTTTTGGACACTACACATTAAACTAATCAAAACCACAAACCATCCCATAGTTTTTCCCATGATTTTTGAGAAAGGGGAGTGTAAAAAATTATTTTATAAGGCCAATGGAAGAGATTATTAAAATATATAGCCTTTTTATGTGGATGTGATTCACACTCTCAAGGAAATCAGTATAAAAAGTTAGTTTTACAAGTATTGGAGGGTCCACTAAGTCACCATAAAATTAATAAAGAAAATATAAAATAACATTATTTTAAATTTAAAAAATATATTGGCAGAAAATATCATTCATAGTATTTTATTACATCACTATTGGGTCATTATGATATCATAAAACATATTAAATATTTAAATTGTATTTAAATTTTACCTAAAAATTCGACTGTCTCAGATTATTATGAAAAATTTACCATTGGATAATTTTTATTTCCTGATTCCCAAAATTATATTTATTTTTTCTAAATAATTTTCTAAATATGTGATTTTTTACTTTTAAAATAAAAATCGACATTTATAAAAAATTCATGGGTTTTGACAAAAACGACTTTCAAACCTTAATAAAAATTAAAATTATATCCATAAAATTATAAAAGAATTTATATTTAATAAAAAGTATTTTATTAATAATATTTTATTAAAATAATATTTATTTCAAAAATCCATTAATTCAACAAAATAGATTTTTAATTGAATATTAACTAAAAATACTATTTGTGCTTTAAAAACCATTTACAAAGTGACAATAATAAAATGAATGAATATTATTTATTATATAGAGAAATAATGAACATAGTCATAATGATAAGGTCTTGTTACATAACCCCTTATAACACCCTGATAAGACCTAAGGGCAAGGTGTGCGATGGTGATAGAGTCTCAGGGTGTCTTAGATAATATCGCTCGGGTGGTAATCTCTATCAAATTTAACTTCTCCCATAGGAAGTTTCATTCAAGCTTCTCATGTTGAATCTCAGCTTGGGTTTGGTCAAGATTGAATCCCAGTGATTCCAACTCCTTTCTGAGATCCAATAAATGGGCTTCGAATTGAACAATTCTACTAGATGAGGCCATCACTTTGTCTGAGTAAATTAGATTTGTTAAATCCCTATATTTATACTAATATTGTGATCACTATTAAATGACTATATTTGAAATGGTTACAATTCATAATGGTAATTTGAAATCCAAAAACATAAAACTAAGGAAGTTCATATTTTATATAACCATTTTACATAATAAGACATTTAATTAGATCAAGAGGATTTTTTATTAATAAAATTTTGGGTCATTACAATCTACCCCCCTTAAGAAATTTCACCCTCAAAATTTCATTTTCCCACACTAAAATAGATGTGGGTAACTCTGCTTCATCACTTCCTCCGATTCCCACGTTTCCTCTTTATACATGTGGTTTTGGCGCAACACCTTGACGAGGGGCATTGTCTTATTTCATATAACTTTTTACCTATGATCTAAGATCTTTACATGCTTCTCTTCATAGGAGAGTTCATTATCCAATGGTACCACCTATTGATTGAGTACATGTGATGGGTTAGTTATGTACTTACTCAAGAGTTGTACATGGAATATATCATGTACTTGAGATAGGTTCAGTGGGAATAATAGTTGATAGGCTACTACTCCAATGCGATCAAGGATCTCAAAAGCGCCAATATACATTTGAATAAGCTTTACATTCTTCCAAAATCTCATAACTCTCTTCCATAATGATATACATAGGAATACCATGTATCTAAAATCAAACTCTAGGTCTCATTGAGGATTATCAGCATAGCTCTTTTGTTGACTCTGAGAAGCTTTAATGTGCTGCTGGATGGTGCTAACCTTCTCTAACATTTCTTCGACCATTTCTTGACCTAGGAGTTTTCACTCCCCAACTTCATCCCAACATATCAATATTAAGAACCTCTTCCCATAATGGGCTTTATAAGGACCCATTTCGATGCTTGAGTGGAAACTGTTATTGTAAGAGAACCCAACTAGAGAAAGATAGTGACCTTATCCTCCTTTTAAGTCCATTGAGAATGCTCTCAACATGTCCTTAAGTGTTAAGATAGTCTGCTCAGATTGGCCATCTGTTTGAGGATGATAAGCCATAATGAATTTTAGCTTAATATAAAGAGCTTGTTGAAGACTCGTCGAGAAATTATAGGTGAATCTTGGATCTCGATCAGATAAAATATATAGTGGTACTCCATTCAGCCGTACCACTTATCTGAGGTATATCCATTCCAGTTGATTTAATGATAAATCCTCCCGTATTTCAATGAAGTGTGCAATATTTTTAAGACGATCCACAACAACCCAGATATCATTGTTTCCTTTGGATGTCTTTGGAATTCCAGTGACAAATTACATGGTTATTTTCTACCATTTTTATGCTAGTATGGGTAATGGTTGCATCATATCCTTAGACTTCTACCTCACAGTCTTCACTTGCTGACATACCAGGTACTTTTATGTATACTCAGAGATCTCATTCTTCATGTTATCCCACCAATAATTCTCTCTGAGATATAGATACATATTTGTTTTTCCTTGGTTAATGGAGAAATTAAAACTACGTACATCATCCAAAAGTTATTTCTTTAACCCTAGATTTGATAGAACACATAATCGTGACCCAAATCACACAATTCCTTATTCATTAAAGTTGAAATCTTAGGATTTCCCTTTTTTATAATTTCCACTGTCTTTTGAATTCCCACATCATCCTTTTAAGGATCCTTAAACCCTTAAAAAAATTGATGGTTGAGCAATCATTTGTGACAGAATTGATAATGTTCCATTCTTTATGATTACCATGTCCATCTTCATCAAATCTAAGAATATTATACCATTTTTAATTTTCATTAATGGTAGAATCACTGGGTCCTTTATACTTAGAGAATCTTCCACCTTGTTCACTTTCCTAGGGTGGTAATGGATTGAGAAGTCATAGTCTTTGATCATCTCTAACCATCTTTATTGGAACATGTTCAACTCTTTCTGTGTGAATATATACTTGGGGATTTTGTGATCTGTGTATATTTCACACTTCTCCCCAAAGAGGTAGTGTCGCCAAATTTTTAAAGTGAATATTACTACAGCCAACTCCAAATCATGTGTTGGATAGTTTTTCTCATTAACTTTCAATTTACTTGAATAATAGGAAATTTATTTTTCATTTTTCATCAACACATAACCCATTCCCTTCTTCAAAGCATCACATAATACCACAAAACGTTCTCCACTTGTGGGTAGTGTGAGCATGGGTACAGTGATAAGCCATCTTTTCAACTCTTTGAAGCTATCCTCACATTCAACACTCTAAGAAAACTATACTCCCTTATAATTTATCTTGGTAAGAGGGTTGGATTATAATGATAAATATCTCACAAATCATAGATAATATCTACCTAACCCCAGGAAACTACGGATATCTGTTACCGATATTGGCCTAGACCATCCCTAAATTGTAGCTATCTTGGAGGGATCCAAAAATATCCCATTTCTTATGATTATATGACCCAAGAACGAGACTTCCTTTAACCATAACTCATATTTTCCATAATTTTCATAGAGCTTCTCATTTCACAAGGTCTCTAGTATAGTTCTTAGATGCTCCTCATGCTCCTCCTTGGTTTTGGAATATATTATAATATCTTCTATAAAGACCACCAAATATTTGTTGAGTTTGTATCTAAAGACTTTATTTATTAATTCCATGAATATTTATGGATAATTAGTGAGTCTGAAAGGAATTACTATGAATTCATAGTGCCCTTATCTTGTATGAAAAGCAATCCTGGGGATATCCTCCTTTCTTACCTTTACTTGATAATATCCTGGCCGCAAATCCACCATAGAGAAGTATTGTGCTCTACATAGCTAATCGAACAATTCATAAATTCATGGTAGATGATACTTTTTATTTATCATGATTTTGTTTAGATCATTATAATCAATGCTAAGGCGCATTGACCCATCATTAGTTTTGATGAAGAGGACTGGTCCACCCCATGGCGAAGCACTTGGGCATATAAAAACTTTATCCAGATTCTCCTATAGTTGTTTATTAAGACCCTCAATCTCCAAAATAGCCATTATATATTTATTCTTGGATATTGGATATACCCTAGGTATAAGACCAATTGAGAATTCAACATCTCTTCTAAGAGGAAGATCAGACAATTCCTCAGGAAACACTTCAGCGAATTCCCACACAATATGAATGTCTTCAATGATGGTTTCATTCATAGAATAAATCATCTGCGAAAGATACGTGTGATTATAGGGTAGTAATATCCATTCTTGAGATGATGGTGCTAAATAATATTCATCCTCCTCCTTGAAATTGTATAGAATTGGGGGTTGATTATCCATATGGAGAGTGATTTCCCTCTCATGGCAATTTATGTTGGATCTATATAAGGAAAGACAATACATGCCATGAATTGAATAAAATTCCACCATAGGGAGTATGAAGAGGTTATTCGGGAAGTACAATCCAAAAATTATGATAGGGTAGGATTTGTATTCATGGGATGCAATGATTTCCCAATTTTCCTTTCTCACCGACATATTTACTTCCATGATTTGTGGTGGTGTTGGGATTATTCCACTAAACTTTTGGGATATAAAAGAATGTGCACAACTAGAATAAAAAATTACATTCACTATTCTTGAATGAATAACTAGCATACCTATCACCACTTAATTTTCAGGGTTCACTTTGGTGGTTGTAATGGAAAAATATCTCCCTTGCTACCTTCGAGGTTGTTGGTTTCCTAAAAAAACCCTTGGTTTAGGGAACTAGTTTGCAAAGTTCTCTAGTTATTTGTAGTTGAAGCAATGAACAAAACATTGAGGGTTCAATGGAGGGTTCCTATCATCTATTGAAACCGTGGGTTTTTAATGTCGGGAATTAAAGGCTAAGTTCTCTTCTCTTCCACACCTAAATTATTTCCTCTTCGCCTTCAAGAAATTTCAAGGGTGCTTCTTTCTACACCTTTGGTAAGTGGGGTGCTGGATTTTCTTAGAACTGTTGGATTTATCCATCGAACCTCTAGAATTTAATTCCACCTTAATTATCTTATCCCCTAGATACCCCTGGCATTCTACAATCTCTATTTCAACTTTTAGGGAACATCAGAAAATTTCCTCATAACTCTTGAAGCCACAGATCGTTAGGGTTTTCTCTAGTCTAGGTTTTAGCCCACCAAATAAGTGGTCAACCTTGCATTTGATGGAAATGACAAATCTGGAGTCATGTAATGAAACCCTTATGAATTTTTCCTTGTATTCTTTGATGGATTCAAAATCTTTTTTATTGAGGGTAAAGAAGTCCCTTTTATTTTAAGTTGGAGTGTGCAGGGAAAATATTTATCAAAAAACATTTTCTGAAAATCCTTCCATTACTACGCCTAGATTTCCTCCTCAGGCTTTGTATTTTCGATCAATGTCCTCCATTTATCAGCTTCACCCTCCATATGATAAGTATCCAGAAGAACCTTTCTTGTTTGGAACATTGAAGGATGAAGAAGATATTTTCAATGGAGCCGATACATTGTTTGGCAATTGAGGGATCCGATGATCCATTAAAAATTGTAGGCCTTTTCCTCATGAAGCTCTATATTGTTACTTTTTATTTCTTAGGGGGGTTTAAAATTCATCTTGAACCATGTTTCTTTTCAAAACATTAGTTAATTGAGATAGTATTGTGACAAATTTTGCGATTCCCGCTCCCATCAGATAGGGAATCTCATTACAACAGTCATAAAATTGATCTTCACATCAGTTGTTAGAATGGGTCCTCCTATTACCAGTCATTGGATAGAATAAAAGGAATTTAGGGGTAACACATAAAGGTTAATCCAAATTAAAAAAATAGATCACTTATAAATTACTTTTATTTCCTTAACTTATTTATTTATAAGCTTCAATCTATGTTATCCATAATCTACTTCCCAAAATATATTATTAGTGGAATTTTTTTATTTCTTTAATAATGGATTGTAATAATCTTATTAATTAACCAAAGCATGTACCCAAAGAGTTTCATAAACAAGAGTGCATCTAGGCCCTTTTTCTCACACCAGTTCCCGTTCGAGTCTAGGTCAAAGTGGTGTTTTTGAGTTTTACCCCTAAATACATCTATATCAGAGCCACCTCTACCTGCTCATTTCCAGACATGAATGTATTTCTTGATAAACCACTTACTAAATACTCACCAATACTTAGGGATGTTTTTATTATACTTAGTCTTTTCCCAAAGTCTTCACTAGGGTTTTCTAATCCTAATCCCAAAAAAAAACTAAACATATCCCCTGATACCAACTAAAACTAACCTACTCTTTATTTCACACATAAAAATAATTTATTACATAAAATCTTCACTTAATACAACATAGAATATCGAGAGGTCTAGTGTCTTTGAGGCTTTGGATCATTACATAAAAACATAAAACATGAAATACACATCTTTATTTAAAACTTCTTTTACATGACCAGACACATTCCATCATACTTAGCATTGCATGGGATAACCTAAGGACATGCATAAGAAAAAGGTGTGCTATAAATACCAATAAGGGAGTAAAAATTTCATAACACGAAGAATACAATACATGTTAGGCAATAGTAATATTAATGGAGTATAAGAGAAACATGAACATAAAGGCATGATATAACATGATTATCATAACATGGAAATGTGCCATCAACATTTAACATGATATTAACATGATCCAAGGATCACTGCACATGGAGCATGATTAAACCCTAATTGAACTTGAATTATCATTAGTAAAGCCTCATTATAATTTAGGTATCATGATATTGATCTTTACCCAATTCCTTAGAGTGCTATTAGGGCACACACTTATTAATCATTTCATTTCATGTATAAGGGTGCCGCATGGATCATATAACATGGATTCATTAAAAATCATAAATTATTCAATGATAAAGGAATGTACAATTAATACATGAAACTATATAATCAATAAGTAAATCTTTATAAAGGTGAATACCCGTGATAGAGAAATGGGCATGGTATTCATTACACAATGAATTTGGCATGGAAAATCACAGTGTAATTTCGGTAGCATAACAACATGACATAAGAATTCATATAAATGGTTGATGAGAGATAAAGGGGTGTATCATCATATTTAAATGAAATGGAAAGTAAGAGGGTCATATAGATACATGTCTCAACATATTTAATGGAATTTACATTCATAAAAAAAGAATTCCTTGAATGTAAACGAGGAGAGAGAAATACCTTATAGAATTTAAACATGGTAACAAGTGTACTTAGGAGGAATTAATGAGAGAGAAAGGGGTATTTAATAATTAAAACACAATTAGGGTTACATAGCGGAGGTGTGAAATCATACCCCAACATTTTTAATTGAAAATACAAGGGTATAACAACATAATGAAACTTGGACAAAAATGAGAGAGGAAAAAGTCCCTTACATGGAAGTGTGATCCCAAAGGCTTATGAGAGGCTTGAGAGGGGATTATTGGGATATTAGAGAGATATGGTAGGATTATAAAGCAAGGAGGATAGATTTTTGGTTGAGATCCAAAAGTTTTGAAAGAATAGGAAGTGGGAGCTTGGGTGGGTTTAAATATGAAAAGAGAGGGAATTCTTTATTATTTAGGTTTCAAGCACTACATATTAAACTAATCAAAAACACAAACCATCCATTTTTTTGAAAAATGGGAGTAGAAAATATTATTTTATAATTCCAATGGCGGAAATTACTAAAATATTAGTCTTGCTTATGTGGAGGTGAGTTACACTCTCAAGGAAATCAGTTTAAAAAGTTAAAATGTTTTATAAGTTTTGGAGGTTCCACTAAGGCACCATAAAATTAATTAAAAAAATATAAAATCACAATATTTGAAATATAAAATATATATTGTCCAAAAAACTAATTTATTTTATTTTATCACATCACTATTGGGTCATTATGATGTCATAAAACACATTATATATTTAAACGGTATTTAATTTTTACACAAAAATTTGACTGGCATAGAAAATAAAGAAAAAATCACCATTGGATATTTTTGACATCCTGATTCCAAAAATAATATTCATTTTATCTAAATAATTTTCTAAATATGTGATTTTTTACTTTTAAAATAAAAACTGATATTTATAAAAAAATCACGGGTTTTGAAAAAAATGACTTTCAAACCTTAATATAAATTAAAATTGTATTAATAAAAATTATAAAATCACTTATATTTAATAAAAATAAATTTATTAATAATATTTTATTAAAATATTATTTAATTCAAAAATCCATTAATTCATCAATATATATTTCTTATTTGAATATTAACTAAAAATAGTATTTGTGATTTAAAAACCAATTACAAAGTGACAATAATAAAATGAATGTATACTCTTTATTATATAAAAAAATAATGAACATAATCATAGTGTTAAGGTCTTGTTACATAACCTTTTATAACACCCACATAATACCTAAGGTTAAGGTGTGCGATGGTGATAGGCTCTTGACGTGGCTTGGATAACATCGCTTGGGTTGTAATCTCTATCAACTCACACTTCTCCCGTAAGCGGTTCCGTTCAAGCTTGACGTGTGGAAGCTCGGATTGGGTTTGTTTGAGAGTGAAGCCTAGTGACGCCACCTCCTTTGTGAGTTCTAACAAATGGGATTTGTATGGAGGAATTTTACTAGATGAGGCCATCACTTCCTATTTCTGAGTAAATTGGATTTGTCAAAGCCCTATATTTATACTAATCATGTGATCACTGTTCAACAGCTATATTAGAAATGGTAAAAATTATTAATTTTATTTTGAAATCCAAAAACATAAAACTAAGGAAGTGCATATTTTATATGACCATTTTACATGATAATACATTTAATTAGATCTAGAGGAATTTTCATTAATAAAATTTTGGGTCGTTACATATACAGAAAGATAAAGAAAAAAAGATCAAAATAGTAAATGGTAAACTTTATGAGAAATAATTCTCCCATAAAAGTGATTAATCAGCCAATATTTAATTATTTATTATTCTATAATAATGGGTATATTCATGATTTTAGTGGTTCTACCTTATCACCTAAATTTGGCCTTTAGTGGAATATGTGCTACTATGACCCCATATAATTAGGCGAGTGCCTGAAGGATTATGGGTGACCTTGTGTCTCATGACCACCCTACCAAAAATCTTCATAACTACATCTATTGATCTACAATAGAAACTGGGATCCATTTACCACTCTCCAAAACTTAGTTCCTTCATTTATATATGGTCAATGCTCTGGTTCAAAAACATATAAAGAACAATGAGATCAAAACATGCACTATTGCTTAAGAGAATTTGTAGGGGATGAGTTGAAGTGGGACCACATGGAATCTGAAATCCAATAGGGGGTAGGTAGGCCCATCAATTTTTAAAATAGATTTGGTATTATTTCTCCCTATAAAGATAACACCTTCCTCCCATATTAGGAGGAGGATAAAAACGATATTAGCAATGCATGAACCACAACATGGGGTTCTCCAAAACGGGATCCCATCCATTATGACCTTTACCATCACCAAACTACCCAAATATCCCTAGAGGTGGATGATGAAATATTGATCTTTACTATATATGACCATGAGTATAGGAGAAGGTCTCACCAATACATATCAAACCTGAAGGTTCCAGACATAGTGGAAACACCTTTTTGGTGAGTTTCTATTAAGGAAATTGTCGGATTTAATGGACCATTTTCCAATTGAGAAAGATCTAATAAACATGACCAATGAATTTTTTCTGTCAAATATTGAAATAGAAATCCCAAAATCCAAAGAGAATATTTTCACATTAAATCTATAATTAATTTAAACAGATTGAAGAAAGAATACCCCATCTTAGGATCTTTGTTCAATGATGTTGTTGATTGTCAAAAACCTCTGTTTTCAAATTATAGTCACTGCATAGGGAGGACCCAAATTAGATCCCCTATAACGGTGATCCATGCATGGTCCTTTTATCACTAAAAAACACTTGATGGAATTTTGGGTGGTATCATGGTAGATCAATCATCTTGTGTTGTCTGTATTTATAAGTTCAAGTTCCTTCAATTTGGAAGGAATATCTCATTCCTGAGAGTATAATAGGGGGAATTAAATGAGAAATCTATTATGCACAATGTTTCACAATGATCAATTAAACCTATACAATATACGTAACAACATATATATATATATAGAGTTAGGTTTTAGGTTAAAAAATTATTTAATTTCTCAACAATCCTTAAATAATATAATAAACCTTATCTTTCTCCATGATATATGATAATAATAATAATATTATTTTATGGTGTTCACTATCAGGAACAATGATAAATATTATTTTACCAGCATGAAAATTAATATTGATCATCAGATAGGATCTTGGACTACTCATCCTCCTTTTCATTTGTTGAATACCTGAATAAAAATTTATTCATAAATAAGTATTCTATTTAAATTATTGAGAATAATTATTGATTAAATAATCAATAAATAAAATAATTATTCTACTCACAATATAGAAAATTAATATTTATTAAATATTTATGTAATTAAATAAATTATTTATTAATGAATAAATATTTATTTATTACCTTGATAATATTTGTGTTCAATTTTTTTTAATAAAATCATTTCTCACTCTTGAGAATAATATTTATTACAATAAATAAATTCAATTTAAAATTTAATTGAGATTAATAAATACACTTAGTGTGTAACACTATAGGATTATTTTTCACTGACATTGGGTGGTTTTATCTAATTTACAAGATTACTATCTAGAAATGGGTCAAGGATCCTAAGAGAAAGAAGTTAATGTCACAACATCAATGACTATAGATGAACACGTGTTGTTTAATATAATCTGTTTTTTATAATATCTCATCAAGAAGGTCACACCCTTGTGTAATAAACTAATGTGATTGATGCATATTTATTTAACTATAAGAAATAATCTCACCATGACACCATGAAAATGTAATTTATTGTGACATTTCCACTTCAATCAATGGTCTAATATATCAACTTGCATGACTATGGAATGGAAAAATACTTCATTGACTTATTCATTAATACCATGTCCTTCATGAAAGACCAAACACACCCTACTTCCCATGAACATATGAAATCATGGTCTTGGTTAGCAAATCGAAGTATGTGAGTCGTGAAAATCATTAATAATAGTCTTAAATTCAAAGGGCCATTACACACACTCGGTGATATGAAGAAGTATCACCTTCTTATGATTACTCACACCTGATAGCCAATATTCTATGTGTATCATCATAGTAAGTTATTCAAGCATCAAACTATATTTAAAACTATTACCATGGAATTTTAAGGTTGAAATCATAGTGGAAACTACTATGATGTTATCAATACAATGGATACTCTAGGAAATTATTACATTAAATTCATGTATAATAATGAGAAATATATAATAAGTTGTTTTTTTAATATTAAAATATTTTAATATACATTTATTCCAAAGTAGAAACAGTTGGTTCTAAAAAACGAACTCTAATATATTCCCAATTAGACAAGAGCCAAGTGCCTTTGACTTTCAGTTTTCTAGAACTCATATGATGATCATGATTCTAATGAGTTTAGTCTTTAGTCATGGGTTCCACCACATTTCTGTGTGTGAATATTCAACTCCTTGAAACTTTACCAAATTGATAAAAATCCCTTAAGAGATCATACTTCCTAAGTATGTGGTTCATTCGTTTTTGTGACCATAGATCCTTTACAAGGGCCACTACTGTAGTATTATCATAATAGAGTGTAATTGGATATTTACTACTGGGTACAATTCTAAGATATTGGAAAAAGGTTTGTATCCAAAATTCCTCTTTAGATTCATTTGAAATGAAAATATAATCAGAATCTACTATATAATCCATGACAATAGATTTCTTTGAGGTCTTCCAACTAACAACACCTCTATTAATAGAAAAGATGTATACCATATGCAATTTTAGATCATATTGATCTATTTGAAAACTAATATTTGCATATCCTCTGATTACAAGTTGTTTATCTACTCCATATATCAGGAAGATATCCTTATTACACCTTAGATACATAAATATAGTCTTGAATTCCATATAATTATGGTCACTTTGGTCAGTTTGATATCATCCTACCATAGTTAAGGGATAAGTGACATTTAGAATTATATATATCACATCAAACATGAATGACCCAATAACTAACATGTATATAGTCCTTAAAATACTCTTTCATTCCTTATGTGTTTGAGGATACATTTTCTTAGAAAGATAATTTCTACATGACACTGGATAAAATCGCCTCTTGGATTGTTCCATACTAGATTTCTCCACTATATTGTTAATATATTTACCTTGTCTTAGACTGATCAACCTCTGGGATCTATCATGATGGATCTTGATCCTAAGAATATATGATGCTTCACGTAAGTCGTTCAGGGATAAAATTTTTTTGAAAAAGAATTGAACAAACTACAAGAATGGTATTTTATTTTAATTAAGTAGTATGTCATCAATATTAACTGTAATGAAAATGACCATACTCCCACTTAACCGTTTATATACACAATTCCTGCATTGAATCTTTCTAAAAAAAATTATGTTATGGCTTCACCATATTTTTTTTCCAAGACTCAGATGATTTCTTTAATCCATAAATGGATATTTTCATTTTTCATACCTTGTTGGAATCCTTTGTTGACACAAACTCTTCTGATTGGGTCATAGATACATATTCCTAAAGTTTCTCTTTAAGTAAGACTATTTGGAAATCCATTTTCCAAATATCATAATCATGGAAAAACACAATGGAAAGTAAAATTATGATGTATTACAATATAGAAGGTGGTGAAAATTGTTCCTCATATTCTATGCCTTCATGTTGTTTAAACCCTTTTCCTACCACTCATGAATTATAAGTACCAACTTTTCCATTTATGCCAAGATTATTCTTGAATACCCATTTACAACAAAGGAGCTTTACATACACTAAATGATCTACCAAAATATATACTTGGTTTTGGTATATGGAATCTATTTTAGAAATCATAGCTTCTTGTATCTTGAACAAATTTGTTCCACTTACTTCTTCCTTATATGCTATGAGATCATTATAATCGACTAATAAAGATTCAACATCCTCAATGAATATAATATAATATAATTCATCTTCCCTAACTTCTCTTGTACTCATATACAATACTTGTGTCTCTATAACTTCTTCTATTAGGATTTGTGGAATACGTTTATATGGAAACTCTTATGTACCTTGATCTTGGACTTCATCAAAGTTAATATTTCTCCCTCAAACTATTTTAGAGATTTTATTCGTCTATAATCATATGATGTTTCTTGAAACTAGTATATTTTTTTCTATGTGTTCTTATAGTTAATATGTATATCTTTCCATGGGGTATCCTATAAAGGTATAGTTTGTGCCTCAGGGTTCAGGGTTGTTTCTTGAAGAGACCCTAACAAATGCTTTTACTCCTCACACATGAAAGTACAACAATTTTTTTTTCATTATACTCCACAATTGGTATAGAATACCATTTTCCTCTTTATTTGGAACTCAAATTACTATGTATACTTTTCTTCTAAAATATGTATCCCCAAATGGATAGTGAAACACTCACTGGAGTTATCATTGATCTAACCATGTTCCACAGGGTGCGGTTCATCCTTCCAATTACACCATTCAATTATGGTGTATAAGGGCGTGTGGGTTTGTATAGAATACCACACTCACATAAATAATTAATTATGTCTTGATTATGATATTATCCATCATGGTCTGAGTTGAGTTTCTTAATCTTCTTAGAATGTTGGTTCTCAACTTCATTAATATATTCCTAAATTTTTTCAAAGGAATAATACTTTTACCTATTTTAGTAGACTTATAAATATCTAATTAAATAACTATTGAAAGTTATGAATTATGAGTTCCCACCACTTTATTTAACTGAAAATAGTCCACACACATCATTATGAAATAATTCAATAAGCTCTTTAGCACTTTCACCTTTTCTACTAAATGGGCCCCTGGTCATTTTACCTTTCAAACATTATTGACACACACAAAAATATTTTATTTAAAAGAATAAAAATATCAATGTTGATGTAATTTGGTCAAAAAAATTTCATTTATATGATATAGATGGTGATTCCATAGTTGGGTATAAAATGAGTCATATGATTTTGTTTTGTTATTGACTTCCGTAACATTATTTACTGAATCTAAAATATAAAGATAATAATTTAAAAATTCCTTACCATAACATATGATTTATTTATAAAATAGAAAACATTTTTTCCTATATTTGGAAATAAACTGTTTTGTATTAAGTTTAAATACATAAATAATTTTTTTGGGTCACCTAAAGCACATAATAAAAATATTTTAAAACCAAGATCATTACTATTGACAATGTGAGGTGGAATTCCTTAATAGACATGGTCGAAATTGTATATTCATTGGAAGATTATAGATCTACCTTCAATCCATTAATCTTATAAAATATAATTTGGTTCTATATTTTAATATATATGTGAGAGCTGTACGCTTTATCTAATACCTGATTTATTGAAACAAATAGATTTCAATCTATAAAAATTTCACATGAAGTCTCTCCTTTTTTATTTTCATGGGTGTAATTTTTCTTTCAATGGATTTTATTTACACATGAAAAATAGATTGAAACACATTCTATTTCCTTCCCCTTGATCTTTCTCTTATTTTAAGGGGATTGCAAAGAATATTTATATTTAGAACTCTTCTCCTGGACTTTCCTTTTGTTCACCAAAATAAAGTATTTTCACACTTTATCTCCTTATCAACTTGATTAAGTAGTTTGAGAATACTAGGAATAAGTTTCTCTATGTTGTTCACATTGTAATAAAAAATAATTCTTTAGATTCTCTAAGTAAGTGATTTGATGATGATATCGATGAACAATTATTTCGAAAATGTAGACCCTAAAAACTATAGGTACTCAATGTGGAAAATGAGTTTGACTAAATGAGGCATATATGTTACAAATTATCAAATATTACTCTAAAAGAGTGTATTAGATATCTCAAAATGTTCCTGTATATATCTCTCTTTATATAGACCATGGAGATTATGGATCATGCTATAAGAATCCATGTCTTCATGTGACATCATGAGATCATTAAACATGGTTGAAACCATTAAACATTGAATGTCAACCGCATCACTCTATCCTATGTCATACATAGTGAACTATTTATCACTCACTTATTTTGTAGGAGGATTAGGTAGTGAGGATTCTAGCACATAAGATTTCTATTCATGGTGCAACACAACCTGTAGGCTTCTGAACCATTCCTAGAAATTACTTCCTTTAAGAATAAGGAATTTATCCAAGATAGATCATAATAATAATGTGCTTAATGAACATTCCACTTTTATAAAATTATAAAATAGTATATTATTAATACTTCACTTCATTATAATTTATGTGAGACACAATAAATTAAATTTTATTAAGACTCCCAATATTTTATTAAGTCTTAATAGAACTCACTGTTGGACTTTGAATTTCTAGATCCATAGACATTCTAGTGTCAAGGAACCATATTCCCCTTCTCCTAAACCATGAATGGGATTGATAAATTACTTGATGTTATTTAGTCTGGCGGGTATATTTTAAATGTGGGATATCAACTTCTTGATCCATTGAGTGGACTCCCAATATTGAAACACTGAATGTTATTTCTTCAACACTTTCATCCAAGTTTAATCAAGTCTATAATGGAATAATTCTCTTGATATAAATTGGTTATGTCAACCCAAAAACTTCATAAGAATTCCAAAAAAAAGTAAATATCTCAATGTGGGTTGGTAAAAAGCTTAATTTTATAGTTTTTATTTTTAATAAATAAATGGAAGGACTATTCTGACTTAATATTATGTTATGGTATTTTATTTTTTATGCCTAAAATTTTCCTATTTTATCCATTACATACCTTGTCAATATTAGTGGGATTTACTCAAGTGATTAACCATATTTTGATAAAACATTTACAATAAATATATTTATTTAAATAGTATCTTTTTATATTAGTCTATTTATTTATGTGATCATAGTATTTCATCCATAAAATAAATAATTCATAAAACAAAAATAAATAAATAAATAAATGACCCGATCATGAAAATTTGTAATGGTTGATTGATTGAGAGGATAATAAATTAACCTATAAACCTTGGGAAAAATCCTTAGGTTAGTCTTGGAATAAGATGTATCATTCTACCTATCTACCTATGTATCACCTTAGTTTTATTTTTTTAGTTCCGTCATGAACCACCTCCATGTGCCTTTGGACAATCCTTTTATTACATATGTTTATATCAAAAATACACGTGAGGAGAACTAATAGATTGATTATAGAAAATTACATAAACAACCTTGACACATAGGTCCTACAGAATAAAATTTGGATGAATGAATTCCAAGCTGTAATATTTAATTTAATAGTAAATAATTGAAAAATAATGCAATAAAATTAAATTAAATTAAAGAAAATTATACACAGGAATTTTCAAAGATCCAGAATAGTCATATACATGCATCAAATACAAAAAATTACATTGGATTTTATTTACTTTAATTCATTATTTACTATTAAGATAAAAAAACATGAATTAATTAATTAATTACCTTTATCTTAATGGCCATATAAAGTCTCTTGAAGACACCAATAATTAATACATTTATTGAAAATAAAACGACATAACCAATAATTATAGATTATTAAAATAAATTAATTATTCATTTACTAATGATTCAAAACCGTTATTATATAGTCAAAAAAATATTTTTCCAACATTAAAATTAGGTTTTATTACTAAAATTATTTATTTTAAAATTATATAATTAAATACTTTATTGTGAGACTACATGTAATAACCCAACCCCAGAAGCCTAGAACCGATGCATTATTTTATTACATTGGCATGATTACAAGGAATCAAGTCCCAAAGGACTGATCAGTTTAACAGTTTTGGAAATTAAAATTATATACATGATGCCCATAATATAGTGGGAAATATAAAATAAAAATGTGATACATAATAAAATGAAATAAATTGCATCCTTGAACACTTAATCAAATATTTTTTCTTCATAACATGGGGAAAGGAAACAAAATAAGTGTGAGTTCAAATTATCAGTAAAGGTAGGTAAAATAGAATAAATAATGAATTAATGAGAATAAATTAAATTTTTAAGGTAAATGAAAGATAACAAATTCCACTCAAATAACTAGAAAAGAAAAATTCAATATGGCAAGGTAAGAAACTGAAAAGCATGCCATTTAATCAGTGAATTAAAAATTAAATATATCCATAGATATATCAATACAAAATATCATGGATGAATAATAAATAAAAATAAATAATGGAAATGATTAATTATTGGATTCCATGATTCCAAGGTACATATAACCATTTTTTTCAAGACCATTCACTAGACAGTCTAGCTATCGGGTAAATACCCATATATTTTGGCCAACTATTTCATCTCATGAGACTACCAATGCATTGAGAAACTATCAATAACTGGGCCACAACTATGAAATACCTATCAAAATATTTCTTAATATCTCATAATGAAATTAAATAATAAAAAATATGCCTGATCAAATATCTATATTCAATGTCTAGTGGTAAGCACCCTGTAATCATACATGAAAATGGGGGTTCAAAACCCATTGGGTGCAGGTATTTTAGTAGTACTGAAGCACACTATAGTAGTGGCGGCACTGTTGCAACGATGGTACTATAGTGACAGTAGGTCACTGTAGCAGCGGAATGGCACTATAGCAGCGGCGGGTATTGTGTGGTATTGTAGGAGGCAGGTACTGTAGTAGTACTATTCACAGAATGGGCCTTGGGCCATAAACTTGGGCATGCGGGCCATGTAATGGGCTAAATGCCCACTGGGTCTTCAGGATATGTAATTGGTCTCCCTCTACCAGTTAAAGAGGTATTTGCATTTCTTTAATAATAAATGAGGCTTCAGCCCCAAACTTTTAAAAAATATCTACATTCAATATAGGATTCATATTTATCAATTATTCCCTAATTAATTAAATAACTGTCAAAGTAAACACCATATGTAAAATGATATACGGTTTAGGAAATAACAATATCAATCATATAAAAATATTAATATTAAAGGAAATTTAAAAGAAAAAATGTTTACCCTAAAGTTATTATTTTAAGAAAAAGTTAACAGTCACAAAATTAAGTGAGATTGTAAAAATAATCATTACGAATATTCTTAAGGAAAATAATCTTTAAACATTCCTATGTGTCTTAGACCAATTTGAAACATTTAAATAAAAATCCCCATGAAGGAATAAAATAAAACTTATAGGATCATGATAATAATTAGATTTATGATATAACATGTCAAATGGGTGTATAAAGACCATATAAAGGTTAATTGGTGTATAACAACAAATAGGTCTCAATGGAAAGAAAATTGAGATGAAATCCCTTACCTTAACCTTCCTTTTGTGGTGTGGTATTTATCCCAATTTATAATGTATTAAAATATGTTAATAACTTATTAAAGAACCATAATAATTTTTATAATATCATATATTGATTCCTTCTAATATTTTATTTCCTATTTGTTAACACACTTTCATTATTTTAACTATTTTAGGTGTTAAATGCCTAGTTTTCTCAAGTATGTTTTGAATTTTCATTTGTTGTTCATATTACATATATCATGATTTTATCATCTCCAGAATGTAAAACATGAATTAATTATAATACATATTCATTAAATATACATTTAGGATAATATGTAATGTTTAGATATTAGAAATGAAATGCATCGTTTATGGAAATGGCAGACCATACATACCCATGAACACTACATTCATTTCATTGTTTCATTAAAAAAAGAGTAAATGATATATTTATATTATAATTCCAATATCATATCTATGTCATATATGTTATATAGGTTTATTAATAACATCCTTTATACATTCCATGTATGGTATAGATGAACCACATCGGTTTGAGGGGGCGAAAATCCACACTCCCTCAAACGAAATTATCGCATTTACACAATATGGAAGACATAAATGTATATTCTAAATAAAAATTAAATAATCATTAAAAAAAATATAAATATCATATATAAACATAGTGTCCATAATAATGGCCACTATTATAGGTGATAAAGGAAAAATGAGCAATCATCATTTCGTGTGGCAGTAGTTCACCATACGTAGAAAGAGTATGTTCTTTACCCATTAGATGGAATTGTCTGTAAGAGATGGTAGAACCCTTAGAATAATCACAAAAAAGTATATTGAGAATACTATTGTTTTTATAAATTAATATAATAATAAGAGTTTAGTGTTTGGATAATGGAAATAAAACTAAAGAGCTTGAGAAAGTTTGTTACCTTTTAATCAGGTAACAACTTTTGGTTTGTACCAAATGGTTTATTTGAACTGCTTCCAGACCAAGGTGAGAATTCTAGGATACGGTTATAGATTTTGAAGATATATTTTCAAAGATATTGGTTCAGAAAAAGTGTATTGAGAGGTGTGAGGAAGAGGGAGGAGAGATGGCCCTTTTATAGTGGAGGAGTGGCACTCTTGTAATATTTTTAAAAATGAATTTTATACACATTTTTCACATTAAAATTGGCTTAGAAAATGGTCAAAATTAAATAAAAGGGATGATAATATCAAAATATTTACAACCAATGTATTTTGGACAAGTGTATAGGTTATTTTAGGCCTTAAGTTTCAGGTTTTTCCCTTTATTAAGCTTAATTTTCTCTTAATCATTGTAATTAATTTTAATTAATTTCACTAATATTTTTGGTAAAAAACTAATTTAACCTTATTGGATATTATAAATTAATATTATTACAAATATGGAATAAAAGTTTCCATATTAAAATCACATAATTGGAAAAAATTAATTTAAATTTAATCCCACAGGCGGAACGATAATGCGAGTTTTTAAAGTAAAAACATCCAAAAGTTTTCTATTTTTTATAACCAATTTCAAAGTGAAATTGGTTCCAATGAACTAAATTGGATTAATTGATAATTTTTTATCTAATTAAACTTTAAAACCAAATTAAAATGTAATTTAACCTTAAAAATAAATTATATGATAAAGTAGTTTTGATCTAAGATTTAGTATTTTCACTGTTCTTTAAAAAATGAAACTTCACAGAAAAGTACCAAAAATGTACCATAACCTAATTTTTATGTTTTAATTTCAAGGATAAAGTTTATTTTGACATATTTAATTTATTAAATTTTCAAAATGTATATTTAAATTGGGTTCATCATTAAAAGGCAACAAAACTACATTTATATAAAACATAGTATTTTATGTATAATATTGGGGTTGTTATTATCTTAAGCATATAAAATAAATTGGATGAATATAAATAATATTTGATTGAATATATAATATATATATCACCTTAATACCACTCACTTATTATAATTAAATTAATTTATTTTTTTAATACAACTTTTCGAGTATGAAAATAATAATATTTTTAATTATATTCAACCAGTTTTCATATTAATTTCTAATTAATTTTTAATTGATAAATTAATTTTATAATTGTGTAAACCATATATTTTTATAAGTTATTTAATAGTATTCATAACTTCTAATTTATTGTCAATGTTATATCTTATTATAATATTATTTTAATAATATTTTTTTGGTGAAACTTGGTTTTGCGTGTAACCCAAGCTGTTGAAGAAACTCATTTTTGCGTGTAACATACACTAACTCATTGTTCAATACATTTAAAGCTATAAAATATATTTAATTTAATTAAAATATTAAATATATTATTAAATTTTAGGTTATTATATTCCTTTATTCACTTTGTGTTGTGTGTCATACATGCTATCGAATACATTATATTTACTCAAGAATTTAGGGGTGTTACATTTTGCCTCATGTTAATTAAAGAAAATCCTCACAATTTAAACTTGATCTCAGTAATCTACGTATTTAAAATAAAATATTTTAGAAAAACCCACATCCCGAATAGGGTTAGTAATAAATATTCTTAATAAGAGAAAAAGGAAAGTACAATGGTCACGTAACTGAGGTTCATAATAGGAGAACATAGGTGGGAAAAGAAAACCTGGATATAGAAGAAAAATATTACAATCAAGTTATGATGAAGTTTGATAGAGAACATGGTTAGGATAAAGTTAACAATCACAAGGATATAAATCCACGATGATATAAGAGGCTATTTGATTAATAGGAAATGATGGTAATCAGAGAACATTTTTTTTCAATACCCTTTTTTTCTATAGTTAAGTAATTCTTTCACTATATAAGAATATAAGTAAATATAATTACTTGGTTTGTTTCTATAAGCACAATATTATCCTTTGGTCATGGAATGAACTATTTATACTTCTTTCCTTAGAATAAGATTCATCGTATAATAATCTAGTATATAAATTTCTAAAACCACATCCAAAGTCCCGCTTAATCTATTTCATAAATGGTGAAATTTTCTAGAAGAGTATGATCCAACACTTTAGAAATAAGGTCATTGAATTTCCATGATGAACTTATCATTATCCTTTAATCAACACGAGGAATCTTTATGTATTCACATTCCAGACAAGTGAATAACTTCATCATGTATCCTCTTGTAATATGCTAATTACTATAATAACCATAAAACATTATTGGAAACATGAATTATTACCAATTTATTATGTAAGACACATGTTATTGGATATATTACTTAAATATTAAAATATTTTAAACTCCATCAATGATAGAATAAACCACTTGTCGAAAAGTCATTAATCAATTCCAAGGTAGCCATAACTTGTCTAAATCAATCATTTCATCCTCATTATCTCAACATTAGGAAAATATTAAGTGTTTTATTTCACTCAACCATGTATCTTCCAAAAAAAGATACTTTCTACTAATTAAATTTTATTCATACCATTCAGCATATGATCTCAAATCCTTAATGAAAAAGTGCTACTATATAATCCTTATATATTTCATAAATCATATGATGAGAACATCATAAACACAATAGTTTTATTACATATTTATTATATCCAAATATAGAGGTATATTAATCATCCCACTTCAGTTGTGTCGACAACACATGCTTTAACTTGATCCATTAGCTTCTTCAGAGGTATATTCTCTTGAATTTTGGGACATTTCATTGAATAGTGACCCATATCCTTATAGTTGTAACACTGAATAGTATCTTTTTTATTCTTTTATTTACATTATTTTCTTATTGACACAGTTTTATGCACTTATAACATAATCCCGTTCCATTAAAGCATTTCCTAGTGTGATTATTTACACAATTCTCACACAATGGAAATTTCTAAAACTTCTTAATCTTATTTGATGAATTCCCTTTTTCTTGGTGATCATAAGACATATTATTCTTTTGGAATCCTTTTAATTCATAGGATCTTGAGAATTCTTTATTTGTCTTGATGACACATAAAACTATTCCTTTATATGCTGAATATTTTTGAGAGACCAGTTCCCATTAGGGACTTGGTTTAAGAGCATCGAAGAAATCATAAATCTTGCACTCCATGTTTCCTATATAATCCATAGTATATGTAAATAAACTTTTAAAGGTAGATTCATAATCCTAAACACTCTAATATTCCTTTTTCCTTAATCTAAGGAACTTCTTATCCATCTCAATTTGTTGATCATGATGGTATTATTTATAAAGGCATTTATCCTTAAATTTCCTCCTTTACATGAGTTCAATTTCTTATTCCTCTCTTGCATTCTGGATAAGAGACCCCCACTGATCAACATCATCTTGGAGACAATAGTCTGCAAGTGTAACCTTTTCCTATTCACTACATTCTAAGGATATAAATATCTTCTCCAAATACTTAATCCATTAATCATCTACAATTGTATTATTATCCCCACTAAATGATGGGGGATTTTACACATAAAGAAATAAATAATAGGAGATTATATCCATGTAATAGGTTTCTAATTTTGGGGAAGGTTATTTTTGATAACTTGATTATGTTTCCCCAATATTTACCTGATTTTATCTATTCAAATGTTGGCATTTTTGGTTTCCTCAACAAGGAAATCACTACATTTTTCATGAGTATTGAGACAGTTTGTCCTTTTAGTTTATATTTCTAAACAATAGAATATACTACATTATCTCATAAAATTATGAAATTTTTATAACTCTAAATATGGTATAACACATGTCATAAATTTATTCATGATAAATCATAGAATCATAAACTTTAGTTACTTTGAGTAAATCTTTACTTTCAAATCCTTCATAATGGTAGGTAAATAAAATTTGAATTATCCTAAGAATATCCCCCAAGAGTGTCAAACTAGGTTTTGTAGTAAGACCCATTGTTATGTACCACGTTACATCGAGTCAGGCCTAACACACCTTGTTAGAGTTGTTACTCCTAGGTACATCTATGCCAGAACCACATACACTTGTAGTATCCAGAAAAGAATGTATTGTTATGAATACCCAAATAATTTCTTCATTACAAAAATTATAGGAAGTTATTCTATACTTATCCTCAAAGTCCATCTTAGGGTTTTTCTCCTTAAGATATTTTTTCTAAATTTAGTTTCTAATGTTGATGCTAAAAGTTATTTGATACAAATGGTAACACCCCAACCCCAGAATCCTAGAGCTGGTGCTTTATTTTTTTATATTAGAATGATTATATGGAATAAAATCCTAAAGTACTGACCAATTTAGTAGTATTGAAAAGTCATATTATATACATGACACACATAACACACTGTGAAATAGAAAATAAAAACATGATACATAATGAATTAAAATAAACTACACCCTTGAATGCTTATTAAAATATTTCTTCCTCATAACCAGGGGAAAGGAAACATAATAAGGGTGATCTCAAGTACATAGTAAGGGTAAGTAAAGAAAAAGAAATAATGAATCAATGGGAATAAATCCACATATAATGTTAAATAAATTATAACACATTCTATTCAAAGAACTAGATAAGGAAAATTCAATATGGAAAGGTAATAAACTAAAATACATTCCATTTAATTAATAAAATGAAAATTAAATGTATCCATATATATGTCAACAAAAAATATCATGGATGAATAATAACTGGAACTAAATGATGGAAATGTTTAATTATTGTATGCCATGTTTCTTATGTACATGGAATCATGTCCTTTAAGACCTTTCATAAGACAATTTCGCTATTAAGTAAAAACCTATCTACTTTGGCCATCTTTTTTATCCCATGAGACTACCCATGCATCGAGGGGCTATCTATAACTGGACCCCACCCATTTCATACCTATCCAAATATTCATTTATATATAATTATAAATTTAAATAATAAAAAACATGCCCAGTCAAATATCCATATTGAATGAGCGATACAGATTTATCAATTATTCCCCTATTAATCAAATAACTATCAAAGTAAACATCGTATGTAAAATGATATACTATTTAGGAAATAATAATATCCATAATATTAAAATATTTATATTAAAGGAAAGATTTAAGGGAAAATTATTTCCATAAATTTATATTTTACGATAAATTTAACAATCACAAAAGGAAGTGCGATTATAAATATAATCATTAAGAACATTATTGGGGAAAATAATCCTTGATTATTCCAAAGTGTCCCATACCATTTTGAAACATTTAAATAAAAATACAAATGAATGAATAAAATAAAACTTAGAATATCATGAGACTAATTATATTTATGATATAATATGTCAAATGGCATTATAAACATCATATAAATGTTAATTTGTGCATAACAACAAATAAGTCTCAATAGAATTTAAATTGAGGCAAAATACCTCTCCTTAACCTTTCATTTGTTGTGTGGTATTTATCATCCTGTATAGTGGTTTAAAATATTTTACTAAATTATACCATAACCATACTCATGTTTATATTATCATATATTAATTACTTATAATATTTTATTACTCGTTTGTTAATACACTTTCATTATTTTAACTATTTCGGGTGTTAATTACCTCATTTTCTCAAGTATGTTCTAACTTTTCATTTGTTGGTACTATTTAATAAATCATGATTTAATATTATATATAATTTAAACCATGAATTAATTATAATATATATTAAGTATATATTCATTTAGGATAATCTATAAAGTTTTTTGATATGAAATGAAATGCACTATTCATGGTGACGATAGACCGTATGTACGCATGAATAATACAAACATTTATTTGTTGTTTTAAAAGAAAAATAAAATTATATATTTATATTATAATTAAAATAATATTTATATTTTATATATTATATATAGCTTTATTAAGACCAACCTTTATATATTCCATGTATGACACGAATGAGTCACATCGCTTTGAGGGGGTGGTAGTCCACACTTCCTCAAACAGAATAATTGTATTTTCACAAGATGGAAAGGATAAAGGTATGTTCTAAATAAAAATTAAAGATGAATAAATAAATTATAAAGATCATATATCAATATATTTTTCATCATAATGTCCACCATGATAGTTTGTAAAGGAAAAATGAACAATCATCATTTCGTGAGGCCGTAGTTCGTCATACATAGAAATGATATGTTTATTAGGTAGTAGATGGAATTGTGTGTAAGTGTGGGTAAAAACTTATAATAAAAACATCCTAGTGTATTTAGGATACTATTTGTTTTATAAAATAATATAATAATAATATTTTATGGGTTATAGAATGGAAATATAACTATAGATCTTGAAAAAGTTTGTTACCTCTTAATCGGGTAACTACTTTTGGTTTGTAATAGAAGGATTCCTTGGATTGATTACTACCCAAGGGGAGTCATCTCGGATTAAAGGAGAAATTATTAGGATATATTTTAGATGATATTGGTTGATACATATTTTCTTGAGAGGTTTGAGGAAGTGGGATGTGAGGAGGCCCTTTTATAGTGGAGGAGTAGTGACACTTTTGTAATATTTTCACAAAGGAATTTCAAACATGTTTTTCAATTTTAATTGGCTCCAATAATAGAAACAGTTATATAAAAGGTAATATATCATTAAAATATGGACATAAAATGGAATTTTGACAAGCGTAGTGGTCTTTTTTGGCCTTATTTTTAGGGTTTAGTCTTTTATTGAGTTTAATTTTCTCTTAATCGTTGTAATTAATTTGAATTAGTTTCACTAATTTTTTGGTAAAAAGATAATTTAACCTTATTATAAAATATAAATTATTACAATTCTAAATATGAAATCCATTTTGTTAAATTAAAATCACAAAAATTGGTATAAATTAATTTAAATTTAATCCTGCAGACAGAACGACAATGTAGATTTTTAAAGTAAAAATGTCCAAAGGTTTTCTATGTTTTTATAACCAATTTTGAAGTGAAATTGATTGAAATGACCTAAATTGGATTAATTTATAAAATATTTATCTAATTATACTCTAAAACAAATTTAAAATGTAATTTAACCATATAAATAAATTATAAGAAATACAATTTTGAACTAAAATTTAGTATTTCCCATTATTCATTAAAAAATGAAACTTCAAAAAATAAATAAAAAATTTAACATAACATAATCTTTCTATTTTGATTTAAAATATTAGGTTTATTTTTAAATATTAATTTTTTAAAAGTGTCAAAAATTGGATTTAAAATTTGTTATATATTAAAAGGTGGAAAAACTACCTTTATATAAAAATATAGTATTTTATGTGTAATATTGGGTTTGTTCTTATATTAAGCCTATCAAATATATTGGATTAATATAAAAAATACTTTATTAAATATAATATATATATATATATCACTCTTATACCAATCACTATTTGTAATTAATATAATTTTTATGTCTAATAGCTTTTGGAGTATACAAATAATAATATTTCTTTTATATTCAATCAATTTTCATATTAATTTTTAATTAATTTTAACTGATGAATTCATTTTATATTTGTGTAAAACATATATTTTTATTATTTAGTTAATCCTATTCATAACCTCTAATTTAATGGCTATGTTATATCTTATTATAATGTTATTTCAATAATATATTATTGTTCAGTGAAACTCAGTCTTGTGTGTAACACAAGCTGTTGAAGAAACTCATTACTATGTGAAAAATACACTAACTCCTTGTTTTATAAATTTAAATCTATAAAATATATTGAATTTGTTTAAAACATTAATTATATTATAAATTATCAAGGTATTATATTCCTTTATGTGTTTAGTGTTGCGTGTAATGCACTCTATCGAATACAATATTATTAATCTATAATTTTGGCGTGTAATACTAAAAAGTGTGTACTTATGAGTTATACACCGTGTTCTTTGATTTTATTGTATCCATGATAAACACTTGGTGATTTTAAGTGTATCTTAGATGGACTACATGACATGCACAAACTGGATACACGCCCCGTGTTCCAATTTTCATGTGTCAATATAAACCAATGGTAACTAGACATGTTATTTGGATGCAGAACCACACAACATATAATATAGGTACACACAATTTGTTATTCTTGTGATGTATCCATGCAGTATTCTAAATGACTTGATGTGTTCCTCAGATGCTGTAATTGATGAGTTACCCACTATTCATTCCAGCTGCACACCATTTGTTTCATTAATTATACAATATTTCAGTCGCACATAGTTAGAAATAGTGTATTTTACCCCATGGATAGTGAAAACATCACTACTCTACATTGTAGAGCACATGGTGTGTAAATTAATTACACATCCAACACACCCTACTTCCCAAGAAAATATGACATCATAGTTTTTTTTCAGTACATACAATTATACGAGTCAATAAAAAAAATTAATAATAACCTCAGAGTATAAGGACTATTACACATTACCATAGATAGGAATATAAGATGAAACATAAACATACAGACTTCCTATAGGTGGGTATGTTCTTATAATATCTCATATTAGATATTACCAATTATGAACTTCATAAGAAGAATTATCATTTACTTATGAGTACTCACACCTAATAGTCAACATTTTATGTGTCTAATCATAGTATGTAATCAGATCGAAGAGCTACATTTATGAATATCGTAATGACATTTTAAGTTCACCATTGTAGAGGGGAACTTCTATGAGATTATCAATAAAATAGATATTCTCGGACATTATTACATTTAATCCATGCAGAATAATGGATAATATGTATTAAGATATTTTATTAGTATTCAAATCTTTGAATATACATGTAATCCAAAGTATAAGAAATTAGTTCTAGAACACTGACTCTAAAAAAACCACACCTAAAAGGAGAAATGCCTATACTAAAAAAACCTCCTAAGTCCCTTGAAGTTTATCCCTCCATAAAATCCATGACACGAGGTTAACCTATGTTCATAATGGAAAGGAGGCCCTAAATGCCTTGTGGGGGTTCTTGGGTGGACCCAATGTGTTACCTTTCCTCCTTATTGAAGCCTCATTAATACAATGCTTAAACACATGAGGTTAATAGAAAATGGTTTAACAAAAACGTATTCACTAATAAAGAAACATCCCAGGGCTCTTCTAGTCATCACATGGACCTCCTAGTGATCATAACCAAGAAACCTTGAGTTAAATGAATATGATAATTTTGGAACTGATAACCCAATTCATTGGTTTGATTATACTAAAGGATGAGATACAATAAATCTTAAAGAGACTATAAATATACACTATAAAAACAATTTTAATATTCGACTCCATTTTCTTATAGCCTCAAAGAGATTGAGTTTGAGTTCGAATCTCTAGTCGTAAGACATACAGTTGATTCCATGATAGGTTAAAGGACACCATCATACCAGAAGATCCTATTAAAGTTGAAACCCACAACACAGATTGTTCGATTAATTAGTTATTACCTGATACCAATAACAAAAATATAAAATAGTAAATACTTATATATTTCACCATTAGAGTGTTTAACCATTATAAATCTAGAGGATACCCTGAGAATATTTTCCCTCCATGACAAAGCTACATGAATGTAACCAATCTTGATAAAATAATTAAATGAATAATATCTATAAAGAGAATCCTTGTCATATGATAAATGTATGTAGCTATAAAAATACAATATATTATTTATATACTAGCCATTAAAAAATTATTATTACATGGTACCAAAATAGATAATGAAGGACCACTTTCCATACCTCAAACATCATCTATAGGAAACTTAGAATTACTTCTATGAGTAGATAATACCATATGATGGGTATATAAATCATTCATCATGATTAATAAGTGATGTAAATGGTTTGAACTTATAGTTAATTCAATAATAGTGAACCCTTGATATGAGAATCATTAGGAGTGTCTACAACACACATGCATTGAATTCCTTGGAACTATTTAATATATGATTGAAGAGACTTATCCTTTTGTTCACTTTCAATGGTGGGGAAATTATGTAAACTATCAGATAAACCCTATCATTCATCAATGAGAGGATTTTTTGAGTTGGATGAAAACTACTTCTCTACTATAGTCATTGGGAGAGGTAGGAAATGTTCTGACCTCCATTAGATATTTGAATTAGAGGAAGGCTTCCATTCAGTCTTCTGGACCACTTCATGTTGTCTCACTAGATAAAAAGAGTTTATAATGGTGAAATTACATCATTTCTAGGATCATATATGAATTAATTCAAATATAAATGTGTTAGGACATAAAAATAGAAAAAATTATTAATTTCACACCACTACCATTAGTGGTCCCACCTAGGCCAATGTGGGACACCTCAAATAAATCTCTTAAAGTTCCCCAATAGAGTTCTCACGCTAGAATAATGTTTCGGGGGTATAGAAGGAAGAAGACATAGATATAACTATTTAAAAGGAAAAATATTATCCCATAAAGATAGGAGATGTTTTATCCCAACATCTAAAAACCTAGGCCATAGGGTCTGGGTAATTTTTGATTGAACATCCCCAGAAAAAATCACTGATTTTCCCAGATAGTTAAACCCAAATGAATTTTTAATTATTCTAAATCCATCCCCAATTCCTACCCATTGAAGGTGATGGGGGATACACTTGAAATGATATTCAATGCATAACTCTATAACTTTTCATAAAAAAATTTCCCTTAGAGGAAGGTGAATCACCACAAGGTCTGTAAAAAGGTGATTTATTCCCAATATCAAACCACTTTATCCATTTGAGATGATTCATGTTATGAGTATTTTGATCAATACATATACCTTTAGTTAAAAAATCATAATATAAGGTAATAAACTCAAGGTGAACTTTAGTAGGTTTCATTATGGATGAAGATACTGAACAAAAAATTAATAATGATCTAATTAGAGAGAACCTTTTGAATGAAAATCCTCCTCACACCATGGATGAAGAGTAAGGAGTTTGAAACCAACAACAACATCATAACCATGACTTCAGTTTACCTCTAGTGGTTCCCTTTCCAACTGATCTATAAATATCAAGATAAAATAAATTAAAAGGTATTGTTGAGGATATAAACCATCCCCCACTTCATATTATTAATATATTCACAAATTAGGAGAAACTTTATAGATTTAATATTGAGAATGAAATATTTTTGAAATCCAATATCAAACTTTCTTTGTGAAATTCACTTAATGTTAATGATGTTTAAGATGAAGATCATCCCCTACCAATGAGTGACCCACCCCATTTGGAGGGGAATTCTAATATGAAAAGCGATGAATCAATATAATAAATCAGATACAAACCATTTAAAATTATCTAGATAAGTAGATACCCCATAGACTATGATGTTTTTATCTATCAAATTATTATTCCACTCCACCCTAGGAAAGTTTCCTATGATACACTCCAATAAAAGGATTAACAATGGTGCTAACTAGAATGTATAAATCCATTAATAACAAGTTCATCACCATGAATGAGAACCACTCACTACTATAACAAGATAGGAGGATAGATCTAGATTGGTTTGACTTTATTCCTCTACCATTAAACTATGGCAATCCCATTATTTAAACCATAAATATTATAGGGGATCTGAAGTATAATATCACTCACTTTAGTTCCTAATAATTCCCCATGTCAGGAATCCTTGAATATCTGAAGGCATTAAAACTTAGGTGCTTTATCCAAAATTTAAAAGTTCCATCCTTTCATAGGTATAAAAACATTTAATTGGAGAAATATTTAGTTGGTAATAACTTTATTGACAATTAATTTTTTATTTATACTCAAACTCGAGGATAAAAAGTATTAGTGAACTCTATAACTACAAAAAGGGGAGAATTTGAGTATTGCTAACTTTATTATATGGTGGAAGATCCTAAATTACTTCTTGGAAATAAAAACACCCTATCAGAAACTTCTCAAAATATATGTGGAGAACTTATTAGATGAACTAGTCACTATTCTCATTCCACAAAACACACTCAAGTGTTCTAATAATTTTCTAACAGAACTCTATTTTTCGAAGATACGCTACATTGAACCAATTAAAAATATCATTCATTACCAGAACAAAAAATAAACGGTTTAGGTTTATGGAGGCACTACCACCTAAACCTAATCCTTAGAAACAATAATAATTCCAACCCTAACCAAGGGCACATGATTCCCATAGGGAGGAAAGATGTTGTTTCTTTGAGTCTTAGAAGAATAGATAATAAACATATCCTAAAAGGAATATTGGTTTATTTATATACATCATGTAAAATGAATTAATTTTACTTCCCAAGGCCTAAATACTTAATGAGATTTATCTAAAAAATTATCCCAAATAGTTCTCCATTTTTCAGATATTTGGACACACCATCTTGGAATGCTACATTTTGAAAGGAACTCTCTAAAAATTGGTTCATAATGGAAAAGTTAAATTACTTTCTCAATGGACACTTATGAACTAGGTGGCCTCCATCCATTCTAGTAAAGTAAGCGAGTTTCATAATGTTATAAATAAAAATTCATAGAATTTTGATAAATAGATTACTATAAAGTTATTTAATCAGACATAATCTATTATTACTAGATGACTGGACCAGCCAACATGGTCCTCAATTTCCAAATATAAAAAGAGTCTATTTTTTTAATTATTAGAATTTACTAATGTTGGTAGAACCATCATCATAATATAAAAAAGTATTAGGAATAATCCCCTAGTGTTTCCAAACCAATGAAGACCTATTCATATTTTATTCCCCCAACATTTGGAGAATAGATGCCCCCACAAAATAAAAACATATATGAATGAGGATGAGAAATATTATTTGGTAAATGTAATTTAGTATATGGAATTATTTATTGGTGAAGAATAATTATATAATATTGACTATCATCATTCCACTTGTGGGAGTTACTACTCATATTGTGGCCAAGGATGATGTAACCAAGGCCCTACAGGCATCTATGATCTGGTTTCAGACTATGTCATCTATAAAGAATTGAACATAAGAATATAGACTCATAATTCTCATTAAATAGTGTGAATTCTATATTTGGGTAATTATAGGGTTTATCTTCCTCTTATATAGTTGGTTGAACACTGAGATAGAGTATCATTATGTGGTCTGTCTCACAACCCCATAACTCTTTTCTATTTTCTCCTAATTGTAAGGAAGATGCCACCCCTTAAAATTCGAGAGTGTTATCCTCTCATTCTTTGAATCCCATACTACCATAAACATGGGAACAAGTTCATAGTAGGAATCCAGGACACTATCCCCTAGAAATAAGATTAACTGAAACCATTACCTATAGTCTTAGAATTAATTTTGATATTTGATTCTCTTTATATATCCATGAAGCTCATGGTGGACGTTATCAAAGTATTGAATACCCCAAATAAATTTGAAACTAAGGTGGATAAATTTGCGGTCTATAATACTAAGAATTATTTTTTTGGCTTCCATACAATGATATCCATCACATAGAAAGACCAAGGAACTATGATCCAAGTGCACATTAAGAACTTCTATGTCTCAAGTCACTTTAATGAAGTATTTTTTATCGAGTTTTAATAATAAATGGTTTTAGGATTAATATCATTACATCATGTTATCTCTGTTTTCTTAGGTTAATGGAGTATAATATAACTTTATATGGGATAAAAATCCAAGGATATGAAAATATTGAGCATAATACCCTAGGGAAGATCCAGCTAAGAACCCAATTTTGGTACCTGGTTTCTAACACTAAATTCATGGTCATCATCTAGGACACAACCTTAAATTTTCTTCTTGTCCAACCCCATCTATATATACCTATGGAAGGGCTTTATATATATCATCATTACTTGAAGTATTCCCTCAATGGTCAAATGGGAGTGCTCCATTATGACATTTCCCCTCTCAATATATGTGAAGATCAATATATTAACATCAAGTGTTATAAAGAGGGGAGAGAGAAACATAAAATTGATAATATAGTAAAATATATGGGTCCAGATAAATTAGAATTTTCCCCTAATAATCCATCGATTTATGAGAATTATATATTTTTAAAATCCATTCACTATATTGAGGAAACAAACCTAGATTTGAGTTGGTACCTTGTGCTTTTGGAAAATAAAAAATCCCACCACATTCGCTTCTCATATGAGGGAGAGTTATATGTGACCATTAAAACATCCTCCAAAACCACAAGATTAAACCAACCTTTTCACCCCATGTGAGTGGATATCTAATGGTAAGAGAATATTAGATGGTTATAACAACCCATGTCTAATAAAAAAAGTTCATGTTGTTTTATTTCATATAAAAATCTCTCATGAATAAGATTTAAGGGATGGGAAGCCCAACATCTATATATATATATATAGACTCTATAGAGGAAGAACCACCCATTGGATTCAAATGTAAATGTATCTAATAATAATGAACTTAGTAAAAAAAATAATGGAATGAACCTCATCAAGAGCTAAAGGCGAAGATCAATACTGTAATAATTTCAACTTCAATTGGGAGGAACATGATTATGATCCCTCCATTTTTGAAAATGGTGACATGAAAACCACTTATGACCATATAAAGATAAACTTGGGTACTATCCAAGATCCAAAACCCACTTTAATAATTGTCTTTGACTTCTAAGGATTATAAGTAGTACACTAAAATTCACAAGAAGTATTAGTATTTCTTCTCTTTGTATTAAATAGTGATACTGAGCTTAGACCCCCAAAATTTCTTTACATCTCCTAATTCTATCAAATATACACCATGGATATAAATAATTCACATGAAGGATGCATCCATATCCACGTGACATGGTTAATGATTTAGTGGATAAATTAATCAAGTCTCATTTCATTGGAAAGAACAATACCCCAAATTGTTTAATAAATAATTACTATCAAGAAAACAATATGCATATTAATCAATATATTGATTTTTGGGAACTCAACTGATATTATCTAAATGATGATTTCCCCGTACCAATCATAAATTTTTTGATTTATGTAATTGAATTTTTGAAAACCCTTTCCTTCATCGATGAATATGCTGGGTATAACAAAAAATGTATGTCTTTCGAAGATAAAGAAGACATGACTTTATAGGGTCCCAAGTAGTGCACTACTATAAAATGATTCCCTTTGGATTGAAATTTTTTTGGGCCACTAATTTGTGAGTCATGACCAAATATTCATTTCATTTCATGGAAACATAGTGGAGTGATTTGTGGATGATCTAATAGTGAATTCCTACCACCCCTAATACCACTATGCTGATATAGAAATGGTGTTGTCTAGAATAGTAAGGAAATACCTAAAAATGAATCCACGAAAGTGTAATTTTAGAGTCACCTCTAGAAAATTTTTAGGTTTTGTTATCCACCTTCTAAGAATTAAGATAATTTCTAAAATGTCTAATTCCATTAATGAAATACCTCATCCTTAAAAACTATAAGAGTTAAGTGGACTTTAAGGGAACCTTTTTAAAATTAGGCACTTTATTAATTTTTTTTGGAAAATGTTTTCCCTTAACAAAATTAATAAATAATTGATAAACCTAAAAATAGGATAAATAATGACAAATCACTTTTGTTAGATGAAAGTGTTATATCTACCGTAATCCAATTTTAATTCCACATATAGAAATAAAACCTATTAATCTTTACATAGAATCACTAGAGTGATCACTTGGTAAACCATTATCACAAAATAATGACGTAGGAAAAAAATTGTCAATATTACCTCAGTCGCTCTATACTGGAAATTAAGTGAAAATATATCACTATTGAAAATAAATACATATCTTTTGTAGTTTAGGTGTAGAAGTTTCACCACTATCTATAGAATAATGAGGTCCATTAAACTTCTCACATTGTTCCACTAAATTATACCATTGGTTTCTCAATTATGACTAGGATTCTAGAAATTGGGTAGTGATTACGATATAATTCGATATCAGGTTTTAATTTTAGATGGAAACCAAGGGCCAAACACTTATAGATTTTTTTAACACCCTCCCCTCATCATAGGAATTACCTCTAGACATTAATATTCTCTATAAAGATATTTTCTCTGTCAATTAGGTCACCCAAACATGGGATATGCACTTCAATTATGCCTCTATAATACCAACAAGGATAAGAATGGAGGTCCATAAATTTAATTGGTTTGTTCTAAGGGGTTGTATTATTATCACATTCAACTTCAATATTTCCATATTCATTCCTCCACATAGTGGGTTTCACTAAAATTGAGGTGGAATATAATTATCTGATCACAATTTTAGAGATTTAATTACAAATCTTGATCACTGACCATAGTATTAAAAGAAACTTAGGGTTGGTGATCAAACAAGTTAATAGAGAATATATTGTTAATAAAGAATAGATGAATCATATCCTTGATGATGATAAGTAATTGATAAAACAGTTTCCCAAAAAACATATGGTATCATACATTATATAGTCACACAATACCTTTCGAGACTCCTTAGATAACTTTTCTAATACTCTTTTTGAGTTAGATGAGAGTGAAATAGTCGTCTAAGTTGCATAATGAAGTGTAGTGGCTCCCATATCCAATGAAGGATTATGGAGGGTAGATGAAATGAATAAAAATACATCCTAGTAATAAAATATATCTCCCTCAAAATACAATCATGTAATCACTTGGATATATAAAGAAGTATAATATATCCAATATAGGGATCTCTTTTGAGATCAAGCTAGAAAAAAATATCCAAAGAATAGTAGTGAAATTCATCCTTTAAGATAGTCCAAGATCCAAAAAAATTACTTTACAAGAGAAGTTTCAATGTAATCCTTACTAACTATATAGAAGGAAGGTAAATTACTAAATTCATAGAATAATTCCATGTAGGAACATGAAATGATCACTAAATAGAAGAAACCACGATCACAAATTCTGAAGGTTTAGGTACATATGTCCTTCAACGATGAAAGAATACTCCAAGATTAAAAATAAATTGAATTAATTATAGATCCATTAAAATTTCATATATCAATTCCTAAAGATTTTATATGTCACCATTTATTTCAATCTTCTAACTATATAGGTATTTGATGTTATGGGTTTATTCCCTTCAAAACACCCCAAAAATATAAGTTCATTCATACCATAACCAACATCTTATCCAAATGGGATGAAGAATAACCCCTAAAAGGTTAGGATTATAGCCATGAACATGTTTATATGATCCATTATTACCAATTAATTCAGTGCTCTTCATACTATCCTCATAGATATTGGTGCAAACTTCTGTGCCCATGAGTTGATGAGATTAAATAAAAAGTAAAAAATTATATAAAATTATTATTAACACTATCATGATACTAATAATGGATATATAGATAATTTTAAAAAAACTATCAATCATCTTATTGAATATATAAAAGCTTCTTGATGTGAAATTGGCATTTTCACCACTACATGAAACCCTTTATGGAGGAATCCATATTACTTTTTATATAAGGAAGAGGTTGTCATACAAAATTATTTGTGGTTCCGATCACTCAGAAAATCCATAAATGACAAGTTTACTAAAAATGCATAGTAATTAATATGACTGAACGAGTTAAAAATACTTTCTGAGAAGAGGATAAAAGCCCTGCAAAGTTTTTAAATTAATCAAAATAAAATGGATCAAGATTTAAACTAAATTATACACTTCCAAATATCCATTAAATGGGTGTTGTTATTAGTTATATGGATTTTAATGATTATTGTGAGTAATACACTAAAATTAGGACCCAAATGAGAAAAAATTTATTTTATTCACAAATTCTTTTCCAACAGTATGGATTCCATGATCGCCAAGGATAGAGAGCATATCATTACTTATCCATTGAGAAGTTATTGAATAATTATTTCATATAATATTGTGCTGATAATATGGTCTCTATAATAAGACCATAAAATAACAGTCATAAGGTTTCTGTACTAAGACAACAAATTGAAATACATATAATACTTATCACAAGATGTAAAACAAGATGAATTTAGTTCCCCATCTCAAGAAGATAAAATTTTAGAAGTAATGTCCTTGTAAAAATATTTAAAACTATACGACATTTTTTACACCCGTCATGACCGTTAAATAATTAGAGGAGTCCACTTTATATGTACATATATTCTTATGTAAGATTTTGTTCTATATTATAATTCCAAGAGTAAGGTGTACCAATTTTCAGTTAATTTCTTTCAGTGATCCTACACCAGGGTCAAAATTATCCCACCCTTCACCAGTGAACACCTTTATACCAGTTCAATTTCTCTTATATTTGAGTTAGATATGTGCAGAGATGTCATATTTACAAAAATATTTATGAATTTACTCCTATGACATCAAGATACATAGTGTTGATCATATACACTATCTTGTTCCCAACATTGAGTTTCAATTCTCCACTTTCTCCTTGTGTGTAGGTGCTAAGAAATTCACAATTTGTTTTTTTCCAAAAACCTTGAATTAAGACATGATAAATCTAATCTACACTATATATGTGCAAGATCTACATAGATAATATTCTTCCAATAATTTCATATGGTTTGATTCCCATCATCATAGGATACATAGTTATTATTAGATCATATATCTTGGTCCTAAACACAAATATCAACTCATTTAAGTATCCGACCTAAAATATGGTCTCCTCTTTCATTTTAGGAGTTCCCACATTCGACTCTATACTAGGAAAATATATTCTATAATTTAGTACAATTTATCTTTTTATTCATTTTATTATAGGATAATTATTAAGGCCTAGATCCTCAATATTGGGACTAATTATGAAAATCAATTTCCAATATCTTCTTATAATGAGCAGCCTTTTCCAATCATTTAGGATAACCCATTTATCACTATCAATTAAAGTTATTTGACATTAAGTCATAAAAACTTTCTTAGCCAAAGTTGTTTGACCTTAAACTAATATCACACTATCAGTCAATGTTTTTCATCCTTAAACAATAAAAATTTTCTCAGTCAAATATATTTTACCTTAGACTAAAAATATCCTATTGTTTAGATCTGTTTGACTTCAAAGATTTAAAATTTTCTTGGTCAAAGATGTATAAATATAAATTTAGAGTATCACCTTCCCTGATTTACATAAAATTAAATTTGAATATACATTAATATCGAGTTGATACTCATGAAACTTAGTAAGAAAACATACATTTCATGGTCCAAACCCCATAATAAAAAAAATACAATGGACTCTTGGGTAAAGATATATGAAAAAAAACTTAGCTTCTAATGGCCAAAAATAAAAAACCGTAAACCATGGAATAATAAAAGGAAAGAGACACAAAATATAATAGGTTGAAAACACATAAAGGGAGACTTGAGAAAAATTATAGTATCCACCCACTAACACAAATCATTTATAGTCTTTTATGAAGGATAATTCACTAAAAAATGAGAGTCATAAATCCAATGAGATTGATACTTAGAAAAAAAAAATCTAATCCATCACTCACTAGGTCCAATATACCTAGTAAAAAGTTAAATCACTTTGTTATTACTTACATATTATCACATAGATAACATGAAAAGTAATGAGAGTATAATTTTAGGGTCCTCAATCCCCTTTGGAACAAATCATCCCCCATAAAGCATATTTTTTTATCTAAATTATCTTAAGAATTTAAAACCCTTTCATACCCAAATATTCATTACTTGGCATAAAGTGATGGCATAATTGAACATGACCTTATAATATATATTAAAATGCACATTTCTAGGATGACCCCCCTCTTTAATATTTCTCCAAGTATATTAACATTTATTTTTTGTGATTACATAAGTGAACATGACTAGCCAATACCTTACCAAGTGAAATAATATACGAGGAGACTAAATTTACACTTGATAGAATAAACATGGTTTACGGTGATAGAATAAGTGCACATGAACTTACCATACCCATTCGATCTGATAACCCTAAAGGAGAATCAATTATCCATACCATTTCCTACCATTGACTCAAGTGTATTTTAAGAATAATTTATGACAAAAACACTTACAATTTATTTTTAAAATGGGTTTAAACTATCCCAGAGGATTCTTCATATGAACTTAAAAATTTATCAAGATAAACATATATATGGGATTCAAAAGTATAAATTTAAGGAAATTCATAAGGTTAATGAATTATTCCAATCCATACTCTATGATTCTATAATGAACCATTTTTTTTGTAATTATTGAGAATGTGTATGTGTTAATAGAAGAAGAATTTAGTTATTGATAAAGAAATTTTATTTAAATATATTAAGTTATATAAATAAAAGGGGTGTTCTATAGAGATAGTGATCAATCAACTATATCTTTAATCTTATTTAATTTATTGTTAGATGTAATGATTTATAATTAATGATATGATTGATAAACATAGATTTATTTTGATTAGGCCTAGAGATATGATACTTCAGTGGTATGTCCTTCCAATCTCTTTGAATGGTCTTTTCCCTGACACTTATTCTAAAAATATCTTATTTAGCTTATTCCAACTGAGATCACATCAAATTAATATTTTTTTTGGTTACCCATAAAAACATGAGGTTGGGATCTCTCTTACAATTTATGAGTTATAACATATATGGAATAATCTAGGAATTTATATGGATATCTTGTAGATTTATCATTATGTAATTTAGATTATTATATCTTCAATTATTCATGGATGGTAAGAATCATTCATGTTATCCTATAATGTTCTCTATAGTCAAAACCACCAACACCAAGCTATGTTAGTAGATAATGTATGTAATCTATCTTGTGAGCCAAATCTAGTAAATAAGTATTTGGTATCATGGTTTGTAATATACACCGATAAAATTTCCCTATAACTAGAATATTATCAAAAATATTAGGTTAGATTATATCTCCCATACAAGTATTGGTTCATAAGTTTTAAATATAAAAACTACAAAATTCAACTCCTTAGAATCTCTATCTTGCATATATTTTTCCAATAACCCTATTGGAACCCATTATACAAGATAATTAAAATGGAGTTGATAACCTATACCACTTTTGATATACTTGGTTCGATGGATATCATTTCCCAAGACTTGAGTGAACTATGAAGTGGGTGTACCTTATATTTCCTATTGATCATTAAAAATATGAGTTTCCCATGAGGTTTTGAATGGGTGAGTCAATATATCTGTAAATTATGGCTCCAAAGTGGCTACTAGAAGATTATATTGACTCAAAATATTTTAGGAATCAAAGAGGAGGATTTCAATATAAGACATTTGGGTAAACTAAGGGGAGGATCTTGATGCATGGAATTTCAGGAAACCAAGAATATTATCTCAACTAAAGGAATTTTTGGGAACAGATAGAAAGATATAGACTCAATTAATTATAGGAAATAAATATGATGACATCTACTTAATGAATTTGTGGAAATAAAATAATATTTTTATCTCAAGTAATTTTTGGAAAAAAATTCGAGGATCTCAACTCAAGAAATATGAGAAAACAAAGAAGGGGATCTCAAATCAATACATTTGAGGAAACCAAGAGGAGGATCCCAACTTAATGAATATGATAAAACCAAAAAACGATCTTAAATGAGTTCATGTTGGGAAACTAAGATGGGGATCTTGACTAAATTAATTTTGGGAAACCAAGAGGATAATCTCAATTCAAGGCACTTTAAGAAACCAAGAAGAGTATCTCAACTTAAAGATTTTTTGTGGGGATTATATCAGAGCATCCAAGATGAGAATTTTTTTGCAGTGGGTTTCCAAACACCCAATATTACATGGAGGTGAAAACATACAAAGGGGGAAACATGTGATATATGTTACTAGATTCCTGTGAAAAAATAGGTTCATGTGAAAGGATGGTTTTCATAGAAATAAGCTGAGATATCCACAAAAATTATCTTTTATAAAGTGGATCCCCATAGAAAAAATATCATAAAAATATAAAAACTTAAAATAGTGTAAAAAGTATTTTATACTGAAACAATTTCACATAATTGTTTTATATAAATAGATGGGGTCCACCAGGGATTATAGAGATTTAAGGCTAGCTATAGTGTAAGTATTATACAGTCAGAATCCCTTAATTAAATATTTAAAAGGGAGAGATAAAGACCCTCCCAAAGGTATTATAAGAACAATAATATGATGTTTTTACATAGAGAATACATTACCATGTATGTTTTTATATAGACCCATATTTCATGTTCACTTGATAAAATTCTTCTCAAAATACCTTCTCATTAAGGAGTTGACTATTAATGATGAGATTTTCAGACCTTGGGCCTAAAAAATTTTAGAGTGTGTTAAAATATATATCTTGGTGTTTATTTATATAAAACCATATATAGAAAGTCCTTCATGAATTCTAGCTACATAAAATTTGGGAAACCACATAAAATGACTACTACACTACCATAAACATTGAGGTATCTACTGGAAAGACTTGTGGCTATAAAAGGATCACTAAATTCCGGATACAAATGATAGGGAACCATAAATGATTCACATGGACATAAAAGGAAACAAACATTATCATAAAAATTACTTTTGAGTGCAATAAAATCCATTCGACTGCATTTAATCCGAACCCAATGATCACTAATGACTTCTATACCACATAAAATTCATTCAACCAGTTATGAACTCTATTTAATGAAGAAAATGACCAAATTTCCATGTAATTATTTCAAGGACTTAAATAAATTACACCTTTATATTAATTTTTTTCATATACATTAATTCTTTTAGGATTATGTGATTTATTCAAGAGCAACAATCTTTACTTATGTGAAAAATAAGCATAAAATAAAACCATAATAAATTTTAAATTTAGTTAATATTTTGGATTTATAAGCTAAAAAAGCAATGTTTGAAAAATTAATTATGAAATAATTTATATGGTTTACCCTTAAAAAGTTTTCTAAAGGTAAAATACATTTATAGGACCCTCATTAATTGGTTTTAAGGTTTTGAAATTTTTTTAATCAATAATTGATGGAATTCATGGCTTACTCCTAATTATTGGTTCTCAAATTCTCATCACTACACTAATAATATTCTTTGTGGAATATTTTTCCCTCAGTGAGTGAGAAATCATGCAACATAAGGTGATCCAATTTTCATCTTCTTCATGTATGAAGATATTTTTATTTATAAAATTTACTTACTTCATATGAGTTTTGATGAAATTATAGTTCTTATTGAAAAATGAATAAAACATATTTTTTTTAAGTTCTAATAAATTGACCCTACTCAAAAATAATTTTTTTATAATGAAAATAATTATATTATATGTTATAATAGATATCATATTTTCACATTCCTTAAATATAAAAATGTTTATAGAGTTGGATCTTTAAAAGGATATTCACAAATAGGATGATTTCAACTCAATAATTTTTGGAACAAAGAGGAGAATCTTGAACTAATGTGTTTGTATTACCTATAAAAGGATATCTAATAAAGGATTTTCAAATACAATAATAGAGTCTTTACTCAATGTGTTTGTATTTCCTAGAGGAGGATCTCTACTCAAGTATTTTTTTGGGATCTAAGAAGAGTATCACAACTCAAGGCTTTTGGTACCCTAATATAGGGTCAATAGAGGAAAACTCTATGTGAATTGGTGATCCTATATGATAGGATGAAAATGATAATGGAATAAAAGTGAAATTTATTGATGTATCTAAGATAAGTGATGTAGACGTCACTATATATCTTATGATAATATAAATCAAGCCACATATGGTTCTTAATACAAGGTAATTTCACTGATTTGGATTAGGTGTATGGGAACATGGAGATATCATAATGGTGTATCTTGGTAAGTGGATAAGGGGATCAAAACATGTTGTGTTGAAGAGTCTTGATAGCATAATAGAATGAGGGATTCCTTAAAATTGAAAATTACAACTAAGATAAGGATATGAGATTTGAACGTCACTACACATCACATGGGAATAGGAATCAATCCACACATATTTTTTGGTAGGGGAGTTTTTATTTTAATATTGGATCAGAACTAGATATAATATATATGGGTTTTTCTAGTATGAGTTATCCTAGTTTCATTATAGGATTTTCCATTCCATGAATGGTATATAAAACTCAACATGAATAATAACATCATATATAATGATAGTTTAAAAAAATGTGAAATTAAAAACTATGGATTAGATAAGTGATATAGATGTCACTGCTTATACAATAAGAATATAAATTAATCCCCAAATAGTTCATTAAAAGGGGTTATTGTACAAATATGACTTATACCCAAAAAAAATAAAATCATTCTTTACCAATGTAGGGATACTTGATAAGATTCGATGGGAAAATGAATAACCACACACTATTTACCATTATATAGATCGATACACTACATAAGGTGATAAGCTTATATGAAATATATTACTCTAAGAGTTTTAAGGTTATATAAGACAGACCATATGTGATATAGTTTTAGGTTATGTGAAAAGAACCATAAACTTGATGGGAATTAGAAATGAAGAGAATCTCAACTCAAATATTTTTGTTTCCTTAGAGGAGAATCATAACACAAAGCATTATAGTAGGTCAAGAAGAGTATCTTAATTAAGGATTTCAAGTTTCTAAGAGAAAAATATTTAATCAAGTCTCTATGTATCTGATAAGATGTATACCTGAGTATAAAAGGGTAAAAAATTGGGACGTCTTCCATTAAAATATATGTGAGTTAAAAATGTGTAAAATTGATGGCATTAGAGTCCTAATGAATAGTTGGGATATATAAAGGGTAAATCATGATGAAATAATGTTTTATTCAATGTAAAATTATGATATTAAGGAGTTTTTTAACCATTTGTAATAGATATACCACTACCACATTGAGGAGAAATAGGATGTGGAAATTAAGGGGGACTTTATTATAAAAAAATATCCCCTATGGTTTAATAAGTGGATAACCAGAAATTATAGTATTTAATATGCATCATGGGGACCTTCTTGATAATTCAATAACTGTATTACTAATTTATATGGAAGAGTGAACTAAGAAGAAAAACTCATTTTTTTTGGATTCCATGATGGGAATATAAAATAAAAGATTTTTGGGTGACAATGACTCATGAATAACAAGAATTAATTGGATATATTACAGAGGAGGAAATTTAATAAGGGTTTGAGAACCTAGAATGTAGCACCACCATGTATTAAACACATTTTTTGGGAAAAGTGGTATAAAATGAAATGTTTTTTATATACGATCACATGAAATAGAGGCCTACTCAATATAAATACATATCCATATCACAAATAATGATACATACACCATATATTTGGACCCCAAATGCATGGGTTAAGGATTGTTTTATCTAAGTTTTTTCTATAATAGTGGGTCTAGTGGGAATATCTTGAAATTCTATAGGGATTAGTGTTGATACTTAAAATATTTTGTGCATTTTTTCCATTTGGGATCTATCTTTTTCACAATATATGAAATGGAACATCTTGGTAAAGTAAGAATTGAATTTTGATTAAGATTATAATCTTGAATATTCATCCTAATGAGCCATTGTACCATTTTTTGTTCCATCATTTTTTCATGATCCATGAACTAGAATAGATTGTGTGGATTATTGATTGTTACTTTAGAACCCCTTTACAAATTTTTTAGCTGATAAGACTTTATAACCCTTTAATTTTTATTATAAGGAATTTCAATTTAGACCAACATAGGGTGGGTGAATTTTAAGGACATAAAATATTGAAAAAATGTGGATGATGTTTTATTTCATACTGTTTTAACGAATAATGGTTGATGTTTAAGGTCATATATATTGAGAAAAAAACTAGATGAATGTTAAGGTCATACAAAAGTGAACGAAACAAAATTAAATATATGAAAAATGTTAAAAATAACCTAATGTGAATGATGCACACCATGCTAGTATATGATCCTCCAAATGGAAGGAAAAATGCATTCTTTCTAAGGTTATACGTATAGGACCAAAGGTGGATATTGTTTATATCCATATTTATGTCACTAATATTTAAGATGCATACCTAGAACTAAGGGTAGAATACACCAGATGTGAATGTTGAACCAAACACTATGATTTAATTTAGGATTTAGTGAGAAGAAAATTTTCATCAAGTCCCATGATACAAGTTCTTGGAATTAATATGTATCCCACACTAGTAATAATAAAGAATCAAATAATTCTTGAAATAATATGGTTTTATAGTCATGTAGGGACAATGAAGGAAACATGGTGTGAATTATAAAATCTATTTAATTGGATGGAGTGAAGGATTTTATTAGAAGTATAGTTTGTATGGGAAGATGATAGACGATATAGAAATTAGCACATATCTTTCCATAATAGGAATAAATCCACACACTGTTATAGAAAATGAGAATTTTTATAGGTTATATTAACCATGACATTATGAAAAAATGATGTATCCATAGCCATCAGATCTGTTTAAACAGTGAACTCTTTTATAGATTGGGATCATACATAAAGAGGGACACACATTTTAATGTAATTTATAATAAAACACTCCAAATAGTTTATGGTATTGTTTGATGGACCTTTCATTATTATAGTTTATGGTCATAAAGTGTTGAATAAAGTGGAATGTATTTCACAATATTATAACATGAAGCCTCCTTAAAATTATCTATAATCAATAAGGGAATACAATATTGATATATTTTAGATCTAATTGAATGTGGAAGTTGGATGAGGTAAATCATTCATTAAAATATCTAGATTAGAGATAATGAAATATTGACTAGTGGGAATGTAATAATCATTACTAATTAATAAACCACCACCACACCATCTAAAAATAGTGTTTGGGATTAAGGTGATTCTATCTTAGGAAAATGAACATGCCTTAGTGGTTAATTACTACTCAAAGGCAATTTGTCTTTTCACTATTCATTGAGGGGTCCATTCAAAATAGTCAATGAACTAATTACTAATTTCTATGAAACCATGACATAAGAGAATAATTTTGAATCAATGTTTTATTGGGTATGATGAATCATAAATCTATTTCATGAAGTATGTTATATATTAGATAAGATTCAAAAAAGTGGTTATAATACTCTCTAGTTGTACATTCATGTGTTAGGAAGACTATTTAGGTGATAAGGGTTTGAGGTATGGAGTAAAATGGCTCAAGATAAACATAACTTAAATAATACTATAATTACATAAGATAGATAATAGACCTAAAAAATATTTTTCACAACCAAAGGACAAATTGGAATAGTGCCTTGGAGATTAGCAACATAAACTTATTATTTTATAACACTTGAAAACATTACTCCACAATCACATTCCTCAAGACCATTTTCTAAACATCTCACATGATATAATTGTAATGCCCCGACCCCAGCTACCCAGAGTCAGTGCATTACTTCGTAACATTGGAATGATCACAAAAGATCAAGTCTCGAAAGACCGATTAGTTTAGTAGCCTTGGAAACACTAGATACATTCGTAAATGTTACATTACATCATAAAGTGAAAAAATACAATAACAAAGTCTCCATAGTCCACACTCATATCCTCTTCTGACAATCCCTGCAGGTCATTCATAAAATACTTCTTCACATCCTGGAAAATATTAAAACATTGAAAGGGGTGAGCTCAGATGCTCAGTAAGGATAACAACAATGCGGAAGCTTTCATAAATAAACATAAAAATTTAAGGCAATGTATAACTAAAACAAAAGCCTTTTAAACATGAACATCAACATAATATGGCAAAAGTAAAATGAGATAATGCCATTCACTTCCTCACATGGATATTCTACTGGTCGAATAATCACATGCAATATCAATAACCACTTTCATAATGAGGGAATGTATAATGCCAGACATTCTGAAACATTTTGTCAAGGCCTCGGCCAAGACATCTAAAATGATTAAGGCCTCGGCCAAAACCATAAATCAAATTGGGAAAGGGCCTCGGCCAATTCCACGTCTAGTTGTCTCATGAGACCTACCGATGCATCGAGGAGCTATAGCGGGCTCCACCCGTCACTTATTAAGTCCAATACATTCCTCATATGAATAGGTTTAAACATATCATAAACCATAACATAATCATATCACATAAAACATGCATAAAGGAAACATAACATTTCCACATTTCAATCACAAGATATAAATACAACACATTGATATAATAAAAACGCTTTTAAAACCATTTTCAATACCAAAATAAAAGAAAGTTAATACTTTGTATTTATTTTTCATTAAAAAAAAGTGATGGCTTGTAGAGGAAGCCGAAACTCAAATAATGGTCACAGCGGCAGAGAAGTCGTTGTCGCCGCATATGTACGGAAAGAAAAACATCACCTTTTTTCGTTTAGTAAAAATATTCATATAAAAAAATATTCCTTTTGAATAAACGTAAAAGTAAAAGGGGTTTATACACCGTATAAAAGAAAGTTGTGTATAAAACCAAATATGCCTCAATGAAAGGAGATTGAGACAAAGTCCTTAAAAAGATCATTTTTAAAATAAAATAGATCTATTATGTGTATTAACTATAAGTACACATAAAGAAAGTATAAATACAAGATAGGACATAATAATATCATGACATAATTTGAAAGTAGGAGATTAACCCAAAGAATGGAAATTGGGTTAAGAAATTCCCTTACCTCTTGTCTGACTTGACTCAACCGTTATTTAACCTCCTGAATAATAAACTAGAGTTAATATATACCTTATTAAGAACCATTTTTAATTTCATTATCCTTTTTATATCACTTATTACAATGTTATGAACATTATGTAATTATTTAAGTTAGTAACGGTCGTTCTGTCGATCTTTGGTACTTGGGTCAAAAATAAACTTCTTATAATTACAAGTTGTTTATGTGGTAGAATATACATTATCTCCAGAATTATATTAATGATTTAGATGTCATATATATCATATATATCCAGTATATACATTCATTTATAACATTACGTAACATTTAGAGGTAAGAAATGAAATGCACCGTTCATAGAGACGGTAAGCCGTACGTACGCATGAACGCTACTTTCATTTCTATTTCATATTTAATGGAATGAAATCATAATGATATAAATGTATAATATAATTCTAGTATAATATAGTGTATAATACCATTTACTCCATCCTTTATACATCCCACATATGGCATTAATGATTGAAATCACTTTGAGGGGGCTGTAGTCCGCACTTCCTAAAATGAAATTATCGCGTTTACCCATAATGGAAATCATAAATTATGCCATAAATGAGAAATAAATAAGCATAAGTAAAACATAAACATATTATATATCATATATAAATATAGTGACATCTTAATGGCCACCATTGAAGGTGTTATATGAGTGTTGAACAATCATCGTTTCGTGAGGCAGAAATTCGCCATCCACAGAAACCGTATGTTCTTTAACCATTAGATGTAAGTGTGTGTAAGTGTAGCTCGAATCCTTCTTATAACAACATCCTAGTATATTGAGGATACTGTTGTTGTTACAAAACAAATGAATAAAAAGAGTTTAGGGGGTTGGAGAAAAAAAATAAAACAAAACAACATTAGAGAAGACATTACCTCAAAATCGGGTAACTCTTTTTTATTTGAGCCAAAGGCTTCCTTGAGAAGAGTTCTGCCCAAAGTGAGGCTTCTAGGAGTAAGAGGGGGAATTTGGGAGAGTATTTGGGAAGAGTTTGTCCGAGCCAAATGGCTTGAAGGTGTGAATAAGGTGGGAGTGTTGGGGGCCTTTTATAAGTGGAGAGGAGGGGCACTTTTGGAAAGTAATGAAATGTTATTCTATTATACAATGCTTTTTGGATTCTAAAGGTCCCACACTTGTATAATTCTAGGATAAGGTGATAAGGGTTCGAAATATCCTCATCCAATAGTCTTTGGACAAGTTTAATCCTTGGAGTTTACATTATCTTCTCATTTTATTTAAATCGTTAAATAATGAGGTCATCGCTGCATCATCATGATGTCATAAATAATTTAATTTATTTAATGTCTAAAAATTATAAAAAAAATACTATGATGTAGGAAATATTTTTATATTTCCAATTACTATTTATAATAAAAAATATTACTTGTATAACCCCATTTAAAAATTGTTTTAGTAAAACATTTCATGTTTGTGTCATTTTTTTACTTTAACATTAAATAAAAGGTATTTATGTCATTTTCCAACTAAAGTGGCTCCATGGGGTCCCCAAGTTGACCCATGTATTGTCTTGGTCGGCCATGACTCATCCAATAGGAGTAGGACAAGTGTCAAGCTCATATCATATTATTAAAACATTATTTTTACCTTAAACTACACTAATTACCTCTAATCGCGATTAAGAACTTAAAAGTTACTATTCACCAAAAAATTATTTTAATCTCATTGAACCACATTTTACTAGTTAATGACAACCATGTATGTAGGAGTTTTGAAAATCAAATCACAGAAGTGGTAATATTTCATTTAAACGAAAAATCAGTTATTTAACTACCACTTAGCGGTTTCACTATTCATCAAAAATTGAAGTTTTTCAGAACAATGCCAAAATTTCACCCTAAGCTATAATTGATATTCCGAATTCAAAAATGATGTCTATTTTACAAAATTCCAAAAATATAAGTTTCATTAATTAATTTTATAATTAATTCCCGCTGTCACAACAAATAGCGTGTTTTAAGAAACAATTTATATCAAAAGATTGACAATTGTTTATGTCCAATTTCAATGTTAAATTAATTCTAATGACCACCATTGGATAAAATGGTAAAAATATATTCTAATTATACTTTAAAACCACTAAATAGTATAATTTATCACTATAAATTATTTTGATTAAAAAAGTTGTTTTTAAGTATTTTTCACTATTCATAAAAAATTAGAAGTTCTCAGAAAAATACCAAAAATTCAACATAGGATAATTTCGATATTCTGAATCCAAAAATGAAGTCCATTTTGAAATATAAAATTTCTATAATTTTAAAAAGTGGTTATTACTATTCATAATAGCTACTTTGATTAGTCGCGGTGTTTTAGAACTCGAAGTTGCGTACAATGCAAGCTATTGCATTATTGAATGAGAAGCGTATCATGGAAGCTCGGGGTGTTACAATAATCATATTAAAATCCCGAGGAATGATTAATATAAGAAATCAATGATCTTAGATACTTAACAAGGGAGAAACATATAATAATTTATTAGATCATAATCATGAATGAGAACATGAGGTAGAGAATATATATATTATTTAAAGAACAAAAGACTATAATCATAAAACATAATATAGAATCATAAGTTCATAAAAAGATCATTAATTAAGAAAAAAAGTTATGAAGATTCACTTAATACATCTCAATAATCATAAAACATGTGGGTAATACATAAAAGTGCAGAGTGCATTAAAAATAAGGCATAATAATGAAATCATAAAATATCATAAAAATTAAAATGATATAGGAAATATGGAATAACTTTATAAATAACTTGTAAATGTGGAAATATCATAATCATAAGAAATATGTTTTGAGAAAACTCATTATTCCCACGCCTTTGTGAATAAAATCATTATGTATATTGCAGATAATATGAGTAAAAACATGATTATCATTCCTATTTTGACTAACTAATTATTTCCATGACTAACTATATCATGAGATATAGAACTAAACCAATTAAGTTTAGGTTTATATATAACCCCCCCATCATCATACATACATATGTTTCCTGCTTAAAATCAACCATAATCATATTTTGAAGAACCCATGGAAAAAGAATGGGTTTCTTATTCTCTTCAAAAGAACATCACATAACATAAACTTAAGAAATCATGGGATATACAAAATCTCATTTTCGAAAAGTATTCATGTAACAATAAAATATAGAGGACGATCAAAACATCACATCATGATAGATAATCTTTTAAGTAAAATATAAGTTAATATTAATTTTTTTCAAAAATCCTTTAAGGTTTTTTTATAAAACATGAAGTACAAATTTTTTTCAAAAAATATATATTTTATAAAAAAAACCCATATTGTAGAAGAAAAGAATAAAAATAAATTCTAAAAAAGCCACATCAAAATAGGAAATAACATAAAAAATGGAATGGTAGGATCAAATAAAATTGGAATATTATATTCAAGTAAGAAATTCTTTAACCCAATGAATCAAAAATTGAGCCGATGAAACCAGTACTTTGTCAGAAATTCATTATTTGTATGTTCTTGACATATTGAATAATAAAATTATATTTATTAGGAAACTTATTCATCTATATTTTATTCAAAAATTTTCATTTATTTTTATATGATATTTATTTATTATATAATTTTTTATAATGTTTTCATCAAAATGGAATCAATATAAGCTTATATTGTCAATTTTAGTGATTAAAGATGATATTTTAATGTTGTATTAAATAATTAACATATGCTTTAAAAAATAATTAAAAAAAATTATTTACCTATTAAATTATAATAATGTTAGTATTTATGTTCCCATAGTTATCCATGAAATATTTTTATAGAATTTTTCTAGTATGTGGTTAGATCAACCTAAATAAGAACGTGCTATATTTCAATGGGTGAGTTTGGTTAATAAATTATTTATTTTGTTATAAAATAATTATAAAAGTATAATAATTAAATAATTTATAATATTAAATGGTTTTGAATCATATTTTATATGTTTTAAAAAAATAACAAAAATTTAGTTGGTAAATGAAAAACATAACTTCGTGGAGGTTGTTGCATGCTCAATGCATGATCAATGTTCTTTTGTTTTTCTAAGAGTACGGGGATGAATAATTAGTGGTTGTTCCTTCAATATAATGAAAATTAAGTATAATAATGTTAAAGAGGTCATTTTATAACTATGTTTAGGATATTTTTGTAAGTGAATGAATATGAATAAAAATATAAGGATTAAGTAATACTCACTTTGGGACCTTGAACTTTCTATTGAAGTTCTACTTGGAAATAAAGGTCTTATGCTAACTTATGGTGACCAGAGGAAAATAAAAATGAGATAGGTTTCTAATCTGATAAAATTGGATGATATTTAGTATGAAAATAGGATGGAGGAGTGTGTCATGAAGGTGTGCAAGTGTCCCCTTTTATAACTAAAGAAAAGGGATCTTTTGTGAGAACCTGTTATTTTTCAATAATATAATGACACTATTCAGGGGTCAATATTTCCAAAAGTTGTAAATAATTGAGTGTGGGGTGATATAATATCTAAATATCCTCTTAAAATAATTTTAAAACATGCTTTAAACATGTTTAAATCCTTTTACTATTTGTTTTTTATGTTTTGACATTTTGGTTTTTATATTGGTAACAAGTTTTTAACTAAGTACATTTTATTTTATTAAAAATTTAAAGAAATCCATTTTGTCAATTTTTTTATAAACATATTTAAATATTAAATTAATATAAATCAATTTCTAAAATAGATAGCATTAAATTTTAAATTATAACATTTTATATGTAAAAAAACTATTTTTTATAAAAATTAGTGTTTTGGCCATTATGTGTTCGTACTCTTATTTAGAATTTATTACCAATTAAATATATGTTAATATTATTATGTATGTGTTTAAAAATAATATTTTATTCATTATTTACAATTATTTAATTTAATTTATTTTTATAATAAGTATATAATATCGGTAAAAAAATCATTGAAAATAAGATTATCACCATCACCATAATAACCAGTATTAATCTTTGTAATTTTATTTTTGTGAATAAAACTAAAAATAAAAAATTATATTATAAGAAATTTTTTGTTTCAAATTTATAAATCATTTTATCAAATAAATTATCTAAAGGTTAGAAAATTTAGCCATTTTTTTGAAAAGGTGTTTTTTTTCGCTTAAACATTATGTGTATAAAAATTTATTATTGTAATTGAATTTCATTATACAGTTTATATTATTTTGAAAAAAAGAATAAAGATTATGTTTCTTCCAAATAAATCCACATCTAAATATTTCCATTAATTTTTTTTATTAAAATAGAGGACTTAAAACGATTGTTTAATTAGAATAAAATGTTTCTCATGCTCTAAAATATTGAAATTAGGTTTTATAATTTCAAAATGATATTTTAGAATACATATTTTTACTCCTAAAATAATTATTTAATCATTTAATTTTTTGATAAACTTATATGTATTCATCATATGTTTATAATATCATAAAATTTATTATTTTGGTAAAACTGGATTTTTTATTATTCACTTAAAAATCAATTATTTTAGAAAAGCATGAAAAATTAACCTGAAATATATATTAACATTATAAATTTCAAAATTAGTTGTATTTCAACAAAATAAAATTCTCAAATTTATAAATTTATCTTTTAAATATGAATTATAATGAAAAATTATTTTTATTGAGTAATAAAAATTTATTTTCATTAAATGTTAAAATGAAAAAGGAATAAATATTGACTCTAGGGGTTGATAGAATAAGTCTCACAATAAATGGAGTAATGTCTCAATATTTATATGTAGCATCTTAGTCATTTTTTATGAAATCCATTTCATTGTTGAGGTATTAAGTGGATTTAAACATGGATTTTAACTATCCCAAAGTAAATTGGAGGGTCCTATGAATACCAAACTCCCATGAAAGGGGAGAATACCATTTAAAGGTGATATATAATGGACCACTCCAATAAGTTTAAGGATATATGTTATATAGAATAATCCATGAAGTTTTGGGTCATGTGGTAAGAACCATGTGTTATTCTGTGTATGATCATATAATAAGGATATTGTGTTGTGTAGTTTAGAGTCATGAAACTAATAATTTATTCTATATAGTCTTGATTCATGAAACAAGGGATTTAAAATCTCATGTCAATTTTCATTAATGATTATTTTAATTTCTTCCATATTGGATACCATAAAGAGAGTTATTCAATCTGAAAAGGGGTTGTTAAGATAGGGACAACCACCTCCCTCAAGATCTAACTTGATATAGCCCACTAACATGCCAATATACTCCAAATTCTAGTATTAGTTTCCCTAGACACATGGTAAGGGTAAATATTAATAATAAAAGTCCCCTTGTATGGGTACCCCACTCATCTTTTGTATTTCCTAAAGACTAATACCCATATCTCTATGAAACATGTAGAAGTTTTTGGTGTCTAGGCCTATGTAACTGAAGTGTTTTTATATAAAACCTAAATATTGATATCATTCATATTATAGAGGAATGGAATGACACATAAATACCTAATGATTTTAGATGGTTCTCAGAATCATTTCAAGTGCGATGAATCCAAAAAGTACCATGCCAATTCACAATTGAATTATCCCTAGGGGGATAGGTCCAATTGGGAAATCAGACGTTTACTTTGGTGAGTAGTGGAAGAACTAAATATGGTGAATGGTTTTCTAAATTTAGTTCTTGAATATGGGTTTTTTATATATCTGACTTACAATAATTATGAATAAGGAAGTCCACAACGGGATGCCCCCATTTTTAATATGACTATTGCACAACACATTTTTCCGAAGAGTGTTAGATTAGGATATAAAACATATATTTTCATAGGTTTTCAGAGAAGGGTAGGAGTAGAACATCATCTAAAAGGTCATAACTATATAATTAAATTCTATATGACCATGTATATACTCATTATTCCTTATATATAAAATCTAATTATCTCTATAGATTAGGTGGAGTATGTCACACCCGGAATTTGTACTGTGTCATGTTTCTAATTTTTATTTTTATATTATAATTTTATATATATATAATTATCATTATTATTCTTTTTATATGAAATGTGGGCTGAGCTCAATTGGGGTTTTGCGGTTTTTCCCTGATAAATGAGCATTTTTTCCTTGACATCGTTCAGTGCACCACTATCGAAGTCACACGACCTCTCCTAGGTCACCGCGCAGCCTCATCCAGCTCTCCATGCGCCTGACCAATGTTCGACAAATTAAATGGAATGAATTAATGATGAATACAAAATTAAATGAGTCATCAAATAAAAATTAAATAAAATTAAGAGGGATAACAATTTTATGAATTATTTCAATGATAATAATAATATTATTATTTTAGGATATTATTATTATTATTATCATAATAATTATTATTATTTTCATTATGTTTATTATTTTGATTAAACATATTGTTATCAACATATTATTATATTATTATTATAAAGCCTATTATTATTAGGATTTTTTAGTCTTTTTTTATTTCATTTGTTGGGTTCCTTTTTGTATTCTTATTTATTTCCTTTCTTTTTTTCCCTCTACTCTTTCTCTCCCCCTCCTTCCCTTCATTATCATCATAGCACTCCCCACCCCATGAAACCCTACCCCCAGGCGCCACACCTTCCCCCCTTGGGCCCCTCCTCACCGGCTGCTTCCACCCGCAACCTCTCCAGTGGATCCCTAAGGCCGGTGCACCTCCCCTACTTGCACGTGAACCCCATACTATCCTCAGCCATCCACCATTTCACCCTATAACCTCTCTGATGCAGAGCACCTCCCCGTCGCATCCCCTTTCCAGCATGGCTAGGTTTGGCACGTCCTCCGCCTGCGACTCGCCATCTAGCCGCGACCCCACCTTCTGGCTATCTTTTGTCCAGCGACTGCCCCTCCAATAAGCCTATTTCTCCCTTGTAATGTTTTTACTCTCATTAGGGGTCTGATTTTAGGGTTCTAATTTTAAGTTTATGGTTTGAGTTCATGTTTTTAGGGTCAGATTAGGTTCTTTGTGGTGAAAATGGCAAGTGATTGATGTTTTGCACCGAGGGTTGGAGTCTTCGACACCAAGGTAGGTGGTTCCATTCCATACCACCTTTATATGATTTAAATTTCTCCTTAATTAAAATATAATGTGTTCTAATGATAAATTGTGTAATGTGAATTTTATTTTAGACGTGATTTGAAATGAATATTTGATGAATTTGAATTGTTTTTAAGTAAATTCCAATGTATTTAATGTGCATTGTGTTGTTGAAATCTCTAGACGTGTTTTAGTTAATTGTTTAAGATGCACAAATTGTGTTTTCAAGAACTCTTGAGGTGCGGTTGTGATTAAATTGAGTTTTTTAAATAATATAAACTTTTTTGACGTTTTGATTTTTATTATGAACCATGAGTATGTTTTGGTGGTGAAAATGGGGTTTTAGAAGGTTTGGGATGGGCAATTGATTTGAAAATGGTTCTTGTATCTAAAATTTGTGTGTTTTAAAGTGAGGCCTTGTGGTATGCACGTGTGATGTTTTATAAAATGAGAAATTGTTTCTTTAAGTGATGTTTGATATGTCAAACATGGTTGTGAAGGTTTTTGGGGTTGTTTGGTAGGTGAAAAATGTGTTTTCTAGTTCTTTGAGGTGTGTGAATATTTAAATGGGGGTTTTCAAAGGAAAATAAGTCATTTTGGTTGTGTTTTCTTGTTGTGCACACTTGAAATTTAATTGCAATCTAATTGAAGAATGGAAAACATGTTTTGATATTTTTACCTTGAGTATTTGGTTTTAAAGTGATGTGTCTATATGGGATAAAGTGGTTTTTGGTGTAAATTTTTCTTGGTTTCTGTTGAAATGATTTAACAAATAGTTTAAATGATTTTTTGACTTATTGAGATGGAATGAAAGTAGTATTTTGGAAAATTTGAATTTGTGTTTGTATTTAAAGTAGCATGTTTATATAAAATGAGACGTTTTGGTATAAACCCTCTTTGCGTCACTTGGTGGTGTTTCATAAGTGATGAAAATGGTTCAGTTAATTGTGTAGTTGGTGCGAAACTAGTTTTAAAGACAATTTATTAAGAAAGTGGTTTGAAATGACTCTACAATTTGTAATTGGGTGTGTTTATTTATGTCAGCCCTTGTTTTTTTATTTAAAAAATGCTTTCTAAGTTGTGTGAATTTTTTATGTTCTTCTTTAAGTGTTTCCAAATGGGGATTTTTTGAAATGATTAGGTAACAACAAATATATTTTGGAAATGCATTATACTATGTGTGGGTTTTTGAAATGTTGTTTGGGTATGCAAATGTGACTTTTGTGTGTAATGTCTTTTTTGTTTTGTGATATGAGAAAGAAATATGCTATATGAATTTCAAACTAGATTGAGCACAAGGGAAAATATCGGGTATCTAGGTGGGAGGACTAGAACTAGTGAGCTAGTGATCTGGAGTGGTATCGTCACTGTTTTACTTAGAAAGATTGACGATTGCAACACTAACTAAACGTATGAATTACTGAGGGTCATGGTATTCTATGCCATAGTTTCTGAGGTTCGTGGTCTTCTAAGCGTTGTTTTTTGAGGGTCATGATTTCTAGGACACGTTTCACCAAGACATGAGGTTCTTGGGTGCCACTCGAGCTAGATAAACCTTAGTGGATTTACCCGTAGTGCTCTACTATTCACGACGTGGTGCCTTCCATCGGCATACAGAGGACTACTAGAGTGTGCATGTTCTTTATAAATTTTCTCTTCCAAATTTAAATTATTATTGTGAAATGTTTTTTTATTTCAGTACTCTTTTCTTTTCACTTTCATTTTTTAAATATTTTCCTTAAAAGTGTTTTAAAAGTATGGTTTTAAATAAGCATGTTAAATTATCTTTTTTATGTTGTGGTATGGAACCTTTTTGTTTGGTGGTATCCTACGGGGCTCTTGGATCACACCCTATATACACCTTTGGTTGTATATTGACCTTTTTTTTGTGTATTCTAGGTTGAGGCATCGGGCTCAACGATGATGGTTTTGGTCGTTGATGGTCTTCTCGTGTAGGTTGGTGTTTGTGGGATGTGGATGTTTCACCTCTCCTATTGCTTGGAGGTTTAATTTAGAGTTTTAGTTTCTTTTTTTATGGTTTTTTTATGTTGGCTCAAGTTATATACCTTTAAATTTGATTTTAGTTTAGGGTCTGTTTGGTTGTTAGTTCACAGTTCTATTTTATTTATCTTGTTAGTGGTTTTGTTTTTACTATTTCATGTAAACCATTCCCACATGTTACTCTTGATACCTGGGCACTTGTGCCAGTCCGTGGGGATTGGGAATGCCCTTCGGTCCATGTTGCAGACTGGGTCAGGTTCTGGGTCGGATGACGACCCAGTCTGGTACGTGACAAAATGGTAAGAGAGGGTGGTTTTTCCTCTCGGGTCACGTTATTACGGGATATAGTCATGGTATACTGGAGTTAAGGTTGTTGGGACTCTACGTCCTGGCTACAAATATGGTGCCTAGCCAACACACCTTGTGATGGGACTTGAGATACTAATGTAAGTTTAGGTCTATTTGAGTCTTTAGTCCCTATGGTCAATCTTGTTTAGGAGAAATGAAAAGAGAGTAGGGTCTATGGTCCCAGTGAGCTCGCAGGACCTGGCAAGCCTTGTGGAGTCAGGGACACTATCCTAAAATACACTCCATGGCGGTGGCGTGATTGGCGTATGGCCACCAACCATATGTCTTAGTCACCCACTGATGTCAGTTCCCTCTTGCATCGTTCTTTATCTCTTTGTTTTGGATTTATGGAAATCTTATTTTTAAGTAAAAATGAATTGGTCTTTGGAAATGTTTTGGAATGAAGTTCTTTAAAAATAAAATTTTGTTTGAGGTTTGAAAAGTGTGGGTTAAATGTTTTGGGTTTTGAAAAAGAAAAAGGGTATGGTTTTCATCCTTGGTGCTATCATGGGAAACCACATGTATGAGTGCACCCGAAAAGGGAAATCGTTAATGGAAAAAGGGGATGAGTTTCAGGATGGACATGAGGTGGGTGCTGGTACGGCATGGGAACATGCATGTGCGAGGCCCATGGTACACCATTGGTGTTTATGTAACCCTCCAGCTTTGCTTATTTTTAAAAAGTATTGTTAAGTGAGAATTTTGTGTTTTATTAACCAGTGATTGCGTGGTGTGTCCTTGTGTTTTTGAAATGTTGGATGTGAGGTGCTTCGAGATGAGAATCCTTTTTGAATTATTTGTGTCTTGAGTTTGAATTTTTATTTGTAAGTTGGTGTGCAAGCGCGTAGTTAGTGAATTCGTTCTAAAAGTGCTTCGGGAATCCCTTGTAGTGGTTCCCCCTGCACGTTTAGTGTTCGTTTGTGATATGTCTTGTCCATTGGACCAGTTTGACTGGGTCCATGGTTTTCTTTCTTAACTAGTGTACGCCCCCCTAAAGCGTTAACATGCAATTTAAGAGCAGGCATGGGTAATTTGCCGTTGGCCAACCCTCCAGTTGATTAATGTGAGGACTCTCCCATTTTAGTGATAGTGCTAAGATTGTACCTTATCCTTTTCGGTTAAGTGGATCATATCACAGTGGGATGACATGTGTGAGAGGAGTTGAAGGGAGCTTTGGTCTCTTTGAGTTGTCTTAGTTTTCAGGTATGGAGTTTGACATCGTTGCATCTGGAGGTTTTCCCTAGAAGTGGTGAAAGGAAATTATAGCTGGGAAGGGTGAAGGAAGTTCATAATTATTAGTGTTGACCAGTGTATTGAAGGGATTTTTAGTACTTTTATTGGCCACAAGGGTCTTGTTTGGTGACGTCTTGTAGTGTGAGTTCTCTTTGAAGAGAAAGGGTGGATTTTGTAGGATTCTTCGAGAATCCTTGTTTTCATAGGGGTGTGTCCTCTCGGGGAGTTCTAATTTTTTCTATTCAGAGGGGAGTGGTTGTTGTGTGACTTTTCATTCTTAATTTTCTTGGGTAAGGTGAAGAGTTGATGCATGTGTTCCCTCTAGACCCATATTTGGGTGGATATACCATGAATGAGTAGTTGGATGTCGTGGTGTGTTGTGTTTACTGGTGTTGTCTCAGTTGTGTTGTAGTTGCATGTGACACCAAAAGGAGAATCTCCGTTCGGGAGTCTTCCATGCCTGACTATGATATATGAGATACTTCAAATATCAGGGCTCCGGCCATAGGCCTCAGAGTGAAGCTGACGCATGGTCAGGAACCCCGTGAGTGTATGGGACCCCAAACTTTTTTCTATCGTCAGTATTGAAGGTGAAGGAGGTTTAAATTGTTTCCTTTGGTTCCATTCCGAATGACCCATTTGGGTGTGTGGAATTTCCCATGGCTATGAAGAGGTATGGTCGTCTTTTCACCTTGAAGTCTTGTGGGTTGCGTCCCACCGGATGTAATCACTCTTAGTAATTCTTATGGGGTCTGTTTGGTTAATTGGTGTGAGCTTTGAATAGTACTCATCTAGGGATGTGGATATGATGGTTTGTCTTAGGTTATGGTTTTGATGCCCCAGTAGTTGGGGCCCCTCCCTCCCTGCCCCTTGTGGTAGGGTGTTTGGTCACTTTCAGGAAATTCTCTAGGTTTTGTATCTTCTGTCATCTCTAATGGTGGGGGTACCCATGATAGGTCTCACTTAAATGTATATGGAGTTAATCAGTGTTGGTCATCTTCATAATGCTGGGGAGTTCGTTCGGACCTCCCCATGTCAGTGTTGTTCATCTCCCCCATGCATACCTTTTGGTTCTGTTTCTAAATATGGATTGGTGATAAGTGATAAGAGTGTTCCTTGGACGTGGTTTGACCTCATTTGTTCATGCTATCCAAATTGTGTGGTTTTTGTTTAATAGTACTTTAGATGTTTCATCCTGTGAAGTTGGTTTCTAGGGTTTCAAGAGTTATTTTCCTTAGTCAGTCAACTGGAGGTGTTTTAGCTCTTTGGGGTGGGCAACACATATCAGAAAGTCTTTTTACGAGTTTATTAAAGTTTTCTTTGAGTCACTTTCTCTGAGCATGATGATTTTTCCTCTTCACTTGTTGATTGTGGATATCCTCTTTAAACCTTAGTGGTGTATCCGTTTATTCTTTGAGTCTTAACCTTAGTTGTGACTTTCAAGGGATATAAAGCTTTATAGTGGGTAGAATTATCACACTCAGACTTTGCACTGCATCATGTTTCTAATTTTTATTTTTATCTTATAATTTTATCTGTATCTTATTATCATTATTATTATTTTATATGAAATGTGGTCTGAGACCAATAGGGGGTTTTCACTTTTTCACTGATAAATGAGCATTTTGGCCTTGACAACGTTCAACGCAACACTATCGAAGCCACACGACCATGCCTAGGCCACAATGCGACCTCGCTTGGCTCCCCACGCGCCTGCCCAATGTTCATAAAATTAAATGGAATGAATTTACAATGAATAAAAAATTAAATGAGTCATAAAATAAAAATGAAATAAAATTAAGAGTGATAAATATTTAATGAACTATTTCAATGATAATAATAATATTATTATTTGAGGATATTAGTATTATTATTATTCTTATTATTATTATCATTATTTTTATTAAGTTTATTAAACATATTTTTATCACCATATTATTATCATATTATTATAAAACCTTTTATCATTAGGATTTTTTAGTCATTTTTTATTTCATTTGTTAGGTTACTTTTTATTCCTATTTTTACTTTCTTTTTTCCCTTCACTCTTTATCTCCCCCTTCTTCCCTTTATTCCTGTCATGGAACACCCCACCCCCTGAAACCTTACCCCCAGGAACCGTACCTCCCCCCCTTAGCTCTCTTTACTGGATGCTTCCACCTACAACCTCTCCAGCGGTTCCCTAAGGCCGACGCGCCTCACCTACTTGTGTTCAAAACCCCCTACTCCCATCATCCTTCCTCCATTGCACCCTTTACCCACTCCGATGAAAAACACCTCCCCATCGCATCCCCTTTCTAGAATAGCTATGTTTGTCATGTCCTCTGCCTGCGACTCCCCATCTAGCCGCGACACTACCTGCTGGCCAGCTTCCATTTAGTGGCCGCCCCTCCGGTAAGCCTATTTCTTCCCTTTAGTGTTTTTCCTCTCATTAGGGGTCCAGTTTAAGGGTTATAATTTTTAGTTTATGGTTTAAGTTAATTTTTTCAGGTTCACATTAGGTACTTTGTGGTGCAAATGACAAGCGATTGATGTTTTGCACCGAGGGTTGGAGTCTTCGACACCAAGGTAGGTGGTTCCATGGCATACCATCTTTAGATGATTTAAATTTCTCCTTAATTAAAATATAATGTGTTCTAATTATAAATTGCGTGATGTGAATTTTATTTTAAATGTGCTTCAATATGCATATATGATGAATTTTAATTTTTTTTAAGTAAATTCCAATGTATTTCATGCATGTTGTGTTATTGAAATCATTAGAAGTGTTTTAGTTAATTATTTAATGTGTGAAAATTGTGTTTTCAAGAACTCTTGAGGTGCGGGTGTGATTAAATTGAGTTTTTTTTAAAGAAGATAAATTTTTTTGACGTGTTGATTTTTATTACGAACCTTGAGTATGTTCTAGGGGTGTAAATGTGGTTTTAGAAGGGTTGGGATGTGAAATTAATTTGAAAATGGTTCTGGCATCTAAAATTTGTGTGTTTTAAAGTGAGACCCTGTGGTATGGATGTGTGATGCTTTATTAATTGATCAATTGTTTATTTAAGTGTCGTTTGAGATATGAAAGATGGTTGGGAAGGTTTTTGGGGTGGTTTGGTAGGTGAAAAATGTGTTTTCAAGTTCTTTGAGGTTTGTGAATATTTAAATGGTTGTTTTCAAAGGAAAATGAGTCATTTTGGGTGTGTTTTCTTGTTGTGCACACTTGAAATTTTGTTGCAAACTATTTGAATAATGGAAAACTTGTTTTGATATTGTTAATTTGAGTATTTGGTTTTAAAGTGACGTATCTATATAAGATGAAGTGGTTTTTAGTGTAAAGTCTTCTTAGTTTATGTTGAAATGATTTAACAAATAGTTTAAATGATTTATTGGTTTATTGAGATGGAACAAATGTAGTATTTGGGAAAAGTTGAATTTTCATTTGTATTTAAAGTAGCATGTTTATATAAAATGATACATTTTGGTGTAAACCCACTTTGCGTCACTTGGCGGTGTTTTATAAGTGGTGAAAATGGTTCAGTTAATTGTGTAGTTGGTGCGAAACTAGTTTTAAGAACAAATCATTAAGAAAGTGGTTTTAAATGACTCTATTATTTGTAATTGGGTGTGTTTATTTTTTTCATACCTTGTTGTGTTATTTAAAAAGTTTTTTATAAGTCGTGTGAATTTTTTATGTTCATCATTGAGTGTTTCCAAATGGGGATTTTTGAAATGATTAGGTAACGACAAATATATTTTGGAAAGGCATTTTGCTGTGCGTGGGTTTTTCAAATGTTTTTTTGGGCATGAAAATGTGACTTTTGTGTGTAATGTCTTGTTTGGTCTGTGATACGAGAAAGAAACATGCTACGTGAATGTGAAACTTTACTAAGCACAAGGGAAAACCTCGGGTTTCTAGGTGGGAGGACTAGAAGTAATGTGCTAGTGATCCAGAGTGGTATCGTTCCCGTTTCACTTAGCTAGATTGAATATTGCAACACTAAGTAAACATATGAATTACTGAAGGTCATGGTCTTCTAAGCCACAGTTTCTGAGGTTTTTGGTTTCTAAGCCACGTTTCACCAAGACATGAGGTTCTAGGGTCCCACTCGAGCTAGATAATCCTTAGGGGATTTACCCACAGTGATATACTATTCATGACATGGTGCCTTTCATCGGAATACAGAGGACTACTTGAGTGTTCATGTTCTTTATAAATTTTCTCTTCTGAATTTAAAGTAGTATTGTGATTTTTTTTCTTTTAGTACTCTTTTTTTTCACTTTTAGTTTTTAAATGTTTTCCTTCAGAGTGTTTTAAATTTATGGTTTTAAATAAGCATGTTAAATTACCTTTTTGATGTTGTGGTATGAAACCTTTTTATTTGGTGGTATCCTACAGGGCTCTTGGCTCACACCCTACATACACCTTTGGGTGTATATAGACCTTGTTATTTTTGTATTCTAGAATGAGGAATTTGGCTCAACGATGATTGTTTTGGTCATTGATGGTCTTCTCATGCACGTTGGTGTTTGTGGCGTGTGTATGTTGCACCTCTCTTGTTGATTGGAGGTTTGAGTTAGAGTTTTAGTTTCATTTTTTGTGGTTTATTTTTGAATGTTGGAACCAGTTGTAAAAATTTAAATTTGATTTTAGTTTAGGGTCTATTTGGTTGTCAGTTCATAGTTTTATTTTATTTATCTTGTTAGCATTTTTGTGTTTACAATTTCAGGTAAATTGTTCCCACATGTTACTCTTGATACCTGGGAGCTTTTGCTAGCCTGTGGGGATCGTGAAAGCCCTTCAGGCCATGTCGTGGACCGGGACGGATGGCAACCTGACCTGGTTCGTGACAGATTATGGTGTATTCAATTAGTGGGGAAATCAAAAACCATTTTTTCTTTCCTTTCTTGAGTGTGCATGCTAGGATATCATGCTGGAATAATATGTGAAGAAGAATTATGTTAGACTTCTGGGTGAAAACTGAAGTAGTTTACTCATGTTGAGTGATCATGTCATAATATCTTAGTTAAAATAGTTCTCTATTTAGATTAAATTTAGATTAAAAATTAGCCTTCATAGGATTTGGTCCCTATATATGTAGATTCATAATGGAACTCTCACTTTTGCAGATGAAATGAAAAATTCTTTTAAAGACTAGATCAATACTCATTTCCTTAGAATTGGTTCATTTTAATTTCAAAAAATTCTGTGTGTGGGGGGGGGGGTATTTTTAGGTGTTGGAAGTGCGACCAAAGGCCGTATTTGATGATTGAAGTGATAAGATATCAATAAAATTTATTAAAGGCATGAGACACTAGAATCACGATCCTATCTGGTTCCCCTAACCTAAGCTACCTCTATGTCAATTTAATTCCAATTTAAAAATATATTTTACCATCTATGTTGACCATGTTGTGTTCTCTTAATTAGGAACTTCTTACCTAAGAGCTCACAAATGAAACTCCAACCAAGTACCTCCATCTTAGTGTGTAAAAAATTTAGTTCTTGTATTTTTACCTCATCATGTCCTACCCCAATTGCTAATAAAGACTTCTATAAGACCAACAATCTAGGGCCTCATCATTTACATCATATCAGGATTGAAAAGAAGTGATATCTTTGTTCTATTTTATCCTATTTAGTGTACTATAAAACTTAGTATGATACTTTGGGGACCAATCATACAATAAATCTAACACCTCCTATAGTATATACATGATGGAAGAAGGAACATCTAGTTCCTAATGAATAACATCCAATTTCTCTTGTTATACTGATTATCATGCTAGCACAACAATCCCATTTCAACTATAATTGAGGTATATTTATTCAAGGCATCAGGAAAAAAACTCAAACTATACACACATATGTCATCCATCAACAATGGTTGTTCTTGAGAATGATTCCAATGCACTGTGCCAAAGAACTCAATGATTGAGATATCTCACACACTCAAAAGCATCCACAATGAATATGAATCATGTGTGCATAAATTGACAATCAAATTATACTTTCAATCACAATTCATTATCTATTCATTCTTGAATAATTCAAACCTACAAACTCATATACATAAACCTTTATTAGTGGGATTTAACTACCTCTATATTGTTCCCCACATGTGTAATATAGAGTTCTATGGGCCAATTTTAAATATATTACCAATATTTCCGTAGACCCTTTAGTTGGTCAAAAATTATAAAACCCTACATGAACTTTATTACCAGGAATCACCAATTTGGGAGGAATGAAATCAATTTTCCTTAGTGTTTCAAAAGACCATGTTAGAATATTTTCTCCTAGGAAAAAGCCATAAATATAAATCTCAACTAGGCCTCTACCATATCCTCCCTTTTTACATAACATGGTCAACAGTCACAATTATGTGCCCCTATTTTTATTGGGTATTAATTTGATAATGAGAGTTGGGTAACCTCTAATAGATATCTCACTTATTATCCTCCATACCCTATATGATTCTCAATGTATAAAGAATCATGTATTCCATTAATAATATAGATTTCAATATTTAGGTAACCAATTGAGCTTCACCCTTCCCAATACCCCCATCTTGGCCAAACTACACCAAAATTTTCTACTCCTTAACACCATGTGAGTAGCCCTAGTTTATTTAATGTTACATAAGCATTAATAATCCCCCATCATGAAATAATCCCCTATCATATTGGGTCATAAATTTGATATAAAGACCGAATTATCCCCACTTGTTTGTATGACCCATGATTTTAGTTATCCTTCCATGTCTCATTATTAGTAGATGGGAGATGAATAGAAATGGGTCATAGATTTAGTGTGAGATCCAATCTAGAATGGAGACTCATTAATAAGTCTCAGCTTACAGTTTCTATGCATATGTCATAAAATATTACATCCCATGTGTAATTAAATCACTTGGAAATTGTTTTAGTTGAATGAAATTAAATTATAATACATAATGATCGTGGATGCATAACCTTAAATGAACCAAAATGTTCCCTGACACAATACTATAAAATTTACAACACGATTACTTAAATGGAATCAAACTATTTGGGTTTTTAATCCCTTCACAAGGATATGTTCGAAACATATCCCATGGGTCTAATCCCAACTCTAAAGAAACCTTCATCTCATATTAGTGATGAGTTAATGGATCCATCCACTCCTGAAAGGTCAATGAAATATATCATCTTCTAGTGATAGTTTGAAAATTTATATATATTAATTGATTATAGTATAATAAAATTTATCATTTTCTAGACGTTGACATCCACTCATCCACTAGTGATAGGTCGATGACATCCATCCATCCATTGGTGATAAGACAATGATATCCATTTTATATTAAATATAGGCCTATAACATCCACCCATTCACTGGTGATAGGGCATATACATCAAAATGTCCACTCATGGCATACTAGTGACATCCAACCATCCATTAGTGAAAAGAAGATGACATCTATCATCCACTGGTGACAGGCAGATGAAAATTTTCCATCGACTTATAATAGGCTGGTGAAATCCATTCAAAAACTGTTGATGAGACAAAAAATCTAAATGAATTGAATTTGTGATGGGAATATACACCAATCTCTTTTTTGGATTGTGTTAAACTCTATAGTGACCCTACTCATGTGGATATAAACTACAGATTCATCACACACAAGAGCATGAAACAATTTACATTATTTACATCATTTCTTCAATGTAAAAATCAATCAACCATTTTTAATGGGTATTAACTATGATTAAGGAATACGTGATCTAAAATAATCTAGTATTGTCACTAGGTAGGATTTCATGAATATGAATTAAATCAATAAGAGAGTCCTTATAAAGCCTCAGACCTGCACTCTTGGGTCATGTGCTAAAAAAATTTCATTAAACATTGTCTTTGATAAAAATTAATATAACCTAACAAAAACATATCATAATTTTTCTTAATTTAAGATAAAAAATTATGTCTCAAAATAAAAACACAATCCCAGAAACAATATTTTCGTTTCTTAGGACCAACTACACGAACAACTTATTTTATGACACCTGTGAACATTTCTCTATAATTGATCCAAACTATATTCCCTTATAGGTTTATCATAAGTTATACTCATATTTATAACTTGAGGGAATATAAAAATAAGAAATGGGTGATCTCAAAGGCTCAGTAATAGAAAAATTATAAACATGTCAACAAGGGTTAGATCATAAGAATATAAGAAAACATGAGCAGAGGAGAAATATATTATTAAAAATAATATGAAAAAATCAGAGTTATCTATAAGTAATGATATCGAAACATTTATTCTCAAATTTATGATGGAAACATTTCGAGATAGAGCACACTCTTTTAGAGATCTAGGGTTTTTTCTTACCTCATTCTCCCTCACCATCTATGGTGTACTTATACTTCCTCTCCACTGAAATATCTCACAACTGTTTGGTTTTATTTCTCTTTTTCTTTTTCTTCCTCACCATTTTTAGCCCTCCTAATTTTCTCTCTATTACTATCTATCTTAGTGATATAGGTTTTCTACCTTCAGGAGTCTTTGTTCCGTTCCTATCCATCTGTGACACTGTTTCATTTCATCTCTATTGTTATCTACTACACCATTCGGGTTCTTCTAGATTCCTTTTCAAGGGAAACACCCAGATAATCTTAATGATTAGAATGGTCACCCTCCTCTTTTATACTTTCCCTCCCCTTTATGATTTACCTTTCATCAGTTTAATATAAAGGTGTTTGGATGGTTTACATTGGTGTTGGGGGTTGCGTTCATTGTCGAGGGTTTATCTCTCCAAGTGTCCTCATAAGCTTAGGTTTTAAATTGAATACGATAGTCCAAAGGTTCTACGGTGTTCCTTTTAAATGTCAATGGCTATTGGAAATCAAAAATAGGGATGATGTTGATACCCTATTTCAAGATTTTATGTTTCTTTGGGTTGATGTTTTATGTCTGTCATTAGTGGTTCTTATGGAATGGGGATAGAGGTCCTATAGATATTTACGACTCACTAACGAGGATATGTATGCTCCAAATTCTACTCTGACTTCCCTATTCTATCTCTACCAAGTTATTTAGGTCTAGTGTAGTGGTCCTCATTGATTATTTTGGAAGTTATTGGTCAGAGTAGGACACTTAAGAGGGGGGTTGAATTGTGTTCCTATAACAATTTATGTTAAAAATATTATTTAAAAGTTCCCCCAATTTATAATAAAACTGGCCAGTTAACCATGGTTGTAAAATTATAATAGTTTTACTATTCAAATAGTTACTCAAAAGATTTATTAATTCTTATTCATACCAATATGAGATATTGATACAAATTTTGAAACTATTATAATAAGGAAAAACCGTTATAACTACTATCCAAGACCAACTATCAAAGTAAAATTTAGTTTTCTGAAAAATTAATTAAAATAGGGAAATACTAAATTAAAAAAATACCAGATATAAAACAAGAGGTTCAGTATAAAGAAGAGACTTATTCCACTACACTTAGTGATCACTTATCACCAAGAAATCTATATAAATAAGGATTTTGATCCACACCTTGGATTGAGGTTAACACAACAGTATACAGACTGTCTAGGTCATAAGACCTCTTCCACTATTATACATGGGAAAACTAACAGAAAGGTCACACATGACCTCTTCTATAGTTATTTGTGGAAAAAAGTATAATAATATAGTTATTTGTGGATATCAAGTATCTCCAGTTTAGTGCATGAGATAGTGTGTGGTTTTATTACAGACACACACACATAGCTCAAAAGTTTAGTTAAATAGTACAAAACAGTTCAGAATATATAAGGAAGGGATTATACATTCTTTGAGTGTTATTAAATTTATCTATGTACTCTTCGATATATCATAGTTGAAGCTTGAGTCCTCTTTTGGAAATAGACACTGAAAACAGAGTGTCGTCAAGCACAATACCTCTCATTTTCGACATTCTCATTTAAAATGTCTACAAAAAGGCATTAAATTAATTAGTCACATTAAAACACTCAAAATATGACTGTTATAAATTATTTTAAATAGATTAAGTTTTAAACAGTCTATCGGTGAGTCCTCAGTCAGTATTTCCTTCTGTCGGTGACTCGTTCCATCGGTGTATCATTTTGTCAATCTTTCCATGCATCAGTGAATCATTGCATCAGTGCCCCATTTTAATAGTCAGTGTGTCCTTGAATTGGTATAACCATGAATTAGTTGGTCATTTGAATTGATGGTATGTCATTTTCATTGGTAGGTCATCCATCAATATGTCATTTGCATCGGTAAGTCATCTATCGGTAGGTCATTTGCATCGGTAGGTCTTCTGTCGGTAGGTCATTTGCATCGGTAGGTCATCTATCAGTAGCTCATCTGCATTAGTAGGTTATCTATCTATAGCTTATTTGCAATGGTAGGTCAATAGTCAGTAGCTCACTTGCATCGGTAGGTCATCATTTTGTACCTCATCTCTTCTATCAGTGTTAGTCTGTTACACTTAGAAAATATTTTTGTTTGGACTGTCTTACAATATAAATATTAACAGAATGTACCAAATTTATATGAGATCATAGATAAACATAATTTCACATATTAAAACTTAAATAATAATGATTGTAATCTTTATACATGAATAATAGGTGTTGACATGATTAGTGATTATTAAATCTATTAATACTAGAGAGTGTGGACAACAGTCTCCTATGGGCCAACAATCTCCCCCGTTTGATGATAAAAAATCATGGCATTATTCAGTATAATCATTTTATGTGGAATGAAATCATTCTACTTATCATTTACCACCATGGATAACTATTTAAAATATAGAGAAGGTTTAGAGGAAAAATAAATAGTAATGGTATCAATGAGAAAATAATATATATAAGAGTTATATCATAGGTAAAGTAAATAATGATAATTCCAAGATGGTTCTCCCCCTTTTGGGATTATCAAAAAGAAAATAGGGAGAAGAGAAATAAAAAATCATCATAAAATTAGAGATAAAAGACAAATAGAGGAAAGGCAAGAACACAAAAATATATTAATCATGAAAGTACAATGTTTTAAAATTATTCAAATAAAAACTACAAAAATCAATAAAAAATCCATATAAAATAATGATCCACACTATAGATGAGGATTAAGAGGTTCCTAACCTTTCTAATAGGGATCAATAGATAGTCTAGTAGGTTTTAGTTGAGAAGTTAGAGGTTCGGAAGAAATCCTTAGAGGATGTAGGATCACTCCTTCTGGAACATTAGGTATAAGGATGGGTTTGTGTTGTGAAAACATAGAAGGTTGAATCCTTTCTTAGATCATTGGATGAATCTATTTCAAAGCTAGAGAAACTGACATTTGAGGTGGAGGCATTAATATCGGAGGTCCAAGAGGTGCATTAGCAGAAAAAACAATTGCTTCACTTTGGACATGAAGGAATGGCTTTAACAGCTTGATGAAAGCCTCAATAATCTCACCAATATACTTCATTGATTTCTCAAATTCACCCTTATTCTCCATGATTTTTTCCAAAAAAGGAGTGAAGTCCTTCAACTTATTGACTTCTTTTTTCAATGCTTTTGTAACTAGTGGTAAAGTCAAATTCTCTGCCAAATACTTAAAGTGACTTTTCAACTGGTGCTTGGTGTAAATCTTTGAGAAATAAGAATCAATCCTCTTTATAAGATCTTCCTGAGTGGAAGATGCTTCCTCAGTATAGAATCTGACCATATCATACACACAATCACTATTCTTATAAATATTTTCAATGTTTCCCAAACTAGAGGAATCAGATAGAGCTTGAAGCTACTCTTTCGAAATAGTTCTGATTGCCTCAATGTCCATAGTTTGAAAAGATCTAGAAGTAATATCAGAAGGAGCTGAGGTATGAGTTTCAAAGTTTTAAGAATAATCTCTACACAATATTTGTACTATGAGGTCAAGGTATTTATTGTAGAAGAAAGCCCAATCATTTCTTTTGTCAACTTGGTAGTACTTACAATAATTGTATCAACTATTGTAATTATGTTGGTTTGAATATCCTATATCACTTTCATTGAAACATCAACTGTATCAGCCTCGCTTATACATATTGTATGACTTGGACCAGAAACCACTTGTCCAGACTTCCTCATTTCTGCTATTAAAGATCTAAGATAATGCAATTCATCACTCTGCTCCATGTTCTCTCTTCTAAATGTTTGAATCTCCTGAACCATCCGAGATTGAACAGATATACTTACATCTGAATAGACTTCTTCTTTAAACCTTTCAAAATATTCTTTGGTGACAATGTTATTAGGAAGGGTCTCAGTCACTATTTCCCTTGTAATAGGTACAAAAACTTCATCATCTAAAACTTCACAATCTAATCCTAGTGCTACGTACCTAGGATTCCTTTCCCATTAAACCATTATTTCATCATCCAGAGGAGCAAGATTATCAAGCCTTACTATTCTAAGTTGATTCTCTTCACTAGCTTGATATTCTCTTTATTGAGGCTCCCCATCAATCTGAGCTCTCCTCACTGATTTCTCATCTATAGCATGAGATATTCTTCTTTCATAAACTAAATGAGCTACAATAATTTCTTGATCTTTCAATTCATCAACAACTTCATCATTTTATCTTACTTCAACAACAACTTTAAGAGGTTCTTCTCACCAAGACTGATCCACATCTTCAACCATTTCAACATTTTCATCTTGATCATTCCTATAATGGTCATCATCACTTTCAATGATTTCATCATCATCATGTCTAAAGAGTTGTTTTTCATTTCCATTTTTATCACCATCTTCTTCACCTTCTTCCTATTCACCACCACTACCACTTTCATCATTACTTTCTGCAACTTCTTCAGAGCCACTAGATCTACTTACATATTCTACACTACCTGAGACTTCTGTCTTCTCATCTTCATTGTCTTGATGTGTGGGATCATCAGAGGGTAAGGCAAGTGGAGGAATATGAGGTCCAAAAGAAAAACCTTTGTGAGGTTCAGTGGTGTCAGGATCACATCTATCATTAATAGGTGATCCCTGATCTGTAAATGGAGTGGAAGTCTCTTCTTCTTCTTCTTCTTCTGAAGAGTAAACAACTTCCTCATTTGGTCCCAAACCAGGATCAACCATATTCTTAGGCCTACTTGGATATTCCACCAGATTGAACTTGTCATAGATCTTATCTTCATCTCCAACCCATTATTTCTTCCATGGGTTCTAGTTAATTTTCATCCTTTTACAAATACCTTTACCGAGGCAAATCCCACTGCACTCAAAAACAACTTATTCTCCTTCATTTACACAACCTTTCTATTTTATCATAGCTGAGATCATCCTTGGATAGAATATGGAATTAGTTTCTTAAGAAGGTTTGATAATTTGATTCCTATGAACAAAAAGGTATCTACAAAAATTTACCTTAATCCCCTTACTTAGATGATAAAAAAAAGTATACATCTTGATACTTCAAATAAGTAAAGTCCCCTTAAATGGGACAGATCTTATGCTGAGTAAACTTAAACAAGATTCTAAATTATCCACTTAACTTTATAGCAATGGGTCATCTATGATCATCATTGTTACTAATCTAATTCAGATCTATCTCAAAGAATAACATATCACTCTTAGGTGGATAGGTACCTTTATAATCATCATATACACATTAATGAGGAACATTAAGAAATTCAACCCATTGTCTTGAAGAGAAATAGATTCTATTGCCTCTCACAATGGACTTGGTCTAGGAAACATCAATTCCTTCCAACAAGAACTCTATATTCATGTAAAATTTATGAACTAGATTCAGGTAAAAGGGTATTTCATTATCTAAGAACTACTCAAGACATACTTGATCTTATAATGCCTTGAGTATCAAGGACTTTCTTTCAAAACAGCGAATCCACAAGAACTTATTTTTCTAGACCTATAACATAGTTCTCTATAGATGGATTTCATGTCCTAAATATTTTCTCAATTCCCCCTTTTGTTTCTTAGATGCACGAGACTAACCCACCATCAAGTGATCACTTCATACATGCCATTACAACAATTTGATTTTAAGGTCATAAGGTGAAAGGTCATGGTTAGAGAGAGAAATGGCTGAGAGAGTGTAGGGGTAAAGGAGTAGAGTGGATAAATTCAAATTTATATCATTTTGGGATTTTGAAATCACGAAATCAGAAAATCATTAACTGGGTTCAAAAAATTCAATGAAACAGTGACATTTTGGTAAAAAACGTAAAACCTATAAAAAAGTGAGTCATCAGTGTTGGCATGACAAATTTTTCATAACGCTAAAGGTTCCAACATGACAAGGCATCAGTGTCATCATGATAACTATTTCAGTGTGACAATGTTTTTGGTGTCATGGTGTCAACATGAAATTTTCATCTTCACACTTTCAGTGTCGGTATAACAACATCACTTAAAATTTTCAAAGGGATATCAACAAAAGGTTATATAAATTGATCATTCCAAACTCATGTTTGATGTTGTTCATTCTTTAATTGTTCAATGTCTTAGTGAAAATGTTAGAAAACTGATGTTCAGTGCCAATTAACTATAAAGTCATATCACATTTTTGATAAAAGTCTCTCAAAAAGTTATTCCTTACATCAATGTGTTTTGTCCTAGAATGCGAAACAGGATTCTTAGAAATATTAATATCACTTCTTTTATCACAATTTATAGGGGAATTTATAAATTCATATCCATAATCTAGTAATGTGTCTTTCATCAACAAAATTTTAGCACAACAACTACCAGCAGCTATATATTCAGCTTCAACAGTATATAGTGTAATGAAATTTTGTTTTTTACTACACCATGAAACTATAGACCTTCCCAAAAAGTGAAATGTACTGGAGGTGCTTTTTCTATCTAACTTACAACCACAAAATCAGCATATGAATAACTCACTAAATCAAAAATATTTCCTTTTGGATATAATAGTCCTACGTTGGGATTATATTTGAGTTATTTGAAAATCCTTTTAATAGAAAGAAGATGATATTGTTTTGGGTTTTCTTGAAAAAGTGCACACTTGAATTCACTAAACAAAATATCTAGCCTACAGGCAGTTAAGTAGAGTAAACTTCCAATAATTCCTCTATAAGTGGTTTGGTCAACAAAGTTACCATCTTCATCAAGGTCCAACATACAAGTGGTACTCATAGGAGTGTCACTACTCTTAGTGATTTCAAAGAAAAATATTTTTCAAATATTTTTAGTATATTTAATTTTATTGAAAAAGAAACCATATTAATTTTAAATATTTGAAATCCAAGGAAGAATTTGAGTTCACCCATCAAACTCATTTCAAATTCACATTGCATCATATTTGAAAAATAAACACAGAAATAAATTTTAGAAGATCCAAAAATAACATCATATACATAAATTTTCACTACTAAAACATCTTTGGAAATTGTTTTTATAAACGATATTAGGATCAAATATATCTTTTGTAGAACCTTTAGAAATAATAAAAGTGATGAGCCTATCATACCAAGCACTTGGAGCTTGTTTTAAACCATATAAAGCTATTTTCAATTTAAAAACATTATTTGGAAAAAGAGGGTTTGTAAAACCAGGTTTCATTCAAGAGAAACATCCTCATCTATATACCCATTTAGAAATGAACTCTTGACATCCATTTGAAAAAGTTTGAAATGTAAATGAGCTACATAGGAAAGAAGGATTATAATGGCCTCATGTATAGATACCAGTTAAAAGGTTTCCTCATAGTCAATTACTTCTTATTGACTATAACCTTGTGCAACCAATCTAGATTTATTTCTAAATATGTTACCATATTCACCTACTTTATACCTAAACACCCATTTGGTGCCTATTGTCAAGGTGTTTTTGGGTCTATCTAAAAGTTTATAGATTTTGTTTCTTTAAAACTAATTTAACTAGTATTTCATAGGCATCACAAAAAATTCATGATTGATAGCATCATTGATGTTCTTAGGTTCAAGCTCTGACAGAAAAGCTTAATGTTCAACCAGATTTATTAGAGAAGCTCTATTCTATGTTCCTTTTTCTAATTCTCCAACAATAGAATCTATATGATGGTTTTTGAGAGTTCTGATAGATCTATAAAATAAAGGGCTAGTCACTTTATATTCTTCAATAGGTTCAGGTTCGTTATGGCTAGAATTTGGAGAATTTCTAGAATTATAAGTTTTAATATATTCTTCACAGGATGGTCAAAAGACTTAGTATTGATGTCCAGGTTTGACATATCATCCTCAAGATTCTCTAGAGAGGTCTTTGGCTCATGTGGATCTGTCAAATTAAACTTGACATGTACATATTATTCCACACATTTGGTTATCTTATTAAAGACTCTGTAGGATTTAATATAAATTTAATAACCAAGGAAAATTCCTTCATCACTCTTGGAGGAAAATTCTTCCCAATCATCCTTAGTGTTAAGAATATAGATTTTAAAACCAAAAACTTTGAAGTATTTAACCTTGGGGTTTCTTTTGTTCCACAACTCAAAGGGAGTTTTTTTGAAGATATGTCTAATAAAGACTCTATTGATTATATAGAAAGATGTATTGAAAACTTCTGCCCAAAAGTATATAGGTTGGTTATACTCACTAAGAATGGTTCCAGAAATTTATTATTGGGTTCTATTTCTTCTTTTTACAACTACATTTTACTGAGGTGTCCTGGTAGCATAATAGTTATGACTATATCCATTTTGTGAGAAATAATATTCAGAATTTTGGTTTTCAAACTCATGACCAAGGTCACTTCTTAGAGATTTAATTCTAAGACCACTAAGATTTTCTATATTCCTAGTATACTTGGTAAAATTAGAGCAAGCTTCACTTTTGTGAGCCAAGAAAAATGTCCAAGTATATGTAGAGTAGTATTCTACAAGAACATAAACATAATGCTTCCCATTAAGACTTGAAACTCTAAAAGGTCCAAATATATCTATGTGAACCAACTCGAGAGGTTGAGAAGTTGAAACTTATTTCTCTAGTTTGAAAGCGATTTTGTGATGTTTACCCTTTTGATAAGGATTACAGACTTTTCTATTTGGAATCTCCAGTTTGGGTAGATCATTGACTAAACGTTTTCTAGTATGTTTTTAAAGTGAGTGTATATTGTAGTGTCGTAATCCCATGTTCCAAAGACAATATTATTTATTAAAATCACTCAAGCATGCAAAATTTTGAGAAATTAAAGAATATAAGTTAACAACATAAACATTTTAATTTCTAAGAGCAGAAAATACTTATTTATATTAAGGGTTAAAAAAATTGCATTCCCCATTTTAATAGTTATCATTAAAACCATCATCACATAACTAAGAGATAATAAGTAGATTGTATTTCGATCTATCAACAAAAAGTACTTTAGAAATTAAAACTGAGTTAGAGTTACCAATATGAACGAGGCCAATTATTTTTCCTTTAACATTGTAACCAAAGATGACATGACCACCATAAATCTTTATAAAGTTATTAAAGAATGAGTAATCTCATTTCATGTGTCCTGAACATCTACTATCCAAGTATCATAAACTTTCGTATGATATTTTCAAGTAGTTTTCTGACAAAACAGATTAGATAAGAATAGATATTTCTACCTAGATTTTTTGGGTAAAATCACATTTGTAATATGAGGTTTGGGAACCCACATTTTCTTTATGGGATTCCTATATTTTTTATGTAAATTATTTGAAAAATAAACATTATTTTGTCTAGAAAAACTTAAAATAGTCGAAGATGTTTCATTTCTAGAACTTGTAGAAAATTTTTCAGAATTGGGCATAAAACCAGATCTTCTAGATTTTGATACAAAATGAGTTTTTGTCATATTCCTCTTTCCTGGTTGGTATTCTATTCCACTAGTATACTTAGGAGCTACTTTTTGACAAAGCATTTGAACTAAGATTTATTTACCATCAGTAAATCTCTCAAGATCCTTATTCAATTTTACATTTGATAATTTAAGGTTATAATTCTCCTTAATTAGTTGATAATTTTTCTCATTTTCCACATCAAGTTTAGATATAACAGTGGTGGTCATAGAATGTTATTTATTTAAATATTTGTATTTATCAGTTAATTCATTATAAGTGTCTTCTATAATTTTTCAACACTCAAACATTTCCTCATTTTTCATATTTTCATAATAACTTTCATCTTCATAATAATAGGAATTATGTTCAAGATAACTTAGTGTTACCTCAAGTGTTTTTGTTATAAAACACATATTTTCTATATCAGAATTTTTATGAGAGGATTATAAGTCACTTGAGATTTCCTTAGAATCACTCCATGTTTCCTCCATGGCCATTTTATTATTTATTCCCTTATCATCACATATCTTCTTGTACTTTATCCTGGGACATTCTGCATTTATATGTTCTTTTCTCTTACATTCATAGTAGATTATTTCACTAAAAGAATAACCTTTCTTCCAATACTTTTTCTAGTTTCCCTTGTGATCATATTTAAGATTGTAGTTGGGATTTCTAAATAATTTATTCCTTATATAAAATTTCTTAAGACTTTTGGATATTTGATCTATCTCCTCATCAACATTTAATGATGATTTTTCATAACTTAAACTTTTAGTTTCATCTTGAACTTTTTTCTTCTGCTTAAAGACAGTAGATTTGAAAGAGAGGACACTTTCTTTTGGGTTAATTATCCTCTTATTTTTTGACTTTTAGTTATTTCTCATACATCATCAAATTTCCTATCAGCACCTTTACCAGTAACTTGCTGATTTAAAGGATTATCTAATTTATATAGAAGTTCCTCTATATCTATCTGGTAAGAATCTGATTATTCTCATGATTTTCTCCTTAGCTGTAATATATTTTACTAGAGAGATAATAGTATTCAAAATTTCATTAAATCTAAGATACATGTTAGAAATAGTTTTATCAGACTTCATTTTAATGTTATCATATTGAATAGTATATGTGTCAAGTCTCATTTCCTTAACACTAGAGGTTCCTTGATGTGAAACAAATAAGGTGTCTCAAATTTGATGGGCTATTTTACATGAAAGAATTATATTGAACTCTTCATCATCTAAATAAAAATATATATCATTCATGAATTTAAAATTATTTTTATATGAAGCCTTAGTTGGGTCATCCCAAGTATTTATAGTAGTAAAAAGAATCTTATATTCGTCTACAATGGAAGAAGAGATCTCAAAACCCTTAATTTTTAAGTGCATTACCATTTTAATTTTTCATTGTGCATAATTTATTCTCTTAAATAATGGAGTTATATTGGTAGAATCACCTTCCAATATATTATCCATGATAAAGGAACAAGTTTTTAAAGAACCGGATGTTTAGAACTAACAGAAATTTAAAGATCTTTAAAACTCAACAAAAATCAAAGTTGAAAAAGATGTTAAAATAGATTTAAAAGTTTTTAAAATAGTAGCTTGAAAAAAACATACGATACCAAATTTTGGTTGGAGTAGGAAACTCAACAGGGGGTGAATTGAGTTCCTAAATGATTTATATTAGAATGATTATTTAAAATTTTATACAATTTAAAATAAAACTAGCCAGTTAACCAAGGTGGTAAAATTATTATAGATTGATCATTCAAATAGTTTCTTAGAAGATTAATTATTTATTAATTATACCAATATGAGATATTGATAAAAATTTTGAGACTAATATAATATGTCAAAATAGTTATAACTACTATCCAAGAATAATAATCAAAGTAATATTTAGTTTTCTAAAAAATGAATTAAAATAGATAAAGACTAAATTAAAAACACAACAGATAAAAAAAATAGGTTCAGTCTCAAGAAAAGACTTATTACTCTCTACTTGGTGATCACCTTCCACCAAGAAATCTATATCAACAAGGATTTTTATCCATAATCTGGATTAGTGTTAACACAATCGTACACATACTTTCCAGGTCACAAGACCTATTCCACTATTATTTGTGGGAAAAATAATAGCCATATCACATATGAACTCTTCCATAGTTCTTCATGGGACAAACAAGTTTAAGAATATAGTTGTTTTTGGATATCTTGTATCCTCCAATTTAGTACAAGAGATAATATGTGGTTTCAATACAGACCCACATTGAGCTCAAAAGTTTAGTTAGATAGTACACAATAGGGTTAAATATATTATGTTGGGATCAGAGATGCTATGAGAATTATGGAATTCATATTTGGACTCTAAAATATACAAGAGTTGAGGATTTAGTCCTCTTATAGTAACAAACACTGAAAATAGATTGTCGTGGAGCACTGTGTTCTGTATTCTAGGAGGGTGAGAGGTTCTTTTCCTTCGGTTTAGTTGAATTCTATTGAGATGATTGACTTTGATGATCAATAGTTCTCTGGTTGACAACAACTAGGAATGGAAAATTCCTCGTGCTTTCTTCTTTCTATCCAGTGTTTGCATCTTCCTGTTTATGCATGATTGCATGGGTCTTCCCGTGTGTGTCTTATTTCATGATCTCTCCTATATATATATATATATATATAATTTCAGCCCATCAATATTCATATTTTAGGTAGACACAATACGTCGCATTTTTGAAATCATCATTTAAGATGTCTGTAAAAGGAATTAAATTAATTAGTCGCATTAAAACACTCAAAATCTGACCGTTATAAATGATTTTAAATAGGAGAAATTTTAAACAGTCTATCAGTGCATCCTCATTCAATATCTCCTTCTTTTAGTGACTCATTCCATCAGTGTGTCATTTTTTCAGTCTTTCCATGCCTTAGTGACTCATTGCATCAATGACTCATTTTAACTATCGATGTGTCCTTGCTTAGGTAACACCATGCGTCGGTAGGTCATTTGAACTGACGGTAGGTCATTTTCATTAGTCGGTCATCCATTGGCAGGTCATTTTCATCTGTAGGCCATTTTTCAGTAGGTTATTTGCATTGGTAGATCATCTGTTATTATGTCATTTGCATCGGTTGGTCATCAGTCAGTATTTCATTTGCATCAGTATGTCATATTTCAATAGATCCTTTTCATCAGTAGGTCATATGTTGGTAGCTCATTTTCATTGGTAGGTCATATTTTTGTAGTTGTCTCTTCTGTTGGTGTCAGTTTGTTACACTTAGAGAATATTTTTGTTTGGATTGTCTTACAATATAAATATTAACATAATATACAAAATTTATCAGAGATCATAGATAAACATAATTTCACATATTGAATATTAAATAATTATGATTGATTTGTTTGGACATGAATAATACAAGTTGATATAATTTTTGATTATTAAAACTATTAATACTACAGAGGGTGGCCAACATTCTACTATGGGCTAATAGAAGTGATGTTGGAGTGGTAGTTGGTGATATAGGATGTGTGACCTTATAGACAGTGTTTGTGCTCTTACTATTTTTGTAGATATGATATTTGTTCCATGAAATTGATGATGGTTATAGTATCTCCCATTTATGTTCTACTTGTGGGGATCCTTGACATTTGGTTATCTTTGGTGTTGGTTGGTGAATACATGGTGGCGATAGTGGTTTCCAAGGGACGAATTTTGGTGTGATTTTTGAATTTTCAAGATTTGGTGTTCTATTTAGGGATGAAAATTGGATTTTGATGAGTAGACACAGATTACATGGGTGTTGGTGTTTATGGATAGTTTTTCATGTTAGGTTTTATGTCTTGAGGTGGATCTTAGTTTTAGATGATGAAGTGTTCTATTTTTTGAATTTTGAATTTGAAGGGGTGGATTTTGTTTTCCTAGAGTTGTGTATTTTTTGAATTTTGGATAGAGGATTAATTTTTTTGTCCCGACTCTATGGTCTCCAATCAACCAGAAAGTGGTATAATGATAAAATAAAAATATGGATTTAGAGTAATATAAAATTTACAAACATGTACCATGGAATAAGAGTGTGAGATAAGAATGAAAACATGGAATTGGGGAATCATATCATAAGTTTAAGGAATCATAAATATGTATAAAATAAATACACCATGAATTTATAAGCATAAGTAAAGGTTCACCTTTAGGACCATTATATTATAGTGGATGAATTCATATAATGGATTTTTTTCACTCCACAATCCTATAAATATAGTGTATAGTGTCCTATGGTGAATGGTTTTACTCACAATTCCTATAAACATAGTGGATAAAGTACCATGGTGGATTCTGTTTACTCAAAAATCATATTAACATAGAGGGTGTAGTCCCATGGTGGATTGGGTTGACTCGAAATTTACAAAATACAATGGACAAAGTCCAATGCTGGATTGGGTTCACTCCCCATTCCTATAAACATAGTGGGAATAATCTCATGGTGGATAGGGTTCACTCATTAATATTTTTCATAATATCTCATGATATTGAAACATTTCCCAATGAATTGGAGTTCTATCATGACACACCCTTCATTTTCATAACTTGTACATAAACTATACATGCATCAAAAGAATGATAAAACCCATGATAAGTAAGTTTATTTCATAATCTTGTACCAATTCATAATTGAAGGTTATATCATAATTATTCCAAAGATAAGAAAGATTTAAATAATTTTGTATGTTTATATTTAAAAAATAAACATTTTTCTTGAAGATAGAATTCAAATATATAAATATTCATGATAAATATTGGATAAATAATTATAAAAATGAGTGACTTAGAAGATGATTTATGAAAGGAATAAAGGATATTTTAATTAAGATTTTAGATTATTATTATTTTAGATGATAATTTAACTAATAGGATTTTATATAAAATAATAAGGTCATTAAAAATATATTCATTGTAACAAAACATTTTATGGGGTGTTATATGACATGAAATAAGAAACTAAAAGGTTCTCCTAAATTGGATTTACTTAAAAGAGAGAATCATAATGGGAACTTAAAACATAGATTATAGAAAAAATAAAGGTAAATTAAACAAGGTATATATTTATGAAACATATATAAAAAATCTAGATTAATTACATGATAATAATATAGATAAATGTGGTAAAAATAAATAGAACACGTAACCTAAAATTTACAAGGGTAGTTTTGGAAGATCTCTTTTAATTTTTAAAATACATTTATTAAAACCCACATCATTAAAAGGTTTATAAAAAATTTATTAGAAATGGGTTAAGGAAAATTATGATTATCATAAGAGAAGAAACATATTTGGTTTTTGATATATGAATTTAGAACATTGGTGAGAAAGGAAAAGATATACATAGAGGAGAAAAAGGCATTATAAAGGACGTATATCAATCCTAACAATTTCATAACTTTTAGGAATAAATTAACCCAAAAAATTGTTCCTTAAAGAATTACTTAACCAAATAAAAAAATAGGAGTTCCAATGTATGACAAATAAATTGTATAATAAGGGAACTTAGAAAATAATAGCCAAAAAGATAGGTTAAGACCCAAGTAGAAAGAAAATTTAGTCAACAAACTTCTTATAACATCATTATTTTTTTAATAAAAAACCCATATAGGTAGAAAAAGACATGTAATTTTAAGTATGTTATATTTAAAGAAAATAATTATAAAAATAAATCCAATATAGAATTTTTTTATCACAAAAATGTTACAAGTGGCGAATTCACAATATATCTTAACGAATCAAAATTGAGATATAGAACCCCTTACTTTAGGTCCCCATTCACTCTATGAATGCACCTGACATCATGAATAATAAAATTGTGTTTATTAAATTTTTTTTATTAAAATTATTCAACTATATTTTATTTTTATTTTTTATTTTTTATCATTTGTTATTTATTTTATAAATAGTTTTCACTCATGTTGGTTATATGAGGTTGTTCAGTCAATTTATCTTAAACTTACTTGGTATATTGAACATGGTAAAATGTGCAGTAAAATAATTTCATTATCTAAATAATTTTTTATATTTAATGAAATTATTATTCCATTTTCAAAAATTATATATAGATTCAATGGTTTTACCAAAATGGACTCAAATTAATAAAGGTGCTATGATATGTTCATTTTAGGTGGATAAGTTTACTATGGTAATTTATTATTAACATCACTTATGGAATGTACAAGATTAATTTTACATAATATAAATAGTGTAATAAATACCATTCTTGTAGAATAAATTCATTTTTAATCCATCTATTTGTTTTGGCAATGGAAAATGAAATACATCATTCCGTAGAGGCGGCAGTCGACATGCAAAAATGGATAACACCTTCATTTTCTATTGAATTAGAGGGTGTATAAAAATAAAATAATTATAATTTAAGTATATTTATAATTTGATATATATATATATATATATTATTTTTTCAACTAATAACACTTTTGGGCCTACTGTGAAATATTTTTATGAAGAATAGAACAAATCATTCCTGGAGAAGGTATTCCGCACATATGCATGACAACATGTTCATTTATTGAATGATTTGGGAATAAGGTAGAAAATGGGAATTCCATTAGTTTATTAAAAATAAATTATATTAATAAAATTTATGTTATTATACTTTCATTTATAGAAAATATTTGACTTTATAGAATAAGAAACAAGTTAAAAGTGATCGATTGAGAACATTACCTCTCCCTCTGGATGTTCTCCCTTGGGTAACACCATAATAATCCTTTTATTATTCATTTAAAAAAACTATGGATTATAGTATATGGGTAGAGGGATTAATATATATAAGTTAAGTGTTTTTTATTATCTAATTCATTGGAATTGTTTAATAAATGGGGGTGGAAATGATCTTTTTTATAAGTGAATAAAATGACATTTTTGTAAATACCCATTACTTTTATTCAATGGTTAATGGATCCAAAATTAGAAAATAATTAATTTTGAGGTGAGATAAGGTTGATAAATCCTATGGAATTCATTTTCACACATGTTTTAAATATTTTTCAAGTCTTTTACCTCTATATTTTTTATATTTTACCACATTGATTTTTAGCTTTGTAACTAGGTATTACCCAGTTGATATATATATACTATTAAAAATATAAGGTCAAACATCATATCGTATTTTTTTATGAACCAAAATTTATGTTATATATTATATAAATCAATTTATAAATAATATAAAATTAATTTTAAATTTAAAGGATTAATATAGAGGAAAATAGTTTTTTTATAAAAAACACTATTTTCACAATTATGTGTTCTTAATATTATATAACATTAACTACGAATTAGACGAGTTGTAATATATCTTTTAAATTTTTTTGAAATTTTATCAATCTCATTATATAAAATTGAATAATTTAGTTTATTATATACAAATTACATAGTATTATTAAAACAATTCATTGAAAATGACCCCTTCACCATTATCAAGGCCCTAAACTTCAATTTTGTAATCATACTTTTATTCCATAATTTAAAATTAACCTTAGTAAAAGATATAAAAATTATTATATAAAATATTAAATACATTTATTTAGATGTGATTTCTTTTAATCAATGAAAAATAATTTTTATTATAAGCGAATAAAAAAGTTTTCTAGACTTAAATATTATATATGTTTCCAAAACATTAAACATGGGTTCTATAAACTAAATATACAAACTTTAAATGACTATTTTTACTATTTGAATATATTTTAGGTTTAATGAAAATATTTATAATCTTTTTAGTAATAATTTTTGAATAAGTTATAAACATTAGAGTATTAGTAAAAATTGTATTTTTTACTATTCACATGAAAAATAATTATATTTTAAAAATTTAAAAAATTAATCCTATGATAATTTTGATATTTTAAATCCAAAAAAATGGATAATATTTTGAAAATAATATTATAAATTTAATAAATTTATCTATTTAATGCAAAAAACAAATTAAAAAATAAAACATACTTTTATTAAAATGACCTTTTAAACATCAAGCATTCTTAGTACTGTTTCATACCAAATAATAACTTTAATTATGTTAATATATTAATTCATATATTGAAATATTTTATGTTATTAGGATTAAATTTTAAAATTATATTATTTAATATATTATTATAAAATATATAACTCTTTTAAATTAAATTATTTGTGAAAGGACGATCTTTATTATTAATTGTTTGTCCTCTAAATGTAATAATTTTTAGCTGATTAATATATTTTAATTTAATAGTGGTTTTATTATTATTGTAATGTTTTTTAATAATATTTATCTAATATGGTCTGAATCATTTTTTATGGTGTTTCATGTGAAACAAGTTATCAACACAATGTTTATTTAAAGGAAAATTACATAGTAAAATTTTGGGATGTTAAATTCTTTCCCTTAAAAATAAATTTTTCCCTCATAATTTTAATTATTCCATATTAATGAAAAAATATTGGGGTCTATAAAAAAATGATTCTTTAAATAATTTCTAAAGATATATCTACCTTCCAAACTTATGTGATATATCATTTTCCCTCATAATATAGAAATACTAGTGGAAGAATAATAATACTTACATGAATCATAATCCCATAAAACTTGAAGGAGATTGAAATACCATGGATATGATAATTATACAATGAGGTTTTTTAATTTATAATTCAATAGATAATATTTCGTGTATACATACATGATACCATACATCCACAAATCTAGATTGAATAATTTGTGTACATATTACCACTTAATTATCACTATCCACTTCAATTGTAGTCATTGCATATTATTTTCCTTGTTCCCATAGTCTAGGATGTTTATAGTGTCTATTTTCATTTTAATCCCTTGGATGAGCATACTATTTTTCATAGTGCCCAAATTATTAACTTCTAAAACATCAAATTTTAAGTGCATCCTTTTGAAGAACATTATTTTTACCGTTCGTGTTAATCGAAATATTCCTTTTACTTAATAGATTTTTTCTTGATGCCTTACTTTATTACATATAATAAATCCTAAAATTCATTTGATACAATCTCTTAAGATCCTCTTCCCAAATTTTTTACACAATAGTAATTAACCCTTCATTGCTTCATCATTTTCATCAACTTATTTTCTATGAAACTAAATCATTCAATTATTAAGTAAATTAAAAAGAAAAGAAAGAATCATTTTTTTAATCATAACTCAAGAAAGTTGGGAAGTTATAAAAGCAATATTTTCAAGAGCATCTTATATCACATTTTTTACCTCATTAAGACAATTAATGCCTTCTCCACCACATCCATTGTTAAGTTGGTTCCATTTAGCTTAAATAGGTATGAAAACAAAAATTTAATATAGTAAGTGATGAAAAATTAAAATCATAAGATAACTATTGAATGATAAATACATGGAAAATTTAATCAAAAAATGTTTTACTCTTTTTTCACCATTATATTAGCTTTTAGATGAACCTAAATCAATCCCATTTAAATTTTGGTTTCTTTAAGTTATGTTCTCTTATAATTTTTATACTCATTACTAAACATAATAAATTATTAATAATAGACCATAAATAGAATTTTATTGACCAAATAATATCCCTTGAGATTTTCTATATTGGTTTTTAGTATTAGAACAACTAGTTCTATATTGAGTAATGATCGAGTTGTTAATAACCTAGACTTTTTTACTGTGGTTACCCTAAGGTGTATTTGTTCCACAACTACATACACATTCCATAATAAAAATAGGGATGAAATTTCATTGAAAAAAACTTAATAAAAACTTCACAAAAATTTTAGGATGTTATTGTATACATAATATTATATGTTAAACTAATCCTATGAGTTTTCATTAATTTTATATTATATTAATACCCCAAAAAATTAAACTAATACCCAAGTATAACTAAACCATACTCTAATACCAAATAAAAATACCTAGACCTACACTCTTGGGGTTTTTTAAATGAATTTTATTTAAACACTGAATTTGATAAAAAGTGATATGAACCAAGATAAATATATATTTATATTACAACATTTCATTAAGATAAACATTATAGGTCAAAATAAACACACAATCCCAATAACAAAATGTTCATTAACTTTGAGGGTCATCATCATAAACAACTTATTTAATGATTGTTATGAACATTTTTACAAAATTGAGACACACTAGACTCCATTATGGGATTATAATATGTTATACTCATATTCATAACCATTTTAAAGGAAACATAAGAAAGGGTTGAGGTCAAACAATCAGTAAGGGAAAACATATCAACCTTTAATCAAGGGTTAGATCATAATAATTTAATAAAATATGTCCAGGGGATAAATATCTTAATAAAAATAACATGAAACAATAATATTTTTCCAAAATTAATGATATCTGAACATCTAATATCGAATATACAAACATGTACCATGGTATATGTGTGTGAGATAAGCATGGAAACATGGAATAAGGGAATGATATCATACGTTCATGGAATCACAAATATGTGGAAACACCATATTATATAAAATCATAAAAATAAGTCAAGGATCAATACTAAGACTATCATATCAAGTGGATAGAGTCCCATAGTGGATTTGGTTTACTCACTATTCCTATAAAAATAGTGGATAAATTCCAATGGTGGATTGGGTTCCCTACCCATTCTAACAAACATAGTGTATAAAGTCCCATGGTGGATTCAGTTCACTCCCTATTTTTGTAAACATAGTCGACAAAGTATCACAGTGAATTCATTTCACTCCCTATTATGATAAACATATTAGAAAGTGTCCGATACTGAATTGGGTGATCTCACCCTTCCCATAAACATAGTGTACCAAGTACCATGATGGATTTGACTCACTTCCCCATACTTTTCATATTATATCATGGGATGAAAAAATTACCCAATTTATTAGAGAACTATTATGGAATACCCTTCATATTCATAATATATACATACATATGTTTTCTATATGTGGAAAAGAAACCATACACATATTATAAGAATAATAAAACACATGAAATAGAAGTGGGTTTTATAATCATTTCTCAAGGAATAATCTAACGATATATTATATGGATTCCCAAGAGAAGGTGGTGTTAATTTTTTTTATAAATTTATATTTGAGATGGAAATATAAGTAGTGAACATTGAGTTTCAATGTAGATAAAGTTATGATAAATATTCGAGAATTATGGATAAAAATGTGCTAGTTAGTTAAAGATTTATGAAATGTGTTAATGATATTTTAAAGAAGAAAGATGTATAATATTTTCTTTTAGTACAGAATTGAAACAAGGTTTATTTTTATAAAATAATTTGGGTTTTTAAGACCGATTAATGGCAATAAAATATTTTATAGTTGTGGTACTTGACACAAAATAAGAAATTTGTAAGTTCCCTTAAATTAGGTTTACTTAAAAGAGAGAATCATGAAGCAACTTAAAAAATGTAATTTCCTTAAGAAATAAAGGTAAAGTAAAAAAATAATATATATATGGAATATATATAAAAAATATGGATGAATTATATGAGAAAAAAATATGGAAAAAGGATAAAAAACCAAAAATATTGAGTGAGGTTCAGAAGATCATTTTTTATGTTTTAAAATACCTTAATTGGATCCCAATCATCAAAATGGATAATAAACTATTTTTTGGAAAAAACTTTAAGGATAATTATGAGGATCACATAATATAAAACATATTTTGGTTCCAAAATATAAATAGATAAAATTAGTAGGAAGTGAAAATATATACAGATGGGAGAAAAATCCATTAGATATAATGGGTATTTATCTTTATAATATCATTAATTTTATGATGATATTAATGAATGAAGAGGTTTCAATCCTAAATATGTAATTGCAAAAATATAAAAAAGAGGATTTACCATTCAGAATAGTGGAATGGAATAAAAAGGGAACTAATTCCTTTTATATTATGCATTTTGTTTAAATACTGATAATAAATTTTACTGAATTTTATGTGTTTTACCCAAAAAATCGTTATTTTATTAAATTTTCGGTGTCTTAAATTTGAATAAATAATTTTAAAAAAGAGAAATTAGAATATTAAAATTGATTTTTTTACTTATGAATTTTAGTTTAAAATTTAATGAGTATTTAATATTTTATAGTGTAAAATAGGCATGTTTAAAACTAGGATATGGAATAACCACCAGTTTATCAGAGTCAGTGTCAAGAAAATAGTTTGAAGGTAGGTACATAGAAATATCGGACTAGAGAATGGATATCTCATATATTTCATGCACATAGAGAGAAGCTAAGTTCCCATTAGACCCATGCTAGTCAGCACCGATCCTTGTATGAGATGTTTGAGGTATGGTGATTTGACCTATCCTCCAGTACGTTGGTGACTAAGGGATTTGTGCCACATCTTGAATTATATTGTAGGGATTGAACATTAATAATATCAATGTGGGAAAAATTTTATATGTGGAAACTATGTATCAATTACCTTATCGATGCCTCCCTCCTTAGCTCATGCACCCCACCTCAGAAAAATGCATGAAACCATTGATCATACTCGCTGATTATCAACACTGCCAAACCACCACTGAAATCACCAGATTCTTCCATTTCATCCATGGACCTAGCTCAAGAGCACCAACAAGGACCACTGATGATGCCTTAAATAACTGTGGTTGGACCATATAATCTCACAATGGTTCCCCAAGGAGGAATAATAATGAAGAGAATTCCCACATGAAAAAGAAGATGTTACAACCTCAAATACATTATGCTAAACATGATAGTGGTGCACATATCAGAGAAAGTTCCTCCCCCACCACTTATATACCGTTACATATCTTTTTAGATACTACTGCTAGCCTACACCCATTTAAATTATTTTTTTGATTACTACCATTAATTTATACTCCCAATGAGAAACTTCCATTAAACTTTCTACCATTTCTCACTTCTATTTCCATACTTCTATTGCTAACTTCTTTTTCCAGGATATCCTTACCATTTCACAACTTTCATGAGGTTGAAAATTCTATCTTTTGAACACCACTTGAAATTGTTCATTTCATCTATTGTGATTATTCTGTGGATTTCACCATGCACAATTTCTATTAGACTACTTACATCGTGATGCTTTTATCAAGATGCTTCTATCACATACTACAACTAGTCCTTCCTCTATGACAGATAAACCTAAAGGAAACTACTAAACTACATCTATACTCCCAACTCCATTCTCTTCCACCCACTCAATGATGATATCTCCAACTATTCATTTGTTCTTAAGGAATTTTTCATGGCTGCATGTAAAATCAAAGTAGAAAAACTGAACAAGGATCATTTTGAGGATGGATTACTTATCTCACATCACTAAAGATGACTGAATCAATGCTTGGTTTAAATTATCAAATATAGACTAGGAAAATAAAAACCAATGATGTCTTGAACTAAAACAAAATGGAAGATAATAATATTTTGAAGGGCATTCACATAAAGATTATACTTGGACCTCATGTCTGATGTTTAAAGAACCCGATGAAAGAAAATATCATGACCCAACTCAATAGGTCTCACATGGAAAAAGTTAAGATGATAATTAAACCCCAAGCCTTCCTATAATATTCTAAGGGATAAATACTTTAAACGAGTAGGAATTTCACACACATTGGAGGCCTTATCCTAAATAACATGTACACACACACACTTATCTATAAAAATATACAATACATAAAAGATAAAAAAATATCCTAAATACATGAACAAAATATATCCCACATTATAGTTGAAAAATAAGTAAAAAAGAAAGAAAATGATCCCAATATAATCCCACAAAAACTACTAAAGATCCCAACCTAGTGATAACAAGGAGGTGGATGCCTAGAAAAACTCTGAGAATCATGCACAGTCTATCTAGAACGACTAAGGTCCACCTACTTATAGTACTCCTAGGACTCTGTAAATAGTCCTATCATTTTCATAAGATATGACATTTTTTTGAAGATTCCATGTAGGGGTGAGTATACATATACCCTATAGGACTCCCCAAAATAAAAAAAAACAAAGAATCAATGATAGATAGAGTCATCTCTAAATCAAAAAATCTATGTGAATAAACAAGATAACCAATATATGCTCGAATTTAGACACTGAGTCTCAAGGTGAGGTCACGCCCCCATATTTATCATAATATTTTACTATAGGATCAAAGGTAACATTCTTACAAGAGAACATACTCATCAGGTCTCTCTATACAAATGACACTCATCCAAGAGCAGATGCTTGTTAAGTCATTCCTTGAAGAAGAACCAAGGAAAATGAGAGGAATCATTTGATAAAATCAATGAAGATGCCATAACTTACCAGATGACAAAAAAATTCAATATAGGTAGGCAATAAAACACATGGCTAATAGGGGACACCTAACCCTAACTATATTAATATACTAGGCATGGGATCAAAATCCATGATACATGATTCATGTGATAAATGAACTCTACTTTGGAAAAAATATAAGAGTGAAGATCAAACCACTATGAATCATTGATGGATAACTTCTATAGTCTTCCAAGGAAATCTTATGTCCAAAGTTAGGAACCAAATACCTCACTGAACCCTTATAGTAGTGGATTGAGAAAACTCAATCTTGAGAAACATAAAGAGGGAATTCACCCACATTAATATGGTTCAAGGGAACTCACCCATACATATAATAAACATAATTTAAGAATAAAAAGGGCTCTATCTGTACATTGATGAAGTACACCATGTGTATAATGGGATATGTTCATGTCTCTATAAGTATGGTACAAACTGCATCCTTCTGTATCATATAACATGTAACTCCCCATATACACATTGTATAATTATGACATGTGGTGTATAAGGGCCAGGATGGAACTCAGCATACACCGTATTCTCATTCCCACATAATCTAGTTGTTTCTATCTACCTATCCATGTATGAGTACTTTACAAAGTACATTGGGTGTAATAAACATCACAAGATGTGTAGGGTAAAGGACAACACTCAGTGGGAGCCATCTTCCCAATCCTGTGCACATTCTGAAGTACATAGGGTATTCCTCAGACATGGAATGTGGGGACACATGACTTCTTGGGAGTGTACTCCTTATACACCATGTTATGTAGTTAGGTGTCACATAATGTGTGGGTGGTCCAAGTGATGCATGATATTTAACTCAACATGAAACCATATCCTCCACATAGATGGTAATATACAGAGTGTATAACTCTAGAATATATGGATTATAGTTTATATTTTCCTATAAATTCCAGCATGTTCACACATATTTACTTATGCCACCACTGGCCTCACTATAAGTGAAAATCAGAACTATAAGTCTCCAAATCTGATTTGACCAAACCATCAGTGCTACCAGTGGCTAGATTCTAGCCACTTATATATCATAAAACACATACTATTGTTATCTTGAGGCACCCTCATGGTCAAAATCCTATGAAATCCACCATCCACACTATCATTGGATCACTATCATCATTAGTGGTTGTATTCTATCCACCTATTTCTTAAAACCCCCATCGTTGATCCTCCAGAGTTACCCACTCAATCTAGCTCATGGATCCACCAGTACCCAATGCTTTATTATATTCTCATCGTCATCACCACACCTCCAAAATGTCTAAAAACCCAAAACCAAACCCATGAGAACAATAAATTATGAATATTATTGAATTCCTAATTATCAGTCCTTCTGTTTTTCATCGAGTAATCCACTAACCATTATAATGTTGAAAAACATCTAAGAATGCAGTGATAAAGGTATATAACACAAAGTGAGTTTTGATTAATGAAAATTTTCTTTTAGACATCATCTAGAGAATAAAAAGAATGTGTGTTTATTATAAAAACAATAAAAATATTATAGAATAAATCTCAAATTCTTTATTCTCAGAAGAGAAAATAACTATTGAAAAAAAATGAAGAATGATCAAAAAATTAATTTATAAGGAATTAATTCATGTTCGTATCAAACTATAATGGGGACTAAACTACAAAATCAAACTATATAACTTGGATTTGATCAATCTTCGATGAAGAATGTTCCTGTGACATTTCTATTGGTGAGATCAAGGAACACCTTCGAGGATGAAAATCCACACGGTACTTTGATCCTCAATCCATGGCCCTATGATCACCCACTAATTTGATCCCCATTATAATTATTTTCATCCTATAAATCCTATAGTGTTGTAAAACTAACATTAGGGAAATATCTAAAGAGTAGTTTCTAAAGGGGCTTCATTATAGTTTTGTAAATATATTTCAATTAAATTAACAAATTAGTTTAATTAATTTAATCCACCAATGAAAACACTCTGTCAAAGTGTCTGATGCTAAAAAGCCATATGTCATGCCTACGGTTAAAGTCAAGCTCTAGATTTAATGTGGTCTCAGTTTTGACATCTGAGACACTGTCTAGGATTTATTCCATTATTTCATAAAAAATATGCACACATGATATATTATATTCGATAATTTTAATATATCTATACTAAGTCTCTTCGAGCCCCATAATCTTTTATTAACTCCATTCATTACTACACAAATAATATTTAAAATATTCAAAATTTTCATATGTAAATTTTAAATTCATCACATTATCCCTACCTTCAAGGAGTTTTCATCCCCAAAAGATAAAACCTACTCATACAGGTGAGGGTACTGATCTCTCATTTAGACCTCCCACTATCATAAGTTCTCTTAGAGGTTATCAAACTTCCAATAAATAAAAACCCAATAAAAACACTTTCCATAAAGGGTATCCACCTATTAGTTCTAAAAATCTAGTGGTCACCCTTAAAAGATAACTCTATCATCAGTGTCTAGATCACCCATATTGACAATGTGTAAGGAGTTGTAGAAATATCTCATTAGCTTTAACATGTGGAGTGATTCATGCACCTGGTATAACTATAGTTGTAGAGATAAGTGGTACAACACCTCACTAACCCTATAAAGTATCTATAAAATGGGAATATGTACTTTGTATATAGGTTTCCACCTTGGCTAAATCATTGTAATCCTCATCAAGGTGAGATATCTTAGAACACATGATCTCATTTTTGAATACCAAGGCCTCCATCATCAATTCACAAAGGACTCCTAATGTCTTCGTGTAGTCCTTAGACACTCGTAGATGAATTTCACCTTCACTAACATCACTCACATCAATTATTGGCCCATAAGTGCTATTCTCCTAGGTCAGACCAGTATAGTGGTGGCCCGAATGGTCTCCCATAGACGACCTCGACTGGTGAAACATTTATGTTAGAGTATAAATGTTGTTAAATGAAAAAATTACCAACGGTAGATGATCCCCAAACTATGACCAAAACTAACATGAAAACTCAAAGAATGTTCTCTAGGACTTTTATATTCCTCATTTCATATCCTTTTATTTGGGGGTAAAGACACTGTGATAAACCAAATTTGAGTCCCAATGGACTTATGAATCCTATCCATAATCATAACGTGAAATGAAAATTACTGATTGGAATGATCATTATGGGAACATCATGAAGATAGACTATCTTATTCATGAAAAGGTGTCCTAAACTCTCACCACTATACTCTTTTATCAGGTTTCTAGGAAGTAGGACGACTTGGTGAGTCATTATTTTCTCAATTAGATAATTCCATGAATACTAGATGATCATGGTAGACCAGTCAAGAAGTTCATATATAAATTACCTCATTCACACTTTAATACCTCAAGGTGTTATACCAAACTCACTAAAACCTGGTTCTTAAAATTCATAAGTTGGTAGGTGAGTCATTTATAGTTAAACATATATACATGATACCACATCCTAGGATACCCAAACCAATTCCAAAGGATCCTATTTCCAACCAAAACATTTTATTTTATTAATAATGAGGGTCTAGAAATACAAGAAAAAAAAACTCACAAAAATTGTGCATAAAAGTAGAAAAAAGTGCACAGGTGAAAAGGGGGACTAAGGGGGGAAAAATAGTGCAGTATAAGGGCGTCTACCCGCACAAAAATAGAGCCATCCACTGGAAATGACCCGAGAACTGAAAAAACTAACAAGTTATAATTTTCCGTAGCTTTAGAAGATAGAAAATAAGCCACCATATTCCCCTACTGCCCTGTCTGGATGATGTACATGTGACTATCCAGAAAAAGCTTGCATCTTCTAATCGAGTACTCAATGCTCCAAGGGATTGAGCCTTTACCGGACAAGGCCTTGATGATAATAAGCGGGTCTACCGCCACCTCTTGGATTGGAATTTCACTCCATTTAAAAAGGAGCAAACCAGTGAGTAAGTCTTGAGACTCCACTTAAAGAGAATCTCCATTTCCAAGAAAAGCTGAGAAAGCCACCACTACAGATCCAAGAGAATCACGAACAACTCCGCCTCCACGAATCAAGCCCGAGCGGCAAGATCCATCAGTGTTGAGTTTAAATCCCCTGCTAGGTGTCATCCATTTGACCCACATCCCTTGAATGGACCTTCTAGTTGTAGTAGAGGAAACCAAAAAAGAAGATCCCTTGACCACATATTTACATAGACTACCCAAATCCAGAAGGAGCAATGTAGCTCTAAAAATAATTCCAGTTGTTGACACAGGCGTGGATTGATGTCGCACCCTGTTCGTGGACATCCACAGAACTCAACATCCTGCAATAAAACATAGATCCCTAACCTTTTTTTAGGGCCAGGCCAAATAACTCCCTGGAACCAGCTTTTGATAATGTCCGAAACTATCTCCACACCAGGCGGACACTCTGCAATCTAGACAAAGAAACCTCAGACCTCCATAGCCCACTCGTTGTCAAAGAATAAGTGAAACAGAGACTCGTATCACACCTGTTTTCAACAATAGCATTTAGAGGACATATTTATCCCCCGCCGTTGTAAGGTTTCCTCCGTTAGTAGAACATTATGTCAGACACACCATAATAGGAAATAATAATTTACTAGTAGCTCCTTGCACCAGAGGATATCACCCTAAGGGTCCTGATGAGACACCACGTTATTAGCTTTGAGAAAATCTTTAATGTTAAAAGTACCTGAAGCTGATCCTGGGAAAACACATCTATCTTGGTCATTTTTTCTCTGAATGCAGTAAAACATTATCCGCTGTGCATCATCCAATGTAGAGTTGATGGGAACTGAAAAAACACAAGCTTCTCTGAATCTGATGGATGGTTAGGGACATAATGGATAACCCAGCACCGACTCTGCCCAATTATGATGCCAAAATCTCACATCCCCATTGCCAATGATCTACCTAGAGTGTTTATGGTGAAAATAAATGTAGGTCTAGACCAACTTCTGTACACAAGAATTCTTAACTTTATGAATGTTTCCATCAAAATCATAGGCATTTTTCATGTAACAAACCCAAAGGGATTATCCCTCAATGATCTCCAAGTCCAATTTGGCATGCAAGCCAGAAATAGTTCTTGAAATACTCTTAAGGTTCATACCTCCATCCTGTACTGGTTTAGCCAGTTTATCCCAAGCAGCCTAGTGGAACTTTCCTTTAAGTGACCATCCCATAAGAAGAAGTTTAGAATTTTCTCTAAGTTAGAGATAAACTTCCTTATAACCTTAGTGGGAGACATAATATTCATTGGAATAGAAGCCATGACTAAATTGATCAAAGTTATTCATCCACCAAAAGAAAGGAACCTATTTTTCCAATTGAGAATCTGCCCACAATTTTTCCAGCAACCCCATCAAGGTGTTTAATTTGGAGAGCTTTCGGAGACACTAGAGCACCTAAGTAAATCGACAGAAAGGTACCTCTTTGCATGATAAGACTAGATTCCAGCAGCCTTACCTTCTGCTTCAGACAACTGGTAGGAGCATAAAAGAAACTTTTCCCACGATTCACTAGTTTCCCACTCCATGCACAATAAACATCAATCACTTCATTAACCATATGAATAGAATTTATACTTCCATTAACAAAGAGAAAAGTGTCATCCACAAACATGATACGAGACACACTTCCTTGTCTATGATTATTCTGAAAGGGTAGGATCTTTGCAGTCTCCAAGGAGTGGTTCAATAATCTACTAAGCACATCCAGAGCAATGATAAAAAGTGAAGGGGAAAGAGGGTCTCCCAACCTCAAACCTCTGACAGCTTTTAAGAAACCAAATTTCTTGCCCATAAATGAGATTGATACCCAGGTAGAACTAAAGAAACGAAAAAGGATGTCAATGATCCATGCTGAAAAAACCCATGCCTTGTAGAACCCTTATGAGGACACTCCATTCAATTATATCATAGGCTTTTCTAATGTCCATCTTAATAGCCACATTACTTCTGAAAGCCTTCAAATTGATGTCACTAATAACTTATTGGGATAAGGCTTCGACACCTTGAATAGAGCGACCTATCACAAAAACATGCTGCTCCTTGGCCACCCAGCTTGGAAGAAAGGGAGAAAGTTTGAGATTGAGGACACCTATTAGAATTTTATAGGGCACATTGCATAAGCTGATTGGATGATATTGATTAAGAGACTGAGGATTTTTAACTTTGGGAATCATAACAAGTTTTGTACCACAGGCCAACCTGGGAAGATTACCACCTATAAAGAAGTCTTTCACCACTCTGATCAAGATCTGCTTCACAATATCCCAAGAAGACTTGTAAAAAGAAGCAGGAAAGGCATCTGGCCTTGGAGCACTATCATAATTCATAGACTAGACCACCTATCTAATTTGATACTCCCCTGGGATTGCTTCCAAAACAGAATTCACCTCACCAGAAACAGAGCGGGTGATATTATTAAAGAGAGAAAAAGAGCCTCAGGGGTAGCCACCTTCCATATTCTGATTAGGGGAGGCCAAAAGATCCCTAAAAAGGCGTCCACCATATTACCTACAACAACCCTATCATTAATGAAGGATCCATCCTCTTGAAGAAGATTGGGCACCATAAATCTACGTTTTTCTTTGAGGTAGGCATGGAAATAACATGTGTTCCTATCCCTAGCCCAGAGCCACTTAACTATGTACTTCTCGTGAGAAATGCATTCCTGTTGCAACAATAACTCAGATAACTGCTCCTTCTTGAATTGAAAAATTCCATAAACAGCCTCATCCAAAACATTCTCTAGATGAAGCTCCAAAATTTGAAAGACCCTACTCAATTCCTATAACTCATGATCACCTGAGGGAAGATCTTTTTCCCAAACTCATAGGAACCCTTTAAGGCCCGTAAGGTTGTTGTGGAGGGTCAGCCACGTGTTTCCTCCTCCCAGCTGGTTCCACACGGACTTCACAATATCATAAAAATTTGCATGATCTGCCCAAGTAGTAGAAAAAAGAAAGGGATCCTCACTGCCATTGCTGCTTTAAATAGAAATGAAAAGAGGGGAGTGGTCTGAAATGTTTCTGACCAAATGGGAGACCTTGATGCTAGGAAACATAGAGAGGGCTTAGTTGTTCACTATACATTTGTCAAGCCGACTCCAAGACCACCGCGTCCCATACTGATTATTGCACCAAGTAAAGTGGTCACTAGAAAAACCTACATCTATTAAACCATTTGACAACATAAACTCTACAAATTTCTAAATAGCTCTCCTAGAAAATGGGCCATGACCTTTTTTCTCTTCCGGACAAGCCACAATATTTAAATATCCACCCACCATCCAGGGGGAGTCTCCTGAATTGAAAGCACTCTGGTCACTCCATAGAGGGATTCTTTCCTGAGAAACACATTTGGCATAAACAATTTAAAGATAGAGAAAAATTTCATCCTTTGAAATTTTGATATTCAAAAACTGGTCTGACATTGAGAGAAATTCAATAGAAAGATCAGATTTCTAGAAAACCCAGATATGAGAATTAGTGGTGCTGTCAGTAAAAAATCCAGGCACCCTTAGACCTCGAGCACAATCCTTGACTTTAGAAGGATCCTGTTTAGCTTCCAACACTGCTATCAGAGAAAGAGAATTGTTACGAAGTTTATTGGAGATGAAATCCAATTTTACCCGAGAGCCCAAGCCGTGAGTGTTCCAAATGGGAAAATTAATCATTTATGAAACATGCATCTGGAACTGGCCCCAGAATCATGGCCCTAAATCATTCTTGAAGATCGGGAAAAATATTTTTACCTCGATTGTGATCAGGTCTGAATTCCATATGGATAAGATTTAGACTTTTAGGAAGCAGTACTCGTTTTGGACACTGGCACCAAAGGAGTGACTGAACAGCTGGCTGGGGGATGAGAAGCCAAGATACCCACTTTCTGTTGAAGAGAAGGAGAAGGAGAATGAATAATTGGTGAAGAGCTTTTGTAATGCCCCGACCCTAGTTACCCAGAGTCGGTGCATTATTACATAACATTGGCATGATCACAAGAAAGATCAAATCTCGAAAGACCGATTGGTTTAGTAGCCTTGGAAACACTAGATATATTCATAAGTTTTACATTACATCATAAAATGAAAAACTACTACAACAAAATATTGTCCCCATAATCCACACTCATATCCCCACATAATATCCCTGCAGGTCATTCATAATTTACTTCTTCACTTCCTGGAAAAAATAAAACATAGAAAAGGGGTGAGCTCAAATGCCCAGTAAGGATAACAATATAGCGGAACATTCAAAAATAAGCATAAACATTTAAGGCAATGAATTACTAAAACAAAAGCCATTTAAACTTGAACTTCAACATAGTATGGCAAAAGTAAAATGAAATAATGCCATTTACTTATTCACATAGATATTCTACTAATCGAATAATCACATGCAAGAATCAATAACCACTTTCATAATGTTGGAATGAATAATGCCAGACTATCATAACCACATAGCCAAGGCCTCGTGCCAAGACTAAAAATAAGATTTTTCCAAGGCCTTGTGCCAAGACACTAGTTTGTCTTATGAGACCTACCGATGCATCGAGGAGCTATAGCAGGCTCCACCCGTCACTTACTAAGTCCAATGCATTCCCATATGAAAAGGTTTAAACATAACATAAACATTCGTATTAAAAATAGTATACGAAATGTCAATACTTTCACCATAAACCATGAATGGTATATAAAAAATAGCACATCCACAGTCAAACATATCACAAAACCTTCAATACAATATAAAGTTTTGTATCATAATATATCATCCTCAAATAAGCGTAAAATCCATTAAAGGATGTTGACATAGATGAAATCAAAACTCTTTTTAAAGAAATACCTCTTTCTATTTTGAAATCATTTAAGAGACATATATTTATAAAATAAAACATTTTATTTGAAAATATTCTTATAAGCTTGTAAGGGAAGCTTTGACGGTTTTATAACGGCGGAAAATAACCGCACCCGCCGTATAAGTTAAAAAAACATTCTTACCCTAATTCTGTCGAAAAGGTTAAAAAGGACCTTGTTTTGAAAACGACAGAAAGGTTCCTTTATAAACCTCTTATAAAAAGTCAAACAAGGGTATAAATGACTTTAACCCATATTCTTGTAAATAATAAATATGTTTTGCAATACATTTTGAAGAAAACATGGATGTGGATGATAAAGAGATCCCAGTAGATTATTACATATAAACAACCTCAGATAATGAAGAGATTGTGAAATAACCCTTACCAATTTGGTAACTTATGAAACATACAACCCATGAAAGAGGTATCATACAATGAATATGTAAATACACATAAATTAGAGTGTATTACACAAAGAATATAATTATGGGCAGTACATACACCACACAAAAGATGATGGTGGCAATATGGCATGAATCTCACGGGAATAAGGAGTGAGATGAAAACCCCTTACCACGTTAATCAACTGAGTCGTATGGCCAAAAGTTAATAACCACCAAACTATTTACAGAATAACATGAATATAAAGATAATCATGATAATATATATCAAATTCCAGTACACAATACCCCACTTCCAATAATTTAGTGGCGAATAATGGAAATCTCACGGAATTGAATGTGAGATAAGAAAATCCCTCACCTTGTACTTTTCCTTGGTTGGGGTAGGTTAAACTCCTGTATAATGGTGAAATAATTGTTATTAAATTATACAAGAATCATATATATTAATATGATATCATATATGATCTTTTAACATTGATTTGTTAATAATATCTTAGAATTATCGTCGTTTCGGGTGTTAACTTACTCATTTTCTTTTATATGTTTTGTTACATAAGCCATGTTTGTTGTATCTTATTCTTATCCAGAATGATATCAAGTCCTTAAAAATCATTTTTAAATCATCAAATGATAATTATATTTGAATGGATACGATGGAGAATGAATCTCATCGCGTTCGTGGAGACGGTAGTCCGTACGTACGCACGAGCGACAATATCATTCTTTTGATATTAAAATAATATATAAATGGATGGTATATCATATATACAGAATCATTAACATGTTATATTTATTATTTACATGAGTTACACATCATTATTATACCCATCCAAATAATAATATATTGAATAACAATTACACCACGACGTGGAGACGGTAAGCCGTACGTACGCACGTATGGTGACATGTTATTCAAAGGGTGGATAGAATACTGAATATGGTTGTACCATATTTATAATAACATCACAGTATATGTAAGATACTGGAGTTATTATTTTAGAATGGTAAGAACAAAGAAATAAGAAGTGGAAGAAGAAAGGAACTTGAAAAGGGGTGGTGAAAACATTACTTCTTCTTCGGGTTCTTCCTTTTGATTTGATCAAAAGGGATCCTTAGGTTGGCTTTCTGATCACAATAAGGCCTCTAGGTTGTAGTGAGGGATGTTGGGAGAGTATTTGGGCAGAGTTTGGCCGAACCAAAAGGCTTTGAAGGTGTGAAGAAATGAGAAGGAGGAGTGCCCTTTTATAAGAGGGGTGAGGGGCACCTTTGGAAAAGCTAGAAATATTAATTTATAATAAATTCATATTCGGTTTCTAATGGCTCCAAAGTTGATTATTCAAAGTTTAAGGTGGTTATAGGTCTAAAACCACTCAACCAATAGAATTTAGACAGGTTTGGGTACTTATATTAACCTTATCATTAAGTATTAACTCTAAGTTAATTAGTTTCACTTTTACAATGTCTCTTTGTATTTTTATATAATATGGTTAATAAACTTACTATATACATCTAACCGACCCCCAAGTGGTCCATTAATGATGATCCTATCATGATATAAGTCTCTTGGCCGAACCTTAGATTTTTAGGAATTTAATATCAATTAATAATATAATATTCTTTTTAAGAACTCTTTTATGTCAATTTTGACACTATTCAATAGTTGATTTTTGTGAAACTCATAAAAGATTGATTACTTCGAAAAAATTCAATTAAATCAATCCTAATATATCCTATTATCCTAGAAAATTAGTTTAATTCATTAAAAGTTTCATATTATATTTATTTGGGTATTTATAATATCAATTATTTTAATTTTTGACTATTATAGTAATTACTGCATCATCATTGTGTCATAAATAAAATAAATTATTTAATGTCTAAAAATTATAAATAAAATATAATTATGTAGGAAATATTTTTATCTTTCTAATGAATATTTATAATCTAAAATTCAACATATATAACCCTATGTAACAATTGTTTTGCTAAAAGATATATGCTTGTGTCATTTTTGTATTCATTTTAACTTAATTAAAATAAAGTGTCATTATCACTTACAAGTGGATCCATGGGGTCTCAAAATCAACCCAAAGATGCCCATGGTCGAAAATGTATCAACCAATAGGGTTAAGACACGTTTTAGGGTAATTTAGTATTATTATAATATTATTTTTTAACCCTTATTTACCGGATTTACCCTTAACCATGGTAAATAAAAATTTACCGCAGTAATTATTCAAAATGTCTAAAAATAAAAGTTACCTATTTACACAATTTGAACATCCTGATTCCAAATATGGAATCCATTTTCCTAAATTCAAAACACAGAAGTGGCAGAAATTAATTTAAAATTAATTCCCGCTGTCAAAACAAAAAGCGTGTTTTTAAGAGATAATAATTATCAAAAGATTGACACTTGTTTATGTTCGGTTTAATTGTAAAATTAAGTCCAATGACCAATATAATATTAAATGGTAAAAATATATTCTAAATATACTTTAAAACCACTCAAATTCATAATTTATCACTATTAATTATTTTGATTAAAAAAGTTGTTTTTAATTAAAATTTAGTAATTTTCACTATTCATCAAAATATGAAAGTTATCCGAAAAGTACCAAAATTTCACCTTAGGCTAAATTAGATATTCCGAATCCAAAAATGAAGTCCATTTTGAAATATAAAATATATATAATTTCAAAAATTAGGTATTACTATTCATAACTGCTAGTTCGATTGGTTGTGGTGTGTGTTAAAACTCAAGGTTGCGTACAACACACGCTATTGTATTATTCAAAGAAAGTGTATCATGGAAGCTTGGGATGTTTCATTTTAAATTTTTTATGTCCCCATTTAGTCAAAAAGTTTTAAATATTGTATTTAAAGAGGGTTCACTATTAAAAGTTGATAAAAGTGCAATACTGAAAATGAATTTGTTCTTGCATTATGTCTAAGATACTTATAATAGGGAAAAATTATAAGGATTATATAAAGTTTAAAATTTAGTTAATACTATTCATAACCTATTTTGAATGGATTTTTGGTAAGTCATGGTGCAATTGAACTCGGTGTTGCGTGTAGTGCAAGTTATTGAATTATTTTGAAGAAATAACACATTATGAATTCTTGGGGTGTTACAGCTTTGCTGTACAGTTTCCATCTGGTCGCCGTAATCTTCTGAATCCATATAAGTTATAGACATATAAAGGAAAGAGGGGGAAGCCTACTAGAGAATTGGATAGGCCCTAGGAAGCAACAACTGTCTCAGGGAATACCGAACCAATCCGGAGTTGAGAGACTTAAATTCCACAGAATGATTGATAGGGACCACTTATAAGCCTAAAAAAATCGGTGAGAGGCCCACCGAGGATGAGGATGCTTCCAGGAAAGCAGGGGGGTGGTGGTGGAAGAATTCCCTTCCCCTTGTCATGAGAACCCATACTAGGACAAGGAGAATCACCACCTGGGACCCCACGAGGGACTTTGGGCTTGTTGCGAAGGGTCTCCATCCCCCGAGCTATCTGCGGAGAATTGAGTTTGCGACAAACTGGGAAAGCATGCCCATTTAGATAACATCTTGAGCAGAAGCTGGGATGAGAGGGGAAAATCAAAGGTTGAGACCATTCAGACATGCCTTCCACCCAAAGCAGAATCTTGGATGGAAGGGGAAGCAATAAATCCAACTCTACACAAATTCGAGAAACCGTAGCGTCTTCCAACCTTGAGGATATCTCATTGGCGCTGAGAAAAGATCCCAAGGAATCCCCAATTCCACGAAGAAATCCTGAATTCATGAAAGGCAGAGGTAAACCTGGAAGAGAAACCCAAACCATTACTGAAGAGGACTCCTTACCCGAATAGACATACATAGACCATCAAAATAGGGAAAAACGCCGAATACCCAGTGACTGAGGACTGTTACACCAGGCCGAAACAAAATCTTTCTGAGAATCCAACACTATGAAAAACGACTTTAGATTGAGAACCGAAACTCTTGCCCAGGTTCACAACCTCCACAAATTGACAAACCGAATAAACACCGGAAGAGGTGGCTTGTAGATCCCAAAACACGCGATTAAAGTCTACTTAAGCTTATCAGAAGCCTCCCGAAAATCATCTGTAGTAACATTGAAGGATGGGGAACAATCCTTTGAGCGAGAAGAGACATCAGAGGAGTTGAAAGAAAAACCCTCGAAACCCACCAAGGGGAAAAGATTCTTGCATACAACATCCTTGATTGACAGAGCAGGTGGAGGTCTTCCATTGGGAGGCTCATGGAGACCCATAGAGTCAGAAGAAGACCGAGGACCTCCCGAAGCCACCACAACAGATGGGAGAACTACCGGAGAAGAAAGTAGAGCGTAGGGCGCATTCAGAGAGGTTTCACGAGACATCACTCCCTCAAAGGATCCTATTATATCCTCACATTTCATAGATTTACTACTACATGAAATAATGAAACCCCCTCATCATTTCCTCTCATATTATGACCGATGTCATCATATTTCCTCGTTCAAGGATAATGTGCTCCCCACTTTTATAAAATCCATCAAGAGCATGTCTAGTGGATATTTGGTCATGAAAGATTTCTTAATCATTATCCCCAAGCTATGCCTCCATGATAAACTGATGAAGCTGATGGGATACAACCATCCACTAGAGGTATGATGCACTACCCTCATCCTAAAGGGTTAAATAAAAAGTATCCAACTACTCCATCACCTCACTAAAAAAAAGAATGGAAAAACATTCTATGATAATATACTACCATGACCATACTCTTGGCTGTCTCAAAAGATAGAATCAACTCAACCTATTTTGGGTACACAATTAACCTCTCCTCTGAGATAACATATCCCACAAAGTGGACCTCACAAATCCATAACTGAAACTTCAAGAGATTACAATAAATTTGGTGCTCTTAGAGTATGTCCAAAACCTTTCTCAAGTGTCTCATATTCTCTAACTCTAATTCCAAGGAAAAAATGTTTACATTGATAAATGAAACCATGAACTATTCCTAGAATGGATAAAATATCAAATTCAAAAGTACTATTAACATTTCTAGGGAATCTAACATGCCGGAAGGTATGAATCTGATCTAAAATTAACCATAGATGAAATAGAAAACTACATTCTATATATCATCCTCCCAAACCTAGAGATGGTGATAACCATTATCAAGGTCAAATTATGAGAACCACTTCATCTCAAACCACTGGTAAAATAATTCATCGATTCTCAAGAGTATAAAATACTTCATGAAACTCACATGGTTAAGGTGACCTATATCCACTCATAACCCCAATATGACATCCACCTTATTGGAGAACAACAAAAGATCCACCTAGGACGACACACTGAGTATAAGGATTCCCTTGAACTGAAGACTCTCTCCAAAATTCACCTTTATCTCTCATATCTCTATGAGTAAATTTTATATAATATCATAGATATCAAGTCATGCTTAGGTTAAGGTCTATACACAGGTCAAAATTTCAATGGGAAGATGAGTTTGACACATCTTCAGGGATGATGTCCTTATACTCCTCCAACAACATAGGAACTAAAAGATTATATCACCCACTACTATGAGGGTCATACTTTCTAATAGATAAGAAATTATTTATATCCTCTTTCATATGATCTCATCCTACTATCCATTATATTCTTTCTACCCAAAGATGGAAGAATTCCATCCCACTAAATTGGATACATTGCAACACTCACTAGTAACAGTAAATTGAGAATGGATAGTTTAAAACAAATCCATACTAAGGTAAACATCATAGAACCTCATAAACACCATGGAAAAGTTCCACGTATGGCACTATCTCTTCAAAGAGACAATTCACACTATCAGAAGAAATTTTTGATCAATGAAAGATATCATCAGGAGGCACCAAACACAAGGGTTGATCTTAGGGTCTCTAACAAAGGATGTATTTGGTGAAATATAGCTTTTGAATGTGTACCAAATTATAATTTGAGAATAAAAAGCAAATTTCAAGCATTTAAACACACCTAGAGACTCCAGGTCACTAGCCCGTACTACCATTCTCCATTATTCCCCTTTACTGAATATTATCCACAACCGAGTCTCATTATGACACCTTAACTCATCGAAAAAAACCTTAAATATACAAATAAAACGAACTCAACCACCAAGCCTTGAAAACATCCTCATTGGGAAGCACTTAATTACCTTTACAACATTAAATCATGTCAAAATAGAACACATTTGGGTGGGAGAAGTTACCCTCTTCTTTATGTATCCAAAGAAGCATAAAACCCCACCATCACAAGGATTCAAAAATTCCCTGAATCACCATAGAGAAGAATTTTCACAAGGATCGATATAAATAGGTTACCAAACTTAGGAGAACAATCATAACACAAACATGGGCGAATCATCCATTACCAGAGGAGGGGGTCTGGCTCACTTGGAAGGCTGGATGGTCCCTATCTCTAAAACTCATGAAGTTCACTTAGAATAGGTGCACCATATTCTATTACTATTAGGAAAAACTGCTACTCAACAAAATGGGAAGAATCTACTCGAGCCCCTAGAAGTGAGTCAACATACTACTCCACAGGTGGATACATTGCTTACTATTACCCCAGAAGAATCATTACCTGCACAATTCCCAGGAATGAAACCCCATCGCTAATAAGATCATAATAATGATCCTACCATGGTATCTTAGCTGGATGTTATTATGGAATCATAAAATGATATAGGAGAAGCACCAAAGTAATAAGAGCATAATATTATTATTTTAATCAAGAAAGAGATTTAAACCCAAATCCATTCTTATGTGATGCTTATACCAATGTTTCCCTTGTAACCAGTGCCTATATGTTTGGAGTCGAAAAGTAAGTTTTTAGATTCTTGGTTAATGGATTCATCATACTTCACAAAATAACTAGGTTAATTGAAAATAATGAAAAACTTGAGACACATTAACACTATTTCCAATGTTTCTTAACTAATCCTCATAGCTTGACAATTTCCAAACTCCGATCCAAATATAACCAGCTCTAATACCAATCTATCATGAACCAAGAAACTGAGGCCTATATAGCTAACGATAAGCTATTAATGACACCACAATCCCACCTCCAATAGGTTAAGGGATGGATAATAGTGTCGAGTAGGTATAAAAAACATGGGATGTCATAACTTGAAGAATCTGTGTACATACTCGCATTTACACTCACCAATATATTGTGAAAAAAGGAAAAAATAATACTATAAATGTATATGAAATGTTTTCCCACATAATAGTAGATAAATAAGTATATAAAAATAAAAATTTACAAGTATAATCCCATAAAAACTATAAAATATTCCATCCTATGGATAACAGGGGGTAACTACCCAAAAACAACTCTGAGAATCATCTGTGGTCTGTTTGGAATAACTAAGCGCCACCTTCCCTTGGTCCTCCTCAGATCCCATAAAAAGGTTTGTCATCTTTATAATGCTTGAGATGTAAATACATATCCCATTCATGTTTTATTATAAACATACCAAGTTGGATAACTTGAAATCACTAAACACAAAGCTTCAAAGTGTAAGAGATAGAGTTAGCTCTAAATCAAAAATACAATGGAATAAAAAGATAACTTATGTATTCTCAAAGGTAGAAACCGTGTTTCAAGGTGAGTTATCATCTTATCTAAAAGCCTAGGATTATTATATATCCTCAGATGTAACATAATTATGAGAAAAATCACTCATCGAGACAAGCTATACTGATGAAACTCATCTGAGAGGACATGCTCATAGAGTCATTCCATGAAGAAGATCCAAGGAAATTGAGAGGGATCATCAGTGATACTCAATCAATTAGTCCACAAATTAACAAAATAAAAATGATATCAATACATAGATTGGGGAGCACACCCTAGTCCAAAGGAGGACACCTAACCCTAGCTAGAATAACGTTCTAGGTAAGGGATCAAACACCCAGGTATATAGGATACGTGATACCTAAAACCTACCTTGGGAAAATGATTTAAATGAAAATATAAACCCTAGGCCTAATGGAGGGATTCTTGATCCATTCCAATGAGGAGATCTTACGTATAATACTTGTAACCAGATACCACAGTAAACCCACATAGAGGTGTATTGAGAAAATTCACTCTAATAAAACAAAAGGGTGGAATACACCCACATATACATAGTTCACAGGAACACCCCCATACTTATACTGCAGTTGTCCTGAGAGGAATATGGACTCTAACTTTCCCTTTAATATGTACATATAATTTTCCATGGCGTATACAGTGCGTCTCTTTGATTTTAGAACTTCCAATTTCCCTCTATCTTATATGACATTTACTTTCCCATATATACAACGTGTGTTATAAAACATGAAATTTAATGGTCGGTCCATCACTTGACATGTGCCATCAGTTCAAGATTTCGTACATTAGCCATTCCCATGTACTTGGTCATGTATAAGTAATTTCCTAAGTACATGGGGTGTACTATATATCACACATTGTGTAGGGGCTAGGCCAACACTCAACATGTGTTTTCTGCCTGAGCCTATATACTTTATGAAGTAAACATGGTGTGCCACATCAGACATGACATGTGGGCCACATGGACTCTTGGGCATGTAATCCCTATACACATTGATCTAGAAAGATAGTTTTCACACAACATAAGGGAGGCCCACATGAAATTTAATATTTAACCGAAGGTGAAACACAAGACACTTTATAGTGTGGATTATACAAAATATATTCCTCTAGACTACGCAACGTGTAGTTCAAAATTCTAACTCATTCAAATGTATTTACCCTTGCCCACTTACTTATCTCTTCCAAAAATTCATGACCATAAATACACATATCCGAGTTGAATGGGCCTTCAATTCCACCAGTGGATGGATTTCAACCAACCATTGATCAGAAAATGCCTGATGCTTTCATCTCGAGGCACATGTATGGTTAGAATCATGTGAAACCTACCCTCTTCACCAATATTGGATCACTATAATCATTGATGGTGATATTACAGCCACCCATTTATAATAAAAAAGACATTATTTATCTTAAAAACATACCCTCTCAATCCATCTTATAGATATACCATCACCCAGACCCTCAGTGGATTCCTATCAACTTCTTCCCACCTCCATCACATTTCCAAAACCCAAAACCAATCTTGTGACTACAATCCATTATACCACAGAATGAATTCATAATTACCAAAAATTATTGGTATCTTTGAACCATAATATAATAAAATTTCTGTGAAGAACATCAAATAATGATGGGGGAAAGGCATGTAACACAAATTGAGATTTGATCAATGTCTGTATTGGTTTGGCCATCACTGTAAGAATCCTAAAAACGTGGGTGGATTTTCATTTCAATAAAAATAAATGGGGAATAAATATCAAATTCATATTTATAGGAAGAGAAAAAAAACATTTGATACACCAATGAAGAACAATATAAAAAACAATTTAGAAATAATTAATTCCTTTTAGTCTCAATGTATATTGGCGATTAAACTAAAAAAATAAGATTATATACCTTGGATTGAATTGACCATTGATGAAGAAAATTTATGCATCATTTCCATTAGTGAGACCCAAGAACTCCATTGATGAATATGGTCATTTAAATACATTGATCCTTGATCCATGACCCTCAGATCATTCACCAGTGAAATCCCCAATAATGTTCCCTCCTTCTTCTTAATACTCTATGGTTATTTACCCAACTAGAGGGAATTATCCAAAATAATTTTATAAAGGTGTGTCATTAGGGTTTTTAAAATTAATTCCAATTAAATTAATACATTAATTTAATTCATTTAATTTGACCCTAAAAACACTCTATCAAAGAACTAGAAACTGAAAGGGTGTATGTAGTGTATATGGTAAAACCCATTCTCTTAATTTAATTTAAGTCTTAGTTTTACCATCCAATACTTCGTTTAAAATTTATTCCATTATTTTTGAAAAAATATAGGCACTTGATATATTAAATTTAATATTTTTAATAAATCAAAACTGAGGATCTTCAGGCCCCATAATCTTATGCTGAATCTTTGAACTAATCCAAAAATATTATTTAAAATATTCAAAAGTTTTGAATAGAAATTTCAGTGTCGCGATAGACACATTTTGTCCATGATAATTTTCATAGAAAAATAAAAATGAATTATATTAAAATGACTCATAAAATATATTCTTAGTTAACATGAAGGTCATGCATGAGTTAGACATTGCATATATCTCATGAATAATTTTAATGGATCTTTACATGCAAGAAAAGAACAAACTATGAATGAGGAGATTTTTAGACATTGAAATAAATGTACAAGGTATAATTTCAATATTTTCAATCATTATGCACATGGGAAAAGTCATGTGAACGTCACACATGTACAAATTAAAATTATATAGAGAATATATCACATAATTTCGTGACATGAAGGACAATGATTTTTAAGGCCTTGAGTCATGATGATTTTTAAATATCCTGAGGTCCTCTGAATGTAATTTGGGATACTTGACCATGAAGCATGATTTGAATGTGAATATTCATATATGTGGAGGAATATTTTTGTAAATACCCGAACTTTTTTAATAATTTTTGTTTCCTAAATTTTCAAGTCATTTTATTTTATACTCAACTAAACTATTTCATTTAATAAAATGAGTATAATTAAAATGAGATAGTTGGGTTTTAACTGTTATATAACTATTGGTCAATATGACCGTTGGGAACTAAACTCTTAGTGTTGCAACTGTTGTTTATAAATACAAGTGATCTTGGTTAATTGATATAGAGAGAAGATTTTATGGCCTCCTCTATTAGACTCGGGCCATTCTAATCCCATATAATGGAACATGGGAAGGATTTCGAACCACTAGGATTTACTCTAGACCAAACCCAAGCCGAATTTCATCGTGTGAAGTTGGAACAGAATCACTTTCGGGAGAAGTTGAAGCTGATTGAAGTCACCAGTTAGGCAATGTTGGCCGAGCTGCCCCAAGATTCTATCACCACAGCACACGTTACACTTAGGTCCTATGCTGGTGTTATAAGGGGATATGTAACGAGACCTTAGCTTCTTTATATAATCCTTTGATATAAATAAAAATTGTGATTTCTTCTTATGGTGAAGTTTGTGAATTTTCAAATGTTCGGATAAATATAGTATGCATATTTTTGATGAATTTTAGAAAAACTATATTTTAAAAAGATTTATTTAAACCTTGAATAATTAATAATGTGAAATTATTTTCAAAAAATGGTCTTCTACAGTTATGTTTAGTAAGAAATTCAGTCTAATAAGATCAAATTAATTTTTGATGAATAATAAATTATGAATAGTGATTTTACGCTTATGATTAGTAATGTGATCAAATGGATTAAGTAACCTTACTTAAGAAAGTATTAATATAATTTAGGCATCTTGATTAAGTAATGTGATTCAATAAAATAGGTAAATAACTGTTTTAGAAATTATTGGTTAAGTATTAGTTTTTTCGGGTTAATAGTGTTTTTTATTTAAAAATTAAATTTAAAATATGTTGAAAATTATTTTTATAAAATGGAGTTCATTTTTGAATTCATTGAATTGATATTAGGTTAAGGTGATTTTTGGGGATTTTTCTGAAAAAGATGAATTTTCAGTGAATTGTGAAAATACAGTTTTTAGTTTCGGGTGTTTAATGACATAATTAAGGATGTAATAATTATGTAATCATTCTGGTAGACATATGAATAGTAATATAAGGTATGAAGTGTCCCATGTTTCCAATACCATGGTCAAATAAAATGGGCAAGCCAATGGTTTTTCCAATACCACTGATGAGGTGTCCCATAGCCATTAATGACTTGTCCCCTCACTTCTCCTATAAATACCATGCCATTCCATCATTAATTTCCTTTCCAAATCCTCCCCAACAAAGTTATGGTCTCTTTACCTCCCATGTAGTCCTCCCAAGGTGCCCTCAAACCTCTCAACGTCCCAACCTTTAAGCTTTCTAAATTACTCTTCAAGGTAAGGGATCCTTTCACCCTCTTCTTTTAAGTCATGACTTCCTTTATGTTGTGTCTTCTAATTTACATCTCTTTATGTTGAGGGTACATTATTATATGTTATAATTTCGGTTTAATTCATGTATAATTGTTGAGATACCCTTTACTCTCTCATCAATTTGTTTTCTGAATTTTTTAGTGACATCGTTAGGCTGTCGAATTTCTCGTAAAAGAAATCTCATATTCTGTTTTCTTTTATTATTTATTTTCATGTGGTATATCATTAAAATATTCATACCATGATCTTATTCAGTACCCGTACTATATTATGAATTATTTATGAGTGGGTGACCATTTTACCATCTCTTTTTAATGTTTTATGAAACCATGTTATATATCCATTATGCTGTAGATATTTCATCTCAAAATTTCTCTCTTTCTCTCGTGAAATTATATTGTTTATTTTTGTGAATACCCAGACCTATTTACTTTCTATGGGTGTTCATAAATATATAAATATTATACATTTTATTCTATAATTGACGTACATATAACCCTCACTCCCTTTCCATGGGTTATAAATGACATAATGATCTTATTTTTAAGCTCTTTTTAAACATCCCGATTTCGACAGAAAACCCATTTCATTGATTCTATTTGGGTTATTTATGAAATGTTTTATTTTGATATATGTGTATCACATGAAAGTAAAGACATATTAAGGGTTATCTTGGATATCTCTCCAATGCATTGGGTAAAAATTAATCTCTAGAGACGACAAGTTTTACGATACCTTCGTGAATAACCTTGGTAATTTTTCTGACACCTAGGGGATGGACCTTGGTGATATGTTAATGAATGTCTAAATTAAATGTAGTATGAACATATTCAAGTTATTATTCAAGTTCTTTTCATTATGATATGCCTATTATTTCAATGATTTTGTCTTTATGTTTTATTCAAGTTAGTATTGATATCATAAGTAAACTGATTCCCTTACTTACCCTTACTGGGCCTTCTGCTCACCCTTTACATTGAATGCATGTATCCAGGTTATGAGATGTAGTAATTTTACTTAAAATGAACTTATAATGAAGCCTTATAAGTGGATTAGAATAATGTGTTATGTTGTTTTCAAGTTTTATTGTTCCTGATTTCCTATATAATAGACTTTAAAGATCCTATGTATGTAAAATATAATGAAATGTTATGTATTAAAAAGGTGAGATTCCATAGTTGGTATCAAAGGATAGTTTAGTTATTTATGGAAATTAGGATATGAAAATTTTAGGAATAATCCTATAGAAAAGTTGAAATATAGGAAAAATTCCTGTTATTTTGGTGAGTATTGAGTTAGTGGTTTATCAAGAAAATGCTTCCCTGTTTGGATACGAGCAGGTAGAGGCGGATCTAGCACAGAGGTACCTAGGAGGGAAAACTCTAACAAGGATTTTCAGGCTTGAACCTAGGTATCCTGGTACATGATAACGGGCCTTGCTGCACTGTTTGTTACAACACTCCTTGGGGATATGTTTGGTTAATCACAAGTTTTTTTGAATCCTTATGAAGGAATTATAGAGAAATGTAATTGTTTAAGCATGAATTTTTAAGACATAAAATCCTTTATAGTTAAAAGATTTGTAAATGAAATAAGTTTCTCACTAAGGTCTTACTATTTTAGAAAAATGGCGGGTAATATGAGGAACTGTGTAAATGGTGACCGCAATGGACCATGTGCTGACGACCCTCTGATGGAAGACGGAATGGAAACATTCATGAGAATGATGAACCAACTGACTCAAGGTATTGAAAATAACTCGAATCAAGCTAAGAGACTGATCTCACCGCGAATAGAACAACATTAGATTGAGTCCTTTATGTGTCACTGACCACCAACCTTCAGTGGATCAACCAACCCATTGATTGCTGAGCAGTGGATCAGCTCCATCGAGAAGATCTTTTCTGTGCTCCACTGTTCAGAGCAAGAGAAGGTCACCATGGATGTCTATCGCTTAGAAGGAGAAGCTGATCAGTGGTGGGAACTGATCAAAAACACAATTCCAAGATTTTATGTTGAAGCTATGGGGTGGGAAGAGTTCAGAGGGATCTTTTTCAGTAAGTATTTCCTTAGTTCCATGCGAAAAAGGATGGATAAGGAGTTTCTCAAACTAAAGTAGAAGGAGGAAGAATCTGTTGGAATCTATGAGATGAACTTCACTCGACTTTCACAATATACCTCTATCATTGTCATTGATCCAAATGGTAAGGTTGATAGATTCTTCAGTGGACTAAGACTTCATCTGTGGAATAATCAATCCAACTGAGACTATGATAGCCATGAAGAGATTGTGCAGAGTGCGATGAAATTCAAGCTGGAGTTTGGTGAGACACAATGTTCTCATAAATCAAAAGATAGGAAGAGATCAATGGATCCCAACTTAGGGAGTAATTTTGATCAAGGATGAGGAGGAAATCAAGTGAAACTTCCAACATGTAACAAATGTGGGAAGAAGCATTCAGGGAACTGCCTGCTCGGGAGCAGGAAATGCTATAAGTGTGGAAGAGATGGCCATATTGCGAGGAATTGTCGTAGTGAGGTGAAACCTCAAATTCCAAACAAAAATGAAAATGGAAAGATGGTGCATGCCTTACCTAATGTTTAGTGCTTTATGTGTGGACAACCTGGGAATTTTTCCAATCACTGTCCTAATCCGAGGGCAGTGGAGGGGAACCCCCATCAGCCTCAACAAAGGCCAAGGGAGCAAGGTCATGATTTTTCTATCACAATAGCTGAAGTTGAAGCTCTAAATGATGTGGTTGCAGGTACTCTTATTATCCTATCAAAGCTATCAAATACATTTTTTGATTCTGGTTCTACACATTCTTTTATTTCATCCATGTTTGCAAAGAATTTAGATTCAACCCCGGATTTTCTAAAATTAGAGTTATTAGTCAAGAATCATGGTGGGACTATCCAATAATCATCAGTGTTTAGAAAATATAGTATTTACTTTAGTGAGCACAATCTTATCACAAATATAGTAGTCATTCCCATGATGTAATTCAACATTATACTAGGGATGGACTGGCTCTCAAAGTATAATTCTAAGATCAATTGTAGAAGTAAGGAAATATCAGTATTCTTGAATGGAAGACCTATAGTTATCTTTCAAAGAGAGATTTATCAACTTGATCTTTGTCTAGAAGAACCCCCTATATATTTCTTTATGGATTTGATCAGTGAAGAAGAATAAGAACATGAGAGTTTAAGGATAATAAATGTCCCCATCGTCCAGGAATACGTTGATGTATTTCCTGAGGAGTTTCCTGGACCTCCCCCTAAAAGGGAGGTAGAGTTCTCTATTGAGCTCGTACCTGGATCTCATCCAATATCAAAGACCCCAAATAAGATGGAAAATGTGTATCTAGAGGAATTAAAGAAAAAAATCATAGATCTTTGGGAGAAAGGGTTTATTCGACCAAGTGTGTCTTCTTGGGGAGCACCAGTTCTCTTTGTGGAGAAGAAAGATGGATCAATGCGGATATGGATTGATTATAGAGAACTGAATGGGATCATAGTAAAAAACCAATACCCTCTTCAAAGAATTGATGAATTATTTGACCAACATTGTGGGGCTCAATTATTCTCTAAGATGGATCTTTGATCTGGTTATCATCAATTGAGGGTGAAGAAAGATGATATTCCAAAAACTGCCTTCCGATCAAGATATGGGCATTATGAGTTTGTTGTTATTCCATTCGGACTGACTAATGCACCTGCTATTTTTATGGATTTGATGAATAGAGTCTTTAAATACTACCTTGATAACTTTTTGGTAGTTTTTATTTGTGATATTCTGATATATTCCAAAAGTAGCGAGGAACATGAGGATCATCTAAGGGCTCTTTTACAAACACTATAGAAGGAGAGGATTTTTGGGAAATTCAGTAAATGTGAATTTTTGTTACAATAGGTTTCTTTCTTGGGGCACATTGTTACCAATGAAGGAATCACAGTTGACCCGACAAAGACAAAAGTTATCGAGGAGTGGCCTCAACCTACAACAATAACTGAGATTCATAGTTTTCTTGGATTATCAAGATATTATAGGAGGTTTGTGAAAAAAATTTCATGACTTTATAATACATTAACCATGTTAACTTGAAAAGGGGTCAAGTTCATCTGAAAAAAGGAGTGTGAGGAATGTTTCCAAGAGCGGAAGAAGAGATTGGTTACTACACCTCTGTTAACTCTGCCCTCAATTGGAGAAGGATTCGTTATTTTTAGTGATGAATCTTTGAAAGGGCTTGGGTGCGTCCTCATGAAAAATGAAAAGGTCATTGCTTATGCATCTCAACAGTTGAAGAGCCACGAGCAGAATTATCCTACGCATGACCTGGAGCTGGCTGCAGTCATTTTTTCTCTGAAGATATGGAGACACAATCTTTATGGGGAGAAATGTGTTATATACACAAACCATCAAAGTTTGAAGTATATTTTCACACAAAAGGAATTGAACATGAGACAAAGGAGATGGTTGGAAATTCTTAAAGATTGTGATTGTTAAATTCATTATCATCCTAGAAGATCAAACAAAGTTACTGATGCATTAAGTAGGAAAGACCCAGTTGTTCTTTCCATGATGAGGATTCAAAAAGATCATTTGATCAATGACCTAGTAAAGCTGGATGTGGGAATTATAAGGGAAGGGAAATCATCCACCCTAACCCAAATGATTTATCAACCATCATTACTAGAGAAGATCAAGAAATCTTAGAAAGAATATCCTTTTTTATAGAATAAGTTTGAGGATATATGGATGGGAAGTTTCTTGAGTTCAATATTGATCAAGAAGGTATACTAAAATTTTGTACAAGATTATGTGTTCCATTTGATCCAAAAATAAAGAAGAAGCTGATGGATTAAGCTCATAGCTCTAATTTCTCTATACATTCTGGAAGCACAAAAATGTATAGGGACCTTCATGATCATTATTGGTGGGATAATATGAAAAGGGAGATTTCATACTACACTTCAAGGTACCTAGTATGTCAGTAAGTGAAGGAAGAAAGACAAATTATTAAAGGGGTATTGTAACCACTACCCATACCGACATGGAAGTGGGACAATATCACTATGGACTTTGTCACTGGTCTTTCATGAAATTCCAAAGGAAACAATGTGATATAGGTTATTGTGGACCATCTCACCAAGATTACCCATTTTATCTCCATTCGGGAAGATTTCTCTCTTGATAAACTTTCCAGGATTTACGTGAAAGAAGTTGTAAGTCTGTATGGAGTTCCACTTTCTATCGTATCTGATCATGATCCAAGGTTCACATCAAAATTTTGGAGAATCCTTCAACATGCTCTGAGCACTAAATTGAATTTCAGTACGACCTATCACCCCCAAACTGATGGCCAATCTGAAAGGACTATTCAAACAGTCGAGGACATGCTAAGAACATGCTCAATGGAATTTAAGGGTGGATGGGATCAACAGCTCCCTTTAGTTGAGTTCTTTTACAACAATAGCTTTCACTCGAGCATTGAAATGGCACCCTATAAAGCTCTATATGGGAAGTGATGTAGAAATCATACTTGTTGGGATGAAGCTGGTGAGAGAAAGCTTCTCTGGCCTAATCTTGTGCAACAGATGACAAAAAAAGTCTATGACATCCAACAACACATTAAGGATGCTTAGATTCGGAAAAATATCTATGATAACAATCATCGGAGGGACTTGGAGTTTGATTTTAGTGAAAAGTTCTTTCTTCGAATTTCACCTTGGAAGAGAGTCATGAGGTTTGGGAAAAAGGGAATCTCAACCCTATATACATTGGCCCCTATGAAATCCTTGATCGCGTGGGAGTAGTGGCCTATCGGCTTGAACTTCCTCCAAATATAGCACAAGTTCATGATGTATTCCACGTATACCTATTGAGGAAGTACATACCTGACCCTTCACATGTACTAATCCCAGAGGTGGTACAACTGGAACATGACCTCTCTTATGAGAAGCAGTCAGTGGAGATCTTGGATCGTAGACACAAGGTTCTACGAAAAAGACTACCGACCTTGTTAAGGTGTTGTGGAGGAACCAAAAATATTAAGAATCCATGTGGGAACCAGAGGAGTCTATGAGGCAGAATTACCCACACCTTTTCTCCTCTATGGGTACGAGTTAAAAATTTCAGGGACGAAATTTCTTAAGGGGGAAGAATGTAACGACCTGAACTTTTTAATAATTTTTTTTCCAAATTTTGTGTGTTATTTTAGTTTATACTCAACAAAACTATATCATTTATTAAAATTAGTATAATAAAAATGAGACTGTTGGGTTTTGACTGTTATATGACCATTGGTCAATATGAACATTGGGAACTAAACTCTTAGTGTTGCAATTATTGTTTATAAATACAAGTGATCTTGGTTAATTAATATTGAGAGAAGATTTGATGGCCTCATCTAGTAGACTTGGGCTGTTAGAAGCCCATATAACAGAACTTGGGAAGGAGGTAGAACCACTAGGCTTTTCTATAGACCAAACCTAATCCAAACTTCATCGTGAGAAGTTGGAATAGAATCGCCTTCAGGATAAGTTCAAGTTGATAGAAATCACCACTCAGGAAATGTTGGCTGAGCCGCCCAAAGATTATATCACCATAGCACACCATACACTTAGGTCCAATGTTGGTGTTATAAGGGGCTATGTAACAAGGCCTTATCTGCTTTATGTAATCCTTTTATATAAATAAAAATTTTGATTTCTTCTTATGGTGAAGTTTGTGAATTTTCAAATATCCTGATAAATATAGTATGCATATTATTGATGAATTTTAGAAAAAAGATATTTTAAAATATTAATTTAAACCTTAAATAATTAATAATGTGTAATGATTTTCCAAAATGGTCTTTTATAGTTATGTTCAGTAAGAAATTTAGAATCTAATAAGATCAACTTAATTTTTGATGACTAGTAAATCATGAATAGTGATTTTATGCTTATGATTAGTAATGTGATCAAATGGATTAAGCAACCTCAATTAATAAAGTATTTATATAATTTAGGAACCTTGATTAAGTAATGTGATTCAATAAAATATGTAAATAAATGTTTTAAAAATTATTGGTTAAGTATTAGTTTTTTCAGGTGAATAGTGTTTTTTATTTAAAAATTAAATTAAAAATATTTAGAATGTAATAATTATGTAATTATTCTGGTCTACTTATGAATAATAAGATAAGGTATTAGGTGTCTCATGTGGCCAATACCATGGGCAAATACCATGGGAAGGCCCATGGTTTTGCCAATACCACCGATGAGGTGTCCCTTGGCCATTAATGACTTGTCCCCTCACTTCTTCTATAAATACCAAGACATTCCCTCATTCATTTAATTTAAAAATCCTCCCAACGAATTTATGGTCTCTTTACCTCTCAAGGAGTCCTACCAAGTTGCCCTCAACCCTCTCGAGGTCCCGAATTTCAAGCTTTCGAAGTTACTCTTCAAGGTAAGAGATCCTTTCACACTCCTCTTTTAAGTCATGACTTCCTTTACATTGTGCCTTCTAATTTCCATATCTTTATATAGAGGGTATGTTATTATATGTTCTAATTTCTTTCCATTTTATGTCTAAATTTTGAGAGACCATTTCCGCTCCCATCAATTTTTTTTATGAATTTTTTAGTGACGCCGTTAGGCTACCAAATTTCTCGTAAAAGAAATCACATCTTCTCTTTCCTTTCATGTTTTCATTTGATGTGGTGTATCATTAAAATATTCATACCAAAATATTATTAAGTACACGTACTTTATTATGGATTATTTATGAGTGGGTGAACCTTTTCCCCTCTCTTTTCAATGTTTTCTAAAACCATGTTATATAGCCATTATGCTGCAAAAAGTTCGGCTCAAAATTTCTCTCTTTCTCTCAAGAAATTATGTTGTTTATTTATATGAACACTCAGAAGTATTTAGTTTCTTTGGGTGTTCATAAATATATAAATATGATACATTTGATTCTGTAATTTACACACATATAACCCTCACTCCCTTTCCATGTGTTATAAATGACATAATGATCTTATTTTTAAGCTCTTTTTAAACCTCCCGATTTTGACAGGTAACCCAATTCATTGATTCTATTTGGGTTATTTATGAAATGTTTTATTATGATATATGTGGATAAAATGATATAAAATACGTATTAAAGGTGCGCCCTGATATCACTCTAATGAATTGGGTAAAGAATTAATCTTTAGAGATGACAAGTGTTACGATACCTTGGTGAATAACCTTGGTATGTTTTATGACCCCTTGGGGATGGACCTTGGTGATATGTTCATGAATGTTTAAATGAAATGTAGTAGCCACATATTCAATTTATAATTCATCTTATTTTAATTATAATATTCCTATTATTTAATTTCTCTTATCATTATGTTTTATTCAAGTTAGTATTGATATCACAAGTAAACTGATTCCCTTCATTACCCTTACTCGACCTTCTGCTCACCATTTCCTTTGAATGTATGTCTCCAGGTTACGAGATATAGTAATATTACTTAGGATGAACTTATGATTAATCCTTACAAGTGGATTATAATAATTTTTTATGTTGTTTTCATGTTTTATTGTTCCCGATTTCCAAGACACTAAACTTTAAAGATCCTCTATATGTAAAATGTAATGAAAAGTTATGTATTAAAAAGGCGAGATGACATACTTTTTTTCCCTATAAATAGAGGTCCAATATAATACATAGGAAAATAGGATTGAAATATGAAGGCTTTTGTTTTTGAGTTTCTATTCTACTATAGTTTTATGTTTCCAATTTCATGTAACTCATAAGAATATTTTTAATCAAAGTGTTAGTTTATTTCTATCTCTATCCCTCTCTCTTCCACTTTTACACTATGATCTATTTCACTCATAATGGTGAGTTACTAACATAAGGCTCGACTTGAGGTGGGGGGGTTAGTTTTTCCAAATTCAACTTTTTTAATTATTAAAGTTTTATTCTCTTTGTGGTGAAAGAGAGATAATTGTACAGGTGTAACAATCGTCCACCATTACATGATTCTTAATATCATCTATATTCTAAAAAAATCACTATTTTATCGCATCTCTTGGTTAAAAAAAATAATATAATGGATTTGAGTGTGATCGAGGTATGAAATGGAAAATGATGGGCGTGGGTCTTGGGAGGTATCACACAGTCAATCAAGGTGTGTTTATCTTCCTTGGCTATCAAAGGAGGTGAGATGTAGTTTGTCGAATAGATCTCCAAGGCATGATAAATTTTAACCTCAATGTAGAGGGTATAAATTCATGTTTGATGGTATGGATTAAATTTTTTTATTTAAACAAAAACAATAAATATCGAACGAACTTGAGTAACTAATCCGGAGGACCAAGACCCTTATAATCTAACTTGAATTTATTACGTCTTCACCTATATATAATTTGTTTTATTTTCTATTTTTCATTGAAAATTATCAAAACACTATTTTTAATTTATTTAATAAAACAATAAAAAAATATAAAATAATTGAATTTATAATATTATGTGATTGAATAAAAATTTACTCAAGTGAGATGACCCTGGTTTGCTAGTTTCTACAGTAGTAAAATAATTACAAAATTTTCACTAGCCTATGAAATTAATGAATAAATATTGATCCATTTTTAGGTATCTATGCGGAATTTATCTCCCTAATTTTTTTTATAAATTTCAATAATTTTTTTATAAAAAAATATTTAAATAATCACTTTCCAAAATGTATTCAAACTATGATTATTCTACATGGATTGATTACCCACATGTAAAAAACATGAATAAGTGGTTGAAAATGATATAGAATCCCAATTAAAAAGGATTAGGAAAAAAATTAATTACAAGGAATGAAAAGAGTAATGGATATATGAATATGTCCATGCATATGATAAGCTCCTACCAGAGAAAGAATCAGAACCATTATTGGAAACATTATCCCTACAAATATTTCAAATTGAAGAACATGTGGAGGCCGAAATAGAAATAATTGAATATCCGTTAAACCTCTCTTAACCATTTATACAAGAGATTGATGTAGGATACTTTATTATTGAATTACATATTGGAGATCAATAATATTTGGATGAATTTTTGGATGAATATTAAATTTTGGAAACTCAACATAATTCTCCCATCTTCAAAGAAAAACAATCAGTATCACTCTATATATCTCTAGATTTGGTAGAAGAAGAAACAATGAAAGTGGTGGAATTTGATTGAGTTTTATAGGAGACTAACTAATTTAATCCATCAAATACCACTCAATTACAAGATGGGTTTTCCAATGAAGATGAAATTTAAGATAAACCAACGTAGTGAGGTGATCTGATCATGAACTTATTATTATATAATTTTATTGAAATTGACTTTAGTATCATCTATCATTGATTTTAATTTTCAAAATTACTAAACTCTTATATCTCTCAAGATGAATATAAATAAAAGTTAGTTTCACCTGATGTGGAACACATAAATCTCCTTGAAAATGTTGGAAAATTTATTGTAGGGAGTATATGAGGTGATCCAAGTGTCTTCACCTGAGGAAACGGAGATTAATGTTTATTACATTGAAGGGAAATATTTTGATATTGATTATTCATGTTTTAGTTTAGTAGAAATTATCTCTGACTTTCCTCTTCATTATTCCATTTATATAGGATACCTTAAGAAATGATAGAATAATGAAGAAGAAAATAAAAGTTTAATTTTAGAGGGATGGACATACTCCACTGCTCTACCTAGTGACATGTTCCCAGATTTCCTAAGATACAAATGTAAAAGTACTTTTTTAAGACTCTTTTAATCTCTTATTTTTTTATTAATATATAGCCTCTAAGGTCATCTTTCTAAAAAAAGACTGTAGAATGAAGAAGAGGTTTTCCAAGTGCAAACCAACAAAGGAGGAGGACCCATTCTTTATCCTACCCATAAATTAAAATTGTAACTTATTACAAAGGAGATGTACTTATAATACTATATATTTTAATTAATCAAACAAAAAAAAGGAAGGAATTAAATATATAAGGAAGAGGTGTTGTTGGTTAAAGTCAAAGAAACTCCACCCTCAATAACACTATGTATAATAGCTTCTACTTCCTATATGGAGGTAGTAAAAAACCTGGGACCAAATTGGTGTCAAAAAAACATTCATAATTATTTTTTTTGTTTTTATTTTCTTTATAGTAATTTAGTTTTCAATTTTTTTATTAATAATTAATTTTATAAATATATTACAATATATCCTAGTCTACTATTTCTTCAAGCTTACTTTAGAATAGGCCAGGTGGTTTAATGAATGATATTATTTTAGAGGTCCCTAATGATGATTAAGGAAGACCCTAAAAAATCTTGAAAAATAGAGATAGAGATACACATAAGAAGGGGATTTCAGTTTTAAATTCATCTTCTCTTTAGCATTCATCATTTTTTTGATAATTTTATTTGAGATATAATTGAAAATAGAATGCAAACACTTAGATTTTATAATACTTTTTGATATAGGATACAAAATAGATTTATTAGTAATCCCATGTTTTTGTTATCAATGCTATTGAGATTGAATGAGTAATTAGGGAGATTGAATTATTAAAGATGATAACATGATGTTCGTTTGAGTAATCATGATTTTAGGGAATTGGTTGATTTATGTAAATGAAATTTTCTAACCATTTTTAATACATCTAATTTCTAAAATTAATGTGTATTTATTTGTTATTATTATACATGCCATAATTAATTGTCAAATTCCATATGTTTCCTATTCGTGAGTGGATTCTAGACTTAATAATTTACAATTATATCTTGATAATATTTACTAAAAGAACATGGAGAATTCTTCCAACTAAAACTTGGGAGGTATATATTTTACCTCATAATATTGTATTCCTAAAGGAATGATAATAATAATTTCATGAATCATAATCCCACAATCCTTGAAGATGATTAATATAACTTAGAAATGATAATGATACCATGAGTTGTTTTATTTATAATTCAATAGAAAACAGTTGGTCAAAAATTACATGATATAATACATCCAGAAATCTAGTTTAAAGAATTTGAGTAAATTGAACCTGTTAATTATCATTATCTATTTAAAAAGTAGTTGCTGCATTGGATTTTCTTTATTCTCATAGTCTATGAGGTTTTTTATCGATTTTATTTTTAATTACTGGGATTATCATACTGCTTTTCCTATTTCTGAGATTATTAACTTCTAAAACATAATATTTCAAGTAAATACTAATGAATAAAATTATTTTCCCCTTCATGTTAATTTAAATAATCATTTTCCTCAAAAACTTGTTACTTTATTCTACACTTTATCATAGATAAACCATCTTCCTATTCATTTTTGATATTCCCTTAGGTTCCTCTTCCCACATTTTTGACACAAAGGTAATTGAATCTTCATTCTTTCATCATCTTCATCCCATTATTTTCTATGAAACTCTGTCATTCTCTTATTTGGTATTTTCAAAAGTTATAAAAGACTCATGTTTTCAATCCGAACTCAAGAAATTTAGGTGTTCATAAAAAAATATCTTCAAGAACATCATATATGCCACTTGTTACCATATTAGAATAATTACTACCTTTTACACAACATCCATGGTTACATTGGTTATTATGGGATTCAACCTGTACAAAAACCAGAAGGTATTAAGGAAAGTGATGATTTAATTACACCATATGAGAACAATTTCAATATAATTACATAGAACATTCAATTTAATTTTTTTACTGTTTTCACAAAATCATATTTGATTTTAGTGCAACCTAAATCAATCATGTTTCAATAATTGTTTCTTTAAGTTATGTTCTCTTATAATCTTTACACTAATTCCTAAACATAATAAATTATCCATAACAGATCATAAAGAAAATGATATCAACCAAATCATATCACTTGTGAGTTTTTAGAAAGGTGTACAGTCTTAGACCAACTAGTTCAAAATAGAGTGAAGACTGAGTCATTAATAAACTATCATTTTTATGGTTACCCCGAGGTACATCGGTTCCACAACCATATTCACATTTTAGAATCTAGAAAAAGATATAATTTATGGAAAAAACACTTACTTAAAACTTCACTAAAATTTTAGGATGTTATTCTATTCGTAGAAATATATATTAAACTTATCCCTTGGGTTTTCACTAATGTTATCTTTATTTATCAGCCAAATAACTAAACTAATACCCAATAATAACTAAAAATACTCTGATACCAAATACAAATCCCTAGAAATTCACTCCTAGGTTTAGTGTAAAATAATTTTTTTAAACAATTAATTTTATACAAATTGATATAAACCAAGATAAACATATCTTTATTTTACATTATTTTATAAAAATAAACACTACATCTCAAAATAATCACACAATCACAATAACAAAATGCTTAGTGTAACATCCCGAAACATGGATATCGTATAATGATAATTTTATGCTTTTATTTTTGTTTAGATTTATTTTAACAGAACAAAAATTTAAAATATAAACATGAGTCTCTTTATTTAAACAAAAAAACCATAGTGTATACAATATACTAAGATAAAAAGAGTAAACATGCTAACCAAATATACCTATTAAAAATCCTATTATAACTACTGGAAGACCCCAAAACACTACAACGAGGCCCGATATATAAATGAGATCCTGCGAGTCAATTAAAATAAAGAACATCACCATCGTGATCATAAAAACCATGCTAAGCATCAACGGAATGGGAAGCACCATCTTCTTCCTTTTGAGTTTTAGGACACCATAAGGCTTGGTTTTATAAGACACTTTTTCGACCGTTGCTCTAGTGACTGTTGAAAGCTAACAACTATAAATCTAGACATTGGGCTTTGATAAGTTAATAAATAAATAGTTAAGTATAATTTAGTCATAAACATTTAAGGTATAATTAAAAATATAATCATGTTTTGAACTCTAAAAAGGATATGAGTTAAAACTTAATTTCACCCTTACATGATTTTGAAAAGTATTAAGGGATCCAAAACACTTTGTGAATATTTCAAATACAATGTAAAAATTTTCATTTCTTAAATAATGTTATACAATATGTTTAAATTATTCAAATGAAATTATGATTTTTATTTAAATTAAGTTTTCTATGATACTATCATAAAGGAATTTTTTTTGTTATATAGGTTTATTAAAAACTCTTCTATTTTTTTGTGTTAAAAAGGTTTAGAGTTTATAATTTTAGAAGTACTTTTAACTAAGACAAAGTTTAGTTTTTATTCAATAATGTTTATGCATATAAATTTTATATTGTTTTAATAAATTAATTTTTTTATTTTCTTTAAAACTTTTTGTTTTTTTGAGTCTATATTTTATAAAAAAAATTAGACCGCTAGGGACAGAACTTTATTTCTAGGGATGAGAGAGGTAGCTCATAGAAAGTGGTTGAGCCTAAGCCCCTAGCCCAAGCCCAGGGCCAGCCCAAGTTCGGGTAGAGGTTCCCTGAAGGGCGCACCGGAGCAGGAGCGTGTAGGCGCACCACCACGGGGGCAAGGCAGCAGTGGAGCTTGGGAAGGCCCAAGCCTACGGAGGCGGGGCAAGAGCCTATGTATAGGGTCCCCTTCGTGTTTGGTGTGTGTTTTCTGAGCCGTTTATGGGAGGCCTAGACATATATGGGATCCAAAATCAACTTTCCGTTTTGATATGGGATGGGTTTTTTTGGGCGAAACGTGATCTGGACCGTTGGATCACGTCGCACGTGATCTAGACCGCCGATCACGATCTCATTTTTGACCTTTAGAAACCGCAATTTTCCACCTCGTTTTTCTCCACCGTTTGATCTTCCAATGATTTAATCGTGGACGTCAGTCTGTTTTAAAATGCCGCGTAGAGTCGGGACCGTCCGATGAAACTCATAACTAATCTGAGCTGCCCATTCTTTTTTAAAAACACGGATGCCCCTCAGGCATTGGATCAAGATTGGGATTGATCTGGGCCATTCATTTTTTTGGTTTTCCCTCTTTCCACATCATCTTCTTCCTCCTCGTATCGGTTACACCAGTAACCCTACACATATGGCACCTCTCATTTTCTTCACCATTGACCACCAGGGACCCTCCATGCCTCGCCATTTTTTCCAAACATGACAACCACCTTTAATTCACTGCAAGGGGGTATGTTTTGCTTGAAAAATTTGTGTGTGCCTTTGTATATAAATACCCTAGACCTCTCAGTTCTTCTCCCCTGGCCCAAGTCTCCAGCAAGTCCCTGCCAACCTCCCTCAAGTCCTTCTCCCCCTATTTTCAAGGTAAGGGTTTAAATTTTTTCCTTTTCTTGTTTCTTCAAGAATGTATACACATATATAATCTAAAATATATATTTATATGTATATAGTTATAACTTCACGGTTTAGTTCCAATGCCCATTTATACTGAACCTAGGCCTTCGGGTTTGTGTGTTCAAATGGCATAGTGAACATAAGGATTATTTTTATTTGATGCGTGGTGTTGAGTTTATAAATATATCTACATATATATGTGTTCTCATAAAACCTTTTATTTTAAATAACCCTACGGGTTAGTTTAAACCCTTCCTTAAGACTGAACCTAGGACCCTTAATTTTTATACTTTGAAGTGTTTGTAAAATTTAAAGTTAGTTAAGGTTCACAAGGCTTAAGACATGCTATATATATAAGGCATATATATGATATATATATATATACACACTTCTCTTTATATATGAATAGGTATTGATATGGCCTCTTGATTTCAATTCGTGACCCACAATTACCAATCTACCAAGTTCTGAAAATGTTGATAAGAATTTCAACGTATAAGTATGGTATTTCCATGTAAATTTATTTTATATAAGAGATTATATACTTGGTAAATGTATATATAAACTCACATTATGTTCATAGTGACATATATGTTTGGTTTATACCATGTTCTTGAGGTCCTTGTACCTTGAATCTTGATGTTTTCATGGAGTTTTAAAACATAAGAAATGTTGTGTTTTTTTTAAAACTTATATCCACATTTATGAATCACTTATTTTCTTAAATATTAAATGATGATGATTATAGTGAAGATTCATGGTTTCTATTATGGAATTTATTTCTGTGGTATACAAAGGCTTATCAGCATTGAATGATTTAGAATCTATAAGCTTAAAACCATTAATGAAAGTTTTAGTTTACTTTTTTTAATTAGTTAATAAGGTTTTTAGAATTTTATGAATAACATTGCATGTGACAATTTCTGCTTTCATTTAGTACCTTGGATGTCAATGTACGTACCATAACTTTCCTTTATTTTTTTCATTTAATGACAATCACATAGTTGTTAGGTCAGTTTCTAAACATCTAGATATATGTCTCACTTTATAAGTATGTAAATATATGAAGATGAAATTCAACTACTATTACCAACTATGAATGAATTATTCAAAATGGTAAGGGAAATTTTTAATATTCAACCCTATTTGAATAAAGAATTAATCAATGTGGGTCGCATGAATGTAAAGACATATTAAGGGTGTGCCCTGATAGCACTCCAATGCATTGGGTAAAGAATTAATATCTAGAGATGACAAGTTTACCGATACATTGGTAAATAACCTTGGTAATTTTTATGACACCTTGGGGATGGACCTTTGTGATATGAATGTCAAAATGGAATATAGAATCCATATATTCAAGTTATATTACAAGTCCTCTTCAATATGATATACCTATTCTTTTACTACTCTTGTCTATATGTTTTTATCAACTTTATATTGATGTCATAAGTAAAATTTTAGAGCATGACTTGTGTTTAACACTTAGTAAAATAGTATCCAACATATGAAATTGAAGTTATTTCATTCACATGAAACTCTAATTAATAATTAATCTTAACTGTCCAATTTTTGTTTAAATTTACATATTTCTTACATGCTTAGAACGAATATTATTCCTTTTGAGCATGCACTAGTTTATTCATGTATCCTTGAAAATCTTAATTGATCACTCTTATGTTATGTTACATGTGTTACTATTTTTCTTTAAGGGAAATTTTCTATGAAAAGTTTTAAATAATGTTTTCAAAAGTTACATTGGTTTATTTTAAAACCCCTTACTGGGTTTTCATATGATCACCCTATGTTTTGATCTAAATTTTTTAGGTAAAAATTTTTAACAGACGAGACATTTCAGAAGTAGCCGGTTTCCCAGATCCTAAACCAAATTTGATCCTCTGCACGGGACATGATGTGTAGTTTATCAGTGCATGTTTTTGTTTGAACACGACACACCATGTTTAGAAGGCACCGACTCCTGGTTTTCTAGGGTCGGGTCTTAAATTTTAGTGTCTTTGAGGGTCATTATTATAAACAACTTGTTTTATGATTTTTATGAACATTTATTCATAATTGAGCCACACTAGACTCATTTATAGACTTATCATATGTTATAATCATATTTAAAATACTCTGAAAGAAAAAATAATAATTGGGTGAGCTAAATCAATTAGTAAGGTAAAGCATATCAACATTACATAAAGATTTAGATCATAATAATTTAATGAAATATGAGTAGGGGAGAAATATCTTATTAAAAATAACATAAACCTATAATAATTTTCCATAAGTCATGATAGAAGAACATGTAATATCAAATATACAAACACGTACTATGGTATAAGAGTGTGAGATAAGCATGGAAACATGGTATAAGGGAATGATATCATATGTTCATGCAATCAAAAATACGTGTAAACACCATATAACATAATATTTTCAAGTGGGTAGAGTACCATAACTAATTTGGTTTAGTTTCATTCATATAAATAGAATGGATAAATTCTAATAGTGTATTGGGTTCACTCCACATTCCTATAAACATAGTGGATAAAGTCCCATGGTGGATCATGTTCACTCCACATTCCATAAAATATTGTGGACAGAGTCTCATGGCGAATTAATTTCACTCCCCATTATGATAAAGATAGTGTAAAGAGTCCAATGGTGGATTGGGTGAACTCCCCCTTCCCATAAACACACTTTCCAGTGTCCCACAAAGTATTGGTCTCACTTCACCATACTTTTAATTTTATCTCATGGGATGGAATCATTACCCAAAGTATTAGAGAACTATCATTGAATACCCTTCATATTCATAACATGTACATGAATATGTGTTCCATATGTGGAAATGAAACCATCCTTACATAATATACATGATAAAACACCTTAGAAAGAAGTGGGTTTTATAATCTTTTCTGAAGGAATAATCTAAGGATATATTATGCTGGATTATAAGATAATGTGGTATATTTTTTTATACATTAATATTTGAAAAACTAGGTATTGGAAATTGGTTCCAATATAGATAAAGTTATGAGAAATATTTATGAATTAAGAATAAAAATGAGCTTCTTAGTTAACGATTTATGATATGAGTAAAGGGTATTTTAAAGAAGGAAGATGATTAATATTTTAATTTAGAATAGAATAGAAATAAGGGTATTTTTTATGAAATATTGTGGGTTTTGAAAATATATTCATGTTAATAAAACATTTTATGGTTGTTTTACTTGACATAAAATATGAAATTTGTAAGTTCCCTTAATCCAATTTTACATAAAAGAGAGAATCAAGATGGTAACTTAAAATTTTCTTTATACTCAACAAAGAAAGTTAAAGTAAAGTAGTTATATATATATGGAATATATATACAAAATATTAATGAATTATATGAGAAAACAATATAGAAAAAAGACAAAGAAACCCAAACTAATGAGTGAGGTTCAAAATATGACTTTTTTTTGTTTTAAAATACCTTAATTAGATCCCACCTCATTAAAATGGTTGATGAAAAATTCATTAGAAAAAAGTTACAAATAATTATGAGGATCAAATGATATAATATATACTTGGGTTTTGATATTTAAATAGAGAACATTAGAAGGAAGGGAAAATATATACATATGAGAGAGATCAATTAGATACAATGGGTATTAATCTTAACAATGTCATAAATTTCACGATGAAATTAACCAATGGAGAGGTTTTTATTTGAAATAAGTAATTAACCCATTAGAAAAAAGACAATTTACCATTCAGAATAGTGGAATATAATAAAAAGGGAACTGATTCCCTTTTTTCATCATTTTTTTTAAATTCTGATAATAAATTTTAATGTTTTTATGCGTTTTAATCAAATAGTTCATTATTTTATTAAATTTTTAGAAATTTAAATTTTAAGAAATAATTTTAAAAAGTAAAATTAGTATATTAAAATTGAATTTTATTTTTATAAATGATTTTTTTTTAAAAGTTTATTGAGTATTTAATATTTCATAGCGTAAAAAATTGGCCTTTTTAAAACCAGGATAAGTAATAACTACCATTTTGTCAACGTAATTGCCAAGAAACATGTTTAAAGGTAGTTACATGGGAAATCCAAGACTAGATCATGCATATCTCATACAATGTGTGTGTATAGAGAGAATCTATGTTCCCATTAGACTCATGCGGATCAACATAGATCTATGTATGGGAATGTTTGAGGTGTGCTGTGAGAACCTATTCCATGTTCCATTGGTGAATGAGGGAACTACACCACATATTGAATGATATTATATAGAATATAATTTTAAAATATTAGTGTGGGATATATTTTATAAATGGTTACTATGCATCAATTACCTATAGAAATTCGTCCATCCATATTTCACGTGCTCCCACCATGGAAAAATCCCCGACTCCATTGCTCAAACTCGTTACATCTTGACACTGCTGGACTTCTTAGAAAATCACCATATTTTTCCATTTCATCCATGGACCTAGCTCAACACCACTGATGAATCCATGAACCACCATGGTTGTACTTTATAATCTCATATTGATTACATGATGAGGAATAATAATGAAGAGAATCCCTAAATGAAAAACAATATTTTATGATCCTCAACTACATTGTGCAGAACATGATATTGGTGCATAGATCAGAGTAAGTTCTTTCCCCAACATTTTTCTAATACTATTCATATTCTTATTCCACTACTGATGGACTATTTCTATATCCATTCTTCTATCACTTATTATCATTCATTCACGCTCCCAATGGTAAACATTAATTAGTCATGTTACCATTGATCACTTCTATTTCAATGCTTATATTGATCACTTCTGTTTCCATGCTATCCTCACCATTGCCTGGCTTCGATGAGGTTGAAACTACTAACATCTGACCACCACCTATAACTTTTCATTTCTTCTGTTGTGATGATTCCATGGATTACACCATGCACTAATTCTTTCAGACTGATTCCATCATGATGGTTTTATCGATCTGCTTCTGTCATAGGCTTCTTCCAATCCTACCTCTATGAAAAATAAACCCGAAGGACCTCACTATCTTGTATCTTTAATCCTGCATGAAATATATTCTTCCCACTCAGCCATGATCTCACCAACTCTGCATCCATTCATCAGGATTATTTTGTGGTTGTACATAAAACCGAAGAATTATAAATAAAACAAGTTCAGTTTGAGGATAGATTACTTATGAAATGTTACTGAAGAAGAATGAATTGAAGCTTAGTTTCCTTAATCAAATATGGACAAGAAAAAAAAACCAATAAATACTACAAATAAAAAAAAATTGAATTTGATGATATTTTTAAGGGTATATGAAGAATATACTAGGACCTCATGTATGATGTTTAAAGAACTCGATTGAAGAAAATATCATGATCCAAACCACCACCTTTCTGTATAGCAGTAAGATGAGAATGACACCCCAATCCTACCTCCAGAATGATAGAGGCTAGAGACTAGAACTGATTAGGCATTTCACACACATGGAAGGCCTTATCCTAAAGAGTTTTCTCACACAAACACACACACACACACACACACAAATCTCCATACAAAAGTACAATTAAGAAAATATAAAAAAATAAAACTATAAATGAATGTGAAAAGATATACCATATCAAAGTATAACAAGAAGTATAGAAAAATAAAAAGATACAAATATAATCCCCCCAAAACTACTAAATATCCCAACCAACTAATAACAAGGCGCATATGCCGAAATAAATCCGGGAATTGTGTATGCTTTGTCTAAAAAAATTAAGTTACACCTGCACATAGAACTCATAGGGATCCATTGAAAGTCCAGTCATATGCGTAAGAAACAACATGTCTGGAAAGATTTCATATAGGTGTGAGTATAATCATACCCAGTAGGACACCCCAAAATCATCAAACACGAATCATCAGAGAGAGAGAGAGGAGAGCCAGCTCTAATTCAAAAATCTAACTGAAAAGAAAGGATAAACCAACAATTCTTAAAGGTAGACACAAAGTCTGATAGTGAGGTCATGCCCCCACCGTCAGCCTATTAATTTACTAGAGGCTCAAAGGTGACATCCTTCTAAGAGAAATCACTCGTTGAGTCTCTATACTAATGGAACTCACCTAAGATGATATGATTACCTGGTATTTCCATGAAGATTCACCAAGGAAACTGGGAGGGATTATCTGATACACTCACTTGATCATATTATAAATTAATAGAGTGAAAAAATGTTAATATATAGATTGGATATAAAAAACATGGACAATAGGGGACACCTACCCCTAACTGGATTAACTTTTTAGGCATGTGATAAAAATCCCTGATACAAGAGTCATGTGATACAAAAAATATACCTAGAGAAACAGATAGGACCAAGGATATAACACCCAATCCTTATAGAGGGATACCTTTTTTAGACTTCCAAGGGGATATTACATCCTACGTTAGGAACCAGATACCTCACCGAGCCCCCATATAAGTGGACAGAGAAAACAAACTTTAAATAAAAAATGAGCGAATAAGACCAAAATAATATGATTCAAGGGAACTCACCCATACATATACTACAAATATTATTGGAATTACAAGGGCTCTAACTTTCCCTTAATGAAGTACATTGTTTGTCCAATGGGGTACATGGAATGTGTCTCTGAGTTTGGTATAACATGTTTCCTTCCATCTCATATAACATGTGATTTCCCATATACCCATTTTATTATTATGACACATGGTGTGTAAGGGTCAGGGTGGAACTCAACATATTTTATCTGCTCATGCCTGCATAATTTGGTTGTGTATGTGTACCTAGCCATGTATGAGTACTTTCCAAAGTACACAGGGTGTACTCTACATCACACGATGTGTAGGGGCCACATCAAAATTTAGTGTGTGCCATCTTCCAAAGGATAGGTACATATTGAAGTACACATGGCGTTCCTGTCGTACACCACATGTGGGTCCACATGACATCCTTAGAGTGTACTCCCTATACATCGATCTATCCATCTAGGTGTCACATAGTGTGTGGGTAGCCCACATGACATGTGATATTTAAATCAATATGATACCTTGGCCTATGAACATAGGGGACTATATAGATTGTATTAATCTAAAATGTATGAATATAGCTCATAATTTTCTATAAATTACACATTATTCATGTGTGTTTTCTCATGTCTCTAATTTCCTCACTCCAGATGAAAATCACAACCATTAATCTCCAAATCAGAGTTGACCAATCCATCAACACTACTGGTGGCTAGATTTTGACCGCTTTTCAATAAAAAAACACCTATTGTTTCTATCTTGGGGCACCTACATGCTCTAAATCATGTAAAATCCATCATCCAGACCATCATTGGATCACCATCATCATCAGTGGTTGGGTTCCATCCACCAGTTTTTTAAAACTTCCCATCATTAATCCACTAGAGGTCCCCACTCAATCCAACTCACAGATGCACCACCACCCAAAACTTCATTGGATTCCCATCATCATCAACAACCTCTATCATATCTCAAAAACCCAAAACCAAACCTATGACCCCTATGCATTTTTTCAATGATTGAATTCAAAATTATTGGTCCCCACCACCCAAAACATCATTGGATTCCCATCATCATCAACAACCTCTATCATATCTCAAAAACACAAAACCAAACCTATGACCCCTAACCATTTTTTCAATGATTGAATTCACAATTATTGGTCCTTTTAGTTATTATTGAATCATCATCCAACCAAAATTCCATTGATAAACATTGATGAACAGAGATATAATGTCAATAACACAAAGTGAATTTTGATCAACATCAATGTTTATTGAGACATCGTCAATTGAATAATAAGAATGAGGGTTGATTATAAAATAAATAAAAATCAACAGGGAATAAATATAAAATTTCTAGTTCTTAGAAGAAAAAATTAATATGGGAAAAACCAATGAATAATGATTAGAAAATTAATTTATAAGGAATTAATTAATGTTTGTATCAAACTATAATGGATATTAAACTAAAAAATCAAACACCATACCTTTTATTAGATCTATCATTGATGAAAAAATTATCTACATAATTTCCATTTGTGAGATCCTAGAACTCCATCAATGATGAGGATCCTTATGGTACTTTGATCCTCAATCCATGACCCCATGGTCACCCACTGATGCACTTACCACCAGATTTCTCTTCATCCTATAAATCTTATTGGGTTTTATAGCTAACCATAAAGAATAATTTAAAGATGAGTTTCTATAGGGGAATTATTATGGATTTGGAAGTAAATGTCAATTAAATTAGTAATTTTGTTTAATTCATTTAATTCTCCCAAAAATATCACACTATCAAAGAGTTTGACACTGACAAGATATAAGTCATACCTAGGTTTAAATCAACACTATAGATTTAATTTGGTATCAATTTTCACATCCATGTCACTATTTAAGATTTATTTCAGTATTTCAAAAAAAAGTGCATACATGGTATATTATATTTTATATTTTTAATATATCTACACTGATGCTCTTCGGGCCCCAGAATCCTATACCAAATCCATTCATTAATAAAAAAACTATTTGAAATATTCAAAATTTCCAAACATAAATTTAAAAATAATACATTATCCCAACCTTCATGGATTTTTCATCCTGAAAAGAAAAATACTTCTCAGAAAGGTGAGGATATTGAGATCACATTCAGAACTCCCACTCTCACGAGTTCTCTTATAATTTCTCATACTTTAATCAAATAGGAACCCTAGAAAAAAGCTTTCCATAAAATGTATCCACCTATTAGTTCTCAAATTACACTGGGAAACCTTAAATGTTAACTCCATCCTTAGTGTCAAGCTCACCCAAATTGAAAATGTGCAATTAGTTATATGCATATCTCTTTAACTAAAACATGTGGAGTACTTCATAAACCTAATATAACTACGGTGATAGGGTTAAGAAACAAACTTCCTCACTAACCCTATAATGTTTTTAGAAAAAGGGAATATGAACTTTGGAGATAGTTATCTACCTTGGCCAAATCTGTTTAATCCTTGTCCGGGAAATATCTCTTAGAATGAATGATCTCCTTATCGAACACCTATGCCACCTTCATTGATCCAAAAAGGACTCATGATGTCTTCAGGTAGTACTTATCTATCCTTGGATGAAATTCACCTTCACTACCACTAGTCACAACAATTATGAGACCATAATTTATATTCTCCTGGATTAGACTAGTATAATAGTGGCCTTCATGATCTCCATACCTAAATTCAAATAGTGAAACACTAATGGTGGAGTGGTAAAAATTGTTACATGAAACCACCACAAATGTCAGACGATCCTCTCAATTATGACTAAAAATAATGTGAAAAATAGAAGCAAGTTCTACAGAACCTGAATGGTCATTATTGCCTGTCCACCTTTCTTGGGTTAGAAACACCATGATCAACCAAAATTGAGTCCTAATGGACTTATGTATCCTTTACATAATGAAAACATGAATTTAGAATCAAGTTATGGAATTATCATTGGGGTAACACCATGAATCTATATTATCTCTTGCATGAATAGGTGTCCCAAACTCTCTCCACTATACACTTCTTTCAGGTTTCTAGGAAGTGGGATGACTTGGTGAGTCGATATTTGATGACTTAGATAGTTTTTTGACAACTCAATGATCCCAGATTTCCTATCACGAATTTCATATAGAAATTACACCATTTAGACTCTAGAACCCCAAGGAGTTAGTTCGAACCTATTGGAATCTGGTGCTTGTCCCCCACTAGCTGTTAGGTGTGGCATTAAGAGATAAACCAAGCTACACACTAATACATTTGGGGATGCGCAAAATAGTTCCAAGGGATCCTGGTACATCCTCACATATCTTGGATTTACTTCTATATAAAATAATGAAACTTGATCAGCATCTCCTCTAATAGTATGAATGGTGTCATCATATTTCTTTATACTAGGATAAAGTACTCCCCACTTTCAGAAAATCCATTTGAATCATGTATAGTGGATGTCTAGTTATGAAAGATATCATAATAACAATCTACAAGTGGTTCCTCCATGATATAATAAAGAATCAGAGAGGATAAAACCATCCACTAGAGGTATGTTGTAATACCCTCATCCTAAAGGGTTAAATTAAATTTATCCAACTACTCTATCACCTCACTCCACAGCAACAAATAAAAACCCTTTCATGAGCATCTACTACCATGACCATGATCTTGGGTGGCTTCAATGATGGCTTCACCTCATCCTTTTTTGGTTACACTATTAATACCTCCTCTGGGATGATATATCACATGAAGAGGACCTCTCAAATCTAAAACTAAAACATGAAGAGATTCTAATGTGATTGGTGGTCCTGGAGTCTGTCTAGAACCTTTATTAAGTGCTTCCCATGCTCCACCTATAATGTTGAGTATAGAAGGGTGTAATTGATAAAGAAAACCATGAAATAGTCCTATAAGAGTTGAAATATCTGGTTCACAAGTTCAATTAACTTTTATAAGGAATCCAACATGCCAGAAGGTGTCACCAAGAACTCAACGTAACCGCTGCGATAATAAAAAGCTAATTTTTGGATATTCTCCTCTTAAAACTAGATCTATTGATAACCCTTCCAGAGGTAAAATTTTGAGAACCAATTCATCCTGAAACGTTGGTCAAAGAAATCATTAATCCTCAAGAGTAGATACTCTTTCATGAAAGTCTCCTAGTTTAGGTGACCTCAATCCATGTATAACCCCAAGTTCACATTAGCCTTCTTGGTGAACAACACAAGGGCTTCCCAAGAAGACACACTAGGCCTAACGATCCCCTTGAACAAAAGGATCTATCCAAAATGTACCTTTATCTCTCATAGATATATGAGGACATCTAATATACTAGAATAGATATCAAATCATTTTTGGGTGTAGGTTTATGCATAGGTCAAAATTTTTATGCGAAGATGATCTTGAAACATCCTCAGGGAATATGTCCTCATATTCCTACAATATCACCAGAACTAAAATCTCATAACATCCTGTGATCTAAGTTTCATACTATCTAAAGGATGAGAAATTAGTTATATAATCCTGTATATGACATCATCCGACTCTCCATTATATTCCTTCTAACCAACGAAGAAAAAACTCCACCCCTCTAACTTGATACATTGGAACCCTCACTGGTAATTTTCAACTGATATTGGATAGTTGAAATGAGTTTATACCAAGGACACCATCATAGGACATCATTGCCTATTTTCAAAGTTTCATGTAAGGATATATATATTTTTGGAGTTAGTTCACACTATTGGATGTTTTTTTGATCATTGAATCTTCATTATAGGAGACAAAAAACACAAGTTTCAAGCTAACAGTATCCACTTGCACAAATAGGTAACAAATAATGGGATTTATTTGGTTAAATTTATCTTGAATATGTGGACCAAACTATATTTATATAAGAAAAAACATAGTTTATATTTAAACACACCTAGATCCTCTAGGTCACCGTCCCTTACTTCGAGAATCTATCCTTTCCCTTTCTTGAATATTCTACAAAACTAAGTCCCATTTTGAAACCTTAGAACATTAAAAAACCATTAAATATAAAAATAAAAGGAAATCATCCACCACACCATAATAATATCTACTTTGGGAAGAACTAAATCACCATTACAACTTTAAATCGTGTCATAAGAGAACACATCTTAGTTGGAGAAGCACCTCTCTTTTTTGTGTGTCTAAAGAAATATCAAAAATCACCATCACAAGGCTTCAAAAATTCCAGGAATTGCCTTAGAGAAGTATTTGCACCAAGATCACCATCATAGGTAAACTAAATAGGAAGAAAACTTATACAAAAAACATGGGCCAATCCTCAATTACCCGAGGAGAGGGTCTCACTCACAATGAATCGTAGATAGTCTCTATATTCAAAACTCATGAAGCAAACTAATCATAGGTGAATCATATCATGATACTATCACACCCAAACATTGCTCAACTAGATGGTAAGAATCTACCTAATCCTCTAGAGGAGAGTCAACATGTTTCTCAATATGTGGATACCTTTCTTTCCATTCCCCTAGAGGAACCATCACTAGAAAATGTCCCAAGACTGAATCTTGATCCCTAATAGGATCATAATCATGATCTTATAATGGAATATTACATAGATATTGTCATGGAAGCATAAAATAGTAGCAGATAAATACCATAGTTAAAAGATAATTTACTACGAGTTGATTGAAGAAGGAGATAAAAACCATAAAACATTCTTATATGATGCATGTATAAATATTTTCCCTAAAACTGGTGCTTAAATGCTTAGAGTCAACATGTAAGTTAACATAATCCTAGTGAATTGATGCAATGGTAGTGAAACCATCACTGGGTTCTTGGGAAAGAATAAAAAACATGATACAATTTAACATTGTTTCTAAAGTTCCCAAACCAATCCTCATTGCTTGAATTTATCCAAACTCAGATCCTAATATAAAGAGATCTAATACCACTCTATCATGAACTGAACAACTGGTTCCCACCTTTCTGGAATTAAGCCAAGAATGACACTCCAAGCATACCTCCAATATTATAGGAGCTGGAGAGTAGCATAGAGTAGGCATATCTGACACATGAAATGAATTATTTGGAAAAACCTACACACATACACACATCTCCACACACCAATATAATGGGGAAAAGATAAAAAATGATAATATAAATGTATGTGTAACACTTTTCCCACATCATATTAGAAAAATAGGTACAAAAATAGATATATGTATAGAAGCCCACCAAAAATATAAAAGATTCAAACCTATCGACAACAAGGGGGTAGCTACCAAAAGACAAAATTGAGAATCGTCCATGATATATTTGGGATAACTAAGCTCCACCGGCCCTTCGTCATCCTCAGACTCCTTCAAAATGTTTTTCATATTAATAAGATATAACATGTACAAATATAGCACATTATTGTGTGAATATAAACTTACCAAGTTGGATACCTTGAAATCAGTAAACATAAAGCATGAAAGAGTAAGAGATCAAGTCTACTATAAATTAAAAATTGAAGGGAATAAACAATATAACCCATATATTATCATATGTTGACCCCAAGTTTCAATCTGAGGTTACATCCTCTCTACCAGCCAAGTATTCTACTAGAGGATCAAAGGTAATGTCCTTTTGAGAGAAATCACTCATCAGGTCAGGATATACTAAGGGAACTCATTTGAGAAGACATTCTCATTTAGTTATTCCATAAAGAACCTCCAAGGAAACTGAGAGGGATTATATGAGATAATCACTCAATCAAACTAAAACTTACCAAATAAAAAATATATCAATATATAGATATAGATCACACCTTTGAAAATAGAGGACACATGACTGTAACTGGATTAACCTTCTAGTCAAGGGATCAAACACCCTGGTATACAGGTCACGTGATACCTAAACCCTACCAAGGAAAAAAGAATGGAATGTGAATCTAACCCCTATTCCCCACAGAGTGATACCTAATTTAGTTCTCATAGGATATGATGCATCTAATGTTTGAGAAAATATACCGCACTAAACCCACATATAGGTGGACTAAGAAAAGTCACTCTGAAATAATAGGAGGGAATACACCCACGCTGATATAGCTCAAGGGAACTCACCCGTACTTATACCGCATCTAGTTAAGAAGAACAGGGGATCTAAATTTTCCTTTAATATATACATGGCGTGTCCCATTGGGTGTACGATGTGTCTCAATATGCTTGTAACTTCCCATTTCACTCTATCTCGTACAACATTTACTTCCCCATATACCCAACCAGTTGTCATGACACATGACATATAAGCGTCGATCCGTCACTCAACATGTGATGTCTGCTCAAGAATGTGTACTCTATTTGTTCCCATATACCTAGTCATGTCTGATTAATTTATGAAGTGCATTGGGTGTACTATACATCACACAATGTGTTGGGTGCAAGACCGAAACATAGTGTTTTCTATCTTCCCGATCCCATGTACTTTATGATGAACACTTGGTGTTCCCCATCAGACACAATATGTGAGTTACATGGCCTCCTTGGTGTGTACTCCATGTACACATCAAGCTGGCTAACTAGGTGTCACACAATGTTCTTGGAACCATGATGTTCTTTGCTAGAAATGGAGTATGGTAAATGTTTTTTGTCAATATTTATAAGGAAGGTCATAAGTTTTCAATTAAAGGGATCCTACAGTTCAAGAAGACAACAATATTGAAGTTGGAATAGTTTTCAAGTGTTTTCCAAATTTTTGGGGTCCAAAATTTGGAGGTTATCTTGCATTGCGAAAAGTGGTTCTTCATAATGGACTTATGAAAATATGGAAAAGTCATGAGTTTCATGAATAATGATATTGGGAATTGTGTTTCCTAAAGGATTTAATTTTTATGATTATAATATATATGATTATGATGAGAATTGTGAATGATAGCTAACTGGAGCATCGCGACCGGTGATGATGATCTCTGTAATTATGAGAATTGGAGCATCACAGTGTACCGAAGGGTTTGACAGAAAGATTTATGAAAATGTCAAATTTTACTAGTGTATTGTGAAGGTATAAACAAAAAAACATGTTTTTGAAGGATCCATAAAATCTTCCAAGAGGTGGTGGATCTTTGCGAACGACCGATCCTATAAATATGAAGCTACCACTTCACTCCGGACAAGTTTCTCATGGAAATTCCAGAAACGATCTGATTTTGAGATGGTAAGGGAACATCACAAATTTTGATTTCTATACGAGCTTGAGCATCAAAAACAAACTTTATGAGTGTTGAAATATTCCAATGAATTTGGTCAATAAGTGCATTGTGATGATGGGGTATACTTCATGAGTTAGGGAGCTTCACGAACGAGTTTGTTCAGTGAAGTTAGGGGTGATTTGTGAATGTAGTTTGTTTCAAGAAGGCCAGAGGGATTCACAAAGAAATTTTTTTCAACAAAGGTAGCAGAGATTCATGATGGATATTTGTTCTGTGAAGTTAGGGAGCTTCGCGAAGGCAGTGAACTTCATGAAGTAGCTTCACAAAAGGAAGTTTGTAAACATTAATTTTTCAATGAACAGGGATTTCAAAGCGCATCAACTCAGGTATATAGTTCAAGTAGAGTCTCATGCTAAGTTAGAGATAAAGAATTTAATTACAAACCATTAACGTGAAGTTTAAGTCAATAAAATATGTTATAATTATCTCAAAGTAGTGATATAGGGTGAGTCGATGAAAGTGTTCCAAGGGATGCAGTGAGCTATCCCTAAAACCATGAAAATGTAGTGTTCTTGGCATAGAGTGACTGGGGCCAAACTTTTGTATTCCACAACTAGTGAAGATTAGTGAATTTATAAATTACTGACAAAGTTATCGACATATGATCCTTAGACTATCCCTTATTGTTTAACCAAATAAAATTGTTGTGTTGTTACCCTTCACGTGAATGTTTTATTACTGATAAACTCTATCATAAATGTTTAACAAGTTCCTACCAATGCGGGAACAAGATCTGTCAATTTTAAAGAAAAAGTTGACACCCTGATTTACCCCTCACCTCTCAAGGTTTCTTGGGATCCTACAAGTGGTTTCAGAGGTAGGTTCATGTATTTTGGATACTCTATATTAATCTATTCTCTCTTGAAGATTTTATTTTCTTTCCTGAGTCAAAAATAATGTGCAGTTTTGATGAAGATCTAGTTATCTCTGAGTAAAAGTCATTATCCATAAAGACCACGATGAATAGGAGAAATAAAGAGAAGAGATAATGGAAAAAGTCCCTCTTAACTAAAGAATATGTAGTATTTGGTTCTCCATGCCTTATGAAAATGGGGATATATCATTCTTGTATTATAAAGAGTAGGTATCTTAGATTTCTAGCAAAGATAAGGATAACCTTTCCCCCTCATGTAGATAAACATTTTCAAGTGATCAGGAGGTAAGTGAAAGAACCCTTGGAAGCTATCCTGAAAAATAAGATCCCAACACAAGTGCTAATGTTGATAAATATAAAACCTATATAAAATTCAAGGACTGCAACTATATCATTGTGATATTAATGAAGAAAGAGCCTCATTTTTTGTAGAATGTTTCAACATATGTAGGTTGAGATCACCCAGTTGGAAAGAGAAGCTGATAATATGGAAAAGGGATTGCAATGAAAAATTCTTAAATGGTTAAATCTCTCTAGACAAATTGAATCCTTTAAATAATCAATGAGGGAACATGAAATAAGATCCATGAAATACCTCAATGAATTTGAAGAGAAAGAGGGAGTCAAAAATACTCTTTAAAAAAGATCCATGTGCTTGAAGAGAAATTAAAAAATAGAATTGATGTCACGGGTTTGCAATTGGAAGAAATTTCTAAGAATATAAAGGAACATTACTCTTTGATTTAGATTAAAGATAAGCTTCCTGAAGAAGAATTTAATATAATGAAGATAGATTGTAAAGAAAAGATGATAATGATTTAGTAACATGAAATCATAATCAACATGAAATGTTTAGATTTGGAATCTCAATTAAACAATATTGAGAAGGCATAAATTGATACTTTAGAAAATAAGGAAACATTTTTTGTAGGTACTCATTTCTCAATAAAGGATTCTATAGCTAAAATACCTCCAACATGTGATAAGAAGATCATGAAATATTTTGATGATCTGTCTCAAGAAGCTAAGAATAAATAGGTTCCATCCAAACGAACTTTTGCTAATGCCACTAAACCTATTATCATGAAGAGTATAGGTTGTAAAACAAATACTAGGCTAGTATGGATAAAGAAAGGAGATATGAAACCTACCATCTTGACTATGGTTGATAGGAAAAATATTATGGATATAGGTTTCCCACAAGGAGCTCAATAAGTCCTGAAGAAGATCCAATAACCTTATTCAATATATACAAATAAATCAATATTTTTTGTCCAATATTGGTTCTACAACAGACTTGGGAAATTTTTCATTAAACTATGGGTATAATCCTCAAAATGTAAATACACAAAAGAAGCCAATACCATGGGGGAGAAAACCATAAATGAAGAAAGAAAATACATAGGCCCAGAAGAATCTGTTTATTGCAAATAGATTTGGAATACATGATAACATCTTTTATGTATGCAATGGAAGTGGTTAAAAGGTTGGTACATGTTCATATCAACATGTATCCAAAGATGATAAGAAAATAAGATAAAAAATTTGCATATAAGTGAAGAAGAAACCTTAGGAATAAATCATAAGAATGTTATGAACATAAATAATCCCAAGAAGGTATTAATGAAGTATTATGAGAAGACCCTTGATTCTAAATACAAGAAGTTGAATGGTAGTGAATCCTAGAGAAATACTAAGATTGATGAACCTTAGAAGAATAAATGTGGAAGATCCCATATTTATTTAATGGATCCCAATAAATCTTAGTTATTTGGACCAAAGATTTGGAAATAATAAGGAAATGTGAGGATTCATAGCCTAAGGCCAGTGAAAAAAAGAAAAGAAAAGTCCCCACATGATGAGGAAAGAGGTCATGGGTGTTTTCTAACAAAATGAAAATATCATATTAAAGATGTTATTTTTGATAGAAGCAAGAAATATTATCAGATTAAAAAAGGTTGTTTAACCTTATTACTAGAATATGAATAATTATTTAAAGGGATTATTAATTTTTCATCCATAAAGGTTGTCTCTAAGAAGAAGAATTCTCCACAAAAATAAAAAGAGAATGTGAAGGGATCCATGACATGACAACAAGAATTAGAACACATGTTTAGATGTGAAAGCATGATTACTATATCAAATGAAGAAACATGGTTTAAAAGATTATCTCAACCATGCAGTTTATATTGATTAAGAAAGAAGGAACCACCTTATTCTCAAAATAATTTATGTATTGTATTTTTTATTATAATGAAGGTAATTGAAGGTAAATCAAGTTCTTGGGGGTGGAACCTGAGAAGAATATGGGGCTGTCAATTCTAGATATCCAAGCTAAAAAAGTCCCCATATTTGAATGATTCCTCAAATCGATATTCAAATACCAATATGATGGAGGATTATTTTTAGATGAAGAAAAGGATGTTCTATTCTTGATAATTTGGTTAAAGAAGATTATGTCATTAGAAAACAAGATTCAAGTATCATGATCAGTGGTCAAGAGACAGATTTAGATGTAGAAATATTTGAAGGTTTGTAAAACATTTTGTGACAACATGAAGAATACGATTTAGATGAAGAATTAGAAGAGAAAACCATTACCGAAGAAACTTCATCAAAACCTCACAAAATTCTCTCCAAGATGTGAAGAATGCATCAAATACATGGTATCCTTGATTTTGTTCTTATTTGAAGAAGACCATATTCAAAATAGGTTGTTTTGATCATAATATTCAGGTGAATAATTTATAGGAAGATCAATTTATGGTGCTGGTGCATGTGGATGATATCATTTTTGGCAGTAGTATGCAGAGATCAGTGGAAGAATTTTCAGATCACATAAAAATCATAATTTTAAATGTCTATGATTTGTGAACTAACATAATTCATGTGGCTGTATGTGATATAGAAGTGGAGTTACACATTCATTACTCAGAAAAAGTATGCAAGAGATCAGTTGAAGGAAATCAACATGAATGATTACAAACTAATTCCAAATACAATTACAATTGGAAAAAAATTGAAAAAGAATAAGGATGAGACATCTATAGATCCCACAATATACAAGATAATAATTGAGATCTTATTGTACTTAACTACAACATTTCTAGATATCAACTTTACGATATGATTAGCATCCTACTTTCAAAGAAATATGAAGGAAGAACATATGTCAATAGTTAAAAGAAACAGAAGTCCCTAACTTGTAGAGATCTATTTATTGGTAAGAAATGTGTGGGCTGGTTGAGTAGGAAACAATAAGGCATTTCTCTCAGTACTGCTATATATTATTATAATTTTGCTACAAAGGCATACATGAACCTACTTTGGATGAAGAAGCAACCAACTGGTATTGATGATAAGGTAAAACAACCAATGGGGATTCACTAGGATAACAAGATTGAAATTGATCATATGAAGAATCATGTATATCATTCTTGTATAAAACACATAGAAATCAAATATCACTTTATCAAAGAAATAATTGAATAAGGCATGATTAAAATGGATCATGTTGGAAATGATGATGAAGTGGCTGGCATACTAACCAAGCCATTGTTAACACATGTTCTCGAGAAGAATCAGTTAGACCTCAGTGTTCAGCCACCTCTCTCTACATGAGGAGGTCATGCGAATTCCCTTTTACTTGGGTGTTTTAACTATTTTAATCTGTTTGTGGAAGTGATGCGTGTTTATGGGGGAGATAAAATCTAGGGGGAGTACGTTCTAAGATATATAATGGATAAACATCTGTCTTTGGGTTTATTTATAATGTGCAAGAATGGATAAATTCAATGGATCAAAGGAGGAGAATTATTATTTTTTCTTATTATAGGAAATATGGAGAACACAATGAGTAAAAAATGATATAATGGGGGAGAATGTGTGAATGGAGAAAACAATATGGTGTTATGATGAAACAATCAAAATTTTCATTCCCAAACAATAGAACCCATATTTTGCTTCACCTCATGTTTTATACACTGAGCATTTCTCATGTTGACTTAGAGTGTTTCATTAGTTGTTTCTTATATATCATGTTATGATAGTGGCTCATGATTAATTGAATTCATCTGCAGATTTCCAAAAAACCCAACGGAAGATTTTTTTGGAACAAGTCCTATTATTTTCTATAAATGGATTATGATTTGTGTTTTTTTCAATCCTCACAAGTAAGATCAGGGAGTTTTCAAGGAAATGGACCTTATAGTTCATGAAGAAAATAATATTAAAGGTGAAATAGTTTCTGAGTGTTTACCAAATTTTTGGGGCCCAAAATTTGGAGGTTGGATTGCATTTCAAAAAGTGGTTTTTCTTGAAGTAATTATTAAAATATAGAAAAGGCCTGAGTTTTGCGAAGATTGGAAATGAGAATTCTATTTCTTAAAAGATTGAATATTTATGATTGTGATCTCTGTGATTACTACAAGCATAAAAAATGGTGTATAATTAGAACATCGCGATCAGTGATAATGATCTCTACAATTATGAGAATTGGAGAATCGTAGTGGCATGAAGGGTTTGACAGAAAGCTTTACAGTGACATCAAATTTCATTTGGAGGATCAGGAAGGGAGGAGTGTTGTGAGGACGTTTTTGAATTATCTAGAAAATTTGAAATGACTATGTGGAGCATTGTGAACAAATGAGCCTATAAATACGAGGCTACCCCCTTCACATTGAAATAATTTTCCAGGAAAATACGAAAACAATTTGATTTCTTGAAGGCAATGTAACTTTTCGAATCTGGATTTCTATGTGAGCTTGAGAATCAAAAAAATAATTTATGATTCTTAACTCATGCCAATGATTTTGGTTAATAAGTGCATCAGGATGATGGGGTATACCGCATTGACTTAGTGAGCTTTTCAAAGGCTATTTGTTTCACAAAGGCATTGAAGCTTTGCGAAGGCAGTTTGTTCTGTGAAGGTAGTAGTGCTTCATGAAGTCAATTTGTTCCATGAAGGTAGGGATATTTGCCAAGGTAGTGAGCTTCAAGAAGGATCTTTGAGAAAGTTAGTTTTTGAACATAAATTTTTTAGTGAAGAGGGCTTTCAAAGTTCATCAACCTAGGTATACAGTACAAGAAATGTATCATGCTAAGTTCGGGAAAAAGAATTTAATTCCAAACCATTGAAGTGACTTTCATGTTGATAAACTGAGTTAGAATTCTCTCAAAATAGTGATATAGGGGGAGTTGATGGAAGTGTTTCGAGAGATACATTGAGATATCCCTATAACCATGAAAAGGAAGTGTGCTTGGCACATAGTGACTCTAGTAAAAATTTTTTATTCCACAACTAGTGAAGATTAATCGATTTAAGAACAACTGAAACACTGTCAGTTTATGATCCTTGGAATAGCTCTTAGTGGTGAACCATGTAAATGTCCTATTTTCTTACTCTACTTGTGAATGTTTTATTGCTGACTGAATCCATCATACAGGTTTAACGAGTTCCTACCAACATGGAAAAAATATCTCTCACTTTAGAAGAAACACTTGACACCCTGATTCACCCCTCCCCTCTCAGGGTGTCCTGGGGTCATATAAATGTGTTTGAATCCCACACGATGTGTGATATTTAAATATACATGAAATCCCAACCATCACATAGAGGGGACTGTATGAAATATATTCCTCTAGACTACACTGTGTGTAGTTCATAATTTTCCTTAAATTCTAGCTCATTCACATGTCTTTTTCATCCCTATACTTCTATATCTCTATCCCAAATTCGTGACTATAAATACTCAGATCTGAGTTGACTAAGACTTTAATGCGACCGTTGGTAGGATTTTTTCCACCCATTGATAAAAAAATTTCTCTTGTTTTTATCCCAAGGAACCCTTGTGGTCTAAATCATTGTAAATATTCATTCTTCAAAAAATTGGGCTACTATCATCATAAATGGTAATATTTTGGCCACCCTTTTTTTTCAAAAACCCACATTGTTAAACCAACATAGATACCCTCTTAATCCAGCTTACTGATCCACCATCACCCAAACCCTCACTAAATTGATATCATCATCTCCACACCTTCATCATGTCTCTAAAACCCAAAACCAATCCTATGACCATGATCTATTATGAAACAAAATGAATTCACAATGACTTCCCAGTATGAGTATCATCAAATCATTAGCCTATTAAAATGTTGTCGAAGAACATCAAAGAATGCAGGGAGAATGGAACATAACACAGACTAAGTTTTGATCAATGATTATGTTTATTTGGATATAATTGTCAGAATCCGAAGAAAAAGGGTGGATTATCAATTAAATAAAAATCAATGGGGAATAAATCTCAGATTACTAGTTCCAGGAAGAGAAAATAGTCTTTAGACACACCAATGAATAACATTCTACAAATTAAGTTATAAAAAATTAATTCATGCTACTATTAAACTATAATGAGGATTAAACAAAAAACTAAAATTACCTACCTTGGATTTGATAGATCACCAATGAATTGGATTTATGCATCATTTAAACTAGTGATATATAATAACTCCATTGATGGTGACAGTCATCACAGTACTTTGATCTTCAATCCAAAACGCTGTGATCATTAACCAATGAAATCACCATATTTCTCTCATTCCTCTTAATCCTATAGGGTTTTGCAACTAACTATAGGGAATTCTCAAAATATGAGTTTATAAATGTGTGAAATTAGGGTTTTCAAATAAATTAAAATTAAACTAATACATTAATTTAGTTAATTTAATCCACCCATGACAACACTCTATTGAATAACTCAACACCGATAGGGTTTATACCATGCCTAGGTTAAAACCCATGCTCCATACTTAATGGAATTCTTACTTTTCCATTCCAAGACACAGTTCATGCGTTATTACATTATTTATGAAAAATCATAGGTACATCATATATTAAGTTTAACATTTCTAATAAATCAACACTAGGTCTCATTGGGCCACAAAATCCTACCCTGACTCTTTTCCTTACTCGAAAAATTTTATTTGAAATATTCAAATGTTTGGAATAGAAATTTTAGAGTCGCCATAGACACATTGTGTCCATGATAATTTTCTTGTATAAATTATTAAGAGATATATTATAATGATTCAACCATGATATTATTAGTTAACATGAAGGTCATAAATATGTTCTACATCACATAAGGATCTGGAAGAATTTTAATTGATCCATGCATGGAAGGAAAACAAAAACTATGAATTAGAAAATCTTTAGACATGAAAATAACTGTATGAGAAATAATTTACACATTTCCAATAACGATACACATGGGATAATTCAAGTGCACTACATACACATAAAAATTAAAATTCTATAGTTAATATATGACATGATTCCATTCCATGATAGAAAAGTAATTTGAAAGACTTGAGTCCTAAAGATTTTTAAATATTTTAAGGTATTCTGAATGGAATTTGGGATAGTTGACCATGATGTATTATTTGAATGTGAATATTCAGATATGTGAAGGAATCAATTTTTCCTATAACTAGAGGGACAAGATATTATTCAGGTGATGTGATATAAATAATGAGGATTTTCTTTATTTTCCCTTCTACTATAGTTTTAGGTTTCCTATTTCATGAAACTCTTATTCAAATTTTAAATAAAATTTTTACTTTATTCATATATATATATATATATCTTCTTCAATTACACATGATCTATTTCACTCATGATGGTGAGTTACAAACCCAAGGCTTGGATTGGGGTTGGGGGGGTTAGTGTTTCCAAATTCCACTATTTAGTTATTAAGGTTTCTTATTCTGTTTGTGATGAAAGAGAGAGAAGTATATAAGTGTATTGATTTTCCACCACAAAATGATTCTTAAAATCATATTTATTATAAAAAAATCATTAATATATCACATTTATTTTTTAAACAACATTATATAATGTATTTGAGTGTGTTTGAGGGATGGAATGATGAATGATGGAGGTGGGTCTTGGGAGGTATCACACTCTTGACCGAGGTGTGTTTATATTCGTTAACTATTGGATGTGGTGAGATTTAGTTAATATAAGAGATATCATAGGCATGATAAATTTAAACCTCATTGTAGAGTTTATACATTCATGTATGATGATATGGGTTGTAAAGCTGTATTTAAGAAAAAAAATAAATAATGAAGGAACCTGAGTAAACAACGCTAAAGAACATCAACTTTCTTATCTATCTCAAATTCATTAAGTCTTCATATATATCTGTAGTTTTTATTTTTTATTTTTCCATTAAAATTTTCAAACCAATATTTTTTCGTTATTTATTAAAATAATAAAAAAGTGTGTGAATTCAGAATAGTATGTGATAAACTAAAAATATACTCAAATGAGATGAAACAATTCAGCTAGTTCTCTACAGTAGGAAAATAATTATAACTTTTTCACTATCTTATGATATAATTTCCAAAACATGGCACCATTTATAGGGATATATGTGGGATTTACCTCAATAATTTTCTTCACATTTTCTAAATTTGATTCATCATTTTATAGAGAAATATCTAAAAAACAATTTTCCATGATGTATTCAAACAATGATTAATCTACATTGGTTGATTACTCAAAATTGTAATAACATGAACAATTGGTTAAAAATGATACATAATATTGATTATAAAGTATTAATGAAGTAATTTAGAACATGGAAAAAAGAGTAATGGATAGCTGAATATGTCCATGCATCTGATGAGCCATTACCAAAGAAAGAATCAGAACCAATGGATGAAGAAGTATCCCTACTAATTTTTCAAATTGAAGAGCTTTAGGATTATATAAAGGAAATCCTTGAAGATCCATTACACCTATATAAACCCTTTCTATAAGAGGGTGATGTTATAGATTTTTTTGTTTATTTACAAATGGGAGACCAATAATATTTGGATAAATTTTGGGATTAAAATGAACTTATGAAAATACAACAAGATTCTATTATATTCAAACAAAAATAATCTACACCCCTATATATCTATCTATCTTTGTTAGAAGAATAAAATTAAGAAGTGGTGGAATTTAATGAAGTATTGTAGGGGCCTAAAAACATTCTTTCATCAACTATAACTCGACTTTGAGAGTGATTTTTTAATGAAGAAGAAATTTATGTTTTACTAACACAGTGATATGATATAATCTTGAACTTATTCTCATCTTATTTTATTCAAAACTGAATTGAGTATCACATATCATTATTTTAAATTTTAAAAATTGGTAAAATATTGTATTTCAGTAGACAAAAGTTTTGAAAAGTTAGTTTCACCAAATAAAGAACACATAAACCTCCCTAAACATGTTATAAATTTATTGGAGGGAGTTCATTAGGCGATCCAAGTGGCTTCACTTGAGTAAACCAATATTCAAGTTTCTTACATTAAATAAGGAGTTTTTTATTTTTATTCATCATGTATTATTTTTATAGAATTACTATATAATTATCCTTTTAATTATTCAATTTATATAAGAAACCTTAAGAAATCCTTGGATAATTAAGAAGAGGTTGTGCAAGTTGAATCCAAAAAATTATGATGAACCATTCCTTTTCCTACCCCATTAATGAAAATTGTACCTTATTATTAAGGGGATGGACTTATTATACTATATTCTTAGAGTATGTAACAGCAAAAATTAGTAATTTAAGCAGGAAGGAAGAGGTGTTTTTGGTTAAAGTCAAATAAAATTCACCTTCCATAAGGCCACATATAATAGTTTCTACTTCCTATATGGAAGGATTCAGAAGTTTGGTCCCACATGGGCGATAAAACTGACATTCATCATTATTTTATTTTATTTTTTTATTTATAGAGATTTATTTTTCAATTTATTTATTTGGAATTAGTTTTAGAAATATATTAGGATGTATCCAAATCGTGTCATTATTTATAGGATTACTTTTCAATGGACCATGTGGTTTGATGAATGATATTCTTTTAGAGGTCCCTATAGAAGAAGACATAAGGAAGCCCCTACAAGAGATTAAAATATAGGGATTGAAATTAATGTGGGAAGGGTACTTCACTATTAAATTCATTTTTTTCTTTGTAATCCCTCATTTTTGTTTGATAATATATTTTTAGGTTTAACATGAAATATCATACCCACACTTAGATTTTTTTATTACTTTTGATATAGGATACATAAGATATTTTTTAAGAATATAATGATTCCATGTTATTATTATCAATGATAATGAGCTTGAATGAGTAAGTGGAGGGATTTAATTTTTAAGGATGAGAATATGATGTTGGTTTTATGAATCATTATTTGAGGGAATTGGTTGATTCATGTAAACGAAATTTACTAACCATTTTTAATAAATTGAATATATAAAATTCGTGAGGATTTATTTGTTATGATTAGCCATGCCATGATTAATTTTCAAATTTCAAATGTTTCCCATTCCGAATAGGATTGTTGACCCAATAATTTCCATTTATATCTTGAGAATATTTCTTAAGTGAACATAGGGAATCCTGACTATTTTAACTTGCACTAAAACTTTTAAAATATATGATTATAAAAATTTACCTTTAATATTATTGAGATATGTTTATTGATTTATCCCTTAATGTTGAGACCAACTTTTACATTTATCCTAGTTTATCTCGTTGAAGCTATGAATTAACCTATTAGGTATGATACATATTAAAATCCAATTATATATATTACTTCCCTACTCTATGTAGTTTTAAAGAAATTTTTAATTAAATTTGGGGGTGGGGGTGAGGGAAGTGATAGTAAAAATGAAGCATTACATTGAATTAAATAATCGTGATGGTTCTATTTTGGGTACTAGGTAAGGATCATGTTCTTTAATTTTTTGTATTCCATTACTACTCCTATTGAATAAAAAACTTAAAAAATAATGGGATGTGACTTGGGAGATTAAAAAATCAATATTACTAGCTCGATAATTTCATTCTATGGGGTTAAGTGGTTGATGCGACATTTTCCCAAAGCGTAACTTTTAAAAAAGTAAAAAATATAAATAATTATTTTGAAAAGGAAAATAAAAATAAAAAAAGAAATAAAATTAAATAGGGTATACATAATTCATTATATTAATTTAATCAGGACATTTTTATTGAGTTTTTGGGAAGTGAGAGTTGTCATTTTGAAAAATAAAATTTCATTGAGATTTTACTTTTGATATCAGGAATTATACTTTATAGATAAACCTTACCCTTGATAATCAATGTTTTAAACATCAATATCCACCAACATGAAGCCTCATATTATGTTTAACCGTAATTAAAGGAATCAAGATTTTTTTTATTTTCTATCTATATGGGGTAGAGAAGATAGTTCCTTTTCATGCCTATTAGTGGAACATGTAATCTTAACATGAACATAAATCTATTTGAATTTGTTTCCTTAAGTGACAATAGAAAGTAATTAAGTGTGTGTTATATTACTAATTTTCATTATTAATAAAACAAATTATGATACATGAATGAATGGAAAGAGAATATTCAAAAATTTATATTGGGGGAAAGTAAAACACTTGGGTTGAATATTGTCTTTGAAAATTTTTAATTTTGTTTAATATTTTATATGATTAATGTATGTTTTATTTACCCATCGATAATTATTTAATTTTATTACTTTGAAATTTAAATAGTGGTAGTATGGTCCCCCTTTGAAATTTATTATTGAAAGAAAATGATTGAGGAAAAAATATATTCTATTGTTTTGGTATTTGATGCCCTATTTTTCATGAAATTTATATTATATTTTGAAAATTAATTTTAGTGGGTTTTAAATAATTTACCCAAATAATGTTGTATTTTATTAAATTATGGTTAAATTACATGTGATGGATTAATTTTAAAATATATAAATCATCATGTTAAAATAAAATGGGTTCGCTCGCGTGAGATCCATGAGGATAACATACATTTATCACACACTACACATGAAGAAATATAATTAGAGTGACCTATTAGTCTGTAAAAGGATGCACAAAAGGAGAATAACTTAAATAACTCACACACTACACCATGAATTGCATCTATCATGCTACTTCTACAACCATCACCATGTGCTATTCATCTCTTCCGAATTATTTTCTATGGATTCTTATAAAACCAAAGTGGATGAACTGAACTAAGTTTATTTTTTTAATGATTGGTTATTAGGGTTTAGTAATGAAGAATAGCTGGAAGCCTGGTTACAATGATAAAATATGACGAAGAAAAATAAAAAAAGAAAATAATATATTGAAGGTTATTCACATGAATAAGATACTAGGAACTCATGTTACATGTTCAAAGAAACTAAATGAAGACAAATTATGTGCATGATAATTTTTATATAGAAATAAAAACGAGGTGCATCACAATGATGAGACCAAACTTTTCTCACTTAACTTCAAGGTCATTACTATGTTTCAGGAATCCCACAATGAATTATAATGGACACATGCATATGAGGCAAGACTAAATAATGAACAAGGAAATTTTCCCTACGTAAATACTCTTATGAGGAATATTTACCACATTTCTAATCAAGATTCACATGGGAGAAGTCAGATGCACTTCTTGCACAGAAAAATTTAAAAAAATATAAAGAAGATATTTCAAAATTCTATGCCACAATGGAGAAATATTTTTTAGACCTTGAGTAATGAGGTTTCTTAAATCTCTTGATGTATTTTTAATAGAATTATAGAATCCTGACCATGAACCATTATTTGAATGTGAATCATAAGAGACTTAGAGGAATAAAATTTTCCTATAAATTAAGGGAAAATGATGTGTATGGGAGGGTATAGAAATGGGGAGGGAGCTGTTGTTTAGTTTCTCTTCTTCTATTTTTTAGGGATTTTTATTTCATGTAACTCATATGCATATTTTTAATCGTAGTGTTACATAATTCTCCTACCTTTTCCTCTCTCTATTCACCTCTCACTTCCTTAATATTAAAAAAATAACTTACACTCACAATGGTGATGACTAGCCCAAGGCTCGACTTGGGGTAGGTTTTTTTGGCATTCCTAAATTATACTCTTTAATTATTATGGTTTTTATTCTTTTTTGTGGTGAAAGATAGAGAAGTGTATGGGTGTGGAGATCATCCAAAAAAACATGACTCTTAAAATTTTCTATATTATCTACCAAATCATTTTTCTCTCCCTAATCTATAGTTATATCTTTATATGTTGGTGTTGATTTTTTTGAGGGATGAAATGACATATGATGGATCTAGGTCATGGGAGGTATCACACACTCAATCAAGTTGTGTTTATCTTTCTTGGGTATTAGAGGAGGTGATATTTGGTGTAACAAAGAGATCTCTTAAGAATATTAAATTTCATACTCAAGGTATAGGGTAAAAATTCATGTATGATGGAATAAAATGATAAATATAATATAAATAGCAATAATGGATAATCAATCAACCCAACTTAATAATACCTAGGACCAAAACATTTATTTTCAAACATAAATTAATTCTATTTTCAGATGCCTATGCATGTTTGACTTTCATTTTTTCATTCAACATTCTCAAACCACCATTTTTCCTTGATTTAACAAAATAAAAAAAAACATAACAAGTGAATTAGGAATAGTGTGTGATTAACTACAAATATACTCAAGTTAGATGACCCCGATCAGATACTATGCTACACTAGAAAAATAATTATATCTTTTCACTACCTAATGGAAGGTGTGCCAAAACATGAGATGGATTTTCAAATCACATATATTTCAAGAATATTATGATAAAATACATCCAATTTAAATATTTAAATCATAAAGTGGGAAAATGTGGAAAATAAAAATCCCATATCAATAATATCAAAATTGAGATACAACAACCCTTACCTTCGGTCTTGAGTCACCCCACACATGCACCTAACTTCTTAACAATTTAAATCAATTTTATAAAAAAATATAAAGGAAATTTTTTATCTATATTTAATTTTCTATGGTATATTTATTATCATATGTTTTTCATTTTTTAAATAGTTTTTTCTTAAATGGGTTACTTGAGGCGGTATCAATAAATTTCTTTGAAACACCATCGATATATTGATAATGGTCAAATGTGTTGTTAAATAACACCATAATTTGTATAATTTTATATTTTTATTTATTTTATTATCCCATTAGAAAAGTTTTTATATAGTTTCTTAGGCTCTTTCAAAATAGACAGAAATTAATAAAGGTGCTTTGATATGTTCATTTTAGATGGTTAAGTTTACTATGACCATTTATTGTTAATATTATTTTAAAAAATATCCAATATTATAATTAAATAATATTAATAGGATCATAAATATCATATTTATTCATTAAATAAAATTTTAAAGTCATATTTGTTAAGTAGTATTGTAAAAATAAATATTTCATTCCGTGGAGGTGGTAGTCCACACTTACACACTAAAGATTCCATAGAATAAGAGAGGGTATAAAAATAAAATTGTTATCATTAAATAATTTTAACAATGTTGTAAATATTATTATTTTTTATTAAGAAACTATTTTGGAACCTCCATGTAATGAGGTTATCAAAAATATAACATATCATCTGTTGAATTGTTAGTCCAGACAAACACATGGAAACATCTTCATTTTTGAATAGTTTTAAAGGAAGGTTGAAAATTGACATTCCATTAGTTTAATAAAAATTTTGTATGTCAATAATACTGATTCTATCATACTATCATAGATAGAAAATATTTTTGTGGGTATAAGAAGAAATGAGTTTAGATATATTTTTGAGTACATTTACACTCCATTTAGTTGTTCTCCCTTGGGTAACATCTTAAGGCTCTTTAGCATAGTTTTTTGGATATACCATGTCTTCAATAAAATTGGTAGGGGCTTGAGGAGAGACTAGGGAAGAATTTGGTTAAGCTAAGTCATTGTAACGGGTGGAGAAATTGGGTGGAAATTATCTCCTTTTATAAGTGAATAAAATGAAATTTTCATAAATAATAATTATTTTTTCAATGTGGCATGACACTATTCATTAGTCATTGGATTCAAATGTGGGTTATAATGAATTTTTCGGTAAGATAAGGTTGATAAATCCTTTACCATCCATTTTGAAAAATGATTTAAATATTTTTCAAGTCCTTTTACTCTAACACCCCAAAAATTCAGTTTAAAATAATTATAATATCAATAAACAATTTAACACACAACATCGTTCTTTAAGAGAATTGAGATTTATCATAAAAATATTATTATTTAAATGTGACCTAGTCATTTAATTGGAAGATTTTAATATTATTAAATGAATTATGAATTATATGTAGAATAGTCATAACCAATACAAGTTTATTGATTAATTCCTAGTAAATAAACACTTAATTTTTAGTGAAGTCATTTTAGGCTTCAAAAATGTATTTTTATTATTAAATTATTATATTGCATTTTTTAATTGAAATTATAATTAATTTATCACACGTTCTGAAATTTTGATTTATAAAATTAATATAAATTTTTAAATCATCATATTAAAATTTATTTGGAGTGAAATTTTGGTATTTTTCTAAAATGATCGGTTTTCCAGTGAATTGTGAAGATATCAATTTTTTAAAAAAATTCATTTCTTTTCATTAAATCTCGTAATTTAAATGTCCCATTTTATTTTATAGTTGGTATTATAGTGTAATACAATCTATTTTATTTACAATACTCTAAAAATAAATCCATTTAAATAATAAATATTCATGATTTTGATATAAGTTAAAATTTGGTAAATAGATCACTTTTTTTGGAATGAGAGAGGTCAAAATTTTGTAAACAGAACCCTTTTGTTCTTGGTCATTATTAATAATATTCGAGGTAAATATTTGTCACCTCGGTTAGTGTAAAATGGGTAAAACAAGGATAAAACTATGTGATAAGTTCTCCAAATTAACTCAACACATGAAATTATTTCTTTGAATGTGATATATTTTACAATATAAATATGAAATTTGAGTATTAGGAAATACTATTCCATTTTCACTTAATAGAAACATTTAAATTATTTTAAGTAATGAAAAATTACAAAATTTCACTCTCTTACTTTTAATTTATTTTACATGTTCACATCGTGATAAGAATATGTCATAAATTAATATAAAATTTTATTTTGAGCATGATTAATTTATTTTAATGATTTTAATTTATTATTAATTTTTAATAATGATATTATTACTGTAACACCCCAATCTTCAATGGTATTCTTCTCTTTGAATAATACTATAGCGTGTGTTATACGCAACTTCGAGTTCTAACACACCACAACTAATCAAACTAGTCGTTATGAATAGTAAACCCACTTTTTGAAATTTTATACATTTTTTCTTTCAAAATGGACTTCATTTTTGGATTATTAATATAGAAATTATATTAGGGTAAATTTTTGGTACTTTTCTGATAACTTTCATATTTTGATGAAGAGTGAAAATTACTAAATTTTAATTAAAAACGACTTTTTTAATCAAAATAATTAATAGTGATAAATTATGAATTTAAGTGGTTCTAAAGTATAATTATATTATATTTTTACCATTTAATATAATTTTGGTAATTGTACATAATTTCACATTTAAACTGGACATAAGCAAGTGCTAATATTTTGATAGTTATTATTTCTTAAAAAGACGATTTTTATTTTAATGACGAGAGTTAATTTTAAATTAATTTCTGCCACTTCTGTGTTTTGAATTTATAAAAATGGATTCCATATTTAGAATCAGGAGTTAAAAATTTTGTAACTAGGTAACTTTTATTTTTAGAAATTTTGAATAATTACTTCGGTAAATATTTTATTTACCATGGTTAAATGGTAAATCTGGTAAATAAGGGTAAACAAATAATATTATAATAATATTAAATTACCCTAAAACGTTTCCTAACCCTATTGGTTGATACATGTCTGACCATGGGCATATTTTCATCGATTTTGGGACCCCATGGAGCCACTTGTAAGTGATAATGGCACTTTATATTAATTAAGTTAAAGTAAATACAAAAAAGACATATGCATATATTGTTTACAATTTTTTTACATAGGGTTATATATGTTATATTTTCGAATATAAATATTAATTAGAAATCTAAAAATATTTCCTACATAATGGTATTTTTTTTATAATTTTAGACAATGAATAATTAAATTTATTTATGACACAATAATGATGCAGTATTTTCCTTATTAATAAAAGAATCAAATAATTGGTATTATAAATGTTAAAATAAATATAATTTAAATGTTTTTATGACATAAACGAATTTTATTGGTTCATATGATATTTTAGTATTCCTTAAATTAATTTATTTAGAATTAATAAAGTTGTTAAGACTTTAAAAGAAATTAATTATTAAATAGTATCAAAATTGACATAAAGGAGTGTTTAAAACAAATATTATATTATAAATTCATATAATATTCCTAAAAATATACGGTTCAGAAAAATGACTTATATAATGATATGTGTATCATTAATGAACCACTTGGGGTTCCCTTGGAAGTTTATAGTATGTTAATTAACTATATAATATAAAAATACAAAGAGATATGGTAAATGTCAAACTAATTAACTAAGAGTTAAAACTAAAATATAAGGATAATAAAGTGACCAAAACTGTATAAAACCTATTGGTTGAGTTTTTTTAGACCCCTAACCAGCTTATCCTCGAAATAAATTAATTTAGATCTATTAGAAACTGAATATTAATTTATTATAAAATAATATTTCTATCTTTTCCTAAGGTGCCCCTCACCCATATTATAAAAGGCCACTCACCATTCTCTATAATTTACACCTTCAAATCCATTTGGCTCAGCCAAACCCCGACCAAATATCCTCTAAAATTCCCTAACTTTATCCTAGAGGCCCTACTTTGGTCATAAAAACAACTTAAGGAGCCCTTTTGATCAAATCAAAAGGAAGAACCTGAAGAAGAGGTAATGATTTCACCACCCTCTTTCAAGTTCCTTTCTTCTTCCACTTCTTCTTTCTTTGTTATTTCCATTCTAAAATAATAAATCTAGTATATTATATATACTTTGATGTTATTATAAATGTGGTACATCCAAATTCAGTATTCTATCCATCCTTTGAATGACATGTCACCATACGTGCGTACGTACGACCTACCGTCTCCACGTCGTGGTTTAATTGTTATTCAATATATTATTATTGGATGGGTATAATAATGATGTTTAATTCATGTAAATAATAAATATAACATTAAAATTAGTCTTTATATTTGATATACCAACCAATTATATATTATTTTAATATCAAAATAATGATATTGTCACTCGTGCGTACGTATGGATTACCGTCTCCACGAACGTGATGAGATTAATTCCCCATCATATCCATTAAAGAATAAATTTAATTTCATGATTAAAAATAATTTTTAGAGAAATTATATAATTATGGATATGAATAATATACATCCCATCCATAACAAATATGGCTCACAGAACAAAGAATATAAAGGAAAACGAATCCGTTAACACCCAAAACGACGATAATACTAAGATATTAACAACAAATCAATGTTAAAAGATAATAAATGATATCATATTAATGTATATGATTCTTGTATAATTCAATAACAATTATTTCACCATTATGAAGGAGGTTAACCTACCCTCTACCAAGGAAAAATTACAATGTAACGTGTTTCTTATCTCACTTTTAATTCCATGAGATTTCCATTGTTCACCACTTATTTGTTGCATGTGGTGTGTGTACTACCCATGTTTGTATTAATTGTGTAATATAATTTAGTTCATGGATATTTTCATAATCATTTTATGATCCTTATTTCTTGGGTGTATGTTTCGTAAGTTTCCAAATAGATAAGGGAATTTGAAATTTCAATTTCCACTCATTCAGCTTTACGCATACTTCAATGATTTTTTTACTCCAAGATTATGTGTGGAATCACTATTAATTTTCTTATGTCATAACTTCCACTCCCCTTTCTGTGTATATACTTTTGATACACATAATAACTCCATTGATATATTTTCAAGTCATCGATATGAACTTGAGAAGAGTAATTTTAACTCAATCTCCATTTATTGAGTTAAATATCCAATTCATTGGTATTGTTTTTACAAGAATATGTGTGAATGTCCTCTGAATGATTTACACTGAATATCCAATCATATTGAGTGTATTTATATTTTTCAAACATAATTATGTCGTTGATTTATCCTTAACCTAAATATATGGCCTTTATAAGAGATTTCATCTCAATTTTCATTCTATTGAGACTTCATTCTTATCATACACCAATTCACTTTTATATGGTGTACATAATTTACATTGAAATTGTATATCATGAATCACTTTATTATCATGATATTATAAAGTTTTTATTACCTCTATTATTTTTATTCAAATGTCTCTCTTTTGGTTAGGAATTCTAACTAAAATATCATTTTAAATGTTTTAATGATTTATTATTCTAAATATTTCTCATTAATGTCTATGTTTTAAAAATGGTTTTAAGGATTTATTTATATGGACGTTAAAGTTTTAAAATTAAAATTCCTTTTAAAAGTTTCAAAGTGGTATGGGACACTTTGATTCAAAAATCTATTTTTAAACGTCTTCTTGACAAATAGTGTGACTTTTAAATGTTTTCAAGAGAAGTGGTGATATTTCTCTCAAATAGTTTTGATGATTATTTTCATCTATGTCAATATCCTTCATTATTCTTGATTGAGGTTAATCTGTTAAAATACAATCTTCCATATTGTATTGAATGAGTTATTTTTGACTGTGGATGTGCTATTTTCATACCAGTAATGGTTTGTGGATAAATTATTGACATTTTGTATGCTAGTTTTAATACGAATGTTTATGTTATGTTCCAAACATTTCATATGAGGAATGCATTAGACTTAGTAAGTGATAGGTGTAGCCTGCTATAGCTCATCAATGAATCGGTAGGTCTCATGAGACAAACTAGTTTCTTAGTACAAGGTCTTGACAAAATCTTATTTGTAGTCTTGGCACAAGGACTTGACTATGTGGTTATGATAGTATGGCATTATGCATTCCATTATTATGAAAGTGGTTATTGATATTGCATGTGATTATTTGACTAGTAGAATATCCATGTGAAAAAGTAAATGACATTATTTCATTTTACCTTTGCCATATTTTTTTATGTTCAAGTTTAAAAGGATTTTGTTTTAGTTATACATTGCCTTCAATGTTTATACTTATTTATGAAAGTTACCCTATATTGTTATCCTTACTGAGCATCTATGATCACCCCTTTCTGTGTTTTATTTTTCCCAGGATGTGAAGAAGTATTTTTTGAATGACCCACAAGTATAGTATGAGGATATGAGTGTGGTCTATGGAGATAAGATGTTGTTGTAGTTTTTCACTTTATGAAGTAATGTGAACATTATGAATGTATCTAGTGATTCCAAGGCTACTAAACTAATCGGTCTTTCGAGACTTGATCTTTCGTGATCATGAAAATGATACGTAATAATACACCGACTCTGGGTAACTGGGGTCGGGGCATTACAGTTTGTATCAGAGGAATTTTAGTACAAACCTCGAAAACTAGATTTAGATAAACTTTGATTAGTGAACATAGCCCTAAGATAAACATTGAGGATTAGTATAGAAGAACTTCCTAGAATTTTGGTATTGTAGAGATTTTGTGAGTTTTCCAAGAACTGCATCTCTGTTTGGATACGAGCAGGTAGAGGCAGCTCTAGCACAGATGTACCTAGGGGTAAAACCCAAAAACACACGTATTGACCTAGACTCGAATGGGAACTGGTGCACGACAACGGGCCTTGCTACACTCTTGGTTATGAAAATCCTGGGGGATATGCTTAGGATAATTTACATTTTCTTTACAAACTGATTTGAAGTATTTTACTATAAGATGAGAATAAATGGACTTTGTTATTTCTAACGTGTTTCAAATTTAGAATATGGTGTCATGCTATTATCTAAATGATTTTATGACTATTATTACTCAAACAATGCTTTCTGGTTTTGGTCAATGGCTAGATTCCAAGGAAGTCATTGTAACTTCGAGAAAGATGTACAAGGTGGGAATAGTGGTGGAAATGAGAAACAAAATAGAATGTTGATAGGTGAAAAAGATATCGTGTTCATGTGAAATTAGTTTTCAAAAAATATGATCAATAACATATATATTAACCAACTCTCGGACTCAACAAAGAAGAGAAAGGTGATGAATGATAAGAGCTCCAATAGTGGAGACCATAGAGAAAAGAATCCTCAATTTCCATCATGTAGGAAATGTGGAAGGAGACACCTAGGAAAGTGTCTCAATAGAACAAAGAAATGCTTTATGTGCATACATGAAATAAAGTGAAGAATTGCTGAGGAAAAATGAAGAGTGCCATGGAAGAAAATAAAAATTGTCCCAAGAATCCATTTACAGTCATTTCTCATAAATGTATGGGACCTGTCAATTATCCGAGTGAATGCCCTATTCTATAGGATATTTTCTTGGTCAAAGAAGAAGCTATGTGGAAATAAATGGTTGGAGAAATGTTTAAAAGTATTATTGCTCTTTCTTTATGGGATTACTTTGGAATAATTTTCTATTGTATTTGTAACCCTACAGTTTTCCAGGTGAGAATGATATTTGAGGGAAGACTTATCTTTTCTCATGCAGATATAGTTTTAAATAACCATTTGGATTTATATGATCATTGGGTTTAATGCAATTACAAGTTCTTATATTTTGGATGAAAATGCAAGGTATGAGATAACATTTGTGGTTAAATTATGTTATGGTTATTTTGAGAAATTCATCTCATTTTGGTAATGTTATAAAATATAGTTTTTGAAAAATTAAAACACTCAGACCATGTGACAACCCGTCGCGTCGGAAAAAGCTGTGGGAATCGAACCCACAACCAAAGTGCGATTGAGATTTATCACCTACCACTGGACTACGTGAAGTCCCTAGTTAGTGTGACTAATTATTTTTAGTTAAATGATTTTATTGATCAATATTAAGTTGATTTAGGATCTTATGTATTATCAAATGAATACCCTTAGTATAGGAAAATGATTTGGTGATTAAGTGATAAGTTGTTATTTTAGAAGATGTTCACTTGGTTGGGAACACTATATGCCCAAATAAAATAAAATAATATGGGATTTCATTTGAGGAGTAATGGTGGATTTTTATCTATGTTTTTTTTGGATTTATAGTGATTTGGGTTATTTATGGAAATGATTAACCTATAATAGAGAATATGTTATTAGGTTAATTACTTTTAAGTATGTTACTTTAAGAGTAGTTGATGTTTTTTGTAGATACAATTTAACTTGGAAGACTAAAAAACAAAATTCTTCTAATTTTTGGGTTTCAATATTATTTTAGATTATATTGAATGATTTTAAGGAAAATTGTTTATTGAATGGTATTTATTTAACTTTGGGGTATTGTTGGATTAATTTTAGAAATTAAGATAAGTGTTTGTTTCTATAATGGAATATACTTTTCGGGGATCATCAGACCTTATACTAACGATTTTGGTTTTGATTAATCTCTAATGACAAGGTAAATATATAGTTTATCTTTTGAGGATCATGTGATTCTATAGACGTTTATTCTAGCTCTTCTAGTGCGACCAAGTCATCCTAAATACTCATCATTTTAAAAAAATGAGTTAGTAGTAGAAATTTATTAAATAATAAAACTCTACTTAAAAAGTAAGTATATCTTCGTATGATCATATAAAATCTCAAAAATTAATTCCTCAACTTAAGAAAAGGAACTTAGAACAAAAAAGTTGTCCTACATGGTACCTTAGATCATCAAAAATTTATGGCTTTGTGATTGTGAGCCCTTTCATAGCCAAGTTCTCTACCACTCTCCATCAGATATTGATGGTTATATTTCTTTTCCATATCCATGTTTTCTTACATGGAACCCTAGTATGTGTTATTTTCGGTAACCTTCATACTTACCACTCTTTATTTTAAATAAAGACCTCATTAATCCATTTTCTGATGTGGGATTTCAACTAAGATATTTTGAAATGTCAATCCCAAGTTTTCAATACCAAGAATAAATTGTGAGGATGAAATTTATTGAAGTATGGGAGAATGTAACACCCCAATATTCCACGGTATGCTTCTCTTTGAATAATATAATAGCGTGTGTTATACGCAACTTCGAGTTCTAACACACCACAACTAATCAAACTAGCCGTTATGAATAGTAATAGCCACGTTTTAAAATTTTATACATTTTATCTTTCAAAATGGACTTCATTTTTGGATTTTGAATACCAAAATTAGCTTATGGTAAATTTTTTGTACTTTTCTGATAACTTTCATATTTTGATGAATAGTGAAAATTACTAAATTTTAATTAAAAACAACTTTTTAAATCAAAATAATTAATAGTAATACATTATGAATTTAAGTGGTTATAAAGTATAATTATATTATATTTTTACCATTTAATCCAATTTTGGTCATTAGACATAATTTCACATTTAAACTGGATATAAGCATGTGCCAATCTTTTGATAGTTACTATTTCTTAAAAACACGCTTTTTGTTTTGACAATGAGAATTAATTTTAAATTAATTTCTACCACTTCTGTGTTTTGAATTTTTAAAAATTGATTCCATATTTAGAATCAGGAGGTCCAAATTGTGAAAATAGGTAACTTTTATTTTCAGACATTTTGAATAATTACTTCGGTAAATATTTTATTTACCATGGTTAAAGGGTAAATCCGGTAAATAAGGGTAAGAAAATAATATAATAATAATCTTAAATTACCCTAAAACGTGTCCTAAACCTATTGGTTGATACATATCCGACCATGGGCATATTTGGGTCGATTTTGGGACCCCATGGAGCCACTTGTAAGTGATAATGACACTTTATATTAATTATGTAAAAGTAAATAAAAAAATGACATAAGCATATATCTTTTCGAAAAACAATTTTTACAAAAAGTTATATATGTTATATTTTAGACTATAAATATTAATTAGAAATATAAAATGATTTCCTACATAATGGTATTTAATTTATAATTTTTGTACATTTAATAATTAAATTTATTTATGAAACAATAATGATGCGGTATTTTCCTTATAAATGAAAGAATCAAATAATTGGTATTATAAATGTTAAAATAAATTTAATTTAAAAGTTTTAATGACATAAAATAATTTTATTGGTTAATATGACATGTTATTATTGCTTAAATGATTTTGTTTAGTATTAATAAAGTTGTTAAGACTTAAAAAAATCAATTTTTAAGTTGTGTCAAAATTGACATAAAAGAGTTTTTAAAAGAAAATATTATATTATAAATTGATATAATATTATTAAAAATATAAGGTTCGTCCAAATGACTAATATAATGATAGTTTTATCATTAATTAACCACTTGGGTGTCTCGTGGAAGTTTATAGTAAGTTTTTTAAGTATATAATAAAAACATACAAAGAGACATGGTAAATGTCAAACAAATTAACTAAGAGTTAAAACTAAAAGATAAGGTTAATAAAGTGACCCAAACCTATCTAAAACATATTGGTTGAGTTTTTTTAGACCCATATTCACCTTATCCTAGAAATAAACTTGTTTGGAGCCATTATAAACCGAATATAAATTTATTATAAAATAATATTTCTATCTTTTCTTAAGGTTTCCCTCACCCCTCTTATAAAAGGTCACCCCCCTTCTCTCTAATTCACACCTTAAAAGCCATTTGGCTTGGCCAAAAACTTCCCAAATATCCTCTAAACATACCTCAATTCATCCTAGATTCCCTAATTTGGTTATAAATCCAATTTAAGGAGCCCTTCCGATCAAATCAAAAGGAAGAACCCGAAGAAGAGGTAATGATTTCACCACACGCTTTCAAGTTCCTTTCTTCTTCCACTTCTTCTTTATTTCTTATTTACATTTTAAAATAATAACTCTAGTATCTTCTATATATTGTGATGTTATTATAAATATGGTACAACCAAATTCAGTATTATATCCATCCTTTGAATGACATGTCACCATACGTGCGTACGTACGACCTACCGTCTCCACGTCGTGGCGTAATTGTTATTCAATATATTATTATTTGGATAGGTATAATAATGATGTGTAATTCATGTAAATAATAAATATAACCTGATAATTATTCTGTATATATGATATACCATCCAATTATATATTATTTTAATATCAAAAGAATGATATTGTCACTCGTGCATACATACCGATTACCGTCTCCACGAATGCGATGAGATTCATTCCCCATCATATCCATTAAAGACTAAATTTAATTTGATGATTAAAAATAATTTTTAGAGAAATTATATCATTCTTTATATTAATAATATAAATCCCATCCATAACAAATATGGCTCACATAAAAAAGAATATAAAGGAAAATGAATCCATTAACTCCCAAATCGACGATAATACTAAGATATTATCAAAAAAACAATGTTAAAAGATAATATATGATATCATATTAATGTATATTATTATTGTATAATTAAATAAAAATTATTTCACCATTATACAGGAGGTTAACCTACCCTCAACCAAGGAAAATGTACAAAGTAAGGGGTTCCTTATCTCACTTTTAATTCAATGAGATTTCCATTGTTCACTACTTATTTATTACATGAGGTGTGTGTACTGTCTATTTTTGTATTCATTGTGTAATATACATTAATTAATGGATATTTAAATCATCATTTTATGATCATTCTTTCATGGGTGTATGTTTTTTAAGTTACCAAATCAATAAGGGAATTTAAAATTTCAATTTCCACTCATTCGGGTTTACGCATACTTCATTGATTTTTTTACTCCAATATTATGAGTGGAATAACTATTCATTTGGTTATGTCAAAATTTCCACTCCCCTTTCTGTGGATATACTTTTTTTACACATAATCACTCCATTGATAGATTCTAAAGTAATCTATATGAATTTTATAAGAGTAATTTTAACTCAATCTCCATTTATTGAGTTAAATATCCAATTCATTGGTATTGTTTTTACAAGAATATGTGTGAATGTCCTATGATTGATTTACACTGAATATCCAATCATATTGAGTGTATTTATATTTGTCACACATAATTATGTCATTCATTTTTCCTTAACCTAAGGATACAACCTTTATAAGAGATTTCATCTCAATTTGCATTCCATTGAGACTTCATTGTTATCATACACCAATTCAATTTTATATGGTGTATATAATGTACTTTGACATAGTATATCATTAATCCCTTTATTATCATTATATTATAAAGTTTTTCTTACCTTTATTATTTGTATTCAAGTGTCTCTCTTTTGGTTAGGAACTCTAACTAAAATATAATTTTAAATGTTTTAAAGATTTCTTATTCTAAATAATTCTCATTAATGTCCATGTTTTAAAAATGGTTTTAAGGATTTATTTATATGGAAATTAAAGTTTTAATATTAAAATTAATTTTAAAAGTTTCTAAGTGGTATGAGACACTTTGATTCAGAAATCTATTTTCAAATGGATTCTTGAAAAATAGTGAGAATTTTAAATGTTATCAAGAAAAAGGGTGATATTTCTCTCAAATAGTTTTGAGGATTATTTTCTTCTATGTAAATATCATTCATTATTCTCAATTAAGGTTAATCAGTTTCAATATAATCTTCCATAATGTATTGAATGAGTTATGTTTGACTGTGGATGTGCTATTTTTATACCATTCATGGTTTGTGGATAAAGTATTGACATTTCGTATGATAGTTTTAATACGAATGTTTATGTTATGTTTCAAACTTTTAATATGAAGAATGAATTGGACTTAGTAAGTGATGGGTGGATCCAGCTATAGCTTCTTGATGCATCGGTAGGTCTCATGAGACAAACTAGTGTCTTGGCACAAGGCCTGGACAAAATCTTATTTGTAGTCTTGGCACAAGGCCTTGACTATGTGGTTATGATAGTATGGCATTATGCATTCCATTATTATTAAAGTGGTTATTGATATTTCATGTGATTATTCAAATAGTAGAATATCCATGTGAATAAGTAAATGGAATTATTTCATTTTATCTTTTCCATATTATGGTGATGTTCAGGTTTAAAAGGTTTTTTTAGTTATACATTGCCTTAAATGTTTATGCTTATTTATGAAAGTTTCCGCTATATTGTTATCCTTACTTATAATATGATCTCACCCCTTTCTATGTTTTATTTTTCCCAGGATGTGAAGATGTATTTTATGAATGAACTTCAGGGATATTATGAGTATATGAGTATGGTCTATTGAGACAAGATGTTGTTGTAGTTTTTCACTTTATGATGTAATGTGAACTTTATGAATGTATCTAGTGATTCCAAGTCTACTTAACTAATCTATCTTTCGAGACTTGATCTTTTGTGATCATTTCAATAATACATAATAATGCACTGACTCTGGGTAACTGGGGTCGGGGCGTTATAATTACCATAAAATATTACAAGAAGTTGACACAATGCTTGTGTGAGGAGTTATAAAATCAATATAAATGATTTTTAAAAACATAAAAATTAATGTTTTTAGATGACTTATTTTGAATAAACGAAATTTATAGTTAATAATAATTTGTAATTTATAGTTGAAGAGTCTATATTCAAATTTTTTTATTATCTATATGTCATTAAAGTCAAATTAAATTAATAATGCTAAAAAATGACATTAATTATATTTTAAGAAAAATCATATTTAATTAAATTATTTAAGATACATAAAAACCATAAAAACATAAAAGGATAAGTAAGATGATAAATGGTGGAAAATTTCATCCCTTGGACATATATGATCCAATTGTTACATTATAAGTAACATTATAACCCTTTAAGATTGAAAAAATTGTTATGACAGCTAAGGTTAAAAATTGTAAACGAAGGTATTAAACCAAATGATAAGGGTTAAAATGCCTAAATACTTGTTTAAAACTCATTCGTTTTTTTGTATTTAAACCTTTAAATTAACACCTTCAAATATGAGTCATTTTGGATCAATTTTTTCATGAAATTTTTTTATTAATATTTTAAAACATTGAAAAATTACAAGTGTGTCACTCACCTCAATTATAAAAATAAACCCTTAATTTGTCTTCTTTACACAAATTTAATCCGTATTTCTTGACAAAATCCTACCCATTTCTATTCTGAAATTCTATATATATTAATTATATATTATAGTCTTCCTAAAACACTATTATAAGGGTCCTTGAGAAGGGATCTAAAGTAAGGCTACTAAAGAAGTGGTAATCGAATATACCAACTCCTTCAAATATATTTCTACTTCTAATTCCACTAAATCTATTATAAACATACTAAATAATAATTAAAGTATCATAAAAATATTTATATTTTATTATTACTATGTAAAAATCATTTTCTATATCTTTTCCATCCAAGTAAAATTATAAACATTGCTTGTGCGTATATATGACTTATCATCTCCACGTAGTGGTGCAATTCATTTTTGATTCCCATTTTAATTGGTAGGTTATAAAGATGTGATAAATTAATCAATATGATAATTATGAAAAAATGTTGATTCTAGAAAAATAATATATCATATTCTTCCTTACCCTTTTACCCATTAAAAAATAATAACGTCGCTCATGCATAAGTAAGACCAACCGTCTCTATGAAGTAGTGTAATTCATTTTCCATGTACACAATCAATAAAGATACTAAAGAATTATATATTTAATAAATATTATATTTATGAATTTTTTATAATTATAGATATGTTGAAAATATATCTGTTACAAAAGAACAAGAACATCTATGATGAAACATTCATGCGAAAACTAAGTAGTTAACTGTTGAAACAATGATAATAATGAATGATTGTTGAAGAACATGTGATTAGATGATTTAATTAGATCATATATGATATTATACATATGAATATTATTATTTATAAAATTAATAACAAATTTAAAACTATTGTGAAGGATTTTAAATCCTATTCAACTAAATAGAGGCATGAGGAAAGGGGCTTCATAACTCATTTTCTTTTCATTGGGTTATATTACTTGGTAATTATCTTTAATATAATAAGATCATTTCTGTAATGAACTATTATTATTTTCTATTTTATTTCCATGTTTTTATTTGGATTTAATTTTTTTTATACATAATCACTTTATTGAATAATTTTCACTTCAATGATATGCTATCTGTAAGGGATTTCATCTTAATTTCCAATCCATAGAGACATAATTGGTATTATGAACTTTATTACTTTAATATTGTGTATATAATTACATTTTTATGTATTTAACATAAATATAAGTCTATTCATGATGATTGTAGTTTCTATTCAAGTTACCACTTCAATGTTTTTCAATTTATAATTTACCAAGTAGGTACAAATTTATTTTACAATCTCAATTTTCTAGGATTTCTTATATTTTTTATTGAAGGAAACTTATTAGGTATACCTCATTAAAATAATCTATATTATTTTACTATATAAATTTAGGGAGTTTTTTATTCTGAAACATCATTTATTTGGAAATTAACTCAAGTAAATAAATATTTAAAAGAAAATATGATCTTATTTTCCTTTATTGATTGGGTATATATTTCTTCCATATACATATTTTTTTATTGTTTTAAAAAGTTATTTTTATTAATTAAAATAATTTGTTACTAAAATTTTATATTATCCATGAGTTATTAAGGTTTTAAAGTAATATTTCAAATGTTTTAATAAATTTATATTTTATATTTCTTTAAACAAATCAAAGGAAACTTTTTTTATGTATACAAAAATTAATTTATTTTCCCTTTTCCATAAACATTTTATGGTATTTATCTTATTATATAATATTTAAATGGTTATAAAAAGAAAAATCATTAATTATAAATTATATTATGACTTTTTATCTACTTTACTTCTATTCTCTAATAGATTTTATTTTACTACAAAATCCACCTTTTTAATTAATGGAAGGTCATTTTTCATATATTGATAAATTTTGTGGTCATTAACTTTCTCTTAAAAAGTTCACTTTCTTATGATCATATTTATGAAGAAATATCCATATTCCTATCAGGATAAATTATTTTAATTCCCATTTTATATACCATTTCTACGTGTGGTGTTTTAAAATTTTATTGACTAGGGAAATCTTGATATTTCATATTGTTTTCCCAATAAATATTTCTTTATGAGGAATATTACTTATAAATTAAGTTTATCATTAAATATATAAATAATTAATTGAACTTATTAAGTGATGTGTGGGCCCTCAAATTACATAGCCCCTCTATGTAGTGACAAGTGTTAGGAGACAAAACAAGTTAGGTATTTGACTGAGGCCTTCCCATTTATGTATGATGTCTTGGCATGATGCATTGATAGTATATTTATGATGTTTAATCATGAGGCCTCAACAGTAAGTTTAAGATGTCTAAAATTATAAATTCTATCATTATGAAATTATTTATTTATTTTTGTGGGATTATTAGAATTGTTATGATATCCCTGGATAAGTTTCAAGATCAAACAATTACTTTTATGTCATTAATCGATCATCATTGAATTCTACCATATTATTCATTTTTTTTCAAGTTATAGATTAAATTAAATGGGTTTTCAGTTATTTATCTTTCCATACTAATAGTTTATTATTTACTCATGATATCATCTTCTATACATAACCCTTATTTAGCATTTGAGATTACCCATTATTTAAGATTCCCTTTTCCCTGGGATCCTTGGATGTTTACTACGAATGATATGAAAGGACATGATTGAGAGAGTAATGATGTTATTAAAAAAATACTATGTTTTATTCTATTATTTAAAATATACTATTAGATTCAAGTATTTATATAGTTGACCTAGACTAGTAAACTATTCATTCATTTGGGATTTGATCACCTGTATCCATTAACATTTTAATAAAGTAACCAATGGATATGGGATACTATAGTAGGGGTCTTTATAGTTTTTATTTTATAAAATATATTAGAAACCTTGGGAACTCAATTTCATAAAAATATAGATTATGAAGAGTAATATTATTATCCACTTTTAGGATATACCTGATTATAAGATAATAAAATAAATGTTTACGGATAGTTTATAATTTTGTGGTTCTCCTAGAATATATCCCTATATAGATACTTTATGTGGAAATGTTTTTGGCATAGATATATCTAGGGATAATTACACAAAAAGAGTTTGTTAAGTATATATCATCCATCATTATGGTACATGGTGAGTGTTCCCTTACAATTTATGTGGTTTGACACTCCCATAAGATATTATTATGTTATTTTAGATTTTATTTATGAACTATTATAATTGATTTTAATAGATTATGATTATTGATGATATATGTTAAACCTAAGGTATCATAAATTAAAAGAAAGATATCATGATTTTGAGTGATTTTTCATGGTTATATGATAACACAATAATTCCTCACACTATAATTTTTATTTTATTTTCTTCAATGGGTATAACTAGGATGAATTGTGTTAATACCGAATGTGATAGATAATGTAATGATTATTCTCATGAGAAATTGAATAAGATGAGATCTAGAAGAAAAATCACCATGATTTTTATTAATTAGAAATTGTGATATTTGATTAAAAACATAAACTATGTTTAGTTTAACAAGACTTAAAATATTAGGATTATGTACTTTTATGAAAGTTTATGTGTTAATGACTATAGAAAAAAAGTACAATTTTCTTTATCTCAAGAATGTGGGAAGAAACACCCCGGATAATGTCTCAATGGAAGGGGAGTATGTTTTTTGTATGGAAATAAAGGTCATATAGTAATTAATTTATAAGTAATTTAATTTATTATGTGTAGGGAACTTAGTAATTATTAGAGACAATTACCTCATCCAAGGGTTAACTTCTAAACTAAGAAAGTTCCTATGCTATACCAATCGTTAAAGTGGAATGATTGAAGTGATTATTTATTGGGATTTCATAATTATACTATATAAGTGTTATATAAATGATATTAGGGTTATAAAAATCATAAAAAATATATGGATTATTCTTCAATAGTTTTTTATTTAATGATTTGAAATTATATGTTGAATTTTATCGATAAATTAGAAAGTTAATTTAATGGTATGGGGATAATTTTTTTGGTAAACACATGATTGAGGGAATTATAACCCTTAATGTGTTCCAGATGCCGAGTTAATAATTCTTATTTGGGAAAATGTGATAATTTAAATTAATGAAGAAAATTGGATATTTTGTTCAGAATGGACAACTGAAGATGGGTAAATTGTGTTCCCAATTAAAAAATTTTATTTTATAAAACTTTGCCACTTTATAAAATCTCAGTTAACAACAATATTAGAAATACCTAATTTAATGTCTCTAAAATATTTCACAAAGGTCTATTTACAACCCTATTAAAAAAATATCAAAATAAATTTTACTTCAGAAATAAATTTAATTTATTTAAATAATGTATATAAAAACTAATTCTTGATAAGTATTAGAGTATTTCTTTTCTAAAGAGTTTTGAGGACTAAAAAAATTTCTTGTTTAAAATAAGCTAGACAAAACTGGAATACATGAATCAAATTTAAAAAAAAATATCAATTCTGTATCAATTCGAGACCTAGTCCTCCCTATATAGAAATCATTAATCCTAAGTAGTTTTTAATCAATAAACCTAATCCATAATCTCAATCAGGTTTATTTTAAAAAAGATACATACAAGGCCATCCAGGTTACACACAACCTCTTCCATAGTTATAAATGGGATAACAAGTGTATTAGAATAGAAGAAATATTATATATTACTACCCAAAATATTATAGGATAAAGTGTTATTGATTATATAGGACAATGAAAACACCCATAAAAAACTAATCTAAAATATAAATAGAAATCAACGAGAAGAGAGAAAATATAAAGCACAATTTGACTATATTTGGATAATAAATTGTATTTAAATATTTCCTTGAAAATTATTCAACTACGTTATGGACTAAGAGATGAGAAAACTATGTGTTGTGGATGTGTATAGTTAAGTAGTTTGTCTGAGTGAGTTCTAAGTATCTCTTTGTCACTATGAAACTATATTAAACCCATTTTCCATGAGTGGATCATATTTTTAATTAGAGAACCTTCAATAATTATCCATTAAAGTATATTCATATATTAATCCTCATACTCATTAGTCTCCTCTGGAAAACATAAATGAACCGAAACATCAGTAAATTCTCTAAATTATATCCATTGGAGATTTTAATATTTCATTATACTTTTGTTAGACATAGTCACTTCGTCTCTATTTAAGAATGTTCACTATGGATTTCAGTTACTTAGTATGGTTACATTCCATGATTACTACCCACATTCATCTTTCACAGTAACTTAGTATAATCACTTGGCATGATCACATAGAATTTTTACTTAGAATGATCACTTAGAATGGTCACGTGGTGTGGTTACAGGGCATGGTCACTTGGCACCGTGAATTCATTTCTTCATGTGACCACTTTGATTCTTCACATATTTAGTTCAAGAGTTAGATAAAAGTTTCCCATATAACACACACAATAACATCTTTGTTCACATAGTCACTTGAACTTCATGGAAGGTTAACCCATTCATTTTAATACCTATCCGTTTTATCCTAATGTTATCTAGAAAAATAGTTTTATATCATAAAACAAAAATTACATTAACACTATAATAAACATGATTTGAGATCATTAAAATAATGAGTTTTTGGATAAAGAAAACAATGCCCCTATTTTTTAGAATCACAAATCATGAGTGATTAATTATAATGAACTGTAATTTAAATATAATTGTTTACCACCATTTTTAATTATAAAATATTATTCCAAATAAAAATAAAATAAATATTGCAAGGACGGAAAATTAAATACATCAATAGAAACAAAAAATTTCATTTATAATACAAAAAGGATTATAAAAAGAGACCCAATTATACTCTAATTAGAATCTGATTCAAACACACTATCCTTGATATAAAAATTAAGAAAATGATCATTTTATAATGTCATAGTGGCTTAGGATGGAGGTTTAGGATGTAGTAAATATTTAGAATCATGTTTTTTAACAACCACATCCATGGGAACAAAGAAATGATGTCGAATTACTTGATTAAGAGACAAACCAAAAGGTTCGGTAAATGTGGTGCTAGAAGGAGATGATGAATAAATGGGTATTTCATGAGTAGAGAAGCTAGTATTATTGTTATTATATTGGTATGGATTCAAAAATCTAATTAAATACTTCATAACTGTAGATTCATGCTCCATGGCCTAAAAATAATATTTCTTGTTCTCCAAAAGGCCTCCATAACTAGAGTAATAACCTTCAACTTCTCAACAAGAGATTTGAAGCTTTGATTTAGAAGCTACTTTATGAGATCACAATAAAAGTATATTAACCTGGTATTTCGAATACATATATTTATGATCATACTATGATAAAAGTTGACGGACCTTCCTATTATGTCTATATCTTTTCCATTTATATTTCCATCTTTTATAAACCTCTTTAAGGTCCTTAACGCATGTGTTTGAAAGAACTAAAACACCATGTAAATATTTGTCTAAAATTAATATAAAAGTAAATTAAAATCATATTTTACAAGATTTTTTATGTGATATTCACTAAAACCACTTTTCACAGGAGCAGGAGGTGTAACTAAAGAAGATACAGGAGGCGAAGCTAATGAAGAAGATTGGAAAAATATTTTGAAAAATATTTTGTCCAACATCAATATAATTTCAGAATGATATGCATACATATCAAAAAACTAAACTCATATGTTCCCAATATCATTTCTTATTATATCCATTTTGAAATGAAATTTATCTTGAAAGTGGTAAATAAAGAGAGTAAATATCCTGGATATTTATTATTCTCTAACTGGTTCCATTGAGTTTCCAAAACCAATAAATTACTCCTTCAAAATCACAATAAAATTTGATTTAAACTCATTAAAATATTCCTTAGTTACAAAGGTTATAAAAATAGTATATGAAGGTAGAAGAAAATATTGATTATAATAAGACTAAATACTATCCATAAAACTACAGATCACCATCGGTTCTAGTCTCAAGAAGTGAAATTATGGTTCTAAATTATCTTCCTCAGAAATTCCGAGAAGATATATTTAGATATATCTAAATATAAAATATCACATTACTATCCATTGGTTCCCCCAAAACATTTGTAGGAGTTGGGGAAAACATTTCTTCGATCACATGGTTAACTTATGGCATGAGAAGAGATACATCATGTATTTATTAAGAATCAATCTGATAATTCATAGATCAATCAAGTATACAATGAGAAGAATAGATATAAGTTCCACCATGATAATATTGACAACTCCCATAGACATCATCATTATTTTACTACCACTAAGGAGTTACTTCTCTAACTCTTGGTCAAAGATCACTTCTAATGATAGGTTTTATAGTGAACAATATTCAATTTCCTCAGACCCACACAAGTCTGTGTCCACCCATGGAGTTTCCTGAAAAAATAACTCATTTAATCAAATCATTATCAATTTATTCATATTATATCTCTTCTCTTTGAGATGGTAGGGTTAAGTGAGAATTAATAAATCTAAATGATGCTGTAGAAGAGTGATCTTTGATATCCGAAAGAGTTTCCCTATCTTCTTTATTAAACTCAGACAACTTTATTCCTTCTTCTGAAACATCCAACGAAACATTAATTTCATTAGAATAATATTAAAATATCACATTAGGTTATAGACTATGATCCACTTGGTTGATTGGTATGACATGATTTTTAATAGGTTTATTATTTTCATAAATCTATTCATTGTCACCCACTAAATCCTTTTCCCCATTGTTTCAATTTTCCTTCATATATCTTATTTTTTTTTATTTTGGAAAAACAATTAGAGGTAATGAATTTTTACTTCCATAGGAACTAATCCTTTACAAACCAATAAATTTGTGATGAATTTAGGTAAATATATGGAATTAAACTTTGAGGACTTGAATAGGTCAACCATATGACTGATGACATATCTAGATAAGCTTATCTGAATTACATTCTTCATAAAATAAAGAAAGAATAATTCTTGGTTACTTATATACTAATTTCCCCTTTCTTGGTACTAATGAGATATGTAATTAACATTACCAATAATCCACATAATTTACTTAATTACATTATAGTTGGTCTCTTGGGGGTCTTGTTCTCATTTCATTCCTCAAGGGAATTTAGAAAATCAAAATGAGAATAATTTATTGGGTTTGATAATTGATAACATTGATACTATCCTATATAAGGTACACTTAAGAATTTAATCTAAATATTTGATGAGAAGACTATATTTTATCCATTTACCATTGTTTGTATGATATCCTCTGAATCACAAAACATTTGTTCCATATTGGAATAAAAATACTTAACCAATTAAGGATAAAATAGATTACCATTATCTCTGAACCATCTACTCCACCCATGATTTTGAATTAACTTCTGCTCTAATGACGTGATGGGAAATATCCATTATGAATACACTTCCTCTTACGAAAAAATCAATCAATATATAAGATTTTTATTAAAATTATTTACCATAGTAATCAAGCTAACTATTTCTCATTTAGTTCTATTTTATAGAAGTGATTCAACATGAGATGTGGTATCATGGTTTATTTTCATCCTATCTATCCTTTCACTGCAATTTGAAACTCATGAGGCTTTTGTTCGAATTAGAGAAAGTGAAAATGGATTTGAAGATAAATTTGAATGAGATAAAAAATAAGGCATCCAAAAAGAGGAAAGTTTTTTAAGGAAGAGACAAGTGATATTTTAAATTATGATTTGAAATTTATTCAATAATTTAGTGAATATAGTAACAATAAACTGAATAGAATCTAAAAAAACACTTAAATAAGATTTTAAACAAAAATATTTAAGGTAGGTCAACTAACTATATATTTGTGCTAAATTAAATGTCTTATAGTGGGTTAACTGACCGAATGACCAATGAGTCATGATTACTTAACTAACTATATGAACAATGTATCATAGTTACTTAAAAAACTATGTGAAATAGGTTTCATTATTACTTAACAAAAATATTACTAACAAAACTTTTTTAAATTTAGATTAATAGAAATCTAAATTAACACACATGTTAAGAACTAATAATAGAAGTAAGGACAACAATTAAACAAATAAAAGATTTAAAAACTAAAGTTAAAAAATTTAAGAATATTCTATCATTCCCAACTCATGTATGATATAACTCAATCACCTTATATTTAAATGCTTTGTGAAAATATTAACAAGTTGTTGTTTAGCACCAATGAAATCGAGATTAATATATCCATTTTAAAAATGGTCTCTCTAAAAGTGATGTCTTATATTAATATTATTTTTTCTACAGTGACAGACACGTTTCTTATAAATATTAATAGCATTGGTATCATCACAATTTATAGTTAAATATCAAAATTTATAATCATAGTATAGTAAAGTGTGTTTCATCTATATAATTTTTTCACAAAAGATGTATGTAGATATGAACTTAGCATCAATAGTATATAATTAAAAATAACTATGATTATAACTACACTATTAAACTTGAAACATTTACAAAGGTTAAAATGTTACATAGTTTCTTTTCTTATCTAACTTATAACCACTAAAGTGGAAAACAAAAAAATAACTAATTCAAATACATTTCATCTAGAGTATAATAGTGAAAAATAAGATGTATTTATGAGGTAATTTAAAATACTTTTAAGAACATTTAAATGTGTTTAATTTGGGGTTTCTTGAAAATAGGAACACATATATACTCTAGACAAAATATCATGTCGAATAATAGTTAAATACAGTAAACAACCAATCATATATCTATAAGTAGTTTGGTTAACTGACTTTTTAGTTTCATGTAGTTCAAACTTACAACTTATACTCATGGGAGTATCACTCCATTTTGTTCTATCCATAACAAATGGTTTGAATAGATCCCTTATTTATTCTCTTTGATTCAAAACAATCCCATCCTTGTTTTGAATATTTTTAATTTCAAGAAGGAATATTAGTTCACCCACATAACTCATTTCAAATTTATTTTTCATTACTTTTAAATGTTTATTAGATAAAAATATTTGGATGAGATAAAAATAACATAATCTACATATATTTGAGCTACAAATAAAATCTTTTGAAATTATTTTTATAAATAGAGTAGGATGATCAACACCATTTTTAAAATCAATCAAAATAAGATAAATGTTCATTTTATCATACTAAGATTTAGTATTTTATTTTAAACTATAAAATGTTTTTTATAATTTAATATCTTGATAATTTAGGAATTAGAAATGTAAGGGGGTTTTATATAATAATTTCTTAAAAAATATAACCATTTATAAATTCACCCTTGATATAAATTTGAAATAGTATGAAATTATGATGTGAAGTATATGAAAGTAGTATTCTGATGGCTTCACATATATACATTGGTGAAAAGGATTATTCACAGTTAACAAATTCTTATTGTATATCCTCTTGAAACCAATTTATATTTCTTTTAATTATTATTCAATATTCAACAACCTTGTTTCTATATACCGACTTGGTGCTAATAGTTATGTAGTATTCAGGTTTTTTTAATAATTCCTAGACTTTATTTCGTTCAAACTAATTCAATTCTTCTTTAATTGACATTACCCAAGGATTATAATTTATTTATTCATTAATGTTATTAGGATCAAGATATAACAATAAGGCTTGATGTTCAACCGAGTTTCTAAGTGAGGCTCTGTTTGAGTAATTTTATAAAGGTCTCCTACAATAGAATTCCGGGGGATGGTTAGAAAGGGTTATAATGGTTCTAGGTATGGATGTAATTAGTTATTACAAGCCTTATTATAGTTAAACAAGAATTTTAAGGTCTCTAATAAGAGATTAATTATTTAAATTAGTTTAAATATTAGATTCTTTATAGGTATTGCTGATGTTCAACCATGAGATATCATCCTCATGATTTTCTACAACAGGTTTGAGTTCTTGTGGATCTGTTTCATTGAAATTTACATCGATAGTTTCTTTCACAATTTATTATTTTTTATTAAAGACTCTATAATTTTTAGTAGTGGTTGAACAGCCAAGAAAAATTCCTTCATATCATTATGGTGAAAATTTATCCAGATTATACTTTTCCTTTATAATATAGAAATTGTATAAAAAAATGCTCAAGTATTTTACATTGTGTTTTCCCCCATTCCATAATTCATATGGAGTGTTTTTTAAAATAGGAATGATAATAACTTTAAAAATTACATAAAAATCTATGTTAATATATTCATCCCAAAAGAAGACTGGTAAGTCATATTCGATAAGTATAGTATTAGAAATTTCATAAAGGTCCCTATTTATCCATTCAAAAATCAAAATTTATTAAGGTATTTGAGGTGAAAAGAAATTCTGAATATATCTATGTTGTGAGAAGAGATATTAAAAATCTTGATTATCGTACTATCATCCATGATCAATTCTCAAAGATTTGATGGTGAGCCTACTGAGTTTCTCTACCGACATTATATATTTCAAAAAATATGAAGTAACTTTAATTTTATGAGAAAGGAAAAAACCATCTATATCATTAATAAACATAATTAATCATAAAGATATAATGTTTTCTAGATAAAATAAAAACTCCATATTGTCTTAATATATCTATATGATCGAGCTCTACTGGTTGAGAAGTGAAAAACTTATTTTTTTGGTTTGAAAGATATTTTTTTACTTTTCTTTATAACATGGATTGCACACTTTGTTTATAGAGAACTGTATCTTAGGTATATCCTTGACTAAAAAATTCTAATTTAGATTTTTATGTGAGTATATATTGTAGTTTCTTAGTCACATATTACAATACCAATATTTTATTTGAATACCACTAACAAGAAATTTTTTTAAGGAACAAGTAATATAAATTAATCGCATATGTATTATAATTTCTGAAATAAGTAAATACCAAATAATTCTTGGAATTATAAATATTAAAAGAATTGTTTTCCAATTTAATAATAAAACCATCATCACATAACTATGAAATTCTAGGTATGTTATACATTAAACCATCAATAAATAAAATCTTAGAAATAAGGACAAATTCCGAGTTACCAATTTGATCAATTCTAACAACATTTTATTTTCTAGTGTCATTGAAAATAATGTTTACTCTATCCTCTTTTATAATATTATTATTCTTTAACAGTATTCAGTCATATATCCAGAACATCTACTATGTAGATACCAATGTTATTTTCTGGATATTCACAAGAATTTTTTATATAATCAATTATATACACATTGATTTAGGTACATAGAACTATTTGGGTTCAGATAGGTTAGAAATCAAAGATTTGGTAATCCATATTTTTTCATTGGTTTTTTAAAATTTAATTACTTTATTTAGATATAAAATATTTATTGGGTCCAAAATTTGTAGAGTTATTTCCAAAACTGGGTTTCCTTGAAACTATAGTGTTGTTTTTGGAAATGAGAATGAAATAATTTTTATAATACTTCCCTTTCTTTCGAGATCCATACCCAATTTAATATATTGAATTTGTGTTTGTTTGTTCACCCATAATGAAGTTGAATGTTTTACTTCTATTAGAAAATTTTTCTAAGTCCTTTTTGAGTTTTTCATTTTGTAACATTAAATAAGTATTTTAGTGAAGCAGGTTAAAAAATTTTTATATACTAAGATAATAATTATTTAAAACACATAAAACATAAATATTTTTCACATTTTTTGTATTTTTATTTTAATCCATTGATTATATATTTCATAATATCATAATTATATTCCAATTATTTATTATACATTTCAAAATCATCAGAAATATGATGAAAAGATGTAGATAGAACCTCATAAAAAGTGTCCATAAAAAATATAGTTTTATTTAAATTTATATCTTTTCAGCTTGAATCCGAGTCACTAAAACTATTCTGATAAGCATTACAAGTGGAATTCATTGATCTAATTATCCTTTTCTCCTTATCCTCATATCTTTTTTTGAACTTTAGATAGTCATATTTTATTTGTCCTTTAATTTTACATTCATAGAAGGTGATCACATTTGAAGAATCATCCTTCTTTCACTCTTTCATCTAACTTTATTCCTTTTCATACATTCCTCTATAATTTTACATAAGAAAGAACTTCATATTTTTTTAAAAATTAATAAACATTATAAGATGCAAATACTTTTCCTCATCACCATCAGCATAATCTTCACTTCCACTTGATATCCATAGTTTGACATCTTAGTTTTATTTTGATAGAGATTCCTTAAAAGAAACATATTTTATCTTTCAGTTCATAATATTTATGGTTTACCTTCGTATGTCCATCATACATCATCATATTTTCAATTAATAACTTGAATGATAGTTTTTTGATGTCATGAGATTCCTGGATAGAGACTAAAGTACCTTTCCACTGTTCTGGTAGGTATATAAATATCCTCATCACCTTATAGTTTTTTCATCATCATTTTACCAAGGGTAATCATAGTGTTTATTATCTCATTAAACATGATATACATGTGTAAGATAGATTCACATGGATTTATCTTGAAAGTATGACACTTAATAGTATATGTATTTAATTACATTTCCTTAAAATTATAAGTTCCTTCATGAGATAAAAAAAGGGTATCCCATATTTGTTAGGTATCATCACATCAATATATCCTATTGAATTCATCCTCTTTTGAAGAAAAAAGTAAAGAATTCATAGATTTTCAGTTTGAATTATAGGAATATTTAGTAAGAGAATATCATTATTTTTTAATATATTTGGGATTTTTGTTTTAATATTCAATATATCCTGAAATATCAAAACCCACTCTTTTAAGGAGGGTTTTAATTTTTATTTACCATTGAGCATTATTTTGACCATGAAAAAAAGGCATTGTGTTCGTACAATAACCATCATACTTAGCCTCCATAATTAAAAAATAAAGATTAAATAGAAAATAAAATCTTTATAAAAATATTATGAAGGTAAAAAAGTGATCAAGGAGAAGGGAAAAATTTCCTTCGATTCCAAATGTTGGTCGGAGTGGAAAACTCAAGGGGGTGGGGGGGTGAATTTCGTTTCTAATTGAAAATTTATATTTTTAAAAAATCACCTAATTTATAAAAGTAATATAGTTAACTAAAATAGTATAAATATATATTTTAATTTTTAAAAAATATTTCTCAAATGACTGATCACATCCCAGTAAAAAAATATCGTAATTACTTTATTTTTAGAATATATCTAACCAATTTAAACATACTATATAAAATAATAATTAAAGATAACTATCTAAGTATTTTTGTTTCTAAAAGGTTTTGATAACAAAAAACAAATTTGTTTTTAAAACAAGGTTGAAAAAATAGAAAACACACAGTGGATTAAAGGAACAAGCGGTTTGGTCTCATTCCAAGACACAGTCTTATCCACTTTAAAATCACCCATTTACCTTTAGTTTATTAAACAAATAACTTTATCCAAAATATGGACCATGTTTTTTTATAAACAACTACACAAAAGGTAGTCCATGATACACACATCCTATTACACACTCGTAAATGGGACAAAATGTTTAAAATAATAGAAGAAAAAGTATATAATACTTTTTAATAAGGTATATGATCATGTGTTAATGAATATAAAGAGAAATGAATTCAAATATCAATAATAAAAATTAAAATATAGACAAAAATATATTGTAATTGAGATATTATGAGGCATACAAATCTAATTATCATAAATTGATCAGTTGTATTTAAATATATCCTTGAAAAAGCATCATCTAAGGGTTATAATGATTGTTCAGAAAACATAGTTTCATTTTAGAATACAGGGATATTTGATTTAAGATTGAGTACTCATTATCTCTGTGTGACTGTTTTATTATCTTTCCCATATTTTTCCATGAGTGGATCTTATTATTAAATAGAAAAACTTTTATAATTATATATTGGAGTATATTCTTAAATTAATCCTCATATTCATTAGTCTGATTTGGAATACCTGAATGATATATCTATTTTGTAAATGAACAAAAATATTTCACTTAAGGATTTGAAATATTATTTTCTACTTATGTTAGACACATTTAATTAGTATTCATATAAGCATGTTCACTTTAGCATGTAGTCACATAACACAATTACATTCTATGGTAACTTTAAATAGTCACATGGAATGGTTACTTAGAATAGTCACTTGGAATGGTCCCTTAACACAGACACCTAACACGGTCACTTAGAATGGTCACTTGGACTTAGTTTTATGACATGATAACTTGGAACAATCACGTCATTTTTTCATATGGTCACTTGGACTATTATTGCAGTCTGTTCAAGATTTAGAGAAAACTTTATCATCTTCCAGAAATGGAAACTTGGTTGTTCCTACAGTTAATTGAACATCATGGAAGGTTGAAACAACCACTACAATACTTATACATTTTATTGTAATATGGATAGAAAATAGGTTAATATTATAAAACATAAAATTCATTAACAACATAAGAATCATGATTTGTGATAATTTAAATAATGAGTCATTATATTATGAAAATAAGAAAATATTGGTGACTTGGAAAATGATTAGTGATTTGATTTGTGAAATATATTTGATAATATATTATTTAATTTAATAAATAAGTATATAGTTAATTTTTTGGAAACAATTAAGTTTTCATTGAGGTTTATAGTGATTCAAGTTATTAGTATGTTTTAAGAGAATATATGATCAAGGTATTCACATGTTTGGTATGTGACATTATAAGGTAACTCACATTGTTTTAGCATAAATGTTAAAATTGATCTTGAAAAAAATGTGATCAAATCATTTAGTTTTTTTTAATTTGGTGTGACATATTTTGGAGTATTATTAAGGTTACCCATTTATAAAATGGATTTAGATGAACATTTGTTGTTATAGGTGATGTTTTAGATATTATTGTTTTATATTTATAAAAATTGGATAAATTGTGCTAACCAGTTTAGTTTTGATAAATATTTAGAGAAATAAGAAATAATTTGGCATTCTTTTTTCTATCTTATGATCTATTAAAGGTTAATTTTAGAGCTTAATGCATGAAAAATTCATGTTGAATTTTTATTTTTTTAAATTAGAGATGAAGTTGAAATTCATCAAAGAACAATAAAATGATTAAATTTTTCTTATGATGTTCAAAAAATCAAGTATTTACATTTTATCATGTTATATATATTGATAAGAAATGAACCCCATGACTTTAGTAAATAGACCATAAAATAAAATTTCTCTCCATTTACCATCACTTATGATAAATTGATGTTCTTTCCACCCCTCACTGATTTATGGTTTTTTGGTCATTTCCATTCTCAGGTTCATGTTCTATGTCACTCTATTATTCCTTGGATCATAGTTTTCTCATAAATGTATTTATTTTAACTTCCAAACAATGTTATCCTTATCTACTAACCCAATTATGAATCATTTCCGGTAACCAATATTTGTATCACTTTCTATTTTAAGAGAAGTTTTATTATAATATGGCACAATTTATTTAGTGGGGTGGAGAGAATTTAACACCACAAAAATTTAGTTTAAATGAATAATAATCTTGATATCTTTCTTAATACCAAACATCAATATTTATTTAAATTGAGATATATTATATAAATATTATTATTCAAATGTGACCTAATCATTTATTTTGTAGATATGAATATAAGAAACATCAATATGAAATATATTTATAATGGTCATAATAAATAAAAAGGTAATGATTAATTCTGAGGAAACAAATACTTAATTTTTAGTGAAGTCATTTTATGCTTCAAAAACGTATTTTTCATCAAAAATGATTTTATTTAATGTTGATTGTATAAATCATAATTAATTCATTCTAATTGATGAAATTTTATTTTATGAAATGAAAATAATTTTTTAAATCATTATATCAAAATAAATTTAGGGTGAAATTTTATTTTTTCTGAAATGATAGATTTTTCAGTAAATAGTGAAAAATGCTGATTTTTCAAATACACTAATTTCATTTCATCAAATAAAGTAACATAAAATTAAAATTATCTTTTTTATTTAGTATTAATGTGAAATTTTATCCATTTGTTTTAAAATAATCATATTAATTTAATTTTAATCATCAATATTCATGTTTCTGATATATGTTTATTATTATACTTAAAAACACAATTTTCTAAAAAATATTTTTCATTGAATTTTATTTATTTTTATTGAAATTGATTCCATACACTTATAGGTATTGAATCTTGAAAACAGGATTCAATATTTTTAATTTTGGGGATGAAATTTGGTAAATGGGACCATTTTATTTTTTTTCCTTAGGAATAGTTACTATGATAAATATTTTTTACCTCGCTAAGGAAGAAATGGGTAAAAAGGGATAAAACTATGAGATATGGTCACACGACTAACCAAAAACCTTATTTTATATAATATAATTGGATATATTCTACCATAACCATCCCAAATTCTAATATATGAATGTTTTTTTCATTTTCCATTGATAATGACATTTAGATTATTTTATGTAAGGAAAATTCCAAAATGAAACCCTCTTGATGTTAATTTATTTCATTTGTTCACAAAGGGATAATTATATATTATGAATGAATCTAAAAGTTTATTTAGAACATGATTAATTTATTTTTATGAATGTATTTTTCTTAATTTTATAATTACCGTAAAATCTTACACGATGCAGACACTGTGTTTTTGAAACCAATTGAGAAATCAAATTAATGGATACTTAAAACAAAAAAATTAATATTTTATGGATTAATTATCGATTAAAATGAATTTTTTTGGTTAATAATAATGTAAATTTTTTTTAAAGAGTTTATATTTAAATTTAATTTTCATCTTGATGTCTTTAAAGTCAAACTAAAGAATAATATCAAAAATTTCATTAATGATGTTTTATGAAAAATAACATTTATTAAGTTTTTTAAAAATAAAAAAAATTCCAAGGTATAATTAGGATGATAATTTTCATACAATTTAAAAATTTGTACATTTATTCAACAATTTTTAACTAATTAGTTAAATTAGAACACATTAATATGAAAAAATTTATTACACTAATAAAGGTAATAAATAGTTAACGAAGGGGTTAAACCATAAGATATTGGAAAATAGCCTAAAAATTTATTAAATCATACTATTTGGTTTCATTTACACATTATCCTTATAAAGATAATATATGAGTCATTTTGGATGCATTTTTCAATGAATTTTACTTTATAATATTTTAGATATTTGAAAAATTATAAGTGTGCCACTCACCTCAATTATAAAAGGACACCCCACGTTTTTCTTCTTTACACACTTTGAGCCATATATATCAACCAAAACCAAAATATTTCTCTAATTAACTTCAAAAATACAATAATTATAGGTTTTGGTCTTCTTAAGAGACCATTCCAAGGGTATATAGGAATGGATTTAAAGGACATTTACCGAAGAAGAGGTAATGATCTTTACCGGATCATTCAAATTTATTTTTTATTATACTTTCTATTAATATAATATAATAACATTAAAATAATAAATAATTTATCTTAAGTATACTGACATGTTCTTATGAATATTGGATATCCATTTTCAATAAGAAAAGAAACAACATCGCTCTTGTGTACATACGATTTTCCATCTTCATGTAGTGGTGTAATTCATTTTTATTGGTCTATCTTTTAGATGGTTGTAAAGATAAAAATAATTAATATATATGATACGTATGACTTAATATTTATTATTTAAATTTATTATTTCATATACTTTACCCATTCATCCATTAAAAATGATAACATCACTCATTCATACATATGACATACTGTTTCCAATAAGCGTTGGGATTCATTTTGCATGTATACTATTCAAGAATGATTCTAAAAATGTACATAAAGAATAAATATGATATGTATAACATTAATATAATTTTCGATATAATTAAACTATAACCTATATAAAATAAAAATAACTTCCATGATGAAACATATATGAGTAGACTAAGAATTTAACACCCGAAACAGTGATAATAAAGAATGATTATTGACAAATAAGTGATATGATGTTATAAGGGGATCATATATGATATTATAAGTATGAATATAGTTTTGTTATAAATTAATAAAAAGTTTAAATTCATTTTTCATGATTTTAAATGAAATTTAACTAATTGGAGGCATGAGGTAATGGGTTTAATAACACAATTTATTTTTATTGGGTTATATTATTTATTCATTGTCTTTGATATGTAAAGTTTATGTTTGTAATGACCTATAATTATTTTATATTTTATTTGAACTATTTTATGTGGATTTACATTTCTTACTCATAAAAAATTATTTATTAATTCTCACACCAATGATATGATATATGTGATGGATTTTGTCTCAATTTCCACTTAATTGATACACATTTGGTATTATGTCTCTAGTAAATTTTATAAGGTTTATGTAATGCCCCATTATTTTATTTAACATGAATATTTTTATTCATGATTATTATCATTTCAATTCAAAGTACACTTTTAAGTGGATTCAATTTAAAAGTTACAAAGTAGGTAATAATTTATTTTACAATCTCATTTTTCTTAGATTGATTATATTTTTCATTTAAGGAAACTTTTAATCTATAAAAAATAAACATAATATATATTTTTTTATCATATATATATTTATGTAGTTTCCATATTTTATTATAACATTTACCCACTTTTTTACTTGAATCAATAAACTAAAATTTTCAAAGAAAATTCAATATTATTTCTCTTTTTGATTGAGTATATTTTTATTTTATAACCACATTTTTTGAAAATTATTTACAATAGTTCCTTTAATATAATCTTGTTACCCCAGAATTTTTTCAAGGTTTGAAAAAAAATTTATAATGTTTTCCAAAAGGGTAATTTATTATTTCATTTTAAAAATTGAAATAAATTTTTCAACATATACATCATTAATAGATTTTATCTCTACTATAATTGATTTATACTATTTATATTTTTATATAAGTTATTAAAGGATTTAAAAATAAAAATACCTTACAAAAAATTATTTAAAATATTTTTATTCTATTTAATTTTTTTTCTCAAAATGATTTTATTTTACTACAAAATCTAATTTTCTGATTATTTGATGGCTATTTTTTATCTGTTGATTATTTTTTTGGTCATTAAATTTATTTTGAAACATTAAATTTCTTGTGACCACATTGCCAAAGACAAGTCTATATTATTTAAATCATGGATATACATATTACATAAAACATATACCATTTGTACATACAATTTTGTACAATTTCATTGATTGGGTAAATCTTGATATTCAATATTCTTTTTTCAATATGAATATTTATTGATAATGTGCATTGTTTTTGAATTAAATTGATCCTAAAAAATATGAAGAATGGAATGTATTTATTAATTTATGGGTGGGACTCAAAATTATATAGCTCCATAATCAATCTATAAGCCTCATGTGACAAAATAGGTTAGTTGTTTGTCCAATTCATTTCCCATTTATGTAATATATATTAGAACGATGCCTTGATAGTATGTTTATGATGTCTGGTCATGAGGCTTGAATGGTATGTTTAATATGTCTTGAATTATGTATTCCATCATTATGAAATCAGTTATTGCTTTCAATATGATTACTTGATTAGTTATGATATCTAATAATAAGTTTTAATATATTATGATTATTAATAAGTAATTAATTGATCATTATTTATTCTTGGAATATAAATATTGTTATTCAAATTATTGATTAAATGGAATGTGTTTTAATTTATTTACCTTACCATACTAATTATTGCACATTTACTCATGATATATTCCACTATATGAAACCATTACTGAGCCATTTATATCACCCCTTTATTATGTTTCCCTTTTAACCAAGTTCCCATGATACTTACTATGAATGAAATTCTTGGATATTCTAGAGAGAATAACTATGTTCTCATTGAAAATATTGTGTTATATTTTATATTTTCAAATGTAATGTTGGATTAAATAATGTATCTAGTTTACTAAGACTAAAATACTAATCAGTCTTCTAGTACGTGATCACTTGTATCCATTAGTAACCCTTGACTCTTGGGTACTAGAGTTTGGGTCTTTTTATTTAACATCATCTTTGTATGTTTTACCACTTTCATATTTACACAAGTAATTTTTATCTTATTAAAAATATAATTTAACTCCTCTTACCAAATTTTGAGGCTATTAACATAAATATAATATCCATATAGCCTAATTTTATTTCTAAATAATAAAAAATTAATATTTAAATTAAATAATTTAATATATATACACAAATAATTTTGTAGAAAAATGTTATTTTCTATTTTAGGTGATCTTAACATTATATAAAATTAATTAAAAATTAAATGCGTGATAATATATTTATTTACATGTGTAAAAAATATCAATGTAATTATATAAAATATTATAGTTCAAATTATTGGATAAAAATTAAAATAAATAAATAAATAAATTCTTTAAAAATAATATTTTCACCATTATCATGTTAATTAACTTCAATATTAGTAATCATAATTTTAGGCCTATAAATAAAATTTTACTTATTTTAAAATATGAACATGATGATATAAAACATGAATTCCATTTTATTATATTTAATTTATATAGGTGATGTAATATAATATTGTATATAGGTGAATCAAAACATTTTTTTGAGTAAAATATAACTTAATTTTCTAAAACATTAAAATGGGTTTTTAAAATCAATATAGTATTTATAAATTAATCATAATACTATTTAAATATAGTTTTCTTCAAATTTTTTTTTAAGTTTTTAAGTAATAATTTCTTCATGATTATGTTATAAAAATATATTTTTAGTAAAAACAATTTCTTTACTATTCACCTAAAAATGAATTATTTCATAAAACAATTGAAAATTAACCTTATAAAATTTTGAAAAAGTAAATCTAGAAATTTTCAACATTTTATAAAATTAAAAATAACAAATATATAAATTCAGATTTAAAGAAAAATAAAAATATAATGAATAACCACTTTTGTTGAAAAATGTTTTTTTAAACATAAAGTATTAATAATACTATTTATAAACATAAAGAATTATAATCTATTAGTTATGATAATGAAATATTATATATTATCAAATTTTTAAAGTGTTTGATTTAATATATGATGATAAAATAAAAAACAATTTCAAAAAGTTATTGTCCAGAAAAGAACATTCTTTAATATCAATTTTGTCACGACCTGACCCTACCCAGGCTCGAGCCGTAACTACCCCAAGCCCGCCTCCATAGGCCAGGGGCTGGCGACCAGCGCCGAAGGCACAATAACTCGGGGAGGCCATTGCCTAAGTACCTATACACACACACGCAACACAATCAATGCAAAAGTGCAGAGTAAATAGAAAAACAAAAGGAAAACTATTATAAATAACCACAAGAGTGCATCGACCTCTAAGCAGTACAAGTAAAGTGCTGAAAAGGAAAAAGGGGAAAAACACGCGCCCAACCAGAAAAGTGCCACAACCCGGAAACAGGTAAACAAAACAAATAGCTGGAAGGGTTCCCCACCTAGAACCTGACTACAACCACCGCACGCGGTCCAAGCTCCCGAACTCCTATGCTCCACTGAAGTCACGACCAACCTGTCCGTCGTCTGCAAGGGCACACCAAGTGCGGGCAAAGCCCAAGCAGGGGTGAGAATAAAAATACTCAGTAGGATACCCCGAAGGCTCTAGGGAGTAACAAAGGAGGTACCGAAGGGTGAGTAGTTGAGCGAATAGGGAAAAGTAAAGGAGTACAACCGAGAGTGCAGTAAGGAGTACCGTAAAGAGTCCATCTCAACCCCACAAGAGGAAAGAAGGTAGACTCGTCCAGACACAAGGAGATCGAAATGGTGAGAACATGAACTTCCCATCGAGTATTCTCTACCTATAGCAGGAGAGTAGACTCGTCCAACCAAGATAAGCTAGACACGGAAAGCACGCGGCATACCTCGCGCATCTTCGCCTCTCCTGAAAGTAGAGTAACCAAACCCAAGAAGTGGGTACTAGAACAATGTATATACAAGATACATATGCTCAATAATATGCCCGAACAAGGTCGTAAGGGGATCTACATCCTGTAGCTCAGCCCAAGAAAATATTAGACAACAGTCCCAGAAGTAAACTCCATCGATGCCCAGCATCCCGCACGTCTGCCCCGAACCGCAAGCCAAGGGGCTCAATCACCAGACCTCGACACTATCTGCTTTGGGCGACACTGACTCGCCCGCACGGTTTTATGTCACTTCACAAGGATGCGTCTCGGTGGGAGAAAGTGCTCCTTGTACTTGAAAGTTCTGGGGGAACGTCAACCACAACTCGTCATTGCCCCGCAGTCGAGAGGTCTGCTCAAAGTCGACAGGCGAACCCCTGCCCAGCCCCAATGGAGGGTCCTTGAAAGTCAACGGGTTCCCACTACAGGGAGACCCCAAAAGTCGATGGGTGCCACACTGCCCAGTCCCGTAACATGGTAATCCACTGGAGGGTGACCCGGCTAAAGTCGGCGACGAGACCACTGCCCAGCCCAGTTGGAGGTAACCCGGCATCGAGGACCACTGCCCAGCCCAGTTGGAGGTAAGCCTGGCATCGGGGACCACTGCCCAGCCCAGCTGGAGGTAAGCCCAACATCGGGGACCACTGCCCCACCCCGTTGGAGGTAAGCCCGACATCGGGGACCACTGCCCAGCCCCACTGGAGGTAAGCCCAAAACTGCTCTGGCCATCCCTGCTGGATGGTACTGCTCAGAGAACACCACTTTACTAGCCACCCCTGCAGGATGGTAACCCACTGGTGAGCCCTACTCGAAACAACCTCAGCCCTGCTGGAAACAACCTCAGCCTTGCTGGAACAACCTCAGCCCTCCTGGAAACAACCTCAGCCCTACTGGAACAACCTCCTGAGTAGAGGATCGGTGCCCGCGTAAAGTGTTGGTCTCACCGAATCCATAAACTCTACCAGGGAACACAGAGAAACAAAAGAAACTCCCTAAGCCTCACAAGGCGATCCCACTCCAATCCGCTGAGTCACTGTCGAAGTGGACCGAGACATCTCATCCTAGAGAATGGGGGAAACTCCCACGCTGCACGCACACCCGTAGTCGCAAACGGTGTCGTAGTCCAGTGAAAGGGAACGGTACTGAAACCCCCCACAGCTAAAGAATAAGATGAACCAAACCATCTCTATCAGCCAAACCATCGAGAACAAGACCAGGGGGAGACCACTCAACCCTGCTGGTCAGACAAAAGAGCACCAGACCAGGGGAAACTCCACCCTGCTAGTCAAACAAACGAGCGCAGAGGGACCCTCTACGTTATGAGAGGTCAAGTACGCAAAGCAGATCACGGCACGCACATGGGTCGCACATGACGTGTGGCCCCAAGTCAACCCCAACCAAGCGCACAAACGTCCTCAGGTACGAACAACCACATGTACCTCCAAGCGTTCCCGTATACTCTCAGAGCATACCACGTTCCAGCCCAAAGACTATCGTGCACACGACACCCTGCGTCAACGCGAAGGCGTGACGTAACAACTCCACCTCAAAGGCCCAGGCACGACCAACGACATCTCTTCACTCCCACGGGAGTGCACGCGATAACACGCCAAGGGTTCTCTGCAAACATGGCGAGAAGAACCGTCATCAGGGTACCTTTCACATTTTCACATTTAAAATGATCGCACAAGACGCTCCACACAACCAAACAAATTGTACCGTGTTAATCCTCAAGAAAAAACACGCGAGATCGACTACTTACTCACCTCCAATGGATATTCGACGGAAAAGTCACCAACACCGCCTCACGCCTGAACGACGTCCCGTGATCCCGAGCCTCGTCCCCGAAAATAGTCAGGCACATCGCACCATTGAGATCCCCTCAGGAAAACACGTCAAAAGGACTGCTCACTGGAGCTCAATGGATATCTGGAGAAAAATATGCATTCCGGCGCACCATACACGAGCAGCGCTCCGTGGGACCCGCATCCCGGTCCCTAAACACAATGAACAGATCACACCATTGCGATCCTCTTAAAAAAAGTACAGGGAATGGACTATTCACTTTTCCAAAACGGACACCCGGTGATAAAGCTGGAAAAATCACCATCAACGCCCAAACGACCCTCATGGGGCCCGCACCAGTGTGCGGAATTAAAGTGGGAAGATTGCGCCATTGCAATGCCTTCAGAAAAACACTCAGAATCTACTAATTGCACGCCCCGAACAGACGTCTGATGAAAAAGTTACAAAATGCTGCACGCAGCTCAAAAGACGAGCCGTGGGGCCCGCACCTCAACTCTAGTCTCAATGCCCGAAACCACACTGGAAACCTCCGCCTCAGGGCCAGGGTCCCAATGCCACGGACGGCGCTCAAAACATACGTCGGATGCGTCTGTGCTGCTCAAAACACGAACCCCCGGAAAAACGTCAAACTACTTAACATCGTGTCACGCCCCGAGCCCCCTGTCTCGGGAATTAAAAATTCCCGAGACCATCTCAAAATCGACATCTCAAATTAAGAGACGCGTCGCTGCATATGGTTCTAAAACGAACGCCCGATGAATGATTTATTAAATATAAATCATTTCTATAATAATAATAATATTGTTATTACTATTATTATAACCTTATATATTTTTTTCCAAACTATTTCCCCCACGCGGGATTCATGAAAGTCCCCTTTTTTCCCCCTCTCTCCAATCAAGGATAGAGGCATGCACACCATTCTTTATATTCTTTTTCTATTAACTTTTCCTATCTTTTTTTTGATTACGTGTTCTTCATCTCCACCAAGACCCGCGAACTGCGGGACTTCTCCTCCAAACGGCGACTTCAGGTCGCCTCGCCCCCAACGACCTGCACCAACACTGTTCAGCCGCGCCTGCTGCCTGCGCACGACGACGTCCCATCCCACTCCACCGCTCGACGCCGTGACACGAAGCACGCCGGACCGCCTCTCCACCGGCTCCGCCTGACGCCATCCGCGGCCGCCTGCCGCGCTCCCATGGCCTGCTGCCGTCGCCCTCGACCCTCCGTAGCGCTCGACAACACTCGCCCGTCCTGCTGATGAACTTCCATGCTGCACGTGTCGGACCGTCGGACCGGTGCGCGAAGCTGCCGGACCGCCGCTACCCCGGGCTGCCGCTGATTTCGGCGGACAACGGTGATCGCCTCCAAACTCCGATTTACAAACCGAAAATTATGTTGGAAATATCATAAATTATACTACACTATTATGGAATTCATTTAAAGATTCGACACCAATTCAATAATATGAATTTAGGACGAACATGGTGCGTGAAATTAAAATAGAAACAAGATCATACCTCGTGGGACTAAGCTCGTCGCTTCATGACGATCCGTCGGCCGTGAACCACCTTGGAGAGGAGAGGAGATGGAGATGGAGAACTCTCCTTTGGTTTCTGCCTTCCACCAGAGGGTGAACAAGAGGAGGAGGGTGAGGGGTTTACTTAAATAGAAAATAATTAATTTTAATTAATTAATTTCAAAATACCCCAAATTAACCCGTAACCAAAACTCCCGACGGGGTCGAGGTTAAGCCTCCCCTAGGGTAAAAACCACCTCCAGAGCACAATGGTGGTCTCCAAATTTTAATCCGAGGTTCCATTCAAAAGTTATTAAACTTAGCGCCCGGAGCCGCCAAATTACGAAAACGCCCCTGGGGCCATTTTTCACAGACGGGCCGCGCCCGCGAAAATTACACCCCTACTAGGGTAAACGACATGCTCCAGACTCAACAGTGCCCTCAGTTTTCTAGTCCGATCCACCATTTAAGAGATACTTGGGTTTCAACATTAAACAAATTAATTAATTAATTTATTTATCCGTTTGACATTCTGAAAGCGAGCGAGGGGTCCAAACATCCCGCACCGACATACCTTATGTCATTACTAGGGTAAAAACCCCATTACGGACCCATCCGTACACTCAGATCCCTAATCCGGATCACTGTTTAGGAGTTATCACATTAATTTGGCGGTTCCAGTGTGAACGTACTGAAAATTTAATTCCGGCCACTCTGGGGCTCAAAATCGCACGACGTCTGAAGGTGCTGCTCTGGAATAACATCAAGAATATGCCAAAGTCTTTCACAGAAAAACCCGGGTTCTTACATCATTCCCTCCTTCAAGCTTTTCGTCCCCGAAAAGCAAAACTAGGGAGCAACACAAGGTACTAAGCCCACACCTGACTTTGCCATACCCAGAAGAACCCACACACAGCTCTGCATCACAGCACACAGACCAAAGGATTGATCCGTTCACGGGAGGTTGACCCATGCCGAGGTCGTGCACCCACTCCAGAATTGGGGGCTTGGGGAAAGGTGGTAGGGTACCTCTCCATCCCTCTGCATGGTCTCAAACGACCCAAAGGCCCTCAGGGGTAGCTCACCTCCCCGACCGAACCCTTACATCGCACACCGTGACTGGAATCACCGCCTGCACCTGGGACAGGGCTCGGTGATTCCCTCCTTCAAAATATCCATATGGTGAGACAACCAAGGATATCTGGTCACACAAGGTTCCACAGTTGATGTCTCTCAACCAAGACTCTTTTACACGCTCAGGGAGCTATGGAGTCGATGCCATCGACTAAAGAGTAAGGTTACACACCTTCTACTCTACCAACACAGGGTTACACCCGACGCCCTGCGTCTCCCGGGTAACAACTCAAGCAAGGAGCGGGGAGGAAATAATTCCACACACAGAGTTTATCAATTGTACCACAAGAAGTAGAAGAGCTGTAGAGCGTACCTCTTATCACCTCATGCTCTGCAGGATCGTAGACATCCAAAGCTCGTGGCTGTCCGTGGTCCCAACTGTCAGCTCCCGGAGCCTGACGTGGACCGCCTAGTGGTGGTTGGAAGATCTTGTAAAGCCGTACCCCACCACCAGCTCCTCCCTCTCCTCTGTTAGCACCACCTCTCTGGGCGCTACTCCGATCACGGCGCTGCCTCTATCATGGTGGTGCACCTGCTGCCTGCACGAAACTCTCCGCAACTCGGGTCGGGCAGTCTCATGCCAAGTGACCTCGCCTGTCACAAGAATAGCACTGACCCTCTCTGGGCTGCACTGGTGCACTCCGGCGCCACTGTGGTGTACGACCACACCCCTAAGTCCGGTTTTCAGAAAACCACCTGCGTCGAGGGTCTACTAGCCGGCGCCCGCTAGCTGTGGCAGACGTCTCGGCTTCGACGTTCCTGCTACCACCACCAACACTATAACGTGACAAGAATCCCTCTGTCACCAGTGCCTGATCTAGCACCCTGACATATGTAGAAATTCCCATGGGTACTATGACAACACGAATCTCTCGGTGGAGACCCTGCTCAAACATCCGCGCTCGGATGTTGTAATCACAGACCAAGTCTGGGTAAAAGCGTGCATGGTTTGCAAAACTAGCCGCGTACTCGGCCACCGTCTTCCCTCCCTGATGAAACTACAGGAGCTCCTGAATCCGAACGGAGCGCAAGAAGGAGGGGAAAACTCCTCACGAAACAACAACTGGAAGTCGCCCCACGAAAGCGACGACTCGTCAAGAAGATGAGTCACCAGACTCCACCAACGCCAAGCTGCTCCACGAAAAAGGGTGGCTGCCAAAGCCACTCTCCGATCTGTCAGAGTTTGCACAAGCCTGAAAAGGTGGAACACTGCCTCGACCCAAACCTTTGCTACCTGAGGGTCTGGATCACCACTGAACCTCAGCGGTCTCTACTGCTGGAACTCACGGAGCGTGCTCAACCTGCGCTCAAGCTTAGCCTGCTCTGCTGAAACTGACTGCTGCTCAACAGGTGGGGGTGCTGCTACCGGACCACCCGAAGAAAGGGGCTCGCATGATGGGTCCTGGACTGAGGCCTCATAGCTCATAGGGTCGTCATCACGAACCAAAGCTAGTATCTTGGCTGGCTGTCTTCGCGGAGGCATCCTGAATATTATCAAGGAGTGCCACGGTCAGATGAACATATATGTATATACCAATAACAACGATGGGGAGATGACTTAAGAAGGATAGTCAAAGACTCGATCCTATGTGATTCACAAACCAATTTTCCCTACAACAAGTGTCTTAGCATGCCGAGTCGACAAGCGGGTTATCAAGGTCCTGGTGAATGGATACGTCAGTCGCCGCACCATCACTGGACTCCCTGGCCTGAGAGCCGATCTTGAGACACATTAACACTGTTTCCCTAAATTTCAACCAATTCCTCTTTTAGGAATGTCCGCACAACATCCCAAGGAACGAACCGACTTTGATACCACTTTGTCACAACCCGACCCTACTCGGGCTCGAGCCGCGACTACCCCAATCCTGCCTCCATAGGCCAGGGGCTGGTGACCAGTGCCGAAGGCACAATAACTTGGGGAGGCCTTTGCCTATGTACCTGTACACACACACACGCATCACACTCAATAAAAAAGTGTAGAGTAAAAATAAAAGCAAAAGGGAAACTGTTATAAATAACAACAAGAGTGCATCGACCTCTAAGCAGTACAAGTAAAGTTCTAAAAAGGAAAAATGGGCAAAACACGCGCCCAACCAGAAAAGTGCCACAACCCGGCAACAGGTAAACAAAACAAACAGCTAGAAGGGTTCCCCACCTGGAACCCGACTACGACCACTACACGCGGTCCAAGCTCCCGAGCTCCAATGCTTCACTGAAGTCACGACCAACCTATCCGTCATCTGCAAGGGCACACCAAGTGCGGGCAAAGCCCAAGCAGGGGTGAGTATAAAAATACTCATTAGGATACCCCGAAGGCTCGAGGGAGCAACAAAGGAGGTACCTAAGGGTGAGAAGTAGAGAGAACAAGGAAAAGTAAAGGAGTACAACAGAGAGTGCATCAAGGAGTACAATAAAGAGTCCAACTCAACCCCACAAGAGAAAAGAAGGTAGACTCGTCCAAACACAAGGAGTTAGAAATGGTGAGAAGATGAACTTCACATCGAGTCTTTGCTACCTATAGCAGGAGAGTAGACTCGTCCAACCACGAGAAGCTAGACACGGAAAGCACGTGGCATACCCCGCACGTCTTCGCCTCTCCTGGAAAGAGAGTAACCAAACCCAAGAAGTGGGTACCAGAACAAGGTATATACAAGATACATATGCTCAATAAGAAGCCCAAACAAGGTCGTAAGGGGATGTCCATCCTGTAGCTCATCCCAAGAAAAGAGTAGCCAACAGTCCCAGAAGTAAACTCCATCGATGCCCAACATCCCGCACGTCCTCCCCAAATAGAAAGCCAAGGGGCTCAATCACCACACCTCAACACTATCCGCTTTGGGTGGCACTAACTCACCCGCACAGTTTTAGGTCGCATCACAAGGACACGTTTCGGTCGGGGAAAGCGCTCCTCGTACTTGAAAGTTCTGGGGGAATGTCAACCACAACTCGTCACTACCCCACAGTCAAGAGGTCTGCTCAAAGTCGATAGGCGACCCCCTGCCCAGCCCTGTTGGAGGGTCCCTGGAAGTCAACAGGTTTCCACTATAGGGAGACCCAGAAAGTCGACGGGTGCCACACTACCCAGTCCCGTAACAGGGTAATCCACTGGAGGGTGACCGGGCTAAAGTCGGCAATGAGACCACTGACCAGCCCAGCTGGAGGTAACTCAACATCAGAGACCACTGCCTAGCCCAGCTGGAGGTAAGCCCGGCATCGGGGACCACTGCCCAACCCAGCTAGAGGTAAGCTCGACATTAGGGATTACTGCCCAGCCCCGCAGGAGGTAATCTCGGCATCGAGGACCACTGCCCAGCCCTAAGGGAGGTAAGCCCGGAATTGCTCTATCCATCCCTGCTGGATGGTAATACTCAGAGAACACCACTGTACTGGCCATCCCTACTGGATGGTAACCCATTGGCGAGCGCTGCTCGAAACAACCTCAGCCCTGCTGGAAACAACCTCAGCCCTACTGGAACAACCTCAGCCCTGCTAGAAACAACCTCAGCCCTGCTGGAACAACCTCCTGGGTCGAGGATTGGTGCCCGCGTAAAGTGTTTGTCACACCGAATCCACAAACTCTACCAGGGAACACGGAGCAACGGGAGAAACTCCCCAGGCCTCACAAGGCAATCCTGCTCCAATCCGCTGAGTCACTATCGAAGCAGACTGAGACATCTCATCCCAGCGAGTGGGGGAAACACCCACGCTGCACGAACACCTGTAGTCGCAAACGGTTTCGCAGTCCAGTGAAAGGGCACAGTACTGAAAACACTCACAGCTGAAGAAGAAGAGGAACCAAACCATCTCTACCGGCCAAACCATCGAGAAGAAGACCAGGGGGATACCACTCAACCATGCTGGTCAGACAAAAGAGCACTAGGCCAGGGGAAACTCCACCCTGCTGGTCAAACAAACGAGCGCAGAGGGACCCTCTACGTCGCGAGAGGTCAAGTACGCAAACCAGATCACGACACGCACATGGGGCCCACATGACGTGTTGCCCCAAGTCAACCCCAACCAAGCGCACAAACATCCTCAGGTATGAACAACCACATGTACCTCCAAGCGTTCTCGTATACTCGCAGAGCATACCACGTTCCAGCCCAAAGGCTATCGTGCACACGGCACCCAGTGTTAACGCGAAGGCGTGACGTAACAACTCCACCTCGAAGGCCTAGGCAGGGCCAACCACATCTCTTCGCTCACACGGGAGTGCATGCGATCACACGCCAAGGGTTATCTGCAAACACGGCAAGAAGAACCGCCATCAGGGCGCCTTTCACATTTTCACATTTAATAAGATCGTGCAAGAGGCTCCGCACAACTAAATGGATCGTACCGTTGTAATCCTCGTGAAAAAACAGGTGAGATCGACTACTTAATCGCCTCCAATGGATATCTGACAGAAAATTCACTGGCACCGCCTCACGCCCGAATGACGTCCCGTGATCCCGAGCCTCGGCCCTGAAAACAGTCGGGCACATTGCACCATTGCGATCCCCTCGGGAAAACACGTCAAAAAGACTGCTCACTGGAGCGCAATGGATATACAGAGAAAAAGATGCATTCTGGCGCACCGTACACGAGCAGCGCTCCGTGGGACCCGTATTTCGGTCCCGAAACTCAATGAACAGATCACACCATTGCGATCCTCTCGAAAAAGTACACGGAATGGACTATTCACTTGTCCAAAACGGACACCCGGTGATAAAACTGGAAAAATCACCGTCAATGCCCAAACGACCCTCATGGGGCCCGCACCAGCGTGCGGAATTTAAGAGGGCAGATTGCACCATTTCAATGCCTTCAGAAAAACACATAGAATCGACTACTCGCACGCCCCGAACTGGCGTCCGACGAAAAAGTTACAAAACGCTGCACACAGCTCAAAAGACGGGCCATGGGACCCGCACCTCAACTCCAGTCTCAATGCCCGAAACCACCCTGGAAACCTCCGTCTAAGTACCAGGGTCCCAACTCCACTGACGGCGCTCAAAACGGACGTCAGAAGCGTCCACAATGCTGAAAACACAAACCCCCGGAAAAACGTCAAACTACTTAACATCGTGTCATGCCCCGAGCCCCCTGTCTCGGGAATTAGAAATTCCCGAGACCATCTCAAATTAATAGACGCATCGCTGTAGATGGTTCCCAAAACGAATGCCCGATGAATGATTTATTAAATATAAATCATTTCCATAATAATAATAATAATATTGTTATTACTATTATTATAACCTTATATATTTTTTTCCAAACCATTTCCCCCACGCGGGATTCATGAAAGTCCCCCTTTTCCCCCTCTCTCCAATCAAGGAAAGAGGCATTCACACCATTCTTTATCTTCTTTTTTTCTATTAACTTTTCCTACCTTTTTGATTACGTGTTCTTCATCTCCACCAAGACTCGCGTACAGCGGGACTTCTCCTCCAAATGGCGACTTCAGGTCGCCTCGCCCCTGATGACCTGCACCAACACCGTTCAGCCGCGCCTGCTGCCTGTGCACGATGAAGCCCCAGCCAGCTCCAACTCTCATCGCCGTGACTCGACGCACGCCAGACCGCCTCTCCACCGGCTCTGCCTGGCGCCATCCGCGGCCGCCTGCCGCGCTCCCCCGGGCTGCTGCCGTCGCCCTCGGCCGGCCGTGCCGCTCGACCACACTCGCCCGGCCTGCTGACAACCTGCCGCGCCACACATGTTGGACCGCCAGACCGGCACGCGAAGCCGCCGGACCGCCGCTACCCCGGGCTGCCGCCGCCCGGATGGTCGGGTCCTCACCGGAAAACACTCAAAAACCCGCTGATTTCGGCGGACGACCGTGATCGCCTCCAAACTCTAATTTTCAAACCGAAAATTGCGTGGGAAATATCATAAATTATACTACACTATTATGGGCTTCATTTGAAGATTCGACACCAATTCAATAATACAAATTTAGGATGAACTTGGTGCGTGAAATTAAAATAGAAACAAGATCATACCTCGTGGGACTAAGCCCGTCGCTTCGCGACGATCCGTCGGCCGTGCACCACCTTGGAGAGGAGAGGAGATGGATATGGAGAACTCTCCTTTGGTTGCTACCTTCCGCCAGAGGGTGAACAAGTGGAGGAGGGTGAGGTGTTTACTTAAATAGAAAACAATTAATTTTAATTAATTAATTTCAAAACACCCCAAATTAACCCATAACCAAAACTCCCGACGGGGTCGAGGTTAAGCATCCCCTAGGGTAAAAACCACCACTCGATCACAATGGTGGTCTCAGAATTTTAATCCGAGACCCCGTTCAAACGTTATTAAACTTAGCGCCAGAAGCCGCTAAATTACGAGAACGCCCCTGGGGCTATTTTTCACAGACAGGCCGCGCCCGTGAAACTTACACCCCTCCTAGGGTAAACGGCACGCTCCGAACTCAAATGTGCCCTCGGTTTTCCAATCCAAGCCACCGTTTAAGAGATACCTGCGTTTCAACATTAAAAAAATTAATTAATTAATTAATTTATCCATTTAACGTTATGAAAGCGTGCGAGGGGTCCAAACATCCCGCGCCGACATACCTTATGTCGTTACTAGGGTAATCACCCCATTCCGGACCCATTCTTACACTCTAATCCCTAATCCGGATTACCGTTTAGGAGTTATCACATTTATTTGGCGGTTCCAGTGCGAACACGTTGAAAATTTAATTCCGGCAACTCCGGGGCTCAGAATCGCACGCCGTCTGAAGGCGCTGCTCTGGAATAACATCAAGAATATGCCAAAGTCTTTCACAGCAAAATCAGGGTTCTTACAAATTTCATATCATCTAAATGCAATATATTTTAGCGTATTAATATATTTTTATTTAAATGAGGTTTTTTATTTATTTAATGTTTTTTAATAATATTAATTTAATATGTCACAAATCTTATTAGTTTAGTGTTTCATGTGAAATAATATATCGACACAATATTTATTTGAAGGAAAATTATATAGTAATATATTGGGGTGTTATAGTCATAGATTATATAATAGAATATCCCATGAGATGTGTTGGCATATCATTCTCTCAAATTTTATTGATAATATTAAATTCATAGTTAAAAAATGTTTTACTTCCTTCCTCCTTTGAAATGTGGGTTTGTAATGTTTGTTGAAGATAAAATGTTAGACAAAAACATCTCTCATGTATGAATGTAGCAAAAACTACCGAGTATTAGTCCTTGTATTAAATATATACATGTCCACATAACTATTAATCTTATAAAAATAAGAAACATTATTTTTGGTGCACTAGAGTATAATTTCCTAAAGAAGTTATATAGGAATGAACTATATAAGTTGTTATTGAAACTTTAAACAACAAGGACCTCATCAAAATTAGATTATCAATCCCAAATAAGTATAATAATGTCATGTGAATCTTACATGCCTAAATATTGTATATAAAATCCTTCCTCATACCTATAACAAACCATAAACATGACCATATAATTACATGACTTAAAGATAATAATGCATTGTAATAAATTCCCGGTATCATTTAGGTTTAGAGTTTTAACTAAAAAACCCATTACCTTTTTAACTAATATATATATTTCACACTATATAAGAAAATAATTAATCCATAAAAACACTTCAATATATCCCATAAATTCTCCACATAAGATAATATCTTAGACATTTCCTAAATATATTATCTTTTTAAGCTGGTAAAATGGAAACATAAGAAATGGGAGAGCTCAGATGCACAATATGGGTAAAAATAAGTGATAAAAATTAAATATCATAAATTTGAATAAGATAATTATATGGATATAATCAGAATATATATAAAAATATAGACAAAAAATCATAGATCATAAATAAGTAACAATATGAGAGCACATCATGGAAATTATATATATCACAGAAACACATAATACCATAGAAATGTGGCATGTGAATAAGAAGATAAATAATAACATAGTATATATGGTATCATAAACTACTTAACATAGTGGATTATTATTTACTAACCTATTTTCCTTTGTGTATCGAGATTCACTCACTTGTTTCTCTTGGTATATCAGGATTCACCCACCTATTTCCCTTGGGGGATTGAGTCATCAAAACTCATTTCCCATTAACTAATGAGATATAAAACCATAACCAATTCATTAGAGGGTGATATATGATCCCAACCATCATCATCCACACACACACACACATATTTTTTTTGTGTGTGTGTGTGGGTTCCATAAGATATCAATCATTCCAAATATCATGAAACCCCATGGGAAGAAAATTGATTTTATTTTTCTCGTAATAAAGAACCCATTTAAAGGATATAGATTTAATATACTTTTCATATGGAATTACATAAAATAATTTATAATTCTATCAATAATCACAACATGATATAAACATGGAAAATTAATCGGTATCCAAATATATTTAGTAACATTTAGGGTAAAACCATCCAGTTAAGACAATATATCCTATGCTATTTAATCCATATAGATAATGGTTATAAAATTAAGTCAATAATTTCCACAATTTCATCTATTCTTGGATTATTTGAGAATTCCATTCAATCAATGGAATAAAAAATAGGTTATTCATAGAGGAATGACATTGGAAGAAATATTATGGTTTTACACTAAAGACAATTAGGAAAGAAAAATACAATGACAGATCATTTATCTTATAGAAATATAAGGTCATTTATATTTTAAAACATAATTAAAGAATAAATTGTTATATGAAGAATACATTTTTAAGAATATTAGAACCTTAATTTTAAAAGATTGATGGAAAAGAACATTTTTTCATGAAAACCCTTTTTAATAAAACTCATTTAATAATAGAAAAATATTACATTATTATAAAATTAAAACATGGGAAAATTATTTTAAACTAATGCAAAATCAATTCTTATTAAAATTATTTGAAATAAGTTTATTTTATTATTTTTACAAAGAACTTCAAAGTGAAAATGACAACTATTTATTTTTAAATTTCATTTCCAAAAAGGATGGAAAGAATGATTTTGAGATATATTAAAATTTCACACTTAAAGAAATATCCCATAAAATAGTCTTAAAAATATATAATGGTTTTATAGATAAAACATGTAGTGAAATATAAAACATTTGACTATGAAAAGAAAACCATTTTTAATACTTTAATATAAGGTTTTTTTTTCAAAAATGACTTTGTAAAAAGAGTAAAAGAACATCATTTTAAAAGTAGGAGAAGTTAAATATTGAGTATTTCATAACTCTCTCACTCTAAAGGAACACTTACTAAGAAAAAAATATAGAAAGGGATATAATGATCCCCGCGTCCCACTTTATGTAGGCCCCAAGTTAGAATCTAGCACTGAGGTTATATATATAATCTAATAAAAATAATACATTACCCTTAATAGATGTGATATGATCCAAAGATAAGGAATCAAACACCAATAAATCTATACCATAATATAAATTAGCATAAAATTGAACATCCCATAATTAATGTATAAAGTAAATAAAAGAAATAAATAAACCCTAAACTCAACGTCAACTACAAACTCCATCTAATATACTCAAACAACAGCTTCAATTGTGATGATATAACCTATAAAAAATTGAAAACTATATAGTGTTGAGAAATTGAGAGTAATCTATGGGATTATCCTTGAAAAAATATCAATAACCCATATATGATAAATATAAAATAATAATAAAGAATGAAACAAACCAAGAAAAATATCAAAACTTAATCATTAGTAATAATCAAGGAAGAAATATGATTAAACTAAAGTCCAAAAAGTCAAAAATTAAACAAGAAGCATCAATAATAAAATATACATAATTTTGTAATATTCATCAACCATACAAAGAACCAAACCGATCTTACATAAGAAAAACAAACCACTGGTCCATAATCATCACCAGAACACTTCTTTCTTTGGGTCTTATTTATGCTCGTCTCGGCTCCAACCAATCACCCAGGGGTTCTTCCACACAAACTGGCTGTGTGTCGGTAGTATCATCATCTCATAATCCCATTGATTTGAGTATGATTCAATACTAGTAACATATCATCAACACTTATTACATATATATATATATATATATTTAACCTCGTCACCACAATCCTAGATATCCACATCCATCACCACATTTCCACAAATAACCATAATCTCACCACTTCCCAACTATTTGTTAGTATGGAAATGTAAATATGATTGAAATCATGATTTTTCCCTATACCTTCATGTAAATTACCCACAAACTCTATTCCACTGTATATAGTTGGGTATAATTAACATGTATAACATTAAACTCATGTCCCCTATCAATCATGACCCTCATCATGAACCATCACATCCTCACATAAACATGTCCACTAGTTCACATTTGTATTCCTTCCATTAAAACCCATTTATATATATTATCCTCAATCCATTATATCCAATACAAATATGTCAACACTAAGATCCATTATAATCATTATAATATTTGAGACCACCATGAGCCATTATAATGTAGAAAATATTACACCATATCTTTCCTTCTTCCACACCACTTCTATAATCTCCATGAAAAACATAATACCCACACAACAAACAACACAATAATTAAAAATGATATAAAAAAATATCACAAACAACATGTTTCCTCAACCATTTAATTCTATTTTCCCATCAATAAATAGTTCCCAATTTATATTTAATATACCCCTTCTTTATGTATCCCTAACCAACCATTCATTATCCCACATCCCATTCTAGGTTCATTTATTCAATATTAATCTCATTTGGTCATTCTATTACCATTCATTACATTCCTTAAACATTCAAACATAACACACTTCTCATTTTGGTATCTCATTAGTAATTACCAATTCCATTTCATAAACTAGTTCAAACCAAATATAGGGAAGTAATAACAAACATAAACTTCACCACAACACCATTTTCATAATGAAACTATTAATAATGAGTTTTAAGGATAAAAAAATACTAGAAAAAAAGTTTATCTTTCACATTCTAGAATTTGTCTATCTTGGTTTCCTTATTTAAGTGATTATTTATTTTATAGATCCATGTTCCATTAGAAGTAAAAAAACCCATCATGAAACATGAAAAAGTTCATCATTGTGGAAATAAAAGCATTAAATCTGAATCAAAGGTGTTCAAAGTAGTAATTTCAAGAAAAACCTAAATCACACATAACACACCTCTTTCCCCATTTCATTTATCCTTTTATCTAGTTTATTATCATTATTAATTTCATATATTCATTTAGGTTTTCCCTGTAATCCTTATTTTTCCCCATAAACAAGAACCGCTAAGGAATCACAACAATATAAATGTTAGGAAAAAACATCAAGAATATTAATGTATTTTAATTATATAAGATAAGAGATAAGTATAAAGATATCTTACCTAGATATTTCCATTTAAAGTCACTACACCCAAAAATGTAGGAGGGAGAGAGTTCATCCATGCCTAAAAACATCAACAGGATATTTTTATGATTTTATAAAAGCTTAGAAAGACTCAAACATTAGCGTTTGGGGTCACTAGAACATGAGAGAAATACATAGAGACTAATTTGTGGAGTAGATAATGATTTGTAAGAGTTATAAATATTCCTCCATTGATTAGCCAAAAATTTCCTAAAAAAATACATAATTTATTCCTTATTTAATTTTATAAACGATTTGTGGTTTAAAAAATTAATTTTCATTCAAACTAAATTATCTAGAAATGAGTTTTAAATTATCAAAAAATTCAAAATAAATTAAAACCCTGAGTTAAGATTCTAAACTCATTAAAATATGGTTCATGAGGGTTAAATGTAGAAATAAATGGAAAAAAGGTTTTTGTACCCAAAAGGATACCCTTACATATGAAACGCGTGTTGCATAAGTGTAATGTTCCATTACCTTTATACAGCCAGTTATCCTTATGTGAGGTTTTGAAAACATGATTGACCCACAAATCTGATCTAGATTTCCTTTATCTGATCTTTAGGATATATGGATTAACCTTACATAAGTAGGTCACCAAAAAACATAGAATTGAACTACCATTATATTAAAATAAGAATTCATAGGTTATGCTTAGGGAACTTCACCCTCACAGGAGTTGGTATACTTACATGGGATATAAAATCATGTGGTTATCATTATAAAACTCTTGAATTTAGAACCTACCAATATGAAACTATCATATTTACCTTTAGGTGAGTATTGGAAATTAGCAACTACCCATAATAGATCAAGGAATTACATTTACTTAGTGAGGATATATTCTTACACTGCTAGTTTAAATCACATCTTACACTTATGAAACTCAAGGGATCCACTAAAAAACCTTATATATCCAATGGAACTCTATTCATACCTTTACATAAGCTATTAATAATCATCATTACACTTAAATAGGATTATAAACCCCCCCTTTACCTTTAACTATGCTATTAAAATAGGTTTTACCAACACAAAACATCAATTTCATGCACAAGATTAAATACTATAATGATAATATCGCATTTTAATTGAACAATCCTATAAATAATTTAGAAAATGGTTTATTATTGCTTTATAAATTATAAAATATTTAAAAAATTATATAATCCTTTTAAAACATCCAAATTTAATTACATATAAAAAGTTATCACTTTTAAATCACACAAAACAATTTCAAAACCATTTTAAATTTACTTTATAAATTATAAAAGAATTTTAAAAAAACTTTTAAATTTATAAAATTTATTTTGAACTATGAATCATACTAGAATAAAAAAGGAAGAGATTGAGAAAAACTAGACCCTTATATCATATATATCTCAAATAATTCTCATCCTTGTGAATCAAAACAAATCCAAGAAAAGAAATAATGAAATGTCCCAAAAACTATCCCTTGAGATACCACTTCAGAATATTGGTAGAATAAGAAACAAAATTCCACAATAACAAACTCTCATATGATACCTCTCATATATAACCAACCAGTCACCAATGAACTATGTAAGATATAGACCATGATACTCTATGAAACTTTCACATGGAAAACCCTCATGGTAATAGTAGATACCTCTCAAACAAGATGCCATGTGGAACCATCTTCCTCACTAATGACCAAATATTTCCAAATTATCCTTACATATTAACCAAAAGTTTCATGACATCCACACCTTGGGAAAAAGTTTCTTTATACCTATCAAAAATATTTCATTTGATTTTAAAAATGGATGATTTTGAATTTTTCTTAAAAATATTCACAGATAAATTTTCCAAAACTTTTAACACAGTTTCTTAATTTTGTTGTTCAAAAAATACACTAAAATTTCTGTGTGAATGGATTATGACTCAATTAATATATTTATATTTTAATTAATATCCATAAAATATTGGGAAATATTTTTAGCCTTAGGATAATCATAATAACGGTGCCGAAAACAACTCACTAGAAATAGATCAACTCACCAAACACAGAATAACTTGAATGCAGAACCTTAATGTTCCTAGACAGACCCTTGACTTAGAAGACCACTTCATTATCTTATTATGTTAAAACTTTACCACAAAACTCATATTAGTCAACTAAAATTATTCAACCAATCTATATAGATCTTTAACATAACTTTTCTTTATATAAACCCCTTTCTCTATGATCTCTGTATGGTCTATCACTGCTTCCCCTGATGGAAACTTCAAAGGTTTGACTGATCAATGAATCTCTAGCATAAAATTATATTAAAAAACTTTTGTATATCATCTCTAATTAGGTATAAAATATAGTAACTAACTAATAAGGTATATAATGTGGACCTTAAAGATATGTACACTCTTAATCATCTTCCATAGCTCCTGAATCTTCTTCAAATGATCATGCATAAACACATGGGAATGGAAAATTTTGTCTAATAGTTCCAGAAATTCCCAAGAAGACATCCCTATTGAATAATTAGAATTAAAATAACATCATATATAAGGTAATTTATAATATAAGACAACAACCTAGGTAACTAAAAATTTATTCGTGGTGTTCAGCAACCCAAAAGAAACATCAGTCTCCACTAAAAAATCCTCAAAATTAGGGCTGGAAGGCACATTATATAACTTCAACACTTCCTACCAAAACAATTTCAACAATGACCTATCATAATACCCCAATTTCTCTTTCTCACACCCTGAACCTCAATTCCATTTTGATGACATAACATTAAACTAGGATTCAAAATGTTAACCTGAACCATACAAGCATGAAAACTAAAAAACAAGAGACATAAACAAATCAAAAGAAGCAAATAAATCCAAGTAAACTCAAAAAAAAATCCACAAAACCACATCACCATCCTCTATCAGGAAGAATAAAACACTGTTACACATCACCCATATGTCACCTTCTTTCGACGCAACCATTTACACCCCCATTTCAATATACATAAATCCCATGCCAAAAACCAACACAGAAACAACAAAAAACCTCCTGATTATATATAAATATCTAGAACATATCTATTATAGGAACATATTTCAAGGGAACCCATTTAGTACATCAAGATGTTGTCCACTGTGGGTGGAAGCAACTCTCCTGTATGATTTTAAAACATGACCGGATAGCGAGGGTGTCATAAACAGACTAGATGCTTTATTTTATTTTAATTATTTTGGGTCTCAATTTAGAGATTTAGTTTGAACCAGTTTAAATAAAAAAAAGAATTTAGGTCTATATACGGGCGTGTGATCATGCATGGTGTCCAAACATTATATTTAAATTTTTAGTCATAATAATAATAACAATAAATAATGTCCTCATTTTTTGGTTGGTTTTATTATTTTGGATTTATTATTAGTATTAAATTTGTTTTTAATTATTAGGTTTTTTTATTCCTATTTTATTTTCTTTTATTTTTATTAATTTTATTCATTTTTATTTTTTACTTCCATATTTCATTCTGCTCCCCCTCACGTCATGCTTTACCCCTCCCCCTATTCATCTGCGTCGAACCACCATCCCTCCCATTAGCTACTCTCCCTCCTGATGCCTCCTTTCAGCGAGCCACCACTGGAGCCCCAATCTCCCCCACCCCTCTCTTTTTCTACTCGCATCACACAACACCCCCAAAGGGTTCCCATTCGAGCCACATGACCCTCCCCCTCGGCCCTCATTTTTTCCAGAAAAACTGTGAGATATCCTCAAGTTTTGTGGGCATCCTTTCAAGGTGAGATTCATATTCTATTTTTACTAATTGGTTCGAGTTTATCCTCCCCATTGCCCCTCCTAGTTTTGGATGAATGCCCTAAGTTAGGGTTTGATCAATTTATGTTGTTTCTTTTTGTTTTAGGGAATACAGTGCCTCTTCCTATACCCCTTTGCGTGAGGTTCGATGTTTTCCACCAAAGGTGAAGTGGATTCACTTTGTTTCAATCTGCTGGTGTCGATTTGAGGTAAGGGTTTGTAATTCTATTTTGTTTCACACCTATTGAAGTAGGGTATTTATGTTTTTTAAGGATCATAGTAATTATATTTTAGTGCATTGGTCACTAGTTTGTGATTTCAGTCCATCTCGGTTCTCCAGTCCATATTTTAGGTGATGTTTCTCTTATTTCCTTGTTTAACGTTGTTTTATTTGATTACTTTTGTGATTATTAGATTCCTCTTTATTGTTGGTGTGTTTTGGTGTCATCGCTGTTGGAACACATGGACCTTCTAATGCATTCAGATGAAATAGTAGAGGACGATATGGAAATTAAGGCATAGAAGAATATGAGACCGCTTCAGGTGACCACTACCAAAGAGCAAAGTGAGTTGATTTTTTAGCGGGACCGTATTTTTCTTAGAGGACACAACATGGGGAAGATCAATAAGGAGGAATACAAACAATCATGGGACAACGTGGCTCATCTATATGAAGGCACCCTAAAAGACAACCCTGAATTCCAGGTAAATTCTATTCCTTGGATATTATTTAGGGAGAGTAGTTCCAACCAACTCAAACTATTTTTCAAAAAATATATTGTGTCATTTGGAGCTGAAACTTGTAATATGTGAGGGTTCTCACTTATCCCTTAAAAGTGTTTGTAAAATAAAAAAAATTTAACATTGGATGGATGGATGGTCATCACATTCTGAGTTCGGGTGGTTTGAAACCAATTCCTATATGTATATACATGGGTAAGAATGTATATATACATATCATCCTTGCACATGTTCCCTCATGGCATGGGGAATATGTACTTAGATCAAAGGAAATATATATATATATATATATATATATGAAAATACATATGCATATAGGTGAAGTTGTCTCGGGCATCCTTTGTCAAAAGATTTGGGTTTTGAGGTATGGACTTTTATGTCGCTGGTTGGTTTTGCAATTGTTTTATGGAATTTTTTGATGATTTATGGTTCTTTATAAACTTTGTGTAGTTAATTTGTCTATTCCAAGTGTTCTCAAGTCATTAGGTCCAAGGGTGACTCACTTAAGTGTGCATAGGTAAGTGAACATATACATGCAGGTTCCCTCATTATGTGTATATTCACCCATGACACTGAATATACATGTTTGGGGATAGGTGTGCCTATGTGTATTTATAAAAATTCATACGCAGGTGAGTGGAGACTGGTATATGAAGATAATCATACCAGTAAGGATACCATTTCACATGTTCATGTTCCATGCAAATTTATTCATAAGGTAGAGGTGTCCTTGCATGTATGGGAAGGCACATATGCTTAGTGGGGGAGAAAAACAAATTAGTTAGAAAGAACCAAGAGCCGAAGTGGACGACTTGGTTCCACCTTGAGGTAGGTTCCCTATGCCCTAAGCTTTAATTTTAATTTCCATTACTGCTTGGTATTATTATTAAAGTGTGTATTTTTCCTTTATATGAAATGAATTTTCAATATATATATATGTGTGTGTGTGTGTGTTCATTAATAAATGGTTGTGGTTCTTGAAAAGTGGTTTCTTAGACGTTTTAAACAGGAAATGGGAATTTCCAAAGATGTGTGGTCTTTAGGATAGTTTTATATAAGTGTAATGACATTTTTGTTTCTTCAAAAAAAGTTACAAAGTTATTTCCAAAAAGGGGTTTTGGTTTGAATTCAAGGTAAAAGGGTGGTTTGATTTTCTTAAACGAATTGCTTCATTTTAAGTGTGGTTTTAAGCTTGATTTAAAAATGTTGTACCTTGGTTGTTAGTTAATCTTTTAAACACTTTTTGAAACTTAAAAATGTTAGGTGATTCTAATTATAAAAATAAAAGTTTTCTTGTAAGTGATTAATCCCATTTGGTACTTTAAGAATGATTTATGAAAAAAAAGAAAACCACTCTTAAGGATTTCCCTCTTGCTTTAGAAAAATGATGTGTATGTTAGATGTACAAATTTTTTTACCTGATTAGTGAAGAGCCTGGTGCAAGATGTGTGTTTTTAAAAAAATGGGGACACTCTTAAGGGAGGAGGTCGATGGTGAAAATAAGAATGTTTTTAGATAAAGAATTCGATGTGTGTGTGTCATTACATGTTGAAAAAACTCACCACCATTGAAATAGAGCACATTGGTAACCCAGGGTACCTAGGTGGGTGGACAAGGATTAGTAGGCTAGATGATACATATGTGGTTTATCCCCGTTTCATCTTGTAGGATTGACATTACAACCATAACTAAATACTTGTGATGATTAGAGACCACTAGGTTATGGGTGTGTTCCCTACTAGTGGAACATGCCCAAGAATGTTGACCATTGTAGCTCATATTCCCCATTCTCACTGAGGTACAATGTCTTTAGGGTCCCACTTGTGCTAGTTACATATAAGTGTTTCCCATGGTGCTCATTTGTGTCATGATTCTTGTGATGTTATTTTCTTTTCTGCTTATCATGCTTGATGCCCCGTTGTGAAAAACTGTATTTTAATCTTCATTTCTCCCCTTTAAATTTGAAATGTTATGGAATGATCGTAAAATATTTTGAAAATAAAGTGTAAGATAAATTATTTACTTAAAAAAACATTTTACTTTGTTTTGGAAGGACATAAAAACCATATTTCAATTTATGTTATTTTCAAACTTTCATGATTTTGTTTCTTTTTAAATTCAAAGGAATAGAGAGTTGTTATCCCTTGGATTTCCTATTGGGAATCTTGGTGCTGAAACCTACTTTACTCTTCAGTTTCAGGTTCTAGTGTTGGATCGATCTTGGAGCGAGTATGGTTCTATGTTCAGTGGGGACCCATGGGGTCACTTTGAGGTATTTCTAGCAGGATATTTTTTTCCACTGTTAGTGTTTACCTGTTTAGTCTAGTTTATTTCTATTTATCTGTCTTATTTTTTCTAGGATAAATAGTTCCCAACCACTTTTTTTTGTTTCTTGGCACTAGTTTCCAGCCTATGGGGATTCGGAATGGCATTTGGGCCATGCTGATGACCATATTAGGTGACTGGTTTAGGGTCGAATCGGGTTAGTTCATGATTGAACATGTTTCTAACTCTTTATATTCTTGAATACATAACAAACATTACTAGAACAAGCTTAATCATATCAATACCAATCAATCGACATTGTAATTAATCAATCCTTTATAATAATTTAGTTGTGTATATAAAATTAATGTTGGACAATATTCAAGATTCTCTAAACAACATTTATAATGACAAATTTAATTTATTAACCCCCTTTTTATAGAATGTGGGTGATCCATCAGTATAACCATAACAAAAAAAAGTTAGGGGTTCATGTTCACAATAGTAAGAAATATCATCTTCTCAAGCTTACATTTTTTTCAAGTTAAGAAATATGAATGGTACTAGGAACATGATTCATTACATAAAATTACCTTCATAAAAAACGTTTAAAATATCATTTGATACTTTAAAACCAACTTGTAAGAATGTTATATCAACACTTCAATGAAAAAAGCAATAAAAAAAGTAATTAAAACAATAATATATAATTAACAAGTCACAAAAAATAAAAAATCATACGATACATTTAAATAATTCTAACATGTATCGAAGTAAAATAAAAAACTACCTATTTTTTAGACTATAATTAGGTCTGTAAATTTAATCTAAATATTCTATTTCAAGGAGGAAATGATGCCACAAAAAAACAGTACTGATACATAATTTCATGCACCATGTTATCTATACTCAAATAAAACATTTTGTAGAAATTGTTTTCATGTAGGATATATGATTTCATATTTTCACAAAATATAACATTATCTCATAATCCTAAAAATAAAACAGGTTCTCTGACCATAATATTTAAACTACTTATATTTCATCACTATAAATCTTTCTTGACAAGATCAAAACAAATTGTCTTTAAACATTTCATTTTCTAGAAATCAGTTTTGCACACAAAAATAAAGAAAATTGGATTCATAATATATATTTGAACTCATTAAAGGAAAAAAATAACAAGATTTCATATTCCAAATAAAATATACTAAATATACACCATGATAAAAAAAAATTATTCTTCATTTTAAAATAATCCCCACAAATGTATTAAAATTTTAGTTATGATATCCTCAATACATTTAATAACATGATTCCATACATTTCAACACCTATAAATGGAATGATATTGATGAATTAATATACCAGATTTAATTATTTAAATATAATAAATTTCATTAATCATATAAGAACAATTTTAATTAAGAATAATAGTTTCATGTCTCAATCTGTTACAATAAATCATGCATATCATTTTCTAATATTTTAAAATAAATACGGTAAAAAAGTAATATTGGGAATGAAATTCTTAATTAAAGGTTTAAATTAATAAATATTCCATTATAACAAATATTTGGACCATAATTTAAAAAAATTAGATAGATTTATTAATTTAGAAAACATTCAAATTTTTAGCATTTATCACTAGCTTGGTTTTTAATTTTAAGAAATCTAAAAATTAAAGAAATCAAAAACTTCTATATTACTATGAATTTATACAACTATAATCTAAAATATAATTGAATTAATAATTTAATACTATGGTCATACAAATATTTTAGAGTAATTTCATTCATGTAAAGTAATAATATTTATATAGATTATCAATAAACATGTTAGCTATTTCCAAGGATTATAGAATTATAAATTTCTAAAACGTTTTTTTTAAATTATACCCTATTGACTAAATGTAATAAATTATTAAATAGGAAAAATTAATTGTATTAAAACATTCAATGTATTTATAATAATCTTAATCATGGTTTCAAAACAATTAATTTTATCATGCTTGTATGAAATCCACATAACGTAATATGTTGTAAAAGGGTTCTCAAAATTAAAAAAATGATCAATTAAATACGTTAATTATGATTAAATAAAACACTAATAATTACTAAAATTAATACAAGATATTAGGCACATCAACATTGAAAATAGTTTAAAGGGAAAAAATATTATTAAAAGCATAGAAAAACACATTCTATTTCAAGAAAGGTTTTTAATTAAACTGTATATTATGATTAATTAGCATTTCAATTATTCCCATGTATGGATATAAAATCAATTAATCAATTATTATAAGGTTACTAACAAATATTTCACAAAATTAGAAACAAAAAATCATAAATAAGATTTAAATTTAGTTGAAAATAATTATTATGATGTACGTACCTCTATATAATTTCTTCCCTGATACAATTTTATTTTTTTCTATAAATTTTTGTAGGCCATAAAATTTCATGTATCAAATCACTGGTGGATCTAAAATATCTTCTTAATAGCTAGTCTCCTTGTTTTATATCACATTTTATCATCGAGTTCCATCATTTACCTATAAAACCCACAAAACCTTACATGTTCCTAACATAAATATACACCGTATCTCTCAAACTAATCCTTTGAATGAAGTTTTCCATGACCCTATACATCCAAAGGTACCCTTATTTGGATTACAATAGATAAAGGGATATAATTTCCTCCTCGAGTCCCACCATTAGTAGGCCTTGGGTTGGTGACTAAATCTAATATTATATATATATATTCTAAAACTAGGAATAAAATACCCTCAGTAGATAAGATAAGATAGAGAGATAAAGAATTAACCACCAAAATATTCATATCGATAATATAAAATAAATGAATCCACACCATCCTATAATTCATGTATAAAGTTTTCAAACAAATAAAAGAAGATATAATCTCAAATCCAACAACCAAATACATCCATGCTACTCAAACAATAGCTTATACTCTGTGGATCTAGCACTAAAAAAACTCTTGTGGGGTGGGAACTTGGTAGTAATCAATTGGATCATCCATATATACAGATCAATATCATGTGAACAATAAATTTAAATGTATAAAAAGGAGAGAAACAAACAATGAAAAATATCAAAACATAATCATCAACAATATGGTAGGAGAGCATATGAATAAACCAAATCCCAAAAAATTAGAAACAAAAAAGAAGCATCAATCTAACAATAGACATCATTCTATACCATTTATCATACACTTCCTCAAGAAAACCTATATTTCATAAGCAAAACAAACCACTAATCAATAATAATCACCACAAAACTTCCCCCTTATAGGTATGGGTTATGCTCATATTAGCTCCAACCCATAACCCAGGGGTTCCCACACTCAAATTTGTCACAATATGGAAGGTTCATCCTCTTGTAAGAACAAGGAAAATAGTATGAGTCAACACCAGCTACATATCATCAAACCTCACTCCATTATTTCTAAATAACATCAGTAAAAACCCACATATCTATATCCAAACCATTTTTCCAAAATCACAATAATTATTTCACTTCCCAACTATCTATTTATAGGGTAATGTAAACCTGAAGGGAATAAAACTTATTCCCTTCTCCATATCTATATATTCCCCTCTAAATCTATTATATTCTAAATATTTGGGTATCATGAACATATAGATCATGAAAATAATAACCTATCCCTACCATTCACAATCCCATTATGAACCACCAAATCCTCTCATAAACAACACCAATAGTACACATATGACTTCTAGAAATAACAACCCAGGGATATATTCCATTCTCGATCTAGTAAAGAGCATAAGAATATGTAACCATTGTTGCCCATTATTTACCATGTATTATTTGAAAATATCGTGAGCAATTATAGCCCATGAAACATTCCACCACATATTTCCTTCTTCCACACCAACACCAGAATCTCCTGACCCAACATAATTCTCACACATGAAAAAAAAGGTATTACATGGTAATAAAAATAAAATAACAACAAACAAGTTTCCTCAACAATTTAATCCCAATTCCCCACTAATAACCACTTTCTAGTTCATAATTATCTTTTTTATTAATTTATACATACCCAACCCTTAATCATTCCATATACCATTATAGATTCATATATTATTTATTCATCATGTTTTTTAATCTATAACCATTCATTACTTTAATTTATAATTAATCCACAACCCACATCCCTTATTGGTTTCCCATCCACAATTCCCATTTCTATTTAAAAATCCACTTGTAGACATATATAAAGAAGTAATAATAAATCTAAACATCACCAAAACCCCTCTTATACTAACAAAGCAACAAAAAATGAAATTTTAAGGCATCAATAATTTCAGTAACATAGTTTATATTCCAAATTATAGAATATTTCCATCCCAGTTGACTTATTTAAGTGATTATTACATTTAGGGTTTTAAGTTCTATTAGTAATAGAAAAAAACACATCATTAAAAATAAATAAAATTCATAATTGTAACAACCATGACATTAATTATGAATATAAGGGGTTACAAAGTGAAAATAACATGAAAAACATAAATCACACACAACATCCATCTTTCTCCATTCAATTTCTTATCTTACCTGGTTCATTCTCATGTTTAATTTTTTTTTACTTTTTTATGGTGTTACTAACTATCGTTACCATTCCCATAAAAAAAGTCACCCTAATGAATCACAACAAAATTATTGGAAATAAAAAACATCAATAATATTCAAATATATTAATTATATAAGATTTTAGATAAGTATCAAGATCGTTTACTTCGATATTCACCTTACAAGTCATTATACCCTAAAATATAGGAGGGAGAGAGTTCATCCATGCCTTGTAACATCAAGAGGAACTTAATTTAATTTTCAGAGTATTATAAAGATTTGGACATTAGGTTTTTGTGTCATAAAAACGTGAGAGAAATTTGGAGAGACCCATTAAAGGAGAATAATTGATTTTTAATATTTACAGACGTCCCTCTATGGATACAAAATAAACTCCATAAAACATTCCATGTTTTTTCACCATTGAATTTTCTAAACAGTTTTGGATAAGAACATAATTTTGGATATCACCAAATCTTATATAATGGATTTAGGAATTATTGAAGGATATAAAAGAAATTATAACCATGAATTTAGGATTTAAAAATCATTGAAACATGATCCATAAGATGTAATGGAAAAAAGAAATAGAAAAATAAGATTTCTATATACAAAATGAAACCCTTACTCTAGAAGAATACACTGGATAAGGGTAATTTTATTTTACCCTTATGTAGCCGGTTACCGTTATATGATGTTTAAAAAACTAATTCAACCCTTACATGAGCTACAACTTACCCTTACGCGAGCAATACAATTTGTGGATTATCTTTACCTGATAAATATAATACCGTTATATAAAATTGGACTACCTTTACCTAAATATAATAATTCATGGGTTACCCTTATGAAACTTCATCCTCAAATGTGCTTATGACTTTATGTAACTACACCCTTATGTGAGCCAGTACCCTTACGCAGGATTAAGAAATGTGTGGTTACCTTTAGACAACCCTATAACTTGGAACCTACCCTTAGAAAACTATTATATTACCCTTAAGTGTGTATTAGAAAACATATTATACCCTTAAAATAGATGGTAATGGTCTTTATATAGTTAAGGATACCCTGAAACAACTAGTTTAAAACACAACTTACCCTTATGAATCCTAATGGAACCACAAAATACCATTACACACATAGTGTAATTCAAGGTTTACATTTACTCAAGCTATTATTAGCCATAATTACTTGTAAATAGGAAGTATAAACCCCCTTTACCATTATTAAATCCATTAAAACAGATCACACCCTTACAAAACATCAATTTCATATGTAAGGGAAAACATCCTATTGAAAGTATTTCATTTTAATTAAACTAACATATAAATAATTTTGAAAATGGATTATCATTACTTTAAAAATTCAAAAACACATAAAAAATATTAAATCGTTTTAAAAATTTCAAATTAATTTCTAGATAATTTATTATAACTTTGGAATCACTCTCATAATTCACATAATATTTTTAAAATTACTTTTAATATATAAAATCATATAAATACAACTTATAAAATTCTGATATTACTCTTGAACTACAAGAAATACTAGAAAGAAAAAATAATTTATCTAGAAAATCCATACCCTTACAGAGGTCACATGAGATAACACCTAATAAAGATTACAATTATAATGAGGAATATTAATGTGAAATAAAAATATCGACAAGAGTGGAAAATGTTCTTAAAAAGGATGATAAATATTATAAAAATGATTTACTTTTTGATAAGTAAATTTTATAATTGGAAATATAAAATTAAAAGGCCACTTTAAATAACATGTGATTAGATATTACCAAGAAAAAAAATATTATTGTAGAAAAAATCAATTATGGAAGAAATATGTTCTAGAAGAACTATTGCAACTTAATAAAGGGAGTTGACTTAACCAAAACCATCATAACTTTCCAATATTTTGAATTAAAATATAATTAAAGAAATAAAATTTTATAGATATTCAAACCAATTTAATTTCATGAATATGTAAAAATACATTCATTTGGAAGTATTTACACTGGAAAAAAGAAAAAAATGGTGTTTAATATCAAACAGGTCTTGTGGATTGGAAAATGAGACGAAGACACCCATATAACTTCTATAATTTTTATGTAAAACCCAATAGAATAAAGAAAATTTAATAGGACATTGAACATCATGAAATATAAAAGAGTAATATTAAAGGTTGAATAATTAAACCATTTTTAAAAAACATGGTGTATTATAAGAAATATGTCTCAATGAATGAAAATTAAGGCAAAAAACACTTACCTTATTCCAGATTCATTCTGAAAATGTGTTTAACATCAAGAATAAAAAAATTATGTTTGTTATATACCTTATTAATAAAATTATTATTCAATATTTTATTTGATATGGACCATTTATTATCATATTTTATTTAATTATTATATTTTTTATACTTATTGTCTTGTGAAAATTGAATCGATGTCTGCTTATTTTGGTAATTTTAGTGATCAATGGAGATATTTTAATAATAAGTTAAATACCTATTATAAAATTATAGAACCATAAAAATCATTATTTTCTTATTTACTTATAATAATATTTGTATTTATGTTCCCATATTTATCCTTGTTAGATTTTTATAGTATTGATAAAGTAGGTTATTAGATTAACCCCAAACACAAACACACTATATCTCGATGGGAGAGTATGGTTATGGAATTATATACTATCATTATCAAAAAATATTAGTCAAATTGTTTTGATACTTTTATGTCAATTAATATTTTTTTAGTTTTTTGTATAACGAAATAAAATCAATATGAAATATGGACAATGTTACTTAATGGAGGTGGTAGTTTACATAATTCATGATCAACATTCATTTATTTTTATAATTAGAAATCTAGGAAGAAATAATTTTTGTTATATTAATATAATAAAAATTTAGTATACCAGTAGTATTGAGGTAATAATATTACTATGGTTATAGTAGATTTGGTATAAAAATATTAAACTGAAAAGCTAAGGTTTGGGTAAACCCACTTTGGTACAATGCATGTGATTGCGGCACATTATTAGAGGGTAGGTCGTGTTGGAATATTGAGGTTCTTGAAAACCCTTAATATAATATCTTAGTGAAATTTCATGGATTGTTTCGATCTGGAATTGGAATTCATTAGAGCTCATGTCAGGGTTTCAGATGGGACTCCCTCTACAAAATTGTAACTTGAATGTGCTCCTAGGGCCAAAGGAGTCACTTTTACTGATGATTTCCAAGGTTCCTCTAGTAATGATGATGTGAATCTAACTCCATTTATTACTCTGACAAGGTTGGTGGATACTATTTTTACTATTTTTGCTAATCCAGATACAGTTGAGAAGATACTTGAAGCTTGTAAGTTCTGTATAATGGGCCACATTCCCTTATTAAGGGAGATAAATGTTAGAGAAACAATGATCTTAAGGCAAGGATTTGTAAATGTTGTAATACGATGGAATTCAATATGAACCCTATTGGGAGAGGTTTTTTCACATTATTTTCATAACCAAGGATGATCTAAGTGTAGTCTAGAACAAAGGTACTACCATTTTGAAACCAAGTATTTTGAAATTGACTAAATGGGATAGGTTCTTCAACCCTTTCACTAAAAATAAAACAACATCTCAGGGCTAGATATTCTTGAAAGGGATTAACAAGTTTTACTGGAACCACAAAAACCTCAAGGATCTTTCTTGTTATGTGGAGACTCCATTGAAGATGGATCAAATATAGATAGTGAGATTGGATTTTATTCCCATGTTCTAGTTGAATTGAACATTGAGTCCAAATTTCAAGAAGTGTTTATCTTCCTTGATAATGGCTAAAAATTTGAAATCAGAATTGAGTATGAACAGAAACCATCATTTGGTGACAAACACAAGATTTTTGTTCATTTAGTTTCTAATTGTAGGAACATTCTGAAATATGTGAAGAACTATACTATTTACAAAGAAAATTCCTAGAAGGAGGTTGACAAGAAGAATAAATTGAAGGCTCCCTTTCCTAAGAAGGCTGATCATTCATGTAAGGATCACCATGTGGTTAATAATAATGAGGAGAAAATCCCTCTAGGTATTGTAGTTAAAGAAAGATCAAGCATTTATGTTGATACTCAAGTTTTTTCCCAACCTATTTCTGTGCATGTTACCTTGGGTGAAGGATTCACTGGGGGAGGGTATATCTCCCCTAAATGGTGATGAATCCTCATATAGGAACACTATTTTATATAATTTGAATGACCTGATTGATGGTGGTGGTTGAAAGGCTGAGGTCTAGGTGGTGAAACTGGTACTGATTAATCTTGATATTACTTTAAATCATTCTACTACTGAAGGTGACTCACTTCTTGATCATAAGTTTGTAGTAATATTACTTTTTCAGTCCCTAAAGTTCCAATTGATTATAATGGATCTAAGGACAAGGTTGAGATGAATCTTGCCTCAGGCTCTCTAGATGCTACTTTGAATAAGTAGATTCATGCTAAAGGGGATACTCTTGTTGATCATAGAAATTCCAATGAAGTTGTTGGGGAGGATGCTTCCTATACTACCTCTATCAGTTTCATAGGGTCTCAACATCCCTCAACAAGAAGGTATGATTCCATGGACTTAGTTGGTAAGAATATCCCTCCAAATAAGAAATGGTGTGAAATGGTGGAAGAAGAGGAAGCATTGGAGGCACAAAGTTCGCCTCCATGCCCTAAATCTTAACATCCAGTGGGTCTTGATGAAGGTCCAATAAATAGAATGAAAACTAGGAGCCACTCCAAGATAATGAATGAATACATGAAATCATTTGGAAAGAAGAAGAAAAAAGAACAAAGGAAAACTTTAATTATAAATTAGGTTCCAAATGAATTTTCTTTTATTGGAATTTCTAGGGAATTGTTAACTCTACAACTACTAATGCTTTTCACTTGCATATTTAGCTTCAGAGACCTAAGTTTCATTGGATTTATGAAACCCATAATTCTTAATCTTTGGGTTTTACAAGTCTTAATAATTATGGATATGAACTTTTTTGCACTAGTGGTTCTTCTAGAGAGGTGTAACCTTCATGGGTATTTTATAATTATTCTTTTAAGAAAGTTGATGTTATCAAAATTGATGTGAAGATGATCTCTTAGAACTTTCAGTTTGAATCGGGGCAGATGGTTGTATCTTTCATCTATGCTAGAAATAGATATTAGGACAGAAGTAGTTTATAGAATGAAATTGAAAAACATGGGGGAGGTATCTCTTCCCCATGGTTTCTTGTTGGCAACTTTAAGACAATCCTCTCTTCCAGTGAGAAAATGGGTTACCTTCACTCTCATACTTCTCTAAAGTAATTCAAATCATGTGTTTTTGATAATAAGTTCATTGAAGTCGGTTTGGTTGGTTCCAAATACACATGGTACTAGAGATATCTTAATTGAATGGTACCTAGTAAGCATGATCGTGCTTTTTTTAATGAATTGGATTCAGACAAATGAGATTCTATCTCTAGAATATCTCTACCCAAATTCTCATTTGATCATCACCCAATTCATTTACAATTAAAGAGTAAGGAATAAAGAATTTTCGTATCGTATTATTTCAACAATGCTTGGGATCTGGAATGTGATTGTGATAGTCTAATTAAGAACTTCTAGATCAGCATGAATTGTGATTAGGGGGAATTTGACTTCCCTATTAACTTTAATATTATCAAGGACAATATGAAAATTCAGAGCATAGAAACCTATAGTGGGATGGATAAAGATATTACCTCTACCGAATCTTCTCTTCATCAACTCCATGATAAGGAAAAAAAGTTGATTTTAGTCAAGAATTATCCTAGGATGATAATATTGTTTCTAATCTAAATTCTGTCCTAGCAATGTTGTAAAGCGTCCTTGAGAAAAATTTCAAAATTAAATAGTGTTAGGAAGGGATAGGAACACCAAATTCTTCAAATCCCTTCAAATAATTAAAATGGCCATGCAGACCTTATATTTTCTAAAACATGGTGATAAAATCATTCATAATAAGGAATATATTTATAAAAATATTGTTTATTATTACTATAATCTCTTCAATGGGATCTGTTTGGAGTGGACTTTGAATTATGGAATTATAACTTATATGGTCACTGCTAAGAATAAACTTTTTCTCACCAGCATCCGAAATGATTTTAAGTTGAAAGATTTTTTTTACCCTCAATGATACCAGTGCCCATGGTCTAGATGGATTTGAAAAATACTTTTTTTAGGATTATTGGGAGGTGATTGTAGGGGATTTCAATATGTTGGTCTCTTATTTTTTAACTTTTTGAATTCCAACTTAGGGTCTTAATGCTCAATTCATTACCTTGATCCCAAAAATTGAGAATGCTTATTAAATTCATCTTTTCAGGCCCATTTCCATACTCAAACCAATTTATATGGTCATCAAAAATATTATTACTAATTGGATTTCAAGTATTACTTCAGAAATTGATTCTTCAGAGTAGGCTTTATTAAAAGAAGGTATTTCCAAGAATGCATCTGTTCTATTTTATAATGTACTAATTTTCTCATAAAACATAGAAGTGGAGGAAGAATTTATTTAAATCTTAGTATTAAGAATTCCTTTGATAATATATATTTGAATTTTTTTTATAACATGATTGGAATATTTGGTTTCAACCGCACCTTCATTAATTGGTTTTCTTCCCTATTTGGATCTTCTCGTGTATCTATGCTTTTAAATAGATCCACAAAAGGGTATTTTACATGATTTAGAGGGTTTTTTCAAGGTGATCACCTCATAGATTTTCTCTTTTCTATTCATCAGTATCATCTCCATGAGATCATCACTCACATGGTCTAGCAAGGAAAACCAAAGCCAATCCATGAAACAATGTCTGTCACTTCCCCTACACACCTCTTATATTCTAATGATATCATTATTTTACTAAGGTGTGGTAAAAATAATATTTTTTTCTTGAAAAAAATATTACATCAGTATGAAAGTGTTTCTTTGAAAAGTTTCAGTTGGGACAAATCATTCGACTTTTTTGAGAACATGTTTTATAATGTCAGGAGGAATTGTATTCTTTCATTGATGGGAATCAGAGAGGGGACCATTCCATTTAATTATATTAGAGTTACTATATTTTGGGGGTGACCAAGAAATTCCTATTTCTCTAATATTATGGATATGGTCACTTGGTAGATCTCAAATTGGAAGGGAAAAAATTTATCTATGGCTGGAAGGATTAGTTTGTTCAAGGCTGTTATTATTTACAAATTGGTCAATTCATTCATGGCCTATAAATTTCATATAGTTATTATTAAAAGATTAAATGTGTGCATAAAGAACATTTTTTGGAGTAGAAATATCCATAAAATAAATATGATTAATATTCCTTAGAAGTCTTTATGTAAGACCTTATCCAATAGTGGTATGGGTAAAAAGAATATTGATATTTTCAATGATTCTCTTCAAGATAGATTCACATGGAGCCTCATTCACATCATTTTAGATTTAATGGTGTTTCTCAATGAACATCTTTTGATAAAATAAAATAGGTATGTGACTCTTACCTATACACTTATATTTTTATATTAATAAAAAAATATTTGCAAAGTATCACGGCATGCTCAAGATGGATTGTGAATAAGATCTCTAATATAACGTTTTGGAGTTATAATTGGACCAGTTCTACCCTATTTGATAATTTTAATTCCCCTGATTTGAGTGCTAATACTTATATTTATATTAAATATTTTTTTGATGCCCCTCAACATATTATTAAAGATAGTATTTAGGTTATTTTTTACGATTATGAGTTTGTTTCTTCCATATATTTTTTGGTAAGAGAGCCAACTAGAAATGGAGTTCTTAGTAGTAAAATCTATTTTCAGAGTGCCACAAAGGGCTCTCAAGTGTTGAAAATAGTTGGATATCTATTTTCAACATGGATTGTATAAACCCCTCTTGGTTAACACTTATTTATACGATTTCTCATAATAGAGTTCCCACATATGATATTCTACAGATGATTGTGTTTTCCCTTTTCTCTCAGTGTGTCCTCTAACATATTTATAGAGAGGATGAATAAAATCTATTTATCAACTATGAAACTACCTTGACAATATAGAATGAAATATTAGATTTCTTCAGATTACATGGCCTTCAGTTTTCAGGTCTGCAGGACCTTATGTGCTGCTGCACATATATACAACAATTTTATAAGCCGCGCTCTCTTTTTAGCACTGCTATTGCAGAATTATTGCAGTTCATTTATAAGATTCGTAATTATTCTATAAATGATGGTAAGGCCTTATATTTGAAGAAGTTTTTGTAGAATCTATTTGCTAATATTAAGAACATAACTGTGGTTTAGATGGGGTATTGTGAAAATAGCATGATCGAATTCACTATTATGATAAATATGAATGTTCCAAGTAACTTCAGACCTATTATGGGTATAATTGAGGTTTTTCAATTTCCTCACTTACCTCATTGGATTAATATTTACACATTCGGTGCATATAAAGGAAACCCAGGACTCTAGGGTAGTGGTTCTATTTTTTAAGACCATAAAGATAATTTCATGGGATGTTTTTATTTCTCTAGATGTGTGACTACTTCTCTTGGAGTGGAGATGTTTGGAATCATCCATTCTATCTCCTTTTAAAAAAAAATGAAAGTTTGGAATAAGCTTGTTTGGAATGTGATTCCTCCAATATTGTGAATGATACTAGGAATGGTGTCTAGAATATTTCATGTAATCTTATAACTAAATGGATAGAATGAATTACTACACTTATGAGCATCAACTTCACTTCCACAAATGTTTTTCAGGATCCCATTATGGTTACTGATGGGCTTGCTACCATTGGCGTTGGTGTGACTGTAACATTGATATAAAATCTCCGATTGGATGTGATTTCCTTTTATAAAAAATTATTGTAATAAAATCCCGCAATTTTGACATTTGAAATCTCTTTTTATAAATAAATACCTTGGACTATTGGTTTAGGGACCCTCTATAAAATATACGTGCATTTGTACCCTAAACATTAACTTGATAATATCCTTGGAAATAAAGAGATTAGGATAAATAATTTAGAAAATAGGAATATAAATATTGGATAGGATTACCTGAGGATAAAAATTTTATAGTGTTAGGAAGGAATTAAAAGGAATGGATGTGGAATGATTTAGTGGAAGGGTTCCCATTTAATAAGTTAATCAAAGAGAATTTTTTTGAGTACCTATTATTTTTCAATGATATCATTTTAATATTCAATGGTAAATGGTTTTAAAAGTGATTAATAATTTATTTTCATGTAATTTATGTTTGATAAATCTCACACCACCTATTTTACCACATTTTTAAAACATATTTCAAGCCTTTTTATACTATATTAGTAAAATGTACCATTTTGGTTTTTACCTTAGGAACTAGTTTTTACCCCAATAGTTCATTTTTTATTAAAGAAATAATGTATCACCTATTAATAAATTTTTGTGCAATTAAACTAAATTTATTCCCTATATAATTTATTTCAATTTTTAAATAATATAAAATTAACTTTAAAATTAAAACATTTTATATATAGAAAAACTATTTTTTAGAAAAATGGATTACTTACACCATTAATCATATTTATTATTGATACCAATTAAATTAAAGGAAATTTATTTAATTATAGGTCTAGAAATATTATTTAGGTATCTTTTTATAAGAATGAGAGGGTATAGAAACTGTCATCGTGACCATGCACCCGACATCTTTGTATGGGACAATCCTAGCCGATTAGTAATGCAAGGTGGGGATCTAGGTGATCAATGATGCTTAAGCTGGGGAGGGGAAGATCTAGTCGTTTGGGCCTATGGGTCATGAAATGGGCATAGTATGCCTCTGGGCCTTCGGGTCATGTATTGGCCTTCGGGGTGTGTTGGGCCTTGTGCCTTGGGTCTATGGGTCATTTAGAGGTTCCCCTTCAACCCTTAAAAGGGGGATTATCCATAATTAAAAAAAGGACCTTGGGCCATTGGGGCTAATTTATTTTATTAGATAAAAACAACTCAATATTAATAAAATAATTATTTTAAAATAGCAGTTTTATCATTATGATGGTCATTAGCTTTAATAATTGTATCTTAATTTTATAACCAATAGTGAAATTATCCTTATTAAATAATATTATCATATTATTCAAAAATATGAAATAAATTTTTTAGATAAAATTATTACAATTGACGAAAATTAATTTTTCAATAGAAGCTAATAAATAATTTTTTATGTAAAATATTACAAATGTTTCCAAAATGACATGCATTGGTTTTATAGATACAAAAAATATAATTTTAAATGATATATTTAAGTTATATATACATATATATTTTTTATATAAAGGTTTCAAAAACATTTAATTCATTTTTGTTTTATGATAATGTCATAAATGTTAAGGTTTTAGCAATATAAGTTTTTTCACAATTCACCTAAAAATAAAATACATTAGAAAAATAAAAAAAATTAATAATAAGATAATATTTATATGATGAATATAAATATTAATTAAATTTTTTAATAAATAAAATTATAAAATTTGATAAATTTACATTAAAATAAAAAACATAAAAATATAATGTAAACTGTTCTCATGAGAAAATAAATTTAAAAATATAAATTTACTATTATTATTCTTATTTACCATCAATTAATAATAAAATTAGTATTAATATATTATTAATATGAATAATATAATTTATACATGAGATATTTAGTTTTTTTAAATAATGATTTAAAAAAATTATTTTTGGGAACTGTAAAATTTTAAAGAATAAATCAATATTATTAGTTATTTAGCAAGACCAGTTGAATTTTTATCAATGACTTAGTGTTATTAATGAACATTATTTTTATTCTTATATATATTTCATAATTCAGTTACCTCTATTTCTCCCTCTAATTATATTACTACCTTTGTGCAGTTACATAATGTTTTGTATTTCATTTTGGTTCATTGTTGTTTAAGGAAAGATATTGAACACATTTGGTTTTGAAGGAAAAAATATAAAATTTGAAATCATAGGGTGTTACATTATACTTCAATAAAAATATTTCATCCTTGTAATTTTAATTATTAGTCACTAATTAAATTAGGTGGGGGTATTCTTAACATATTCTTTATTCGAAATATAACATATAATGTGTCATAGACTTTACCCTCTCAGGATTTATCAAGTTACTTATCCTTCCTCAAAGGACATTAATATTTTATACAATTATATACCCAAGTATGTATATACATTAATCATAATTTTCCATGACATACCTTTCCCAAAACAAATTGAATATCTATGAAAAAAACCACAATGCAGCTGTCTGTTCTTTATAAAATTAACTCTATAGTGAACCATTAAATTTATTAATCATTAGTTCAAATAAGTCACAAACTAGATAATATATATCATAATCAAAAAAATGAGATAAATATCTCCAAAAATATCATGGATCAATTTCTTATTAAAATAATTATCAATTTTTTGGCTATAAATAATATCTAACTCCCTTATCTTAAAATCAATCATCCCTTCATTACCACCACATCAAGAATATACTAAACCTAAGAGTTATCCATAACTAAATAATGTGTTCTAAAATAGTTGTACCAAAAAATATAAACTATTCATAAAATAACTTTTCAAATTTATTGATACCATTTAATATATATTTCCAAATTATCAAAGAAGCACTATTTAAGAAGGAAATCTTTAAATGTTCCACATAATCCTCATAACTTTTAGAATATACCAGAATATCATATATATTTATTTATATCACTTACTAATGAAAATATAAATTAATGTTAGGATTTATTTTTAATTAATATATAAACCTCAATACCTTAAGTAATACTAGGAAACATTAATTTTCCATCATAATATGTATGTACCAAGATTCTCTACAATTTATGTATTATCACATATTTAGTTATAAGAAATAGTGTTTTTTAGATACATACCTTTATCATCTTCATTTCCTTGATCATGATTCATCAAAATAATAAAATCAAAATGATTAGGATAATATCAAAAATAATTAGTGTACATAATTATATGAATATCATAGGTCAATCCAAATATTTATTCTCCAATGAAACCTTTATTTCAACCAATGGTACTTTAATTTAAATACTATCGTAATTGGTTAGTCTAATAACATTATTGGTTCAATAAAAGTTTATTTAAGTTATTAACACTCATGATTATTAACCAAATATATTTATGTAATTAGGAAATATGTCTTTCATAATAGATTTTAATGAGAATGTGATTTGAAAAAGAATACCCCATTGGACTGTTTAGCCAGGTTTGGTGTATTAGGAACACTCACAATGCACCAAAATGAAGATCAAGTCATTTCACAACTAGATTTTTTAGGGTGATAAACCCAGAATCATTTCTTCCACTAATACCTAAACATTATTATATCCATACATGTATGTATTTTCTATAAGAACCATACAATATCTACTTTACCAAAACATCACAATGTCATATGATACATTATAATATCCCAATGGTTTTCACTAATGTTCTTTTATCATAATCCCCAAAACATTAAACACTACCTCAAATAACATAAAAGGTTATATATAAAATTTAAACTATGATAAAACTTAACATATAAAACATTTAAGAAATTATACACTACTAGAAATCCCACTTTTACCATTTCTTATATCCAAACGGTTGAGATAAACCATTGGGAATGGCTATGTATACCAACGGTTTTCTTAATCCGTTGGTATAAGCCTTAGTATAGGAACTTTTACCAACAATTATTAATAAATGTTGGTATATGTTGGATTTTTACAAATGGTATGTGTGTACCATTGGTATAGGCCTTAATATACATACATTCCCAACGGTTTTTAAAAACCCTTGGGAAAGTTTTCCCCTAAATGTAGATCGGGCATCCAGTTTTGCCTTCGCTCAATTGCAGGTCCCCCATGCTCGATTGGTGCCCTAAATCAAATCTCCCTCTTCCCCAGCCTGTCCAACATTATCCACTGATCGATCCATCTTCAATCAAGGAATGTTTTTATTCTACACTTCAAATTTGTAAGTGATGCCTTGGTTTTGTGGTTCTGAAACTATTTTTTATAACTTGGTATTGTTGTTCTACAACTATTTTTTTTCTAGTTTGATATGGAAGAAAAGAGTCTTCTATGGACATTAATCATGGTTATGGGTGGTCATTTAGGATGTAAGATATTATTCCTTCATTTTACTTGATATATCCAATAATATTATTGTTTTATGTTCAATTTGATTATCTTTTACAAATTATGTTGTTTAATAAGTTGTTTTTAATGGTTGTAATAATGACTATATGGTATAATGGTTCACATGGTTTGTATAAGGGTTCACATGGTGTCTAAGATAATCTAGTATCCTGGGAATGTATAAAGAGTACATGACTTGGATAGCCATGTACAAATACATGGACAATCCCTTATGGTGAAAAGTATGTTTGGCCAAATGGGGTGTTGAAAACATCCCATTTAAACATGACTTTGTTTCATGGGTATGCCCATATGATGTGTTGTCCATACTATAGAGTGGGTAGTAATTAGCTCACCCAAAACACTTCCATCCCTGAAATCCAAGACTACATGGTTAAATAGAATAACCCATGTTCTAATGACATGCCTAACCTTGTTTCTAACTCACCTCACCTAAACATAATCTAGAACACTAGTTAAATGCAAGAACTCTTCATAAACATACACTATAACATTGTTTAAATGGAGTAACCCATCATCGTTACTGAATTATATACACATATGGAAAAAACCATCATTCATGAACATCCCTATAATGCATAAGCTTTTCAGAAAACACATATCCCTTAAATGTCATGAAATTCCAGTTGGCACTAATATAAAGTTGTCATATTTACAGGTGGAAACTTTATATCTTTGGATAATATATTCTCATAACAATAGAGCGGAACCCCATTCTGTGTTTTGAGGTCAACCCAACTCCACACATGAAAAATAAGATCATTATCCATCAATAAAACCAATGTAAATATATAAATGGTGATTCATATCAGAATCATTAATAGATTTCCTTAGGAATTATTAATCTATTAGGGTGTTATCCCAATACCTCCCTTGTTGGATTTCAAATTAAATTATCATTGTTTAACACCACTTTGAGGAATCTCTTCATTTACAATTATGTGTTGGTTATAGGATACTACTAAATCTTTATCTTTTATATGAGTTGGAGCTATTTAATTAGAAATTTCAAAACCCTCCATAAAAATCCTACTTCTAACAATTTAATTTTCATATCTAAACTCACCTATTAAATTTTATAACACTCCGAAGAGAATTATTACAGAAAAAACATGATATTATACATCCTTGAAGGTCGTGAATAACATCAAAATTGCAAAAAATATGTCATCATTTTTAGCATTTGGAGTAGAGGAATAATATTTGCATTTTTTGAAGAAATAAAATCATATTTAAGGTATTTTTAATTTCAATTTCATGTTTTCAGGGTGGGTAGGGGGTGTGGAGGTTGGGTGGGGGATGGGGTGGGGGTGGGGGGGCTACCAGGTGGTGGGGTGGGGGCTGGGCTATCCAGATGGGTTCATGGTTGGCTAAGTGTCACAACCATTATTTAATTATGAGGTAATTTTTATATTTTTTTTTGTATTTTATTTTTCCTTTGTATTTACTTCAGTGTTTTTAGAGAAAATATAGTATTTTTACCCAAAAATACATGGTTCATGGTTGTCACATAGTTCAGTGAAATGAACAACATTTTAAGTTAAAACAACAACTGATATACTGAAAACTGACCAAATATACATGCTCTCTCAATGTTTCCATATTCTAAGGTGAATCACTTGGTTCACAACATTCCTGACCATTCCCCACTTCTCCTCTCTTTGTCTCCAAGGCATGCCACTCAAGAAAGGTTCAGGTTTATGAGCCAATGGAGTAGTGTACTGGGTTATCATCAAATTATTTTGGAGATATGGGGGGACTCAATTCAAGGGCACACCTGTGTGGCCATTCACAATAAGATGAAGAGGTTAAAGGAGGGGTTGAAGCAGTGGGACAGGGATATCACACATAGTGACCATAATTTAGAGAAGCTCAAGAGGGATGTAGAGCGTTTGGAATTCAGTCTGGAGGAGGATTGGGATGATTCAATTTTTACCGAGCTCTATTTTAAAAAGAGTGGAGCGGCTGACTTGATCCTTCCCAGGAGCAAAATGCAAGGGAGAGAGCAAAGATGAAGTGTCTTCTTAAAGGGGAAATAAATACCACATACTTCCATGCTTGCATAAAGAGGAATAGGAGGACTATCAAAGCAAAAATAGTTATGGAGGATGGATTGTACATTGACGATGGGGATGTGATCGGGGAGATGGCATAAAATTTCTTCAAAGACCTCTTGGCAGGCCCAAGCTCGATCATGCCAAATGGCTATCCGGTAAGGGGTGAGGAGTTTTGTGGAGATGTTCCTTCCCTAGTCTTGGATCTTGTCAATGAAGTACTGGAAGAGATACTAGGGGAAGAGGATATTCACAAAGCCATGATGAGGCTCAATCCAGAGAGCACTCTGGGCCCCGATAGCTTCCCAAGCTTGTTTTACAAGGAATTCTGAGAAGTTTTTAAACATGATACCGTATCTTCTATCCATGACTTATTTTGCGATGACAGCCTGTTGCGGGTGGAATGCGCTACTTCTATGGTTATTATCCCAAAGATTAAGGATCCATCATCTCTCAGACACTACAGACCAGTAAGCTTATGCAATTTCCCTTACAAGATACTGGTTGGTATTCTTAATGCAAGGTTGTCTGAGCTTCTGACCCGACAGAAATCCCATGAACAAAACGACTTTGTCAGAGGCTGCACAATTCAAGGGGATATCGCGCTATCGTAGGAGATGATGAGTGAACTCAAAATCAAAACCCATGGCTCGAACATAGAAATTAAACTGGACATGACTAAGGCATACGACCAAGTGGAATGTAGTCCTCATCTTGGGCATGTGATCTCCTCTTCCGTCGTTATAGCTCGACATGGATGGCTATCTCTTTCATGGGGAAACCCCACGGTTTCATTAAGGCTGTCTGAGGCCTTTGAAAAGGGGATCCTATCTCCCCCGGAATATTCATCCTAGTTGAGGACCTGCTCAACAACATGATCAATAGAGGCATTGCTAATGGGGCGATTTTTCCCTACCGAAGGAAACTAAATCTCTCATCAGATTTCCATCTAATTTTTTTTGATGACACAATTATTTTCATGATTGATGGGAAGAGTTTGATGTGGGGTATCAACCGAATTTTGGAGGATTACTATTGTTGGAGTGGCCAAGCGATCAACAAAGACAAAATATGCTTTTATATCTCGAACAAATTTGATGAAAGGAGGATGACACATCGGAGTAATAGGTTATGGATGAATTGGGGGTCTTTCCCAATGAAATACCTTGGCACAAATCTATCCCCTTGTAGGAAAAGAATACAAGATTTTGATCGGGTGGTGAGTAGGATTGTAGGATGTCTTCTCTACATGAAAAACTATTTTTTGTCCTTTGGGGGTCGGATATCCTTGGTTAACAGTGTCCTAAAAGCGATCCCAATTCATGAAATGGCTTAAACTAATGTCCCAAAGGGGTCATTAAATCCACTGACAAAATGATATCGGGTTTTATATAGGATGCCCAGTTAGAGGGGAGAAGACATTTGTTATCGTGGAAGAGGATGGTGTGGACAATTCAGGATAGAGGGATCAACATGAATATTTTAGAAGCAATTTTTCTTTGGATTCATGTGAAACTAGCATGGGAATTGATTGAAGAGTGTTCTATTTGGTGGAAGATCATGGCTCGAAGTCTGGGCTGGAATGAGCACAATGATCCCATGCAAGGTTCCCCCATCTGGTCCTCCATTTTCCATCTTCTTCCGACTCTGTGGGGCAATTTGAAATGGATCATAGGAGAGGGGAGTATCTAGTTTTGGTACCAAAACTGGGCTGGGGAAGTGATCAGATACCCGGGTTGCCCTGGTCCCACAATCTCCTTTAAAGAGGCGATCGTTCATCCTCGTTTCATCAGGTTATTCTTGATGGGGAGGTGGGGGGATGTTCTGGTTGGGACGGGTTGTGCAGGGGTGAGTTGAATTACTACTGGAAGAGTGGTTGTCATATGAAGATTGAAATGGGTGTAAATAATGTTTGAGTTATTGAAACTGTTATTCAACTCTACTAGAATATTGTTTTCATATGAATATTGAAATAGGGAATTGTAGTACATGACATGGTTGGAAGAGTTTAATGATTTTATGTGTTTTTTTTGTGTTATTACATGTGTTTTTTATGCTGTTTTAATCCTATTTTTATGTGTTTTTTGTGATAATTTTTATGAAGGGTTATACTTGAGGGGTTGTTGTGCAATAGTTATGGAAATACACAATACCAATGGTTTTAAAACATTGGTATACTTTGATCAAACACATTCTTATTGTGTTTATAATTCAGGAAAACATTCCATGGGTCATTTGTGATGTGTACGAGTCAGCCCCACCTCAATCTGAGTCATGGTGTGGCCAATACCACTCTAAGTGTCTCTTTTTTTTTTAAAATAGACATCATTTTAAGTGAAAACAAGAAATAGCATAAAAAACTGACCAAACGAATTAAAATTGTGTTTATACTTTAGGAAAACAACCCATGAGTCATATGTGACGTGTACAAGTCAACATCGCCTCAATATGAGGCATGGTGTGGCCGGTATCACTCAAAGTGTCTCTCTTTTGTTTAAAATGGACACCCTTTTAAGTAAAAACAACTCGCATATAGAAAATTGACCAAATGTATTCAGATTGTTTTGATACTTTAGAAAAATGATCCATGGGACATTTGTGACATGTAGGAGTCAACCCCGCATCAATATGAGGCGCGGTGTGGCTGGTACCACTCAAAGTATCTCACCTTTATTTTAAATGAACAACATTTTAATTGAAAAAAAAACTGGCATATGAAAAACCGACCAAACACATTGAGATTGGGTTGATACATTTGGAGAATGATCCATGGGAAGTTTTTTATGTGTACGAGTCAACCCCGCTTCAATCTGAGGCACGGTGTGGCCGATACCACTCTAAATGTCTCACTTTTGTTTAAAATGGTCATCATTTTAAGTGAAAACAACAACTGCAATACAATAAACCAACCAAATGCATTCGGATTTTGTTGATACTGTAGGAAGATGATATATGAGTCATGTGTGACGTGTATGAGTTAACCCATCTTCAGTCTGAGGCATGGTGTGGCCGGTATCACTCTATGTTTCTCTCCTTTGTTTAAAATGGGCATCATTTTAATTAAAGAAAAACTTGCATACGGAAAACTAACCAAACATATTATGAATCTATTGATAATTTAGAAAAACGATCCATGTGTCATTTGTGATGTGTATGAGTCAACCCCGCCTCAATTCGTGTTGCGGTGTGCCCGGTATCACTCAAAGTGTCACACCTTTATTTGAAATGATCAACATTTTAAATGAAAACAACAACTGGCATACGAAAAACCAACCAAATGCATTCAGATTATGTTGATACTTTTGGAAAACGATCCATGGGTAATTTTTGAGGTGTATGAGTCAACCCCACCTCAATCTGAGGCACAATGTGCCCTGTACCACTCAAAGTGTCTCACCTTTAATTGAAATGATCAACATTTTAAATGAAAACAACAACTGGCATACAGAAAACCAACCAAACGCATTCGTATTGTGTTGATACATTAGGAAAAAGATCCATGGGTCATTTGTGACGTGTACGAGTCAAACCCGCCTCAATCCGAGGCACAGTTTGGCCGATAGTACTCTAAGTGTCTCTCTTTTGTTTAAAATGGTCACTGTTTTAAGTAAGAACAACTAACATAAAGAAAATTGACCAAATGTATTCGTATTGTGTTGATACTTTAGCATAATGGTCAGTGGGTCATTGTTGACGTGTATGAGTCAACTAAGACTCAATCTGAGGCCCGGTGTGGCCGGTACCACTCAAAGTGTCTCACTTTTATTTGAAATGGACAAAATTTTAAGTGAAAACAACAACTGGCATAAGAAAAACCAACCAAACACATTCATATTGTGTTGATAATTTAGGGAAAAGATCCATGGGTCATATGTGATGTGTACAAGTCAATCCCGCCTCAATCCGAGGCACGGTGTGGGTAGTATCACTCTAGCTGTTTGGATTTTGTTTAGAATGGACATCATTTTATGTAAAAACAACTGGCATATGGAAAACCGACCAAACGTATTCGGATTGTGTTGATACTTTTACACAACGATCCATGGTCCAGCCTCAAAAAATCCACTTCTCATTTGAGGAAATCCTACCCTATTCTAAAACACATGACATTTAATATGACAACGACAACTCTATTCTTTAAGTCACACAAGATCATTAATACACACCCATTATCATCTTCACTAAGTTCAAAGACACCCGACCCAAACCATGAGATATTATATTTTTGTCTGGTCAAATTCACTTATTCGTTTCGTTATTTTGGGTTATTAGCCTCTAATTTATGAACATAATCGTCTATGTGTTATAAAAGATGAAATTTTGTATGTATTTTTAATTCTATATCACATATAATTACGTATTCAGTTTTTAATGTATTGTATTCATAATTTATTATTGCATTGTATTAATAATTGATTATTAAATTATGTATCCTTATTGTATTCATAATTGATTATATAATTTCTTGTTGTAAAATTCACATAGCAGCACACAGAGTAGCATGTTGCTGTGTGAACTATATAGCTAAGCCTATTCCAATGGTTTTAAACCGTTGGTATAGGTTCTGTGTGCACTTTTTACCAACAGTTCTCTTAGAACCATTGGAAAAAACCTTATCTCATCTCTATACTAAGGGTTTACTTAAAACCATTTGTATAGTACAGATTTATTCACATATACCAACGATTTCTTTGAAACCGTTATTATTTGTCTATTGTCACGACTTACCTGGATACGGTTTTTAAAACCGTTGGTATAATTTATACCAACAGTTTTATAGCCTATACCAATGGTTTTCAACTGTTGGTATACCTATCATTTCCAGTAGTGATAACACTAAAATTATCCTCAAGCAATTATATCATAATAGAAAAGTTATCTAAAACCTATTATAATACCAATAATAATATCCCATAGATGTGTCTATATTATTATATATATTAATGAAAATAGTTCATTTCAATACATTCCCAGTATCTTTTAGGATTAAATTTTAATAGAATCATGAAAAAACATTAACGAACAAAACACTTGTGTTTTAAAACCATTGGGAATTTTCTGAATATTTAAGAAACTGATTAATCTATAACAAGTCGGCAACATATTCTAGTATTTCTCCACCAAAGATACAATTATAAAAGTTTCTTAGTTTTATTGTCTTCATAATATAGGGAAATTGAATCATAAAAAAGTGGTGGGATGAGATGCTCACTAATGGTTAACCAAAGTGATTACAATCAAGGATCATAAGTTAGAATAAGATAACCATATTGATATAATTAGTATATATAATAAAGTTACTCCCAAAATATAATAGATCATACATCATGTAATAATATAATAATACCTCATGAAAATTATATATATCATAAAAACATGGTATAATTGATAATTATGGCACATCCAAAAGCATACAAATCATAACATAGTGGATAAATTATCACAACTTATTTCCCTCAGTGGATCAGGATTAACTAACCCATTTCCCTTGGAATATGAGGCTCACTCACCTATTAAAATTGGTGGATTAAGTTATCACAACTTTTCTTCCATTATCTCATGAGATATAACACATTAACCAATGTATTGGAGGGTTATACAAGACCCCACCCATAATCATATGTATCTATGTTCTCTATAAGAAATAAAAACATATCCAAAAAACCCAAGGAATGAAAATTTGTTTCAGTCATCACATCATAAATAACAAATAGAGTGAAAATGGGTTTTATATCATTTTTAATAGAATCACATGAGAAAAGTACTTACAATCCGATAATAATCGTAACATGATATACCCCTAAAAAATATAGAGCTATCAAATGATATTAATAAAATCGTAGGTATATACCATTCAATCAAGATAATAAATCATATGGTAATTAAACCTTATATATAAATTTTATAAACTTAATTCAACAATTTCCTTAAATTAATTGTTGTTTTTCATCTAGTTGAACCCCCATCAATCAAAAGAGTAAAAAAAATAGGGTATTCATAAAGGAAATGAATTGGAAGATAAATCATGGTTATATATCAAAGATGATTAGAAAAGACAAAGGAAGTGATATATCATTTATCTTAAAAAGATTTAACATTTCATATTTTTGAAAAAACCAGGAATGAATCAATAGGTAAATGAAAAATAATTTTAGAATAACAATAGAATTTTACATTGAAAATAATAAAAAATGACCATTTTCCATGAAAATCAATTAAAATAAAACTCATAGGATAATAGAAAAACAATTTCATTTTTAAATACTAGAAACATGGGACATAAGATTCAAAATTATGGGAAATATGTTCTTTTGAGTTTTTTTAAATAATTATATTTTCTTATTTTTATAAAGAATGTCTATGAAATAATTTCACCAATTTATATTGATATTTTATTTTAAAAAAGGTTTGTTTTTTTCATATATATTAAAACATTAATTTTTAATAATGAAAAATTACTATAGTCCTAAAAATATATGACGTTCGTATTGGGAAAACATGGGGTAGATTATTATGAATTTGATTATAAAAGGAAAACAAATTTTATGCATTATAATACAGTTTTTTTGAAAAACCACATCATAAAAAAAGTAAAAAAACATCCTTTACAAAAGAGTAGAAGAGAAGTATGTAAGTCCCATGATATAAAAAATATTAAGTTTCTAATTATAATGTATAATATTAGAGGGAAATGATAATACATACAAGGAGGGGAGTTAAGTTAAGAAAAAACATTATCGCTTTGGTATCTTTTGAATCAAAATATATTTAAAGAATGAAAATGATAATGATCATAAAAAACATGAATTTAACATATATATTAAAATAAATTAATTATGAAATAGTCATACCGTATAAATAAATGATGGTTTATGATAACAAACATGTCTCATGGATTTTAAAATGAGGTTATGAAGCCCTTATAGTTTTGATATTTTTTCATCCTAAACCCCAAGAGTAAAATGAAACAGAATAAAACATTATACATCATGAAATATAATAAAATCATGATTAATTTTTTTAAATTGGATGTTAATACACCATTTAAAATAAAACATGGTGCATAATAATAAATATGTTTTGGAATTGGTGAAAAATTTGACATGAAACCCTTACCTTGTTCCAGATTCATTCTTCTAATATGATTAACTTCCTGAATAATAAAATAAATTTTATTAGATAACTTAATAATAATAAAATTATTATATATTTCATTTTTTATATTCCTTTTATAATTATATTATATTTATTTATTATATAGTTATTTCTTATGTTTTCTTGAAAATTGAATTAGTGTTAACTTATTTTGGTAAATCTTTTGATCTTAGATGATATTTTCATAATAAGTCAAACATTCAATATAAATTTTCCAAAAATAGAAAAATTAATTATTTTATTAATATATTATATTAATATTATTATTTAATTTCCCATAGTCATCCATTATATATTTTTATACCATTGTTTAAGTAGGTTGTTAAACCGAACCCAAACTTGAAGAAATTATATCTCGACGGGTGAGTATGTATAATGAAATGTATAATGACAGTATAATATAATAACATTTATATTATTAAGATATTTTTATGTTTTTCAATCATATTTTAAATGGTTTTTATAATCAATGAAAAATCAAGATGAAAAATAGAAAATGTTATTTTGTTGTTATTGTAGTCCGCATGATATATGATTAGTGTTATACATCATTTTATGTGGATGGAAAGGAATAAATAATAGTTTTAATGTTAATTTAATAACACATCAGTATACTAATGATACTGAGGTCACTGTATTACTATTTTTGGGTAGTATTGGAAGATAATGATTAACAATAAATGTAAAGAGTATGTAATACTCACTTTGATACCTTGAACTTTCCCTGGAATCTAACTTTTTAAATGAAAAAATAATATAAAAAATTTAGATTATAGGCTTACTAAACTGAGAGAGACTTATATAAGGAAACAATTGTAGAGGTTCATGAATGAATTCAAAGGAATCGGTGTTTCTAGAAGTGGTGGATGTTTGTCAATTTTATAAGTGAATAAAATGGAACTTTTGTTAGTACCAATTATTTTTCAATGATAACATTACACTAATCATGGGTAAATGGTTGAAAAGGTGATAAATAATGGAGTGATGGTTGAAATAAGGTTGATAAAGCCTCTAAAATCAATTTTTCCACATTTTTTTTAAAAACTTTTCAATCCATTTACCACTTGATTAAGACAATATACATTTATGTTACCAAGATAATAAGTATTTACCCTAGAAGCATATATTTTATTAAACAAATAGGGTAACACATCAGACCAAATTTGGGTGTGACAAACCTAAATTTAATCCCCATATAATATAATTAAATATATAAATAATTTAAAGTTAACTTTTAAATTAAAATAATATATATATATAAACTATTTTGGAGAAAAATATTGTTTTCATTGTTAAATGTTCTTAATATTATTTAGTATTGATTACCAATTGAATGAGTGATAATTTATTTAAGTACATGTTTAAAAATATTATTAAATTCAATTTTTATTAGATATTAAAATATTTTTAGATAAAAATAACAATACATTAATAATAAAATTCATTGAAAGTAATAGTTATACCATAATTATGGTCATTTACATTAATCTTAATAATAATAATTTTTTGAAAAAAATGAAGTTAAAATTATTACATAATTTTATCATATTTATTAGAATATTAAATCTATTTTTTTATTTAATTTGTTATGTGGTGAAAGCTAATTTTTTTAAGATAACTAAATAAATCTTTTTTATACTAAAATATTACTTATGTTTCCAAAATAATATACATGAGTTTTAAAAATAAAACATAGTAATTTTAAATGAATAATTTACATATAAATATATATTTTATATAAAAATATTTAAAAAAAAGTCATTCTTTAATTATTATAGTATCATAAATGTGACGGTTTTAGTAATATAGACAATTTTCACTATTAACATAATATCAACTAATTCATAAAAATGACAAAAATTTGTCTTATGTTGATATTTTTATGATGAATCTAAATATTAGGTTTAAAAAAAATAAAATTCTAGAAGTTTTTAATCATACTTTTAAATTAAAACATAAAAATATCATGAAAACTGTTTTCATGGGAAAATGACTTTTTTAAAATGAATATTAAGTATTCTTATTAATATTTCATATAAATTATTATTCAAATTGATATAATTATATTTTTAATATCAATTATATTTTTACCCATAATACATTTAGTTTCTTAAAGTAAATCACATAAAAAGTTGATCTTTAGAAATGTTACATTTGAAAGAATAAATATTCCTTATTAGTTATTTGGATATAATAATTTATTTTTTATATAGTAATTAGTAATAATAATTAAATTTATTTGTATTTTTACATATATTTCATAATTATATTTCATCTAGTTTTACCCACCATTTTTATAACTACATTTTAAAAATTATATTACATTACACTGTTCATTTTGGTTCAGTTATACGTGTGAAATAAGATATTAAACAAATTTGGTTTTGAATGAAAAATTATATAATTTACAATCTATGGGTATTGTAGAAAAACCACAGAAAAAGTGTAATGACATAAAGAAACAAAATAGGTTATCATCCCTTGTAATAATAAACTAAAAAGTAAAATAAAAAATAAAAAATACCAGTCCCAACTTTCTTAAAACATGGATTTATACTGTTGACAGTGCCCCTGAGGAACCAAGATGTATCATTCATCCCAATATCTATTTTTTCCAATCATATAGAATATCCTAGATAATAAGGAAAATAAAAATAAATATATGATATTGTAACATTCTAGACCACTCACAATCATAATATTTTCCACTTTGGGCATATTGTCCCTCATGAAATTGTTTCATTCGAGCATTGTACTTGAAAATGGCCTTATGATGGGTGAGGTACACAAATTTATAACAGGTGGATTCATTCAATAAATACTTTATTGTGGAACTTCCATATCCAATATCTTAGGGGAAAACATCCTCACTAGCACATTTATTAGGTTCCTAGATCTAATACCATTTGTAATAGCCCAAACCAACCATGATTTGGATATTTTCCAGTTTGTGATTAAATACCTAAAAGCAATGTTTTTCTCATATTTTCTATTTAAAAAATTCCTCATGATAGGTGATTTATCCATACCACCTTATAAATATTATTATCAGGTGTAATTTCAGATGGAATTCTTTGAGGCCTTATATGATAGGATATGCCTATCACATCTGTATTAACTAATGTTAAGAAAGTCATCTATCATTGGAACGAGTCTTGTAGTGGATACATAAAATAATATTTATTTTATCAATAAAATATTGGATATTGTATAAATCATTCACTATTTGTATAATTATTTGATACACCATCCTCTTGATTTTATGGAAAGAAACTAGATTTTCTTGTGAGTGTCCACATCTGTGATATCACATTATATAGAGCCAGGGGATGTTAGTGCTTACTTCTATGGAGTATTTTGAGGTTTTCAATAGTACCAATACAATGGTATATCTAGTAGTTCTTACTTATAGGTAAATTTATATTTATAATGTGTTCTTTGTATCCTAGATCCATAGATGTCATTATTTTCCTTCTCATGTGATCAGCATCGATGTAGTCAATCTAGAGCCAAAATATTCATTAGAGAAATTACCATTTTAGATAATGGAACATAGCAATAAGAAACTTTATAGAGAGATATTGCTTTTTCTATAAGTTCACTATTAGAACGAGTATATACTGGAAGAGATATAGGAGAAAGATACAACTATATGGGTGTTGTGGACAAATATTTTCATCATAGAGGATTGATAATGATCCATGATGTATCCTGATGGTGAACTTCCCCACGGTGGTGATGTTGTGACACCTCACATCCACATAAAGCATGATTTTGATTTAATTTCCAAAAAGTCTTTTATTTTAGTGTTTTCTTGTTATTGGTGATGTTGGTATAGTCCTAGGGTTAGTATCAGGAGTTTCCCCCCATGTTCATACTAAAAATCCATTATAGGTCAAAGATCAAGCTGTAACCTAGGGCACTATGCCCTAAAAAGTTACTTGCATAATTTTAAAACATTTTTTATGTGATTAGTTGTTACCTTGAATTATAGAACTATAACTTAGTGAGGACTAAATAAGATTAATTTTTATTGGTTTTGGTAGAAACCATGAACAACTGCTTTATGGATCAATGAAGTGTATATAGGAGTAACCTTCTAGCATTTATATAATTAAAATTTCCTTTTAAATGATTAATTTCACAAAAATCATTAAGGTACACCATTAACATTTTCTTGAGATTGGAAGTATTTCTCTATTAATGTAAATGGTTATGCCATGAATCCATACCAGTGGTGGAGCATTATGCCTCAAAGTTGTGGATACACCTTAATGATATGGGGATTTTTTTTAGTTATGACATGGAGCTGGGAGCTATTCTATGATTTGAGGTCCTTTATTTTCTAATTGACCTTGGTCTGGTAATTGAAATAAATCTATTATGATCTCACCACAACACATTTATTTTATAGTTTTTGTAACTATTACATTATTTAATTAAAAATATAAAAGAAAAAAATAGTAAATCTCTTATTTCTATCTAGTATCTATGACCCTATTCCACTTTATTTGGGTTTTCTTCCACCTTGAATTTTATTCCCCTCAAATTGTGAATGGATTTTAGTGTCATATATCTCAAGAGATCACTTACGATAATTAAACTAATCCTTCATTATTCTCCCACCATTCCTTTCACTGTTCAATGGTTATCATTGGGTATCTCTAATTATAGGTGATTTTTTAGATTCAATAATTTATTCAATTTTAGGTTTATTCAAAAAAAATTATTCATTGGTAATGACTTTATAAAACCAATTCAATTGGTTTTTAACAATTCTTAATGGTTTTTTCTCATTTCTTTGTTACATGTGATATGTGGTCATGTTAACTATGTGTGGGTGACCATTAATCAATCTAAAATTATTTCACTTACATTTTTTTATTGTGGGTATTTTTTTTAGAATACGATTGGTCCAATGTGAGTTTTTATTTCAACTAAATGGACAATTATAATGTTTTCTCCAAACCAAATTTGTTGGTAAATTATAGAGTAAACTCATAACAGTTTCTATGTATATATTTTTAACTATTGAACCTGGAGTAGGTGACATATAATTCTTGGTCATACATAGATGTATAGGATGCAAGGATAAAATTAGGATATCCTAAGATGAAGTATAAATTGGTAGAGGTTATGCATGAGTGTCCAACCTAATATAAAATTTATATTGTAGTTCATAGAAACTTCCAACCCATAATATCCCGTGGGATAAATTTTTGTTTATTGAAATGTTTTATTATTCCTATGAAATATCAAAAAGTGATTGAGTTATGCGATTGTTAATATTTTTCATGTTAAATTATTATTAAATTGGAAAGGGGTTGGGTATAATTCCTACCTGGGTTTTTAGTTAAAACAATACTAGGTGTAATGCCAACCTTGAGAGGTTACATGATATGGGTTAGGTGTAATTCCTATGGTTGATTGATAAATGAGTTGGGTTGGGTATAATGATAGCGATATATATAATTGAATGTGGACTAGGTTTAATTCTATCCATGTCAGAAAATGAGATATTTGTTGGGCTTAATTCCACCCATTTACGAGTTATGTGATATGGTTTGTGTGTAATTCCAACAATGAATGTGTAATGTGATTTAGGTTGGGTGCAATTCCAAAAATAGGAATTTTTAGAGAGGTAGGTTGGGTTGGATTCCAACCATTGAATTGATTTTGATATAGGTTAGGTGTAATTACAACTACGGATAGATGGTTGATTTAGGTTGGGTGTACTACCAACTAAGGGTTCTTTTGATGGATTATTTGGGTGTACTTACAACCATTCCCTCTTTGGTTTTATAGATTATTTAATTTCCAATTGGTATATATGATAATTTGAAATGGAATTATGGGAAGACATCTAAGTGACCCTTGTTATTGCTACATGATTTTTACACACTCATCACAGGCTATAGGTTTAACATCCTAGTCAGGGAGCCACTAAATTGGTGCCCTAAGCCAATTTTCCAAACAAACTCAAGTACATATCTGCATTTTTATGAGGCTTATGACAATTATTCGGGGTCAAAGGTAAAATTTGTGGAAACTTTAACCGCTTATTAGAGTGAATAACCAAAAATAAATAACAAAACATCATACACATTAGATTATGAAGAAAGAATAAATAAACTGAAATAGAAGCGTGTTGTAATAAGTTGAAATATAGTAAATTCCTGAACTACCGTGACAAACATATGAAATCGATCTCACACAAGTTTGATAAAAAATATAAAAAATAAACCAAAAAAACACATACATCAGGTTATATAACTAACTTTGAGCAATGTCATATACTTGATCTCTAGCACATTAATACCATCCAAGATAACCTAGTTTAACATTCAACACTCGACATGGGTATCATCCTAAACTTGTGCCTGATATATATATATATATATATATGATAGTTGATTGGGTACCCATGTGAAGTGGATGTTTGATCATGGTGTGAGTAAAACTCAGTAGGCTGCCACCAATGCTGTCTAAATAAAATATTAGTAAGAGAATCATGTCCTTTTTTCTAATCATAAATCATAGAAATAGTTCTCAGATCCTCTATCCATAAACTAATCATACATTAATTAATAGATTCTAGAGCATCAGTCCAACAACATTAAACCCTAGATGCAGATCATTTTTCCAAAATCCATTTCCATCTGGTATACTGGTGTACCTAGGGCCTCAATATATCACTTAAACCATATAGAATATTACCAAACCTAGAGAATCAATTCAACAATTGATCTATATAGTAAACTACCTATTCTTGAAGAATCATTCTGACACCAAAAAAAATTCATCATTTCTCAAAATAATAAGGGCCAACATCATGACCGTAACATTATTAAAAAGTCACAAAAGACCCATCTCAAAACATTATCGTTTACCATGGTCCCAATGGGCATTTGGCACTAAAACAAGGTCAAAACCTCTATTTTTGTCACACATTTAAAATGAAGCATTAAGAAATCTCCCAAAAGGAAAAAACTAGACATATTTGTCTAATCAAAATTGAAATAAATTTATAAACACCTTTTTATGAAACAATTTATAGGTTAATGGATTTTTTAAATAAGAACCATTCCAAAAGATATATTTGTACCTTTGACACACAAAACTTGGTCAAACCAAATTCAAATTGTTATAACCATATCCAGGGGACCATAGGTATTTAAAAAACCTTACATATGAAAAGAAAAAAGATTATACACATACAAGTCAAAAACATTTATTAACAAGTTCTACACATTACCTCTTTAGCAATTTAATTAATAGAACCAACAAGATTAATAGGTTTAAGCACACAACCAACATTATTTACCCTTCAAAACCAAAATTACCATTTTTAGGGAACAACACACCCCATGGGATGCCAAAGGTTAAATATTATCAATACCAACATATCTGAAAGAATCTGTAGAAGGTCGATTGTATCAATTTAAATACAAAAACAACTTAATTTAGTGATGAAACAAATACACCACACATGGGAGTTCAGGAACAAATAACATGCACATGAAAATAAATTAAATACACTATGGGTAAATCTCTTAGACCACTTACCTCATCAAAGAATAGTTACAAAAAATTCACAAAGCATGGAAACCTTTCCAAGGCTGGTCCAAATCTTATCAAAACTCCCAACATCCAAATGAGATTTTCACAACCAGCAATGATCTAACATCACACCACATAACATGAAATAAATGATTATAACTAATATAATTAATTAACTATCCAAATGGAAACTTGTAACGATACCAAAAAACTCACTAGTCACCCACCTCTTATCAAAACACCACACAATTTCCATGGGCGATTTATAATGGATTCTCAACACTATCCTCAGAAAAATACCTAAGGTACAATACCATTATAATAATTAATTATATTAATTAATTAGGGAAAACTGAAGTTAAATCATTACAATCACATACCTTGACTAAAAATCATGCATTAGTGTGTGGAATTTGTCTTAGGATCTTCTTTACACATGCCAACTAAAAGCCCAATCATAATTGGCTAATTCCCCCATTATTTGGTGGAATCAAAACCAATCCCCAAACCTGCCTATATAAAATTAAAATGAATCAGCTAGAGGAATAAATGAATGAAATAAAAAGAGCTATATCACTTTAAACAAAAAAAAACACCATGAACACAACCCCAAATTGATGGATGGAGAAGGTGGGAAGGGTTAGGAGAAACCCTAGACTATGCACGCCAAATGGGGGAGGAAGAGGGGGAAGTAGCCTAAAAAAGATGGTATTTTGATAAAATTCACCTTTTAATGAGTTAAAGTATGATCCATGGTATTGACACATGGATTTTGAATCAGGTGCCCACTGTGCACAACCCACTAGAAACCTTCTGCAACATGACGAATGGTATTTCTGAATTAGTGAACATTCCATGCACTATGTCTCAGGCCCCCCTAATCCTCACATAGTTTCAAATTAAACCCCACACCATCTTTTCATAATGTCACACAAACTATTGAAAAAAACTGTTATCAGTTTAAAATGAACATAAACCACCCTGACCATTATTGTATCACATGATTTATCCTACACCATGCATGTAAAATTGTGCACCCTTTAAAGGAAACTAAAAAACTCATAAAACATAACCCAAATAAAAAATATATAATCCAAAACTTAGGACAGATCCTTAGAATCATTCCTCATCTAAAAAATGTCAATTTCAAGAATTCCATCTATGAGAATTCCATTTTTTGTCTAGTACAAATTTTTTAACTAACTAGTAAAATACAATTCAAACTTCTTCTAGAATTTCCAACTCATACAGACATGGGATATTACAACTTCACATATGTGTTCTTATTTTGAGGTATTTTATCTTTTATTTTTTATCTTTAATACATGGATTTACTATACGTTTTTAAGAAAAATGGTGGTTTTTTGGATGAGAAGTAGTTGTCACATGATTGGGGCATGGTTAGTAGAAACCATGCTCCCTTAATAGTGGAACTATCCAAGTCACATGGACAAGTGCACAGGCGTGTAAGTCTCCAAGGATAACCATGTGACTAAGACAATATAACTCTCTAAGGTGTACGACTAGGAGTAGGAATCTACACCCCCTCTAGAAAAAACATATAGCCTCTTTTCCCTTTTGAAAAAGTTTCCAAATAGTTGGTTCATGGAATGAAATACCACATAGTCAAACTAAATAACCTACAATAACTTTAAAAACGTTTAAATTCTAGTTTTCCCTCCCTTGTTTTCACACCAAATCTCCCATATCTTACACTATTCAACCCTCTATCCCAAGGCATACCTCCCTTCCTCTCCTCCCTTAGGACCTATATTTTTGGGTGATTTGGATTATAATCTTCAATTAACCTTATATAAAGATTATTCTATTCTATTAATTTTATTTACTATGTCACTTCTTCTTTCTTTATTGGGTGCTCTTTCCCTTGAAATTATTTTGACCTATGTTGGGTTCAAATATCCTATCATTGAGTTGAATGTTGATATTTGTGGATTTCTTTTTCTTCATTAGGATCTCTTCCTATTTCATTGGGGGTTTCCACCCAATTTTGTGAATATCTCTAGAAAATGGTAGACGGTTCAATGAATTGACATTGTTTGATGAGTCTTGTTTTATTTTTTGGTTTTCAGATGGTTTTATAAATTTAGTGGATGGAAATGAAGGTGTTTTACATGGTTTTTGGCGTATATTGAATTTTGGATAATGTTTTAAACTTTATTAATCATTGTTTTTGAATTGTGCTCTGTCAATTGATAAGGTGGTTGTGTAAGAGGTTCCTTCATATGGTATATCGATTGGAAAGCATCACATTGAAATCCTAGGTATATAGGGGTAATAATATGTTTAGTATGTTAGTATATTCATAATGTTTGAGGACTAGTCTCCGAAATAACTATTTATATAACAATATTAACAAAATATTCATGTGATGGGGATTAGAGTCATGGGCAGAGCATTTTCATTTAAGAGGTGTGATCCCCAAGAGTATGAGGATCCTAGGACCCCAATACCCTAGTACTTTAGGTATTTTTTATTGTTCTCATATTACACTTATCATTGACCTTATTATCACAGTTATTTTATCTTTTATTTTAAATAAGGATTTAATTAAATTGTATCATTATTTTTCTTAAAATTTATCTAGTTATTTTGTCTCAGAATGTTTGTACGTAGACCTTGTTATGTTTGACCTAGGTAGAAGCAATACATTCCAAGGTGGAAATGGTGGTTCTATGTGCAAGTGGTTCCTATTTCTATCGGTGATGGTAGAGGTGTCATGAGTGTGTTGAGCCACATGTTTCATGGAGGCTTGTGGCCTAGTTTATTCCCCTCCCATTTTTGGTTGTTTTGGGTTTTTCTTGTAAATGGTAAATGTTAAATACTTAAATCGTGTGCTAGTGTAATATCTTGATATTTTTATGTATGAATGTGGGTTATGATGTGATTTATGTTAATTTTGGGTTGTTTTTTATTGGATTACATGGGATAATCCATTCCAAATGCCGTTACTAAATGTCGAGGAACCGGTTGCCATCCCATGATGACCAGAAACGCCCTTAGGCTGATGCCACTGGCTGGGCCAGGTGTCATGATGCATGCTATCCCATCATGGTTCATGAAAAATTTCATCAGAGGTATGTTTTCCCTTTTATTTGGTCATGTTACTTGGGAGAGTCTGGATACAAAGGAGCTAGGTCTGTTTGGGCTTGAGGTATTGGTTGCAAGTGGGGTGTCTGACCAACATACCTCATGATAGGCCTTGGGTCACCATGAGATGTTCAAGATTTTCTTTGACATATCCTATAGGTATGAAGTGAAGGATTCATACAGTTCATGGGCACTGAGTGGGGTGGATAATTTTAAATTGGTAATGGATTTTTATGGTTTTTTAGATGTTTTCCCATGTTCTTATGTTTTTATTGCTAAAAATTTATTTAGATAGTGAAGTGATGGTTTCCTTGGTTTTGTTAAATATTGTAAAAATATTCCTCTATACACACTTCTTATGCATACATGGGAATAGGTCATAAAGAATTATCCCACACCAATTGATCGGAGATTATTAGAAGTGGTGGTTCAGGCTTTCTGGGCAATGCAATAGGGATCTGGTAATATTCATTCTCATACTAAGGAATCCAAATCGAGTCTCGAGAAGGTAATGGATAAATAGTTCCTCAAGAAGAAATATCCTTCATTTTATGGTAGAATGAACCCCAAGAATATGGAGGATTTTATTAAAATGATATATATTATTTTTGGGGTTCTTGATACTCTTAATGCAGTCAATGTAAAATTTGATTCATTCATGTTGGATGGTCCCACCCAGAGGTGGTGGGACTCAATGGTCCAATCTGAGAATCATGAGCATATAGGATATAAATAATTCAATGTTTTGTTCAATGAGAAGTATTTCCCAAAAACCATTAACCTTTCCCAGACTAGAGAGTGTTTGGATCTCCACAAAGGGGATCACACCCTTTTAGAGTATGCCAAATGCTTTGCAGAATTGGTCCGTTAAGCACCCAAGGTGGTTTCCAATTTGATGATAAAGCTAAATCATATTGAAATGGGGTTGGATCCTGATATTCGATCCCTGGTACTCATATTTTAGCTAAGTAGATATGATGAGGTAGTTTACTAAGACCTAATAATGAATATTAATAATGTTAGTAAATCTGGTTTCTCTTGGGTAGATGTAGGAGTGTGATAGTGTGGTGGTGGTTCTTCTAAGAATAAAATTAAGCATGATGATCATGATAAGTTGTGATGTGGTAGCTCAAGACACCCATCCCGACCTCCTTTATATGCGTACACTGGTGCTGTGTCAATTATGTGCTAACAGGGTGGAAGGATGTGGAATGTGAAAGAAGCGTGCCAAATTTCACCTAAAACATTTCATAATTGTGGATACCATGTAATATACCAATGTTTTTGTAAGAGTGAGTTTCTGACTCATAGTGGTGTCAGTTCCTTAGTGCACAGAGAATTTTTACTCAGTCCAATGCATCGAGTCCTGTGGGTTCTCGGTCTACTGGGAGTGGGGGTAAGGTTGGATACTGTTATGGGAATAGTTAGATCAAGTTAGATCCACTAGTTAGTATTATATATTAGGAATTGGAAAAAAAACAAAACACCTTTATTCTAGGGATTGGGCACTAGTGGAATCATATATGGGACCTATAAAGGCTCAAGGTACTATTTTAATTTTATTGTCCACTATTGTTGTTTTATTTAACATGAGTTATTACAATTCCTTAATTTCTATTAGTCTTGTAGAATTTTTGAAACTTTTAATCATGATTATTCATTAGGAAATGGACTTGGTGATGCTTCATGGAAATAAGACGGAGTAGGGTTTTAAATTTCTATCATGTGATATCTATATATAAATATATATCTCTTTATTAGGAGTTTAATTAGATTGGTAATTCTCAGTTCTAGAAATGGATCTATTTCATGTGATCCTCAGTATTGATTGGATGGAGAATTTAAACTGCACACAGACTGTTATTTTTGGTGAGTGATATTTGTGGAACTTGATTGGTGTACTCAATTCTTTCAAGGTGAATGGGATCCTCCATTAGGGAGAGTTGGAACTCCACTTTTGGAGTAGGGAAATTTTATTTTTTAGGATTCTTCTCCCATGTTGGAGGATTATGGTAAAGTTTCTAGGGATGAGTTTTTGTTAGAGGTGGATGAGATTTTAGAGGCATTTTCAGATTATTTCTTAGGGTTTCTTCTTAATTGGGATATAGAGGTGACTATCAATTGTTAACTGCGAACACAAATAATATCTCTTCCCTCATATCATATGGACCCCACCTAGTAAAGAGAATTAAATATAATGTTGTATGACTTGGAATCCAAAGGATTCAATCTCTAGAGAATCTCACCTTGAGAAGACCAAGTTATATTTTCTAGAATGGTTGATTGATACCATTTATTGTGCATTGATTATGGGAATTTGAATAAGGTATCAATAAATAATAAGTTTCCCTTTCCATAAATTGATGACCTTTTTTTATCAAATCAAGGGGTAAAGTTTGTTCACCAAAAAAGGCTTGCACTCTGGGTGTCACCATGTTTATGTTTAAGAGGCATACATTAATAAGAAATAATTCTAATATAGTTATGGTCACATTTAGTATTTAGTTATTCCATCCGAATTGAAAACTTCTCTGATTGTTTTCATGGTGCTTATAGACCACATGTTCAATTGGTACCTTGATTCCTTCTTCAGAATTTTTATGGATAACATCCTAGTTAACTAACAGACCAAAAAAGATCATGGGAAACAAATGAGGACCATTCTAGTCACTCTTCAAGATCACCATCACTAAGCTAAAATTTCTATGTGCTAATTTTAGATTCATGAAATCGTGTTTCTAGGTCACTCAATCTTGGAATGTGCGGTTTCAGTGGACCTTGAGAAGATTAGAGTGGCGATGTCATGGGAGTAACCAAGGAACGTCTTCAAGTTTTTGATCTTTTTGGGTCTAGTAGGGTACAATAGGTAATTTATCTGAGATTTCCCTTTCCTTTCTTTTCTGATGACTGTACTTACCAAAAAACGGGTAAGTATTGAGTCGAGAAAACAATGTTAGGAATATTTTGAGGAGATCAAGAAGAGGTTGACCACTTACCCTATTTTTATCTTACATAAAGCTAGAAAGGGATATGTGGTATACTTTGAGGCTTCTATTATGGTTCTTTGGTGTGTGTTGTTACAAGATGACCATGTGGTGGCATATGAATATCTCCAACTTTGACCACATGAATGAAAAAATCTAACCCATGAACTATAATTAGAGGTACTGATGCATGTCTTGAATATGTGGAATCACAACCCTATTGGGGATAAATTCATGGTTTAATCAGATCATAATATTTTGAAAAACATTTCCTCCAAAAAAGATCTGAATTTGAGGCAGTGTTGATGGGTTGAGTATATTTAGAGGGTGGAATTACTAATGACTATACCATTGGAAAATGGAATGTGGAAGCAGATCCCTTAAGCTGGAAGAAACTAGTGAAAGAATTAAAGGGTACCATTGATGAGTGGACTTTGATTGGTATTTTTCCTAGATGAAAAAGAAGGCCAAGGATCATACTGTAGGTTTTTTCGTGGACAAAATTCAGCTGAATCCATCTCTCCTGGATTTTATTCTGAAAGAAAAGTATAATGATGAGTTGTGTCAATGTTATATGCATCTTATAAATGGTGGAGAGGTTCCCCGTGGGTGGGCATTGTCATCTGAGGAAATTATTTATTTTAAAGGTCACTTTGTGGTGTTATTGGCTTTATGGAAGGCGGTGATACAATATAGCCACCAGTCTCACTGTTTCATTTATCATGGAAGAACCATGATGTTTTACAATGTGAATTGTCGGTTTTGGTGGCTAGGAATAATGTGTGATATTATTGATTTAGTATCTAGGTGAAATACTTTTTTTCAGGTTAAATAGCAATATCAAAGGACCTATGATTTCTTCAACCACTCCCCATTACTTCTTGGAAGTGAAATGAGGTCACCATTTAATTTATCATTGGGTTTCCTCGTAAACCTAGGGGAGGAAACTCGATTTGGGTTGGGATTGACCATCTGACCACATCATCCCATTTATATTAGATCAAGGATGTGACCAAGGTATATGAGTTGGTCCAGTTGTATGTTTAAGAGAGTGTGAAGCTTCATGGTATGACATCAGCTATCATTTGATATATGAACCCACCAATTTTCCTCTCAGTTTTGGGAAAGTATTCTAAATTAAATTGGCTTATATCTAATGATTATTATGACATACCATCTTCAAATGGATGGTCATTTGGAGTGGGATAATCAGATCTTGGAAGACATTGTCCATTCATATGTGTTATATTTAAGAGTATTGAGGGATAACCATTTGGTATTGGTTGTGTTTGCACATAACAATAGCTATTAATCCTTAATTAAAATTTCTTATTTTAAGGAAATTTATGGTCATCAGTTTTAGTCACCCCTATGTTGGATAGAAGTGTGTTATACTTCTTAATTTGGATTGATCTTGGTGCTGAAGTCATCTAAGAAATATCATTTAATTATACAATGTTTGATTGAATTATAGAGTTTCCATAAGTCTTATGCTAATCAACAACTCTAAGACTTGTAGTTATCAATGTGACATTGGGTTTTTCAAATGGTGAAACAATTCTTGGTTTACAATCAGCTTGGAAATAAATGGAATCCAATGTTGAGGTATATTGGACCTTTCGAGAATACTAATAAAATTGATAAGGTGGAATAATGGTTAGTTTTACTTCCACAGTTGATGTTGATTTATGAAGTGTTACATGTGTCACAATTGAATAAGTATAACCAGGTCCTTCCCCACATGCTAAATTGGTAAGAGTTAGATATAGAATCATAATATTCAATTTTTGAGCGATTGGCGTAGAATTCAGATTCCCAAGAGAAAGTGATTTAGGGAAAATCTATACCACTGGTTTGGGTTCTTCACTATCAAGGGACCGATTATCGTGATTCATGGGAGTTGAATTATTGTGTTAAGAAGCATTATCGTCATTTATTATTTGATCAGACTTTATAGTGACTTTCTAAGGGTGGAAAGGTATCATGGTCGGGATAATTGTCACATCTGTGGTCTTATTTTGATGTATTTTATAATATATTATTAAAATTATATTAATTTCATTTATTTATTGGGATTTTTTTTGTGAAAAATGGTTTTTTGGGACAAATAGTTTGAAGCACATGGTAAGTAGAAACCATGTGACCTGGATAGTGGCACAGTCTAGGACACACGCCCTAGCGCATGAGAATGCAACCCTCCATGCCTAACCATGAACATAGGAAAATGGAACTCTCTTAGGTGAATGACCAGGTGGATGGTCTTGTTCCCACTCCAAGAAAAAAATTTAGCATCTTTTACCTTTTTAGAGGTTCTATATGGTTAGCACACAATCTGGAAGACTGTGCGACCGAACCGTGTGAATTTATATAAAATTAAAAATATAGAAATTCAATTTTTCTCCTCCAATGTTTTAACCACAAATCACCCATATCTCAACCCATTTTACCCTGCATCACTAGGGAACCTTCCTTCATTACTCTCCTTTATTAGGATTCATTTTTGTGGGTAATTTGACTAAGAATATTAAAGGAATCTTTAAGTAAAATTCTCCTCTTATATTTTCTTCTATTTTCTTGGTCTCTTCTTCTTCCTCTATTGGATCGTCTTTCAAAAGATAAATTTTTTACCTAGTTTGGGATAAAATATCCTTTTGATTGGGTTAAATATTTATAGATATTGTGTTTTATTTTTTATTTGGGGACTTTCCTTAGTGCGGTTGATGGTCTCCACCCGATTTTGTGAATAACTCAAGAAAGAGGTAGGTAGTTCCATGATTTGGCATTGTTTGATGCTTCTATTATAATTTTTTTGGATCTATATTGATTTTATAAATATTGTGGATAGTTTAAATGTTTTATCCATGGGTTTTTGTGTGTTTTACATGTTTGATAACATTTTTACCAATTGTAAATGGGGTTTTATAGTGTGTCGTATGTATTTAAATGGTGGTTGTGTAAGATGTGAATTCATGCGATTTAGGGATTAGAATAGATAACATGATAATCCTAGGTTTCTTTGTCACAATACTAGGTCTAGTATGTTAGGGGAGTTGGCTGGGGTGAGGCCTGGTCTCCCTTACAAGGATTTACATAACAACACAAACTAAACATTCATGTGATGGGGATTGGTGACTTGAGAATGAACTTCATGTATGGGAGATATTATCACCAATATTATGAGGATACTAATACCCGTTTAACCCATGTACATTTGGTATTTCCTATGGGTCTCATTTTATTCTTATCATCCATCTTTTTTTCATAGTTATTTTCTATTTTATTTCGAAGCATGTTTAAATTAAATTGTATAATCCATTTTCTTAAAAAATATAATCTTAATTTATATCATAATTTCATTACTTGGAGTCTCTTTTGGTTGTATCCTATTGGTCATTTTGGCTCACACCTTACATACACCCTCTAGTGTATGCATACTTTTTTATGTTTGAACCAAATAGAAGCAAGAAATTCCATGGTGGAAATGATGGGTTTATGTGCTAAGGGTTCTTATTTGGGTAGGTGATGGAATAGGTAGCATGAGGGTGTGAAACCACATTTTTTGTGTAGTATTGTGGTCTATTTGATTCCCCTACCATTTTGGTTTGTTGTGGTTTTTGGTTTTAAATGTTAATTGTTAAATTCTTAAATCATGTGGTAGTGCTATCTCTTGATCGTTTGTTTTATGAAAGTTGGTTATATTTTGATATATGATTATTGTGGATTGTTTATATTTGGATTCCATGGAAAAAACCATTACAAACTGTTTTACTCAATAACCATACACTAGCTTCCATCACATGAGGATTGGGAAGGCCCTTCAGGTCATGCCATAGGACAGGTAATGTGTTGGTATGGATGGAATCCCAATTTTCTCATGACATAAAACCAGCCGACCACAATAAGTCTCATCATAGAGAAGACATGGTGGCCTTTTATCCTCACCACAGACCGACATCAGTAACCAGAATAACCAATAACCTTCTTTATCTTATGTATGCCCAAATTACTACAAAGGTACAACCTAAAACCAAACACACCCGACCAGAAAAAACCTGATCTAAGCACCATTTTTCCAACCAAAACACCAAGATACTATCCAAAAAAACACCAATTGATCTCATTGCTCTATCACTCACTGAGGATATGGGTATCTCCACCATTATTTTCAGCTTATAACCACTAACTTTTGATGATTGAATCCTTCTAACCAATTGAAAAGATGAAAAGAACCATGAAATCACACTAACAATTTTTTTGACATAGTTCCCTTCCAACCAAGCCTTATCAACCATGTGAACATCAATCAACATCGGCACCCATCCTCTTCATTGATGACAAACTGGAGTGGATGGATACATTCCATCCACGAACATACAAAAATACACATACTTCTCCTCACAAGCCTATATCAAATTCCAAAGCACATCTTCCATTTCCAAAATGACATGTGGAGTGATATTTATAAATGTATACACACATATCATATGATAACCCAATTTGTACTATTCTCGACTGACTTATCCCAAAAATGCATGGATTGAACTATAGTCACATCATAAACTCATCTGATCACGATGTCTTCATGCCTAAAGGTATTCCATAACAAACTAAACTAACACACTAGAGTCTATAACCATAGACAAGTGTTATTACAGAAATATATCCTATATAGACCCAATTCCGTCTTCATTCGCTACCAGACACATCAAAAAACCCTGTTGGTTCCCCATTAACATCATGACGCTTCCATGACCATTCCACAATAATCTATACACATTGGAAACCCTTAAAACTATAGGGTTATAACTTTCCAAATGAAACATCACTCCACATCATAAGGGTGGTGTTTTTAGAACCTCACTCATGGAACCTGAACCATAATGGCCCACACCCTAGTAACTTCTCCTAAGAATTATACAGGTTCATCTTTATCTCTCCTGGGTAAAGAAATAAACTTTTATCAATCACCTATTCCTAGATTCCAAGAATTGTACCTAGTATATTCATTGACATCTAGTACACTACAACTACTTATAATGGCTGATGGTGTACCCCCATATTTCTTCACTCCCACCATTCCACAAGAAGCTTTTCCAAGGAGGCTCTTCCTCAAACCAATAAAACCTTTAGTTTTCTAGGCGTATAGTTATCACCCTCTCAATGTAATCATACTGATGTTAAGTTATTGGGAATGATTATCTCTAAATTGTGAGTATAATAAGATTTATTCAATTAATTCCTCCACATATCATCTATTTTTGATGTCACCTCTATCTGTGGGGACATGACAAACCCATCTAAAGGCCCCAGAATGCTATTCTAAAGAACAACTCATTATACTGAAATAGATCCTCAACCTAACCATTGCTTCTGGAATAACGAATATTACCCTCTCAAACCTCAAATGCTACTGAATAACCAAAACTCCAAGTTCTTTTCATCTCCATGATACTAGAAATATTTGTGCATTTCACTATAAAAATACCAAGTATTCCTCACCATTACGGTTTTCACCAAATGTAAGCTTACACCTCAAAAATCTCAAACCCAATAGCACTTATTATTCTCTATACCTATATCAATACCATTGATCACATTCCACTTTCACAACTATCACCTAGTCTATGAACCCAAATGATCCTTCCCCTATTGAAAGAAACCACACAAGTGAAACACTAGTAAAAAAGTGATTCCTCTTCAAAAAGGATATCCAACGTGCCAAAAATTCATACTAGGTTTCACCCCATATGACACTATTTTCAAAATTACAGGCATCCATCTGTGCCCCACTCAACCCAAAATTATACATAAATTAGTTGACCCTCTAAAGGGTCACCATTAAAGCCCAGACAAAATCAACTCCCTAAAATGAAGTCACAACAAGGAGGTATATATGATTTCACACCTAGCCCAACCATTCAAACCTCACAAAAAACACTTGGTCTGACCACATAGTTATACACTAACTCGCATAAGGATACCGCTCATAGGTAATCCAACAATCTCACATCCCAACATCACAAAACATCAACTTACCTAAACACACATCTACATAGTCTACAAAATGGATGAAATCACATCCCAAACAAAGCACCCAAAAGTTGGGACCCATACTCTAAGAGAATTACCACATTAAACTTATCACTAGAGGACCAGGTCACACAATCAATAATGGAAAAATCCACCCAAAAGTGTACAGTAGTCATACACTTATAAATCAGTATCCCACCAAGTTAAGTGAACCAACTATACAAGTGGATCACTACAATGTCCTCATCCTTGAGTGTCTCACTGTTGATCCATAACACCTGCCATCAGAAGGAAATCCATAAAATAAAACACTAGTAATCCAATAACATGTGAATCCTACATGACTAATAAGATGCATGAGATTACTCTTTCCTCTGGAGGCCAAGTATCAAAACCAAATCATTATCATCATCATTTCAATTTTTATTCAATCATAGACAAAGAAAAAAACAGACATGTCCACATGACCACATGACCACATGACCACTACCCACATGCCCACATGCCCAAATGAAAGGGAAGGCACTTAAGGAGGGTCTAAAATAGTAAAGGCTGAGGGAATCTGCTTTGATTAGGTTGACTCCTTTGGGTTTCAAAGTTTGAACATTGTGCAAGAAAACCGGATATTGCCCCATGACCTCATGCGAAGAAAGGTAGTTCGCAACATGATTTCCCTCCATCCAGGAGTGTTTTACAAAGGTATCATTATTGATCATGTTCCTTCCTTTCCTGATGATGTAGGATATAGCCCACAGAGTTGGACATAGTTCATGCAGAGAATCATAGAGGATTTTGGAGTCTGTTTCCACTTCTAAAATCACAATACCATGTTACATGCAAATTCTTAAGCCTTGCATCATATCCCTCGCTTCGGCTTGAAGAGAAGAGCCATATCTGAGATGATCCGAGAAGGAGAGAACCACCGAGCCTTGAAAATCTCAAACCACACCACCACCGCGCAGGACCGCTCCACAAAAAGACCCATATGTATAAATCTTCCTTCCCTCGGAGGGAGGGTTCCAATAGATCATTGTCCGTGAGAACTGCTGCTGATTGGTTGAGAGACTTGAGTCTGCTTGTTCATCCATCGAAGGGAGGGAGCCTCACTCCATTTTCTTGAAGAGATGAGCCATGTTGATGAGTAAACTTTTCGTTTTGAGAATGATGGACTGGAAATAAGATCCAACCCCTTCATGACGAAGCTTTTTTCTCACCTACCAAATAGACGAACACCCTGCATGCAGGATCAAGATTCACGCTGCATTCTCCATCCCTCTGTCCCCTAAACTGTGAAACCACCTATCTAGGAAAGGAGTGTCCTCCATGCTTTGAACCAGAATGCCATTAAACTCTCCGAAGTAGCTCCAAACAACACCTTCCCATTCTCCTATGAAGAATAGATGGTCCGCACTCTCCTCATCACTGGCCACACAACATGTGCCACGAGACACAATAGGGATCCCGCATCTTTTGATATTTTCTTCAATAGGAATGGCCTTGTTTCTAATTCTCAACACCAAAAAGTTGTATTTAGAAAGGATTGGTTTTCACCATAAAATCTCATTCTAGTAATCAGTATAAGCTAGAGCCTCCCACGATCATCAGTAGTACCGGGAATTAAAATCCCCTCAAGAAGAGAGGGTGAACACACAACTATCTGGATTCTAGGAGATGTTAATGAGGTTAAAGATTTCCTGTTTCTCCTCATCCAACACCACGTTAATGAAGTTTGGATACATTCTAGATTCCTTGAATGTGAGGGTAGTGCCTGGACAACTCGGGAAACCGAGCACCCACCCTGCCCAATTGTGGTTCCATAAGGAGACATCTCCTCTCCCCATAATCCATTGAGAGTGTGGGTAGAAATCTCTAGTAATGTATGAGATTTTATACCAGAATAGTGAGCCACGACCTTCCATCATGCGTTGAAACCCATACTGTGCATGCATGGTTCTTCCCTACAACATACCCTGCTCCACAACATCCCAGGAAAGTTTATCGTACATGAATTTGAGGGTGTCTTCAAGACAGTGCACATTAATACCTCCATCCTTCGTGGGATTAGCCATATTCTGCCACAAGGCCCAATGTCGTTTTCCCTCCATGAGGGGGTCCTAAATGAAGCTAGCTAGGATCTTTTCAGTGTTAGTGATGACCCCCTTCGGAGGGTTAACAACCGAGAGAGCATGGACCAGAGCTGCCAAAAGAACACTATTAAAGAGTGCAATATGGCCACCAAAAGAAAGATACCTATTTTTCCAGTTAAGGATCTGATATGCTATATTACTATTGAGAGAATCAAAATCCCGAATAAGGAGTCTGCTGGGAGAGATGGGAGCCCCTAGGTATTCTAGAGGGAAGCATCCGTGTCTCATAGAAAGGGTGCGTTCAATCTCCTAACTCCTCCTGGATGTGAAATGTTTTGAGATGTAGCATATAATCATTTCCCTTTTGAACACTTGGACACTCCAGTAGCAGTAAACCGCCAGCATCGAATTCAAGCCTCTAATTGAGGACCTTCTAGCGTTCGTGAAAATAATGGTGTAATCATCAAACATAAGGAGAGAAATGGGTTGAGCTCTCATAATCCTTCTAAATTCCAGATTCTCTCCTCTGCTCATGCTCCCACGGATGAGACGACTGAGGAAATTATGGTATAAGGTGAAAATGATTGGAGAGATCGAGTCTCCTTGTCTCAGGCCACAAGTGGTCTTGAAAAAACCGCATGATTTTCCCAGGAAAGAGATCGACATCCATCCTAGAATCCATCACAATATTTGAAGTAGTCAAATATGTTTAGTCTTCCAAAACCAGATAGTAAAATAACAAGAATTTAAACTCATATGATTCCAATTTTAATGTTCCATACTTGGATTCACTAAAACGGTTCCCTAACTAAACTTTCCCTATGGCCTCAAGCCTGAATCCTTATATGAAAGAGGTTTTTGAATAATATCAGGGGTCTAAGGTGAAATATGAGGTGATTACACCTCCATATCAGAGTGAGTGACATGAATTAAATAATCCAACATCATATACATTAGAGTACATGGTACTAATAAATAAATCAAAACAGAATCATTATTCAATATGTTGAAATACACTAAAGTCCCAAACTACCATACCACACATACAACATTGGTCACCCACTGGTCCAATCACACATACACAAATTAAATTAAAAAATAAATCCATAAGGATATACATATAACTTAAAGAAATTTCCTATACTTGGCCTCTAGTAGTGTAATACCATATGATCTAAATTTCTTGATCATGGAACACTCCACATGGGGCTCAACCCAAAATTGTTCTAGAAATAAATATATGAGATATTCTCAAGTACCCATGTAGAGTGTTAGACCGAGTAGGGTGTGATCACAAGTCAATAGAAACCACCAATGTTTTTTAAATAAAATACCAATTAGAGAATCAGTTTATGAAGATAAAAAGTAAAAACATACACAATATTGAAATTAAAATTCATTAAATGGAAAAAACACCTCATCAAGAACCCACTATACCTTGAGATATAAGGTGACACTTAGGACAAAAATACCTGCATAGAAATAAGTTGGTCATGTAAGCCAAAAATCATTGGGTGATAGGTACTTTGAATGAAAAAATGGGGGCTTTTCATTTACTATTTATCATTAGGAAACCTAAATTTCATTGTCAAACATGACAAAAAAATAAATCCCACACCAAAACCATAGCAAAAACTACAGATACTGATACAATTCATCATCTCTATCTTTAATCATACATTATAACAATAGTTCTTAGAGCCTCATTCCAACACCCATTCATACATTCACTAATTGTGCCTAGAGAATTAATCCATAAACTTTACACCTAGGATTAAAAGAATCAGTCCAAAATCCATTTCCATCTAGTATTCCAGTGTTCCTAGATACTTATTATTCAACATAAACCATATATCATACTACCTTTTCTTAGAGCTTCATTCCAACACCTGGTCAATATAGTACACTATATGTGTCTGGATCATCAATCTGACACCGATACCATTTCGTCATTTATCAAAAATACTAAGGGTAAAAATCATGAATCTAATAATGTTTAAAATTTAAAAACAAAAACTTTTCAAAACATTATCATTTACTAAGGCCACATTGTAAATTTATCACTAAAAAGGTCCAAAACTCTCTTCCCATCAAAAATTTAAAAATACCCATCAAAGAATCTACCCAAAGGGGGAAACCATGCACCCATTTCCAATCAACATTGAAATCCATTTATAAACCAGTTTTTATGAAACCACATAGGGTTTAATGACCCTTTTGAAAGACCCATTTTAAAAATTTTCATTCCCCCTTTACACCCAAAACTATTTCAAAACCGGTGCAGATGGTCAATACCATTTCAAGGGCCTCATAGGAATTTAACAAAAATTTAACATATAAAACCAAAACATTTTAACCTCTTTTAAGTAAAAACCATTTATTAACATGTTCTAACGATTATACATTATACTATTTAATTATGAAAAACAATGAGAATTACCAGGTTAAACTCATAACCCACCTATAATACCCTTCAAAACCATAAATGTAATGCCCTGACCCTACTTACCCATAGTCAGTGTATTATTACATAACATTGGCAAGATACAAGGAATCATGTCCCAAAAGACCGATCAGATTTGTAGCCTTGGAAGTACTAGGTACATTCATAAGTTTTACACTACATAATGAAATAAAAACATCAAAAACATTTTGTCACATTTTTTAAACACACTTATATCCATAGATAGTCCTTGCAGATTAACCATAAAATACTTCTTCACATCCTCTAAAAAATAAAACATAGAAAGGGGTGAGCTCAGATGCTCAGTAATGATAACAATATAGTGGAAACTTTCACAAATAAGTATAAACATTTAAAGAAAAGTATAAGACTAAAACAAAATCCTTTTAAACATTATGTTTCATACGATCTCGAAAAGATAAAATCAAATAATTTCATTTACTTAATCACTTGGATATTCTACTTGTCGAATAATCACATGCAATATCAATGGCCACTTTCTTAATAATGGAATGCATAATGCCAAACTTCATAACCCTATAGTCAAGGCCTTGTACCAAGACAACAAATAATATTTGGTCAAGGCCTCGTTCCAAGACACTAGTTTGTCTCATGATACCTACCGATTCATCGATGAGATGTAGTAGGCTCCACCCATCACTTATTAAGTCCAATTAATTCCTCATATGAAAAGGTTTAAACATAACATGAACATCCGTATTAAAACTAGAATACAAAATGTCAATACATTATCCATAAAACACAAATGGTATAAAAATAACACATACACAATCAAATATATCAAAAAACCTTCAATAAAATATGGACGATTTGTATCATAAATAAATCAACTTCAAATAGGTTTAAAATCCATCAAAGAATGTTAACATAGATGAAATCAGAACTTTTTTGAGAGAAATATCTCTTTCTATTTTGAAAAAATTTAGTAGTCATATAATTATTAAAGAAAATATTTATTTTTAAAATATTCTTAAGACCTTGTAAGGGATGATTCTAGGATGTTATAATGGTAGTAAATAGCTGCACCCGCCGTATAAGTTAAAAAAACATTCTTACCTTAATTTTCTCGAAAAGGTCATAAAGTACCTTGTTTGGAAAATGACAGAAAGATTCATTTCCAAACATATAAGGTAAAATTAGGGTATAAATTACTTTAAACTATTTCCTAGTAAATAGTAAAAATGTTTTGAAATACGTTTTTAATAAAACACGGATGTGGATGACAAAAACATCCCAATAGATACTTACGTAAAAGCAACCTCGGATAATAAAAGGGTTTGTGAAATTAAACCTTTACTTGTACTTTTCTTTAGTTGATGTTATGTTAAAAACCTGTATAATAGTTAAAACATTGTTATTAAATTATACAAGAACTATATACATAAATATGATATCATATATTACCCTCTAATATTGCTTTGTTAATAATATTTCAGTAGTATCATTGTTTCGAGTGTTAACTGATTTGTTTTCCTTTATATTATTGGTTACATAATCCATGACTGTTATAGATAGGATGTATTTGATTCATATACATAATGATATTATGTTCATAAATATTATTTTAAATCATAAAATGAAAATTATTCTTGAATGATTACAATGCGGAATGAATCTTATCACGTTCGTGGAGACGGTAATCCGTACGTATGCACGAGTGACAATATCATTATATTGATAGTGAAATACTATGTAATTGGATGGTATATCATATATACAGAATCATTAAAATGTTATATTTATTATTTACATCAGTTATACTCATTATTATACTCATCAAAATAAATAAGTGCTTGAATAAAAAACTACACCACGACGTGGAGAAGGTAAGCCGTATGTATACACATATGGTGACTTTTTCATTCATAAGATGGATAGAATAATGAATATGGTTGTACCATATTTTTAATGACATGACAATATATATTATATACTAGAGTTATTATTTTATAATGGAAACAGTGAATATAGAGGAAGTGGAAGAAGAAAAGAACTTGAAAGAGGTGATGAAATATTTACCTATTTTTTAGGTTCTTCCTTTTGTTTTGATCAAAAGGGCTCCATAGATTGGCTTTATGAACAAAGGAACGCCTCTAATATTAATGGAGGAAAGTTGGGAGGATATTTGGGTAGGGTTAGGCTGAGCCAAATGGATTTGGAGGTCTGAAATTAATAGAACATGAAGTACCATTTTATAAGAGAGGTGAGGGTCACTTTTGGAAAAGCTTGGAAGGTTATTTTATAATAAAATTATTTTCGGTTTCTAATGGATCAAAAATGAATTATTATTAATATAAGGTGATTATGGGTCAAAAACTTATCAACCAATAGGTTTTTGACCGGTTAAGGTTACCATATTAACCTTATCTTTTAGATTTAAGTCTTAGTTAAATAGTTTGACATTACCATGTCTCTTTGTATTTTTATATTATATGGTTAATAAACTTACTATAACAAGACATAAAAACCCCATGTGGTTCATTATTAATATATTTTAAAATATCTAAGTCCTTTTTCCAAACCTTAGATTTTTAGGAATATTATATCAATAAATAATATAGTATTTGTTTTAATAACTCAATGATGTCAACTTTGACACTATTTTTGTATTTGGTTTGTGTGAAAATCATAAAAACATGATCTCTTAGAAAAAAATTATTTAATCATTCTAAACATGTCATATTAACCTATAAAATTAGTGTAATTCATCAAAATTTTCAAATTACATTTATTTGGATATTCATAATATCAATTATTTTAATCATTCATTAACAAGGTAAATAATGTATCATCATTGTGTCATAAATAAATTAAATTATTTAATATATAAAAATTATAAATAAAATACCAGTATGTAGTAAATATTTTTATCTTTCTAATGAATATTTATAGTTGAGTTTATCTTATGTATAACCATATATTAAAAATGATTTATTTATTAAACTTTGAATTTACCTTTTTTAACTCTTCCTTAAATAAAATAATAATAAATTTCCTAATCTGATCCAAGTGGACCAAATGGGACCATAATTTATTTCTAAGGTTGTTTTTGGTTGAATTACACTCATAAAATAGAATTAGGACATGTGTTAGGTTAATTATAATACATTTTTTACCCTTAATTTCCCTATTAACTTTTAACCCTGGAAAATAAAAGTAAAAAGATACTATTCACCAAAATATTATTTTCATCTTATGGAACCACATTTTACTTAATGATGTCAACCGAGTCTCTCAGATTTTTGAAATTCAACTAACAAAATTAGTAAAATGGTGTTTTATGCAAATTTCCAAATGCTCCTAGGAGGTGGGTAAAAGACGATAAAAAGTTCAATAAACCTTTTATATATCTAAACTTATTATAAAATGACTCCAATGAATTAAATTGAACATATATTGGTATTATGTATATATTTTTAGCTAAAATAAATTTATATAAAATAAATAATTATTTAAATAAAAAATTCGGTTTTAACTAATAACGCAATGTTTTTCACTATTCATAAAAAATTGAATATTTTTAGAAAAATACAGAAAAATCACCCTAAGCTAATTTCGATATTCCAAATTCAAAAATAAAGTCCATTTTAAAAAATAAAATGTATAAAATTTCAAAAAGTGGGTATTACTATTCATAACGGCTAGTTTGATTGGTCGTAGTGTGTAAGAATCTCGAAGTTGTGTACAATGCCAGCTGTTGCATTATAAAAAAATTTCCCATGGAAGTTTGGGTGTTACATTCACCCCTTCTTAAAATAATTTCATTCTCAAAATTTCTAGAATATTACTGCATAAAAAGATTTGTATGGTTCTTCAATATAAGTTCCTCAGGTCCCCAAGTTGTCTCTTCCATCTTATGATTTCTCCAAAGATCATTCACCAGACGAGTCATATGGTTTTTCTCAACACATGTTCTCTAGTATAAAGAATTATGATAGGCACTTTACAATACGACTGATCAGGTTCCAGTTCTAATTCATCATAGGTGAGTACATTCATTGGTTCAGGTATTTATTTTATCAACAGTGATATGTGGAACACATCATGAACTTTGGAGTGATCTGGAGGCATTGCCAAACAATAATCTACAGCTCCAATTCATTATAGAATTTCGAAAGGTATGATGTACGTGGGACTCAATTTATCCTTCTTACCAAAATGTATAACACCCTTCCATGGAGATACCTTCAAGAAAACATGGTCTCCTACTTGAAATTCCAAATCCTTCCTTCAGTTATCGGCATAGCTATTTTTCCTACTTTAGGATGCTTTGATGTGGGTTTGGATAACCTTCACCTTTTCCATTGCTTCATTAACAAGTTCTGGGCCAACGAGTTTTCTTTCACCAACATCATCCCAACAAGTTGGTGTGTGACATCTCTTTCCGTATAACACTTCATATGGTGCCATCTGAATACTTGAATGGAAGCTATTGTTATAGGAAAATTATACCTGAGGTAAATATTGATCCCATATACCTTGATAGTCATGTGACCAAGATCTCAACATTTCTTTCAATGTTTGAATTGTCCATTCTTATTGTCCATCAGTTTGAGGGTGGTAGACAGTGCTCAAATGAAGTTCACTATCCAGGGCCTTCTGAAGAATTTTCCAAAATCGTGATGTAAAATGGGGATCACGATCAGTAACAATAGACAAGGGTACTACATGAAGTCTTACAAATTCATTAATATATAGTCTTTCCAAACATTCAAGTGGTAAATAGTCTCTTATAGCAAGAAAATGTCCTGACTTGGAAAGAAGACAAAAAATGTCCCATATTGCATCATTCCTTCTTGGAGTATTTGGTAGCACGATGGAAAAGTACAACACAATATTATCCCATTTCTACTTAGGTATGGGAATAGGTTTCATGACTCCTCTAGGCTATTGCCTTCCCGCTTTCACTTTTTAAAAAACTATACATCTTAAAAAAAATTAGAAATCTCCCTCTTCATGTTGTCCCGCCAAAAATGTTCCTTTAAATCTCTATACATATTGGTTCTCCTAGGGTGTATAGAGAAATTATAACTATGATGATCATCCAATAATTCTCTTTTTAGATCAGGTATATCGGAAAAAAGTCTCTTCCCAAATTTCAAAATTCCATCCTCATATATGAAGTAACTCAATCACCCATCATTCATAGCTTTAAAATTATTTTGAGACTCCTCATCATCAGTCTGAGAACTCTTTATCCATTCATGTAAAGATGGTTTGTCAACCATTTGAAAAAGTATTGATGTTTCAGCTTCCTTGGTTATTCTCATATCCATATTTACTAGATCCATGAAAAGAGGATCCCTTTCAACTCTCATCTTGTTCAAAAATCCCTGATCCTTTATACAAAAAGCATATTCCACCTTATTTTCCTTCCTTGAGTGGTAGTTTATAGTGCAATCATAATCCTTGAGTAGTTCAGGCCATCTCCTTTTCCTCATGTTGAGTTCTTTTTGTGAGAAAATATACTTCAAACTCTTGTGATCAGTATAAATGACACATTTTCACAATAAAGATAGTGTCTCCATATTATCATAGTGAAGATTTCAACTACTAACTCAATATCATGAGTAGGATAGTTTTTATCATTAATTTTTAGCTATCATGATACTTAAGAAATAACTCTATCATTCTGCATAAGGACACAACCACGTCCTCTCTTTGAAGGATCACTATAAATAACAAACCCATCAATCCCTAAGGGTAGAGTCAAGATAATATCATTGACTAATCTTCTCTTTAGTTCTTCAAAACATTATTCACACTCTTTTTTCCAAATAAATTTAACCCCTATAAACGTGATCTTGGTTAATGGGTTAGCCAACCAAGAAAAATTCTGGACAAAACGTCGATAATAACCTGCTAAACTAGTAAAACTACATTCCTCAGTTTTACTCATCGGTGCTGGAAATTATTGGATTGCCTTGGTCTTTAAAGGATCAATAGAGATTCCATACTTAGAGACAATATATCCAAGAAAATAAATCTCCTGGAGCCAGATTTCATACTTGCTAAACATCCCATATAATACATTTCTTCTAAGAGTTTTTAAAATAATGCGCATGTGATTTTAATGATATTCGTAGCTTTTAGATTATACAAAGATATCATCAATAAATACCACTACAAATTCATCAAGATATTCCTTGAAAACTCTACTCATTAGATCCATGAGGACAGAAGGTGGACTGGTCAATCCAAAAGGCATTACTGTAAACTCTTAATGCCCATACCTGGTTTGAAATGCTATTTTCGGAATGTATTCCTTATTCACACACAACTGATGATATACAGATCGGAGGTCAATCATTGAAAAATTTTGAGATCCAGGAAGTTGGTCAAATAAATCATCAATGCGAGGTAAGAGATACTTGTTCTTTATTATTATAGCGTTGATCTCCCTGTAGTCAACGAACAAACTCATAGATCCATCTTTTGTCTTAACAAAAAGGATACAGGCTCCCCATGGAGAAACACAAGGGTAAATAACTCCCTAATTACTCAGTTCCTCTAGTTGTTTCTTTAGTTCCACTAATTCCACAGTGTCCATTTTATAAGGGGTCTTTGATATGGGCCTTTAAACAGGAATTAAATCAATGGAAAAATCAATTTTTTGTTCTGGAGGATATCCAGATAGATCCTATGGAAACACATCAACATATTCTTGAACAATAGGTATGTCCTCTATTCGAAAATTATTTTCCTCACCCATAATTTTTTCATTCTTTTCCTCCCTAATAATTGAGTTTAGTAGAGCTATATGGGGTGGATCTAGATAAGAATCAGGTGGTGACATTTTGGATCTAAAGATATGATACTCATTATCATCATCAAAAATTGTAACCTCCTTCTTCTTACAATAAATATTTGCATCATTGTCCAAAAGAAAATCTATTCCAAGGATTATATCAATTTAAATCATGGGTATGATGTAGAGATCAGTAGATAAAGAACATTTATATGATCCAATGGGAACTGATTCACAAAACTTTGGTGCAATGATACTTCCCTTAGGTATTTTGATGGACAACTCCGTTGTTAAGTCAAATTGAAAATATCTATTTTTCTTAGCATACTGGGAATATATGAAATAATGTGATGATCCAGAATCAAATAAAGCATTGGCTAAACTTGAGGAATCCAATAAATTACCTTCCACCACATCTTTCAGAGCTTCAAAATTAGCAGTAGTGATCGAATAAGCTTGGCCTTTATCTATTATCCTTTTCTAAGGTAAGTTTCCCAGACTCTTAGTACATTCATTTGAATAATGACCCTTTTCTCTACAATTATAGCTTTCAACATTGACAACCTCTTTCCTCCCCTTGCAATCACGAGCTTGGTGGCCTTTTTCACCACACTTTTAATAGACTCCCATTCCCTTCAGGAAAGAACCGAGGTATTTATTCCCACATTTACCATAGGATAGATATTCAACTTTTCCTTTCTTCCCCTTATTTATATTTTCAGAGTGTTTAGTAGATCTCTTATTCCCTTTCTTTACTGTAAAGTTGTAAGACTTAGATAATTTCTTTTCTATCTTGATGACACATGAGAAAATATATTTGTATGATTAGAAGGATTTTGAGAATAATTCTCAATGGAGAAATGGTTTAAACCCATAAAATAATCAATAAAACTTACTCATTCAGTTATGTATATAATCTGATGCATTCCCTGATAACCTTGTAAAGTTAGCCTCATAATTTGCGACATTATCATCCTCTTTTTTCCTCAGACTCAGAAATTGTCTTTCTATATCTGCACGATGGTCACAAGGAAAGTATTTTTTCATGAAAATATATTTAAACTCCCTCCATTACATGTTTGATAATTATTCATCTTCCTTTGTGCTTTGGATTAATCACCACCCTTGATCTGCATCTCCCATTAGGCGATAAACTGCCATGACAACTTTTTCCCTTTCACTTCTCCCAAAGCATGAAATATTTTCCCTAAAGAATTTATCCATTTCTTAGCTACTAATGATTTTTTACTCCCATTGAATGTTGGTGGTTGTTGCCTCATGATGCGGTCTAACATTGATCCTCCACATTGTGAATCAGGGTGCTCCATATGGGTAAGGTTATTATTCATAACCCATGTGAGTTGTCCTAGTATGGTGATAAGATGATCAGCACCCATTGCATCACCAACACCACTATAATTATCTTGAGTTGGAGGGAAATCCATACATGGATTACGTGCATTGATACAGTTTCCATTCCTTCTACTAGGCACCATTTCTAAACAATGTCATATAGTAGATTAGTTTATGAGCCTCAATATATAATTTTGAACATGTAAAAAACTTAACATAAATTGAATAGTTTATGGATATAATCCATAATCATAAAAAAAATTTCTTTGAGGAAGTATATAATTTTAAATATTTCATAATTTTTTGTAAAGAAAATGGGAATTATCCTAAGCATATCCTCTGGGATTGTTGTAACCAAGAGTGGAGCAAGGCCCATTGTCATGCACTGGTTCATGTTCGAGTCTAGCTCAAAGTGGTGTTTTTTGGTTTTACCCCTAGGTACATCTGTACGAGAGTATCCTCTAACTTCTCGTATCCAGATAGGGATTTATTTTTTGAAAAACTCACAAAATCTTTACAGTACCAAAATTCTAGGAAGTTATTTTATACTTATCCTCAATATTTATCTTAGGGTAGTGTTCTCTAATCAAAGTTTTTCTTAATATAGTTTCCAAGGTGTGTACTAAACTTTCTATAATATCAATTGTAATTCCCTAACCCTAGTTACCCAAAGTTGGTGTATTATTACAAAACATTGGCATGATATAAAGAATCATGTCCCGAAAGGCCAATAAGTTTAGTAGCCTTGGAAGTACTCGATGCATTCATATGTTTTACATTACATCATGAAATAAAAACATCAAAAACATTTTTTCCCCTTTTTGAATGACCTTATATACTTATCCTATCTATGAAGGTCAACCATAAAATACTTCTTCACATCCTATAAAAAACAAATCATATAAAGGGGTGAGATCAGATGCTCAGTAAGGATATCAATATAGCAGCAAATTTCATAAATAAGCATAAACATTTAAGGCAATGTATAAAACTAAAACCAAATCCTTTTAAACTTAAAATTCCACATAATATGGAAATTAAAAATCAAATACTTCAATTTAAATTATCACATTGATATTATAGTAGTTGAATAATCATAAGAAATATCAATGGCTATATTCATAATTATGGAATGCATAATGCCAGACTTTATAACCATATTGTCAAGGCCTTGTGTGAAGACTACAAATAAGATTTTGTCAAGGACTTGTTCCAAGACACTAGTCTGTCTCATGAGACCTACCGATGTATCAAGGAGCTATAGCAGGCTCTACCCATCACTTACTAAGTCCAATGCATTCATCATATGAAAAGGTTTAAACAAAAAATAAACATTCATATTGCAACTAGCATACGAAATGTCAATAATTTATCCATAAACCATGAATGGTATAAAAATAACACAACCACAATAAAATATATCAAAAATCCTTCAATACAATATGGATGATTTGTATCATAAATAAATCAACTTCAAATGGGTTTAAAATCTATCAAAGAATGTTGACATAGATGAAATCAAAACTTTTTGAGAGAAATATATCTTTCTATTTTGAAATCATTTAGTAGTAATGTAATTACTAAATAAAAAATTTATTATGAAAATATTATTATAAACTGGTAAGGGATTCTTTGAATATGTTATTATGACGGAAAATAGCCACACCCACCGTATAAGTTAAAAAAACATTCTTACATTAATTTTGTCGAAAAGGTCATAAAGTACCTTGTTTGGAAAATGACAGAAAGATTTCGTTCAAAACATATAAGCTCAAATAAAGGCATAAATTACTTTAACCCATTGTCTAGGAAATAGTAAAAATGTTTTGAAATACATTTTTAAGAAAACATAGATGTGAATTATAAAGAGGTCCCAGTAGATACTTACGTAAAAACAACCTCGAATAATAAATAGATTGTGAAATTATCTCTTACCTTGTACTTTTTCTTAGTAGATGGTATGTTAACATCCTGTATTATAGTTAAATAATTGTTATTAAATTATACAGGAACTATATACAAAAATATTATATCATATATGATCCTCTAAAATTTCTTTGTTAATAAAATTTCAGTAGTATCATCGTTTTGGGTGTTAACTGATTCATTTGCCTTTATATGCTTGGTTACGTAAGCCATGTTTTTTATGGATAGGATGTATTTGATTCATATACATAATGATATTATGTTCATAAAAATTATTTTTAATCATAAAATGAAAATTATTCTTGAATGATTATGATGGGGAATGAATCTTATCACATTCGTGGAGACAGTAATCTGTACGTACACATGATAGACAATATCATTATATTAATGGTGAAATTATATGTAATTTGAGGTTATATCATAAATACAGAATCATTAATATGTTTTATTTATTATTTAAATCAGTTATACTCATTATTATACCCATCCAAATAATGAAGTCTTTGAATAACAAACTACACCACGACGTGGCGAACGTAAGCCGTACATACGCAAATATGGTGACTTTTTCAATCATATGATGGATAAAATAATGAATATGGTTGTACCATTTTTATAATAACATTAATGTATATAGATTATACTAGATTTATTATTTTAGAATGTAAACAACAAAGAAATAGGAAGTGGAAGAAGAAAAGAACTCGAAAGAGGTGATGAAATATTTACCTCGTTTTTAGGTTCTTCCTTTTGATTTGATCAAAACAGCTTCTCAGGTTGGATTTATGACCAAAATAAGGCTCTAGGATTAAGAGAGTAAGGTTGGGTATATATTTTGGCTGTGTTTGGCCGATCCAAATGTATTTAGATGTGTGAAATTAAGAGAATAGGAAGTACCCTTTTATAAGAGAGGTGATGGTCACTTTAGGAAAATATTGAAATATTATTTTATAATAAAATCATTTTCGGTTTTTAATAGCTCAAAAATGAATTATTTAGAGGCTAAGGTGAGGATGGGTCAAAAAAATATCAACAAATAGGTTTTATATAGGTTTAAAACACCATATTAACCTTATCATTTAGATTTAACTCTTAGTTAAATAGTTTGACATTTACCATGTCTATTTGTATTTTTATATTATATGGTTAATAAACTTACTATAACAAGACAAGAGAACCCCAAGTGGTTCATTATTACCATATATAACCCTATAAAAGTCCTTGGGCCGAAAATTACATTTTTAGGAATATTATATTAATTAATAATATAGTATTTGTTTTAAAAACTCAATTTTGTCAATTTTTACACTATTTAGTATTTGGTTTTTGTGAAAATCATAACAACATGATAACTTCCAAAACAAATTATCAAATCAATATTAAAATGTCATAATAACTTATAAAATTAGTGTAATTCATCAAAAGTCTCAAAATATATTTATTTGGATATTAAATATATCAATTAATTTAATCTTTCATTAATAAGGTAATTACTGCATCATTATTGTGTCATAAATAAATTAAATTATTTAATGTATAAAAATTATGAATAAAATACCATTATGGAGGAAATATTTTTTGATTTATAATGAATATTTATATTCGAATTCATTTTATGTATAATCTTATATTAAAAATGGTTTAGTTATTAAACATTGAATTTATCTCTTTTAACTCTTCTTTAAATATAGTAATAATAGAAAATAATAAGACACCAAAAGGAGCCTCTGAGCGGCGTCTCTTCGCGATTCAGTGGCGGCTAGGGTTTCCCATCGTTTCTTCTTCCCCTTCCCCCTCCGTCCCAGTTCGACTCGTGGCTCCTCTGGTTTCAGTTCATCGTGGGTGTGGTCTGGCTTTGGTGGGGTGCGTCTGCATCCGGTGGGTTCGGTCTCCGGCTCACGCTCCTGGCGACGTCGCTCGGCTCGGCGTGTCGCTCCCAAGGATGAGGTTCTCAGACGTTCGTCCCGGCGTGCTATTGACGGTGTGGATCGGCACGGTCTCATTTCGGAGTGTCTCAGAATTTCGGTGCCGACGGTGGATCCAGTTTGGTGAGTTCATCGCGACCTAGCCACGCTTACGGCGGGTTCCTATGTGGCTCGACGTCTCTTCTGCGGTTCCGGAAGGGGGAGGCTTTTGGCTTCGGATTCTGTGATTTTTTGAAGGTTTTTCGTTTTGGTTTCTGGATTTTTCTGGTGATTCTGGATATCATCGATTGGATGTGAATCGGTTCGGTTTTCTGGTGTGGTGCGACGGTTTCGGCGATAATGGATTCAACGTTGATGAGTAGCTATGATGATGAATTTGGCGTCGTTTGTCCTCGAAGGCACAAGGCTGGAGTAGTGCTTCTAGAATTTGTTTTGAAATTTTAATGCGTAACTTCTGAATTTTCTGCGGATCATGGTGCTTGATTCTCTTCCGTGATTTGTTTTTGCTTTTTCGAGATTTGTTTTCGGGAAGATCTCTGGAATGAAGTCGCGGTTGCAGTAATTGCAGTGAAGATATGCTGTTGAAATCTGGAAGTTTTGATGTTTTTGTTTGATGAAGATGATGAACTGCTGGTTGAAGTGTTGAATCAGCAGTATGGGTCTTTGGTTTTGGGTGTAATGGTTTGGTTTGTAATTGGCTATGTTTGGTGGGGACTTCTCATGGGGTTTGGGCAAGATGTTGGCCCTCATCCATCTCCTTATTTACTGCACTTTTTATTTCTTTTAATAAATGGTCAGAGGTTATTCCTCTGACTGAACTTTCCTGGTATAGTAATAATAAATGTCTTAATCTAATACTAGTGGACCAAAGGGATCATATTTTATTCCTAAGGTTTTTTTTGTAGAATTACACTTATCCAATAGAATTAGGACATCTGTTAGTGTAATTATAAATTAATGTTTACCTTGAATTGCCCTATTTACTTTTAACCGTGGTAAATAAAATTAAAAAGTTACTATTCACCAAATTATATTTTCATCTTATTGAACCAAAATTTTACTTATTGATTTAAAACAAGTCACTAATATATTTAGAATTTGACTCACAGAAGCGGTAAAATTATGTTTTAAGCAAATATGAAAATTCTTTTAAGAGGTGGGTAAAAGATGGTAAAAAGTTCAATAAAATATTTATATATCTAAAATTATAATAAAATGACTATAATGAATCACATTGAACTTATATAGGTATTATGTATCTATTTTGACCTAAAATAAATTTAAATAAAATAAATAATTATTAAAATAAAAAATTCGGTTTTAACCAATAACGGAGTGTTTTTCACTGTTCATCGAAAATTGAATGTTTTCAAAAAAATACAAAAAAATAACCCGAAGATAATTTCGATATTACAAATTCAAAAATGAAGTCCTTATTAAAAAATAAAATGTATAAAATTTCAAAAAGTGGTTATTAGCTTTCATAATGTCTAGTATGATTGGTCACGATGTGTTAGAATCTTGAGGTTGTGTACAATCCAAGCTATTGCATTATTCAAAGGGAAACATATCGTGGAAGCTTGGGGTGTTACAATAACATACTGTTTTAGGAAATTAAATGCCCCATGGGAGGCTGTAGGTTCATTCATATCAATAACAATGGATTTTATGGAATCCATGGAAGGTCTAAAGTATCATTTTAAAGATCAAAACCATTTAATTTTACCAAGAAAAAAACCCACCAAAAATGGGATTTAATGAAAAAACCACAAATGAATGAAAATAAATTGACATTACTATTGGTAAATCTCTTATACCACCCACCAAAATAATTATGTATTCTAAAATATTACTAAAGAATGGATGCCTTGACAAGGCTTGTCCATGTCATGTCTGAACTCCTGACATCCAAATGCACCCGTCTCAACCACCTAAGATTTATCCTCACACTATGTAACAGTAATTAACTAATTATAACTAATATAATCAATTAATTAATTAAATAAAGACATGGCGTAATGCCAGAGAACTCACCCATTTCTCACCTCTAATCAAAACATTATGGAACTGCCATGGGTAGTCCCCAACAGACTCCCAACATCATTCCCTAGTAAGTCCCTAAGTGTTGATACCATCACAAAAATTAATTATATTAATTAATTAGAAACAAACTAAGGAAAAAAACTAATGTAACATATCATAATGAAATTTAAAGAAACGATGCACAAAATTCATCTTGGGATTTCCTCTACACAGGCTGACCAAAATCCATATCATCCTTAGCTGATTTCACCATGATCTAGTTTTATCAGAACTAATCACTAAACCCGCACATATGAAATTAGAAAGAATCAAGGAGAGGATGAAAGGTAAGGAAAAATATTAGAAAATTAAAATTAAACACCAAAAAAACCTTAAAAACAACACTAAATAGATGGAGGTAGAAAGAGGAATGGGTTTAAAGAACCCATGGTTCGTGCTCACCAGATGGGAGAGTAAGAGGGGTAAGTAGACTAAAATCATGAGTGGATATTTTGGTAAAAACTCCCATTTAATGAATTACTAGGAAGCCTCATAGTTTGTCTACATGGTTGGATAAACTATGTGGTTGGAACTGTTCAAGGAAAAACACCAACATGGTTTGGCCCCACTATTGAAAAAACCATACACTAACCATGACCAACCCACTTGACCACTTCTACAAAATGTAACATTGTTTGTTTGAAACCATTCATAGGACGTGATATATATATCAAGACCTTTTCATCATCACATGGATACCCATTAAACCCTACACAGTATGTCCTTAATCTTTTCGTGAATGTGAAGAACAACCATTATCAGTTGCTAATGAACTAAAATCTCCCGGAGTATCATGTTTTCATATGATTTCTCCATAACCATTCACACAAAACCATTTACCCCAACTATATAGCTTTAATTCTCCTGAAACATTACTTGAAGCCTCCAAATCTCATCCGAACACATGATCCACCTTATGAGTATCATTACTCACATGAAGACAAATATTTGAGACATTCCAACTCCCTAAATTCCATTAAGTGTCTTTTTACAAATTTTGAACTGAACAAGAAATGAAAATTTAAATTCCTTATTGAACTTACAACTCATAAAAATGTGGGATTATACACAAACTTAATTAGATAAGATTGATCCCATGGTTCATGAAATAACTTGAGGAGATTAAAAGTATTTATATTGATTTCATAATTTATATGATTGTGTCACATAATAATTAACTTTTACTTATTGGACATGTTTAATAACACAATTGGTTGAGTACTCTTGATTTGTACACAAACCTATCTTAGGCTTTTAGATACTAAAGTAGATTTCATGTTTCATGACACGGGTAAATAAAAATGCCTTATTATTGTGGACGATTCAGATGTAGTAGCTTGGTTAGACTCAAGAGATGAAACCAAGCTTCGAATTTTGGATCAGTATTTGAATATCTATATTTTTTATTTATTTTGGGCCTAGATTAATACAATTCACCCATAAGGGATGATTTGATCCTTTATATAACTTGAGAGGAATTATAGTATTTTATTTTGTTAAAAAATGTGGCATGATATCTGATTTTTTATCACATCAATGTGATGTATATACCTATAATTTATCTATATTTTGATGAATATTTTATTGATGCTGTTTAAACTATTTTTGATACATAATTCATAGGGTATAATATTAATAGTTGATGTTATCATACCCTCATTTATAGTCAATATCCTTTGTTGTATAAGAAAAAACACTTGAGGTATATAGTGGCCTATTTTTGCAACAAAAGGGGTGAACCATATCATGGAAGTAAAATGTTGCAACTTTTTAATATCTTCGATTAGGCTTTTTGAATAATATCATACCCATGATTCCATTTGATCACAAGTGCACCTCCCCATATTCTATAGGTAACCAACTAGCATTGAGGGATAAATAAACCATGTGGGGAGAATTTACACTATTTTATCGTAAAAAATCATCTAACTAAAAAACACTTGTAATTAATCAAATTATAATGAAAAATATATAATTAAAATGAAACGATAGACCTAATAATAACATATTCATGGTATGAAATATGTGCACATTTAGGTCACACAGTCAAACCTCAAAGTAGTACAGCGCAATGGGATGATCATACACAAAAATATAATTAAACATAAATAAAAAACTAGATACCCAATAATGATTCTCATCCTCAAATTTACCACATTTCCACATCCCCATAGTGATCCTCATGCTCATATACCTATACTCGATTTACCACCCAGAAATATTTGTTAATATTTTGTCTATACAGTCACCAAAGATCATGTGAAAGGTGTGAGAAAAAAACTATGCAGGAAACAACAAAAATGACCCAAATATTAACAAAAATATATGTTCTTGAATGTTATATATGAAAAAAATCTATAAAAATTACAATCATACACTCATCACACTATTGAGAACTAAATAATAAATCATGATGGATAAATTATACCTACTTCATCAAATTATTAAATGGAAGATACTCCTATAATCTAAACCAAATATGATTATAAATTATATATCAACAATCCCATCATCTTTCAATGTGAATAATTTACCTGAATATCATAACATATTGGTGAATGATGCACCACCCATATGCTACCTAAGGTGATGATATATCATCTAATTATATATTAAGTGAATGTTACATCAACAACCATTATCAAGGATTGGAAAGACACAATAAATAAATATATAGAAAAAGGAATCTCTTAGTAGAGGACATATAACTAAATAACAATGTGGGTGAACAATGTATACCAGGTGAATAATACATCCCCATACAAAAAATGGGAAAATTATATATCTCTAGGTGAATGATTTATCTATAATACCACCATAAAAAATTAAATAAATATGTATCACTAGGTGAATGATAATTCACCATAAAATAATTTATAGGTGTTTGATTGACTACTATAAAAATATGCATAGTGAAAAATCCACCATTGAGCTGTAAGAATGATATATTTCCCATGAATGAGGCATCACCAATCCACAATGGTAGAAAATCATGCATCGTTGGGTGAATGAGGAATCACTTATCAAAAATGGTGGTGAATGAGGAATTATAGGGTGAAATAAGTATTCCCAATCCAAAATCTCCATGATGAATGGAATTTCACATTGAATATCTAGGGAGAATGATATATTTCCAATGTATCAATCCCATTGACATAATGTTTTACTTGGATACTCATTATTATGATTTAGTACACCTAGTATAAAAACATTAATCCAAGAATCCCATGATGTAAATTTGGATTCAAAATAACTACCCATCTCAGAAGATTTAATCCATAACAACACTTGTGTGATGAAACTCCTATCACAAAAAATATCTCCCCACTTATCCTAACAAACATAAAATTTTACTTTTATAAGGAACACTTAGTATTATTATACAATTAAAACAACATAAGTAAGGGGAAATAACACCCATCTTGGTTTTTATTGCCTAAGTAACTTTCACCATCTCTAGGTGTTGTGTCCATTGGTTCCCACATGGACAACACTCAATGTTCAAGAGTCCTACCATAATTTTTGTATCCCAAATCATCAAAATAATGACCATGAAACTAGATTAGGTTATTTCACATTTCATTCTTATATACTCTATGAAGATCATACCTCATATGGCCTAATATATAACAATAATATAGAATCACCCCTAGTCCTTTCTCTAGTTGTGAACCACATAAAATTACATGAACATCATTGGAAATGAGTGCCATAGCTAATGGAATGAACACCTCTCTAAGTTTTATCTATCAAAACCAGGCACCTCAAAAATTCTATTTATCCATTTATGGCTAAGTCATAAGTCCATAATTTCAAATGGATTTATAAAGGACACACTAATACCCTTATCCATACCCCCCCAGAAGATAAACCCAACACCATTCCCATTTGTCTCTCCCACACAATATTATCCATTCTTAAAATACATAAAGTATATATATGCATATATAATGAGGTAATATTAAAAACCAAAAACTATAACATGGAGTTATCCCCTCATGTAATGCTCGACCACCACCCCCAAGAGCTTGTATGCCCATACGACCACTACTCACCTTCATGATTTCCTAACTCCATCAAAATCACACATTATTTAATTTTAAAATTATAATAATTAATTAAAAATTAATCCCTATTAATTAAACATGGAATAATTGGGTGATAACCCACCATAAAATGTAATGTTTCCAATTCATTGAAAAATGGGTGTAGATCACTCTCATCATACCCATGATCCAACCACCAAGAAATTCCCTAACACCCAACAAAAATTAATCATCCAATTCCATCCAAATTTCCTGGAAACTGAAAATAAATTAGGTCAAAGGATTAACGAAAGTTAAATTACATGAAACATCATGTTTTCATCCTAAAATATCCTTATAGATATAATATATACCAAATTACTATTTTATTTTAATGATTACACTATCCTTCTATGGAAAAAACACCAAAACCCTTGATCCAAACAACTAGAATTAGAGGGGTAGAGAGAAGAAATAATATTTAGTGACCTTGACTCCACTAGCTCAGAGAAAGTGTCTACATTAATATATTGGAAAAAGATAAAAGTATGCACATCCCTAACTACTGAATAGTTTAGTAGTATTGGTAGAATATATAATACTTGATACTTTCATTACATTTAAAAAAAATTATACCATAATTGTTTTCAAGAATGTGATTATTCTCTCTAATATCTCACTGAATATCATTCATAATACACTTCTTTCATTTCTACAAATGGGAAAAAATAATGGTGAGATCAAATTCTTAGTAAATGTTATTTATAGTGGAAGATATAATGAATCATTAATTAATAAAAAATATGGAATGTTAAATAACTGAACACACATTCCATTTTAAAAACTATACTATCATAATAAGATAAGTCATAATAAACATAAAAAGTTAAATAAAAAATAATTATTCCATTAAATAAATAACCTTTTTATCAAACTAGATAAATAATACTCAAAATGGAAAGTAAAATAACTAAAAACACATTTCATTTAATCAATATACTGAGAATTACTTTCATCCAGAGATAATATCATTTTGAAAATCACATGGAAAAAATTAATGAAATATCAATGAAGAAAATAATTAATTATAAGAAATAACGATATAAAGAATCATGATACCTCTACCTTAAAGAAATTTCACAAGACATTTGAAAACTATATGTAGATATCTGTTTAATTCTATCTTACTGATTCATCTCAAGAGACTACCAATGCTTCAAGGATCAATATAATTCTGATCCCCACCTGTCACTATAGGTATAAATAGTTATTCATTTATAAAACAATATATTTAATTCATGAATTAATATGTCTTATAATAAAATATCCATATTGATTAAATAACATATATTTATTAACATTTCCCATATTAATAAAATCAATTTCAAAGTAAACATTGTATATAAGAATGGTATATGGTTTATGAAATATTCATATCAACGAGACAAAGAATATTGATAAAATAGAATTGAAAAATTTTACATCAAGAATAAGAAGGTATATATGATAAATAAATCAATATGGTATTATATACACCACATCAAAGTGAATAGGTGAATAATAACAAATATGTATCAATGAAATGATAATTGAGACAAAATCACTTACAACGATCATAACATTGAAGTGAGAATTAATTAATGAACATATTATATGTATAATTTTTAAATACACATATGAAATGTTTAAATTCAACATAATATAAAAAATCATCATTATACAAAAAATTTTATAATATCAGTTTCAAATGAATAATTAATATAACCAAATGAAAATAAATTGAATTATGAAATTCTTTACCACTTGGTAACATTATTTTCAACTACCATGGGTTGAAATAATTAAAATTGAAACTTAAAATACCATTAAGTATAAATTATCCATGATATTACACATAAAATTGAATTTATATATAGTATATAATATAAATTAGGTGCATAACATTATAATATTCCTCAATGAAGGGAAATTGGGATGAAGTCCCCTACCTCACACATCTTTTTGGATGAACGATATTTGACCTCCAATATAGTGGTTTTAAACAAGTTATTAACCTATATTAGAAACTTATTAATATTTAGAATATCATATATTATCATTTTTTAAAATTTTATCACTCGTTCGATAATAATATTTCAGTATGTTCATTGGTTCAGGTGTTAATTGCATTGTTTTCTCATTCGTGCTTTGACATGAATTTCCTATTATTTTTCATATTATATATTTTAATCATCTAAAAATACTAATCCTGAAATAGTTATCATATTTATGAATCCATTTTTCTTTTTAAGACCAATAAGGAAATATGTTTTTTTATAAATTAAGTATGTTATGGTTATTGAGACGGTAGGCCATATGTACGCATGAGGACCTTTTCTATTTCCAATGATCATTATGGAACTAATTTATGTAATATTTAACCTTTATAGAAAGATAATAATATAATATAAATTAATTATATATAATTATACATATCATACATGTTTTTTCTGATGAAAATAGAGCCACAACATCAATTTTGTGTGGTGATGAAAAGAAAGTCACATCGCTTCGTGAAGGCGGTAGTCCAAACATACCCGAACGATGTTTTCATATTTAAGTGAGTAAAAAGGTTAGAAGAAAAATCATATATTCTATTTTGAAAATGATAAATAGGACATTAATATCATAATTATATCATTTATATCACATATATTAATTATATTTTTCTTTATTAACTTCTATATAAAGAGTTAGTGAAAAACGAATCACACCGCTTCACGAGTTGGTGGTCCGCCATACGTATGAGAGAAGTTACCATTTCCACTAATGAATGGAAGTTTTAAAAGGTATATATATAAAATACAGTTATAAGTATGTTATAAATATCATATATTTACTTTATGTCTATCATCATACCCAACTGTCGTAGGTGGTAATGGAAAAATGAATGACATCTGTTTGTGATATTACAGTTCATCGTACACACGAATTATGTTTTCATAATCCATTTGATGAAAGTGATTATGGTTGTAGGTAATTATGTAAAAATAATAAATATAATTATTTTTAGAATATTGTGTTTATTATATCATTATGGTTTGATAATAATTTTAGGACGTGGGGGAAAAAATAAAATAAAATAGATCATTGACGAACATTTCCTCTTCTTGAGGTATCCTCCTTAGGATTAAACCAAAAGCCTTATTAGGTTGAATTTATGCAAAAAATAAGGATTATATGATTTTATGAGTGATTTTTTGAATTTATTTGGTCATTAATGGGATGAAAAAAGTGTTTGATGGTGTGAAGAATAGAGGACAGGGGGTGACCCTTTATAGGTGAGGTAAGCAGCACACTTGTAATATTTGTTTTATAGAAAAAGGTATACCCATGTTTTTGACATTAAAAAATTGAAAAAATCTATAAATGTATATAATTATAAATTATAGATTTTAAAAATGTCCATAAAATATATTTTAGGAATGTTTTTAGGTTATTTTAACCCTTTTCTTTTTAATTTAACCCCCGATAAATCTATTTTGACTAAAGGAAGGCCTATAAGTTTAATGTAGGAGAGTTTAGAGGGTATTTGGGCAGAGTTTGGCTGAACCAAAAGGCTTTGAAGGTGTGAATAATTGGTTAGAAGTGGTGTCCTTTTATAAGGGGGAGGAGGGGCTCTTTAAGAAAAACATAAAGTATTAATTTATAATAAATTCATATTCTGTTTATAATGGATCCAAAGTGGATTATTCAAAGTCTAAGTTGGGTATGGATCGCAATCCTTTCAACCAGTTTATTTTATACAGGTTTGGGTCATTATATTAACCTTATATTTTATTTTATAACTCTTAGTTAATTAGATTGACATTTACTATGTCACTTTGTATTTTTATATTATATAGTTAATAAACTTACTATATAAATCCAAGAGACACCCAAGTGTTCCATTAATGATACACATATCATGATATAAGTCCTTTGGCCGAACCTTAGAATTTTAGGAATAGAATATCAATTAATAATATAATATTTGTTTTAAAAACTCTTTTATGTCAATTTTGACACTATTTAATAATTGATTTTTTTAAAGTCTTAAAAAAATTATTAATTAGAAAAAAATTCATTTAAACAATACTAACATGTAATATTAATCAATAAAATTCGTTTATGGAATCAAAACTTTCAAATTATATTTATTTTAACTTTTATAACAGCAATTATGTGATTCTTTCATTAATAATGAAAATACTGCATCAATATTGTGTCATTAATAAATTTAATGATTAAATGTCTAATTTTTTTAAATAAAATACCATTATGTATGAAATATTTTTATCTTTATAATTAATATTTATAGTCGAACATATAACATATATAACCCTATGTAAAAATTGTTTTTCTAAAAGATATATGCTTATGTCATTTTAGTATTTACTTTAACTTAATTAATATAAAGTGTCCTTATCACCTAAAAGTGGCTCCATGGAGTCCCAAAATATACCCAAAGATGCCAATGGTCGGACATGTATTAAAAAATAAGGTTAAGACACATTTTAGGGTAATTTATTATTATTATAATATTATTTGTTTACCTTTATTTGCCGGATTTACCCTTTAACCATGGTAAGTAAAATATTTACCGAAGTAATTATTCAAAATGTCTAAAAATAAATGTTACCTATTTACACAATTTGGAAATCCTGATTCCAAATATGGAATCAATTTTTCCAAATTCAAAACATATAATTGGCAGAAATTAATTTAAAATTAATTCCCACGGTCAAAACAAAAAGCGTGTTTTTAAGAAATAATAACTATCAAAAGATTTACACTTGTTTATGTGTGGTTTAATTGTGAAATTATGTCCAATGACCAACATTGTTTTAAATGGAAAAAATATATTCTAAATATACTTTAAAACCACTCAAATTCATAATTTATCATTATTAATTATTTTGACTAAATTTTTTTTTTAATTAAAATTTAGTAATTTTCACTATTCATCAAAATATAAAAGTTATCCGAAAAGTACCAAAATTTCACCCTAGCCTAACTTCGATATTCCAAATCCAAAAATGAATGCCATTTTGAGAGATAAAATTTATAAAATTTTAAAAAGTGGGTATTACTATTCATAACGGCGAGTTTGTAACACCCCATGCTTCCACAACCAATCAAACTAGCCGTTATGAATAGTAATACCCACTTTTTGAAATTTTATAAATTATATATCTCAAAATGGAATTCATTTTTGGATTCAGAATATCGAATTTAGCATAGGGTAAAATTTTGGTACTTTTCGGATAACTTTTATATTTTGATGAATAGTGAAAATTACTAAATTTTAATTAATTTTTTTTAATCAAAATAATTAATAATGATAAATTATGAATTTGAGTGGTTTTAAAGTAAATTTAGAATATATTTTTTCCATTTAAAACAATATTGGTCATTGAACATAATTTAACTATTAAACCAAACATAAACAAGTGTCAATCTTTTGATAGTTATTATTTGTTAAAAACACGCTTTTTGTTTTGACAGTAGAAATTAATTTTAAATTAATTTATGCCACTTATATGTTTTGAATTTGGAGAAATTGATTCCATATTTGGAATCAGGATGTCCAAATTGTGTAAATAGGTAACTTTTATTTTTAGACATTTTGAATAATTACTTCGGTAAATATTTTACTTATTATGGTTATAGGGTAAATCCAGTAAATAAGGGTAAAAAAATAATATTATAACAATAATAAATTACCCTAAAATGTGTATTAACCTTATTTGTTGATACATGTCCGGCCATGGGCATCTTTGGGTAGATTTTGGTACCCCATTGAGCCACTTTTAGGTGATAAGGACACTTTATATTAATTAAGTTAAAGTAAATAAAAAAATGACATAAGCATATATATTTTAGAAAAACAATTTTTACATAGGTTTATATATGTTATATGTTCGACTATAAATATTCATTAGAAAGATAAAAATATTTAATACATAATGGTATTTTATTTAATTTTTTTTAGAAATTTAATAATTAAATATATTAATGACACAGTAATGATGCAGTATTTTCATTATTAATGAAAGAATCAAATAATTGGTATTATAAAAGTTAAAAAAAAAAAAATTTGAAAGTTTTGATTCCATACACGAATTTTATTGATTAATATGACATGTTAGTATTTCTTAAATGAATTTTTTTCTAATTAATAATGTTTTTTAAGACTTTAAAACAAATCAATTATTAAATAGTGTCAAAATTGACATAAAAGAGTTTTTAAAACAAATATTATATTATTAGTTGATATTCTATTCCTAAAATTCTAAGGTTCATCCAAAGGACTTATATCATGATATTTGTATCATTAATGGAACACTTGGGTGTCTCTTGGCTGTATATAGTGAGTTTATTAACTATATAATATAAATATACAAAGTGACATGGTAAATGTCAATCTAATTAACTAAGAGTTATAAAATAAAAGATAAGGTTAATATAATGACCCAAACCTGTATAAAATCAACTGGTTGAAAGGATTGCGATCCATACCCAACTTAGACTTTGAATAATCCACTTTGGATCCATTATAAATAGAATATGAATTTATTATAAATGTATACTTTATGTTTTTCTTAAAGAGCCCCTACCCCCCTGAAAGTGCGGCCGATTGTCGCCTATCGACCGTTCAAAGTTCCGGTGCTCTGCTAATGTGTATAGCAGCACTCGGGTCGAATCCTCGGCGATGATACTTTGTAGTAGTCGTTTGTTTTTAGTTGATTGTATTTTGATTAGGGGGGTTTGTTTGCAGAGCTTAATTGAAATGATTTATGGATGATGTTTGATTTACCAAATTGATAAAGATTGGGGTGAGTTCATCATTAGGTTAGTTAAGCTTGTGATATCCTCGAGCTTTGCTTTATATTGCATTTAAATTAACACCCATGTCACAAGATGATGTTGATTAGAATTCTTAAGTGTTAAGGCTTTAAACCAAGACTTAACTTAACTTAAGGTTATAATCTCAATCATATCTTATTTATGGTTGTGTATTTATGGTTCCAATAATCCATGGAAACCACATGTTAAACAAAACAAGTCATTAATCCATGACATGTTAAGTCCAACATACACAATGTTGGACTTAACATGTCATGGATTAATGACTTGTTTTGTTTAACATGTGGTTTCCATGGATTATTGGAACCATAAATACACAACCATAAATAAGATATGATTGAGATTATAACCTTAAGTTAAGTTAAGTCTTGGTTTAAAGCCTTAACACTTAAGAATTCTAATCAACATCATCTTGTGACATGGGTGTTAATTTAAATGCAATATAAAGCAAAGCTCGAGGATATCACAAGCTTAACTAACCTAATGATGAACTCACCCCAATCTTTATCAATTTGGTAAATCAAACATCATCCATAAATCATTTCAATTAAGCTCTGCAAACAAACCCCCCTAATCAAAATACAATCAACTAAAAACAAACGACTACTACAAAGTATCATCGCCGAGGATTCGACCCGAGTGCTGCTATACACATTAGCAGAGCACCGGAACTTTGAACGGTCGATAGGCGACAATCGGCCGCACTTTCAAATGGCGCCGTTGCCGGGGATGGTGCTTTAAGTAGTCATTAGTTTCTGGTTATTGTAAAAAAAAACCCCAAAAAAATACAAAAGTTTAAAAAAATTGAAAAAAAACACAAAGAAAAACCCGTCTTCCTCTTAAAAATCATAAATTGAAAAAAATACAAAGAAAAACCCGTCTTCCTCTTTCTTCCAAAATCTCTCTGAATGCCCCGTAGCCTTCCAAACAATCCCTCGGATTTGTTTGACCCTGAAATTGATAGAACTCTTCGTCGAATTAGGAGGACCATTAGGGATAACCAAATAACCCAAGAACCAATCATTGCCCTACCAATTGAATTAGATATGGCCAATCCTAGGGAACAAACATTGAAAGAACTTGCTGCCCCTGATATGAATTACCAACCTCTTGGTATTCAATATCCAAACATAGAGGCTGACTTAGAACTCAAGTCGGGTTTGATTCATCTTCTACCTCATTTTCACGGGCTAGCCGGTGAGGATCCTCATCTTCACCTCAAAGAGTTCCAAGTGGTCTGCTCAACCATGAAACCTCAAGGGGTTTCTGAAGAACAAATCAAGCTTAGAGCTTTCCCCTTTTCCCTAGCAGATTCTGCAAAGTCTTGGCTCTACTACCTCCCACCTGGTTCCATAAACTCATGGGTTGACATGAAGAGACTTTTCCTTGAGAAGTTCTTTCCCGCTTCCCGAACAGCTTCTATCCGAAAGGAAATAAGCGGCATCCGTCAATTCCCTAATGAATCACTCCATGAGTATTGGGAGAGGTTCAAAAAGCTTGTGGCAACTTGTCCACACCATCAAATCCCTGACCAACTCCTGATCCAATACTTCTATGAGGGGTTATTGGCTATGGAGCGAACTCTCATTGATGCCGCAAGTGGCGGTGCTCTTGTTGACAAAACTCCTGCAGCTGCACGAGAACTCATAAGCAACATGGCTGCAAACACGCAGCAATTCCATACTCGAGCACATGCTCAAGTGAAACAAGCCCAAGATAATCAATCCATAGAGCCCAACAAGATGACTGAGTGGATGAGTGAACTTACAGGTCTTGTGCGTCAACTAGCGGTGGCTACCAAAGCCCCAACCTCATCTTCTCCACAGTCACTATTCCCTGGACCTATCAAGAATTGTGGAATCTGCAACTCTCCATCTCATCCGACTGACACATGTCCACAACTTCAAGATGATCCATCTGATTCATCTAGTCCAATGGAGCTCAATGCGGCTTATGCTCAGCGAAACTTCAACCCTCAACAATCAGGTCAGTTTGTTAGAAACTTCAACCAACCCCACTCTGAGCCCTTCTCTTCTACCTTTAACCCACCTCTGAGGTATGGTAATCCCATTTCTCATCCTCCTCAATTCCCTCCTCAAAACCCAAACCAATTCCAATATGGTCAAGGTGGTGGTAACTTCCATCAACCTTATCCTTTTGTTCCTCAACCTCAAAGGAACAATCCTCCTCCTGGATTCCACTATCCTAACGAGCCTTCCCAATTCCCCACCCAATACAATCGCTTTCCCAAGAACCAAAATCAAGGCCAACCCAATTTGGGACATGCCCCTTCTTCTAAACAACCATGGGAAAGTGCTGTAGAGGATCTTGCTTCCTTCACCCGTTCTAGCCTAAAGAACATTGAAACCCAAATAGGTCAACTTGCATCCCACCTTAGCCAGCAACAACCATCCAATTCATCCCAACTCCCAGCTCAACCATTACCCAACCCCAAGGGTAATGTAAGTGCAATTGCACTTAGATCAGGAAAGCAACTTGCTATGCCTCAAAATAAATCCTCAAACCCCCCTTTCGATGTTGATCTAGAAAATGAAAAGAACAAAAAGCTGGAAAAGGAACTTGAATCCACTCCTTCACCTTCTTCCATTCCACTTAGGAACCCAATTCCTTTTCCTCAAGCCATCTCCAAGCCTAAGAAGTCCTTTGAACCTGATCCTGAAATGCTTGACATGTTTAGACGTGTTGAAGTGAACATCCCCCTCTTAGATGCCATCAAACAAATCCCTAAGTATGCCAAGTTTCTTAAGGAATTGTGCACCCATAAGAGGCAACTTAGGAACATTGAAAATGTTTCAACTCAACAGTCCATTCCCATGAAGTGCAAAGATCCAGGGACCTTCACGGTTCCATGTCAAATAGGGAGTTCCAACTTTAATGATGCACTCATAGACCTAGGAGCCTCAATTAATGTCATGCCCAAATCCATTTTCTCCAACCTTGGTCTAGGTCCCTTGCACCCAACGGGTATTGTCATTCAATTAGCCAATCGAAGCACTGCCTGTCCTGAGGGGATAATTGAGGATGTTCTTGTTCGGGTCAATGATCTTATATTCCCAGCTGATTTCTATGTCCTTGACATGGAAGGTGAGACGACCTCTTCTCGATCTCCCCTAATTCTAGGAAGACCATTCCTCATGACTGCGAGAACCAAGATTGATGTCCACTCAGGCATCTTATCCATGGAATTCGGTGACCAACTGGTCAAGTTCAACATTTTCCAAGCCATGCGATACCCATCTGAGGATCACTCTGCATTCTCAATCCATGCTTTTGAGGACACTTCTAAGATTCAATCGAACCCCAATCCACCATGTTCTTCATGTTCTAATGATAAAGGATCTTGTGAAATATGCACCATGATTAACAAAGTCATAAATGGTGAAGTTGATGTGGACCTCTCATTCATAGACTCCATCAATCTAGAGGAACTTGAAAACTCTCTTGAATCCCACATCAACTCTGATCTCTACTGCTCCACCTTGGACAGTGTTGAGGAAAATGATCCAAACCCATCTAGAATCCCTTCTCCTACTCCTAACTTGTCTAGCTCTCCAATCAAGGCTGAAACTGATCTAAAACCACTTCCTTCACACCTCAAGTATGCATTCCTTTTCCATGATCCCTCCTACCCTGTCATTATCTCTGCTTCACTTTCTGAAACTGAGGAGTCCCAACTTGTTCAAGTGTTAGAGGAAAACAAAAATGCCTTAGGTTGGACCCTAGAGGATATTCCAGGAATCAACCCTGCCCTTTGCATGCATCACATCCATCTAGAGGAATCATCCAAACCAATTAGGCAACCTCAAAGAAGACTCAATCCACTCATACTTGAGGTAGTTAGGGAAGAGATTACCAAGCTTCTTCAAGCTGGTATTATCTACCCAATTTCTGATAGTGAATGGGTTAGTCCAATTCAAGTCGTTCCTAAGAAGGGCGGGATAACAGTTGTCACAAATGAACATGGAGAAGTGGTCACAACTAGGGTGAAAAACAAATGGCGTGTGTGCATCGATTATCGCAAATTGAATGCTGAAACACGAAAAGATCACTACCCACTTCCTTTCCTTGACCAAATGCTTGAGAGATTGGCCGGAAAGTCACACTATTGCTTTCTTGATGGTTACACCGGCTACTTCCAAATTCCAATCGCACCTCAAGACCAAGAAAAGACCACATTCACTTGCCCTTTTGGAACCTATGCCTATAGGCAAATGCCTTTTGGCCTTTGTAATGCTCCTGCAACATTCCAGCGGTGTATGATGAGTATCTTTTCTGAATTCATTGAGAATTGCATGGAGGTATTCATGGATGACTTTACCATTTATGGCGAGTCATTTGAATCTTGCTTACATTCACTCTCTTTGGTCCTTCAAAAGTGTGTCAAGTGCAACCTTGTGCTGAATTTTGAAAAATGTCACTTCATGGTTTCAAATGGGATTGTTCTAGGGCACATAATTTCTCAAGAGGGTATCCAAGTTGATCCAGCCAAAATTGAGGTGATCCAATCACTTCCTGAACCCAAATCAGTTCGAGACATTCGGTCCTTCCTTGGTCATGCCGGTTTCTATCGGCGATTCATTCAGATTTTCAGCAATATTTCCCTCCCACTCACTCGTTTACTTCAAAATGATGTCACATTCAATTTTGACGAGGCTTGCAAGAGAGCCTTCATTGAACTCAAATCTACTCTCACATCTGCTCCAATAATCCAACCCCCAGATTGGTCCTTACCATTTGAATTGATGTGTGATGCTTCTGATAGGGCCATTGGGGCTGTTCTTGGTCAAAGAAGAGAAAACATTCCTCATGTCATCTTTTATGCCTCAAAAACATTGGATGAAACTCAATCACACTACACTGTGACTGAAAAATAACTTTTAGCTGTGGTTTTTGCCTTGGATAAATTCCGGCCCTATCTCTTAGGTGCCAAAATCATCATCTTCACGGACCACTCAGCATTAAAGTTCTTACTTAAGAAAAGTGATTCCAAACCAAGGCTAATAAGATGGATTTTAATGCTCCAAGAGTTTGACCTTGTGATAAAAGATAAACCTGGAAAAGAAAACCCTGTGGCTGACCACCTGAGTAGAATTTCTAATTATTCTCATTCTGAAATAATTGATCCTGAATTTCCAACTGAACACCTCTCCTCTCTCACTCCAAAGTTACCATGGTATGCCCCAATTGTCAATTACTTGGTTTCCGGTGTTTTCCCTGAATATTTTTCAAAAGAACAAAAAGAAAAGATGAAAAGTGATTCAAAGCATTATTTTTGGGAAGATAATAAACTTTGGAAAACCGGGGCTGACATGGTAATCAGGAGATGTGTTGATGAAACTGAACAATCCTCCATCTTGGAATTCTGCCACTCATTGCCTGGAGGTGGCCACTTTGGACCACAAAGGACTTCTCGAAAGGTCCTAGATTCTGGATTCTTTTGGCCTTCACTCTTCAAGGACTCACACGAGTTCTGTCAATCATGTCCCACTTGCCAAAAGTTTGGCACAATTTCTAAAAGAAACGAAATGCCTCAAAAGCCATTAATCTTCTGAGATTTTTGATGTTTGGGGCATCGATTTCATGGGACCTTTTCCCCCTTCCAATGGATTATCCTATATTCTTCTTGCGGTCGATTATGTTTCTAGGTGGGTTGAGGCCAAACCCACTAGGAAAGATGATGCTCAAACTGTGAGTGATTTCCTCAAAACCCATATCTTCCATCGATTCGGAACACCACGTGCTTTGATAAGTGACTTAGGAACTCATTTCTGTAATAGAACCATGGAGTCACTTTTGAAAAAGAATGGGGTTGTACATAAAACATCCACTGCATATCACCCTCAAACAAATGGAATGGCTGAACTTTCTAACAGAGAAGTGAAAAGAGTGCTTGAAAGAATTGTTAAGCCCACAAGAAAAGACTGGCCCGATAGACTTGGTGAAGCACTTTGGGCCTATCGAACAGCCTATAAGACACCCATTGGGATGTCTCCATTTAGGCTAGTCTTTGGTAAAGCCTGTCATTTACCAGTTGAAATCCAACATAAGTCATTTTGGGCTGTCAAAACATGTAATTTTGATTGTGAAAAATCTGGTGAAGAAAGATTGTTGCAGTTGACTGAATTGGAGGAGCTTCGACTCGATTCGTATGAGAACTCCATTCTCTACAAAGAAAAGGCAAAGTCACTCCATGACAAGTACATTCTTCGAAAGGTATTTCATGAAGGTGAAAAGGTAATGCTCTTCAATTCTCGATTTCGACTTCACCCAGGTAAGCTCAATTCTCGTTGGGATGGACCTTTTATTATTACTAATGTTTACCCATTTGGTGCAGTGCAAGTCGAAGACCCTTCTTCAAAAAGAACATTCACGGTAAATGGACATCGGTTAAAGCATCACCATGAGAGGCCATTCACTTCAGGTTCCACATCGACTTCCATTGACCCACCACTAGATGGAAATGGCGACCCACCAAATCCAAACCAGGGGGCACCTCTTTCCCTTTAACTCTCTCTCTATCTCTTCCTCTCTCTACCTCTTTCTTCTTCTTCCTCTCTCTTTCGTTTTGTTACCACTTTATTCATCAAACCCTTTCTTTTTATCTTTCTTGTGTGGGTGTGTATTTAAAAAAAACCTTAAAAACTAAAAAAAACAAAAAACACAATTACTTAGAAAAAATTACAAAAAAAGAGTCATGCTTACTCACCATCTAGTTTTGAAATTTTGTCCAACCATTTTGGGGAGTCAAAAGGCTTGTTTTAAACTCAAATATATTGAATTTTTATCTCAAACTTGGGTAAACAATTTTGTGTCAATAACAAACATTTTGAATGAACAATTTTTTGGTGGAAAATGATTCTCCCCTACCGCGAGGAATAACATTAGCCTTCATGACAAGGTCATCTATGGCCATCTTTTTCATTGTGTGTCTTCACCACTGATTGTGAGTCTTGAGTTTGTGGACCTTCGAGCTGAATTTCCATCTTTTGTGTGCATTAATATGATAGAGGCATTTTCTAAGCCACATGAGAATCAGAATAGCCAAATAGCCTCCCGTTACCCTTACATTGATCCTACTTTTGAAAGCCCCTTTGAGCCTATGAAAGCCTTTCTTTTGATAGCCACATTACAAGCCTAATACCTTGTCCCACCCAACATCTTCATGGATTTTCATTGTACACTTTATTGAAATTTAAGTGTGGGGGGAATGGACTTCATTTTTGGGCGTACTTTCATTGATTTCCAATGTGTCATCATATGCTTGAGGGCAAGCATCCATTCAAGTGTGGGGGAGATGTTGTAATTCTGTGAGCTTTGGGGTGTATATGTGTAATTTTCATTTGTACAAAAGTCATTGAAAAGTGTTCAAAAAAAAAATGAAAAAAATTATATAAAAAAAAATGAAAAAAAAGGAATGGGTTGTGTCTTGGGTGGGTCAAAAATCATTCATCATCAACCTTTGATCATGTTATAACTACTAAAATTAGTTCCATGAGGAGATCAAGCATGGGTTGGGAGATGACTGTGAGACTTGTTTCAAGCACAACTTTCGAAAGAAAAAAAAGAACAAAAAAGAAAAAGAAAAAAAAGAACACTTGACTCATCTTGTATTGTGTCATTATTGGAAGTCTTCCATGTTGTACATATTCCATCATCTCAACCTATTCCATTTTCTATCTCCCTCACTTTTCATTCATCACACATTCATTCCCTTGTAAATATGTGTTTCTATTTCCTTTCAAATCAAATTTCAAAAAAAAATGTGCATTGATTTTTCCATGTTGGTGTTTTTAACCCCTCTTTTCCTTTGGACATTATATACCTACCGTCCCATAGCCACTGAAAAACCCCTTAAAAGACCTCTTGATTATTGTACACATTAGATTTGGGAATGGAAGCTGAGAGCTCTTACAAACTCTTGATTTTCACTTTTTGTTGGTGAATGAGTGAACCTCCTAAAATACATTTTTATCATCTTGAGAGGAGTAAGTTTTGAGTGCCTACATTTTCCAATTCAAACCTTGAACATGAAAAAATGAATTGTTTATGATGCATTATTGTGAACCAAATTTGTGATGGAATTCAATATGGATGAGTGAAATATTCTAAACCTCCCCTGATTGGAGAAAACAAAATTTTAATATTTGTTGGTGAGTGAAAATGATTTTGTCATGTTTTTATATTTGTTGCACATGAGGACACACGCAAATATAAGTGTGGGGGAGTTGATGTTATTAATATTTTCATTACTTATTATATTCCCCCTTTACTTATTTTATATGAAATGTGCATAATTTGTGTGAAATATTAATGTTTTAATATTAAGTATAATATTTGAGCATTTTTAGAAGTAGTCAAATTGAGTCAGTTTAATGTTTTAATTATAAATATCACTATACTGATCCAAATTGTGTGGTTCTTGTTTTTTAGGATTCCCCTTTCAATATACAACATTTCATTAGAAGGAACCATGAGCCAATTCTGCCATTTGAAGGGTCATATGGTCCTCACAAACAAGACCAAAGAATCTGTGAACAAACTGGACCATCCATGAAGATTGATTTACTGGGTTCAATCGAGAAGTCCAAAGACCTTCAATATCCACCATAATTCGGGGGACACTTCATTTCATCTTGGATAAAAATTTCATGGCCCAAATCCAAGTACAAGGGGCCCAAATAAACCTTTGAAGTCCAGCCCACCATTCTGGCCGAGAATTAAAATCAGTATAGTATGCATGACATATCTCCTGATGTAAGCATCCAATCGAGCTGAGATTTTGCAGTGTGAAAGAGGAGATATAGGCGGCCGACTTTGTTGAAGAAGTCATTCGAATTTGAAGGCATCTTCCTGTTCAAAAATCCATTCACATTTTGGCCATCGAAAAAGAATGGATAGAAATGGACAGTTTACCTTTGTTTAATCAACCAGCCATAACTTTGGCTCCAATTGTCCAAATGCCTCCAAATTTTTAGAGTAGTCGTCCAACATTATTTTCTACAACTTTGAAGAAGGATGTATTTGAATATTCGGCTGTCTGTATAGCTCAATTGGCGAAGCAAGTGGAGGGACAGATTGGGAATGCAAACAGTCCACTCCTTGGGCTATAAATACTCTCCCCTTCTCTCCTTGAGAGGGGTTGGCATTTCAGAAGAGAGGAGATCATATTGGCACGACCAAAGCTTTGCCAATGGCTTGGGAGGACCTGCCAAACTCAAGTTTTCACTTGAGAGACCTTTCCTCCTCTCTTTCTTTTCACTTACTTTTGTGTTCTTCATTTTTGTAATCTTGTAATTCCCTTTCTTTGTAATTCTGTTTTAATGCAAGTTACTTCTTCAATATCTCTTATTCTCTTCCACCTTCTGTATTCTAATATTAATGTTCTTAAAATAGTTTAAATTCAGTTCAATCCCCTTCCCTTCTTAAGCTTCCTCATTCAATCGAAATTCCATTTTTGATTCTTAAATTATTTCGTGTGTGTGTTCGGCACACTACTATTATCTTGTCCCTTTCTTTTTCTTCTCTTTATAATTCATCACCATAAACATATATTACCAGATTATTAATCACCCAAATGGCTGAGTAAATCTCTCATTGGGGTGAGTTATAATTTAGGTATGTTAAGTGATTGAGAGCTTCTTCTCGATGAATATTCTTTGAATTAACATTGTGTATGTTGGACTTAACATGTCATGGATTAATGACTTGTTTTGTTTAACATGTGGTTTCCATGGATTATTGGAACCATAAATACACAACCATAAATAAGATATTATTGAGATTATAACCTTAAGTTAAGTTAAGTCTTGGTTTAAAGCCTTAACACTTAAGAATTCTAATCAACATCATCTTGTGACATGGGTGTTAATTTAAATGCAATATAAAGCAAAGCTCGAGGATATCACAAGCTTAACTAACCTAATGATGAACTCACCCCAATCTTTATCAATTTGGTAAATCAAACATCATCCATAAATCATTTCAATTAAGCTCTGCTAATGTGTATAGCAGCACTCGGGTCGAATCCTCGGCGATGATACTTTGTAGTAGTCGTTTGTTTTTAGTTGATTGTATTTTGATTAGGGGGGTTTGTTTGCAGAGCTTAATTGAAATGATTTATGGATGATGTTTGATTTACCAAATTGATAAAGATTGGGGTGAGTTCATCATTAGGTTAGTTAAGCTTGTGATATCCTCGAGCTTTGCTTTATATTGCATTTAAATTAACACCCATGTCACAAGATGATGTTGATTAGAATTCTTAAGTGTTAAGGCTTTAAACCAAGACTTAACTTAACTTAAGGTTATAATCTCAATCATATCTTATTTATGGTTGTGTATTTATGGTTCCAATAATCCATGGAAACCACATGTTAAACAAAACAAGTCATTAATCCATGACATGTTAAGTCCAACATACACAATGTTAATTCAAAGAATATTCATCGAGCAGAAGCTCTCAATCACTTAACATACCTAAATTATAACTCACCCCAATGAGAGATTTACTCAGCCATTTGGGTGATTAATAATCTGGTAATATATGTTTATGGTGATGAATTATAAAGAGAAGAAAAAGAAAGGGACAAGATAAGAGTAGTGTGCCGAACACACACACGAAATAATTTAAGAATCAAAAATGGAATTTCGATTGAATGAGGAAGCTTAAGAAGGGAAGGGGATTGAACTGAATTTAAACTATTTTAAGAACATTAATATTAGAATACAGAAGGTGGAAGAGAATAAGAGATATTGAAGAAGTAACTTGCATTAAAACAGAATTACAAAGAAAGGGAATTACAAGATTACAAAAATGAAGAACACAAAAGTAAGTGAAAAGAAAGAGAGGAGGAAAGGTCTCTCAAGTGAAAACTTGAGTTTGGCAGGTCCTCCCAAGCCTTTGGCAAAGCTTTGGTCGTGCCAATATGATCTCCTCTCTTCTGAAATGCCAACCCCTCTCAAGGAGAGAAGGGGAGAGTATTTATAGCCCAAGGAGTGGACTGTTTGCATTCCCAATCTGTCCCTCCACTTGCTTCGCCAATTGAGCTATACAGACAGCCGAATATTCAAATACATCCTTCTTCAAAGTTGTAGAAAATAATGTTGGACGACTACTCTAAAAATTTGGAGGCATTTGGACAATTGGAGCCAAAGTTATGGCCGGTTGATTAAACAAAGGTAAACTGTCCATTTCTATCCATTCTTTTTCGATGGCCAAAATGTGAATGGATTTTTGAACAGGAAGATGCCTTCAAATTCGAATGACTTCTTCAACAAAGTCGGCCACCTATATCTCCTCTTTCACACTGAAAAATCTCAGCTCGATTGGATGCTTACATCAGGAGATATGTCATGCATACTATACTGATTTTAATTCTCGGCCAGAATGGTGGGCTGGACTTCAAAGGTTTATTTGGGCCCCTTGTACTTGGATTTGGGCCATGAAATTTTTATCCAAGATGCAATGAAGTGTCCCCCGAATTATGGTGGAGATTGAAGGTCTTTGGACTTCTCGATTGAACCCAGTAAATCAATCTTCATGGATGGTCCAGTTTGTTCACAGATTCTTTGGTCTTGTTTGTGAGGACCATATGACCCTTCAAATGGCAGAATGGGCTCATGGTTCCTTCTAATGAAATGTTGTATATTGAAAGGGGAATCCTAAAAAACAAGAACCACACAATTTGGATCAGTATAGTGATATTTATAATTAAAACATTAAACTGACTCAATTTGACTACTTCTAAAAATGCTCAAATATTATACTTAATATTAAAACATTAATATTTCACACAAATTATGCACATTTCATATAAAATAAGTAAAGGGGGAATATAATAAGTAATGAAAATATTAATAACATCACCCCCCTTATAAAAGGACACCACTTATAACCAATTATTCACACCTTCAAAGCCTTTAGGTTCGGCCAAACTCTTCCCAAATACACTGTAAACCATCCTACATTATGTATGAATCTTATTTCCAATAATACTAAACTGGTCGGTCTTTCAAGACATGATTTCCTTATGATCATGCCAATATAATGTAATAAAGCACCGACTCTGGGTAACCAGGGTCGGGGCGTTACAGTTGGTATTAGAGGAAGTTTAATACAATCCTTGGAATCTAGATTTAGATAAACTCTGATTAGAGCACATATACCTAAGATGGAACTTGAGGATTAGTATAGAAGAACTTCCTAGAATTTTGGTATTATAGAAATTTTGAGAGTTTTCTGAGCAATACATCCCTGTTTGGATACAAGTAGGTAGTGGCAGCTCTGGCACAGATGTACCTAGGGGTAAAACTCGAAAACAATACTTTGAGCTAGACAAGAACGGGAACTGGTGCACGACAACAGGCCTTGCTACACTCTTGGTTACGACACTGCCGGGGGATATGCTTAGGATAATTCTCATTTTCATTAAAAACCATTATGGAGGGTTTATGAGTATATACTTCCTCAAAGAAAACATTTTTCTGATTATGGATTATATCCATAAACTGTTCAATTTATGTTAAGTGTTTTAGAAGTTTAGATTTATGTGTTGCGATTCCTAAACTAATATAGTGTATGCCATTTTTTAGAAATGGCGCCTAGTGGAAGAAATGGAAACCGTATCAATGCATGAACTCCATGTAGGGATTTCCCTCCTTCTCAAGATAATTATAGTGGAGATGGTGATGCAGCTGGAGCTGATCAGCTAATCACCATACTGGGACAACTCACTCAGGTTGTGAATAATAACCTTACCCGTATGGAGCACCCTGATCCACAACATGGAGGATCAATGTTAGATCACTTCATGAGGAAACAACCACCAACATTCAATGGGAATACAAATCCCTTAGTAGCTGAGCAATAGATAAATTCTGTAGAGAAAATATTCCATGCCGTGGGGGGTAGTGAAAGGGAAAAAGTTATCATGGCAGTTTACTGCCTCACTGGAGATGCTGATCAATGGTGGTCATTGATTCAAAACACAAAATATGATGATGAAGTATCAAATATTGAATGGAGGGAGTTCAAAGATATGTTTTTATAAAAATAGTTTCCTCGTGACCATCGAGCAGATATGGAAAGTCAATTTCTGAGTCTGAGACAAAAGGAGGATGAGAATGTCACAATGTATGAGGCTAAATTTACAAGGTTAGAAAGTTATGCTACAGATTATATACGTAACTCAAGAAGTAATATTGATCATTTCTTTGATGGGTTAAAACCGTTTCTCCATCGAGCATTGGTCTCACAATCCTTCTCGTCATACGAAGATATTGTCTTGTGTGCCATCAAGACAAAAAAATAATTCTCTAAGTCTTATGACTTTAGATCAAATAAAGAGAATAAGAGATCTACTGAACACTCTGGGAAAGGAAATAAGGAAACAGGGAAGAAGGGAAAAATTTAATTTCCACCTTGTGATAATTGCGGAAGGAAGCACCCTGGTTCCTGTCTAAAAGGAAAAGGCGTATGCAACAAGTGTGGATAGAAAGGCCATTTAGCTGGTGATTGTAAAGGAAAGAAAGATGCTACAAATGTTCAATGCTACAATTACAGGGAGATGGGACCTTATACAAATGAATTTCCTAAGAGTCTTGGAGACTTACCTCAGAAAAGGCCAAGGGATCAAGGCCAAGCTTATTCTATCACTACTGCTGAGGTAGAAGATCCAAAAGATGTGGTGGAAGGTAATTTAATAATTTCCCCATGTTTAGAAAATGATTTAATTGATTCTGGATCATCACATTGTTTCATATCTTCCCAGTTTGCTAACAAAATTAGATATTTCCAATTTTATTTAACAAGGGAGTTGTCAGTTAAAACTCCTAAGGGATGTATCATTGTAACAAAGTTTTGTGAATCAGTCCCCATTAGGGCATATAAATGTTCTTTATCTACGGATCTCATCGTCATACCTATGATTGAATTTGATATAATCCTTGGTATGGATTGGATTTCGAACCATGATGCAAAAATTTATTGTAAGAAGAAGGAGGTTACTATTTTTGATCATGATGATAAGGAACACCTTATCTTTAGAGTGGAATCGTCACCCCCTAATTCTTACCTAGATCCACCCCTATTAGCTCAACTAAATTCAATTATTGGGGAGGAATAGAATGAAATAACTGTGGGTGAGGAAAGGAATGTTCAAATAAGGGATTTACCTATTGTGAGAGAATATATTGATGTGTTTCTGGAAGATTTACCTGGACATCCTCCAGAATGAGAAATTGAGTTTTCCATTGATTTAATTCTTGGTTCAAGGCCTATATCAAAGACCCCTTATAGAATGGCCACTGTGGAATTATTTGAACTAAATAAACAACTAGATGAATTGAGTAATAAGGGATTTTTCTCCCTAGTGTTTCTCCATGGTGAGCCCATGTCCTTTTTGTTAAGAAGAAAGATGGATCTATGAGGTTATGTATTGACTACATGGAAATCAATGGCATAACAATAAAGAACAAGTATCCCCTACCTTACAATGATGATTTATTTGATCAAATGCATGGAGCTCAATTCTTTTCAAAGACTGACCTTAGATCTGGATACCATCAGTTGTGTGTGAATAAGGAAGACATTCTGAAGACAACATTTCGAACCAGGTACGAGCATTATGAGTTTACAGTAATGCCTTTTGGATTGACTAATGCACCCTCTGTATTGATGGATCGAATTAATAGAGTTTTCAAGGGATATCTCGATGATTTTGTGGTGGTATTTGTTGATGATATCTTGGTATAATCCAAAAGCTACAAGGATCATGAAAATAACTTGCACATTATCTTGAAGACTCTTAAAAGACATGAATTAAATGGGAAGTCTAGTAAGTGTGAATTCTGGATCCAGGAGATTTCTTTTCTAAGACATATTGTCTGTACAGATGGAATATTTGTTTATCCTTCTAAGATAAGAGGAATCCAAGAATGGCCTACACCGATGAGTATAACTGAGGTACACAGTTTTATTGGTTTATCAGGTTATTATCGACGTTTCATCTAGAACTTTTCCCGATTAGATAACCCATTAACGAAGCTCACACACAAAGGGGTTAAATTTGTTTGGACAAAAAAGTGTGAAGAATGTTTTGAAGAACTGAAGAGAATATTGGTCAAGGATCCTATTTTGACTCTACTTTTGGGAAATGGAAGGTTTGTTATTTATAGTGATGTATCGAAGAAAGGAAATGGTTGTGTCCAGATGCAGAATGATAGGGTTATTGCATATGCATCATAACAGTGGAAAATTCATGAGAAAAACTATCCTACTCATGATCTTGAGTTAGCTTCTTTAATCATTGCTTTGAAGATATGGATACATTATCTTTATGGTGAAAAATGTGAGATTTATACTGATCACAAGAGTTTGAAGTATATTTTCTCACAGAAATAACTCAACATAAGGCAAAGGAGATGGTTTGAACTACTCAAGGATTATGATTGTATGACACAACACCACCCGAGGAAGGCAAATAAGGTGGCAGATGATTTGATTAGAAAAGATCATGGAGTTTTGAACATGATGAGAATTTAAAGGGATCTTATTTTCATGGATCTAGTGAAGATGGATATGGGAATTACCATGGATGGTGAAACATCGATACTTTTTCAAATGGTTTCCAAACCATCTATACTAGAAAAGATAAAGAGTTCTCAGACCAGTGATGAAGAGTTTCAAAAGAAGATTAAAGCTATGAATGATGGGAGATTGAGAGAATTTGTGTATGAAGAAGGAATTTTGAAATTTGGGAAGAGACTTTGTCTTCCCGATATACCTGATCTAAAAAGGGAAATGTTAGATGATTCTATTAGTTCCAATTTCTCTATACACCCTGGGAGCACCAAAATGTATAGATATTTATAGGAACATTTTTGGTGGGACAACATGAAGAGGGAGATTACTGATTTTGGGTCAAGATGTATGGTTTGTCAAAAAGTCAAATCTAGAAGGCAACAGCCTAGAGGGGTCATGCAGCCTCTTCCCATACCAGAGTGGAAATGGGACAATATTACGGTGGACTTTGTCATGGGGCTACCAAAGACTCATAGAAGGAACGATGAAATATCAGTTATTTTTTATTGTCTTACCAAGTCATAAAATGTTCTTGCTATAAGAGAGGATCTACCACTTGAACGTCTAGCAAGACTTTTTATTAATTAAGTTGTGAGACTCCAAGGAGTACCCCTATCGATTGTTTCTGATCGTGATCCCTGTTTCATTTCAAGATTCTAGAAACGTCTTCAGAAGGCCTTGGATACTGAACTTCGTTTGAGCACTGGCTACCACCCTCAAACAGATGGAAAATCAAAACTGACTATTCAAACATTAGAAGACATTTTGAGATCATGCTCACTTGACATTAAGGGTATGTGGGATCAATATTTACCTACAGTGGAATTTTCCTATAACAATTGCTTCCATTCAAGTATTCAGATGGAACCATATGAAGAATTTTACAGAAAGAGATGTCGCACACCAACCTGTTGGGATGACGTTGGTGAGAGAAAATTCATAGGCCTAGAAGTGGTGGAGGAAACAATGGAAAAGGTGAAGGTAATCCAAAACAACATTAAATCAGCTCAATGTAGGTAGAAGAGATATGCCGATAACCGAAGGAAGGATTTGGAATTTCAGGTAGGAGATCATGTTTTCTTGAAGGTATCTCCATGGAAGGGAGTTATATGTTTCGGTAAGAAGGGTAAATTGAGTCCCAGGTACATCGGACCATTCGAAATTCTAGAACTAATTGGGGCTATAGCTTACCGATTGGCAATGCCACCAAGTCTCTCCAGAGTTCACGATGTGTTCCACGTATCATTGTTGAGAAAATACTTGCCTGACCCAACGCATGTACTCACCTATGAGGAGTTAGAACTGGAACCCGATCTGTCTTATTGCGAAGATCATTTCAATATTCTTGATACGAGAGAACAAGTCTGGAGAAACCGGACGACTCACCTGGTAAAATTTCAATGGAGAAACCATATTATTGAAGAGGAAACGTGGGAACCCGAGGAACTCTTGATGAAAAACCACCCAAGTCTTTTCACATGGTAGTATTCTAAAAATTTTGAGGATGAAATTATTTGAAGGAGGGTAGAATGTAACACCCCAATCTTCCATGATACGCTTCACTTTGAATAATACATTAGTGTGTGTTGTACGCAACTTCGAGTTCTAACACACAATACAACCAATCAAACTAGCCGTTATGAATAGTAATACCCACTTTTTGAAATTTTATAAATTTTATCTCTAAAAATGGACTTAATTTTTGGATTTGGAATATTGAATTTATCCTAGGGTGAAATTTTGGTACTTTTCGAATAACTTTTATATTTTGATGAATAGTGAAAATTACTAAATTTTAATTAAAAAAAACTTTTTTAATCAAAATAATTAATAGTGATAAATTATGATTTCTAGTGGTTTTAAAGTATATTTATAATATATTTTTACCATTTAATACAATTTTGTTCATTGGACATAATTTCACAATTAAACCGGACATAAACAAGTGTCAATCTTCTAATATTTATTATTTCTTAAAAACATGCTTTTTGTTTTGACAGTGAGAATTAATTTTAAACTAATTTCCACCACTTATATGTTTTGAATTTGGAAAAATTGATTCCATATTTGGAATCAAGATGTAAAAGTTATTTAAATAGGTATCTTTTATTTTTAGACATTTTGAATAATTACTTCGGGAAATATTTTATTTACCATCATTAAAGGGAAAATCCGGTAAATATGGGTAAAACAATAATATTATAATAAGAATAAATTACCTTAAAACATTTCTTAACATTATTTTTTGATACATGTCCGACCATGGTCATATTTGGGTCTATTTTGGGACCCCATGGAGCCACATGTAGGTGATAAGGACACTTTATATTAATTAAGTTAAAGTAAATACAAAAATGATATAAGCATATATCTTTTAGAAATTTTTTTACATAGGGTTATATGTGTTATATGTTCGACTATAAATATTCATTATAAATAAAAAAATATTTCCTACGTAATGGTATTTTATTTATAATTTTTAGACATTTAATAATTAAATTTATTTATGACATAATAATGATGCAGTATTTTCCATATTAATGAAAGAATCAAATAATTAGTATTATAAAAGTTAAAATAAATATAATTTGAAAGCATTGATGCCATAAAAATTTTTATTGATTAATAGTACAAGTTAGGATTTATTAAATGAATTAGGTTCAAATTAATAATGTTTTTATGACTTCAACAAAAAATCAATTTTTAAATAGTTTAAAAATTGATATAAAAGAGTTTTTAAAACAAATATTATATTATTAATTGATATTCTCTCCCTAAAAATATAAGGTTCAGACAAAGGACTTATATCATGATATGTGTATCATTAATGTAACACTTGGGGGTCTCTTGGAAGTATATAGTATGTTTATAAACTATATAATATAAAAATACAAAGTGACATGGTAAATGTCAATCTAATTAACTAAGAGTTAAAAATAATAGATAAGGTTAATATAATGACCCAAACCTATCTAAAATATATTGGTTGAATGGATTTCAACCCATCCACACCTTATACTTTGAATAATCCACTTTTGAGCCACTAGAAACCGAGTATTAATTTATTATAAATTAATACTTTATGTTTTTCCTAAAGAGCCCCTCCTCCCCCTTATAAAAGGACACCACTTCTAACCAATTTTTCACTCCTCGAAAGCCTTTTGGTTTTACCAAAATCTTCCCAAATACTCTATAAACTATCCTACATTAATCCTAGAGGCCTTAATTTAGTCATAAATCCAACCTAAGTAGCCCTTTTGATCAAACCAAAAGGAAGAACCTGAAGAAGAGGTAATGTTTTCACCACCCTCTTTCAAGTTCCTTTCTTCTTCAACTTTTTCTTTCTTTGTAATTTACTTTCTAAAATAATAACTCAATTATATTCTATATAATGTTATGTTATTATAAATATGTTATAACCATATTCATTATACTATCCATCCTTTGAATGACATGTCACCATATGTGGGTACGTACGGCTTATCGTCTCCACATCGTGGTGTAATTGTTATTCAAAACATTATTATTTGGATGGGTATAATAATGATATGTAATTCAGGTAAATAATAAATATAACATGATACTTATTCTGTATATATGATATAACATCCAATTATATATTATTTTAATATCAAAATAATTATATTGTCGCTCATGCGTACGTACAGACCACCGTGTCCACGAACGCGATGAGATTCATTCCCCATCGTATCCATTCAAGTGTAACATTCATTTGATGATTAAAAATAATATTTAAGGACTTGATATAATTCTGGATATGAATAATATACATCCCATATATAACAAATATGGCTGACATAGCAAATAATATAAAGAAATATGAATCCGTTATCACCCGAAACGGTGATAATACTAAGATATTATTAACAAACCAATGTTAAAAGATCATATATGATATCATACTAATGTATATTATTCTCGTATAATTTAGTAACAATTATTTCACCATTATAAAGGAGGTTAACCTACCCTCAACCAAGGAATATTACAAGGTAAGGGTTTATTTCACAATCTCTCCATTATCCGAGGTTGCTTATACGTAATTATCTACTGGGACCTCTATATCATCCACATCCATGTTTCTTAAAAATGTATTTCAAAACATTCTTACTATTTTATATACTATGGGTTAAAGTCACTTATACACTTTTTTTACTTTTTATAAGATGTTTATAATCAAATCATTCCATCGTTTTCCAAACAATGTTCTTTTTAACCTTTTCGACAAAATTAAGGTAAGAATGTTTTTTTAACTTATACGGAAATTGCGGCTATTTTCTACCATTATAAACTCGTCGAAGCATCCCTTACAAGCTTATAAGAATATTTTCAAAGTAAGTGTTTTATTTTATAATTATGTGACTCTTAAATTATTTCAAAATAAAAAGAGATATTTCTATAAAAAGTGTTTTGATTTCATCTTTCTCAACATCCTTTGATGAATTTTATGTTTATTTGTAGTTTATTTATTATGATAAAAAACTTCGATATTGTATTTAAGGTTTTGTGATATGTTTGACTGTGGATGTGCTATTTTCATAACATTCATGATTTATGGTTAAAGTATTGACATTTCTTATGCTAGTTTTAATATTAATGTTTATGATATGTTTTAACCTTTCCATATGATGAATGTATTGGACTTAGTAAGTGATGGGTGGAGCCCGCTATAGCTTCTCGATGCATTGGTAGTTCTCATGAGACAACTAGATGTGGAATTGGGTGAGGTAATTTCCCAATTTGATTAATGGTTTTGGATGAGGCCATAATTATTTTTAGACATCTTGGCCGAGGCCTTGAAAAAATGTTTCAGAATGTACAACATTATACATTCCCTCATTATAAAAATAATATTGATGGTTCATGTGGTCATTATACTAGTAGAATACCCGCGATTATGTTTTATTATGCCTTTATTTACTCATCTCATATTCTTTCCATAAAAGTGTTCATGTTTATTATTGGTAAAGGAATGCGGTTTCAATTATTTACCATGCTTAATATTTATGTCATTTTCTGCTGTATTACTGACCCTTACTGAGTGTTTGAGATCACCCCTTTCTTATGTTTCATTTTCCCAGGATATGAAACAGTTAGTTATGAGTGACCAACAGGAATAATCTATGAGGCTTGTACGTTTCTAATGAAATATATTTGCGTTGTATTTTTTTCAAGTTGTAAAGTTAAACTTATGTATGAATCTTGTTTCCAATAATACTAAACTGATCAGTCTTTTGATACATGATTTCCTTATGATCATGCCAATGTTATGTAATAATGCACCGAATCTGGGTAACTGGGGTCGGGGAATTACACAGTTTTTCCAAAAACATTTCTTTTTTCATGATTAGTATTTTATTTATAATCAATATATAACCATAATTTGAATAATTTAATTAGTACTATTAATAAAATAAAATTTATTGTCTAGGTTATAATGGTATAATATATTATGGTTTATTTAGACTTGGGTTTTCTTTTCTTTCAAGCTGTCAAAGAGGTTAAATTTAAAGAAATATATTTTGTGGGTTGTGTAAGCTCGATGTTGTATATTGAAAAAAATATGAAATAAAATTTTATTGTTTTTTAATTTTATGTAGTTATATAAAGAGTATAAATATATTGAATAATAATGAACTCTATCGAAGAACAAACCCTATTCAATTGACCTTAGGCAAGTGATCATTAATGGGAAGAAGAGTTGAGAAAAGGGTAGTTTTTTATTATTAGTCTGATGCCCCTATAGAAGAAACAATTAAGGGGTATAGGAATAAATTGGGATGAAAATAAAATACAAAAAAAATATTTCTAGGAACTAATTTTTAGTTTACCTACACCAACCTCCTAGTGCCTTGCTAGGAAATGAACATAATGAACCAACCACCATGTGGCCCTAGATAGTGGGAATGTACTTAGAACACCCCACTGGGTACCTAATGAAACCCAAATGGGTACCCAATGGAACTTTTTAGCCACTTTACTTTACTATTAGGTCAAAAAAACCATAAAATGTTTGGAGTCTATTCCACTAGAGATACCATATTGGAAGCATCCATTCCAACATTTCAAATGCATCTATAAACACCAATTGTTTATCTAAATAAAAAATTTAAATCATCCTAATTCCACATTGACTAAAACCCAACATTACTCTAACTTTAATGAAATGAACTCTTTTTTATCATTATGAAATTTAACTATCAGCACATCTTTAACTTTTGAGGACCAATCTGCAAGATCTAATGAAGTATGTTGCATAGAAAATAACTGACTAGTCTTGGAACATTAACCCTACCCCTAGTTCACTTAACTCCCATTCATCTTACCTCCCCACTAAAACTATCTCTAATATGTTTTCCACTTATATGAAAATAAATTATATATTATATATGAATATTAATCTAATTTAATGTACTTTTATATTCATGAGATTCCCCATTGGAGGTAGAATCATGGTCTCCACACCTCTAAGATCAGTTTTATTAAAAAATAAAGATAATATTTTTTTCTAAAAGATTGACAATCCATTAACTCACTAGTATATATATAAATATTGTATATAATTTTTTATAAAATCATATATCAAACTAATGTAACCCTAACTTAGAAATGCAGAGATGAAAAATTCTTCCTATTTCCATCCGATCACCCACAAGACGAACAATATTCATCTATCTTCTTATAGATCTAATATTTACCATTCAAGCCCATATTCCATCTGATTCATCATTATCATTCATGGGATTTTTTTGACAAAATTAATGGATGTATATAAAAAAATTGTCTAACCCTAGAACAAATCTCCAACGTTAACCCACACTTAATGTGATGATCATTGGAAACCTCATCCCTTTCCCATCTTAGAACGAAACAAAAAAAAGTACTATAAACATAGAACCATTTTCAATAACTAGAATACACCCTTTATTAAGATGTATGAAATCCAATCCTATATCTATTGTCAACACTTATGATACTACTTCTCAATGAAGAGTGTCTGGTACAAATCCAATGATAATCCCTTTGTCCCCTTTTCTTAGACAACAATATCTCATCTATGTCAGGTATTTCCCTCAAGAATTGAGACTGCATTTCTTCTATGATTTATAAATAAACTTAAATGAATAGTGTATTTCATCAATATAAACTAATAATACATGATATATGACATACTTAATTTTGTTCTTGGAAATATCAAACCACATATCATTCCATTCATACCATATGAGATGGTGTAACTTCCATGTTTTAAATTACTTTAAGCAGTGTCACAATAATTTTATTCATTACTAGAGTCTGATAATCTTTATATAGAGGAAACTTCCCAATATCTCCATTCATATCCTCCTATACATATTATTATTGCTATATTTTATTCCCATTAGGTTTATCATTATGCTTCTTCAGTTTAAAGATTCTATAAAATTAATAAAACAATTACCAATCATTTAAAAAAGATAAATTAAACCATCACACCATATATAATTTCAATAAAATATCCACAAATTAATATTACAAATAAAATAAATAACACAAAATCCTCATATTCATATTATAATGTTTTATAAAATAATGCAATACTAATAACCTATTCAAGAAATCACCAATTGGTTTATTAACAAATCAATCAATTTATAGAAAAAATTTTACTAATAAATAATAATCACATATACAAACAAAAATTCTATTTCCCTTTGTGTGAAAATGATTCCTTAATAACCCACTACTCACTTTTAATTAGATTTATTATATACCAAAAATATCATTTATAAATTAATAAAATTCCATCCCATATACCTCTTGTAACTAATAATTATACTATGCTTATATTTGATACCATTTATTAATGACTCACCACATTATGACCGCTCCACAAAGACAAGATGTCACAAGGCCTTAAGTGTGATCCTTGGTCACTAGATTTTACTTGAATTGAGGGTTGACAAATATCTATTTGGGAGTGAATTTCCACCCAGTGGTCTATCAAAATGAAAAATAAATAAATTATATAATAAATAATAATAATAAATTGAAATAATAAATACTAAAACAACATATTATTACACAATATTTTATAAATATCATAGTGAAACACACAATTATATATAATATTTCAATAGATATGTTGTACCATATCATGAGAAATGTTAATAAAATAATGTGAAAAATGAGAAGCAGACAACCCCTTTACACATCTCCAAAAGTGAACTGGCCATGACAAATAAGAAACCACAAAGTGGGGGTGGAGCATGAATTAGTGGTATCTATATTTTAAAAATATTTCATATTGAACCAAACCCATTTGATTGGATAATGTCGTGGTTCACTCTCTTGAGTAACTTCCCCACATGTATGAAAAAATAAGAAATATAAGCAGCACACAATAATTTTTTCAGGGTTTGGCCACGATTTGAGAGCCTATTCCTTGCCATTATCAAACTTTTGTTGTTATATAAATATATTATAATCCATATAATATATATTGATTACAAATTCCTACAATTTACACACAAGGTTAAATAATTTTTTATCTACTTCTCTTTGTGGGAAGGTACCATCCACATACGTCTATAATCTTTAGGGATTTATATTAATTGGAACCAGCAATAGATCACATTTTTTTATTTTATATCATACTTAAATTAGATATTAAAATTATTACCAAATGCTTCAGTACTATGGGATATATCATTTTCAAGAAATACTTCGACCAATTGATAGATACTAAAAAAAAGAAGAAGATAAGTCTTCTTCACACTATTCTTCATAATAACTATCCCATGAATGAGACAATTCATACATGGAATATCCTTCTTTCCTATGAAAAAAAATCAAAAATATAAAAAAATCATAAAGTATTTCCTTAACCTTTTCAAGAACAAGAATGAAACAGAAATTGATCTTATTCAGCCAATTTATCTCTAATCTACCTTAGTATCCTGAGATCTATCAAAACATTTGGAAAATATCATTTCTTATTCTATTGGAATATATATTCAAAGATATGTGAATAATATTCCAATATTTAATTCCATAACAAAAATAACTCTATAACAACTTTCGCATTTTGAATTCTCATGAGTTTTTTAGAAATTAAACTCATTTTAAACTAAGACAATAATCCCTTTAAATATCTTGAACACAAGAATTTATTTAATCATGTGGTATTTAAACTTATGTAGACAACATCATATTCATGTTTTCTGATTTTCTCTTACAAACTAGAATTTTATTTAAAACTAAATAACTCAATGTGAATCAAAAAGTTTTTATCACATTATGAAGTTGAATTAATGAACAACATTTCATAAAGAACTATCAGATATTTGTTTCTTCATTGGATGTTAAATTTGGAAAGTCATATGTTCACTCTGCATAAAAATTCTCTGTGTATATGGAGATCGACCGTAAAGTCTAAAATAGACTATATAAAGATCTCCCATTTAGATCAACCTCATGTATAATAATCTGATCATATTGATTGATCATTAGGTTGAAAAGAGACTGTATCTCTTAATATTAGTGTTAAATTTCAATATCTCAAGGACTACCTTTAAATAAATACTATTTTCAATATTACATTTACACAAATTGAAACTTACATTTATACACTTATCAAATTTCTAGAATCACTATTACGTTGATATATTCCCGCCTGACTAACCTTTAGGTATCTACCTGTTACCTTCATAAAGGTAGTGTACAATTCATAAAACCCATATATAGGTGTGAATAACATTATTTAGCTATTTATTTACCTTGATGTGTCCCAATAATTTTTGATTTACCCTAACATATCTTGTAAAACATGCTGAACACCTTTATGTAGGTTGTGAAACAATCATATGACCTTTATACAAATTAGTTTTACCCTTTGATGGTATTTTTAAATTTGATGTTACCTTTACATTTGTAATGAAACTTATATATTACCTTTCTTAAATAATCCAAAATTATTTTAACACATCAAAAAACCTATTAAATTCAATTTTGAGAACCTCTAGTAGACTCATAAACATTCCAAACATATTTCTTATATTGGGTTGAAAATAAAGAAAACTTCTCTAACAATTGAAATGAAACTTCTGTCTCCCCCTCTAGATTTTTTGTAAACCATACAACTCTTTCTAAAAATAATCATTACAAACACATATTCTTCTCATTTACAAAACATAAAAAAAACTTTTTCAAAATAGAATCATCTCCACACTACACCATTTGATAGAAAAGTTTTTTTAGATAAATACATATCTTGGTGATAAGAAACATTTTAAACAAGTGGAAAGATTCCTCCCACTACAATGGGGCCACTAACGTTTTTAAAAACATTCAACCACTTTTCAAAATAACCACTTCCAAAGAATTAAAATATAAAGAAATAAAATACACATAGTCTCTACTCCCTATTTAAAAGAAAAAAACTAATCCACCAAGAAAACTGTTTTTCACTACATCTCCCCCTTAAAAATATATTGTATGACTTATTAGGGATCCTCCCAAATACATTTATTAATGTGGGAGTTTCTAAAAACCCATATTCAGACTCATTGTGTCAAATATATCCTTAGGTAATTCGATGGTGAAGATATTAACCAATTTACCTTAGGTTGGAAAAAATTTCAAATTTATATCTCTATTATCCACCTAATCCTTGTTGAAGTGAAATCAAATATTTATATTCTTGAAAATATATTGTTTTATTTGATTCATTTTAATATCAACAAATTTTTTATTAATATATTAAATTCTAATTAGGTTCCCAAATTTCACCAACAAATAATCTGTTAATCCTTAATTAAAATCATTTGAGTACCAGAACTTGTTGTGGTAATATATTCAACATCTATATAACTCACTATGACTGTGTTATATTTTTTATAGTGATAAATCACACAAAAAGAATTAAAGAGTAATATCATACATGATGTATATCTTTGATCATCAAAATATCCCTCTTATTCAATATATATAAACGCATAAAAATCTATATTATTTCATCTTTTGTAAAACAGCCCATAGATCATTGTCATTTTAAAATACTTAAGTGTATTTTTAGAATCTATAAGTTGTATCTAGTTTGGGTAACTATTATTTATACTACAAATAATCCTAGTTTATACAATATCTAATCTAGAATATTTCGGGTCATAATGATAATGATGAAGAAATAGGGGGTAAAATATGATCCTTTATAAACTTCAGTATATTTTAAATATCCCCATTGATATGAAATGATTAATTACTTCTCTTTTTGAATATGAGAGAGCAATGGAAATAAATCAAGAAAAGAACATGATGATGTATAATGGTTTTGGGCTAAAATATCCCATAGTCCACTCCACCAACACTCTCTCTACGAGCTCTATGAGTTTCATTAGTAAGTCATTTTACCAGGGACATTTAAAATTGAGTACAAGAAGGTGATGCCTTTACTACAATGACTTTACCAGGACTTATGATTCATTTATAAATATCCCCAAATCCATAGTTTATTCCTAGAATCTAATAATCTACCATGAAAACGATTGAATATGAGAAGACGATACTCTAATAAATCCATAGAGGTTGATTAGATTGAGAGAGAGAAGTCTCATTCATAGTTGCAACAAAAACTGACAGATGTGTTTGATCTTCATTAATACGGAGTGAAAGAAAATAGATTGTAATTGAGGCATATTATTCTTTTAAAAAGTGATATATAAAATAGCAGATAGATGAATTAATGAGTTTTTCTCTAAAGTAAAACTATAATAAATGGTTTTTTGGACATTCAGATGAATATTTAATAATTTTGTTCAAGAGTAGTGATAATAGTAACATCGAGTTGATCAAATAAATCAAATCATATATGTTTCCAAAGTGCAGCTGTAAAGGAAATGATACACAGTTGTTTTTAAATCACACAAATCTTTTTTTTTCCTACAGAAAAATATCTGTATTCCCAAAAATAATATCATAGTATTTATCCTAATAGTCAAACAACTCAAGGTCAAATAATTACAAAAATAACTCTTAACAAATCATGAATATTTTAATACTAAAATCATTCAAATAGTTTTTAAACATCCCTTAAGAATAAAAATTCCATTATTATGAGCCTTCAAGTTATTCATAAAATATATTTGAAGATATATTTACTTCAAAAAAAGTCATTACAAAAAATGTGAATAATATCTTGAATTTAAAAACCCATCATTAACCAAGTCAAGCATATGGTTCTTTCACATTAACTAATAACTCAAAACTTATGGTTTATTATATAAGTAGGGATGATAATAAATATGTTTGTTCTTCAATGATAGGGTTTCAGCAAAATATAGGGTTAATGATCCACAATTTTACAAACAAAATTGGGTATATGATCATTATGTGTTATTCAAAATGCAGGGTTTAAAAACCATACATTATTCTTAAAAACAAAGGGTAGGAATAATGTTTCAATAATAATTTCAAACATATCCAAAATACATAACCAATTATTTTTTAATGTATTAACATGTTGTGTATGGCTCTAGAATAAAAATAAATATTCTAACAAATATCATCCATCTAAAGTTTAATTAATCAAAAAAAAATTAAGAAAATAATTATGGGTGTTATTGATCATCAAAATAAAAAGTAAATTAAAAAAATTATTGAATCAACACATGGTCAACAATGTACTATTTTTAGATGATCATAAAACCTACCAAAAAACTTACAAAAATACATTGAAACAATTTTTTATAAGACATTTTCATCGCATTATCCCCAAAAGAAGAACATTCTAAAAGAAAATTTTCATTAAGTTATTATAAAATTCTCATAAAGTTCTCCCACTTTTATTGATATCCAAAAGATGCGTTATTAAATATATATTTTAATACATGAAGCAATATAAAATCTGCTGAATTCATTCTTCTAAAAAGGTGAATTGATATAATCAAATATCCATACAGACATAAAAAATAATATTCAATGAATAATAAGTGTTTGAAAGAAATTAAAATTATGTATTAAACCACTTAATTCCTAACATAAAATATTTAAACATATGATAAATATTTAAACCAACCCCACTAAGATATATCATAATAAAATAAATTGATGAATTCAATATATAATTTTACACGTCAAATAAATGACAATAATATTTTAATATAATAATGAAAAAATTTATCATATATAATGATAGATTAATTTAGTATAAGAAATAAATTTATACTGTAAAACTCTAAAAAACATGATTGTAACTAAGATAATGATTTATAAAAAATCATAAAATTATAAAAAAATTAAAAAGTAACTACAAAAAAATTTATAAAAATTTAACTAACCATAATATAAAAAACAAAAATATATATATATATTGGCTATTAATAGAGGAGCATAGTCAGAGAATATCCCCCTAACCATTTATTATAATAAAAGAAAATGACAGTAAGCAATTAGCATAAACCAGGAAAGACAACTATATATCATAAAAACTGTACCCATCACAACATCCCTGGTAAAAAGATTCCTTCGTAGTCACCAATTCCTATTCCGAGCATTCATAATCCTTAAAGAACTTAGCATACTTCCTTCTCAAATTCAGCCGCTCCAAGGATAGAAACTCTGTGTTTCCAGTAAAATACCTAGTGGACACTGGCTTTGGCCGAGAAGAGTAGTCATTTATGGGCCTTCTTTGTGGTGGAACAGTCATAACGTCCTTATTCCCGCTCATCTTCATCTTCCCACTCTGAACAAAGTCACTGTATGAAGGCCTGATAAGACCACCATAATTTTCCTTTTCAATAAAAGAGTAATCCCCCCCATTTTCCTTGGATATTCACTCCATGCTTACCATATTTCTTTCCCCATCCCATCTGAATTTTACTATTATTGTCAATTATTACTAAACACTTTGGTTTTTCCACAACTTCATGACCATCCATCATACCCTGCTGCAGAACTCATATTCCAGTTCCATCATATTGAGAGGGAGGCCCATTTTCTCTTAATTTTCACCTACTAAAACAAGCTTCATATATTTACCATCCTCTATATGAGAACTCTCTTCCTCAAGAGGAGTCTCATCATTCTCCATCTCTTGGAATCAGTTGAAAGTAGAAACAGTTGCCTTTAATCCACCCTTGGGTTTTAGATGTAGAGTAAGAACCTTGACAGCTGGACAAGGACTGGTTTGAATAGTGATTTTCCCAACACAGACTGAATTCAATTTCATATCACCTTCCTTAGGCCTAGAAAAACCACTTTTGACCAATCCAGCATCTTCCCTGCTAGAAAAACACTACACAGGTCCACCATCCCCATATCTCGGTGATTCCCCTGTTGGACCTGTCACCCCATTACTGACTCCATGTCTATTATTGCCTCCAAGATCAGATACATCTATAGCAGCATGTCTCAAACCAGCTCTCAAGACAAGGTCTTGAATCAATCTATCTGAGACCTCAGTAGTTGTCGAATTAGAAGGTATCAACGCCAGTTTTCCCAAGGCCAAATCACCCAATCCAAATCCATACTTCTCAACATCAACACATTTCTGTTCCTGGGCAGAGAGCATACCATTCCTCCTTGTCGGACTAGAATTATTGGCTCTACCGTGACACTTATCAGCCAAATGACCTAGATGATGGTAGGTGGGGTAGTGATCAACCCACAACTCAAATATAACTTCTTGCCTCCATCAAAATTCCTCACCAACCCTAATCCATATCCATTTAACTGGTGGCATTGAAGCAATCACCTCAACAAATAAGTGTGGATTAACTAGATGACTCACTGAAGCAGTGTAGTCATCTGAGAAAAGGAAATGACTGACCAAATTTCCTAACATACAAATTATCCCTGGATTTTGAAATGGCAGGGGAAGGTGAGGAAGACTTACCCAAGTCAAAATAGAAGGTGAGTCTTGATTCATACAAAGGTAAAATTACCATGGGAGGAGGAAGAACCTATATCCATTGCATCTGTGAGGGGATATATCCCATTAAAAAAATGAAATAATCCTCTGAAGCAAAGTGTATCATCATATGATAATTATCAATCAAACCCACAACTGCATGATCTTGAAAATCCCAGTTCATAAATATAAAATGATCAAATTCATCCACCTAAGGTATTCAATGGTGGAAGTAGGACACCAGTGTTAAATATAGGAGACTCTAGGACTTGGATAATTCCACTAGTGAAATCGATAGCTGAAGATACACAAGATGATGATCTGGGAACTTAGAGCTTAAAGACACCAATGGGAAATTAGGGTGAAAACTAGGGTTAAAGAAAGGAAAAAATTCCTCCCATGCATCCAGAGGTGGTGGATCCAATACATCCTCCACCTTCCTCGTCCAAGAAGGGGGGGGGGGGATCCGTCCTTGACCATTAGATAGAGTTTTCCGATCGTCATCGCCAAGAGGAGATCCTGATTCCTCATAGATCTATATATTGACTATTAAGTAAACTGTAGAGATGAAGAAATGTCCAGGTGTTAAAAAGGATTAGGCGGATCATCCAAAATATCTATGCTTCAAACTATTTCACTTAAATTATCTAAAACTTTTGATATATTTTCTATTATTCTTTTAACATATGTAGATATATGATACAATGAAGAATAAGAACACTGTTTGACCAGAATCTCTTTTAGGACATAAAAATCTAGTTTAGTAAAAACTTCTCATATGAGAAACTCCATTCGACTTATCATTTTCTTTTAAAACTATTCAATTACTACATTTTTAATCAAAATTAATTAATGATTCTAATACTCCCTTTATAGTGTATCAGTATTTTTTTTTAAAATTGACCCTTTTGTAGATTTTTTTATATATTTTTTGACCTTTATATATCTTTTTAGATGCATTCAGATCACCAATAAGATAAATTATTTCTTCATTTAAAGTTTCAATGTTAAATATATGCTTTTTAGAGGATGTTCCACATTTAATAATTTGATATGAGGAAAAGTTTTGTTCTCCAAAATCATGATCATCTATATCTTTTTTAGAAGATTTTTCAAATGAATCATTAACATACGAAACTGATTATTCTCTTAACAGATCAGGAGAATGATTACCTTTTGTTTTTTTTGATAAATAATTTTCTCTGAAATTGAAGTTCTTGATAACATTATTTTTCTCAGAATGGGTTTTTCACAAGTTTTCAAAAAAGATATTCTAAAGAAGAATGATAAAAAATTTAAGTGGTTTTAAGAAAAATATTCTTGGGTTCTAAAGAGAAAAAGATACATTTTTTCTGATAATTTACAAAGAATGATTCACATTCTTGATGCGAAAATAATAATTAGTAATTTTAGTTTTTCAAATTATGAAAATATATTTTACATAATAAATCTATTATTTAATAAAACATTACATAAATGAATAAATTGTTTATCAATTTAAAGATGAGAATAGGATTAAAAGTAAAAAAAAGAGTACAAATTTTTTATAAATCCATTTTTATAATTAAATAATTACTATATTTTCAAATGATTTTTTAATAGAGAAACATGTATAAAACAAAGTTCATATAAATTTTAATATTTTTTCAATTCAGTTATAGATTTTATAATGAAATTATATAAACGACATTTTAATAGTATAATTCAAAGAGTGGGGATGAAATTTACATTTAAACATAAAATATGTATCCACCCCTCTATAAAATATTTAACGAAATAAAAACACATATATGAAGATAGACAATCAATAATTCATTTATTATCAATTCTAGTTATAATAATTCTTTTATTTCTATAATGAAATTATCTAGATTAGATCATTCATTTGTTTAAAAATGGATATGTCTATAATATTATCAGATTACCACTCAATGATTTAACAATATTGTACAATGGAGTATTTATGAAAGAATATTAAAAATATGATCCTTAAGTAACCATATAAATTTTGATCCAGAAACATAAGAAATTAAGGTTTTAAGTAACAAAATCTGTTTCATTTAGAAATTATACTATTAATGATAGATAATTATTTTTAACAATAATGACATTTAATAGAAAAAATAGAGTTTTTATAAAGAAAAATTCATTTACATAAATTCTATTTACACCACAATAAAAAAATTTAACAATTGACATTGTATTTACATTCAAAAAAAGAACAAAATAATTCCAATACAGTTTTTTATTTTTCACCATTAATTCTTATACCACGTAATCTGTTGTGAATATTTCTTTTTCCAAGAATTTTATTTAAAAAATTTATCCTTTTAAAAGAATATTATATATTTTTTTAAAGTATCACCATTAACCAATAATTATATAATTATTTTTTAATGTAGATCATATGAAATTTTGGAAGAATTAGATTTCAATCTATAATTAGTTTTGATAAAATTTAGTTATCCAATAAAATAACATCATAAGATTTTCTATGTTTTTTATGATCTTCCATTAAGGTTTCAAATTTATCTAAAATCATAATTAAATTATTAATTAGTTTATCATATGTATGTTTATCAAAATTCATGTTTTGGGTGTAATATGGCTCTAACTCATTAGTATGAGTAATGAGACATACCATTTGATTTTTATGTTCAGCCTCATTGCTCATAGAATATTCAAAATTCAAATCAGAAGAGTCAATAAAATTTGCCTTCATAGTTTAATTGTCCTTTCTTTTGTAATTGGATTTGATTTGATCTTTTTGTAAATAACACTTAAACTTTGTCTAACCATTATCTTTGATATTACATCATCTACTCTTCTCAATCCATTTATTTCTTTTGTTGTATAGTTTTTTAAACATTTTGAAATAATTTGAGAAATATTTATCTGAATATGGATGAGATGAACCATATGACTCATCCATTTTATTTTTGAGAGAAATTAATTCATGTTTTATTTTATTTTGGGATTTAGCTTTCATCTCACCCTCATAAATCATCATGGTTAAAATAAGTTATTTTATTGATAATTATTTAACTAGTGTGGATTTTTCTATGGGAGCTAATATCCCAATTAGATTAAAAGTTAAAACTCTAATTACTTTTAATTCTTGATCTTTTTGTCTAATTGGATTTCCCAAGGAAACGAAATTATTCAAAATTTCTGTCAATATTTCTTTTATTTGAGTTATATTTTCATCTTCATTAATTATGAATGTATCAAACATTAACTTTGCAGTATTTTATCTTAGTTGGTTGATATTATTGGTTTCTTCCTGGGAAACATAAATAGTCTTCCTCATCTCATACACATTATCACATTGAAAAACTCAATTAAACTCATTTATTCTTAAACCACAGACAATATCATTTATTGTTTTTGAATTAAGATATTCTTCATTCTATTGATTATTATTCCATTTTTGTAGATCTTACTTAGAGATTTTATAATTATTTATAACCTTTAAATAACAATTTATCCCAATTTTTTCCAAATAAATAAATATAAAATATTTCTAGCATTTATATTTCCACTACTAAAGTAAGGAGTATAGGTCATTGATGTAACTTCTCTAAGATCGTCCATTTGATATTTTTTATCTTCTAAATCCTTAACACAGGTTTGTGAGAGCCAAAAAAATCTTCAATATTCCAAATGAGTCTAACCTCTAATATCATTTGTTGGTATTAGATATAAAAAATATAACATTCAAAGATTTAAAAAATATAGAAATATCACAATATAGTATGACCTTTGATACCAATTGTTGTGTAGGGATGAAAATATAGAAGACATGGGGGTGAATTGTGATCCTTTAAAATATTAAATGGATTAAAAAATATCGAACATGATATACAATGAATCTTTCTTTCTCTCTTTATAGATGAGAGAGCAGTGGAAATAAATAATGAAAAGAACAATATGATTTATAGTGGTTTAAGGTAGAAACATCCCATAGTCCACTCTATCAACTCTCTCTCCATTAGCATGGTGATTTTCACTAGTAATTAATTTTAGAGAGGACTTATAAAACTAAGAATAGGCTATTGATACCATTACAATAAGATTTTTAAAAGGCATTCTAGTTATTTTATAGAGAACCATAAACCCACAACTAATTTTGAGAAGCTAATACTCCACCATTACCATGACTGAGTCTGAGCATCTGATATTCCAATAAACCAATAGATTTTGATTGGATTCAGAAATAGAGGTTTCATTTACAGTTTTAGAAGAAATTGAAATATATTTTGGATCTCCAATTATACACAGTAGAAAAATATAGATTACCAATTTTGTGCAATATTCCTTTAAATAATAATAAAGAAAACACCAGATAAATAATTAAACATGTATGTATCTAATGTATAATTATGAAAAATGAAATATCGAACACATATATTAATATTTAACAATAAATTTCCACATTGGTGACATCAATAGTAGAGATTCCATAAACTGAATCCAAATATGTATATATATAATGTGTAGCTCTGATAAGAATGATACACTGTAATTTTTCCAATCACAGAGATTTTTCATTTTCTACAGAAAAATATATATATTTAGAAAATTAATATCAAATTATTTATCTTTATGGTCGAAAAACTATAGGTAAAATGGTTCCATGAATACCTCTTAATAAATCATGAGTATTTTAATTCATAAAACATTCAATGAGAGTCGTAAATTACATTAAGAATAAGAATGATTTAATATATTGAGTATGAGACTTTGAATCAGTTGTTAAACATATATAAATACATATTTAGTTTTGGAGAAACCATTGCAGAAAATGTGAATAATATATTTAATTTAAAGTGTCATTTTTAACAATGTCAATTTCATGGTTACTTCATATGATGGGAAAAAAATGAAAATATAGTGTTAATTACAAAAGTTGTGTTGATGAACAATAAATTTGTTCCCCAAATATAGGGTTTCTTCCAAATGTTTGGGTGACGATACATACTTTTAAAAAAGTGTAAGGTATATAATCAAGAAGTTTTATTCTAATTGTAGGGTTTCCAAACAATATGTTATGCTTATAAACATATGTGATGAAGAGTGTTTCCAGAATACATTGAAACATATTCAGAATAATTAACCATATATCTTCCTAGGGATTAACATGTTGTGTACACTTCTATAAAAAATATAAATATTATTATAAATATCATCCTCCTAAAATTAAATTAGACACAATTTTTTTGGAAACATAAATTTGGGTGTTTCTGAGCATAAAAATCAATAATAATTAATAAAATTATTGAATCAACACATTCTAAATAAAATATATGAGTTAAATAAGGCATATAATTAGTATTACAAATTATATTTGATTTATATTTTTACTATTAAATTATGGAGAAAATTTTATACCCATGTGAATGGGTAAAGATATTGCCTTTGCATTCTCATTTTAAACTTCTTAAATGAATCTCTAGAACAACTATATTTTGATATTAAAATAAAACATTTGATTCAAATCAATTATAAAACAAATAATTATCTTATCTCATAAATAATGGAAATCTCAAAATGTCCCTCCATTTTATTGAAATAATCATTACTTCCATTCCCATGAAAAACTATAAAAATGATATCATCAACATATATAATTTCAGTTAGCGTATTTATATTATTTTCATTGATATTAAGTGATTTTAAACATTTACTTTAATCAATTTTAACTCTTCTGAGTTGTTTTTCATCTTTTAATACTAGTCCCATGGGGACTATTTTAGGCGATATAGTGACTTATTAAGTTTTTAAACACTTTTTCATAATTTTTAAGAAAAAATCATCAATATTGACAATGAAAACTTCTCCATTAATAAATCAATTTTAAAAATTTATTTTTGGCATCCATTTGAAAAATTTAATATTTCAAATAATCTTTTATAATAAGGAACATCTTGATTACCTCTAACCTTGAATCTTTTTGAAAAATTTTCTTTGAAACATAATCCTTATACCTGGGAGTATCCCTTTCATACATGTTTTCTTTTATTCCTAAAAATGTTTCCTTATTCCATCCTAATATTTCTAAAAAACCACATTGTTATAATGAAATTTTTATCATTTGGTTTTGGAATAAGATCCAATGATGATTTTTTTTTCAATCCGAATCAGATCTTCATTTATAGACTCAATTCACTCTTCAGGTTAAAAATGTTCTTTCACTATCTTTTTCATACTAATAAATTAGTGGTTTCTAATGTTCAAAACTCATATTATTTATATCTTATTCTATTATAGGCTTATCACATCTTAACTTTATTCAAGTAAACATAGGTGAATACTAAAATCCAATTATTTTATCTGACTGTAGATGTTAATTTAGAATTTTAAATATATATTATTCATTATCCTAAGTATTTTACTCATCATAGAGTTGATTTGATCCATTATCTGGTTCGCTTATTTCATCCTTGATCTCATTCTCATTGTTATATATATTAATCTCCCCACTAGATCCATCACTTTTTTCTAAAACTATTATATCTATAACACTATTTATGGGTTTTATTTCAATAATCCTAACATCATAATTATCATACATTTTTTGAATTCATTTTTTCCAACATCAATAGCCTTTAACATTAGATATATACCTAGTAAAGATACCTTCTCTAGCATTCTCATTGGATTTTCACTGACTTAAGTATTTAATTTTGAGGATAAAAGGAATCTAAAATAATATTAAGTAACCCACTATTATATTCCTATTATACCATATCTAATATGAGGTTTTATTTGGGTTTGGACCTAGAAATACTTGATCTTGATTATGCATAATAGTGTACATAGACTTTCTACAAAATAACTTTAACCTCTCAAACTCAGCAAGCATAGTTGTGAAAAACTCAGAAAGAGATCTATTCATTCTTCTAAAAAACCATTCTCCTTGGATGTGTATGGGGTTCTATTTTATAAATTAATCATTTACCTAACAAGGTAATATTCAGATTCACTACCAATGAACATCTTCCCATTATCAGTTCTCACCTTGTTGATTTGAATGCTCAGTGTTCTCTAAACATCCCTTCAATAAATTTTAATTGTATCCACTTTCTATGACATGATATTCATAAATAAAATCATTTTTCTTCTTTTGTAGTCATTAATAAAATTGATAATGTAAATTTCACATTTTATAGATTTGTCTCATGGATCCACACAAATATGAGTGAAATAATACCAATGGTCTTTTTGATTGTGTATCCACTCTTTTAAGTCTCCTATTAAACATTTTATTTTTTAAATGGTTATGAATAACTAATTTCTATCAAAAATCACTTGAGGAAAATCTTTCACAAAATTTTATTTATAGATTTTACGTAGATTATATTAACCAATGTGGTCGAGTCTTCTTTTCCCAAAATGATTTTATTCCTTAGCATTGAGATAATTGGAATTAGTAGGATCTCTAATCTAAAACAAATTACAATAGTCCATTATCATATAATGATGATTCTTCCATATTTAACAATTATAGTTACAATTTTTTTTATTTTTGATGATCACAACATTAAAATCATCACATAATTGACTAAAAATCAATATGTTATGATTAATCTCATTAACAAATAAAACCTCTTGTGAATTTATTCTTTGTGGTTCAATCACAACCTAACAAATTCCTTTTATTTTTAAGGAATATTAATTTCCAAAATGACACTACACCCCCATGATGTACTTCAAATTTTTCACTTATTATTTTTGATAATCATCCACTACCAAGGATACAAGTCCTACATATATTGTTAACTTTTGGATTTTCCTATACAATTTAATATTTCATTATCTTAAATTTATTTGATTACTTTCATCCTTTTCAAATCAGTTATCATTTACCTTGAAAAAGAGTCATTCACTATACTTAACAGTGACCATTTTGATCAGTCATTCCATATATTTCACCAAGATACTCAAATCAGTTTTCAGTACGTGCAAGTTCTTCTCTTCCATATTAAAATTTCTTTAAACCAGATCGATTTATCCTATGTTTTTAGAATCTATCAATAAAATGTGGCCTTATTTTATTCTATGGGAGAAAACTATTGTACAAAAATCATAGTATTTAGGTGTCAATCATCCTAAAAACCAACAATATCCCTAAAGGTTGGATCTTCTAATAAATTTCATAAACATTATAGTAAAATATGCTTTCCAATTTTGAATGAGATCTCCATTATTTTTTATACATTTTTATAAAAAAGTATTCTACTTTCTTTTCAAAAATACCATTGATATAAAAGATTACTTATAGAGATCTTTCTCACCCTAGGATTACCTACTTTAGAATTTAGGCCATACACTATTATCTAAGATACATTTAACATTTTCAGAATATTAAATGAAATTTCTGCTTAAGTTTATGAATAAATATTCTTAGTATTTTGTGATGAATCATTCCTGAAAAAAATATTTTTCAAAGGATATAAAAAATTTTCTAAGGTAATTTTCAACCTCATGAAACCTTGACTTAGAGTTTTAAAGTTATTCTTCTTTTTTGGAAATATTTTTCACTAATTATTATAAAATTGTTTCTTACTCAACCAATTTCACCATGAGTATATTTACTTCAGAATATACTCATCTTATTTATTTTGAAACTCATATTCAACATTATTTAGATTTTTAACTACCTTATTGATATTATTAACTTCCATAATGATCATAATGTTCCTTTTAATATAGAATTCATGTTCTATCCTTAACATGTGAATCATATAGGATTCATCATCAAATTATTCTCTACTATTAGGACAATCTTCTTTCATTTTCATCATGTTAAAAAAATTGAGTCTTTTCTAGAACATTTCACATCTGAATCATTAGTTTTGGTAGAGGTTTCTTCTTACTCTTTACTCGAAATGATTCTATTTCCCCTTATAAATGTTTTTTAATTTTTAATACATAATATTTTCTATATATTTTAGTATATTTTAATTTTGACTTTGATTGAGGTTGTCATTCTTATTATTCACAATCTAACTCCAAAAATTTATTCTTATTAGGATAGTTTTTAGAAAAAAATAATGTTCTCCATATCTATAGCATTTAATTTAATGGTTTCTTTTTTATTTACCACTTCCAATTTTTAATTTTTTATGTCTTGAGATCCATGAATTTCTTATGATTCTTATTACTATCATCATATTTAGCTTAATCACAGGGGGTATTGAATAATTCTTTCTCCTTAATCATATGTTTTTTCAATGCTATAAAATCTATTTTTTCCTTTTACTTTTCTTAAAAATTTCTTCTTTTATCATATCATAATTCAATAGGGTATCTTATAGATCATCAATGGATATTTCATGAATTTTTCAAAGGTGATATTTTTAGGTCAAAAAATTCTAGATAATTTTTCATTAAATTTTTTATTAAATTTGAATCATCCAACTCATATTTAATTTTTTATATATAACTAATTATGTCATTATACCAAGTTAAATAGTAATTAATATTCCTATATTAATCCATTCATATGTTTTCAAAATTTTCCCATCTGATTTTCAACATTTATTATTTTATATTGATGTTTCCCTCATATATATTCTCCACACTATCTCATATTTCTATAGTTTTCTATATCAAAGTAACATTATTTTACTGGTTTTCAGATAATAATGATAATATTTAACTCCTTTCTTTTATATGCATCTCTTTTTTCCACTTATTTTTAAATGTAATAACAAAATCCATATAACATTTTGATAAAGGATAGTGAAAACATCAGTCACTTAAAGAACATGAGAAAAAAAAATGGTAGAATTCAATCCCCCAACTCATGAATATTCTTTATATCAAAAAAGGTAACAATAATATTATTAATAGAATTATGATTCTCTATGATACACTGTATATGAATATTATCTCAGGGGAATCACGTTTTCTCTTATACCACTTGAGTTTCCTATGTCAAATATGAAACTACTGAGATGGGGGAGGTATAAATCATTGATTCTGTAATTTTATAAATTTTTATTATGAAATTTAAACCATGTGATATGTTAATGTCATGACTCACTCTCTTGAGTCACTTTCTTATCTGTATGCACGCTTATGAAATATAAATTGCATAAATAAAATTTTCAATAGGTTCAGAATTGATGTTAGAGCCTACTTTTTACCATGATCATCCTCTAGTTAAGATATGAATTTTATTGTCACTATAATTCATAGATATTATAAATACCAAAAGTTATCACAAAATCTTTGAGAAGGTTTTATCCCACTCTCTATATAAGAAGGTATCATAAACTTACAACTATAATCTATATGGAGTTATTTAGAATGGATCCTCTAGATGGTGAAAATGTATCCTTCACTATTGTGTTTTAATAATAAATTTATGTTATTATTAGATGATTCTATAAAAATGATGGATCTTCTTAAAGAAATACATCTACTGCTAGATGAATAATAATAAAATAACATCAGATCAATTTTCCTCTTAATGTTCTTCTGAAAAATCATCTGATCCATGATAGAATATATGCATTGGATTTTCTTATACCTTCTCACCAACACAAACACAAATCTATACCATCAAGGTAGACTGTCCTTGAACTCTTAAAGAAAAAGAATACATCACATGTCAAACTTATTCAATCTCTCTCTCATTAATCATTAAAAATATTTGGATATATCTTAAAATTTTGAAATAATTTCATTAATCTTTTTTTAGGAATAAATATTCACAAACTATGTTAATAATATTACCTAATTTATATATATATATTATAAAACTCTTTATATCTCAACCTTGGATGTTTGATTTCTCCTAAGTCATTATCATTTAAAATCATTCAAAATTGGGATAATTTCCCTTTTATATTTCTAAAATAAATGGAATTTCTTTATTATGCATTACATGAATATTCTTAGCCTCATCCTTTCAAAAAATTGAAGGTAGTTCAGTTTTTTCACATCTAAAATGAAAATTGTTATAAGATAGTGATTATTTTCCTCATATTAGAACACTTTCATTCATTATACATCATAACTCAATCAACATAAAAACCCAAAGGAAACCCTATCATGGGTAAGAAAATAAAACAAGCACTAAAATCAACTCTAAATGACGAAGGAGTAGAAAAAAATATATCATCCATTTCCCACTATGCACAGTTTGGTAGAATAGTCAGGAAAACTGTACATAAACCATGTGGGTGTCACTGGTATTGGTAGGTAGGGCCACACGAGCTGTGCATGGTTACTACTAACCCTGTTTACTAACCATACACCCACTCTAAGCCTCTATATTTCCCCATAAAACACAATATAACCCCCAATATTACCCTAGTCAACAAAATGGATTGTGAAATATTGCAAGATAACATAAAAATAATTTTAAACAGTATCAAATTATAATCACAATATCAGACCATGCATGGTGACTTGACGTTCAACACAAAGAAGACTTGGCCATCTACTCCCCCATTCATACCATTTTATTCCCGATGGTTCTAGATCTAGTATACCACTAACCCCAAAATAATAACTTTTATGATACCATTCTGTAACTGAGATACCATTTTTGACAAAATATATCACCTAATCTTGTCTTTGACAAGGCCCAAAGAGAGTTATCGATCTCTACATGGTAGAGACAACCACTAGGAATAATCAACAATCTGTTGGAAATGGTTTCAACCATGGTGAACCAACATAACCAATCCATAAAATATAATATCCACCCCAATAAAATCAGAGTATGAAACAATTATAAGAAGATACAATAAGAAAAAACAACATAAAAACAACATTCCATAATGGCACTATATACTTGGTATCTCAAGTCAAAAACACAAATCTCAAAATAATGGGAACAAGATCCAAAAAGACATATAAAAAATCCCATTGGATAAAAAATAAAATCAATGAATATACATGATAGGAACCCTATAATGTCATGTCACCTCCACAAAACACAGATTGTGGTAATCAAGAAGATCCCCTTTGGTACAGGGTTCCCTTGCAATTTCTTATATCCTAAAAACAATTTCTACAAACATATAAAGGCCTAATAAGGGTGTGAGTAATGAAACCTAGTAGGATACCAAAAAGAATATATTTAATTATTTTATCAAAAAAAAAAATAAACGAGTTTTAATACACTTTCAAAACAAAACAACTTTTAAAACATACCATTTTAAAATATACCATTAAAATACCTTTCAATTTCCATTTTACTCATGACTAGTTTACCAAAAAGAATTCAACATGGATCTAATAAATAAAAAAGGATCAAGGAAAAACATACTCAACATATCAAAAAATTAATAGTCATGAGTGATCTTGAAAATATACATCATATAAAAATATAAATAGAAAATTTGAATCACAAATCTCATCACATAAAAATGGAACTAATCAATTGCATGAAGTATATAACCTAATCTAGAATTTGTAATGTGAACCTAGGGATCTGACCATTAGGTCTGTATTGAGTGTTCCTATATAAGTTTTTCTAGTTTTGTAATCAATAATGTAAGCTCTCACATTCTTCCTTCTACCCAAATCCAAGAGTCCTCACATTCTATTGATAATGAATCACGGAAGATCTCTCACTGATACAACCTAAAATCTCTCATGTTACCTTATAAAAGAAATTATAATCTCACATGGTATTCCTTCAAAAGGTTCATATGGTCCCCCAAACAAATTTTATACTCAAACATAGACTGACAATCGTGAAACATTATTCCAACATAATAAAAAATATGTTACATAAAATCAAAATACATTTCTCAATTCATATTTTAAAACATACATGCCAATTTTATCAAATAACCTTTCACAAGGTAAAAACTTATCTAAAAGAAATTTATTACACCATTTTAAACTGTAAAACCTCTTTTATTTATTTTATCAAACACATGGGATGAAAAATCACTACACATGTTTGTAAAACCCCATTTAAATATCCAATTTTCAAACACAATCCACTAATTACATAAAAAATTGAAAACACAACAACTATAAATAATTTTATTTGAAATTTCAACAACCGAAAACCAAAATGATTCATAATTTAATGGTAAACCATGGATAACATCATTACATAGAGACACCAAACTCAAAAATGGTTCTAACCTCAATTACTTATATGGGAACCTCCCAAAATAGGGAGAACAATGAACCACACACCTGAAACACATTAATACCAATAATTTATCCCTTCATACACCCTATATTCTTCCAACACCCTTATTAGGGTCACATATCTCCATGAAATAGGAAGAACAAGAAAGAAGGGGGGGAAAATAAGAATAAACAATGAAGAAATTAACTTATGTAAATCCTAACCACTTTAATTCCAAGGATAAATCCCCAAAAAGTGAGTGGGAGAGATTCAAGGCCAATTAGGTGGAGCTACACAAGATAGTTTAAGAAAATAGGAGGTCCAGGGTTATAAAATTGATAGGAAAAATAGGTAAAATACCAATTTTTAGGTGGGATGGAAAGGAATGCATGGTTTTGACCCACAATTTAGTAAAATTTTCACCAACTGTGTTTGGTTACTGTCTCCCCCAAATAATTTCTTAATGGTACACCTGTTTGTTTCATGATTTGAAAAACCATTCTCAAACAGTGAAAACCCATCTTCTATCCTGTACAAACCCCTTACACAGTTAACCGCATGATTAAATAAACCAATAAAAAATAATTCATGCTATAACATCTTCCTGAAATCATCTATTTTCGACCACTCTCACCAAATAATTCAATATAAAATAGACAAGGAAGATAATACTTAGAAAAAGATGCAAAGTGAACTGATAGGTGTAAAAAATGATATATCCTAATATAAACCAATTAAAAAATATCTTTATTTTCCATTATTTATATAATATAAACACTTAATTTTAAAAAATAATATCAAAATAAAAATAATAAAAGTAGTCATGTCTTTGAGAACAATTTACATTAAAAAATTATTTTACAAAACTTGTGAATAGTTTCTCATAATCAGACTCCTCTAAACTAGCATTTATTGATATCAAAAGTAATAATTAACAGAATAACATGGGGAACTGAAACATAATAAGGGATGAGATTAAATAATTTGAAATGGAAAAAGATATCAACATGTAATAAATTTTTAGATAATAATTATAAATGAAAACATGAGTATAGAGTAACTTTTGATTAAAAATAAATTGGGACAATAAGGGTTGTCCAGAAATTATGAATGAATAAAAAGTAATATCAAATGAAAAAACATGTACCATGTCATAAGAGGGTAAGATAAGTTTAGAAACTAATAAAAAGTAAATGATATCAAAAGTTCATGGTATCTTAAATATCAATATAACACATGAAATCATAAGCATAACTCAAGTATCCCTACTAAGACTATCATAGTATACAGTGTCCCATCATGGATTGGGTTCACTCCCCATCCCATAAACATAGCGTACATAGACACATAGTAGATTAAGTTCACTCCTTATTCTCATAATAATAATGTATAGATTCTTATAGTGGATTAGTTTCACTCCCACATCCCATACATAGAATATTTTAAGATTTAAATTCTTACTCAATGCATTGGAGAAGTTTATAATTTTGGGCCCACCCATCCCATAAAATAATGCGCCTAGGCTAATCTCCAATGAATCATATATGCCATCTCATAAGATCAAAATAAACTACTACAAAAATGGGAAAGGGAAGCGCCACCAATTATCAGCGCTACGAAAAATAGCGCTGATAAAGGTAACTCTTTATCAACGCTAATTAAAAGTGCTGATAAAGGGTCACTATATCAGCGCTAGAAAAGCGCTGATAAAACCATAGTGCCATTTTATAAAATAGAATGTACAATGCCCTCTGTTTATTGCGCCCTTAAGCTCTCGAGGCACTATACCCCTGCGAAAACTCCCCTCCCTCCCACTGATCTTCTCTATACTGGCTTCCGTCACTGCCTCTTCGCTGACACTACAACTCTGCTGTCGCTGCCACTCCACCGTAGCTGCTACCCCTCTGTCACCACTGCCACTCTGCCACTACTGCCACTCCACTGTTGCCGATGCCACTCCGCCACCGCCGTCGCCACTCCACCGTCACTACCACTCCGCTGTCGCGGCCCTACTCTGCCGCCTCCATCCCTACTCCACTGCTGATGCCTAACTCTACTATCAGTAGCCCTACTCCTTATCCTCCCCCTAGAACCCCTTCCGCAGATCCTCCTACCAATGAAACAAACTTCTCCCACCCCCGCTGGACCCTACTCCCCACGAACCCTACTTCAAGTGTTTGAGATTCCTTTCTATGAGGGTATATTCTCTACTTTCCATCTTTGATCTTTGGTGATTTATCTTCTTATCCTATTCCATTTACTTTTTTTTCTTATGCTAATATTCATTATGGTGTAGTTTTATTTAGTTAGATGTTCATGTTTTAGTCAATAAACTTTTGGGATGTGGTGTCTTTGGTTTGAGAGTCTAGGCATGATTATGTCTTGATTTATTAACCTCATCCCTTTATTAACCAATAACTTCTTTCAATTGATACTAAAATATTTAGTTGAATTATTTTCAATGGAATTATTTATCTCTCTTTACCTTCAAATTCCTCTGAAAATATGAATTTTATCGAGTTGGTTAGTTTGTTTGTCCAAATTTAATGATTCATAAAAAAAGAAGCATATTTCTATTTTACCTAGATGGATGAGATTTTTCTAATCTAAATGTCACGTGTTTGGGAATGTATCTACTATATTAGTTTTCTCATCAAAATTGTATCCTTGTTTTCATTTTATTTGAGTTTGTTCACTAGTTTTGGGCTATTTAATGTAATTATTTTATTATAAATGAGGTTGCTGGTAGGGGTGGTTAAAAGGATGCTTAATGTTTTTCTATAGGGGTGGTGGGTTCTAGAACTATTGGTAAGGGGGCTGGAAAGTGTGTTTATTTTGATGGGGGGTCTATCCTGCTTCTATTTATTTCCAAATCATTATTGGAAATAATTACGATCTATTAATCTCTATTTTTAAAAGTGGTTATGGTCTACTATATTTGGAAGTCTTGTTTTGTGTATTTGAATCATAAATAATAATATTTCTGATTCAAATAGGATGGAGAAGAATAATGATTGGATGGATTCTAGTTGTTTAACAATAGAGTATGAGAATGGAGAGAAAGAGTTCATCATGTTTTCAAAGGATCACATAAAGGATCCTTCTAAAATCCTTTGTATATGTTTACATTGTTGTTATTATAGACTAATTACTCTAGATGACTTGGAATAACATTTGATATGTCATGGAATAGATCAGAGTTATAAATTCTAGAATAAACAAATAGAAAAAAAGGATTTAGCTACGAGATGGGATAAAACTGCATTTTATGGATCATCAATGATTACAAATATGGAAAATGAAGAAGACCGTATGTAGGATGTGATTACAGATGTCAATGATGATGAAGATCATATTGAGTAAATGACAAGGACAGTTGAAGACGAACTCCGTGATTGCCCAAAATTGTTTGAGAAGTTAAAGAGTTGTGCAAAGAAACCATTTTATTCTGGTTGCACTAAATATATAGCTACATTAGCTATTCTGAAGTTGTATAAATTGAAAGTACGCAAAATATGGAGTGATGTAAGTTTTATGGAAATACTTTCCCTCTTGAGTAACATGCTATTAAAGGATAATGAGCTCCCAATTTTGATATATGAAGATGAACAAATTCTATTCTCAATGGGTATGATTTCTGAAAGAATACAAGCCTTACTGAAATACTGTATATTGTTTCGGAAGGGGAACACATCACTTACAGAATTCCCAATGTATAGTGCTTCCCCATACAAGAAATATAAATCCAATCCTATGAATTTTTTATGGTACATTCCAATTATTCTAAGGTTTAGGCATCTATATGTAAGTGAAGAAACTACAAGACAATTGTCATGGAATGCAGAAAAAAGAAATATAGATTGGAAATTATGTCACCCAGTTGACTCTCCTCAATGGAAGATAATTGATCATGAGTATCCTGAATTTGGAAATGAGGCGAGAAGCCTTCATATTGCATTATTTACAGATGGAGTTAATACCTTTGGTTTTCAAATTAGCACTCATAGTACATGACCAGTTATGTTGGTAAATTTTAACTTTCCACCCTAGTTATGCATGAAACGGAAATTCATCATGTTTTATATGATTATATCTAGACCAAAACAATCGGGTAACAATATCGATGTTTATTTGGATCCTTTGATCTAGGATTTTATGTTATTATGGGAGTCATGTGTTATATTGTACGATGCTTATAAAAGTTAATACTTCACATTGAGAGTGATGTTGTATTGGATGATAAATGATTTCCCTTCTTATGGAAAATTTTCAAGCTATAGAATTAAATTAATTCAAGGGTTTCCCATCTGTGATGAAGATACAAAATCAATTAGGATGAAAAATTCATCGAAATCTGTGTATCTAGGACATCATAGATTTCTACCTCATCGGCATAAGTACCAATCTTGGACGACATCATTTAAAGGAAGTTCAAAACAATGCACAACATCATCTCCACTAATAGGCGATCAGCTATTTGAGAAAGTAAAATTTTTGAACACTATTTTTGTTAATCCATTTTCGAAAAACTTTACGAAAATTGGTTGGAAAAAGAGATAGGATTTTTTTTTGAATTACTATAGTGGAATTTTCTGTACATTAGACATTTTCATGATGTGATGCATGTGGGAAAAAATGTATGTGACAGTGTTATCAGAACGTTGCTAAATTCCCCATGAACAAAAGATGAAATTAAGGCAAGGTTGGACATGGTTAACATGAGAATATGAGAAGAGTTGGCTCCTATGAAGGGTGAAAATTGAATGTTTCTTCCTCCAACTGCTTACTCTCTTTCCAGGGAGGAGTGATATCAGTTTTTCAACTTCTTCAATGATATAAATGTTCCAAAGGGGTATTCCTCAAATGTCAAGAACATTGTGTCAATGAATGATTTGAGGTTAAAAGGTTTGAAATCACATGAATTCCATGTTTTTATGAAATATTTAATTCTTATAGATTTACATTTAATTTTTTCTAATAATTTTTGTCATTCATTAACCAAACTTTGATTATTTTTCAAAGCTACATGCAATAAAGTTTTAGACCCAGTGAAATTTAAATCCATGGAAAGAGAATTTTTCATCATATTATGTGAATTATAAATGTTCTTCTCGCTATAATTCTTTGATATGATGGTTCATTTGATTGTTCACTTGGTGATAGAGATTCGACTTTGTGGTCATATGCACTACAGATGGATGTACCCCTTTGAATGGTATATGAATATTTTGAAAGGGTATGTCAAAAATAAAAGTCGGCCAGAATGTTATATTTTCGAGGGATATATTTTTGAGGAAGTCGTTGAATTATGTAACAAATACTTATCTGATGAGTAAAGCATTGGTCTCCTAAAATCTCGTCACAATGGATGAATTGGGGTGAGGGAATTTTTGGAAGAGATGTTGTGACAATCAATATTACAGATCGGGAGAAGTCCCACTTTTATGTTTTGCATAATAGTTAGTAGGTTTCTCCATATATTGAATCCTAAAAAAAATTATCAGGAAGTTGAATCTATCGAGGGATGAAAAATGGAAATCAAATATACATAATAACAAGTTTATAGGATGGTTCTAGGACCATATTTTTAAGGAGTTAGCTACCAATACGAATTCAAATTCAGAAAGACTTTGATGGCTAAACATCGGACCAAGTGTGTATGTATTATCTTATAATGGTTTTGTAATTAATGGTTATACATTCTATACAGATGAAAATTATAAAGATTTTACCATGAAAAATAGTGGAGTTACACTTGTGGCTGAAGCGATGCATGTTTCTAGTAGTAAGGATAAAAATCCAATTTATTCAAATATTTCATACTTTGGAATTATCAAAAAAATATGGGAGTTGGATTATACGACAATCCAATTCCCCATTTTTCAATGAAAATGGGTTGATAACAAAAGTGGTGTTAAAATAGATGAATTTGGATTTTTTAAAGTTGATTTTAGAAAAGAAGGGTACAAAGACAAATAGCTTATATTGGCATCACAAGCGGTAAAAGTATTTTATGTTCCAGATCCCGCAAACCGAAAGTGGTCTATTATTATGTTATCATCCAAAACTACAGAAGGGTTTGATGAAAATTTACTGGAGGACAATCCTTTCAGTGGTACGTCACAATAATTTCACAGTGGTCGCAATGTAGATGATGTTTTTTATGTCATAGGAGACCACAATGAAGGGATTTGGATAATTGATAGTGGTGTCAAATCCATTTAGCCTTTGAAAAAAAGAAAGAAAGTTCAATAAATAGGTCATTTGTTATTTGTAATATTGATCTTTTTATATCATGTTATTATATTATCATTACTAAATATATGTAATCTAAATTAAATGTTCAACCACTTTTGGAGATAATGACTTCTGCACGTTCTGGTGCTCCTAACCTCGAGGCTGAACAAGTCTCTCAAGCAGCAGCAGCAGCAACAGTTGTAGCTTCTCACAGTGCAGAGCAACAACATGATTCTAAACCTATTCCTGCTCATAGTGTTGAGGTCCAACAACCATCAGCACATGACTGATATTCACAAGACAATATATATTTTTTCAGAAAAGAGTGTGCCACATACCTGAGGGAAGATTGTACACAAATAGCATGAAGATCAAACTTGGGGACGTGTACAATTGCCAGCCATTTTTGAGAGGGGTTAAGGAGATCAAAAGATGAAACATTGTTGTATGTAAATGTTCGTAGGAAAATTTTTGTTGTTATTAAATAAATTATCCTTTCTCCAATGAGTCATTTGTCCACATTAATAGATTAATTTCACCAGCAACATGCAAGAATGATGAACCACTTTTCTTTGGGATTTGGATAAGAAAAACCACTAAAATCTCCAAAATATCTATATATCTGACCAAATGTATTCATATTGTGTTTATACCTTTGTATAATGATCCATGGGTAATGTGTTATGTGTAGGAGTCATCCCAGCCTCAATTCGAGGCATGGTATGTCCAATATCACTCAAAGTGTTTCTCTTTTGATTAAAATGGACATAATTTTAAGTTAAAATGACAACTAACATATTAAAATAGACCAAACGCATTAGGATTGTGTTGATAATTTAGGAGAATGATCCATGGGTCATGTGTGACATGTATGAGTCAAATCTTCCTCAATATGAGGAATGGTGTGGCCGGTATCACTCAAAGTGTTTCTCTTTTGTTTAAAATGGAAAAACTTTTAAGTGAAAACAACAATTAACATATGGAAAACTGAACAAACAGATTCATATTTTGTTGATACTTTAGGATAATGATCCACAGGTCATGTGTGACGTGTAAGATTCAACTACGCCTCAATCTAAGGAATTGTGTGGCCAGTATCACTCAATGTGTCTCTCTTTTTTTTAAAATGGGCATAATTTTAAGTGAAATCAACAACTGACATACAAAAAACTGATCAAACGCATTTGGAATGTGTTGATATGTTAGGATAATGATCCACGGGACATGTGAAATGTGTAAGTGTCATCCTTGACTCAATCTGAGCCACGGTTTGGCCGGTATAACTCAAAGTGTCTCTCTTTTGTTTAAAATGGACAGAATTTTATGTAAAAAAACAACTGGAATACTGAAAACTGACCAAGAAAATTCATATTGTATTGATAATTTATTATATCAATAAATGGGTCATGTGTAGTGCGTAAAGTCAACTCCACCTCAATTAGAGGCATGGTGTGGCCGGTATCACTCAAAGTGTCTCTCTTTTGTTTAAAATGGACAAAATTTTAAATAAAAACAAGAACTAACGTACGGAAAACTTACCAAACACATTATAATTGTGTTGATAAATTAGGAAAACAATCCATGGGTGATTTGTGACATATAAGATCCAACCCCGCCTCAATCTGAGGCATGGTGTGGCTGGTATCACTCAAAGTGTCTCTCTTTTGTTTAAAATGGACAAAATTTTAAGTGAAAACAACAACTGACATATAGAAAACTGAAAAAATGCATTCAAATTGTGTTGATACATTAGGATAACGATACATAGGTTACTTGTGATGTGTATGAGTCAACCCCACCTCAATCTGATGCACTGTGTGGCCGGTATCACTCAAAGTGTCTCTCTTTTGTTAAAAATGGACATAATTTTAAGCGAAAACAACAACTGACATAGAGAAAACCGACCAAAAGCATTTGGATTGTGTTGATACATTATTAGAACTATCAATGGGTCATGTTTGAGGTTTATGAGTCAACCCCGCCTCAATATGAGGCACAGGGTGGCTGGTATCACTCAAAGTGTCTCTCTTTTATATAAAATGGACAATATTTTAAGTGAAAACAACAACTGGCATACGAAAAAGAGGCCAAAGCCTTATTTTTGTGTTGATAATTTAGGATAATGATCCATGAGTCATGTGTGATGCTTAAGAGTCAACCCCACCTCAATTTGAGACACGGTGTGGCCGGTATCACTCAAAGTGTCTCTCTTTTGTTTAAAATGGACATAATTTTAAGTGAAAACAACAACTGATGTACGGAAAACTGACCAAATGCATTTGGATTGTGTTGATAATTTAGGATAACAATTCATGGGTCATTTGTGATTTTTATGAGTAAACCCCTTCTCACTACGAGTCATGGTGTGGTAGGTATCACTCAAAGTGTCTCTCTTTTGTTTAAAATGGACATAATTTTAAGTGAAAACAACAACTAACATATGGAAAACTGACCAAACACATTAAGATTGTGTTGATACTTTTGGAAAACGATCCATGGGTCATGTGTGATATGTAAAAGTCAACCCCGCCTCAGTATAAGGCACAGTGTGGCTGTTATCCCTCAAAGTGTCTCTCTTTTGTTTAAAATGGACAGAATTTTAAGTGAAAACAACAATTAACGTACAGAAATCCAACCAAACGCATTCTTATTGTGTTTATACTATATAAAAGTGATCCATGGGTCATGTTTGATGTGTAAGAGTCACCCCCATATCAATCTGAGGCACGGTGTGGCCGATATCACTAAAATTGTCTCTCTTTTGTTTAACATTGACATAATTTGAAGTGAAAACAAAAACTGACGTACGTAAAACCAACCCAATGCATTAAGATTGTGTTGATACTTTAGTATAACGTTCCATGGGTCATTTATGACGTGTACGAGTAAACCCCACCTCAATCGGAGGCACAGTGTGTTCAGTATCACCCAAAGTGTCTCTCTTTTGTTTAAAATGGACAAAATTTTAAGTGAAAAGAACAACTGACGTACAAAAAACTGACCAAACGCATTCAGATTGTGTCGATACATTAGGATATTTATCCATGGGTCATGTGTGACATGTAAAAGTCATAACCACCTCAATTTAAGGCATGGTGTGGCTAGTATCAATCAAAGTGTCTCTATTTTGTCTAAAATGGACTGAATTTTATATGAAAACAACAACTGACATACAGAAATCCCCCTTCCTACCATACAAACCAAAGGCATTAATTTGTTTCTAAAAAACATATAAAATTGAAATAAATAGTATTTTCGTACACTTTTTAAAATACCATTGATCTTAAATGCCATGAAATTCATCCCATTGAAACCATTAAAGCCCCCACCCCCTGGACACCACCCCACCCCTGGACACCCCCATGGACAACCCCCCCTCCCTGGACAGCCTCCCTACCCCCATGGACGACCGCTACCCCTTGGACGACACCCACCCTTCCTAGACACCACCCCACCCCATGGACACCCCATGGACAACCCCCCCTCCCTGGACAGCCTCCCCACCCCCCATGGATGGCCCCCACCCCTGGATATCCCCCACCCTTCTTAGACACCACCCCACCACTTGGACACTCCAATCCCCATGGACATCCACCCCCACCCCCTGGACACCACCCACCCCCCCTTGGACAGCACCCAACCTCCCGGACCACCTCCACCCCCTTGGACACCACCCCACCCCTAGAAAAGCCCCCCAACCCCCTAGACACCCCCACCCCCCCAAACACCACCATGTATAGCACCACCCCAACCTGAATATCCCCCCCCCCGAACACCCTCAGCCCCCTAGACACCCCCACCCATAGACATCCCTAGACAACATACCCCCCTTGGACAGCCACCCCAAACCCCTGAACAACCCCCAACCCCATGAATTCTGAATTGAATTATTTATATATTTAATTAACTTATGAATAATTTGTTAATGGTATATGGGTATACTAGTTGTATGGTTATACTTGTTTTATGTGTATAGTTGCTGTAATAACCTTATAAATTATGTGTTAATTTTTTATCAGTATACATGTTGATATACTAATTTTTTTGCACGTTTTTTTTGGTGTGTTGCTGCAGAATTATATGTTACAGCAGACAGGGAATTTATTAGTGCTAAAAAAGTGCTGATAAATGACCCCTTTATCAACGCTTTTTTAGCAGTGATAAAGGCTACCTTTATCAGCGTTTCTTGAGTGCTGATAAAGGATACCCCCTTTATTAGTGCTAAAAATAATAATATGTGAATGCATACATATTCCATATAAGGAAAATAAACCATATATACATCATCAATATTATAAAACCCATGAGGTAGAATTGGGTTTCATAAAGTTGTCTCAAAGAATTACTAAAGGCTGTATCATTATGATTCCCAAGAAAAGTGATGTGGCCTTTGTTTACACACCTTCCCACATATATTTTGATTAATTAATTGAGTTTTCACTGATTAAAATGTATTTTAATGGATATTTAATATTTTTTAATAAATCGATCCTAAAAATAACATTTTGTGGAAATATTATTAAAATGTTACTTTTGGAGGCTAAACGTACATATTTTTTATTGAATTAAATTTGGTGAGTTTCATTGGAAATTTATTTTTCAAAGTGCTCTATTGAATTTTAATTTTTTTTTGAAATTAATTCCTTCATTTAATTCCAGTGAATTATTTTAAATGGAATTCATATTTAATAGAAATTTTATTTATTTAATTGAGTATTAAATTTAATTTATCATTTTAGAATTTATTATTAAATTGTTTTACCGAAATTATTATTTTGAATTTAGGATTTTTAATGTCTTTCAATGTTTTAATTAATTGTCAAATTAATTATTGATTTAATTCTTGGATGGATTTATAATTTATTTATTTATTTTTTAATTGAATTATTTTGGGTGTAATGGATATGTATATAATTTTATCCAGATCAACCACCTTGTTGCATAGATCTACCACCATCCCATTAATGCCACAAACCCATGAGCCACCATCGATTCAAAGCTATGTCGCACAACTGCTGACCAGTGGTTGAAGATAACCTAAATCCGATAAAGTCAACACCAGTACACCATGGTGTAATAAATCCCTTGTCAGCCAATACTTGTCAAAGCTGCACAATCTGCTCCTTGAAGAAGATGACACCCAACTAATATATGAGCCTCCATACCTCCATTAAAGGCCAACCACCACAAGGATATTAATCAGAAAAAAAGGATGAATAATGAGCCATGAGGAGATCAATCGAGTTCCAGCCACCCGACACTAAACTAGATTTGGGCTCATCAGTGAGGGATACCGAACCATTATCGACCACCATGTGGGTGATGTCAAATTTGAACCCTACTGTCGCACATTAGCCCCCTGAACGGGATGACCTAATATGTTGCATGAATAAGAAAAATAAAATAGAATAATAAATAATAAAAAATTACAATAATAATAAATAATAATAAATAATAATTGTAATAATATAATTTATATATATAATAGTAATTATTGGTATTTATACAGATATATATTATTAATAAGTATATAAATATAAAAATACATATAAAAATACATATTAATGTATATATTTAATTATAACATAATTAAATTATATAATATATTTATAAAATATAAAAATTTATTCTTGGATCCCAACTAGTTATGTAGGATCCAAAAAATATATTTGGGTGAGCCAAGTTGGCATTGAAATGGTCAAGTGAATTCAAGTTGGCTTGTTACCATTAAATAAGAAATAGACATTCATTTCAAAAAATAAAAACTCCTGCTATTGATCATTTTTTCTATTCGTGGGATAATCAAGTGGGGATAAAAGACAATCCAAACATGGGTAATCGCATCACATTTTCTAGGGGTAAAACAAATCATTGCCGTAGGCCAACTATTATTAGAGAGACGTTACATAAAGCTGGGGACGGGCATGTGAAAATATGCAACATGGAATTTGATTCCTACTAGTTAGGAAGTCCCTACTTTTTAGTTTTAATTATTAAATAAGTAAAGGAACCTCCTGTATATTCTATATCCCTGGAAAAAATAATTGACCAAGATTCCTAGATATGGGAACCTTCCTTCAAATTATGCTATACGATTTAATTTTTTCATCTTTGAAAATATCAATGTGTTGTTTCTTTTATTTTGTAAATAATTAAATGTAAAGTGTTATTCTTTATATGTGTTTTGATATCATGTATGCATATATAGAGAAATTATTTTCCATTCTTGATACATGAAGTGAATCTTGATGCTTCTTAGAGATTTGAGTTTTATGATGGCCTTTACCTCTTCATTACTCTTAACAAAATGAGAAGGTAATTTGGTATACTGTGAGAGTGTATACTTGCACGAGATTAGTTTTATACTATTTCCCCCATTAAAGTTTTCCCTTCATCCCTTAAAATTCTTGATCAAGTGGTTAGGTGATGTTATGTGATTTATTACCCTTTTATGATCACATCATACAGGATGAAATTCTTGGATGGAGTGATTTGATTAAGATATTTCCTCACTATGGTAGAGTGATTGTGTGTTGGAATCAATTCTGTTCACAAATTCTCAATGTTTGGGGTGAGGGAGGCATGCATGTTGAGTCATCAATCATATATTTAGTGAGGATGTGATTTGTTGATCTATTTCTTTAAAATATATATTTTATAGGTAGTTTCGAGTGAATTGTCCTAGAATTGGACATTTTATCACTAATACTCTCTCTTCTCCTAATTTTAGTTCCCTAGGTTTCCTGTACATTTATTGTTTGATAACTCCGACTATTGTTTTCATCACTATTTCATGCTATTTCCATATTTTTATGTCAAAATATATAAAATCACGAAAATAGTTTTTGAAATATCACTATGTATTTCAACACTACTTGGTTGATAGTGATCCCAAGTTTAGCCACTATGATATATTTTTGGTCCATAAATTTATATTTGGATGTCCTCACAAAAAGGAAGAAATTAAATTTTGGCACCATTTCGGGGGAGATAATCTTTTCTTTGCTCATTTTTCATTTATCTAAAAAACCAAAAAATAACAATAACGAAATTACAAAAAAAACACTGATTAACTATAACAATTTTGATTCATTATCACTATTTGATCCTATTCAAAAACATGAGGTGGCTATTGCCACATCTCAATGATGGTTTCAATAATGAAAACATTGATAGCCCATTGATAATGAGACAAATTATTCTCACAAAATCCTGAATATTATTAAACAATATATAAAATAGATCACATAAAACCATGGAGATAAGATAATACTCCAATCACTCCCTGTAGTGTTGATCTATGGAACACAACTAAGAAGGAAAGAGAAAATAATAAGAACTAATAAAGAACTATCAATGTTTGAGATTGAGATTTCTTCTAACCCATGAATGGAGATAAAAGATACATATACTGAGGACCTTTTCATGCAATGGAAAGAATTGGGACATGAAGAAATTAAAAATGCTAGACAAAATTTCGATAATCATTCTTAGAGGATATTAATTTTAAAATTTTTATTTTCATTGACTTGTATAATGAGTTTTCAATTTTTCCACAAGTCGAAACAATATCAGAAATTATATCAATATCATTGGAAGGAACCATATAGGTTGTGGTATTTTTTTAATAGAGGTTGGAGAAGGTTGACTACCTCAATCTTTCACCAGACATACTTCTTGGATTAATGTTACTTATTGATAAAGAGAATTCAGATTTGTTATAGGGATTTAAAATTTAATAGAAGAAGTTGTGTTTTTATTTTATTATAAATTTTTCGAGCCGTATATTGATCATTATCCTTCATATGTAGATATTATAAATACATCTCAACATTGTGATTTCTTAGAGAGTCTTGAGAAGGCTTCATCCAATGAAAAATTTATAGAGTTCCCAATATTTACCGAATACTTATTTGTGGGTGGATATATTTAATAGGAATTCTTGGAGGTGTATACAAAATCAAATGGGGAAGCATATTCATTTCTTTTAGTTAGAAGAATTGAGACATTGGGCAGAACTACATAACAATTCTCACCCTATATTTTTTTTACTTCTTGTGAAATCCCAATCTTAAGCTATAGAAGAAGGCTTATACCCCTAAATTTTCATCTCTCCTCCAATACTCCATAAGATAAAAAGTTCCAAATATGGACTAAATAACATGGGGTGGTTCTTAGAAAATAAACCAAAATATTTTTTGGATTGGGATCGATACAAAAACATTACATTTGTGGATAGTTAAAACACAACACCCCTTGTGGGGTTATAACAAGATTATATTTTTGTTTTTTTGTTTTTTTCATAATGTTTTTTCAATTGTGTTGTTTTTTCTTTTATGGAAATAATTAAGATTTAATTCCACATGGAATTTAGTTAAGGAAAAATGGATAAAGAAACTGGATTAAACAGATAACACTCTCTAAATAATAAACTAGTTAATTTTACATTGAACTTTAAATCATGAGTTCTTATGATCATATGCTTACATTTTTAGATATCATAACAGAGCATCAAGGTGAACCATGTAATGAAAAAAAGGGGGCTTCGTATGTCTGAAAAAAATGAAAATTTTCTACACCAGCAGAGTGTTATTTTTAATTAGGGAAATATTTTTGCTACTTCGGGATTATGTGTGCTGGAATATCCATTAATTTTTATTTGACTTTATGAATATTGATTTATTTAATCTATTTATAGTTAGTTAATATATATATTGTTGAAATAAATATTTGATCTTAATTTTGCACCTAGGTAGAAACCCTAAAAAAATTCTAATCCATAACATTATTTATCATGATACTATTTGAATTGTATTTTAAATCCTTTTTTAGTGAATAATAATAAAATGAATGTTCTAAAAAATTTAGATTTGATTGGATGTGTGGAAGAAATGATTTTTAAATTTCATGTAACCACCCTTTCACATTCATTTTCCTACTAAATTATAAACTTGTTTTGAACTAAATTATCCCCGCATTATGACTCAATATTAGGGAAATGTTGGATCTTTACTATAAGGGATATGGGTTTTTTCTCTTTGGTAAGATATTATTTATATTCTCAACACATCAAAATTCCCCATTATTTTTTATAAAAAATTGTCAAAAAATTTCAACTTATTTCACAAAATGAGGGACATATGAGTCAATTTTCAGCATAATTCTATCCTAACCAGTAGATAATAACATAATTTGTACTAAATGTTTCCATGATCTTGAATTTTTAGGGGTGGATGATTGTTGAGTAATGTTATATGTTGTTTTTTATTAAATTAAATAGGGAGTGAGATAGGGTAGATCCTTATAGAATTATGTTTGTAACTTAAGGAAACTAGAAATTAGATCTCAAAACTAGGGGAATCAATTTTGGAAAATAAATCCACATTGGGAGACAATTTAAAAGATACTAATTTAAGTCTATTGAAACCAGAGAAAAATGGGAAATTATGATTAAAAAGTAATTCTTTGAGGAAAGACCACTAGGTGTGTTTCTATATTTAAGAAAAATCAATTTTAAAAATCAATAAGTGTTATACATAGATATTTTAACAAGAAATATCCATAAGAAAAATTAAAATAATAGGTCCTTGTAAAAAAATTATCATATGATGATGAGATGAATTTTTAACCCTTATGATCAAAGGAAAAAATAATTATATGAATAAAATTTGAGTTATATCAATGATTTGTTGAAAATAACATTTTAGTTTTTAGATGTTTAGAGAGAGTGATAATTACAAGTTCCTACTAGTAAGTTTTTATTTCCACTTAAATATTACCTCCCATAAATATAAGAATTGGAAATTTTATTAGAATTAATGTGGAGTAGTGAGTGACTTCATTTATAGGGAATGAAAGTTTCAATGTTGAATGAGTATTTGTTCCCTTGATTTCTAGTTTGTATTGCAACTTAGGAAGGGATTACGATGAGCATTATTTGAAAATACTAACCCATATCAGAAATTATTCCTCTAAAAATTATTGTCTTAAAAATCTTAATTTTGTTTCCAAATTCCCCTATTTCACCCTGATCTACAACCACCTCACCCAGATCTACCACCATCCCCTAATAGTTACAGCCCCCATGCCACCGTTAATCTGAAGCCATGCTACATGACCGCTGACCATCAAATGAAGTGAAATAGAAGCCTATGGAGCCAGCACCTACAAACCATTGTTGATAAAACCCCTCAATGACTAATCCTTATGAAATTCATGACATTAATTACTTGAATGAGATGACACCAACCGCACAACTAATCCATCATGCCTCTATTAAAGAACAAATTTCACCATGATTTTCTGTATTGAATGAGGATAATGAATGAGTAGTGAGGAGATGTATTAGGTGCCAACCACAAGACACCGAACTTGATCTAGGATTATTAGTGAAGAAGATCAAACCATTATCGAAAATCCACATGGGGGAATCCAAATCTGAACCCTGCTACTCCATAGGATCCCCTAGAGTTGATGACCCCAACAGTGCGAGAATAAGAAAAATTAATTCTTTAAAAAATAAATATTGAATAATAAAAAAATAATAAATAATAATTATAATAATATATAATATATATGGGTAATAATAAAAGGTATTTATACATATATATAATATAAATAAGTACATGAATATAAAAACAAATATATATATACATATTTATGTATATATTTAATACTAATATAATTAAAATATGTAATATATATATATATATATATATATACAAACACATGTAATAATAATATAAAAATATATACTTGGATATCAACTATATATGTTCAAGACAAGAAATAGATTTTGGCGAGGCAGGTCCGCATTTCAGTGCCCCATATAATTTCAGAAGGCCCACTTCCTTTAAATAAGAAATAGAAACTCATTTTCCAAAATCAAAAATTCCTACTGCTGATCATTGTTTTTTTTTCTGAATAATCAGCTAGTAATCAAATGTAAGGTGATTTTGGGGAATTTCATCTCATTTTTAGGCATATAACACATTTTTGGAGGATAACGATTATAATAGAGATGCTACTCAGAGTTGGTGATTAGCATGCTGAAGTGTGGTACCAAAATTTTTCTAATGGTTGGTTAAGATGTCAATATTTTTTAGTTTACTTTTTTTGAATGAGTTTGGAATCCTCCTCTACATTCCAAATATCTTAATATGGGGATCAACATAGATTATTGCATAAGGGAAACTACATTCCTTCATATTCTATTGTAAATTTATTATTATTTTGATATTTATAAATATCATTATGTTATTTTCCTTATTTTTTAGATAATTAAATATTCTGGGTTTTTCATTTTCCTCACATTGATCTCAAATCTATAGAAATTTAGAACTGAATTTTAAGGCTTGATCTTGGAAGTGAATGTTGAAATGTACAGGAGATTCAAGTTTCGTGATGATCCTCACCTATTCTTTACTCTTAGCATATTGAGAAGGTGATATGGAGTGCTGTGCAAGCACATTATTTCTTGGTATTGAGTTTATACTCTCATCCCCTTGACCTTTTCCCTTATGCTCTCAACATTCTTAATCAAGTGGTTAGGTGAGGTTTCTTGATTTTTGATCCTTTTATGATCACTTTTTTCAGGAATAAATTCTTAGATGGAGTGATTTGATTATTATATTTCATCACTCAAGGATAGTACTCTTGTGTTGGAAGCGATTTTAAGGAAAAATTCTCAATAATCTAGGAGTGAGATGCACCGAGTCATCAAACATGCACTAAATGAAAATGGGAGTTTTTTTATTTTTTTTCATAAAAATATATGTGATAGTTAGTTGAGGGTGTATCAAATTGGATCTTGTATTGTTGTCAACGACTCTCTCTCTTATATTCCTTTTTTGTTTCCTCTGTTTCCTATTATTTCAATATTTAATCAGTCCCACAATTTTTTTCATCACCATTCAGCTATTTTCATATTATACATTCAAAATATATAAAATCAAAAATATTTTTATAAATATCACTAGAGAATTTGACACTTCATTCTTAAGAGTGAAACCAAGGATAGCCACTATACCTAATATTGGGTTTATGAATGTTTCTTTTACCATCCACAAAAAAAAGGATGGCATGCTACTTCCTGCTTCATCTTCTTCCTTTCCTACCACCTATATTCTCCCACCCCCTTTTCTCCCTTCCCCTATTTCTCCTTGCTTCATACATAATTTATGTTTTACCTTGCTTCGATATACCACTTCATCCCCTTTTTTGGCCTTTCACCATGTCGAAGCCTTTATTTATTCCTCCCCTGTTCTGTGCTCCCGGTATCCTCTTTTTCGACCACACATTGTTTTGTTGTGCCTAATTTCTCTAGGAGATTTGGGATGTGAGGGATGAGCTATGTGGGTTTCTCATGGTTGATTTTCACTTGGATTTGGCTCCGACTGTTTGATTTCGAGACTCAGTTAAGGTTGAGGTTCTCTAGTGAGGCCCTAGCCCGATTCTATCACTACTCTGGCTTCAGGTGCCTTTGTTGGTCTACAATTCGATCTGCCACAGTGGTTTCATGGAAGGTTTGGGAAGTGTGGTATGGTTGGTCAACGGTGTTCCAAGAGGTGCTTCCATTGTTGGATTTATCCCGAGCTATGGTGGTCCTTTTTTTTTATGATTCATGGGTTCATTGTTTCTTCTAGTATGTGTAGAGACAAGCAAAATTCGATGGAGACCATGTTTTGGTTATGATTTGTCTATTTTGAGTGAATATGATTTTTTTGTTTGGCGGTGATCTCATTTGGGGATGGATCTTGATGACATCATTGGTGTTCTGGTAGAGATGACGATAAAAGGTATCAATGTTATTTTTACTCTTATTATTAGCACTGGTGGGTTTGGGAAATAATTGAGACATTGGCAGTAATATGATGTTGGTGATGGATGGTGATGGGACTTCACCCGACATGCGTGAACATGTCCTATGATCCCTTTAGTATTAATATGGGTGTTTTTTTATGTTTATTTCAATTTCATTTCTGTATTCTGGCATCTGTTATTTTTCAGTTCTCGCCGGTGATGTGGAGATGATGTACATCTATTAGGGAAAGAATATGACATTCATTTTTTTTCTGATGGATGTCGCCAGTATTATAGTATGGTGCTTTGATCGACAACGATGAAGATACCAGTGTAGCGATGACATCAAGTGGTGATGAAGACACAAACAGTGGTTTCAGTGATTATGGCAGTGTTGGTTTTGCGGTCAGTACCTGATGAGATGGGTGATGAATTTAGAAATTTGAAATTTGTAGGTTTTTGGAAGGAAAAAATAGCGGTACTTAGATCATGAGTGTTGTTCGATTTGAAATTTGAATTTATAATCTGCTATTTTTTGTTATGGTCTACACTTACCCCTTAAAAGTATCATTAGAAAATATAAAAAACATGGGTTGTGGTGGTGGATAAAAGGATCATTTAAAGAAGAAAATAGATTATAATTTCTCATTATAATAAAATTTAACTATACTAGTTTTACATAAAATTATTATGGTTTTCAAAATATATTCTTTGTGAAAAACATTTTATTGAGGTGAAACTTCTGATAAAATAAGAAATTGAAACTTTCCCTTTCCATGTAAAAAAACACATTTGTTTAATCACACATAATAAAAAGGGAAAACATTATTTTGAAAATATAATTTGGGAAATATTTGAGTCTCATGAAATTACAAATAATTTGGTTTCCAATTAAAAGGGATAAAATTGATAAAAACATATACTATGGACAATTTTGGAAAACCGTCGTTAAATAGGAAAAGAATTATCCTGAAAAATGATACACTTTTTGAGTAATAAATTCATCAAGGAAAATTTATTTAACTAAAATGTATTTTCCATGGAAATGAAGTATAAAAAATATGAAATAAAATAGTTGGGTGGTAGATAAAATATAATGGAATAATGAAATTCAAAAATTAATTATTTTTACTCAATGAAGTGTGTAGAGTTAACAATGAACTTTATACCATTGTTATCTTTTGAATTAAAACACATAAAATTAAAACATGAGATGGATTTTTAAATACCCTCTATTTCCAAAAAATATGAAATAAATACATGTCAATAAATACACCATGAAATAAAACATGTGATTAATATGATTCATATTACAATGAAACTAAATGGATATAAAAAATAATTAAAATTTACCATGATTTCCTGGAACGTGATTTGAACACTTATATAAAACTTTAGCTATATTTGTTAATTATTTTAGAACCATATTTATTACCATTAAAATTTATGAACCTCATTTATAATAATTATATATGTGTATATGAATTAGTTATTATCTATTTTTAATATAGTGTGTGAGTAACTATGATTGTTTTGAACCAATTTTTTGATAGCATTGATAATATTAATTATTTTACCAAATTAAATCATTATAAAATCATTTAATGTAATGTAATTGATTATATATAGTTATTAAGAAAATATTTAATTTCATTCTATGTGAGTTTTAGTTAGGATACTCAAAGATGAACTCAGTGACTAGAATGTTTTAGTAAATTTTAAAATATTAGAGGTTGTATCTTACTAAAAATGTTAAATTTTAGTACTAAAATTTCATAACAAATCTAAAATAATTATTTTATTATTAATATAATTTCTTATCTAGAAGTAGTTTCTCAAAGTCATCTAAGATATTATTTAATATCATTATTCATGAAAGTGGTTAGACTGATCTAAATATGAACATACCGTAACTAATAGATCAGTATGATTCTGAAAGAGATTTATTTTGAAAAAATATAATTATTAAATAAGAATAATTATATTATTTAGATAATTTTAAGGTGTTTATTCATATTTTAATTTTTTTAAATAAATAATAAATAAACTAGATGAAATATGAGATATTTTACTCAGTGGAGGCAACAATCTATAGGACACACAATTAAAGTTTTTATTTATAAAATAAAGAGACAGAAAGGAGGTGGATTATAATTTTTATTTTTCTAATCATAATTATATTACATATTTTATATTTATTATTAAATTTAACCTTTATATTCAGTAGAGTGATGCATCTTTAAAAAATGGAAGGTCTCGCTTCATGAATGTCAAACTTCGTAAAGTGGATAGATGACTATCTTGTTTTTCTCAATAGAATGTGTAACATTAACCAATAGTAATTATTTTAACATAATAAACTTAAATAAATAATAAATAATGTCATAATTATATAGTAATGGCGAAATTAGAAATGTAAGTTTAAGATATAATGTAAGAAACATTAGGAAAATGACTACACACATTGTAATGTTTGAGTTTTACTTGGAGAGTTCCACGTAAATTGAGAGAATATGATAATTTAGGGAGACTAATGTCTTAAGAAAGTGAATTATTATCAGGGTGAAAGTGGGAAAAAACCACACCAACACAAAATACAGATAAAAAACTCATCCTTTATTCCAACCACCCCTTCCATAAAATCTACCTCAGCCTCTTAGGTTCCTTCACCTTACTTATTTCATTGGTTTCTTCCACAGACCACCCTGATCATCATTATATATTGGTTCATCAGCTGAATTAACACTGTGAGAAACTCTTTGATCATCCACCAGAGCAACGAGATCGGCATCATCCCCTTTCACACATTCAGCCAACACCCCTTCAACCTGGGCATTCTCAGTAGAGGGTTTCCCTATATACATGTCTTTAGAATCAAACTTCTTGAAACTAGAAACATTATTCAATGGAGTTATTAAAGGTTTTTTTACCTTTCTTTACTTTCCCACCCTTTATAGCTCATCAAAGTTTCGAGAATTAATAGACTGGTGCATGGTGAATAAATTGTTCTTAAAAGCACCATAATTGAGTCTAACTAAAAGAAAAAAGGTTTTTAAAGGAACTGAGGTGTTAATGTAAGTTATATGTGTAGAAAACTCATTCTCTTGAGGATTCAAGGCCTAAAAACTCAAGGAAATATGATTACAAGGAGGCACCAAATCATCATTGGGAGCAGCCGGTGCATGCAGCGCATGCCGCTTCTTAGTGGAGATCATCATGGAATCAATGGATATAGAAGTTGCAGAGAAAGCTTTAATTACCCTCATAGAACCCAATGCATGAACAACCACATCAGCATCTTGTAAAGGCTACTACGAAAGACTTACAAGAGATGTAGCCCGAAACCCAAGGGAGGATTCATTGAAAGATGCAAAAGATATAACAACAACCCATGGAAAGATTCACCCAAAGATTCTAATGCAATGATAGGATCATGACCATAGGTCGGATCATTCTTTTGAGATGATAGATTAGAACTAGAAGTATGTTAAGGAGTTTACACATTATCTTGAGAGGAAAAATCTTGCACAAAACCATCAAAAATAGCATGTACAGGTCCAAAATTATGCCTCCAAATCACAAGAGGTGAGCCCCTTTTAATAAGAAAAGGGTCCAGTTTTCCTTTAGACATGAACTATTATTCCAAAAACATTTTAGGATCATCATAATCACTATCATGACTATCAATGTCACCACATTTATATGTTCTCTCCATTTTAGTAAAATGATTAATAGGCAGTGGGGTTTGTATATTCAGTACATCCCCACTGTATAGAATATCACATTGTGTGTGATAGAGCCTTTTTATAGCCACCAAATCAGAAGAGGAGGGATATACCCCATTCAGTGGTCTATAATTATAATTAGGTACAATAATATCCTTAGATGAAGAAACTACCTTAACATTTCTAGAGTTACTAATCTGAAAAGGCTTAGAGGGTCGATGAAAAATGGAACTTTAAACTTGAACTTCTCTGAAATATGTCAATGTATCTTACAATTGGAACACCACAATACTATATGAAATTTATCTTTAACATGTGTAATATTTTATTAGTTAATGTATAATTCAGTAACATGATCATATTTAATATAAGGTTCAAATTTAAAATCACAAGAAATCAAATAAACAGTCTCAACAAGAGGTATAAACATATCAAACTCAACCAAAATTCATGTGAAATTACCAAACATGACCGATACAGTCTCTTTGTCAAGATTAATTGGGATTCCATCTACCAATGTGATATCCCTTTGAGTTCCAAAAGACCTAATTCATACCTTTGACATGGATCCGAGACTATATAACAAAAAGATTGACTTGAAAAGGGTCAAATAAGGGGTCCTACTTTTAAAACCTCAATACCTCGGGCTTTTGATAATCAAATCCACAACTCCAGGATTTTAGTTTCAATTTATTTTACTATAATGAAATATAAATAAATTCATACATAGGTAGATATTTTTTCAATTGAAAAATCCCTAGATTTGACAGAGAAGTTTCCTTAAATCCTCAAGCTTCTAAAAATTTGAATGTACACTGAGATGATCAAAAATGGAATTCCTATAGGAATCAATTCAATCATAAAACATCTGAGGGTTCGATTAAACCAATGTGAGTATACCATTACACAAGATCTTATAGGTAATATAATCACTATCCTAAGCACCAAGAAAATAGAAATTAGAACCATTAATCGATGATGCGTCCTCTCTTTGGACCTATTCACCCAAATCAGATCCATTTAAGGGGATTTGATGGTTTGACAAATCCAGAACCAGATTTGTGGCATGCATCGAGCCAGATCCAATATCACCCTTCCTCAATAGGCCAATAAAAACCTATGAATGATTGATGTATGAGCTCATCGTAGAAGAAAACCCAACCCACCATATAAGTTGAGTGAGAGATTCCCGACCCACATCATCTTTGATTTTATTCACACCATTATGATATATCCTGAAAGTGAATTATGGTTCTAAAATAAGGGTGATGGCAACATATTAATTTGGAAACCAAAAATTTCTATTTCCTTGAAGTGGTGGGGGAATTCCCTTTTTATAAGTTGTGACAAAGGTATTTTTGTAAATACCCTTAACTTTATAATAATGTCATTACATTAATAATGGGTAATGGACCAAAAAATGTGGAATAATCTATTTCAGTAGTGGGTAAGGTTGATAATACCCCAAAAAATTAATTAGAAACCATTTTAGCCTTTTCACATTTTATCTTGTTCAAATCCACTTATCCCAAGATTTATAACTTTTACTATTTTAAATTTTACCATCGAAACTAGTATTTACCTATGTAGATTATCCATTGTGAACAAACATAAAATGAACCTTTATAAATTATTTTACCTAATAATTACAAATTATAAATCTATTTTATCAAATAATATTTATGTTTTTAATAAAAATTATATTTAACATTAGTGCTTGTAATGCGTAAAATCCCTTTTTTATGTAATGTTTTTTAATGATAATATTTTTGTGTAAAATAAAATTATCAATGAATTTTATTTTCAGGTTAAAAATTGTTTTATTATAAAATAAATAAATTTAATATGACTTTCGAAGCGATAAAAACATTCTTTTATTATAATAATTTTTAATAATAAAACGACCAAAAATAATTTTTATTAGCAAAATTATACTTATGTTGTGAAACATTGGTTTTATAAATTCATAATTGTTTTTTAAAATTTATATTTTTTACTTCATAAATATATATTTTTCCAAAAAAATGATTCATATGTTTTTTAGTAATACCAACTTTTTTAAATAGTCATAAACTCTAATGCTTCAGAAAAAACTATATTTTCACTATTGAACTAAAAATATAATATTATAGAAAAAAGAAAAAAATAACTTAGGATAATATTGTTATTTTTATTTTTAAAAATAAAATAAATTATTATTATATTTTAATACTAAAATTTATAAATGTGTCTTTTAAATATGAAATATAAACTAAACTATTTTTATAGAAAATAAGCTTTATTTTTCCCTGAAAGTACAAATTTAAAAACGTTAATAAATTAATTATTACATTAATAAATATATTTTTATATCATACTAATTTATAGTAAAATATATCCTCAATATATATTCATAATATCTAAGAATACAATATTCTTTGGTGGTAGTCAATGGTGTGGGTTCCGCTAGCATAGATCTCATTGAAATTTCTATAAGCTTGAATTTTTCTTGAATATGATTTCACTCATATAATAAATATTTGAGTTCGGCCTAGGATTGGTCTAGATAAAACCGTAGTGAAGTTACCTCCATCTTATGATTGTAAAAATGATCTATATATGTAACAAAACCTCTAGTCAATACCCTTTCTTTTTTTATATAATTCTAAATATGGTCACTTCATTTTATACCTACTTATTTAATATCTATATTATAATGAATTTTTTAAAAATATCTTTGTTTTTTAGTTAAAATTATTGTATATAATGATCTATTAACATAATATTTATTTTTTGAGAATATTTAGTGAATTTTTCGGTCATGAAATTCTTCCCATTTTAAATAAATCTAAACATCAAAATTTTAATTACCACTCACTAATGGAAATATATATAGTATCTAAAAGATAGAAAAAAAAGAATCTATTTCCAATGATTTTTTATCCTTACTATCTTATTTATGACTAATAAAACTTCTTCTACATGGAAAATGAAAATAAATAATTTTGGGTTTTTTATCAAACCACTTGTTCCAAATATGAGTATATAATAATGATTGTTCTAATAGGTGATCATTGGTTGGTTTATGGTTTTAAATGTGTTTTAACCTATCTTGGAAATTATCATGGTCTTTAAATAGAGAGGAAAAATCTTGATATAATATCAAATAAAATTTGACTAATGGAATGGTAAAATGAATTTATTGGAAACACATTCTTATATTCATGTATTAGATTAGAGTTATATACTTGGAATACAATAATTGTACCACTATAATTAGTTGCTAAAAAAATAGAAATCCAGTCATCTGGATGATGATTTAATTTCATTATAATAAATTATATTTAAAAATAAATGGGTTGAATGATATTCAAATGAAATATTTTTTATTCCTTGATTAGTAAATCGGTGTTCCTCACCTAAAATAATTTTTGAAATTAATTTTATAGTTGTGGATGTATAGAGTTTTTGATTTTCCCATAGAAATGTAATTTTGTAGTGTGAGTTTTTATCTTAATCCCTTGTATTATTTAACATGTTTTAATAGATACAAAATTCCACACATCTAAAACATTGAATTTCTAATAGATCCTTAGGAAAAGCATTATTTTTCTCATAATGTTTCCTAAAATCCTATTTTTTTCATTGTATATTGCTACATGACGCCTTCATTTAAAATATATAAAACACATTTCAATTCCTTTGAGACATTCCTATTGGTGTCCCTTTCCATATTTTTTAAATGTATAAGGTTTAATATTTACTTCATCATCTTCATCACATGAACTTCTATGAGACTCCATCATTCACTTATTTGGTGTGTTTGCAAACAGCACTGAGGCCATTTTTTCAGTCATAATACTTGATAGTTGGTTTGATATAATCATAATTTTTATTCAATATATTATCCCATTAAGTTTCTCTTTGAGACAATATTTACATTATCTAAGGAATCCATTTTCAACTTGGTTCCCTTAGGCATCAACCATTACTAAAATCAAAAGACATCAACATGAGTGGTGAATAATTAATATCCCAATGTAATTATCCTAAATTCTTAAACTCAAATTTTATTACTCTTTGAATCCATCAGATTACCTATCAGTTGTACCAAAAGCACTCTATTTTGTAATACCATGTTACATAGGTTTGGAACTATAATACCTATTATTATACCTACTCAATATAATGAATACTTCTTAGTGGTTTATAAATATAATGACATTAACCAAAGCATATCCACGGAGAGAATCAGTCATGGTGTGCTTCTAGTCAACTTTATTGTACATTAGGTTACAATTGAGTTAATACCCGATAAACTCCTTTAAATGTTACCACCCTAAGGTACATCAATACTAGAGCCTATATTTACATGGAGTACAAAAAAATTGGTTTTAATTCAGGGAAAACCACCAAATATCATCTTTAACAAGACTTTTGGAAGTTATCCTATACTTATAAATGTCCCTTAGACTTATCCGTATGGATTTAACTAATGTTATCTATTCTTAATACCTAAAAAACTAAAAAAGTCATAAAAAATAAATAAACAATGATCTGATACCAATTAAGATGACCCTAGATTAACATTTCATTATTTTATATCATTTACATTATTTAAACATCATTTCTCATAAAATAATATCACAATCCCATGAACGTAATGTTTAGTGCCTTTTAGAACTAGTTACATAGGAAACATAATTTATTAAACTTAATAGATCTCCAAAATAAAACACTTCTTGAACCACTTCTATATTTTCCAAATGTTATACTTATATTCATAACTTCGGGAAGCCAAAAATAACAAAGGGGTGATATTAAATTCTTAGTAAAGAAAAAACATATCAATATACAATCAAGGGTTAGATCACAAGAATATTTTAAAACATGATTATTGAGGAATTTCTCTTTAAAATGAACCTGGGGAATTAATAGTTTTCCATAAATTTTAAATGAAGGACATGTAATCTCAAAATAAAAAACATGTACAATTAGCTAAGAGTGTGAGATATGTATAGAAATAGGGACTTATAAAATGATATGTTATGTTCATGGGATCATAAATATCAATATAAAACGTGAAATTATAATTAAATCACAAGGATCACTACCAATACTATCATTTTGCATAAAATCACATAATGGATATTTTTCACTCAAAATTCCTATAAACATAGTAAATAAAGTCCTTTATATGATTATATTCCCTTCTCATTCATAAAAACATAGTGGATAGAGTCCAATAGTTGATTAAGTTCACTTCTTAATCTTATAAAACACATCTTATTATATATAAATCCTTACCTAATTCATTCGATGGATATATAATTTCAGGCCCATACATCACATATCACAGTGTTATTAGGATAACCTTTCGTTCATCATACAATAAATCTCATGAGATGAAAACATTACCAAATTCTTTTTAGGATTATATAAATCTAATATGAACCATTATATTATATAGTGTTATTAGGCTAATTTTCCATGCACCATACATGGTATTTGATGATATAGAAACATATACGAATGCATAATAAGACTATATAATTCTTGGACCACTCATTATATAACATTGTTTTTTTAGTTTAACTACTCATGCACAATACATGATATCTCATAATATGAAAAAAGTAACCAATTTATATAAGGGATATATAATTGTTTTCTCATTGATTATATAATGAAAATTTAAATATATTAATGTATATGGGTTCCACATGAGGAATATAAACCATATATAAAGTATAAGAATAATAAAACCCATGAGTAAGGAGTGAGTTTCATAATATTATATCAAAGAATAAATTATGGTTACATTATAAGGATTACAAAATACATGGAGGAATTGAATCATTTTTTATGTTTATATTTTAGTAAAAAAACATAGGACTTAGAAATTGAGTTCAAATGTTCAAAAATTCAATATAAGGATAATAGAGAAGTAATAATGATATTAAACACATATGTGACACTTTTTGAAATGAGTAAAGGATAATTTATGGAAGGAAATGACCTATAATTTTACTTTATAGAACAATTAAACTATGATGGGTTTATGTAAAATAATAATGAGGATTTTCAAAAGATATATATATATATACAGAAAAATATATTATGGATGTGGCACTCATTATGAAATAAGAAATTTGAAGGTTCCATTTTTATGTTTTAAAAATATCGTTGTTGAAATAACTCATCTTAAAAATGATAATATAACACTGTTTTCAAAAATAAAAGAAGAGAAATATAAATTTTAAATAAGATAACACAAAATTAAATTCAAAATTAGAAAATAAAAAAATTGTCCAGAATGGAAATTATGGAAAATGAGGGTAAAACATCATTAATGGGGATGATAGTTACTTTAAAAAATGATACCTTTTTTGAAAAATAAGTTCATCAAGGTAAAATAATTGAATTAAAATGAATTATCCATTTAGAGTAAGATATATAGAAATTAAATAAAATTTTGGGGATGATGTAACCAAATTTGGATGAAATGAATTTAAAAAGGAATCATTTTTACACAATGAATGTAGTAGAGTTAAAAATGAATATTACTTCACTATTATCATTATAATTGAATCCCCATAAAGGTAGATTATGAGATAGATTTTTCAACACATTATATTTCACCAAAAAAATTACCTAAAAAATTTATTCAAATATATACTCTAAAAAATAAAACAAGTGGTGAATATGATTAATATCATAATGAAATCAAATTGGGAACCAAATACATTTATTTTATCTTGATTTATAAGAACACACTATAACTTCATATATGAAAAACATAACAATATGGGTTAATTATTTTATAACCTTATTTATAATTATAAACATTTATATTAATCATTTTAATTAGTATTTATAAGTATATTAATTAGTTATTAATAATTTTCAAAACTGGGTTGGAGAAATCTTGATCATTTGGAACTAGTTTCATGATATTGTCATTAATTTTCATTTATTGAAAAAGTTAATAATTTTAATATTATTCAAGTTAATAAAACTGATTCTTTATAATTATCTAAAATATATAATTTAATTCTATTGGTGTTTTTGTGGTGATCATTGAATATGAACTCCATAATGGGAATGTTTTGATTATTTTTAATAAATGATTTTTGCAATCAAAATGACTGAGAATATTTTTAGTATTACCATTCCAACTAAAATAAAATATTTATTTGATTATTTATACCATATATTATCAATAATTATGTTCTCATAGTTAGGTATGATATTATTTCATAGCACTGTACAAGTAGGTTGTTAGACTGACCAGAATATGAACGCACAATAATTAATGAATGATTATGACAATACAAGTGGTTTATTTTTTGAATAATATTATTATAAAAGAATAATAATTATATTATTTGTATAATATTTATTTGTTTAATAATATTTAAATATATTTTCATAAAAAATAACAAAATTAAATTAATAATAAGATATGTTACTTCATTGAGGCAATAGTCAATACAACACACAACTACTATTTTCTATTACCAATGAATAGGATGGAAAGAAGGTGACTTATAATTTAATATTTATAATAATAATCTATTAAAGTATTTCATATTTATATTTTAGTTTTTGATTATAATCAGTGAATTAGGGTACTAATGAAAAAATAATTAGTCGGCTGTGGGTGTAGTAGTCCGCAAAATGCTTAAATAGCTGTTTCATTTTATTAATAGAAATGGGAAGGATTATTAGTAGTATTTAAATAGGAATAATAAATTTAAATATAATAAAATTAATATTTAATTATATTTTAATTATTAAATTTTAATTTGAAAGTTAACATAAAAAAGAATAACCATTAGGGAAAATAATACTCACTTTGAGAACATTGAGTTTTCTTTAGTGAATACCACAAAAATAGAGGGTTTAAGACAATTAATTTTGACTATAAGTTTATTATAATTTTATAAGTTTATAATATAATATAAAATCTAAGTGTTACCAGAAAAACTGAAATTTTGTAGGGCTTTTATGGGGTGGTGGAAGTCCCTACTTACAATTTGTGAGAATGGCATTTTTGTAGACACCATTTACTTCAAAATAATTTCTTTAAACTTTTCAAGGATAAAAGATACAAATCTGAGTGATAAAGGTGTTTGTAGGGGATATAAGGTCGATAATATCTCTAAACAATATTTAGGAACATTTTTTTAACATTCTCCATACCCTTAAACCCAATATTTATTACTATCAAAATTATAGATATTAATATGGTAACTAATTTTTACCTAAGTAATTCATCCATTTTTCCTAAAATTAAAATGGATCGTATTATATAATTTTCAAATTACTATTTTTAATATGGAATAAATTTTATGAAAATCAATTTTCTATATAATATTTTTTTATATTAGCACTTTTAACACGTAAAAATAATTTTTAAAATAAGCGTATTTTTGAAATTAAATTTTAGGTGTAGAATAATATTATCAATGAATTTTATATTGATGATAGAAATTATTTATTAAAAAAATATAATTTTAATGTTTCTTTTAAATAAATCCAAAATTTAATTTTATGAATATAATATTTAATTAAATGAAAAGATAAAAATAGTTTTTATTGGAAAATAATATTTCTATTGTTAAAAACTAATTTTCTAAATTCATAATAGTATATTTAAATGTACATTCTTTATAAATGAATATATATTTATCATGAAATATTTTTTATAATTTTTTGAGTAATAACTAATACTTGATACAGTTCAAAAAACTATTATTTTTCTAAAAATTATATTTTTTACCATTCGTGAAAATTAATTTTTTTCAATGAAATTTAAAATATTCACCTTAAGATAATTTTGATATATGGAATAATAAAAAAGTTAAAATTTTAAAATTTATATAATAAAATTATTAAATTTTGGATTCTAAATATGAAATAAAAAGAAAATCTATTTTTAAATAAAATAAACATTCTTTTTCATTAAAACAAAACATATAAAACATGTGTGATAAATAAGTTATTTTATTAATAATTAATGGTTTATATATCCTAATTTTTAGTTAAATACCCAATAAATATTTCCAAGAAATATATAATAATAGGTAATGCACTAATGAATATTGAGGGTGTTGATTCTGGTAGCATATATCTCATGATAATTTCATAGATCTTGAATTCCTCTCACATATGATTTCACTTATATCATCATTTTTTGAGACTGACTTGGTAATAATCTAGATAAAACCTTAGTGATTCTACCTCCTTCCCATGAATGGAAAAATGAGATTCATATGTGAGATCTTTTCTACTTGATACTATTTCATTCCTTTATAGATTTAATAATATAGTTATTTCCTTTAATACCGGATAATTTATCCAAAATATTATAATTGTTAAATTTTATATTAACATATTACTTTTTTTAGTTTAGTGTTTGATGAAGAACAAGCTACCTAAATAATATTTATTTAACGAAAATATATTAAGAAAATTTTTCATCACTAAGTTCCCAACCATAAATAATTTTCTTCCTTTTAATTTTATTTACTACTCATTAATTGATATTCCCAAGGGTATCATAAGATTGACATGACTCGGGTTTTTAATAAATGGGTAATGGTATCTTAGAGAATGAGTTTAATTTCAATATTACCATTATATGAAAAAAAATCATCATTTTTTTTATTTTTATCACATATTTTTAGTAATAAATTCCTTATATTAATCCATGATATTATTTTATAGCATTCCTCACGTAGGACATTAGAAAGACCCAAACATGAACATACAATAATTAATATACGATTATGATTTTTAGAGTCATTTGTTATAGAATAATATCATTGTTACATAATTATAATGATATTATTTAGATAATATTTATATGTATAATCATATTTAAAGAGAGTTTAATAAGTAATAATTAATGTAGAAAAAAAATAAGATACATTACACGATGGAGGAGGTAGTCCAAAGAACACATGATTAATGTTTTCATTTACCAAATAATGAGAGAAGAAAAGGATTATAATTTTCCTCTTAATAATATTAAGTATAGTACATATTTAATATTTAATATTAAAATTCACCCTTATAATTATTTAATAACGTCACAGATGAAAAATGGAAGACATCACTTCATAGAGGTGGTAGTCCATACGATATATGAATGACTACTTAATTTTTGATAATAAAAAAAGGAATGGTGATAAATAGTTATTATCATAACATAATAACATTAATACAAAAAATAATTATTTAATTATATATTATTTAGGAAATTAAAATTTTAAATGTAAGTTATAAAGAACGAAACATTTGGAAAAAGAGTACCTATTTTGAGAAGATTGAGTTTTCCTTGGAAAATTTCATGGAAGTGGAGAGATTTGGATAATTACATGTGAATATAATCTTATGGAAGTAAATAAAGGATATAAGATTATTAAAATGAGAATATTTTAAATAATAAACCATAATTTTGTAGTTCCATTAAGTTCTGGTCGATGTTCGCTTTTAAAAGTGGTGATAATGATATTTTTTTAAATACCCTTCACTATTTGATAATTTACTTACATTATTAATGTTTAAAGGATCCATAAATATAAAAATATTAAAATTGGGATGGGTATGTGGTCAATAATCCCTTGAATAATCAGTTATAAAAATTATTCTAACATGTTCTACACACTTTACCCAAATATTTATTACTTTTACCATTTTTGATTTTACCGTGGTGTCAAGATTTCACCTAAGTATTTTATTCATTATGAATAAAAATAAAAGGGGATGTATTATATAATTTGGGCATAATTATTAAAATAATGTAATATTTTTTATTAAATAAAATTAATATGTGTAAGAATATTAATTTTAACATTAATTCATGTAGTGTGTAAGAACCACTTTTTTAAAAAATTATATATTTTACCATTAAATTTGTATAAATAATTAAATTTAAAATGACTCATTTTCATGATTAAAAATGGATTATTATAAATAAAATAAATTTTATGTATAATTAAAATAAAAACAATACATTGTTTTAGAAAAATAATATTTAATTTTAAAAATATTCTCAAACCAGTTTTTATTGGAAAATAATAAATATGATGTTAAACATAGATTTTATAAATTTATAGTAGTATTTAAAAATTTATATTATCACTCATTTAAAACATATTTGATCATTAAAACTATTTTATATGTTTTTTAGTTATAATTACTTTTTGATATAGTCATAATTACTATGAATTTAGTAAAACTTTATTTTTCAAAATTAATATACAAATTAATAATATCTGAATAATATTTGAAATTAAAATTAGTATAATATTGATATGTGGAATTGAAAAATTATTATTTTTTAAATTAAAGTTCTAAATTTATAGATTTTAACTTTTAAATAATAAATATAATGAAAAGTATTTATTATATAAAAACTACCTTTTTCTTTAAAATCCAAAATATGAAACACTAGTGATAAATAACTTATTAAATTCCTAGTCAATGGAATATATTATCATAATTACTATTTATATATCCCCTAAATATCAACACATAATATATAATCATAATTCATCCTCTAGTGGCAGATGAGGTTGGTGACTACTCTAGTATATATCTCATTGAAATTTCCTCTAGCACATATTTATATCCCATATAATATACCTCACACTATCAATGATTGGATTTTAATTAAGGTTAATCTAAATTAAATCCCAATGAATATGCGTCCTTCTAAAGTCTAGACAAATTAGGTTAATGAGGGATACTTCCACTACGTGATGTAATTTCTTGCGTTCATATATTTTTAAATATGGTTACTTCCGTTTATACTCACAAATTTAATGACTACATTATAAGGTCAAATTTCACTTTAAAATATCACATATTAATATTAGTTTGGATTCAAATATAGATAAATTTACAAAAATAATATTTATTAATGAAAATCACTTTGTTAAAGTTTGAGTAATTACATAGATCGTGAAGATAGGTGATCATGATATATCTATCTAATGCATTGGGTAATGATTTATTACTAAAGGAGAAAAATGAGGAAGACAACCTAGTTGTTTACTCTTATGTAATTAACTAGGCATCAGTTACTCTGACATGATCCTAACAGGAGTGAACACGGGCTATGATTATGATACTACAAGACACTTATTTCCTTCCTACTATGTGGTTTTATAGATATATTTTGATTTCATTAGGAAATAAATGATTAAGAACTTTGAATCAGGAATTATTTTTTCCAATGAAATTTTTATTTAGTTCTCATATACCACATATTTCCTTCATGTTTTTCTAGGATGGTAATGGGTTTCAAGGGTTTTATTTTATCATATGTTTATTTTATCATGTGGATATTTTTTATTTATGTGACCAAATTTTTATTTTGAAAAATTAAATATTTTCAAGGGATATCATGTTTTTCACTAGATTAATGGCTTTTCTTAATTCTTATATCCCTTACAGGTTTTTGTTATACTCATAATATGTTTTAAAATATTATTAAAAGGATATGAGTTTGTATAAGAATTATAAAATGGTCAATGATGAAACATCTTGAACAAATAAAATGTGTCATTAATGATGTAGTGGGTAAACATAAGAACCTAATTTTGTGTAAAAAATATACATTATTAGGATGTGTCCACATCTTTATGTCATTATTTACCAAATTCTATAGAACTATAAATTCAAAATACATAGAAAATTTATAAAAGTTAAACAATTGTTATAAATCATGTAATTATGGCTGGATATTTTTACAAGGCAATATACAATGTATGACCTCCTGGGATATTTCTCTCAATGGGTAGAGGTCCAAATAAGTATAGTTTCCATGCAAGATAATGCGTAAAATAAATTGAATAAAGACATAACTAAGTGAAAAGATGAATATTATGTGATATATAGTTGACTAAAAGTTATTATCATTTGGATACAAAGGATTAAATAACTTTATAGTTTATATTATTTTTTGATGAGCATAATTTAAAATCATTAAAAAAACATCAAGTGTTAAATATAATTTTTTGGGATTAAATTGATTACAATATTATTAGTTTAAAGAACGAAATATGAAAATTACAATGGATAACCAAGATCGAAACCTTGAAAAATATTATGTTTAGATATACATTACACTCATAATAAATTTGAAAATGGAATACACATTTATAATTATTTATTAATTTCTAAATTTCTTTCATCCATAATAATGGATTCCTTATGAAGGATCAAAGGAATTCAAACCTAAACCACTTTTCTCTTATAGAGGGTTTACTTGAAATAATAATTAAAAACACAAGTTCATGTGATATGGATATGTTCTCTGATATCCAACTCACTTGAAAAAAACATTACTATATATCCTAATAATATTATATTCTTGGACATCATGAAGGAACTTGGTATAAATTTTACTATGTTTTAAAAAATCAACAATCCCATATTACTCAATCTATAAAATACCATATGGGACTATATTGAGTTTTTATAAAGGATATATTAGAAGAAGGTCTTAAGGTTCAGAATTCAGTTGCAAAGATGGGTGAACATTAGGAAACATATGTTTTCCCATTTTATCATATTTTTTGTCCATCATTAACACCAACCCTTTTTAAAAAAACCAAATTCAGAGTGTATCTTAAAGCATTTTGGAAAACATCTTTGGGAGGATATTAAAAAACTATATACTCATAACCTATGATTATTTGAATATTTTTTCCTATAAAAATACCATTAGATCAAAATGCATCAATTATGAATAGATAAATGAAGAAAAATAACTTGGAAATTTTTTGAGGGATTCAAATAATATATGGAATTGACCAACGAGTTCACGATGCATCTGACTTTGGATTTGGGATTGGAATGACTGGTTATCCATTACTCCAAGGTGTAACATATTTATCAATTTTTCTTATGTTATATTGAGTATATAATTCATATTTTTGATTGTATGAAGTAATTATTATAGAATTAGTAAATAAATCTTTGTTAATGTTTTATGAATAAATTTTAATGATTAATATGTTTAAATATAATGTATCTAGATTTGTGTTGTATTTGTATTTATTTAATGATATAAAATCCTAAATATGGCCATAAGATCCATGGTATATATACCCTATTGAGGTCTTAAGTGATTGTAATAAAAATCGAATCATAATATTTTTAGTAGATATATTTTGTGTTTTAATATAATATTTAGCTATATGTTACCCTCAAATTTATCATGTAATTTACTATGAATGTAACAACCTAACCCTAGTTACCCAAATTCGGTGCATTATTACATAACATTGGCATGATCACAAAAGATCAAGTCTCTAAAGACCGATTAGTTTAGTATCCTTTGAAATACTAGATACATTCAACAGTTTTACATTATTATATAAAATGAAAAACTACATCAACATAGTCTCCATAGGCTACACTCATATCTCCTAGACTATCCCAACATGCCATTCATAATATACTTCTTCGCATCCTAGGAAAATAAAACATATAAATGGGTGAGCTTATATTCTCAGTAAGGATAACAATATAGCAGAAACTATCATAAATAAGAATAAGCATTTAAGGCAATGTAAGACTAGAACAAATTCCTTTTAAACTTCAACTTCAGAATAATATGGAAAAGATAAAATCAAAAAATTCCATTTACTTATTCACATGGATATTATACTAGTAGAATAATCACATGAAACATCAATAACCACTTTCCTAATGATGGAATGCATAAAGTGAGACTTTATAACCACCTAGTAAAGGTCTTGTGCCCAGACTACAAATAAGATTTTTTCAAGGCCTTGTGCGAAGACACTATTTTGTCTCATGAGACCTACCGATGCATTGAGGATCTATAGCAGTCTCCACCCATCACTTACTAAGTCCAATGCATTCCTCATATGAAAAGGTTTAAACATAACATAAACATTCGTATTAAAACTAGCATACGAAATGTCATTAATTAATCCATAAACCATGAATGGTATAAAAATAACACATCCATAGTAAAACATATCACAAAACCTTCATTACAATATGGATGTTTTGTTTCATAATAAATCAACTTCAATGAAGCTTAAAATCATTCAAAGGATATTGACTTAGATGAAATCAAAACATTTTTCAGAGAAATATATCTTTCTATATTGAAATAATTTAAAATCCATAAAAATATAAAATTAAAACGTTATTTTAAAAATATTCTTATAACCATGTAAGGGAATCTTCGATGATGTTATAATGACAGAAAATAGCCGCACTCTCCGTATAAGTTAAAAATATTATTACCTTAATTTTGTCGAAAAGGTCATAAGGTCCCTTGTTTTGGAAAACAACAGAAAGATTCATTTCAAAATATTTTATAAAAAGTAAAACAAGGGTATAAATGACTTTAACCCATAGTCTAGTAAATAGTAAAAATGCTTTTGAATATATTTTTAAGAAACATGGATGTTGATGATAAAGTGGTCCCAGTAGATACTTACGTAAAAAAACCACAGATAATAAAGAGATTGTGAAATTAACCCTTAACTTGTACTTTTTCTTGGAAGAGGGTAGGTTAAAATACTTTATAATTGTTATATTATTGTTATTAAATTATACAAGAACTATATACATAAATATGATATCATATATGATCTTTTAATATTTCTTTGTTAATAATATTTTAGTATTATCATCATTTCGTGTCTTAACTGATTGGTTTTGCTTTATATGTTTTTATACAGAAGCCGTGTTTGTTATGGATAAGATGTATCTTATTCATATTCAGAGTGAAATTAAGTATTTAAAAAATATTTTTAATCATCAAATGAAAATTAGTATTGAATGGATACGATGGGGAATGAATCTCATCACATTTGTGGAGACGGCAATCCGTACGTACACACGAGCGACAATATCATTATTTTGATATTAAAATTGTATATAATTAGATGTAATATCATATATAGAGAATAATTATCATGTTATATTTATTATTTTTGTCATTTATACTCATTATTATAGTCATCCAAATGATTAAGTGTTTGAATAAAAAACTACACCATGACGTGGAGACGATAATCCGTACGTACGCACGTATGGTGACCTTTTCATTTATATGATGGATATAATAATGAATATGGTTGTACCATTTTTATAATAACATAAAAATATATATAATATACTGGAGTTATTTTTTTAGAATTCAAAAAACAATTAAAGAGGAAGTGTAAGAAGAAAAGATATTGAAATAGGTGATGAAATATTTACCTCTTCTTCAGGTTATTCCTTTTGATTTGATCAAAAGGGCTCCATAAGTTGGATTTCTGAAACAATTAAGGCCTCTAGGATGAATGGAGGACAGTTGGGAGGATATTTGGGCGGGGGATGGCCAAGCTAAATTGCTTGGAATGTGTGAATCTGAGATAAGGCGAAGTGCCCTTTTATAAGAGGGGTGAGGGGCACATTAAGAAAAGATTGAAATATTATTTTATAATAAATTCATTTTCGGTTTATAATGGCTCCAAAATGATTTATATCTAGGATATGGTGGGGATGAGTTAAAAACCTCTCAAAAAATAGGTTTTAGACAGGTTTGGGTCACTATATTAACTTTATCTTTTTTATTTAACTCTTAGTTAAATAGTTTGACATTTACCATGTCTCTTTGTATTTTTATTTTATATTGTTAATAAACATACTATTAACGTCCAAGATAACCCTAAATGGTTTATTAATTATACCCCTATCATTATATAAGTCTTTTTGCCTAACCATAGTTATTTAGGATTATTATAACAACCAATAATATTGTATTTGTTTTAAAAACTCTTTTATGTCAATTTTGACACTATTTGGTATTTTGTTTTTTTTCTAAATTCATTAGTGAATTATTACTTCAAAAAAATTTATTTAATCAAACCTAAAATGTAATATTAACCTATAAAATTAGTTTAATTTATTAAAAGTCTCAAATTAAATTTATTTGGTTATTAATATTATCAATTATTTTAATATATCATTAATTAGGTAATTACTGCATCATAATTGTGTCATAAATAAATTTACTTATTTAATGTCTAAAAATTATAAAAAAATACCACTATGTATTAAATATTTATAGATTTCTAATTAATATTTCTATTATAATTTATCTTATGTGTAACCCTATATTAAAAATTGTTTAGTTGTTATACTTTTAATTTTACACTTTTTACTCTTCTTTGAATTAAATAATAATAAATGTTCTAATCTAATCCAAGTGGACCTAAAAGATTACTTTTTATTCCTAAGGTTTTTTTGGTCTAATTACACTTATCCAATAGAATTATGACTTTTTCTATGGTAATAATAATTTCATTTTTACCTTTAATTACCCTGTTTACTTTTAACCGTTGTAAATAAAAGTCAAAAGATACTATTCACCAAAAATTAATATTTTTTCTTACTGAACCAAATTTAACTTACTGATACCAATATTTGCCCTTGGATTTTTTAAATTCAATGCACAGAAGCAGTAAAATTATGTTTCTTAGAAATTTGGAAATGCTCCTAGAAGATCGGTAAAAAACGGTAAAAAGTTCGATAAAATTTTCTATATCTAAACACATTATAAAATGACTCAAATGAATTACATTTAACATATATAGGTATTATGTATCTTTTTGACCTAAAAAAAATTAAATAACGTAAATAATTATTTAAATAAAAAGAATTTTTTAAATAATAACTCAGTGTTTTTCACTATTCATAAAAAATTGAATGTTTTCAGAAAAATACAAAAAATTCTCCATAAGATAATTTAAATATTCAGAATACAAAAATGAATTCCATTTTGAAAGATAAAATTTAAATTTTTTTATAAATTAGGTGTTACTATTCATAACAACTTCTTTGATTGGTCGCGGCCTGTTAGAATCTCGAAGTTGTGTACAATGAAAGCTATTTAATTTTTCAAAGGGAAACATACCTAAAAAGATTGGGGGTGTTACAATGAAGGTTATTTTTGAATAATTTTATTGTTGGAACATAAGATGAAAGGTAATGATTACTTTTAGGGTGATATAATCTTTTAGGTTGAGGTTATTAAGGTTATCCATGATAAATGAATATTATTATTATTTTTGGAATCATTATATAAATGAGGGTAAATGGGAATTTTTTGGTACATATAATATTTTATGAAAAATATGTTTATATTAACTGAGATTAATTATTAAGTTAACATTGTAAGCATATATGATTATATTGTGGATTTATGGTGATTTAAGATATTTATGTTGGTCTATTCAAGGATAGAAATATGGGTGAACATCATTTTAAATATTTTAGAAATTAAAACTAAAATATTTACCATTAATAAAATTAATGTGATAAATTAAAATATAAGAGTTAAATTGAAAAAAAAATATAAAATTAAAAGATAGTTCCTTAAAAATTGATAAAAGAGTTCTATAATATTATTATATGGATCCCTACGTCTCCTCATCTCAAATTACTAAGAGTTCCATTTACTATATGGATTTATTGATATCCAAGTAACACATTTACAAGAATTAAGACCCTTTATTTTTAGTGTGTATTGTAATAAACTTATTCAAAATGCTATAATTTTAGTAGTTGTATCTAGAAAGATAGTCTCTCACACTTTTAAGGGATGTGTGTAACAAACCCATCACACTTAATGGTAGTGAGAACACATGATAATGAAACATAGGTTCTTTATAAAATACCATCAAAACACACCCAAAATCCTCAAATAATAATTTGAAATAAGAATTAGATGGAGGATGTGAGATAATTTTTAGGGAGTAAGATATAGAGATAAAGGAATAATAATTCTACTCTATAATAAATCTCCATGGTTAACATAGACTTACAAGTACACAAGGGGGGTGTATTTATAGACTCTAATAACTTCAAGATAATTTTGGTGCCTATGAGGATCATATAGGGTTTTTTGAGGTTGAATAAAATCAAAAAAATTCTTTTATCCCATTACATTTCATGTTTTCGCGGTCTACAGAACATGGTGGAAGCTTAGAGTTTTATTAGTAGAGTTTGGGAGATGGAATCTAGAAGAGGGATAATTTCAGGATACAAAATATAGTATAGAACATGAGGGTATTTTTCAAGGCCAGACTAATTTTTTTTCCTGATAATAGAAATTCATTGGGTGTGATTCAGGATGTGAATCATCAGTTTACAATATTAAAGGGTGAATGATTGACTTTGATGAATTTTTCCGCAAAATCTTTTGACATAAAAAAATAAGTTCACAATGTTAATAGATCCATGTTTACTTGATCTAGGTGATGTTTTGTTTTATGAGTATTAATACTTTGTCTATTCATTATGTTAATGGCCCACTCACCCAGGTATAGAGTAAGGAGGCTCGCGCTTCAGTCTCATTCCCCATCTGCTGATGGCATAGGGAATGGCTGTGGCACCGCCTCCCCTTCTTAACCCGCTTAGGCTGGGGAGGAGATTTTAATATTCTCTATCATGCTCGGTTGCTTCTTATCTCCCTTCTTTCTCCCCTTTCATGGACTCGTCCTGTCTCCACTTGTTTCCTTCGATTGGAATAATCCAAAAGGTGGAAGCCTTGACGAATGGTGAGATATCGGTACCTATTTCTCTTTTGGAGTTCATGGGTGCTTCCTCTCTACTGGATCTCACTCTAGTTTCCTGATTTGGAAATAATTCTCCATCAGTTGATGCATTCGACCGATATTTATTTTCTTCTTGGAATTCATAGTATCAAGCGATTGTTGGCCTTGTAGATGCGAGACATTTTCCGACATGTTTCTCTAATGGAGAAAACTTAATCTATGCATGGGTCCTTGTTCTGTGCTATATGGAGGGTGCTAGGTTTTCTCTTTTTTCGGTGGAACATCGATTTCCACCAAAAGCACGACCCACTGACCACAGTACTCTGGATAACTCTATGGAAACTACCTCTATAATTTCAGAACCCGACCATACTCTGGATGATTAGTAATGCTCTTGGTCGTTAACTCTGTTTGGATGATCTTACCAAGGCTATTTTTCATCCAATCATTCCTAGGATATATATCAAAGCAGATATTTATGAAGGCCCGCTGAAATCTATCATCATTGATATTAAGGGTGAGCTTCGCTGGCACCAAACAGTATGTGACAAGAATTGGACCCCTTTCCATTTTGGTTGCTGTAGAATAGGATATGAGCTTCCAATTGCAGTCATAATGTCCATTTGTATAATATGCCTCTCTTTCCAAAGAAGGGAGATACGATTGTAGTCAGCAAGGCTAGTGATGTTCAACTGGAGATGGAATAGTTTGTTTCTAGATTACAATGCAAAGCTGATATGAATATAGATTCTTTGGAGGAGAATCAAGGGGTAATGAATCATTCAGCTCCCATGTACAAGGAGACAAGGCTAAGTGACTTTCTAAAGGTGGAATATATATTTAATCATTTGAAACCGGACCTAGGTATACATCTCTAGGTGATAATAGGGGACAATTCCTTGGAAATACTAGATGAAAAATCAATGTTAAAGGTCCATAAGAGGCAATGGAAGTTGCGATTAGGGATATTTTCAGAGCATAGGTCGAGCCTTCAGAATTTTCTTTACATGATGCATCTACTGCAGTTGCATCTCAGGCACAAGGGTGGCCGGGTGAGGTGGGTGTATTGGGTCCATTGGACCCAAAAATTATCACAAAAGAACCCACTTCCCGTATAAAGACTATGAGTAAGGAAAAGAAGAAGGGCCTAAAAACAGGAAAGCCGAAGGTGCCGGTCAAGCAGATTCCCTGCAAAGAAGGCCTAGTAGTCAAGTTGGGAAACCAATTTAAAGGTATAGATGCTCAAGGACCGACACATGATCAAGAAGTAGGGGATTTATGTGATGACAACTATAACCAATTATCTGTGTACAGTTTGGAAAGAATTCAAGGGAATGGTCATCACATCACTAGAAGAAAGAATGGGAAAAAAGGAAATAGATACTCAGGTAAATGTATTATGGTCTAGGGGACAAAACCAAAAGGACTCAAGGATTATTAACACTTTCCTAAACCAATGGAAACTAGGTTGGATAATAAGGGTGGAAACAAGGAAGGAAGGACCTCTTAGAATGGGGAAGGTGGAGAACAAAGAGGGAGAGCCGGAGTTTTGAAAAAGAGAAAGAGAAGTGCCTGAATTTCCTCCTCCATTCCAAGGAATAAATGATTGAAAAAGAGGTCCGGGTAAATGATTGAAAATAGGATATTGAAATAATATATAAAAGAAGTTTGTGGGTTGACACCAAGGAGGAGAAAGAGGCATGGTCAGAAAAACAAGACCGTATACTGGCTTGTGCCTTCAAACAAGGTATAATAAAATCAGAGAAATTCATACAAACAATGGATAAAATGGATACTCACCTTGAAGAGCTCATCATAGTAGATCTGGACCCCCAGGTTAGTACTTTCCATTGGTAATTATATAGATTTTCTAATTGAAATAATCTTTGTATTGTGTTTAATAAATTTAAATCTCTTTCAGCACGTAGCGGTACCATTACTTTGTGAGCCTTGTTTTCCCACTTTTTCTTTAAAGCTACATAATAATAAAAATTATATTTTAGCTAATGAACCACTCACCAAATGAATCTGTGTCTAACAATTTTCCTTTAAATCAAATTACAACCTCAATTTTTTTATAGAAACCCTTTGATTCTCTACTAACTTTAGGCATCCATAGGTTCTTAATTAGTGTGTCTTTAATCCATTTTTATTAGTATTTATCCACTTCTTTATGTGTACTATCATTAGGGAGAATATGTGAGTTTTCCTTATTTTACTTTTGGTTTCTTTTACAATCAGTTTCTCTTATTGTATTATCTTCTATGATATAGAGGGTGGCCCGTTTTGTATCTATCATTTTATTTGACAATTTTTTGGTGAAATGGTGGGGTGATATACTCATGGGGATATACTTTACTTGTGGGAGAGGTGATTAGAGGTCTATAATTGTTGTTTTGTTCTCATTCATGAATTTTGAAATAATTGAGGTAGGGGAATCAATGTTTCTCCTATTATTTTATGTGAAATTATAAAGTAGTCATTTTTATCTCTTTATTTGTTAGTGGAATTAAACATAATATGTATTCTATAAGAATAAGGGAAAAAATGGTTTATGGCTATAGAAATGGAAAGTGTTTCCACCATGATAATGGTTTTCCAGTTTTTTAATATATAGTTTTCTATGAGTTTTATGGATTTGATTAAAAAAATTAGGCTTTGATTTTTCATGTTAAATTTATGGAAATGGTTGAGAACGTAAGGGAATTGATATTTTTTCTTGAGAATTAAAGTGGCATGATTATTGAATCTATTGATTCTTATAATTTTTATAGAAATAAAATTATGCCTGATTAATGTTTAATTAAAACTTCTATTTCATTTTTTAATGAAATTGGATAAATATCATAAATCTATAAATAATTATTATTGATAACAATAATGACGAATTTCTAATAAAGCATTATTACTTATTTTTTTAAATTGGAAGTTATAATTGAATAAATGTTTAAATATTTAATGGATTTTAGTTTTTGATAACATAGGTTACCCATATGTGTATCTTGGGATTAATGAATGAGTAAATGAAATATGGTAATGAAATAGACAATTTGATAAAGGCAAAAGTTTGGAATTATTATTCTTTTTGGAATGTGATGGTTGAAAGCGTTGTTTTTAGGGACTAGATTACTGGTTGACTATATTTGTTTTTTTCTTCCCTCTGTGTTTACTTAGGATGTGTGGCTTCCTTGCAACATGATGTGATCTTGGATTTATGATAGTGGACTTCCAATGGATGTGGAGGTTTAGGATTGTGTTACAATTTAACAACTTTTGTGGGTTAGTGGCGTGATGATACAAATAGTGGTGTTAGGGATGGAATTGGTGTTTAACAAAAAAGTTGTAGCTGAGAATTATTATTTTTGGGATAAAATATGGGATGCTATCCTGTTAATAATTCTGATGAAATGAAGGGTGACCAGGTTTCTTATTTCTTTATTCCTTTCCCCCAAACATGAGGTTTCTTTATCTTCTTGGTTATGCATCTTTTTTATTGTATCTTAGATTTTTTCTTTGAGTTCAATAAATTATGGAATGGAAATAAATAATAAATATTTTATCCCATGGTTTTGGTTCTTGGATGAAATGAAAATGTTGATAATATTTTGGACACCTATCACCATATATGTGAGTATAGGGATGAAATTTATTATGGTTATTTCAAAAAATATTATCTCTTGATATAATATTGTATGGATTATTGTATGTTTTACATGTATGGGTTGTGAAGGGTTGATGTTTAATACATGACTTACAAGTTGTGGTGGATATCATAAACAACTTAGTTACTATCTAGTTATTTATCATGTGGGATGAGGTGGTGATTTTATTCACATGGTGCATGGTATGTGATGGGATGATATGATTCATTCAAGACCATTTATAACCATGTAAACCCTTAAAACCCTTAAAAACCAGTCTATCGGCCCAAAAAATCCTTCAAAACCAATTTCTACCTTAAAACCCTATTTCCAAACATAAAAAACTATGTATAACCCCTAATCTCCTTTTAAAACTAATTTCAATGTTTGGGAATAGTGTTGAACAAGTGGGGAAGTTATACAAGGGTAACACCTTTTGATATGATCTTATATGATCAATTTTATGTAATACTTGGTGAGAGATATCCATGGTGTGTTTGGGAACATGGAATGCCCATTTAGGTAACAATTGAGCTTTACTTTTTGTTCAATGGTTGTCAACAATATTTGTTTAACTTTTTTCTGAGATGATCTATGGAGGATCCCACTATGTATACATTTTATGATCACCTTATGTACATATAAAATTATTTTTGGGTTACCAGTGTCAGGTTGGTGATTTTTCAGGACAAGACCAACTCATGGTTGTTCTGGAAGTGTTTGAGATTCATGGTGGTTGTTGAGTTCATGGTGGTTGTTGAGTTTATCTTTGGTAACACGTATCTCCCTTTTTTTAGTTTTTTAGTTTATAACATTACAAGAAAATATTTAGGGTAGTTTAATTTTATCTCTAGAAGCTATTGTCAGGTGTTTCTATCTTACCTATCATTTATCATATCTCAGAGGGTAATGTATCCCATATGTGTGTATGATATATCATTTGTGACTTTCACCAACACATTTCTTGTTGGGAGTGGTATTCAAGAATAATTATCTCTTTTCTATCATTACTGACCCAATATGGGTAACATTGAAGGGAGGGTGTCATGAAATAGTGGCATTAATGGTTTGGGTAGAGAGATAGGATGGAGTTATGAGGTAGGAATAATTGAGGACTACATGGGTTTGAAGGGAACATTTTTATCTATGTTTAGTAAGAAATTGAATCATGGGAGTCCGGAAGATACACAATTATTTAAGGAACCCTATGACATGATTCATGATCCTATATGTTTACTGAGACTACTAAGAGAAGTGATACTATTTTTGAGGTAGAGACATAGTAAAAGAGCACACATCATTTTTATTTTCACTTGTGTTTTAAATGGTAATACATTGTGATTTGTTTGAATCTTAAAAAATTAAATAAATCTTAAAAATCCAATATTATAGGTTTAGGAGCCCCTAATAGTTTATTCTTTCATATTTATGGATCCAAGTTTTCATCCTCTTTAGGTTTTAACCAAATAGGCTGTGCAATATGTACCAGTAGATCTTTATAAAATAGAGGATGATGAAGATAAAACATATAGGAGAAAAATCAAAGAGTATCGGTTCTAAATTATTTAAAAGTATGATATCCCCATTTCAAACATAGTGAGAGTGGAAAGGTTAGATGAGTTGTAGATAGCCTTATATTATATCCATTCTCAGAAGGAACACCAGGTTTTATTGGAGGTAAAAATTCTATATGAAGTATTGAGAAAGTGGTGGTTCTTATTATCATGACCTTCCCCCAAAAGGTACAAAACATGGACATACAACAAGGGAAAGAGGATATCTACCACCCGAATCCCACCCCCAATGAGGAATGGGTTGGTGATAAGTACCCGAGGTATATCACACATAAATAATGGGAGGAATTACCCTCTAATATATTATGGATAAGTGAGAGATAAGAGAGAACACTAATCAAATCCGTCTCATAATACTAAAATAGATCATAAGTATATACATGTAATTTCGTACATAATGATGAATTGGATGGAAAACTACAAGAACAAAAAAAAACATGATAAAGACCATGAAGACCGATCAACTCTTGAATGAACATGAGCTAGTAATATTCAACTCGATCTTCAACCTAATATTATTGACAAAAAAACTGTTTATATATATTTGGGGTGATCAAAATTTGTATACTCAGTCAGATCCTCCTTAGATACCATCAGGTAAATGATAAATAAATAATACTAAATCTTAGTGAACAAAAAGTGAAGTTAACTCATCAACTAAAATTTTTTCACTAAGTTTCCAGCCTCACTATGGAAATATCTCACTAAGTATTGCATAAAAGAGATCATAAAATATTATATCAAATGTAGGTACCCTTCTACCACTTCCCCAGTAGTTTTCTCATCATCCCCAATGTCTTATGGTTTTAGTAATCTCTCTTTGAAAGTATTCATCCCAAAGACATCTAGTTTAATTATCATAAAATGAATCTCATGTATCACATCTTCTAACTATCCCATCAAAATCTCTATATGTTAAATAAGTAGTTTATGAGATATATCACAACTCATATGACATGTATCATGCATTAGGAATTACACCTCAAGCCACCACTACCCACATACCGAGTATATACCTCAAGTCTTCAAAGCCCTTATGGGTCACGTCTATAATAATCGTTTGGATATTATATCTAGAGATAAATGTTTTTATAATAAGTATAAGACATAAAATCACACTACACATATATTTTGGGAAACTAACCATCAGGTATACCAACACATAATATTACCAGGATTATAGAGTAGGTCCAGAGGGGGTAGTCAGCCATCCATCCCTTAATAACTGAGATGTTGGGGAATGAACCATACTAGAGTGCACTGGGTTTAGGACCCCTTTAAAAATGTGGGGGGGTATTGTATTAAATCACAAATCATATAATATATATTTTATCTCACAACCTCACTATGGTAATATCCTAGTCCGAGGCTCAAATACAGTTATCTTCAATCACACACCTGACTTCAACTACAAGTGACTATATATCATATAATCACACAAGAATTTTAAGAATAAATTCATTGAATTACTTCATTATTTTTTAGTAATTAACCTTATGGTAACTAATTAATTAATCAAAAATCAAAATTATTCCAAATTCATTAATTTAATCATCATATTGAAGACCATTACCTACAAGCATAATCTAAACCATGTCAATGGTTTCTCATGATTTTACATGTAAATTTGCATTCCAACAAAACAAACCCCATGGGTTACAATATTTTTCAATATTTTACCATTCCAAAATTCTAGGTAATCTAACAAACATCCTAAGATTCTATAAAGAGATTCATAACCAAGAACATATAGTTACTTCCATAATTGGGAAAGGGAATTCAGATAAACAATCAAGTCATCCATCTGACCTTTAAATAGATTAATTATCAAACAAGACTCCCATTTTTCAACACATCAATGAGAAATCCCATATTCGTCCCAATCCGTCGAACCCAGTTCTATCCCCTACACCATAATGCATATCATCTTGTGTCACACCAATGTAGATGTCAACTACTATCACAACCTTTGGCATCCCGGCCCATATCTCATTGTCCATCCTAGAATAACATAACATTATAGAATGTCTCACCTCCATAGAAACACATAATCTATCAAACAAACAATAATGTTAAAAGGAGAACTAGTCCATAAAACATGGAATTTAAAAATGACAAGAAAACATGTTCAGTTAGCCACATACACAAAGAATTTTTCCATTATAAGGAAACATGATCAATATTTCCCAAAACATTTATCATTATCAATTTACAGGTTTTTATTCTATCTTGAGATAACTGAATCATTTATAACAGGTTTCAATTATGTCTAACCAAAGGCATCATATCTAGAAATCTATTAATTTATTCAAACGTTCTCTATCACATAATCTTATGATTTTAACAAAAATATGTAAGAACATATTCATTTTCATGACTATAATTATAATTCTGAAAAATCCTTATAGATTCAAGTTCATTATTAAATTACCTGAATTCATGGAAGAACACATTTAATTAAACATGAATTATGAAAGAATTTAATTACTATCAAATTAAAATAATCCATATATTCATTATACATGCCTCCTTATGTTCTTTATCAAGGAAAAAAAATGTTTGATAAATTTTCTATACCAAATTCATTAGAAATACTTTCTAACTAATGAATAACCAACTTTCTAGTCAATCATAAAAGAGATAACACACTATATACATAATATAGAAGAAAATAGTTATCACGACAGAATAAAATGATATCACTATCCGTAACCAATATGATTATTTTATCCAGATCAATCCATATAAGGTTAAATCCACTACCATACAAGGGTAAAACAATGGTCAATTTATGATTTAAAATATATAAAAATATAAGTGAAAAATACCCTACCTCAAGATGTCAATGTTATTCACATGAGAATAGAAACCACATGCAGTTCTACAGTCACATCTCCAAAAAAGCCACATCCCACTAAATATGGAATTACATAATTGTTATAAACACATAAAAACGATCTCCATTAGTATGATAAAGATAAAACAATATAACATTCATAGAACAAATGGGAGGGAACATAATTAAAAGGAGATGAAAATATAATAAAGTATTAAGAACTCACCTTGGATCACAAAAGATCGAAAATATAAAGTTGATTATTGAATCTGATTTAAAGGGGATTTAATGGAATATAAGGAGATATCTAAGGCATCTAGGGGTTGAGGGAGAAACCTAGATAAAAAGTTGGTTTAAATGGGTGTTCATTTATTTATTAACTGACATAAAAACTAAATACCACGACACAACCCACATGACCACAATATAGAATGGGATGATGCAAGATAAACTATGGCACAAATTTAGGGACCACACCATAGACTTCCATGTTAAATGAGTGTATGAAGTATATGATGGCTTATGTGATTAATATTCTATATAACTAGGGAGGCACTATGGCATAGTAAAAAACACAGTGCCAAAAATTATGTTTTACAAGGAATGGTACTAAGCAACATCTTATTTCCCATTATACATCTACCCCCAAAAATGATAAAACCTACTCAAACCATCATGCTATATTTGGGACCTCCACACTATAGCCTCTTGAACCCCAAGTAAAGGACCATGTCATAGCCTGACTTTATGATTAAACAACTCATTTAGGCTATGCCTCACCCTATCTCCATAGTGAATCCTGGAAAAAATTATATATGGCTCTAAATTCCTCCCTTTAGACTCTTTATTCCCTAACCAGCCTCAATATACAATAATAGCCACCCCTAAAACCAAACACAAATCTCTATTTTGAAAAATACATTACAGTATAATTTTTTAGCTTAAGTCCACTATTTTTGATCCAAACACCTTGGAACCTCCAATGTGTTTCTCTAACACCCAATACAGAAAAAGGAATGGAAATCAGGATCATAGTCCTTCTACTTATTCTTTGAGGATTTTGAGGAGTTGGAAATCTTGGGGGAGAATTTATGACTGCTGTTTTCAGTTTAATTTCATTCTTTGATTGTGAAGGTAAAATTTTACCAATATCTATATAAATTTTTATAGGGGAGTTCCAATAGTGACCTAGGATTAACATACATGGATACTACATCATTTTAGATGAATATTCAACACATTATAAAAATACATAATCAAGGGCCATAATAGTTTATTGTCTTTGGAAACATGGAAACATATTCTTATAAAATAGTGAAATATATTATACATCTCTTCTAATTTTCTTCCTTATCAGTACTCGTATATAAAACCTTTCTTTATAACCTGGTTAAAGGAATCATAAAAAAGGAGCAAGCTCTGATTCTCTGTATGGGTAAACAAGGGAGATGGATAAGCCTAAAATGTGAATAGGGGTATGAGAACATGATCATATAATTAGAAGTTAATACCCATTATATCAATGATCACAATCAATAGTCATGTGATAAATATTTATTGTTTATAAGACAAGAATAATAAGGCTGAATAATCATCATAAATCAATCGGGACCCATTATAACATGTTATATAAGTGTGGTATTATTATAACTATAGACAAAAATTTCATGTGTCATGTTTAGCTACGGATACCATTAATATAGTGGACCATGGCACACATATTTCCCCATTTTGGGTCTGAACACACCTGTTTCCCATTTTAGAATAGGATACACCTATTGCTCATTTCCGATTAGGACAACCCTATTTCCCATTTCGGATCAGGACACAAATGTTTCCTATTTTAAATCAATTCCTTCAATTTTTTTCCATAATTATATCATTAGATATAAATTTTTACCCAATGAATTAGAGAGAGATATAGGTCCCACCCATCACATACTAAATTAATACATACATGTTCCATAACATAATAAAAATCACATCATATCATGACCCATAAAATGTGACAGGTTTCATAAACATAATATCATAACTCATGAAATAAAATGGGTATCATAAAAATTTAATCACATCACAACCTATGTAAAATAGAGAGTTTTTATAAACATTTCATTAATGAATAACCCTTGAAAATATGGAAATTATAAAATAATATAATTTGTGGATGAGAAATGAGTGTCACAAACAAGAGGTAATAAAAACATAATCTATTAAAAAAGAATATGAATAGTATTATTGGATCATTTCCCCAATAAATATTAAAATATATGAAAGGATTACATCTTATATGGAGAAATATTTTGAAATATCACATGGATCATTTCTTAAAGAAAATTACCTTTCTTTTAAAATAACACTTTAAAACAAAGAAAATATTCAAAACGCTTTTCATAAAAAACACTTTGAAAACATATATAGTTTGCTTTAAAATAATTAAAAAAAATTATTGAGAAAAAATATATTTTATTCTTGAAAAAATAATATTTAAAAAAATAATTTGGAAAACCATTTTCTTTGAAAATAGTTCTGAAAACATATAAAGGAATCTTGAAAAAATTTAGAATTCATTTTACTTAGAAAATATTTTGAAAACATATAAAGAATGTTTGAAAAAATTATAATTATTTTCATCGATTAAATATAAAAGTGACTTGAAAATATTGAAGAAAAATTATAAAATAAAATTTATTTGAATTTTTTTTTAAACATGGTTTTTAAGAATAAGAATTTCCATCTAAGGATAGAGATAATGTTAGATTTTTTTAAACACACTCTTGAAATTATATTTAGTAAAAAATAGTGGAAAATGGTACTAATACATGAATATATCATTAATAAAAAAATTATAATAATATTAATTTGTGTTCTTGAGAGATGGATCATAATATTTCATTAATAGAAGCATAATAAGGAACAATCCTGATAAACAATGACATTGTAGTAATAAACCATTAGCACTTTAGAAAATTTGAATCATAATCTACAATATTGGGAAAAATTACATGAATATTAAAGTATCATTAATGAATTTTAATCGTGATATAACATGTAAAAGGGAAATATATACACATCATTGAAAAATATAGGTTCATAACAATGAATATATCACAAAAATACAACTTCAAATAAACATTACTTTACCGATTTCATATCCATTAAACCCTAAAACCCATGAAATAAAGATCATAAAATTTATATGAAAATACACATAAATTTAATTTTAATAATAATACAGTAAATTAATTGGTAGTATATAAACCACAAAAAATAAATGAGTGGTGAATAAGGTAAGTATCTCCCAGATATAAAAACTACGATGAGAAAATCCTTACCTGAAGTCTTGATTTTCTATTTTACATGTTCAAAAATCATGTCTAATAAATATAATATTTATTATAAATCTACCACTGATCCATATTATTATATATAATACCATAAATTACTTGTTTATGACTATATATTACCTGATTATTAACAACTCCTTTTTAATGTTATCTTTTGAGTAATATCCATTTTGTTTTTCATATAAGTTTTGAATTATTATTATTGATCTTATTAATTAGATCATGATATAAATATTTAAAAATTGTAAAAAATGATATATATTTATTTTATAAATTATTATAATAATATTTAAATTATATAAATAGGAAATATAAACCACTTTTCATGGAGATAACAGACCGTACGTACGCATGACCATTGTTTCTGTTTTTTTTTTCACATTGGAAGAAAGAAACTGCAAGACATAAATGTATATAAATATATATAATATTATTAAATTATAATTATTATATCATTTATGTCATATAAGTTTATGGAACACATCCTTTATACATTCCATGTAAAGTGTGAACAAGTCACATCACTTTGAGGAGGCGACAATCCATACGTCTCCAAATGAAGATATTGTGTTTACAAAAAATGGACAGCATTCTGGTATGATTTTTATTAGAATTCCTGAAAAAAAGAGATCATCAATATCATATAAATAAATATTGTCCATCATAATTTCCAACCATGAGATGTGGTAAAGGAAAAAAACAAACATTATTTCACAAGGAGGTAGCTCGTCGTACACAAGAACGATAAATTCATTACACATTGAATAAAAGTGTTTGTATGTATAGGTAGAAAACATAGAGTAAACAAATATGAGAATATTTTGTATTATAAGTTTATTATATAGTCATGTAATAAGAATATTTATGGGGTGTATAATGAAAATAAAACAAAGGATCTTGAAGAAGGATGTTACCTCTTCATTGAGTAACTCCTTTGGGCTTTCACCAATTTCTTCCAATAATATATTTTTTAACAAAGTGATACTTCTAGGAATAAGATATATTATTTGGGATGAAATTTGATAAGGATGTGGTTGAGACAAATTTTCTTGAGAAGTGTAAGGAGGTGAGGATGTGAGTTTCTTTAGTGGAGGAGGCATCATATTCTAGTAATTATAAAAAGGTCAATATTATTGAGAGATATCCATTGTATCACATGCCTCTAATAATCATAACAACTAGAGAAATTAGGGGAATTAATATAAATATGTATATATAATTGAATTCATACTAGTCTCTAGGTTATATTGGGCCTTATGTTTATGGTTTAGTCCTTTGTAAAGCTAAATTTTCTCATAAATCCTGTAATTAATTTCAATCACATTCACAATTTTTTTAGGAAAAACAAAGTTTAACTTATTATAAATTATAAATTATAATTATTCAAAATATGTAATCCATTTTTCCAAATTATAATAACACTATTGGTAGGAATTAATTTTAAATTAATACCATAGACGTGTCGCGATAGTCGGATTTTTAAGCGTAAAAGTCCAAAACCTTAAACTGTTTTTATATCCAAATTTAATGTAAAATTAGTTCCAATGACATAAATTGTTTTAATTTATGTATATTTTTTCTAATTATTTTTTAAAATACAATTAATATATAATAATATATATATATTAATAAATTAAACAAAAAAATAGTTTTGAATTAAAATTATGGAAATTGGGGTCTTAGCTTAGTGGTTGTGGAAACCCAATAAAACTACACCAACAAGGGATAATAACATGTAATACTTTAATTTAGAGATTTATATCCTATGAGGAATGTGTCTAGGGAAGTGGATGATTTTTAAGGGAGTAGGTCGGGGGGATCACGATGCTTTCAAGGTGGAAGGCGATGGAATGCGGAGGGGTCTGGTTCGAGAGACTGTGTCGGGAGGGGGGAATCAATAAAGAAGGAAGTAGGGACGAGGTGAGAAAGAACAAGAGGAAATGAACAAGATCATCACTCTAGGATGATGGGGTCCGGTGTGGGGTGATATAACGACATGAATGAAAGGGATTGTGACCACGATGGGAAGACCGACGTCGGGTCAAGCGGCGAGATACTGGTGGAAGTCGGTGGGATTTTCAAAAGGTGGATTGAGAATGGTGTGGATGGGGGGAAGTTTCAAGGAGGATTATAGAAGTGTCTCACGGTGTCCAGGAAACAACGCGGGTGATCGAAGAGTCCACTGATCAGCAGGTATGATCAGTGGAAGAAAGTGGTTCCTCCATAGTGGAGATGAGATGATGTTTAGGGATTCTTATCCCAGCTTGTTTGGATACCAAAATTGGATGATTAAGAGGGTATGGATTCTACCATTGGGAATATTAACCATGCAATGAATGGTTCATTGGTGGTTGTGTAACCCTAGATAGTGTGGGAGGTTGAATAATATATATGCATGCTGGATGGGTCTCTCTTTAGGTTTCTTTATTATATGCCTTCATCAGACCATACCCAAAGGGATTGAATATAGAACTATGGGCCATGTAAGTATCCCAGTCAACCATTGAAATGGATTTATCCAAAATAATAAAATGTAAGGCCATTGGTATTTTTGGTAAAAAAAATTTAAATTCCGTATTTTTCACTATTCATCAAAAAATGAAACTTCTGAAAAAAATTCCAAAAAATCCACCAAAAGTAAATTTTGATATTACGCTATAAAAAAATAAAATATATTTTATTATATAAAAAATATAAAAGTTTCAAAAATCATATTTAAGATGGGTACTCCATTTAAAGGTGGAAAATTTACCATTTATAAAAATACATCTTTTTATTTGTAAATTGGAATTTATTACTATATTATACCTATAAAATATATTGGATTATTATTGAAAATATTTATTGAACATATAATATATAGATTTGATTTAAAACATTCCACAAAATTGGTTTTTTAAAATATTGGGATAAAATTTTGTTTGTACATAAAAAATAGATTTCTTAAGAAGGTAATTTATTTATCTTCTAATAATTATTACTTTAATTTCTAACTAATTGATAACCAAAGGATTAATTAAGTATATATGTTTATAAATAATATTTTCACAATTTATTTAATCTTATTAGTAACTTTCATTTTAAATGATTAGTGGTAGATATAACAGTATTTTGATAATATTATTAATCAAATATTGTTAATTCAGTAAAACTCTATATAGTGTTTAAAAAATGCTATCAAAGAAACATAGTATTGTGTGTAACACAAGCCAATCATATTGTTTTAGGTACCTCAAGATAATCTATGTATTGCGTGAAGTGCCAAATTAACATGGTATTTTATGTAATTCAATCCAAACTAAGTGATTTTGTATAACAAAAGCGATATTTAATGTTGCTTGAAATGAAAAATATCAAAAAGAGGAAATAAATTTATAAAAAAATAGTTCACAAAATCTAGCGGTGTTACATTATACCCCCCATAAAATGAATTTCAACCACAAAATACACCTGGTTTATCAATGATTTAATACTTGAAAATTTATTTCATATAAACCCACGTCATAAACTTGAAGAGTAAATCTTTCTTAAAAAAATAAATTCCAGAATGTAATGGTTATCTAAAGTAACTCATAACTAGGTTTACACGTAAGTGAACACAAGTTGAAAGTGAAAACATGGACATGGAAGAGAAATCTATCTATATATTTTTTATGTATAGTAATATAGAACATGGCTTGGATAAAGTAAAAAATAAAAAACCATTTCTCAAAGAGACATGATAAGGTCATTGATATCATAAAATTGATGATAATATGATAAATTTTATTTCAACACCCTTTTTCCAAATGTTGCATAATTTCCATCAGATGATATATATATTTCATTTTATCACAGTCTCACTAAATGTTGTTCCATGATCGATTTCCACTTCATCTCCTATTCTAAAAAATGAAAGTGAATTTTTCATTCATGAAGCATCAAATAGATCATGACACATATACATATAATGATAAGTCATTATATTTGGATTTTTTTACATCACAAAAAAATGGTTAGCATAGGTTATCCAACCTGAATAAATCATCATATAGTGAGATAATACTTTAATCTCATAGACATCATCAGATGTTTAACTCAAACCATTCCATAAATGGTAAACCTTGTAACCATTTTGGAAAATATAAATTCATATCTTTTGAAGTAATGTAACTAAATTTTCCAAAAAAAATCTTAACATTGATCCCCCATATATCATAATGTAGCTCTTTTTTGTTACATTCCAAAAATGTTAATTCACTCATTGTATAATATCTTGAAACATTGTAATAACCTGAATGACCATGATTCTTTTCTATAAACATGCATGTTTCCTTATTTCAAATATTATTAAATTTATTCCATAAATCTAAGAAGTTTTAAACATCATCCATGATTACATAGACCAATTTTTAAAAAATACATTATATGTTATGATGCCTTAATTACAGCCCAATTTACATTATCCATATCGGTACCTCTTTATCCATATAAAATATCATTTTCTCATCCTCAAGAACATGTTATGGGTTATCTCCCCTTAATGTTACCATTACATTAAATCAATATTTTAGGAAAACTGTATCATTTAACACATTATTGAAAATACATAAAGAAAAAAATTATATAAATAGTCCTTATATACTTAATGAATCATACAGCATAATCTTTTGATTCCAAAACATATATAGTTCAATCATCCAAATTTAATCCTAAATGTTTACTCAGGTTTCATAAACTTTTTATATAAAAACATTTTACAAGAATATTAAAATTTAATAATTTTATAAGCTTCCTCAACACCAATCTAATAATTCATCACAAATTTAACGTAAAAAATACTAGAAGACATCCCAAACCATTCACATGTCATTTCAGTCTCCATATCTTTAGCAGTATATCCAATACTCGTACCACCTTCCTTATTCTCTTCATGATATTTATACTTTTGAAAAGGATTTTTATAATTTCCATACTTTTCATATCTGAATCATTCAATGTTAAACGTTTTCCTTATTGTTCCTACTATACACTAATACTTGATAGAATAGAATGAGACATAATAATAATAATAGAAAACCATATAATTATGAAAAATTACTTATAAGTTTCCTAAATTAGGGAGCCAATTTTTAAATATATATAACACCATAAGCTTATCTATAGATACATCCCATGACATATCCTAATATATATTACTATGTATCTCAAAAAAGGTTTCTTATACTAGTTTACAAAGGCTGAATAAGGATTTCTTTTGATACCAACTATAGACACGCATTCTTAACATACTTGGATATTACATCATTTTTGATTAATATTCAACACATTAAAAAAATAAATTCCTAAATACCATAATAGTTTAGTGTAATTAAATGAATGGAAGAATAAACTTATAAATTGGCAAAAAATCTTCCAAAATATACTGTAAAGATGTCCCCTTTATCACTCCTACTTAAAAAATTTCTTCATAACATGGGAATGGAAAAATAAGAAAGGGGTGAGCACATATGCTTGGTAAGGGTAAAAAGGGAGATATATAAGAATAACATGAGTATAAGGGTATGAGAACATGATCATAACATTATAAGATCATACCTGCATATCATATATCATAATCAAGAGTCATGGAATAAATAATGGAAGTTCATAATACAAGAATCATAATAGTTATTAATCATCATAAATCAATCATGATACATAATCACATGTCAAATAAGTGTGGTATCAATATAACTATAGAAAACCATATCATGTGTCAAGGTTAACTACCTAGACCATCGACATAGTAGATCAAGACAAACATGATTTTTTTTATCAGGACACACCCTTTTACCATTGTGGATTAGGACACACTTGTTTCACATTTTGGATGTGGACACACCTCTTACCCATTTTGTATCAGGATTTTATTTCAAATTTTGGACTAGGACAAATCTATTTCTAAGGTTTCATAATTATCATCAACTAGTTTCCAATGATTATCTTATGATATAAATTTCTAAACCAAATTTCTTGGAGGAATGTATTTTTTCCACCCATCACATAAAAAAATCATACAAACATGTTCCATAAGAAAAAAAACATTAATCACACCATGACCTTTAAAAATTAATGGGTTCTATAAAAATAATATCATAACTCATTAAATTAAATGGGTATCATAAAAAATTCATCACATCACATCCTATTGAAAATTTAAAGGTTTACTAATAATTTCAATAAATCATAACCCATGAAAAGAAGAGTATTCTAAAAACATATAAGCTGCAGAAAAGAAACTAGTGTCGTCAACATCTTGCCATAAAAATATAAACATATTAAATAAATAATTTGAATGGTATTCATGGATCATTTCCCCAATAAATCATAACCTATATCAAAGGATTAAATCTTATATGGAGAATTATTTTGAAATATCACTTGGCGAATTTCTTAAGGAAAATAACCTTTCATTGAAATTTTTACTTTAAAAACTTATTCAAAATCATTTTCTTAAAAAAACACTGAAAAAAATATAAATTATGATTTAAAATTATTTTAAATATTTATTAAGGAAAATTCCTTTTCCACTTTGAAAAATTATATTTAAAACATGATGTTTTTTTAAAACATTTTTCTTGGAGGACAATTTGAAAACTTATAAAAGAATCTAAAAAACATTAATATTTACTTTTAATTTTAAAATACATTGAAAATTTATAAAGAAAGTATAAAAAAATTTTGAAAAACTTTTTATTTGAAAAAAATATAAAATGGTCTTGAAAATATTTAAAAAAATTATTCATAAATTTTTTTAGCAAGACAATTTTTTAAACATGGTTATGAAATATCACAAATTTATTATCGAAGAGAGGGATAATGTAATGTTTTATTAAAAAACACATTCTTAATTATATTAAGTACCAAAGGGTTGGAAAATGGTACCCATAAATGAATATATAATTAATAAATATATTGGAATAAACACTAAGAGTGTTTTTGAGATATTGATCATAATATTTTATTAATGGAAGAATAATCATAAACAATCCGGATAAAAAATGGGATTGTTGTAACAAACCATTACTATTTAGGTAACGTTTAACAATAATCTAAATGAGTGGATAAAATTACATGGATCTTAAAATATCATTAAAGGAGTATAGTCATGATATTAATTTTCAAGTGATAGTATATACTGTCTATAGAAAAATATATTTGAATAACATGGAATGTATCACAAGGAAGCCATCCTGATACAAAAACTACACTACCGATTTGGTATATTTTGAACCATAAAACAAATGAAATAAAGATAATAAGATAAACATTTAAATACCCATAAATATAATTATAATAATCTTATAATACATTCTTGGGAATTATATACACCCCACAATATAAATGAGTGGTGAATGAGGCTTGTATCTCAAGGATATAAAAAGTGAGATGAGAAAACCATTACCTTAAGTCTTGAAATTCTTTGTAAACTTTCAATATAATTGTATAATAAATATAATTTTAATATAAATCAACCAATGAACCATATTATTATATATAATGCCGTATATGATTTGGTTATGACTTTATATCACTGGTTTATTAACAACTCCATGTTAATGTTACGTTTTGGGTAATATCCTCATTGTTTTTCATAGATGTTTTGACATATTATTCTTGATCCAATTAAATAGATCATGATTTAAATATTTAAATAATTAAAATAATTGAATGAATATAATATATATTATTTATATAAATATTTATAATAATCTATAAAATGTAGAGATATAAAATTCAATACAACATTCATGGAGACGATAGGTCGTACGTATGCATGAATATTGTTTCCGTTTTATTATCATATTGAATGAAAGAATATAAAGAATATAAATAAATAAATATAATATCATTATAGTATAATTTTTATTTCATATATATTATATATGAAAACTAACCCCATCCTCTATACATTCCATGTAAATTTTGGGTGAATCACATCACTTTGAATAGATGGTAGACCAGATGTTCACAAATAAAGTTATCATGTATACAAAGAATAGAAAGAATGTAGGTATGATTTATATAATAATTAAATAAGAAAAAATTCATCATCAATATAATATATATAACATATAAAAATATATTGTCAGTCATAATTCCAAACCATGAGAGGTGGTAAAGGAAAAACCAAACAACATCATTTCGTGAGGTGATAGTTCTCCTTACACATGAACGGTAAGTTCATTACCCATTAGATGGAGGTGTCTGTATGTGATGGTAAAACACTTAAGATAAAAAAATATCACTATATTTATGATACATATTTTATTATATAATCATGGAACGAGATGAATTTAGTTGGTGCAGAATGAAAATAAAACAAAGAAGTTTGAAGAAGGATGTTACGTCTTCTTTGAGTAACTCCTTTTGTTTCTCACCAAAGGTATTAGAAGGATGGACTTCTATTAAAAGGGAGGATTTTATGTATAAATGAGTTATGTTTAGATGAAATTTGTATAGGTTTTGGTCAATCCAAAGTGTCTTGAGTGGTGTGTGTAAGTGAGGGGTATGAGTTCCCCTTTATAGTGGAGGAGTGGTCTTCTTGTAAATATAAAAAGGTAAACACTATTGGGAGGTCTCCCTTACATCATGTACCTATAATAATTTTAAAATTCCTATAAAATTGGGGTATTGGTATAAATATTTCAGCAAAATAGATATTCGACAATTTTAAAGGCCATTTTTTTTGCTTTATGTTAATGGTTTAGTCCTTTGTTAAGCTATGTTTTCTATTAATTTCTATAATTAATTTTAACCACTTTCACTAATATTTTTAGTAAAAAAATAATGTGAAATTATTATAAATTATAATTTATTATGATTACAAATATTTAATACATTTTTACAAATTATAGTCATATAATTGGAGTAAATTAATTCAAAATTCATCACGCAGACCTATCACGACATCATGTTTTTAAGTGTAAAAGTCTAAGAGTTTGAGATGTTTTTATATCAAATTTGAATTTGAAATTTTTTCCAATGATCTAAATTATATGAATTTATTTATTAATTTTTAAATTATACTTTAAAAAAATCAATATATAATTTAACTATATAAATAAATTTGACAAAAAAAAATTTTGAATTAAAATTTAGTATTTTTACTATTCCTAAAAAAAGAAACTTCTCAGAAAAATAGAAAAGATTTACCCAAATTATATTATGATATTCCAATTTAAAAAATTAGGTTTATTCTTATAAATAAAATATATAAAAGTTTCAAATATCATATTTTAAATGGGTTCCCCATTGAACGGTCGTAAAATTACATTTTAGAAAAAAATACATCTTTTTATTAATAAAATTGGATTTATTCTTCTCTTTTACCTTGAAAATATATTTGATGAGTATAAAAAATATTGACTGAATATATAATATATAATATTTATTGAAAAAATTCATCAAAAGTGTTTGGTTTAATTTATTAGGATAAAATTGTTATTTTATATAGAGAAATAATTTTCATAGAAAAGTAATTTCTTTAAATAGTTATTAATTTAATTTATAATTAATTGATAACCAAAGGATTAATTTTATATACATGTGTAAATAATTATTTCATAATTTATTTAGTCTTATTTGTAACTTCCATTCCAACATAAATGTGGTAGATATAATGGTATTTTAAGAATAATTTTAATCGTATATTGTTAATTCAGTAATACTAAACCTTGTTTGTAATGGAAGAAATCAAAGGGACTCATTATTGTCTGCAAAAAAAATCCAAACAAAGTGTTTATAACACAAAAAATATAAGTGTTGTATTTAGTAAACTATCCACAATTTTTTTCTTCTTAAAACACAATCCAAACTACGCTTTTTCATACTAGAAAATCTATATTAGGCGTTGTGAAAAATGAAAAATACTAAATGCTTATATTAGTTTGAAGGAAAATTCATGAAATATTGGGGTGTTTCACTTCTATTGTGATATTTTTTGAGCAAAATTTCTATACAATTATAAATTATGATTACGAGCTATTTCTAGATGAGGAGGCCAAGGAGAGGCATTTCATGGAGGCATTATATCCATATATACAACACCAATTCACCCCATTTATGTTGTTGACATAATTCAAGGTGCTTCCATGCACATTTATTTAAGAGAACACTATCCAGAACCATATTAATATGAGAGGAGAGTCATTATGATTCTCTATATACCAAATATTTATCTTGGTTAATCTAGTTTTCTATAAAAAAATATTTCATAAATCTAGTCTTGGTCATAGCCCTCATCATCTAGTTTCTCTAGGGGAAACAGTCCTCAGGGTCCTAAAAAGTGATCGAACACATATTTTGCAGGTGGGGTGGGGGGTGATTTCATCAATTTTGAGAGTGAATGAACCTTTTGAGATGGAATCATATTTAATGGTTTTATTATTCAAGTTCCTCTATTGAGGTAGTTTCAGTTGAGGAAGTTTTAGTAGGGTACTCCAACATTGGATCAGAAGAGAGTATATTTGGTAGGATGAGGAAAAGTATGAGATTATCCTCATAATTAGAGAGACATGAACGACTATGGTGGGGGTCTCCATTAGGTTTAAAGAAGTTTTAGATAAGTTTATGGTTAGACACATTGATTACAGTTACCTGCATCAGCTGATATGTACATAATTTGAGGTATTAATTTTTTTATTCTACCTGGGTTAATTATATGTTTGATTCATGAGCTATGAAATCCTTCATATCACATTCCATTGTCTGTACTTTTTGATATGAATGGGAAAGTTTTACAGTTGTCTTATAAATGACTACTCTATTTCGAGGTTGTGTATAGATTTATAAAGTATATAGAGACTATGATCTGGTGATGGGGAATTTTTTTTTATCGGGGATGATTTCTATATTTTTAGGATAAAACTACATGACATCATTCATGGAATTTTCTATATGTTTTCATTGAAATATACTATGGATTTATTTATGTGGAATATCATGTTCTATGATGTTAATGGAGATCTTGCAATATTAATCAGTGAGAAAGACCCTCATATGGGTAAGTGGTCTATTCTGTGATTATATTCCTTAATAGATTAGATAATTCTATGTTTATTTGAGGATAAATAGGTAGCATTTCCTAGGATTGTATAAGATCACCCTAATGTATTTTTTGAGGAGCTTGTGACATTACCCCTTCAATATGAGATTGAGTTTGGGATATGAATATAACTAGGTTATTCTGTAATATCGATTTATTCATACTGGATGGAGCCTTGTGAGTCATGAGATTTACAAGTAAAATTATATTATCTTTTATAACATGGTTTTTTTAGATGAGAGTGCCACTTTAGGGTGATCTAGTTTTATTTGTTTAGAAAGATAATGATAATATTTATCTCTATATTGATTACCATCACTTGAACTAGTTGATAGCGAAGAACCTTTTTCCACTTACATGGATTGGTTATTTATTTGATCAGCTAAAATGATCTAGTTAGTACACAAATATCAATTTGTGTATGGGATATTATCAGATGTAGGAAAAAAATGAGGATATTATTTATATCACTATCTAATTCTATTTTATGCAATATATGTTCATTGTGATTATGTTTAATGTCATGAATTGTCCATAAATGTTTTTGGTTTTGATGAATTTAGTCTTCATAGAGTTCATGGATAGGTTCATTGTGGTTTTTATTTTTTAAATCTTTATATACATTATGCACAAGTAATAGCATGTAGAGAATATGTGGGAATATTTGGGAGTTCTTTATCATAGTCCGCAAATCATTTTTTTGTATTTATCAAAGCCGGTTTAAGGAGAACTGGTAACCAAACAGACCCTCAAAATTCAAACTTAAACATTCCGGAAGCTGTTGAAGTATGAGTTATGATATCCCAAAGTTGATTTCATGGGGCATGTCATGTCCCAATATATTATATTTTTTGATTATTCAACAATCAATGTAGTTTATTCACTAGAAGTTTCAAAGATAGTTGCTAAGGTATGAGTGTTGTATAGTGTTGAAAGCTATTATAAGAGGTTTTAGCTATGTTTTATTACGTTATTACTCATTCAATAAACTTGACTAGAAAATTTCATACATTATTGTGGATTTATCAGTGTCTAGTATATTTCTTATACCTGAAGGATAAGTTGTTTAGGGCTCTAGTTCTTTATTGTGTAGATGAGGGAGTTCTATTCAGTGTTTCTTATGCAGATTTTTGAATTGGTTTGGGTTGATGTCTGATTTATTATATATTAGATGTTTATTTTGGGTCTTATATGTTAAATACCTAAGAGGAAAACTATCTAACCCATGATCTAGAGTTGGAAACAATAATTTTTCCCTTGATGTTGTGGACACATTTCCAAATTAATTATTATTTTGTTGTTTTTCCAATCACAAGGGCCTAAGGTATAAATTATAGAACTATGATATGAAGATTTGATTTATTTTGGATGAAATTATTTTAGGATTATATATTTATGATTATATTTACACTATTAAAGGGTAATATTATAGCTAATAAAATGAGCAAGAAGTCACACAGTTACACCATGCATTAATTTATAGATTCTGTGAGAGAAATAGAATCGTTCTTTGTGATCTATCTTCAAATGGGATTGGTTGCTAGTAAATGTTTTTTTATTATAAAAAATTATGTAATATTTGGTACAACAGGTTGAGGTTTACTAGATAGGGGAATCTAAGATGGAGTTTTAGAGAGACTGAGTTTTCTTTGGTTATATCCCAAATGGTTGTTCTGAGGGTGAAAAATATATTATTTTGTTCCTAGGGAGGATTTTCATCCCTTTAGCGATGCATGAGGTGGTACTTCTGGTGTTCTATAACTCATCCTTGCTGGAATAGTCTAGCATGAAAAATATGATTGTATATCTAAGAGGATAGTTTCAGTGGAACGGGTTGAAGAATTAAGTTGCAGATTTTGGACTTGTTGTTTGGTCTACCAAAAGCTAAAAATTCAGAACCATGTTCTCAGTGTTTTTATATAAATTTTAAAATTTCCTCAGCAGAAGTGGGATGAATCCTCGGTGGACAACATCATTGGTTTGCCTTGAGAATAGGGAGTTGTGGATTCTATATGGGAGATAAATGATAATTTTAAAAAATGATCAAACATTATAGCTATCAAGGAGTGCAGTTCATTGGAGGTTTTATTGATGAAATAGTTGGATTAGGTGGTGATACTTCATGATGTCCCAAGGATTATCATATATAACTGTGATCTATGTTTTACCTCCATCGTGTGGAGCCATCTCTATCATGATTTTGATACTCCTTTATGCCTTAACAATGTTCATCAACCATAAATGGACGTTAATACAGATAACACTATCTAGACTCTTGAAGGTATATTTCACACCTATTTCATAGAGTTTGGAATTTTTTGGTTGAGGAAACTACCTTTGGTTGAGTTTACTTATAATTATATTTTTCACTCCACAATTGGTATAACACCGTTTAATGATTCTTATGCTAACAATTACATTATTTATTATGATGGACTGGGGTTGGAGAGTTGGTAATTCTTATTATGGGAGTAGTGTAGAGAATGATATAAATGATTTAGGTGGTTCAAGAGATGACAAAGTAAGTATGTTTGATCCAAAGTTCTAGCATGATGAAATAGGATACTTATGGTGTTTCAATTTGTAGATCATTTATTCCTAATGGTGACTCATTATCATGGCATGGGATGGTTTGCACATGGTTGTATGGTTTTCCCCAAATTGTTTGGTACATTCCATGTGTTATATCATGTTGGAGTTATTTCATATCAAATAACACCCCTACCATAGATAATATAGACACATGACATATTCCATTTGTCACATATCCATCATTATCTTAATGTGGAGTCTCATGTTATCCATTACGGTGAGATAAACATTTAATATGATGTTACCTTCGAGGATTGGCCTATGGTTATCCATGATCATTAGGATATAGTGTTATTCATGAATTCTATTCCCTTGATTTGAATGTTGTTTTGACACAATTATATGGGGGAAAAACTAGGAATGTTATTCATATACACACTATTAGTATCCTTAGTTGTTTTATGTTCATCTATTATCTTATAGAGATTCTTGTATTGTAGATATTAACTATTATCTGGTTTATGAGAAGGGTTTCTCTTCTTTGATGCCTTATTTGTTTCCTCAAAATTGTTTGAGGGGAATATCCTTTGAGAGATTGTTTGGGATTTGGTTTCTAGTGTTTTGTGCTTTTGTAAATTTTTCCTCTAAGAGAGGATATTAAGATCCTATGATAAAATGATTCTTGATAGGTATCTCACATTGGGGTTTTTTGGGTGACTATATTTTCTATTCCTTCTCTACGAGTTTAGTTTTAATACTATTGAGGGTGAAAATCATTTTATAGGACTCTGGGGTAAGTGAACACATCCTTCTAGAACATTTATATTCTATATTAAAAGATATATGGCACTTGGAGGATACCTAAATAAGGATCATTGGAATTTGGGAGATGGAATCTAGAAGCAGTAGATGTTTAAAAAATGAATCATAGTTCATGACATGAGATTTAATTTTTCATTTTTATTAGAAATTTATTTCATGAGAAGGGAAATTTTCACAGTGTGATTCATTGTGAGAACCATCGGTTCATGACATGAAAGGGTGGATGATCAACTATGATGAGAATATACCAAAAAATCATGATGTGAACATAATGTTTACAACATGAATTGATCCAAATTTGTAAGATTGAGGTGGTTGATTATTTGATGAATATTAAAAATCATTCCATTAATGATGAGAATGATCCATCCAAACCATGAATTTTCATTTTTCTATATGAATATAATTCAACTTCACCTCATATTTTTTATGAAACCCACCAATTCTCTCCCAAATCCATGTAGCCATACGTTATTGATCTGGGTATTTTGAAGTTAATTTGATAACTATTTATCCAGGGATTCTAATGTTTTATCTATAATAATCAAATGTTAGTTTACTCTAAATCAATTTTAGTTTCTTCTTTGATAAATTTTTTTCACCCAATTTATTATTTTCATGATATAGAATATTTTTTCCTTTCATCATAAAGAGTTCTTTAATATTTTTTGGTGAAATTTTAACATGAATTTTTCTTGGGGATGTAGTTTCCTTAAATTAGAGGTGAATAGAGGTTTTCACTTGTTATTCCATTCTAAAACATGAATTTTGAAATCCTTGAAGTAGGGTATTAATAAATTCTCTTATTATTTTATGTGAAATCATAATTTAATCATGCTTTAACTCTTTGGGTGATGGTCGTGTTGTCCATTTTAATGATTAATATGGAATAATGAAAATAAATAGTTTATGGTTGTAGTGACCGCTTATGTTTCCACCAAGATAAAAATATTCCTCTTGATTTACTAGTCTGCATGTTATATATTTTTCTACATTTATTATCATGTTTTTTATTTTGTTATTTATCATGTTTGTTTTATAGAAATTATTAAGATTGTGTATTTGATAATTTTAATGGATATATAATTAAATAGTAATCTTAATGGAACACATTGGTTATTATAATTTAATGGAAATCAAATGATTACTGATTCATTTTTAACTGAAATCATTCTTTTATATGAAAATGTAATTCGATAAATAACCTGAATCTAAAAATTATTGTTGTTGATCATAATAAAGAGGCATATTTAATTAAATGTTCTTCATTAGTTTTTTGAAAATAGAAGTTATTCATGAAATAATGTTTAAATAATTAATTTATTATAGTGTCTCATTCGTTAGGATACCCAAAGTTTTAACATATGTTAAATGAATCTATTAATCTAATATGGTAATAAAATAGATTTTTAATGAAGATAAATATTTGGGAATGAGAGATCTTATTTTCATGTGAATTGTGGATTCCTTTTTTATACTCTATATTTCTTATTGACTCTATTTTTTATTTTATTGTAGTAACATGAAGCTCTCTGGTCCATTCGTTTGAGAAAATCTAGCGTTTGAGGTGTTTTTGATGGTCAAAGTGACATATTTCTATCAATTTAAAAATTTCTATTTCTATGAATACTGTTTCTAGTTTTGTGAATAGTTTCATCAATGAGACAGATATGAAGAGTGTCATCAGTTAGATAGATATAAAACGTTTCATCGGTGAGATAGATGTGAACAGTGTCATCATGGACTCATGTTGGTGAGTCGCTTCAACAACTCTTATTGGTAGGTCACGTCAGTTAGTTTTGTTGGTGACTTGTATTGGTAGGTTATCTATCCAAGGTTGTCTTTCACATGGTCATATTCTGGAAGGTTATCTATTAGTAAGTGTTATAGTGTTTTCAAATCAACCAGTAAACATTTTTTCCAGCATCCTATAGTTTCACCTGTTTGACATTTTCTATGATGTTAAATGCATTCAAAGCCTTTTTAAGGGATTTAAGGCTGATCGAATGACCATAACTATTATATTGATATATCTAAGGGTTTGCATGCCTTTACTCGGTTAAAATGTGTATTCAGGTCCAAATAATTATTTAATGGAAAATCTAAATCGTATTTAAACTGATGCTCAGTTTAGATTTTCAAATGGGCCAAGATACATTCCACCTTGTTTTTTATTCGACTTTATCATGGTGTGAGGCATCGCAAACCTTTGTTCCTAAAGAGTTGCATGGTTTTACCATCCTTGGATTGTTTGTCATTTATGTTTTTCCTACTGCATGTCCAACCCCCATATTGGTGCAACCAGGAAGTGTCAATCCATCATCTATATAAGTTATGTTATACCGTTGCTCTTTTTGTTTCTTCGATATGTTTCCTCCAGTTCTTTTTTACATGTTACGGAATGTGATATAAATGTCTATAATGGATCTTCCTTTTGTTTTAGTTGATGCGGTTGTGTCGTGGCATCCTCAGGATGATGCAGTCATTGTCGGAGAGGTGATCGTGATCCGTTGTGTAGGCCCGTTCTGATGAAAAGAACATTGGGAACCTTTTGAGGTAAGGAATTCGTGGATTCTCTTTTATTTTATGTTATTTTTTGTATTTATCATGTTTTATCCACTATATCATATTGAAATTGACATAATAATTACCTTAACTACATTAAATAATTGGTATCAATTTCTTAGAGATGTTATTGCCTATTGATTTTCTATATTGTGTGATATCTATGATTTTATTTTTAGAATGTCATTCTTGATAGAAATTGGTAATGAACGTAAAGCTCTAATTAATTATAAATTAACTGGATAATGGTAAATAGGTATTTATAATGAATATGGGTGTTATTGTGCTTGGTAATAGATTAAATGGGTGTAGTTATTCATTTTTAATTGAATTAGTTAATTCAGAATGGAATAAAGATTGGTTGTGAGATAATGATAATGAATTGAAGGGTTATGAGTTACCCTCTTGGTCTCAAAGTATAAGTGCCTTATTCATTGGAGCTATGAGTGATCGTTGTGTATAAAGGAAGAAGGCCTTGTTTAGGGCCAAGAGCCTAATTGCTATATTGTTTGTTTTCTACTACTTAGTTTGTGGTGTGAGCCTAGGATGGATGAGCCTGTAGGGATGTTGTGGTATGTAGGGGATGGGAGTCCCAGTGGTGCTGGCATCAGTTGGAGCCTATAGTGGAGTGATGAATTAGTTTATATATGTGGGTGTTGGGGAGGACATTAGGGATGATGGAATAGGTTTAAGCTAGGCATACCCATTGCAAAAACCTAAATTTTCTATTTAGGTATACATCCAAATATTTTGGTGTTTTTAGAAAATGAGGAGTTTCAAGAAATTTATAGATTACATGACTTGTACTTATAAGTACACGCTGTGTACCCGGTTTCCGTGGGTAGCGGTGTACTTGCTGTGTAATGGCCGAGTCCATGGTCGTGTGGGGTGACCTGGAGACCGCCTAAAGTGGAGGCTGGTTAAGGCATGTACATGACATGTACATTAAATGAACATTCCATGAACATTTATTTTTATTTATTATATCGAACTGGGGTCACATCTAATATACATAAATGCCTTCTTCTCAACTTGTCCCATCCATGAGTGACCGTAGGGTGCGATTCTTCTCCGAGCCCCTGATCAATCGTCTGTTCTCTGAATTAACCGTTGTCGATTACATTGGAGTCACCAAAGTGAGTTATTCCTTATTCAAGATCCTCATTCCTTGATTTATCATCTTTCCTGAGATATATTTGGTTGAACTTTTTTGACGTTTTTGTAGATCTATGTCATTCTTGCCCAATTTAAGGGACAACACCAGAGTATATAGATCATACAATGCCAAGGTAGGTGGTTTGTGCCTTTCCATTGTTATTATTTTAATATTATGTGAAAAAGTTCCCAATACCATAGATTGGGGTATTGTGTGTTTAGGGATTTAAATTCTATTGAGGCTTACAAAGCTCATTTTATTGATTTAGGGTTCTTGTTTATAAATAATGTTATTTTTCCATGCTATGGAGGTGTTTTTCCATGTTTGATTTGATATTGACTGTGTGTTCTAGTTTTTCCTATTAGGAAGCCTACTTTTCATTCCTAGTGTTGTTAGGATGGAGTGATTTATTTGATGTTGTGATATGATTTTTATCTATTTATCCTAGTTATAATTTTAGGTTTACTTTGGCTGTTGAACATCATTTTTTAACAATTTCTTCATACAGTGATGTGGGAACCTCGTGCAGTGATACCATAGGGGGAATTGATATTGAGGGCTTCCCCAACATGTCTATTATTCTTTACCACGCTGTAGGACCATAGGGGGGATTAACATTGAGTGCTCCCTCAGAGTGTCTATTATTACTATTATGAGACCACATGGGGAATTGACGTTGATTGATTCCTTTGAGTGTAAAATGTTTATCATTAAAAAAAAATAGGGGGAATTAATGGAGAGTGCTTCCTCATATAGTCTTTGTTCACATGATTCAAAAGGGTTTACACCATGTGAGCTTACCCAGGAGGCTGTTGTATCCTTTTATTAGTTAAGCCTGAGGGGTTAGGTAGTGAGAACTTACCCATAGGGTTAATTGAGATTGATTGGTTGAACCAGAGGGGATAAGATGTGAGATCTTCCCAGATGGTCTCTAGTTTTCATTTGGTTGATTAATTTATGAATTTAAATGAATGTAATTGAAATTTTAGGACTGTTTACTTTTGGGTACTTCCTTGATTATTGTTTCTTTTTCTTATTGCCTGCCATATATATTCACTCACTGTTAGGTACATATAGTTTGGTGGTTGCCTACTGGAATTCATCTCACACCCTTTTTGGGTTATGCTTTTACGACAAAATAGATTATATTTTTTCTGGTATAGAAAAGGGAAAGTTCCCTTCTACCTTAGGTACTTGACTGCTATGGAGATAAGGAGAGTGGGACTAAGATGAGGCTTACGATGTTGTTGGAGTTGTTTACTTGTTTGCCCTTTTACTTTGGTTTTGTACTGCATTCCATTATTATTACTTGTTTGGCTTCTTTCCAAGATACTTGTGACATGCATCATTATTGATATATATATGTGTTTGTGTGTGTGTTTATGTTGTTTATTTACTTACAATATTCCACTATTTACTATTATATGGTATTATCATTGCTTCCTCTACTATTATCTATTTATTTCCACTGAATTACTCTACCAATGAGGATATAGTTTCCACACTATCACAACCAAGGGACTCGCTGCTAGTCAGTATCCTCTGACATTTGGGGAAATGTGCTTGAGGCCATTTGAGTAACCGGGCACGGGGCACCTCTGGGTGACACCTGGAACATTGAAATTACTAAGTGGAATTAGAGGGATTATTTTCTTCTTGACTTACTGTTCGGAGCTTATTTTTAGAGATTGGATAGAATAGTTAGTTGGTAATAAGCTGTGACTGGGAGTAGCTGACCCGTGTACATGGAAAATCTAATTTACCTCCATTATTGAAATTTTTAAGATTTTTCAATTATTATAGTTGATTTGATTTCACCATTGAGTGATTCATATGTTGTGTGTTAATATTTTTGATACTATTGAGGTTCTATTTCTGTTCCAACCCAATGAGATGAGGGTAGGAAATCTCATGCATCATATAGGAACTTGCTACAGATCACATGTCATGCATTTTTGTTATTCTATTTAGGGTATATTAGTGATTCCATGTTGTTGTGATATATGTTGTTCTAGATATGCATGATGTTGCGATATATTGTTTGATAGAATACCTGCTATTTGATAGGTTATTGGACTGTGTATGGTTTCATTTGAATGAATTCCAAACATTTGTTCTTGAGGTTTTATGGGCGCTCATGGATCGGAATTTGCTGGATTATTTCACTTTTATGCTAGTATATGACATGTATAAGATTCCAATCATTGATTCGTGGGGGTTATGGGCCACCACATATCAAAATATGGCACTTTAATGTTAGTTTCAATGTTTTTATGGGATTTGGAGTAGTTTCAGATTCTTACTATCTAGAAAAACCTAGAATACATGATGTGTATTGATGAATACATGCCCTGTATCCTTCTGTTCAAGAGGAAACTTTTTTTCTTAAGTACAAGCTGTGTGATGTATGTACACGACATGCAGTCTCCAACCATGTCACTGGCTATGTGGGAATAAACATGGGGTTGGGAAATCCTTGGAGGAATATGTCGTTTATTAGATATAAACACCATGTTTAAGGAACCATGTGTCCACCTGTGTGACTAACATCACAGCTGAATGGAACGTAGGTTATACATGTCGTGTCAGGCTTTATCATGTTGTGTAGTTTAACTAATGTATCCAGCCATGTTACTAGAAACATGGGTCGGTAAAATCCTTCTAGTACATGGCGGGTTTGGCACGAACACGCTATGTAGTCTCATTCTAGGAGAACCGTGTGGGTTAGTCGTGTAGAAGAACTTGGGCAGGGCAAAACAATTCTAGTACACACCATGTCTTGGGAGAACACGCCCTATGTATGGGGTGTTAGATGACCAGGGTTGGAATGAGTACACTCCCATGCGAAGGCATAAAAGAAAACACCATTTAGGGGTCACACACACCATGCATCCCTGTTTTAAAAAACATTTATTATTTCTTCTCCGGTTTCATTCATGAAATTCTATGATTCGGTCCCTAATACTCCTAAACTAAGGTGTGAACCTGACCTTGCAATGTTATTCCACCGTGACGTGCACAAGTTGTATGCCAGATAGAGGGTAGCGATCAAACAACAAACATGTATGGTCGGGAACTACTAGCAGATGCTCCCATCATGCTAATCTTAGCACTAGTTGTCATTCTAGACATAGGTGTTGACACACAGTTTCGAGAAGGCTTCATGAGGTTTATGCAGACTTTCCAGGGAGCACCGTATCCTACCTCATCTATGGCAGAGCTGATGGTGGTCCTTCAAAAATAACAACTTTCTACTTTATCAGGGGATGGAGGCCCTAGGCTACTCAGTAATGGTTATAATCCATTCTATATATCTTCGAGAATCTAGAGGCGCCTCCCAAGCAGAGGATGAAGCTCGCTATGTATATGCTTTAAGAGTCCATCAAGAGATGGTGGGATGTATTCTTATGGAAAGTATGCAAGAAAGTTATGGATTGGGGTGAGTTCAAACATACCTTCTTTGAATACTTATACCAGGAGACTTTGAGGTCTAATCGAGCCTAATAGTTCATGAGTTTGGAGAAGCGTACTCTCTCAGTCATGGAGTATTCTTCTGGCTTCACAGAGAGGCAGCACTTCAAACCCATTCTAGGGGCTGATGAGTTTTTCCTTATGAGGATGTTTGAGTATAGTCTTAGGCATACCATATGATATCTAGTGAACATATATAGGATGAAGACTATATCTTCCATAGGTATGAATGCACTGATCACCGAGCACAATCTGTGGGATTCTGGAGCTGTTGGCCAGGGCGGTTCAGCATCCAGAGTTGGTGCTTCTTCGGCTGATAGTAGGAAGCACCACAGGGAGTCTATATGTGGAGATCTGAGTAGGATTGATATACCTTTGGGTATCCCGATGGTCTGCTACCAGTGTGTGAAGGGTGGTGATATGAGGCCACATTTCCCTAGAGACCCAGTGGAGTACTGATCTTATAGAAATATGGTCCATCTTCAGCGGTTCTGTCAGTTTTTTCTCACAAAAAAATGGTGATAGGGGTTCATCAATGACTCCTTATTTAGGAGAATCACCACTAGTTTCTCATCAGTATGTGAACTTGAGTTCTTCCAGCCATTCAGGTTGAGGTGGAGGTCCCGATCGTGGTATCCAGTCGATAGGATTTTGGTGACAATAGGCTAGATCAGCTCAGGGTGTTCAGGATGGGTCATAGGGATTCAGTATAGGCCAAATATTTGCAGTGGATCAGACCCAAAAAGAGTAGGATCTCAGACCCTCTACAGTTAAAGATATGATTCAAGTTTCTTTAGTTATAGCTAATGCACTTTTCAATATGGGGGATTCCTGTAGTTTCATATCTTTTTCTATTGTGGAGAGATTTTGGGTCTGAATCTTTACTTCTTCTGACATCTTGACACTGGAAACTCCATTGGGGGCATGGACGACTAGTGTATATCAGTGCAAGGAGTTCCCTCTTGAGGTTGGTGGGTGTCACTTCTTCTAGGACCTCTATGTCCTAGAGATTACAAGCTATGATTTCTTTATCTGAATGGACTAGTTAGTTTCTTTCTAGGTTTTGTCCACTATTATCACTATAGGGTGAGTTTCACATCATCATAGGGAAGGTTTTTCTAACATAAGGGTGAATAGGATGTCCAGGAAAGCAGAGTAGGACCTGAGCATCATCGGTTGGGAGGGTTACAACCCAGACTGCTAGTCTATATCTGGATGACCAGGGGACTTCACAGTTAAAATTTCCTATAGTGGGGGATCATTTCAGGGATGTCTTTATAGAGGAATTTTCAGGTTTTCCTCCAAAACGAGATGTTGAATTTTCTATAGATCTTGTTCCTTGAGTGCCATCAGTGTCCATTCCTCCTTATAGTATAGACACACCAGAGTTAGAGGAGCTCAAAAAGCTGTTATAAGAGTTACATACGAAGGGTTTCATCTGACCCAACCCTTCACCATGGGGTTCGTCTATCCTATTTGCGAAGAAGGTAGTTAGTTCCCTTAAATTATGTGTGGATTATCATAAGCTAAACTAGTTGACATTCAAGAATTGATATCCATTTTCGATGATTTATGATATCTTTGATCATCTTTTAGGAGCTTGGGTGTTCGTGAAGATTTGATTTAGATCTGGTTATCATCTGTTGTGCCTTAGATCATTAGATATACGTCTTACATCCTTTTGGAGGAGCTGTGGTCTATACGAGTATGTAGTTATTCATTTCAGTCTCATGAACACACCTTTAGTTTTCATAGCTTTGATAAACCGAGTGTTCCTTCCATACTTGGATTCCATTGTGGTTGTCTTCATGGATGATATCTTGGTGTACTCTCACACTCAACACAACCCTGACACTCACATTGAGTTCATTTTGAGTACACTAATAGAGCATCAATTATATGCTAATATCTCAAAATTCCATTTTTGGATGGACCAAATTCACTTCTTGTGTCATGTTTTCTCAGAGACAGGAGTATCAGTAGACCCAGAGAAAGTTAGAGCAGTAGTTTTTTGCGATCATCCGAAGAACTTCTTTGATGAATGGAATTTTCTAGGGCTGGATAGTTACTATATGCATTTTATAAAGTAATTTTCATGCTTATCAGTGCTATTGACAGACCTAAATAAGAACGGTGCAAAGTACTTGTGGTCAAATTATGGTGAGTCAACCTTTAAAAATTTTATTGGAAGGATAACTTCAGCACCAACACTAGTTTTTTCAGATCAGGGAAGGATCTATACTGTATACTGTGATGTGTCAGGTATCGGGTTGGGAGTAGTGCTTATGCAGGGGGAAGGATTCGTTGTGTACGGGTCTTGGTAGTTGAGGCTACATGAGAGGAATTACCCAACGAACGATATAGAGTTAGGTGTAGTTGTACATGATTTATGCTATTGGAGATATTATCTTTTGGGAGAGAATTTTGTGGTTTTCAGTGACCACAAAAGTCTCAAGTATATATTCACTCAGCATGATCTGAATTTGAGACAATGAAGGTGGGTTGAGTACATTTAGTTCTTTGATTGTGATCTTGCCTTCGTGCCTGGGAAAGGAAACATAGTAGATAATGTGTTGAGCAAGAGGACATAGATACAAGTAGTTCAGGAGGCCAACGGTGATTGGTATCTTATGGATTTATTATCTGAGATGCATTTGGAGGTGCATGATAGACATGGGCAGACATTTATTTCTTCTGTGGCTGTTACCTCTACTCTAATTGATTGAGTGAGAATGAGGCATCTATCAAATTCTGAAGGCCTAGTACTATGAGAGAGTGTGTCAGGGGAGGACCCTATTACTGGATGAACCGTAGGTGAGGATGAGATCTTTCATTTTCATGGGTGTATATGGGTGTCACCAAACATACGCGAGGAGCTAATGTGGGACTTTCATTCCTCACTTTGAGAAGTTCATCCTAGTGACACCAAGATGTATTGAGATCTACACCATCAGTATTTGTGTACCAATATGAAGCGAGATGTTTATAGTTTTTTGATGAGGTGCTCTACCTGTTAGAAAGTGAAGGCAGAGCATCAATGACCAACATAGATTTTGCAGTAGTTATTTATCCTAAATTGGAAGTGGAATGATGTTGTGATAGACTTCTTGACAATCTTACCAATGTCACCTCAAGGAAACAAAGTAGTTAGGGTGGTCATTTATAGACTCTCTAAGGTTGCTCAATTCTTACCAATAGAATAGACCTTCTGTGTTGATGAACTGGGAAGGTTTTACAGTAGAGAGATTGTATGTCTATTTGGAATTCCGCACTCCAATGTTTCAGAAAGGGATGCCCATTTTACAATTCGGGTCCGATAATGAAAATAGAGGGATTTGGGTACATAGGTACTTCTGAGTATAACTTTCCATCCCCAAATAGATGTCCAGTCTGAGCGTACGATATAGGTGCGGGAGGACATGCTTCGAGCATGCATCCTATATTTTGGTGGTTCTTGGGAGATGAATATACCTCTAGTATAATTTTCCTCCAATAATATTTTCCCTCCAACTATTCATATGGAACCTTTTGAGACTTTGTACAATAGGCCAAGTCGATCACCCCTATGTTGGTTGGAGGTAGGATAGGATGCTATGTTCAGACCTCATCTTTTCCAGGAGACCACGAAGCATATAGAGATGATTTGGAAGAGGATGGATACTGCACAGCCATGACATAATTCTTATTCTAATAGAAGGATATGACCTCTAGAGTTCAAGGTCAGAGACCAGGTATTCCTACGTGTCACACTGAGGATAGGACATAAGAGGATTAGGAGACATGGTAAGCTTTCTTTGAGATACGTCGGGCCATTTTATATTTTGGAGAGAGTCAGAACGGTAGTCTATCAGTTGCAGTTACCTCAGAGGTGTTGTGTTATGCATGAAATATTCTTCATTTCTCAGCTCTGACGTCACATCTCAAACCTGTCTCATATTTTTTAACCCGAGGAGGTTGAGTTGGAGGTGGATGCATCATTTGAATAGAATTATCTCTAGATTGTTGATCGAAGCATGAAGATTCTCTATGGTCAGTCTGTTCCTCTGGTGCGGGTGCTATGGAAGCATGGGAGAGTATAGGACGAGACTTGGGACAGAGAGAATGACGTACGATTGTAGTGATTAGAGCTGTTTGAGGATTCATCTTCTTCACCACCATGTTAGGGAAATCTGGGGAAAAATTTCTTTAAGGGTGAAAGTTCGTAAGAAACTGAATATTTTTTTATGTATGGATCATGTTTTTATGGTGTTTTTGAGAAAAATAAGAGTTTATGGAAATTTAATGATTACACGCCGTGTACATAGAAGTACACATCCTGCACCCAACTGCCACGAGTAGCCATGTGTTGGCCGTGTAACAACCGAGTACATGGCCATGTTGGGTGACTAGGAGTCACTTAAAGTGGAGGTTGGTTAAGGCACATACATGGCATGCACATTAAATGAACACACCATGTACCTCTATTTTTATTTTTTATAACAGATCAGGGTCACATCTAATTGGAAGAAATTCCTTCTTCTCAACTCATCTCATCTAGAAGCGATTTTGGGGAACAATTGTTCTCTGAGCCCCCGATCGACCTTCTGTTCTCCAAATCAACTTCCATCAATTGTGTTGGAATCTCCACAGTGAGTTCTTCCATCTTCTAGATCCTCAATCCTTTATTTCTCCACTTTCATGAGATATCATTGATTGAGCGTTTTATATGTTTTTGACGATCTCCGTCATTTTAGGTCGATTCAAGGCCAATGCCAAAGTATATCGATTGTACAAGTCCGAGGTAGGTGGTTTTTTCCTTTCCATAGTTATTCTTTGAATATTAAGTACAAAACATCCCAATACCCTAGGTTAGGGTATTGCGTGTTTAGATATTTTAACCCATTTGATGCATTCAATGCTTGTTTTCTTGAGTTATGGGTCTTTTTTGTAAATAGTGTCATTTTTCCATGATATGGAGGTGTTTTCCCATGTTCGATTTGATATTGACAGGGTGGTCTAGTTTTTCTTGTTAGGATACCTAATTTCAATTCCTAATGTTATTATGATGGAATTATTTATCAGATGTTTTGATATGATTTGTAGCTATTTATCAAAGTATTACTTTTAGGTTTACTTTTTCTGTTGAACATCATTTGTGAATGATTTCTTTACATAGGGATGAGGGAACTTAGTGTAGTGAGACCATATGGGGAATTGACGTTGATGGCTTCCCGAGAGTGTCTATTATTCATTATCAAACTGCAAAAGCATAAGGGTGATTGACGTTGAGTGCTCCCTCAGAGTGTCTATAGTTACCGTTATGAGACCACATGGGGAATTGATGTTGAGTGCATCCCCAGAGTGTCTGTAGTTTACTATTAAAATAATATAGGTGGAATTGACGGTGAGTGCTTACTCAGAGAGTCTTTGTTTTCATGAGACCAAAGGGGTTAGACCATGTGAGCTTACCCAATAGGTCTTTGTATCCTTGTATAATTTGAACTAGAGTGGTTAGGTTGTGAGAACATACCGAAAGGGTTACATGAGATTCATTGGTTGATCCAGAGGGTATAGGATATAAGAACATCCCACATGGTTGCTTGTTTTCATTTTGCTGATTAATTAACGCATGTAAAAGAATGTAATTGAAATTGTAGGACTGTTTACTTTTGAGTACTTCTTTGATTATTTATTCTTTTTCTTATTGCCTTCCATTTATATTCACTGATTGTTAGGCACAGATATTTTCGTGGTTTCATATCTGGATTTTTCTAACACCATATTTGGGTCGTGATTTTGGGCTCAAAAAGATTATATTGTTGCATGTATAGATATGGGAAAAGGGACTTCTACCTTAGGTACTTGACTGCTATAGAGCTGGGGAGAATGGGACCTAGCTGAGTCTTGCGATGCTGTTGGTGTTGTTTACTTGATTCCATTGTACATTGGTTTAGTAATGTATTCTAGCATTGTGACTCATTTTTTAGATTTCCTAGATACTTGTGACATGCATCATTATTGATATATATATATATATATATGTATATGTTGCAGTTGTTTATTTACTTACAGTATTCTATTGTTTACTATTATATGGTATTATTATTAATTGTGCTACTGTTATCTATTTATTCCCACTACATTACTCTTCTAATGAGGGAATATTTTCCCCACTATCACACCTAGGGACCTCACTGCTAGTCAACAACATCTGGAATTTGAAGAAATGCATTTGAGGCCATGTGACCAACCAAGTACACGGAATTCTGGGTAGCACCAAGAACCGGGATGTTACACTCATTGATATAGAAGTTGTTGTTGTTGTTGAATCTCAAGTACATTTATCAGAATTAATTTCACAACTACTTGTAGTAGATGGTTTTTCTTACCATAATTAAAAAAGAGACGAAGGCGAGTAGGGTATTTCCAATTCTATCCATGCCTAGCTTCACAAGGATGGATGGAAATGCACTCTAGCTGTAGGTGGAAAATACTCGACGGGTAGTTCATCTACTCACCATGTGGAGCCCCTTGGGTTTGGATGTTTTTCTAGAATACATATAATTATGGAAAAGTGATAATAATATTAATAAATTATTAAATAAATTATGTTAACCAATGGGTTTGGAGCTCAGTGGAATGCAATGTGGAGGCAAAATTTCTCAAAATCTATTGACTCAGTTTGGTTATGCCTAGAGGTAATTGATCTTGGTCAAAATGGTAATGGGATGTAATGTAGTAAATGTCAATGGTTAATTAATAGTTAAATAATTAATTAATGTAAAGATCAACTGATAAAATGGGATAAAGTGGTATAATATAGCTATTTAAATGGTTTTGTGTCTAAGGCATTGTTATGAAAATATTTTGGTTGCGAGAAATATTATATTCATTAAAGTTTTTGATTATATATGATACTCCACCCTTTCAGTTCAGGAAACTGACACCCCAAGGATTCTGAGCACTGTGGGTGTTTTCCCTAACATTCTGCTGGGAGGATGGATGGCTAACTACCTCCTTTGGCTCCACTCTCTTCTCTTGGTAGATACATTTACTAGTATGCATGATGGTTAGTTTTACAAATATATATGTATTGAGGGATATAATGTCTTGTGGATATTTCACACACATATAATTATGATATAGTCTTATATGTTCTACTATAGGTATAACATGTATAGGCTTTAATGGCTTGGGGATCCTTACTCCGCTTATGAACTATAGTGACTTGAGCTATAATATATGATGTATGATACACATTATGCGAGCTATGGTGGCTCCTGGAAACTACTTTGTTACTTTGGTTATGTAGACGTGGTGGTTGTGTTTCATGAGGTTCATGTTGTGGGGGTTCACCCATGTGTCAGTGGGAAAAAACCTTTTGGAGAGAGATACTTTGGGCATATGATTTTGGGGAATAGTGGAAAACTAGTGGGGATGTGTTAGTGGGATAGCATTGATATTCTTTCTTATATTATATACTCTTGTATGTGATACTTAGATAGAGTATTCATGGTGAGACTGCGAACATAGTAGACCAATTTATGTGATGAGTTAGTTTCACTTGTTGTCCACTATGCATAATCACACTGTCTTTACTTTTTCATTAGAGGCACCAAGTAGGATACTATTGAGTATAAAGTTACACTTAACCAACGTATATATATATATATACTATTTTTCTTGTCGCATGGAAAAGGTTGGAGATCAGGATGTTTACTGCTAGCTTGGGGTTGTAATAGTTATTCAGGATTCATAATCTGTGTCGTTTTACATTCTTTTGGTACTTGTAGTTTACCCTTTCAGTTATAGTAGTTGTTGAATGAAATTAAATATGTGTAATTGGGATTTATTTTTTATTGTAATCTGAGCAGGGGATGGTTGGTGTCTGTCATATCTCTCACTCTTTTGCATGTGTTCTTTTATTGGGTAATGCCTCACATTTGTATGGTTAATATGCCCTCAGTTCTAGTCTCCAATCTAGGGCCTACAATAGGTGGGAATCGGCTGTAACTACCTCTATTCTATTATTTCTGGCCAAGGAGGGGTACACTTTGAGGGGAGGGGGTTATGACATAGTGGTATTATATGTTTGTTTCTGGGATAGAATGAAGTTTGGAGTTAGTCACATGTGAGGTTACATGAGTTGGTTGGGAAATAGTGTCATATATGTTTATCAAGAACTGTAAACACAATAGGCTAGTGGAGACATAGGTATTTAAGGCTCTATGTGTTCTGATGCATGGGCCTTTATGTTTAGAGAGGCTACTAAAGGAGATGATACTTATTGCAGGATAGATACCTTGGAAAGGATCATTCATCATTCTTCTTTGAGATAATTTTTGAATGTGTATAAATTGGAATAATTTTACCTAAAATGAAAAAAGAAAATAGTTAATTGATCTTAATACTTTTACATATCATGTTTTGGAGCTATATGTGTTTTTTATTTTATAGGTATAGCTCCTGGTCATCTTCCTCATCAGGTTCGTGTAGAGGATGTTCATCCAGATGTGCTAGCAGACCGCCGTAGAGTAGATGTGGAAAACAATGAAACATGGAGGACAACACTCCTAGAGTTTCAGCAACACAGTCTGCAGAAGTATGAGGGATCTATCTTAGATGTACTCATTGTAGACTTGTTGGAGGAGGTAGAGATATATTTTAGTCTTATTCATGGTCGAAAGAATCACTAGGTGTCATTGGTTGTGATGATGTTGCATGGGGCAGTGAGGCAGGGGTGGTTCTTGTTCCTCGGATATCAAAGTGAGTTGACGGTATTGTGGGAGGAGTTCTATGACCAGTTCAAAGTCAATTTTTTTGTCGTTAACCATGAATGTGGCTAGTTGTCCGGAGCTACTTACCCTTTAATAGGGGAACTCTAGTGTGCAATATTTTTTAATCCATTTTAGTAACAATTTGAAATATTCTTTGGACCTGTTGCGATCTGAGGAGGCTCAGGCGATGCATTTTGAGGAGGCTTTGCATCCAAAGATCCAGTGCGAGGTCACAACATTTATGATGAAGACATATCTTTAGATGTTGGAGAGGGAATGGGTCATTAATATGACTTTTTTATAGAATTGGATCATCATGAGTGGGGAGTCATTCGAATTACACATGAAAATATCTATGGTCTAGGGTTCCTAGTTTTTTAGGGAAGAAGAGTTTCCATTCGAATGGGGTAGGTCTCATCCCTCAGTATCTTGTTTCTTTGGGGGTCGCGGATCTCTTAACTTTTCCAAGGGATTAGTTGGTTGTTTTTCTTGTGAAGGTTGAGTTAATTAGAGGAGAGTGTTCCTGACCTCTCATAGCATTCAACATGCCCCAGGAGTTCCGCTTCAAGTTCCTCCATTAAGGTAGTTGTAGTCGAGGCAATAGTAGCGGGTTGCACTGGATTTGGATCACCAGAGATAGATGGGGGATATATAGGACATACCTGGGATTCTCCTCATCCTTAGAGTGTAGAGTGTGTCCATGGTGGTGGTCATTATTATAGTCAAAGAGGTCGTGGAGTAGGTTGTGGTCAGATTCATGCTTTAGTATTTCCAAGGCCGAGTGAGCCAGACATCATTCAATGTACCATTTTATTGTTTTCTAAATTTGTGTATGCCTTGTTGGATTTAGAAGAGACATACGCCTTCATATCACCTACCCTTTTCCATGAATTTGGACTTGAGGTAGATAGTCTTCCAGTGCCTTTGGCAATGACTAAGCTAGTTAGAGAACAAGCTGGCTTGTTTGAGGTATGTAAAGACTGTCATCTTGTGCTGGGGAATCACATCTCTTTTAGAGATTTCCTAGGTTTAAAAATACAACCATATGATGTCATAATATTCATGGATTGGTTGTATTTGGTTTAATAAATCGTGTATTGCTTTAAGAGGTAGGTGGTGTTCTTAGATGTTGATGGAGATCCAGTGGTGTTTGTTGGAAAGAGAGACCCTTTGATGGGTCAGAGGTGTGTTCAATCCTTGTCATCCTTGTGGATAATATGATTCTGAATTCATCAGAGGTTTAGCAGTTTGTGTTTTCTAGGGTCGTAGAAGAGTACCCTGATGTCTTTTCAGAAGAGGTTGTAGCATTACCCCCTGGATGAGAGATTGAGTTAGGGATCAAGCTACATCCATGCATGTATCTTATATCGATCTATCCATATAGGATAAATCCTTAAGAGTTGTGATAACGGAAAATACAACTCGATGGTCTATTATAGTGTAGTTTTGTTCGACTGAGTGTGTCACCATGGGGAGAACCCGTTTAGTTTGTAAAGAAGGTTGATGACAGTTTGGGGTTGTGTATCAATTATTGCTGCTTGGACCGAGTGACAATAAAGATTCTCTATCCTCTTCCATAGATCGATGATTTATTCGATCAACTGAAGGTTTCAAGTTGGTTCTTAATGATTGATTTGTACATGGGATATCATCAGGTGCATGTGAAAGATGAGGATATCATGAAGACTGCTTTCTGTTGTCATCATGGAAATTTATATTTCATGGTGATTTCATTCAGTGTCATGGATTATATAGCTCTATTCAATGGATTGATGAATGATGTGTTCCATGAGTTTCAGGATATGTTCATGGTGGTCTTCATCAAATAAATCCTTGCGTATTTTGCATTTTATGAGGATCATGTCGAGCATCTTCTTGCTCTTTTGGTAGTCCTTTACCAATAGCTGCTATTTGGGATGTTTTTCAAGTGTGGGTTTGGGCTCAAGAAGTTTGTTTTTTAGGAATTATTTATCCCAGTTGGGAGTAGATGTAAATCTATTGAATATAGAAGAAGTTTTGTCTTGGGTAGCCTCCAAGATAGTGGTGGAGGTGAAATGATTCTTTTGTTTTCTATAATATTACAAGAGGTTCGTAGGTGATTTCTCTTTGGTTGCAAATCCTTTGAAAATATAAACTATGAAGGATGAAGCATTCATGTTGAATGATTAGTGTCAGAAATCTTTTGAGTATGTAAAAGAGAAGTTGGCCAGTGATCCAATTCTTTGTCTGCCGATAGAATGAGTTTTGTTTTAGATTTTCTATGATTATTCCCATATGTGGTTAGGATGCGTTCTACTATAGTAGAGATTAATCATTTCATATGGGTATCAGTATTTATGTTTCCATGAGTATAATTATTCCACCCACGATCTTGAGTTGGCAACAATTGTGTTTGATATGAAGTTGTGAAGAAATTACCTCATCAGAGAGTTCTTTATGGTCATCACCGATCATAAAAGCCTGAGGTATATTTTCTCCCAGTTTTACTTGAACATGTGACATCATCTATGGATGTATTTATAATAGGATTAAAACATCAAAATATCATATACACCTAGTAAGGGGAATGTTGTAGCCGATTCCCATAGTAGGAAGTTTCATAGTTATGTAGTGTGAAAATTAGGTGATACCGGGAGAGTAATGCAAGAACATTTTGAATTAAATCTGGATATGGGATAAGTCGGGGGAATATTTTGTTTTTTTAGATGATGGTGTAGTAATCATAGGTGGAGGAGTTATAAGATTTCCAATTTCTAGATCTTGAGGTGGAGGTCTGGAGAGATTGATTTTTTTTGGTAAGGCCCCTAATGGCTAGTCTAAGGATGAACAACACAAGGTGTTGTTTTAGAGAAGACTTTTCATTCCATTGGAAATGCATGAGATGGTTCTTATATATTTCCGTAGCTCTTATTTAGCGGTACATCCTGGTATGGAAATGATGTACTGATCTTTGAGGAGCTAGTTTTGGTGGAATGGGATAAAGCATGCAGTTGCAGAGTTTGTTCCTTGATGTTTGGTGTGGTAGAAGGTGAAGGATGAGAAACATCTCCCAGTGGGGTGGTCCAGCCATTAGATGTTCCTTAGTTGAATTGGGAGGACGTTTCAATGGATTTTGTTAGCAATTTACCTTGAGATATGGGAGGCTATGATTCTATTTGGGTACTTTTAGATCATTTTATGAAATCATCCCACAATATAGAAATCAATGAGTCGATCTTAGTATAGGTTCTGTAAACACAGTATCTTGTGGAGGTGGTGTGACTCCAAAGTGTCCCTAGGATGATCATTACTGATCAAGATCATTTACTAACCTATAGGACATGGAGGGTTCTCCATCATGCTTTTCATTATAAGTTTTTACTTGGCACTACTTTTCATCCACCGATGGACGGTCAGACAGATCGGACCATCAATGCTCTTGAAGACAAGTTTTGATCTTGTGTCTTAGATTTTGGATGTTCATGGATGAGGAAATTACCCTTGGAGGAGTTCTCCTACAACAATTTTTTCCACTTCACCATCTATACGGCGCCATTTGAATCCTTTTATGTCCAACTATTTTGTTCTCCATTATGCTGCACATGGGTCAAAGTGTTATCAATTATTATTCCAAAACTAATACAGAATATGACAGAGATGATTCAGGTGATTCGTGAGAGGATGAAGGCATCACATGATCAACAAAAACTATATTCCAATCAAAGGAGGAGTCCATTGGAGTTTCACATTGGGGATCCAATGTTTCTGAAGGTGACTGACCATCGTGGGAAGTGATGGGTTGGTTATGGTAGTAAGATTTATCACCGGTTTGTTGGGGCTTTTGAGGGGTCTTCTCGTGTTGGAGCCCTAAAATATAGCATATCACTTCCCTTGTGGATAATACAAATTCCCGTTGATTTGCACCCATCACACCTCCATTTTTATCCTCATGATGACTCTCACATCATTGATTGGGGAGATATCATTGTTGATGATGATGTGACCTTAGAGGACTATCCTGTCGAGATCTAGGACCACAATGATAAGGTGGTGTGCATGTGTTCTTCTCCCCTGATTCATTTCATGTGGAAAAACATTGACTTGGATGATAGTACTTGGGAACATGGGTTACATATATTCACTAAGTACACTGAGCTATCTCATATTTATCTCTTCCCTTGTAACAATGTGTGTTTTGGGGTTGTAAAAATTTTCTATTTATGAGGTGGATTTATCTTATTGATTCTTAAATATTAGTCTCTTTTGAGAGGTATCTCCCCTAGGAGCATGGGTTGGATCTAGTTGTGTTTTTTTGCGTAGCTTTAAACTTGTTCCTCTAGTGAGGTGGTTGGGCTCCTTTGGTGGTGAGTTCCTTGAGAGGTATGACAAAGGGTTGTTCTTCAGTTCCATTTTTTTTTCTCTGGTTTGGTTTTGAATTATAGAGAATGAGAATTTGTTTAGAGGTATCTTATGTAACGGGCCAGACCACTCAGGTCTATTACTTTGTGAAAATATGATGTTTGAGGTGTTATGTGTGGTCAAAGTTATTTATTTCTAACACTTTTCCAAATTTATTGTTCGGTGAAGCATGTTTCTAGTTCTGTGAACAGTTTTATTGATTAAATTTATGTGAAAAATTTCATTGGTGAGACATATGTGAAAAACTACATCATTGAGTCATGTTGCATACTTTCATCGGTGACTCATATTGGTTAGTCATTTCAGTAGGTCATCTCGGTGAGTCATGTCGGTGACTCGCATCAGTGAATCGTATTTGTAAGTCATTTCGGTAGGTCACATCAGCAACTTGTATCGATTGGTCACATCAATGAGTCACATCAATGAGTTGAATTAGTGACTCGCATCAGTAGGTCACTTTAGTGAGACATATTTCAGCAAGTCGTCTGTCAGGAGGTCATCTGTTGGTAGGTGCTATAATGTTTCCAAATCAATCGGTGAATAGTGTTTCCAACATCATACAATTTCACATGTTTAACATTTTCATTTATGTTAAACACATTCAAAGATTTTTTATAAGGGATTTAAGGCCAATTAAAATCCAATAAATCCTATAATAATATTCCAAAGTGTCTTGGTGACTTTACTTTGTACAACCACGTAGTATACACCAGATATTCCATTAATAAGAAATCTAATCTATATCTAAATCACAATAAAATTTATATTTTCATTAGGGCCAAGATAAATTATTATCTATTATTTATTCTCAATTATATTGGTGAGAGGAACTCCAAACCATTTTCCTTGAGGAGTTTTGTGGTTTTTCTATCCTTGGAGCATTTCTCCACGGTCTTTTTTCACCTCCATGTGCATCCCCCATCATTGTAAATCCCTAAAGTGTCGATCCATCATCAATATAAGGTATGTTATACATTTTTTATTCTAGGATCATTGATTTGTTTCATCATGTTCTCATTTCCATGTTACGGAATGTGATCTCTATGTTTTTAATGGACCATTCTTTGGTGTTGGTTGATGTAGTTTTTCGATGGAGTCCTTGGGTGGATGCAGTCATTACTGGAGAAGTGATCATGATCCATAGTTTTGGCCTATTCTCATGAAAAGAATGTCATAGTCCTTTTGAGGTAGGGGGTTCATGAAATATATATTATTTTATGTGTAGTCATAGACTTAAGATTATTTATCCTCTGAATCACAATGAAATTCATTTAATATATACTTAAACTGGATTATGGAATTGGTATCAATGGTTTGGCAATGATATTTCATCTTGATTTTCTAGATCATATGATATATATGATTTGATTTTTTAGCATGTCATTATTTTTGTAATTGGTAAATAACTTCAATACTATATTAATTATAAATTAATTGGCTAAAGATAAAGTGACATGTTTTATGAATCAGGTAGTTCTTGTGGTGCATGGTGATAAATTATATGGATGAATTTATTCATGTTTAATTGAATCACCTAAGTCAATATGGAATAAAGGACACATTTTGTGATAAATATAATTATATTAAGGGTTATGAGTGACCAAATTTATTTTAAATTCTAATCACCTTATGCTTTGGAGTTACGAGTTCTCTTTGTGTGTGAAGGATGAATGCCATGTTTAAGGCCAAGAGCCCAGTTGTTGTGTTGTTTGTTTCCTATTACATGTGTTGGGGTGTGATAAAAGGATGTTTAAGCCTGAAGGGATGTTTTTTTATATGGGGGAAGGGAGGCCCAGTGGTGGTGGAAATAGTTTATACCTAGAGTGGTGAGATGCATCAGTTTATGCATGTGGGTGTTGGGGAGGACACAGGGGAAGATGGAACATGTTGAAGCTGGGCTTACCCATTGATATGAATGTGGTTTTTTTTTCAATCTGATGTAAGTATATTTGATTTAATTTCCTCATTACATGAGGAAGATAACATTTATTACCCTCCTTCTAAAAGAGGTGAACATATATGTGGTATTCCAACTTCTTTCCATGTTTAACTTCTTGATGATGGATGGGACTGCACTCTAGCTATAGGTGGAAAAGACTCCACAGGAAGTTCATCTACCCACAGTGTTGAGCCCCTTGTGTTTGGAACCATAGAATACTTATCTAGAATAATTGGAATTATGGAAAAGTTTTAATAATGTTATAAAATGATCTAATTAATGATGTTATCCAATGGGGTTGGAGCTTGGGGGAATGCAATGTTGAGGTAATATTTCTCAGAAGCCGTGGACTCGGTTTAATTATGTGTGTAGGGAATGGATATTCATTGGAATGGTAATTATATGTAATGTGGTAAAATTTAGTTGTTAGTTAATGGTTAAATAATTAATTAACATAATGTGAATATAATAAAAAGGGGTAAAGTAACCTAATTTATCTCTTTAAATTGTTGTGGGCTTATAGGATACCTAGTCTTAGCAGTGAAAAATAAGTGACTGAGAGATGTTAGTTGTAGTTGAGTCGAAGACTAGGTCATTCCCATAATGAGACTATGATCTATATTATATTCTATAATTTTTATGTATCTATACTCTACTCCAACTTATCGGTCAAGGAAACCTCCACCCAGGGGATTATAAGCCATGGGGGGGGGGGGTGTTTTTCCCAACATCTCGGTTTGAGGATGGATGGATGATGACCCCCTTTGTCCCCACTCTCTTCACTTGGTAGGTACTAGTGCTAGAATGCATGAAGGTTAGTTTTCCCCCTATATGTATGTATAGGGATATAATGGATTGTGGTAATTTCACACACATATATTCTAGATATAGTCTCCTATGTGATACTACATGTATAACACGTATAGGCTATGATGGCTTGAGGAATCTTACTCGGTGTATAGGATATAGTGGTTTGAGGTATAATACCCAATGTATGATATGTGTTATGATTGTTGTGTTGGCTCCAAGAAACTACATGGCTACGTTGGTTATGTGGATGTGGTGGTTCTGTTACATGAGGTGCATGTTCTGGTGCTTCGCCCAGGTGTTTGTGGGAATCATTTTAAGAGATAGAAGCATATGATGTATGACATTGGGGAAAATTATAAAAAAAGTGGAGAAGTGGTAGTGGGGTACACTTGATATTCTTAATTATATTATATACTTTTGTATTCAAAACTTGTTGAGCATATCCATGGTGAGCCTGGGAACATAATATACTTATATAGTTGATGATTTATTTTCACTTGTTTTTCACTATGCATTAACATACTTTATTTACTTTTATAGGAGAGGCTATAGGGAGGATCATACTTAGTATACTGCAATACTCACCCTACTTATATATAAACTATTTTTCAGGTCACATGGAGTAGGTTGGAGATTAGGCGAGTTACTACTAGCATGGGTTGCAGGATATGTTCGGGCTTCGTGGTCTCTTAAGTTTTAATTTCTTTTGGAACTTACTGTTTTCCCTTTAAGTTGTAGTAGTTATTTCAGGACATTTCATATGTGTTCTTGGGATTTCATTTATATTTTTTTCTAAGAAGGAGTTGGTTAATGTATGGCTTATCTCTCTCTATTTCACATGTGTGTTATTAGAGGGTAATTCCACCCATTTTGTGTTCACAATAATCTTGGTTCTTGTTTCCAACCTGAGGACCACTGGAGGCGGGACTCATGTGTCACTTCCTCTCTCTTCTCATTTCAATCCATGGAGGGGTACACTTTGAGGAGAGGGGGTTGTAACATTTATTCCTTATGTGTTTATTCTGGATGAGAGCCCTGAAATGTAGTGTTATGTGATATTGGGATGCATAATTGTTGATGAAATTTGGTTTGGGAGGCCTGAGGTTGTGGAAGAAGTTGACACCTATGGTGGGATGAATGCATGGTGATATACACAGTGGTTTCGAGGATGAAACTAGGATGGATGGAATTTATTGGTGTAATATCCCAAGTAAATAAACAACATTAAATTTTAATATTTATTAATATTTTTGGATTAATTATTAAATTTAATCTAAAGGAAATTCTATGTTTGATGTCGTACCCGATACACAACCATGGGTTTCTTTGAAATCTTACGTTGCACACTTATAATATAATATTATTATTTTTAATGATAGTTAACACCAAGCCATTATACTGACGATAATGAACATAACTAACAAAAATAAGAATATAAATGTTTGTTAAATGTTTTTACATATATCCAATAAATTTTGGAGGCATTAAATGTGAATGAATCTAATTTTAAGCATAAATACTCTAATATTCATTAAAAGGTCGATTTTCCAGCTTTTGATAGAGAACCCTTTTTAAATCTAGTTTTGTCACTTTTATATGTTCTATTTGACAGAATAAAATTCTTCTTTAGAATCGGGACATTAAAATTTATCTTGTGTAAAATATTGGTATTTTTTCTTTCAAAATTCGTTTTTTTAAATGAATAGTGAAAATATTGTATTTTAATTCAAAACTGCCTTTTACCCTAACTTATTTATATGTTTAGATTATTTTTTAAATGATTTTAATGTGTAATTATATTATATTCTTACCATTTAAACCAATTCTGGTCATTGGAATTAATTTCACTTTGAAATTGGACATAGACAAGTGTCAATCTTTTGCCATATATTATTTCTTAAAAACAAGCTATTTGTTCCGACAACGAGAATTAATTTAAAATTAAGTAATGAAACATTTATGTTTTCAATTTTTTAAAATAGACATCATTTTTGAATTCCAAATATCAAATATATCTTAGGATGAATTTTTGGTATTTTTTGGAAAAACATCAATTTTGATGAATAGTGAAACCACTTAGTAGTAGTTAAAAACTGACTTTTTCATTTAAATAAACTTTTTCCACTTCAATGAATTAAATTTTAAAAATCCTACATACATTTTTTTATTATTAAGTAAAATTTGGTTTAATAAGATGAAAATAATTTTTTGTGAGTTGTAACTTTTGACTTTTATTTACCACAGTTAAAGGTAAATAGGGTAATTCATGGTAAAAAGAATATAATAATAATAAATAATTACCTTAAAACTTGTAAAACCCTTATTGGATGAGTCATTTCCGACCATGGGAATATTTGAGTCAATTTTGGGACACCATGGAGCAACTTAAGAGTGATAATGACACTTAATATTAATTAATTTAACGTAGAGGCAAAAATGATACAAACAAATATCTTTTAGTAAATTAATTTTTACATGGTGTTATAAAAGTTATATTTTCGACTAGAAATATTCCTTGGAAAAATAAATATATTTCCTACATCATGATATTTTTTTATAATTTTTAGACAACAAATAAATAAAATTATTTATGACACAATAATGATGTAGTATATATCTCATTAATAAATGATTTAAATAAATAAGATTATAAATATTAAAATAACATCCAAAACCTAGAAGATTCCTATTTAATTATTTTATTTAGAACATGATTCATCTTATCTTAGACTTTAATTAGTTTTGGACCTTTATAAATTGAATATCATTATATAATAAAATAATATTTTCACACTTTCCTAAAGAGCCCCTCCTCCCCCTTATAAAAGGATACGACTTCTAACCAATTCATCACACTTCTAAAGCATTTTGGCTCATCCAAAATCTGACCAATTAAGCTCCCTACAACTCTATCATCCTCTTATAAGCCTTTCCTTAGGAAGAAGTTACTTCAAGAAGTCCTTTTGGTTCACACCAAAGGAAGTTACCCAAATTAAAGGTAACAGTTCCTCTTAACTTCTTTACTTTAATTTTACTTCTCAAACCCCTAAAATCCTTTTATTCCATTATTTTATAACAAAAATAGTATCCTAAATATACTAGGATGTTGTTATGGGAAATATTTTAACTACACTTACAAACAACTCCATCTAATGGGTGAAGAACATACTGTTTCTGTGGATGGAAAACGAACGCCTCACAAAACGATGATTGTTAGACTATCTATTACTACCTCTAGTGGTGGCCATTAAGATGGAACTGTATTTATATATGATATAGATTATTTTTATATTTTCTTTATGCTTCTGTATTTTACATTTATATCCTACCATTATGGTTTCCATAATGGGTAAATGTGATAATTTCATTTGAGGAAGTGCAGACTACCGCCCCCTCAAAGTGAAATGACTCGTTAATGCCATATGCAGAATGTATAAAGGATAGAGTTAATACTATTATATATGATATTATACTGTAATTATAATATACCTATGTATCATTATTTTTTAATTACATTAAAATATGAAACAGAAATGAAAGTAGTATTCATGCGTATGTACGACTTACCGTCTCCATGAACGATGCATTTCATTTCTTATCTCCAAATGTTATGTACTGTTATAAATACATATATATACTGGATATATATGATATATATGATATATAAATCATGAATTTAATTCTGGAGATAATGGACTCTTGACCACATGGACAACTTGTAATTATAAGTTGTTCATTTTTTACTCAAGTACCAAATATCGACAAAACAACCATTATTAACTTAAATGATTAAATATTGTTTATAAGATGATAATAAGTGAAATAAAAGGAATAATAAACTTAAAAAAGGGTTCTTAATCATGTTTAAATTAACTTAAGTTTATTATTCAGGAATAACAAGGAACAAACAAGTCAAGTCGGACATGAGGTAATGGGTTTTCTTATCTCACTTTTAATTCCGTGAAATTTCCATTGTTCACCACTTATTCATTGCATATGGGGTATTTTGTTCTACCATTTGATATATATTATCATTATTCTCATTATATTAAGGGTATTCTGTGATTAATATGGTGGTTATAAACTTTTTTTCATATGGCTCAGTTGATTTCAACGTGGTAAAACGTTTCATCTCACCTCTTATTCCTGTGAGATTCATGCTATATTTTCCACTAATTTTTTGTGTGGTTTATGTACTGCCCATGATTGTAATATTTCTGTAATATAAATTCATTTAGTAGTATTTAAATCTTTATTTTATGATCCTTCTTTCATGTGGTGTATGTTTTGTAAGTTACCAAATCAGTAAGAGAACCTTTCACCATCTTCTTTTTAAAAGACTTCTTTTTTGTTATGTCTTTTAGTTTAAATATTATTATGTTGGGATATGTTATTATTTATCCTTATTTATGTAAAATTAATGTAAAAGTGATTATATACCATTTTTATATCATCAACACATTTTCTTAATTTTAACGTGACGTCATTAGGCTGTCGAATTCTTACAAGGGAACTTCTTAACCCAATTTCAATTCTTTGGGCTCAACTTGTACATAATGAATATGTTGTCCTATGAATTTGTGTAAATTACCTATGATTATTTTACACATAATATCAACTTATATTGGGTGTATTTATATATTTCACACATAAATATTTCATTGATTTATCCTTAATTTAAGGATAACATATTTACAAGGGATTTCATCTCAATTTACATTTCCATTGAGACTTCATTGTTGTTATACACCAATTCACTCTTATATGGTGTATATAATGACAATAGACATATTATATCATGAATAAATTTATTATCATGATATTATAATGTTCTGATTAAATGCTATTTCTCAATTATTTGTTGTCATGCCTCTCTATTTTTGTTAAAAAAACTCTTTAACTAAAATACCATTTTAAATGTTTTAATGATTTATTATTCTAAATATTTCCCATTAACTTACATGTTTTCAAAATAGGTTTTATGAATTATTTATATTGAAATTAATTTTTCAAATGATAATTCATTTAAAAGCTTCAAAGTGGTATGAGACACTTTCATTCAAAAATCTCTTTTTAAATGGTTTTGAAAATGATTTGATAAAGCATTTTTTATTTCAATATCTTGATTTGATATATTGGAATGTAGAAATATTTTCTTTACTTTATAATTTTTTATGTGTTATGATTATGTTATGGTTATTGGGCATTGTTTACGTATATGGGTGGTTTCGTGATAAACCTAGGGTGGGTGAGCCCGAGATAGCTCTCCAACCTATTGGGTAATGTGACGGTGGTAAACTTGATGTTTCTCCTAAGAGATTTAGGGAATATACAATGATGGGTATTCCAAGTGTAACTCCCTATGCAGCTATGATAGCTATAATGTAAGTTTGATATGGATGCCATAAGTATCCTTTTTGATTTATGATTTTTTGTGTTATTCATAAATATTATGTTTTTTATGGTATGTTATGATTGAAAAGTATGGTTTCATTGATTTGTTTTTATTTATGTGATAATGTTTTCCTTCTTTATTTTATAACCCTTAGTGAGATTTTGATGCTCATCCCATGTTTTTGAATTTTTTTTCCACATGATTTTAAGACAAATGTGGTCAAGAATGGGATCAAGGAAAAGTCATGTAGTCTAAAATATGGAACTAGACATGATTATTTTTAAGAGTTTTTATTTTATGAAAAAAATAGATACTGAGTAGTAGTGTCTACATGTAATATTCAATTTATTATGTAAAATTTATGGCCTAATTATTTTAAAATCTAAACCTGAAATGATCTTTAATGGAAATTATTCATTTAATTCAATATTATGATATGTTTTAAGGCTAGTTCCTTATTGTTGGTATCAAAGGTATGTTAAAACAAATTTAGGGATTATGAGTTTTCGTTAAACACATGGTTAGTCCTTAGGTCTATTATTTCAGTTAAATCTTTTTTTTATAACTTTTTCAGATCAAGGAAAGTCAGTTACAAATGGAAGGAGGAGGATCTCAAACGACATTCATATCTTTTCCCGATGACTTTCTTGCAATAATTAGTCATGTTTGGATGATTGCGAACCTTTCTCAGCATACAACTCACTTGAAAGAAGTTGTTTGAGATAACAAACACCTCCACTATACCGCGTTATCATCGTGGATCATGGGTTTTATGTAAACAAATCCCATTTTCACAATATTCTCATATTTTCAGGAAAGGTAAATATTATCAAGGAATTTACAAATATTTTACATTATCATAAGATTTTAAATCATATTATGATTTTAAAAAAGCTATTAAAGAAGAAGACCCTTGAGTGACTTATTTATATTTTATTTTACAATATAGTCTTTTAACACATACTTATATTATTTTAAAAAGTCCGTTAAATGAAATTTTCAACTCAAATTTGGTCAGACTTTTTTTAGAAATCATGTTTTTTCAAATTTTTTGAAATTATATGTCATACATGATTATTTTCCAAAAAATATTTTTCTATGAACACCCATATGACACATGTTGTACAAGGTGTATTTGGATGGAGAAATAAAATGATTTTAAAGGATCTCTAAATCATTGTTTCAATGCTTGGACCTTCTACCTACATGGACAAGATGATGATGAAACTAAATGGACACCATGATCAAGGTATGATGTTCGTCATTTTGGGGATCATTGTTTATCATATGGTGGTGAAATAAGTCTTTATAAATTAAGATGTTGATATCATAATGAATTTGGATGAAAATGAGAGGTATAAGGAAACCATTGAGGTTAAAACATCTTAGAGTTATTTTTTAGTTTTATAAAAATGATAACCCATAGGATGGGTGACAACCAATCACATCCGGCAATGCTATAGGAATCGAACCCACAACCGAAGGGTGACGAGGGAACATTGCTTACCACTATCCTACTTGAAGTCCCTGGTTAGAATGAATTATTATATTAGTAAAATGATTATATGGAACAAGAATAAGTTGATTTTTGGAACTTATGTTTTATCAAATAGATATACTTAGTATTCAAAAATTATTTAGTGATTAAGTGATAAAGGTTGTTGTGGAAGACATTATATATATTAAGGAAACCGTATATGCCTAAAGAAAATATGATACTATGGGATTTCAATTGTGGAATAATGGTTGAAATTTTAGTTTGGAAGAATCTATGTTTTTTATTATGGACATATGATGGTTTGGCACATGAGCCTTAGCCCGGTTGGCAAGGTCTTTGATGGTGCATCCAAGCGACCGGGGATCAAATCCAGGTGGAGGTAGAATTTCCGGGGTACTGTAGTAGTACTGTAGCAGGTACTCTTGCACGAACTGTAGTAGTACTGTAGTGGGAACTGTAACAGTACTGTAGCGGGCACTGTTTGGCACTGTAGCAGCTAGAGATATGGCCCCGTTTGGGCCTTCGGGCCTCATATTTGGTCCCCGCGTCCTTCATTGGCCTTTGGGCACCGAGGCCTTCGGGTCAGTTGGGCCTTCGGGACATCCTAATGGCCTTCGGGCCACCTGCAGATACAAACCAGACCAAACTACAAGGAACAAGCTCTACAAGGAGGATGAGAAAAGGAGCTTTCACCACAGCAGAAGCTACACGGATTGCAAGAATGAGAGGGTATGACACCATCCATCGGGAAAAGCATGTGCATGCACGGGAATGCCTAGCCGAACAGCCATGCGGAGGTGAAGAGCTGATTTCATGATGAAGATGCTGGGGAGGAGTAGTTCCAAGTTGTTAGTCTGGGTTTCATGTAATGTTTGTGCTTATGGGCAATGGTTCCTTTATGGCCTACGGGCATGTAATCTTTTGCCTACAAGCATTGTAGGGTTCCACCGAATCCCTTGAAAGGTGGATTATCAAAATCAATAAAACAATGAAGGCCTTCAGGCCATTGGATGACATATGATGGTTTGATTTATTTATGAAAATGGTTAACCTATCATGGAGAATATGTGATTAGGTTAATTACTTTTCATTATGAGACTTTATGAGTAATATGAGTTATTTGGAGATAAATGTTAAGATGTATCTTGGAAGTATATGTAATTAAATCCTTATGAGATTTGGGTTACAATCTCAGTTTGGATTACTTTTAAAGAATTTTAGGGACATTTGTTTATTGAATGATCTTTGTTGATCTTTGGGTTTTGTTTGAAAATTTTTGGAGATTAAGATTAGTTTTTCTTCTTGTAAAAGATTTTCCTTTTTGGGAGTTATCTAATCTATCACTAAGCATTTTGGTTTTAGTTGATGTCACAAGACAAGGGAAATATATATTTTTTCTTTTGTGTATTATGTGATTCTATAGTAGATGATTCTTTTATTTTGGATTTGACCAATTATTTTTGAATTCTCACTGATTGGAGTGATGATTTGTTCTTGGTAGAAACTTATTGAAGGATAAAAATATACTTGAAGGTAAGTATATTCCATTTTGTTCTTATTCCATGTATAAAATTAATTCCTCAAAATTATGAAAAGGAACATAAAAAAAAAATTTGGGTTTACATTTCCTACATGTAATAAATGACCATTTGACACATCATAAGTTTGTGATTTTCTGGTGGTTAACATTCTCCTAATCATATTTTCTATCACTCTACATCAGAACATGACCATTTGTTCTCTCTTAAATATCCATACTGTTCTATATGGAATCCTAGTATGAGTTATCTTGGGTGACCTTTGTACTTCTATTTCTTTCTTTTAATGTGACAGTTTTTACTGACTCTTTTCCGTTGTGGGAATTTTAATGAAGTTTCCAAGCCCAGCTTTAAAATTGTGAGGGCGCAATTTCCTAAAGGGGGGAAGGATTTAATATCCAATATAAATAAAGAACATGAAATTTTAATATTAATTAATATTTGTGGATTAAGTATTAATTTTACTTTAAATGGGATGCTATGTTTGATGGTGTACCTGATATGCAACAATGATTTTCTTTGAAATCTTACGTTGCACACAAAAAATATAATATTATTATTTTTAATGATAAATTATGCCTAGCCGTTATATTGGAGGGAATAAACCGAACTAACTACAACATGAAAACCCATGTTTGTAAAATGTTTTTACATATATCCAATAAATTTTAGAGGCTTAAAATGTGAATGAATCTAATTTTATGCATAAATACTCTAATATTCTTTAAAAGGTCGATTTACCGCCTTTTGATGGAGAACCCTCTTTAAATATAGTTTTGGAAAATTTTTTATGTTCTATTTGACAGAATAAAATTCTTCTTTAGAATCGGGACATTAAAATTTAACTTGGGAAAAATTTTGGTATATTTCTGAAAAAATTCGTTTTTTAAGGAATAGTGAAAAATATTGTATTTTAATTAAAAATTACCTTTTAATATATCTTATTTATATGGATAGATTATATTTTTAAATGGTTTTAAAGTTTAATTAGATTATATTTTTACCATTTAAAACAATTATTGTCATTGTAATTAATTTCACATTGAAATTGGACATAAACAAGTGTTAGTCTTTTGACAAATATTATTTCTTAAAAACTCAGTATTTGTTTTGACAATGGGAATTAATTTTAAATTAATTAGTGAAACTTTTATGATTTGAATTTTTTAAAATATACCTAATTTTTTAATTCAGAATATCAAATATATCCTCAGATGGAGTTACGGTATTTTTCTGAAAAACATCCATTTTTGATGAATAGTGAAACCACTTAGTAGTAGTTACAAAACAGACTTTTACAGTTAAATGAAATTTTACGGCTAATATGAATTTAATTAAAAAATTCTGAAATAAATGTTGTTATTAGTAAGTAAAATGTGGTTCAATAAGAAGAAAATGAATTTTGGTGAATAGTGACTTTTGACTTTTATTTATCGCGGTTTAAGGTAAATAGAGTAATTCAATGTAAAAAGAATATTATAATAATAAAAAATTATCTTAAAACTTGCCCTAACATTATTGGATGAGTCATGGCCGACCATTGGAATATTTGGGGTGATTTTGGGACCCCATGGAGCCACTTAAGAATGATAATGACACTTTAGATTAATTAATTTAATGTAAAGGAAAAAATGACACAAACAAATATCTTTTAGTAAATGAATTTTTACATGGGGTTATATAAGTTATATTTTATACTAGAAATATTAATTGGAAAACTAAAAATATTTCCTACATCATGGTTTTTTTATAATTTTTAGACAACAAATAAATTAAATTATTTACGACACAATAATGATGTAGTATATATCCCATTAATAAATGATTTAAATAAATAAGATTATAAAAATTAAAATAACATCAAAAACCTTTCCAATTATTATTTAATATTTTTATTACAACCATGAGTTATCTTATATTTTAATTTAATTGGTTTCTAACCTTTATAAACCAAATATCATTATATCACAAAATAATATTTTCACACTTTATTAGAGAGCCCAACCTCCCCCTTATAAAAGGACATCACTTCTAACCAATTAATCACACCTATAAAGCCTTTGGGATTTCCTAAACTCTAGTAATTTAATCTCACTACATCCCTCTTCTCCTCCTAGATGTCTTACCTTAGGCATAAGGCACTTCAGGAAGTCCTTTTGGTTCAAACCAAAGAAAGTTACCCAAATTAAAGGTAACAATTCCTCTTAACTTCTTTTATATTATTTTACTTATCCAACCCCTAAAATATTTTTATTACCTTCATTTATAACAAAAAAAGTATCCTCAATATACTATGATGTTTTAATGAGAACTATTTTAACTAAACTTAGACAATCCTCCATCTAATGGGTGAAGAACATACTGTTTCTCTGGATGGAAAACTAACACCTCACAGAACGATGATTGTTCGATTATCTTATAACGCCTATCATAGTAGCCATTAATATGGAAATTTATTTATATATTATATATACTATGTTTATATTATCTTTATTCTTATGTATTTTACATTTATATTCTGCCATTATGGTTTCCATAATGGTTAAACGCGATAATTTCATTTGAGGAAGTGCGGACTACCGCCCCCTCAAAGTGATATGACTCGTTAATGCCATATTTGGGATGTATAAAAGATAGATTTAATGATATTATATATGATATTATACTATAATTATAATATAACTATGTGTAAATATTTTTTAATTCAATTAAAATATGAAATATAAATGAAAGTAGCGTTCATGCGTACATACGACCCACCGTCTCCATGAATGGTGCATTTCATTTCTTATCTCTAAATATTATGTAATGTTATAAATACATATATATAATATATTTATATGATATATATGATATATAAATCATGAATATTATTTGAGAGATAATGTACTCTTGACCACAGGGACAACTTGTAATTATAAGGTGTCCATTTTTTACTCAAGTACCAAATATCGACAAAACAACCATTATTAACATAAATGATTACATATTTATTATAACATGGAAATAAGTGATATAAAAGGAATAATAAACTATAAAAGGCATTATTAATCAAGTATAAATTAACTTAATTATATTATTAAAGAATAACAAAGAACAAACATGTCAAGTCGGACACGAGGTAAGGGATTTTCTTATATCACTTTTAATTCCGTTAGATTTCCATTGTTCGCCACTTATTCATTGCATGTGGTGTATTGTGTACTTAAATTTGATATATATTATCATTATTATCATTATATTCATGGTATTATATTATTATTTTGGTGGTTATTAACTTTTGGTCGTATGACTCGGTTGATTTCAACGTGGTAAAGGGTTTTATCTCACTTTTTTATTCCTGTGAGATTCATGCTATATTCATCACTATTTAGTTTTGTATGGTGTATGTACTGACCACGACTGTACTCTTTGTATAATATACTTTAATTTATTAGTATTTTCATATTCATTGTTTTATCTTTCATTCATTTGGCTTATGTTCTGTAAGATACCAACTTGTTAAGAGAACCTTTCCCTCGTTTCTTTTTAAAAGACTTATTTTTGTTGTGTTTTATAATATATATCTTCTTATATTCAGATATGTTCTTCTATATCCTTATTTATGAAAAATTTGTTTCCAAGTTATGAGATAACATTTTTATATCATCAAATCATTTTCGGAATTTTAAAGTGACACCGTTAGGCTGTCGAAGTTTTACAAGGGAACTTCTTAACCCAATTTCAATTCTTTGGGTTCAACTTTTACTTCTTGAATATGTCATCCTATAAATATGTGTGAATGAACTCTGATTGTTTTTTCACTTCATATCCAGTTATATTTGGTGTATTTATATATTTCACACATAATTAGGTCATTGATTTATCCCTAATTTAAGGATACCTTCTTTATAGGGATTTCATCTCAATTTACATTTCCACTGAGACTTCATTGTTGTTATGCACCAATTCACTCTTATATGGTTTATATATTATCATTTAAAATATTATATCATGAATAAATTTATTATCATGATATTATAATGTTTTTATTAAATGTTATTCCTCAATTATTTGTATTCAAGCTTCTCTCTTTTTTTTCAAAAACTTTTTAACTGAAATATTATTTTAAATATTTTAAAGGTTTATTCTTATAAATATTTCTCATTGATTCCCATGTTTTCAAAATGGGTTTTCAGATTTATTTATATAGACATTAATTTTTTTAAATGATAATTCATTTAAAATCTTTAAAGTGGTATGAGACACTTTGATTAAAAAATCTCTTTTTAAATGGTTTTGAAAATGATTTGATCAAGAATTGTTTATTTCAATATCTTGATTTGATATATTGGAATGTGTAAATGTTATATTTACTTTATACTTTTTCTATTTGTTATGATTATGTTATGGTTATTGGGCATTGTTTACGTATATGGGTGGTTCCGTGATAAACCTAGGGTGAGTGAGCACGAGATAGATCTCCAATGCATAGGGTAAAGTGACAAAGGTAAACATGATGATTATCCTAAGATATTTAGTGAATATACTGTGATGGGTATTCCAAGTGTAACTCCCTATGTAGCTATAACAGCTACAATGTAAGTTTGATATGGATTCCACAAGAAACCTTTATGATTAATGGTTTCTGCGTGTTATTCAAAAATCTTATGTTTTTTAAGGTATTTTATGATTGAAAGGTATGGTTACATTGATTTGTATTTATTGATGGGATAATGTTTTCCTTCAATATTTTATAACCCTTATTGAGATTTTTATGCCATTCCCATCTTTTTGAAATTTTTCCACAGGACATAAAGATGAATAGGGTCAAGGATGAGATCAAGAAAAAGTCATGCAGTCCAAAACATGAAATAAGACGTGTTTTTTAAGAGTATTTATTTTATAAAAAAATGGATAGTGAGTAGTAGTGTCTACATGTAATATTCAACTTGTTATATAAAAGTTATGGCCTAATTCTCTAAAACTATAAACCCGAAAATATCATTAATGATAATTATTCATTTAATTAAATACTATGTAATGTTTTAATTCCGGTTCCTTATAATTGATGTTCCCCTAGCATGATTTTTTTCTAGAAGTTGTGAAGTTTTCTAATTTATAAATCCTCTCTAAGGATAAATGGATGAGTTTCTTATTTTTTTTCATTCCCTTTTCAAATGATGTAGGTAGATGTATTTTCATAGACAAACATCACATTTATGTTACCTTATAATTTTTTATATATTACTTAAAATTAATTAATTATGATGATAACTAGTTTTTTAAAGACATGGTGTCGTTGATTAAATGGAATTCAAATTTTGAAAATCTTATCAAATTATGGAATCAATAAGATTATGCATTAATGAAATGGACATCACTTGAATATTGATGAAATTTGAATGAGATAATATTAATTAATGGACAATTAATTAATTTATATAAAATGAAATTTTAAATGGAAATTATTAGAAAAATGATGTCTTATTTAATGACTACGTGCTAATAGGATATAGAGTTTTTAGTAGTGTAAGCCTGGTGGTTGAGAGATAATTGATGTAGTTGACCCTAATACAATGTCAATACCCATATTGTGGTTTTGATATATATTATATTATGTATGTTATATGATTTCATATGCTACCCCACCAATTTTGGTAGGGAGAATGAATCGCAATTATCATTGGGGTATTTTTTTCCCCAATTTCTAGGTTAGCATGGAACAAATGGATGAGTTCCCCCTCCACACATTTTTTATTCTAGTAGCATTACGTTATCATATAGACAGTCATCAAATTTTTCTGTATTTGTTTTTAGATTGATATAATGTCTTGTGGTTATTCAGATACATGTATCTCCGAATCTGTATCATATGGATTATTATAGGTATGACACATATGGGTATAATGGCTTGTATTATAATACTTGACATCAAATCTATGGTGTATATCTAAAACTACTCAGCTAATAACAGATATGTGGTATAAGACAATGTGATGATTTGATTCAAATGGTTCATGGTATTTTATGAGATGATATGCTGCCTAAGATACAAAAGATGATACTTAGCATTGGTGTATTTGGGATGGATTAATTTTTGAAAGAGATATACCAAGACCAGTGAAATAGGTATAGATCATAAAACCAATAGGGAAGTGGTTGAGGGGTACCTAAATTAGATATTTTATAACACAATATCTTGTTTGAGATTCTTGGAGAGAGATAGCCATTGTGAGGGTAAGAACGTTTCTTATAGGTTAAGGTGTCAGTTTAGATTCACTTGTTCCCCACTTGTAATTAGTATGCTTTATTTATATTTTTTAGGAGATGATATAACAACGATCCTAATAAGTATACATGTTATTCTCACCCTACATATATAGAATATTTTTTATGGTTAGTAATATAAGGTTGGTAATTGGGTTATAGATTACTGGATCATGGATTTTTAGGGGGTGTTTGGGACCTATAGTCACTACCAAGTTTATCTTTTGGAACATTTAGTTCCTATTTTCTAGAAGTTCAATTTTATTAAATTACATCCTTGTATTTAGGGTCTTTTATTTTATCCAATGTAGGGTTTTTGGGTGTTTCTATCTTATCTCTCATTTCTAGTATCTTAGAGTGAAAATCCTACCATATGTTTGTATGATATACTCTTGGTTCTTGTTTCAAACATGTGACCTATTTGATGTGGGAATCAGGTATCGTTATGTCTATTCAATCACAACTAACCTTAGATAGGTTCCATTGGGGGAGGTAGTTTTGATAATTAATTAAGGCATAAAGCCCCTCCTCTATAAACTAATATTTTTTGTGTATGTCAGGAGACCACCAGATAGCTAGTGGATGTCACTAAAAAGTCGATGGAACCTAGAATGAACATGTGTTCCGTCCAAATAGCACCATCTCACTAATTTCACCTACACAATATTAATGTTCTTTTTATATACCACTATCCATCCAACATGTTCTGCCATGAATCTGATAGTAGTTACAGGTGGTGGACTCCAAAAAATCCTCTATGATCTTCTTGATCTATTTTTTAGTCTAATTAATTCATAGAAACATTTGTAGAACAAAAATAATAAAATCCATCTAATGGAAATATTAGGTAAAAATTTGGTGTGAAATACCATTAAAACCACCTACTAGAGTGAGGTATAAAATTACCTAGTATTTTTATGTTCACTAAAACATAATCAATTAATTATTATAAGGATATTCATGATGTATTTTTTATGAATATAAATAATAATAATTTCAATATTTCAGAATGAAATTCATCAAATATATTAGTAAAATTTCAATGTTTAAGAGTAAAAATATATAAGTTCAAAATAAATTTGAAATGTGATCCCAATTTAAAATCATTATCTCATCATAAAAACAAAATAAATACACCATGAATTCCATTATCCAAAATCACATACCCCTTTGTGATTATCTAAAATCCATTGGAGATTAAATTCACAATATCATATAATCTCTCTTCAAGGAAAATGTGTTTAGAATAGCTTTATTCAAAAAAAATTGAATCACCTAACAAAATATATAATTGAAATAAAAACCTGTTACATTCTCCCCAAAAAATAAGAATATATTTAATATGATCAAGGTTCTCTCTACCTTTTACATTTTCAATAAAGAAGTGTTGGAGAAAAAATGTTTAAATATTTATGACAAATAAGATCCATATATAAGAGAAACAAAAGGTATTTAAAAATTTCATAGACTTTCATTAATGATCAATCTAAGGACATAAAATCTACTTGATTTTAAGGAATAATATGTATGATTTTGAGAAATAATGATTTTATGATCAATTTTAAATTCCTAATACATTCTAAATTTTCAAAAAATGATTTTAATTTCAAAGAATACACACTACAATTGAAATGATTTAAATAAATATTTTAATTTGAAGCCCAAACATAATGTCACTCTCACAAAACATTTTATAATTCTATGAGTTCAAAAAAAAATTTATTAACTTTTTAGGAATTAAATATTCAAATAATATTTATGATTCTAAAAATTTAAAACCGAACAAGATCATGTTATAGATTTTTTTTTGATTCCTTTTGGTAAATTTTCCAAAATTGAATGGGGTAGGATCCTAATTAATTGATTCCTCACATTAAAAATTATAGGGCCCATACAAAAAAGAAATAATGAGAGAAAAATATAAAAAACCTCACCTAATATAGTGAAAAAATAGATAAATATTTAAAAGATTTAAATAAAGGATATAAATGGATCAATGATTTAAAAATTAAAAATACATAATATTATTCAATGGAGGTCATGGTGAATAATAACAACTCATTTATACTAAATTTAAATTATAGCATCACAAGTGATAGATGTATTAAATGGAAAATGTATTAGGATATAATTAATAAAAATAATATTATTATAATATTATATTTTTAAATAGGAAACATATTGTCTCTTATGAATCTGTGAAAAAAATAAGAATGGTTCCCTATATGACCTCAGGAATACCACCCTGAATTATAGAGGCTACCAACAAGTGATAGGGGTCTAAGGAGGTATCATGGAGAGGCTATATGTCATGTATTAGTGTGATAAATAAAATATAAAGTTACTAATAATCATCCATCACAATAAACTAAAAGAAGTAGAAATAATATAGACAATACTAATAATAAAATTGATACAATATATTATAGCACACTGGAATGATCACCTGCTTGGCTGATCAAATATCGGAATACAGATGAAAAAAATTAATTAAAGTGAGGTAACATTTCTTCTCTATGTATTAATACATCCCATATTCTATGTATTCTTCCAAGATTTCCCAATATATTGAACCTGGGCCTTATCCCAACATGTTCTTACATCCAACTAAGAGTTGGCTTGGGTACCTAAGTACAATGGTGTCTAGAAAAGGGTGTGAGTATAACTCAATAGGACACCACCAATGATATACCTAAAATAACCAATTTGAATAACGTTAATGAAGAAGTTATATAAGTAAAATATTCCAATAAACCATTTATAAAAGTAAAAATTTAATGTTTATAAAAAATATAAAAATGATACCAGAGTCACCCCAATAATGGTAAATTACTATATCACTCAATGATAGGGTGTCCCTGAGCATGTTGTGATGACTGCAAAAACCCATCCCCCACCGAGGGTAATTAAACCCATCCCCAATAAACAATGGAATAATAAGGGTAATATAAACATCCTTAGGGACCTAGTGTCAACATAAAGTGGCATGTTTAGCCTAATTTTATCCAACAACTAGCATCTACATGAGGGTATGGTATACCCTAGAATTAATTTTCAACCAACTCACGTATAATGTTTGAGTTCTCCCACAGTTTAAATATCAATTAGTAACCACCCATGTGAAAACATAACCATAGTTTTAACCATATATATATAAATGAACCTCACTGGGGAGCTGTTCAATATATGTTTAATGAGAAAAAATATAATACATTTACTTCCATTAAAAAAAACCCAAATCATGTTTAACACTCACATTATGAAATTACTAATCAATATATTTTAAATAAATCTATAATACTTATTATTTTTGAAACAAATGGCACTTAGGTCATCACACATTTTACTGTTACATTTAAAAACCCTCTTTATTTTTCATTTCCAATTTTTTTCTTCAAATTACCCTTCAAAGAAACATTTCAAAAGGGAATTCCTGAAACAAATATTTCAAAAATACCAAATATTTCATCTACCCATTCATAAATTCAATTTCAAAAACAAAATTCAATTAAAGGTTTTATTTCACAATTAAACTACCACTTTTATTTTTCCACATTTATAACCTCATTTTAGACATTCATTTATATTCCCTGGAAATAACCCCACTCAAAATGATTTTTAATTTCGTTAAAAACATTTTGAAATCAAATTACAATTCCCTAACTTCAACTTAAAAATATAGAATTTTTTTTATTAAATATTTCACACCTTAGAAGAAAAATAATTAATTAACCATCCAATGTTTATTTGTAGAATTGGGCATGTAGCTGGGGATAATTTAACTATTTTTTTTGATTATTGTGAAATTATACTTCATAATCACAAATTCAAATTGTAATTCAATTTTAATCCATTGAAGAATTTTTTTTTGCATCTAAGTAAATCCAATGATGAAAAATTTACCTAAATGAAACTAATGAATGAAAGGCAGAAAAAACTAAAAAGCACCCAACTAGTAAATTAAGGTGAGACGTTGGGTTAATTTATAGAGTCCACTAACCAGTATTCAATGATTTCCATTTATTTATAATGACTAGAAGTAATTTTGAAGGCCTTTATAATCCCATCCACCATTAACCAACCTCATATAAATGACATGAGATCCTAACATAAGACAATCATAAAAAATTAAATAATTATAAAATTTTTAATTAATTAATTAATATACTCTAAACACTTATATATTTTATATAGCCTACTATGCCTTAGTTTTTTTTATCAAAACCACAATCCATGGGATGCTGACCACCTCAACACACCATGTAACAGCCCAATGATTTTCAATGGAAGTCCCCTTCTCTTAAGTATGTCATAAAATCACATGAATACACAACATAATGAACTACTAAGTGCTAAGTGACCTTTAAACATAAGTTTGTCACTTATGTGTTTGGAATTTCGAAAATCTGGCATACACGGTTGTAATCAATAAGTTATTTGGAGTCTGATAAGGAAAACTTAATTTTTGTTGAATAGTAACCTACCCTAATGAATAATAAAATACCCATATGAATAGTGATATACCATAATGAATAGTAACATCACATATGGTGGTATAAAAAAATTATTCAAGTTGGAAGTACGATATACCTATATTTTAGAATAAGATAATGACTGTTTTAAAACTGGTTTTGATAACAAATAATTATTTTAATTAAATATTAAAATAATCATATTGAGAAAATTATTTTTAAAAAATGGACTTCATTTTTGGATTCAACACGCCGAAAAATGGGTAGGGTGAATTTGTGATATTTTTCTGAAATACTTGATTTTTTCATGAATAGTAAAATACGGTAATTTACCGTATATATTCATTATAAGCTAAATAGACTATTCATAGCATCATGGCTGCTGTCACCACCCATGGTTCGAATTCAAATGAACCATTTACTATTTTTGGTCATGAAATAATTACTATTCCTTATCTTTGGAAGAAATAATAATTTAATGATTATAATATTATGAAATCCATCTTCTCCCCCACTATAATAAACCCCCTTCACTCCCTCTTCTCCCCACTCCTCTATAGCCCTGTGCCTTGCCATTATTCTACCCAAATCTCTCCCTAAGGTCCTCCCCCACGTCCAAAAGCTCTCATCCTCCTCAAAATACCAAAACCTCTTCTCTTAAGAGGTTCTGAAAGGAAGAAGTCTCAAGAGGTAAATTCCCCTTCCCAATTTCTTCTTTTCTTTTAAGTTCTTTTCTCTTTTTTACTTCCCTCACCTCCCTTCACCATAATAGTATGATAAATACAGTAACATAAATTTACTGGAATTTCTTCATTATAGTGGTATATTTTATTATCTTCTCTCCTTTTCCCACCCTTTTATTTAAATGAAATGAAAGCACCGTTTGAGATGTGCTAATTTAGCACATTCAAGGACAACAGTTTATCAATTTGTATTATTATCTTTAATTCTGGTCATGAAACCATTTTGGTTCTGATTGAACCAGATTATTATATATGTAATATATCCTATTTTGTGTTATGTAATCTTTTGGTACAAATGTAATTAAGTTATAAAGCAAACACATTCATTATAATCAAATCCACCGATTAACAAAAACGATTATCACTATGGTTATATATATAATAATTCGACTTCACTCTAAGTAACCTAATTAAAATTAAAACCATTTAATAAACTGGATATTAACTAATAAATATAACTTCAATTCCAGACAACCACTTTCATCTTGCATATAATCCATACTTTAATATCAGTGAACCGGTATTTTAAAGCCAAGTAAACAAATGAGCCTGAATAATGAAATTGAACCTTGTAACTAATCAAAAAGGCTTTGAATGAACTAAAAAGGGTTATAATAAATAAATTGAATATATAAGAGGTTCTGGAATTATTAATTAATAATCCTAATTTGTTTATTCATGTTGTTAATAACAAGTGGAGAACACCAACGGATTTACGGTAAGGGATCCTCCCCTTTTTAGTCTTAATCCAGATTATTCTCTATGATATGCCTTTTTGTGTAATACCATGTGATGGGGTAGGTTTATAAACCTTCACCATACTTACCTAATGTTTTATAAGTGATGATAAATCCCTTATCTTTATCATCAAGCCCTATTAGTTACACCCGATACCATGCCAATAAACAATGATGGATTTTACCCAAACTTCCTTTATTCCTTCGGGTAGCTCTATCTTTCTTTTTACCAAAATTTTGTTGCTTTTTATTTTATGTAGAACTTCAAAATTATGTTTATATTCTCCAAAATCATGTTCCAAGATACATATCTCATTTTCTTTCAGGGATATACATTCTTTTAAGTTAATCTCTCCTCGGTACTTCCCAATAAGCACACTTATTTTAAAGTAACTTCTTAAACTTTTACCCAATTTCAAGTGCAATATATCTTCTGTTTTAAGAAACCATTGTATTTTTAAATTCATTATTTTAATTTTGAAAACCTTATTGGTTCAATTTTGGTTTGATATAAAAGAATGTCTTCTTTACTATTTTAAAATCTATATATTATTTTTCCTAGAACCACACAAAAATGTTTTAATGCTATTGTCTCTCAAATACATTTCTTATGTGATGTCACTTATATTTGTTACCACCTACCTTGTTTTATGTGTAAATTACTTTATGAATGTCCATATATGTTTTAATACCATTCTTCCATGGACTTTTTCATGATACACTCATTGGTTATGCTTTATGTCATGATTGTGGTACCCAATTCTCTCCATGGGTGACCTTATGCTTATGAACAATTGATTATGTATGATTAATCTTATCGAAAAAATATTTATGGGGTAAGAATATTTATGTGGCAAGATTATTTATGAAAATGTTGATATGGGTGCACCCAGATAGCGCTCCAATGCGTTGGGTAAGGATAAGTCTCATGAGATGTGACGTGAAACGGGATTGGCGGTTAGCCATGACCCGTACTGAAATGGGAAATGGGATTGGTGGTTTTACTTGACTGGTAATAAAGATATAATTTGTGATTCTACCTCATTTATATGATTCAATTTTTATATGATCCCATGCTTATATTAAATGATTTTATAAGTTTCACTCTTTGGATATCATTATGTCATGTCTCCTAACTCATGTGCTTAAGATGTATCCTTATGTTCATTCCCTTACTAGGATTTTCAGCTCATTGCTTTGTTCATGTGTTCCCCAGGGTACCCTATGCTGATGTAAGGGCTCAAAGGAAGTTAGGATCTCATTATGGATATTAATAAAGAAGTTTTTTTAGCCTAACGTTTTATGTTATATGTACATAGTCATTGAAGACACAAGATTTATCGATCCTTGGACTGTACTATGATGCTTAATTAAGCTTAAAATGATGAAATGTTTTATGTAAAAGGCTCAGGTCGCTATAGTTGGTATTAGAGGCATGGTCTAGTTAGTTTTGGATATTATGAATAGAGAACCTTAGTGAGAACCTTAAGGATGAGATTAAGTATAAGAAAACAGTCCAAAATTTTGGTGAGTATAGAGTAAGTGGGTTTTCAAGAAAATACATCCCTGTCTGGATATGAGAAGGTAGAGGCAGCTCTGGCACAAATGTATCTAGGGGTAAAACCCAAAAACACCTCTTTGAGCTAGACTCGAATGGGAAATTGTAAAGGATAACGGGCCTTGCTGCACTCTTGGTTACGACATGACCAAGGGATATGCTTCGGTATATTCACGAGCTTAGTAAAAAATGTTGTTAAGGGATAAAAAGAAGCCCATAAGAATATTAGTTAAGAAATAGATCGAGGATACCCAAGATATAAACCTAACGAATCACAAGTCAAGATATAGTTCTTCTTTATAAGTTCATACTTATATGTTCAAAGATTATTTTTACTCTCAATAGCTAAGCATTCAAGACCTCTAATTATATGTTCTTTTTCTTAGTTAACAGTGGGAAATAAAAGAACAAGTTCTAACAACCAATGTGATAGGCAATGTGATGATTGCCCTAATGAAATGCCTCATGTGACGGAAGTGGCTGCTCAAAACATCATGGCAGTACTTGTTCAGCTGGCTTGAGTTATGAATAATAACTTGAATTTGGTGGAATGTCCTCCTCCTCCATGGAAAGAGAAAGTTGCTGTAGAATCGTTGATGCGGCCAAGGCCTCTCAGGTTTAGAGGGTCTTCTGATCCCCTCCTAGCAGAAAAATGGATTAACTCCATTGAAAAGATTTTCTCTGTCTTCCAGTGCTCAGAAGAAGATAAAGTTATACTGGAAGTCTATCATTTTGATGGGGAATCTGATCAGTGGTGGTCACTAATCAAGAATACAAAGTTCCAAGGGGAAATTGATTCTATAGTATGGGAGGAATTCAAGAGGATATTTTCAACAAATATTGTCTTCGAACCCTCCATCTCAAGATGGAAAGAGAGTTACTTGGACTCAAGAATATTGAAGATGAGTCCATCAGGGCATATGAATTGAACTTTACAAGGCTTGAATGGTACGCCTCTAGCTTTTTCATGAACACTGAAATCAAGGTGGATCTCTTCTTTAGTGGACTAAAGCAGAGTCTATGAAAAGTATTGGTGATTCGAGACTTCGATAGCTATGAAGAGATTGTCTGTTGTGACATTAAGGTTGAAATGGATATTGGAGAGTCTCAGTGGTCTCAAGGGACTTGTGACAAGAAGCAGAAAATGGAGAACAACATGGGCGGTTCATTAAACAAATCCCATGATGAAAATAACCCTCACTTTCCCCTTTGCAAAAATTCTGGGAAGAATCATCTTGGTGACAGTCTCAAGGGATCCAAGAATTTTATCCAATGCGGAATGTTTGGTCATCTAGCCAAAAACTGCCAAAGGGGTATGAAAAATCCCACTAATGATGGAGAAGAAAGGAAGGTTCAGATCGACACTCAGCCTATAGTGTAGTGTTATAACTGTAAAAATCTTGGGCATTATGTGAACAATTTCCCTAAGCTGAGGGCTGTCCGAGGAAATCAGCAACAAACTCCAATGAAACAAGGAAGGTCTTATCCTATCATTACTGCTGAGGTGGAGACGGAAAATGATGTGGTGACAGGAATGCTTATTATTCATTCAAGAATTGTGAACATACTATTTGATTATGGTTCTATGCGTTCTTTCATATCTTGAATGTTTAGTAGAACTATTCAAACACCAGCTCAAGATTTGGAGGAAAATTTATCTGTGAGAATATTGAATGGGGAAATTATATCATCCATAGTTTATAACTCCTCCCTGGTTAATGTTTGTGGACTAAACCTCCCAAAAAATATTTTCATTCTTCTTTTAGTGGAGTACGACACTATCTTGTGCATGGATTGGCTATCTTCGTACAAGGAAAACATCAATTGCCAGGAAAGGGAGATCACTTTTCATATCCCGAAGCAACCTCCAATTCCTTACAATTGTAAGGAAGAAGATGAGTATCCTTTAGAATCTTCGTCTCAAGTTTGGATACTAATTCCTTGTGAGAAAGCATATCTTGCTCAAATGATTGATACAAATGATATAATCATTCTTGAAGTCATGCCCATCATGAGGGATTACACTGATGTATTCCCCGAAGAGTTGCCTGGTCTTTCTCCTGACCGATAGGTTGAGTTCTAAATTGAACTTCTCCCTAAATCTCTTCCAATCTCATAGAAACCTTAAAAAATGGCCACGAAAGATCTAGAAGAGCTGAAGAAGCAATTACAAGAGAATATGGAGAAGGGTTCTATACGCCCGAGTGCTTCACCGTGGGGTGCACAAGTCCTCTTCCTCATGAAGAAGGATGGATAAATGCGCCTCTGGATTGATTATCGTGAGCTCAATAAAATCACTATAAATACCAAGTATCCCCTTCCACAAATAGATGACATGTTCGATCAGCTTCATGGGGCCAATTACTTCTCTATGGTGGACCTTCGGTCGGGATATCACTAACTTAAGGTGAAGAAGAAAGACATTCCCAAGACTACCTTTTGAACTAGGTATGGACACTATGAGTTCATAGTGATTCCCTTCGGACTCACAAATGCTCCAGAAATTTTCATGGATTTAATGGATAGATTCTTTAGAGATTACCTCGACAAATTTGTGGTGGTCTTTATTGGTGATATTCTGATATACTCCAAGAGAAAGGAAGAACATAAAGAGAATTTGGAAACTGTGTTAAAGACTTTGAGAAGGGAAAGTTTGTATGAAATGTATAGTAAATGTGAGTTCTGGATGGATGAAGAATCATTCTTGGGGCATGTTATCACCATCAAAGTGATATATGTCGACCCTTCCATGATAATGGCAGTTGAAGAGTGGACGAGGTCAACTTCTGTAACGGATATCCGTAGCTTTTTATGTCTAGCTTGGTATTATTGATGATTCATGAAGAACTTTTATCGATTGAAAAACCCAATGACCAAGATGACACGAGATGGAGTAAATTTTATCTAGATACTTAAATGTGAAGACTTTTTCAAGGAGTTGAAAAAGAGGAATATCACTACGCCAATACTCACACCCCCTTCAAGTGGAGAACTCTTTGTGGTGTATAGTGATTCATCTAAGAAAGTATTAGGTTCTGTGATAATGAAAAATGATAAAGTGATATCCTATGCCTCAAGTCAGCTAAAAATCCATGAGCAAAACAATCCCACACATTATCTAAAGTTGGTTGTTGTGATTTTTGCGTTGAAACTCTGGCGAAATTATCTCTATGGGAAAAAATGTGAGATATATACTGACCAAAAGAGTATTTGATATATATTCACATAGAAAGAGATTAATATGCTCTAATGAAGATGGATAGATCTCTTTAAGGATTATGAATGCTCAATCCACTACCATCCTAGTAAGTAAAACAAGGTGGCAGATGCTCTCAGTAGCAAGGATCATGCATCTTTATCAATGATGAGATTTGAAAAGGATCTGATATTATTAGATTTGAAATATATGGATATGGGAATAATTAAGGGAGGAAAATCATTAATACTTTCTCAAATGATTGCTTAACAATCACTCTTGGAGAAAATAAAGGATGCTCAAAGAAAGGATGTGGAAATTCAAAAAAGGGTCGAAGCTGTTAAAAATTAGAAATACTCAGATTTCAAAATTGATGAGGAAGGAGTTGTAAGATTTGGGACACGATTATGTGTACCATCAAATCCAGAGATAAAGAATGATTCATTAAATTATGCACATATATTTACCTTCTCTATCCACTCAGGAACCACAAAGATGTATCAAGATCTCTGAGAAAACTTTTGGTGGGACAATATGAAAAGGGTGATTGCTGAATATATATCAAAGTGCCTCGTATGTCAGCAAGTGAAGGCTATGAGATAAAAGTCTAAGGGGATGATGCAACCACTACCCATACCAGCATGGAAGTGGGAGAAAATTACCATAGAATCTGTCACTGGACTTCCAAAGACATCTAGAGAAAACAATGCTATATGGGTCGTTATGGATCGTCTTATGAAGACAGCTCACTTTATCGCAGTTCTAGAGGAGTTTTCATTAGATCAACTTGCAAGGATATACATCAAAGAAGTTGTAAGGCTACATGGAGTACCACTGTCTATTGTATCCGATCGGGATACGAGATTCACCTCGATGTTCTGAAAAATTCTCCAGCATGCTCTGAGCATTGAACTGAACTTTAGTACGGCCTATCATCCTCAAACTGATGGCCAATCTGAGCGAACTATTCAGACATTGGAAGACATGTTGAGAGCATGTTCAATGGAATTCAAAGAGGGATGGGAACAACATCTTCCACTGGTTGAATTCTCCTACAACAATAGTTTCCACTCGAGAATCCGAATGGAACCATATGAAGCCTTTTATGGGAAAAGGTGCATAACACCATCATGTTGGGATGAAGTTAGTGAGCGTAAGCTGCTAGGACCTGAAATGGTCGAGGAAATGGTGGAGAAGGTGAAAACCATTAAGCACCATATCAAGGAAGCCCAAAGTCGACAGATGAGTTTTGTAGATAACAGTCGACAAGAACCTGAGTTCAAATTTGGAGACATTGTATTTCTACGTATATCCCCATGGAAGAAGGTCATGAGGTTTGAGAAGAAAGGGATGTTAAGTCCCAGGAACATCAGCCCCTTCGAGATCCTTGATCGAGTCGATGTTGTGGCCTATTGACTGGCACTTCCACATACCATGTAGAAAGTAAATGATGTATTTCAGGTATCCCTCTTAAGAAAGTACATACTAGACCCTTCACATGTACTCTCTTCAAAGGTGGTACAGTTCGAGGATGATCTCTCTTACGAGGAGCAGCCAATGAAGATCTTGGATCGTGGAGAAAAAGTTCTACGCAACAAGACTTCTCATATGGTAAAATTACTATGGAGAAACCATAAGATGGTGAGGAAACATGGGAATTGGAGGAAGCAATGAAGGAAAAGTACCCACACTTATTTTTGTATTAAAATGTAAAACTAAATTTTGAGGGAAAAATTTCATAAGGGGGGAAGAATGTAACGACCCAATGTTTTTAAATGGTAATTCCCTTCTCATAAGTATGTCATAAAATCACATGAAAACACAAAATAATGAACTACTAAGTTCTAAGTGACCATTTAACATAATTTCTCTACTTCTGTGTTTGGAATTTCAATAATTCGACATACACGGTTGTAATCAGTAAGTGATTTGGAGTCTGATAAGGAAAAATTATTTTTTGTTGAATATTAACCTACCCTAATGAATAGTAGCATACCCTTATGAATAGTGATATACGCTAATGAATAGTAACCTCACATACAATGGTATAAACATATTATTCAAGTTAGAAGTACGATATACCAATATTTTAGAATAAGTTAATGAATGTTTTAAAACTGGTTTTGATAATAAATTATTATTTTAATTAAATATTAAAATAATCAAATTTAGGAAACCAATTTTAAAAAAATGGACATCATTTTTGGATTCTACACATCGAAAAATGGTTAGGGTGAATTTTTGAGATTTTTCTAAAATACTTGATTTTGTTGATGAATAGTAAAATACGGCAATTTACCATATATATACATTATAAACTAAATAGACTACTCCGAGCATCATGGCTGATGTCACCACCCATGGTTTGAATTCACATGACCCATTTACTATTCTTGTTCATGGAATACTTACTATTTTTTGTCTTTGGATAAATAATAAATTAATGATTTTAATATTATGAAATCCCTCCTCTCCTCCACTATAAAACACCCATTAACTCCCTCTTTTCTCCACTCCTCTCAAGCCCTGTGCCTTGCCATTATTCTGCCCAAATCTCTCCCCAAGGTTCTCCCCCACGTCCAAAAGCTCTCATTCTATTCAAAATACCAAAACCTCTCACCTTAAGAGGTTCTCAAAAGAGGAAGTCTCAAGAGGTAAATTCCTCTTCCCAATTTCTTCTTTTCTTTTAAGTTCTTTTCTTTTTTATTTCTTTCCTCACCTCCCTTCACCATAATAGTATGATAAATACAGTAACATAAATTTACTGGAATGTCTTCATTGTAGTGGTATATTTCATTATCTTCTCTCCTTTCCCCACCCTTTTATTTGAAATAAATGAAAGCACCATTTGAGATGTGCTAATTTAGCACATTTAAGTACAACAGTTTTTCAATTTCTGTTATTATCTTTAATTCTTGTCATGAAAACATTTGTGTTATGTTTGAACCAGATTATTTTATATGTAATATATCTTGTTTTGGTTTATTTAATCCATTGGTACAAATGGAATTAAGTTATAAAGAAAAACACATTCTTTGTAATCATATCCACTGATTAAAAAAAACAGTTATCAGTATGGTTATATATATAATAATTCGACTCCACTCTTAGTAACCTAGTTAGAATTAAAACCATGTAATCTCCTGAATATGAAATAAATAATATAAATTCAATACTGGAAAACCACTTTCATCTAGAATATAATCCAAAATTGGATATAAGTGAACCGATCTTTTATAGCCAAGTAAACAAACGAGCCCGAAAAATGAAATTGAACATTGTAACTGATCAAAAAGGCTTTGAATGAAATAAAAATGGTTATAATAAATAAATTGAATATAGAAGAGGTTCTAGAATTATTAATTTATAAGCCTAATTTTTTTATTCAGGTCTTTAATAACAAGTGGAGAACACCAATAGATTTAAGTTAAGGGATCCTTCCCATTTTACTCTTAATCAAGATTGTTCTCTATGATATGCCTTTTTGTGTAATATCTAGTGATGGGGTATGTTTATAAACATTCCCCATACTTACCTAATGTTTTATAAGTTATGAGAAACCCCTTATATCTCTCATCAATCCCTCTTAGTTACACCTGATACCATGCCAATAAACCATGATGGATTCTACCCGAACATCCTTTATTCCTTCGGGTTTCTCTATCTTTCTTTTTACCAAACTTTTGTTGTCTTTTCTTTTATTTAGAAATTAAAAATTATGTCTATATGCTCCAAACTCATGTTTCAAGATCCATCTCTCATTATCTCTCAGGGATATAAATGCTTTTAAGTTAATATATCCTCGATACTTCCCAATAAGCACACTCGTTTTAAAGGAACTTCCCGAAATTTTACCCAATTTCAAGTGCACTCTATATTATATTTTAAGACACCATTGTATTTCTAAATTCAGTTTTTTTATAATGAAAACCTTATTGGTTAAATTCTGGTTTGATATATAATAATGTATTCTTTACTATTTTAAAAGCTCTATAGTATTTTCCTTAAAACCGCACAAATTTTTTTTAATGCTAATGTCTCTCAAATACATTTCTTATGTGATATAACTTCTATTTGTTACCAACTACAATTTTTATTCCTATATTACTTTATGAAAGACCATGTATTTTCTAATCCCTTTCTTTCATGGACACTTTCATGATATACTCATTGGTTTTGATTTATGTGATGATTGTGGTACCCAATTCTCTCCATGGGTAACCTTATGTTTATAAACAATTGATTATGTATGATTACTCATGTGGAAATACAATTTCTATGGTAAGAATATTTATGTTGAAATAATATTCATGAAAATGTTGATATGGGTGCACCCAGATAGCGATCTAATGCATTGGGTAAGGATAAGTCTCATGAGATGCGATGTGGGACGGGATTGACGGTTAGCCTTGACCCATTCTTAAATGGGAAATGGGATTGGTGGTTAGACTTGACCCTTACTAAATAAATGTTAAATGATTCTTTCACATTTATTTTATTCCATGTTTATATGATCCCAGGCTTATATTAAATTATTTTATAAGTTTCATGCTTTGGATATCATTATGTCATGCCTCCTAACTCATGTTCTTAAGATGTATCCTTATGTTCATTCCCTTACTGTGATTTTCTGCTCATCCCTTTGTTCATGTGTTCCCCAGGGTACCCTATACAGATGTAAGGGCCCAAATGAAGTTAGAAGCTCATTATGGAAATTAAATAAAGATGTTTTTTTAGCCTCATGTTTTATGTTATATGTACCTAGTCTTCCATGACATAAGACTTATCAATCCTTCGCTTGTACTCTAATGATTAATTATGCTTCAAATTAAGAAATGTTTTATGTAAAAGGATCAGGTCGCTATACACCACTAATCCCAAGCCGATCTAAAGATAAAATATTCAACAGATTCTCTGTAACCAATTTAGTTAGAATTTTTAAAAAACCCACAGTAATAATTTTATTGATACGTACCATAAAAAATAACCACCAAACTAGGTGAAGACCACATCTTAGCATGTACACATCATAAGAAGAATGAATTCCACTTTGAAATCATCTGATTCCACCAATATTTGAAGGAATAAATACCAAAACAATAAATAGTTTTAACCAAAATTATATAATTAGGGATCGAAAGAATAAATGATGTGAATAGTGAATAATTATCACCTTGAAACCAAATAAATATCACCCAAAATAACCCAAATCCGAGAAAGAATGAAGGAAAAAAGGGGATGGGGTCGGCTAGCCTATGAGCACATGTGAAACGGAGAAAGATGGATTTAACATATTAATTATCATAGGTGTAAAATCATAAAAATAAAATTTTAATGTGTTGTAATGTTTTCCAAATGGTGTTCAATCTATTTCATTAGAACAATCTATACACACCCCTCTCACATGGTTATGATATATAGTTTTCAAAAAATTGAGAACTATAATGGAATTGTTCTATAACATTTCACATGGTTTGTCTGAAAACATGTGAAAACTTTGTAGTAGGACTCCATCCCGAAACAAGTCACCCATTTCCCACATAAATCCACTTGTTTTCCACTAATATGTTCTTTAAACCTTCCAAAAAATCATTCTCTATATAAATTAAACAAATAATTTACTCTCCCTCAGAGTGTCAAATGGTTTCCCATATAATATTCACACTAAACCATGTTCTGTGACCAAAAACCTCCAAACTCCTCCAAAATATCCTGAAGACCCTAAGAATAGCCTGAGAAATTGAGGAACATCATGGTAATAAAACCATTACCAATAACATTAATTTAGGATTTTCAAACTCCTGGAATTATATTATGAGACCCAATTCTAAAAATTCGCAATTTTTAAATTGAAAAATTAAATTTCTACTAAATTTTCAGACCCTTTTGAAAAAATTTGATATTAAAAAATAACTCATAGGGGAAATAATTCAAACATAAATACCATAATGTTTTGTCCAAATAATAATTTTAAAAAATCTTGAGCATAATCAAATTATTGCTAAAAAACAAGCTCATAAATAATTCAAGAAGATAAATCTTAATTACTTCTAAAAATAGATAATATTTTAAAAACTATAGGAATTGTAATAAGTATATATCATTGTAGGTAAATATTCTATGAATTTATTTCAATATCTAATTATTAAAAAAATAAATCAAGTATCTCATGTTTTAGAAAGAGTTGGATAAATAATATAATGAATTTTGGATATAAAAATTGATTATATAGGAAATAATACAAATTTAAATGTGAAATGTATTTTCGTTTCTGAATGTTATCACAAAAAAATTTAAAATTATACCTTAATATAATAGATTTTTTTCATTTATTGATTATTAAAATTCATAAGAATTGTTTAGAAAATATATAATGGATTATAGAAAAAGATACATCCATGAATAAAATCGTTATAAAAACCCATATGTATAAACCACCCCACAATAAGAAATTATAGATATTTTTTTTACTTTCAGTATGAAAAGAGTGACAACAAAGAATGTGTTAATAATTTAAATAATGGTCTAAAAAAATTGGGTAATTAATTTTCAAAACACATGTATAAAATAATTTGAAATGACCATGATGGGTGGGTTAAATTATTTTATATTATTTAAAATTTATTATAAAGACTTCAAGAATATGTTAAATCAAAAAAATACACAATTTAATTACATAAATTATTTGGAATTGAGAGTGGGAATATAAATATAACTCATATAAGTTATAATTAATGTATCGACTTATATGAATGTATGAAACTAATTCAAAATAAAATTTAAAGAGGATTAATTTGGAATTTATTATATTGGGTTAATAATAGACCCAATATTTATCTTCAAATATATCTTTGTGATAAATTTTATGTAAACCCTATGGAATCTCTTTTAAATTATCCAAAATAATTTTATTGTATTTAAAAGAAAAAATTTATCTTTCCTTACATTTTTAAAACATCTAATTTTAATTTTACATCATAAAAATATATATATTTTTTTGGTTGCAAAATACATAAGAAGATTACATTAGTAACTTGCCATTTTCTATCTAAATACATATTATTTTAGTATAGTAATAAAAAAACACTGTATTGCATTATCTTCTGATGAAGTAGAAAAAATTACTGATAGTATTTTTTTGCCCATGTATTGTGGGTCAAACACACCTTAATGGATTTTGGATTCAATTATAATCAAGACCCAATTAAATTAGATAAAATTAGTGTTATCAAAATTTTAAAAATTAAATTAAATCATTATAGAAATGTGTTATATATTTAATGAATCATTTAATAAAAAATGAGATGATACATAGATTTCATGAATCTAAAAAAGAAATATGAGTTCTAAGCCACAAATGTTGTCATGTACTGCTAAAACAAATATAATATTTCCTGTTTGTAATTTTTTGGATTATTTTGAGAAGACGATGTCAAGTATTCTATATATATTTTGTTATGAAATGATGGGATATTTTTAAAAAGAATAATCATTTATTAAGAGTTATTTTTGCACTACATCCAGAAATGAAAAAGTTTTGAAAAATATTACATTAAAATTTATAACAAGTATTTTATTATTGTTATTTTTTGTGGAGGCTGATTTTACAATAAATGTTTCATTTTTATAATATTGAAAATTAATGGTGTAATTAAAATGGTCAACTATAAACATGACTTGATAAGAATATTTAGGGGAAGGAAAATAAAACATCAAGACATTTTTTTCCTCCTTATCATGAGTGTGAAAACAATTAAGAATCCAGGATAACTGAAGACCTATAAAATGTTCAAGAGGAATATGCTACATGATATAAAAAATTAGTTTGAGGAGAAGATGATTTAATTATGAAAATATTTTGGGAGATCTATAGTGATTAACACATCCAGGCGAATTAGTTTATATAATCTATGAAGTGGACCTGTATATAGTGATTGAGTTTCAAAGCATTAAATAAGTCTTAATGGAATTTGAATAAGATGATTATGAGAATAATGAAATCCATTTTATCATTGAACAGATATCCTATATGTAGCATCTTAAAAATATACACAAAGAGGAACTAAATTATAGATCTTATATATAAACAGTGTTACTTTAGGTATCTTGTGTGGATAAGGGTATGACAGATGACAAACATGAGACTTGGTGAAAACTATGAGGTAATTTTTTTATAAATTTTTGAGGGAAAATGTCAAGAAAATAATTTTGAGATGGGGAAAATGTAGTTTTCATGAACTTGGTTGATATAATATCATTATGTTTCTAATTTGGTTATGTTTTCTTGTGTAACATTTACTTGTAATTGAATTATATAGATTATAGTCAAAAATCATTTATTCAGGATCACAACCAAACCAGGAAAGGAGTAGGTATTAGTCTGAAATAATGTAAAGATCCCTATATACGTGTGCCTCTAATTAATGATTTATGTGAGTGTGGTTATATAACATAAGATATCGTGTATCGAGAAAAAATAATTACAATATGTGGTATTTAAATGAAATGAAATATATAAATTCCTAATGGAACACTAATTCACCCCTCCACTATTGGTGGTCCATCAGTCCTCTAAAAACCTCAATTGGTATCATAGGGGAAAGTAACCTTGGAATATATATGAAATAATTTTGGATGTTATATCCTTAAAGAAGATTCACTAATCATTAACACTTCAACAAGGTCAATTAATGTAGATATGGATAACTCATCTAAGACACTAAATAACATGATGGTGAAATATGAATATAAGTAGAGAAAATATCAATTATTCAAGAGTAAATAACACTTGTAGAAAATAATCATATCTGTAATGATTTAGTTTTAATTTCTTAATTTTTTCCCTTAATGATGCTAGCTCAAGCTATCAAGAACATGTAGAGTTTAAAAATATGGATGAATTTTAATCTCATATTGAAGTAGAGATAAATAATGTTTCTACTAATTTTTTTTACTTATATACTAAATTTTATCATGAAAATATACAATTAAATTTCAATTCTAGAAAAATAATACGATTCTATATAGAATTAATTGGATCAATAAGTTTCAGGCTGTAATTTTCATACAATGCTTATAATAGATAAAATAATGATCAACCACTCATTATTATGAGATATTTTTTTAATTAATGAATAAATGTAATTATTTATTTTGGATAAATAAATTCTTTATAATTATGGAGAATGAAGGTTGAAATCCTTGGACTATTAGAATTTCATCGTTAATATGATAATACTTGATCTGTAAATTATTTTGAAACGTATTGAAGATGAAACACTAAATCATCATAACAAGATTAGAAAATATGTGTCCTCCTAAAAACATAATTGTGAGTTCTTTATCAAATAAGGACATAAATTTTGTCTCAATGAGCTTGAGATAATGTAGATAATACTCTAAATACAGTTCATTGAAAAAGGTAACATGCATTGTAGATAAAGTGTCTTTAACTATATCAATAATTTTTGAAACTCCTGAAAAAAGGAAAATTTCATAATAATTTGTAAGTTAAAAAAGCCTAGGACTTTCAACAACATGTCAAAGAAAGAAATGGGTATGTCCTAAATATATTCTCACCAAATGTATCCTAGAAATTAGGGTTCCAATTGAAAAACTAGAAAAATTTCATTTTTGAAGACCAGCACCTAAAATGAGTTGAACATGATTGATTGGAAGGTTTTAATGTTACATGAGTTTTAGAAAAAAATATATTGATTTATGGAATAATATATTAATATGTGGAATAAGTGATATCCTAAATAATGGTGGAGAGATGCTATATAATGGAGGCAACATGCAATTGGAAAGAATCATACCTCATAGAAAGAGAAGTATCTATATCAATATAACTGATGTAGAATAATGTAATATTTTTTTGAGATTTAAATAATATATAGTCACAATTATGATAAATCCTTGTAAAATCATTTTAGGTTCCATATATTTATGGTAGAATAAATATAATTACATCATACTGGGAAATAAGTGGAAAAACTATGTGAATCAACATTGGGAGGAAATTAAGTGAAGAGATAAGATGAATCATATATGCCCAAAAAGAAAGAATTTATATAAGATAAACTAGTTAATAATAAAAGAAAAAGTTAATTCTACTAGGTAAAGAGATACATTATCAATCTCTAATGGAATGTTTCCCTGAATGATAAAGACAATGGGATAAAGTTGAATGTTGGAAAAGAATCCATCCATGTAAGAGATTCTATAATAAAATTAATAGTTGACACAGATAGTGAATAAATGGAGAAGCATCCCAAGAATGAAAAATTTGAAGATTATAAAGTGGTGTGTAGAAGGTGAGAGAAGTTTGGCCATAGTTCTATGAGATGTATGAAATTTCAACCCTAATAAGTAAAGCTGGCGGAGAAGAAAAAGAAAGGAACTATGTGTAGAAAGCCAAAGAATAGTAACCTAGAGCGATTGTCTACTATATTAAATTGGGATATGACACATGGGATCACATCACCAAGTATATATCCATTGAGTAGTCTCGAATAAAAAAAATATTTTTTATTACCGTATTATATTGAAAATATAAAAAAATATAGTTTAATATATATTATAACATCCCTCATATTATTCATAATATCCTTCTTCATTTCATGGGGAATATAAAACAAATACATTGTGAGACTAGATACTCAGTAAGTGTAATTTACATTAGCGTATATCATGAATAAATAAGGCATAACCAATTTGAGAAGGTAAATAACTAAAATAAAATTCCAAATAATCAATAACTTGAGCATGAAATACTTATACAGATAATATCAACACAGTAATCTATTGGATAATAATATATGAATTCTCAATGAATTAAATAATTAATAGTGGTTTTAATGATTTTATACATCAGGATATCTTTACCATCATGGAATCCTCCCACGACATTTTAAGTGATGGTTAGTTTACCAAAAAATTACATTTAATAATTTAAGCCAATTGGTTTGTCTTATGAGTCCTATAGATTCATGAATGAGAAATATATATCAAGGACCGACCAATCACTACTTTTCCAACACATTACTCATATATTTAAAGATAAATTTAATTTATAATTATTATTCCATATAAAAAATACTGGTATTGAGTACAAAATAAGGAACACTTTGATTTCTTAATCAATAAAATAATTTCCATCGTAAAACACTATTTGTAGAAATAGTACATGGTCTAAAAAATAAGTATATCCATTATAAAAATAATCTAGATATTTCATATAAATATATTTTATAATGAATTATGACCATTAAAAAGGTAATGTTTGAAGAAAAAATTAATGACCATGAAATTAATAAGACATAAAATATGACAATCAATTCATCAGACATATAGGTTTTGTAATAAATTAACTAATTTTTTATAATAAAATAAAAATGAAGGAAAATGATAAATAATTTTTCAATGATTAGTTTTATTTGTAAAACAATTTAGAACTTTTAGAATAATCCCAATATTATAAAATGGGTATGGTGGAGAAAAAATTCGTTAAAGCAATATACGTTAAAAAGAAACAATATTTTTTTTTGACTTTTTATAAAGAAAGTAAAAAAATAACCTTTTAGAAAGGATTATAATTATTTATTTTATTGAAATCCTGGATGTAATAAAATTTCATTAATAAATCATTTTAGTGAATAAAGAGTAATTTCATATTTGTTTTCAATATATGATCATGGATGTACAATATATCCGATCCAAAAGAGAAATATGATTAGATTTTATTTGGATCAATTTTTTTCATGATTGTAGTTCCATAGAGAGGGAAAGATATAATAAATCATGGTAACCTTTTAAATATATTGTGGAGGAAACAATATATGGGTTTTATGCTGAATATTGTTTAATATTCCTTCAACAAATATCTAAGAAATCCATAAAATGTAATTTTAAAATAAATTCATATAACTTTGGTAACTTTTAAATTGTAAAACCTCAAATCTGTAAACATGAATTAAAACATTAATAACCATGAATAAAAATATATTGATGTAAAAAAACTAAAAGGTACAATATGTACACCACATAAAATTAAATAGTTTCATAATACATAATATATCTCAATGGAGTGGAAATCGAGACGAAATCCACTACCTCTAGATCAACATCCCTGGTAAGTACATTTAAAATATAGTCTAGTAAATTTACAGTTATTATACTTAAAACCCATGACTATATAAATATATATAATATCACATATGGTTCATATATATCATCTTATCACTCTTTAGATAATAGTAATTAATTATTGTTTTTATTTCGAGTGTTAAGGGCTATATTTGTTCACGTATGTTTTCATTCAACAGTTCTGTTCCTTGTATATTTATGTTGGTTATATTATTTCCAAAATTGTTATTATGATTTAAAAATACTAAATATTCTTTATATAAATATTGTAATTCATTATTAATAAAAGTATATGAAAAATGAATAGATGGATTCGTGGAGATGGTTGGTCGTACCTATAAATGAGAAATGTTACAATTTTTTAATATGTTGAAGGGTAAAGAAGTAGATGGAATTTTATAATTCCAAATTTATAATTATTTCATAATTATCTTAATTATTCATTAGTTAAATCATTTTTTCTATCCATGTGGGAAGTTAATGGAAACAGATTACATCCGGTTTCGATGTGGTAGTCCTCCTTACACACAAGTGATGGTTTTGGTTCCCATTTGGTGGAGAAAGAGATGGAGATATATTATTATACCAACATAATAACATCTAATTATAGGGAAATAAATAGTTTTAGTTGATTGACATAGTTAGTACATTATATTTGTTGGAAAAGAAAGAAGAAAAATGTGTCTGCTCAATGAAGATGATTATTAATTCTTTGAAAGATCTATTTTAAATCTCCTCTTAAGGGGCCTAGGGTTAGTGTTTTGGGAATACCAGAAGCTATAGAACTTGTATAATGAAGTTTATAAGATTTTTATGGTTATATCAAGATATGAGGCTTTAGGAGGTGAATAGAAGAGTGGATATTTGGTGCCTTTTATAATGAATAGAAGGATACACATTAAATAAGTAAAAATATTTTAATGTAAAAAATCATTTTCTTATGTAAGTGGAACCTAGGGGATGTAAATAAGATTATAAAATAGGATATGGTGTAAATTAATTCAAACAATAAATTTTGGGTAGTTTTATGTTTTATTTTAAACCATACCTTTAGTTTGAACCCCTTTAATAAACAATTTTAGCCTTAAGCTCAATGACAACTCTTTCAATCATAAAGAGTTATAATTTAACCTATAATGTAAATTTTTTCCCATAAAATGAATATATATTAAATTTTCCACCATTTATAATCATAATTGTCCCTTTTAAGTATTTTTATTATTTTTAAATAATTTAGTAATATATTATTTTCCATAAAATGTAATTAATGTTATTCGTGAAAATATTCATTAAATTTGACTTTAAATAAATAAAATAAAAAATATAATTTGAATATAATTATTATTAAAATAAATTATACATTATAATTAAATATAAATAATTTCTAAAACCATAATTCATAAAACAAAATGCCTTAATTGTTTTTCAAAATTATTTAAATTGCCTTTCCCATTGCTTTCACAAGAACCATGTCAATAGTGAAAAAACATTTAGGGTAATTATTTGATCACTAAAAATTAAAAACAAATTTACAAAATAATAATTACAAAATAATGTTCTTGATAACCTTTTATATTAATTAAATATGGTTATGTACACACATATATGTTAGGAAAACATATTTAATATGTTACTTCAACATTTCTAGCCTTGCAGAATCATTGTAGAAGCATTTGGATAATTCAATTGTCATATATCTAAAAAATTAATATATATGAATAGAAATCTTCAATAATTATTAATTTATGTTAACCAAGTCGAGATAATACTTCTTAATACTCAAATATATTCTTTAGGAAACTAAATTTTACTTTTCCAATGTCGTGTAAGCACTTCATTGACATTGAAAATAATTTCCTTATTTATTATAAAATAAAATATACTTTATACATTTTTAAATATTTTGTACTATTTTTTTTATATATTTTCATAGAGTATTTTTTATAAGTTTAATATGTTTTTATATCATATTTATGTCTTGAGAATATCATAAAATATATTGTATTTCATAAAAGTGTATTTTTTAATATTCAACAAAAATTTATCTTATTCAAACCAGTATAAAAACATCTTTCCAATGATAAATTAGGCTAGATGAATAAAAAAATAATTACAATTAATTAAATTAAATTCATTTTATTTTTATAAATTAATTTTCATATAAATTTTTAAAACACAATAAAAAATATTTTTAAGAAAAAATTCATTTTTTCAAAAAAAATGACCGTATAAAAAATTTTAAAGATGCTTAATATGAAATTAATTAGAATATTTATAAATATAGTAAAATTATCCTAATTGAATATCTTATTCAAATCATAATGAGATATTTCAATGTAATGAAATGATATTTTTATAAAAATCTATATTTTTGCACTATTTATGGAAAAATCAATATTTTCATTATAATCTAACAATTTCACCCTAAGATTATTTTGATATAAATTTTTCTAAAATGATATAAATATCACATAATGATATTTTTTAGTATTTTTTTAGTTTTCTAACTTTTTGTTTCTTATAATTTACGTTATGAAATAAGTTTGTTTTATTTAAAGATAAATATATCATAAAATATGAGGGAGTTATATTATATCCAGTTATAATAATTTCACCCTTGAAACTCATTCACATTGATAGAAAAAAATGATGAAACTTATGGATCATCACATCCTTGGGCTCCCATGTATCTTTCTCAAATTTTTGGTTTATCCATAAAGCCTTGACCAGATGAGTGGTCTTGTTTCGTAGAGCTCTGTCTCTGTGATCCAGAATCTCTAGATGTTGTTCACCAATAGATAAATCTTTCTGTAGTGGTATAAAATCTGAGTTATATACATGTGAAGGATAAAGTACGTACTCCACTAGGATAGAAATTGGGACCACATCATGAAATTAGGATAGATTCAGTGAAATTATCAACATATTTGTTACATCCTTTATATGATTAGGAATTTCAAGGGCCTAATATATGTATGGCTATGCTTAACCATCATTCCAAATCTCATAAGTGTTTTTGAAGGAGGTATTCATAGGAATACCTTATCCCCAACATCAAACTATAGATCTCAATGATTATTATTATCTTAAACTTTTTATCAACTACGAACCACCCTTATGTGTTGTTGATTGGATACAACCTTCTCATAAGTGTTTTCGAAGGAGGTATTCATAGGAATACCTTCTCTGTCATCTTATCACTCTTTTTTTAACAACCATTAATTATTATCATTATTTTTAGTGTTAAGTGCTTTATTTTTTAAAGATTATTTTTATTTGAATGTTATGGTTCATGTATTCTTATATTGGTTATATAATATAAAAAAATTTTATAAGTATTTAAACTTAATTAATATTCATTATATAAATATTTAATATTATCATTTTTAAACAAGCATGACAAATAAATTACATCACTGGGTGGAAATGGCAGGTTATACGTTCACACATGCAATGTTTTCAGTTTTTTATCATGTGGAAGGGAAGGGAAGTATATGAAATATTTTTTCGTAGAAAATTATAATTTCCTAAGTATAATATATATTCATTAGATCATTAATTAAGAAAATCCTTGTGAGGTGGTAATAGAGAACAAATTACATCCGTTTGCGAGTTGGTAGTCCACCGTACACATGAGTTAGGGGGGTTTTCCCCAATTGATGGAGAAAGAGATGGATAAATATTATTACACAAAAATAATAACATTTAGTTGTATGGTATATATTTATTTTATTATATTTTAATTTTTTGGACATAATTTAATTTTGTATAATAAGAATAAAAATAAAAGTGTTAAATAAAGACGATTACCAATTTTTTTGAAAGTTCCCCTTTAGATATCCTTTTAAGGATAATAGGGTTGGTATTTGGAGAATTCATGTACCCTTATAACTGGTATTAGGATATTTATAACACTTTCTAAAGTTTTTTTGAGCTATAGTTCTTATGTGGTGTATATAATAGTGGAGAGTTGGGGACTTTTTATAGTGAATTAAAAGATATATATGGAAATTATAACAATATTCAAATAGAATAAATTAATTTTCAAGTGAAAGTGGAATCATGTGGCCAAGATTTTGTATATGAGATATGATATTGTTGAAATACATTCAACAAATAATATTTTTATATGTTTTAGTTTTTATTTTATATGTTATCTTCGGTTGAACCTGTTTGTTAAACAATTCTAATCTTAAGCGTACTAATACATTTTTCAATATTAAAGGTTGATAATTTTACATTAAATGTTAAAAATTTCTTATAAATCACCAAGTATTGAAGATTTAATCCATGTTTTATCCTAATTTTTTCCTTTATTTACTATTATATTTTTTAAATTATTCAGTAAAATATAATTTTTCATAAAATATGAATAACGTTTTGATAGTATTCATTTAATTTTACATTAATAAAATCAACATAAATATAGAATAAGAATACAATAGTTTTCAGCATAAATTATTTGTTATAATTAATTATAAAAGTATTTTAAAACCATAATTAATTAGAAAAAAATTAGTTTTAATGTCTTCTAAATTTTTTTTATTATTATTTACTCCCTGCACAAGCACCGTGATGGCATTGTGTAAGTATTTAATGTAATTATATAATGAATAAAATATAAAACTAAATTTTTATTACATAAATTAATTAATTAATCTGAATATATATGTTTATATTCATTAACTATATATATTTACTCACATATATACAGCCCTGCACATGTATTGCAGATGAATTTGGATAAATATGTTGTAATAAAACTCAAAAATTCAAATATATCGATCCAAATCTTCAATTATAATTTATATATATAATTATCTCAAAAAATAATTCTTCCTTCTCAAATATAATCTTTAATATTCCAAATTTTACTTTTTTTAAATCCACACAAGCACTACTTGTGCACTAGAGATTATTTCAATATTTTTTATGAAATAAATTATAATTAATATCAATTAAATTAATTTTTATTATATTTTTAGTATATTATCCTAAATTAATCATTTAATAATTTTTTTAAAATATTTATTTCATATTTATTTTTTCGAGAAATCATAAATATACTATATTTCATTATTTTTTTAGAAAAAATTAACAAAAAATTAATATCTCTAGAAAAAAATAGAAAATAATCCTTACATACATTTGGATTGATGGATTCAAAAATTAATTAAGTTTAAAAAAATTTAGTTTCAATAATTTAAAAGCATTACATTTAATCTAAATTCATAGTGTAATGAAAAACGTTTTTTAAAACAAAATTACACTAAAAAATAAACTTATACTAATGTCATGTATAAATTTGATCTTGTGTAATTAATTTAATTATTTCTAACTAAATGAGGCTTATCACAGTTTATTATAAAATTCAAAGAATAATTTTTATTTTAAATGAAATGAAATTAAAATTTTAATAAATTTTTATTTATTATTATTCAATGAAAAATCAATCTTTTAATTATTGACCCCAAATTCCACACAAAGATAATTTTGATATACTAATTTAAAAATTTATAAAACAATCACATAATAATATTTCAATATTTTTTTGGGATATTTTATACTGCGTGTTTTATGTAATTGTATCCATCAAAGAAGATAGATTTATTTAAAGAGAAATTTATCATTAAATGTCATGGTGTTACCATATGAGCTAATTTTTTAAGTCTATTGGTACTAAAGTGAATAAGTCCCTACCCTTGATAAATATGAAGTCCATTATTCCATTAGGAAAACAATCCTATAAATATATAGGTTCAATAATGTATAGATATTGAATTTATTTTCATTAGTTTTAGAAGATGTCTCAACACTTCGGCTCAAGATGAGAAGCTTTTAGAATATCAACCTATTTAGATACTTAGTCTAAAGTCCTAAAGTATTTTTACAATTGATTGATAATATGTATGCAAATAATCCCTTAAGAGGGATCTTTTGAAATAATATAATCTTCTAGAGATTCATTCATTTCATATAAATCTTTAGTTCGGGATAAAATTGAAAAAAATAAAAAAAAATAATTTATGGTTTCATTCTCCCATTTTTGTTAACATGAAAAGTTAATTTTTATCATGGGTGAGTTATAATAAAACACTATATAGAATACCTATTAATTTAAATATTCTTTATATATTTTTTCCATGTACATGTATATTCTGAAATATTCTTGAAGATCATTATTTTCCCCCAAAAAGGAGAAATAAAGAGACTAATATTACATATGAAGATGTGGACAACTATTTTATATAAAAATTTAACCATTGTTTTCTACAAAGATTTCTCCTAAATAGACTTATATTTGTGATTTTAATGGAACATTTCTTAGAAATATTAGATTCCAACCTCAATCTAGATGGTTTTATGAAATTTCAATGGTCTTAAAATCATTTTTAACTATTGTGTAGTGATTCCTGATGAAATAATTTTCTTCAGTGAATTTTAGTTGGATTTATCAAAGGGATGTGAAATTATATGAAGGGAAGTTGTTCATAAGGAAACATTGTGGTGTTATTCACGAGATATTAATGTGAAAAAATCACCCCCTGAATATCAATTTTTATAAGTTTTAACCTCAAATGGGATCATATTTCAATTGATACAATATCTACTATGGTATAAAAAAATTTTATGGATAAGAAGTTGAAAATTGATGATATACTCCATAATACCAACCTTGTCAACATGGGGAGAGGAAAGAGACCCTTTTATTTTAGGGGAGAAAAATTTCCACCACAACAAAATTATTATCAATTATATGGAGATGAATTAAATTGACTAATAGTGTAAATAATAAATTAAAAACAAATCCAATGGGAGATATTAGTTTACCGTAGGCTGATATTTGTATTTTTTTATGAAATGTTATTTTTTTCATTAACAGTGACATTGTGAATAGGTGTTGAGAAATGTGATGGATTTATTTTTCACTGAACAAATAAGATGATTGGTTTCCCATTAAACATGGGTAAACAGGAATTAAGAGTCAGATTCCATTAAATACATTGATGAAAAAATTAATGTAGGTATCCCATATATTAAAATAACATTATTGAATTAGATGATATTTTTACTATGAAAATTACTTCTGTTAAATATCCATGTATTTAACAGGGAGATTGGAAGTGGCTACTACCTATGGATATCTATTTTAATATATATTATGTAGAGGTGAATGGACATTAATGAAGAGAACCCATATGATGAGTATAATGAAAATTTCTATCTATAATCAGTGTTTTCTAATTTATAGATGACGGTTCAAGTGAATCGAGATAAATCAGAATTGATTGAATAAAAGACAAACCTTTTCTAATATAAACATTCAATAAAATACTCTTATTATAATAATTTATATAAATAAGCACATCATAAATATATTATAATGAATTTTCAATAATTCTATATTTCGAAAAAAATTAGAGGTATAATGAGATGATTTATATAGCATAATAATTCCATTGAATAAATTAAAAGTTTTTTATGATTAATATAGATATATATTGTATTTAATGAAAAAATAGATATGTAATAAGGATAAGACATTTTCAACTGATCCCATGAATTAACTCTAAATGTATGAATTTACGAACTCGATATCATGATTTAAAGTCTGATTTAAATTTAGAAATTCATGATTAGTTGGCTTTTTCCGCAGCATAATAAACAATCATAAAAATTCAATGTAACCCTTTGAGAGATCATTTTAATTTTCTAAAAACATAAGGTTTTGAGCTGATTCAAATTCAGTCATCCAAATATTACAGACAGGTCTATATTGTAAGACTTTGTGAATAAAAGACACTAAAGTCACCAATATAATTCTTTAAATTCTCATAATTATTTTACCCTTAATGAAACATTTATAAAGTTCACAGATGAAAATAAGTACCGGAAGAATAATATAAATTTCCATCGAGTGTTTTTGATAACATAAGTCTTTGAAGCCACCATTGTAATACATCAACACATATGAAAATTTTATGTTTCTACTAGATGAAAAATATAGAATCTTTATATTGAATATAATGAAAATTAAGTTATTTGGGTTGAAAAAAGAGATACTAATTAATTTTATAAACCTAAAAATAACATAAAAATAGTGTGTGATCTTACTTGATGAATAACATAACTAAATCTTAATCCATGGAAAGGGAAGATCAAGTAATGAAGAAATACAATTTTCCCCCAATCTATAATTCTAGGGAAATAAAATATGATGATTCTGAAGATGTGATTTTGACATTTAAACCTAAATATTATTATATAATCTTCGATATATGCTTATAATGGATATATTAATATCATTAGAAATAATGGATTTATTTATTTATGAATAAAAATAACTTCTCGTATTTTCATGATTAATGTAGATGCAGAATCATCAAACCTCAAGCTCATACCCTATATAGTTTTATATAAGGAAATTCAAGTTTTCATGATTATATATAAGGATATATAAATGTTTTCCTAAGAAATGAGAGATTTGAACATGTCTCATCTTCATGATTATAGAAATTCATGATAATTTCAACACAATATATATTTACTATATACTAATAATAAAAATGGAATTTGTAATGGGTTTATTATTTTTTAATCATTGGAGAAGAAGATTCCTCTACTATAATATATATTTTATAATGATATTTTATACTTAGATTCAAAATAAGAAAAATTTAATGGGGTCTATTTGTAGAATAAACTATGTATTGAATAAGGTCTTCATGATATTTCATGAATACATATATTTTCTATTTTATTATGGTGATCTTTCTAGGAGACTAATTTTTTCAATAGTAATTTATGTTTCGGAACATTTGAAATTAAATTTAAAATTAATATAGTGGCATACTATGTGATATTATGGTAAGACTAAGAATAAGTAAAAAATTAATGTAATTTGTTGTAGTGTTTCTTAATATAAGTGATGAAAACATAGATTTTGATATTACAATTGCTCACAAAGATGATTATAAGGAAAATACAATATACTATTATGAATAAGATTGAGGAGAATCTAAACATAATTATGAAATACTTTTTAGAGTGTAAAAGTGATTCTGAAATCTAGGTAAAAATATTTAGAAGTTATAAGATGCTAAAATGTAATAAGTTACCAAGTTGTTGGGCATTCAAGAAGATGTGTTGGCTTTCAAATAAGATACTTGTGAGAAGAAGGAGATCAATTTTGTTGATGGAGAGACATCATGTGTAGATCTAGTGATCTATTTATAAATGGAATCTTATAGTAAGTACTTACATATTCATAGAGAGACTATATGGAACCTTTGGGACTCATATTATTAAATAATACCACCATGAAACTTAGTGAATATAGTGGGAAGTTGTTGAAGAAGTTTAGTGGGAAACTAGAAAACAAAATCATAAAAGCCCTAGGAAAAGTGGTTGGTGCAAATTTAGAAGAGATAATTTCTATGTGACTCAAATCTAGTTATGGTGTGTTCGCACCTTCTTATTATAATTTAATGGAATTTATTATAGTGTATAATCCTTGATTAGTATGTATAACCAATTAAGGAAAGGAGTAAGCCATAGTATTTAACCTTGTAAAAAATGATATTTTCTTATGCCTCTATTTACTGATTTATTGGAGTGAGGACATGTGATGTAAGATATAATGGAACAATAATAAATAATTCTAAGAGTATCAATTTAATAGAAAATAAAGCAAAAAACGTTTTAAGTATTCATTGATTCACCCCTCCCCTCTCAGAGGTCCATCGGCCCTATGGGCACCACACATGGAAACAAATTAAATAAAATGAATAATGAAAATGTAATTACATTTAAAAAAAAAATTAGTCATGTAAAAAATTGTATTATTTATAAATAAAAAATATATACGTGATGAGTTAGGACTCAAGGTCAGATAATTTTTTAAATCATTTGTTTAAAATGTTTTAATGTTTTATTTCTAATAACTATTCAAATATTTCTATGTTTTATAATATGTTTCATGTTTTTTATTCATATACTAAATTTTTTGTTTAATGTCCTTTTAAAATATATTTGGCACTCTTATAGTGATTTTAAAATGTATATTTTTAATTTTTTCCAGATGAGTTATTTTGTAAAATGTTTTAATGGAATATTTTTTATCATATGTGTCATGAATATAATTAATCCTTTCATGATTTTATTCTTTAAGAACATTACACTACAAATATTCATGTATATTGCAAGAAAATATTATTTCTCTTTCATTAAAGAAATTTTATTTATAATACCTTTCATAGAAAAGTTATTTTTATGGTCCTTTTAGATTATTCATATTGATGGGTGTTCCAAATATCAATCTCTAATGCATTGGATAATGTGATGGAGTAAACATGGAGTAAGGTACTTCTAATGGATATGTTGGAATTAACCATGAATTTTATTACTTTGTAAGGTTTCTTAAAAGATGATGTACCAAGGAACCAAAGTGAATTTTCAATATTTTGTAGAAATATTTCTATTTTACAATGTGTGAAAATGAGAATATGATTTATAAAATGTTTACTTTTATGAACCATCTTCAGTAACCCCTAAACAAGGAACCTGATGTGATACATGACAAGGAACAAGATGTTTTCTTGATCCTATCTGGATAAATACATGTACTGGGAATCAAATATAAATCAAATGTGAAAATTTTTTCTTATAAATGATATGTAAATAAACAAGAATAAAATAAAATGAAAATCTGGAAATGGAAAAACAAATAAAAACTACTACACATACCTCCTTGTGACCTCAGTAGTCACCTCTAACCGTAGAACCAAACATACACCATGAGAGATCCAAAACTGGGAGAACCTAAAATTTAAAATAATAATGTAGTCTTGAGAATGAAAATTCTGAATTATGATGCACAAAAAGATTGTATTCCTTATTCTCTTCCTTTAATGTGGAAAACATTTCATTATTGAATTGAATATAAACATATAAAATAGGCTTTCTAATGATTTTTGAAAACAATTGTCAAGCTTCTATTTTAAAAAACACTACATTCTACCATGTTTTAAAATAGTTTCCAAATCCAAAAATTAATTTAATTAAATTATTTATATAAGTTATCCATTTATAAAATAGTTGTCTATGTATTAATAGATAATCAGAGATTCCTATTTATTAAAAAACTATAAAACATAGGAAAGTAGAATATGCATAAAACAGGCGTTGTGGGTCCAAGGGTTCTATTCAAAACGTTCTAGGAAATAGATATATATACTCTCACATAATTATTATCAACTAATGCAATATATTATAATTGAATTCCCAAATAATCAACGACACCCTCACCGGTTTGACCAATGGTCGCATCCCATGGGTAGTTGGGTTATTTACATAGGGCCCCTAATCAGTACGTATTCTCAACTAGTGTAGCCTGCATACCTAGGGCTTCCACCAAACAACCCAATAATTCCCACAATGTATAAATGAAGGTGAGTTTTATTCTACAAAAACATACATACATATCTTATAATTTCATAAAAACAATAGTCCACCTTCTCATCCATGACCACCTTCATTAAGCCTGTCCCCTTTTAGAGTTACAAAAACTGTGAAATCCTGACATGGGTTCCACTCAATGGTTACCTAGAACCAGTTCTCCACATTGCATGAAGTGTTCCTCCCCATATGCCCAAGGCTACTCACTAGTATAGAGATCATAAAGAGTGATCTTGTAAAGACTATTCCCTCTTTGGAGTGGAGAAGGCCAAGATATAAAAGATGGATATAAAAAGAAAGCAGTATAAAAATAAGAACGTCTATCAAAAGAAGTAAGCATAATCATCCATCAATAATAAATAATCAACTCAATGAATAGATGTAATATCATATAAAAAAGTTGATGATGTAATGTCATGTCTCCTCAAAAGGAAAACATACATACATTTCAGCAGACAATCAGTACTATACATGCTATATGAAAAAATAAAAATGACCAAGAATATCCAATAATCCCTAGAATTGACCTGATCATCTTCTATCGAGATCACATCCAATGCAATCAATAATATTATGTGTCCAAGGAGGGATGATTACCCTTGTCCATACCTACGGTAACATAATGTTACTGGGTACCAATAGTGTCCCAGATAGAGTGTGAGTTAAATCTTAATAGGCCACCACCAATGGAATATTTACAATCTAGAGGTTGAATATAAACTATATAGTGTTAAGGTATATAAATTTAAAGCTATTATATAATAAAAAACTCAAACCTACTTCATCATCATCTTGTAGTATCTCTCAACATGTGATCATTTAATTTTTAAATTGAATACTCTTGAGCATATAATTAAGATATACATTACACACACACACACACACATATATATATATGCATGTCTAATGGTATCAATAGTATTGTAATAGAATATAATGATAATAGAGAATCCAAGGTATAACAAAGTCATCCTTGACCATCTGGGTTGAGTGAACTCATAGTATTTTTACATGTAGTCTTGATATAAAGGGGTTCGAGAGTAATCCAAGGGGAATCAACCAAGGAATGCCACTACATATAATTCTAACATAGTCTATGGATATCATCAATGGTAATCGAAAGATAAGCATGGATGTTCCTAATTGGGTGAATCCATGCCACCACGTGTCTGAAGAAGTCAATATCAATACATGGAGTGTATCCAAGGAATTATAGTATCTAGAAGAGATAGTGAAGGGATACTACATCTTTATGTCAGCCATAAACTAGTAGAAAATGACTATGTTCCAAGGTTGTTGTCTCCCTTGGTAACAGACTCCCTATATTAGAATGAAATCCTTTGAGTAATAATGGAATTTCATTAGGAATCCATGGATGGGTCAATTTTGATCCCTCCAATAATGATAAAAAGGTCCATATACAAAAATCACCTTGTAAATCATTCCATTTCTGTAGTATTTAATTATGGTCTATATGATACTTATTCCATTTAATAATTCATTATATTATTTCCATTATATTTCTTCAGCATCACAAGGATAATCAAGTATATGCAATGATTTATCATTTTCATTTATAAACATTTACCAAATTCATTCCATGCCATTATGTTAGTATGAAATGGGGTATAATACATGACACCAAAGTTAATTCATTTATAATTTACTAGAAAAACATATATCTATAAGAATACATTCTATTTTACAATTTTTACTAAAATTTATTTATGATGGAACACTTTCCAAAATAAGGAAACATTAAATCACACCCGAACATTGTCTCGAATAATCTCAAAACAGAAAAAAGGTATAATAAAAGAACACACCCTAGATGTGTGGATTTTTTTGAGGTGGAAACCTAAAAATTCTGGGGAAAAATATATAATTAATGTTTTAGAACACCCAATGATAATTTAAATTATTGAATATGACTTTCAGAAGCATCTCCTGGTTAAACCAGTGTGTGCACAATAATTTTTTTGTAAAAAAATGACAATTTATGGAAAAGTAATAGACCACCTAACTCATGCTATTAGTATGATCTTTGACTAGTATTAACTCTTATTTTTTCATTTATTAAATGAAAAATGAATAATGGATCAACACTCTAAAAATAAGTCATATAAGCCTACATCAAAATACCATCATCGAGTGGAAGATAAATGATGAAATGATCCAGAGGACTAAAGAACTTACTTTGAGGAATCTAGTGAGACAATCAGATATTGAATCAATGTTCTAATAGAGAAACAAGGTAACACCCTATGTATAGGAGGGATATATTTCTTGATATTATAAGGGTGTATTTTTTTTTCAGAGGAATGAACAATAAAAGTAGGGTGTTAAACAAATAATTCCATAAGGGAAAGTTAATTTCCACCTTTTAACTAGATCACACATTTTTTCCGCATGGTAGGCCACACCATACACCAATCCTAAGTGTCCCACTTTCTATGGAGGGGTGTCTTTTAGCTAATTCACATTGTTTTGGAAACAATTATTAATCCATGTTTTTGTACTCTTACAAAAATTGATGATGATTATCATAGGAAGGAATACCTAGGAACACAGTAAGGTAATGTTGTGTACGATATTCTTCTCATTGAAGTGCCACACATGGTTAGGAAAAACCATGAGGGCTGGGTGGCCTAGTTTCTACTAACCGTATGACCCAATGTTTTATTCCACTCGACAGGGCTTCGAGATCTGTATCGGCCCTACACACCCTCGTTTCCTCCATATCCATACTAAGAATCCATATTATAACAAAAATAATTATTAGACTGATAATTATGTTATTCATACCTCAATGAGAAATTGAGTTCCTATAGTATTCCCACATAAAGGAACTTGCCTGCGAGATTCTCTTCCAATGATGGTAGAGAACTATCTGTAAACTAATCTTGATACTAAGTACATTTTTCAGACTCCTACTCTAGAGACACATCCTATACATAGTTGTGCAGCCATAACACCCACACAAAAGGGATAGAATGTCCTTAAATAACCTTCATGATCTGATCAATGTTGCAATGACCCATGTTTTCAATGGAGGTAAAAATATTTAGTTTTTCAATTTTAATACCTTAAATGAATAAAATAAAGACGTATAATCAATCACAAGAAGTTACGGGAGTGTCTGGGGTTCTTTGGGAACCTGGATCTCCCAATGGTGAAATAATATAGGGCCGCATAATTTATCTACAACCATTCAACTCAGGGAGCATGAACGTGAAGCCAGCTGCTGATATGGGACATAGATATTTTTCATTGTTTGTTTATTATTAGTCAAACCATGTGCCAAACCAGTAATGGTGTCCTTCTCTACAAATAACCATGCAAGGGTTTCACATGGTTTTACTAATTTTTCACCTAAACTACACCCCCAATTGTTTGGTGAAATTTCTATTTTCCCCCAACTAAACTTTAAGTATTTTTTCCCTTATTATTTGTCTTTATGGTGACTGAAACACGAGGTTTCCTTCTATTTGATCTCATGAACACCATAGTGCTTAGCATAATGCTAGAACTCTCATCTATTGTCCATTATTCGATCTGTTAGAAGCGTTGGATCTATCTCAGTAAGCTCCCCTACCCTCTCAACTCCAATCAAATTTTATCTTTCCAACCATTGGATTATTTAGATGTCGGATCATTCTACCTATATTTTTAGGGAATTCGAATATTTCCCATATATCTTCCAACATACTCCAAATATAAGGTTGATACTGAGGGAGGCGTGGTCTATGACCTTTAGGTAGGTAGTCACATCCTTTTCTCACGGAGTTTCATCGTCTCATAATTACGTAATCGAGTTGTATAACGGACATTGCCAATAATTTCTTTTGTATTGATTCATTGTTGTCTAATTGTACCTTACACCTATATATATGATCATTTATTATTTATGGGTAGTTTATAGATCATAAATACCTTATATGGTTGGCCCATTGGTGTTCCAAGGGATAATGTCCATTTTGGACAATTTTCTCAAATACTCGAAAGTTCTAAATAGTTTACACCATTGGTTTTTAATGAAATTTCCACTTAGACACATTTATTTAATGGTACCCAATACACCTATAAGATGTTTTCCACTATTATGGTTTGGATTTCCCATGTAGGAAATTGAATTATTATTGGTGTCTTTTTCCCTTTGACACTCGATCTTTATTAAGAAAATTTCCATGACATAATGACTTAAATGGAATCACATATTCATGATGTATGTGATTCCATATTTGAGATTGATGGAATTGATAATTCTGAAAGTTATTATGCTTGTTGATTTGGTTTATAAAGGGAATTGGCCTTATAGGTCATTTTCCAATCTATGGTGGCACCCCCTTAGAGCCTCCATGAGTCCTAAAACATTTAATTTTCATTCTTCATTTAGTTGAATGGAATAAATGGATTAAAGAGTTGACATATATATAGGTTGGTGAAATATTTCCTTTTTCCTATGAATAAAAAATAATTATTTAAATTTTAATGATTAAATATAATTGAACATGACTAATGACATGCATGAGAGGTATTTTCCTCATGTATTTAATTACAAATATATATATCCGTTACTTTGATAATGTTAAATTGAAATGAAAATAAATTTATGCCTTATTTGTTGGTTTATGAATAAATATGCCTTATATATATGTGATATATGAATGAAATGGATAAGAGGTAATGACCCATCCAAGTTACAATTATAATACACATTTATAGTAGCCGTGTACGATTGTTAGGGGTGTTGATCTTGGAGGGAAATCATAGTCCATTACCTCAGGTGTGAACTATCAAATCTCACACTAGGGATACTATGTGGGAACTATGATTTATGTGACACATTCCATGATTACTGCATTTCCATGGTGGTACACTCACCATAATGAGTATTGTTTTATGAAGTATCTCACTCTTATTGGGATATTGGGCATGTTCCCCAATGCACGAACTTATAAGCTTATTTAGACCGGTAATAGATGTTTGAGTTATGACCTAGTGTGACAAACAACTATCATTATATGTATATGTCCATTAAGCACCTATACACACATGGTTTATATAGTTGGATGAATAATATAATTATAATATACATATCACTAAGAAATATATAGTTACCATTCAGACTTCTATTGCACCAATGAGCTGATGTAGGTAGACTCGCTAGGTTTTCCATAGGAACCTGATTGGAGTTGTTAATTGTTTATTCACTATTTTAGTATTCTTCTCACACCTGCACACTCTTTAGTTACCATCACTACATAAATTACATATAGACACCATTGGTGGTGGCCTGCTGATATTTTTATCTCACACCATACTCTAGGTGCCTTTGGTACCAAGAGTATTTTTTTATAGAGGTAATTATATAATAAAAATTTGTTCATTAGGTTTTTGATTCACTTACACAATTAGATCATAGGAGAAGAGGGTAGGCCATAGCCTTGAGATTCTTATGGTGTTGTTTTTCCCTTTTTATCTTTTTTCACTACTGTACAATTTTTTTTATCTTTTTATTTATTTTTATATTACAAAATTCCATACATCATGTATTGAAAATGACATTGTGGCTTTTGATATTTTTATCAGCTGTTCATATTATTTTCTCCTCCACTACATACTTCTTTATTTATCTTTTTACACTTTCACATCAGTTTATCGATTATGTATGTTTATATTATGCTTTCAGTTTTCATTATATCTGTTTTTATTTTTTTACCATTATGATAAGAGGGTATAATCTCCCCACCATACCACCTTAACACCTCACTTCTAGTCACTAGCCTCTAGCATACGGGGGAGTGCACCCGAGCCATGTGACCACAGTCTTTGCTAATAAGTTATGTGGACCCCTGGTTGGGATGTTACAAAGTTGTACACAAGTTTTTCCTTTATCATCTTACTTTTATGAGGCAAATAATTAGGTATTTGTAGTGCGTAACACTAGGTCATTTTTCATGCTTGGTCATCGCGAACCCATGTTCAGGGTAAAGGCCGTGTTTCTTGAATTGTAATTGTTCTTCTATTATTTCCTATTAATTTTGATATCATTTTACCATCGAGCGATGCACATTATTTTTTGTGGTTATTATTATTATTCTAATGATGGATTCATTTGATCCTTGTCTTGATGATATGAGGGCAATGATAAATGTTACATGCATCATCATTAGGAACAATATGTCTAATATGTCATGTATCTTTCCAAATCAAATTTATTTTAACCATGCATTTTTCCATCAAATATTACTAGTTTCTTTATTATATTGAATTTTTAAGACACTTATTTTAGGGATTGGAAAAAATAAACGATAGTTAAAGTTCTTTCCTTGACCTAAGAGAGATTTATTGAATAGTTTGGTGGAGACACCAAAATCATTAAATTATAGAAAGTAGAGCTATGGTTCATTGGATGAACAAGAATATATGTGTTATGGTGTGGGTTAATTGGATTCTATATTTGGTTCATAAAGAGTATGGGACATTATGTATTATACTTATCAATCCATTTAATTCCACCATCTATTGTGATTGAATATTTGAAAATAAAATATCACAATTAATGTGATTCCAAATTTGAAACATCCATATTATATATATATAATATAAAGACATAGACCCAAACCCATATTTAGTAGTGGGTATCTTCTGTTTTCTTATGTTCTATGTGTGTCTGTTTTACCATATAGACAAGGATTCTTGACCAGGTATAGAGGTAAGATCAGATCTGTGGAATGAATTTACACCTGTGCTATATTCCTATCTACAGTTGTTATACTTTATAAAAACTTTTCTGTGGATATTATATGAAGTATGGGCCTTGATATGGAGAACTAACAAGGAATTAGGAATATATAAAAATCATTAGGTATCTGATCATAGGGTGTTATCTGTTTTAGAGAATATCCCCTTTTGATAGGTGGTTAAATTTTCATGTAGAATCTGTACATTCTCAGCATGATGGTATTTGACATAATCATCAAGATAGACTGGTTAGTTCCCTACAGAGACCACACTAACTCCTATCATTGGATGGTTCTGATTACATCCCCAGATGGTGATACACATGTGCATAAGGGTAAATGGGATGTGAAAGCTTTGTGAGAAGTACCTCTACAACAGAGGATGGGTAATGTGACATTCCAGATCACTAATATGTTCCTCAATTTCTAGGGGTTACAATCCAATATCTTTCATCATGTATTAGATCATTTCAGGGATGTATTCAAGGATAACTTCTTTGGTCTACCTTTTTTGAGAGAGGTAGAGTTCAGTATTCAGCTAGCACTATGAGCCACACCAGTGACTATTCCTCCTTATAGGAAGGATCCTAATAATCTTCTAGATCTCAATAGATAGTTGGAGGATCTGGAGGACAGAGGTTTTATACACCCCATCACTTTTCCTTGGGGTTCAGTGGTCTATTTTTCTATAAAAGAGGATGATATCTTTAGAATCTGTATAGATTACTATCAGTTGAATCATATCACTATCAAGAATCGATATCCACTACATAGAATAGATTACCTATCTGATTATATTTGAGGGAATGTATTTTCAAAGATATATGAAACGCCATCCTATCATCGGGTGTGTGTCAGGACTCCAAACATACCATACATAGCTTTTAGTAGTAGGTATATTCTCTATGAGTACTTGGTTATTCTGTACAGACTCACGAATTCACCTGCGTTTTCTAAAGATATTATGATTCCGGTCTTTCACCTATATCTGGATTCATTTCTGGATGTATTTTTTATGATAAATTAGTGTATTAATGCACTATAAAAAAAATATGAAAATCATCTTGAGAATGTGTGGAATATGCTAATATAGTGTCATATATTTGATAATCTCATAAAATTCCACTTTTGGATCGATAAATTCTACTTCCTGGGTTGGATCATCTCAGAGATAAGAGTTTGAGTATTACCAAAGAATGTGAGAGTTTTAGTTTCTAGGGATCATACCAATAAATTATTTTACATCATGTGTTCCTTGGGGCTTACTAAATATTATATATTCTTAGTCTAGGATTTCTAATTCCTTGCAGTTCCACTGATGGGATTGATAATGAAGGGTTTGAAATTCATTTGGTCAGAGGCTTGTAAATAATATTTTTAGGAGTTTAAGGGTATATTGATTCAAAACCGATACTGATTCCACTAGAGATAGGCATGAGTTATAATTTATACTATGACACATCCTGTATCGGTTTTGGAACTATTCTGAGTAATGATGAGTGATTCATCTTGTAAAAGTCTCATCCGTGGAGGCCTCACGAGTGGAATTACCTGACACCCAAAATCCAGATTCCTATAGTTGTTCATGACTTAAACTATTGGAGACAAAATCTACTGGTAGAGAAATTTCTAATATTAAATGATCACAAAATCCTCAACTAAATCTTCACACAGTAGGATATAAATGTAAGGTATCATAGGTGGGTTCAATACCTACAGTTGTTTGATTTTTAGCTTTGCAACGTGGTTGGATAGGGAAATTCATTACTCGATGATCTGATCCAAAATACTCAGAGAGAGGTATTTCATGAATCTAGTGATTAATGTAATTTTATGGCCTTATTCTCAGAGATTCAGGTTAAGGTTGAGGAGGACCATGGTAATGCTCTATCCTTGGAATTGATAGTGACTTATACTCTACCGGAATAGGTAAGAATGATGCAGTTATCTGATCCTATAGGCCTTATCAAGGGGTAAAGTGTTTGATATGACAATAAATCTTTAGGATTGACCATATATGAGGACGACACCTTATTGTTTCATTATTTTGTATGGGTCTCGATAGACATTAGAGAGAAGCTAATGCAGGAATTTCATGCCTCAGAATGGGCTATTCAAACTGATGTCACCAATATTTTTTTGAGGTATTTGGTGATAGTATTGGTTTCCTGGTATGAAACATGATATTTTTTATTTCATCACTTGGTATTCCACCTTTCAGTAGGTGAAGGAGGCACATTAGAAATCTATAGAGTGTTTACATATATTTACATTCCTATTTGGGAATAGGATGATGTTTCTATGAATTTTGTTATTGATTTACCAAGATCACCTCAAGTAGATTATACTATTTGAGTTTTCATTGATTCTTTGAAAAAGGATGAATTTTTTTTATCAGTGATAGAGACCTTCATAGTGGATAAGCTAGGAAGTTTTTACATCTGAGAAGTTCTGCATCATCATGTTTCTGATTTTTCTATCATATGTGATAGGGATACTCATTTCATATCTTGACTATTGTTAGGGTTGTACAATTCATTTGGTATATAGGTACTTCTGAGAAAGACCTACCATCTATAGACTAATGTACAAATGTAGAATTTGATTCAAGTAATATAGGACATTCTCTTTTCATGTTTCCTTGACATAAGAGGTTATTGGGAGAAACACATCCCTCTTGAGGGTTTTTCTTATAATAATAACTTTGAGGTTACCAATGAGATGGTCCCTTGTGAATCCTTATATGAGGAACCTTTCTTCTTACCTCTATGCTGGATAGAGGGAGGGTAAATATATATTCATGGACCACATTTCATTTGGGAGAATATAGAGTATGTCTAGCTGATCAAGAAGTGCACATTTATAGATCATTCTAGAAAGAAGTCGGATGACCACATATATCCGAGACCTCTTGAGATTGAGGCTGGAGACTGAGTTTTTCTTGCGAGTCTCACCCATGTTGGGACATATACACATTCAGATGTTTGGTAAGCTCTCAAAAAGGTTTGTTTGACCCTTCTATGTTGTGAAACAGACCATTCTGGTAGCTTACTAGTTGGAACTTCCCCAGAGATACTGGTCTATGAATAATTTCTCCTATGTATCTCATATTTTCTGATACTTTCCAAACTCTTCACATGACTTTTAGCCAAATTATGTTGAATTGGACATGGTGCATCCTTAGAGGATTGTCCAGTGCATATAATATATCGGTGCATGAAGACACTCTAAGGAAGGTATGTTACTCAGGTATCAGTTATATGGTATCACGACTGAGTACACGATGAGACCTAGGAGCGGGAAGATGATATAAATTCTGAATGACTGGAACTCTTTGAGGAATATACCTCTTTACCTTTAAAAGGCCAACACGGGGATGAGTTGCTTCAAGGAGGGAAAGTTGTAATAAACAATATTTTCTACAAAAGAAAAAGATCATTAGTATTCTATTTGAATACCTTAAATGAACCTAATAAATATGTTTAATCAATCCAAGGAGGTCATGGGAGATTCTAAGGATCATTCGGATCTTGGACTTATGAAAGCGGAAAAATAGATTGGTCTATAGGATTTTTCTACAGCTGTGCAACCCAAGGCATAGAACTATTTGGACAGTTACAAACATGAGACAGATCCATTCTGCACAGTTTTCACATAGTTATTAAAATGGTGTGCTGAACCATGTGATGTGACTTTCACTAAAAATAACCATGCACGGGTTGTGCACAGTTTGACTAATAGTACCCCTAAACAATTCACCCCTATAATTTAGTTGAAATATCTGTTTTTCAAAAACATAAATCTTAATTAATCTTATCATTATTCTTTTGTTTTCAAATTGAAAAACATAGTTCTCCCTACTGTTTGAGATTAAAAAACCCAAATTCTATGTATTAAGCTACAACACTTGTCCGGTGACCGTTCTTCGATCCTTCAGAAGTGTTTGACCCATCTTAGTATGCTACCCTAGTCTCTAAACCCCTATAAACGTTTATATATCCATACATTGTGCTATTTAGAAGCAAGATAATTTCCCTAATTTCAAATCATTTAAATTTTTATCAGATCTCTTCCAAATGACTTCGAATCTGAGTCTAATACTGAGAGAGGCATCATATAAGACCTTGAGGTAGGTGGTAACATTAGCTTACCATTTATTTTCAGAATTTTTAATTATTTAATCTTTTTGTATGATGAAAATTTCCGATAATATCCATTATATTGATTCATTCATGTATAAATGATCTATTCACATAGATATACAGTCATTGATTCTTTTTTGGTTGTTTAGATATTAGACATACCATATATGGTCCCTCTATGGGTGTTCCATGTGAAAATGACCATTTTTTTCAAATGGATAAAATGATTAGAACTCTTAAATTTTTTCTAACCTAGTTTTTAAAAAGAATTGTCTTTGAGACACTTGTATTTTATGGAACCAATGACACCGCTTAGGTGTTTGACCCTGTTATGGTTTGAAATTACCTAGTAAGAAATTGACTTGTTTCCCATGTCTCTTTCCCTTAGACACATGATCCTTAAAAATGTAATTTTAATGTATTAATGACTTATATGGATCACATAGGCATGATGGATGTTATTACTTAATCGAGTTAGATGGAATTGATAAATGTTAAAGGGTTTATGCTTGTCGATTTTCATTATAATGATAATTGGACTTGTAAGAAATTGTCCCATATATTTTGGAACCCCCATAGTAAATCCATTAGTATTAAAACCTTTAATTTCTATTATATTTTTAGTTTAATGGAATAAAGGGAATAAATGGTTGAAATATATATAGGATGGTAAAACCATGCCTTTTTTAAGCCTTACAAATGGTTACTTGAATTTTAATGTTTAAATGGAATTGAACTTAAATAATGACAAGAATTAGGGGTCTTTTCCTCATTTATTAAAATATATATATAAGAGAATGCCTTTAATAATGATAAATTGAAATTGATCAGAAGTTTTTTCATTATGTATTGGTTTATAAATAAATATTCCTCCTGTATATATATGTGCTATATTAATGAAATGGATGGGAGTTAATTCACAATTCTAGTTAGAATTATAACATGCCTTTATAAAGGTTTTGTATAATGGTAAGGGGTGTTGAGCCTAGATAAAAATCACACACCCTTACATTGGGTGTGGAGTATGGAATCTCACATTACTGATACTATATGTTCGTTGGGATTTATGTGGGATATTACATGATTAGAGTGTTCCCATGGATGTACACTTTCCATCCCAAGTGTAGTTTCATGTAATCTACCACTCTTAGAGGGATATTTGGAAACTACTACACTTCATGAGATTATAAGCATGTTTGGATTGGTTATGGATGTCTATGATATGCTCTGATCTAGCCAAAAACTAGTATTCTATGTATATAGACATTAGTAATATACCCACACTAGGTTCATATAGGTGGATGAAATATATAATTATACTATAAATATATCACTATTATATATATATAGTAACTATTCAGACTTCTATTCTGGCCATGAGATGAAGTAGGTAGACCCACTACATGTCTCAAAGGAACCTGAGTGTCCTATTTATTTATTTCATAATTTTTTTACCATTCTTCTAACACATGAACATTGTTTAGATAGGAGAACTACTCATATTACATGTAGAAACTATTGGGGGTGGCTTACTATGATTTTTATCTCACACCCTACTCAGATTTCAACTGATACCATAGAAGACTATCTTTCGGCCAGTTTTGATAATGGAAAAGGCCATAATAAATGTTTTTGATTCTCTTACCTAGATGGACTTTAGGAGAAGAGTACCAAAAATAGGCTTCATGTTCTTATAGATCTATTTTTTCCTTTTTTCGTTTTTCACTACTGTATAGAATTTTTTTTATCTTATTGTTTCTTTATGTATTACATAATTCTACACATTATGTATTGACACTACCATTATGTCTTTTGGTATTATTATTAGCAATTCAGATTATTTACTCTTTCACTAGTTAATTATTTTGATCTATATTTATGATTCAATGTTATATTATTGATTCAATATGTTAATATTATTATGAATCTGTTTACTATATCTATTATCATCCATTATTCCTCTCTAATATGATGGTAGTTTCTCCCCACTATATGACTTTTACACCATATATGATTGTCGGTAGCCTCTGAAATATGGGGAGGCATGCTTGAGGACATGTGACTCGCCATCTTGGGAAACATATTAAGTGGACCCCGGGTGATGATGTTACAAATGATGCCTATGGGACACTCTTAAAAAGAATCATAAACATATAACTCAAAATCTATGAGATCAAAATTATTGGACATGTCGACATGTTAATAGAGAAGTTGTGATAGGTGGAAGACATCGTTTATGGAATGGTACCACTGAGGTGAAAGCAACTGATATGATACCAAACCAAATCTATCAAAAAGATAAAAAGTCCTGAAAACATGAGGTGAAAATTCTATTACCTATATATTTGACTATTTCAATGTCTACGTGAAACCAGCATGAAAACACATTCCATGACCTTGGGCACTAGAGTTCGTCGATGAAATCATCATAATATTTCTTTCATGACTGAGGTGTAGACATATGCTTCATAATTAGCTAAACCTACTACAATGTATCTTTTATGATATGAGGACCTATCATCACTACCTCTCAAGACTCTAACCCACATAGTGTTAAACAAAACGACCTACCATAAAAGACCTCATACATATCTATCTGAGTCAATCCATGAAATATATTATTGTCAGCAAACTCAATAAGGGATATATTATTTCAAAAAAAACATCCAAAATTAAGGATTCAAGATCTAATGTTTTCATAAAAAATGGTATAGTCTGTTCCAACTGGCCATCAATATAAGGGTGAAAAGATATTATCCGAATAAAATGTTTACCCAAAATCACTCTATAACACCTTACAGAACCTCAAATTCAAATGAAAATCACTGTCTAAAAAGATAGTACGAGGGACTCTACATAGCCGTATAATATCACAGGCCAATAGTATTCCCATACCATAAACTGAAAAAGTCTCCCATATAGAAAGTAAGTGCAATATATTAGTATATCAATCCATGACTAATGAAACTGTGTCTCCACCTCGAGGTGACATTATTAAGCTGACAAACAAATCCATCATAACATCTTTTCATTTCCATTATAAGATTAGTAATTACTATAACCAGTTAGAATGTTTATTTTTATTTTTCTTTACCTACTGATAGGTGGATCACCTAATAATAAATCCTTCTATCTAACATTTCATCCCAGTTCATCAATACCAGTGACACATATCATGATACATCATAGAGATTAATAGGTGAAAGACCCAGTGTGAAGCTTGAGACTCTCACATAAACTCATCTATAATATCCATAGAAACCCGTATATTCCCATTTATATTTATGATTTAATCACAATTAATAGACCAATATGGAGGTAGTTCCTCACAAACAAATACTCCATTTTTAGACCAACCGCTCTAGGTATGAAAACTACATTTTATTATCTATATCCTAAAGTGATGTGGTCACTTCTTAGGTTGTACAAAAGGGAAACTCATTACTCTCATGAAACTCTAGATGTATCTTAGATTAGAGGGCCTTCAATTTCCATTCATCACTGGCTTCCAGAATTGCCTATGCTTGAGTTTTTTTTGGTTCGTCACATAACCTTCCATATTACCCTTATAGGTATATAAGTTAGATAAGATTTAAAATTTAGAAGGTATTTATACCATATTCATTGCATGATATTCAGTTCATGATGTGTAATGATATATTTGAGTTTCTCATGGTCTATATACACCGTAAAGTGCTTACCCAACAAATAGTGTCACCAACAACATATGGCATAAACAAATGCTCCATGATCAAGGACATGTGTTTGGTGATTATGCTCATGATGTATCAACCAGTTTGACCCATACACAAAGAATCTATCCTCCCCCATCAACACTACACCAATAATGGTGCCTAAGGATTCATAGAAAACATTATATTCCCTACCAAGACATGGAATAATCAGAATTAGAGTAGAAGTAATCATTCCTTTCCACTATAGAAAGTCATTATTAGATGATTAAGACCACAAGAACTTCACACGCTTCATAGATAGACTAGTAAGTGGTTTATCAAGTTGTCTGATTTCATTTATGAAAATTATGTAATATCTAACCGTCCCCACGAAACATCATATATAAAGCATGTTCTAGGTCTTCTCCGAGGAAACCCCAACACTCACCTTCTATAGGTCAATGGATTCTCCAAATTATAAGATAATACGACCCCAGAATTGATCATTGTATATGAACAAGCGGTACATATAAATCTTAATATATAGTTGATGCACCCTCAATGTATTCAAAATATCCTAAATGTGTTTAACATGGTCACTCCATATATGAGAATAAACTATGATGTATAGTCCATAAAAACCATGAAAAATGAATCGAGATAGGGGTGAAAAAATCTATTCATGAAGGAAATAAATATGGAAGGTGAGTTTATGATATTGAAAGGAATGACAGGATACTTATATAAACTATACCAACTCTTGAAATATATACAATGTATATCTAATTGTCTAACTCACTTGTGATGATAACCTAATCACATTTCATTCTTCAATAATATAGTAGCTCCTTGGATCTGGTCAAAGAGTTAATATATATAAAGAAATCAATACCGTTTCTAAACCATAATCTAATACAACTGTAAATAATCCACAAAAAATGTTAGGGTTCCATCTGACTTCATAAAAAATCATGGGTGAACCCCAAGATGAAGTGTTGAGTCAGGTAATACCCTTAGACTATAAATCTTCCAACTATCTCTTAAGTTTCAAGAGATCAGTAGGTTTCATCCTATATGAAGAAATAGATAATTGATATTCTCTTGGAATAAGAATTATTGTAAAATATTGTTCTAGCTGATGAGGTAATCTAGAAAAATCACTGAGAAAAACGTTCCTTAAATGATCTACAATAGGAGGAAAACTAGTCAGATGTATTCCCTAAAACTCTATGAAAATAATAACAATATGTATGTTCGCTGCACATATTACTCGATTATTTAGACCAAATATACTAGCTCGTACATCCCACTCACCCTAGAGTAGATAAATTTCTTTTTTGGTGTTGTAAATGACAACCTGCAGTGCTAGTAGTCCACATAGGCATGATAGGGAACCATCCTTCCCATCTCACAAATGACATTTAATCCCATCATCTCAAGGATAAATAGGACCCATAAGAAATTGTATCTACACATATCAAGGGGGAAATCCTTTCATTGAAGGATAACCTATAATCAAACACCCAATAGTGTGTCTAGGGTCATCAAACCTGTAGTGTCCCAACCCAACATACCACTAAACTAGTTTTCGGATCGGTCACCACATGACTTAAAACACACCTCCCAATATAGGAGATGATACTGACTAGTAGTGAGGGTACAATATTGGTATGATATTGAGATTATACCCCCATGTTCAAGGTTTCACATTGGTATATCAGGTATAAATCAATGGAAAATAGTGTAAGAAATAATAATAAATGGATAAATAGCTAAAGAAAAATACAATTATTGAATAAATTTAAATGGACCATGAAATATGTATAAAAATGAATTCTTGTATAGACAGTGCTACAAGATTCAGGATGGAATTACAGTACAGATAACTGAATAGTATTCTTAAGGATATCTCCACATAAATCTTGAGTATTATCTAGTTCTTTTCTTTCTTGAAACCAAGTGCTCAAAACAATACAAGAAATATATCCAAGGATCTATAACCATAATAATTATCCTCAGGTATCCTAGTGTAATGTATTCTCAAGTAGGGTTTGAGATATTATCCTAGTAGACCACTATAAAAGATGTCCAGAATTATCCAGTACATACACATGTAAAAGAACTTTGTACCAACATAGGTGAATACAAGGAAATAAAGACATAAACAATTAAGACATTGGTTTGGGTTTTTAAATAGATACTCGATTGATTATACCTACTTCTTCCTAATCTGTAAGTCTGAAATGAGTAAACCAGTAGACATAACATGTCAATATACACAACATTGTATATGAATCAATATAAGTGGAAAACTCTAAGCTTGTGATTTATCATAACTATCACACCCATATGACATCATTAAAGAATTCTCATGATGTAATCATAATATTGATAATAATAAGCCATCACAAGTAATCCATCAAAAGAATATATCAAATATAGTAGTGGAATCCGGATCCCATCCTTGGAGATCTGAAATGGTATCCAAAGGGTCACAAAATGTGCCTTTGATAAAACCATTACCACAGGGTCTGTCCGAGGTGACCGATAACAACATCCCCCATATTACTCATGGGATCATCATCTATGATTCGGTACCAAGTATCTCACATAGGGGACTGAGTATCACCCGAAGCATGGTGTAGCAATATTTCCAATGTTATTTTCCATATCATCTCCTCTTGCGAAACAATGTCACTGTTGGGTATAAATAATCCTCCTGAAGAACCCATCCATGGAAATTCAAATGATCTCCTCTAGAGCATCATGTAATACGATGTCAAGCACAATGATTCCAATCACAACATGCTTAAACGAGGATCCATGTTCTCTATTATCCCTCATGAGGGTCTAGCATGGAATCCAATATCATAGAGAATTAAAGAATTTTTATGTGAAACAATCCAAGACAACTAGTCCAATCACTTAATCCAATCCATGAAATCATGGAATAATACTTAAGGCATACATGTAAGTGAGTCATATGGAAATTAATGGAAAAAATAGATCAAGTATATATTAAAGTCTATGAGATGATAAAACATGGAATTAAACACAAGATACTAAGATTAATCACAATAATAATGGACATCATATTAAGCATAATAAATGAGACATAATAAAAATGCATAGAGAATAGAATTAAATAGCTTACACAAGAACATAAACAAGGAAAAGAAGTATGCTATATAAGAATAAAACCATGGGTCCTATCTCATGACTAATAAATCCTTTCAATTGAACTTATAAATTAAAAGAATTCATTATTGTTGAAACACACCTCATGGGCGCTCAAAAACATGAGTTTAAGGTAAATGGGGGATGGTCCCATGGATTTTTAATTCTTAATATCAATTCAATTCATCAATTAATGGCCTTTATTTAAAAGTGAAACCCCCCACAAAAGATGTTCAAACATTCATGGATTATGGTCATATGAACTCAAATTAGGATATGTTCACATAAAAATGGAATGATTAAAGGAGATCAACCCATGTGTTGATTATAAGCTCACAAGGATCATACTAGATGCGAGAACTTGCCCAATTTAATGTGTTAGAAAAAATGATCTATATTAAGAAGTGTTCGGTGTGTGGAACAACGACACACCTTATAAATTTTATAAAAATTGGGAAATAATATAGACCACCTATCTTATTCCATGGATTCTCCACATTCTTAATATCAATATTTGATTTAGTCTTGTTCAAGAGAAATCAGAGAAATGGTTAGACACCAAATAAATATGATGAATTAGGTCTCACCATGATAATTTTTTCAAGAGATAGATAAATTATAAATGTTTCTAAAAATATTATATCCTACAAAGAGGAATCCATAGATATTGAAAAGTCTTGAATTTTCCTTTGGATGAGGGATAAAACTCCATTCTTAGCTTGGGGAAGGAGGACCTCCATAAGAGAAGTGGAGGAGACTCACATGGATGGAGGAAGGGAAGAAAAGAAAGGGGTTTATAAATTAGGCACATTAAGGTATAAATAATAATTTCCCCTAAAATACATTGATAATTGGTTTGGCCACATAGTTGGACAACCCGTGTTCCAATCATGTGCTAAGATACTACCCAACAACCCCATCTCAAGGGCTAGTCACACAGTTTGGATTACCATCCACATAACATGATAAAACACACTGTAAAAAACATGTTGAATATCACATGACTATGTGGATCCTTTCACAAGGTTTTTCCAAACAATATCACACTTCTTCCTTCACGGGACAAGGCTATAATTTTTTTCTAAGGGTCACACGGTTTCATACAAATCATGCACCATTGTTTATTTTTTTTATTAATGTGGGATTTTAGGCCCCCATCACTCCCAAAACGTGGAGGAACACCCATTGGACCCATTAGACCTTTCAATAAGTCTAAAAACAACACTTTCAAGTGTCCCGACACTTGAAATTCCATTATAATGATTTGTTAAAAAAGTAGTCCACACACCGAATGATAAGATTAAAAATACATTAGAATTTCACCTCGTCCAAAAACATGGGACACTACAACATCCCCACCGTAAAACTTCTCACCCATAAGAATCCTTGGGAAAACAATAAATGAAACACCCGACCTAATCAGATCAATAATTTCACCCAACCATTCATGTTGTGTTTCTAGACGCCATACAAACTCCCAATGACACTATAAGCACATGACAACAAAGCTGTGAAAAGAGAGAGTCAATACTCAAATTCCAAAGTGAAGAATCAATATAGTGATTACCGATTCCCATATAACATTATACATGGTCTCCGTATTATCTATTTAAACATCTGGTCCATTGTGCTTCCACTATAGGTTCTAATATTTAATGTCTAGTTTTAGATCATAGTATTTTACTATTGGAATTGACTTTCAAACATTACCATAGATTTCCAACAACTTTCACAACGTGAGACACGATTCATGATATTTTATAAGGTTTGTTTCAAAATTTACATCATTTAATTTGATCATGTCAAACCTTATGTGAAAATATATTTCCCAAATTTACATTTCTCATATCTTAACCTAACGGTATGCCTGAAACATCTGTTCACCAACCACATTGAATGAACCTATAAGAATACAAGTCAAGACGCCACTAGCCAACTATTCTCAAAACTCTAGTCTTAGATGTTCGAAATATTTTAAAATCTAAAATTGATGAATTTAATTGATAGTATGTGGTGATTTCTATGAGAAAACTCAATAAAACCAATAACCATCTTCCGGTAACCTATCTAGCTGAAAGGCTCACATAAATTGTTGTACCTATACACAAACATAGAAACATTTCTAGATCTATAAAATGTAGATCCTCATTGTTAAAATATCCCTTCTAGGCCTTATTGAAATATGGGATAACCTCATTGTCATATAGACATGTTAAAGGAGATTAGAAAAGTAAATAATTAAATTAATTTTACAATATATTCATCATTACAAGTCCTAAAATACACATATCGAGATGCATAGTGATCCCAAATTGGAATTCTCTTGGATTTCAACTCAAAATATGAAGAGTTTGTGTTCATTATTTTCCATGGTGTTCATACATGGGAACCGAAGTATCACTCAAGACAAACCAAATCTTCAATAAAACCTCACAATCAAAACATAACTAGGAAGAGATCACCCATGAATACCAATGACATTTAAATTTACCACAGTGTACAAAAGATGCTGTCTCAGTGTACCCATAATATTTTAAGATAGGGGACATGATCATCAATAAGATGAGAGTACATTAATAGGATCTGAATGGTTTCCAAAAAGATCCCAAGATACTCATACTAAAACATATATTAAGTTCTTAGTATATCTCCCAACCTTACATAAATGACAACAATATGGGAAATATAGTCGGAGCACCAATGGTCGACTTCCTTAGAAGAGTATGTTCACTCTCGTGAAATAATTTCCATTACCCAAACATGATGTTTTTACTATCTGATACACCCCATGATCATTCAAGAACAACTACCAATGTCCATCCATGACATACAATGTTTTCCTAGATTGTGGATACCTCTAAACACAATATCGTCATTCTTTCTAGCATACACCAACATAAATAAATATTACTTACCACATGGGAATATTATGTAATAACAACCATTTACAAATGGTATTTTCCATGGTGTAACTCCCTCAACATAGATTTCATTCTATAACACACTTGAAAGGACACTCCCAACTATAGGACTATCCAATTCTTCAGATCATCTGATGAACAGATCATATCCCACAATGAAAACATCATCAACCACAGACTGTGGGTCCTTGATGCATCCATCACTCTACGAAAGATTTAACCTAAAATGGAATGGAAACCAACCACTTAATAGGGAACATGAAAAATATTTTTACTAGGAAAACATGTGATTATCCTACCAGTAACACTCTCATATGCCTTGACATTAGCCTTAAAATACAAACAACTGACCATCGTGTCAAGCAGTTAATCTATTTTAACATTATACCCAACATTGGGGTGAGTTTGATCACCCTAATTCCTACATTTCTCTTATGCAAAGATAACCAATGATCAATGTGTCACATATCAAGGCATTAATATCTTCCACCTTACTCAATGGTTCATTTCAACATTCATCAACTAGATGGTATCACATTTTCTGATGCAGACCACATAAAGATCCATTAAGAAAATGGCACATCCCTGATAATTTCCAGAGTCTTAACATCTTTATAAATTCAAGAATTTGATGTATTGCACAAAATAACTAACACCGAGCTGCTTTACTCTGTTCAACTATAGAAATAATTGATGACCTACTGAGTCATCCAACATTAAAAAGGAAGGAAAGTATGGGTCACATGACTTATTAAGTGACCGAACATGCCCTTGGAATTTCATTCCCACAGGAACATAACATTTTTTTAATGATCACACTCATATAAAAGGTTATACAACACACACACGTTCCAAATAAAGGATTTCAATTTGGAAATTAAGAGTCTTATGAGGTGCAATGACACCCAAATGACTTTGTTATCTCAAAATATATAACATAAAATGAGGTTTAATAGTTCAAAGGGTGATACCCACTATGCTATATCCCCTTACCAATACACAAAGAATCATTTATATAGGGGATTCACATATGGAAATATTAGTAGGCTTAGGAATCTATAATTTAGTTTCAAGATAAAGGAGAAGCGACTTATGAAAAAATCTCACAATCTCCATTTCATGGAAGAATGAAAAAATGATTTAAACTACCCTTACATGAGGGTTTAAGCAAAAAAACATTCAGGTATTATGGTTCCTATTAATTTATTTAAATTTGAACTCAAAACAATTTAATGTATTGGTTTTAAAACATTAGATACCTGTCAATAGATAATGGGAGTTGGTACTCTATTTAGCTATGTCCATATGGAAAAAACCGAAAATTTATATTAAAAATATTTTTAAGAATTACTTATTTATTGATATCCCTTTATTAAAAAGATATTCATTAGATAACCCCATTCCAAAAAATATTCATTTGTTTTTTTATCTTTCATAATTTTATTATTCAAATAAAATGAAAATTTCCATCTATGGGAGAAAACACTATATAGTTTGTCTTTATCTCCTTAATTAACTAAGGCCTTACATGTCTCATCCCAGATAAGTTTAGAAGGTAGCTTTTTTTCAAAAATGGGTACTAGTCCAAAAATAAAGCCACCTAAAGTTTAAAGGCAAAACCATATAAGCGTCTACAAGAACTATAAAATGTTCCTTTACACATAGAATAAGAAATCCCCCATGGGGTTGAGTTCTAAAGAATGTGAAATGAAATGGAAACTTATAGGGGTCCCATTATGCCAATATATGTTCCACTAAAAGAAAATAGATTTTTTTAAAAAAATTTAGATTTAAAACAATCCAAGCGGTACATTTCTTAACCAACATGACCCAACAGACCTACTGGGTCCAGTCATCCACATAAAAAATTAGCAACATGGGTCATTAAGCCCACAAAAAGGGTAAATGCCTTAAAATGGAAACCAATTTTTTTAAGAGAAAATTATTTATATTATTCAATAGGCACAAAGTACATAAGGGTTATAATAGATGGTTCAGTTTTATGGGTTACCAACTCTGAAATTATAAATCACCCAAAAACATTACATGTTGTAGGAAGATCCCATATTACCATAAATATTTTATCTTGGATAAAAATAAAATGTTATATCCTTAACATTTATAAAAAATAAGTTAAAAATATATAGTTCATCTAAAAAGGTTCCATTATATGGTTTACCATATTCCAATTCATAAAGATCCCATGCACCTTATCAATTAGAAATTGGATCCCATTTAACTACAACCATAACTGTTCTACCTATGGAACTAATAGTTAATGGATCCCATATGCATAAGTGGTTTTTGAGGTGTCTCCATAAATAAAATCACATGTTTTAAAATTTATGTATGTGTTATAACCATAGTAATTACATATGATTTTACATGGTAAAAAGCCAGGGAGGCACCCAAAACATTTCAATCATAATAAAAACATTATGGAAGTGTGGAATACTACTCAAGGAAAAATAATTAATCAAAAAAATTAAACATTTTATACCAATTATGTAATTAAATACCTAATCAGGTAAAATATCTTCATGTTACCTAAGCAACAAACATGGAATATAACAAGAAGGAAATTAACACATAGGTAACACCACCAATTTAAAATATCCTAACAATGTAATATAAATTCCTTGTAAAATGTAAGGAATGTAAATTCATATGTGCCTATCAGGATGCATGTAACATTAATTCATTTTCATACCTGGCCACTCGTAAATAATATAAATCTCAAAAATAAGTAAGTAGAAACATATACTCTAATCACCCAAGGTTTAATCATAATCAACTGTAATAGAAAACAACATGAACAACAATCCCTGTAGTGGACACATAGAATTTCCCCAAACGTGGGTTAATCAATCCTAGGAATGACTATTTACCAAGCACCAACACATTACTACTATCTTTTATACCCACCCAAAATATCATGATAATGAAAAAAACCAATGATACCCCTTTGTAATATCCTGACCTGATTGGCCACTAACTTGGTTGACAGACCAGTCACCACATGGCCTCAGGCCTACCACCCTGCACACTAGAGGCTACTGACTAGCAGTGAGGGTCAAATGGTCATATGGTTAGAAAAATATACCCTAATTTCGAGATTCTCACATTGGTATGTTAACTATAAATCAGTGGATAATAGTAGAAGAAATAATAATAAATGGAGAACAATGGAAGCTAAATCTAATGAATAAATAAATGTAAATGGGAAACCCAAATATGTATAAATATTAATGCATGTCCGGATGGTGCCCCAAGATACCAACATGAAGTACTATAAAAATAACTAAATAAGATCCCAAAGGCTAGCTCAATGAACATATTGAGTACATTCCCAATCATGTTCTCCCTACAACCTATGTACACAGCATTAGAAATAAATCCAAGGACCTACAACCATAAAGATTATTCATAGGTATCCTAGTGCAACTGTGGCCTAAGAACAGTGTGAGATATATATCTTAGTAGTTCAACACCAATGATGTCGACATCTATCTAGTTTTTTCACTATAAAAAGAACAGTTTTATAATATAGGTAAATACAATGAAATAAATTAACAAGTAAATAAATGAATAAATAAAACTTCAGTCTGGGTTCCTAAGTGGATAACTAACTGATTCTACATGCATCGACCTAAGTGGGATGTATGAAATGAGGAATTATGTAGTAGTAATATGGTAATAAAAATGACATCATATATAATGGAATAAGATCTGTTAAAACCTAATATTGTTCTTTGGATTGGCAGTCACACTTGAAGGAAATCATTCATGCATTATCCTATGATAATCCTAACAATGATAATAATAAGGAATCATAAGTAATCCATGTAAATCATCCATCAAATCCTGTAGTGGCATCTGGATCCCATAAAAGGTGATCCATAATATAATCCTAAGGGTGTTTATAGTATCCCTCGATATAACCAATAAACTGCGTCTATCCATGGTGACCTAAAATGGTTCCCCTTATATCGCTCCTGGAATGGTAAACTCTGAGTTCGTAAAAGGAATCTCACATAGGGGATCTGTTATCACCTGAATTAGGGAATAGACCCCTTTCCAAATATTATATCCATAGTTTCTCCCATAGGGAACTGATGTTACCCATTATTGTAGAATATATTCCCAGAAATCCCATCAAAGGAAGCATAAAGGATCACTCCTGGTGCATCAAGTAGTACTAAGTCAAGCACGGGGAGTCCATAAATGACACCCTTATGTCAGGACCCTTGTTCTCTCTCAGCACGCAATAGGGTCATGATTATAAATCCATATCATATATCATAAAATCATTTTCATTTGGAATAAGCCAAGTAGTCCAGTCCATGTATTTAACTAAATCCAAGAAATCATGGCGTAAGGATTAAGACATACATGTTAGCAAGAAAAATGGCACAAAATATTATCAAGGAGTAATTATAAGTACAATGATATGAGAGGTGCAAACAAGGAAGTAAAAAAAGATACTAATAATAAGAATGTGCATAATTTGAATCAAAAAAGGAATAATGCTTGAGATATAATAAAAAATCATCGAGCGTATCATTACACAAATTTCAAGATAAAATAATCATGGAAACGATGTATGCCACATAATCATCAAACCATGGGGCCAATATCATGTAAAAAACTTCTTCTCAATTATAATTAAAAATTAAAGGAATTAATTATTAGTGAAACACATGTCAAAAGTGCTCAACATATTGAGTTTATGGTAATTTAAGAAAGGGGGTTTATCTCATGGATGTTCAATTCTAAATTTTGATTCGATTCATCAATTAAATTCCTTTATTTAAAGGCCCAACCCACCACCACAAAGGGGGTTTAGAAATTCAAGTATTAAGTGAATTTGGCCCCAAAGGAGGATCCATGACTATTGAAGTGGAAAGAGTCAAGAAGATCATGCCATGGATTGATTCACATCTCACCAGGATCATAATAGACATTTTGATGGGTTCAATTTAATTTACTAGAAAAAATGGGGTGTCATTTGATTAGTATAGGGTGTGGTAGAAATGGTCACAATATAAAATGAAACTAAACATCTATAATGAATCTAGACTAATAACCATATACCAAGGACATCCCATGTGTCTAATATCAGGTTTTTTGTACCAGTTCAAGAGAAATTAGAGAAACAAATGGAATCCCTGAAAATAGAGAAAATTATGTCATACCATGGTAAAATTATCAGGAGAGATATAGAGATACATGAATAGAAAATGGTTTTATAGGAATTTAGATATTAATGATAGGAATCCATAGACCCCAACTGATCTCAAATTTGACTTTAGACAAGGGAGGAAACATTATATCTAGGTAGGGGAAGGATGAGCTCCACAAGAAAAGAGGAGGAGCCTTACATGGATGGATGGAGAGAAGAAACGAGTGGGGATTAGAAATTAGGTTCATTAACTGAGAAATATAAATTTCAAAAAATAGATAGGGAAACATGTTTTGGCCACACTGCTGGCCAAACCATGCTCCCATCATGTTCTAAGGAACTTCCCATCAACCCCCTCACATGAGCTCTCCACATAGTTTGGTTAACTATGTGCAGCCGAGGAAAAACACACTATCATAAACCTATAGTAGGTCACACATCCATGCAGATCCTTTTGAGTGATTTGACAAAACTGTGTGGAACATCTTTCTCCAGTGGACTAGACCGCATGGTTTCATCTAAGGGTTATACAGTTTCATAAAAACATTTCACCCTTCCTACTTATTCCATAAAAAATTATTTTAGGCCCCCAAAAATCCCAAAACTTACAGAAACACCCCTGAGATCCTAAGGGAAATTATCCATGTCTAAAAAAACACATAAAAGTTTTCCAAACCTTGGAATTACATTCTTAATCTCGATTTATAAAACAAACCATCCAACAAATGAAACATAATTCAAAATCCTTTGTAATTTCATCTGGTAAAAAAACACAGGCCTCTATAACATCGTAGAGGTTCTGAATTTACATCTTGATACATTACTTGGTTGATAAAGAGATAATGATGTTTCAGGACCCTATATTGAACAATTTAGATATAATAGTATAGGACACTATGATAGCACCTCATACTGTAGATGGTCTTACACTATTATCCTTGGATATCTATTGTAATGAATGAAACATACTGGATCCATGGACCTATGATATATATGGAATACCCTGAGAAATTCTGGTATGATAATTCTAATAATCAAAATTCTAGGTTCCCCATCCATGACATCCTCATTGTCCTGTTCTACTAGTTCTCCTCCCACATCCTACCTGATGTGACAAAACTGATCCTACTCATAAAGGTAGATATGGTAATGATTCTCTTCCACTATAACCATGTCGAATAGTATAGTCGAACCAATTAATATGACCCATAGTTTAGAAAACACTACCTTCAAGATGGTCTCTATAACATTGATGACACAGATTCCCCTTCCTTCCACACCGAGGGCATATAACCAAGCAACCACTTTGGGTATTATGGACACCACTACTCTGATGAGAAACCTCAAGGCTATACTTCCTACTACCCGAATAACTATTACCCTATATCATAACTAAACCTCTATACCCAGTAATTTCATATATTCTATGGTTATGCTCAATGATAAGATCCTTATTAGCGATCTATGAAATGGTAGATAGGCAAAAAATGTTCACTTCCAATATGATAGTATGATTAATTTCATCATTGAACCACCTCTCTTGTGATATCTCATCATCGGCCAAAATAAATACAATGTGTTGAAACATAGTAAAATTTACTAAATAGACTATAACTAATAAATCACCCATATTCATGTTTATAAGGTCTACTGATTAGTCACCTCTCAACATATGAAGGGAAAATCAATCCTAGAAGGGAGTCTGGATGTCCACCCAGATCATGGTCAGATGATGACTTGTTTGAGTAATAACATATGACCAGTGCTCAATGGAATCATGCATCATGTTGGTGGAGATATTGAACCTCTTCCTTCAAAGAATATCCATTTTCTGGAATATAGATAATGTGGAATACTTCGATGACTCAGTATATTAAGGGTATCCATCCCTTAAAAAGAACGGGGTACAACTATTTTAACTCATGAATGGGACCATACATCATATGTGTTGGTCATGGTTCTCCTTTCATGGATTGAATGAGACATATAAAACCCTAATAAATCCATGTATTAGTGTCTAGTACTGGAATTGTATGATTTGAATCAAGTGGCACTCCTAATGTTAAGTTAGGAATCTCATGGCCAACTATCTTGGGATCATGGTCATCCCCTGCATACTAACACATGGCTTGAGAAATTCATGGTGTAATTGCTATATAAATGGAAAACATAGACATTAGAATAGGATTTTAATGTAGATGGATACACTATAGGAAGATTAACATAAGACTAAGGAATCAATACAAAAGGTTTACCAGCCCAACTACCCACTTATAAGGCCGTGGTGTTAATAATTCTTCACGTTTAATTTAAAGGGGTTCCGAAATTTAGAAGGTTCAATTTCAATTTAAGGAGGAAACACTCATTAAATTATAGCTTGAATACCCATTTATTTGAAATCATTTCATTTATCAATTGGAATTTAAATTTCATGTTTGTATATTCTTATATACTTATATCGAGGTTTGATTAAATGGATCATCGTTCCCATATAATAAAGGCCCATACAAATTTTAACAAAAATATAAAACAATTGAATTCCAATTATTCCCAATAAAATCAGTCTTAGAAAGTAACAGGTAATAAAATATGATTTCATGACTCATTGAATTACCCTTTCTAATTCAGTAGGGGCCGTCCAATTTATAAATGAAATTGTTAATCATGCGATCATAGCCAAAACACATCTCATGTAATCATGGGTTCATATCTTATAAGGATTGAAAATATCCATTTAATATTCCACTAATAATTTATATAGTAAATCACTATTTAGAGTTGAGTTGAAATTTTAAACAACCATTTCTCACTGCATACTAATAATTCTTGATTGACAGGCACAAATAATAACCTTGGATCACTCAACAACAACATGAAACGCATGAAATTAAATCATTGAAATTGACCTATATGGTATAGAATATTCATTGCATGTGAATTCATGGTGCCTATAATAATTCTTGTAATAGAACTACTTACAGTACTAGGACAAGGAAACCATATCAAACCCATAATTCACGTGTTTCACCAGATAGAGAATGTTTTTCAACTATAATATGAAAAATACTGAGCATTAATTTTCCCATTATGTGGAAACTTATTTTTTAGCCCGAACATGGGTTAGTTACTCCAAGACATGGATTATGACTAAATTTCAAATTCTCCTAATATATTGATTAAATTTCCACAAACTATAAGAAAAAAAGAAAATAAAAACCTTATTAATACCACTTTGTGACCTTGTAACCCATGTTCCACTCAATGGTTACCTAGATGTGTTTGGCCCTAAGGTGTCAAGCATGCCTCTATAGAAGCTAGTTGATACCAATTTACTATGAGGGCCTATGGTGTGACCATGGGGAGATTATGTCCAATTGTTAGAGTGGATCACAATAGAGATATAACATATTAAATAATATTTTAAATATTATAAAAAATAAGAAAAACTCAAAGAGAAAAATCATAATTATCCATAAATAAGAAATAATCAACTCAGTAGATGGGTGTGGCATCATTTAAAAAATATGATGATATAATGTCATTTCTCTATAAAATGAAATAATATATACATCTAATTAGGAAGACAATTTTACACATGCAATATGAATGACAAAAATTCCAAATACTATCGAAGAATCATGGGCACTAGCCCAGTCATTTGATACCAAGATCTCAACCTGAACAAGCAAGAATGTCCAGTGTCTAAGGTTAGATGCTTCCACTTTTCCATAGCTGTGATCATATAATTTTACCAGGTACTAATGGAGGCCTCTAGAGGGTGTGATATAAATATTAGTAGTCTAACACTTGGAACATCTATATAATCAAGTATGTGAATATAAATTTTATAGTGTCCAGGTATATATTTGTAATGAAATGATATAAAAAATAATCTATACCTTCTTCATCCTCATCTAGTAGTATCTATGAACATGTAATTATCTCATTATAAATTTTATTACACTTTATCTTATAATGGGTACATAATTCATATATATATAAGTATCAACAGTAAAGTAACATGATGTAATGATAAAAGAGTATCCAAGGTGTAACCAAGGCATCCTTGACCTCAGGGGTTGAGCCAACCCATAATTGAATCACATGCAATCTATCAATGAAATGATATGAGTGTAATCCAAGGGTAATATCCCAAGGAATTCCACTATAAGAAATTATAATTAAGTTTATGTGGCTATTCCATGGTAATCATGGGCTAAGCATGACTGGGCAAAAGGAGATAAATCTAGGCCATGACATGTCTGAAGACCTGATGTTGAATCTAAGGAGTGTTTCCATGGAATTATAAAATATGGAAGAGATAGTGAAGGGATCCTACGACATAAATCAAGGCATAAAATTGTAGACAAGGGCCATTCTACAAGGTTGGTATCTCCCATGTAAATCAGATTCTACAATCAAAATAGTGTGCCCTGAGTGCTTAATGAATTCCCTCGGGAATCCAAGGCTTGCTAAAGTTTGACAATTCCTATAAAGGTAGAAAGATCCATATATAATATGTACAATATAAATAATTATTTTTAAACCATATTTAATTATGGTCCATTTGATATAAATTTTATTTAGTAAGTCCTTAGGTTCATTGAATTACATTTCATTAATATGATAAGGCTAATCAAGGATATAAAAGAATTTATCATTTTTATTTATAATCCTTTGATGTGAACATTCCATTACATTCAGTAAGCGTAACATGGGTTGAAGGACATTAAAACAAAGATAATTATTTTAAAATTAACTAGGCCATGTGATATGTATAAGTATAATTTCCATTTAACAACTTACAGATTCATTTAATTTTAGTGGAACACTTAACGTAATGTGGCCAAGTCAAATAAAACAAGAATGATGTCTAAAATAATCTCAAATGGGAAAAAGAATAATATAAGGAACATAACATAATTTTGTGGATAACATTTAGGTGGAATCCTCCAAGGTATTGAATAACATATATAATTAATTATCCAGGGCATAAGCTAAAAATTTAAATTATAGATAATGAATTTTTGATTCTGCACCTGATGAAACTGGCATGTGAAAAATGATGAGAAATTAATAAAAGACTAAAATTTTATGGAAAATTTATAGACCACATACCATAGGCCTGCAATACTCACCACATCCAGTATCATTCCTTAGTTTTTACTTGATCGAAATAATACTAATGAATAGATAAACGCAATGAAAATAAGATCATATAGATCTACATCGAAATAGTCAAGTTAAGTATAAGAAAAATGAAGAAATGATCATAAGGATGGAACAACTTATTGAGAGTAAGCCAACAAGATTATTAGAACCTTATTCTATGTTTTATAGAAAAAAAAAGAGAAAACCCAAGGTACAAAATGGGATATATTCTTGGATGTAGGGTGAAGTTGATGTTCACAAGAATAAAGAATACAATAAGGGTGTTAAAAATATAATCCCACATGGTCAAAAAGGTAATTTATCTATTTTAAATGGGACTCACAATTTGGAAAAATGGTTGGCCAAACCATAGAGAAATTATGCGTGACCTGTCATCCATAGAGGGGTGTTTCATGGTTCATTTACATGATTTGGGAAACCATGTGAAAGCATTTATTTTTACATTTTCTTAAAATTTTGTAAATTTAGTATGGGTATGTGTCCCTTGGTGCATATTTTGAGAAATTTGTGAACCCTAATCTTCTCACTGTAGTGCCTCACACTGTTATGAGAAACCATATGGGCTAGTCCACATAGTTTCTGCTAACCCAACAAACTAGTGTTTTCTTCCACTAGCTGAAGTTCTAGGGTTAGAACAATCCCATGACACCCTCATTTACATCATATCCTCACAAGGTATATATTATAATTAAATCCAAATGACTATATCTACAATTGATAGATCTAAACATCATAGGAAAACTATGTTCTTATAAAAAACAATCACAAGCCTCTTCACTGAGATGATCTCACAAATCACACATTCAACACATACATCATAGTTAATATTCAAGAGGAATTCTTTAAGCAATGATTTAAATTTATATAAACCATTTCAATTTTCCAAATGAGTCTCCTCACTTTAAAATAAATAACTTTCTTTTATAAAACACAATTCCTTCCCAAAGCATGTTATGTTCCAAAACTATTATTCTACATAAACACATATACAGCTATATATATATATAAACACCCATTGACCTTGTATACATTTTTCCATCTCCATGAATGAAGCTATATTCATAAAAAACTTATATATATATATTAATGTAAAAAACAATCAACAAACCAAAGGGCCAGGAATCCACTCAAAGATTCAAAAAAACCCAATCCATGTCATTATGACTTTATAAAATATTGTTTATAGAAAAAATAATCATAGTGAATTCAAATTTCTTCGGGTAAGAACCCATTAGAAAAACAATTAATAAATAAAATGTTTGAAATTTCAAAACCAATATGAAAACACTATTTTACAAACAAAATAACAATTCTATGAGTTTAAAAGAGACATGAGAAACATAAAGAAGTAAAAATTAAAACCATAACAAACACTTTTGATAGCATATAAAATATATAGTAATATAAAAAAACTTTAAAACCATCAAATAACATAGTTTACAAATAACATTCTTAGTAATAAGGTAACCTACCAGAAATCAAAGAGAAAATCATTGGCTTTATTACATGAGGCCCAGTCCCACATCAACTGAATCTAAGTAAACTAATAAGATGTAAATAAAACCTAGAAATAAAGAAAAAAACATTAATAATAAATTGAGGAAACCCTAGGGTTTTACCAATCTCATGCCACAATGAGGGAGGAAATGAGGAAGAAGAAAGTGTCTGAGGATAAGAGGTACTCATCGAAGATGATTACACCAATAATTAGGAGGGGAAATCAATCCATGATTGAGGGATTGGAGAGTTGGGACTTGTGTTTGGGAGTGTGTCATATGCAAAGGGAAACCCTCCTTTGGGTTAGGCTGTGATAATATAGGGATGTGAGAACCTTTTGGTGTTAAACCCAATAAAGTAAAAATGGGAAATTCATCATTTTTTATAAAATTATATATACTTTTTTAAATATGGACACATATCAAGGTCAGGTCACACTATTTGTAAAATAAGGTTCATGACACTATTAGTCTACAGAGATCCTCTAGAAATATTAACAGGCATGAAACACGGTTAAGAAAACTATTTTCTAGACGTAAAATTCATATCTTCCAAAAAATCTAAGGCTATCACCCGATTTCCACACAACTCAAAAAACCTTATGTCTTAACCATGTGATATGATATTTAAGCCATAAAATAATGAATTTCATGGAAAAAACCAGAAATTTAAGGGAAATAAATAGGAACTCAAGAATAAATGAAATTTTATATTTTTTTCAGGCTTGTGTGTTATAATTCCCTACACCATTGACACTTTTTTCCCCCATAAAATAAAAAATATTATGTAAAATGGGGCATGAATCAAGGAAAAAAAACCTCCAAAAATTATACTTCTACTCCCTGATGATTGAAAGTGATATAATTTATTTAGAATTTTCACCTATGACCAAAAAGATAAAAAAATAGACCCCCTACGTGAAAAACCCCACAATGAAATGGAGAATGAGTGAGATGAGTGATCTAAGACCATCTAAAAATAGATACAATAAAAGAGACTCAACTCTCCAGACACAACATGAAAACATTTAACACCCTGACCCCTAACATAGAAATTACCATATAACACCATCATCTTTTGTTCAGGATCTCATCAAGCATCTATTACTTGACCCACTATACAAGACACTGTGATCATGGTCATGTGGGGATAGAACAAAGATTTTATCTATAATTAATGCTTTAAAGACCGAGTTAACCCAAGGCTCCTTATATGGTGGCCTACCCACTATATTAAGATAAAGTAACATAATAATTTTCTAATTCATATGTATTTCCCAAGTATTAATAAAATCTAAATCTACAAGTGATGAGACACAGAACAAGAATCATCACCACTCCATAATAAAATGATTCAGAATGTCCCAAATGATAATTCCAATGAAACCCAAACTCCAAAATGAAGGAAAATAAATACACTACCTCAATCCAAGATAAACATCAAATAAAGAACTTAATAAAATCCAACAGATTAAGAAGAAAGTATAAGAGATGAAAGATCCTATGAGAACCCATTGATACCCATTAGATCCTCCAATGTGTGAAATGATTCAATACAAGGACAATGTATGGAGACTTCATATCTTGAAACAAACAATACCCTCTATTCAGGAGATAATAATAATGGATAGAAACATTGTCTTTTAGTATAGAAACTCATAGATCCACTTAAAGTGACAGGAGTGACCCCACCAGAATGATCATGAATACATTATAGAATGATAATTTCCCAAATAAACATACCTTAATAAGATCAACATAATTTCGAGTCATAGGTTAATGGTGGACTACATAGTACCAAATCTTAGAACACGGACACTCAATGAACCCAACTGATCAAATGAAACAAATCAAACTTCCTGGTCATCCCAAACATTCACCATATATTTTCTTTTTAAAATAAGTAATACCAACACCAAGGTATGAACCTCATAAAAATTAATGATCACTAAAATAATTGATACTCCCCAAGGAGTTTTCAAATGAGAATAACCAGATGAATAAATTATGAAAATTTTCACCAAGATTATAACTATATAAAACATGACAAGATAAAACCAATAAATGATGGCCATCAGTAATTCCCAAAAAAAAATTAATTCCCTTGATATATATGAAAACATCATAGATACTAACCATTCACTCCTTACTGATAATTTCTTATGGAATAATATAAAAACCAAAAGCACAAAACTAAATCAAAACATATCATAAACCAAAAATACACATCCCAAATGATATTAATATCCCAAATTCAAAAAACAATTTCATAAATTATCCCAAAATTACATAACCGAAATCTTAATAATGAAATTAAAAAAAATAAAAGGTAAAAACCTATGATTACTCTCTCATCAAAACATTGAAATTCAATTTTTCAAAATTAACTTTGAAAAACTAAATCAATCCTTGGAAATAAATCAATCACCAATGGTATCCTATGAGACATCACACATGTGTCAATAAACATCTCTATTATACAAATCCATGTATACTTAAAAGTAGACACTTACCACAAAATAAACATATTTGAACATTACTCAGTAATGCCAATCGTTACAAATTGACAATCCTATCTCAAATCCTTTTATATATAGTTCCAACAGACATAAAATGTAACACCCTAAGCTTCCACGATATGTTTTCCTTTGAATAATGTAGTAGCTTGCGTTGTATGCAACTTGATGTTTTAACACACCATGACCAATCAAACAAGCTGTTATGAATAGTAATACCCATTTTTTAAATTTTATAATTTTTATTTTTCAAAGTGGAATTTTGTTTGGTTTCAGAATATCAAAATTATCTTAGTGTGATTTTTTGGTATTTTTCTGAAAACATTCAATTTTTGATGAATAGTGAAAAACACTGTGTTATTGTTTAAACTAAATTTTTATTTAAATAATTAGTTTATTATTTTGATTTATTTTAGATCAAAATATATACATATTACCTATATATTTTAAATGCAATTCATTGGAGTCATTTTATAATATGTTAGATATATAAATTTTTATCGAACTTTTTATCTTCTTTTACCCACCTTATAGGAGGATTTTCCAATTTGCATAAAATCTAATTTAACTGCTTCTGGGAGTTGAATTTAAAAAATCTGAGAGACAAGATTGAAATAAGTATTTAAATTTTGGTTCAATAAGATGAAAATATTTTTTGGTGAATAGTAACCTTTGACTTTTATTTACCACAATTAATAGTAAATAGGATAATTAAGGGTAAAAATGATATCATAATTACCCTAACACATGTCATAATTCTATTGGATAAGTGTAATTCAAACAAAAACAACCTTAGGAATAAAATATGACCCCATTTGGTCCACATGGATTAGATTAGTAGATTTATTATTATATTATTTAAAGAAGAGTTAAATGTTTTAAATTCAAGGTTTAATAAGAAAACCATTTTTACTATAGGGTTATGAATAATAAAACTACGACTATAAATATTCATTAAAAATATAAAAATATTTCCTACATAATGGTATTTTATATATAAATTTTAGACATTAAATAATTAAATTTATTTGTGACACAATGTTGATTCAGTAATTACATCATTAATGCAAGATTAAAATATTATATATTATAAATATCCAAATAATTGTAATTTGAGACTTTTGATTAATTAAACTAATTTTCCTGGTTAATATGACATTTTAAGTTTGATTAAATAGTTTTTTTAAGTAATCATGCTTTTATGATTTTCACAAAAACAAAATACTAAATAGTGTCAAAATTGTTATAAATGAGTTTTTGAAACAAATACAATTTTATTGTTTGATATAATATTCTTGAAAATCTATGGTTCCTCCAAATGACTTATATAAGGTTATATATATTAATAATGAACCACTTTGGGTTCTCTTGGTAGTTTATAGTATGTTTATTAACCATATAATATAAAAATAGAAAGAGACATGGTAAATGTCAAACAAATTAACAAAGAGTTAAATTTAAATGATAAGGTTAATATGGTGACCTAAACCTATGTAAAACATATTTTCTGAGAGGTTTCCAAACCATCCCCACCTTATCATCTTAATAAATTATTTTGGAGCCATTAGAAATCGAAAATGATTTTATTATAAAATAATATTTCAAGCATTTCCTAAAATGACCATCGACCATCTTATAAAAGGGAACTTCCACTTATCTAAAAAACACACCTTCAAAGACATTTGTCTCAGCCAACCCCAAAACAAATATCTTCCCAACTTCCCTCAATTAAACCTAGTAGACTTACTTTTATTGGAAAAACATCATAATGATCCCTTTTGATCAACTGAAAAGGAAACACCCGAAGAAGTGGTAATAAGTTGTCCACCCTCTTTCATGTTATTTTCTTCATCCAATTCCTCTTTATTTGTTGTCTCTAAACTCAAATAATTTCTCCAGTACCTCCTATATAATGTGACTCAATTATAAATATGGTACAACCATATTCTTTATTCTATCCATCCTATAAATGATAAAGTCACCATACGTGCATACATACGGCTTACCGTCACCACCTTGTGGTGTAGTTTGTTATTCAAACACTTCATTATTTAAATGGGTATAATAATGAGTATAAATGATATAAATAATAAATATAACATTTAAATGATTCTTTATATATGATATTCCATACAATTACAAATTATTTCACCATCAATATAATGATATTGTCGCTCGTGCGTATGTACGGATTACCGTCTCCACGAACATGATGAGACTCATTCCCCATCCTAATCATTAAAAAATAATTTTCATTTTAGGATTAAAAATAATGTTTAAGAACTTAATATCATTCTTGATATGAATCAAATACATCCCATTCATAACAAACTTGGCTTACGGAACCAAGCATATATAGGAAAACGAATCAGTTAACACCCAAAATGACAATACTACTAAAATATTATTAACAAAGCAATATTGGAAGATCATATATGATATCATATTTATGTATATGATTATTTTAAAATAAAATAAAAATGATTTAACTATTATATAAGAGGTTAATATAACCTCAACCAAGGAAAAGTACAAGGTAGGGGTTAATTATACAATCTCTTTACTTATCAAAGGTTGTTAATATGTAAGTATCTACGAAGACCTATTTATCATCCGCAGCTGTGTTATATAAAAATGTAATTAAAAACATTTTTTTATTTTATATACTATGGGTTAATTTCATTTATTCCCTTATTTGAACATATATTTTTTGAAATAAATCTTTCTGTCATTTTCAAAACAAGGTACTTTATGTCCTTTTCGACAAAATTAATGTAAGAATGTCTTTTTAACTCATACGGTGGGTGTGGCTATTTTCCACCGTTAAAACATTGTCGAAGCATAACATACAATATTATAAGAATATTTTCAAAATAAATAATTTCTTTATAAATTATGGGACTTTTGAATGTGGATGTGTTATTTTTATATAATTCATGGTTTATAGATAATTTATTGACATTTTCATGCTAGTTTTATAAGAATGTTTATGTTATGTTTATACGTTTTCATATGAGGAATGCATTGGATATAGTAAGTGAAGGGTGGAGCCCGATATAGCGCCTCAATGCATCAATAGGTCTCATGAGAAAAACTAGTGTCTTGGCACAAGGCCTTGAAAAAATTTTATTTTTAGTCTTGGCACAAGGCTGGACTATATGGTTATGAAGTTTGGCATTATGCATTCCATCATTATAAAATTGGCTATTAATATTGCATGTGATTATTCGACTAGTAGATTTCCCATGAGAAAAAGTAAATGGAATTATTTGATTTATATTAGCCATATAAATCATAAGTTTATGTTTAAAAGGATTTTGTTTTAGTCTAATACATTGTCTTAAATGTTTATGATTATTTATGAAATTTTCCGCTATATTTTTTTCCTTACTGAGCATCTGATTTCACCACTTTCTATGTTTTATATTTCCTAGGATGTGAATAAGTATATTATGAATGACCTTTAGGGATAGTCTAAGGGATATGAATGTGTCCAATGCAGACAATTTTGTTGTTATTTTTCATTTTATAATGTAATTTAAAACTTATAAATGTATCTAGTACTTCTAAGGATACTAAACTGATCTCCCTTTTGTGATTTGATCCCTTGTGATCATGCCAATGTTTTTTAATAATTCACTGACTCTAGGTAACTGGGGTCAGGGCATTACATAAAACCACCATATCATCATTAAATAAATATGTTCAAACACTTCTCCCTTACACATTCTAAATATTATTTCAAAAGTCCAATACAATTTCCATTCCATATTAAAATAACCTAGAGTTTTTATTTTGTGAATTAAAAATTGATAAAGTCAACATCATTTTAAAATCAAATGAAATACTACCAAAATAAACTCTACCAATATAAAAAATAAATAGATAAAGGAAATCAATGAAAGTCTCATTATTTAAGAAATTTATTATGTAAAACCACTATGCACGTCTTGGATGCATAGTTTAATAGATGATGTGTCAACCATGTGAGCACACTTGAGATCAATAGAGGTAGTTTCATGTCCTAAACATAGTTTTCAGGATTGTGAAAAGTAATTTGGATCCAAATAAAACCCTCTAAAATTCAACTCCATGATTTGGATCTTCTCAATACAAACCACCAATTTTCAAAAATAACCATATACACACAAACAAAAACCAAATACCTCAACGAATTCCTAGAGGAAAAATTCAGATATTGAGGCACAACGGTCCTAAACTACCCTTGAAAATCAAGCCTCATTCTGAAAAGGCTATGATCTTGAAAAAACACATTACTGCATGTTTCAATCATATAAATCATAGATCCAAACTACCAAACAAACCTAAATCAAAAGTGAAAATTTCAATGATATCATTTTTTCATGTTCTAACTTGGTCAACCCTGAAATGGGCCCTAGTGACAATACGTGACAAGAGTTGAGAGGTGATCAAAATACTCCCATGCTAGAAACTAGTGTCAAAAATAAGAAATAAATTAATTGGTGATGATTTAGCACATAAATTCCAGGTAATTTTCTTTAACAAAATAGAATGATAAATAGGATGAATAAAATAAATAAAAACTACTTCACATACCTCCATGTGACCTCTAAAGTTACCACTGATCATTAAACCATGATCACTCCATGAGATACTAACATCTAGGAAAACATGAAACTAAATATAATAATATAGGAATGAGAATCGAGACACATAGTAGAGATAATGAAGAAGATAATGATTTATATTACTTTCCTTTAAAGAGTAATAAATTTCATGCTATTTTAAAATATAAACATATAAAAATATGGTTTCTATTTTTTTTGAAAACAAGTAACAAGATTCCATTTTATGGAAATATAAATTCCTTAAAAATTTCAAAAATGTTTCTAAAACATGAAAGACATTTTAGTAAATTCCATATCTACGATAACAAAATATTAAAATAGGCCCCTCAGTTTGAAAAGAAAAATATAGACGTTTTTTATTAAGAAACTAGAAATTAGTGGAAAAGTGTATCTTCAAAAAGGTGTCATGGGAACTTGGTTAATAGATGAGACAACTTGGGAAAATGTAACACCTGAGATTTTTGTGAGAAATATTTTTTTTTATGTTATATAAATTATCAATGGAATCCTTCACTACACACAACACTAGCTTGTCTTGGTTTACACGTAATCACGACCTTCCTCAATAGCTTACATTGTACGTAATACCGAGTTTCACTAAACAACGATATGCTATTAAAATATTATTAAAACTAGACATTATGAATAGTAATACCCACTTTTTGGAATTTTATTTTTCAAAATGGTATTCATTTCTAGATTTGGAATATCGAAATTAGCCTAGGGTGAAATTTTGGTATTTTTCTGAAAACTTTCAATTTTTGATAAATAGTGAAAACACTAGGTTATTTTTTAAAAACCGACTTTTTATTGAAATAATTATTTATTTTATTAAAATATATTTTAGGTCAAAATTGATACATAATACCTATATAAGTTCAAAGTAACTCATTGGAGTCATTTTATAATATTTTTAGATATATAAAAATTTTATTAAACTTTTCACCGTATTTTACCCACCTCCTAGGAGAATTTTCAAATTTACATAAAACAAAATTTTTCCACTTCTGTGAGTGAAATTTAGAAAATCCGAGAGACACGGTTTATATTAAGGACTAAAATGTGGTTCAATGAGATGAAAATAATTTTTGGTGAATAGTATCTTTTTACTTTTTTTACCACAGTTAAAAGTAAATAGGTTAATTAAGGGTAGAAATGATATTATTATTACCCTAACACATGTCCTAATTCCATTGGATAAGTGTAATTATACCAAAAAAAACCTTAGGAATAAAATATGACCATTTAGGTCCACTTGGATTAGATTAGGACATTTTAATATAATTTTATTTAAAGAAGTGTTAAAATAGTTAAAATCAAAGTTTAATAACTAAAACATTTTTAATATATGGTTATACATAAGGTAAATTCGAATATAAATATTAATTAGAATGATAATATTATTTCATACATAATGGTATTTTATTTATAATTTTTATACATTAAATTATTTAATTTATTTATAACACAATAATGATGCAGTAATTATCTTATTAAAGAAATATTAACATAATTGATATTATAAATACCCAAATAAATGTAATTTGAGACTTTTTATGAATTACACTAAATTAATAGGATAATATGACATATTATTATTGATTTAATTAACTTTTTTTTCGAACGAACCATGCTGTTATGATTTTCAAAAAAATCAACTACCAAATAGTGTCAAAATTGACATAAAATAATTTTTAAAACAAATACTATATTATTAATTGTTATTATATTCCTCAAAATCTAAGGTTCGGCCATGATACTTATATAATGATAGTTTTATTATTAATGGACCACTTGTGGGGTCTCTTGGATGTATATGGTATGTTTATTAACTATATAATATAAAAATACCAAGTGACATGGTAAATGTCAATCTAATTAACTAAGAGTTAAAAATAAATGATACGGTTAATATAATGACCTAAACTAGTCTAAAATCTATTTTTTGAGAGTATTTCGACCCATACCCACCTTATCTTCTAAATAAATCAATTTGGAGCTATTAAAAACCGAATATGACTTTATAATAAAATAATATTTTTTAGTTTTTTCAAAGGTGTCCCTCTCCTCCCTTATAAAAGGGAACCTCCTCCCAATCTTCCTCACCCCACTTTGACCCTTCAAGCTCGGCCAACCCATGAAACGTTTTCTTCTACACTTCCCTAGAATCATCCTAGAGGTCCTGGTCTACTTCAAAGACCATCTTTAGGGCCCCAAGAGGAGGTTAAGAAGAGGCGCTTCAAAGAAGAGGTAATGTCAGTTACCGATTCTTTCAACTTTATTTCTTATTCTACTTATTCTTATTTAGTTGATTCATTATGAAGTAATAACATAAGTATCACTCATATACTGATATTTTTTTATAAATATGAAACAACCCTATTTCACCATCTCTCCATCCTACGGAAAACGAAATCACCTGTGTACGTATGGAATACCGTCTCCACGCCGTGGTGTAATCTATTTTCCACCACCACCTTACATGTATGGGTATAATGGTGTAGATAATAACTATATATGATTATTGTAAATTGATATTTATTCTCAAATAGTATGCATACACTTCAATACAATTCCACGATCATGGGAACAATATCATCGCTCATGCGTACGTACGACCTACCATCACCACGATGTGATGCGACTCGTTCTACATGATCTTCATTACATAATGATTATATAAATGAATTGAATTAATAAATATGATATATATTACACTATTACCATTCTGGAAATGAGGTATCTATAACCTAAAGAGAAGAATAAGAATTTATTCGACAAAACACACATAAGAACAAAAAGTAATAAACACCCGAATAACAAGTAGCACTGAAATATTACTAATAAGAAGATAAGAATATGACCATATATGATATCATAACAATGGTTATGATTCTGGAATAAGTCAATGACATTATTTAAATCACTATACAGGAGGTTCGGACATGTACGAAGCAAATCGGACCTAAGGTAAGGGAAAATCTCACAATCTCATTTTTTCGGAGATTGTTTATACTTCAGGATTTACTGGGGGAATATTTATCATCTACATACATGTTTCCTCAACATGTAATAATATTTCTATCCTACTACAATTTTTTGAATCCAATTTTACCCTTTGGTGAGTTTTTAGTAAAAGATATGAAAGGAATCTTTTGTTGTCTTTCATACGAGGTAATTTTTGACATTTCCGGCCAATGTACGAGAAGAATGTTCTTTTTTAAATTATACAACATGAATGGATTTTTAGAACATTATTTACATGAAGCTTCCTTTACGTGTTTTCAAGTTTATTTTTAATCAGCTTCTTTTAGTTTAAAATTTTATTACATGTTATGAAAGGAAATTTTTTTGAAGTATAAAGGATATTTTCCTCAAGAATGGAGTTCAAGCATTTTATCAAAATTACTTTCCATTTAAGATAATATAGTTTTATGATTCTATCCCTATTTTTACCTTGATTTTATTATGTTATGATGGAATTATTTTTATGATGTCCTTTTATCTTATATATATTATGTTCTGATGGCATGACGTTTAAGAATCCCATTTTTATTACATGGGTTATGCTATGATGTATGATTTATGATCTTGTGGCACACATAAGAATGGTTTCATTATGAGATGGGTGAGACATATATCTCCCTGAAATGTATTGGGTAATGATTTATATGTCATGAGATAGACATGGTTGGAATGGAATGTTAAACCGGTTCAGTGAAATAGGACTGAAACTAGGAGTGAACTTGGTTCAGAAATGGTCTTTGTCCACTAAGATAGTATTGGAAATGAGTCTTGACTACTATGAAATGATTCTATATGATTATGTGTGTATGACACAATGTATCATGTTTTATGTTATGAATATTTGTATTACATTTCACTATTATGATTTATCCCATGTTATAATATTATGATATCTTTTGAAGTTTAATATTTTCAAAATGTTATGTTCTTATGAATATGATATGAATGATATTTCTTTTGTTTACCCTTACTAAGAATTTGAGTTCACCCTTTTGTATGTTTTATTTTCCCCAGGTCATGAAGAAGTATATTAAGTAAGATATTCCAAAAGGGACTCTAGATATGATAAAATAAAACGGAGACAGTGTAGATGATTTATGAACCAGTTGTTTATGTTTCCCAGTTTCTAAAGACACTATACCAATACGGTCCTTTCATGGTTTTGTTATATGTTGTAATAAATGTGCATCAATTTTGATGTAATAACAATGTATGTAAAGTATGGGTTGTTATGGTTGGTATTAGAGGAAAGGGATAGTAAACCTTTGGAAAATGGGATGTGAAATCCTTAGTAAGAACCCTAAGGATATGTCTAAGCATAGAACACAATCTTAGTGTTTTTAAAAATGTCCATGAATAATCTAAGATAAGACCTTAAGAGTAAAATTTTATTCTTGATTATGTGGTTTTCCTATTATAATTAGTATTTCTCACACTATTCTTCATGGTTTTAGTCAATGGCTGGAACCCGAAGGAACCGTGTTAATGCGGAATGCGACGAACAATGCAATGATTGTCCCCTTGGGCAACCAAACGTTATGGGAGATGAAATGAAAAATCTTATAGCCATGCTCACACAACTTTCTCAAGCTATGAATCATGCAAGACTTCCAAACGAGAAAAGGAAGGAGAATAATTTTGTTGAATCCTTCATGAGGTAGCGTCCACCCTCATTCAGCGGGTCTATTGATCCATTAGTTTCTGAACAATGGATCAGTACTAATGAAATGATATTTTCAGTTCTTCAATGTTTTGAACATGATAAAGTCATCTTAGCTGTTTATCGTTTGGAAGGTGAAGCTGATCAATGGTGGAAACTTATCAAGAATACAAGTCCAAGAGATGAAATTGAGTCCATGGAATGGGACGAGTTCAAGAACATATTTTTCAATAATTACTTACCTCATATTCTTTGAACAAAGATAGAGAAGGAGTTTCTTGAACTGAAGAAAAAGGATGATGAATCTGTTGGTACCTACGAAGAAAATTTTACAAGACTTGCAACGTACTCTTTAGAAATTATTATCCAACCTGAGAGTAAGATCGATCTATTCTTTAGTGGCATAAAACCAAGTCTTCGAAGGGCGTTATCCATAAGGGACTTCAATAGCTATGAGGAAATCGATCGATGTGATCTCAAAGTTGAGATGGAGATTGGAGTAACTCATCAGTCATATGGGTTTGATAAGAAGAAGAAAATTGAATTCAAAGGAAAATATAAAGAGCACACTGAAAAGAAGATGAGTTTTCCCTTATGCTAAAAGTGTGGAAAGAAACATGGAGGGGGTTGTCTTAAAGGGACAATTAAATGTATAAAATGTAGAAAGGAAGGTCATCGGGCATTTGAATTCCACAATGATGGGAAGAATATGTCTAGTAATGCGAACAAAGAAAAGGCTACACAGAGTGCACCTCCTATACTTCAATGTTACAAGTGCAAGGAAATGGGGCATTATGCTAATCAATGCCCTAATCCAAGGGTTGTTGATGATGATCGATGTCAAGAAACTCTTAAGGCTAAAGACAAAAGAAAGTCACGTGCAATTTCTATCAGCAATGTGGAGTACAATAACGAAGTGGTGAAAGGTACACTTACCATCCACTCTAAAGTAGCAAATGTTTAATTTGATTCTGGATCCACCCAATCTTTTTTTTTCTGTAGAATTTTCTAAGGGTATCACCGTATTACATCATCAATTAGATTTTGAGTTAGCTTTGACAACCCCTAATGGCACAAAAGTCGCATCAAAAGTTTACAATTCTTATCCGATTGAAGTTTGTGGGAAAGTGATTCCTGAAAATTTTGTGATCATTCCTATAGTGGAATTTGATGTGATTCATGGAATGGATTGGCTTTCTTTATATGGATCTCATATCAATTTACAAATCAGGGAAGTCACATTTCATAGTCTAGATCAATATATGATCATCTATCGATGCAAGGATGGACATAACCTTCCAGTGAAAATTTCTTCCATCTTATGGGTCTTGATTCAACTAAATGAAGGTTATTTATCTCAAATGGTTGGAGAGAAACTCACGATTAATAATATTCCATTTGTATGGGAGTTGGAGGATGTCTTTCTAGAGGAATTTTCTGGTCTTCCACCAAATTGTGAAGTTGAGTTTTCAATAGAACCCGTACCATGTGCTTTACCTATTTCAAAGACACCTTATAGAATGGCCCCAATTGAGTTGTAGGAATTGAAGAAGAAACTCCAAGAGAATCTTGATAAAGGATTCATATGCCCTAGTGCATCACCTTTGGGAGCACTTATTCTATTTTTTAATAAGAAATATGGATCAATGAGACTCTGCATTGATTATTGAGAACTTATCAAGATCACGATCAAGAAAAAATATCCTCTCCCGCGCATTGATGACTTATTTGACCAACTACGTGGAGCTCAATACTTTTCCAAGATTGATATTCGTTCAGGGTGTCATCAATTAAGGTTCAAAAGGGAGGATATAACAAATATGGCTTTCTGTACAAGGTATGGACACTATGAATTTATAGTGATCCCATTTGGTCTTACTAATGCCCCTGCTATTTTCATGGATATGGTGAATAGAGTCTTTAGAGACTATATTGATCAGTTTGTGGCAGTCTTTATAGACGATATTCTTGTCTATTCAAAGAGAAAAGAAGAACATGAAGATCACTTGAGAATTGTATTGAAGACCCTGAGAAAGGAGAAGCTTTATGCCAAATTTACCAAGTGTGAATTTTGGCTTCAAAAAGTTTCATTTTTGCGTCACATAATCTCAAAAGAGGGGATATCTGTGGATCTAGCAAAAATAGAGGCTATCAAATGATGGTCGAGACCAACAACTGTAACTGAGATCCAAAGTTTTCTTTGTTTGGCTGGATATTATCAACATTTTGTGAAAGATTTTTCAAGATTATCTAACCCACTCACCAAATTGACTCGAAAAGGAGATAAGTTTGTTTGGACAGAGGAATGTGAAGAGAATTTCAAGGAGTTAAAAAGAAGGTTATCCAGTGCACCTTTGCTCACACTTCCCTGTAGTGGAGAAAGGTTTGTGATCAACAGTGATGCATCCAATAAGGGGTTGGGGTGTGTTGTTATGAAAAACGATATGATGATAGCTTATGCCTCACGACAATTGAAAATCCATGAGCAAAATTACCCAAATCATGATTTGGAGTTCACTGCGGTAATATTTGCATTAAATATTTGGAGGCATTATCTTTATGGAGAAAGGTTTGATATTTATACTGATCATAAAATTTTAAATTATATTTTCACACAAAAGGAGCAAAATATGATCCAAAGAAGATGGTTAGAGCTATTTAAGGATTACGACTGCTCAATTCATTACCACCTTGAGAAATCAAACAAGGAGGAAGATGCATTAAGTCGACAAGACCATGCTATCTTATCCATGATGAGGATCACAAAAGATCCAATATTTATGGATTTACAATGGATGGATCTTGGAATTATAATAGAAGGGTAAAATAGTATCTTTCTCAAATGAATGTTCAACCATATATACATGTGAAGATTAAAGAGGAACAGAAAGAAGATATAGAGTTACAAAAGAAGGTGAGAAATGTTCCTGAATTCAACCTCGATTGTGAAGGGATAATAAAGTTCAGGAATCGGGTTTGTGTTCCTCCCATCCCCGAATTAAAGAAGGAGCTGCTGGATGAGGCTCATAGTTCTTCATTATCTATTCATCCTGGAAGCACGAAGATGTATAGGGACCTGAAGGAGTACTTCTGGTGGGATGGCAAGAAAACAGATGTTGCTGAATATGTCTCTCGATGATTGGTTTGTCAGTAAGTTGAAGCTGAGAGACAGAAGTCTAAGGGGATGTTACAACCATTACCCATAGACGAATGGAAATGAAAAAACATCACTATGGACTTTGTCACCAGACTTCCTAAAACATCCAAAGGTAATAATGCTATATGTGTCACAGTTGATCGTCTTACAAAGTTGGTACACTTCATTCCTATTAGAGAGGATTTCTCTCTGGATCATCTTGCCAGGATATATGTGAAAGAAGTGGTAAGATTGCATGGAGTACCACTTTCCATTATATCTGATCGGGATCCGATTTTTACCTCAATGTTTTGGATAAGTCTTCAGCATACTCTGGATACAGAGTTGAGTTTCAGCACTACTTATCATCTTAAGACAGACGGTCAGTCTGAGAGAACAATTCAAACTCTAGAAGATATGTTAAGAGAATGAAATATGGATTTCAAAGGTGGTTGGGATCAACACATACCTTTGGTTTAATTTTCTTATAATAATAACTTTCACTCCAGTATTCATATGGCTCCTTATGAAGCTCTCTATGTAAAGAAATGTAGGAATCCAACTTGCAGGGATGAAGTTGGGGAAAGAAATCTATTAGGACCTGATCTTGTTGATGAGATGGAAGAAAAGGTCCGATCTATTACACAACACATAAGAGAAGATGAGAGTCGAAAAAAAAGTTATTTGATAACCAAAGAAATGACCTATAGTTTAAATTGGTTGATTAAGTGTTCTTACGAATATCTCCTTGGAAGAGAGTAAAGAGATTTGGAAAGAAGGGAAAGTTGAGCCCTAAGTATATCAGTCCTTTCGAAATATTGAATCGTGTTGGGAAGGTAGCTTACCAATTTTCGCTTCCACCGAATCTCTCTCAAGTTCATAATGTGTTCCATGTATCTATCTTGAGAAAGTACATACCTGATATTTCACATGTACTCAGCTTAGAATTTGTACCGCTGGAGCAAGATCTTTCTTATGAAGAACAGCTGATAGAGATTCTGAATCGTAGAGAAAAAGTCCTACGGAACAAGACCACTCGGTTGGTGAAAGTTTTATGGAGGAACCCCCAATTATAAGAAGATACATGGGTGCTTGAGGATATGATGAGGGAGAGGTATCCTCATCTGTTTGTTACAAAGTGAGGAATTTTGAGGGAAAAATTCATTTTAAGGGGGGTATAATGTAACACCCGAGATTTTTATGAGAAATATTTTGTTTTTATGTTATATAAATCATCAAAGGAATCTTTCACTACACACAACACTATATTGGCTTGCTTTACAAGCAATCATGGCCTTCCTCGATAGCTTGCATTGTACGCAATACCGAGTTTCACGAAACAACGATATACTATTAAAATATTATTAAAACTAGCCATTATGAATAGTAATACCCACTTTTTGGAATTTTATTTTTCAAAATGGACTTTATTTTTGGATTTGGAATATCTAAATTAGCCTAGGGTGAAATTTTGGTATTTTTCTGAAAACATTTAATTTTTTATGAACAGTGAAAACACTGGTTTATTATTTAAAAACAGACTTTTTATTTAAATAATTATTTATTTTATTTAAATTTATTTTATGTCAAAATTGAAACATAATACCTATATAAGTTCAAAGTAATTCATCGGAGTCATTTTATAATAATTTTAGATATATAAAAATTTTATTGAACTTTTCACCGTCTTTTACCCACCTCCTAGGATAATTTGCAAATTTACATAAAACATAATTTTACCACTTCTGTGACTAGAATTTTGAAAATCCATGAGACATGGTTAATATAAAGGACTAAAATATTGTTCAATGAGATGAAAATAATTTTTGGTGAATAATATCTTTTTACTTTTTTTTACCACAGTTAAATGTAAATAGGGTAATTAAGTGTAAAAATGATATTATTATTACCCTAAAACATGTCCTAATTCTATTGAATAAGTTTAATTCGACCAAAAACAACATTTGGAATAAAATATGACTATTTAGGTCCACTTGGATTAGATTAGGACAGTTTAATATTATTTTATTTAAAGAAGAGTTAAAATAGTTAAAATCAAAGTTTAATAACTAAAACATTTTTAATATAGGGTTATACATAAGATAAATTCAAATATATATATTCATTAGAAGGATAAAAATATTTCCTACATAATGGTACTTTATTTCTAATTTTTAGATATTAAAATTTTAATTTATTTATGACACAATGATGATTCAGTAATTATCTTATTAAAGAAATATTAGCATAATTTATATTATAAAAACCCAAATAAAAGTAATTTGAGTATTTTTATGAATTACACTAATTTCATAGGTTAATATGACATATTAGTATTTATTGAAATTAACTTTTTTCTAACTAAACATTCTGTTATTATTTTCCCAAAAATCAAATTACCAAATAGTGTCAAAATTGACATAAAATAGTTTTTAAAACAAATATTATATTATTTATTGTTATTATATTCCTAAAAATCTAAGGCTCGGCCATGATACTTATATCATGATAGGTGTCTCATTAATTTACCACTTGGGGGTCTCTTGTATGTATATGGTATGTTTATTGACTATATAATATAAAAATACAATGTGACACGGTAAATGTCAATCGAATTAACTAAGAGTTAAAAATAAAAGATAAGGATAATATAATGTCCTAAACTTGTCTAAAATATATTGGATGAGAGTATTTAGACCCATCCCCACCTTAGATTCTTAATAAATCAATTTGGAGCTATTAAAAAACGAATATGACTTTATAATAAAATAATATTTTTTAGTTTTTCCAATGGTGTCCCTCTCCTCCCTTATAAAAGGGCACCTCCTCCCTCTCTTCCTCTCACCACTTTGAGCCTTAAATCTCGGCCAAAACCTGCCAATTTCTCTTCTCCACTTCCCTATAAACATCCTAGAGGTCCTTTTCATCTTCAAAGACCATCTTTAGTGCCCTAAGAAGAGGTTAAGAAGAGGAACTTCAAAGAAGAGGTAATGTCCGTTACCGATTATTTAAACATTATTTCTTCTTCAACTTATTCTTATTTAGTTGTTTCATTATAAATTAATAACATAACTATCAATAATATACTGATATGTTATTATAAGTGTGAAACAACCCTATTTCACAATCTATCCATCCTATGGAAAATGAAATCACCGCGCGTGCGTACGTATGGAATGCCGTCTCCACGCCGTGGTGTAATCTATTTTCCACCACCACCTTAATTGGATGTGTATAATGGTGTAGAGAGTAACTATATATGATTATTGTAAAGTTATATTTATTCTGAAATATTATACATTCACTTCAATAAAATTCCATGATCATGGGAACGATATCATCGCTCGTGCGTACATACGACCAACCGTCTCCACGATGTGATGCGACTCATTCTACATGATCTTCATTACATAATGATTATATAGATTAATTGAATTAATAAATATGATATATATTACACTAATACCATTATTGAAATGAGTCATCTATAACCTAAAGAGAAGAATAAGAATTTATTCGACAAAACACGCATAAGAACAAAATGTAATAAACACCCGAATAACAAGTAGAAATGAAATATTACTAATACGAAGCTAAGAATATGGCCATATATGATATCATAACAATGGGTATGATTCTGTAATAAGTCAATGACATTAATTAAATCATTATACAGGAGGTTCAGACACGTACGAAGCAAATCAGACCTAAGGTAAGGGAAAATATCACAATATCATTTTTATCTGAGATTGTTTATACTTCAAGATTTACTGGGGAATATTTATTATCCACATCCATGTTTCCTCAACATGTAATATTATTTCTATCCAACTAAAATTGTTTGAATCCATTTTTACCCTTTGGTGAGTTTTTAGTAAAAGATATGAAAGGAATTTTTTTTTTTGTATGAGGTACTTTTTGACTTTTCCGGCCAAAGTACGAGAAGAATGTTCTTTTTTAACATGTACGGCATGAATGGATTTTTAGAACACTATTTCCATGAAGTTTAAATTACAAGTTTTCAAGTTTATTTTTAGTCAACTTCTTTTAGTTTAAAATTTTATGACATGTTATGAAAGGAAAATGTTTTTTAAGTATTAAGGATATTTTCCTCAAGAATGCAGTTCAAGCATTTTATCATAATTAATTTCCATCTAAGATAATATAGGGATCTTCTTCTATCCATATTTTTTCATTGATTTGATTATGTTATCATGGAATTATTTTTATGATGTTCTTTTATCTTATATGGATTATGTTATGATGGCATGACGTTTAAGAATCCCATTTTTATTACATGGGTTATGCTCTGATGTATGATTTATGATCTTGTGGCACACATAATAATGGTATCATTATGAGATGTTTGGGACCTATATATCCCTCCAATGAATTGGGTAATGATTTATTTCTCATGAGATAGACATGGCTAGAACGGCAGGTTAAACTTGGTCAGTGAAACAGGACTGAAACGAGGAGTGATGTCGGTTCAGAAATGGACTTTGTCCGCTAAGATAGTCTTGGCAAAGAGTCTTGACTACTAAGAAATGATTCTCAGTGACTATGTGTGTATGCCACAAAGTTTCATGTTTTATGTTATGATTATTGGGATTAAATTTCACTATTATGATTTATCCCATGTTATAATATTATGATCTCTTTTGCAGGTTAATATTTTCAAAATGTTATGCTCTTATGAATATGATATGAATGATATTTCTTTTATTTACCCTTATTAGGAATTTGAGCTCACCCTTTTGTATGTTTTCTTTTCCCTAGGCCAGGAAGAAGGATACTATGTAAGATATGCCAAAAGGGACTCTAGATATGATAAAATAAAAGGGAGACAATGTAGATGATTTATGAACCAGTTTTTTATGTTTCCTAGTTTCTAAAGACACTATAACTATACTGTCCTTTCATGGTTTTGTTATATGTTGTAATAAGTGTGATTAAATTTTGATGTAATAACAATGTATTTAAAGAAGGGGTCGTTATAGAAAAAGATATAAATTTTATCACAAAATCAGTCTATACCACCACCTAGTGTCTTATATGACTTCCCAAACACTCATTTACACCCACACCAGTTTGAATGAGGGGTAAATACTATGGGAAGTCTGGTTATCTACTAAGAGACACTAGTTAGTGTGTAATCTCATCTATTGTAGCATGGGTAACTAGGTCTCCCAAATAACTACAAAAAATTTATCATGATTTATTAATAATGTTCAGTTTTATTAAAATAAAATTTATATATACATATCATAAAATTTCCTAAAAACAACAATACACTTTCTCACCTCTGACCTACCTCCTTAAGTATTGCCCGTTTCTAGGCCACACAAACCTAACACAAGCCTCTTAATAGGGAACATAACAAAAGTCATACATTTAACTCATAGATCCCCTTTAAAATTCATGTAAAATTCATTAAGGTTGGTTTTCAATTTACATTATAGATTTTAATGTGCGAAATAGGTGACATAACATTACATAAATAACTTTCTTTTAGAAATAAAAATTTTTCCAAGTGTGTTTCATGTTACAAAACCAATATTTACACTTAAACACAAATACACCATGATATATATATAAGAACCCCATGACGCAATATAAATATCCCAATAGTGACAAGTGAATATGTACAAGTAGAGAACTAATATATATATATATATATACACCCATATGATCTGGTATCCCCAAAGGGTTCCTAGAAAACCAAACCTTTCTATTAAGAATTTATAAAATGTATTGAAAAGAGCAAATAATTTTTTGTCATTCCAATTTCATATGTTGAGAACCATTTGGAAAACAATTAAAATACTTAAAAAATATTTTACATTTAAAAATTTTCTTGAAAATATGTTTTTTATAAAAACCCAAAGATATAATCCTAGATAAAATCCTGTAATAAAAACAAGAACAATTTATTTTAATCAAAACCATTTTTTATAGAATATAAAATTTATATTATAAGAAAAATAGACTTAAAAACTAGCAATAAATTATAGTTTTATAATTAAAATAATGGGTATTGGGTACCATACCTCAAATCAAAGAGTAACTCCCTTACTTTGATTCATGAGACCAAATCCTACCTTAATCGTGTCCAAGGAATCCAAAAAGATACAAATAAACCTTATACACAACGAAAAAAATAGGATGATGAGGAAACCAAAGAGATCAGTCAACCATACACAATAATAAATGAGGGAATATGGAGGAAGAAAAAGGAGGTGGAGGAGAATAGATTTGCACCGAAGATAATCTAACCAAGAATCAGGAGGATAAATCAACCCACCATGGTGAGATAATATAGGAGGAATACATGTCTTGTAGGTTTGATAATGTGATGTGAAACCCCAACCCCCAGGGGCTCTGTTTTATAGATATGGGTATGGATGAAAATTTAGCGGTTAAAAACATTAAGGTAAAATTTAAAATTCATATTTATTTTATTGTCGTTTTCTAAATACTCGACATGAATCATAGTATTGTTGCATAGTTTGGAAAATGAAGCTACCATGATCCCTCTACCATTCTCTTAGAGAACAACACATAACCAAGATACATGGTTAGGAAAACTATGCACCGACCATGAGGTTATTCTCTGTCAAATATTTAGCGGTTATCACATGATTGTATTATGATTTTAAAATCTTTCTTCTTTACCTAGAGAGAATCATTTCATACCCTAAAACTCATAATTTCAAGGGAAATCACGGATATGGTAATGTAATTAAAAAGGGATCCATAAATAAATAAAATATTAGATTATTATCAAGTTGGTTTGTGATATTTATTCCATTTTAAGGTTATAAGATATGTTTTTAAACAATAGGCCTTTCACAAGTTCTCATGTTTCTCAATGTAACTATCAAAATAATATTTTTTCTTGTATGAATGCATTTAGAATAATTCATGAAAACATTATTCCTTGAATTGGATTTAATGAGTTGGTCAAAAATTATTTGAGATCATATTTTATTTCATAAGAAGGTAAAATTCCTCATGGATTTTCTAGAATTTCAAAATGGCTAATGGGTTTACTTTCCTTTTTATCACTCAATAATATTTGTTTTTAATAGAAAAAATTTTCAAAATTTTATTCATATGACCTATTTATGTGTACAAATTATAGAAGTTTCGGAGTGTAAAATTATTGATGGAAGGAAAAATTTCATGAATGAAATAAGAGTCTAAGCATATGAACCTGTATATGGAAAACACATAAAATGAGTGGATATTTCCACCTTTTGTGTAATAATTTTCCTATTTATATAAGACTCGAAACCTAAATTGTCCTAGAAATGTAATAAAGTGTTACCCTATGTTTTACATCATGAAAATGGTGTTTTTTGTAACATGGTGTTATAATTACTATAAGAGAAAATTTTTAAATAACTTCATAGTTTAAGTTGTTATTTGATGAGAATAGTTTAATTTTTTTTGAAAATATACAGTTGATGATATGATAGATTAAAATTCAATGATTTATGTTATATTTAATATAAATACACTAATATGAGAATAACCATGGAATTACATGATGGAAACCAAGAAAATTATTATGTTTAGATATATATCCCATTAATAATAAATATAAACATGTAGTTTGCATTGATAGTTTTTTATTTATTTATACATTTCATTCATGAGGACAAAGATATTTCTAAATATAAATGGAAATTTTTTAACATATAACTCTTTTCCATTCTGGAGGATTCACTTGTAATAATTATTGAAAAATCTACATCAAGTGATATAAACACCATATCTAGTATCAAAATAACATGAAAAAATCTTATGTATCCGGATTTTTCATACATTATTTGAAATCATGAAGTACCTTTGGATACATTTGAATTTTTTTTGATAAATCATATATCCCTTCATACTAATGTAGAAAATATCATACGGAACTTCATCATGTGTTTATAATTAATTTCACTGAAAAAATGAATTTTGGTTTTCCATTCAATTACAAACAAGTGTGCACTTTGAGCGACATATGGATTTCTATTATTGTTATGATATATTATTAATAATAAATTCCAAACCTTTTTCAAAAAATTAATGTCAATTTAGGATATTTAGAAAGGATTTATGTAAAAAATATTTATGGAGATTTTTCAAAACATTATATTTAGAACCAGATATGGTTTACAAATTTAGAGATATATAAATATCTATTTCAATCATGATGTATCGACAATGAATGGGTAAAATAAGAATATTACATGGAATTTTTAATATAATTCTAAAAACAAATGAACTCATCCCAGCGTGTTATGGGGAATCCAAATTCATAACTGTGACTAAAATTAACAGTGGTCTATTTTTTCAAGGTATGATTTAATTCGTTAGTTTTTATTTTTTTATATGGATAACATTATTTATATTATTCATTATTGGGATAAAGTATAAGGAATAATTCATAAAATAATTTTCAATTGTTTATAAATAAGGTTAAATGATTATTGTGTTTATATATTATGTTTTTATAGTTTTGATATAGTAGTATTTTATTTAATTATCTATATGTGTAAAGAAGGTAAATTTTTTAATGATTTCAAAATCCATTTGAGGTATTTTATCATTTTAATAAAAATAAATTAATAATATTTTGGGTGGGTGTTATTGGGTTTTAAATTAAGATTGTTTTATATATAAGCATTAGGTTTACAAGTTATTTACAATGAAGGTAATTTGGGAAGAATAATTTATTATAATATAGTTCTAAAGGTAAATATCAAATTTAGGTTTGTTATGATATTATTTAGAGGTAGTTTTTCTTAATTGTGTTAAAATTATACTTTTTTGGGAACATTATCAGAATTATGGTAAATGAAGAATTTATTGGCCGATTTGGGATTTTATGTCAATGAGGTTGATTTTAATTGAGGAATAAAGATTGTATTTTCTATTGAAAAATATATTATTTGATTTTCTATTTATTGAAACGTAGTTTATTTATTAAAAAAATGACATATTTTTATAAATAATATGATTAATTCATAAAAATTATTGGTACGTGAATTTAATAGTAATTTATTTTTTATAGATAAATGTTTTTTATATCATAGATGAATATGTGATGAAATATTTATGAGCATTGAGTTCCTAATTTTGGATGGAATGTTTTGAAGAGTTTTATAAATATATATTTTGGGAAATATTTATGTTATAATTCTCATGTTATTTTTGAGACATTGGGGATTAATGTATAACTGATTCACATCAATTTTCATTCACATTAAGTGTTATCTTAACAAATGATACACATTTGGTTTTTTGGAATGTTTTTAGAGATAGGTGGAATAATGTTTCATCCTTGTGTGGATATTATGGTATGTCAAAAGTTAATTTTAGTCCTCCAGGAATGAATAATGAAACATGGTTATTATTCACAGGGAATATGGGATGTAAAAGGGTGGAAAATATTTGAAACATGAAACTAAAGAATGAAATTTAATTTATGGATTTGAAGAAATGTTTTAAGTATTTTTTATTTTTTTCTATATTTGGATGGTATATGAATTCCTCATCAATATAAAATTGATCTCAAAATAAAAATTTCTTTATCTTACAACCTTTTTTGATGATTTGATGGTGCCTATTATCTTTGGGGAAATAAATTTTTACTTATACACTTCTTCCTTGATAATATTCGTCTTCTTCAAAGTATATTGTTGTTGAAAATAATTACAACATTCATTAGCAGTGATTTCTCATCCATGTCCACATATTCATTACCTATCAATTTTATCCTAATTTAGGGACCCAATTAATTTTTATTTGAATGGATCATCGAATTTTCGTTTTTGATATTTCAAAAGGTTGTTTTATTATCTTTATTTTGATGTTTAATTTCAGAAATTTTTTTTTTATAAATTTGAAATATTTTTTACTTTCATGATTTTATGTATTATCATTAAATACATGTTTCCCCATGATATATAATTTCCTAACTTACATCACTTCAAATGAGTAGAAGAAAATGTAATCAACATTACATCAGATGCACCTCTCTGTATCCCAAAGGATACTGACTAGCAGTATGGGTTAAAGGGGATATAATGGGGAGACCCTACCCCTATATCAGAGTGTGAAATATAATAAAAAATAAATAAATTCCATATATGATAGTATATAATTAGGGAATGGAGAAATAAATATGCATCCAATAATAATATATGAAATTAAATAAAGGCCTTAAAACCATGCTATATAAATAACAATCATACCACTAGGTTATTCACATATATATATTAGAAAAAAATAAAAATACTAAATGGATCTATTACTTATCTAAACCACAACATATCCCATGATCCATCTACTCATCCAAACCATCCTTATTGACAATCCAATCCCTTAGACTCACCCCAAATAAGTGCCTGCAGTAAATATATTAGATTTTCTCAGGTTCCCATGTGAGATAAGGGATAGAGAAGGTTGTGATTAAAACATAGTTGGGCACCATCAATGGTTCCTAAACATATATGGAATATTTTTTTTTGATAAACAAGCAAATCATGTTATAAATTAATGTAAAATATCAAATTACCCTACTGACCCTGGAGCTCTAGATTGATACATGGGGTCATCCAAAACATCATTTTTATGGTGATGGATATCAATATCAAGTGGGGGGATCCAATTATCTCGGGAAAATCACCCATGAAATGGGAATCTTTTCATTCTAGGATGGATTTACAATACCATGTATCGAGTAACCATCTGTCTCACCCTCAGGAGTCAAGTGGTGGATCCTCCAATAAAGGAAAAACCTCTCATGTAGTTGGAGTATTATTTTACTGGGATGAATCACCCATCTCATGAAAATTTAACTAATAAATGATGGACATTATACCCTATTGGACTCAAAAACATCTTCTCAATGTGAACATATCCATGGGAGAATGTAACTATCTCACTAGGCTTCTGATAGACCTGGATTCAGTTACATCATCCTAGGGTGCATGTTTCCATGGGAAAATAACTCTCTCACTTGACTCTGGACTAAGATGGAATCAATTACATCGTACAAAGGAAAACATAAAAATCAGTGGAAATTTAAAATAATATATAGATCTTGGAAAATTATACTTTTTGGATTCAATTACATCTTCTATGGGTGTAATACCCTGCTAAGGGGGTATGTTTCCTTCTCTATTAGTGGATTCTCCCACATCATGAAGAATAACTGGTACTATATATCATGAGTCTGTAATCAATTCCCTAGAAATATGTCATTATACATAAATTATAGGAATTCAAAACTCAGAACCCTATCAAATGGTTGATTCTATTAAATAGGATTAATCACTGATATTTTACATCAAGTAGTGAATATCAAGAAATTATCATGTAATCATAAGTCACATTGGACAATTTAACAAACTATTTATTGTCAATGGATAGATTATCTAATATTAGGATGAATCAAAAATGTTATATAAATCCAAATTCCAAATTATTACAATGCACATGTTTATATTTTATGATTTTCTAATTTTATCAAATTACAAAATAACCTACCATTTATTCTCTATTGGGGGACTCCCCTATCTAGGATGAATCACAGATGGCATATCATTATAGTTTACCATTTTTTATTTTTAACATGTTAGTATACATTGGTCATTTTATATAGTTATCAATTAACAATTCATTTATTGTCATTTGCTGGATTATCCTCCCTAGGATAAATAACTAATGGTAAGCATTAAGTAACCAGACACCTCGAACACCTCGTGAATTCTCCAATGTATCGATGAATCAATCGTGGTAGGCATTAGGTAAATAGAAATAAAAAATGTTTTTATTCATTTTTAAAATGTAATCCTTTATCATAAAACTCATATAATAGAAATTAAAATTATATATATTTAAAAATCATTAAATTTTAAATGGTTGGAACCCCTTTTTTGTGCCTATACGTCTGGTCTCAATGGCATGGACATGATGAGATCTATTAGAGATCTAAGTATAAAAATTCTATTTAATGAAGTTTGTTACCAATTTAGTTGGGTTGGATGCTCAATGTGCCAACATGATCACACTTTTTTACATATACTAGAAAATATAAACAAATAATATGTATATTTTCTATAACACCTACCAAAAATGGAGATCTCTATAAGATAATCTAGGTCAAACAATGTTTTATACATCATCCATGTCCATACAACTTTCCTAAAATAGAAAAAATTATTTTCTCCTAAAAAGTAATCCAAATTAATTAATTTAACTAAATTATAATTAATTAAATTATGAAATGGAACCTCACATCAAAAAGAGACATAAAAACATTCAAAAATTCATGCAGTATTCCACCGCCTAGAGAATCCTCAACCAACCATCCATGGATGGTCCAATATGATCAACTGACAACAATATGTTAAAAATTCATATGATGTGACAACAAATCAATTAAAATTTAATATTGTTGAATTATAGTCCTTAAAAATATAAACCCAATGAAGAAACATTATCATAATTTCATTGAACGGTATGTTCTAATCAAAAAAGGATAGCCTCTCCCCATTTTGATCTAGGATCACACCATCTTTGGGAAGATCCATCAAGATCTGGTAGATTGGACATCTAAATTCTCCATCAGAGTCAAAGAAACAATAATTAGTTAATTTTATTTAAAGGAGTTTTTTAAACATATATGTATAAAAGGCTATAAGTTTCTATGGGGAATCCATCAAAATGAATTATTTTCAAAATAGAGAAGGTTTAAGGGAAAAAGGAATCCCCAAAGAAAAAAAATTCATTCTGGTCACCTTCATTATAATGGAATTTGGATGAATATATTATTTGGGTTTTCAAAAAAATGTTTCACTTTAAAATTTCTCCTAAAAAGTACCATGTTCATTTCATTATGTGAAGAAGAGTTTCATGTCTAGAAATTTTGGGAAAAATCCAAATTTGGGAATGTAAAACTAGTGTCGTAGCATGAAAATATATCACTCTATATGTTCCTATCATATCCCTCTGTCTACTTTTTTACATCTTGAAACAACACAACACACCCAAAGAATATTTTTCACAATTTTATCACTCCATTCCTAACAATAATGGGGTTCAAAAGCACCCTCCTACTATCTTAGAGCCATGGTAACTCACCATTCTACTTCCCATAACTCCAAGTCATCACTGGAGACATGTTCAGCATCCAAAAACATAATTGTGGAATTATTAATCACTAGGAACCTCATTCTGATTCGTATATTTCATAATGACCTATACACCGATGGAGAAAATTCAAATTCCGAATGAAAATATAAAATTTATAGACATGGGTTCTCAAAATATACCCACCATAAAAATTCTCATCCTAGAGAACCCTCATAGATCATTCAACTAGTGATCCTGGACTACAAAAGTTGAAAAAATGTTATAATCTTTCTATATTATACTCCATAGATCTAAAATATTTTCTAATGGGATATTATATAACTGAGGTGAATTATTTTTTAAAACACGAGACAACACCCATTATGATTACTGAAAACCTAGAAGGTGTTTTCTGGAATAGATTTCTTTTCAACAATGTTATTTATCAAAGAAATTGTTTACCTGACTTGTGGTGATCCCCACCATAATAATTTTCCACCAATGTTGACTTTGAGTAATAAAACTCCTCACCATTAGTATATCCCACTGAAACATGTTCCTGGTGGTCCAATGAACCCATCAACACTATTTCCATCTCAATCTTCCCAAACATTGAAAAAAATATCTAGCGCTAAAAACACATCTCATACCCTATTTTGAGTTCAGTAGTTGTGTGCACATTTAAGAAAAATATGGCTTAGATATTTCATTCATTCTTCATCAGGTCATAAAAAATATTCAAAATACTCTAATTTGACCAAAAATGGTACAATAAGACCATAATACCAACTTCCCAAGATATCCTATATATTTCTACCAAAAACAACTTCATCCCTTTTTCGTCACATGTGGAAGAATTATAAACATATATTGAAATAGTTTAACAAATTATTCATCACATGAAACATGTGATGAAATATGTATTCACCCACTGAAGAATGTGATGAATAAGGGATTAACCTCTTGAAGAAAGAGATAAAACAAGAATTTATACACTGATGCATGTTTTTAATCATGTCTTACCCAATGAAACACATTTTGATCACATAAAAACATTCAGATCTCAATTTTAACACATTGAATCAAAATAATGAATCGAATAAATTTAAAACTTTTTTACACGAAAATATAAAAATGGGGCTTTATAAGTAAAAAGAATCCAAACATAACCTCGAAAATCTAATAACGAGTTCAACCAATCCAATTAACCTTCTAACCCATGGGTCATCCTCAAACAACCCTTGGTGGTACCTCCACCATTCCGACATATGTAAAATGCACTTCCTGCATAACCCATCGAGAGGACCTTTTTATACTGGAATACAAATTTATATATCTATTTGTATATCCAATTCTATCTTATCATATTCTGGATGATGTTAAGATATAGTTCATGATCATCTCTAGACTAATAGAACACTATGATGTCATAAATAATTCACAACATATACCCATCCATTTATGATGTCATTACATCTTGAAGGGACATGTAAAACCAATTCAATGGTCTTGGAACTTTATACCTATAATCATATCGTCGACTATAGAAAAGTGTGATTTATGAGGGACTAGGTATCCCAAATTCACTCATTCATCTTGACTTTTTTCCAAGATGCCTTGAATGAAATATTTCCATGAACTGACCTTGACCACACTAATCATGTTCTTCCACCTCAACTCAAATGATTACCAATTGTAATAAAACCAGTACATATTTCAAATATAATAAACAGGTTATCAACATATCTAGAACAAGTTAACATGATGTTACCAATATCAACATGTTCTTACTCTTGAGCCATCCGATCACATATCCTAATTGGAATCCCACATCTATAGTGTGATTCAAACATTATGAAATCACCAGAAAACCCTAGATCACATACTTAATAAGACTATTATCCATTCCCATCCAACAACCCAACCTTCTAAATAATTCATCTCCAACCACATGACCACCTATCACCCCATTAAATATTCCTCAATCAATGGAATCTACCAATACACTAACCATCCTTGGATATCCCTTCCAAGTCCTAAATAAATTTATTACACCAAAATAACAAGGAATAATAAGTTTTGGCATCCAAAAAATCCTACCCCACAAAATCATATTTAATAACAACCATAATAACTTATGTCTAACCCTTATAATTAATCTTGGAAATAATGATGCCTTCTATAGAAACATGACGGAACATACCATGAAACAATATCCAAACCCAAAATTCATTAGGATTTGAAACCTATCCCAAAGGAAAGGTCTATCGTCATGGATAATAGGTCCCACCACCATGGAATATTCCATTTAGCAGAAGGCCATTTCTCGTAGTATATTATGCATGCTCTCATTCTAATATCATAAAAACTTACCATATCAAACATATCTATCTATAGAGTGCTACATATGAATTGAATCATACGCCAAACCAACCATAAACAACTATGGAAGTTATCCTCTTTAAGAGATTACGCATTAGAATACTCCCTAATAGACAACTACTCAAAAAAAAATTCCAAACATAACTACCCATAAGGAGTCCAATGGTAAAGAATTTATCTCATACTGACCCGCTGGGTAATTTCAAATACTCTGAAAAAGGACCACATCATTTTTTCCAACTCATGGAAAGTATGTGAATAGATTCACAACAATTTAAATAATAAAAAATACATATATGATTTGGATCAACATATTAGAATGGAAAAATATTTATATTGTAAAACACCTTACTATCAGTTATGGAATCATTAAATAAATATTCCTATATTATCAATGAAATCACACAAGATCATGGATATAAAATGTGAACCCCACTTGTTTTCCATGATGAATGAGACACCTTTTTCCTCCATAGTCTGAGAGAAAAAAACAACACACTAGAATCTTACAAATAGGCCAAGTTATAGACATATATCATAATTAAAAGCATCCCAACCACAATCATTTTTACCAAGGAAAAAATAAACTACCATTTTAATAATTGAAATTAGAATATAATACCTATAATTAGTTGACCTAGAAATACTACCAAAGTAGGTGTTCATGACACAGAATCCCAACATCCATCACAGGTACTAACACAATCGAAAATATTTATTATATCAAATCCCAAAGAGTTGGGAAATAGAAAAGGCCTCCTCAGATACAAATGTGTAATGTACCAACTTATGTAAATTTTAAATGGTAAATGGAATAGTTCTCCATATGACCTCAGGAATTCCTCCTCATATACCATTGGATACTGAATAATAGTGGGTGTCTATGTTGGTACAATGGAGAGACTATATCTCCTAAATTAGTGTGAAAAATATAATAGAAGAAACCAAAAATCACCCACAATAGTAAATAACCATAGAATGTTAAAATAAACAGACATAAAATAATAATATTTTAAATGAAATAAATATATGAGCATCTGTTTTTTTTTCAAATAATATCCCACCCGCTTTTCTATATAAATATTTATACTAGAATAAAATAAAAATAAAACAAATAGGATATACTACCTCTTTAGGCCATAAACAATTACCTTCTATATATAGTAATATGATTCATCCCACTCAACCACGCTATCCTGAGGTTCCATCCCTGAAAAAGTGACCTCAATAAACATGTACAAGATTCTTAGATTCCCTTATTCAATAGTGGCCAATGGATGGTTTGTGTAATGCTCTATAGGCCACCATAAACAGTGTATAAGAAAGTCATCTCAAAGTATATAGTGCAAGAAATTTAATGATAAAAATTTGAAAAAATTATAAATTAATATAGAAATAAAATAACACTTCCATGCCTTGATCTTTAGGTTGACACCAAGGGTCTATCAAACTGGACATTGTATGATTCCAGATATATATGACAAGTAGGAGGATCTTTTTTCAAAGGAAGGATCACCCATGTGATGAGAATATTCTATTTCTGTGTTGAATGAAGCATATCATGTCACAGGTATCCACATGTCTCTATCATTGGCATCAAGTGGTGGGTCCTCTTTCCCTGTAGATCACCCATGCAGTCGCTGGATTTTCTGACTAGGATAAATTGCCAATATCACGTTTTATGTAACCATGAACACTAGGCTCATGATCCTTCTTGAGTGAAATACATATTTCTGAGGTGAATGTTTTCGATGGGTGATGAAATCATCTCATTGGACTATTGACCAAGATGGAGTAACTTATGTGTTCCCAAGGTACACATCACTAAGGAGAACGTAACCATCTCACAGTTCTCCTAATCACATGGGAGTCACATTTTTATTCATTAGGAGCACATCCAAGCCAATTGGAAAGTCAAAATAATACTAAGATCCTAGATAATTACCCATTGAGTTACTTATGTCCTCCCAGGGTGAAATGTTATTCCACTGGGGAAGGTAACTATATAAATTGTGGGATTATCCCATGTAAGAACCCATATCTTCTTTTTAGGTACCTTTTTCTTTTTTTTGGAGTTTTTGAGAAAAATGAAATTTTTGGAAATTTTTGAAGTACACACCGTGTACTTTCTGAGTACATGCAGTGTACTCCCTTTTTCACTCGAAGCCGTGTGCTGGCCGTGTCCAGGCCACACACACGGTGTGTAAGGGTGAGGTGGAGGCTGGTTAATTCAGAGTACGGATAACTGAAGTACACTCCATGTACTCAAGAAGTACACGATGTGTACTTTTTTCATTAAACGGACCGGGGTCGCGCCTCATCGCGATATTTTCCTTCTTCTAGGTCTGGTTCATCTGAGAGCAACTCGTATGGCTGAATCTTTGACGAACTCCTGCCTCGCCTTCCGTTCTCCGATTCGAGCGCAGTCTGTTACGTTGAAATGAAAGCGGTGAGTTCTTACTTCTTCTTGAGTCTGGTCTCTTGATTCCTCATCTTTTCTATTTTATCGTTGGATGAACGTTTTGTACATTTTCACATATTTTCATTGTTCTAAGGGGAATCTGTCATCGAGTTTCACGTATGTCAATCTCCTAGGATCGAGGTGGGTGGTTTTTGCCTTTCCATAGAAAGTTGATGACTATTTTGTGCAAATTCCACAAATTCCCTTTGGTGGGGAATTGTGGGTTTCCTGTTTTCCCCTTCTATTTGCCTGCTTTTCTTGATTTCTATAGTGGAGGTTTATTCTTGTGAGTAGAGTAATTTATTTTTGTGATCAGGTTTCTTTTCCATGCTTGTTGTGCTGTTTAGCATAGCCAGTTGTCATTCCTAGTTATAGGATAGTAGAACTGTTGTTTTACGATTGCTGTTGAGCCTTATAATGATAGCCAAGTAGTTCTTGAGGTTTACATGGACAATGTACATGCGCACTGAGCATGTTTTACTTTTCCACACAGGACTGTGAGAGCCTAGTGTAGTATACCATATAGAGAATCGACATAAGGGCTTCTCCATATTTTCTTTTAATATGATGTGAGACCACAGGGGGAATTGACGATGAGTGCTTCCTCAGAGAGTCTGTAGTTCCTCGACGCGGGCCACATGTGTAATGAGATGTTGAGGGCTTCCCTAGAGAGCATATTGTATGATACGAGACTATAGGGGGAATTGACGGTGAGTGCTTCCCCAGTGAGTCTACTTTTTAGCTGAACCAGAGGGGTGAGACTGTGTGTGCCTCCCAGAGGGTTTCTAGTGCTTTGTAGGTTGAACCATAGGGGTTAGGATGTGGGAGATACCCAGAGGGTTACCTGTTTACTTTTGTTTCTGTTTGTTCACTTTAGTACCTTATATGTTAGAACTGTGTATTGTAGCTGCTTTTTCTTTCCTATTTACTACTTATTGTTTATTTACTTCCATGTATTCGTTGACTATTAGGCACAAATCTTTGGGTGATTTCCTAATGGGATTGTATCTCACAACCTATTTGGGCCATGCTTTTGGGCCCAAGCAGACTATGTTGCTTCATGTATAGATACAGGCAAGCACCCTTCTACTTTAGGTTCTTGATTGCACTGGAGCTGGGGAGCATGGGACCGAGCTGTGGTTTGTGATGCTGAGGGGCTTTCTTTGTTTTATTTTTCCCTTGGTTTCAATTTTCTTTCAGCACGTTGTTGTGTTTTTTGCTTTACTTGGATACTTGTACATGCTGCATCATTATCATCATTACAATATGTATACATTTCTTCGGTTTTTTGGTTTTAGTTATTATGTATGTTGTTATTGCTTCTGCTCTTGATTGTTGTCTTCCTTACCTTGTATAATTTATCGAATGAGGGAATAGTTTCCCCACCGACTCAACAAGGCCTTTGCTGCTAGTCAGCAGCCTCTGGCATTTGGGGAAACGCGCTTGAGGTCATGTGGTGAACCAGATTCAGGGAACCAGTGGAGGGGCTCCGGATTCGGGTCATTACAAAGTGGTATCAGAGGAGTTATTTTCTCTTGCTTTACTATTTGGAGACCTTAGCCAGGGATAGGAAGGATTCGGTACTTGGCATTAAGCTACGCTCGGGAGTAGCTAACATGTGTACAGGGAAAGGCCATACTACCTTGTAAATTAGAGTTTGCTGGTTTTGAGATTTTATAGTTGATCTGATTTCACCTAGACTGATTCACATGACATGTGATATTATTGTTTTGAAATTCCAATTCTATTTCTGTCGCAACCTGATGAGATGAGGGTATGCCATCTCATGCATCATATAGGTACTTGTAGAAATCACATGCCATGCATTATTGCCATGCCATCTAGGGTGCATTAGCGGTTTCATGATATTGTGATAGACTCTGTGTAGATTATGCATGTTGTTGTGATAGATACTAGATATATTCTCTACTATCATGTTATAAAACTAGTTTTTTTACTCTTTGCTAAAAAAATGAACGCTAAATTTTGGCTCGTGAGGTGTTATGGGCCCTCACAGATCAGAATTTGGCACCTCTTTCCCATGTTTTTAGTATTTATGGGAATTCTGTGCAGTTTCTGAGCTACTGCCCAGAAAAACCCAGAATACACGACGTGTACTTTCTGGATACACGCCCTGTAGTTTTCAGGATGTGTCACTGAATGTGTGAGAAGAACATGGTGTCATTAAACTAACCGAGGAACACTCTGTGTATGGTAGGCACACACCGTGTAAGTTCGGAGCCGTGTACCCGGCCGTGTCACTAACAACACAGGTCAGGGAAGCATGGGTAGAACACACCATGTCAAGAGGGAACATGCCGTGTAGTCCTGTCCAGGTACCCATACAGGTCGCGAATAACACGGGCCAACTTTACCTTCTTTTCTACATGCTGTGTTTGTTTGGAACACGCCTTGCAGTCATGTCTAGGTACCCGGCCGTGTCATGAACAACACGGGATGGTTTCACCTTCGCCTATACACGCCGTGTTTTTTCGGAGCACGCCGTGTAAGGTTCATCCGTGTAGACAGTCGTGTGCTCAACAACACGGGCCGCCACAGCCTTGTCTAGTACACGCCGTGTTTGTTTAGAAAACGACATGTAGTCTAGGGTTGAGTCGGACCATGTGGGTTTTCCATGTAATGAGACTCGGGTAGGTGATTAGTTTTCTTGTATACGCCGTGTGTTGGGGTCAACACGCCGTGTAGTTTGAGGTGTTACATGACTTTTAGGGAAGGAGTACACACCCATGTAAGGGGATTAAGAAGACAAGACATGTAGTTTTTATACACGTCGTGTAGTCATGTTTTGCAATCTTTTGTGTTTCTCTTCCCCTATTCCCGTTTTGTACTCTTGTGTTCTCTGTCCTTTTTTTCCTGATCTAAGGTGTACTTTTGATCTTTCAGAGCTATGCTTCCGAGACATCCTCTAGTCGTACGTCTGTTGTCAAGCAGTGATCAGACGCCAGACAGGGCTGATCAGGGACTTACTGCTGATCCTACAGTCAGGCTAGCCTGGGAACTGGCTGTTATACCAGTTACGGGAGCTGATGCGCAGTTCAAGGAGGGATTTATGAGGATGATGCAGGCCTTCCAGGGAGCACCGCCTCCTGCCTCGTCGATGGTAGACCTGACATGGGTTTTCAAGTAGCAGCATCCTCCCACGTTCTCGGGGGAGGGAGGACCTCAGGCTACAGAGTCATGGCTGGAAGCCATGCTGACTATCTTCGATCATCTGGAGACACCCCCAGAGAGGCGGGTCACGCTCTCCACCTACATGCTCCAAAACTCCACCAAGAGGTGGTGGGATGTGATCTCACAGGCAGGTCAACAACAAGCTATGACTTGGGAGGAGTTCCAGTGTGTGTTCTACGACTACTGCTACCCAGAGACTCTGAGGGCCGATCAAGCCCGAGAGTTCATGAGCTTAGAGAAAGTTACTCTATCTGTCAGGGAGTATTCCTCTCATTTCACCGAGATGAAGCGTTTTACACCACTTTGGGATGGGAGTGGGGTTTTCATGGAAAGGAAGTTTGAGGAGGGACTCAGGCAAGAGATCCGCTCAGAGGTGAACATCTTCCAGTTGACTTCCATCACTTCCATCATCATCTAGGCATTGATTGCAGAGAAAAATCAGAGAGACTCCGGATCTGTGATCCAGGGCGGTTCTGCTTCTAGAGTTAGCTTTCTTCTAGATGACAGCAAGTAGAGTCGTAGGGAGTCTACGCGCGGTGATTCGAAGAAGTGAGACACATCATCAGGCAGTCAGGAGACATGATTCCATTGTGTCCGGAGAGGGTACACGAGGCTGCAGTGCTAGAGAGACCCCGTGGAGTGCCGATCTTGTGGAAAGATGGGTCACCTTCAGCATTTCTATCAGTTTATCTCACCAGTAGCTGGTGACCAGGGTTCTTCCATGAATCCTCGTTCAGGATTAGCCCCACAAGTTTCTCACCAGTCGGGAAACTAGATTTCTTCCGCCCATTCAGGCCGAGGTGGAGGTCAAGGACATGGCAGTCAGCCACCAGTTCCTCAGCACCAGCAGGGAGGTTCTGCTCAGAGTGGACAGCCAGGGGCACAAGGCCACAGTACAGGCTAGTCTTTCTCCGTGGTGCAGACTTATCAGGAGCAGGATCCTATCCCTTCTGCTATTCGAGGTACGATTTTAGTAGCCTTAGATTCATCTTCAGCCCTTTTCGATACTGGTGCTACACATAGTTTTTTCTCTGTTACTGTCGTGGAGAGTCTTGGGCTCTGAATATTTTCTTCTTCCGACTCGTTGACACTAGACACACCTTTGGGAACAAGGACATCTAGTGTACGCCAGTGTAGAGAGTGCCCTCTCGATGTTGCAGGGTATCGTTTCTTATGGTATATCCATGTCCTAGAGATGACCTGCTATGATTTCGTCCTCGGCATGGACTGGTTGATTCCCTTCCAGGAAGTCGTTGATTGTGATCACCATAGAGTCAGTTTCATCTCACCAGAGGGTGAACCTTTTATTCATAGAGGTGAATGGGACGTTCGGGTGAGTCGAGCGGGACTCGAGCATCTTGGGATTGGAGTTGTGACAGCCCAGATTGCTAGCCTTTATCTGGATGATCAGGGGACTCCACAATTATACATTCCTCCAGTGGTGGATCGCTTCAGGGATGTCTTTCCAAAGGACTTTTTGAGTTTGCCTCCAGAGTGTGAGGTAGACATCTCTTTTGAGATCGTTCCAGAAGCATCAATGGTGTCCATTCCTCCCTATAGGATGGCCACATCTGAGTTGTAGGAGCTCAAGAAGCAGTTAGAGGAGCTACAGGATAAGGGTTTCATCCAACCCATTACTTCTCCTTAGGGTTTTCCTATCCTGTTTGCGAAGAAGGAAGACGATACCCTTCGACTTTGTGTGGATTATCAGAAGCTGAACCAATTTACGGTCAAGAATAGATATCCTTTTACAAGGATAGATTACGTTTTTGATCATCTTCGAGGAGCCCTGGTGTTCTCGAAGATCGACTTGAGGTCCGGTTATCATCAGTTGCGGGTTAGACCATCAGATATACCTCTGACAGCCTTCATGAGCAGGTATAGTTATTACCACTATACAGTCATGTCGTTCGGTCTCACGAACGCACCTGAATTTTTCATGGCACTGATGAACCGAGTGTTTCATCCTTACTTGGACTCCTTCATCGTGGTCTTCGTGGATGATATATTGGTGTACTCTCACACTCGACACGACCATTCCACACATCTTGAGATTGTTCTAAGTACACTGAGAGAGAATCGGCTTGATGCTAAACTCTCAAAGTGCCACTTCTGGATGGATTAGATTCACTTCATGGGTCACATCATCTCAGAGGAAAGAGTATTTGTGTACCTAGAGAAAGTGAGAGATGTAGTTTCTTGGGAGAATCCATAGAATGTCTTTGAGGTACAGAGCATCCTAGGGCTGGCTGGATACTACAGATGCTTCATTCAACACTTTTCTCATCTATCCACACCTTTAACAGGTCTAACCAAAAGGGGGAGAAGTTCTTATGGTCATGATTCTTGTGAGTCATCCTTTCAGTAGGTGAAAAGGAGGTTGACGTCAGCACCGATACTAGTCTTGCCAGAGCCAGGCAAGAGCTACACTGTTTACTGTGATGCTTCGGGTATCGGGCTGGGAGCTGTGCTTATGCAGGGAGATGGAGTCGTTGCATATGGGTCTCGGCAGCGGAGGCCACATGAGAGGAACTTCCCCACACACGATCTGGAGTTGGCAGCTGTTGTTCATGCCTTATGCTGTTGGAGACACTACCTGATGGGGGAGCACATTGTGGTCTTCACCAATCACAAGAGTCTCAAGTATATATTCACTTATCATGATCTAAATCTGAGGCAGTTCAGGTGGGTCAAGTATCATCAGTATTTTGATTTTGATCTTGCCTATACGCTGAGAAAGGGCAACACCATGGAAGATGAATTGAGCAGGAGAACTCAGGTTCAGGCAGTTCAAGAGGCCAGTAGTGAGTGGTAGCTTATGGATCTGTTCTCTGAGATGAATTTGGAGGTGCACGACAGATAGGGACAAACCATCCTATCTTCTGTAGTTGTTACCTCTATACTACTTGATTGGGTATGGATGAGGCATCTATCAGACTTATAAGGCTTAGTCCTACTGGAGAGTGTGTCAGGAGAGGACCCTCTTCTTGGATAGACAGTGGGAGAGGATGAGATCTTGTGTTTCCAAGGACGCGTATGGGTGCCAGAAGACATACGCGAGGAGCTGATGTATGATTTCCATTCCTCTATTTGGGCAGTTCATCCTAGAGTCACCACGATGTATCAAGACCTTCATCACCAATACTGGTGGCCAGGTATGAAGAAGGACGTTACTATTTTTGTCATGAGATGTTTTACTTGTCAGCAGGTGAAACCAGAGCATCAGCGACCAATGGGGCTTTTACAGCATTTTCCCATTCTGGAGTAGAAGTGGAACGATGTTGCGATGGACTTTGTGACTGGGTTGCTGAGATCGCTACTGGGAAACGATGGTGTTTAGGTTGTCATCGACAGGCTTACGAAGGTTTCTCACTTCTTTCCGATCAAGGAGACATTCAGTGTCGATGATCTGGGATGACTTTACATCAGATAGATTGTTCGTCTGCATGGATTTCTGCACTATATTTTTTCAGATAGAGATGCGCACTTACCTCTCGGTTCTAGAAGATACTTTAGAAGGCCTTGGGTACACAAGTACTTTTCAGTACAGCTTACCATCCCCAGACTGAAGGCCAATCTGAGCGCACAATCCAGGTTCTTGAGGATATGCTACGGGCTTGCATCCTCGACTTTGGTGATTCTTGGGAGAAGCATATTCTTGTGGTGGAGTTCGCCTACAAAAACAGTTTCGAGGTGACCATTCAGATGGCACCATACGAGGCTTTGTATGGTATGCCATTCTGATCACCCTTATGCTGGCCGGTTGTAGGAGAGGCAGCTTTGCTGGGACCTCGTCTTGTTCAGGAGACATCAGAGCAGATAGAGCTGATTCGGAAGAGGATGGCTACAGCGCAGTCTCAACAGAAGTCTTATGCTGATCTGCGGAGAAGACCTCTGGAGTTTGACGTCATAGATTAGGTTTTCCTACGTGTCGCACTGAGGTTGGGTCACAAATGGATTCGGAGACAGGGTAAGCTTTCACCGCGGTACGTCGAGCCATTTGAGGTTTTGGAAAGAGTCGGTCCAGTCGCCTATCGGTTGCAGCTACCTCAGCAGTATCGGGCTATGCACGACTTCTTCCACGTCTCTCATCTCCGACGTTACTTTTCAGACCCGTCTCATGTCTTTATGCTTAAGGAAGTTGAGCTTGAAACAGATGCATCGTTCAAGGAGCATCCTATCCGGATTTTCAATCGCAGTACGAAGGTTCTTAATGGGAAGTCTGTTCCACTGGTACGGGTGCTATGACAGCAAGGACGAGTACAGGAGGAGACCTTGGAGATGGAGACCGATGTACGATCTCAGTGGCTGGAGCTGTTTAGAGTTTCTTCTTCTCTGCATCGTAAGAGAAATTCGGGGATGAGTTTCTTTAAGGGGGGAAGTTTGTAAGAACTTAGATATTATTTTCAGGTACATTTTTCTTTTTTGTAGAGTTTTTGAGAAAAATGAACTTTCTGGAAATTTTAGAAGTACACACCGTGTACTTTTTGAGTACATGCTGTGTACTCCCTTTTTTGCTCGAACCAGTGTGCTGGCCGTGTTCGGGCCACACACATGGTGTGTAAGGGTGAGGTGGAGGCCGGTTAATTCGGAGCATGGAAAACTGATATACACACAGTGTACTCAAGAAGTACATGTCGTGTACTTTTTTTATTAAACGGACCAGGGTCGCGCCTCATTGTTATATTTGTCATCTTCTATGTCTGGTTCGTCCGAGAGCGACCTGTACGGCCAAATCTTCGACGAACTCCCGCCTCGCCGTCCATTCTCTGATTCAAGCATGGTCAGTTGTGTAGGAATCGCAACAGTTAGTTATTCATTCTTCTTGAGTCTTGTTTCTTGATTCCTCTTCATTTCCATGTTATTGTGGGATGAACATTTTGTGCGTTTTCTCAGATCTTCGTTGTTATAAGGGGTATTTGTCATCAAGGTTCACATATATCAGTCTCCTAGGATCAAGGTAGGTTGTTTGTTCCTTTCCGTAGAATGTTGATGAGTATTTTGTGCAAATTCCACAAATTCCCTTGGGTGGGGAATTATGGGTTTTCTATTTTGTCCCTACTATTTTCCTACTTTGCTTGATTGATATAGTGGAGGATTATGATTGTGAGTAGAGTAAATTATTTTTGTGCTCAGGTTGCTTTTCCATGCTTGTTGTGCTGTTTAGTGTTTCCAGTTTCCATGCCTAGTTGTAAGATAGTGGAACTGTTATTTTATGATTGCTGTTTAGACTTAGAAAGATAACCAAGTAGGTCATGAGGTTTCCTTGGACAATGTACACGTGCGCTGAGCATGTTTTACTTTTCCACACAGGACTGTGAGATCCTAGTGTAGTAGACCATATGGAGAATCTGCGTAAGGGCTTCTCCAGAGTGTCTTTTAATATGAAGCGAGACCACATGGGGAATTGACGATGAGTGCTTCCATAGATATTCTGTAGTTCCTCGACACGGGCCACAGGGGGAATGAGACTTTGAGTGCTTCCCTAGAGAGCCTTTAGTACGATACGAGACTATAGGGGGAATTGACAGTGAGTGCTTCCCCAGAGAGTCTACTTTTTAGCTGAACCAGAGGGGTGAGACTGTGTGTGCCTCTCAGAGGGTTTCTAGTGATTTGTAGGTTGAACCATAGGAGTTAGGCTGTGAGAGCTACCCAGAGGGTTACCTATTTACTTTTGTTACTGGTTGTTCACTTGAGTACCTTATATGTTAGAACTGTGGATTTTAGCTTCTTTTGCATTCCTGTTTACTACTTCTTGTTTATTTACTGCCATTTATTCATTGACTATTAGGCACAAATCTTTAGGTGATTGCCTACTGGGATTGTATCTCACACCATGTTTTGGCCATGCTTTTGGGCCCAAGAAGACTATGTTATTGCAGGTATAGTTAAGGGAAAGCGCCCTTCTACATCAGGTTCTTGATTGCACAGGAGCTGTAGAGAATTGGACCGAGCCGTTGCTCGCGATGCTGAGGAGCTTTCTTTGTTTTCTTTTGCACTAGGATTCAGTTGTATTTCAGCACGTTGTTGTGTTTGCTGATTTCCATGGATACTTGTACCTGATGCATCATTATCATAATTACAATATGTATTCATTGCTTATATTGTTTGGTTTTAGTTGTTATGCATGTTGTTATTGCTTCCACTCATGATTGTTGTCTTCCTTACCTTGTATACTTTACTGAATGAGGGCATAGTTTCCCCACCGACTCACCAAGGCCCTCGCTGCTAGTCGGAAGCCTCTAGAATTTTGGGAAACACACTTGAGGTCATGTGGCGAACCAGATACAGGGCACCAGTGGAGGGGCTCCGGATTCGGGTCGTTACACCCACATTAGGGGGAATCCTTGGTATAATGTCTCATGATACAATAAATGAATCCCTCTAGATATATTTTAGTAAACATAAAGTATATATTAGTTAAAATAATAACCTAATATTGGATTCTCTTTTGAATGATGAATCACCAATAATATTCATTAACTAATAAATATCATGCAAGTCACAAGTTTTCATATGACATGTTGGTTAATTTAACAAACCATCAATTCAGAATGAGTTAATTATTATACATCATGAAGAATCGCTGATGATACATTTTTTAAAATTAATGATTAATAAAAATCAATTTTTCTTTTAAGATAACTTGGAAAATTTATTGAGTTACCAAATAACCTTCCATTAATTGTCCATTAGTGGATTCTCCAATCAAGGATAAATAATATAAGTCATATCATACTAGGATAATAATTATTATAGTTCACTTATCATGGAATGATAAACATGTTACCCATTTATCAATTAATCCCATTTGGTTTACACTTTCTCCTAGGATAATTCACCAAAGTTTATCATCAATTTACAAGACATCTAAGCCACATGGTGGATTTTTCTATGCTAGGATGAATCACTGGTTGTGAGCATCAGGTAACTAGACATATAAAATCCATGTGCTCATTTTCAATATGTTATGCCCATTTTATGCCAATTCACGTTTTCAATTTCTCTAATTCCTAACAATTTAAAGGGTTTAACACCTCTCGGGTGTCCAAAACCTTGATATCAACCCTAAAGAAATGATGGGATCCATGATATATTTGAGAATATTAATTATCATTAGAATATTTAGTTACCAAAATATTTAATTCATGTAATTTTTTTTGACATGGCCTAATAGATAACAAATAATAGAAAATAGAAAATATAATAGGGAATTGTTATAAAGTCATTCAAAAAATATGTTTAACTCCATTACAATCATTGTATAATGAATTTTTCTATAACCCCCCATGTTCATTCTGATTTCCTAAAAGACCATGAGTTCCTGTCACATTCTAAATCATCCAAATTAATTAATTTATCTAAATTTTAGTTTAATAAATTATAACAAATAACCTTTCATCCAATGGAGAAATACAAACATACTAAAATACTTTCTGGATGTCACCAACAAACAAGATCCTTGACCGACCATCCCTGGAAGGCCTGATACGATCTATAAGGACCCACTCTTAATCATTAAATAATCATGATTTTTTAGTAAAGAACACATTCTATTAATTTAGAGGATATTTTCATGTTTAAAGTATTATATAACAAGGACATAACTCATACATAAAATAAAAATATAATAAAAAATGAAAACTTCTGATTATTATCTATCTTGTCTACAATATAAAAATATTAATATAAAACATTATTTATTTTCATGAAAAATAATCATGACATTCAACTTCACTTCTTGTTTTACCTTACACACAATTAAAACTCGTGAAGAAAATTTTATAAAATTTTGTATGAGTAGAAATATCACATTAAGGGATATAAAAACAAAGAAAACTATTTTTCAAGTGAAAACATAAGAAGTTAAATATTTAATGTTATATCAAGGTTCCTTGAGTGAATTAAATAAATCATTTACACATGAAATACCATTACAATTTTGGGTAATGAATAATTATTAAATCCCACTAAAATAATATGCAAATCTTATAGATATCTTGTGGCATCATTATTCATATCACACTTACCAATGGAATACCCATAAAATCAATTTCAATACCAAATAAACTGGAGGGCTATCACAGACCCACTGATCCTTGGATTATAACATAACCACCCTTATTTTATTTATAACATAACAAAATATCCTTGGTTTATAAAATAATAACCCATACATTGTTTATAACATAACCACTCGTCAACATAAATAATTCCAAATAACCGTTACATAAACATGATATGTAAAATATTTTAATTTTCAACATCAAACTCATAAAATATTCTCCTCACATGTATGATTTTTTTAGATTTTAATTTTTCAATAAATTTTAGAAATCCATTATTCAATACCATAATACTATAAAATTGAAGGTGGTTTTTTTATTTAAAAAAACATGATGTCTTTTAAAGGATTCCCAATTTTACTATCATGGAAAAGTCTTTATCAGTGTATACATTAAAATAGAGAATTCTTATTGCATTCATAAAATAGTAAAAAATTCCAAAAAAAATAATTTTTTAAATATAGTGAAATAAGGAAAATAATTATATTAATAGAAATATCTTGTTTATAATAAAATCATTTTGAAATTATTAAAATGGGAAAAAAACATTTAAAAGGATAAAATTAACATAGAATGTTTTTTAAGGAAATGTACCGTATCGTTTTTCAATATTTGAATCAAAAGAACCATGAAAGATTAACATTAAAAAAATTAATAGAATAATAATATAACATTCATGATATCACATATAAAAGGGTCAGTTTATAAAACTCATAAATGAATATAAGTGTATAATATCTAAATATGCCTCAATTAAATGAAATTAAGATCAAGTCCCTTAACTCAAGTTTGATTTGTCAAGTACCTTATTTATATTCCTAAATTATAAATTTATCTTAATTATTTTCACAATTATAATTTTTTTTAAATTTTATTGTTTAAATTATTTCACTAATTACCATGTTATACATGATTACTTTATCAATTAGGTTTAATTTAGACATTTTTGAACATATTCTTCTTATGTGTCAAAAATGATTTTGGTATATTGACTATGGTCAAAGAGGTCATTATTTAAACACCTATGAAAAAATAATACTAAAATAAATATCATATTTATAAATCAATTTTAATTTTATGACCAAACATAAAATATGTTTTCAATAATTGAAATGTGTTACGATCATGGAGAAGATAGGACATATGTACAATGGAGTAACGTTTTATTTTTTTAATGATGATTTTGAAATGAAAGTAAGTAATATTTTATAGTTTTTAAATGAAAATTTTATCATATATAAAATATTATTTCATTTAATATAATTATATATATCATCCAGGTGATGTGGGGGTGAATAAAGAATCACATTTCTTCGTGAAAGTGGTATTCCACATATACATGAACGACATTGTCATTTTTCAAGGAGGGAAATGTTAATAAATAAAAGGATATATTATTTTTTAAGAAAATTTTGTTATAAAAATAATAAATATTTCTTTTATATAACATAAATGTATTAAAATGATCAGTATTACCTTCCATGTAATTCATTAGTGAAAATCAAATCACATAACTTCGTGAGGTGGTAGTCCACTATACACACGAGAGACATTATCATATCCCCTATGGAATGAAAAGTAAAAAACATTTATATCTAATATAGTGAATATATAAGTATAATTAGGTTATTAATAACATATATTTTCTTTATATATAATAACTATACCCAACCGTGATAGAGGTTTGTGGAAGATGATCCACATCAGTTCGTCACGCGGTAGTGCACTACATGCAAGAGTGAAAATATCAAATCAAATTTTAGGGAAGAAGAAATGGATATAGGTAATTATTATAAGATAATATTATATCAATACATAGGTTTAATATGGTTTATTTTATAATCATAAATGATTACTATTTGTATTAGGTGGAGGATAAAATAAAACAAAAATGTACAGTTTTGAAATTATCCTCTTCTCAGACAACAACTTTATGATTACACCTAATGTAAAACCCGAAAAGGTTTATGACCAATAAAACTATTATAGGATGAGATTATGTATTTTTTTATGTTATTTAAATATTTATTATTTGAAGAAAATGTATTTAAGGTTTGTATAATAGGGTGTAGGGAGAAACGTTTTATAAGCAAGGTGAGAGACACCCATGTAATTTTTGAAAATAAAAAGTTGTACCCAAAAATTTTAAATTAAAAAATCGCGAAAAATAGAAAATTAATTATATTTATACATTATAAGGTCTATATAGTACCATAAAAAAGTTTTTTATAAGTTTTTAGGTCATTTTAATCATTATTATTTAAATATTAACCCCCAAATTAACGCATTTTTTCCTTAATAACAGTAATTTATTTTTACTTTTTTCACTTTATAGTAGGGTAAAATATAAAGTTAATATTAGTAGATAATATATATTATCATTATTATGAATATGGAATCCATTTTATTATATTAAAATAACATAAGTGAAAAATTAAATACAAAACAAAATCTACAGACGATAAGAAAAAGTTTGTTTTCAAAATTGTAGTTTTCATCCTAAATATGATTTTATATTAAGTATATGTCTAATAATAAGAATATAATTAAGAAAAGATAATAATTATTGATATATAATATAGTAATTTCATTTAAAAAATTCTTTTTAGGGATTATTTTAATTAATTAAAATGGATATACATTATTCTTATTAAAACATTTTTTAAAAAAAATTCGACTTTTACACCAAAAAAACATAGTTATACTAAAATCCAATATAAATACAATTATAAAGTAACTAAGTGTATTAAAGATAAATAATTAATACTTATGTTACATTAAATCTTACAAAAAAATATAATATAATTTTTTAATTTTATAATTTATTTAAAATAAATGACCTTTTTTTACAAAAATTGTATTTTAACTATTCATTAAAAAATAAATATTGTCAGAAAAATCATAAAATTTAAGCATATGTTAAATTTGAAATGGTTATTTAAAAACTAATATTTAAAATTAAAATTCTAAAATTTAGAAATTAAAATTTTAAATAAAACATTCTAAGAATATTGATTAGTTAATATTATTTCTTTGTAGATATAAAAATGCCTTTTATTTTTTATAATAAATAAATTATTGAAAGTGGATTATTCTATAATTACCTTGGTTGTTACATTCTCCTATAATTTCACAATTTTTCTCCTAAAAATATTATTCACATATTAAAAAATTTAGGTTATCTTTCCCTCAAATATATTTCAGATTCCCATGATTCCACTTGAACCATATGTGGTTACCATAATCCCATAACCTGGTAAATTACCTAATTACAAAATACATTCATTATACAGTCTAGAATTTCATTTATCTATTCCTCATGATAAATATTATCTTCCAAATGAACTAATTAGAGGCTAAAAACATTTGAATAACTTATCACATATTTTCATAACATTGATATATGAAATACATTGTGTGGTTGTGATAAACTCATAGGTCAGAAAACTTGATAGAAAAATGATCCCAATTTCTCCAGGAGTTCATCTATTCCAATTAACCATGAAATTAGTTTCCTATTTTTTTCCAAACACAATTACACTTTTCCTAGGATATATTGTAATAAAAACATGATCAACAACCATAAATGAAATATTTGTCCTCCTGTTATCTGTAAAACTTTTATTCCTACTTTGATACTTCCTCATATGATTCTGAATTAGCTATTCCTTCTCATCCATTTCCACTACGAAATATTGTTTAATCAATATAATTTATCCATCTTCAACCCAAAAATCTATTTACATGCATCACTTTCCATATAATTTTTCAAATGGTTCTATCTGTATACTTGAATGAAAAAAATTGTTACACAAAAACACAACCAAAGGAATATATTGATCCGAAATTTACTAATAATACATTTAAATATATAGGAGAATATATTCCATTATCTAAATAATCAACTCAAAATAACCATTGGTTTGAGGATTAAAAGATGTAGTAAAATTTAATTCTGTTCCCAACAATTTTTGAATTCTATTTCAAAAATTTTATGTGAACATGGGATCATGGTATAATGAAATGAAGAGAGGAACTCCATGTAACATTACTATCTCATTTAGATAACGTTGTGAAAGATCATATAAAGTCACAATGTCCCTATACATATTAGTGTTGCCTAGATGAATGGAAAATTGAGATCTATGATCACCACTCAATCACTCTTTCTTCAACTTGGAATTACAAGACACATATAAGATTATTCAAAATTGTAAAACACATTCTTCATCAATATAAAAATTAATCAACCTACCTTTCCCAACACATTCTACTATTTTTTTTCAATTCAATATCCACCATTTATGAATAGTTAATTATTGTTGTAAAATTTAACTACATTGAAACTTGAATTAAAATATAGGATGTTTATAGCATACCAATTCAAGATCTACTAAATGGTGCCCCAAAATGGTGGGTAACATGGACTCAATCATGCCTCGCTATATTCTAGAGCCTTCTGACTCGCATCAAGGGTCTATAATAGTATGGTGGGGAGGCTATAACATCTTGATTTATGTAACACAAATGTATAAAAAGTGAATAAATAAGAATAAGAATAATATAAATAATTATAGAATATTGTTATCCAGCTGATAGTTGTAGTACAAAAATCTATGGGGAATATCATATAATAAAATATGAATATATCACAAGTCTATAAAAAATATGATATATATGAAAATATGAATCTTTTACCATACATATATCAAAATTAAAAAAGATCAAAATAAATATCTCGATATAGCATCATGATCTATATCTTTGTCCTTTGCCCCATTCTTCTATAAACAACCAATCAATCACCATAAAGTGGGTTCTTACAATGGTCTTTACCCAAATCCATGAAGCTTATTTGAGTACACAAAAGTGGCCAAAAATGGAGTGAGATAATATTTAGAAGGACACCACTGTGGGGTCAATAACAATTTTTGTTGGTATATAAAAGTTGGAGAAGTGCATAATTTATAATAGTAATATAAATAAATAAATAGGATTCATGATGTTCTGTATAAAAACAATAATCAAACCCCCATAATAAGGGATACATGTAAAGAATTATCGAACATCTAATGTGACATATGCAAAGTAATCCAGTCTCTAAACTATAAGAGTTATATCCAGGGTACAAAATGACCATTATATCCTCTTCAAGTCCATTAAGACTCACCATAAATAATTTAAAAAATAATTAAGTGGAGAATAATCAACATGTACTCATATAATGCCTAAGGATATCCATGTAAGATATATCCAATGAGTAGAAATGTTCATATCATCCAATATAATGCTAATTATGGTAGTAGAAATGTCCATGGAATCTAATGTAATCATGATCCATGTAGTATGAATTTCCATGGAATCCAATGTAATCATCCCCATATCATAAATAATTTCACAACCCATTTCAAAATCATTTCATAATCACACACAAACTATGAGTTAAACCAAGTCATTTTACATTTTCCATTCAATCCATTCAACCATTTTAATAATATGTAATCACATAGAAAAGTTGGAATAAACCCTCTCCTAATTTCTCATTTAATTCATTAAGGATACCAATAATATGGAAATCCCACACACACACAAACAATGTTGTGGTATCTCATGGGGAAGATAAATAAACTCACCTCATGGGAGTTACAAACTGAGGTTGAGAATCTGCAACCAGCACAAGGAACAAAATGGGAAACCAAACATGGTTCAATTAATTAAATAAAATAATTGAAGTAATGTATTAACAAAAATTATAGGTTTGGTGTGTGGAAATATTATTATAGGGTATGAAAACTAGAAATTATAGGAAAAGGTATGGACCACTTAACCTATGGCCAAGGAAAAACACTTATAAAGTATAGACTCCCATCTCAACCTAGATCAGAACAAAATGGGAGAATGGATGAATACCTAGAAAATAGATAATATTATATTGAACCAAAATAGAATTTTTTATTGATAGGAAACTAAGAAAATAAGCCTATGGCATTAAGAAATCATTGTTCTATATCAAATAAGATTGACAGTGGACGAATCAGACATCATATTGGGGAGTTTCTTCAATCCATTAGTTATGAATGAAGAATCTCTCAAGAGGGAGGGAAAAAACTATCTACTAGATTAAGTAGTGATATAAGGATTAGGTTTTAATAAATTTAAGTGTAACGGAATAATTTCACCCAAAAATATATGGGTCATAGGTTTCTTCCTCATGGTTCACAAAACTGTGTTCCAACTGTGTTACCCTCACCTTCTAAGGTGTGAACCCACACGGTTCATGCACATTGTTTGAGTAACCATGTGAAAACCATGATTTTTTTCTCCATAAAAAGTTTTCTACCCCCCTTGGTCTGCGACCAGGGTTTCACTCTTTCATCAAACTATGTGGCCAAATTCTGCTCCTCAAAAGACCCCAAAGGACTTGTTGTAACCAAGAAATATAGGCTGCACGATTTCAACTAAATGTGAATCCTATAAAATTCTTAAAAAATCCTTCGGACCTGAATAAGAACCAGACCCCAAAAAATCTCTCGTTAACACATTAAAAAAATCAAATTAGGTAACACTAAGTAATTAAACTATATTTAAAAAGATCTATGTATGAAAGAAAAACATGAGATCTTCCAATATCCCCCTCTTAATACAACTAATCCATGGGATTTTTTTGATGGTGGTAAAAAATATGAAAATAGTTACATCCTCTAAGCATGTACATCTGACACTCTCTCTCAGTTGTCATCCTATACATGGTCATGTTTCTAGATTACCTAAACTAATGGAATTGACATACACTATAGAGCATTCGTGCTCTAATAAATGATATGTATAAGATAATCCTTGAGCGTTGCATCTACTCAAAACTAAACCCCATATAACTGAAGAGTGTGATATGAATATGATTGATAACAACATATCTTAGATACATAGAAGACAACATGCATTCTTGGTACCTATGAGGTAATTGAAACCAATAGATTGTCAACCAAAATCTCTCAAGAATATAAAAATTCCCAACACATCATAGTGAAATATTACCCTGTCTCTAAATCCATATGTTACCCAACCTCAATGAGATATATAAAAAGATCTAATTGCTGACGTCAAGCTATATAGGTCATCGATGGTTATCAACATCAGAGATTCTTTGAAGACCATGCTATTTCCACCCATGATTAAATCCGCTTAAACTATTCTAAATTCTCTTGGAATATACATTTTCTAAGATGTGATGCCTCCCTTACCGCGAACTAGCATAGAGGTGATTGATATGGCCTACTGTACAAATCCTCAGAATGTTCCACATGTATAGTCATGTGAGAACTATTTTTTAAGTGAATTAAAATAGTGGTATATTCCTCTTTCAATATCTTCCAAAATAAAGGGAACATAGTAAAATAATATTATCTAGAACATGTACTATTAACTCAAACAAGCCATCGATCTAAGGGTGGTATTCTATTCTCAAAATCACTTGGGTACCTGATGCACTCTGTAATATTTTCCAAAACCAAGATATAAAATAGGTTTCCATAACCTATACAATGGTATAAGGAAACATGTGAAGGTGGACAATCTCATAGATATAAATAATCTAATTATCATCTAATATGAATGAATCCATGATCGGTATTATGTGGGAAACCTTCATTAACCTATCCAAAACAACCTATACAGAATCACTAACTTGTGGTGAAATTGGAAACCAAGTCATGAAATCCATTACAACATCCTCCCATTTCTAATCAACTATGCATGACTACTATAAGAGACTCTATAGTCCTAGTTATTCCACCTTCACCTTCTGATAGGTGGAGCACTTAGTGACAAATATTTCTATTTCCTATTTCTTCCATGACCAACGGTATTGAGTGTGTTTGTCATGATACATGTTGGTAACACTGAGATGTACCACCCAAGATGAGACATGAAATTTTCACATCATCTCCTATAAAATATCTATTGAATCCTAGACACACATATGCATATGTATAATTTCCTCCTCCTCAATGTTCCAACCATGAGGTGGGTCATCACCTACTATGTTATCCCTTTGGACTAAGATGTCATAATTTGGCATTTGTCTCATCCTTACCCTATCCATAAGAGTGGAAGTCACCATTAGAAATGAAAAAAAAGTATTCCCATGAATATCACACACCCCTAATTGAATCATAGATAATAAGGAAATAAATTTCAATTCAATATGGGTATCCTGAACTTCATGTGTGAGTTTTTCAGCTCATAATGTCTACAACTACATTAGATTTACTGGGTATATAGGGTATCTCAAAATAGAATGACATGAGATAGTGAAACCAAATTCTCTACATAAGGTTAAATTCATTCTATATAAAAATATACCTGAGGATTATTATTGGTTTTTACACTAAACAAATACTCTCCCCATAAATAGTGCCTCTAAAAATTTTAGGCATGAACCATAGTTGCCAAATCGAGATCACGTTTCATGTGACTCTGCTCATTAGGAATCAACTAGTGAGACCTGTATGCCAAAAATATACCCCACTACATTAGAAAAAATCCCATAACAATTATTAATGCATCCTATTAAATTTTATATCTTCTGTGAGGATTTGTAAAAATCTAGATCGATACTCAAGTCCACATTCCCGTATGCTCTGAAAAAGATATTTCACACATTTAAGACCATAAAAATTTCACACCATTCATATTAAAGCCCATGAGAGGTGAAGCTTGATATGAATATTCACTGATGAAGTTCGCATAATAACTAAGTAATCCAAAAAATATATAAACATAAATGTTATTATTGGGATGATTTAAAGAAACCACAACACTCAGCTTCTCTAGGTCCATAGATACTCCTATCTCAACCATTATGTGACCATATAGGTGAATATTATCTATCCATAACTGACATTTTGTGAGATTAGCATACAACCAATGATATCTCAGTTTATTTAGAATGATTTCAAGGATCATGGAATGATCTTGTCCAGTTAGAGATTACAATAAGGTGTTAACCAAATAAACCACCAAGTAAGAGTCCAAATAAGGGTGGAAAACCTAATTAATCAAATCCATGAAATTTTTTAGTGAATTATTGAGACCAAATGACATAAATGGATACTCATAAATTAAATTACTTCAAAAAAACATTCAACAAGGTATATATGTCTTCCTAACACATATCTACTGATAACCTAACCACTAATAAATTTTTAGGAAAACCAAATAACCATAGTTCTGGTTGAAGTGGTCATTGATATGGGGTAAAAGAAAACAATTATTAACCATCAGCTAGTGAAATTTATAGTAATACACAGATAAACAAAGGGTTACTTATAAATTCTTGGTAAAAGGATTGTAAAACCCTACAGAGAAGTACTGGGTTGTATAAAAAACTTTTCATATAAGTCACCTTACTGCATCTAAATCCCTTCTATCTTAGTAGTATACATCCTATAAGGAGGAGTGGATACTGGTTTAGCTCTTTGAACAAACACAATAATGAACTTTACCCCTCTAATTGGAGTTAAACAAGAAAAGTCATTGGTAAATACATGCCTAAAATGATATAGTACTGAATTAGTTTATCCTATCACATTAACTGATTTTATAAATAAATTCTATCAGCCTGGGCTATCACACCACATATCCCATGATTATCTGGTCCAACTCTACCTGTCTAGACATCCCACCCACCATTTTGGATATACCAACAACCCTCTCATGATTTAGCGGATACTATTTTGAAATATCATTCTGTATGATCCTGAAAAGGAACAAACCAATCCATTTCAAGTATGACATAAAATCTCACAATCATGTGAATAATGAGATTCCATGAAAATTCATACTCACCTATCTCAATGGGGAATTACCTACACTGGCATATATTCTATGATCAATTCTCAAATGGATTATCAAGTATCAAAATCCATTAAAATATTGGATATTTATCATAATGATACCCATAATTGGTGCATATAAGAATGATTGTGAAGAACCTATATCAAAATGGAATATACTAATCTATAATTGACTAGGATTGTACCTCTCAATATAGATTTCACAATACTATGATCCTTATTTATAGGCTAAAATGAAAATATCTAGTTTGAACTGTGGAAATGGGTAATAGCTTGAGTACCTTGAGCAGACACACTATACTGTTGAGGTGCAACTGGAATATGACTCCCACTGGCCATGGACACCCCCTCAACCTGAATGACATATAGTTTTCCATATCCTAACACGATGTGGATCTATGTGTCATAGTCATGAAACTGGATTCGGTGTTAACACTCTTTCACTGAACACTATAGGAATGGTCCCACATAACCACTATATATGAAATATCCTACTATAGGCTCAAAACATGACTGGGTCTCTATCAAACTTGCTTATATTTTTCCCCACCTTCCACACTATAGATAAAAGAGATAAATACTAACACTCACCCCATGGAAATTAATTTACTCATGATAATTTAAAAAATTAATTCCTACCACCTAAAACTGAACAACTAGGTTGAGAAGTTTCAATACACTACTCTGGGCCCCCATATTCTATAAAATTTCACAATGTAATCAATGCCTAATCCACTCTCACAATTATAGTAGTCAACTAAAACGTGTTCACCAATGATCGAATGGGATTCTTGAGACCTTCCTCAACGAGTCTCTCCCTATATAGCGCATCATAATGATCCATAGGTGCAATGTGTAGAATATATTTATAGGGAGACACATACTCTTTAATGGTAATCAAACCTAGCTCTAGATGCATACAATCATTGGATTTTTATGCTCATATATTCTCAATAAATCTGAAGAGTTAAATTAGGGATTGAAAATATATCCAAACCATAACTTTACTACTATAGTTTGGGTTCAAAACATCCCAACAACGATTAGCAGCTACCAAAATAATATATTTTGTGAGCATGAATCTCCACTATATATGAGTTTCCTTGTGCTCAATGATTGATAAGATAGTCTCAAGCCACAACCTAGCAGCCTGTAGACCACCGTCCCATGAAAAGGTGTGTGGATACTGCTACATTAACACACATGTATTCTATTCCATAGTCAAGTATGGATTTTGTTCTCCATGAAAGGTTATAATGAAGCATATAAGACCCTCTCAGAGATGGGCATCATCAACCACCTCAAGAGAAATATGCACTACCTCATGTTGAAATACTATATGTTTTACTAGAATCTCATACCCCTCCACCTCCACAATTTGCTCATCACCACCCTCCTTGTGCACTAATGGAGGTCGTCAGGGTAGAATATATAAACATTTACATGAAAAAACCTCTATATAGATTCAGCAATAACTAGATCCCAAATATAGACACATGATATGTACATGTATTCCAGTAAAAAAGAAAACCCCTATATTAACTCCTAAATCTAGTACATTATAATATGAACAGTTGTAAAGATCACTAGAGACACTGCCTATTTCCCAAAGTAAATATCAAGTCTGTGTCAAGCTCTCTATTTTATAGCATGAGTCTCGGTATATAGACTGCCAACTAAAATTTTTATAAGAAAGACCCTTTATGTTGTTATTAGAAATTCCATTCAACAATCACCTTTCTATTATAGAAATAAAAATTATTTATATACTTATTTTAATTAAAATTATCATTAATTGGTTGAATTATATAAATTACCATTTCTAATGTATAATGGGACAATATTTTTAAAATTTTTAGTGAAGAATCCGTTAAATCCCAACCATAACACATTCTGGACCTTGGACCCAATGTTTCATGACTTGATATTCCATAATTTTCTTCTTTAGGTGTCTAATTAACCAATGTATGAAAATTATCTTTAGATTATGCCAAGCACTTTATATACCAATTATATTTATCAATATCTTATAAGAAACTATATTCAATAACAATGTTATAACACAAGAATAACAAAATAAATGTTATTAAAACAAGAAATGCATCATATATGGGATGAAATATACATGAAATTGGAATATTATTAGGTGGATAACATGATTCATGATCCATAGTTCCTTTATCTGTCAAGATAGGGATAAAAAAAATTCATAAATCATAGAAATAATAACATCACACCTCATTTACATCACTCAATGGTGGACTCAAATCAACTATAATAGTAAAATTATAGAAAAAAAATTACACATTCCATGAAACATGGTAATTACCCTTAATGTGGGTTAGCTAATCCCATGCACAAATTATAACCATGTTTCAATTCATTAATGATCTCATATATATTTTTTGTAATGTTTTGACCCTAGAGGAACTAAATTATTCCTTGAGATGCTGGGTCACATGGACTCAAGTGCACCTCCCCGTATACTAGAGGCTACGAAATACCAATGATGGTGTTTAATGGTACGGTGAGGGGAGTATAACCACATGATCATAGTAACACATGATAACACTAGTAAATAAATTACCAAAATCATAATATAAAAAAATGACAGGAGATAGAGATCTAGATGATTGTAGTGGTAATCAAATCCAAGGGAAATATCAAATAAAAAATGATATATATGGCACGTCTCTATAAAAACAATAAAATAAATACATGGAAATATGAATCCAGTACAATACAAGTATAAAAATTAAAAAAATCCAAAATATATATCTTTAAAGAGAATAAAGATCCACATATTGACCCTATGATCCCCTCCTCTGCAAAATCAATCATGTATCATAAAAAGTGCCATTTTTTAGACCCCTACCTCTATCCAAGAAGACTATTGGGGTGCCCAATGGTGGGACAAAGAGGTTGTGAGATTCAAATCTGTAGGCCACCACCAATGATTACTATAACAAGTCAAATATGTGTATATAATCTTAAGAAGCTCATAATTTATAATAGTAATATAATTGAATAAGCAACAGTGATACACTTCAGTCTAATAACTATAATCAGGCACCTACATTAAGGCATAAATGTAAATTGTGATAAATTATCCACCATGTCCAACACTATGTCATCTAGTATCAGAAATAAAAGGGTTGTATCATATGTGTAAAAATTCCAAGGAATCCTCCTCAATCCCATAGGGGATATCTGTAGAAAAATTAGTAAAGACATGAGTGGAGCCTAAAGATTATGTCCACATATCTGGTACAAGGGGGTCCAAGAAAGCTGGATCCATGGTGTAGTAATTTCCTTCGCATTCAAATTAATGAGGATCCATAGAGTATAAATTTTCACGGAATATAATGTAATAATGACCCCTACTATAGAAATGTCCTCAGAATCCAATCTAATCATAACAATTTCATTAATCATTTCTTAAACCATTTCATAATTATTTTATGATGTCACCCAAACCAATAGTTTATCCAAACCAGTTCACATTTTTTATTCGACCAATTTAACCATTTTAATATAATGTAATCACAAAAAAATAGGAATAAACCCTCCCTTAATATCTCATTTAATTAAATAAGAATCCCATGAAAATGGGGAGCTCAATCTCACACACAACCAAAATTGTGGTAACTCATGGGGAAGATGCATAAACATGCCTCATGGGTGGTCCGGGTTTAGGTTGACAACCACCAACAATCACATTGTTCTTAGTAGAAAACCTTAAAGGGATTCATTTATTTAATCAAGGAATAAAATTAATAAAGATAAATAGGGGATGATTTGATGTGCGACACAACAAAAACAACGAATAGAATAAAAAATAATGGAAATGGTATATACCATATACCTTATTCCTGTGGTAGAACACATGTCGAGTATCAACTCCTATATTTATCTAGAAAGAAATAAAACATAATAATTAATGAATAACCTGAGAATATGGCATATTATATTTCACCAAAATAGAATTTTTGATAGAAAGACGGACTAAGAAATGATTCTATGGAATAGAGAACTCATATGTGGGCATCAAATGAGACCAACAATTGAATAATCAGACTATGAATTGGGGAGTTCCCTGAATCCCTTTTTCAGGTGTGAAGAAGCTATCAAGAGGGATAAATAAATTTTTCCACTAGATTAAGAAAGAAAATAAGGTTTAGGATAATGTTAATTTATGTAGAAAGTATTAATTTCCCCAAAAATAAATGGGCACATAGTTTAGACACAAAATAATCCAAACTATGCACCATTTGTGCCCCCATTACTTATCAAGGGGGACATTGGCTAGATAAGATACATGGTTTGGTAAATCGAGAAAAAATATTCTTTTTGGTTTTATAAAAAATTACAAATCCCCCACATGGGTCTGAGGCCTAGGATTCACATTTTTATCAAATAGTGGGGCCTACCAACACTACTTGAAACACCCTTCATGGATTGTAGTTACCATGCAGCTTTGCTGGAATAGTTTAATCCATAGACACCCACAAAACACCTCATTACTTCATTAGGCACTCTCATTTGAAAAAATAAATAAATTAAAATTAAAAATATTCGTACGTCATTGTAAAAATATTTATCATATAATAATTTTTAATCCAAATCTTATAGGAACAAATTATTTAATTCATTAAATAAAGGGTCATAGTGAAAACATACGAGGGTTAATGTAGCATTATATTTTTCACTCCAATCAATAACCACTTTTTTGTCTTTTCCACGATAGTAAGGAATTTTTCAATCATGATCTTTGATCATTTCCATCCCTCATCTATTTGTCAACATTAACTCTTTATCAATGAATATATTTTTTAATATTTTGTGATTCAAATATATTGTACACATAGTCCATAAAAAATATGCATCAAAATTTTTTAAGAAAAAAACTCAACAACTAATTCTAGATCATGTGTGGGGTAATTTACCTCATGAGGTTTCAACTATAATGAAACATAAGAAATTACCTGATAATTTTTCATTAGGGGAAAACCGAGTACTTAAAATTATATTAACTATTTATGGAAAATAAACCTTTTTTGGAAGGTAGAGATAATATAAATAATTAACCAATCATCTTCGTAGAAATTGAAAACAATCATCACAATATTTTATCTAGAAAAATTTAACTCCTTTTGAGTTAACAAAGTCATTGGGTTAGACAACCAAGAAAATGTTTCAACAAACTGAAAGTAGAAACCAAATAATCCAAGAAATCTAGGAATCTATATGATATTTTTGGGTCTTGGTCATTATTCAATAGTTTTTTATCATGGTTGATAGTTATTCCATCATTAGAAACAATATTACCAAGGAAAGAATTTTTTTACAGCCAATATTCACTTTACTAAAATTACAATATCATTTATTTTAATTTAAGGTTTCAAAATTATCCTTAGTTATCCTCCATGTTCTTCCTAACTTTTGGAATACACCAATATTTCAATAATAAAAAGTACCATACACTTTTCTATGATCTCATGAAAAACTCTATTTATAAGGCTTATAAATACGGTAGGTGTATTGGAAATCCAAGAGAGCATAACTACAAACTCATAGTTCCCATATGTATTCAGAAATACAGTCTTTAGAATTTCATCCTTACTCACCTTCATCTAATGTTTTTCATACATTAGATCATTCATATTAAAATACTATGCTCCCTTAGGTTGATAAAAAAATCATTAATATCATGAAAAGGATACTAGTTCTTAATAGTGATGTTATCAAAGATAAATAATCAAAGAAGAGTGTTATTGAGCCATAATTATTTTTAAAAAAATAATAGGTACATCCCATGCTGAAGGGATAGTTCCAATGAATCATTTATTTAACAACTCCTATAATATTTCTCTTAAATTATAAAATTTATACTTGATCCATTCAATAAGGGTTCGAGAAATTTTCATAACATCATTCACCAAGTCAACAATAATCTCAATCTACCAATTAGGAATGAAAATAGGAATATAATCATGAAATAAATCCATTAATTCATTTAAAATTGGTACACCAATAATTTGGAAATTTTCTTTATTATCATCAAAGTGAAATAGTAAACTAAAACTGACACCCGTAATCAATTTCTCTGCTTCTTATCAAGGTATCAAAGGCATGAAATCACATAACCTAACATTCATATCTATGAAATACATATTTTCATTATAAATTGAATGATAATCCATTCTAAGAATGATATAAAAATATTTTATGGCTAGTTCAAAATTATTTTTATGAAATACCATCCCATTGATAACAACATGAAAATTTATATAAATTTTGGTTTATTTAAAATTTCTACATGGAGTTTTCTCCAAAATATAAATTTTCTTTCAATGTGTTGATATTCACATTTTACCTAAAAATTTATCTTAGATGAACGAATTTGAAGATCTAGATTCAAAAGGGTATGTCATAATTCAAATAAAACATTGCAATACCTATAAATACTTTATTATATGTCCCAACAATAACCATAGTTATTGAAAAAGATTTTGAGACAACATTTTTCTTTTTATCTCGCCGATTTCTACCACGAGTAACCAATATTGGACATGCATGGAAGCAATTCCCCAAATCATTGCAATTAATACATTTTATCACTGATTTTTCATTACCCATTTGATCATTTTCCTTTTCTTCATGAGCCATATAAAAAAATTACCAAATTGGAAATACTTCGGAGACTAGATAATATATTCTCTAGGACTATTTTTATCATAGCTCTCATAATATAGGAACTCGGTTTCCTTTCCTCGAAACTACTTTGATGAATGATTTTCCATTTTTTTTAGAAAATTAACATCTTCTTCTTCTTGATTTTTTAGGGAATACACAATCATTGGAATTCTCCAATTCTACCTTCTCAGCACATAAAAAAATTCTCATAAATTTTGAATTAACGAGAATCTAATTCCATTCAATATCTTAACTATTATCCCGGGTGAAAGAGAATAATCTAACTATCTTGATCTTGGACAAAATTTTGGATTCACCTTTCTAACCAGGTGATGTTTAAATTATATACATCTACATAATATTCTTAATTTTGTTTCAATTCCATGATTTGTTTCCATGCTAAGTATATCATCCTTTGGAAAATATTTCACAAGGAAAATATTATTAAATTCATCCCATTCCTAGGAATCAATCTCTTCCCTTTCTCTTATATTTTTAATCATTGACCACCTCTGGTCAAATTCAAAAAAAAATGGTAAATATTAAGTATTAATTTTGTATGATCTAAAAATCTTATGACATTGAATATCATTTCTAATTCCTTAATCCATCTTCTAGAAATCCTGATGTGATATGATTCAATAAATAAGGGAGCATATTGTCTCATTAAATCTTCTACTATTGAAATTATCCTTCTTGTTAAATTGAGTTCCTCTCTATCATCCATATAACCACCATTAATATCTTGTTTCAATTAATCCATAACTATAAAAAACTCCTCTGTTCTAATTCCAACCATCTCAATGTGCAGATTTGAAATGATATTTTCATCTTCTTGCTCTCCCACTAGATATTCCTTATTTACTACGTGGAAAACCATTCCAAACTGGCATAGTTTAGATGAAACAACATGGTAATATTCGAATTCTATATCTTCTCAACTGAATCATAAAGTAAAACCATTCAATGTATGGAAATTAACATTATCCAAACCTCTAATGTCATCTAAACTGACCTCAGATGTCAACTATAAGTAACTAACCTTAAAAATTACATAATATTGAGTTTTATATCAAGAATCAATTTCATCACATTTTAGGATAATTTTAGATTAAGATATAACAAGAATTAATCCATAACTCATACTTAATATAACCACATAATACAATTAGTAATCTTCTAAACTGTATCTAATTTTTTAGAATATTAGTCTTTTAAGATAAAACATGATTTCTTCTAATGAAAAAGCTTAATGAATTTTAACTTGAATGATTATTTTCCACTCTTCATGTAATGACTCATTTTTTCTCCGAATTATTAAAATAACTTTATTGTGAAAATACTAATACTAATTGTTACGATGGAACGAGATTTTGAGGCCTGGTGTGACCATATTGAATCTTTAAATAACATTTAGTGTTTAAATTAAAAACACTCAATGATTGACCCTAAAAATTAATATCATCTAAACAAGTTACTAGATCAAAGATAATAGGGCACTATTTCATCCAGAATAGTGAATTTACCTTATGTTGGGAAAAAAATCGATCGGTGTGGGTCAATGGTGAAAGTTAAATTTTGGACATGAACATCATTAAAATATTAATTAAAAGTATTTCAATTTCGCATTGAACAACATCACAAATTTTTTCCTTTTTTAAAACCTAGAGTCAGGTGTCTATGGTTACAATTGAAAACTTTGAAATTCCATGATAGCTCCTGATAGAAGATTAAAATACTTCCTCCCAACTTTGAATGACTACAGAGACACAGATCAAGATCATTCTTCAATAGATTTTCATCGACGAAGAATCCATGAAAGAGAATGATCCAATCCTAAATAGGTCATGTGTTTTTATTTGATTTCCTTCCCCATTCTTGAATTCCTATGATGAACTTGAACCAATCAATGACAAGATTGATTCCAGGATCGAGCTTATGTTTGTGAATTGTGTTTTTGATTTCGGGATGTTTATCGAGAATTGAATTGAATTTAGGAATGATTTAGTTTTTGGACATATATTATTCAATTCTATCATGGAAGGATTAAGGATGGTATGAACACAGACCAGATATAGCCACATTGTGTATTCCTTTATTACCCCTCCTTTCCCCCAAATCCACTTCTCATTCTTCATGGCACAAATATCTAAGGGGTCCCAATAGAATATTCGCATATAGGGCATCTGGTAGTGGCAGCGACCCCTGGTGCCAGTAGGATAGTATCCAAGGGTGACTATTGTAGTAGGAGGCCTCAACAGTGGTGATCGGTATGTGAGGCCGCATCGACGCCTAGGTTCAGGTAGAGGAGGATGCCACCGTCGGAATACTACGGTGGAATAACCGCATGCTACATGTGGGGGCCACTACTAAGTGGGACATGGTAGCAGTGTATGATCACTAACGGAGGCCACACCAGATGGATTCATCTTGTCAAAGCCATGGGTGGGTGCTAGTCAGGCGAACCAACTGCGTGGATCATGGATTGTCCATGTTGGCCGGGGTGAATGGCAGGCACATGGTCAAGTGACCGCATGACCAAGGGGGTGAAGCCAGTCGGGATGTATCCGATGCATGTAAGAAAGGCCTAGTGGGGAGGGTCAGGTTAGATATAGATGGTTGGGTCAGTAGACTCCAGAATGGGTCTGGCCAGTCTCACCGATTCGTATCGAACCCATACCCAATCGACCCCTTTTCACTAAAAGACCCATAACATTCAATCTATAAGTCTTTTTGATGACCTGTTTGTGGTGTTGGAACCCTCATGATGATGTGTTACTTTTGATATATCTATGTCTTTTTTTAGTGTGGACAATAATTGGTTCAGAATAACATTACCTCCACATCACTAGGCAGTAATCCCCTCAATAGGATAGAGTCCTGGATATAATGGTTGAATCATCCTTGGTATTAGATTGATACTCTATCACCCAGGATAGGTTTTCTTGGGTATTGAAATGACCTCCAAGTATAGGGTGTTAATCCTCCGACTAGATATCCAAATCTATTGGGTTAGTAGTATTTTCTGAGGGGAGCCTCCTACATTACAATCTACATTAGTAGGGCATGTTGTGTTATTTAAGAATAATCACATATGTTACAGGTTAATATAGATCGGTTTCATTGTATTATTTGAGGATAATACCATATAAATATATCATGATCTTTGACCAGCATTTTCTCTTTGGGCGGGGCCAAATTAGCAAGAACTCTTGTTAGAGTCCCCAATGACATAAAATCACAAGGAGTGAGTTCTCCTGGAATGAGCATGCCTCGAGCAGATTCCTATGGATGATTATTGGCTACGAAATATCTTATATTTCATTGTGGTTAGTTATGAGTATATCTGGATGTTCCTGGTATTTTTATGGGTGTATACCTATTTAGAGATTTCTTTTAATTCTTTTTTGGTTTTTTCTTTGTGATTCTAGGGTGTCCTAGTGAGTATTGTTTTAATCAAACCTACATGATCTTTTCCTACATGTGTCACTTCTTATGAAGATGAATTACGCTTCGAAGGATTTCTAGGTATAGAAGGAACTGAACTAGGAATGGATTATTCATTGTGAGATCATACGAGATGATGTGTTTACATCATCTTTTTACAGCAGCTTTAGTACCATTGTTTGTAGGCCGGACATTGTTGTTTTCCTTATTTTGGTGGTCTTGCATTCTATCCCATTTTATCTTCCTAGAATTTATATTCCTTCTGCACTCTAATTTTTGTTATTAGTGTATGAATGAATGGTGCTTTGTGTTTTTACTTTTTATCACTGTGGTCTTAAAGATTTGTGTGTGCGTACAGGTACATAGGAAAATGCCTCCAATTTGTGAGATATGCCGACTCGGGGCTAGTAACCATCCCATGGCCTATTGGAGGTAGTGTTGGTGTAGTTGCAACATGGACCCTACTAGGAAGGGTTGTAAAAGAGTGGTATTAGATCTGGTCAGTTTTACATAGGGATAGGGAGTTAGTGAGATTGGTTTGGGGAATAGTGTAAAGTGTTTCGAGTTTGGATTTTAGGCCAGGGAATCCAGTATAGGTGCGGTAGCCGATGTATCCATACACAAGGACTCTGGAAACCTTCTTTCTAAATCCGTATATAAAAAACAATGGTTATGGTGAAATGAATGGTACATACATCATATAGGAATGACTTGGGTTCTCTACATCCTACTTGAGTCAGCTCTCCAGATATAGTCTTTTGACTATGGTTCATCATTATCTGTTTCAAGATGCCTCCATGTAGAAAACTAGCTTAGATTCCGATATGTGACCATGAGGATGATTTTCCTAGAAATGAGGCATTAGTACATGGGCCTCTGCTAGACATAGAACTTTTGGGTGGATTTATTATTGTAGTGACACCCTTCAATCAAAAATTCTTGCTGGTGCTACCGGTAGAGGACACTTGTAGGCTGAGTACATTGCATGAGTTCAGTAGGTAGTGACCTCCCTGGTTCAGGGGAGGGAAAGACCCACATGTAGCTAAATATTCGTCGTAGGTTTTTACACATGTCTTCTGCCTTTTGGAGAAACATAATGATCAGATGGAAGTCTTATCCATGAGTCATCTTCAGGGCTAAGTGGGGAGATGATGGAGCATAGTGATCTGAACACATGATGAGAGGACTCTATTTAGGTTGACATTGAGAGCCTCTTTAGGGAAAAGTTATTTCTGAAAAATTTGCACTCAATACGCATATAGGAGCTTCTACATCTGTAGTATGGTAGCCATACAGTAGAAGAGTAATTGATGAGGTTTAGATAGATTTATTTCTACTCCATAGAGATGGTGTGAGACTCATTTTTTAGGGATAGAGATTTGATAATGGAATATGCTGAGAGATCAGGGCGTCCATGGTATGTCTTAGAATTCCAACTCAGGATGGGATGCTAGAGTGATGTTTTCTCATGGAGATATTCTTGGTAGAGTAGACCTCAGTAGAGAGACCTAATAGTAGGCACCAGTTAGTTGTGCCCTCAGTGGTTGGTAGCCAACATCAGAAGAAGGGGCCCAAGAGGGACATGTCCATCAAGGGACAACCCATGGATACATGATCAGTGGTGTGAGGATCCAAGGGTATAGCAGGAAAGATGTGGGAAAAACTGTGTTTGACATATGGAGATCAGGGATACAAATCTTGTGATTTCCCAACACACCGTATGGATGATCAGTGGATGGTCGAGGGACCTCCGAGACAAAAGAAAAGGTTCGAGGAGGGTGGTCCTCAAGGTTGAAAATGTGGAAGGGGAGAAGGTAGAGAAACATGTGGTGGGAGGATGTTTGAGGTAATGCCACCACTGCCCCTAGGTGGTCCACCACAGGCTCTCGGAGCCCGTGGACAAAGGGAAGGGCCCACATCAGGTGATGGAGTATTATGACCTCAGTAATCTAGAGATGATTAGAGGTATTATCTATGTCTTTTCCATAATAGATGTAGTTCTTTTAGGCACAAGTTCCTATCACCTCTTCTTGGATAAAAACCTTGTTAGGACCTTAGAGATTCTAGGGGAGCCGTTTGCTCGATCATTATGTTTAGATACTTCTTCTTGAGTGTATTTGATGATAACACATTGGTGATGGAAGTGTGAGATTAATCTTGGAAATGAGAGATTTAGCTGGGTTATCCTAATCGCAGCGTCGAGGCCTTATAACATCATTCTAGGTTTGGGCTGGTTATCCATAGTTCATCCTTGATTAACTATATTAGGCACATAGTGCAGTGTTTCTGGGGATATGGGACCAGATTTTTCATTAACGACGAAAAGAAAATTCATCCCGCGTAGAATGATGTTTCGTAGAGGAGGGTGTATCCAATCACTAACCAGTTGGCTAGCCTCACCCTTGGTGCATTGGAGGAGTGGAGTCACCGGTTTTCTATAGTGGTGGATGAGTATGAGGTACTCTTCCCTGAGGAAATTCTCGGATTACCTACTCTAACAAAGGTTTAATTTTTCATTGATATATACATTGAGATGAAATTAATATCCACGCCTTAATATTGGATGGATATAGCAGAGCATCATGAGTTGAGGGTAAAACTAGAGGACATGTATAATAAGGGATTCATGAGACCCATAATTTCTTCCTGGGAATCTTCTGATTTCTTTTCCAATAAGGAAGAAAAGAGTTTGAGCCTATTTTTGGACTTAAGGTACTAGAACCCTGTGACCATGAAGAACATGTATCCACTGTTGAGAATTCACAACCTCTTTAACCAGTTTAAGGGAGAAAGGTGGTTCTTAAAGGAAAACATCAAATATGTCTATCAACAACATTGTGTATGTGATGAGGATGTACCAAAAATGACCTTCATATATCAGTATAACCACTATGAGAACTTGGTTCTGTCATTTGTAAAAACCAACAACCCAGTAGTTGTGGTAAATATGTACAAATACCTCCGACGTTAGTTTTGGTGGACAGGGATGAAAAAGGTAGTGGCCGAGTTCGTTTCTTGGTGTCTCACATGTCAACAAGTGAATGTAGAGAACTAGGTTCCCAAAATATTGAATCTACCACTCAAAATTCCATATTGAATGTGGGATGAGATATCGATGGAGATTGTGACAAGTTTACTTGGACATCTCTAAGACACAATACTATCTTGGTGATTATTCACCAACTCACCAAGTCGGCCCACTTCCTACCCATCTAGAAGCAGAGTTCTGTAGAGAGATTCATATGCCTCTAAGTTCAGAATATAGTTCACTTTACAGGATGACCTTAATGATCATTTAAGATCATGTTGGTCATTTAAATTCCTGATTTTAGTGAGGTTTGTAAGAAGATTTTGGGACTAAGTTGCGTTTGAGAACCGATTTTCATCCACAGACAGACTCTTAGACAGAGAGGACCATCCCGGTTATAGAGGACATGATACATGCCTATATCTTAGACTCTAGTCATAGTTGGGAGGACCAAATACCATTGGTAGAGATTTCTTACAATAACAGCTACCACTCCAAAATTTGTATTGAACCGTAAAAGGCAATGTATAGGCACCCTTAAAGATCTCCATTATGTTGGAAAGATCCAAGGGAGTCAGTACTGATGGGGATATAGTTTGTATAGGCTACCATAGAGGAGGTTCAGATCATCCAAGAGTTGATGTAGACTGAACATAATTAGCATAAGTCACAATCTAATATGAGATAGAGGCCCTTATAGTTTTATGGGTGAGGAAACATTTTCCTTCTGGTCTCACCTTGATGGGGATTTTGTAGATTTGGTTAGGGTTTCAAGTTATCTCTGAGGTAAATCTACCCTATTCAGATTCTAGGAAAAGTTGGAGAGGTGATTTACAACTTAAATCCACCCCCACAGTTGCACTGGTTGTGTTATGTCATTCATGTTTCACTGTTGAGTAGGTATGTGCCTCACCCATCGCACATTATCGATTGGGGTGAGATGGACATTGATGATGGGGCGACGTTTGTGGATTACTTAGGGGAGATCGAGGACCAAAATGAGAATATCCTTTATGGGGGTTCATCCCCTATAGAGTTCATTATGTGGCAGAATTTGAATCTTTAGGTGATCTACTTAGAGTAGGAGGCTCAGATGTGTGGTCAATACCCTTATCTTTTTGTTGACAATCCTTTTTTTTGTCTTTCAAGGACATAAATACTTAAGGTGGGGAGTATTTAATGGTTCTAAATTATCTCAAATTTACTTTAATATATTAATTAACATGATACAGAGACCAAAAACTCAGATAGATTGAGATTCTTAGGCCCGGTGTGACGAAAATTAATCTTTAAATAAATTTTAGTGTTTAGATTAAAAACACTCAGAGGATCTATTTTATCTATAATAACTTATAAAAATAAGCCAAGATTGAATATATGAGGGCACCATTGCATCCAAGACAATATTTGTACCTTAGGTAGTGACTTCCCTTGACTGGCACATGTCGAGTGTGAAAGTTAAATTTCAGACATGAACATCATTAAAATATTAAATAGAAATATATTTTTTTGTGTATCGGTGTACATATGATTCCTTTTTTTCCCAGAGGTTGGGGCGAAAGGTTACAATTGACAACCCTAGAATTTACTGAGATATCTTGAGATAATCCTCATGTTTTTATGTGAAATAATGAACAATGATGGAGACGCAGACTAATATCATTCTTCAACAGATCGTCAACAATAATGAGTCCACGATAGAGAATGATCCAATCCCATGTAGGGAGTGTGTTTTGATTTAATTTAATTCACCATTTTTAAATTCATATGATTAATGTGAATTAATCGATGAACATATTGATTCACATATCATGCGTATATTTGAAGGATGGAATTTTGATATCAGGATGATTAACAATAATTGAATCTAAGTTAGAATATATTTAGTTTTTTGATCTATGTTTTTCAATACTAACGTGGAAAGATCAAGGAATAGATGAACAAAGCCCAAATCCATCCACATTGTGCGTTCTTATGTTATTCTTCCTTTTCTAAAAATCCTCTTCTCATTCTTCATAGCAAAACAATCAATGAAGTCCTGAATATACATTAGTAGGAACGGTAACCAACAGTGGTTTCAACCCAAGATCCAAAAAAGACCATGGAGTTGGGTTAAGAACCATAGAAAGAGGTTATGGCAGCGGTGATCGAGACATGGCAGCGGGCCTCATTAGTGCCTGGGTGCTGGAGGAGAAGGCCACCAACTTGACGACTACTAGTAGATGGCCAAAATAGGAGGCTTCCATGGTGGGATGCAGCTTTCTAGAGTCACGTCGGATAGACGACATGCGATAGAGCCGCGAGTGTGTTCTGTTCATGTATATCGACCGTGTTGATCGCAGACTAGACATTATGACCCGGTCAACTAGCTAGCGTGTGGACTAGTGAACTAGTTATCATGGTGGGGTACAGCCAGCCATGCCTCATCTGGTGTAGGGGGGCCGGCTCGCATGCAGTGGTCCAGGATGGAGCTGGTGGGCCAGGCCAGCTGTGGGTCGGGTCGGGTCGGCGGACCCTGAGTCAGGTCAGGTCAAGCTGGCCCAACCGGGTCAGACATAACCCAGACCCAACTAACCCCCTTTCACAATAATACCCATAAAATTCAAACTTTAAGCCAGTTTGATGATCCGTTTGTGGAATTGGGACCCTTGTGATGAGGAAGCACTTTTGATATGTCTTTTAAGGGTTTTAGTGTGTCCTAGAGTAGGTGAGAAGATTCCTCGTGGTTCTTTCTTTGAGGTTTTAGTATGACATTGCATCCACATCACTAGGAAGAAATTCCCTTAAGAGGACAAAGTCTCAGATATAGTTTTGGAATCACCCTTGGGGCTTGAGTGATAATATATCACCTCTGATGGAGTTTCTTGGGTATTGACATGACCTCCATGAGCAAGGTGTTAATCCTCTATTTTTCAAGGATTATTTTGGAAAATGTATCAAATATTTTATGTTAATATAATTATTTAAAAAATCATATATTTATCATTATTTCATTTAATATATTTTTATATATCATCTATGTGATTTCATGAATAAAAAAGAATCACCTCACTACTTGGAAGTGGTAGTCCACAGGTACACATGAGCGACGTTATCAATTTTATGTGCATGGAATGGTAAGAACGTAAATGATTTTTTTTTAATAATGATAAATATTTCATTGATATAATATATAAAAATTAATTATGTTTTTATAATTAATATTTATATGTTGTGGTGAAAAATGAATTACATTGTTTCATGAGGTGGTAGTTCGTCATACACATGATAGTTGAATTATTTTCTGATTTGATGGAAGTTGAGACGGATATAGGACATGTAAAAAATATAATAACATATATGTATATGAAGGACAATGGATTTATTATTTTTTATTTTTTTATAATGGTTTAGGGATATTGAAGAATAAAAAAATAAAAATGCTCGATTATATATGATATCTCTTCTTCAGACAATCCCTTTTTCTTAACCCCTTAAGACCTCTAAAATTGTTTTTCTGCAAAAAAAAAGTCATCTAGAATGAGGGGTGGGATTATATAAAAGTATTTTGCAGCTATTTTTTGAACCAAATCTATTTTTAATTGTGATGGATTGAGAATAAAAGGTCCCCTTTTATAAGAGAGGGGTGGTGCACTCTTGAAATTTATCAAAATATTAAAATATAATAAGACTATTCTAGAGCCAAATAATTCCTAATAAAATATAAATTCATAGGATATTTATTTTTAGACCATATATTATCCCCCATTGTTCTAATTAATAATTTCTTTATTTTTAAATCATTTAATAAAATATTAATCACATAAAATATCATTATTTTCAATTTTCATACTGACTATTATGTTGATTTTAAAATCATATCAATAATAAGTAAAAAAAATTAAATAAGAATCTAGTCATGTTCGTATATATAATATGTATATCACTTTAAATATCTCAAATTATATTTATTTTAATATTTATAATATCATTTATTTTATTCTTTAATTATTTAAATAATTACCACATCAGTTATGTGCTCGAATTTTAGTAAATTATTTCTACACTAAAAAAATTTCATGATGATTGTAATTAAAATACCTTTCAAAATAAAATTTATTGTAAAAAATATCCTCTTTATAACACAATTATAAAAATATTATACATATTAGAAACAAGAGTGTGACATGTTTGACTATTCATTAAATAAAATATTATAAAGGTCATAACTCATCCAATTGAACCAAAATAGTCATAGGTTTAAGTCGTATATTATTATGACCAAGATATACTACTAAAATAAGATTTATTTATGTTTTTAGGTCATTTAAATGTTCATATAATTTTATTTTTGACCTTACTTTTATGATATCCCATTTACCGTGGTAATAAAAGTTGCTTAGGTTACTATTCATATTATAAAAAAATAAAGGGAAAATATTCAATAAATTTGGACCCAATTATTTCAAATATTGAATAAATTTTTAAAAATTAAGAATACACAAGATTTAGAATTTAATTTAAAATGAAACTGAAAAAATGAAATAAATTTGTGTTTTTTTTAGAAAAATTGCAATTTCAAATATAAAATGTTTTAAAAATAAATTCAAGAATAAAATCCATTTGGATACCATAATTGGATTATTTTAAATCCCATTTAACTATTTGAAATTTAAACATAGTCTAAAACATAATTTTATCTTGTAAATACATGAAAAGAAAATAATTTTTTCATTAAAAATCTGTATTTCCACTTTTTATATGAAAATCATTATTTATAGAAAATTATAAAAAATTCATCATAATAGAATTTCAACATGATGAATTTAAAAAATTCATTTTATTTTTTAAAAATAAATTCGCTAATTTGAAAATAAAAATTTTAAATAAATTATTATATGAAATGAGGTTAAGAAAGAAATTTACAATTTTAATTTAATAATTACGTAATATATTAATAATGAATGTAAAAAAATTCAGGAGTAACAATAAATGTTTAATTTATTTATTCTATAATTACCTGGTTGTTTACACATTTTATAACGTAATATATTATTACTTAGTCAATTAGATTTACGTCAGATGATCTGATCATATTCGAATTATGTGTCAAAAATGATTTTTGTAGGTTAACTGTGGTCAAAGACATCATTATTAAAACATATAATGGAAAATAATAAATTTCATAGTAATAATATTTATACAATAATTTTACTTTTAATACCAATCATAATTTTTTTGATGTACATTACAATCATGGCGATGGTAGGCCTTACATACATGTGAGTCACATTTCCATTATTCAATTATCATTATAGAAAAGGGGTATGAAAAATTTTATCATTACATAATGATAATAATAACATATATATTTTATTATTTATTTAAATATAATTATATATATCACCCATGTGGTATTATTATGAGAATAGTCCCACATTGCATCATGGAAGTGGTAGTCCACATGTACACGAATGACATTATCATTTTTCAGGGAGTGAAAAGGTAAAAAAGAAAATGATATATAATATTTTAAGAATGAAAAATATGTCACTAAAATAATAATAATTCCATTTACATCACATATATTCATTAAAATTATACATATTACCTTCCATGTAAGGCATTAGTGAAAAATGAGTCACTTCGCTTCATGAGGTGGTCGTCCTCCATACACATGATCTATGTTATCGTATCCACTAAATATCGTATAGTAAAAATATATATACGATATAATTACCTCATAGGTATAATTATTTTATTAATTTCATATATATACTTTATAAACAACATCATAACAAATAATTAGAGGTGTTGTTGGAAAACATGTCACATCAGTTCGAGAGGTCGTACCCTACCGTACACCTGAGTGACATTGTCATTTCCCATTTGGGGGAAGGGGAGATGGAAAGAAGTCATGGAACTAAAATAATAACATATAAGTATATGGTAGATATTTTTTTCATTATATAATCATAAATTAATATTTTTTAAATTAGGTGGAGGATTAAATGAAACAAAAACATATAGATATGAAATTTACCTCTTCTTGAACAACATCATAAAGATTATACCTATTATTTTCTGATAAATGAATTTTAAAAAAAAGGATTATAGGATTAAAGTATTATTTTTTAATTTTATTTGGAGTGGTATTCTTTTATCCAAAATAATTTTAATGTGTGGAGAAGAGAGGAGAGGGGGGCGATCCTTTATAAGTGAGGTAACCAACACACTTGATATTTTTGAAAAGAAAAAGGTGTATCCATGTTTTTGAAATATAGGAAGGTACCAAAATGATGTATTCTAGATAATTAAAAAATATAATTTCCAAATATTTCCATAAAATGGTGTTTAAAAATGGTCTTGGGACATTTTTACCCTAATCTTTAGATTTAAACACCATTGATAGCCCATTTTTACCATAATTGTTGTAATGAATTTTGATTCTTTTCACAATTCATTATTATCAAAAATTAAGTTGAAAATATTAGATAAAATAAATTGTAATTATTAAAAATATGTAATATTTTTACCAAATCCAATTCAAAGAAGTGGAAAAATTAAATTTAAATCAAAAACCGTAGATCTGATGAAAAATATGGGTTTTAAGAAGTGTATTTTTCAAGAAAAAGATTATTTTGTATTATATTGATAAATAATTATAATAATTATTTGAATAAAAATTATTATATAATGATATATAATATAGTAATATCGTTTTTATCATTCAGAAAAATATATTATTTTAATTAATTAAAATAGTTATATAATATGCATTCTAAAACAGTTTTCTAAAAACCCCATTTGAAACCCAAAAAACAAATAATACTAAAATAAAATATAACTATGATTAAAAAGTTATTAAGTGGAAAAAGATTATATAAGTAAAACTTATATTACATTAAATAATATTCAAAAAATAGTGGCACTTTTAAATTACATGATTTACCAAAAATAAATGACTTTTTTACAAAAAATTGTTTTTTTCACTATTCACTGAGAAATATGTAATTTTAGAAGAATAAAAAATTTACCATAAAATAATTTTTCTATGATTTGTTAAAAATAGTATTCTATTTTTGAAATTGAAGTTCTAAAATATAAAAAATTTTCTTTTAGAATTAATATTTATTTGAAAATAATTTTGTATACCCTTTCATTTTTTATATTAAAATTAATTAATATTTATTATGATGAATAAATTCATGATTTTTTAATATATCATTACCTAGGTTTTTACACAATCACTCAACTCCAATATAGGAAAAACAAATATCACAAAACAACATAACAATAACTGATTTAATATAATTAAATTGGAAACCTTTAGAAGAGAAACCCAATGACACACCTTCATCGTATCTCCCTATAATGACATGTGTTCATCATAATCAGATACCATAAAACTGTGATGATTCTTATAGAAAACCAGGTTTTTATAATAGGTAGAAATACTTTTCATTTCAGTTGAAATGATTTGTTCAGCCATTACATATGTACTTGAGATTGTGGGTGTTTCAGAGGTGTCCAGGGCTTGATCGAAGTCTAAAGGTGGACTTTAGGGGTGTTTAGGCCTGTAAAATGTTTAAAAGAAACCTTGTGTGGGAGGCCACATAGTTAATATAACTTTTTGAGAGGAGGCATTAATAGCTGCATGGTTAAGAGTAACATGCGTTTGCAGTCGCATAGCCGCGTGGCATGTATGAAAGGTTGCATACATTTTAGAGTGAGTTACCACAATGTTATTGCATGATTAGTCAGACCGTGTGGGGTAACCGTGTGATATGTCCCATGGTTTTGGATAACCATGCATGGTCTCTGCATTGTTAGACATATTGTGCGGAAAAACCACTTGAATCATTTTTAGGGTAAAATGAACCAAATTCCATGGAAATGTTTTAAAACCCTTTTGGTTTCTCCTCCTTCAAAGGCATATCATGAGGTCATGTTGGTAGCTCCCCTTTGGTTCCTGACCTAGGAATTGAGCCAATTCCTCTATATGACCTCTAATATGATTGTGATTTGTCTCTTTTGATCTGCAATGGTAGGTCCTCAATTCCTTTTTATCCAGTCATGGTTCTTCAAAACAATGTATGTGCTATATTATGTTACACTCATATGCTCTAAATTAATGTTCTTTCTACATTCCTTATATTTCCACCTAAACTTGGAAAAATACAGACTCAAAACTGGATGTGATATCTTATATAGATGTGATATAGGTTTTATTTTATTTATTCAGCTTCTCTGCTATTTTTTGGGGGTTCAACTGATATACTTCCCACCAGACTATTTGGTGTTTCCCCCTTTTTGATCTATTCACTTTTAATAGATGTAAACGGACCTTATAAGGATTCATATATGATCTATTTAGGTATGTTGGCAACCATTTCTCAAATCAAGGTCACCCATGGGGTGTGCCTTACAAAATTAACTTATTTATTCCTTGTTAAAACACTTAAGTGGTGATTTCATGTGCTTTTCGAGTTAGAGGAAACTCGTTAATGGTTAAATGGTTCGAGTAGCTTGCCTTTGAGATGTAATGATGTCAAGTTACTCCAGGAATTTTTGATGAAATTTCATATATGAAATTTTTTAAATGATTTTGGGTAATCATTGGCGATTTCTGAATTTCCTTGATATGTTAAATTGAAAATTTGATAATATGAGTTAGTGTGCCTATATGAATTTATTAACGACATGTTAAATGGGTAATATGGAAGGGTATGCCCATATGAATTGTGAATGATAAATGGAGTTCATGAGTGGGTATTCTAGAGTCTTGTACTTCATTATATGAGTAGGTATACTCACATGGGTTTAATTGTTTAAAATGGATGAATTGAATAAATGGTTTTATAGATGTCATGGAACGGTCTCCATGGATATGGAACATGGTAGTGGAAACCTTGGGTTGATTTTACCCCTTAGGGTCTTGATTAAATGGGTTTACCTTGGCCTTGCTACACCATGGATCCAGCTTTCCTGGAATTGCCTAAGACATGTTGGCAACCATGCTTCTAAGACTCTATCTGGTGCCTAAATTGATTTTCCACTCGGACTCCCATGGGACTCTATGTGGATGCCTTGGTCTGCTGCACCTTGGATGTAGCCCTTCTTAGTCTACACTTTTTACTTGGATTCCCAAGTACGTGACACCTTGGATCTATCCCTTGGGGTCTACGCATCTTTATACGATGTGTCTATTGGTTAATTGATATGAATGGACATAAGAAGCGGCCGTGGGACTTGTTTACATGTTTAGAGATTCCTTGTTAAGAAATAAATCTTAATGCAGGGTACCTTTACTATCATTTTTTTTACTTATTGTAGTATATTTATTCCGAAGGCATTATTGATTACAATACTACTTCACTTACAATTTCTAGCACTTTAGATATTGCTCATGAAAATATATATAATTTTGTGGGTTAACTATTGGGATGTTTATCTCACACCCTAATTGGGACTCCTTGGAACCCCAAAAATATTACATGGTTGTAGGTGATGGTAGTGGATATCTTCCTAATAGAGGTTGTTGACTATGGATTTGGAGTAGGGGGGCATAGTGCCAAGCTGAGGCATGAGATTCTTTATACACTTCTTTAGTCTATTTGTCTTTTTTTGGATTCATGTATTGTTTTTTACTTACATGTACCTATTTTGGTTGTTTTTTAGATATATTTATCATCCTTATCATTTAATATGAGAGACTTATGTATTTTTATACATTCCCATCATACTTGTATATTTATCTATTGACTGCTTATTGTATCAGCTTCTCCTATTGAATGTGATTGACTTATGCTGTGAAATACTCTAGTAATGAGTGAATAGTAACCCCAATGACTTACTAAGGACCTCACTACTAGTTGGCAGCATCTGGAATTTGGGGATATGCACTTGAGGCTATGTGGCCAACTAGGCTTGGGGCACTATTGAGTGGAATCTGGCTCTAGGATGTTACAATGTGGTATCCTAGGAGTCTTTTCTAGTTTATTTAGTACCTTGTGACAATAAATAGGGATTTGAAGGAAATGGGATTTGTTAATAAACTATGATTCAGAGTAGCTATCCCGTGTTTAGGGAAAATAAAAATTGTCTCGAATTTAATTTTGACTTTCTAGATTTTAACTGTTACCATTGATTTGATTTCACCATTGGGTTACACACTTGATTTCTTCTCTTACTATTAACACAACTGAGGGTTTTATTTCAGGTGAATCCTTATGAAATTATAGTATTCCATATCATTCATCATATAGGAACTTGTTAGAAACCAAATTCCATGTATTTTTCCCCTCCATATAAGATTCAATACTTAAATTATGCTGTTGTGATATTTTCTGTGATAGTTTTACATGTTATTGAATTAGTTTTGGTGTAGTGGATAGAGGAGTGACATCATATTTCAATTATTAAAGAGAATGGGCCCTTATTATTGTTGTAAATGATGCACCAATGAAATTAAAGTTCTATATTAAAATTTAAATATGTGTGAATTAGAATGAGAACCATGTTTTGGATTCATGTGTTTTTATGCGCCCTGGTTGATTCGGAATTGGTAAACCCTTAGTGAAATTTCCTAGATAACTGAATGTGGGAATGAAATTGATATATAAAATGATAGATATAGAAATTAATTATACTATTATCTTGTGTGAAAAAGAGGCATAGTTTCATGTTGTTCATTGGCTATTTTTTATACAGTCTTGGCTTATAGAACAGGATATGGGTTGACTTATCTCTTAGAACAGTTTTGTATTATCCTACACATTTGTGTAGCATGCTCTAATGTCTTTATTTTCTAAGGAGTGTGTTTTTTATCATCATGAAATTTATTATTCAATGAAAAGAAGAGATTTCATTGAATAATAGTTCTGCATGGATTGTCCAAGAGGAATAAAACAATCAAGGGGGCCAAAATAGTGAAGACTAAGGGAATCTCCTCTAATGATATTAACACCTTCTGGCTTTAAACTATTCAATTCATGAAAAACAATCTCTCTGGGCCAAAAATTTCCATCAAGGATAGGTGAACAATATCAACAGTATACCACAATAATCTCTTTTTCAACTCACACCAGGTTCTTCGTAATGATTTTTTTATCCTAAATACATTTTTTTATTATTTTCAAAAGACCACTTTTTGGATTAGTGGATGCTTTCAACACCATTCACACCATGTATACAATAAAAACAAATTAAAACTTCAAAATTCACATTTGAACATTCAAATTTTAAATTATAACCACATCACCTCTACGAGCCACAACCCACCTCAATCCTCATACTCTAACATAGATCAAATCAGTTGTTGTACTAGAACGATAGTGAGGGACAATGGATGAAATCCATATTTATAATTTATCACATTCTTCATTGGAAATAAAACACTAGAATACCACCGAACATCTTCACCTATGACCTTTAGAGAATCACCAGAAAGTGGAAACCATTCCACTTCAAAAAATCAGAAAAAAAACAACCAACCCATCAAACCCACTATGAAAATAGAAAAAAACCATTGTCCAGGATTAAGGACCACCACACAAGAGATCAAATGGATAGATGAAGAAGAAAAAACCATGAGAGAGAACCTCCTATAATTCATCATATACTCGAACAACACCTCCCAAATATACCTTCAGAAGCATTACACCAGACCAACTTGGATGAGACCATTGGTCCTCGAATCTAGGGAAGAGTGTAGTAGGTGAACGACATGACATCGAGCTGGTCATTGTTGGAATAACAATGCAACATGAAATCCACCCAACATGAACAGAACCAACAAAGTAAAACTCTATTGACAAATAAAAAAAACCATAACCAAACAAAGATGACTGCGTTGAGGATGAAAAACATCTAAACGAGAACCTGAAGATTAAAGAAGAACAATGGAAGAATAGACAATGGGGATTAATAGTAATCCATGACCACAAACCACCAGAACCTCCCTAACCACCAAGATGAATTCTTAATATGACCAAATATGGGGTATGGTATAGTGGATCCAGTTATAAGAGCAACCATGGTTCCCATTGAAGATACTTGCAGGAACCCAATGTTTTCAAAGTAGAGAATCACATATTTTTGAAAACTATATTTCTCAAAATACATTATTTTAATTTTCTAAAAATATATAATTTTTCATTTAGTGGGAATCATAGAACCAAATTACAACTGGTACCATTCAATTTGAAATTTCAAACATTCAAATTTAACAAAATTGTACCTTAGAGACTCTAACACACCTCGACCCATGTAAAAGACACCTTGATTTTCATACACTTTATCAGCCAGTGGCACATCGATTCTGCTTTTGAATACCACTCAAGGACTAATGCCATTTGAGAAGACCTAATCAATGATCAAGGTTGATCACCACCAAAATTCACACACCAAAGCATTACAGAATCCAAAACCTTCACACTAGAAAGACAATTTCTCACCACCAACTGCATAGAATAACCACTATAATCAACATTGTTGATAAAATAAAAAAGAATTATATTTTAACCCCTTACCTATTAGTTATTATCCAAAAGATTTACCCCTAAAGAATCTGTTTGCAATTTTAAAGAGATGCCCCCATGAAGACCTCCTATAGTATGCCACAAGGGAGGCAACAACCTCTCTCCGATGGTGATAGGCCATGGCCTACCTGGTGATCCTACATTAGTTCCAGTTGTGACACCATACATTATTAAAAATATAGGTCCTAACGTACAGTTCCATGAGGGGTTATTTTGATATATGAAGATATTATAAGAATCACTACAACCTTCCTTGTCTATTTCTGAGTTTACGTGGGTGTTCTAAAAGAAGTAACCTCCAAAGTTTTTATTGGATTATGTATGATAGGTTGTAAGGATGTGGATAGAGACCACATAATAAATTTTTAGCATATGAAGATTCCTCCTGATATGAAGGTAAAGATATCAACATATATGGTATATGATGAAATGAAGTGTTGGTGTGACATTTTGAACCAGGCTAACAGGCTGTGGAAAATGAGTTAGGATGACTTCCTAACCTATGTTTTTGACTACTTTTACCAAAAAACTATATGAGAAGATCGGTATAGTGAGTTTAATCATCTAGATCCGGGTATAATGATAGTTGTGGAATAATGAGAATTCTTTATAGTGTTACAAAATTTTATACTGATGTATCTTACTGATGAGTTGTCACCGATGAGAAGCTTCCATTAAGGTCTCATAAATGCTATCAAATCATATGTCAACATGTTCTAGTTGAATTCTATCATTGAGATTATAATTAAAAATATTATTATAGGGTAGAACCGGAGGGGAAAGTGTGTACAAAATAAGGGAGGGTTGTTTTTCAATCCAATGGATTTGTGTCCTTAAGTAGGAAGTGTTATTTTGAGTCTTCCCAGAACATGAGTTCTAGTCAGGGTGTGGGTATAGGCAGATTGGTGTTTTTACATCATTTTTCTAGGTGAGGACACAAGAAGAATTAGTGATACCATGACCCAGTATAGTGCTGAGATTATGAAAGGATGGGGAACATGCAGTAGTTTTTAGGACATTACCTCTAGCTATGGGTTGTAGGGGTCAACACTGAAATCTGGATAATGAGGAGGTTCTACAGCTCCATGTTAGGCAAGTAACTAAAGACGTGCATTTTAGTCTGTACAAGGATGTAGTTTTTGTTTCTGGAGAGCTAGACACCATGTTCTTAGAGGTAGTTGGGGGGATCAACTCAGGGTTTCCACGTAATGTCATAAGGACGCGGTACATTCCAGACTTATGTTGTAAAATAGACCCAATAAGAGTTGGATCCCTCAACTTCTACAGTGATATGAAAATCATTTTCACTTCTAATATTAAATTTCATGTTTTCTATACAGTTTCACCACATTGTTTTATATCACTATAGGTGCTTAAAAGCCTTGGGCTTTTAGTTTTTCATTATGAGGGTGATATGATTGTAGAAATACTATTATGAATTATAATGGGTGATGTGACCCAGTGTATGGAGTGTCCCCTTGAGGTTGGTGGGTGCCACATCTTCTGGAGTTTGTAAGTACTCAAGATGAAAGGGTATGAAATCATTCTCTAGATGGACGGGATAGTTTCTTGGCAAGCGTATGTTGAATTTTACTTCTATAGGTTTACTTTCACATCACCAGAGGGTGTATTATTTATTAAAAAGGGTGAATTGGAAGTCCATGAATGTCCAACTAGACCTGAGAACCATGTAATGGGTGGATTGATATCTCTTATCACTAGTTTGTATCTGTATAAACCATGAGTGAGTCAGGATGAAATCCTTCTAGTTTTTGAGTGCTTCCAGGATGTGTTTCCTAAATAATTTTATAGTTTACCTCATGAGAGAGAGGTTGGGTTCTCCCTCAGTATATTTCCCATAGCTTCACCGATACACATTCCTTCTTACAGAATGTATATGATGTAGTTAAAAGATATTAAGTGGTAGCTAGGGGATTTAGAGGTGAAGGGGTTTATTTAAATATTACTTCTCCATGGGTTTCACTAGTCCTTTTTGAGAAAAAAGCATATGGAACTATTTGGATATTTTTGAACTATCTAAAACTGAACCAACTGACGTTTAAAAACCAATATCTCTCACCATGGATAGATGAACAATTTGATCAGCTTGGAGGAGAACAAGTGGTTTTTAAATTTTTTTGTGGTCAGGCTACCGTCATTATCATTTTGACCAGTAGAAATCCATTTTATAGCATTTCATAGTAGGTATGGCCTATATGGGTACCTAGTTATGCCATTTGGTCTAATTAACATTGTAATTTTTTTCATGGATTTGATGAACATGGTGTTCCATCCGTACATAGTCTCTTTTATATTAGTTTTCATGGATGATATCATTGTGTATTATCATAATCAGGATGGAAATATTAACCATCATTAAATATTTTTGAATAACTTAATATAAAATCCATTATATTTTAATCTTGTGAATTGAAGGATGAAATTCACTTCCTGGGTCACATCATTTCATATATAAGAGTATCAGTGGACCCCGAGAAGGTGAGAGCTGTAGTTTCTATGGAATATCCACAAAAAAATTTGATATAGAAATTTTTCTGGGGCTAGCTCGTTACTACAGAGGTTTTATAGAAGAATTATCGTGATTAGAAGAATCGTTGACGAGCTTGAATAAGAAGGGTGTGATGTTCATGTGGTCAGAAAATTAGAAGAAATCCTTTCTGGAGTTTAATGGAATGTTAACATCAACACCTGTCTTGATACTACTAGAGTAGGGAAAGAGTTACACTATGTACTATGACTCATAGGGTGTGGGGTTAGGGGAAGTGCTGATTCATGGATATAAAGTGGTGGCATATAGGTCTCTAAATCTAATGCCTCGCTAAAGAAATTAAATATAGCACAATATTGAGTTAGTTTCTATCATTCATGATTTTTGCTGTTGGACACACTATTTACTAGGAGAAAATTTTGTGATTTATATAGAATATAAAAGCCTAAGGTAAATATTTACATAGTGAGATATGAATCTTAAGTATCCGAGTTCAGTCGAGTAGCTTTTTTCTTTTGACATTGAATTTTCCAACATTCTTGGTAAGGCTAATGTAGTGGCTGATGCACTGAGCAGGAGGAATCAGATACAGGAACTGAAAAATTCCAGTAATTAAGGGATGGTTCTCGATTAGTTCTCTAATATACATCTAGACGTGCATGAAAATTAGCGGTATAATTTCCTATCATCCATATATGTGACTTCTACCCTCCTGGGCAAAGTGAGGATAAGGAAGCTATCGAAATTTGAGGGCCTGTTCCTGCGATAAAATGTCAGGTGAGGATCCACCTCCTGGATGGATGGTAGGTGGTGATAATATCATGAGTATCCATGAATGAATTTGGGTTCTATGGGATATACAATAGGTGTTTATTAAGGAGTTTAATGCTTCAAATTGGGTCATGCATCCCCGGGTTACAAAGAAGTACCGTGACTTTATCCATCAATAATCATGGCCATGTATGAAGTGAGAGGTAACTAGTTTTGTTACGAGGTGTTCCACCTATAAGTATGTCAAGGTAAAAAAAAATTAACAACTAGGATTTTACAAAAAAAAACTTATTATACAGTGTAAATGGGATATTTTCTTGATGGAATTCATGACTAGATTACTGAGGTCACCTAGAGGTAACAATATTGTGTGGGTTATTGTTGATAGGCATAAGAAGGAAACTCACCTCTTTCTGATGAAAGAGACCATGAGTGTAAATTATCATAGAATTTTGTATATCCAAGAGGTGGTATGAATTCATGGGGTCCCATGTAATATCATTTATGATATGGACACCCACTATATATCATGTTTTGGGAGATGTTTCCAGAGGGCACTGGGTACACATGTCCTTCTGATCACAACATACCAACCTCATAGTGATGTCCATTCAGAGTATTCGATACATGTACTGGAGGAAATGATGAAGAGAATGTGTCATGGATTTTGGGGGTTCTTAAGAGAGGCACATTCCCCTATTTGAGTTTTCTGATAAAAACAGTTATCAGGTTGTGATACTGATAGAATATTCTGAGGCTTTATATGGTAGGACATGTCGTTCTCCCCTGTGGTGGATTGAGGTAGGCGAATTTAATTTACTGGGATAGTGTATCATGTGGGAGACTTCTGAGAAAGTCCAGTTGATTCACAATAAAATGGATACAACATAGTCTCATTATAAATTGTATGCTGATCGACGTAGAATACTTCTAGAGATCAAGGTTAGGGATTAGGTTTTCATGGATGTTTTACTGAGGTATGGACATAGATGAATCATGAGGTAGGGTGAGATTTTCCTATAATATGTTGAGTCGGTCACATTCCTAGAGAGAGTTGGGTCCTTTACCAATCATTTGTAGTTACCTCAGAGGTACCAAGCCATGCATGACATCTTCCACATATCTGAGACACGTTTCTATCATTTGGACCCATCTCATGTTTTTTTTGGAAAAGTAGGTTGAGATTCAGGATGATTGATCCTCTGAATAGAATCTGATTAGTATCGTTGGTATTAGCTTGATGTTTTGCTGAGGCCATCCAATTCCACTAATATGAGTGCTATGGTAGTATAGCCATATAAAAAATGAGACATTGGAGTGGGAGACAGAAATATTTACTCAATGGAAAGAGTTTTTCATAGAATAATATTGACTACTCTTCATATATAAATTTAGGAATGAATTACAATAAAGGGGGAGATTTTAAGAACCGGGGTGTTTTTTATGAGGTCAAAATCCATTTATTTTCAGTTTAAAATATTTTTTGTCGCCTTACATATGTACCCCATGTGATTACATCTGTTTTTTATTTGTTCAGGGATCATCATGAGTCTAGAGCTAGGATTTAGGGGTGTTATAGGCCTGTCGTATGGTTAAAAGAAATAATGAGTGGGAGGATGCATGATTAGCTAACCATGAGAGAAGATCAAGTAGCAGCTGCATAGTTAAGGATTCTATGCGGTAGTAGCCTCATGATCGTGCAACATGTTTGAAATTTTGCATAATTCTGATAGAGATTTACTGTACAGTTATAGAATTGTTAGTCTAACCATGAGGGGTGACCAAGACTTTTTTCCCAAGGTTATAGAGAACCTCTCAAGGTTTCCTCACGTTTACACAAACCTTGCACATAAGCTGTGTGACCTATTTTTTTTGGTTAAAATGACCTAAATTCTCCTAGAATGTTTTAAAACCCAAATGGTTTCTCATCCACTAAATTCATAGTATGTGTTCATGTTGGGAGGTCCCCTTTAGTGCTTAACCTAGGGATTGAACCCGGTATTATATTTGATCTCTAATCTGAATTTGGTTTCCCTCTTTGGATCCCTGATTGTAGGGCCTCAAAATATGTTTATCTGTTCTAGATTCTTCAAAAAATGAATTTAATATTTGATTTTAGGATCATACGACCAAATTTTTAATTATTCATACATTATTTAAATTTCTCCTAAATCTAGATGAATAAAGACTCAATACTGGATGAGATCTCTACTACCGAGAAGAGGTAGCTGGTCTACTTTTTTATTCCTCTTTTTTGGTGTTTTTTGGGTATTTGACCGATATACCACCAACCAAAAATTTCGACATGGCCCTGTTTTTGGGTGATTAACTTGTAACAGATGTAGATAGACCCAATGAGGATGCCTATAAGATTTGTTTAGGTGTGATGGCACCCTTTTATCGAATATAGATTACCAATGGGGTTTTCCTTACAGAATTAACCCATTTATACCTTGTTAAACCACCCGTGGGGTGAAATATTATGTTTTCCTTTCTACAGGAACCTGTTACAGATTAAATGGTTTGAGTATCCTGCATTGGAGATATACTTCCTCCTTGATTAATGATTTCATTTTACGCCATGACTTTACTAATAAAATGGATTAAATGAAAATGGTAAAATGAGTTGGGTACTCATTGGGGATTTCTTAATTTCCATGATATATAAAATTGAAAATGTTAAAATATGGGTGGGTATACCTATATGAATTGATTAATATCATGTTAAATGGGTAATATGGGATGGTAGGACCATATGAATTGTGAATAATAAATAGAGTGTATGAGTGGGTATAAACAGGTCTTGTACTTGATTATGTGAGTGGGTATACACACATTTGTTTAATTGTTTAGAATGAATGACTTGAATAAATCGTTTGATAGATGCCATAGACTGCCCTATGTGGATTTGTAATGCGATAGTGGATACCTTGATTTGATTATGCCCTTTGGTCTTGATTCCCTGGGATGCCTTGGTTATTCTACCCCATGGATCTGGCTTTATTGGACTCATATAGGACATGTTGGCATAATTGCTTGCAGGAGCCCAACCAGTTCCTAGACCAAGTTTCCAGGGGATGAAAATGGGAATCGATGTGGATGCCTTGGACTATTGTACCATAGATCCGACCCTTTATGGCCTACACTTCTTACTTGGATTCCCTCTAACATGACTCATTGGATTCATTCTTTAGGGTCTATAGTGCATTATACGGTGTGGTCGAGGGTTACTTAATATGGATGGACACACGACATTGTCTTGTGACTTGTTTAATTTCCTTGTTAGGTGCTGACTCTTAATGGATGGAGTCGTGAGAATCTATTTGGTTTAACTTATTGTAGTATACATATTCCATGGGAATTCACACTTACGTTACTTCTTCACTTATACTTGCTAGAATATTACATATTCTTGACATAACTGTATAGACTTTTTTGTTACCTACTAGGTTGTTTATCTAACACCCTGTTTGGGCCTCCATGGGGACGAAAATAGAATACATGGTTATAGCTGATGGTTAGGTAAACAACCCTAACACATGTTTTTGACTGTTCCTTAAGAGCAGCGGAGAATAGGACTAAGCTGAGGATTGCGATGCTCTGGTAACTTTTTGGTATTTTTGTCTTTTTGGATAGGTGTATTGTATTGTAATTCCCTAAAAATATTTTGGATATTTTTTAGATACATGTATCATTTGTATGATTGTATATGAGACACTTGTAGCTTGTTATACCTTCCTATCATTCTTGTATAATTAGCTATTGATTTATTATTGAATCCTCTTCTACTGTTGAATGTTATTGACTTCTAGATTGAAAAAATATAGTAATTAGGTCATAATATACCCCAATGACTTAAGTAGTCCCTAGATATTAGTAGGAAGCCTCTATCATTTGGGGAGATGCACTTGAGGCAATGTATCCAACCGAGCTTTGTTAACTTTTGAGTGGAATCTGGCTCCAGGACGTTACAATCAAATATATCATCATTCATGGAAAACACCCTCAATATTTGGTGGATTTTATATATAATTTATCAATTAGAATCTAGATAATACTAATTGATGAAGGATATTTTGAGTAGATTTAGAAAAATCAAGGGATTGAAAAGGCACGAAAAAAGTGGAATCCATAATAATGAATGGTGGCTAAAATCTTTAAAAGAGAAACCTATTGATTTAAATTAATTGGATCACTCTATAATGACACATGTTCATCAAAAAAAGAGACCCTATAAACATTAAGATCCAAGATATCATCATTCATGGAAATATTCTTCAGGATCTTGTGGATTTTACATCTAATTTTTCAATCAAAATCTTGTTAAGACCAATTGATGAATTAGATTTTAATTATATTAGAAACATCCATGGAGCACAAAGGCCTGAAAAAACCGAGTGGAATCCATCAAAATATATGATTCCTAGAATTTTGAATGGATGATATCAAAAGGTATCCCCAAATCCAAAACCCTAATTGTCATATCCTTCCTCATAAGAATATTTTTAGTAATGAATTTTGAGGGTTTTTTTAAAAATTATATTACATTAAAATGGACATCTAAATTGTCCCAGATAAGTTACTAACATGAACAAGGGATTAGAATCATGAAATTTTAGGAGAAATAAAAATATTATCATATCCATCTTATGTCACGACATGAAACTATATTTATTTACATGAATTCTCATCATAGCACTACATCACCTTTTTATTTTCCTAAAACCACATGACACACCACAAAAACCTTATTCACAAGATGAATATGTTTTTTACGATGTGAATGAGATTATTTATCAGCCTTATATATCCTCAGATCCTTAGAAACCCACATTTAGGGTTTATATACATACAGTTTATCAGATGATACTTCAAAATAGTCCAAAAATTAATTTGGACCTCTTAAACTCTAGAAACCTTATTTTTATTTTCAAATTTTGTAATGAATCATCCACCTGCTAAAAAAATTCAAATTCCCTCTGAAATTATCAAATATAAGGACTACGATTCTTATATGATTACCTTTATGTTATTAAAATTTCTAATTTTGAGTTTTATTTTAAAACTTATTATATTCAAGTAACTCTCTCACCTACTATAAATATTTTTCAAAAAACTTAAATTTATTCAGTTCATAAAAACATTAATACTAAACTCATGATAAAATTACAAGGATGAGATATCATTAAGGGGTTAAAATTTAGAATCCAATCTTTCTAAAATTAGTTATATTTTAAATAAATTCTACGATTCATATGTTTTATCACATTAAAAACATTGATCATAAACGAACCACGATATAGAATGAATATATTATAATTTAAATATGACTGTAATAACACAACTATTAGTTTGAAGAGTATTAATAGGAGTTATCACATTATGAAATATATGTTTAAAATTATTAAAAATTAATTTAAAATGTACCCAATTTTTAATAATAATAATGAAATAAAACAAGGATAAACCCCTTATGAGTATAAAAGTGTCAATTTCTATAAATAAATATTTTCTTCATATTTGTTTTTTATTTAAAAGAATAATTTATGAATTAGAGATATATAATTTGAATATATGACCAAAATTTTGGTTTTGATAATGTCGAATTTATCTTACAGAGAATTTTTTGGATTTTTTGAGAAATAACTTATTTTCTGTCAATACTAAAAAATGATAATAATTTTAATACTGACAATTTTTTGATATTATCAATATAATTGAATGAAATGAATGTTTATGAAAATTTTTAATAAAAAAATATGTATATTAGATGTAATTTCCTGAATTTTTCATAATAATGTTTAACATAGAAATCTATGTCTACAATTTTATATGTCAAGGTAATGTTTTTATTCAAATAAAAACGATATTCAATAAATTTCCTTTAATATTGTTTTCACTAGGATAAGTATTGTTTATATTGGTTTTAATTTAAAATAATTATCTTCTTATTTATCATAACCAAATTAAGTCATTGTGAATCATAATGATACATTAATATAGTATAGATCATTTTTTTTCACGGAACATGTATTTTTATAAAAAGGGGGTATCCATGTGATTTTAGAACATATATTTAAATTAATTTCTATATCATATAAAAATTGAATATTAAAAATTTGATTTAATAATTTTAATTATTATGATACAATTTAATAATGATTTTAATTTCATTTTGTTAATAACTAATAGTAACCGTAGTAAATTGTTCTCACCATGGGTTTGGGAAAAACAAGTAAATTAAGGTTAAAACATTTTGATGAGTCCAAAAATATCTTTTTTTAATGTTATTTAATGGTAATTTTTTGACCCTTATAAACATATATTCTAAATTTTATTGATTTACAGCTACATTATCATGAGTATGACATTTGTAGTATTTAATTTTTTTGAATACTTGCAAGAGTGATTCTCCCCTTACTTAAAAATGGTAACCACATATTCTCTCTAAATGACATACATTTATCCATTTATATTCTCATATCCCGACCCAAATATGTTCCCAACATACCTCCACAAATACTAGATGTTATAACTTCACTAATTTACCAATCCTAGAAGATTTAAGATGATGGAAAGAAGTTGGTTTTACAGACAAGATGTGTGACTCTTAACCAAGTGTTCTCAATTTATTTATCCTCCCACCTCCTTAAAATCCTATATAACCTTGATCTTGTAAAAAAATAAGTATATTCTATATACATAATTTTTTAATGTTTTTGTAATAACAACCTTTCATCCCTATATTGATTAAAGGGTAAATGAAAGTATCACTCGTGCATATATAGGATGATCACCACCAAGAAGCGATGTGATTAGTTTTTCATTAACAACTCATGTTCCTGGTAATATGGAAAGATATAATAAATAAATTAATAATTTACAAAAAAATATATTTTTTATAAATTGTCAAATATTATATATATTATTTCTTTTAAATGTAGTAAAATAAATTAAATGTCATTTGTGTGTATGTGGGGATTATCACCTCTATGAAACAATGTGTGACATACTTACTAAAACAATTAATGGTAAGTTCTAAAAGAATATTTAATAAATAAGAATAAAAAATAATATTTTTAATAATATAGATAATATAAAAAATAACCCTTTTACCAGTTAGTGCAATGATGTTATTTTGAAATTATGATCTGAATGACCTGAGAACATGAAATGTAAACTTAACCTATTTAAAAACTAAATGAAACATTGTAACAAATGAAATAAAAATAATAACACTAACGAAATGTGTAACACCCCAGGTAAATAAAGAATATGAAATTTTCATATTTATCCATATTTGTGAATAAAATATTAATATGACTTTAAAGGTGATGATATGCTCGATGGCGTACCCAACACGCAACAACGAGTTTCTTTGGAATCTTACGTTGCACTCTAATAATAAAATAATATTATTTTAAATGGTAGTTAACATGTTGCCGTTGTATTGATAGTAATGGATAGAAATAACTAACATATGATTATATATGTTTTTTAATGTTTTTACATTTATCCAATAAAATCTAAAGGCTTAAAATACGGAAATAATTCAATTTTAGGTGTATATGCCCGAGTATTCACTAAAGGTTCACTTATCACCTTTTGATGGAGAAATGTCATTAAATATAGTTTTTATCACTCTTATACATACTTTTGGACCAAATAAAACTCTTCTTTAGAATCGGGACATCAAATTTTACTTTGTGTAATTTTTTGGTATTTTTCCGATAAAGTTCATTTTTTAATGAATAGTGTAAAATGTTGTGTTTTAATTCAAAACCTCTTTTAAATCTAATTTATTTATATGATTAGATAATATTTTTAATTGGTTTTAAAGTGAAATTAGAAAATATTTTTACCATTAAATCCAATAGTGGTTATTGGAATTAATTTCACTTTTAAATCAGACATAAACTAGTATCAATCTTTTGATACTTATTGTTTCTTAAAAACACGCTATTTGTTTTGACAGCGGGAGTTAATTATTAAATTAATTAATTATACTTATATTATTTGAATTAGATAATATAAAAAATCATTTTTTAATTCGGAATATGAAATATATCTTAGGGTGAATGTTTTGTAATTTTCTGAAAAACTCCAACTTTTGATGAATAGTGAAACCACTAAGTGGTAATCAAGCAAACCGGTTTTTCAGTTAAATGAAAGTTTACCACTAATGTGTATTGAATTTTGAAAATCCGACATACATGGTTGTCATTAGTATGTAAAATGTTGTTCAATGGGATGAATATAATTTTTTGGTGAATAGTAACTAATTAAGTTTTTATTCGTGATTAGAGGTAATTAGTATAGTTTAAGGTAAAAATAATGTTTTAATAATATGAAATGAACTTGACACATGTCCTACCCTCATTGGTTGTGTCATGGCCGACCAAGACAACCCATGAGTCAACTTGGGGACCCCATGAAGCCACTTTGGTTGGAAAATGACATTAATATCTTTTTATTTAATGTTAATGTAAAAATGACACAAACTTGAGTTATTTTACGAAAACAATTTTTACATTGGGTTATAAAGATCACATTTTTTATATTAAATAGTAATTGGAAATCTACAAAGATTTCCTACATCATAGTATTTTTAATATAATTTTTATATTTTAAATAAATTAAATTATTTATGACATTATGATGATTCAGCAATGACCTCATTAATGAACAGTTTAAATAAAATGAAACGATAATCTAAAATCTAAGACCAAAACTTGTCCAAAAACTATTGTATGAGAATATTTAGAAGCCTTATCATCTTATCTTCGAAATATATCAATGTGGGACCTTAGAAATTTTAAGCACTTTTGAAAATAAAATAATAGTTTCATGATTTCCAAAAGTGCCCCTCCTCTCCTCTTATAAAAGGTCCCCACCTCTACCTCATTTCACACACTCCTCAAGCATTTTGCTCGGCCATACCCTGCCCATTTACTCCCTACACATACCTATCCTCATCCTAGAGGATTCCCTTTGGGCATAATCCTTTCAAAGGAAGCCTTTTGGCTCAATTCAAAAGGAGTTAAACTTTTAACGGTAATTCATTCTCTCATGTTCATTTGTTTTATTTTGCTTCTCCAATCCCCTAAACTCTTTTTATTTACTTCTTTTGTAACAAAAACAGTATCTTAAATATACTAGGATGTTTTTATAAGATTTATTCGAGCTATACTCTCACACAACTACATAAAATGGTTAAAGAACATACAGTTTCCATGGATGGCGAAATTCTGCCTCCCGAAACGATGATTGTTCAACACTCATATAACACCGTCAAAGGTGGCCATTTAGATGACACAATATTTATATATGATATATAATATGTTTATGTTTTACTAAATCTTCTGTATGTTCATTTGTTTCATACCTTTATGGTTTCCATTGTGGGTAAACACGATAATTTCATTTTAGGAAGTGCGGACTACTGCCCCCTCAAAGTGATTTGATTCGTTAACGCCATAAGTGGGACGTATAAAGGATGGATTTAAAGTTATTATATATGATGTTATAATGGAATTATAATATACCTCTATATCATTATTGTTTCTTTCCATTAAAGTATGAGATAAAAATGAAAGTAGCGTTCATGCGTACGTACGACATACCATCTCCATGAAAGGTGCATTTCATTTCTTACCTCTAAATGATTATGTAATATTATAAATACATGTATATGCTGGATATATATATGATATATATGATATAAAAATCATTAATATCATTCTGGATATAATGAAACTTTGACCACAAAAACAACATGTAATTGTTAGAAGTCCATTTTCGACTAAAGAACCAAATATTGAAAAAACAAACATTATTAACTTAAATGATTACATAATGTTTATAACATTGAAATAAGTGATATAAAAGAAATAATTAACTTTAAGAAGTTTCATAAGAAAGTAGAAATGAACTCAAATTTATTATTCAGGACGTTGAAGAACGATCGAGTCAAGTTGGACCCGAGGTAAGGGATCCTACACCTCTCTTTCTTTTTAAGTACACTCTTTTATGTCATTCCTTTTAAGCTCATATTTCTTATGATTGGGATGTTATTTTATATTACTCCCACTGTAATAATTATGTTCATATGATTACAGACCCTATTTTTTCTCATCAATCCATTTTGGAAGTTTTAAGTGGCGCCGTTAGGCTGCCGAGTTTTCGTAAGGGATTTTTCATCTCACTTTTATTCCTGTGAGATTTATGCTACATTTGCCACAATTTCATTTGAGTGGTTTATGTACTGCCCATTATTAAACTCCTTTTGTAATATAATTCTATTTATGGGTATTTACATATTCATTGTATGTCACTTCTTCTATGGGGTGTACTTTTCGAAAGTTACCCAAGTCGGTAAGGGAACCTTTCACCCTCCTTTTTTTAAAAGACTTCATTTGTTATGTCTTTTAATTCACATACTATTATGTTGGGATATGTTCTTCTATATCCTGTTTGAATTAAATTTTATTTCCAAGTGATTAGATTCCCTTTTTATCTCTCAACACATTTTCTGAATTTTTGAAGTGACGCTGTTAGGCTGTCGAATTTTACCAAGGGAACGTTTTAACCCATTTTCGATTTATTTGGGTTCAACATGTAGTTATTGAATATTTCATCCTTTGAATATGTGTGAATGACCATTTATTTTTTTACACATAATATCCAATTATATTGGGTGTATTTATTTTTGGCACACATAATTTTGATATTGATTTATCCTTAATTTAAGGATACCTTCCTTATAAGGGATTTCATCACATTTTACATCCCTATTGAGACTTCATTGTTGTTATGCACCAATTCACTCTTATATGGTGTATATACTATCCTTTGGAATATTATATCATGAATCCATTTATTCTCATGATATTATAAAGTTTTGATTAAATGTTATTCCTCAATTTTTGTATTCAAGTGTCTCTAATTTTGGTAAAAACCCTTTGACCAAAATATCGCTTTAAATGTTTTAATGATTTGTTCTTATTAATATCCATGTTTTCAAAATGGTTTTAAGGATTTATTTATATGGATATTAATGGTTTAAAATTTTAAAAGCTTCAAAGTGGTATGGGACACTTTGATTCAAAAATCTCCTTATTAAATGTTTTAAATGGTTTTGGAAATGGTTTCTTTTTGAACGGATTCATTATTTCAATATACTAAAATGTTATATTGTGATTGAAATGTGGAAATGTTATGTTTCCTTTATGCATGTTTTTTGTGATACGTTTATGTTATGGTTCTTGGGCATTGTTATGAAAACGGGTGGTTCCGTGATAAACTAAGGGCGGTTGAGCCCGATATAGCTCTCCAATGCATTGGGTAATGCAATGGAGTGAAATGCTAAGGTTTCTCCGAAGAGATTTGGGGAATATACTGTGATGGGTATTCCAAAAGTAACCAAGAGGGTTACTCTCTACGTAAGAATGTTATGAATTCCTCAAGTTACCTTTATGTCTTATGATTTCTATGATTTATTCATGATTTGATATGCCTATGTTTTATGGGTAGAGTATGATTTCATTCTTATGTATACATGTACTCATGTTTCCTTTCCATATTTTTATATCCCTTACTGAGATTTTTATGCTCATCCCACGTTTTTTTGAAATGTTTTTCACAGTTCAAGGGAAGGGTACATGATGTGATGATAGTGTCAAGGATGTGTCAAGAAAGAATCCATGTTTTATTTTAAATATGTTTCCGTTGATGAGAAGAATTAATACTGTCTTTTATGTAACCAATTTGTTTAAATGTGAAATGTATTGAATGTTTCATGATCTAATTCTCTAAAACTCTAAACCTGAAAAGATCCTCAATGTGTAATCTTGTAATAACTCAAGATTAAGTAAGGTTTAAGGCTGGGGCCTTATAGTTGGTGTCAAAGGTCGGTTTAGATTACTTTAGAGGTTAGGGAATTCTTTAAGCATAAGTGACATTACCATAATGGTTAGGATTTCAGAAAGAGTCCTAGTTTTAGATAAAGTGAATGAGTAAGTGTATCTTAGTGTTTACCTTACTCATTAGTACATGATGGTTTTGTTGATATAATCACACTGAAATTTCTGTTTTTTGTAAATGGATGGATCTAGCAGGCACCAAAGTGACAATTAGTTTGAAGGAAACTGTGGTGGTTCTTTAATTAAGAGACTGGATGAAATGGGGTATTCAATGAGGAAACTCGTGGTTGTTCTAAACCAACTATCAAGGAGTCATGATCAACCACTTGAACCATGGTATGTTCTGTAATGCATCATGTACGAGATGACCAATCGATGTAGAAGTTCAGGTAATAATTATAAAGGTAACCATTAGAGTTTATATGATCCTTACTTTTGAGGTAATTATGGGTTATTATATGATATGCTAGAAAATGAAAGTCATGAGATAAACTTGAGGTTAAAATATGTGATGATCATTTTTGATGATTTTATCCCTTTTTGGATAATTATTTGAGAATTATATAGTTTTGGAAAAAGGACAACACGCAGACCGTGTGACTACCCGTCGCGTCAGACAAAGCTGTGGGAATCGAACCCACAACCAAAGTGCGACTGGTATTTATCGCCTACCACTGGACTACGTGAAGTCCCTGGTTAGTTTGTCTGATTCTTTCTAGTTATATGATTTTATCAATTAAGAGTAAGTTGATTTTTGGTTGTTTATGAAAATGATTTAACCTATCATGGAGGATATGTGATTAGGTTAATTACTTTTCAATACGAGACTTTAGGAGGGTCTGATGTTGTTTGGAGATAAATGTTACGATTTAACATGGAAGACTATGTGACAAAATCCTTAAAATATTTGGGTTTCAATATTAGATTGGTTTACTTTGAAGAATTTTATGGAAATTTTTTTTATCAAATGATCCTTGTTGAACTTTGGGTTTTGTTTGAAAAATTTTGGAGATTAAGAATAGATTTTCTTTTTATAAAGGGTTATCATTTTCTGGATTATCTGACCTTGTACTAACCTTTTTGGTTTTGGTTATGGTTAAGGTCTAAAGATATGGGAAGTATATAGTTCTCTTTTGTGGATTAGGTGATTCTCTAGAAGTTTATTATAGTACTCTTAATGCGAACAAGTCTCCCTAAATACTCACCTTTTGGAAAAAAATATGAGTTTGACTAAGGAATCTAGTAAAAGTTGAAAGTCAACATGATACGTGATTATGTTTCCTTATGAATAAATTCCTCAACAAAAAGTAACTTAAAACAAAATTTTTTTCTATTAACTTTTCCTACTGTGGAATCGAATACCGTTTAACCCATCACAAGTTTGTGATTTTCTTATGGTTAACTTTCTCCTAGAAATGTTTTCTATCACTCTCCCTCAAGAACATGACCCTTTGATTTTTCTTTCATTTCCATGTTTTTCTATAGGGAGTCCTAGTATGGGTTGACTCGGGTGACCTCTGTATATATCTTTCTTTATTTTAAAGTGATTTTTTTACCGACTCTTGTTCTGATGTGGGACTTTCAAGGATGTTTCCAAGCGCAATTTTAAAAATTGCGAGGACGCAATTCCCAAAAGGGGGGAAGGATGTAACACCCCAGGTAAATAAAGAATATGAAATTTTCATATTTATCCATATTTGTGAATAAAATATTAATATTACTTTAAAGGGGATGCTATGCTCGATGGCGTACCCAACACGCAACAACGAGTTTCTTGGGAATCTTACGTCACACTCTAATAATAAAATAATATTATTTTAAATGGTAGTTAACATGTAGTCGTTGTATTGACAGGAATGGATATAAATAACTAAAATATGATTATATATGTTTTTTAATGTTTTTACATTTATCCAATAAAAGCTAATGGCTTAAAATACGGAAAGAATTCAATTTTAGGTGTATATGCCCTAGTTTTCACTAAAGGTTCATTTATCGCCTTTTGATGGAGAACTGTCATTAAATATAGTTTTTATCACTCTTATACATTCTTTTGGACCAAATATAACTCTTCTTTAGAATCGGGACATCAAATTTTACTTTGTGTAATTTTTTGGTATTTTTCCGATAAAGTTCATTTTTTAATGAATAGTGCCAAATGTTGTGTTTTAATTCAAAACCTCTTTTAAATCTAATTTATTTATATGATTAGATAATCTTTTGAATTGTTTTTAAAGTGAAATTAGAAAATTTTTTTACCTTTAAATCCAATAGTGGTCGTTGGAATTTATTTCACTTTTAAATCGAACTTAAACTAGTATCAATCTTTTGATACTTATTGTTTCTTAAAAACACGCTATTTGTTTTGACAACGGGAGTTAATTATTAAATTAATTAATTCTACTTATATTCTTTGAATTAGGTAATATAAACATCATTTTTGAATTCGGAATATCAAATATATCTTAGGGTTAATTTTTGGTAATTTTCTGAAAAACTCCAATTTTTGATGAATAGTGAAACCACTAAGTGGTAATCAAGCAAACTGATTTTTCAGTTAAATGAAAGTTTACCACTAATGTGTATTGAATTTTGAAAAACCGACATACATGGTTGTCATTAGTATGTAAAATGTGGTTCAATGGGATGAAAATAATTTTTTGGTGAATATTAACTTATTAAGTTTTTATTCGCGATTAGAGGTAATTAGTGTAGTTTAAGGTAAAAATAAAGTTTTAATAATATGAAATGAACTTGAAACATGTCCTACCCCCATTGGTTGTGTCATGGCCGACCACGAAAACCCATGGTTCAACTTGGGGACCCCATGAAGCCACTTTGGTTGTAAAATGACATTAATATCTTTTTATTTATTGTTAAAGTAAAAATGACACAAACTTGAGTCATTTTACGAAAACAATTTTTACATGGGGTTATAAAGATAAGATTTTTGATATTAAATAGTCATTTTAAAGATAAAAAGAATTCATACATCATAGTATTTTTTTATAATTTTTAGATTTTATATAAATTAAATTATTTATGACATCATGATGATGCAACGATGACCTCATTAATGAACAGTTTAAATAAAATGAAACGATAATATAAACTCTAAGACCTAAACTTGTCCAAAAACTATTGGATGGGAATATTTCAAAGCCTTATAATCTTATATTAGAAATATATCAATGTGGGACCTTAGAAAATCGAAACACTTTTGAAAATAAAATAATAGTTTCATGATTTCGAAAAGTGCCCCTCCTCTCCTCTTATAAAAGGCCCCCTCCTCTACCTCATTTCACACACTCCTCAAGCCTTTGTCTCGGCCATACCCTGCCCATTTACTCTCTCCACATCCATCTCCTCATCCTAGAGGATTCCCTTTGGGCAGAATCCTTTCAAAGGAAGCCTTTAGGCTCAAATCAAAAGGAGTTACACTTTTAAAGGTAATTCATTCTCTCATGTTCATTTGTTTTATTTTGCTTCTCCAACCCCCTAAACTCTTTTTATTTACTTATTTTGAAACAAAACCAGTATCTTAAATTTACTATGATGTTGTTATAAGATTTATTCGAGCTACACTCTCACACAACTACATCAAATGGTTAAAGAACATACGGTTTCCGTGGATTGCGAAATTCTGCCTCCCGAAACGATGATTGTTCAACACTCATATAACACCGTCAAAGGTGTCCATTTAGATGAAACTATATTTATATATGATATATAATATGTTTATGTTTCACTTAAGCTTCTGTATTTTCATTTGTTTCATACCTTTATGGTTTCCATTGTGGGTAAACACGATAATTTCATTTCAGGAAGTGTGGACTACCGCCCCCTCAAAGTGATTTGATTCGTTAACGCCATACATGGGATGTATAAAGGATGGATTTAAAGTTATTATATATGATGTTATACTGGAATTATAATATACCTCTATATCATTATTTTTTCTTTCCATTAAAGTATGAGATAGAAATGAAAGTAGCGTTCATGCGTATGTACGGCTTACCGTCTCCATGAACGGTGCATTTCATTTCTTACCTCTAAATGATTATGTAATATTATAAATACATGTATATTCTGGATATATATATGATATATATGATATCCAAATCATTAATATCATTTGGTATAAAATGAACCTTTGACCACACAAAAAACATGTAATTGTAAGAAGTCCATTTTTGACTAAAGAGCCAAATATTGAAAAAACAAACATTATTAACTTAAATGATTACATAATGTTTATAACATTTAAATAAGTGATATAAAAGGAATAATGAACCTTAAGAAGTTTCATAAGAAAGTATAAATTAACTCAAATTTATTATTCAGGACGTTAAAGAACAATCGAGTCAAGTCGGACCCGAGGTAAGGGATCCTACACCTCTCTTTCTTTTTAAGTACACTCTTTTATGTCATTCCTTTTAAGATCATCTTTCTTATGATTGGGATGTTATTTTATATTACTCACACTGTAATTATTATGTTCATATGATGAGAGACCCTATTTCCTCTCATAAATCCATTTTAGAAGTTTTATGTGGCGTTGTTAGGCTGCCGAGTTTTCGTAAGGGATTTTTCATCTCACATTTATTCCTCTGAGATTTATGCTACATTTTCCACAATTTCATTTGAGTGGTTTATGTAATTCCCATTATTACAATACTTTTTTAATATAATTCCATTTATGGGTATTTACATATTCATTGTATGACACTTCTTCGATGGGGTGTACTTTCCGAAAGTTACACAAGTCGGTAAGGGAACCTTTCACCCTCCTTTTTTAAAGGACTCCATTTGTTATGTCTTTTAATTCACATACTATTATGTTGGGATATGTTCTTGTATATCCTGATTGAAGTAAATTTTAATTCAAAGTGATGAGATTCCCTTTTAATCTCTCAACTCATTTTTTGAATTTTCGAAGTGACGCTGTTAGGCTGTCGAATTTTACCAAGGGAACGTTTTAACCCAATTTCAATTTCTTTGGGTTCAACAAGTAGTTATTGAATATGTCGTACTTTGAATATTTGTGAATGACCTTTTATTGTTTTACACTTAATATCCAATTATATTGGGTGTATTTATTTTTGGAACACATAATTTTGATATTGATTTATCCTTAATTTAAGGATACCTTCCTTATAAGGGATTTCATTACATTTTACATCCCTATTGAGACTTCATTGTTGTTATGCACCAATTCACTATTATATGGTGTATATACTGTCCTTTGGAATATTATATCATGAATCCATTTATTCTCATGATATTATAAAGTTCTGTTTTAATGTTATTCCTCAATTTTTGTATTCAAGTGTCTCTAATTTCGGTAAAAACCCTTTGACAAAAATATCGCTTTAAATGTTTTAAGGATTTGTTCTTATTAGTAACAATGTTTTCAAAATGGTTTTAAGGATTTATTTATATGGATATTAATGGTTTAAAATGTCAAAATCTTCAAAGTGTTATGGGACACTTTGATTCAAAAATCTCCTTATTAAATGTTTTAAATGGTTTTGGAAATGGTTTCTTTTTGAACGGATTCATTATTTCAATATACTAAAATATTATATTGTGATTGAAATGCGGAAATGTTATGTTTCCTTTATGCATGTTTTATGTGATACGTTTATGTTATGGTTCTTGGGCATTGTTATGAAAATGGGTGGTTCCGTGATAAACTAAAGGCGGGTGAGCCCGATATAGCTCTCCAATGCATTGGGTAACGCGAAGGAGTGAAACACTAAGGTTTCTCCGAAGAGATTTGGGGAATATACTATGATGGGTATTCCAAACGTAACCAAGAGGGTTACTACCTACGTAAGAATGTTATGAATGCCTCAAGTTACCTTTATGTCTTATGATTTCAATGATTTATTCATGATTTGATATGCCTATGTTTTATGGGTAAAGTATGATTTCATTCTTATGTATACATGTACTCATGTTTCCTTTCCATATTTTTATATCCCTTACTGATCTTTTTATGCTCATCCCAAGTTTTTTTGAAATGTTTTTCACAGGTCAAGGGAAGGGTACATGATGTGATGATAGTGTCAAGGATGTGTGAAGAAAAAATCCATGATTTATTTTAAATATGTTTCCGTTGATGGGAAGAATGAATACTGTATTTTATGTAATCACTTTGTTTAAATGTGGAATGTAATGCAAGTTTCATGATCTAATTCTCTAAAACTCTAAACCTGAAAAGATCCCCAATGTGTAATCTTGTAATAACTCAAGATTAAGTAAGGTTTAAGGCTGGGGCCTTATATAATAAATATGAAAAAATAAGAATCAAGTAAAACATTTATTTAATTTTATAATTAAATAATGTAGAAGATGCAGAAAATGATTTAGGACTCGAGGTTTGATATTTCACATTAAAACACCACTTAAAATACTTTATGTTTTCATTATAATACATCTTCCACTATACCCATGTTTTATAAACTGTTTCAATAATGTTGTTATTATAATCAAATGGTTTTTTAAATCCATTTTAAACTATCCTTAAAATTCATTATATTGGACTAAATGGAATAATTTTATTTTTATTCAATATGGGTTATTTTGAAAGAGTGGGATTAGAATAAATTTTTAATTTATACGACAAGAATATAATTTTTCACCATTTTGTGTTTTATTCATTAATAATATTACTCTAAATTTTATTTAGTGTTTAAATAAAATTTTATCTACCCTTCTTGGTAGAAATTCTCATTTTATTATAGTTTAAATAAAATGATTTTTTTATAATTTTTATATGAATCCTAAATGTACTTTTCCATTTGTGTTAAAATAGAATAATTTATGATATTTTATTACTGAAATGAATAAATCTATTTAATTCATATAGGTTATTATCCTTATAATTTTTTCATGATGAAGGGAGAGCCTGATATATATCTCCAATGGTTTGTGTAAAGTGAGGCTCTTAACAGGATTTAGGTTACTATAAATGGATATCATGCAATTAACCATAATTTTTATTCCATTGTAATTTTTATTTTAAGGTATCTATAAAGATGATTTCACAAATCACCTATATGAAATTTCTATGATTAAAAAATATTTTTTATAAAGATATTTTTATTCTACATGGAATGAAACTGAACATGTGTTTTAAGTATTTTTATGACCCTTATAAGGATAAAAGTTATATTTTTCAAGAATTAATTTTCTTGAGTTATCGTGTTTTCCAAAGTAACTCTCATGATAATAATAATTAATTTATTATTTATTATGAGTTTTTTGAGTTATTTTTCCATTTAAGTTCATTGCATGGGTACATAAATTATTATTTGAGATTAAATTTCATTATTTAATATGGAAATATTTATCATGGGGATTACTGAATTTCAATAATACTAATGGGTATACATTATTTTTATATCTCTTATTGTGATTTTATTCACTAATTCCACATTTTGAAATATTTTTCACTGGTTCTAAGGTTTTATAAAAATTATAACTTATTTTATAGTGAGATTTCATGAATAAATTAAAATTGTATGGAATAAAATAAGAGTGTAAATAGAAGAACCTTTTTGTGGAAAAACATACATTAAGTGGAAATGTATTATTTTTTATGTAATGGGTTTCCTAGATCTCTAAAATAATAAAACTAAATTATCTATCAGATGTTATCAAGAAGAAAGAAATTTATAATACAGGTAATTATGCAATGTATATGATATATTTCATTATATCAAGCATGAAGACTCATAATTCAAATTAATCATTTAGAAAACGAGATAAACTAGTGGTAGAAAACTGATTTAAAAAAACCAAAGGGTAAAATTATGATTATGTAGTTGAAAGATATCATTTAATTTTATTTTATCTTATTCAATATCTGTAAGGTAAAATAATTCCATATATCATGATGTGGGATGATAACTTTATTAATTCATTTATATAAAGTATTCCTCTACTATTAAAGTAGAATTTATGAAACCCATTCACTAGTATGAGGCTCAAAATAGAAAATTCATGGATTAGGAAATGTTTAGGAAATTATATTTCTCATTTTCAAACTATAAAAAGTAATTTTATTTTTTAGAGGAAATGTTATCAATTTTCATTAGATGTCATTTTTTGTCACTTATGTATTTATCTTTCACTCCATATCATCACTTTTCCCCCTATTTTAAGGATTCATTTTTAGGGATCTATTAGAATTAATGGTTTTTAAAGTCATATTCTAATCTATAGAATAAAATATGATTTTATAAAACCCTTTTCAAATATATATAAATACTTTTGAGGATTTAATTTATTTAAGTAGAGGTAAAGTGAAAATCAATGAATTTTGTATTAGTCACTTTAAGTAAATATCTTGTCAAATATTTTTTAATGCATGAAAGACTAATCTAAAGTGAATAATACATTAGAGAAATATAATATGAATATAAAAAAATGAAAATATAAAATATTTATAATAATTAATTTAGACACTTTGGTAATTCATATGATATATGATTTATAGCACATAAATAAAATATTTGCATTTATCAATTCATGTGTATTTTCATAATAATTTTTTTAAATTTAAAAAATTAATTTATTTAATTTAGAAATTGAAATTTAAAATATGGAATCATTTTTTACTTAACTATATCATGATAATCTTTTGTCTAAAGTTATGAATTTTCCTAAAATAGTTTAATTTTTTGGTAAATTGTAAGAAATATCAATTTTACAGATATAATCAATTATATGACATTATATTTGCAAAATAATGACACTAATATTTATGATACATTTTATAAAGATAATATATATATTATATAAGTAATATAATTCACTTAAAAATATAATTTTGTGATTATAAATCTATTTTTGAATTTTTATAAATATATGTAATATTTTTTTTCAAATGAAAACAATTTTAGGTTCTTATATTTTAATAATGTTGTCACAAGGTTTTATTATTTTTTTTATTGGTATAAAAATAAAATAAGTATCCTTTTTAACAAAATACAATTAATTCAATTGAAATTAATTTTTTATATTGTTTTGTTGTGGAAGAATTTTCTGGATTAAAATGAATTTTCTCTAAAAAATATTTTCTATTCCTTTTTCAAACAAATATTAAATTAATTTTTGAATAGTTTCTGAAATTGGTCCCTTGAAAAAAAATTTAAATTTTGGAAGAATTATTTCCAAATTTGGTTAGAATTTAAATTTCATATTTATTTATAATTAATGGTTATCATGATAAAAGTTTCTCACCACAATGAAGGATAAATGGGTTAAAATGGGTTTAAAATAAGGGACAATACATATAATATCTATAAAAAAAGTCAAAATTTTATTTCTTTAGTAATTTTAGTGCTTAAAATATATTATCATAAAAATTGGATTTCCTAAGATCCAATTAATATGTGAAGTGCATTTTTTTATTTTGATGTTCTTAATGTTTACATGGGTGCCACTATCCTCACATATAAAAGAGTACTTACACTTTTTAGTTATCCACCCAAATTTAATTTTTATATGATCCAAAATATAAAAAAATAACTTTAAAATAACCCTTAAAACTTCCTATATGTTATGAAATTGTTAAGAGACCAATCCTAGAAGGATTCAGTTGGTACCCAAAGGAAGATATCCAGGGAGGATGTATAAGTCTTAACAGAATTCATTCAGGTTCATTTATTCTTCTACATCATTCAAATATATTCTGATCATATTAGTATAATGACATAATAATATTTAATATATTAATTTTTTTTATTTTTATTATAAAACCTTGTTCAAAAACCATTCCATCCTATGGGAAATTATAACTTCCCTCATGTGTATGTGTGGAATACCGCCTCTATGAAGCGATGTACTTTATTTTGCATCACCACCTCAAGCAACGGGTTATATGTATGAATTTAATGGAAATAGATGATGTTTTTAACATAATTATTATTAATTAATATTAAAATATTATCTACTTTACTACCCTCCCATACATTATAAAATGATATCATCACTCAAGGATACATGTAGAAAAAAACTCCCCAAAGCGATGTGACTCGTTTTTCTAAGATCTAAAATGATGGGTCATAGTGGTGAATTTAATGAATATATTTGATATATATATAATATTTTTTTGATTATTTTAAGTTAAATCATTATATAAATTATTTATTCATTATTCAACTGAGAAATTAAAATATCCCTTATGTATAGGTACAAACATTCGCCTCCATGAAATGATGTATTTCTTTTTTGTTAAATAGCTTACATTGACTATTTTGAAAGTATATTTAATATATAAACCTTATATATATAATGTGTTTAAGTTTATAGATGTGATAGAACAATGATCACATTCACCATGATCAACATAATAAATTTATTTTAAATGTTTCGGGCTGAATGAAAAAAAATGTTTTATGCAAACTTAACTGATTTAGTTACAAAATGAAACATATTGATAAATAAAAAAATTAATAATGATAATTGAATGAAATTAAAATATGTTATTAGGTAATTCGATTTTTTATTTTAATTTTAGTATTAATGATTTATAGAATGTATGAAAATATTCGATACATGAATTGGGTCATTTATCATCTCAATTTTATTTCTCTGAGAGTTATGCCCTTTTCAACACATGGTTTATTTTTTGTGTCGTGTAAAATTATATATAAAAGTATTTTATTTGTTTTTATACAATTAATTTTTCTGACTAATCCTTTTCATTTTTTCTATTAGAATTTTTTTTATATAAAAAGTTATAAATTTTGTAATGTATTTTCATAAATATAATGTCTTAAATTTCCCATTTCAAAATCTTTCACAATCATATCAATGATTTTTATAATATTTCAAAAAATTTATTATTTATACTTTAGTGGTAGTTAAATTTAATTTTCAAATAATTTTTTACTTTTCTTACAATGTTTTTGGAATTAATTTTTTATTATTTACATAGGTGCCACTTTTGAATCATTTACCAAAGCGAAAAATAATTTTTTGTTCTATACCACATGTTCTCCATTCCCCACCAACATATCCATTATATATTATTAGGAATAATATAAGTATTATCAAATTATTTCAAACTATATCTTATTACCCTTATTTTAATAATTTTTTATTTTATTATTTTTCCTAATAAAATACTATTTTACTCATTTTTAAGATAAAAAGGAATGTGGTTTTTCTTATGGGTTTGAATCAGTTTTTCCTGGGTTTTATGGTGAAAAACTAAAACATTATAATTATTTTAAGTAGATGGTAATTGGAAATTATATATAAATAATGATTCTACATATATATATCTCACCAATTCATTGAGTAATGATTTAGTTTTTTGAGACCAATTTTTTTGAATGAATGATTGGGTTACTCATATTAGAGGGGTTCTATGAGTGAGTTTGAAATTAGTTATAACATAATGGATAAAGATTTATTCATGGGATTTATATACTTTATTAGGGTCATATATGTTATATTTGGTTATGGTTTTATTTTCAAATAATCCTATGATTAATTATATGCTCAATTTTTATGACGAAAAAGGTAGAAAATTTTATAGGTGGTCATATTTTCAATTGGACTAATGGATTTCCTATATTTTTATATCCCTTTGTAAATCGTTTGTACCCATCCAATATAACTAATTTTTTTACATGATATAAGGATTTGAATGAAATATATAAAGGGATAAAAAATTTTGTGGTGAATTTTCTTAAATGATGATGAGTCATATTGACTGAAATAAGGGCATAAATTTAAAATTCTGTTTATGATGGAAAAAATGCACTGCGTATATAAATTCTCAAATTATTATGTTTTTTCCTAATTCTGTATTGCAATAATCCCATATAAACATGGGAATTTAGGAATGTAAAAACATTTTCTAACACATAAATGTATGTTATGTAGGTAATAAGGTGTTATATAGTGTATAGAGTCATTATAGAAATTTTTTCATAGAAGAAAGAGTGAAGTTTATTATTGTTTACTCTTTTAAATTTACCTTGCATCGCCAAGTTGTTCCACCATTTACCGGTTTAACTGTTAAATTTAGATATATCTCTTTATAAATTTATATCCATAAAATTAATTATATTTATAAACATGGATTGAATATTCTTAATCTAGTTCTTAATGATTTGTGACATGAATTCACTCCCAAAATTAGTCAATCCAACTCTTAAAATTAGAAAATAAATATGGAAATTAACACTTATTCTTTAGTGAGACCATTTTGATAATACCTTAAGAATTGAAGCATACTAACAATAAAGGATATATAAATAGGTGTAAAAACTAATATTGTATGTTTTATAAGCTATTCATGAGGATCCCGGAATGAGCATTGATTAAGCATCATACTTCATGAACATAGTTACCCAAAAAAGGATCATACCAATAATATCCAACCACCACAATTATTTAATATTCATTTTAAATCCATGAATGTACTATACACCACTTTTATAACTTATTTATTTCGCTATTCACACACCAAGATTTTATTCATTTCTCATTTTATTATGCTTCCCAAGCACCAAACTAGATTATACCATTCTATAAAAACCGTTTATTCATTATGACAATTTTTCTTGATTTTTAGGTCTAACCCAATTTATATTATTCTATAGAAAAAATATATCATATTAAAATTACTCTTATAACTCCATGTTTATGGAGAATTAACTATCCTATATATCAATAAAAATTCAAATGAAAACACAAAAATTGTACAGTGTAATGTTAACCTTAAACTAAACCATGGATATTGTAATTGAGATTCATGTCTGTCTACCCATATGATCACAAACCTACTCACCTAGGTTAGGAAGATGACTATTCAAACCCCTTAAACACAATTATACACCATAAAAATCAATATAATTTCTTTTTTTATTATACACAATGAAGTTTACATGAATCATATTACCATTTGAGGAGGATTATTATAAAAATTATGAATATAAAAAAATTAATCCAAAAAAGGAGGTAAAAAATCATAAAAAATCACTGTTGGTTCTGGATAATTAGCTCACCTAAAATTCATTATTCATGAATAAAAAAAATAATTTACTTTAGATTTTTTAGTTAATTAATCATTTTATCCAAAAATATCATTTCTAAATCCTTTTTAAAATTGTGTCCAAAACATCCCTAGTATCAATTTTATACTAATACATAGTCCAAAATATTTTATATGAACCTACATTCAGTGTTTGATGCATATACAGACTCCCATTTATCAAGAAATGAAAATAGTAAAATAATAAAACACAACTTTGAAACATCACACATTCTAAAATCCAAAAACCCAATACATCAAACTAATAAAATTGACCCACAAAACCTAGTAATTTTTCATTTTAAAAACACATTTCATGGATATACACAAACATAGAGTTTATCAAAATATCAAACTAACCTTTATTCTTTTAACAGTCACTAAATTATTAAAACAACTAAAATATGATTTTATACCATCTGTAACATCCCATCCTAGGTTTCATGATCCAAGATGAAATTATAAAAGTTGGTGGTTCACCATCAATTATGCCAAATGTTACTCATGCATAAAAAACCCTTCATTAATATTATTGTGGGTAATAAATCCTAAATACCACAATTATCAAAAAAAATATTAATAATTTTTGATATTACAAAATAATTATTGTAACACCCCGAAATTTTATGAAAAATGTTCTTTTTAATTTCACTAATGTCTTGTGTTGTACGCTACACCAAAAGGAGCTTGCAAAACACACATCCTTGACTTGACTTGTATTACATGCAATCGCGACCTTCCTCGATAGCGTGTGTAGTACGCAATACCGAGTTTCACTAAACAATGATATGCTATTAAAATATTATTAAAACTAGCCATTATGAATAGTAATAACGACCTTTTAAAATTTTATAAATTTTATCTCTCAAAATGGACTTCATTTTTGGATTCTGAGTATCGAATTTAGCCTAAGGTGAAATTTTGGTACTTTTCGGATAAGTTTTATATTCTGATGAATAGTGAAAATTTCTAAATTTTAATTAAAAACAACTTTTTTAATCGAAATAATTAATAGTGATAAATTATTAATTTGAGTGGTTTTAAAGTATATTTAGAATATATTTTTACAATTCAATACAATGTTGGCCATTGGATGTAATTTCACATTTACACCAGACATAAACAAGTGTTAATATTTTGATAGTTATTATCTCTTAAAAACACGCTATTTGTTGTGACAGCGGAAATTAATTATAAAATTAATTAATGCAACTTATATTTTGGGAACTTTGTAAAATAGAAATCATTTTTGAATTCGGAATATCAATTATAGCTTAGGGTGACATTTTGGTATTTTTCTGAAAAACTTCAATTTTTGATGAATAGTGAAACTACTAAGTGGTAGTTAAAAAGACTGAATTTTTCATAAAACATAATTTTACCGCTTCTGTGAATGGAATTTCAAAAATCCGAGAGACACAGTTGATGTCAGTATGAAAAATGTGGTTCAATGAGATGAAAATAATTTTGGGTGAATAGTAACTTTTTACTTTTATTTACCACGGTTAAAAGTAAATAGGGTAATTAAGGGTAAGAATGATATTAATAATACCCTAACACATGTCCTAATTCTATTGGACAAGTTTATCTCGACAAAAAACAACCTTAAGTGTAAAATATTATCATTTAGGCCCACTTGGATTAGATTAGGACATTTATTATTATTTAACTCAAAGAAGAGTTAAAAGAGTTAAAATCAAAGTTTATTTACTAAAACATTTTTAATATAGGGTTATACATAATATAATTTCAACTATAAATATTCATTATAAAGATAAAAATATTTCCTACATAATGGTAATTTGTTTGTAATTTTTATACTTCAAATAATGTAATTTATTTATGACACAACGATGATGCAGTAATTACCTTTTTAAGAAAATATTAACATAATTAATGTTATAAATGCCCCAAAAAATGTAATTTGAGACTTTTTATGACTTAAAATAATTTTATAGGTTAATATGACATGTTATTGTTGATTTAAGTAACTTTGTTCGAACTTATCATTCTGTTAGAAATTTCATAAAAATCATGTACCAAATAGTGTCAAAATTGACATAAATTAGTTTTTAAAATAAATATTATATTATTAATTGTTATTTAATTCTTAAAAATCTAAGGTTCGGCCAAATGACTTAGATAAGGATAGATATATTAATAATAAACAACTTGGGTTTCGTTTGGCTTCATATAGTATGTTTATTAACCATATAGTGTAAGAAAACAAAAAGACACGGTAAAAGTTAAATTATTTAACTTAGAGTTAAATCTAATTGATAAGGTTAAAAAAATAACCTAAACTTGTCTAAATCCTATTGGATAAGAGGATTTCGACCCATCCCCACTTTATCTTCTAAATAAGACCATTTGGAACCATTATATACCGAATTTGACCTTAATATAAAATAATATTTTGAGATTTTCCTAAGATGCCCCTCTCCTCCCTTATAAAAGGGCACCTCCTCCCTCTCCCCCTCACACCAATTTGAGCATTCAAGCTCGGCCAAACCCTGCCAAAATCACTTCTACACTTCCCTAGTATCATACTAGAGGTCCTGGTCTTCTTCAAAGACCATCCTTAGTTCTTTAAGTGGAGGTTAAGTGAAGGCGCGTCAAAAAGAGGTAATATCCATTACTGATCTTTTTCAATTTATTTCTTCTTCAACTTCTTCTTCTTTAGTTGTTTCATGATAAAGTAATAACATAAGTATATATTATATACTGATATGTTATTATAAATATTAAACAACTCTAATTAACCTTCTATCCATCCTACGGAAAAAGGAAATCATCGCGCGTGCGTACGTACGGAATACCGTCTCCACGACGCGATGAGATTCATTCCCAATGATTGACCATTCATGAATGATTATAATGTATATATAATAAGTACTAATGAAATATATGACATAATAATTATACTTGATTTTTTTATATTTATATGTATGTCTTCTACTTAATTCCATTCAATACAATAAGGAAACGAAAACAGCGTTCATGCGTACGTACGGACTACCGTCTCCATGAACGGTGTATTTCATTCCATTTATCGATATATTATATATATATATATATATATATTATGAATATATATTATATATAAATCATGTTTTACATTCTGGATATAAGTAATCATGACCCAAGTAATCATATTAATAATTACAAGTTAAAAACACGAACGAAAAAGAAATGATTTTACCCAAAACACTACTTTAACATGAATTTACAAAAGAATGGGTAATATAAAGTCATAAGTGGACCGTATATGATATAATAACAATTAATATGATTCTGGAATAAGTCAATAACATGGTTTAAATCATTATACAGGAGTTTCAGACACTTACAAAGCAAGACGGACCTAAGGTAAGGGAAATATCACAATCTCATTTTTAAACGAGATTGTTTATACTTTGGCATTTACTGGGGTGTATTTTATCATCCAAATCCAAGTTTCCTCAATATGTAATATTATTTCCATCCACATACAATTGTTTAAATCCAATTTTATCCTTCGTTGAGTTTTTAGTAAAAGATATGAACGAAATCTTTTGTCGTTTTCATACGAGGTACTTTTTGACTTTTATGACAAAAGTACAAAGAATGTTTTTTAACTTATACGGCATGAATGGATTTTTAAAACATTATTTCCAAGAATCTTATTTTAGAAGTTTTCAAGTTTATTTTTAATCAACTTCTTTTAGTTTAAAATTTTATGACATGTTAAGAAAGGAAAAATGTTTTTGAAGTAGAAAGGATATTTTCCTGAATAATGGAGTTCAAGTGTTTTATCAAAATTATTTTCCATCTAAGATAAAAAAGTGTTCTTTTTCTATACCTATTATTACATGGATTTGATTATGTTGTGATGGAAATATTTTTATGATTTCCTTTATCTTATATGAATTTTTTTATGATGTCATGTTGTGTAAGAATCCCATTTTTAATACATGGGTTATGCAATGATGTATGATTTATGATTTTGTGGCACAATAAGAATGGTATCATTATGATATGGGTGGGACCTATATCTCCCTCCAATGAATTGGGTAATTATTTTATATCTAATGAGATAGACATGGCTGGAATGGTAGGTTATACCGGTTCAGTGAAACAGGACTGAAACGAGGGTGACTCGGTTCAGAAAGGGACAGTGTCCACTAAGATAGTCTTGGCAATGAGTCTTGACTAACAAGAAATGATTCTCTATGATTATGTGTGTATGCCACAAAGTTTCATGTTTTATGTTATGATTATTGTGATTACATTTCACTGCCATGGTTTATCCCATGTTATGAAATTATGATCTCTTTTGCAGGTTATGATTTCCAAAAGTTATGTTCTTATGAATATGATGTGATTGATTTTTCTTTTGTTTACCCTTACTGAGCATTTGAGATCACCCTTTTATGTTTTCTTTTCCCCAGGATATAAAGAAAGGTTTTAGGTATTAAAAAAAAGGAAGATCTTTATGGGAGATGTTGAAGATCTTTCACCACGATTAGAAGATTATATTCCGAGTTTCCAAAGACACTAAACTATTACGGTCCTTGTGTGTGTGTTTTTTTTATGTACTAAGTATTCCGCAAATGTAATGAAATGTCAATGTACATCAGGATTCGGGTCTCTACAGTTGGTATTAGAGGAAAGGTTTAGTCAACCTTTGGAAACTAGGATGCGAAAACGTTAGTGAGATCCCTAGAGATATTTCTAAGGTATGTCTAGGGATGTCCCTAAGGATAAGTATACGTATAGGATATAGTCCTAGAACTATGGTAACGATATTAGATTAAACCTAAGATGTTAGATATTGAAGTTACTCCCCCTTTATTATGATTTTTTCCTCTAACACTATTCTTTTTGGGTTTTAGAAAATGGCTGGAAACAAGATGATTCACGATAATGGAGGATATTATTAAAAATGGAAGGATATTATTCATTAGAAACCAAATGAAATGGGATTTGGAAGTCCAACCATCATTATTATGCCGAATCAGCAATCTCATAATATGATCAATAAACTCAAATTTGGTAAGTTTCCTGACATGGATAATAAGAGAAAGATGGAGTTTCATGATGATCATAGAGGAAAGAAAGTTCAATTTCCCCTATGTAAATCATGTGGGAAGAGGCATCAAGGAGAATGTTTCAAAGGAACTGGAAGATGCTTTGGGTGTGGAAAAGAAGGAAACAAAGAAAGTAAGTGCAAAGGAAAAGGTTCAGTTAACACCATGGATGAGGATAATGGTATTTCTACGACATAAACAATGGTTAAATGTTTTAAATGTGGAATGTACATGCATTATGCAAACCAATGCCCTAAGGGAAAGTCTCATGAAGAGAATTAGTATGGTCGTATGGGAAGTATTTATATTGATGATGATGAAGAGGCTACAAATGCTATGTGAGATGAAAGAATTGTTGAAGCTCGGTCAATGGTTTAAGAAGGTAGTGGAATGATTACATGTTTATCAAGTGTAATGTTGTATAAGTAATCTCATGGTACTATGGAATAAAGAGACATCTAAGGATTGTTACACTGTTGTCTTTCATTGATTTTTTAAAGTGTATGATTAATGTTACCAGTATCCATGAAAGGTTATTCAGATATTTTTGGAATGTAGATGATATGCGCATAATGAAGGGATAAGGAGAAAATTAAATGTTTGATAGTATTCATGAGCTCATGACTGATATAAGGAGAAGGTTATATCATGGTTTGAGTATATAGAATTTTTGGATTTTGGAATGTGGAAAGAGTTAACTTTTAACTGAATTCATGTTTTCACTAAGGTTCAATGGGTATTCAAGAGAATACATGATTAAGGCCTTTGAATGTTTGGAATGTGACCAACAAGACATGTCTTATGATATATGGGGATCAACGACAATATTAAATCTCTGGTAATAGTTTTCACTATATTATGAGAGTGGGATGTAGTATTATGGATAAGCCTAAAGATTAGAATTTATTATTTTTGACATAAGTTAGTATTGTTTAAGGATAGGAAATTTTTGATATTATTGATGGGATGTTATAGTAATGTAGTTTTAGAAAAAGGACAACCTGCAGGACGGGCGACAACCCATCGCGTCGGACAAGGCTGTGTGAATCGAACCCACAACCGAAGTGCGACTGGCCTTTATCGCCTACCACTGGCCTACAGGAAGTCCCTGTTTAGTAGAAACTAGTTTTATTATATTAAGCAGTATGATATATGAAGTATAAAGTCCATTTTAGGAACCATATATGATTAATCTCACTATAGATGGACTTATGTATTTTTTGATAACTTTTCTAACCTTTTGTTTGAGACATATGGAATGACCCATCATTCTATCACATGATCAATTAACACTTCATGAATAACAAATTCAACTTCATTTCATTAAGAGATGAAGTGGAAATTGTTCAAAGTACGAACAACAGTGAGATTGTACCAAAATAAAGTAAGTATTTATTCTAATTCAAATTTTCAACTTTAGGGAAATGATCTTGAAAACCAAAAATGTTGTCCTAGTGATCTTATACCTAATATCATCACAAATCAATGGATTTGTGATTACTGGATTTTCTATAGCCATGTTCTCTACCACTCTCCATCAGAACATGATGGTTAGATTTCTCTTCCATATCCATATTTTCACCTATGTGGAAACCCAGCGATTAGTTTATTTGGGTAACCGTTACGTTTCATACCTTTGTTTTTAAATATTGGTTTTGGTATTTCTTTTTACGATGTGGGTTTCTATTAAAGAAACTTTCGAATAGTAAACCATTTACAACCCCGACGAATTTCGAGGGCGAAATTCATTTTAAGGGGGTAGAATGTAACACCCCAAAATTTTATGAAAAATATTCTTTTTAATTTCACTAATGTCTTCTGTTGTACGCTACACCAAATGGAGCTTTCACAACACGCATCCTTGACTTGCCTTGTATTACACGCAATCGCGACCTTTTTCGATAGCGTGTGTACTACGCAATACCGAGTTTCACTAAACAACGATATGCTATTAAAATATTATTAAAACTGGCCGTTATGAATAGTAATAACCACCTTTTAAAATTTTAGAAATTTTATCTCTCAAAATGGACTTCATTTTTGGATTCGGAGTATCAAATTTAGCCTAATTTGAAATTTTGGTACTTTTCGGATAACTTTCATATTCTGATGTATAGTGAAAATTACTAAATTTTAATTAAAAACAACTTTTTAATCAAAATAATTAATAGTGATAAATTATTAATTTGAGTGGTTTTAATGTATATTTATAATATATTTTTACAATTCAATACAATGTTGGTCATTGGATGTAATTTCAGATTTACACCAGACATAAACAAGTGTTAATCTTTTGATAGTTATTATCTCTTAAAAACACGCTATTTGTTGTGACATCGGAAATTAATTATAAAATTAATTAATGAAACTTATATGTTGGGAATTTTGTAAAATAGAAATCATTTTTGAATTCGGAATATCAATTATAGCTTAGGGTGAAATTTTGGCATTTTTCTGAAAAACTTCAATTTTTGATGAATAGTGAAACTACTAAGTGGTAGTTAAAAAAACTGAATTTTTCATAAAACTTAATTTTACCGCTTCTGTGAATGGAATTTCAAAAATCCGAGGGACACGGTTGATGCCAGTAAGAAAAATGTGGTTCAATGAGATGAAAATAATTTTTGGTGAATAGTAACTTTTTACTTTTATTTACCACGGTTAAAAGTAAATAGGGTAATTAAGGGTAAGAATGATATTAATATTACCCTAACACATGTCCTAATTCTATTGGACAAGTATATCTCGACCAAAAACAACCTTAAGTGTAAATTATTATCATTTAGGCCCACTTGGATTAGATTAGGACATTTATTATTATTTAATTCAAAGAAGAGTTAAAAGAGTTAAAATCAAAGTTTATTTACTAAAACATTTTTAATATATTTTTATACAAAATATAATTTCGAATATAAATATTCATTAGAAATATAAAAATATTTCCTACATAATGGTATTTTGTTTGTAATTTTTATAATTTAAATAATTTAATTTATTTATGACACAACGATGATGCAGTAATTACCTTTTTAAGAAAATATTAACATAATTGATGTTATAAATGCCCAAATAAATGTAATTTGAGACTTTTTATGACTTAAACTAATTTTATAGGTTAATATGACATGTTATTGTTGATTTAAGTAACATGGTTCGAACTTATCATTCTGTTAGAAATTTCATAAAAATCATGTACCAAATAGTGTCAAAATTGACATAAATTAGTTTTGAAAACAAATATTATATTATTAATTGTTATTTAATTCCTAAAAATATAAGGTTCGGAAAAATGACTTAGATAATGATAGATATATTAATAATAAACAACTTGGGGTTCTTTTGGCTTCATATAGTACGTTTATTAACCATATAGTGTAAGAAAACAAAAAGACACGGTAAAAGTTAAATTATTTAACTTAGAGTTAAATCTAACTGATAAGGTTAAAATAATAACCTAAACTTGTCTAAATCCTATTGGATAAGAGGATTTTGACCCATCCCCACTTTATCTTCGAAATAAGACCATTTGGAACCATTATAAACCGAATTTGACCTTAATATAAAATAATTATTTGAGATTTTCCTAAGATGCCCCTCTCCTCCCTTATAAAAGGGCACCTCCTCCCTCTCCTCCTCACACCAATTTGAGCATTCAAGCTCGGCCAAACCCTGCCAAAATCTCTTCTCCACTTCCCTAGTATCATCCTAGAGGTCCTGGTATTCTTCAAAGACCATCCTTAGATATTTAAGTGGAGGTTAAGTGAAGGCGCGTCAAAAATAGGTAATATCCATTACCGATCTTTTTCAATTTCTTTCTTCTTCAAATTATTCTTCTTTCGTTATTTCATGATAAAGTAATAACATCAGTATCTATTATATACTGATATGTTATTATAAATATGAAACAACTCTAATTAACCTTCTATCCATCCTACATAAAAAGGAAATCACTGCGCGTGCGTACGTACGGAATACCGTCTCCACGACGCGATGCGATTCATTCTCAATGATTAACCATTCATGAATAATTATAATGTATATATAATAAGTACTAATGAAATATATGACATAATAATGATACTGGATTTATTTATATTTATATGTATGTCATCTACTTAATTCCATTCAATTCAATAAGGAAACGAAAACAGCGTTCATGCGTAAGTACGGACTACCGTCTCCATGAACGGTGTATTTCATTATATTTATCGATATATATATATATATATATATATATATATTCTGAATATATATTATATATAAATAATGTTTTAAATTCTGGATATAAGTAATCATGATCCAAGTAATCATATTAATAATTACAAGTTAAAAACACGAACGACAAATGAGACGATTTTACCCAAAACACTACGTTAACATGAATTTACAAAAGAACGGGTAATATAAAGTAATAAGTGGACCATATATGATATAATAACAATTAATATGATTCTGGAATAAGTCAATAACATGATTTAAATCATTATACAGGTGTTTCAGACACTTACAAAGCAAGACAGACCTAAGGTAAGGGAAATATCACAATCTCATTTTTATCCGAGATTGTTTATACTTTGGCATTTACTGGGGTGTATTTTATCATAGAAATCCAAGTTTCCTCAATATGTAATATTATTTCCATCCACATACAATTGTTTAAATCCAATTTTACCCTTCGGTGAGTTTTTAGTAAAAGATATGAAAGAAATCTTTTGTCGTTTTCATACGAGGTATTTTTTGACTTTTCCGACAAAAGTACGAAGAATGTTTTTTTAACTTATACGGCATGATTGGATTTTTAAAACATTATTTCCAAGAAGATTCCTTTACAAGTTTTCAAGTTTATTTTTAATCAACTTCTTTTAGTTTAAAATTTTATGACATGTTAAGAAAGGAAAAATGTTTTTGAAGTAGAAAGGATATTTTCCTCAAGAATGGAGTTCAAGTGTTTTATCAAAATTATTTTCCATATAAGATAAAAAGGTGTTCTATTTCTATACATATTATTACATGGATTTGATTATGTTGTGATGGAAATATTTTTATCAATTCCTTTATCTTATATGAATTATTTTATGACGTGATGTTGTTTAAGAATCCCATTTTTACTACATGGGTTATGTAATGATGTATGATTTATGATTTTGTGGCACAAATAAGAATGGTATCATTATGAGATGGGTGGGACCTATATATACCTCCAATTCATTGGGTAAATATTTTGTAACTCATGAGATATACATGGCTGGAATGGTAGGTTATACGGGTTCAGTGAAACAGGACTGAAACGAGGGTGACTCGGTTCAGAAAGGGACAATGTCCACTAAGATAGTCTTGGAAATGAGTCTTGACTAACAAGAAATGATTTTCTATGATTATGTGTGTATGCCAAAAAGTTTCTTGTTTTAAGTTATGATTATTGTGATTACATTTCACTACCATGATTTATCCCATGTTATGAAATTATGATCTCTTTTGCAGGTTAAGATTTCCAAAAGTTATGTTCTTATGAATATGATGTGATTGATTTTTCTTTTGTTTACCCTTACTGAGCATTTGAGCTCACCCTTTTATGTTTTCTTTTCCCCAGGATATAAATAAAGGTTTTAGGTATAAAAAAGGAAGATATTTATGGGAGATGTTGAAGATCTTTCACCATGATTAGAAGATTATATTACGAGTTTCCAAAGACACTAAACTATTACGGTCCTTGTGTGTGTGTTTTTTTATGTACTAAGTATTCCACAAATGTAATGAAATGTCAATGTACGTCAGGATTAGGGTCTCTAAAGTTGGTATCTTAGGAAAGGTTTAGTCAACCTTTGGAAACTAGGATGCGAAAATGTTAGTGAGATCCCTAGAGATATTTCTAAGGTATGTCTAGGGATGTCCCTAAGGATAAGTATATGTATAGGATATAGTCCTAGAACTATGGTAATGATATTATATTAAACCTAAGATGTTAGATATTGAAGTTACTCCCCCTTTATTATGATTTTTGCCTCTAACACTATTCTTTTTCATTTTAGAAAATGGCTGGAAACAAGATGATTCATGATAATGGAGGATATTATGGACAATGGAATGATATTATTCATGAAAACCAAATGAAATGGGATTTGGAAGTCCAACCATCATTATTATGCCGAATCAGCAATCTCATAATATGATCAATAAACTCAAATTTGGTAAGTTTCCTGACTTGGATAATATGAGAAAGATGGAGTTTCATGATGATCATAGAGGAAAGAAAGTTCAATTTACCCTATGTAAATCATGTGGGAAGAGGAATCAAGGAGAATGTATCAAAGGAACTGGAAGATGATTTGGGTGTGGAAAAGAAGGACACAAAGCAAGTAAGTGCAAAGGAAAAGGTTCAGTTAACACCATGGATGAGGATAATGGTATTGCTACGACATCAACAATGGTTAAATGTTTTAAATGTGGAATGTACGGGCATTATGCAAACCAATGCACTAAGGGAAAGTCTCATGAAGAGAATCAGTATGGTCGTATGGGAAGTATTTATGTTGATGATGATGAAGAGACTACAAATGATATGTGAGATGAAAGAATTGTTGAAGCTCGGTCAATGGTTTAAGAAGGTAGTGGAATGATTACATGTTTATCAAGTGTAATGTTGTATAAGTAATCTCATGGTACTATGGAATAAAGAGACATCTAAGGATTGTTACATTGTTGTCTTCCATTGAGTTTTGAAAGTGTATGATTAATGTTACCTGTATCCATGAAAGGTTATTCAGATATTTTTGGAATGTAGATGATATGCGCATAATGAAGGGATAAGGAGAAAATTAAATGTTTAATAGTATTCATGAGCTCATGACTAATATAAGGAGAAGGTTATATCATGGTTTGAATATATAGAATTTTTGGATTTTGGTATGTGGAAAGAGTTAACTTTTAACTGCATTCATGTTTTCACTAAGGTTCAATGCGTATTCAAGAGAATACATGATTAAGGCATTTGAATGTTTGTAATGTGACCAATAAGACATATCTTATGATATATGGGGATCAACGACAGTATTAAATCTTTGATAATAGTTTTCACTATATTATGAGAGTGGACTGCAGTATTATGGATAAGCCTAAAGATTAGAATGTATTATTTTTGACATAATTTAGTATTGTATAAGGATAAGAGATTTTCTATATTATTGATGGGATGTTATAGTAATGTAGTTTTAGAAAAAGGACAACCTGCAGGACGGGCGACAGCCCATCGCGTCGGACAAGGCTGTGGGAATCGAACCCACAAACGAAGTGCGACTGGCCTTTATCGCCTACCACTGGCCTACAGGAAGTACCTGTTTAGTAGAAACTAGTTTTATTATATTAAGCAGTATGATATATGAAGTATAAAGTCCATTTTAGGAACCATATATGATTAATCTCACTATAGATGGACTTATGTATTTTTTGATAACTTTTCTAACCTTTTGTTTGAGACATATGGAATGATCCATCATTCTATCACATGATCAATTAACACTTCATGAATAACAAATTCAACTTCATTTCTTTAAGAGATGAAGTGGAAATTGTTAAAAGTTCGAACAACAGTGAGATTGTACCAAAATAAAGTAAGTATTTATTCTAATTCAAATTTTCAACTTTAGGGAAATGATCTTGGACACCAAAAATGTTGTCCTAGTGATCTTATACCTGATATCATCACAAATATATGGATTTGTGATTACTGACTTTTCCATAGCCATGTTCTCTACCACTCTCCATCAGAACATGATGGTTAGATTTCTCTTCCATATCCATATTTTCACCTATGTGGAAACCCAGTGATTAGTTTATTTGGGTAACCGTTACGTTTCATACCATTGTTTTTAAATATTGGTTTTGGTATTCCTTTTTATGATTAGGGTTTCTATTAAAGAAACTTTCGAATAGTAAACCATTTATAACCCCGACGAATTTCGAGGGCAAAATTCATTTTAAGGGGGGTAGAATGTAACACCCCGAAATTTTATGAAAAATATTCTTTTTAATTTCACTAATGTCTTATGTTGTACGCTACACCAAAAGGAGCTTGCACAACACACATCCTTGACTTGCCTTGTATTACACGCAATCACGACCTTCCTCGGTAGCGTGTGTAGTACCCAATACCGAGTTTCACTAAAAAACGATATGCTATTAAAATATTATTAAAACTAGGTGTGATGAATAGTAATAACCACCTTTTAAAATTTTAGAAATTTTATCTCTCAAAATGGACTTCATTTTTGGATTCGGAGTATCGAATTTAGCCTAAGGTGAAATTTTGGTACTTTTCGGATAACTTTCATATTCTGATGAATAGTGAAAATTACTAAATTTTAATTAAAAACAACTTTTTTAATCGAAATAATTAATAGTGATAAATTATTAATTTGAGTGGTTTTAAAGTATATTTGGAATATATTTTTACAATTCAATACAATTTTTTTCATTGGATGTTATTTCACATTTACACCAGACATAAACAAGTGTTAATCTTTTAATAGTTATTATCTCTTAAAAACACGCTATTTGTTGTGACAACGGAAATTAATTATAAAATTAATTAATGAAACTTATATGTTAGGAATTTTGTAAAATAGAAATCATTTTTGAATTCGGAATATCAATTATAGCTTAGGGTGAAATTTTGGCATTTTTCTGAAAAACTTCAATTTCTGATGAATAGTGAAACTACTTAGTGGTAGTTAAAAAAACTGAATTTTTCATAAAACTTAATTTTACCGCTTCTGTGAATATAATTTAGAAAATCCGAGAGACATGGTTGATGTCAGGAAGAAAAATGTGGTTCAATGAGATGAAAATAATTTTTGGTGAATAGTAACTTTTTACTTTTATTTACCATGATTAAAAGTAAATAGGGTAATTAAGGGTAAGAATGATATTAATATTACCCTAACACATGTCCTAATTCTATTGGACAAGTGTAGATCGACCAAATAAAACCTTAAGTGTAAATTATTATCATTTAGGCCCACTTGGATTAGATTAGGACATTTATTATTATTTAATTCAAAGAAGAGTTAAAAGAGTTAAAATCAACGTTTATTTACTAAAACATTTTTAATATAGGGTTATACATAATATAATTTCGACTATAAATATTCATTATAAATATAAAAAGATTTCCTACATAATGGTATTTTATTTGTAATTTTTATACTTTAAATAATTTAATTTATTTATGCCACAACGATGATGTAGTAATTACTTTTTTAAGAAAATATTAACATAATTGATGTTATAAATGACCAAATAAATGTAATTTGAGACTTTTTATGACTTAACCTAATTTTATAGGTTAATATGACATGTTATTGTTGATTTAAGTAACTTGGTTCGAACTTATCATTCTGTTAGTAATTTCATAAAAATCATGTACCAAATAGTGTCAAAATTGACATAAATTAGTTTTTAAAACAAATATTATATTATTAATTGTTATTTAATTCCTAAAAATATAAGGTTCTGCCAAATGTCTTATATAAGGATAGATATATTAATAATAAACAACTTGTGGTTCTTTTGGCTTCATATAGTAAGTTTATTAACCATATAGTGTAAGAAAACAAAAAGACACGGTAAAAGTTAAATTATTTAACTTAGAGTTAAATCTAATTGATAAGGTTTAAATAATGACCTAAACTTGTATAAATCCTATTGGAGAAGAGTATTGCGACCCATACCTACTTTATATTCTAAATAAGACCATTTGGAACCATTATAAACCGAATTTGACCTTAATATAAAATAATATTTTGAGATTTTCCTAAGATGCCCCTCTCTTCCCTTATAAAAGGGCACCTCCTCCCTCTCCTCCTCACACCAATTTGAGCATTCAAGATCGGCCAAACCATGCCAAAATCTCTTCTCCACTTCCCTAGTATCATCTTAGAGGTCCTCGTCCTCTTCAAATACCATCCTTAGTTCTTTAAGTGGAGGTTGAGTGAAGGCGCATCAAAAAGAGGTAATATCCATTACTGATCTTTTTCAATTTCTTTTTTCTTCAACTTCTTCTTCTTTAGTTGTTTCATGATAAAGTAATAACATCATTATCTATTATATACTTATATGTTATTATAAATATGAAACAACTCTAATTAACCTTCTATACATCCTACAGAAAAAGGAAATCACCGCGCGTGCGTACGTACGGAATACCGTCTCCATGACGCGATGAGATTCATTCTCAATGATTAACCATTCATGAATGATTATAAAGTATATATAATAAGTACTAATGAAATATATGAATTAATAATGATACTGGATTTATGTATATTTATATGTTTTTCATCTACTTAATTCCATTCAATTCAATAAGGAAACGTAAACAGCGTTCATGCGTACGTACGGACTACCGTCTCCATGAACGGTGTATTTCATTCCATTTATCGATATATTATATATATATATATATATATATTCTGAATATATATTATATATAAATCATGTTTTACATTCTGGATATAAGTAATCATGATCCAAGTAATCGTATTAATAATTACAAGTTAAAATCACGAACGACAAATGAGACGATTTTACCCAAAACACTACTTTAACATGAATTTACAAAAGAACGCGTAATATAAAGTCATAAGTGGACCATATATGATATAATAACAATTAATATGATTCTGGAATAAGTCAATAACATGATTTAAATCATTATACAGGAGGTTCGGACACTTACAAAGCAAGACGGACCTAAGGTAAGGGAAATATCACAATCTCATTTTTATCCGAGATTGTTTATACTTTGGCATTTACTGGGGTGTATTTTATCATCCAAATCCAAGTTTCCTCAATATGTAATATAATTTACATACACATAAAATTGTTTAAATTCAATTTTACCCTTCGGTGAGTTTTTAGTAAAAGATATGAAAGAAATCTTTTGTTGTTTTTCATACGAGGTACTTTTTGACTTTTCTGACAAAAGTACGAAGAATGTTTTTTTAACTTATACGGCATGAATGGATTTTTAAAACATTATTTACAAGAAGATTCCTTTAAAAGTTTTCAAGTTTATTTTTAATCAACTTCTTTTAGTTTAAAATTTTATGACATGTTAAGAAAGGAAAAATGTTTTTGAAGTAGAAAGGATATTTTCCTCAAGAATGGAGTTCTAGTGTTTTATCAAAATTATTTTCCATCTAAGATAAAAAAGTTTTCTGTTTCTATACCTATTATTACATGGATTTGATTATGTTGTGATGGAAATATTTTTAACAATTCCTTTATCTTATATGAATTGTTTTATGATGTCATGTTGTTTAAGAATCCCATTTTTACTACATGGGTTGTGCAATGATGTATGATTTATGATTTTGTGGCACACATAAGAATGGTATCATTATGAGATGGGTGGGACCTATATCTCCCTCCAATGCATTGGGTAAAGATTTTATATCTCATGAGATAGACATGGCTGGAATGGTAGGTTATACCGGTTCAGTGAAACAGGACTAAAACGAGGGTGACTCGGTTCAGAAAGGGACATCGTCCACTAAGATAGTCTTGGAAATGAGTCTTGACTAACAAGAAATGATTCTCTATGATTATGTGTGTATGCCACAAAGTTTCATGTTTTAAGTTATGATTATTGTGATTACATTTCACTGCCATGATTTATCCCATGTTATGAAATTATGATCTCTTTTGCAGGTTAAGATTTCCAAAAGTTATGTTCTTATGAATATGATGTGATTGATTTTTCTTTTGTTTACCCTTACTGAGCATTTGAGCTCACCCTTTTATGTTTTATTTTCCTCAGGATATAAAGAAAGGTTTTAGGTATAAAAAAAGGAAGATCTTTATGGGAGATGTTGATGATCTTTCTCCATGATTAGAAGATTATATTTCGAGTTTCCAAAGACACTAAACTATTACGGTCCTTGTGTGTGTGTTTTTTTTATGTACTAAGTATTCAGAAAATGTAATTAAATTTCAATGTACGTCAGGATTCGGGTCTCTACAATTATCACTCCAATAAAAATATTGAAATTATTTTCTTAATATAACTATAAAAAATAGAGTAGCATAATATATCAAAATAAACTACTGACATGACTTGTGATTCATATAAGAAATATTTGATCACTCAATGGTAAGATAAACTAAAATTAATTAATAATATAAAAAAAATAAAATATAGGGATACACCATTGTCAATTTTCATAGACTTTCATTGGTACTTCCCATATATCCTTATAAACATAATCAATCCTAATAAACTATACTTGAGATATTTCTTAACCAATATACTATACAAAATGTCTAAACATCCACCAAAGTGCACGTGAATTGTGTAAGTAAAAAAATCATCCCATAAAAAACAACACACCTCTTAAGATTACAAACAATGTATATATTGAGGGAATATAAAATAATGTAATAAAATATCTTATAAATATATATATATATAGAATAAGTCAACTCATCATTCTGTTAAAATGATACTATAATGATTTAACCCAACTATTTTAGTAAATTCAACTAAAACATGTCGGTAAAAACATACCAATGTATAGGTTGCTGGAGTCATAGGAATGTTAGGTTCTTATGAGAGTAAACCTTAGACCATTTAATTTTTTTATTTATATTGGGTATTATAATTTTCATACATGTTTTAAATGCTTATACAAATGTTCCTAATGTGGTATCTTAGTTAGTGTTGGAACAAAAAAAATTATAGGGTTTGGTTTCCTATATAGTTTAGTCTAAATGATATTTTGAGCTACTAGGCACTTATTTTGGTAGATTCAAGTACATGATGAATGTTCAAGGAGAGTTTCACCAAGTTGGGAAAACTGGAGGCTGGTATGGTTGAATCTGGTACTTGGGACCAACAAGATATTTTTTTAATAAAAGGTAATATTAGAATTTAATCTATTAAAATGAGTAACCCACTTAGGTTTCCCAAAATTAGGATCATCCAATAAAAGGGAAGAAGACACCCTCTCTCCCTCTCCCCCTCTCCTTCTCAAATTATCCAATATGGATCAAGGGAGAGTGATGATAATTATTTCAATGATAATAGTGATATTTATCAATTTAAATTTCCTCTATAATCCTCCACTTTTTATTACTCTAATTTGGAATGTTTGAGTTTAGGCATTTGATTTTGATTCCAATAGATCGTGGGGGAATCACAATGAATTGGGAGGGATTCTATTGGTAGATTATAAAGGAGACATCAAAAAGGTGAACTCACATGGTCACATATCATTTAACTACAAGTAATCTACATAAATAACTACATATATTTTCTACCAAAATAGAATTTAATTTGTTGTTAATTTGGGGTTAGATGTTCGGACTTTAGTGGGAAGTGGGCTCAAGAGTGTGCAAAGATTATTTTTACCCCATTGATCAAGATTTAAATGAGGACATTTGATATAATGTATCTTAGTTCCTTTATTCATAAATAAAATGATTTAATTATATTGATAAATTAACTATAAGGTGTTTTTAATTAATATATAGGCCTCTATTATGAGTTAGGGGATCATGGTTTGTTATGGTCATGAGATTTCATGGCCAATGTTGTGGAATTATTTCTTATGAGGATAAGTGTAATTTGAGTTAAGAGGTCCCAAATAATTTATGCTCATATTATTGTGAATTTACTTTATGGATGTCAACTAGGAGTAAAAAATGATGAGTGGTATATATTTGATATATGAGTGGTTTCACTTTGGCGAGTCAAGGATTTGATTTCTTTTAAGGATCATAGAAATTACCCAAGTATTTTAATTTTATTGTATTGCCAATGAGGGTTATGTTGTTTATGAAAGATGATTGGTTAGAGTGACTTTGGAAGTTTATAAGGGTTTCCATATGGGATATACGGCACGATCAACATAGATAGATCATTCATAGATATGGGAAACTCTACTAGGGTGAATTTTATGGGAAATCCTATGGATAGTTTTTTGCTTATATACTTGATGCGTGACTATAATTTGATGCATTTTAGCAACCCAGAATCAAAAAATAGGTGGTGACATAATTTATTGAGACTTGATAATAAACTATAACAATTGTGATAGGTCCTCTAAATCATATGGGTTAAATTCATGGACACTGATGTCCATGATTCCTTAATAATGTGATTAAACTGTTTTGGAATGGGATAGTAAGGGGTTTCCATGTCCCTAATAATTTTTTAAATATTGGTATAGTATTATTGATTCCCCTTGATTATTAAATTTTTTTTGGTTGTCATAGGGGATGAGATATCCTTTTTGATGGGTTTATAATGAGATAGATTTCCTTTTTATGACTCTTTTTAGACCAGTGATTCTATGGTGTTTTGAGATGTTCTTAGTAAAGGCCAATGATGGATAAATTCATGAACCATTTCATGTTAATACATATTTCTATTAAGGAGGTATTTTTGAATATTTGTTTCAGTTTTTAATTATTAAGGGAAGAAATATTTTAAATTGGGATTTTGGATAAATTTGGATGTAATGAAAAAAAGAATATTATTTGATAGGTACCCATTTGCAACAAATACAAAAATGATAATATATGTAATAATAATTCATGTAGGATAGATTTTTTAGAATAAATGGAAACAGTGATTGTAAATATAAGGGAAAATTATACACAGGATATTTTGGCACCGGATTAATGCAATGATCTAAAGGAGTTTCATAGGTTTAATTTGTGATTTTGTTGGAAAATCATTGTGTGTGTGAAGTAGTATTTATGTATAAATATCTTATAGGATCTGAAGAAATAGTGTAACTATATAGGGGTAATTAGAGTTCAATTATTATTGAACCATTATTATGATTGGATATATAATACTAACATGAAACAATGTATATATAATGTATAAAAACCTCATCCAATGTCTGACTAATGAAACCAAGTGATCTATCTAGGGATGAAGAATAGAAAATTTTCACATGATGAACATAAACCTTTTTACAATGAAAATTTTCATGGAAGGTAAGATAAAAATTAAATAAATGTTGTTATGTCATGGTACTAAAGATACACCACAATCAATTAGAATAGGATAAATATAGGGAAGCTTAAAAATCATTGGTATTTTCTTACACTACGACAAGGGTTTAAGTGTTATGGAATATTTTTAACTGTTTTAACATTAGAGGATGTTGGAAATAGATTGGTCCATAATTTTTTTTTATAATTTTACAACATATAGTAATGAAAAAAATATATATTTATTTTATTATATAATGTGAACACTACAGTTTCATTAGAGATTTCTTACACCACGATGAAGAAGAAGAGTGTCGATCCAGTGTTCCCTTGATATATATCAATTATGGGTGAATTAATTATATCATATGATGGTTATTATTTATATAATGTATTTGTTTATATAGAAATAGTGAAGAGAGAACCTAGATATAGAGTCCCAGAAGATATTTATGATATGGAATGACATTCAAATATAAAATATTTGAGTTTTGAAATATTTATTTCTCACCGTGATAAACAACCTAGATATAAAACATGATGAATTTTTATTTTTTATAATTATTTCGAGAAATATTTTTTGGGGATATAATTGTGGTTCATGTATCAGATTTTGGGGGACTTTTAATAGAGTTTGAGTTTAAGTCATAGTGGGATATAGATATGATATATATGAGGAAAATAATTTTTCTGTTTAAATAATATGCTTACTCACATATTGAGTCATTTTGTCTAAGAGGATTAATATAGGAGTACTCAGGTGGAAGATATAATAATTTATGATTTTGTATGTTTAGATAAGTTTTATTCTACTCTCTCATGGATATTATAACACCCTAATTTTTTGTGAAATATCTTTTTCAAATTAATTTAATATTTTGATATTTTTCATTTCACAGAACACTGGAAGTAGTTTTTTAAATTAAATCATTATGTTAAACACTGCTTTCACATAGAAACAACTTGTATTGTGCTACACGCATCATCGACTAGTTATAAATTACAAACAAAACTAATTTTATATGAATTATAATTTTATTATTATAATTATTTAAAAGAGATAATTGTAACCTAGATATTAAACAAATTAATACTAATAGTAATAAATAAAATTAAAATACTAATTATAATGGTTTTATATAAATAAAAAATATATTTATAACGAATGATATAATTTTTGGTAATGTCCTTATATATTTAAAAATACTATTATCCCAAGTGAACTACAATTAATGTAATTATGTGAAAAATAGTAAAATTAAGTTTAAAAAAATTAAAAAATTAAATTTTATATATTAAAAATCATTTTTTATTTTATAATATAAAAATTATATTTGGTATAATTATAAGTATTTTTCTTAGAAAATTATATTTTGGATGAATAGTAAAAAATATCGGATTTTAATTCCAAACTATATTTTCATCTAATTTATTTGTAAGGATAAATTATATTTTAAATTTTTAAAAAGATGAATTATATCATATTTTTATCAATTAATCTGGTTGAGGTCATTGTAATAAATTTCAATTTGAAATTTTTTAAAGAAACTATGCAATATTTTGGACCTTTTAACTTATAAAAACCTGCAGTGTCGCCCTATCAATGAGATTATTTTGTAAATTATTTTCTACCAATTAAGTTATTATAAGTTCAAAAAATGTGTTCCATATTTATAAGTAGAATAATTTAAAATTTAAATAAGGTTAACGTAGTTTTTTACCAAAAATATTAATGAATGTGATTAAAATTTATTACAATGATTAAGAGAAAATTTAAGTCAACAAAGTAGTAAACCTTAAATTTAAACCCCAAACAACCTATAAAATTGTTCAACACCTATTTTATATCCATTTTTGGGCCATGAAACTTATATTATTGTTTTTTTTAAATGAATTTTTAGGTAAAAATGTGGGTACACCTAACATGTTTTTAAAAATTGCAAGTCTATCCATTCCCCTCCCTATAAATGGACACCACCTCTCTCCTTTATTAAACCTACAAAACTACTTAGGATTAGAAAATATTCACCCAAAACACTTCCTAACATTCAAACCCTACTTCTAATATCCTCCCATTAGAAGGAAATATATCCAAGGAATTCTTTTGGTACAATCCAAACAAAGTTACATGATTAAGATGTAACGTCTTCTTGGAAACTGCATTATTTTATTTTTTTTCTCCACCCCTACACTCCCTTTATTTAATAATTGTATAAAAAATTGTAATCATAAATATACAGGGATTTTTTTATTCTACGGGTTCATCCTAAACATACACACACCTCTATCTAATGGGGAACAAACATACTATTTATGTGTATGATGAACTGTTCCCTCATGAAACATTGATCATTCATTCTTTCTTTACCACCTATAAATTTTTAAATAATTATGAAAAATATATTTTTATATGTTATATATTATATATATTATTTATTTAATTTTTTATATTGATTTATCTATATACATTCCAATTGTCTTAAATATAATATTTTTTTGAGGAAGTGTGGACTATCACCCTCAAAGTGATATGATTAGTTCAAAAACTACACGATATGTATTATGAATTATTTTAGTGAAAATATATGATATATATGAAATAATAATTATAAAATAAAAATTATATATTTATATACAAATATATTATTTACTTTTTTTCTTTTAACAAGACATCAAAAATGGAAACATCGTTCATTCATACATACAACTTGCCGTCTCTATGAATAGTGTACTCCATATCATACATCAATATTATATTGATTATAATAAAACAAATATAATTAATATAAATAATATTTATATCATGTTTTAAAATATTAAAATAATGATATAATAATATGGAATAAAGATATAACAAATAAGGGTACATGTGAAAATAAAGGAAATATTACCCAAAATGAAACCTTAATATAGGATCGTCAACAAGTGGGTAATATGTGTTCATCACAAAACTATATATGTTATTAGATATAATAATATGCATTTGTAAATTATTTATAATAAATTTATATTTTTTATACATGGGGTTTTTATGATTAAAAAGAGAGTCAAGAAACAAGGTCAGAGAATTTCATCTCACTTTTTATTTCCATATATCGCCTGATTTCTTCCCCATCATTTCCATTTTTGTGGTGTATATAATAACCATGGATGAATTATATGATTCTTATAATTAAATTTATTGGAATATACAGATCCATTTTAGGATCTTTATTTCATTGGGTTTACATTTTAAAAGTTACTAAATTGGTAAAGTAATTTTGTCTCAATTTTCTTTCTTTGAAAAATATGTCATGTTTGGAACATATATTAACCATGAGGTCTATATACTAACATTTAAATTTAATATAGTTAAATTAATATTTTTCATGATATTTTAAGTTCCATGTAATTTTATGTGGAGTATTGTTCAATGATACCAAGTGGTTTAAGATTATTAGAAAAATCTAATCACCTTTCGAGATTTATTATGATTAGGATTTTTTTGATAAAACCATATGATCCATATCTAAAGAATACTCGTGAATTTTATTATTCTATGGTTATTCATGATGTAGTCATATTTTTTTACCATTATTTCTAATCTTTATTACCTAATATTGTTAAGAATTCGTTTTTACAAAATCTTGATATTACCATCTCTTCAGTTGTAAATTTGTGTTCCCTAAAAACATGTTTTCCAAAAATATTATAATATTATCAAATGATCAATTAAATAAATTTATAGCCATGATTTAACTTTTAATGAAAATGGTTATTTTTAAATAATGTAATATTTTTGTCATATTCTGGTCAAGTGACTTTTCTATACATTTTATAGTGTAAAAGGAATGTTCAACGTGTAAGGATTTACCCACTATCATGATCAAAATTCTGTTGATGCTTATATTATATGAATAAAAAGTTATTCTTTTATTAGTTTTTTTGGCATAATATTATTTATATTAATTAATTATAAATTCTTTATCAATGAAAAAAGGTTTTCAAAAAGGTTTTATGTTTAAAATGTATTTTATCCATTTTAATGATTTATTTATAAATTTTTAATGTTTTTTCAATGAAAATGGTTTTCAAAAGTTTTTATATTTTAAAGATACTTTTTCATAGATGAAATTATATTCTCCTCAAGAAATATTTTAAAGGAAATTCCAAAATTATTTCCCATCTAATACAATATCTGTTTATATTCCTCTTTCCTTTCTAGAATATTATTGAATGGTTCTGTTAATAGTATTTCTCTCAGTGGTTTAGGTTATGATGGTGTGATGCTTATGAAATACCATTTCTTTTTCATGGGTAACATGTCAATGAAGTCTATTCCTCTTCTATGGGTTATATTCTTTGGTAAACTATTCCAATTCTAGTAGTTTTATGATTATGAAAACTACTTCTCTTCAATGATTTATACCATGATAAATTCTTGTGAAACCTACTTATATTCCTTGGTTATTATAGTATAAAATGAATAAAAAACATATATATTTTCCATATCTTATGATATAATATATTTTTATTGGTCATGATATTATGAATATTTTATTATGTTATGGAATAATTATGTGTCTGTTTAATTATGTTAGGGGTGGGACCAATATCTCCCTTAAATTAATTACAAAATTATGAATGACTCATGATTATAAATTTTATGCGTTTACTTGATTTCATGTTCACAATGTTTTTCATAGAACTGGTTCCATGTCCATAAGTTTATGTGTGAACCAAATTACATGTTCATAAAGTTTTTAGTGAACCTTATTATGAGATCATAATGTTATGAGTAAACAGATCACATGTTCACAATGTTATGCATAGACCAGGTTGCATGTCCAAAAGATTATGCTTGAATCTGATTAAATGGAAACAATGTTATGTGTGAACCTGATTGTATGATCACAACATTATGCATGGACATAGTTTCATGTCCATAATTTGATGTGAGGTTATGATTTCATGTCTTTAATGTAATGTGTGAACTTATTTATTCTTATACATGTTCATGATGTTATACGTTTATGTGTATTCCATAATTCCATGTTCTATTCATATGTTATGCATTAATGGAATGTGTTATGAATTATATTATGATTCATAACTTATGAACTGCTAATATTTGTACCATAATTCATGTTTATGATCATTGATGTTAAGTTCATGATTTTCTAATGATATGATCATGTTCTCATACCCTTATGTTCATGTTATGCTTACGAGTATCTTAATTCTAACCTTACCAAGCTTTCATGATCACCCATTTCTTATGTTCCCTTTCCCCAAGTTATGAAGGAATTTTTTTAAATAGAATTACTAAGGGGTATCTTTGGGGGAATCATCGAAGATATTTTACTCAGTTAGAATATTTTTGTTCCAAGTTTCGAAAGGTATAAACCAAAAATTGACTTTGTGAATCTATTTCTGTAATGTATTCAGTATTCAGCAAAAGTTTTTCAATGATAATGATTGAAAAGTGAAGGTCTATATAGTTGGTATCTGAGAAAACTTTTAGTTAAACATTATAATCTAGGATTAGAATACCTTAGTGAGAATAGTAATGAAATTTCTAGGGATATGTATAAGGATAAGGATATGTATAGGAAAATTTCCAGTAATTTTCGTAAAAGATAGAGTGTGGAGTTTCCTAGAAATACATCCCTATCAGAATAATACAAGTGGATGTGGGCCTGGAACAAATATATGTAGGGGTAAAAAAATCAACAAGATGTTTCAAGCCTGACTCTGGGTAATTAAGTACAAGATGAAAACCCTTGATAGAAACCTAGTTTGACACTCTAGAGGGATAATATTTGGAAATTAAAAAACTCTTCAAAAATAATCATGAAGGATATAAATATAAATTGTCTATAAATAACTAAGTATGAACCTACAGTGTCATGTAATATGGAAGTGGTTATGATTTATACAACCTATAAGTAATTCTATTCATGAATATGTGGTTTTATACCATGATAAGTAATTATTACACTATGGTTCTGGTTTTAATCAATCACTAATACAAATATGGCTTTTATCTGCGCTAGAAAAGTCGATTAATAGCACTAAAAAATGATTTTAATCTAGGAAAAGATAGGGGTCCCTTTTATCAGTGCTAAAAGAAGCGACGATGAAGGCCCCTTTTATCAGTAATTTTAAAAAGCACTGATAAAACATGGAAGAATATTAAAAAAATATATTTTTGCAATTTTGGGGGTCTTCAACAGCGCTTTAAGCCCCCCATTAATAGTACCCACCCCCTTGGTAGCCCACGCACACCCTAGGTCGGCTTCAGCCAGCTCCAGCCCCCTTTAACTATGCTAGGTAATTCCCCACACCTGCGCGCATGACCAACCTCCCCCTGGATTTGAACTTCATACCTCTTGCATGCACGTCTAAGCCTTTACAACTCCACCACATTTCTTTTCTTTTCATTTATTAATATATCTATTTATTGATATATATATATATATAGTTATATTTACTCATATATTAATATATATGTATATTTAGTTATATTAATATATATCCATATAGTAATATATATATATATTAACATATATATATATAGTCATATTAATATATACATATATATTTATTCATATTAATATATACATATTTTTAATTATATTAATATATATATATCCGTATATTAATATATATTTAAATCTATTTATATGTATTTATTTAGTTATAATTTTTTATCCATATATTTATTTGTATATTAATATATATAATATATATTTATAAGATTAGTTTTAAATATATTTATAATATATTTTTTCTTATGTGTGTTTTTATAAATAAATAAAAAAATACTTACATACATACATACATATATACAACACACACATAGATATATATTATATGTATATATGTAGGTATAATTATATATATTTCTATATATTTACTGTAACATCCTTGACCCGGAAGCCACTAAACTGGTGCTCTGAGCTGGGTAGTTACATGACCTTAAGCGTGCCTCCCCGTACGCCAAAGGCTGCCGACTAGCAGTGGGGGTCTATGGAGTCAAGTGGGGAGACTATACCCCCTTTTTATCAGAGTAAGACACAACAGAAATAAACTAAATAGAGGAAACAATAACCAACAAACAAGGAACATGTACAACCACAATTTACAACAATAAATATGCCAAGTTCTACTACAAGTTTAAAAGTGGACAAAAGCCCAAAATAAAGACAACGGCCAAAATCCCGAAAATGGTCCTGAATCCATGTCCGGATCCACCACCAAATGCTACCCATGTCCACTCAACTATCTAGCAAGGACCATTTCCCATCTCCTGGCCTGCAAACATGAAGTCTGCTCGGGTACCCAATGGAGGCCCGAGAAGGGTGTGAGTACAACTCAGTAGGCCACCACCAACGGTGTCTACAAAATATCCAATATGAACAAGAAGTGCATGCAAAAGGAATATGAATCATAATTTCTAAGTAATTATTTTAAGGTTCCATTAACCAGTTCAGAACCAAATCCATTGCCACTACCATTACCATTCATTTCACACGAATTATCATCACTTACCATTTCATCACATTTCCATGGGTTAATCACATACATTATGTCACATGGGTGTAAGGCAAAAATTCACTTGCAAGAGGGTAAAAATATTGTTATCCGATCTCACTAGGACTAAAATCTTTATAGCAACCACAAACTCCCCTCGAAGCATCAGTCCTGGTGGATGCAACCGTTAGGAGAAAAGAGCATCAGTCCCCATTCCTAACCCATGCATTCAGGGTGGAGTTCAGAACATCAGTCTTCACTCGACCTATGGGCATAGATTTCTCAAGTCATACCCCACAATACCAAGACATGTTCACATGCTTTTATATATATATATGTAACCACAAACCATCCAAACAATTTCCCTTCAGCAAACACTATTCACAGCAACCCCACATGGGAATCCACATAATGACTTAACCCATTAACACATTATCATATCACATCATTTTTTAATTCACTCAATTCCCATGTGTTGTGCCTATCTCACTAATAATTCAACACTAGAACTATAGTCCATCCTATTATGGTCTTTAATCAATTTACACATTAACCCATCTAACCCGTTCATCATTTCCATGAATCCACCATTCAACCCATTCCAAATAACCTTTAGGTTATTTCCATTTCTAGGTGCATCACCTAACATCTATTCCAAGCTAAAACAATCATGAAAACATATTCATCAAGGGCTCTACCATTTATTACAACAAGTTCACTTGTTTAATAACAATCCCTATGTTCGAGAAATCCGGCACATCCCATGGATGGACCCAAATTAGGTCAAGTCAATCCCAACACATCCCACAAGGATCGTGTGGGTTCCTATTTGCCATTTCAAACACCATTATTACCCAACATCCCACGGTTATTCAAAACATAACCAAGGGAAACAAGAACACAACTAAACATGCACAAATACCAAAATAACCATGGGATATAACTTGTAGACCACCTACCTTGAAACTGCAGTTGAACATACTCTCAATCGAGTCCTTAGACCTCGATCTGACAAACCTATAGAGCATAAACATAAAAATTACCCAATAGATAGGGGTTTAGAGCTTCGAAAAAAGAGGGAGAGAAGATACAAACCCTAAACCAAAAAGAGAAGCAAGGACGGGATTACCCTTACCTGGAGCTTCAATCCGCATCCAACGACACCAAAAATGCCTTAGAAATGAGGGATATCATCCTATTGGAGCACTTGGACGATTTAGTTCGTTCCTAGGATAAAGAGGGAGGAAATGAAAGGAAAATCCGAGTGGGTTCTTAAAATCCCAAAGGGGCAATTTTATAAATTTTCTAAACGTTAAGAGGCCACATGGTTTGGCCACATGATTTGGAAAAGCGTGGGAAAACCGTGTGCATGCTACTGTCTAGAGGGGAGGGGTCACACGGTTTTCCTGGGAAGGCTGCATGGTTTTCTCTGGCCATGCGCATGCCAGGCGCCCTAGCTTGTCTTTCCCAAATTTCTTTTCTTTCGTGCCCTGAGCCCCCAGAACACCCCAAGACATCTCGTACTTTCAGAAGACTTACCTTGGAACTCGAAACAAGGGATTCAACCAAAAAATTAAGAAACCACACATTTTCAAAAACCGGGATCTTACATTTACAAATATTATATATTAATATGAATATAAAAAAGTGCTAGAAATGGGGTCTCGAAAAACCTAACAAATCACAGTCACTAAAAATGACATAACTTATTATCTGGGATTCTGTTTCAGCTCCGTGAATAGTTTAACTGAAGGTCATGGAACAAAATACGATAACACATGTGCCAGAGGCTGAACAGACACACCGATCAGATGTTATGATCGTTTTAAGAAAAATTTGACAGGGGTCTGGACACTGAAACTGAGTTTAGGAGGCCTTCTGGTGGTAATTTGGAATTTTCTAGTCCCATAAGTGATCAAGAAAATGTTTAATTCAACATTATATATAGATCTCTTCTCTTCCTTTGATTCGATACGTGGTAGATCCCAAACAGATACCTAAAGAGAAAGTTATGCCCGTTTGAAGTTGGATTTTTTTTGGAGTGCTATAACTAATATATCATCTGTTCCTCTGATCTTCAAATGGTTTATACTAGATGTGGTATTTTCTCATTTCATGAGATTCTATTTGACTAGTTGCGGTGATCAAATTGACCACCGGAACAGATGTTATTCCTATTTTAGTGAGTTGTTGGTTTGTTATGTTTTTAGGAGATACTAGAGTTGCTAAATTTCAAACGACAATACCATCTTCTCGGAGTGTCCATTTTGACTCTACCAAATATCAAATCTAATCTTGTGAAAAGTTACACAATCCGGTACTGAAACCGCTTCCCACGTTCTTTGAGCTTCAAAAAAGACAAAAAACCATCTGAATGGTTATATGTTTGGCTCCGGGGGTCCATTTTTCATTAACATCTGCTCCGGCTGTCAATGTTTCCTCAACCACATTTCAAACTGAATCTTACGACCATACCTACACTACGGTGACCATTGTAACACCTTCTAATATTCTTCAAGGTATGAAAAGGACTTTAATGCCTAAAAAAGACTATAATTTCTGCACTGGGGTGTCCATTTTTGGTCTACGAAATATCAATTTAATATAAAACATATTTTAAAAAATATTTATTATATTTATATCAATATAAATATACTTATATATCAATATATTATTTTTTGTGAATTTGTTTTGAAATATAAACATCTTTCAGTGCTTGGAAAATAAGCGCTGGTAAAACCCCCCTTTATCAGCTCTACTTAAAAAAGCACTGATAAAGGGGGGGGGGTCATTATCAGCTTTAAAAATAGTACTAATAAAGCCCCCCCCTTTATCACCTTTTTTTAGCACTATTAAAAGTTCCCTTTATCAGCACTTTTTTTAGAGCTAATAAAGGGTGGCACTTCCCTTGCCTGTTTTTGTAGTAGTGAATGGTGGGGACTAGAAAGATATGTATTAATGTTGAATGTGATGGAGAATTTTATAATGATAATTCATGTGGGGTGATAATTGTAGTGAAAGATGTTGTGATCATGCCAAATTAATTTTCATGTAACATGATTAACAATGTTTACCTTAACTAACACTCTGACTCACTAAGGATGACAGATAAGGTTTTCGATGAGAGATCAAGTAATGGAGAGCATTTAGGAAAAGAATATTTGGTTTCCATCGTGTCATGAATGTGGAAGAAATCACTTATGTGAATTTCATAGAGGAACGTGAATGATTTTTTACTGTGGAAAAGAAAAAAATGCAAGAAACTATAAGAAAAATTATGAATTGTGTGAGCGAAATGGTTGAGAATATTTTTCAATTTATGACATCGTCTAAGGATAATTATTTTAAGTATGGAATTACTAGTCAATACGAAACTTAATGTCCTGTGTGGAAATATCCTGAAGATAATCATAAAGGTGGTGTGAGTAATGGTTACATTGCTGATGATGAAGAGGATACCAATAAAATGTGAAAGGAAAGAGGTGTTGTGCAATAGGATGATGTGGAATTTTCGATGGCTTAAGTATGAATTAATATAAGTTCTTATGTATTTAAATTTAGGAATTATTAAAGGTGTAATATATAAGGATTTTCTAGTCTATGTTTTATTGATATTGATTTACCAGAATACGTTGAATGGAACTGATGGAATTGAAAAGCAATTTAAAGGAAAGTTTATGCCTATAGAGAAACAAGAATAGAGGAATGATAACCATTAATATATTGTTTATGTTAAGATATTGTATTTTTGACAATGATATATAGGATATGAATAAGTAAATTGGATGGTACTAATTATCTTTGAACTAATAAAGGACTTGTTGAGAAGTTTTTCGTGCTATCATGGATGATTTTTAATACTACTTGGATTTAAGGAATTTATTCAGTAATCTATGGAATAAGGAAGAATTCAAGTTTTACAAAACAATTAATGGAAATTCAGGTTGTTACCATGTTACGAGAGAATTTACTATGAGGGTATTCACATGATTGGAGTGTGACAACAAAAAGCTATATTATGATATATAGGGGATCAATGTTAATATGATATCATGACTTTATTTTTTATGTTTTGGATTTTCATTATTAGAGGGGTTACAAGGTTAACTATTCATGACATGTTTAAATTAATATTTGGAGGAAGTATTTATGTATTGTGATTATACTGAAAACCAAGAATAATAATATATTTAGTGATTAACCTTATTTAATGGATCTACATAATATGTTGGAAATTGCATTAGTTTGGTTTTAGAAAAGGACATCAAGTATTTCAGGTGACAAAAAATCATGTCTGGTAAGGCAGTAGGTCTTGACCCCATGACCAATGGATAATAAATGTTTCATGACTACCAATGGCATGCTTGATTTTTTAGTTAGAATAAAAAAATTTATAATGATTAACTTTTATAAAGAAACTGTAATGTCACTTTTTTTACATATTAATTTATTAGCTATATTTATTTTTAATATTAGTTTTAGACAACTATTTACGCTTTTCATTCCTTTATAGGCCTTAATATTTTCTAAAATATTATTTTATTTCTTGGGACATCAATGTAATTTTCCAGACATCCATTTCCTGAAGTAATGGCTGAATTATAAATAGTTAAAGGAACAAAATAATTATTTAATTTTTTATATAAATATACCAAGTATATTGCATTATATTATTGGTCAATAAAATAATGACTCAAAGAAAATATAATGATCATTTTTTTGTAAGTCCTAATACCATTATTTTGGTTGAAGATAGAGACTGATAAATCATCAATGATTTATGAACTCAAGGCCCGAAACTTAACATTGATCAATCACTTTTTTTGTGATGGATGAACTCAATCACTCCCTATAAATTTTTACATTTTTCCTCTATGTCCAATATTCACTCCCAACCGTTTTTCTTCTATGTGGAAACCTAGTTAAATGTTACTTTTTTAAAAGCATTATGGTTCTAATATTCTATTTATAACGAATATTCCAGTATTTAGTTTTTTGATTTGGGTTTCTATGAAATTAATATTTAAGTATTAAACATATGATAACCCACAAGAATTTTCCTGGAAAAATTCACTTCTTAGGTGGGGGTTGAATTTAACACCATGAGATTTTGTGAGACATTTTTTCCGAATTAATTTAATAATTTAATATTTTTTATGGAACCCAACACAAAAAATATAGTGTTTGTATTAAATAATTAATTAAAACATTCCATTCACAAGGAACTGACCTGGATTGTGCTACACGCAACATTGACTTGTTGTACGTTACACGCAACACAGAGCTTCTATGAAGCATCATCTTATTGTTATAATTATTTAAATGAGATAATTTTAAACTAGCCATAAAGAATAGAAATATAAATAGTAATAACGAAAATTTAAAAAATAATAATGTTCTTATAGAAATAAAACATATTGATAATGAAAGAAATAATTTTCAGTAAAGTCCATATATGTTTAAAAATACTATTTTCCAAATGAATTATTTTTAATACCATTATGAAAATAATAATAAAATTAAAATAAGAAACTTTTATAAAATTAATTAGATAAAATATTTTTCAATTATTATTTTATAATATAGAAATTGGATTAGGAATTTTTTTTGTTATTTTTCATGGAAACATCATTTTTTGGATGAATAGTAAAAAATACTAGATATTAATTCAAAACTTCCTTTTCATCTAATTTATTTATAAGGTTAATCTATATATTAATTTTTTTTAAATTTTAATTAGATAATATTTTTATCAATTAATATAATTTTGGTCATTTGAATAAATTTCACATTGAAATTGGGTATAAAAACATAGTAATCTTTTGGATGTTTTTTATTTGAAAACAAGTAGTGTCATCCCATCATCGGGATTTCATTTTAAATTATTTTATTCTATTTATGTGATTAGAATTTGAAAAATTGGATTAGATATTTTTAATAATCCTAATTTATAAAATATAATATGGTGAACTTATTTTTTTACCAAAAATATTAGTGAAAGTGACTAAAATTAATTACAACGATTTAGAGAAAAATTTGGTTAACCATGTACTGGCCCATATATTTAAGAACCAAAACGACCTATACACCTATTGAAAAAACATTTTATATCCATTATTAATCAATGAATTATAAATTCATGAGTCTTTTTTGTTTGGTATGACTTTGTTTAGTAAAAATGTGTGTAAACATAACATGTTTTAAAAAATACAAAATGTGTCCTTTCCATTCCCTATAAAAGGCCACCTACTCTCCCTCTTCTTCACACCTCTAAAACCACCTAGGATAATCCAAAATATTACCAATAAACTTTACAGAATACCTTCAGTCCTCTTATAATTCTCACCTTGGGTAGATGTAAATTTAAGGAGTCCTTTTCGCACAAACAAAATGGAGTTATCTGAATAAGATGTAACGTCCTCTCTCAAGCTCCATTATTTTATTTTATATCTATACCCCCTACACCATTTATTCCAATGTTTAAAAAAAAACAGTATAAAAAACATAAAAGGATGTTTTTATTCTATGTGTTCTACCTACAATTACACATTCCTCCATCTAATGGGTAACAAATATACAGTTTACGTGTATGACGAACTATCACCTCACAAAATGATGATTGTTCATTTTTCCTTAATAACATCACATGATGGATATTATGATGGGAAATATATTTAGATATGTAACATATTATATTTATTATATATTTATACTTATTTAATCATTTTACAACAAATATCTTTATACTATTCACTTGGTGTAAATATGATAATATCATTTGGGGAAGTGTGACCTACCTCCCCCTCAAAGCGATGTGATTCATTCACACAATACATGGAATGTATTAAGGATGAGTTTAGGGAAATTACATGATATATATATAATAATAATTCTACTATAATTAAAATATATATATATATATTTATATATTTCATTTTTCGCTTTATTTTAATATGTTTATTACAACAAAAACATTTGGTCATACTTATGAAGGACTTACCATCTCGATGAATGGTATATTCCATTTCAGGCTTCTATATTATATAAGTAATTATAATAAAATATAATAAATATAATAGAAATTTACATCAAGTTTTACATTTTGGAAATCATGATATAAGTATAATGACCTAATATATAACAAATTTACACACATGCGAAAAATAAATCGAATATTACCCTAAGTGAAACGTTAACATAGGATTGTTAACAAGAGGATAATATAATGTCATAATAAAATTATGGTATTTTATATAAGAATATGGTACTTAAAAATATTTATTATAAATTTATATTTATTATATAGGTGGTTTTAACGAGTATGTTTACATTCTAGACATAATGTAACGGAATTCCCTCTCACTTTTTATTTCCATGAGATACATTCTTTATTCACCATAAATTCCAATTATGAGGTGTTTATACTAACCATGTATGAATTAAATTATTATTATACTTAAATTTATGTGTATTTAAATATCTTTTTTATGATATTTCTTTTATAAATTTTATGTTTTAAATGTTAAAAAATCAATAATGTAATTCTATGTGAATTTTACTTCTTTGAGGCACACACCATGTTATGAACCTATATTTCTCCATGATGTGTATATATTTGTTTTTAAACATTATATCATAAATATACTAATTTTAATGATATTTAAATCATCATGTTATTTCTTGTGGACTATGGTTCAAATATACCAATTGGTAAGAGTTTTATTGAAAAAGTTTCATCGCTTTTCAGGATAATTTATAATTTGGCATATTTAGATAAAACCATATGATAAATCTCTGAATAAGACTCATGAATTTTCATATCCTTAAGTTATTAATTATATAATCATGTATTGGTATAATTTTTTCAATATTTTTCAGCTAATATTGTTAAGAATGTTTTTTTAAGAAAGAAAATTTTTATGCTCTCTTTAGTCGGGGATTTGTGTTCCCTGAGGTAATGTTTTCAGAAAAAATAGTATCCAAAAATATTATAATATTATACTATGATCATTAAAATTAATTTCTACCCTTTATTTAATTTTTAATCAGAATGTTTATTTTTAAAGAAAGTAATTTTCTTGTCATCTTCATGTTAATGCACTTTTCAAATATTTTTATGGATTAAAAGGAAAGTTCAGCAAATATGGATTCACCCACAGGCTTGACCGACATTGCCTTGAAGATTATTTTAAATATTATAAAAGATATTATTTTTAAAAGAATATGTTTTCTAAATATTCTGTATATTTATTTTCTTTAAATGTTTTTTATGAAAAATGGGTTTCAAAAAGGTTTTATGTTTTCAAAAATATTTTATACGTTTTTAATATTTATTTTGAATTATTCAATGTATTTTATAAGAAAATGGTCTTCCAAAGGTTTTATGTTTTAAAGATACATTTTCCATGAATAGAGGATATTTTACACACAAATTGTTTTAAAATATTAATCAAAATTAGTTCATATCTAAGACAATATCTATTGATGTTACACATTCCATTATAGAAAAATTTCTAAAGATTCCCTTCATATTCATTCTCAAGTGGTTTATATTTTGATGGAATGATGTTTATGAAAACCCATTTCTATTTCACATGTTAAATGTCTATAAAACCCATTACTCATCCACATGTTATATTTTTATTAACAATGTTCCTATTACCTTTTTTATATGATTATGAAATGTATTTCTCTTCAATGTGTTACACCATGATAAATGCTTATAAATATCGCTTCATTTCATGGTTTTATTTAGGTTAAAATTAATATAAGACCTATATATTTCCATAGTTTATGATATGATCTATTTTTAAGGTTCATGATATTATGAGTGTTTTATTATCTTGTGGCACATGTTAGTGTGGGTTTAATTATCTGATGGGTGGGACCTATATCTCAATCCTATGTATTGGGTAACGATGAATGACTCATGAGTATACATGTTATGTCTTAACCTGATTACATGTTCAAAATGTTATAGATAGACCTATTTATATATCCATAAGTTTATGAATGTACCTAATTAAATGTTTTTAATGTTATGAGTGAACCTTATTATGTGTTCAGAATTCTGTTGGTGAACCTTATTACATCACAATATTATGAAAGTAAATGATAGCATTCCCCTAAGTTTATTAGTGTACCTGATTACATGTCCAGAATGTTATGGGTGAACCTGATTTCATGTTCCCAACATTATACATATACCTAGATTCTTGTCTATAATTCTATATGAGGGTCGTATTTTCTATCCTTAACACAATGTGTAAACCTGTTTATACATATACATTTTCATGATGTTATATGTTGAAGTGTATTACATAATTCCATGTCTGATTCATATGTTACGATTTAATGGAATGTGTTCATGATTATCTTATGATTCATATCCTATGAGCTGGTAATATTTATTCAAGGATTCATGTTTAATATATTTAATATGTAGTATATTTTATTTTAATGATATGATCATGTTCTCATACCCTTATTTTCATGTTATGCTTATTATTTTCTTTTATTTGCGCGTACTTATCATTCCAGATCACCTCTTTCTTTTGTTTCTTTTCCTTTGGTTATGAAAGATGGTATTTATACATAATTACTAAGGTGGGATAATTATGGGAAACATTTAAGATCTTACACCCAATTAAATCATTTTTGTTCCATGTTTCCAAATGTACTAAACAAATACTGTCTTTGGGCATCAATTCAGTAACGTATTATGTATTACACAAAAGTTATGTAATGTTAAGGTATGAAAAAGAGTGGTAATATCTACATTTCTTGATTGTTAATTTCATTATTACTTTTTAATGAAGTATGATTGAATATTATATTATTATAATGTTTAATTTTAATATTTTGGGGGTTTAAATTCATCTTATCATCCATATATTTTATTCTCTCTCAGATAATGAGTAGTTTATAATAGATTGTGGAATCAATTTTTAATGAATTAATCAGCTAATATATTTATTCCTAAACATATAGTAAGTTATATTCTATGATTAAGTATATTTATTGATTTCTTGGTTAAGAGATTAATAGAAATTACTGACCATAAAAAAGTGGGACTTTGTGTTTAGAGTGTGAGTACATGTTCATGAATTTATATAAGTTAAATTATAATAATTACATAACTATGTATCTTAATTTTTTTTCTTCAATATATAATGATCTAGTATTTGAAAAATGAATATGACCACACATATTTTTCAGTTCAAAATTTACATTTTAATATTTGTTTTAAATTTCTCATTATAAATTGTCCTTACATTAAATATATTTTTATGATGGGTATTTATTTACCAATGAGTCTGACTTATAACATGAAATATATTACAACAATATTGTTTTTATTTTTATGGATTAAATATATTATCATATTTTAAACATAATACCTTTTTTGAATTAATTACACCCAACTAGTGTTCAATATTTTGTAAATCTTATTGTGGACATAAAACATATTTAAATCCATAGTTTGATAGACTAAGATGAATGGTTTTCTCATAAACTTATGTTTTCTGATGTTAATGTTATTATTTGTATTATTTTTATACTCTTGAGTATTTCTTGCTATGATGGATCTTTTTTAAATACATAACGAGTGAACAGATATTATTTTCTATTCAAGATTCATATCTCTCACTCCAAATTGACAAACTTAAGGAGAATATGAAAGGGAAGGATGTGTTCCACAATTATACATAAGTAATACTAAAGCACTATACTATGAATTATAATAAAAATATATGGTTTCATTAAAATCATTAAAATTTTACCAATGGGGGAATATTCATCAATGTATCAGTTTAATGATGAAGCATGATTCATGAATATACATAATGTGAAATCCAATGGTAATAACCATTTTGAAGATGACTCTATGGATTTTTCCAATAAATAGGTTGAATTAGAGATAAAATTTTGAGAGGGATGCACTCATATATTTTCTTAAATTGAGGAGGATAAAGATGAAGGGGATAAGTATAAATAATATAAGGGACAAAAATTGTTGATGACTACTAAAAGCAAGTTTTACATTTAATATTTTGAATAGGAGTACCAACAATAGGTGGTAAAAAATTTCCATACCATGTTTTGATATTTCATGAGTAACTTATCTAGTCATTAAGAATTTCAAATTTCAAATTTTCACATCAAATACATTTCAAGATGGATTTTATAAAGTGGAGTATAATTTTATATCCTCATAACCTAAAATTTTTATTTTTGATAAATGCATTTTAGTTAATGTCTTAACGTTTTTCTACTATATGATTGAAATGAAGAGATCATGTCTAGGTTAAAGGTAGTCTAAAAAGAAATTGTGGAAGGAAAATAATGTTTTTATACTTATAAATATTTTTAGGGTATGGAGTTCAATCATCCATTTATTTTTTATAATTATTATAAAACCTATAGTACTTTTACATGTTTATATTTACATTGTTGGAATACAGTGATTACAAAAGGAGGAATTAAACTAAAAGGAAGGAAGGAGTCAAATTTAATGTATTTGGATGTAATTTTTTAATCTACACACACAATCATATGTATATTACCATCCAAAATTTATCATATTATATTTTTGGTATAAATTTTCATGCCACACATAGATTTATTTGAATATTTTTATCTATATTATATAGGGTTTCTTAATAATGACTGTATACCATGATTTAAATGTGATTTTTATTTATATTGAATAAGTATGATGATAGATGTATGATTAGTGATAAGGATAAATATATTAATTTTATGAATCTTTGTTTATGAATATTAATTGTCTCATGTAGTCAAACATTATAAATAAATTATTCTTCTATTTTTTATAGTATATTTTGATTGATTTGTTTTATTTATTCATTCCATGAGTGATTATCAGATATTTTGTTTCATATACTCAAGAGGGTTCTAAAACATTTTTAATACTATTTAGTATGTAATATTTCTTGATAGATACTTGTGTCGTGTGGAATAATATAGCTTTCCTTGATATATTATCAAATTTACAAAGGAAAAATTCATATTAAAATGATTGTGGAATTTTAAAATTTTTCTATTTTTCATTTAAAACTGGTCATTATGTTATTATTTTTTTGAAATAAACCACCAATTACCATGGTAGGAAGACCACATAATATGTTTTATATATTAAGTAAAATAATATTTTTTATTTTTCATGATCTATAATGGAATATGTTTTGGGGAGAGGTTTTCTCACTATAGAATGGTAGATGATTTGTAATGGAACAATGAATATGTGAGGAGTTATAATTTTTCATGGGGGGAAGGTTCATAATATTTCATTCCTTATTATTTCATGGATACCATATAAAACAAAAAGGGATGATAATTTAAAAATAATCAAAAATGAAAAAAGTGTAATATTCACTGAAAATATGATCAATATATCACTATACAAATTTCCATGATTTTTGATCCATGATAAAATAAGGTGGACTCATAGAGTGATATGATTTGAAAAAAAAATTCAAATAATATTTTTTCCACTGGTCATTCTATTATTAATCATGAATTCTACTTCAGATTTTTATATACTTTCCAAGCCTCAATGTTCTGAATTTTCATAGAGTTACTTACAAACCCTAAGCATGAGATTCATTTGATACTTTATTGAAATACCATGAAATTAATTATTATGTTTTATTTATGGGGTACAGATTTATATTTTATCATTTCTATAGTTCTGATAAATGTGCTGAAGTATTGTGAATAACAGAAGTTAAATATAACTTGAGTGATGAGAGAAATTTTTTCCGGTATTGTAGATAAAATGTGGAAAATAATAACAAAAAAATGATGTGAATAGAAACAATAAAATGTATTATAATTTAAAGTATGGTTGGAATTCTCGAATAGTGAGGAGATAAAATGTGTTTTCTCTATGTTAATTAATAATTTACTCTTCATTGTTAATTTTATAATTTTTTTTATCTTTATGTTTTACCTTATAGTGGATGGGTTTCCTTTAGGATGGTGTGGAATTATTTTATCAAGGAACAAAGGATCATGTGTGGGGGGATTTGAAATATAAATTAATAAAACATGTTTTACTAATAATTTTATTGATTAGTGATGTTTTTTCTTATTTTTTAGTACATATAATTAATAATGTAGAAAATTTAACATTATATAGATTTGTTATAACTTTTTTAATACATAAAAGTAAAAGGAATAATATTATATGGATACATTAGCATTACACACATTCATAATATTACCTAAATAATAAAAATTCCCCATGGTTTGTTTTATAAGAAAAAAATGCATCTTATCTTGGCAATATAAGAGTAACTACTGCATGATGGATTAACCATTATTAAATAATGTGTGGGTCTATAGGAGAAATGTAAAATTAATTAATATTAATGTTTGAATATCATAGTGTGTGTGAAGTGAAATATATGAATTAATACTCCATTAGAGATGAAGGAGTAGATCCATTGTATATGAGTAATCAGTATTCACATAAGATTAAATTAGAATCAAAATTGGTAGTATAATATTTTCTTGATCATTAATAAGAGTATAAATGAAATCCCTCATGTAACCAGAGACTAATACTAAAACATTAAATATATCTATAGAATTAGAATATGTATTTCATTCTACAAACTAGACCCTTATTCCAAATTTTTTTTATTATAATGTATGAAATCTATTTATGTGATTCTATTGTGTCATGATACTGAATATATTCAGTAATCTTTAGGAAATGATTATTAAAGTGAAGGATTAAAAATCATGAGGATGTTATTTCTCAATGACATTTGTTTAAATGATGTGGAAGACTACCCAATCCATGATTGATAATTAATCTGGGTATATACAATATAGTGCATACCAATCTGTTGTGATTGCATGATAATAAATGCAGTAAATTGAGATTTAATTATCATTCCACAAAGTGAATACTATTTAATTATAGGATATTTCTTTCAATATTAGGTTTAGGATGAATTTGTAACTACTGTTTCACTAATATCCAATAATGTTATATGGATTAATTCTACTACATGATGGTGAAGCATTATGGAATGTGAAAATTTCCATTGGAATGATGAATAGAGACCCTAGATATATTGGACAAGAATAGACTGGTTCAATGGAATTATATTTAGATATATAATATCATGGTTTCTAAATATATATGTGTAACCATGAATTAAACCCCTACATTTTGATGAATATATTTTTATTATAAATAAAACCCTCTAATCCCATTTTTTGATTCATTTGAAATATTATTTTAATGGTGATTAGGACAGTTCATGAATAATATTTTTTATGATATTTTTATAGACTTGGGGTACAATTTTTATTATGATAAATTTGAGGCATTTTAATAAATTAATTTCTCTATTCAAAGAGGCTGATGTAATACACTTGGAGGTATCTTTCCTATGAGCTTAAATACAAAATTACTTGGAATGAGGATAAAATTATTAAGGGACTAGTCAGTTCATATTGGTTTTCTTTTACTATGTCATACATAGAATTTGGGGGTAATTTTTTTTATTATATGTTTTTTAATGAAGGAGATTCAATATTAGATTATTATTATTTTTAATGTTGGTTTATTATGGTTTATATATTCATCATGTCTTAAAAATATTTTATTACTTCTTCGAGCTTGACCATTGTTTTGTTGATTGTATAGTAAATTTTAAAATGACTTGACCACTCTTTATTTTTATTCATTCCATAGGGTGAGTTATGTTTAATGATTAAATAATTTTTTGGATCACATGTTAATTAAATTTATTGAAGTACATATCAATAAAAATGTGGAATTTAGTTATTAAAAACTGAGTACTTGACCATGGGTTTTATTACGTCCAATTCTGAAAATGAAATGACAATCCATAATATTTTTTTATAAATCAATATCTCATGATACTAGATCTTTTATGTATCTTTTTAATCACATTTTTCTTAGTTCATCCTTTATTAGTTGTATATTTGTTTTAAATTATTCACAGTCCTCTAATATAACTTTTAAATGAGGGATTTTATGATATGTCACTTTATCTACTTTAATTTGACTTTAGACATGAGATATAATAAATTATACTAGTTTTATTTTCAAGTAAGATAAATATACTAAATTATAAACATGATGATACTTCATTGGAATTATTTATTTCTTTTGGGCAAGGATTTGGGTTTATTATGTGAGTACTGAGTGTATAACTTTATAGATGTGGGTTGGTTAGTGCATAATTATATTTGTGGGGCCAATTCTTATGGTTATGAGTTATTCATTATATATAGGATATATTATTATTTTTTTGTTGTATTATCGATCAATATTCACATATATTGATATGTTTGTGGTGATAATTATTTCATATTGTGTGTGTAAATAGTGATATACCATTCACTATAGTCAGTATACTGGTTGTATATTTTTCATGTTATTTAATAACTATGGATTATGATTTAGTGATACAACATTCACATTGGGGATACGATTTAGTGATTTATCATTCACAAAGGGATGATATTTTAGTGAGAGTTGTTCCCCTGGGGAATATGACTATATGATATATCTTAAAATTGTTGACTTTTTTTGACGACACATCATTTACAATTGGATTTTGTTTCTATGATTCATCTTCCTTCTAGAGTATATAGTCTAGTGAATGTCTTTCACATAGTTCTTTTATTTCACTGATTCATCACTTCTCTGGGGGGATAGTAATTTGTAACGTAGTGGTAAAATGGTGATTTTGATTCATTTTAAGTTCAATCAGTTATAGGGTGTATTTTGGTGATGTATCGCATACTTGGGTGTTATGGATTCCGTGAATCATATTTAAAAAATATGTGGTATCATTTAATGAACATTTGCATTGATTTTAGGATGAGTGATGATAATAAATTTTCAATCAACTTGTATTCTAACTATGATACCATTATCCAACTCCAGTAATCATTAATTAAATAATGAGTTGAGTATAGAGTTAATTTTTTTAGTAACCTAGAGAAAGAAAAGTGTATACATGTGATGTTTCTGTGATTAATTTTCATTCAGTACATGCATGACCATATATACTAGTTTTAATTAGGTACAATATTGTTGGTGTATTAGAAGTTTTATGCTAATATATTTTTATGATAAATTTTGTTCTTTTGAGGACCTAATGTTTGGTATGGATGTTTTAAGGAAGTCCTATTTACATGTTTATGAGTTGGGATATTTCAAAAGGTTCCACGAGACAGGTTTGATACAATATTGAAGATGTTTTTCAGGTCATAATTCCATTCATATTAGGTTAATATGTTACTAATTATTATTTTCATATTAGTTGATCTTGTTAAAGGGGATGCATATACAACCTATATTTGAGTTTTTTACATCATGATTATGTTACTCTCAGAGTTTTAATTAAATTAAAATTCCATATTTTTTAATTATATGTTATACAAATTATGCATTTTTCTACTTTTTAGTTACCATTATCTACTATGATATGATGTTTATAATATCCACATGAGTATTACATCTACTATTATTTTTACTTAGAAATCTCTAGTTTAATGGGATACATGATTGAGGTAAATTATTTCACTCTAGGTCAAATAAATTCTGTGTAACTATGTTGGGGATGATACAAATAGGTATAAGTTCTTTTTTTATTTGTTCTACTATTTAGGATATGGTAAATAGGGATAATACTGGATATATCCCAGGATAATGTCTAAGAAAATGTCATGATATGGTGTCTGTATTTCATGGGAGATGGAATTGTTTTTTTTCATTTTTATTATTACCACTCTATTGTTTTGTTTTCTCTAAGTATAATATTTTGGAATAAGTATTTTATTTTATTTACTATTGGATCAGTGTGGTAAAAGGCATGTGTCCATGAATTATATTCAACGTGTAAGATTTACATGAGAATTTTATTCTTATATGTGATTGATGATCTAGTTAAATTGACGGGTTTAATTGTTTAATGTGTTAACAAAATTTTATATTTTCTTCAATATATTTTATTTGTTTCACTCTACAAAAATATTCTATTGGATTTTATTCTCTATTGTTTTTAATGGAGTTTCATGTGAATCTATGTGTATTCTATTTGTGGCTGGAGAGTAGTTAAATTTGGATGGATTCATTATTGACCTATATGAGACCCTTATGTTGTAGTGTGTGTGTCTGTCGAGTAGCATAAATCATATATTGTTATTATTTGTTTACATTATGTGAGGATTGGTTTCAACTAATGATAGTTGTGATTGAAGTATTGGTTGTAAGGTGGGGCATGTTTTATTCTCAAAACTAGGATTTTTTGTGATGTTACAAGGGCATCCAATAGAGAGGTGATATCCTACCAACAAGACTATAAACAAGTAGTAAAGGCTTATAATTATCATCGAAATTACCCAGGATTAAATCCATGCGAGGATGGATTTCTGGGTTACTATGGTAGCACTGTAGAAGGGCACTGTAGCATTACTGTAGTAGGGGTGGGACTATAGTTTTGGAGGCACTATAGTAGGAACTGTATCAGAAGCAATACTATAGCAGGTACTATAGTAGCCCAGGAATAATGTTAATAAAAATCCCTGAAGGTCCCATATGTGTTAATTTTTATGCAATTAGGGAGAAGAGGAAACCAAAAGGCTTCAATTAAACCCATTATAGGTCCGAATATCCTATAGAATCAAAAATTTCTCAATGTGTTGAAATCATGCACACTTTTTTCACAGAATCCCATCCAAACCACACTTGTATCCTTTATAGAACTATGGATTTTATGACATGATAGTATCATGAATAAAGTTATCCCATAATGAATAAAATAATTATGACTCAAACAAATTACATGTAGGAATTACAAAATAGCATCACTAAAAATTGCACGCACTTGAGTAGAACACTAAAAGAAAGAACTGCAGCCAATGTTTGCCTATTGACCATAAAATTTTAACACATGAAATTCAAAGACATCCAGAATAACATTTTGATAGTAGAGCCTGTTGCACTACTAAGAAATATATGTTATGTATCCTTGTTTTCATGATGACACATGGCACACTGGAGCAAAGATAAATACTGAATTTTTTGAAAAACCGAATTAGTGGATATCCTATTATGAGAAGGCCTCCAGACATGTGTAAACTAAGAAGGATTGATACAATAAATGTTAATGGAATAATTACAATGTATTTACTTATTTGAATCTTTGGAGGCATGTAGAAAAAATAGATAACTATTGATAACTCCATTTTTAGCCATCTTCTAGACCATAAAATCTGATCAAGAAATTATAATTGTCAACAATTTCATTGATTTCATCCTACAATGAAGGGTGGGGAGAATTAGAAAATTCATTAATGGAAATATGAACATCATAATTAAAAAAATTGCCTAAAAATAAAAAAATAAAGTAGAAAAAAATCCAATTATGACTCCAAAATTTGAGTTTAGAGATCTTATTAACTGTTTATTGTTAACAAGTCATGCTACAATGAAAATAAGATTTAATTTCTGGCCAAATAGATTATTAATGTTATGAATCACTTACCTAATTATGTTTATCTATAAAATTTTATTTACAAAAGCACAAAGAATTTTACTACTATGAACGAGATTATAGGTGAATCTAGATTTAAGAGAGTCATTTTAAAGATAACTATAGTTGATACCCATCCAACCGTTAGATAAGGTATTACAAAATGTCTTTCAAGGGGTAATATATAGATTTATTTCATGAATATTTACACTCTAAATAATGCTTTTAATGCCCAAATTTTTGATCTTGATTATATCTCTCAGCAATTTATATACCATGGAAGAGTAGAAAAATTTGGAAGTAATAAAAACCATCACCAATCTAATACTTTAATCAATAGATTACCTCTTCCCCTTCCAATCTGTGAGTTTCCCATTCTCCCTATACACTATTTCAGAATTTAACTTTCTCTTTAAGTCCACCAAAATAGAAGAACTATATGATAAGTAAGAGGAACTTCTACTTCTTTGATTCCCATATCAAAAAGTAGGAAATTCTTCTTATAAATAGTAAACCTCTTCCCCCAAAATATTGATAAACTGTTCCTGTCCAAAAATTTTCCCAAACACATTTTCATAATGATGTATGATTTTTTTTTCAGAACAAGAATATTTTTATTAACGATAAACTTGAAAGGAATGATATCATCCACATAAAAGATATGTTTAGAAGTAGTGAGAGCCATGTATTCTTGTATTATCTTAAGCATTCTCTATGATACCATGTGAGTGATGAGCCTTATAATATAATACATAGAAATAGAAAATAGAAGAGAATAGAGGGGATTACCTTGATGAACACCTATAGATAATTTAAAATAATCTTTTAGAGAGTCATTTATAAGAACTGAAACATGAGTAGAATCAAAAAGGAAAGACACCCAATTTATAAAGGTGTAATTAAATCCAAAGCATCCAAGAACCCTGTACAAACAAATCATGTCCAGAGTGTCAAAGGGATTCTTAATATTAAGCTTTAGAGAAAGTCTTCCTCCACATCCAAGTATTTTAAGCAAGATAACACATTCTAAACTATATAAAATCCAATAATAGATGAATCTTTATTTAAAAAATATAAATTAATTCTAATAGACAATTATGGAAGAAATACTTGGAAGACTATTAGAAATAATCATTCTTATTACATTATAATTTTTTTTATAAGGGAAATTGGACTTAATAAATGAATTTCGTAGGCATTGTCAATTTTTGAAATCAATGAGATGAATAGAGCATTACAACCCTGAGGGAGAACACCATTAATGAATAAATAAGTGAAAAAATTGTAGTTATCCTATTTAATCACATCCCAAAAATTCTAAAAAAGTAGTTTTTGAAGCCATCTCGACTCAAAGTACTTCTAGAACTATGACTGAAAACATCATCTTATATCTAAAAAAACAACAGGATTCTAGTGATAAATTTTTTTTTTCTTCCGATATAATCAAAGATGGTATAATTACTTCCATCAAATTATCCTCCAAACCATGAACATTAAATATATTAGGGTAACAATAAAAAATGTGATCATGAATAAAATATTTGTTATGAATTATTTGATCTACAACTTTAATAAAGGATAAAGTCCAATTGGCCTTTTTAATTATTTTAATAGAGTTGATAAATTTGGTGTTCCTTTCCATTTTCTTAAGCATCATAATTATGAAATATTCTCTAAGAACATTTCTGTTCATTCTTAAAAAGTGTTTAGCATGGAAAAATTACTTGATTACTTGGTAAAATCCATACTAATGTCAAATTTGGTAGCCTCATTTTGATGTTCTTACAGAGAATATTTGATATTAGAAATTTATTTTTCCATCCCACTATATGTTGCCTTTCTCCAAATATTCATCACAGAACTAAGCAGCCTCAATTTAATAAGGAGGGTATACTCCCCTTAACATAATAAATTTTATTCCAAAAATAATTAATGAGAGTATCACAATCACTTTAAAGAGAACAATAATTCTAGAAACAAAAATAGAAAGGGCATTCTATGTTCACTTAACTTGAATGTGACAAGAACTGGTTGACGATCAGATGAGAATATGGGAAAAGAGATCCTAAAAATTGAATCATGACTTTCAATTTCCACATCATTAAGGAAAGAATGACAATATTTACTAGAAACCATTCAATTAAGATATCTCATGTACCATGTACATTTCACACCAGCTAGGTTGACATCAATCAACTCATTATAATCAATACATTATTTGAATTCCCTGATAGAAATTTTTTAGTGAGGGGAACCCATTTTCTCATTGTAATATAGAATTTCATTGAATTATCCAACAAAAAACCATGAATTAGTGAAACATCCCCTGAGTCTCCCAATATCACTCCATAACCTCGTCCTATATTGATATAAGTTTCTAGAAAAAATAAAAGAGCCAAAAATTTTCAAAATACAATAAATAAACTTCTCATAAATGATAATCACTACAACATTACCCAAATAAACATATGAAAACCCCATTAATGATTCCTCCTTTCCATAGTATACACTAGGACCAACTATTTGATAACAATGTTTATTATGTCCGAAAAAACAAGTAGAAAAAGAAACATCAGGTTTAAAAATTCTATGCAACTTTTTTATGTGAACTTTAAAATTATTTTGAAAAGAATTAATTTTTAAGGAGTTTTAAATTACCTTATAACTCCAATATAGAACATTAATTTGGAACATGATTTAGAATTTATGTTTCCTTTTAGGTATTTCTTTGTTCCCCACAACTTTCTTAGAGATTTTTTAAAACCATTCATCAATTTTTAGAGGCTCCAATGTTTCATTTAGTTGAAAAATTCATTTTAAAGACCCTCTATAAGGGGTGTTACCAATGATGATTCAATTCATCACATAGACAGATCACTAACCTATAAAGGGAATTTAGGAGAACTTTGGCAGATTGGAGATACACCATCCTCCAAGGAATCATCCTCTTCCACCATGTCACACAATTTATTTGGAGATACCTACTAGTCAACTAATCTCGGACAAATAGTGTAATATCTTATAATTGAGATAGAATAAACCCAAGTAACACTTTCAAAGTATGTGGGATGAATCCTATCAATAGAGGCCCCAAGGGAGGCCTCATCATCCAAAACTTCATTGAATTTATTATATTTACCTAAATAATCACATTCAGTTGGGGTTTGATGATTTAAAGAAGTAGTATGGATACTTAAGGTAGGATTAAACTACTCAACCTTAGCCTTTGAACCACTAATATAAATAGTAACATCCATGTTTGAGATAATATAATTTATACAACCTATATATTCAACTAGAGAGTCACCAAACGAATGAGAATTATGAATTAGTGTAGTAGTATGCGTACCAAAGATATAATTAACCACCTCTACCCTATCCTCTCAACCACCACCATCAATAGGAACATTATAATTAGAGATATTTTTATTCATGTGAGAGGTAGAATCACCTTTTTGGGAGGTATAACCCCACCAAAGACCCCCTCACCAATAAACATATCCAGCTAAGATCTATGGAATTAGAAAACAAGGGTTGATTCATGAAATTCTGAATTGTCATTTACCACTATAACTATAGCCAGTGAATGTTTCACCTCATTCAGGTTTACAACCTTGTCCTCATTTGAATGCTCACCATTCCCATTTATGGGATAACTACATTTATTATTTATACAACCACTTTCTATGAATTAGATTTATCAATTGTAGATTTCATCACTTTTCTTTGAATTTGTATGAAACTATAATCAAAATGGCCATCAATCTTGCGGTAATCATGAAATGGTGGCTTCAACTCAAATTGATATCTAATATGAAATATTCGATCATTCCCAATAAAGTGCAATAATTTAAGAAATTTAGATTCCTTTTCAACTTGAACCATGACATTGGCTTAGAAACCAAGCTCACAATCTATAGTGTGTTGATCCATCATTAGTGGAGTCCCAAAAAACTAAGTAAGATCACTAATGATTTTAGAATTCTAGTAAAACTAGTTAAGCCTATGAAACCAAATCAATACCTATAATAATGTTTTTATTTGCATGAAGTGATTGATATTCCTATCTCATTAAGAAAATTTGAATACACCTCATTTCAGTATATTAGACCTGTTGTTCTAAGATTCCTAATGGACATCCTTGATATTAAAAAAGATGTGGAAAATCCTCTCCTAACCAGGATCATCTCGAAACCCCTCAAGTACCAACAATGAAAAATATTCACCTTTAAATAAAAATTTCTCCATGGGTTTTCACCCTTAAATAGGGAAATATGACCCAACATAGAATAAATATAGGTTATAATGTTGTATATATATATAGTTGTATTTTAGAAACACTATGGTTTGGGGCGAGTTAGGTTGTGGGATGGCTGGCTTTAGAGGATAGATCAAGAAGACATTTTTTATGCGTGATGGATACTTGTGAGAATTACTATATAAAAATGATTCCATTTACACATATTAATACATTATTTTTAACATAATTATTCTATTAAAATAACCAACCAATTGATAGGACTAGTTTTTTTGGAAGACTGTGTACATAAAACATCAGCAAGAAACTAAAATAAAACATCATTGTTTAAAAAACCATAATGATACTCAAATTCCATCTGAAATATGAAACCTCAATTGGCTAACGAGGAAAATATGTAAAATAAATGGGTGATCTATAATTTCTATTATGGGAATAAACATGGTTATGAAGAATAACATATCAATCCAAAGATATAACATGTTAAAAAAATATTGAAGGCTCACAAATAATCATATGGGGTCATAAAATAATGAACATGTAATCATTAGTTCATGGAAAAATATTAATTTGGGAGAAATATATAACATGAAATAACAATAAGTCATGGATAACTAACATGATAAAATCACTTGGTGTACAATCTCCCATCATGGATTAGTTTCACTTCCTAATTCAATAAATATCATCTCATTAGACAAAAAAATTATTCAATGAATTTTATTTCTATATGGGTTCACCCATCATAACATATACCCACATTTTTGTTCCAAAAAGGGAAATACATTTTAAGGAATAAGAATAATAACTACCCATTTAAATAAATTCGTGTCATAATTTAGCCTCATATCATAATCAAATAATTTTTCATAAATATAAAATTTGAGAAACATATATAAGGAATGTATTAACCCTTAAAGAAGGGAAAATAAACTATGAATATTGTGAGATACATGTATACATAATTTATAAGCATTAAACAACATAAATAGGAGAGATAATGTTATTTATATTGAGATAAGTCATAATCCAAATCGAAAGGGTGGTTTAGAGAGGCCCCTTACCAAATGTCTTGATATGTTATTCACATGCACATAATATCCAAACTAATAAAATTATTTTCAATAATTAGTTAATTTAGAACCTTTACCGTCTATATTTTATTTATTATAATTTTATTTTCTCATTTATAACCAGTTCATTGAGTTATGAATATTAATTTTTTTTCGGAGTGTATTTTTTCAAGGTTTCACAGTTGGGTCACTTGTGAATAATTATTGATGTCAGGGTAAAATGGGATTACTACTCAAGAAGTGGAATGAAATATTATTAATAAAAATATATAAAATTAAATTTCCCAAAATACTCATATGTGTTTCACAATAGGGATTATTCTTTTAGAAATAAAAACTTATCACTATATAGTTAGTTTATTTAGGTGTTTTTCTTGACCATCGTTAACTATAACCATTTTATTTTACTATATACAAATTAGAAAATAAAAAAAAATATTTATTTCATAAAATACTTTTTATAAAAATTTTAACAATAATATTTTTTTTATAACAATCCTTATTTAATATTTAAAAAAACAAACTACATTTATTTTGATGGTGGTGAATGAACAATATAGTAAAAAACGTTGTCATTTTATAATCAAAATAATGGTGGGTGTAAGGTGGATATTGAACCAAAATAATAACATATTTGTATATTTTTGATACTGATGATACTATTTCTAGTTGGATGGAATATACAAGTGGTTGGTAGAATAAGTAGAAGAAAATATGAAGAGAGATCAGTCAAGTATCTTACCACTATTATTGGTTGTCTCCTATATGGATACTCTAATGGATCCATCGAATGGTCTTTGGATGAGTTGGTTTTAACTAATCTTATAAAGAGGGGTTTAAGAAGAATTTTTTTAGAAAGTTGGTAATCTTAATGGCTTATATGTTGTGAAAAGAATGGGTAGTGAGGAGTGGAATCTATAAGGGGTGGTGAAGAGTCTTTTTGAATATTATATTCATTATTTTAGCTTGAATCATGTTACTATATAAGTTTAATTGTTCATAAATGGTTTAAATAAAGTTTTCCCACATTATCCATGATATAAAATCATTTATTTAGTTTATCATGTTAAATAACATATTTTTTCATGTTTCACTATTCACTCAAAACTCAACTATTTAAAAAAAACCATCATAACCAATTATAAATGTATTTATTTCCAAAATGATATCTATTTTATGAAAAAAATTCAAAATATGAGAAATGTAACCAAATCATCATTTATTTAATGAATACCAATATTAGTATTCTGATCAATTTTAATACCCATTGAATAATTAGATAAGGTCTTATAAAATTATATTATCATTATGAAAAAACATAATACCGATTTAATAAATAAATTTTGTGAAAATTAACTTCTTTTTAAATCATTTTATTTATTGTAAAAATTAAATTGAAACATTTTCAGTTTACATTAATTAAAACACTTACTTTTATATTTCAAAAAAATTTATTCATATGAAGTGATGATATAAATAAAACATATTTTCTTTATTTAATATTACTAAAAATTATTTTACACTTCTATATGTGATTTTACTATTCCAGTTATTAGGATACTATTTCAAATATTCATATTAATTTTCTAATAGTAATGTTACTATTCAATCATTTAGATTATTATTCTTTCATTTAGAAAAATTACAGTCATATGGGTTTCCTACATTATATAAATAACTCATATTTAATTTTTTATTCATTGAATAAAACTCACCCAACAAGTGATATATATATATATATATTCATTTTTAAAAGAAAAATTCCATTAGTGACATTATTCTTTATTTATAATGTGTTTTTCAGAGTTTTATTATTTTGGGGGAACAAGCATATCCAAATTTTTCTATTATTGTTGTCTTATTTTATATTTTTCATTCCACTTTAATAATTTGAATTTATATCAATATTTAAATTTTTAAATGTAACTTTCAATTTATCAGAGTAAAATGTAGATGGTTATATTTTTTGGTTCATGTACCATATAAAATATTATATTAAATAATATGATGAAACTATATAATCCGAAGAAAAATTATATTGATAAAATTCTAGGTTGTTACATTCATCACTCTTTAGTAAATTTCACACAGGAAATTTCATTTTACATTGTTGAAAACTGGTGATGTTAAATCTTCTTCATTTCTTCCCCTATTTCCTAATTCGACTCCTCATACACATGGTTTCAAAATAGTACATTAACTAAGTGAATTTTCCTATTTTATAAAAATTATCTTTATGGTCTAATATCTGCACCAAGTTCACCTCGAAAGAGATATATTTTCTAGCTATACCCCCTCTAAATTTAGTATATGAAGATGATTTGTTATTTAATTCATAAGAGGGAGATATAGAATATGCATGTTCTTAAGACATGGTTGGTGATATTTTTCTTTGATATGCTATTGTTATAAAATGATCAGGAATCTCAAAGGGGTTGATGTAGTTAGGTCTTAACATTACCATCATCCTACCTCGCATGACTCACTTCCATGGAGGAATGAGGAGGAACACATTATTTCCATCCTCAAACACTAGGCCTAATCAAATATTGTTAATATATATCTTATGTTGAATTTTAATTCCCCTAGTGTGATTCTGAATGGCCTTGAACATTTTTACAATTTCATTAACCATTTTAGGTTCTAGTAGATTTAGTTTTCTAAAATTATCCAAATATGTAAGTGTTAAACATTTCATACCATAATGGAATCCCTATGAATGAATTTGGTATCTTATGTTAAATATATTATTTTATGATTACTAAAATAGAGGATGATATCTATCCCTTACTCTAATAATGAATCTTAGGAATGATCTCGACATGTCCTCTTGTTTTAGGATTATCCTCTTAGATTGGGCATCAGATTGTGTGTTATAATTTGTAATGCAGTTGAACTCATTTTTTGAGAATATTTGATACTCTTCTAGAACATGGGGGAAAATATTGGATCTTTATCATAATGAATCTATAACGGTGTTCCTTGTATCCTTACCACTTCATTGATGTATATCCATACAAGTTGATTGAGTGAGAAGTCGTATAAAATGACTATTAAATGAGAACTATTTATAACATAGTCCACTACATGACGAAAAAAAAAATTTCCACTTGTTATATTTGGATGACCAGTGACAATGTCTATTGTGAAAATATCCCATTTGCATGTTTGTATATTTAATTCCTGCATAATATATTTCTATATTTCCCTTTCACCCTTAACCTTTTGAAATACCAAGAACCTTGATTTATATTCTCCAATCTCATTCATAATATTTTCTATATAATAGTGATCTAAGATATCGAGAATCATCATTATACTCCCTAGTTGAATGTACTTGTTCAATATTTTTGAATCAATCAATAACTATTTATTTATCTTAGGATATTATTGTACACATATTCCTTAACCGAGTCTTATAAATCCTTCTTCATAAATTTCAACTTTGAGGATTTCCATTTCCTTTTAACTTCATCATTCATCTTTATTTCCATGTAGTCTCTTTGAGATTTTTTTGACTTATCTAGTAGGGATGGTTGATTAATCATTTTAGAAATTAATGATGAAGTTTCATCCTTTATAATCCCTTTTTCCATCCTTTTCATATCTAATAATATTTAATCCTTCTAAATTTTCATGATTATATGGTTTGTAGATCATTTTTATTTAAATAATCTTTCACATTAATGCTTTCCATTGTATAGTAGTGGATTGAGTAGAATAAATAATTGGTCAACTATAACCATATTTACATACACATATTAATCTTTTTTTGTGTAAATATATATTTGAGGAACATTTGATCTATATATATCTCACACTTCTCCCCATGCAGACAATGATGTCTTATTTTCATTGCAATGATCATTGAAACCAACTTCAGATCATTTGTTGTGATGCTTTTATAAGGAAAATTCAACTTCTATAAAGTGTAGTCTATCACTTTATCACTATCTATCGGTACACAACCCAAAATATTCGTTGAAGCATCACTTCATACCATTAAAGGATCACCTATTAAAGGTAGTCTGAGTAATGGTTTAATGATAATCTTTTTTTCATAATTCTATGATTATCTCTTCACATTCATCAGTCCATACAACCTTTACTCCCTTCAAAGTATTCTTTGTTAGAGGGGTTTAAAATTAAGATAATTTTCTGAAAAAATAATTATAATAACCATATATTCCAATCAAACAATGAAAATATATTATAGATGATGTTATGAGACATTCCTCAATTTCATTTTTCTTATAAGGGTCCATGAATATCCCTTTACTGGTGACAAATTTCCCTACGATTGATACATCCTACATCCAAAACACATATTCATTATATATGGTATATATATTCTCCATTATGAAAGTATTTTTGATAATATTCAAATGATTCTCATGGTCTTCCATTATCATAGAGTAAATCATAATATAAACTATAAATACCACCAAAATTGTGTCAATATAATATCAAATGACTTTTTTCAACAAGTTGAAATATATTTATCTAGTAATACGGATTTTAAAGGGAATAAATACGAACCCCTAAAGTCTATACCATATATTACATGTTTTATTTGGACTATATTCCTTCTTATCCATTAATTTGTGATATCCTGAATGCAGGTCCACCTTATAGAAATATTGAGCCCTATCTAGTTGATCAAACAAGTCATCTATCCATGGAACATGATACATGGTATTTATCATTATCTTGTCAAATTAATGATAATAATTGTAGTTGTGTATTAAACATCCTTATTTTTGATGAATTTTACTGGCTCACCCCTCATTGAAGTAACTAGAAGTAAAAAATGCTTTTCTAGATTATCTTGTAACTCATGGTTCATTTATTATAATTCAATGCTAGCAGTTATATAATGAGTCTTGGATATGGGAAGATATATTGGTATAAGATCAATTGAAAAAATCATCCTATTTCCAAGAAGAAGACCAAAAAACTCTTTAGGGAATACATCAGTATAATTTATTATACTGGGCACATAATTATTCATGATTTTCTCTTTTTCCTCTATCATTATATATATATATGCTTCTTAATAACGAAATATTATCCAAACATTAAGTGAAGTTTAAATTGTTGATTAAACCTATTTCTTACTCTTATACAAGATCATAAGATGACTCCAGATATGAATAGTTATGTCTCTCTCTTGACCGTTAATGTCGACGTATTATAAAGACATCCAATATAGGATAAATATAGCATAAAACATCACTAAAGGGAGTATGGAAATATTTTTTGGGTGGTTAAGTTAGAAAATTTTGAATAGGGAGGAGATATACAAATGGGATAAAAAAATGATCTATTTCTCAAAATCATATATAGCTCAACCACAATTTGTTGAATTTATGTTTGGATTGTTATACCAAAAATTCAATGAGTGAAATAATACATATATCTAGAATCAAATATTACATTTTACATTATTTAATAAATAACTAGTGTACCTATCACCATATCATTGTTATGATTAACCCATGTAATAGTGATATTATATTCCCTTCCTTTCAGTCTAGGCCATTGAGGTTGTTTTCATTAATCGCCTCTGAAAACCCTTGGAATGGAGAAATAGTTTTCATAATACCCATGTTCCTTGAATTTAAAACCTTATACAATGGTTTTAGTGTTGATATGAACCTCCTTTACAACTTTTTCATTATTGATATTATTCATCTCCCTAAAATATTGATTATCCGGGATCCCCTATTTTCCACAAATGAATCATCTCTTTTTCAAATCAGATAGTTTCTATGATACTTCTTTCACAAACATTTTAAACAAGGGATATTGTCTTTTATTTCCCCCATGATATTTATCGATAGATACACCTGAAGAAAAAAGTATTGTACGATTATTATCTCATGGACCATGAGACCACTTAGCGTTATTGATATATATCTCATCCATAATGGAAAAACAGAAAATCTAGTCACATCTATCAATGCATCGAATAAAAAAATCTTTTCATTGACTCAACATTAGTCAGTAAAATAAGTGGCCAACATTTAATTTGGTTTTAATGATGAGGCCATAGGAATAGCATGAAAGCCTTGTGATGATTGGTTCATATGCCTATAGATACTCATATTACTTTTTCTCCATCCCAAGGAAACCCCTCCACATTTTATGATAGAGAGTTTTATGAAATATTTATTGAAAAATATATTCTTGAATAATTACTATTCCATGGAATAAATAACTTCTTTATAGATCATGTTTTTAATTATTTTCCATCACAGAATGAATTTTACATTAACACAGTATACAACAAGAATAATACTCTCTTATTAATATCATTCAAGGAAAAATAACATCTTCTCAATAGTGTTAATACATTATTATATGATGATGAGATAAAAAGATCTATTATGGGTCGGTGTCCATTATCACATAATGTAATCGACCGCAACTTTCAATTTCTTAGAATAAGTATGGTGTTCTATATAAATACTATCTTAGTTCTTTTCATGATTTAGTTATTCTTATACTACTATGAACATTACAAATCTATCTCCCATAAGGTTAGACATATCATTTGACTAATAATAACATTGAAAATCATGTTGGTTATTAGTATGGTTCATCCTACATATCTACACTAACAAAAATAAAAGAATATTTTGTTGATAATACATTAACTAACAAACAAAAAAAAGTCAAAAATGAAATCAAATAAATAAATTAAAAATAACATGAAAATAATAACATTTGAGTATCTAGGTTTTCAATCTAGGTTGTCAATGGTAATTTCCTTTTTTGGGATTCGAACATATAAATTCATTCAATTCCTTCATAATGGTTCATAATGATTTTGTAAATTTTCCAAAGAATATCACCCAAGAGATTCAAAGCAGGTGTGTGGTAAAGGACCATTCACCGTGAAATAAGATGATGATCATGATATACCAAACCAACTCTTTTTAGTGTTATAACCTCCATATTATTCAGATAAAAATACTTTTCCACTTGTATTTTTCAGACATGTATTTATTTTAATCGATATCACTTTATAATTTAGTAAAACTTTTGGATATTTTTCTTATATAGTGATTGATCCTTATGGTCTTAAATAATGTATTGCAATCATAATCAGAAATAATAAATAAACCATACTTTGATTCCAACTATAGTGACCCATACATATTACAAAAAATAATAAATGATTTTAAACATAAATTTTTTCTTATTTAGAAGCAAATTATTTCTAGCCATAGTGTCTATGGAATACGAGGTCCATAGAACATAAAAAATAAACATAAATCAGACATACTTATTTTAATCTCCATAATGAATTCCAAAACCCCTTTGATCTACTACAACTGTATATGATTACTTGAGGAATACAAAAATGTAAGTGGAATGCTATGAAGCCTAGTATTTAGAAAAATATGAAAATGAATCATAATATATGATTTAAAAAGATTATCATGTTAATATAAATGACAATGATCATGAATAATCATATGGAGACATAACATAAAGGGAATTAAATTAAAATATCATTGAATGGGAGGATTGTGCAACAAAATTTAATATGACATAAGTTTAATTTAAGGAAAATTAAAAAGACAACATCACTTGGTTGTCATATTCCCATTATAGATTAGATTAAATTTCTAATCTCATGCATATTGTCTCATAAGAAAAAAACATTAATATATGCAATGGAGTGCTTCTTGGGAACACCCATAATTACATGTAATTTATTATGTGTTACAAAAAATGAAATAAATAATTAGGAATACACAGAATAATTACCAATATAATTAAATTTTATAATAAATCAATTCGCATATCATTATCAAACGATATTTCTAGATGAAGAAATTTGAGAAATAAACACACGAAATGTATTACCCCATAAAAGGAATGGATAATAAGATAGGTATATATGTGAGAGAAAAATATATAACATATAATCATTCCATAACATGAACGATAGCGAAACATTTCGTTAGATAGAGAAAGGTCATAACCAAAAGAGAAAGGGTGGTTCTGTGAGATTCCTTACATTATGTGAGGATATATTTTTCACTTGAAAATAACATCCTAAATTTTCAAATTTTTTTGATTACTTAGTTAATTTATTACCTTTTCAATCTATATTTTATTTATTATAAATATTTTTACTTGTTTATAAAAATTTCAATTAGATATATGGTTTAATTTCACTTTTGAAATAGTATTTTTTTTAATTATTCCATAGTCAGATCTCTTATGGATAACTCTTAATGTCCTTGTAAAATAGGACTCAAAAACTGGAATTTAACTGAAACAGAATTCATATAATTAATGAAATTTAATTTTTCCTAAACACCCATATGTGTTATTTTGCAGGGACATTTCTTTTAGTACAAATAGTTAGTGTTATATTTTTAGTACCTTTAGGAAGTTTTATTGACTGAAAAATATATATATTTTTTTAATTAGATGTCTTTTAAAACATTAAAAATATTAAAAAAGTTATAAAAAATTATTATAATTATATTTAACTATAATATTTCTTCTATAACAATACATGAAGGAGGTGGAGAAAAAAGATAAATGTTGTTCATGGAGGTGGTTGACCAGCTATATTTTAAAGAACATTTTCATTTTATAATTTAAATAATAGAGGATAGTAGATTTATATTCTAAAAAAATAATAACATATCATTATATTTAATATACTAATGTTACTATTTCTGGGTGGAGGTAAAAGAAAAGGGGTGGTAGAATAAGAATAAAAAATTAAATATATTAGTCAAGAATTGTACCAATTCATTTCAATTTATTCTATTAGGATAACCCTTAAAATCATTGTAATGTTATTAGGATGATACAAGAGGAATTATAACATTAGAAGGTGGATTGGAAATAGAGAATGGTATAAACGTTTCAAGCGCCAAGGATTATGAGGTGCAAGGAGAGTTTTTTAAATATTATATCCATTATTTTATTATATTGGATCATGATTATCAATATTTTTTATTCTTGTGACTATATATATTAAATGGATAATGTCAGTTTGATCTAAAATGTTCTTACATCATCAATGACCTAAAAATAATGCATTTAGCTTATAACATTAAATATCTTATTTTGTCGTTTTCACTATTCAATAAAAATAAAATATTTTTGGAAAAAATAATAATAATAATACCCATTTTTTAAATATTATTCCCTAAAAGTTAAATCTATTTAATGAAAATAATTTTCTAAAAACATGCGATGATTAATAATATCCCTAATTATTTAAAAAATACCAATTTTAATATTATGAACAGTTTTTAGAACATTTAAAAAATTATATAAGGTATAATAAAATTATTTTATCATTATGTTAAATGATAATAATAATTAATAAATCCATTTTAAGAAAGTAAACTTCCTTTTAAATCATTATATATATATATATTATAAAATTAAATTGAATCCTTTAGGATTAAAAAAAAAATAAAAAACTTCATTTGTTATATTTAAAATATATATTTACCAATATTATGAAAAACATGTAACATATTTTTCTTTTTTATGGTTAATAATTGTTATTTTACACTAATATTAGAGAATATAGTTTTTAATGGGTAGTTTACTATTCATAATATTCACATTACTATTCTAATGGTCAGGTTACTATTCTAGTGTTAAGATTATTATTTCAACAGATAGATTTCTAGCAGTCATAAGGGTTTCCTACATTATATAAATATCTCATATTTTATTATATATTCATTATTTTCTATTCTTAAAAAATATTATCTATATATACATATATTCATTTTCAAAACGAATATTTCATTACTAATACTCTATTTCATTTCTACTCGTTTGTTCTTGAGAGGGATTATTTGAGTGGATCAAGAATATCCAAGATTTCCAACTATAATTGTATTATTTTATATTTTGTGTCCCATTGTAATAATTTCTATTATTAGGGCCATTTTTAATTTCTAAATGTATTGCTCCAATTATTATTATAAAATTTAGTTTTTTTATGTTGTGTTTGTTCATTATAAAATATTATATTTCTTAATATGACCCAATATAATAATTAGATAAAAAATTATATTGATAAAATTATGGGTTTTAACTTAATAGTATATGAGATTGGATGAATCATGGATCGTTTTCAATTTTACTGAGATATTTATTTTATATAGGTCCATAAGAGGATCTTAAATGTTGTGATGGGTTTTAAGACTCCTTAATTCCCCAGTCCCAAGAGATAGGTCTAGAGATTCAAATGTAACCAAGTAGATGATCACACATGAGTATGTGATTAGGTATGAGGAGTTCTATGTGTAGGTTCTAGACACTATGTTGTTCTATTTTTTATTAAGGGTGTTACACATTGTAACTCTATGCCTTAAATGAGTGAGAGTAAGTGATTCTATTAGAATGGTATTGTTTTTTTATTAGTGATAATTGTTGGGAAGTAGTATGTTTGTTGATAGGGTGGGACACATCCATATTGTGTCTATGTGATGAAATATTGGCTTCGATGGTTATTATTAGATGTGGTGGTCAGTTCATATATGTAATGATAAATGAGCTATTGATATATTTGAGATACAGTACCTTGAGGAATGTTAAATATTATGGAATACCAATGATTAATGGATGTGATGTTGTTATTATTGAGTGTTAGGAGAGTCTTAGTCATGTATGATTGGGAATTGGTAAAATATTGAAACTACTAATGGGTTGATGTGAGAATATGATGATTGAGAATGTGAGATTAACATGATAACAGGTTTAGTAGTTAATATTATGATATATCTGTTGATACTTGTTGTGTAGTGATAGCTCACTGGTGGGTATTTTGTGGCCATGTGTATGAAAATTATATCATAGATCCAAGAAAGGGTTTAAGAGGATGAGACTATCTTGATATCATGTGTAGTGCTCATGAGTGGTAATATTTGGTTGATAGTAAATTTTACAAAGGATAATGACCATTGATGGATGATAATGAGAATTTTATTATAGGGTGTAGCCAATGAGGATATATCATACTACCTATTTTCCTAGTGTAGTTATGGAGAGTTTCAGGACTGAAACTTTTAGAGAACTATAACTAGTGTTGGTGAATCTTGTGTGTCAGTAGTTGGATGCAAGGAATTTGTGTGTTCATCTATTATAATTTGATAACATGTATGTGTATCAATATGGGATGATTGAGTTGAGTTAATGGATTCCATACCCGAATCATATAAGTTATGGGTTATGGTTTGGGGTAATGATAAAGTGTGAATTTTGGGAAATAAAACCATATAATAATTTGGTTTTTGGAATTTCAGTGTTTTGGGAAAATATGATGAAATGTATAATTAATAATTGATTTGTGACAATTTAAGTCATGGGTGTGATAGTATAGGTCAACCATTAAAATGTTTTGGTTATGCTCAGGTGTCTATCTAATCATTTTATAGTATAGATTATAATCTTGATGTCAACCATTAGTGTATGAATTTAGTGGTTTGGAAATACCTGATTTTGTTGGGAGTCATGAATCATCATAGAGTTAGGGAAATTATTTGGTGCTATGGGGCATGTGAATTTTTTATTTTTCAATTAGTGTAGTAAAGTAAAAATTAGTTTATTTTCGATGTAATCGAGATAATTGAATCGGATTTGGATAAAAAAATATTTTTTTTTTGTAAAATATGAAGTATGTTCAAAAAGAGAAAGATATTTGGGGTATTTGGAACATTCACTAGTTCTTATAGATTATTAGCCTGACCCCATATAGTTTAAATGAATTATGTGTTTCATGGATGATGTTGATAGAGATATATTTTAGAAAAAATGTTCTATGTTGAGGAGGATGTACAAACCTTCCATGGTATGTGTAGGAGGATTTGGAAGAATTTCAAATTCCAATGATAATCGAATAGGGATCAATTTCAATTTTTATATTTTATTTTATAATTTGAATTTTTATATGTATATGAAATTTTATTTTTGAATTTATTAAGGTGGTAGCACTAGTAGAGGAGTCATCAAATTAATTTTTGTGGTTTTAGAGTATATAAATTACTAGTTGGTGGCTATAGTGAGTGACCCATTAATAAATTTGGTATATTTCAATTCCAAAAGGTTGTTCCCCTTTTTGGGGATATATACTGCTAGTTCTATAAACCTATTACTCAACGGGGCCCCATGTGGCTGGAATTGGTTAGCTTACCAGCTAATACCACCCAAATTAATTTTTGTTAATAAGGTGAAAATGATAATTTTCCCTTTTAAAATTAGGCAGTCACTCAATTATTCCCAATTTTATAGCCATTTAATAGAGGGGAGGTTGAGCCTCCCTCCCCAGTCTATCTTTCTTTTTCTCAATTGATCATGGGTGGTTGAATATTTTGTTTTTTTGATCATATTAATTTTCCACCAATAGGTTCCTTATTTAGTTTTCCTCACTACATTCCTGTAATTCTACGTTATTTTCGATAGGGATTTCACTATTATTCAATTTGGTAATTTATAAATTACAATTTTTTGGTAGCCAATACATTAGTAGATGCTATTTTCAGATCTAAGAGGTTGAACACATGTGGTTGCATGTGATTTTAATAGTTTTAATTGACTACCATAATTACTATCTTTTTATAATCAAAATTTAAATTTTATATGTTTAATATTTTATTGTTAGAAGTCATTGATTTGGTGGGTAGTGGTATATAGAGTGTTTTGATAATAAATTACACCATTTGTGCTCATGATTTTACTAACAATACATTACATAGTAGGTTTAACCATATTGATTACTCAATATAATTTATTGTATTAATTTGTTTAAATTTATTATATTTTTATTATAATTAATCTAAAATACTCTTGGATGAGTTAGGGGCTTATGGTTGTTGATTGGGCCACTAGATTTATAGGGTGGGGATTAATAATGATTTTCAAGGGGATATCTATATTTTAATGTAATTTGTTCCTAATATTACCTATTTGTATGTTTTTTCATATATTTTATAATGTAAAATCATGGTTTTGTGGGTAGTAGTTAACTAAATTTGAGTCATGACCAGTTTCCCTTAGGTGAGGCAAAGTAGGGGAGTCTTTTTATACTCATATAAGTGAATGTTGTATTAATATTTTTGATTTATAGCTACTAAGAGTTAATCTCCTTATGAAATAGTCCTTTTATAGTGAGATTGGAAACTAATAAGCCTTCATATCATAAAAATATGTCTTTATATACCTATATAAATCTAATATTGAAATATTACACTCACCTAGAGAAATGGATAGGGATTATTATACGGATTTTTCATTGGTAAGATTCCATATTTGTAGGCATATAATAGTGTGTGCTAAAAATATAATATAAAATGTTGCAAAGTTTCATTATCTATTGATTGATGAGTATAGAAAAATATTATTATAATAGGTCCTCTAAACCATATGAGATGGACATGTGGATGTGGATGACCATATATCCTAAGAAAATTGTTGACACAAACAGGGAATTAATACATTAGAGGATTCCTTATCCATAACAAAAGGTTTAATCCAAGTATATCATTACTGAGTGTCCCTTTATAATGGAAACATGCATATTGGTTATCATATGGGTTTAGATAGCTTTTGGGGCTTAAATTCATTCCTGAGAATAGCTAGAATTGTTCAGGAATATTTTGGACAAAATTGGAGCCCAATAGTCCAAAAGAGAACCCAGTGAGTCTTCCTCACAGAGCTCCAACATGATTCTCCCACGGCATCATATATTCATGATGAACATTGATGGTTTCCTCCTTGAGTCTGATGCCCTTCACAATCAACATGGATCCATTGAGGGACCAATTTGTGATTCTAAAAATTATCCCCCATTCGCAGATCCTGATTTTCTTTGCAGCATGAATCTGAGCGTCATGAACCCAATTTTCCTATAAATAGTTGGATTACCCTACCACCATTGATAATATTACCCTTACCGTACACCATCCAATCTATGATTTTTTGAAGCACTTATTTCTCCACCAACCATTGAGGAAATTTATTTTCTAAGGAGGTAGACCATTGGGAACCATATTCCTTTTTGTTCCCATTATACTACAAAAAAAGTGGGGATGTCCTTCATGAAGTTCTATTCATTTCAAGAAGGAAAGATTCCCTTTGGGTCACTCAAGACTTCACTAATCATTAATCCTTAGAGAAACACCCCCACCAACATATAGACTACATTATTAGGCAGGGTTATCTAGGATTCGTGATGCTCCATCCTTCCAATAGCCCCTGACCATCACAAAGAACATAGGCTTTGCGAAGTGCCTTTCAGTGTGGCCTCATGCTTCATGATACCCTCCTACATGTGTCCCTCTAGGATTGTATACAATGAATTCTAGGTCCCCTGCCAGGTGTCCCCTATTGTGTAGTCCTACATATTTCTTTTCAACATAGGTACACTAATATATTTTTTCCATTTATCATAACTATGCTAACATGGACCCTGTGATTGACCTTTCATCCACCACCATCCCATCGAGCATTATTGGTGCCTGCCCCTTTTTATGGGTTGATAAGAATATGTTATGTACATCCAAGGGGTGAGGAGTGAGTCCTCCCCGTCCGAGATGCAAGATGTTAAACTACCAAGCCCCATCATCCTCAGCACATGATGCTAAAATCTAGTCTTGCACGATGCAGAGCACATGGGGTGATCCACATTTGGAATTCTCCATTCCCACTATTTTTTATAAGAGTGAGATATTTCTTTCCCTACTAGCATGGAATGACATCCTCCTCTCATGCGATTAGATCCTCTACGGGTGTGTCTGCTAGAGTAAGTACCAATCTCTATCTCTTTCTGCCGTTAGCCATGCGTAATCCCCACACCATCCCTAATGGCTTCACCTTTAATTATATGACCATCAGGTCTATTTCAACCTATTTATTATCACAAAGAAAATTAATCACTTGGGATTAGAGTAATAATGACCATGAAATCATCATTTGGATGCTAAGCAGGCACAAGTCCGAACATATTTTTAAGTCACTGTCCATGTTTATTCCTTGACTCTATGCCACCACCCCACATAATGTTAAACTGTATGTACTAAATTAGGAGGACTTTGATCCCTATCATCTAAATAGAGAACAAAAGAATCCACTCTAAGGATCAAGCCCATCAATATAACAATCTATTTTCTCCATCTATTTCACGTCGGTTCATTCATCCCACATGACATTAAATTTTATGCTCATAACTATGTGGACATTGATTCCCAATCATATATGGTATATAGGAAACCTCTTTGAGGTTCAATCCAAACATAATTCCGAAAACCTTGTCCCGGTGGAGGCACTCATCAAGGCCACTCTCATACGTGGGTCCGATCCTTCAGATCCACCTCTCTTTGTGTTTTGATCCTTCCATTTCATATTGGATTTCTAATCCAAAATATTTGTATCTGCCCCCCATATGTGCTCTCTTCTAGGATTTTACGCTCTATGTGCTTACAGACTTGCATAATTCCTAACTCTCTAAAGTAAGTGGATTTGATCCTTGTATTCTAAATAAGGTATGTAGGAATCCATTATGAGGTGTAATCTTGTTAAAATCATATTCATGATGGGTCTCCCTCATCCTTACCGTATGATGTTAAACTACACATAACATCTAATCTATGTAGAATTTGATTCACAACCATTAGGAAATATAGAAAGCCTCTCTGATGCTCAATACCAACACCACCAACACTTCATCATCTCTATACATTCTATAAAATCCTTACACATACCCTCTTGATTTAACCTTGGTCTCTACATCTTAAAGGAAACATGCCACCCCATCAACAACATTTATTCTCCTAGAAGATCATGAAAAGCTATCCATGTGAAAGCCCACAACATCAATATTGTGATCCCTTTTTGGATTCACCCTCATGGTGTGACAAGTTACCTTTTTGGGACACACCACATTGGGTTTTTCCTTTTCGGGTATTCTGATCCATCCATCTGATAAGCCACCACCATTAGTATCATTTAAATAAACCTCATATTTTGTCTATAAATGATTTTAAACAAGTTCCCCGATCTGGCCTCATATGAAATTCTGATCTATGTCCGCAAGACTTTGAACTCATGGCCTACCCAATGTTAAAAATGGGATATATGAGGGACTCCTCAAAAACTGCACCTTCAACATCACTATCTCTGTAAGACGCTAAAGTTGTGGACCACCTCATGAAGAACTTTGGATTCTTAAGGAAAACCACAGAACGTTCCAATCACATAAGGTTCCCTGTGATCGATGTGGGATTACTTGGATTCTTCTCCCGTGAGAATCCCTCATACGAGAATGAATACATGTGCTTCAGTGTTCTAGTACATAAACACGACCAACGATTTCCAAAATTACTAATTCCCTGATTTAAGTATTCTAACCTATCTAGGCCCCTTGGAATTTCCAGATAGATGCAACCTAATTATCTAACATCCACTATGATATGAAACATAGAACGAGTTTCACGAACTACATCATAGTCTATAAGAGAGTCCAAAACTATGTAATGAGTTTTGAGGAAGAATCCACCGAAGGAGTAACAGACATCCCATCATCTCATTATGATCAAGGAGAAAAAATAGCAAGAGTTGATGAATGCCTCCCACCTTTGGAAAGTTGGAATTTGGGGTACAGTTCAACCCTTAGTGAGTGACTCAGTTCATCATGTGAGGCAGCATTCCCAAATTAAAGAATAAATTATAAAAATAATTATCCTTTTTATGAGATTATAAAATGAGGGGTTCCCTTTTAGAGTTTCTATTGTGATTTGGGTGATGTTTCTTGATTTTAATCTATTTATAGGAGAAAAATGTCCAAATATTTGTTTTCTAGGTAAAAACATCTTATGTATGGGTTTCCTAGATAAGAATCGGTTTGTTAGGACCAATTAATATGATGATGTATTATTATCCATTGATATGATGTGTGATGATCCATATGTGATTATAATTATTAGTAATTTACATATATGTCTTTGTTTGTGGTGATAAACTAGTTTCATTTTGTGGTCCACATGTTATTTATTATTCAACCTGGTTGATAACGTAGATGATGAAAATCCACCATTCATAGTTACCTATGGATTTTATGTTGTCGATTCATCATTCACCTTGGGGAAATTATTTGTGACATATGATTCACCATCACATTTTATTTTTTGTGATTCATTCATCACCTTTGTGATATGATTTGGTGATATATCATTCACCCATGTATTGTGTTTTAGTGAAGAATTTTTCAAGTATGGATTGTGTTTTAAAGATTCATTACTCTTGTGATGGATATTTTTTGATGATATATCATGTAAATACTGATTTTTTTTGATAAATCAGCATTCACTTGAGGAAATGATTTTTTGATATATCATTCCCCGGTGTATTGTGTTTAAATAATAAATCCCTCACATAAGGTCTATGCTTTGGTGATTCATCATCTAATTTGGTGATATTTTTTAAATGATACATTATAAAACTTTGGGGTTAGTGTTAGTGGTATATCATTATATTATTTTTTGTGGAATAAATGGTGATAAACCATTAAAACTTATATTATTATTTTTCGATGAGAGATTCATCACATTCTAGTGCACTCTAAAGAAGGTATCAATCAATATTTATTGTGAATTATTGAGTACATGTAATGTGATTGGTATATATATATGATATTTATTGATTAATTCTCATTAAAAATAAGTATTAAAATATATAATTGTTTTTTAGGGACACCATTGGCAGTACCCAAATGAGTTTTATGCCCACACCATGTACATGCATTTCAGTGCATGTGAAGACCTTATATTTTTCATTATTGACTAGGTAATGACCCAAATATAAGATAATGAGAAACAATAGCTTAATGAATTCATTGGGATTGATCTAAAGAGATTTCAAGGACAATTATAATGTCTCTATATCTTTTATTTTTTGGTTATCCTATATTTTTTTTAGGATCGAGCCATTAGGTGATCTTGTTGAGGTGTTTGGTTTTATGAACCATATGTATTTTTTTTAAATCATGACTATGTAACTATTAAAGTTTACATTATATTAGAATTATTTATTCCTCATTATGATTTAATATTTATTATGAATGTTTCCTATTATTGGATTTCTTTATTTTTTATGATACTTACAACATAATATCCCAGTGAGTTATATATTTCCTATTATTAAAGGATAGTAACCTCTGATATATGTGGTGGAAAACTTGTGTTAGTGTTGAACCATTCATCTTAAATCCATTTGGTTTGACCAGTCCATGGATGATAAAATGCCTATAATAAAACACATTTTAGGGTGACTTGACACTAGATTCAAATCCCCAATATTTGAATCAATTTGAATGTGATTATAAATTATGGGTTATTCAATAAACTATCCAATCCATTGGGAAGAGTTGTGGTTATTGTGTAACATATCATACATCATTATAATACATATAAATCATTGAAAGTGTGTCACATAACAACATCCCTTAGGAAATAACAACACTAAAAGATATCACTACTCACTTCTGATTCCTGAGCATCGTAGACATATCCTTAGAGATCATCAGAAAAAAAATATGTATCTAGGTCATGGGAATTGGTTAAAAAATCTTTTTACCTTTAAGAATCATAATATAGGGTTCCATACTGTTTGATTTATACCATTATTATAGGATAATATCTCTTGAGAAATTATATTTTACCACCAAGTTGAATGATATCATTTTTAGTATAATAGTTTCAAACACACATATATAATCAATTTACATATTAACTAACCCTTGAATTATATCTAGTTCACCTATCACATCAGGAATCCTAACCCTCAATACACACGGAATAGTCATCTATGACATTTATCTCTAAATATACTATAATTACTAAAATATTCACAAATCCTATGAACACAAATCCATCAAATAATATTCAAACTAATAATTTAAACCAAGTTAAACTAATAAATTACTGAATCTAATACTCAGACCTCCATCCCATTCATGCACATAGGACCTCACTAAAAAATTTATCATCTTTTATAAACCAATTTACAATCATCTCTGTGGTGTTATCACAGTACATAGTTCTAGTTTAAATTTATTAGAATAAAATTCTAGTAATATAGTGGGATAATGGTTATTGGATAGCTTGTTTAGAGGTTATATACTCTACCCTGAGAGGGGGTGAATCAGTGTTGGTTCCATTTTGTTCAATTTATACTGTTTTTTCTATTTACCTCTTTGATAGGATTTGATCTATATTCTCTCATTATCATTCCTATATTTCCTTCATCAACATAAAAATAATGAAGATATGGTATTTATGTGGTACAGGTGTCCTTATGAAATTCTAATCCTTGGTGAAATTGGGAAAAAACTCCTTAGTCACACATACCACTATAATGTGATAGTAGTTATAGTTGGTTGGTAAGAAATAAATCATAAAACTGATGTTTGGAACACTACAATCAAGAGTGTGGATATAAACAATAATGATTTTCTATACTGGTGATATCCTAGTTCAACATGTTTCTTCCTATTAGATATTTATACTACCTGTGTAAATTTTCTTCATCTTCTACATGTATATTGAAACATATAGAAACTCATCCACAATATGTGACTTATCATTAATGTCATAGTTATGAAATTCTCTTCTCTTCTCCTTATCATACATTCATAGTAGAATTAATGTAACTCCAATTATTCTTCACATGTTAAAAAAATAGTGTACACAAAATTATTCACTGCTTTTAATCTCTCATTTTATTTTTTCCCTCATTCCTTAACACTCTAAAATTATTTTGAATATCATTATACTAGTTTTTCTCTCTCTCTCGGAACTTAGAGAATATTATCTAAATAATAATTATTCTAAAAATTCAATATATGTCCTTTTTCATTGAATTTTCATGATATATATATATATATTAATATTCAATAATTATGGTTTTCATCATATTGCTTTAATTTATTAAATTCATAATTTCATGTGAGCTTAAGATTTGATTTACAAATAATTACAGTAATTCAAATCATCTTGGGTATTTGGGAACTACTTTCATCTTGATTGATATTAATTGGTGTTTCTATATTTTTCTAGTATTTTATATTTTTCTAACATTAAATAATGATATATATAAACAATCAGTTATTCCTATTTTCTATCTTTTCATTATTAATGGAAATATCGTACATTAATAAAATGAAAAAATAATTATATTTAAACTATATCCATTTTTTATGATAAATATAAATTAGTTATGGCCATGGATACCCAAAACATTTAAACATATTTCATAGTTCCTCATTCAACTTAATTAATTGAATTTTCATCATCATCTATTTTTTATTTGTGATATGATTTTTCTATAAATATTTCTTCCGTTATTTCCCTCAAATATTTTATTTCATGATTAAAATCACCCTGAAATATATTTTTATTTAAATAATGATTGCCTTAAATAATTTCAAACTATTGATTTCTTCTTCAAATGAACGTATTATGATAATATATAATTTTCTATTAACATTAGATATGTTCTGTTCAAAAATATCAATTTGAAATAACTTTTTTTGTAGATATTTAAATGTAGAAAACTATTTTATTTTAGATATATTTTATATTAAATTCCCATATATGAATTTCAAACTTCATATGTGTTTTTGGCTATGTAGAATACTTATATGTCCCAAAATAATCTTAAATGATTTAAAAACACATATGTTATAAAGAATTATGATTTGAAGAAGCATTATACTATATCATTTAAATATCTTATAATATCTAAAGATGTTTATTTAATAAGTCATGCATCAAATTTTCATATGTTGAGATCTATATATGTAAAAATTTTGTTCTGCATCAGTTAATTAAGAAAAAATGATTTTTTTATATAGTAAACCCCATACATGGAAATGGTTATTCACATTCATTTTTTTATATCACTTAAAATCGAATCCAAACACCATCTTTCCTATTTTTTGTCCTTCTTCCTTCATTAAAACATCATCTAAAAAATTATTTCTTGAATAATGATAAACAATACAATGATATTTAAACCATATAATAACACTTTAAATTTCATTCTCATATTGTTAATATCATTTTATATATGTTCATATTCATATATACATTGAGATATATTTTATATTATCCTTCTTTCACTTGATCTCCCAAAACTCTTGTGATACAATCAATTTCAATAAAAACAACAGTTGGTTGAACATTACCATTTTCATGCCTTAAAATACCCAACCATGAATTTACATAGTTTCAATATCTGTTGTTCTTATCATGTACACATATATATATTTCATGTTTTCTAAATAAATCATCCAAAACATATAGATTGAACATTGAATGCATCAACACACTTCGATTACATATAATCAATAACAACTACTAAATCATCACACTATTCATTAAAAATTCAAGATATATATTCTTATTTTATATATTTCCCTTATTTAATAATAATTCCTTGAAAGAAATTAAAACTCACACATCATTAGATCAACCATATTCACATTGTATTTTTTAAAAATACCTTCTAACTAATGGGATAATATGTATTCTCATCATTCATACTCTCCTCCTATATCATCAATTATTAATTTTAAATTATCTCTAACTTATTTAAAATGTGAAAAAATACCGTGTAAAATTTTTATCAATTCATTCATAAAAAATGTACCAACAATTATATCAATTTATGTCTTTGTGAGTCATACTTTGTGTAGAAAATAAGGGGATTTGATTTATATAACAAAGATGTCCATAATTAGTTGAACTGTATACCATATAAAATGATAACTATCTACCTTTATTAAAATATATCATAAAATCCATGATTATACCAATTATTATAAAAAAAATTATATTATGAATTAATCCCAAGATAATATAATTACATTAATAAATATATCACAATCTTTCTTTTACGATGGATGATTGATGTTCTAGGAACAAACTTTGAATAATCTTTAAAAAAAATTTAAATTCAATTGATTTTGAATAAATTTCTACCCATTTTTGTTATGATTTTTTATTTTAGTTACCAATGATGAGAGATAAGGTCATAATAACATTTAAATGAAATATTCTATAAGAACATTTGAGAATAATATTATCTGTATGAGATGAATAATTCTAGAAGATTCTCCATCTTCTCTACCTATATTCCCCTCAAGGGAACACTCCGCATATTCATCAGAATGATGAATCTCTTCAATAAATAGATATTGGTTTATGTATATTGAGAATAAACCAAAATGGATCTTTAATTTATATATTTATAGATATTAAAGCTTCCACACGTTATATAAGGTTAATATTCATCAAAAAATATTCATTGGAAATCCCAAAATTGAGATCAAGCCACAATGGTATTGTATTCACACTTCTATCATTTTTTTTAACTACATATTTTTACATCATAAAATATGAAACTATAATTATATTTTAAATAATAAAAAATTGTAGATAATTCATAGATGTCATCTTATTCATCCAGTCTATCTATAAATGAAATTCATCACTCTTACTAAGGTTCTCTCCCTAAGAACTGGTTTCACCTTCAATTTCCTGCATTTAACGCAAAAAATTCAACAATTTTTTTACCAAATATGATTGGAATTATTTTTCTTTAATATAAACACAATTTTTGAGAGGATTTTATCAACAATGATTCTACACACCATATACATCCACATATAGTCATCATGTTTAATTGTTTTGGGAAGAATATATCTTCTCACATCCTCTTTTGGTTTGTATAGATAATATTTATTCTTAACAAACATCCTTGAAAATTCATTCTTAATTCAATTATGTTGAGACTCTTGTTCTAGAATAATGGATTTACATGCTTTCATATTGAATACCTAAACCTAAAATATCTAAAAAATAACCTCTTTAACAAATATATTTTCATTTGTTTACACCAAAAAATGATATATATGTTTTTTATGTAAACCATCTTCTTCTAATTTGGAAAAAACATTTTATTTTTCCTATTCCATGTTTATTACCTTCTCCAAATCTATGGGCGATAACATTAAAATTTATTTTTGGTGATTGGTGACCTTTTTCACATATACATGGTATTTTTGGATTTATTTCAATTTATTAGATCTTTTAGATGATGCAGTCCTACTAATCTTATAGAGTTTTCTTTCTAATGAAGAATTATCTTCCTTATTTGTTTTAGGGTGAAGAGTATTCAGATTTAAAACTCTCCTAATAATACTTTTTTCTTGTTGGAAATTAATTATTAACCTTTTCTTAGGGTGTTTTCATTCCCATTTGACTTACATTCATGAGGAGAATATAATACACCATCTCTGTAACCACCATTATTTTTGAAATAGTAGAAATAACTATATATCACAAATCTATTAGAACTAGAAATATTTCTCTTCATTGTCTCTAATTTTTTTCTATTGTTTGACTAATTCCCCATAAATATAGAATTAAATTCTATTTTAGTATTTAATGGATTTTAACACCAATCTATTTCATAGTTCTGAAACCTAATAAAACACTATCATTGACCTAAAAACCCTAATCTTTCCACATCATCTTCTTAATATACATATTTTTCACCTATTATTTTTTTGGGTATCTTTCAGAATTGGATATATTTATTTTTGAGAAAAGAATTCCATACATCTTATTTGATCAACCATGGACATGATTGTAGGGTTTCCTTTAGTTATATTCATCCATAATTGTATCAACTATTTTTTCAAACCTAGAATATCCATAAAATTGATTTCGAGAAATCATTTGAAGTAGGTATTAATGGTACCTTTTCCATCATAGACTGTTTAGATAGATAATAAAATTTGGTAATTATACTATTACCATATGATTGATCTATTTTATTTGTAGGACCCACCATGGAACATTGTTTGAAAATACGACTTCTTTCAAGAATTTATAATAAGGAGTTATCTTGATTTGTCTTCAAATTTACCAATTTAATCTCAACCACTAGTCACATTATGGTAAGAATGTATTTTTCAAATTCAAATACCATTAATATGTATTGGGATTCCCAATTAATTATTTCTATAATCTAATGATGAAATTCCATTCTTCCTTACATCAAAATGTTATAATCCTTTGTTATATTCCCTTGAAATCTATTTGAGCATTCTTGATAGAAATATCTTCTTGAAGGGAATAGATTTTTTTGAGAACCCATATCATTATACACATTATACCGTACTTAATTACATTATGAAACACATAATACAATCACAAAAGGTTAAGAGGCCTAATTAATTTGGGTAAATAAATATATAGAAAAATAAAATATACTAAGGATAAAGAAACATTACTTAAAAACTCCATATCACACACTTAAATTAATATTGATAATATAAATTTTCAAGGGAATGAATGAGGGAATACATAATAAATAAAAGATCTATAATGACTAGTAAGAGAGTAAAAAGAATAAATTTCATTTCATAGGAATGTCATGTTTAAAAAATGTTGAGAATCATAAAAATGAACATCAGATCATGATATAAAATAACTACACCATGAACATAGTTGAAATTGGAAACCACATAAAACAAGAAATGAAATGTATAATTAAATTCTAACCAATGATTTATCATAATATAGTGTTCTTAGGATTACCACCCATGCATATTACATGGTATCTCGAAAGATAAAAACAATACTCAATTCAATTCTGGCCAATATAATTCAAGGTCAACCCATTACATTTATAATACGTATACGAATTTGCGTGACACATAGGAAATACAACATAATAACCTATTTAAAAAGTATTTATACGATGAATTTGGAGTATCTGTTAAATTCATGAAATCCAATAATCAATGAAAGATACATAAACTATTTGGATACCAGTGAGATGAAATGGGGATTGGGGTTGAAAATACACAAGAATATCTTGTAAAATAACTAGATAATCTTGGTAGGATAATAGCTGCACATAACAGTTCAAGGAAGGGTTTGATTATAGTGAAAGGTGGTCCCAAATCACATGGGCATAATGTGTACTATAAAAATATGTGTAATAAAACATTATAATATGTGTAATTTAAAATCCAAATTTTTATTACAAAAAAAAGTACATGAATAAAAAAGAGGAGAGGGAAAATATATTAACTTGAGCGGGTGTTTCTAAGTTAATAATATTATCTTATTGGGGTTTTAATAACCCCTTGGGGGTGCTATAAAGAAATATAGGGTGAGAAATTTCATGCAGAAATTGTTTTTAGTTAAGCTGATTTGTAGGAAAGGTGGGTATTTATAGTGAATGTGATGGGAATTCTTTATTAATTTATAAACGTATGTTTTGGACTCTAAGTGATATAATAACAAAACCGAAAACCTCCCAAATAATTTTTCTAATGGATTATATAATATATGATGGGTTTTAAAGATTTTATTATTCTTAGAAGAAAAAAAAATTAAATAATACAATTGCTGATGTGGAACTGAGTTATATTAACAAAGAATTGATTTTAAAAGCATAAAATATAATATTGGTTTTTCACTATTCGTTAAATATTTGTAAAATTAGTAAAATTACATAAAAAAATATTTTAAAGGGGAAATTAAGTTTTTCTTGGTTTCCTTATATGGTATTTATAGATTCACTTTTGGTATATTATTATGTCATAAAACATACACAAATATTAAATTCTCCCAAAAACATTCTGTTAAATTCACCATAGGCTAATTTTAAGATCATGATTTATAAAATAATGAATTTTTTATCAAAAGTAATTTTCAAAGAAAGAGAACATTTACTTAAATAATAAATCCATATTTATGATAAAATACTACTTTTAATGACACTAAAACCTTTACGACTCTCATAAACATTACATTAGACTTCATTAAATTGTATTATCATATATATATTTATCTTGATAAATATTATTTAATAATAATGTTTTCGGAAAAAAATTATTTAAAAATGTATATAATTTATAAAATATTGTTGTTTAATTGAAACTATATATTTTTTTGAAAAGATCATTTTGATTTCCTAGTTCAAAATTCAATTTTAATCATACTCATTATATAAATATGTATAATCTAATAATGAAAAGGAATAAATATTATCATTATTTTTTAAAAAATAAAACATAAAAATAATACTATTAGGATCAAGATATATTATCCTAATTAAACTGGTGTATTCCCCAAGGGTAAGGTGTAAAGTGGTAGTTCTTTCTTAGGATGGTTAAATAAACATTGTTTCAAAGGATATCTTGATAAGCATGAATGAATCTCATTAATTCATTCAATTAGTATTTATTTATTGATTATCATATTTGGCCTAGTCAAGGGAAAAGTCCAATGATTCATTATCACATAGAATATTTGATTAATTGGATTCACAAGGTATGATGCTATTGGTTGAGGACATCGTTTCTTCTATATGTATCAATTAGACTTTATCATAACTCATACTATATAATAATAATAATGATAAATATAGAATGTAATTATTAATAATAGTTAGGATTCTTAATGCTATCAAAATACCAAAAAACAATTATGGAAATATTTTATAATGTTCTAAAATAACAAAATGTAAATCCATGATTTTTTATATAAATATATTTCTTAATAATAATTTTATTCATTCAAATGAGAATTTGATTTAAAAAAAATTGGGTTGTTACGTTCTTCACCACTTCAAAAATCCCCCCCTGAAATTTTATTTTCTTTACTAAAACATATGAAGCTACCCATGTATCATCAAATGTTATGATTCCATTCAACCTTATCAAACCTATTTTTAGGACATAGTATATTGTACATGCTACTTATCTCATTTCATATCACATTTTTTCTGTTGTGAAATATCATCTCCAATTGATTTGTGTATGAAAAACCATTTTTTGGGATACCCCCACTAGATTTAGTACATGTGATGGGACCTATATGAAATTTTTTAAAAAGGGATACATGGAACACATAATGTACATAAGATATATTCTGTGGGAGTTATAGTTGATATTCCTTACCATTTATGAACATAAGTATATCAAAGGGGTCAATGCATGATAGACTAAGCATCCCCATCTCCCTAAAACTCCTAACTTTCTTCCATAGTGATATCAAATTGAAAACCATATCTCTAACCACAAACTCTTGGTGTCATAGGTGATATTATTAAAATATTTTCTACTAAGATTTTGTGGATTTCATATGAATATAAATAGTTCAAACATTCTCCATCATCACTTGTATGATATTAGAACTCATTAGCTTCTGCTCTATAGCATCATCCATGCATTTTTGAGTTCGATAAGTATTGTCATATTAAGCATCTTAAGTTTCCATTATAATTATACAATGGGAAAAAATTATATAAGAACTCAATTGGGGGAAGAGGCTAATCCCATAATCCTTTAAATTTCAACGAACTAGATTTCATCATATCTTCTTGACATTGAATGGTTCTCTCAAAATGAGCATCCTTATTAGGGTGATAAGAAGTACTAAAACATTGATATGTATCGAACACATGATGAAGGATTATATATAACCTCATGAGAAACCATAGATGTTGAGTAGATATAATAGAGGGTTCTACACTATGTAGTCTTACCACTTGTCTTATGAATATCCTAGTGATTTGGTTAAGAAAGAAATTAATATTGATTTTAATTAAATGAACAAAAGTTTTATGGAAATCATATACCAAAAAAAAATTTGTTAGTTTCTTTTTATTTCATGGGGAGTCCTAAGATTAAATCAATAGTTATGTTGTCACATTTCCTTATTATTATAGGAAATGGTTTCATTATACCCATATAGCTCTATAATTTAACCTTAAAATGTTGGCATAATATGAAATGAGATATAAATTCTGAATTCACCCTCTTCAAGTTATCCCACTAGAATATTTATTTTTGATATCTATGTGTTGTTGTTTTTTCTATATGAATAGATTAGGATGATATATGATCACCATTGATAAGATTCATATTCAGTTTTGGTCTTGATGGGACACATGTCTAGGATCCAAACTTCATAACTCTATCTTTAGAAAAGTTGAACTATGAAATATTCACTGCCATTTCTATAACACCTTATCATAATTTTGGGCCTCCATGATCTTCTCAATAATGGATGGTTGAGTAGTTATTTGAGGATGGTAGTATGATGTTTATTTATTATTGACAGGTACATCCATTTAATGTCCATTAATATTATATCCCTATATGTTTTAATCATGGATAATGTTATAGGAACCTTTGAAATAAAAGAATATGCCACATTTTTTTCATTCCAATGATGGTAGTAAATTTAATAGTAATAGTACTTCATCATATCTAAACACCTTCATTGGTGCATATTGTGCTCATTTTTTTGAATATATTATTTTTTATTTTATGTTATGTATATATATATTTCACTTCTCCATGGGGAGATAATACATCTATATCTTGATTACAATGATCACTATAAATAATTATAGATCATGTGTTGAGTAGCTATGATCTTGGATCCTTAATTGGTGAGAGTCTTATACAACTAAATTTTCATCTTTAAAGATTACACAACTGAAGACCATTTGGGATGAACAATTCTAGATAAAAAATCCTTCCCTGCAAATAGGTAATGCTAGAATAGTGGAAGTGATTTGGCTCATATTTAACACTTTATACAATTAAATGAATTCATTTTTCTTGATAACATTCACTTAATTTCAATTTATCTTAGTTAGTGGTTTGAAAATTGATAGAAGTTTCTCAAAAATCGATGATAGTACCCAGATAATACAAGGAATCTGTGATTATATAACATAGATGTTTGAATGGTCCACCAACCAAATCCCATTCTTATCATAAGATTCATAGATATCCCTTTACTGGTCATAACATGCCCTAGGTATAATACACGCTCCATCCAAAAAACATATCTATTCTACTTTTCAAACAACTTTTCCTTTGATATGGTCTTCAGTAAAACCCTAATATACTCATCATGTTTCCCCTTGGTTTTGGAGTATATAAGAATATAATATAAAAATACTACCCCAAATGTATCATGTTAATCCATAAAGACACTATTAATTATGTCAATCACGATAGCTGAAGAATTAGTGTGTCAAATTGGATTCAGTATGAACTCATAGGACCCATACCTTGTATGCAAAGTTATCGTGAGGGTTGCCTACTTCTTTACCATTTATTGATAATATCATGACCAAATATACAACATTGATTTATACGAGGATCTATGTTGATGATAAAATAATTCATTAATCAATGGAATTTGATACTTGTTCTTTATCAAGATATTTCTAGTCTCATAATAATAAAGGGATAGATTAATTACCCCAACCATCTCCATGATGAAAATGGATTACACACTCCATGGTGAAGAACTTGGGTGTATAAACTATTTATTAATATTATCCTGTATTTTCTTCTCACCTATTAAAAATAAATATTGGATACCCTATATAGAGTCATAAATATTGAAAATGTTCTTGTTTTATGTTTTAATAATGACTCACCCCCTCAGTTAGGTGGAAGTCTAGGAAATTCATCAAGAAACACATCAATGTATTCTCTTAAAATGGGCCAGTCATCGATGATGTTGTTTTCATTAGATTTATTAATTTGATAATGATAGTATTTATCATAGGAAAATAATATCTATTCATGATATAATTACTAAAAAGGGGAAGAATCCTCCTCCTTATGCTTGTATATAATTGGAGGTAAATTTTTGATATAGAGGGTTATTTACTTCTCATAGAAATTTATGTTTTCTGTACACAAGGAAAGGAAATCCATATCACTAATTTCACATAATTCTTCTAAAGTATGTATCATAAGTTTAATTATGATTTTCAACAAATTAATTTTGATGGGGGAGAATTTATATTGATGGGAAAAAATGAATCACTCGGTTTTATTCTTTACCAATAACTCAAGATCTATGTTCTCATGTTGTTTTTGAATAGTTCTACTAAACTTGTGTGATATTACTGAATGTTTACAACCATAATAATTTGGTAAAATTATTATTCATTAATTCATAAGTTGAATACCTATAACCACAACGTTTTTGGGACCCAAATTAGTAGTTTTGATATAATATAATAACCCTTTATCTCAAGGACATGGATTTCATAATCCCCAATTATCTTTGAAAACATTTCATTATTGTATTGGTTTATATGTGTCATTATACATTATTGTTAAAACATTTGACAATATGCTATGGGTTGATTAGAGAAATCATTTCTTCCATAACATTGTTGGGTTTATCACATAATCATTGGATAGCTATGTCCCATTTGACCACACACATAAACATTTCCATGTCCACTTTAGAATATTTCAAGGATTATTCTCTACACACTTTTAAAAAATGGGATATTGGTGTTTTTTTATAAATAAGATATTTCTCCATTGATACCACAGAATAAATATCTATTCTCATATTCCTATATTCAGAACTGTGAGAGCTGTAATATTTACGAATATCTATCTTGAAATTTAGGTAACATAAGACAATTTACTCATAGATATCAATGTTTTGAATTGATAAATATTTTTACACATTCAACTTTAGACCCCTGATTAAGTGGTATACATTACTTTGGGATAAATGAAAATACAGAAGTCTTATTGTGAATATCTTGGGAATTTACATAATACACCATGATGGATTAATCATCCTATTTCTTCATCCCAAGGAACTCCCAATTTTTCAGAGGTTTATGAGTTTGAGAAAGATACAAAATGAAAAACGCTTTCCAAAATTTTTTCCACTCCATCCCTTTGATATCTTCATCAGTCTTTGTATTCTTGATAAATGTGTACCATTGATCAGATGATCTATCCAAGTGATAAATAATCTGAACACACTTCTATTATTCATAGCATTGATGTTTGAAGAATATAATTTTAGTGGAGTTTACCTATTTTTATATACATAAGGGATAAAATGATCCTCTGAAATTATAAGTTCTTTGTTGGAAAAAGGTCTTAGCTAAAACATTATTTTTCTTGGGGGGATATAGTTTTCCAAAAGGTTAATGTTTTTATTAGAATAATGAGTTAACTGGGTAAGTATTTTCATGAAGTTATTAACTTCTTCTCCCATCAGGTTGAATATCTCATCTGGGTAGTCTTCACACTCCTCATTACTCAGGTTATTACCACAGTTCCTCCAATTTCGACTCATTGTAAAAGATAAATTGAAATTTGGGATTAGAATTTTAAAACTTGGAGACACATAAAAGTTAAACAATGATCATTTAATAGATAACTAATAAATTATATATATTCCTTATTCTTTGAATTAATGGTTTCATTCTATGTTACCAATGGACTATTTCATAACATAAAATTCGATAAACAGTTTTTTCTTTTCCTAAATGTTTATAAAGAGTTTATAAATTTACCAATGTATTTCTCCAATAGTTTCAAACCATTTTTACAAAAAATTCCTCTTTTAAATTCAGCGGCTGATGATTGAGTAAATCCTTAATACACCCTTTTAGGGTTATTATCTATAGGTACAACCTTGCCAAATCCATTTCCAATTTTTGGATCCATTCATGGATTTTTTGTCTTGTAAACCACTTTCTATATACCTTTCCAAATTTTAGATATGTTTTCCAAATTTTTTATTATTTATAAGTACTACATAATGTTTTTAAAATCCAAATCCCAAAAATAACTTGAAATTTTCATTATACAAACTATAATGATCCGTTCAATTGATTTATATATGTCTAATAACATTAATTATAAGGATCATAAATCATATAACCCAAATATGAGGATCATGATGAAATAAATATACTACCAAGAAATGAAACATAAATGAAGAACTATTGTAATAACAAACCATATATGAAAGATTCTACTAAATCATCTTCTAATCCTTATGCTTTCGATAAAGATCGCATCAAATTGAAAAAGTATCGTAAAACCATGGTTTACCCATAGGTTGATCTGTCTCAATCAATGTTCAAGAAATATTTATATTATCTCCAAGGAATACTAGTACCTATATATTCCAAGGAGGATGATAATAGAGAGTTATGAATATCGAGGAATTTAAACCAAAATAAGGATCAAAATATAGACATATCAGACTACCAACACATGATAGTGTATGTATATGCCATAAAAAAACACTCAGGTTGTAGAATTTCATAATTTATTGTAACACATTAGATAATTTTATATCCAACTCATGTGACTCTCATACGAGTAATATCCAACACAGTTAATCCTATATAACATTGTAATAAATTATATCTTTAAATGATTTAGAGTCAATTCAACATTAAAAAAATTAATATTTATTTATAACTAAATTAATGAAACTTGCATGCATGAAATATCATTTAATTCATGAATCTTAATATACCATTCTCTTAATATCACAATTAATCATATACTTTCTATATATTTAGTGAATGTATCCTTCAATATCCCACTTAAACTAAATTATAATACACATTTCATCATTTAACCTTATATTGTACAATATCCAATATCTTCTGCAACCATATCCAAAACCAATATTAGGTGTCTTCTAAATCACATTGGAATGTTATCATTAACTTCAACATGTAAAACAAATTATAGAATTACATTGAATACCCATCCAAAAAAACTTTGAATTAACTATAATGGACTTTCAGATTATCTCTCCATGTTAAACTAAATTCCCATTTAGTCATCCATAATGTGTGACCCCAGTGTCCCTTAAATCAGTGAATATAAATTCAAATATCTATATAAATATATATATATTTATATATATGAAAATGGATACCTCTAAAAAAACATCAATTCTACTCAATCTATAAATGCCTCTATAGTTATCCCCATCAATCACATGTATCTATAGAGTGTTTCCATCAGTATACATCAAATGAAAATGTTCATACTCATATTTTCCCTTTATCTAGTACATTTATTTACCTAGGTTTTAGAGAATGTCAATCCCATATTGCTACCTGATCATTTCTCAACTATTTGAGTGGAGATTGACTTGATTCATGAATACTTAACATTTATTTTTTCATTATTGATAAGGAAATCATATGTCTCATATACGTAAAAATATATAATATATTGTTGTGGACACACCCTACCATAGTCTATCTCAATCAAGGGACCGTATTCCAGACTCATTAGATAAGGGGACAAATAACATATTCTTAAGATCCAAATTTCAAAATGATCAACAACATACCATTCCTCCCCATGATTTTCTAAGATCATATATTATCTTCTGTAAGTAGGGAATTGGTATATAAATTATTTCATGCTTATTATCTCACCAATACTAGGTTATGAGGAATACAATATGATCCATACACCCTTAGTATACCAAATACATCGGTGTATGAAACTTCATGTGGTATACATGGTTGGTAATCTAGCATAATGAATGAATATCATATTCTTTGTTTTATGCATCATGATCATGTTGTATATCCCTATAAAAGTCACATACGTATTATAACCTTAAAATTTATTCATAACCCATAATACTCTATGATAAAAATTGGTTAGGAATAACCTAATGTCATATTTTTAGAGGTCAATTATCATTAAACTTCAAAAAATATATATCAATATATAAATTTCCCTAGATTATTTTAAATAGTGATAATATTGAGGTTTCACTTCAACTATTATTCATTTTATTATTCTCGAAATCCTTTAATAATACATTAAAAAACAAGCATAAGCATCAGTTTTCACATCATTTATGATAAAATGAAAAATCATGCTTTTTTGTACACATTATAGGGTTTTTAACTCATTGTGTGATATATAATCTATATCACATATATATTTTACCACATCTCATCTCTATATTACCATATGATAAAACCCACCCACCAAACTATATACAAAGAAACATCTATAAAGTAAGATAATTGGAATTATGGTGAAACATAGGAATCATATTCCTAATTTTTTACTCATAAATAATTTTAAAACTTCTTTAAAAAATATGTTACAACATCAAATTATTAATTTCTAATTAAAACTATTCAAAAATTCATCATTATATTCCTTGGAACAATATTTCATAATAATTTTCCTTGAAAAAATCTAACTATTTATATTATTATTTACCAGTCCCCTCCAAATATTTCAATATAATTTGAATATAAACATAATATAGTAACTAAATATAACTATTTTCATTTTTATATAACTCCTTACAAAAAAAATAGTATAAATTGACTATAAATTCTTATGTTAAATAGTTAATCACTTTATATTTCTTTTTTTACCATAGCTAAAACCCTTTTTGGATAATAATTGCAATTCACTTTTCATTTTCACTGGGGTAATCCATTAAGAAATAGTGTCATTCATTTTTCATGATAAAAAAATGTAACTATTTATATTTTTCTTTATTAAAAAAATCATAAACAAATTTAGGATATTTATGGGGAATTGTTTTATTGAAAACTAATATAACAGTGATATTAACTTTATAATTTTAAAATAAATGCAACAGTTTATATTTTTCATTACAACAAGATATCCTCAAAATTGTTTGATATTAATTGGGAAAAAAATCTCTTTATATTGGTGTTATCCAATATTTGTTAATTTCAATATTCTTGAATTCTATACATAGACCAAATTACTTCATAAAAACTATATTGATCTTATAATATCATATTATGGTAATAAAACCTTTTTATGTTAGGAAATAAAATTTAAATAAATTTATAAGACTTATTTAAATTATAACTAAAATTTCCATATAATATATAGTATTTTATGTGTTTAGATCATTTTATTTTAAAAATAAGACTTTATTAAAATAAACCAGAGATGGGTGGCATGAAAATATTTCCACATATTTTAAAAATTGATTATATGTGCTTGTTTTTCTATGATAATAACGTAAATTAAAATCAACTTGAAAAAAATGTTATAGACATTGATAAATCAAAGACCATGTGTATACATTTAGTCATATCCTACTTGTTCACAAATAATATCTATAATAAAAAATATATCTTATTATTTGAGTAAGATGAGATGCAGATACATAACTTTTACTTACATTCATTTTAGCTTAATACCATTATTTAAATTAAGATGTAGTTATTTATTCAATCATGAATCTAAACTAAAATATAAAATAATTATTACATTGTATTGGAACTCCAGTAAATTTTTAACACTTTGTAAAATATATATTCAGTGTTACATTACATTAAAAATTGTACATAGAGTTTTTATAACATCCATACCTATCATGTACATTAAATGAATTTTCAAAAACCTATTCATGTTATTTTTTTAATCCAATAATATTAAATTTTTACTTTTCCTTCCAAGAAACCATAAAATTCAATTATTTTTATTTTTTTGATAAAAAGTTGAATAAAATTATATTTTTCCTATTTAACCACTTACCTACTTGTATTTCATATATAGTAATTAAAACCTGACATAATTTACCATGTTTATATATTCTCAATACATTTATAATAATGGGTAAAATATTATTTTAATTGAATTTCATTTTCAAAAAAATTTGTAATTTGAAATAAGATAAATTTTCTAAACAAGTCATGAAATATCTATTCTTCCTAAAGTCATGTTATAAAATATGAGAAAAGAAACTACATGTATAAAAATAAACTCATCTGATTTTATGAAACCAAAATTGTTTTTAGGCTCATCCGAAGAGTTATATGAGATAAAAAACATCTGATTAAATGTTCACCCAATTTTAAAGCATCCACTATATCAATGTAACAACACCTCCACTCCACTAATTTATATAAATCTCCATGATCCAAATCATTCTCAAATTATGGCCTTATATATATTTTAAAAACTTTTGAAATAATACAGTCAATATAATATATCTTCTAGAACAATAGAATTGAATTCTTTAACCATTAATTTTTTATGGAACCCTTCAGTCTCATTAATTAATCATTTACTTTAAAAAATATTAAACATCATTTTATGTGAAAAAATAATATTTACAGGAGACTAAGATACCTTTATTCATTTTTCATATAAATTATATGAAATCTCAAAAGAATAAATTTGTGCATAAATAACTATCTAGATTCACTCATTGAAAAATTTAAACATTCGGTTACTAATTAAGAAATAATTCTATCACATTTAATATTGATCACACATATTTCTAACAGACTTTTCTTAAGTTACCATTCTTATGAGTAACATACAATAATATTCTCTTTTCAAGGATTGATCGTAATTGTTAACATGATGATAATGATAATGATATTTATCTAAAACATAATTTATTATGATATGAGTATAATATATCAATAAACATTTAATAAAGAACATTATAATATGTAATCCCACTAAAATAACGAACCCATTTTCAAAACGTTAATTATATCCATTTGTGTTTCATGATCTATATTACACTAAGTAATCAGTTCCCTATAGAATTTCTCTCACCAAATAGTTACTTAAATAGGGAATCATCCCAATTATATAATTTATTCTTGTGGATAGTTAAGTATACAACTAATTTTCCAATATATCTAATGGATACACTCACCTCTATTTCAGTGGTATCCCAATTATATTAGGGTCTCCAGACTAGTGTAATGAAATAAATCAATAAACAAGGGATAGTGAAGTAAAATATGGGGAACCCATCTTTATAAAGAACCATTAAAGGACATTATAGTGTCACCTATCCATTCTTCTATTACACAAGAAAATCTAGGGATACCAAATTTTCGCATGAGAAACCTGGTTGGATGATCAGGGTCTTCAAAAGTAACACTTTATAAGGATTCTCAACCATAATATTTAAAGGTTATTTTAATATTACTATGTTATCACAAGTCATTTACTTTTATGTATGATGATTCTAGTGTTTTAGTTTTGAATTATATTTCCTCCATTAAAAAATATGTTTAAACCATATTGATGTACTACTCTTTACACAACCCATATGTTTTGGTGATTTAACCATAAATTGAAGTAAAATGTAATCATACATATCTAGATGCATCATATGCATATGTTACCTAAAAAATTCATATAATGGAATGATGTATTCAATATGAGTACTCTGAGAGTGAAAAATATCCAAACCCATTCAACAACATAGATGAGGCATAATCCTTAATGTGGGTAGGTAATCCCACCCCAAGTCCTACAAACCGGGGATACATTACTCAAGATAGAATCAAATTCATCCTAACTCTAAAACCTAAGATGTACACAATGTATTCAATAGATAAAATCAAGATAATAACTAAAATTATAAATAGTGGTCAAGGTAGATTAAAAAAAATTAATTATGGATTAATCCTTAGAATGTAATTTAAGGATTTATTTATATGTAACTTATCTATTCCAACTAAAACATAGAATACAATCATATTTATCAAAAAAATTATAAATATCAAATTAGTTGAGAATAAACCATAAATAATTAAATATTTTAAATATTTTAACATGATATAAGAATTTATGAAAAATTATTAAACAAAATATAATTATAAACAATTTTCTAATTTTTTACTTTAAAATTATGGATATTCACTAATTTTGGATATAAAAATTTTATATTAATTTTAATAAAAAATAATTCATTTTATAAACCCATAAAATTTCAATTTATATATTTCATATTTTATAAATTATAATATTTTGATAATTCAAATCCTATTTTGTAAACATTTTACATAATATAAGTGTCAAATATTTTATATTATTTACCTGCGATCATATCATTCATCAAAACACTTATGATGTAGATTAAATAAGATAAAAATAACTCTCATTTAATTTGAAAATTTTAAATTAATTTTTTTCAAAAGGTTCTGAGTTAAGCCCTCCTTGTTGAACATAAAATGAAGAATAAATAAACTATTTAGAAATTGGAAAGAGAAAACCCATTAAAAAAATGTAAAAACACCTTAATGAAGACAGGTCAAAATCATACTACAAGTCCAAAAGAAACAATCATCAACGAAGGAACTAGAAACCCTCCTCACCCCCTTCACCAAATAGTGAAAAAGTGAGATCAGTCAAAATAATGGGTCACCCCCTCTTTTAAGATGTTTTAATATGCTAGAATCACCATGTAGAAAAAACATATCCAACCAACATAGAAATGTAGAGGATTGTTAGATGAAAGGTGCCAATTCATCCCCCTTTATTTGGCTCCACGCACCTGAAAAAGCATCAAATGAACTCTTAGTAATGTCCACTAGATGCACCAAAAAATAAGACATAAAAAAATTAAGATAATTACATGGATCAAACCCATCTATCCATCAAGAGAAGAAAATAGTTCAATGATGGGTGTCATCACACCCATCCCTCTTTCGAGGCCGCCCACCCAACAACACCTACAAAATGTTGTACTGTTTCCAAATGTAATAAGGAAAATGAGTACCCAAAAATGAATTTTCTCCCCAAGAAAAAACAGAACCAAAAAACCAATGCAGAATAGGATGAAATTCAAGAGAATCACTCATGATAATTAAAAAAACCATAAGAAACACAATAAATCACACAATAATTTTTTTTGAAAAATTTCTTCTAGAACCTCCAGAGTGTTATCACCCCTATCTATCAAATTAGAGATTGATACACACCATGCATGTAATAACAGAAACAGAAGTCATACTAGATAAATCCCTTACAAACCAAAACAAGTCCATACCCAATCCTCAAGTCTCATACATCTTCTGACCAATCTCTTCAACCAATAATACACCTCCTCTAATATCAAAACAATGATAGAAGTGACATGGTTGTCCAGATCTAGATAGAACAAGATCTGATGCATGGTAGATCTAAAAACCCACTAACATTGAACTTTGGGTGAAACCAGAGAAGCAACAATTCCACAACCACCACACTCAAGATAGAAAAGGAGGTTAGAACTAAGGACGAACTAGTATTGAGGGTGGATAATTTAGATGATGATGATGAGTAGATAGTCCTGGATGGAAGCATGAAACATTAGATTCTCTAGTTATGCTCCATGATCTATAAATGATACATTCTACAAGACGCCACCGAATGTGATCAACCTATTAATTATTAATTTGGCCTCATTCCACAATTTAAAATCCTTTTGAACTTATTTCTTATGATTTATATATAAACACATTTATTTCAATATCATAACTATTAACATATAATTTGTAAAATGTTTTTTAAATATTAACATTTTATATATGAGAATAAAATGTTTCATAAATTTTATGTAATTAATTATAATTGATTTTTAAATTTAAAAAAACTTTTTAATTGTTATATTCCCAAAATACCTTTTATTAGGAATTATAAAAATGTTATACACCGGAAACACCATTTTAGAATTAATTTTTTTATAAAAACATTTCTAGTTAGACTTATATAGGAAATATTTCACAAATAAGGGTATCCCATTTTTATCATACCTACACAGTCTATGTATTGGTAGAAATGAATAAAACCATAAAAAATGAAAATGTGTCAGGGTTGGGATGAAAAAACCTGTAGGAAACACCTTGGGTGAAGGTAATACAATTACACCACTCCATTACATAGTTCCCTGCATAAGGGTAATTGGATGACTACCTTTACATAACCATAGGGACATAATTTTTTCCATTACGTGACATTGAAAAAATATTGGTTAGGCCTATATAAAAGCTCTAAATAAGCACTTATGTTTCTGTAAACTATTATATACCATTTTGAAGAAAATGTTTCATGATACAATATGCTGCAATATTCCGTTACATATTGTTATGAAATATTCATTTACACCTTTTGAACCCATTCATCTAAAGGTATGAATAATTTTATTATTACATTACCACTCACATATATGTAACACCATGGTTACCCTTACACAACTAATATCTGTAGGGATATTTTCCTACTAACCATTACGAATCCCATCTATATAAAAGTTTCACCTCAGTTAACTTTATGGTGCCAAAATACATAAATAAAATAAAATTTAAAACACGAGTTACTAGAAAAAAAATTCAAAATATATTTTTTTATTTATTTCTTTATTTTATTTCATGTTTCGTAATACATAAACATCGATCTACCTAGTAATGATGAAGGGATTTTCCAATGTCTAATAAATTCTTTTGGATGTATAAAAATTGATTTTAACCTATATCAAATGATCTATATATAATAAATATAAACTTTTCATATAAAACATGAAAAAAATCCATAATAGTATACCTTAAACTGATGTTTCCAATGCATCACCATCACCTCTATATTTGTTTGATAAAGATCACATAATGCTGAGAAAATTATCCCACCCATGTGTTGTATCTATGGGTTGATCTGAATAAATCAAAATTCGAGCACGATCAATCTTCTCTTCACAATATTAAATTACCTCTATATGAATAGGAGGATGATTGAAGAGTGCTCTGAATTTTATAAATATTTATCGAAGATTAGGATCAATATCATTTCTCATCACACAACCATCACATAATTGTATATATATAATCCTAATGAAAAACCCTCGGGCTGTAGCATTTACTCATGTGCTGTAATGATTGAGTAAATAATTCATAAAACTAATGAAAATATTGCATGGATAAACTCCCATACATTAAATATTATGTAACTATATAATATATGACATATTTAAATTACATTAAGTTAAACAAATGATGACAAAATGTATATTGTTTTATTCAATTTATTAAAGGCAGTCAAAATCTAGAATTATTATTTCATGCATGCGTCTTGATATAAAGAAATCCTTATATAGACATGTTTAATATAAAATAAATAGAACTAGGGAATATATTTTAATACCTTGATAATATAAATTATCCCTATATTTGGTATGGTATACAATACGCAACAGATAGATTAAATGAAAAATGAAATATTTTTATTTAAACTTCACTGTTATAACATAGGTATTGAATTTCATTATGTGGGTAAGAATAACAAAATTATTAAAAATATTTTACGTTCATACTAAATAAAAATATATTGATTAATTACATGGAAATACAAACATAATATTTATAGTGAAGAAATTTAATTCTTCAAAAATACATTTTCTAAAAAATTGATTATTTTATTCATGTGACCAAATTATAAAATTATTATATAAACTAATTTAAAAATTATTTGATAAAATTAATATGATAATTAAATTATCATATTAATATTATATTAGGGTTATTTTTTCTTATTTTTTTTATAAGGTTGATTTTTCAATGAATACTGAAAAATAATGCTTTTTTTATTGAAAATGGTATTTTTATTTCATTCATTTAAATTGGCCTATTTTATTATTAAAATAATTTTAAATTAAAATATTTTTTTAATTATTTTAATATTCCTAATAAATTAATTGGAATCAATTTAATGAAATATTTTTTCATAACAAAATTACAGTTAAAAAGACAATTTTCTAAAAAAATTATTTTTCATTTTTTTCAGTTTTAATCATATATTAATTTATAAAAATTTTAAAAATTGAATATTGGAAAACTGTTTCCATATTTTTAATTGGGAGTAAATTTTTATAAAATATTACCCCTTTAATTTTGGCCATTATAAATAGTATCTGTTGTAAATTATCATAACTAAGGAATATGTAAATCGGGGAATTGTGGTAAAAATATTTTGTTAAAGAATATGAAATAAAACTAAAACTAGACTTATTTTAATTGGATAAACAAATTTCATCATAGATTAAGGGTTTGTTATATGTACTGAAAAATTTAAAAAAAATTTAAAAAATATTAAAATTTGTATAATTTGAACGATTTGACGAGTCCCATAAAATATTTATATCTATATGATATTCTAATTATTTATCAAAAGATTATATTTCTATTTTATATTTATGTGCATGTATTTAATGAAATTTTAAATTTACATTATAAAAATATGAAATCAATGAATTTGGTAAAAAATATTACTCTATAAAATGATTTAAAATTAAGAAAAATATTATATTTTTCCACATAAAATGGATGTGGTTGAAAAAATATTTCATGGTACATTTATGGGTCATTTTCCATTATATAGTAACATTATTAACCCATTAATCAGAGAATATATTAATTATGTGATAACTATTAAAATGGTAAACTGGGGTCAAAACTAAAATACAAGGGTAAACACATATCAAAATAATTTCTAAATTTTATTTTATTAAATTATTTTGACGCATCGTAATATTATATTTTAATTATATCAATTTGAGATATTCTAATATGATATTTAATTTATATTTATTCAATACATTAAAAAATTTCAAAAGTGCCCCTCCCCTCACTTATAAAAGGGAACCTCCTCTCTTAATTTATTTACACGTCAATAAACATTTACTTTTTACAATACCTTAAAACCCTTCCTTAAATATATCCCATATCGTAGATCATTTTACATATATATATATATATATATATAAACCATCCTAATATGGATTTAGGTATAATCATAAATATATTGTACAAAGAATAGATACAATTCTTAATAATGATATCTAATTTTATTTATTATTCCACCTCCATCAAATATTATTCATCTTAGAAAATATTAAAACATTATTATATACCATATACCGAGATGTTATTATGTTAATTTAATAAGCTAAATTCATCCCCAGTTTCATTGAATGAGAATAAATTCTATCCTTTGTGTGTATGACAGACTCCCACATCACGAACTGGTGTTATTCATTGTCCATCACATACTCTCATGGGAGGTAATAATTATGGGTATTAAGTTCCTGTTTATCATTTTGGAATATTATTATATCATATATTTTATTTTCCTTCCATAATTTGAAAAATGATAATGTTTTTTGTGCATACATGATGTATACCACCTCCATCATGTTATGTGATTTTTTTCACCACCACATAACATGGATGATATATATATATATATGATTATTTATATAAATAATATAGTGTTTGTGACATAATTATAATTATTTAAAAATAAAATAACATCTCATTTATTTCAATTATGATTATTGAAAATGGAATATGGTACTCATGTGTACGTATGGCCTGACATCTCCTTTATTGTAATGCAATTCATTTTTCAAAAAAAAATTTATTATTCTATAGATTATGGAAAAATACATATTTTACCATATTCAACAGACCGAATCCATTTTAGGCATATGAACCAAATATCATCAAAACGAATGATGTGAACTTAATTTATAATGTAGTTAATTATAGAATGTAAATTGATAAATAAATAGGAATAATTAACATAAAAAAGTATATTAATCATGTAAATAATTATCTAATTCTTATTACACATTATTATAAAGAACGTATGTGATTAGTCAGTCCTAAGGTAATGGATCAGGTCACAATTTCTATTCATTGAGGTATCTTTTAATATTATGTAGCTAATTTGTTTTATATGGTGCATATACTTCCCCATTTACATGTTTTACTACTAATACTTCATAATTTAGGTAATTTTTTATTACACTTCATCATAACTCATCCATGGAGATTTAATTTTGATGTTACCAAGTTGTGTGGGGGTTCATTAATCAATTTATTTTCATTATATTATATTACTTCTATTTTTTTATATTCTACAATTATCTATAAAATATCATTTTATTATTTAATTTTTCATTTCTATGTTTTTTATGTGTATTTGAATTTGATACACATAGTCAATTTATTTATTAATTGACACAAAAAAGGTATGATCTTTGTAAGGTATTTCATCTCAATTTCCACTCCATTATGTCATTTTTGGTACTATTGACATATTTTATTTTATATAATGAATATATTTCTATTTTGAGTTATTTAACATGAATATATATTTATTTTTTATTATTAATGACACAATTAATGTTACTATTTCATGATAATATTTTAAAATAAAATAAGATATTCTTTCAATTCTTGATCAGATATATTTTTCTTCATTATACATATTTTTCAAAAAAATAAAAATAAATCATTGTTATTTATAATATTGATTTATAAATGGTACTTAATTTTATCCTTGATTTTTCACATGGGATGAATGTAATAATTTTTTTTCCATAAAGGGTTAATTTTCAACTAACATTAAAAAATATTCAAAATGAATGTTTTTTATGTTACCTAGTTTTATGTGCCTTCCCACAACTATAGACATTTGATAATTTTATATTGTTATATAGGATTTCAAAACATTTACAAATAAAACTCTTTTTATAATTTTATTTCTTCTTTTTTGGTTGTTTCACCAAAATACACGATTATTTTTCATAACATTTATTTTTTTTATGAATTTCATGTCATCTTTTATATCTTGATGAATTTTTTAGAAAACACATCTCTTAAAACAACCGTCTTCATGTGATCATTATAAAATTACATTACATTTAAATATCCAAATTCATTGAATCCTTAATATGATTTCAGCATAAACTAAATACCATTTTTACATAGGTTTTTTTACATTGGATTTTATTAGATTAACTTGTGAATTATAGATAATATTTATTCAGTACTTCATATATTTTTTTTTGCTAAATCAAATAGTTCATCAATTAAATCGACCCTTATATATATGATTAAGGCATTAAAAATTCCTCAAAATATGTTTCCAATAATTATATGGACCCATTAGGCATTGACAACTCTTAAAAGAAAAATTTGTTGACCAAATTTAATTGGTATTTCACATTGTTTTAAATCTTCTTGGCATAAGGTCTTCATAGTAGGGATATCATAATGCTTAAAATAATGAAATATAATATAAATAATGTCTATCATTGAGAATTAATTTATCTTTATCCATTAAATCACTTCATTGATATTATCCTTGGATGCATTTTGTTCCCATGTTATCAACTAATCTGGATGTTTTTCCTTTATTTATCTTTCAATATTTATTATACATTATTAACTAATGATATATTCCACTATACGTAACCATTACTGAGAATATGAGGGAACCCATTTTATTATTGATTTCCCTATGATATAAGGAAGGAAATGATGAAAAATATCATAGATACATTAATATTTTCCTTATTTTTATTTTTCTTTCAAATGTAATTTGTGAATAATGTATGTATCTTTTTTTACAGATGATTTGATTAATAAGTCTTGCATGGTGAGATCACATGAATCTTTACTAGTGTAATAAATTATACATTGTTTCTAGGTGACAAGTTTTGTTGTTTTCAAATATCCTCATCATCCATATCTTTTATACACATTTTTTCATGATTTATTGTACTGAGATACACATAATAAAATACTAAATATTAGGAGTCCCATTTTATTTTTATAAATATATAAATAGAATAAAAAATTATATTGGGATGCAACAAAATTACTTTATAACTCTATAACATTCCATTGAATTTCAATTGGTCTTATAATGTTGCATGGTATAACATAGGGATGTACATAAGAAAGGGGTGAGCTACAAAGCCAAAAAGGGGATTAATAAAATCATACCATGTTGAAGGTAATACATATGATTCAAGATGAATATCAAGGTTTATAAAGGGTGATATTAATAAAATTGAACATTAGAATATGATATCATATGAAAACATTAATGCATCATAGAAATGTTTAAACAACAAAAAATGAAATGATAATAATAAGTCAATGCTAATCCATGAGACTTAATAACATATTATGATTATTGTAACCATACATTCAATATAAATGCTATATTATCAGATTAAAACTTTTCCCAATGTATTCGAGGGCTATATAATTATGGGCCCACCCATTTCATTCTTAATATGTACATGCATTTTTGTGGCAGAAATATCACATGACAAAAGAAAAAATTTAATCATCATAAAAAAATAGGATTAGGGAGTGATGGTGAAATACATGGAGTCCAAAATCGGTGATGTATAGTTACATATAGGTGAATAAATATGTGTGGAGATGGTTTTAGGTATTCATAAAAAAATAGTTTTCCTCAGAAAATAAAGGAATTTTTTTTTCAACATAACTGGTGTATATAAAGGATTATGAAATGGTTTAATTAGAGTGGATGTTGGTCTCTCATTACATGGTAATCATGAGGAATGTAATTCGATGTGTAAAAAATATTATGACATGATAATTTGGAAATTAAAACGATTAGTATAAATAATTACTTTAATAGAATGGAAGAGGGAGATAAAAACTTTCCTTGAGAGGGTGTTTCTATAAGATTTAGGGGATATTTTTATAAAAATTTTAACATATTAGGAGGGATTTAGAGAGGGACAGGGATATTAATTTAATGATAAATCTGTTTTTAGTAAATATGAATTAGAGGTTGGATATATATTTTTAGAAAAAGAGAGGATTATTTTTTTACTAATTTCTTGAATTGTGGTTTTGGACTATAAGTGTTAAAAATATAAAAACACAAACCTTACTGTGGATTTTTTGTATGAATTATCCCAAAGAAGATTTTTTTGAAATATTTAAATTGGATATGAATTAAAATAATTAATTTAATATAATTGATGATGTACAGTTGAGTCATCTTCATAATGAATTTATTTTAAAACATTAAAATATAATATATGTTTGGATGACAAAATAATGATTTTTAAAATTGATAAAATATCATATAAAACAAAGTATATTGATGGTTAAATCTATTTTTAGTCATGGATTCCTATTATAGTATTAATAAAATCACTTTTTGGCTTTTATGATGTCATATTACATACTATATATTTATTCAATATTTAATTTTTACCATAAATTTCGACTAATTGAAAAGATTATGAAAAATTAACCATTGGATAATTAAAAAATATTTGTATAAAAATAAATATTTATTTTAAAATATTAATTTTATAAATAGGCTAATTTACACAATTAAATATAATGGTGTTATTTTTAGTAAAATACTATAATTTAAGGAACTAATGTGTTTTTGACCCTTATAAAAATTTAATTATTCTTTAGTTATTTATATTATAATATTTATTTAATTTAATATTATTTAAAAAAATATTTCTTGAAAATTATATTTATATCAGAAATTATGAATGTTTCAAAAAGTGTTATATAATTGCAACTATAATTTTCTCATAATTACAATTTGGATGTATTTATATCAAATTATAATTTTATAAAACTCATTAGAAAATAATATATAAAGTAACAAATAAAATAAATGAAAATATAAATTATTTTTTAAAAAATAAAATACATAAATTCATAGTGTTAGGGTATAAATATATATCCACTTATTTAAAAAACATTCACCCTAATTGCATGTTTTTTGACGGTGGTGCATTCTTGAGGTAGTCATATGAACATGGATTAAATGGTGATAAAAATAAGTATGAAAATATTTTCTAAATAGTTTTGATCAAGTTTTTTTTGAATATCATATTGGGAATAGTCATTGAAAAATACCAATGATGTTATCTCCCTCTGAGGCCATGATAAATGAGATTCTTAAGGTATTGTTTTACTAGTCATGGCCATTGATTCTTCTATTTATACGAATTAGAATTTATCATTAACCATATTATATATTAATCTCAATATTACCTGTAGAATAACTATATTATCAATAGTTGTAGAGCATAGTGATATTTTAAGTCTCACAGAAATATTATGGTAATATTTTACAACATTCCAAAATAAATAAATCAAATATAGTGAATGTTTTTCCTATAACTATATTCCATAATAATGAATTTATTCATTCAAAAGGGAATTAAATTTATTCATTTTTTATCATTAGAATCATTATCTCATCTATTTTAGTGGCCTAAAACTTTTCTTGAATTATATAAATCTGCTATTTATCATACATAGAATACCATTATTCAATATCCATATTATTTTATTTATATTCTTCGACCTATTTATAGAGATTTATGAAAGAAAAAACCCATTGTTTCAAAGACATATCCATATTAATTTCAATACCTTTATTCTATGTAATTTATTCTAACTACCTTAAAATAAATCCCCAATGCAAAGAAACATCATCATAGGAAAAAATAATGTAAATCGTTTAAAGAAAAAACTGACATATATTGATGATATGAAAATATAAGAGTATCTGTGTAAATTATTTTTTTATCATGGGAACAATTTAATAAGTAATTTTCACACACAATAAAATCACATTAATTTTTTGAGGATTTTTGTGGTTGAGGGTGTATCCAATTCATTGGATGTAATCCGAATGACAAGTTCACCACTTATGAGACTGATTTGTCTATTTAATCATCATGGCCTGAAGAATATGAATTTCATTATCCTCTTCTGAAGAGGGAAATATGCTTCAACATCATATTTTATTTCATTCTCTTATTAATCCTAGTTATAGAATATATTTAATTCTGATATGATAAAAGTGATTCCTCACCAAAACTACACTTCATTATTAATAATGCCAAAAAATTCCAATGTTCAAAAGATAACAACATTATATTATAGAATCCAATAGTGTTTAACCCCCCTCTAATACATTATTTTTGTACCACCTTTGGACACACTCACCATTGAGAGTGGGTAAATCTATTTTGGGTCTATATTGGTTAATTTAAACCATTCAATAATTTTACCACTATGAAAAAATAAGATCAATATACTCTTATTCACTAACATTTATTTAATTCATCATCACACTCATATATTGGAAATTATATTTATAATTTTCTACATTCAATAAGAAAGGATAATATATAGTGAAACATGGAAATAATCGATGATCACACAAACTACTATAATGAGATAGTAGTTACAATGGGTTTTCCTAGATATAATCATGAAACTAAAAAGTGTATCCCAACACTCAAGAGGGGGAAATGGTAGAAATGAATCCTGTGTACATAGACTAGTGATATCCTAGTCCTACCAATGGCTTCATATTTGATCTTTATACTTTCATGTAGAGATTATTCAACTTATTTAAGTCTTTAGAAATATCATGAGGGTCCTCCAACAGATATGAATTCCATTTAAGGTCATATTGGTAAAATTTTATAATCTTATTCTGATCTAAATTAAAAAATAACGTACAAGAAACTAATATTTTTCACTTATTGTATGCATATGGGATCATATAACATATTTTCCAGAATACATATTCTCTAATTATTGAAAACCTTGAGTGCAACTCAACAAATTTGTCTTCTTCTTATTTCAATACAAAAAATACTGCACAAGGCTCTTGTCATATTATTTATTATTCACTCTCATTCCCTCATAACATCTCTTCTTCTTATTTAGTGCATTTAATCAAAACTTGTTCTAATTTTTCACTTTCTATTTTACACTCAAACATTTCACTAACATTCATGATCATAGGTATTCACCTTCTTGGACCCACTATTATACTCACTATGTAATAATTGTTTCAAACATCAACTCTATATTATTATTGTTTCACCTATAATGATATATATAATAATATTCACCAACCTTAGTTACCATCCAATTTTTTAATTTTTTATTCACAATTCCTTGTGAACACATGATTTTAATTGCTTGGATTTATGGAAATTTTAATCCTATTGGATCTTCACCAAGAAACTATTTCTTGATCTATATTAATCAATATTTCTATATTATTCCATCTATTTATATTATTAAATCATTTTCTAAAGATTCAATAAAATAAAAAATTATTCCTTATTCTAACATTCCCTTGATATATAGAAATATTAAGCATTATGTTGAGAAAATTATTGCTTTCAACAACACATGTTAATGTAATTTAATGGGGGAGATTATTGAAAATAATACTCTGTATCTTTATGATAATTTTGATGCTCACAAATACCCTTAGTTATTTTCTAATGATTTTATTTTGTATTTTGTAGGAATTTATTAATTTATTTTACACATGAAATAATGAGAATTTATTACTTATTCGGAATCTGCTTTAGCGCGTTCTGGAATCACTATTCACATCTTACGAAGATTAATATAGTACAGAATCTGCTTTAGCGCGTTCTAGAATCACTGTTCATACCCTACGTGGGTAAACGTAGTGTACGGATGAAGAGCATATATACTTTTTGAGATAAGAGAAAAGTATGGTTAAACAACCATACGTTTTCAGGAAAGTATGGAAGAAGAACCTTACGTTAGGAAGGAAACCTATGTTTTGGTTATCATCAATGTATAGAAGGAGTACCATACGTAAATTATAAACATTACGTGTGTTTCTCAAAATTGTGGTTCATCAAAATTAATTTTGTAAACAGCAATACGTTCTTAAAAAGTATGGATCAAGTAAATGTATGTATCTTCTACTGAACGTTTGAGTGTTAAAAAAAATTATAGATGATCAACCCTACGTTTGTGTTCAACCTTACATTTTCAACCCTGTATTTTTGTTCAATATTACGTTGTTAACCTTACGTTTAAGGCTATGTTATTAACCCTACGTTTAGAGGCCACCTCAACAACCTTACGTTTGGCGTCAGAAATTTTGACAGACGATATTTATGTACAATGATCAGTAAGATGATTTCTGGGCAGATTTCATTCCAGATTTAAAGTCATTTTTAAAGTAAGACTTTGACCGATTTAAAGCTGTTTTATTAATAGATTTAAGATCGAATTAAAAGGAGCATTTTATGCCGAGTCTTAAGGGAAGTTACGACTTCTCTGTAAATTCAAATTTTTGAATATCGCGAATTAGAAGGTGAATTCTATTGATATAAATGTGCTGGAGATATGCTTTATTGTATATCTTCTCTCTGAAACACTAGGTACAAGAGGATGTGATCGATCTATTGTTGAAAAAGGTGGAAAACAGAGATTTCAACTATTCACGATTGATCTGCTGATTCAAAAGGATTGTAAATGCTCTGTTTGTTCAAGAAGAAGGAACTCGATAGAAGATTAACCTATTATACATCGAATATCTACTGTAGATCTTCTACTGCTGAGGTTGTGAACTATATCTCTATATCTACTGAAACTAGATCAACTCAGAACTGCTTCGTCATGATGATCAATATTTCTAGAGACTTCGATCCATCTACTGTCAATTGCATTCTGTTACAATTGTGAAGATCAACTGGAAAATTTATTTCTGAAATTCTTTTTATTCTTGAGTTACCAGCTTCTCATTCTAAGCTGTGTAGGTTCGTGTTTAAACTAGAAGTATTTATTTTTCCTTGGATTGTAAAGGCGTCAACTGCTTGTACTCAGTTGTGAACCGGTCTGTGGAAAAGAGGACCAGATAGTGAAAATCACTAAGCTCGTGGAGTTGAGCATTGGTGGAGTGGACTAGGGGTCTTCTGTTCCCCGGACCACTATACACCTTTGTGTTCTTGTTTTTACTTATTCCACAGCATGATCAAATATGATAAAGTACAAAGGACAGAACTCATTCAAGAAAAGAGTTATCGAAAAATTTCAAAAGACACAATTCACCCCCCTCTTGTTTATAATTTGTAGATTTCGATCCAACAATTGGTATCAGAGGTGGAGCTTCTGATAGAGCCTTAGAAAGCTAGAATCATTTAATTATTATACAACAGAGCATCATGACTGATACAAGAGAAGGGATGTCTATGGTAAGAGCACCATATTTTAATGAAGACAACTATGGTTGCTGGAAATTGTGAATGATAATATATCTGAAAAACCTCAGATATAGAGTCTATTCAAATATTTGGACTCCCGATGAAATTCTATAAAATCCTGAGACATGGAGTGCTGCTATAGAGGCCGAGTACGATATGAACTCGAAGGCTATGAATGGAATTATCTGCGTTCTTGGAGTAGATGAATTTAATAGAGTATCTTAGTGCCCAACGACATATGAGATGTGGAAAATAGTAGCCGTGGAATATGAAGGAATATACAATGTGAGACAAATGAGATATGAAATTACCAAATTAAAATTTGATACTATCAGAATGGTTGAAGGTGAGAGAATTACCCAAATGAATGGGAGGTTGACAGAAGTTGTCAATCACATAACAGCTGTAGGAGAACTTATCAAGCAGGTTGATCAAGCATTAAATGTACTGAGAGTACTTCCTACTCAATGGAATGGTATTTCTTCTACAATCATACAATCAGGACCTATCAAAGAGCTAACTACGAGAGAGCTGATTAGTACAATGATGATGTATGAAGATGAAATTCAAGATGAGGCTAATGAACATAAAGTTATTATCAAATGAGAAGATACTGCCTTGAAGGTAACTTTACATCAAAAGAATAGAAAGATGAAGAACAAAGAAGTCAAACCTAAATCAGAAAGCTCTGACTCATCCAACTCAGATGAAGAACAGACTCAGTTAGCCAGAAAATTTAGAAAATTCTACAGCAAGAAGAGAGGTTTCAAAAAATCCTTTAAGGGAGATAATAAGGAAGTAAGATGTTATAAATGCAAAAAGATGGGACATATCAGACCAGATTTCCCACAATTGAAGGATGTAAAGAAGAAGAAATTCTTCAAAAGAAATGACTTTGAGCAGAAAGACAAGAAAGTTATGAAAGACACATAGAGTGTATCTGAAAACTATAGTAGCTCTTCTGAATCAATCTCAGAGAAAGAAGAAGTCAATATAAAAGAAAACATGTGCTTTATGGTAGAAATTGATGAGGTACGCTCATATTACTCCTCTGAATCAAATTCTGAATCAAGGAACACAAATGAAAAACTTGAAGCTTACTGCAATATTCTTGAAGAATGGTATGACTCACTATTTAAGAAACATAAGTCACTACAAAATATACATAAAGCTGTTTCAGATGAAAGAGATAAAATTATGAAACAACATAAGGAATTAAGTGATAAATACAATTAGATTAACACTAACTATATTCATTTTCAATTATGAATAAAAACACTACAGGATGAAGTAGAATCTTACAAACAGGATCCATTGGTTTTTACAAAAGGAGAGAATTCATTAAATAAAGTTCTTGGAAAAACTATCATTAAAAAGGACAGATTTGGAATTAGCAGTAAAGGAGAAAAACCAAAGTTATATAAAAATTATTTTGTTCCTAGCTCTAAAATGGTTAATTGTAATTTTTGTGGGACAAAGGGACATATAGCTAAAAAATGTTTCCTAAGACAACCTCACATTTGTTTTATTAAAAAAGCCTATATTTAAAAAGACTTGTATGATTCAGCTAATTTTATAAGAACATAGAAAATCTAGATACCCAGATCATTGCTAGCTAACACCCCTGGACCTAACAAAATATGGGTACCAAAGCAATTTGTTTGAATGTATTTTTAGGTAGCAGGTCACCAGATAAGAAAAGATATATGGTACAAGGACAGTGTCTTCTCAAGACATATGAGTGGAAAATCATTGAGTTTTCATTCACTCACTCAAAAGGAAGGAGGACTTGTCACATTTGGTGACAATGCCAAAGGACAAATAATTGGCATTGGAACTATTGGAGATCCAAAAACAGTTTCAATCAAAAAATTACATTATGTACAAGGTCTAAAACACAATCTGATAAGTATATCTCAACTTTGTGATGATGGATATACTATTGATTTTACTAACAATTGTTGTACTGTTTCTAAAGATAAACTGTTTAAATTTATAGCACCAAGAACTAAAAATGTCTATACTTTGGATTTAAATTACTTGTGTAAACAGAATGTAAACTACTTGACTACTAAAGTAAGTGAATCCTAGATCTGGCATAGAAGGCTTGGTCATTGAAATGTATATGTTTTACATAATTTATCTAAGAAACATTTATTTTCTGATTTACCTAGTCTCAAATTTGAAAGTGACAGATTTTTTGATGCATGTCAACTTGGCAAGAAACACAAATCATCATTTAAATCTGTGAATAAGGTTGCTACATCTAAAACTCTAGAACTTATTTATATGGATTTGTTTGGACCTTCAAGAGTAGCAAGCTTAGCTGGTAAATTATATGTATATGTTTTAGTTGATGAATATTCATGATTTACATGGATTTTTTTTTTTGAAATTTAAAAATGAATCTTTTACTTTATTTGTCAGTTTCTGCAAATCTGTTCAAAATGAAAAAGGTTTCAATATTATCTCAATGAGAAGTGATCATGGTGGAGAATTTGAGAATCTAGAATTTAATTCCTTTTGCTCAAATATGGGTATTAAACACACCTTATCCACACCAAGCACACCTCAACAAAATGGGATTGTAGAAAGAAGAAATATAACTATACAAGAAATGGCTAGAACTATGTTAAATGAATATAGCCTACCTATATATTTCTGGGACGAAGCTATGAATACAGCTTCTTATATAATTAATAGAGTTTTAATTAGACCTATTTTGAAAAGGAAACCCTATGAACTATAGAATAACAGAAAACCTAAATTAAATTACTTTAATGGTTGTTGATGCAAGGTTTACATCTTAAACACCAAGAATAATCTTGGTAAGTTCGATCCAAAATCTGATGAAGGTATTTTCTTAGGATATTCTGGTACCTCCAAAGCGTATAGAGATTATAATAAGAAGTCACGGATTGTTGAAGAATCATTTCATGTGAAATTTGATGAATCTGATCCCTTTGAGAAAAGGACAGAACAAATTGATGAACTTGACTCTAATGATAACATGGGATTTGAGAACATAAAGAATGATTTTGAAAATGATATAAAATAAATTCAGTCCAGTTCAGAGGAACATGTTACTGAAGAACCTTTAAATACATTACCTAGACAGTCTAGAACCCTAAAGAATCATCCTTTAGAAACTGTAATAGGTAACCTAGAAACTAGTGTTCAAAATAGAAGAAACTTAGGAAACCTTGTGGAATTCTCTGCCTCCTATCTCAACAAGAACCCAAGACTATAGAAGAATATTTAGATGATGAAAGCTAGATAATAGAAATGCAAGATGAATTAAACCATTTTAAATGAAATGAAGTATGGGAATTAGTGTAAATACTAAATAATTATCTAGTAATTGGAACCAAATGGGTCTTTACAAATAAACAGGACGACCAAGGCACAATAACTAGAAATAAAGCAAGATTGGTAGCTAAAGGATATAATCAAGAAGAAGGAATAGACTATGATGAGACTTTTTCACCTGTAGCTTGGTTAGAATCCATTAGAATCCTTTTATCCTATGCATCATATATGAATTATAAATTATTTCATATGGATGTTAAATCTACCTTTTTAAATGGTTATTTAATGGAGGATGTTTATGTTGAGAAACCTCCTGGTTTTGAAAACTCTCAAAAACCTGATTCTGTTTTTAAACTTACTAAAGCTCTTTATGTCCTTAAACAAGCACCTAGAGCTTGGTATATAAGATTAAGTTCTTTTGTTTTGAAAAATGATTTTATTATTGGAATGGCAGACCCAACACTCTTTAAGAACCTGTGAAAAATAATGTTTTATTGGTTCAAATTTATGTTGATGATGTAATCTTTGGATCAACTAATAAAAGTCTTTTTCATGACTTTTCAAAATTAATGCAAGAAGAATTTGAAATGAGTATGATGGGAGAATTAAATTTCTTTTTGGGAATTCAAATATTTCAAAAATATTTTGGAAATGTTTTAAATCAAAGAAAATACATTACTTATTTACATAAGAAATTTAGTCTTGAAAACAACAATCCATTTAAAACTCCTATGTGTACTAATATAAAACTTGATTTGGATGAAACTGGGAAATCAATTGACAACAGGTTATATAGAGGTATGATTGGTATCTTGTTATATCTTACTGCTAGCAGACCAGATATAATGTATTCAATATGTCTTTGTGCTAGATTTCAATTAAATCCTAAAGCATGCCATCTAACTTCTATTAAAAGAATTTGTAGATATTTAAAAGGAACTGTTTTTCAATCTCTTCTTTATCCTAAAACTTCTGATTTCAATTTGATTTCATATACACATGCTGACTTTGGAAGTTTTAGAATAGATAGAAAAAGTACATCAGGTATATGTCACTTTTTAGGAAAATATTTAGTATCATGGTCTACTAATAAACAACATTCAGTTGCCCTGTCAATAGCTGAGGCAGAATATGTTGCTAGTGGCAGTTTCTGTGCACAATTGTTGTGGATGAAAAACACTCTTACAGACTTTGGATTTAATTTTAATAATAAACCTATTTTATGTGATAATACAAGTGCAATTAATATTTCAAAAAATCATATTAGTCATTCTAGAACTAAGAACATTGATATAAGGAATCACTTTTTAAGAGATCATGTTATTAAAAAAGATATATTTTTAGAATTTAAAAATACTGAAATTCAATTAGCAGATATTTTTACTAAACCACTTCCCACAACAAGGTTTGATTTTATTAATGGGGGGCTAGGTTTATTTAAATTTAAATAATTTTTAAATGTTTATTTACATTAATTTATGTAAATTTTGTTGAATACTATTTCAGTTTTTCTTTCTTTTTCCATATGAAAACTTTATTTGTTTTAAATAAATGTAATGATTAGTGATTACACGGGAATCAAGGCTGTCAGATCCTTTTCGACATCTAAACCCTTTCACTTCTATCGAAACCCTTTCGAAATCTGAAAATCGCACTTTCTCTCTAAAACCCTAACCTTCGAACCTCTGAAACCCTAACCTTCAATCCTTCAGAGGATCTCGCAGAAATGCTAAGGACTAAATAAGACAGTGAGGCCGAGCCAAGCAATGCCAAGAGACAATGCACCGAGGGAAGAAAAATCTTACAGGGCAAGGTAATCGATCTCGACTGGTTATTTCAAACAAATCGGTTGTTGAAGCAAGGTCTGTCATTTCAGAATCTTGAACAGATGTTCAATAGTGAAAATATGGAATTTCTGTATGAATTAGAACTTAGATACTTCTTCAAAACCGTACAATTTAGTCTGGGAGATATAGAGGATAGTATGATGGCTAAAATAGAGGATAGGGATTTCTCAATCTCATTAGTAGAGATTAGTTAGATTCTCTACTACCCTCATGAGGGAGTTTTTTATTTATACTTGAATAATATAGGAGATTCTGTGCATAAATCCAAAGACATCATGCCTTTTCTTTTTGGTACCAAGACAATAAAGAAAATGTTTATCAAGTATTTGGAGCCTGATCAGAATATTTTGGTCAAATTTAATCAGACTGAAAATGCTCCATGGATGGCAGAAATGGAGAAGATTTTGTACCATGATATGTATATAATTTTTCTTATGTTATGTGATATTAAGTTAAAATTTCCATGATACTTGATAAGGTATCTCAGATACTACTGTCAAAGCGAGGCCAGGATGAATTTCTACCCATTTGGTATATTCATTTCTAAACCATTGTTTACGAAATACATGGTGAGATTAGTGGATGCTTGAGTTAAATGTCATCATAGTAATACGTTTAATGCTGTAACTTTGAGGAAAGTTGGATATTTCTAGAGCACAATTAAAGGAAAACTTTTTCCAGTAGGAGCTGAGGAAGACTCAGAGAGTGCTCAGGCTCAACCTGCTAAGTCTAAGGAGGTACAAGCTGAATCCAGAGTCAGCAATGTATCAAGAATGTTTCGCTTTGAAGTGGCAGATGTTGAGGAAGACAGAAGCCAGGAGGGGCTTCAATCAAAAAGAAAGAGACTAGTAAACGAGGATGTCACTTCCCCTGCATTGGAAACAACCGCACCAACTTTATTTTCTTATTCTTTTGTAAGGGAAGCTATTGTTGATAAGCCCATGGAAGATTTTACTGAAAGAACAAAACCAGTAGAGGGATCAGGAGTTCCAGAAGAAGCTCATAGTGAGAATCAGGAATAGATTGTAGCAAATGTTGAAGTTTCACTTCAACAGGAACAATAGATGGAGGCAGTGCCGGGTGAAAAAGTGGAAAGACCTCAGGAAACATATGAATATATTGTTCTTGAAATTACAGTGGAAGAAAAAGATGTATATGAATGTGATAATCATGCTTCTGAATGTAACACCCCAAGATTCTACGGTACGTTTCCCTTTGAATAATGCAATGGCGTGCATTGTATGCAACTTCGAGATTCTAACACACCACAACCAATCAAACTAGCCATTATGAATAGTAATACCTACTTTATAAAATATTATAAATTCTATCTCTCAAAATGGACTTCATTTTTGGATTCTGAATATCTAAATTAGCCTAGGGTGAAATTTTGGTACTTTTCGGATAACTTTCATATTTTGATGAATAGTGAAAATTACTAAATTTTAATTAAAAACAACTTTTTTAGTCAAAATAATTAATAGTGATAAATTATGAATTTGAGTAGTTTTAAAGTATATTTAGAATATATTTTTACCATGTAATACAATTTGGGTCATTGAACATAATTTCACATTTAAACCAGACATAAACAAGTGCCAATCTTTTGATAGATATTATCTCTTAAAAACACGCTTTTTGTTTTAACAACAGGAATTAATTTTAAATCAATTTCTGCCACTTCTGTGTTTTAAATTTGGAAAAATGGATTCCATATTTGGATTCAGGATGTTCAAATTGTGTAAATAGTTATCTTTTATTTTTAGACATTTTGGATAATTACTTCGGTAAATATTTTATTTACCATGGTTAAAAGATAAATCCGGTAAACAACGGCTAAAAAAATAATATTATAATAATAATAAATTACCCTAAAACGTGTCTCAAACCTATTTTTTGAAACATGGTCGACCATGGGAATCTTTGGGTCGATTTTGGGACCACATGGATCCACTTGTAAGTGATAGGGACACTTTATTTTAATTAAGTTAAAATGAATACAAAAATGAAACAAGCATATATCTTTTAGAAAAACAATTGTTACATAGGGTTATATTTTTTTATTTTAGACTATAAATATTCATTAGAAATATAAAAAGATTTCATACATAAATATATTTTATTTATAATTTTTAGACATTAAATAATTTAATTTATTTATGACACAATGGTGATGCAGTAATTACCATAATATTAACCAATTAGAATAATTGATATTATAAATACCCAAATAAATATAATTTGAGACTTTTATTGAATTAAACTAATTTTATAGGTTTATATGACATATTAGGATTGATTTAATTAACTTTTTTCGAAGTAATCATTCTGTTATAAGTTTTAAAAAATTCAACTATTGAATAGTGTCAAAATTGACATAAAAGAGTTTTTAAAACAAATATTATATTATTAATTTATATAAAATTCCTAAAAATATAAGGTTTTTCCAAGATACTTATATCATGATAGTTATATCATTAATGGACCACTTGGGGGTCTATTGGAGGTATATAGTACGTTTATTAACTATATATTATAAAAATACAATGTGACATGGTAAATGTCAAACTAACTAACTAAGAGTTAAAACTAAAAGATAAGGTTAATATAGTAACCCAAACCTGTCTAAATTATATTGGTTGAATGGTTTTCTACCTATACCCACATTAACCTTTTAATAATCAACTTCGACACCATTATAAACCGAATATGAATTTATTATAAATTAATATTTCTAGCTTTTCTAAAGGTGCCCCTCACCCCTCTTATAAAAGGACACTCCTCCTTCTCATTTATTCACACCTTAAAAACCTTTTGGTTCGGCCAACCCCCGCACAAATACTCTCTCAACTTACCTAAATACAACCTAGAGGAATTATTTGGATCAGAAAGCCATCCTATGGAGACCTTTTTATCAAATTAAAAGGAAGAACCCGAAGAAGAGGTAATGTTTTCACCACCCCTTTTAAAGTTCCTTTCTTCTTCCACTTATTTTTTCTTTATTATTAACATTCTAAAATAATACCTCCAGTATCTTATATATACTGTGATGTTATTATAAATATGGTACAACCATATTCATTATTTCATCCACCCTTTGAATAACATGTCACCATACGTGCGTACGTACGGCTCACTGTCTCCACGTCGTGGTGTAATTGTTATTCAATATATTATTATTTGGGTGGGTATAATAATTATGTGTAACTCATTTAAATAATAATTATAACATGATAATGATTCTGTATATATGATATACCATCCAATTATATATTATTTTAATATCAAAAGAATGATATTGTCGCTCGTGCGTACGTACGGACTACCCTCTCCACGAACGAGATGAGATTCATTCTCCATCATATCAATTCAAGTATAATTATCATTTGATGATTTAAAAATAATGTTTAAGAACATTATATAATTCTGGATATGAATAAGATACATCCTATCCCTGACAAACATGGCTTACGTAACAAAACAAATAAAAGAAAACGAGTAAGTTAACACCCGAAATGACGATAATTCTAAGATATTATTAACAACGCAATGTTAAAAGATCATATATGATATCATATTAATGTATATGATTCATGAATAATTTAATAAAAATTATTTCAACATTATACAGGATGTTAACCTACCCCCAACCAATGAAAAGTACAAGGTAAGGGATTTTCTTATCTCACTTTCAATTCCGCGATATTTCCATTTTTCGCCACTAATTTATTGAAAGTGGTGTATTGTGTACTTCCATTTGATATATATTATCGTGATTATCTTTATATTCATGTTATTCTATAATTAATTTAGTGGTTATTAACATTTGGTCATACGACTCAGTTGACTACAACGTGGTAAGGGGTTTCTTATCTCACTTTTAATTCCGTGAGAATTCCATTGTTCACCACTTATTTATTGCATGTGGTGTGTGTACTGCCCATGATTGTATTCATTGTGTAATATAATTTAATTTATGGATATTTACATCATCATTGTATTATCCTTATTTCATGGGTGTATGTTTTGTAAGTTACCAAATCGATAAGGGAATTTGAAATTTCAATTTCCACTCATTCGGCTTTACGCATACTTCATTGATTATTTTACTGCAAGATTATGTGTAGAATCACTATTCATTTGATTATGTCATAATTTCCACTCCCCTTTCTGTGGATATACTTTCTATACACATAATCACCAAATTGAAAAATTCTCAAGTCATTGTTATGAACTTGATAAGAGTAATTTTTACTCAATCTCGATTTTTTGAGATAAACATCCAATTCATTGGTGTGGTTTTACAAGAATATGTGTGAATGTACTTTGATTGTTTTACACTGAATATACAATCATATTAAGTGTATTTATATTTTTCACACATAATTATTTTGTTGATTTATCCTTAACCTAAGGATACGACCTTTATGAGAGATTTCATCTAAATTTATCTTCCATTGAGACTTCTTTGTTGTTATACACCAAAGCACTTTTATGTGGTGTATATAATGTACATTGACATAGTATATCATGAATTCCATTATTCTCATGATATTAAAATGTTTTGATTACCTCAATTATTTGTATTCAAGTGTCTCTCTTTTGGTTAGAAACTCTAACTAAAATACCATTTTTTAAATGTTTGAAAGAATTATTCTTCTAAATCATTCTCATTAATGTCCATGTTTGAAAAAAATGGGTTTAAAGATTTATTTATATGGACATTAAAGTTTTAAAATTAAATCTCCTTTTAAAAGTTTCAAAGTGGTATGGGACACTTTGATTCAAAAATCTATTTTTAAATGGCTTCTTGACAAATAGTGTGACTTTAAAATGATTTCAAGAAAAAGGGGGATATTTCTCTCAAATAGTTTTGAAGATTATGTTCATCTATGTCAACATCCTTCATTATTCTTGATTGAGGTTAGTGTGAAACAATACAATCTTCCATATTGTATTGAATGAGTTATGTTTGACTGTGGATGTGCTATTTTTATACCATTCATGGTTTGTGGTTAAATTATTGACATTTCGTATGCTAGTTTTAATAAGAATTTTTATGTTATGATTTAACCTGTTCATATGAGGAATGCATTGGACATAATAAGTGATGGGTGGGGCCCGCTATAGCTCCTTGATGCATCGGTATGTCTCATGAGACAAACTAGTGTCTTGGCACAAGGCCTTGAAAAAATCTTATTTGTAGTCTTGGCACGAGGCCTTGGCTATGTGGTTATGATAGTCTGGCATTATACATTCCATCATTATAAAAGTGGTTATTGATATTGCATGTGATCATTCGACTAGTAGAATATCAATGTGAATAAGTAAATGGCATTATTTCAATTTATATTTTCCATATTATGTTGAAGTTCAAGTTTAAAAGGCTATTGTTTTTGTTATAAATTGTTTATCTATGTAAGCCTCTTCTATATTGTTATCCTTACTGAGCATCTGAGCTCACCCCTTTCAATGTTTTATTGTTCCCAGGATGTGAAGAAGTAATTTATGAATGACCTGCAGGGATAGTATGAGGGGATATGAAGACAATATGTTGTTGTAGTTTTTTTACCTTATGATGTAATGTAAGACTTATGAATATATCTAGTGATTCCAAGACTACTAAACTAATCGGTCTTTCAAGACTTGATCCTTTGTGATAATTCCAATGTTGTGTAATAATGCACCGACTCTAGGTATCTAGGGTCAGGGCGTTACAGTTGGTATCAGAGAAAGTTTAGTACAAACCTTGGGACCTAGATTTAGATAAACTCTGAATAGAGCACGTAGACCTAAGATGAACTTTGAGGATTAGTATAGAATAACTTCATAGTATTTTGGAATTGTAGAGATTTTGTGAGTTTTCCGAGCAATACATCAGTGTCTGGATACGAGTAGGTAGAGGCGGCTCTGGCACAGATGTACCTAGGGGTAAAACCCGAAAACACTGCTTTGAGCTAGACTCGAACGGGAACTGGTGCACGACAACGGTCCTTACTGCACTCTTGGTTACGACACTCCTGGGGGATATGCTTTGGTAAATTCACAAGATTAGTATGAACCATTATTAATGGAATACAAAAAATGCCCCTAAGAATATATGTCAACAAATAGATAGTGGACAACCTATATTTTAACATAGGGTACCCCAAGTTAGGATATATTGTTAAATTACAAGATTATCCTATTATGTCTATTTTTTTACATTCTTATTAGATAAGTATTCAAAAAACTTAATTGTAATATATTTTTGTTAGTTGAAACATGAAGGGAGCAAGCTTATGAACAAATTTTCTCTCTCTTCTTAAAGAACTACATACAATTATTATCCAGAAGTCATGCGCAGACGATGTTGAGACTTTTTCAAATGTCCAAGTTACATGGAAACAACTTTATAAGACATCCAGTACCTCTAGCATTGCACGATTATTTCAAGGATCAAGTACCGACTATGGGATAATGTTGTTCTCTCAACATTCTTACCACGCTAAGTGTGGGAAGTACCATCATGGTTTTTTCAAATTATTCACTTTATCTCAAAATTACGATGCACTAAATGATTTTCTAGATGCTGCAGAAGAGGGAGACCTTCGAGCAGCTTATATGTATCAAATTATATATTTATGTCTTTTGAGATATACAGAAACGGATTTACCAAAACCTTATTTTGAAATATTTGAAGATAAATCAGTGAGAATTTTTCTAAAAAAACATGTTAAAGACGATGTCTCAAAATTATATATAAGAAATACCTATTTTTTTATGATGCATCGATGCTTCCATCGATATAATCCATGATGGATGAGGAGTTTTTGGGTAAAGGAAGTAGATGATTTTGAAAAATTCCTGAGGTACCAATGTGACACATGAACGCATTCTACCAAAAGTCAAATCCACCTAGTCTCTCCAGAGTTCATGTTGTGATCCACATATCTATAGTGGCAAAATACATTCCTGACCCAACGCCTGTACTCACCTATGAAGAATTAGAACTGGAACCCGATCTATCTTATTGTGGAGAGCCTATCAGAATTATTCATACCAAAGATCAAGTGTTGAGAAACCAGATGACTTTTCTAGTAAAATTTCAATGGAGAAATCATATGTTGGAAGAGGCAATGTGGGAACCTGAGGAACATATGATGAAGAACCTATGTGGAAATAAATGGACGGTGAAATGTTTAAAAGTGTTAGTGATCTTTATTGATGGGATTAATTTGGAATAATTTTCTCCTGTATTTTTAAAACTACAATTTATCATGAGAAAATGATATTTGTGGAAGAATTATCTTTTCTGTTGCGGATATAGTTATAAATAACCATTTGGTCTTATATGATCATTGGGTTTGAGGAAATTATAAGTTATTATAATTTGGGATGAAAATGCATGATTTGTGGTTAAATTATGTTATTGATATTTTGATGAATTTATCTCATTTTGGTAATGTTATAAAATATAGTTTTTGTAAAATGACAACATGCAGACCGTGTGACAACCCGTCGCGTCGGAGAAAGATGTGGGAATCGAACCCACAACCAAAGTGCGATTGGGATTTATCACCTACCACTGGACTACGTGAAGTCCCTGGTTAGTGTGACTATTATTTTTAGTTAAATGATTTTATTGATCAATAATAAATTGATTTGGGATCTTATGTCTTATCAAATGAATACCCTTAGTATAGGAAAATGATTTGGTGATTAAGTGATAAATGTTATTTTGGAATTTGTTCGCTTTGTTGAGAACACTATATGCCAAAGGAAAATAGAGTAGTATGGGATTTAATTTGAGGAGTAATGGTGGATTTTTATCTATGTTTTTATTGTGGATTTATAATGATTTGGGTTATTTATATAAATGATTAGGTTAATTACTTTTAAGTATGTGACTTTAAGAGTAATTAATGTCATTTGGAGATACAATTTAACGTGGAAGACTACATTCTTAATAAGTTTTTGTTTTCAATATTAGTTTTGATTTTATCAAAGGATTTTAAGGACAATGGATTATTGAATGGTATTTATTTAACTTTGGGGCATTGTTGGTTTAATTTTGGAAATTAAGATTAGTGTTTATTTCTCTCAAGGAATATACATTTGGGGGATCATTGGATATTGTACTAACCATTTTGGTTTTGATTAATCTCTAAAGAAAATGTAAATATATAGTTCATCATGCATGGATCATGTGATTCTATAGAAGTTTATTCTATCTCTTCTAGTGTGACCAAGTCTTCTTGAATACTCATCATATAAAACAAATGAGTTAGTGGTGGAAATTTATTAAATAATGAAACTCTAATTAAAATTTAAGTATATATCTTTATATTCTTATTCAATTTCATAAATGAATTCCTCATCCTTATGTAATGTAACTTAAAACAAAAAAATGTTGTCCGTTTACTTTCCTACTAGGAGACTAATGTCCATTTGTCCCAACACAAGTTTGTGGTTTTCTTATTGATAACTTTCTCCTGATCATAATTTCTATCCCTCTCCATTAGAACATGACACTTAGTTCATCATCCATATCCATGTTTTTCTACATGGAATCTGAGTATTGGTTATCTTGGGTGACCTTTATACCTCTCTTTCTTTCTTTTAAAGTGATAGTTTTATTGACTCTTTTTTCGATGTTGGACTTTCCATTATATAATCAAGCCCAATTTTAAAAAAAATTTACAGGATGCAATTTATTGAATGAGGGGAGAATGTAACACCCCAATCTTCCACGGTACGTTTCCCTTTGAATAATGCAATGGCATGCATTGTATGCAACTTCGAGATTCTAACACACCACAACCAATCAAACTAGCCGTTATGAATAGTAATACCTACTTTTTAAAATTTTATAAATTATATCTCTCAAAATAGACTTCATTTTTGGATTCTGAATATCGAAATTAGCCTAGGGTGAAATTTTGGTACTTTTCGGATAACTTTCATATTTTGATGAATAGTGAAAATTACTAAATTTTAATTAAAAACAACTTTTTTAGTCAAAATAATTGATAGTGATAAATTATGAATTTGAGTGGTTTTAAAGTATATTTAGAATATATTTTTACCATGTAGTACAATGTGGGTCATTGAACATAATTTAACATTTAAACTAGACATAAACAACTGCCAATCTTTTGATAGTTATTATCTCTTAAAAACACGCTTATTGTTTTAACAACGGGAATTAATTTTAAATTAATTTCTGCCACTTCTGTGTTTTGAATTTATAAAAATGGATTCCATATTTGGATTCAGGATGTTCTAATTGTGTAAATATGTAACTTTTATTTTTAGATATTTTGGATAATTACTTCAGTAAATATTTTATTTACCATGGTTAAAGGGTAAATCCTGTAAACAAGGGTTAAGAAAATAATATTATAATAATGCTAAATTACACTAAAACGTGTCTTAAAAAATTTTTTGATACATGGTCGACCATGGGAATCTTTGGGTCGATTTTGGGACCTCATGGATCCACTTGTAAGTGATAGGGACACTTTATTTTAATTAAGTTAAAATGAATACAAAAATGACACAAGCATATATCTTTTAGAAAAACAATTGTTACATAGGGTTATATATTTTGGATTTTAGACTATAAATATTCATTATAATGATAAAAAGATTTCCTACAAAATGATATTTTCTTTATAATTTTTATACATTAAATAATTTAATTTATTTATGACACAATGGTGATACAGTAATTACCATAATAGTGAAAAATTAGAATAATTGATATTATAAATACCCAAATAAATATAATTTGAGACTTTTATTGAATTACACTAATTTTCTAGGTTGATAAGACATATTAGGACTGATATAATTAACTTTTTTGAAGTAATCATTCTGTTATGAGTTTTAAAAAAATCAACTATTGAATAGTGTCTAAATTGACATAAAAGAGTTTTTAAAACAAATATTATATTATTAATTGATATTAAATTCCTAAAAATAAATGGTTCGGCCAGGAGACTTATATCACGATAGGTATATTATTAATGGACCACTTGGGGGTCGTTTGGATGTATATAGTATATTTATTAACTATATAATATAAAAATACAAAGTGACATGGTAAATGTCAAACTAAATAACTAAAAGTTAAAACTAAAAGATAAAGTTAATATAGTAGCCCAAATCTGTCTAAATTCTATTGGTTGAATGGTTTTCGACCTATCCCCACATTAACCTTTTAATAAACAACTTTGGAGCCATTAGAAACCGAATATGAATTTATTATAAATTAATATTTCTAGCTTTTCCAAAGGTGCCCCTCACCCCTCTTATAAAAGGGAACTCCTCCTTCTCATTTCTTCACACGTTCAAAACCTTTTGGTTCGACCAAACCCTGCCCAAATACTCTCTCAACTTCCCTCAATACAACCTAGAGGCCTTAGTTTGATCCGAAATCCATCCTAAGGATCCCTTTTGATCAAATCAAACAGAAGAACCCGAAGAAGAGGTAATGTTTTCACCACCCCTTTTCAAGTTCCTTTCTTCTTCCACTTCTTCATTCTTTGTTATTACCATTCTAAAATAATAACTCCAATATCTTATATATACTGTGATGTTATTAAAAATATGGTACAACCATATTTAGTATTCCATATACCCTTTGAATAACATGTCACCATACGTGCGTACGTACGGCTTACCGTCTCCACGTCGTGGTGTAATTGTTATTCAATATATTATTATTTGGGTGGGTATAATAATGATGTGTGACTCATTTAAATAATAAATATAACATGATAATGATTCTGTATATATGATATACCATCCAATTATATATTATTTTAATATCAAAAGAATGATATTGTCGCTCGTGTGTATGTACGGACTACCGTCTCCACGAACGTGATGAGATTCATTCTCCATCATATCCATTCAAGTATAATTATCATTTGATGATTTAAAAATAATGTTTAAGAACTTTATATCAGTCTGGATATGAATAAGATACAACATATCCATGAAAAACATGGCTTACGTAACAAAACATATAAAAGAAAACGAGTAAGTTAACACCCGAAACGACGATAATTCTAAGATATTATTAACAAAGAAATGTTAAGAGATCATATATGATATCATATAAATTTATATGATTCATGAATAATTTAATAACAATTATTTCAACATTATATAGGAGTTTAACCTACCCCCAACCAACTAAAAGTACAAGGTAAGGGATTTTCTTATTTCACTTTCAATTCCGTGAGATTTCCATTGTTCGCCACTAATTTATTGAAAGTGGTGTATTGTGTAATTCCATTTGATATATATTATCATGATTATCTTTATATTCATGGTATTCTGTAAATAATTGGGTGGTTATTAACTTTTTTTCATACGACTCAGTTGATTACAACATGGTAAGGGGTTTCTTATCTCACTTTTAATTCCGTGAGAATTCCATTGTTCCCCACTTATTTATTGCATGTGGTGTGTGTACTGCCCATGATTTTATTCATTATGTAATATAATTTAATTTATGGATATTTACACAATCATTTTATTATCCTTCTTTCATGGGTGTATGTTTCGTAAGTTACCAAATCGATAAGGGAATTTGAAATTTCAATTTCCACTCATTTGGCTTCACGCATACTTCATTGATTATTTTACTCCAAGATTATGTGTAAAATCACTATTCATTTTATTATGTCATAATTTCCACTCCCATTTCTGTGGATATACTTTTTATACACATAATCACCCCATTGATAAATTCTCAAGTCATTTGTATGAACTTGATAAGAGTAATTTCTACTCAATCTCGATTTGTTGAGATAAACATCCAATTCATTGGTGTGGTTTTTATAAGAATATGTGTGAATGTCCTTTGATTTTTTTACACTGAATATCCAATCATATTTAGTGTATTTATATTTGTCACACATAATTATGTCATTGATTTATCTTTAACCTAAGGATACGACCTTTATGAGATATTTCATCTCAATTTAAATTCCATTGAGACTTCTTTGTTGTTGTACACCAAATCACTTTTATGTGGTGTATATAATGTACATTGACATAGTATATCATGAATTCCTTTATTCTCATGATATTAAAATGTTTTTATTACCTGAATTATTTGTATTCAAGTGTCTCTCTTTTGGTTAGAAACTCTAACTAAAATACCATTTTTTGAAATGTTTTAAAGACTAATTCTTATAAATCTTTCTCATTATTGTCCATGTTTGAAAAAAATGGTTTTAAAGTCTTATTTATATGGAAACAAAAGTTTTAAAATTTAAACTCCTTTTAAAAGATTCAAAGTGGTATGGGACACTTTGATTCAAAAATCTATTTTTAAATGGCTTCTTGACAAATAGTGTGACTTTTAAATGATTTCAAGAAAAAGGGGGATATTTCTCTCAAATAGTTTTGATGATTATTTTCTTCTATGTCAACATCCTTCATTATTCTTGATTGAGGTTAATGTGAAACAATAAAATCTTTCATATTGTATCAAATGAGTTATGTTTGACTGTGGATGTGCTATTTTTATACCATTCATGGTTTGTGGTTAAAGTATTGACATTTCGTATGCTAGTTTTAATACGAATGTTTATGTTATGTTTTAACCTGTTCATATGATGAATGCATTGGACTTAATAAGTGAAGGGTGGAGCCCGCTATAGCTCCTCGATGCATCTGTAGGTCTCATGAGACAAACTAGTGTCTTGCCACAAGGCCTTGACAAAATCTTATTTGTAGTCTTGGCATGAGGCCTTGGCTATGTGGTTATGATAGTCTGGCATTATGCATTCCATCATTATGAAAGTGGTTATTGATATTGCATGAGATCATTTGACTAGTATAATATCCATGTGAATAAGTAAATGGCATTATTTCATTTTATCTTTTCCATATTATGCTGAAGTTGAAGTTTAAAAGGCTTTTGTTTTAGTTATAAATTGTTTATCTATGAAAGCCTCTGCTATATTGTTATCCTTACTGAGAATCTGAGCTCACCCCTTTCAATGTTTTATTTTTCCCAGGATGTGAAGAAGTAATTTATGAATGAACTGTACGGATATTATGAGGGGATATTAAGACAATATGTTGTTGTAGTTTTTTTACCTTATGATGTAATGTAAGACTTATGAATATATCTTGTCTTTCCAAGACTACTAATCAAATAGGTCTTTCGAGACTTGATCCTTTGTGATCATGCCAATGTTATGTAATAATGCACCGACTCTGGGTATCTAGGGTCGGGGAGTTACATTGAAGATCAAACAGAGGTACATCAAAAGGATTTTTCTATGGAGGAGTTTGAAAACTCTAAGGAAAAATCTGTGGACTGACCTTCTCCGAAAAAAGAAAAAGAGAAATCTGATGCTGAATCATTGCCTTTGGTACTACTGCATCAACCTGAGAATGTGAATCATGCACAGGGTGTATCTGATACAAGGAAACAAGAAGTTGATGAACTGTACAGAAAGGTATCTCAGTTGGAATCTGAGAATGATTCTCTGATAAATGCCTTAGAGTTAGAACATTTGAAGTTTCAAAAATTGAAGGAGTGTACAGTTTCAAGGTAAGAAGTTGAAATGATTAAAGAAGATATGCTCACTGCTATTACACAATTAAAATCTGAAATGGATATGAAGTCAGATTTATCATATCTGAAGTTGTTTATGGAGAACCAATTTGCATCAGTTGCAAATATTTCTGTTAGTGGATCAGGTACTTCGCCGGATTTAATTAGAAGGTTTCAGGATATCACAACTGCATTGAGAAACATGAATGACAGGATACAAGATCTTCAATGTAGTAGTTCTCCTTTGTCAGTGTTTCTAGACAATCAGATGTTCTTAGTGGATCAACTAACATCTAGTGAGCCATCGATCAGAATTATTTTAGATCAGTTATCAGAGAAGCTGTCAGTATTGGTTGAAAAAGAGGAAAGGATGCATGATTTTTTTAGAGTCAATTTAATTGAGGATATTCATATGACTCAAGAGAACAAGGAGCTAATTATCAAGATTGGAGATGGGATGATGAAGAGACATCGGGAACAGTTTACAGAAATCAAGTCTGCAATCCAGAGGAGATAGACCCTATTGCCTATCTTACCCAAACCTTTATTCATGTGTATATCATTGTTATGTATATACTAATATTTTTTGAATGAAATTTTCTTCATTTTTTATTTGATTCCTTCTTTATTTTTTTACTGACTTTATTTTTAATATGCAAGTACTCCAGATTTAATTATTGATAAACAGTTCATAATAGCATTTACTAACAGTTCAGTGCAATATTAAACGTGTTAAAATCCATGATTTTCCATTCTTTTTGATATCACAAAGGGGGAGAATTTTGATAAACACAACATTAATACCTAAATTTTGTTTAGGGGGAGAAAATTAAATGAGAAATTTGAATTTATAATTATCTTTTTGATAATTATCTTTTTGGTGGAGAAGTTTTTTTATAACTAATTTTAAAAGTTAATTTTGTTTAAATGATTTTAATTATTTTATGGGTTTTGTGATCATCAGAAAGGGGGAGATTGTTGAGAAATGAATTATTTTCAACAATACATGTTCATTTTATTTAAAGGGGGAGATTATTGAAAATAATAATCTGTCTCTTTATGATAATTTTGATGCTCACAAATACACTTAGTTATTTTCTAATGATTTTATTTATTATTTTGCAGGAATTTATTAATTTATTTTACTCTCGAAATAACGAGAATTTATTACATATTCGGAATATGCTTTAGTGCATTCTGGAATCACTGTTCACATCTTATGTGGATAAATATAGCACGGATTCTGCTTTAGTGCGTTCTGGAATCATTGTTCATACCCTATATGGGTAAACGTAGTGTAAGGATGAAAAACATGTATACTTTTTTAGATAAGAGAAAAGTATGGTTAAACAACCATACGTTTTCAGCAATGTATGGAAGAAGAACCTTACGTTAGGATGGAACACTACGTTTTGGTTATCAACAAAGTATGGAAGGAGAACCATATGTAAATTCTAAACGATACGTGTCTTTCTCAGAAGTATGGTTCATCAACATTACTTTTGTAAACAACCATACGTTCTTGAAAAGTATGCATCAAGTAAAAGTATGGATCTTCTACCGAACGTTTGAGTGTTGAAGAAAAATTATGGATGATCAAACCTATTTTTGTGTTCAACCTTACGTTTTCAACCCTACGTTTATGTTCAAAAATACGTTGTTAACCTTACGTTTGAAGGCTATGTTATTATTTCTACGTTTGGAGGCCACGTCATCAACCTTACGTTTGGCGTCGAAAATTTTGACAGACAATATTTATGTGCAACGATCAGTAAGTTGATTTCTGGGTGGATTTCAAGCTGGATTTAAAGTCATTTTTAAGGTATGACTTTGACTGATTCAAATCCGTTTTGTTAATGGATTTAAGATCGAATTAAAAGGATATTTTTATGCCGAGTCTTAAGGGAAGTTACGACTTCTCTATAAATTAAATTTTTTTAATTTTGCGAATCAGAAGGCGAATTTTATGGATCGAAATGTGCATGAGATATGCTTTATTATATATTTTCTCTCTGAATCACCAGGTATAAGAGGATGTGATCAATTTGTTGTTGAAAAAGTTGGAAAACAGAGATTGCAACTATTCACGATTGATCTGCTGATTCAAAAGGAGTGTAAAAGCAATGTTTGTTCAAGAAGAAGAAACTCGATAGAATATTTAACTGTTCTACATCGAATATCTACTATGGATCTACTACTGCTAAGGTTGTGAACTATATATCTATATCTACTGCAAATGGATCAACTCAGAACTGCTTCGACTTGAAGATCAATATTTCTAGAGACTTTGATCCATCTGCTTTCAATTGTATTTTGTTGCAATTGTGAAGATCAACTGGAAAATTTCATTCTGAAATTATTTTTATTCTTGAGTTACCAGCTTCTCATTCTAAGCTGTGTAGGATTGTGTTTGAACCAGAAGGCTTTGTTTTGCATTGGATTTTAAAGGTGTCAACTTCCTGTACTCAGTTGTGAACCGGTCTTTGGAAAAGAGGACTAGATAGTGAAAATCACCAAGCTCGTGGAGTTGAGCGTTGGTGGAGTGGACTAGGGGCCTTCTATTCCTCGAACCATTACACATCTTTGTGTTCTTGTTTTTAATTATTCCGCCGCATGATCAAATCTGATAAAGTATATAGGACAGAACTCATTCAAGAAAAGAGTTATCGAAAAATTGCAAAAGACACAATTCACGCCCCTCTTGTGTATAATATGTAGATTCAGATCCAACACATTCATGACATCAAAAAATCATAATATTTGTGTATTATGGATGACTATATATTAAATATGAATTATTTGTGATTTTGGATCCCATTCATCTATGCATAAGCTCCAGGTTTCTCATTGTGAATCCTTCATTAAACTTTCAATATCAAATTTCTATTATTTTGTTTTATATTTTCCCCTGAATATCTCTTCTATAATTTTCATCGAATAACATATATCCTTATGAGAATTATCAATTACAATTTACCAAGAATAATTTAAAAATCTTGGTTTATTCTTCTCTATGAAAGGATCATGATAACATGTATCCAGATGTAATATCACTGAATTTCATCTCACAAATTACAATTTGATGTAATAATTTTCCTATAACATTATAATATATAAACCTATATAATTTCACCATGTATATATGAAAAAATCACTTATATGAATTTTTATTTTCATATATCTGTTCAAATATATAGAATATAACTACTTACCTATATTCTATTATATTAGACCAAATTCATACATGGTCTAGAATTTTAATTCACAATAGTATTCTACTACATCTTGAAATTCTATTACATAATTTCAAAATTCCCATGTAACTAGTCACATATCAAATTTTCATATTTAGAAATTATTTATGAATATTCCGATATGCAAGAGTGAATTCAGCTATATGGAATCACATATGATGGAAAACTCATATGTGGAAATTTAGATTTTTTTATGTCGTTCTGTACATATTCTACCAGTATCAAAACATTGTATTATAACTTTTTTGTCCTTAATTCTTGGGAACATTTTCCGAAAACCTATTTAATGAATCATGATTACTAGTACCATGGTATTTAAATCAATGGAGTACAATTCACTTTGAATCATCTGATTTTAAATCCCTTCGACTTTATGTTTACCTTCATATATACTTCAAGACATATCCTATTTTATTTTTCATTCACTTGATTTACCACAAAACATATATTCCCTTGAATTTCATTAAACACAATTTTCATTTAAATATTTCCCTCTTCATGTATTTTTTTTCAACCACATGTTTCTTATGGCTGCCCCATCTGTTCTGATTCTTTAGGTAACTTCATTGGAAATCCCATTTTCATAAAATTCCATCAAATACATATGGTTAGATGTTTAACTAATCTAACACAATTCAGTTACTTATAATATATAGCCACCACTTTATCATCACATTCTATATTCAATAATCAAGATGAGTCTTCTTTTTAAATATTTTTACATTCTATAGGATATTTCATTGATAAAAAATACAACTCCCCAAAAGTGATCTCTACCAGAAAACTATAAACTATGAAAGACTTATCCTTAAGAGGACTTTCATTTTTTAATTTCATGACACAAAATACAAATATTCATATATATAGAATATTCAAATATTCATAGACCACACTCACTAGCTAAAAAACCCATAATCTGAACATCCCACTAAATTTAGTATTTTATTATCTATTCATGTTATACCCTTATAGAGAACAAAAAAATACCATCATATTTACTCTATAAATTATATCATTTATATAAACCCCTTTGGATTCCATAACTAATAACCAAAATAGGGTCATAGGGAAATGTGGCTGATAAAAAAAATATTAAAATCACTAACCATGTGTGGAATGTTTGTTCTGATCCATATTGGATCCACCTATTTCATATTATAAATATAACCCCCCCACATTTTTCATTCATCTCTCCATATCCAAAATTCTTATTAACTAATAACACATCACAAGGGAAAAAATATAAATTTATTATTATACTGAACAACTACCCCATATTATTAATAGTTAACTACGATAGAATTGATTCTTGATGCGTCAATAATAAAGTAAAATCTAATAATTCATCAACATAGTCCAAACTAGGGATATTATTTAGAATATATGTAGTAAAAGTTAAATACTATGTAATTTATTAGGTATTCACATATACTCATTTCTAATTGTCTATTTTGATTGATATTGTTCCAATAAAATAATAATGAGAAGTGATGAGTGAATTGATGAATTTGGGAGATGGATAACAAATGTGTAGGGATATTGATTCTAATAATGGTATTCATAATTGAAAATAATTAGGAGAATGTTATTAAATATATTACTATGAATTTCAAAAATTCCAAAAATTAATGGGGGGGGGGTCAATGCCACCACTAGATTCTTAGTATACCCCAACTGAGATCTCAGCTCTCTTTTACATGGAATATGATGGCCTCAACTAAAACAGAATTAAAAACATTTAACTAAATAACATTAAAAAACACAGTTTTTCTTCTCAACAAATATCCCTGCATATAAAATATCTCCTTTAACATAAAAAAATCATCGTAAATTTATCTTACTAGATCCAAACCCCCTAATATAAATTCATATAAGCTCAATCTCTATAATAATTCAATTTTTTCTTCATTTTACAGACACATGATGATGAATGTATAAATAGTAATTCTCAAATGATGTTTTTAAATGATAATATGGGGATAAACCATACTTTATATTATAGGGATCTTTTACAATCAATGTGGGTCTTTTGAGGTGGTATTCGATAAAGACTAAAGTTAGGGGGATTTTTATAATTCATAAAGGAAAAATCAATATCAGTCATATTCCAGTAAAAAGGGTTTCTTTTCTGTTAATAGTGGCCAAAATATTTATTTGATTTAACAATCAATTATAAATTTTCATTATTAAAATGGAATTTTTAAAAATTTATATTACATCCCTCAAGGTGGTAAAATAAATTTAATCATTTATTTTTTTTCTATTCAACTAATTGTTTTATAGATGAAGAAAACATGATTTAGTGATGATATTTGTTCACTAAAATTATCTTCTACCATAAAACCTACATCACTATATAAAAAATAATTAGTTGAACCCATTTCCTTCAATGAATTTCATGAATGGATGACGGTGTAAAAACTCTGGATACCTATAAATTTTAATATTTTTTCAAAATTATTGATAAAAATAGTAATTCCTTTATGTTAACATATTTATCTACTAAAGTGTTTGTATTTATTATCACTAAAAATCAGTAGTATATTTTCATTAAATGAATTGATATTTTAAATGCTAATAAGTTTAACCATTATCAATGCTACTTTTCTGTTTTCATTAAGACACAAAAAATAGATGATATCCATTCACTACAATACAACCACAAAAAATGAACAATTCATCCTAAAAAAAAAATCAAATTGTATTACATTAATTAATATATATAATTTATTAAACAGTATAAATTTTGAACAAAATTAAAATTAAACAAGAAATCACATTTTAAACAACAATTTTTTTGGAGTTTTATACATACCAAAATAATCATATACAAACTATATTAGATTAAATAATGGGATAATAGGGACCAAAAATAAAATTATAATGGATTTTCACATAATAATGATGTATTCATTAGGTTTAAAATAACTCAAACATCATAGAATTATTTTTTAACAAATAACAATTATTATTTATTAAAAATAAAAAACTAATATCTAAATCACTATAAAAAAAATGAATGATATTGTTTTTTTTCAACATTTATGTAAGATCCAGGATCTTATTTTCATGTTTTTTTTCTTTCCTCTGGTAATATTTGAGAAAAGGGGAATTTATGGAAATTTCTAAAGTACATGCTGTGTAATTTATGAGTACACACCGTGTACTAGGTCATTGTAGGAAGCCATGTGATGGTCGTGTGATGGCCACACATAGGGCCATATGGGGGTGACCTGGAGGCCACCTAAAGTGGAGTATAAAAAGGACAAGTACCCACTGTGTACTTATGAAGTACATGCCGTGTTTTTTTCTTTTTTTCATTAATCGTAACGGGGTCATGTCTAATCTCCAGAAACACCTTTTTCCTGACCTAGTTCATCTGAGAGCTCTCATATGGCCGTTATCTTCCACTGTGCCCCCGACTGAGCATCTGTTCTCCGTTTCGACAGCCGAGGATTGCGTTGGGATCGCCTCGGTAAGCTCTCTCTTCTACTTGTGCTTCATTTCCCAATTCCTTATCCTTCTAATTTTATCTCCTATTGAACGATTATGATTTTTTTGTAGATCTTCAGTGTTCAAAGGTAATTCAGGACCTGATACTCAAGTATATTGACCTTCCAATGCTGAGGTAGGTGCTTTGTACCTTTCTGTTGAATGACTTTGACTTAAATGTGAAAAATTTTCTAATACCCATGAACGGGGTATTGCGTGTTTACTATTTTTGCGTAATAATTTACTGTTATTGCCTGTATGCTTGAATAGAGGTTAATTGAATTTTAATGGGGTTATTTTCTGTGCTTTGGAAGTGTTTTCCCATGCATGTTTTAGTTATGACCTTTTGGTACTACTTAGCCTGTTAGGCTGCCTTGTTTCTCCCATGCCTAGTATTGTAAGATGGTGTTACTGTTTCTTTGACATGTTGTTATACAGAAAACTATTTAGCCAAGTAGTTCTTGAGGTTTACATTGTCGGATACACGCTGTTATACTTTCTTGACTTACACAGGGCTGTGAGAACCTGGTGTAGTTCACCATATGGATAATAGACGTAAGGGATTCTCCAGAGTGTCTGTTTACTTTTACGATGTGAGACCACAGGGGGAATTGACACAAGTGCTTCCTCAGAGTGTTTGTAGTTCCTTGAAAAAGGCCAAAGGGGGAATGTGACGTAAGTGCTTCCCCATAGAACCTTTAGTTACTGATATGAGACTATAGGAGGAATGTACGGCGAGGGCTTCCACAGAGAGTGTTTTCATAAACAAAAAAATAGAGGTTAGACTTAGTGTATTGCCCAGAGGGTTGCTTGTGTTTCTAGGTCATACAAGAGGGGATAGGCTATGAGAACATCCCATAGGGCTACCTTTTGTGTTTAGCTTCTTTCTTTTGTTTCTTGGTAAGACCAGAGGGAATAGTCTGTGAGTACTACCCAGAGGGTTACATGTTTGTGATAACCTGTTTGTGATTAACTATTTTGATTATCTATTGCTTGATATATGAAACTGAATTAATTGAAACTATGGATTATTTACTACTAATTACTTCCTTGTTTACTGCTTTCCACACTTATTACCTTCCCAAAATTCACTGACTATTAGGCAGAGATCTTATGGTGGTTTCCTACTAGGATTTAGTCTCACACCCTGTTTTGTCCATGTTTTTGGGCCCAGAAAAATTATAATGTTTCAGGTATAGATAAGGTGAAGCGCCCTTCTACTTTAGGTACTTGATTTTCTGTGAATCTGAGAGCATGGGACCAAGCTATGGCTTGTGATGCTGAGGAGTTTTCTACTTGCTTTCTTTTGTAATTTTGTTTAGTACTATTATATTCCAACATTATGATTTGTTTGGATGTTTTCCTAGACATATGTGTCATGAATCAATCATATATATATGTGTGTGTTCTTTAGTTTATTATTTCTTGTCTTCTACTATTTACTTTTTTATGGATTATTCCTGCTTCTGGTATTGCTATTTGTTTTACTTCCACTATGTTACTCTTCCAATGAGGGCATAGTTTTCCCACAATCACACCCAAGGCCCTCGCTGCTAGTCTGCAGCCTCTGGCGTTCGTGGAAATTCCCTTGTAGCCATGTGACCATCTAGTACGGGGTGGCTCTAGGTGGATTCCGGATCCAGGACATTACAAAGTGGTATCAAAGGAATTTTTTTCTCTTTACGTATTTTTTATAGCCTATATCTACGTATAGGAAGGAATAAGTACTTGTTAATAATCAGTGCTTTGGGGTATCTAACCCGTGTAAAGGGAAAATCCAATCTACCTCGTTATTGTAATTTTTATTGTTTCAAAATTATTACAGTTGATTTGATTTCCCCTTGAATGATTCACATGTTTTGTGATGTTATTGTTGATGTTATTGAGGTTGTATTCCTGTTGCAACCCGATGAGATGGGTGTATGCCATCTCATGCATCATATAGGCACTTTATAGGAATCACATGTCCTTCATTCTTTCCATTCCATTTACGGTGCATAAGCAATTTCATGTTGTTGTGATAGATGTTGTGCTAGATATGCATGTTGTCGTGATAGATGCTTTGATATAATTCCTAATATCTGATAGGGTATTGTTTCGTGTAATGATTTGTTTGAATGAATGCCAAAATTTGGTTTTTGAGGTATTATGGTCCCTCATGAATCTGAATTCGGTGGATCTTTGAATTGTTTATCTTGTCATTACATGTATAAGATGCCATGATTTGATTCATGGGGAGCATGGGCCCTCATATATCATAATTTGGAATGTTGAGGGATATTCTAGTGTTTTCTAGGTTTCAGAGTAATTTATAAGGATTACTGTCCGGAAAAACACAGAATACATGGAATGTAATGTTAACTACATGGCATGTGTTCTTCTCTTCAGAAAGAAACTATTTTACTTTAGTACATGTCATGTACTATATGTACATGCCGTGTAGTCTCAAATCGTGTCTCAGACTATTTGGGTGGGGAAATGGTTTTTGGAATCTTTGGTAAGACATGTTGTTTAGAGGATGTACATTCCGTGTCGTAGAACTATGTAATCGGTCGTGTCACTAACAATACGGCTCAACAAAATCTTCTAAGTACACGATGTGTTTGTCTAGAACACATTGTGTGGTGTAACCCAGGTACCTGGACGTGTAACTAACAACACATGTCAGTGTTATCCTTTCATGTATACAATGTGTCCATCTAGAACATTCCACGTAGTGTGAGCCATGTAACTAGCCATGTATCTAATAACATGGGTCGATGAGGTTCGTGTATTACATGCCCTATTTGGAACTAACATGCCATGTAGTCTCTTTCTATAGAGAACCGTGTGGATTAGCCATGTATAAGGACTCGGGCAGGGGAAGAAGATTCAAATACATGCCGTCTTTTAGGTCAACATGTCGTGTGTATGGGGTGTTACACGACCTGTTCTGGCAGGATTACATGACCATGTTAATGACTGATGGGAACACGCCCTGTAGGGGTTATATACGCCATGTAGTCATGTTTTGGAAAAACATGAATTCTTTACTTATCATGTTCCCCTCTTATGCTTTCAGTTTTTAGTAATTGATAATCTTGATCTAAGGTGTGTATTTGACCTTGTAGAGTCGTGTCACCGAGATGTCCTATGGTAGTACGCCAGTTGTAGGGTAGTGATCATACACTTGTTATGGATGATCAGGGACTACCTATAGATCCTCGGGTTGTGCCAGTCTTGGCACCATCGGTTATACTGGATGCAGGTGTTGATGCACAGTTCAGGGAAGGAATTATGAGGATGATGCAGACCTTTCCGAAAGCACCGCCTCTTTCCTCGTTTATGGAAGAATTTACATGGGCCATTCAGTAGTATCATCCTACCACTTTATCACGGGATAGAGGACCCTAGGATTTAGAGTCATGGCTGGAAGATATGCTGATGATCTTCGAGCATCTCGAGATACCTTTAGAGAGTAGGGTGAAGATCGTTGCATATATTCTTCAAGATTCCGCCAAGAGATGGTGGGATGTGATCTCATAGGAGGGACACCAGCAGGTTATGGCTTGGGAGGAGTTATGACATATCTTCTATGACTACTTCTATCTAGAGATATTGAGGGATTATCGAGCCTGGGAGTTTATGAGTATAGAGCTAGGTACTCTTTCAGTTATGGAGTATTCCTCTCGCCTTACCTATCGGTAGCGTTTAACGCCTTTTTCAAGAAGAAATAAGTTATTACTGGCAAGGAAGTTCGAGGATGGTCTGAGGCATGACATCCAATTGTAGTTGAACATCTTCAGGTTGACTTCTATAAATTCTATCATCAACTAGGTGCTGATTATGGAGTGAAATCTGTGAGATTTTGGAGTTGTGAGCCGGGGAGGCTTGACATATAGAGTTTGTATTCCTCTTACTGATAGCAGGAAGCATCGTAGGGAGTATACACGCAAATATCCAAGGGGGATAGATACATCTTCTGTTAGTTAGGTTTTGTGCAACTAGTGCGGGATGATCGGGCATAATAGGCCACACTACCTGAGAGACCCAGTGGAGTCCCGATCTTGTGGCAAGATGGGTCATCTTTAGCACTTCTATTAGATCTTCTCATAAGCAATTGGTGGCATGGATTCTTCTATGAAACCTAGTTCAGGAGAAACACCACCAGTTTCTTTGCCGTCTGGGAACTATAGTTCTTCTGGACGTTTAGGCCGAGGTGGAGGTCATGGCCATGGTAGCCAGTCACCCGGTTTACAGTGACAATAGGGTGGATCAGCATAGGGTGGCCAGACAGGGTCAGAGGGCCGCGGTGCAGGTCAGACTCTTGTAGTGGCGCAGACCCAAGAGGAGTAGGATCTCAGACCCTGTACAGTGCGAGGTACGATCTTAGTAGCCTAAGTTTTATCTTATGGTATTTTCGATACTGATTCTTCCCATAGAATTATATCTATTGTGGTTGTGGAGAGCCTTGGGCTCTGTTTCTTTTATTCTGATGATATCTTGACACTAGACACTCTGTTGGGGACAAGAATGACAAGTGTATTTTAGTGCAAGGAGTGCCCTTTAGAGGTTGGTGGGTTTCACTTTTTATGGGACCTCATATGTCCTAGAAATGATAGGCTATGATTTCATTCTCTGATTGGATTGGCTAGTCCCCTCTCAGGTAGTCGTCGACTACTATCGCCATAGGGTGTGTTTTATATCACCAGAGTGTAGATATTTTATTTATAAGGGTGAGTGGGATGTCAAATAAAGTAGAACAAGACCCGAACAACATGGGTTAGGAGGAGTTACTACCCAGATTTTTAGTCTATATCGGGATGACCAGTGGATTTCACAGATAGACTTTCCTCTAGTGGTGGATCGTTTTAGGTATATCTTTCTAGATGAAATTTTAGGTTTTCATCCGTAGCGCGAGGTAGAATTTTATATTGATCTTGTGCCAGGAGCGGAACTGGTGTCCATTCCTACTAATAAGATGAATACACTAGAGTTGCAAGAGATTAAGAAGGAGTTGGAGGAGTTGCACGCAATGGGTTTCATCCGACCTAGTACTTCTTCATGGGTTTCGCCTGTCCTTTTTGCGAAAAAGATGGACAATACCCTCAGGATTTGTGTGGATTATCGGAAGTTTAACCAATTGACGGTCAAGAACAGATATCCACTACCAAGGATTGATGTTCCCTTTGATCATCTTCAAGGATCCTGGTTGTTCTCGAATATTGACTGGAGGTACATTTACCATTAGTTGTGCGTTAAACCATCATATATACCTCTTACAACCTTTTAGAGAAAGTATGGTCTATACGAGTATATGGTTATGCCGTTCAGACTCATAAATGTGCCTACAGTTTTCATGGAACTAATGAACTGAGTGTTCTATCCATACATTGATTCCTTCATGGTGATTTTCATGGATTATATCTTGGTATATTCTCACACTCAACACGACCATGCCACAAATCTTGAGATTGTTTTAAGTACGCTGGGAGAGCATCAGTTATATACTAAGCTCTCAAAATGCCACTTTTGGATTGATCAGATTCACTTCTTGGGTCATGTTATCTCTGAGACAGGAGTTTTAGTAGACCAGAAAAAATGGAGAGCAATAGTTTCTTAGGAGCAAATAAAGAAATTATTTGAGGTATTATGTTCTCTAAGGATGGTTGGATGCTATAGATGTTTCATACAGAAATTTTGTCGCTTAGTAGTGGCACTAATAGGTCTGACTAATAAGGGTGTGAAGTTCTTCTAGTCGGATTCTTTTGAGTCATCCATTCATGAGAAGAAAGGGAGGTTGACTTTAGCACCGATACTAGTGCTTCTAGAGATGGGAGAGAGCTATATTGTGTACTTTGATGCTTCACGTATCGGGTTGAGAGCGATGCTTATGCAGGGAGAGGGAGTCGTTGCGTACGGGTCTAGGCAGTTGTGGGAACATGAGAAAAATTACCTGACACACGATCTCAAGTTGGCTGCAGTTGTTAATGGGTTACGATGTTCAATAAATTACATTCTAAGAGAGAAATTTGTGGTTTTCACAGATCACCAGAGTCTCATGTACATCTTCACTCAGCGTGATCTGAATTTGAGACATCGATGGTGGGTTTAGTACCTTATGTCTTTTGACTTTGAGCTTGCCTATACGCCTGGAAAAGGCAAAGTAGTGGCTGATGCATTGAGTATGAGGACTTAGATACAAGATGTTCAGGAGGCCAATAGTGAGTGGAATCTTATGTCTATATTCTTTGAGATACATTTGGAGTTGCACAACAGAGAAAGGTATACATTTATTTTTTCTATAGTTGTTACCTCTACTCTACGTGATCACGTGCGAATGAGACAGCTATCATACCCTGAAGAACTAGTCCTACAGGAGTGTGTGTTAGGAGAGGACCCTTTTCATAGATTGACCAAAAGTGTGGTTGAGATCTTGAATATCCAGGGGTGTGAATGGGTGCCAGCAGATATACGCAAGGAGAATATGATGGAATTTTATTCCACAGTTTGGGAAGTTCATCCTGGTGTCACCAAGATGTTTCATGATCAACACCATCAGTATTGGTGGCCAGGTATGAAGAGAAAAGTTGGTAGTTTTTTCATGAGGTGTTCCACCAGTTAGCAAGTGAATGCGGTGCATCCGTGACCAGTAGGGCATTTACAACAACATCCCATTCCCAAGTGGAAGTGGAATGATGTCGCAATGGATTTCATGATAGGTTTACTAAGGTCACCTTGAGAGAATGATGTAGTTTGGGTTTTCATTGACATACTCATGAAGGTTTCTCACTTCATGCCAATCTAGGAGAACTTCAGTGTCGATTAGCTGGGAAGGTTGTACATCTGTGAGATTTTGCACTTACAGGGAGTTCCACACTCCATTGTTTTGGACAGTAATGCATGTTTTACCTCTAGGCTTTAGAAGGGGCTTCAGAAGGCTTTGCGTACACATGTACTTTTGAGTATAGCTTACCATCCCCAGATAGATGGCCAGTCTGACTGTATGATTCACGTGCTTGAAGACATGATACGAGCATGAATTCTTGATTTCACAGGCTCTTGGGATAATTACATACCTCTTGTGGAGTTTTCCTACAAAAATATTATTCAAGATACTATTCTGAAGGCACTTTATGAGGATTTTTATGGTAGGCCATACCAATCACCCTTATGTTGGATGGATGTTGGATAGGAAGCTTTGTAGGGACCTCATCTTGTTCAGGAGACCTCAGAGAATATAGATTTGATTCATAAGAGGATGGCTACTAAATATTCTCGACAGAAGTGTTATGCTAATCAATAAAGGTGACCCCTATAATTTGAGGTTGGGGATCATGGTTTTCTATGTGTCAAACCAAGGGTGGTACACAAGAGGATTAGAAGATAGGGTTAGATTTCACCGAGGTACGTTAGGCCGTTTGAGGTTTTGGAGAGAGTTAGGCCGGTTGCCTATTAGTTGTAGTTACCTCAGAGGTACTGGGCTATGCACGACGTTTTCCATGTTTCTCATCTTCGACGTTACATCTCATAACCACCTCATGTTTTCAAACCCAAGGAGGTTGAGTTGGATGTGGATGCATCATTCGAGGAGCATCCTATCCAGATTGTTGATCGAAGTATGAAGGTTCTCCAGGGCCGGTCTTTCCCTCTGGTATGAGGGCTATGACAACACGGGAAATTAGAGGACGAGACTTGGGAGAGGGAGGCAGATGTATGAGCACATTGGTCAGAGCTATTCAGGTTTTCTTCTTCTACGCTGCCTTGCTAGGGAAAATCGTCGAAACTTTTCTTTAAGGGGGGATGTTTGTAAGAACCCGGATAGTCTTTTTAGGTATGATTTCTTTCTTCTAGTTATTTTTGAGAAAAAGGGGAATTTATAGAAATTTCAAAAGTACACGCCTTGCACTTTAAGAGTACATGTCGTGTACTATGTCGCCGCAGGAGGCTGTGTGATGGTCGTGTGATGACCACACACATGGCCATGTCGGTGTGACATGGAGGCTGCCTAATGTGGAGTATAGAAATGGAAAGTACAGGTTGTGTACTTCCAATGTACACACTATATATTTTTTTCATTAAACATATCGGGGTTTCTTCTAATCACTAGAAACAACTTATTCTTGACCTAGTCGTCCAAGAGATCTCGTACGGCTACGATCTTCCTCCACACCTCTGACCAAGAATCTGATATCTGATTTGACCACCATCGATTGCATTGGTATTGCCTCAGTAAGCTATCTCTTCCGGTTGTCCTTCGTTTCCCAATTCCACACCCTTTTCATGTTATCGTCTGTTGAACCTTTTAGAGGTTTTTGTAGATATTCATCTTTCTAAGGTAATTAAATCCATGATACTCAAGTATATTGATCTTCCAATACTGAGGTAGGTGGTTTGTGCATTCTTGTTGAATGTATTTGAGTTATATGTCTGAAAGTGCCCAATAACCATGAATGGGGTGTTGCATGTTTACCATTTTATCCCTGATAATTTCCTGCTATTGCTTGTATGCTTGAATATAGGTTATTTGAATGTGAATAGGATTATTTTCTTTTCTTTGGAAGTTTTTCCCCATGCCTATTTTAGTTATGACCTTTTGGTAATGCATAGCCAGTTAGGCTGCCTTGTTTTTCCCATGCCTAGTATTGTAGGATGGTGTGGCTATTGCTTTGACATGTTGTTATGTTGTATACTGTTTAGCCAAGTAGTTATTAAGGTTTACATTGGTCGATACACAATACTATGATTCCTTGACTTACACAAGGCCTTGAGAACCTGGTGTAGTAGACCATAGGGATAATAGATGTATGGGATTTTTTGTAGTGTCTATTTACTTTTATGATGTGAGACCAATGGGGGAATTGACATAATTGCTTCGAGTGTCTGTAGTTCTTCGACACAGGCCATAGGGGGAATGTGATGTAAGTGCTTCCCCAATGTGCCTTTATTTACCGATATGAGACTATAGGAGGAATTGATGGTGAGTTCTTCCTCATAGAGTCTATTCTTAAGCTTAACCAGAGGGGCTAGACTGAGTGTACTGCCCCGAGGGTTGCTAGTGCTGCTAGGTAAGATCAAAGGGAATAGGATATCAATACTTCCCATAGGGTTACCTTTGGTGTTTAGCTTCTTTCTTATGTTTCTAGGTAGGACCAAAGAGAATAGGCTTTGAGTACTATCCATATGGTTACCTGTTTGTGATTACCTGTTTTGATTAGTTGTCGCTTGATATATGAAACTAAATGTATTGAAACTGTGGACTGTTTACTACTGAGTACATCTTTGTTTACAACTTTCTGTACTTATTACCTACCATATATTCACAGAATGTTATGCATATATCTTGTGGTGGTTTCATACTGGGATTTAGTCTCACACCCTGTTTGGGACATGTTTTTGGGCCTAAACACATTATATTGTTGCAGGTATAGATAAGGGAAAGCACCCTTCTACTTCAGATACATGATTTTCTGTGGAGCTGAAGATCATGGGACTAATATTTGGCATGAGATGATGGGGAGTTGTTTACATGCTTTCTTTTGTACTTCAGTTTAGTACTGTTGTATTCTAGCATTCTGATTTTTTTGGCTGCATTCCTAGACGTATGTGTCATGCATCATTCATATATATTGTGTGCTCCAGTTTATTATTTCCAGTATTCCGCTATTTAATTTTGTATGGATTATTTCTTCTTCTAAAATTACTATTTGTTTTACTTCAGCTGTGTTACTCTGCCAATGAGGGCATAGTTTCCCCACAATTACATCCAAATCCCTCACTGCTAGTCAGTAGCCTCTGGTGTTTAGGAAAATTCACTTGAGGCATGTGACCAACCAGGTACGGGGCCCCTCTGGGTGGACTCTGGAACCAGAATGTTAAAATTGAAATAAATTTTGGAATAATAAAAATTTAATATTTTATAGGAAGACCCATTATAAAGAAATTATAGAAAATTAAAAATCCATGTAACATACCCACTCATCCCAAAATGAATCAATATCATTTGTAATATTTTATTATTATGACCCTCAGATTAATAAAAATATTGTAAAAATAAATTCATTATAATATTTTAAATATTACTTTATATATTACCAAATAATATAGATTCATAATTCCACATTTATATTAATTTTTTTGGGTGTAATATTACACCATTCTTAAATTTTCAATCATAGCATCCACAAACAGCTCAATTTTATTATTTTGGAAACTATTATGTTTTTTAAAGTTATACAAATTTCTTATAATATATGTTCAAATGTGGAGATATAACTATATATATGCTCCAAAATTTCAATTGATAAATTTTAATTTTTGTTTTGGATTCTTATGGTATCCTCATACATTAGGCTTTTTAAAAAATTCAGAACATCCATTGGTTTATATGAAAATTCCTTCTTTAATATTTTAACTTCCATGAATAAATTTTTTCTGAACAAAAAAGAGTTTATGTGTATGTTATAAATAAATCATATCGACCATGTAATAAAATATAATTTAATCTGTTTTATAATATAACATAAAAAATAAATTATATAAAATTTATAAAAATGTAATCGAATAATAAACAAAATAAATAACATATCTAGAATGTTAGAATTATATTTGATCATGGTCTCCTAGATAGAACAAATTTATGAAAGAAACATTATAATAATATGGGAAATAATTTTTGATAAGATGAATTTTTTGTAAAATACAAGTACACCCAAATGATTTAAATATTTATTGCTAATTTTGATATTCAAATTCTGAACGTTCAGTGGTAAAATTTATATAGTCTGTAGACCCAGAGGCACTATGCCATAATACATGGCCATTCTCGGCCAAAGGAACAAACACCCGATAGAAAAACCCACCCAGATTATACTAATTTTAGTCCATAGTAACAGACATGGAATGTTTCTCAATAAGAAATATCAATGCATGACTACATGGGCATGGTACAGATGGAAAATCTATACCCTCTCATACTTCAAAAGTTGAGAGAATTGCCAGTGGTAGCTCCATGCTCTAGCCTCATCTGGGACTACATATATTTATCTAAACCAATGTATTTTTGTTGTTATCATCCATATTTTGAAGCCCTATCCATCAGACTCCTCACATGCAGCATTCTCCCAATGCATGTTTCCTGATTATAGATGGAACCATACACCCCAACCATCACCAGAAGCCAATGTCCACCATCTCACATAGAAGAAAGCTCCCCCCATCTGAGCTCCTTCTAATAGTCGTTCATCATGACTCCCTACTATCGTCAAAGGAGTTTCACTGTCCAGTCTCTCAATAAAGTTTATGGCCACATCCATGGTCCTCCAAATCCGTGAGGCTCCCTTACATCGTTGAATCCTACCCTATATATCAGTCAAAACACCTACATCATGTGTCCTTGCACCAAATCCATATTTTTATTGACCCTCTCTTCCAACACCTACAAGAAAACACCCTCCTACCTCCACCACACACACAAACCTACCCCAATTTTCACACCCCAAGATAAAACCATAAAAATAACCCTATAAAGGAGGCCATAGAGAGTTAAACAAGAGACTCCAAACAATTGATTCCACATGATAGGTGTTGGTCACCACTTGACTACCATCCCATTGGAAATATTTTGTAAAATAAATATGACAAACCTTGATTGAAAAATAATTGAATAATTAATGAAGTAATAAAATGGTGTTTATTAGAATTATAAGGGATATATCAACCTTGAAATTTTTTATGATTATTTTGGAAATATTACTGTTAAAATACAAATTTTTTATTAAAATATTGATCAAATTATTGGAATAGTAAAATAACATTAAGGGTAAATGGTTATGAAACCTTACATATAAAACTGTAACATGTAAAAAAAAATTAAATATGTTTAATTAATTACCATAAAAAAGATATCAAAATTATGTAACATAAAAGAACAATATTTTTACAATTTTAATAAAGTACGTATATGTTTTTTTTAATGAAAGAATTATTTAAAAAATATATATATTAGAAATAATTATTTTTTAAATTTATTTTCATAAAATGGACTTTTATTTACAAATTTTACCTTGAAATTTTACAAAGGTGTAGTTCAATAGTGAAATACAATAATATAATATATTTTTAGTGCAATGTAAATGACAAATGTAAGCATGAGATAGGTCATCATAACATGAATTATATGTTCTAAATATTCACTAGAGTAAACACTATTAATAAGTTGGAACATGGGAATGTTGTGGAAGTATCCATGAAAGGGATTTCAATTTTATCACTAATGATTATTGTAACTACATCGTTTCCAGTGAAGCATATCTTGATACAACTTATTCAGTTCACACATGAATAATATTGATCCCAAATATAAAATAAACAATTACCTCATTTGATTTCAAGTAGCATTCAGAAACCGGTCATCACTGGTGGTATGTACTCAAATGAACTGAAGATGGATCCCTCTTGATTATCCAATGATGACTGTAAATTGCATATGAACAAATATATTCAAATTTCTGGTTCTACTGCACCAATTCAATGAAGCCTTCAACGTCTCGATGACCACCATAGAGAAGATCCCTCGATCCAAGAAGCAGAACATTGATCAGAAGCTCAGATGATCTACATCTCTATCTAAGAATCAATAGAGGAGTGAGAGTCTATCACCCATTGTATAATGAATAGTGGTTCAGATGATGAACCTCTCCACCATATATAGTGAGTTATAAAATTACCGGGAAAATGATCCCTATAACATAAATATTTATTTCCCACTTAATATTCTGTGAATTAAATCCTCTTACTATTTTCATAAGTCATAAATATAATTTATATTTTTATCACATACTTATAGTATAATAAATAAATTTTAGCATAATACTTTGTTATTAACTCAACTTGGTTTACAATTAATTATTAAAATAACATTTAGTATGATAAAAATATTCATTATTATAATTTGTTTCAATGTATTTACATTAATAATTGTAAATTAATGTTATTTATAAATTCAATACTAGTAATTATAATTTAAGGAATGTTTCATTTATTTATTCATTGGTGATGGTATATTCTCAAACATTCACAAACTCTATGGTAAAGCCACTGATGTCTTATAGTTCTATTCATCTAAATAGGGTAGAGATTTGAATAATCAAAGTGTGTGAAAATCTAGGATCTTTTCATGATAGTAATGAATCCTATTAAAAAACTGGAGGTTGAGTCTATAAATTCATCAATTCCCCTAAAGATATAAGAAAAAGAAATTGAAATTACAACCTTTCCTACGAACAACCATTATGTAACAGAATCTCAATGTCTTGTGATTTATCATAAAGCAGGATGAAAACTTATTATCATCATCCATTATATATTTATTATTCATTTAGAAAACTGGATGGAATTACGATCTTCTACTATTTCCATGGATTTAGTGAAGGCACTACCATCCTGATCAACTAGGATTGAGATATATCTTCCTTTTTTGAAGTGGTAAATTATTTCTCTAATATTTAATCAACGTTATAATACTAATGATTCACCCAATATAAGCTACCAATTTATTAATTAAATGCAATATTTTATTCATGAATATATGTAAATAAACAAATGGTATACAATGATAATCATCTCATGTCAAGAGACCATTACACATGTTTAAAGATTGGAACTACCAAGGGCACCTAAATATTTTTATTTTCCTATCATTGGGTTAGTCCTCAAGAAATTCTTATATTTGAGATCACTAATTACTAAATTCATTATAAAGAGTCTTAATAATTATGATCCCCTAACACCAGATGGTCACACATCATCTATATCCTATCAAATTTGATGTATGTAGACAATACAAAATATGTTTTAAATAATTTACATAGAATCTTCAAGTTATCCATATTGTCTGATAACTTTAATAAACATTTTAAACTATAAGTAATATATGGAAACTTCCATAAAAAGGTTACAAGAAAATTTAAACACTATTATGGAATGAATACATCATGCATTATTAGTTATATACATGGTATAGATATAAAAAAGGACTATTCATGTTGGGTCTAGGGAATCTAATTTTAAAACACTCCCACATTCCCTAGATCCAACTTGATAATTTTTTTTGTTATATCTCACATGATAAGATCATGCATTTAATGAGCTATGTTTTTTGACATTGGGATTGGCACATCTACCTGATGTTGAAACTCTACTATTAAAAACTTCAACTCCTTGAGTAACAATCTCTAAATGATGATATCTCCATGTATATATATTTTTTCACTATAAAATTATAAAATATTTGTAGCTCAAGTATTCTATTTATCATAATTTATATTATGGGAAAATATTTCTTTTTTGGGTGTTATTCCAAGAACTTGAATAAATCATTTCATCTTTACTCTAAATTTTCAACTACATTAAAATATGAAAAGAACATAGTATATATAGATATGGATAAAATTGGATTGATTCTAATACTCTAGAAAATTACCTTAACTTGATTGTGACATTAGTTCAAATTTATCTACAGGAAGAGTAGTTTACACCCCCTAAAACTATCATCCCTTCCTTTCTAAGTACAAAGAATGTACCTCTTATAGTATATCATATCTTATAAATAGAATGGATTATGTGATTTATCCATCTAAAATATATATATATATATATATATATATATATTTCTATTCCCTACATTAATCTCATTATATTTCCCATACATTATCTCATAGATAGATTTATCCCATGTTACATGAGATACAATTCTTTCATGAATTGATCCAAATTTTAATTTCCAACAAATGTTTAGTATATTTACCTAATTTTTAGTCTAAAAAACTAACTATATCTACCTTTTTAAATATTTTTCAATAAAACATAATATTATATGTTTTGTCAAAAACTAGAAAGTAACTATCATTGGGAAATTAACAAAATATAATAAAAATAACTATTTTTTCATATGTAATTTAACATATTTTACAAGAAAATATTACTTGTCACACCAAAATATTGTATAAATTTTGGAAAAAATCATTCTAAATGAATATTATATTATCTCATTGTACACTTCAATCCAAAATTTTATTTGAGTAAATTTCCCCATTATTTTTATTCTATGGTGTCACAAATCTTTTCTAATTACGTCATATTGTTGCCTTTTAAGATTGGTGGTTTGGACTCCCAATTCCCAAAATAATGGCCTTAGAAAGTATCTATAACAATTATAATTATAATGGATTTTGGAAGAATTAATTTTTATTTTTAATTTATCCTTATTGGTACCATTTTTGTACCACCCATGTATAGTCTCACAAGAATACTCTATGTATTATTCAAAATTATAAAAAACTGAACAATGATACATGGAATCCATTATGAAAATTTAATTGATCTTGTAAATCATATATATATTACATTTATATCTTACTTTTATGATTCATTAATCTCAATTAATAGGGAATCACTATCCACGGTCAATGTAAATCCATTATCATAGTTTCCTCCTTTCAATGCAGTATGTGTCTCTTTAACATTTTCGTTCCACAATGTCTTTTGTAACTTCTTCCAATGCCTACCACTATTAAATCTCTAGAATTAAATAAGTCTATATCCATCATTACCCCACTATCCCAAATAAAAATGTGAACCCTTTTATAGAAATATAGTATATTACACGACAGTCACTTTTCTATGTCATGGATTTCTAAAATATTTTATGAAAATGTTTGGATAATTAGTATATATGCATTTTCTATTTTTTAGGATGAAATTTTTTTTATTTATTTTTTCTTAACAAAATATTTTCATCTAAACACATCTTCTTATGAAATTATGTATTTATATTATACATATGATATACATTTTCTGCTATAGTTTGTACTAGGTTATAGGATAACACTGTTATTTTTCAAAGCATGTCAGGAAAAACAATGGACGTATCTGTAATTCATATTCATTTTAAAATTGATTATCCTTTTACATGCCTCATTGATTTTATGTGTATAAGTTAATGTGAAACTAGGAAATACTCTATACTACATTTTATTGATCATTTTTTACCATTCAAGACTCATTATCGATTCTCCATAGTAACATAATGAATTTAATGTGTATTAAGAAATATATATTTAAGAATTACACTATGCAACATTTTCTTGAAAGATAAATTTTTGGTCAAGATATTAGTTGACACACGGTCTTGAAGAAACTCATATCTTCTAACCATTCAAATTCCATACATCACTTTTAACTCCATTATAAATATTAAAAGATTCTCATGATATATATATGGTCTCATCTTGAAACTACTAGGAAGTGTTAACACTCTCTAGATAAAAATATTGTGAATAATATGTGGCATACCATTATTTTTAAATGTTCTTTTTCCAAAACTAAAGGATTAAAATTATTGATAATACCTAATGTCTTTATGTTCATACAGTCCAAATACCATACTAGTTTTACCATTGAAGGCAACATTTTTTCTCACTAGGTAAAAAATAATATATCCAAAATTGTGTATGATTGAGTCTTTTTTTTAATATTCATATGTTATTTCTAATGATTTTAGGATTACTAATTTTTTGGTTTACTACTAAAAACCCTAAAAATCATTCAATCAAAAACATAAAAATGTATAATTTTTACCAATCAATACATGAGATAAATTTTCTTATCATAATCAGTAATATATCTACAGGAAATAATAAATATATAAATTTATATATTATGTAAATATCATTGTTGTTATCAGAATCAACCTTTCTCAGCAACATGGAAAATTTACCTTACTTCATATAATGTTTATTTTCTAAATTTTTTACTTTATTTAATTACACATATATGATAGGAATATTGTATTCAATATCCAAGAAGTATGAAAAAACTCATAACATTTAATTGGTGAATAAACCACACGAAAAAGTGACTACTTTCTACTTCAATTTACTACATCACCTTAAAAAATCAACAGATTTATCTTTTTAAATGCATAGAAAATAACCCCTTTATAATTTGTTTCCAATTATCATTATCATTCATTGGAAAAGTTCCTTTGGTGAACGAATTTCCACTACCCTTTTCTCCTTGTATTTCAACTTATTTAACATAAGAACTAATGATTATACATTGTTTAATGGTCTTATTTCTTGGAATAACCTTACACAAAAGGTATAAAAGGTCTTATTTATAAAATTCCCCAAGAAATCATAAAAAAACTACATTAAGTGGGTTATAAAGATATAATAAAGGGATATATTTAAAGATCAATATCCATCATTCATATTTACATGTACTAAATGTAATCCCCACCTCATCTTACATCATTTTTTCCCTCATATACTATTTAAGGATGTGACAACATGATATGGTCTTCCATGTACTCAGCATGTAACTGTATATAATAAGAAATTTATGATATAATTAAGATGTAAACATAAAATGAATAATACATGATTATCTTGTAAGTATCATTCAATCCCTTTCTCCCCATGTTGGCTTAACGGGTTGTGGGGCTCCATCACATTTAATTTCCTATATCACATTGCACTATATAAGTGCTTGTACCACTATTTGGAAACTCATTCAGGTGTGGAAATATTATTTTTCCACCATTAATCATAGTGTATTTTTGGTATTACATGTATGTTTCCATATATAATAAGCACTCAAATATTAGAATATTTATCTTGATTAACAATAAGATATTTCTATATTTTAAATCATTAAAATGTGTCCAAATATTTTATCAAACCCTAGTACCCCTCAATACCAAATTTGAAAACCTAGTCACATTAGTATTATAGTGGATATAATTCTTTAATCCTCTATGAATAGTGCATGCAAAGGCTGCACTGGACTCTGAGTGTTTCAAGGAAAGAATTTGACTATCCAACTGCATTAACTTAAGGATTAAAAAACAATTAGTGAATTTAAAACTTCTATAAATATTAAATATTTTCGACCCAACTATTTTACTCTAAATGTGAAATAACGTTGCAATGGATACTTAAATTCATCTATCTTTAGTGGATTCAATCGGTCGATCTCATAAGTAATTCCAAGTAGTGTGATGATACTTAAACTATATATAATAAGCACCCCATACACTATGTTTTTTTCACAATAAAATGATAGAAGTTGTTTTGAATTAAAATTTCATTGAAGAGGTTATAATTATTTCTTGGTGAATAAAATAATTTTCTATTAGATATTCACGTACTATGTGACCTCACACACAATTTAAAAATGGAGAAAATAGAAAAAAATAATCACTTCAAAAATGGGTTTAATCTATGGAATATTTTTTATGATTTTATGTGAATGTATTTTTAAATATATTTATAATAATAATAAACATTTCATAAATTAAATAAAAAATTCTCTTGATCCTGAGAATTTGATTGTATTTTATCCATTATTTTCAATGGATCAACAATATCTCTCAGGGTATAATAAAATATTTGAGTGTGACATGTACTGTATATCACACCTGAGACTAATTAATTACAATCTCATATGAAATACCACATTTTCTTAGTGTGGTCCATATCTTACAATACAATCATCTTAAAATATAAATACTTTCTTGAAGGTAAGGGGGATTTTTTAATTCCCAATACATAATAAATACAACTATTAGATACAAATAAACCATTATACATATTAAGCAAGAAAAAATGATGATCCACAAATCATCTATTTAAATTAATTATTACATACCATATGAAATTACAAAAATTAATGAAATAAATTAATCCCAACCAAAAAATGGCCAATCAATGATCAATATCAAACAATGTAGAAACTTAATATGCAATTATAAAAAAAATCAATAAATATATAGTGAGTGAAATCTAAATGAATTTAAATTATCCATTTTTTTAAATAATAAAAAATTTTCCAATTATTACAATATTAATGTAGGGTTATTCCAAAATATTAACATATTTTATGAAATATTTAGAATTTATTTTTAAATTAATATATTTTTTTGTTTCTAAACATAGGGTGGATCTAATATTTCATGCAGGTCCAGTGGGTCCTAAACAAGTAAAATTCAAGACTATCCAATAATGGGTAGCCTTTTGGGTCGTCCCAGAACAATATCTTATCTCATATGTGGCCCCAAAAATGCATTGAGCAATGCACTCCTTCCAATAATTGCCCAAGGCAGCTTGCTATGGTTCACAAGGAATATCTATAGATGGTAAATTTAGGAGCACGGTCTCAAATCCTGGTGGTACCGACATTTTCACCCTTGTACCACTACCAAAACCTCACAATACTCTAGAGAAGGTGAGGAAAGAGTAGGTAAAGCAGGGGTCAACAAAGGAACCCAATCCCACCATGCCTCCCACATCCCAACATCTGCAAGAACAATACCACCTCTTGATGGATTTTAAGAAATTCATAACCCACAATGCTCCATGAAATGTGAGGAAAAGTTAGTTACGACAATATGGGGCAAAAACTCTATCCCCCAATACCTCCTGCATCCTACCAGTGTCGAAAAAGGTAGGAACATTAGAGGATGAGGAGGGAGAACCCCATCCCGCCATGACTCCCACATCCCACCTTCTGAAGTAACTCAACCATTATGAGGCTGATTTTATGCAGACGAACCAACAATGATCAAGAGACATTGAGTAAAGGGATTCATGGTAGGTACGAGGGTCCTATGTCCTACTGACCCTCCCACATCGCACCATCCACATGATCTCACAAACCATGAGTAATTATTTATGTTCCAAGACTACAATGCTCTAGAGATGGGGAAGGAAGGGCAGGCACGTCATGAGAAAAGGGAAAAACCCAATCCCGCTGCGGCTCCCACATCCCACCATCCATAGAAACTCAACCACCACGAAGAAACTTTTAAGAGAGCAAAGCCGCAATACTCTAGAGAAGGCGAGGGAAGGTTAAGAGCATTGAGGGACAATAAAGGAAACCCAACACACCATGCCTACCACATCCCACCATCCATAGGAACTCTTCCACCATTAAGTGGCCTTATAAGAAAGCATAAACTGCAACACTCCATGAAAGGTGAGGAAAAAGGATAGCACAACATGGGTTGGGGAAAAAACCCAATCACTAAAATTTCTCCCCACATACCACTATTTAGGAAAAGGAAGTATGGAGTCCCACTGCCATGCCTCCCACATCCATCCTTCCGAAGAAACTCAACCTCCATGAGGCAGCTTTTAAGTAGAAGAACCCACAATGTTCGAGGGATGTTGAGGATAAGGAGTCAGGACAAGAATGGAGGCCCTATGTCCCGCCGCACCTCCCACATCACACAATTCTAAAGAACTCAACCACCATTGGAAAACATTTATCCAAGCACCTAGACACCAACCATTCTTATCAATTATCATCCCATCCAAGTTATTTTTGTCTAGTATCACATCATCTTTTTAGAAATCCCTTGGAAGATAGAACCACAGTTGTGCAAGAGTATTCAACCCAATCATAGAAGGTTCCCATACCTCATCACCAACAGAATTACACTACCAATATGGAAAACTTTGAAGGGACAAGTGATGGTATACTTGGTGGAGATCACCCACCAGAGGATTCTTCTATTGAGGTATAGCTGAGGATAAATTTATCCATGTCACTGATTAAGTGAGGCATTCACAGTCTCACCAACTTTTGATTATTTTGTCCTTGTACATGCAAAACGTGAACTTTGGGACAAGAATATGACTAGTGGAAGGATCAACTAGGTAGCATCACCAACCACATCTGGATTGTTTGAGGTATAACTGAACTGACCACTTAGACCCCAACATTAGCCCAAGACATCCCACATATCATCCATCACCGCAAACCTAACATGCACCATGTCATCCACAATAGATCCTCACACATGAATTAAATTTTTTTAGTTGGTTTCCATTACATACGAGACCCAACAACATATGAAAAACCCTAGCTTAATGTATTCCCTTTCAAGGAACAATGCGTCCACCAAGACAAGCCCTGAGTCCCCTTTAAATCATCTCACTTGGATGGAATTGTCTGTATGCAATTGTCAGCACGTAGGACCTCACATATGGAAAACTTTACCTCAATGTCATAGCTTCTCTGGTGCACTACATTGTAAAAGACAATCCCCAAGAACTAGAGGAATCATCATGCATTCATGACATTATCTAGATTCCATTTTTTCATGTCACTTGGCATGTCATTCATGGCTCTGGGCACGCAGGACAAGACCCATGCTCGGGGGGGGGGGGGGGGGGTTGCCGACCCCTCCCCGCTAAAGAGAGAGTTCTGCATTTCCATCTATCCCACCAGGAAAAATCAACATTGACGGGGAGATATACTAAGTTGTGTACATATACCAGAGGGCACACAAGATCATGAAAGTCAACACATGTTTCCCTAAAAGTGAAATTAAACCCTAGGAATGGCCACCAATATGACCCCTTAAGCACATGAAGGCCATCGACACATCATGGAATCCGTCCCGCATATCTTCCATTACCAGAGACATGAAAGGACCCATGTCGCCCACAGTATATCCTCATGCATGGATTGATTTTTTTTGTTGATTGTAATTAAATATGGGACCCAACAACAAATGAAAACCCCCATCACAACTTCTTCTCTTCTAAGGCACATTGCATCCACCAGGACAGGCCCTGAGTCCTAGCTAGTAGGGTTTGTCCAACGGCTCCACAGTCACCTAATTAGTGGAGGTTGGTGGGTTGGAGACTAAAGAATACTGTAAGGGTAGATGATAGTGGAGCATTAATAATATAATAATTTTATTATATAAATATTTAACATAATGAATTAAATTTTTTGATTGGTCAAATAATTATTTTTTAGGATTGATGAGATGAACTAAAAATAAGAATCTCACTTTGAAAATGTTGATACAATTCTAATAACATAGTCCCAATAAAAGATCATTGGGAATTGGTTTTATTAATAACATATATATTTTCCTAACTGATATTAAGGTGTTTAAAAATATATATATATAGTTAATTTTTTTGATATATATATATAACAAAAGAATATAATAAAATAAAATAATTATGTACTAAAATGACTAATAATGTGATTAGTTGTAATAGTTGGATTTAATTTTTAAAAAATACAACCAGTCTCCCCTTATCAAGAGTATTCTCATTTTGAAAAGAATGGTGTTCATTATAAAAAAAATAGTGAGTTCAAACTGCTATGATTCAAACTAATTTAAATTCATAAATATTCAATGTTGAGATCGTTTATGGGTTAATTCTTTTTAAATCAACAAAATTATGCATACCATCATAACCTCAATACTGTGGGAAAAATGAAAATTATTGTTTGATTTCCTCCAAATCATGGTGAAATACTCAAGGGAAACATCCCCCAATAACCATACACCATCAATGAGGGATTGTATTGATCCCTTTTTGAATGTGAATTATATTCACATGTCATGTTTTAATATATCACCCCCAATTTCCTTTCTATTTTCAAATAATAAAATAGGTTTAAAAACCATGTCAAAACACATGTTATGGATTTTGAATCCCTCAATTTGATGAACCAGGATATAGTAAATGTTGACTATTTATATTTAAACAACATATCTTGGTGGAAAGAAAATATTATGTTCTATCTTATGGTGTTGAAGATTTTTTTACATTATAGAACAAAATCTTCCTCCCATTTCAAATGAGCATGATTGAAATCCTAATCGCACACCCATTGATAAGAATCACATTGATAATATTTGGTAAATGGGGAAGAAATGTAAAAATGAACATGTTTTTTAGGAAATATTCTAAACACATAATCAAATCATCTTTATGACTATTTCCACTAAATGAATTATGTTCGATCTATATGAGGTGCAATTAAGTTCAAGTATGAAGTTGAGGAATAAGGTATCGATAAATTTATTATGGAAAATTTTCTAAACTACAATATAGTTGATAAAAATTCTGAAATGGATCAATTTCTTGATATTCAAGTTATAGAAAATAAAATTTATTCCCTTAAGATTGATATAACAGAAACATTTCATGTTTCTGAAATTATTTATAATTTTTTAAATATATGGAATGATTTAGGGAAATCACTTATTAAGAAAAGTGAGGATATTTCATTGGAATAATTCTAAGGGATTATTATTAATGAATAAGAGTCTATTTTGGGTGATATAGGTATGATTTTAAATTTAATAAAAAGATAAATATCATTGAGGGAATGGAAAAACCATACTCTTTATTAAATTAAAAAAAAGTAAATACTTCAAGATGAAAGGAAATATTTAGAATAATAAATTATATTTCATTGTCCATGGTAAACCATGGAATTTTTTAAAGGGTTGAGTCTTTCCAATATAGGTTGATAAACCCATTGAAAATATGCTAACTGAAGAGAATCTTGTCGTAATGATATTTAAAGTCAATATGAATTCGATGAAGATTGGAAGGTGGCTTGATTCTGGAGAAATGATTTATATGTGTAAGGATCATTTAATGTTCAAAACAATGGATAACTGTATTATCGTGAAGGATTTACACCTTATAAATAAACCAGGAATCAATATTAGCAGACAATGAAGTGTTGAAATAAAATTTTCTTTTAAGAAGAATTTTAATCTTCTTAATATGTTGTATATACCCAAAATTTTAAAAAAAATATAGGTTTTTCATATCTTTTGTGTAAGAAGGGATTTCAGAATTCATTCGAATCCAAAAAGGTAATCTTTTTGTTGGGAGGAATGTTTGTGGGGAAGGAGAAATCAAATGATGGTATTTATCAACTATCTATTAATAATATGATTGTATAATATGCTTACATTATTGAGTCCACTAATTTGTGGCATGATAGTTTAGTAAATTTAATTATAAATCATTAAAATTAATAAATAAGTTTTACTTAATTACCTTTTTAGATTAATTTAACAAATATGAAACATGTATATAATTCAAGATAGCTTAGTATCATTTTATAATGTGGACATCAATTTCCATATATTAGAATCAGTACATTGTGATATTTTTTAATTAAATAACTTATTAACTCATTGATGAAAAAGATATTTTATTACTTTTATTGATGAATTATGTAGATATATATATATATATAATTTAAATAATGGATGGAGCCTTTATTATGTTTATGAATTATAAAGAAAAAATTTGAAAACCAACTAGACAAAAAATATGAAATTATTATTGTCAGATAGAGGTGGTTAGTACTTTATGAATGAGTTTAATGATTTTTGTGAGGAAAATGGATTAATTCATCCAAGTATTCTCCTTACAAACCTCATATAAATTGTTTACCTGAATGGAATAATTGTAATTTAATAGGTATGGTAAATTTCATTATTAATAAATCTATGTTACCATTAATTTTATGGGGAAAATATGTATTGGTTGCATGTCATATTAATAATAGAATTTCATATAGAATAACTAAGTTACCCCCTTATGAATTTTGGTGAGGTATTAGACCTAATTATTATTATTCTATTATGTGGGGGTGTTTTGCTAACTATAGCATTACTATTCATAAAATAAATAACATTTTTCCTAGAGAAATTAATGTTGTTTTTGTTGGATATGTAGAAAATATAAAAGTACATAAAATCATTGATATTTTAGATAATATTTTTATTGAATAAAGGGATGTATATGTTTCTAAAAATAAATTTTCTAAATATCACATAGAGGAATTTATTCCTCATACCCATATATCATATATTCCATGTAGCTCAAATATTATTGTATAGAATAAGGACGACTCATGATATGAACCTAAATTGAGTATGAGACATAGAAAGGAGAGGCATCTACCTTCATATTTTATTTATAATGATTCCATAATTTTCTTTGTTGAAGGAGGTTAAATAATCATCTTCTGAATATGTATTATATGGCATTGACAGAAGATGATTACCCAATGTATTATAATGAGTCTTGGATTCAAGAGATGTTTCTTTGTGGAATAAATAAATTAAAGATGAAATGGATTCTATTTAATGGAATAATAGTTGGGTCATTATATATTTACAAAGGGTTTCAAAACAAATTTGGTTGTAATTGGATTTTTAGAAAGAAGAATGATTCTAATGGTAACATTCATCCTTTTAAAGTAAGATTGGTCGGAAAAAGAATTCAGAAAAAGAGAAGGGATATATTATTTTTATAATTATGATCATGTATCTCATATTACTTCGATAATGATTTTATTTACTTTTTCTTAAATTAATAATTTAAATTTGCATCAAATGAATATAGAGAATCAAATGAATATATTTATGTGGAACAACTAGAAGGGGTTTTTTAGTAGGAAATGAAAAAATGTATGTAAAATAGTTAAATCTGTTTATGGTATTAAAAAAGCTCCAAATAAATGGCATGATAAATTTCATTATATTATTTTATATAATGGATTTACTCATAAAAAATTGGATAAATGTGTTCATATTTTTAAAAATAATATGGAGTTAATTTGTTTTTATATATGGAGAATATGTTAATTTTTTGAACGAATATGATTCGTCAAATTGTGAAAAATAATTACTTATCTTCTATTTTTAAACAAAAGGATCATTTAATAATTTATTCAATTATAGGTTTTAATGTTATAAAAAATAGTAGGGATTATTCTTTAAGGAATCCTCATTACATGTAAATAAATTTAAATAAATTTGACCATCTTGGTTTCAAGGATTCCAATACTCAATTGGATTCTAGTGATAATCTTTTTATAATTTTGGTTAGATATTTAAATATAATGAGTATTTTAGTTAAATTAGTTCTCTAATGTTTGAAATTAATTACACTAGAACTGATATTGTTTTTGTGTATATAAAATGTGTATATATAATAGTAATTGTAGTTGATATCATTGGATATTTATAGTGAGAATCATTAGATAGTTAAGAAAGAAAAAAGATTTATGTTTATACTATAAGTATTATCCAGTAGTATTATAAGGATACACTGATGCATGTTGGGTTACCAGTATTGGTGTTAACCAATCCCGGTTAGAATGGTTTTTTAGACATTGTTGTTTTTCTTCTTTCTAGGGAGAGTAAGAAACAATCATGTGTTTCCCCTTCAAACATGGAGTCAAATTTTATCACCTTATCAGCATGCGGAATGAAAACTGAATGGATTATTAATCCATTATTGGATATCAGATTTTTCCCTTGTCATATTCCTCTTATCTCTACCAGTTGTGATAGTGAATAAATATTATCAATGGAATATAGTTTCATGTACAATGGAAAGTCTAGACATATAAATTTGAGACGCGATTATGTGAGACAAATATAAAAAGATGGTACTATAAGAATCATCTATGTGAGACCATTTAAAACCCTTTCTAGTCCATTTACAAAATCTATGTCGAGAAAGATCATTCGTGAAATTAATAAAGAGATGGGGTTAAATCCCATAGAATAATTCATTTCAGCAATGGAAACCCAACACCTTATTTAGGTATATCCTAATTAAAGTTTTCTTTGAGTAAAAACATGTTAAGATTATGATTATTGATATTGAAAATTATAAACCCTACTAATTATAGTCAAAATCATCCGTTATGATTGGAGGTTGAGTAATAAACTCTTAAAAAAATATTAAGACATTATTAGTTATGTGTTCTTATTAGGGAATGACATTGTGTTATTTTTCCTACGTGAACTCTGATGTGGTATAGATTCTTACATAGGTTGATGGGTTTAGTTCTTAGAGAGTTCTTGAAATGAATATAAGAACATTGTTATAAATGTTCTATAAATTGAGGTGTTTGATGAAATTTCATTGTCTGTGCAATATCTTTAGTTTACCATAAGGATTAACAAGTTTACTAGTTTAAATAAATATAGATCTAATAAAAATGATATATTTACACTATATAATGTTTTAAATAGAAAGACAGATTTATTATCAATAATTACACACTTGTGATTTGGTGAATTAGTATATATGAATAAAAGCGGGCAATTGTTATAATTTTATTTAATAAAAATTTAATATAATGAATAGAATGTTTTAATTATTCAAAACATATTTTCTAGGATTGATGATGTGGAGTAAAAAACATGGAACCCCACATTGGAATTATGGGTAGAAGTTCAACAAATTATTCCTTATAAAATATCCTTTATAATCGGTTTTATAAAAAAATAGAGAAAAAATGTTAATTTTTTTTAAATATATATATTTATTAAAAAAATTATATTTTTATATATATTATATATGAAAAAATAATAATTATTACAATAATAATATAATTTATTAAAATAACAAATAACATCATTAGTCATAAACTTTTGGATTTCAATTTTTTTGAAATCCAAACAGGTTCCCCTCATCTCGAATTTTTCATCACTTAGTCAAACAAAGGTTTTCTTTGACAGAAATAGTGAGAAAAAACTTTTTAAATTGACACAAATTTCCATTTATAAATAATTTATGTTGATATCCCTTATGGGGTAATTCTTTTTCAATACATGTTATTATATAGATTTTCCCAACATTAGTTATAAAATAAAGACTAAATTTATTGGTTTTATCCAAATCATTGTGAAATCCTTGAAGGAAACTTCCACAAAGAACCCTAAAACCTCAATGTGGGTGTGGATCTAACTCATTTGAATAGTTAATTGCATTAATGAATCAATGTTAAATCTATTTTCCCCAACATCCTAGCTGTTTTCCAATAGTGACTACGGTTCTCCCCAGTGGGGATATAAGCATTAGGGATAGATTGACTAAGATTTTGTACGAATAGGGGGATGTTTGTGATGTTGGTTGAGCATGAGGTGATGAACTAGAGGTAGGAGCACAACTTTGGAGGCATGTTAGCTAACTTTCTATGTCATGGTCCCCTCTCTAGAATGTGTACCCCTCTTTTTCTAGAGATGTGATAAGTGGTATAGTGACCCTCGAGCCCTACCTCTAGTAGGCCCTGGGTTGGTGAACGGCACTGAGGGTATAACAAACACACATATGAGAGTCATTACCCTCTAACATAAAACATGAATAAGATAGAGATTAGATAGACACCAAAAAAAATCCTTCTCCAACATCAATTTAAATAAAACCCAATTGCACATAAGTAATTTCCTGAAAAGGATACTATAACTGAAATGGAAAACAAAAATTACCAAAAGAAAGTAAAATGGTTTCAACCTCAAAGCTCAAGAAGCTCCTAGGAAACCCTAAAATAATAATAACTATCCAGAACTATAACCTTCTCCAACATACCTCAAATATAGTTTATATAACTTAGGGTGAGTATAAAAGTATACTCACCCTAGATCCTATTGTGAAATTATAAAGAATTCATGATAAAGCATTGTGAACAACAAGTGAAACTATCTCATCACCTAAAAAGGTATATTATGTTCTTAACCTTACCATGGATACTCTCCCCATGTAGTGAATACAAGAGAATATAATATTATAATGAATATCAAGGGTACCTGACTACCACTTCACTATTGGTCTTCCTCTTTTCCTAAACATTGCACATCTTGACAATCTCTCTCCAAAAAGACTTTCCTAATGATAGCTCCACGAAGCACCTCAACAATAACTTCATTCATCAACATGAACCTTCTGAATCACACCAACATTTCCATGTAATCAAATTAACTAGGAGGTTTCTTGGAGCCACCACAGCTCACATAACATGTGTCATACGTCAGGTATTATATATCATTCCATTACAGCCCATACATCGAGTAAAGATCCTCAAGCTATCACAACCTATTCCTGACACAAAAATAGAAGTCCATAAGATATAATATCTAGAGTATGTGTGTGTGTATTAACACAATATAATACATCTCTCTAGCCACATATATAGGGAAATCTAACCATCGTGCCTAACAACACTATTAACTACCAATAAAATAGAGTATGGCCAAAGGGGGTCATCATCCATCCATCCCCCACTGAGATGTTGGGGGAAAACACACCCTAAGGGATCAGAATCCCTGGGGTGTTAGTTAAACTAACCGATAGGGTGGAGTAGTGTAGAGAAACAAAAAAATTACTGAATATAATAAAGCTCAAAACTTCATAATGAGCATAACCAAGTCTTAGAATCAACTACAGATAACGTATATTAGAATCCCTATTTCGATCTTTAAGACTAAATATCATATAATAACCCAACCATATAAATAGATATATTAAGTTATTTTATCATTTAATAGAATTTTCAATTTATATTAATTAATTACTTAAATATTAATTAACCATTATCACATTCCATATTGCATCTAATTACCATTCAACAAAAAAATATGCCTTACAAGCATAACCAAACAGATTCTATAGCTTCTCAGAAACCCAACCTATTCATTTAATCCTAGTATCCTTCACCCCCCAGGGGTTAATTATCATTTAGTAATTTATTTAAAAAAATTATAAATTTCAATAATTCTTGTTATTCTATGAAAGAATTACCATCTACCAAATGCAAGGGGATCGACATGATGAGTAGATGAACTGCCCATCGAGTCATTTCCACCAATAGCAAGAGCGTAGAGCCATACACCCTTGAGAATATAAACATGGAAAGCATGTGGCATAACCCATGATTCATCACATATTTTTAAAGGAGGGTAAGAAATAATATCTGCCTCAATTAATGGTGATGGTAAAATAGATAAATAAACAAGAGGATTAACAACAACCACTTTCATGTCGATGGGTAATCCTAACATTAACCTATTCCATCACCCCTGATGTCATCCCCAACACCTACATGCATAGCCCAAAGTATCTCTCCACTATAGGAGTCAACTGCTGCCACCACCACCACTGGGCTGCCCTAACCCCATATACCACAATAGCCTTACATGATCAGCCATCACAAGATCACTTCACACCACAATAATTAGGTAAAAACTTACTTAGAGACTGGGCTCTTGGCCCAAAATATGGTATTCATCCTACAAAAACAAAATAAACTTTCATCTATAATGAATATGGATCCTTCCATATACCTAAAAACTGGTAGCTCAGAACCCTACATGGAATTTTTATTATTTCTCAACCAATTATTTATTTCATATTGATTTAACTGATTCATTTCAGTATGCATAAGTACATCCATTTTATTATCATTAAATCACATCCAGAACAACCAGATTCATTAAACATACCTCTTTAATTATTTAGCAATTCATTTTAAAATTAATCCCGACTCAACGTTCTATACCAAATTCCATCAATAACAACATTAAAAAAAATAAAGCAAATATATCACACTATCTAGAAAATTAAGAGGCACACCATTTTCTTGGTATAAGGCAACAAAATATGATCGATAGAAATTCTTTAATCTAGTTAAATAATTATTATACAATTTCATTTTGATCTAGTGGATAAATCAATCTTACTCTATAACTCTACATAAAAAATAGAGAAGCCATGAATCCCCTACCTCACAAGGTTTTTGAAATTCTGTGCATGATAAACAGACAACACAACAAATCATGATCACCACATTGACAAAAAATTATATTGAAGAAAGATCAAAACATCCTTGTTGTACCAAAACAGGGGGTGCAGATGCAACAGAAAATCTATAAGGGAAAATGATCTATGGATTTTAGTTTGATCACCTGACTCCTATGGAAGGAAAACTCTGGGCATCCCATTCCATGTGAAACAAGAATGAAGAACAATGGTGAAAGCTATATCAATCTTTTAAAAATCTAGATCGAGTAGTGTTTTAGATTATCCATTAAAGGAAGATCTGGTCAAGATTACGTGTTTTGACTGAGTAAATGAACCCAGAAACTTAAAATATTTAGATAGTAGTTATGGGAACCGAATAAACCATTAATCCCTTAATACGAGGCCTTGAATTCATTTTATGTCAAGGATAACATCAAATTGGAGAAACTGTTGGAAGATGGAAACACTGAATACCTACCGATCTAGAATCAATGTACACCTACCGATTGGTGACCTACCAATAGATGACCTATGGATAGATGACCTATTATCTTGGAAACAAAATTTACAGAACTATAAATCTTTCAAAGTGATACAAAAAATTCACCATGGCCTCTAAGAACATCACAAACACCAGGTTATTATAATGTAATGGGCCAAAGAGTTCTGAGACATTACATCACATACCTCTGGAAACATTCTCATCCTTGAGAGTAAAAAACCAACCATGAGAGGAAATAGAAAAAGGGTCATTGGAACCTCCACCATAGTCAATACCTCACTAGGATCTCACCACCAGAGGATCTCAACCGTTTCATAAAGAGAACAATGCGAAACCACACAACAACTACCACTAGATCCTAAACACTCTCTCAGGGGAGATACATCTCAAAATAGGAAAAGCCACAACAATAAACAAGAGAAATCCATCTTATAAAAAAAAGTGTCTACAACCACCAAATGAACTACATTACATGAGAAGCTATAAAAAAGGGGATATTGAGCACATATGTTCAACTCATTTCACCAAGTACTCTCCTATGCACCACCATGATTCCACAAGACATGAACCAGGGGATAACACACACACAAAACACATTCCTCTTACCGTCCCAGATCATTAATGGCCACTCCTCGAATGTCACATAATCATAAAAATTGATAATTCCACAATAAATGATGTTATGGTCATGATAAAGATAGAGACGTAGGTACAACATTTGAAAAATATAATTTATCCTGCTCTTATATGGTGGGAAAGGCTAGCTGATACGCCACAACTCCTACACGAGCCAACACTTGTAAAGGTCAACCATCCAAGGGAAGGCTTACTCCCACGACCAAATCTTCACTGCCCATGGTGGGGTGTCACCTTTCAAAACATGTGATCCCCAAAATCAAACTCTAGTGGTATCCTCCTATCATCGACATTGGATTTGATATGATCCTTCACTACCATCATCATCTCATGAATCACCTGACCATATCTATCATGTTTTGTACTAGTTATGGCCTGAGAATTGCTAACTCTGCGAACCTAGTATAGACCAATGAAGAATTAAATTTTCATCCAAAGACATCATCAAATTGAAACATACCGATGGTGGAGTGTAATCCATTGTTGAAAGTGACCTCAACATAGTGAAAGTGCCTTATCCATGAATATAAAAATCCAGGACACAAGAGTGAAACATGTATTCAAAAGTCTGGATGGTCCACTCTTTCTAACCATCCATATATGGATGGAATGCAGTGTTAAGTCAAAACTAATAACCTAAATCATGCTAGATACCTCTCCAAAATTAGGAGGTAAAACGAGGATCTTGATTGGAAATGATCACCCTTGGGACTCTGTGGAGTCTTACCACCTCCCCTTGATATTGCGTTGACAAAATCCCTATTAAGTCTGACACCTTGATTGTAATGATGTGGGATGATTTTTTTTCACACAATCCACTATTATCCATATTGATATGTAATGCTGAATGTTATTCCATTACTCTATAAGAATCACCAGATTCATGCACAGCGTCACTATGTGACTTCCAACAAAGTTCATCGGCTACAACATTCCCCTAACAGGTGGACGAGATATTTAAAAGTAGTATTCCTATAAGAACTCTATCTATTGACACTTTTCCAGGTTAATTTCTTGTAAGGAATAGATAAATCTAAGGCTTGTATGATCGGTGAAGACCACAAAATGTTATCCAATGAATTAATGTCTCCACAACATCAAGTAAAACTCAACCACCAACAACTCGCGATCGTGGGTGGCACAGTTACACTCATGGGGACGTAACTGAAGAGACACATAAGAAGGAACCGATCACTACTGCATCAAAACATACCCTAACCCCATACATGAAGAATCACATAAAACCTCAAACTGAACTCCTTCTACTGGAAGACAATGAATCGAAGAACAAACCAAATTGTTCTTCAGGTACTCAAAATTATCTTGGAACAGATCAGTCCACAGAAACACATGACCCTTTCAAGTCAACACTTTCATAGAAGTCACAACCTGAGAGAAATAGTATACAACCACCTTTAATTGCTTTCAATACCATGGAAATATTGCACCTCTTCCACTATCCTAGGGGTTTCCAAATACACAACTACTTCTATCTTCGATGGGTCCATAGAAACTACCAACTAGGATAGAACATGCTTCACAAAACAGAAATCTCGAGCCCAAAACACACGCATCAAAAACATCATAAACAGATTCTCATGGTGAATAACTCCCAAAATAGCACACAGATGCTCCGCATGATCCTCTTCGGATGTGGACTGCATAACAATGTTATCGATGAAAACCACAAAAAATTTATATAGGAACTCACAGAACAAAACATTCATCAACCCCATGAACATTGTTGGATAATTATTCACACTAAGCGTCATCACCATGAACTCATAATGCCAATGATAACAATAGAAAGTATTCTTTGGGATATACTCATCCTTTACACACATCTAATGATATCCTAACCGCAAGTCGATCTTAGAGAACCAAATTGAACCATTCTGTTGATTGAATATTTCATCAATATATAGAAGAGGATAGAAGTTATTCACTGTAACTTTGTTTAAGGGATGATAATCTAGACAAAATTCCAAACATCCATCAAAGTTTTTCATGAACAAAACTGGTTCACCCCACGGTGACATACTTGTCCGAACAAAAACAAAATACCACAAACCATCATGATATATACAAAACTTTCAAAACTCATAACGTTCGATAATATATAGAGACTTCAAGATAGGAGATATTAATGTCTTAGCTCGATCTAGAACTCGATCTCCCTTAGAGGGGGTAACACTACAACCTCTTCAGTAATGACATTAGGTTACCTTTCCTTGGCCCTAGGAAACACTGACTGCTTAACCTGTGTTGAAATCAGGATCATCTCATCCATCAAGATTGATAATAAAGGAACACACCTCTGACCAATTCAAGGGACTCACTTTCCCAAAAACACATTTGTATCTCTATCAACATCAAGGAACACTACCATCATATTGAAGAAATCAAATATTTCCTACATTGAATACAAATAATCCATGGTGAGGATAACATCATATAGTTATATCTATAAACATAAAAAATATCCCCAAGAGAGGTGTTACCCCAACACTTGCTCACAAAATCTATATACTACAAACAAGTCAGTTTTTCCTCTAACTAGAATAGTCAATGCCAGTAGAACTATAAGCCTCTCTACCTCAAGTCCCAATGAATGGACAAGGGGTAAGTGATATGAAGGAGTGTGTCTCTCTCGAATCAAACAAGGAATACACCCTAGTATAAAATAATAAAAGGGTACCTCAAACGATATATGGATCACCTGGCGTTAGAAATGATAAAACATTAAATTGAACACAACTAACTCTATAGCCTCATTGTCCCAGAAAGTGAAAACCTCCACGGACACACAGTAATCTTTGAGGACAGGGAAAGTCTCTGGGATGTCCTATACCCACCCCATCAGCTCTCTATTGATCCAAAAATGGTGAAAAATATTACTCGTACATCCGCTAGAATTCCCAAAATGTAGGAACCTGAAGTGGATAACCTGATGCACAATGGCTGCTCCAAAATATCAGGCACTCTCACTGAGGATTACTTTTTCCTCCATAAGAAAAATTGTCCTGATCCCTTAGCACATTCCTGAGAGCTGTTTCACCCATAAAAATGAGATATTGAGGGCTAAGACCTACCCCCATTAGAATGGAAATTTTAAGGCCCTAAAAGTCGGGATCCTAAGACTACATCTCTACATTTTGAATAATCCTAAAGCCTAACCTCTCATTATGATCTAGTTCAGGATAACATCCTCTCAGTGACCTCTACCCATGCCTGAATTTTGAGATATGTCTTCAACATAAACAGAGTGACCTAGAACATAATCTATGGATGAAGAGCCTCAACAAAATGCCTTTCTATATCCTCAATATATATAATCTAATTAGAATCATATCACATAATGTTATTGAAATGGATTCTGGATTATAACACACCAGATTTCCCCTATGGAAGGGTAAATGGCTCCTATAGAGTGGTCGCCTTCATGGTAGAAGAAAGAAACTCAACTTTGAACAGGTCTTCGAACTCCTCCCACAAGACTACAGACTCCAAATTAATCTCGAGGAATAAGATCCACCAATAGCTCATTTATGCACCTATCATGACCCAATCCAACGACATGTAGTTCTCCTTTTGAGCACAAATCAAACTGAAACATATCGTATCCACCTCCAACAAGTCTTTTGTGAATACATATGAAATGGATCCATCATACTTCTGTGGACTCTGATACAAAAACTCTTGATGTATCCTCCTCCAAGTGTTGTAATCATCAACCTAAACTCTATGGATATTTTCTTCTACATCCTGCTGAACATCTTCTTGTGTGAACCTGATGGGGATGTCGACCTAGAGGAATTCCATTAAAATAAATTTTTATGGTGATCCTGAAAATAGAATATTAAATACTTTAACATTAACTAATTGTTTTATTTTATTCATTTTATGTTATCCTTAATTATTCTTCATTCATTCATATATCTCTACCCTAAAACCAATATCAACTCATTTATTATCCACTATAAACATAAATATCCACACATTAGATTATAGGGGGACCTAATTACTTATTTCCTAGATGGGGTATAGTGTTTATATAACTTTATAAACATGAATGAAATAGGTTTCCTACCAACCAATGAAATATTACATGTTCCTAACATCAGACTCCATATTATCCCTCAACAAGAGCCTCTGATACCACCCTATCATTACCCCATCCCAGAAAAGTGTACCCCTCCAAGGTTGTCCATGTGTGAAAAGGGTTATTGACCCCCGAGTCCCACCTCCATTAGGCCCTACCTTGGTGACTGACACTGAGGGTATACAAGACACACAGATGAGAGATAGTAGACTATAAGAGAAAACATGCCGAAGTGAGAGACAGGACAGACACAAACAAACTCATACTTAGAATACAATGTAAAAGGAATCCCAAGTACACATATGTAATGTTACGAAAATACTACAACAACGAGAAGGGAAAATAGTAAGTAATAGAAATTATATGATAAAAACCACAAATATCGAACAACTCCTACAAAAACCAAAACTTGTAATAACTAGGCGGATCCCCAACTTTCCCCAACTAACTTAAGAAAGATTTTATATAGATTAGGTTGAATATAATAGTATAATTATTAGGATCCTCCCAAGATCCTCTCATACAAAAGTAAATAAAGCATGCTAAATCATAATTAACAGCAAGTGAAACTAACTCATCATATAAACCAGTATACTATGTTTCCAACTACACTATGGATACTCTCACCATGTATCGCGTATAAGAGTATCACGTATAAGATCATATAATGTAATAATGAATATCAAGGGTTCAATGCTACCATATCCCCACCGGTTTTATACTTTTCACCACTATTGGACACCATAAGAGTCTATTTGCAAAAAGGATTTCATGTAGACACCTGGGTGAATCACCGAAACACGCACCTCATGCGTCAACATACACCTGGTGCATCACACAAACATGCCCATGAAACCATTGTAACTATGTAGTTTCTGAGAGCCACCAATGCTCGGATAATATGTATCATACATCAGATACTATACCTCAATCCATTACAACCCATACACCGAGTAAGGATTCTCATTCCATCACATCCTATACATTTTACACCTATAGTAATCCATAAGAAACTATATATAGAATATATGTTTGTGAATAACCAAAAGTCATTACAAACCTCTACACATATATGGGAAAAAATAACTGTCCTCTTTACCAACAAAAGTAACTACCATGAGAAGAGAGTGGTGAAAAAGGGGGTATTAATCCATCCATCCTCCCAGTGGGATGTTGGGGAAAACACCCCCAAGGATCAAAATCCACATGGTGTTAGTTTCCATCACTGACATGGTGGAGTATCTTATAAAAAACACAAAATTTAAAGAATAAATTATAGACCAAAACCAGAATATGGGTGTGAACTCTTCTTAGACTCAACTACAGCTAACATATATCAGACTCTGGACTTCCACAGCTAAGACTAGATATCGTATAATCACACAAAAATTAAAAAGATATATTAAGTTACTTTATCACTTTCTATAAGTTTCATGTTATGTTATTTATTTCTGTAAACATTAATTAACAACTATTATTTTCCACATTTCATCTCATCAATATTCTGACCAAAAACTATTCCCTCTAAGAATATCCAAACAGAGTCCACATCTTCTCTAATTCAAAACCAAAACACTAAATCCCAGTAAGATCCAACCCCCATAGGTTAAACCTCATTTTTCCATATATTTAACAACATTACCATTTTTCATAATTTTTTGTTTTCTATGAAAACATTTTAACATATAAAATGCATGGGGATCGTCATGGTGAGTAGATGAACCAAACATCTAGTCTTCACCACCTATAAGAGGTGTGTAGACCCATCCATCCACAAAAGTATAGACATAGAATGATTGTGGAATACACCATTTATCTCCACCTATTTTATCAGAGGGTAATAAACGCATCTTTCTCAATTAGAGGGAAAGGTAAAAAAGATAAACAAAAATCATGTTCAACAACAACCACTTTCACATCAACTGGGAAGCCCAACTTCAACCCCTTCCATCATCCTTGGTGTCCTCCCTAATACCCACATGCATAACCAGATTCCACTCGCCACTATAAGTGTCCAATAATGACACCACCACCATTGTGCCTCCCTTCCCAAGCATAACACAAAATCCTTCCAGGATTGGCCAGCCTAGTCTCACACAACAACACAAGCAGTAGGAAACAAACAACATAGAAACTCGACTCTTGGTCCTAAAAAGGAATTAATTCTTCATACACAATGAGTAGTTGAAGCACTAAAGCATAAGGTGTATGGCCTTTACAAGAATGCGGGTAAATCAAAAAACTAAAAGTAATTATCTTTTTCAGACAAATAATTTTTTAATCCCTATTTAATTAACTAATTCATTTTAACAGGCATAACTTCAACCATTTTATTTCCATCAAAGAAAAACAACAACAACCATATTCATTAAAAATGCCACTTTATTTCTTTATCCAATCAAATTAAAATTAATCCTGACATAAAATTATTTACCAAATTCCATCAAGAAATACATGCTAAACAAAGCAAGCATATATATCACACTATCTCAAAAATCTAGAGGAAAGCCATTTTCATTATATAAAGCAACAATATACAGTCAATACCAATTCTTTTATCTGATTCAAATATTTAATATTCAATTTTTTTGTTATCTAGGGGATAAATATTTATAACTCTATGACTGAACATAAATAAAATAGGGAACCCCTAAATCCCCACCCTCCCAAAGATTTTGACTTTCTTTTCATGATAATGGGCCCAAACAATATATCGTGATCACCTCTACCACAAATACTTATATGAAAGACAGATAAACACTTCCGGGTTGCACGAAAACATAGAGTGTGCATGCAGTTGGAAAACTCCAAGGGAAAATGATCTAAGGATTGTAGTTCAATAACTGAACTCATACAAGAGGAAGAGCTTGGGGTGTCCAAAACCAAAGAAAAAAGATGGAGTAACAAGGATGGATGGTATCTGGACCATTTAAAAATCTAAATAGAGTAGCAGTTTTGATTTTCTATTAAAGGAGGATATGGTTGAGATTAAACATTTTGACCATGAAAAGGAATCCATACCTAGAGTAAAATTTAAATAGCAGTAGTGGGATTTGAATTTGACATAAGTACTCTTAAAGAAAGATTTTATTGAATTTCTTGTCAAAGTCAACGTCAAAGGGATGAAACTATAGGAAGCTAGAAACATTTTACACCTAATGATAGATGACTTACTCTCCTAGAAACAATATTAACAAAATAGAAATATTGAAAAAGTGTTAGAAATATGTCTCCCTGACCTCTCAGAACACCACAAACCCCATATGTTCACAATGGAATAGACCAGAGAAGTCTAGGACATTACAATGTGCCTCATTTATATTTGAATTAAAAAAATTTGTTATCACTAATAACTAAAATACTTTTTACAATCAATCCTACAAACCGACTATATCTTTTAAATGTGTATATATATTGTTTGGTTTTATGACCTTCTATCCAAAACTCCCCACACATCTATTATGTTAGTCTTTTTTAAACATTTCAAAATCATTTATTATCATCAATTTATTATTTTATATTACTCAAAATAACTATGAAATTCAATTAGAAATGCAAAATAATATTCTAGCTATAAAATATTACTAGAATAATGTGTATCACCGAAAAAAGTCAACTGGTGAAATTAAACAGACAAACAAACAAACAGACACACACACAGATATATAAAGGTGTAATTAAAAAATTTATACAAAAAAAAATTGAGTTTGTCATCCGATATAGGTTAGAAACCCAGGTAAGGGGTGTGGGTGAATTAGAGTATGACATATTAAAATAGAGTCCCATTTAGATCTTGTTTCATCATAAAATATGACAGTCTTATATCCCTTTCTGGTATAAAGGTATGAGTAGAAATGAAAGAATTGATGAGGCACAATAATTTTACATGGTTCAAAAGCACTAGGCTATATCTAAGGAGAATAAAAATTCCATGTTACTATGTGCAAAATCCACTAAAGCACACTACTATAACAAATATCTTAGAAGGCTTACTACCCATATTATTTTAAAACCAATCAAAATTTTTATTCTCGCTTCTCTATCAAATAAACTGGGCTCAATTCCCTTTTAGATGATTAATTTTTTGATCACTTGAATCAATAAATGTTACCCCTCATTTGGTGAATCATTATGTTACACTTTAATACCCTTTATAAATACAATTTTACCATATTTTTAATAGGAAATATCGTTTCAACACATTAGTGATTCTCACCATTTTTTGGATGCTTACTTCCTTCACTAATCTCACACAACATTTCAAACATTGATAAATTTTCTCAAGTTAAAAATTCTTTCACAAACCCCAAAACTTCCACAAATCTCACATATTTAGTGAAGCTCAAACAACCTTCATGAAACAACCTCATTTTATGAATCGCACATAGATTTCAATAAATATATATTATTTATTGATGATTAAAACATTCTACTGGCTTACATAGCCTTCACAAACCTCCATTCCTCATGAAATGTTTTTTAATAACAACCTTTGAGAATTTAAGGCATTTAGTTTTTTGTTAGGGTTTTCTATTCAAAAATTGGGGGTGGGGGTCTATTTATTGGAATTTCTTCCATTTCAGGAATATTTTATTTATTATTTCTAACATTTCATGAAGATCATGATTCTTGTTCATGAACATCCCTATATTTGAGAAGAACTAGGGAACCTTCTCATTTGTAAAGCTTCTTGGAGTCGCAAAGAATTACCATCAACACTTGAAACATTCAAAATGATTAATTGTGAATATCCTTTATCTTGGACCTTTTCTAAAAAACATTGTTTAAAATATCTCTTGAAATCCACAAATGTCCTTGTATATCTTCTTTTTCAACAAACACAATAAAGCCAAAGCCCAATATTGTAACCCTCAAGGATTTTTTCGAAAATAGATATCAATAAAATTTTAGTAATTTGGATAACACTAATTTTATCATCAGGTTTAAGACTATATCTTCATCTATGGAGTTTGAACCACAATGGAGCCCTCCACAAAATTTAATGCAAATTTAATTTATCATTATTTGAATTTTTTATTCTCCATCTAAAGCCAATTGATGGTATTAGGGAGCGCCACATAATTAGATGTGATGATGATCTAAATATTTTCTCTAATGATCAGCATAACATCATCATTGTTGTTGAAGTGTATCCTGATTCAACTATAGATGATCCCATGTAAAGGATTTGATGGAAAAAAATAAAACAAATAATTAATCCATTAAATGTGAATAAACATTTTTCAAATTTTCATCACTGGGATATGATTCTTGAAGAAATTGAATCCAGATCCACTTGTATCATCCACATGAACATCAAATGTATGAAATAAATTTTTTTATCCAGTTCTTGGTGCTATCAAGATGATTTAATGAAGATGGTGATGTCCAGAGAATCACTAAAATGATAATCCTTTAATCTATGATAATGAACTCTGATCCAAAGATCATATTGTATAATTTATGTCTAAGAAGTAGGATAATAGATAGAGTCTCTCACCGATCATCTAGTGCATAATGCTTTACATGAGAGCCTACTCCTCTTATATAGTGATTTAATAAATTAGAAAAAAAGGCTCCTCAGCATCAAAATATTTATTTCTTAGTAAATTACTCATAAAATTAATCTTATAAATGTTTTACTATGCTCTAAATATCATTTATATTTTTATCACTTATAATATAAAAATATATTTTTTGTAAAATAGTGTCATTAACTCGAGTCAATATTCTAAATTATTTAAATAACTTTGAATATTAAAATAATATTCACTTGATTAATATTATTTCAAGGTATTTACTTTAATTCATTTAAATACATTTAATGAATAAATACAATACTAATTATTCTAAATTCTAATAATATGGAATTTTTTATTCCTTAGGGATTGTAAATTTTCAAACAATTACTGAACCCCATGGCGGGGTTTATAATTTCATTTAATCCAATTCTTCCGAATATGGTATAATTTTGATATGATAAATGTGTGACCCTCTAGGCTCTTATATACAAAGTAGTGAATAAATTTTAGAGAATATAGGAAATACTAACACCCCATTAAGGCCACTAAAGAGATAGTAAAAATTCATTGCAATGAAAACCCTCCTATAAAAACATGAAATGTAGTTTAATATCATTTTCTTATGATATCACTTAAAGAATAAAAGACACATCATGTATCCATTCTTTATTTCTTTATTATTCATTGACATAACTAGATTAACTTACCTTCTTCGACAATTTAAATTGTTTTTGTGAGTCTACAACCATCCTGATCAGCTAGACCTAAGTTATCACTTCATTTTTTGAGTGACAATTTCTATATTTTTTATTCAATTAAAATCATCCGTCCAATGACACATGCAATGAATGTAACCATGCATTGACCTAAATTTTAAATATTTTACCTTGAATTAAATTACATAATCAAATGGTATACATTAATTATAATATCATTTCAAGATACCATTAAACATGTTCATTGAAAATAACTACCATTGACAGGTGACAGATGTGGTGATTTTATTAGCAGGTCTTTAATCAAGATATCATCTACTATGGATCATCAATTATAAACATAATGATAAGAAATATCAATTCTTATAGGCCCCACCACCAGATGGTGACACATCATTTTTATCTATTACTATAATATATCAAGATTATATTATATATTTTTAAGAACATTATCATAGAATCTAGAGTTTCCCATTAAATCATAAGAATTATTATAACATTTTGATAAGAAGATTAATATAAGGAAATTAACAATATTAGTGAACATAGAAATAAGAAAACTATTTCTGTAAGAAAACATCATGCATAACATATTCTATACATTGTATAATAATAAAAAATAATTCGTTATGTTTCTTATAGAGCACCAACATTTACACTATAATACTCTTAATTTAAATTTTTTTTATTTAGTATTTTATTCAAAAACAAACACCATCTATTTATTTAAATACCACATTTTTCCTCAATTTATTATCATATCCAAAATATTTTTATTTACCAAATGTCTAAAAAAATTCTATACATGTTCCAAATGAATTAATATAACCAAAACATATCCTTTTATGACATAAGATGCTTACCAAATGAGTCATCAAGAAGATGAAGGTAAGGATTCTAATTTAAACCCATTTTCTTTTTATATTTATTCTACTTTAAACTAAATATATATTTATATTATAATAATAAGGAATAATTAATATATAAAAATTTTAATTTTATTATTATTATAAAATATCATTTATTTTCCATTTCATCATTTCGTCTAAAAATATCTTTCATACATTTATTAGTTTATACCACCTATAAGGGTTATGTTGTCTTATATCAATCACCAAATTTAATGTGTATTTCCAGGTATTTCATTAATATAACATTCCTCCATTAATGATATATATGATTTATTATAAATTTTTAAAATGTATATTTGTGAATAGTGATATTAAAAAATATATGTCATGGATGATAAACCCACATAAAATAAGATAACTATAAATAATTTTAATTTTTTTATATCTATTATGAAATGACTACTCAATTATGTAGAAATTAAACATATAAATCGATATTAAATATGCACATTTACACTTCAATAGGTTATGAAATCCTTAAAAAATTAATGATTACAATTCATTTCATTTCATTTCTTGGTAAAAAATGTGAAACAAACATTTTTAAACGATAGACATGATTTCCTTGAAATTATTAAATAATTAATAAATTATTATCAATTAATATTAATAGTAAAAATCCATTAATTATTATATTTAGTATTATTATTCATGATTGGAATGGAATCTATGGGGAATTGATACTTGAGGTGAGAAGTTATTTTATAAATATTTATTGTCTTTATGTACAGGTTTTTATTATTATCTTCTTGTATAAATATAAAATGTCATAACTTTAATTTCATTATTAGTTTTTTGATGTTATATTTTTCTTTAAAATATTATCTATTATTGTTATACATTTTTAATAAATACCTTATGATTTTTAAATTCTAGATAACCCATATCTATTTTTTATTTATTTCTTATTTTTCATCCTCACTAACAATATAAACAATTTCATCATTTTTATTTATGATATTATTACTCAATATTTCATTAAGGTTGGGTTTTCATGTCTCCTAATTTTATGTAAATTCTTTTATGTGGATATCAATTATATTTCTCTATTTTATTTTATTCTCGGATTTCACCATCCTTTTGAAAACCATGATATATAATTTAGTTCACATATTGTGACTTAAATGATTCATCATTTCCATATTCCATTATTATTCTATATGACTTTGATTTGTTACCCATTTCATTTTTTCAATGGTTATCTTATTTATAATTTCCATATTTTATTATTATATTACTTTCATATAAATTTACATTTTATAATATTATGTGTTATTCAATAATTATAAACACATCAATTAATTGGTTAAAGATAATATCTCATGAGATGTTTTGATTGGTGTGTGTGAAATTTTCCATAAAAATTATATATGAAATGAGGAAAAAAACAATGACATATGATTAAGATAACATATTATTTTAACTAAATTTATTTTATTATCATGTTACTATGGTCTCCTCAGTCTTATTCAAATTTTTATATAAGTATTTATAACTCGCTTGTAATGTCTGTGGCCAAGATACTTGAACAGTACCAGATTAGGTTTCAACAACACCCCAAGAACATCTAACAATTACGATAGTGTACTATAATAACCAAAGGAATAATAATACATATGGGGGTATATTTACTTCTTTGTATATCATATAATATTGATACCATATTTGGAATAAAAAATTTAACATTATGATTCAATGATTACAAATCCTAAAAACCTGTCAATGCACACAAATATAATATTTCTAAATGTGATAAAGATATTATAAATTAAATAAAAAATCATAAATTGAATAAAAAAACATAATAATATTAAAAAAATACAAAATAACAAACAATACTTATACTAGAGTCACATGAACGAGGTATATGATAAATAGAAAAAATATGTGGCCTAAAAAATAATGTATGCTTCCCAGTAATATTATGGGTATCATTTACTCAATAGTTAGAGATGGACCATGGAAATATCCAAAATTATCCTAATAAACTTCTCCCTTTATTATCTATAAACTGTCATGCTTAATTGATTTTTTGTTCCCTAGATTATATCAATGAGGGTTCTAAAATCATGTTAAAGTTGGACACACATAGGGTTTGAGTATAACATAGATAGAGGTACTTCATTACCCATAATGACCTATATATCATATATTAATGTTCAGGAAATTATAATGAAATTATAGAGGGAAATAAGAAAAAAAATCAATATTCTTCATCGTAATATCAAACATAGAAATAAAAATTAATGATAACTAACAACCAATATATGGTGCTTTGATACCTAATTTTCTAACACTAATCGAATTAAAATAATATATGATGAAATAATATAACAAATTTAATGTGAAATACATATATATATATATAATTAAATCTTGTATGTTTAGAAAATAAAAAAAACCTTCTTGATCATGAATTGGGGAAAGGGTATACAAAATTGGGGTGTTGAGAGTCAGTCATATTTCCCCAATCTGGACATTGATCTCAAACGTGTATACTTATGATTATATTGGAATATATATATATATATATATAAATACTATTTTATCATGGTAATAAATAATTATCTTCCTATTATAAATACAAAAAGTCACTAAAAATAGATTATCATGTCATTATCTCTTCTTTACATTAGTATAGTAGATACATAAGATGAAATGTTACCTAAATCTAAAAATGATGGTAAAATACCATTATTAAGTTCATTCTATATATAAAATAACTTGAATAATTCATATGGAATACTAAATAAGTAATAAAAAAATAAAAATACATTCATATATCAATTCTAGTGTCCAATCCTAAAAAATATTTATTTGATTAACCAATTATAATTCTAAAACTCATAAAAAATATAAAATGAAGTTAATTAGAAGAAAATACATTATTTTAATTTCTTTCAATACTCCTATACAAAAATAATTGGTAAGAAGGAATCAATAATTAAATAACATATTTAAATGTCCTAGAATAAGGGATTGGAAATTTTTATTTTTACCTTTAATAAACACGGGATAATATAATGTTAGACTAATATCTTATCATTGTGTTACCAAAAATAGCCCTGCATGACCTCCAAAAGGAAATATAGAAAAATATTGAAGATGGTTTTCCATAATGATGAAGGTAAGAGAATGATAACATATAAGTAATGAAGGAATGAGTTTATTGAGGTTGAATATTGGATAAAAATGTATTTTTTATGCTAATAATTATAGTTTTTGAAGGTATAACCACTCTAAATTTTAATGAAATATACTCAAGATTCTAATAGGAACTCGATACAAGGCCACTGAGTACCTATAGGATCCAATAGAACCACCTAATACACACAAAAAACTATTTCATTCTTGATAAAATTGACCATGTTATCTTCTACTCATACAACACTAAGATCAAACTCAACATCCTTCAATATTCATAAGATAAATTCTTAATGTCATTGAATATTAAAATTAAATCATTTCACCACTTAAAAAATTATAAATAAAGGAAATCTAATTATCCAAATAATTATGTTTTTTATAAACTCACCACTAAAAATTTTCAATTCAATGGTATATAAATTATAATATTCAACATAAACTACTTACCAGAGATACAATTTCATAAAAAATCTTATATTAAAATTTATAAGACATAATATGAGGGTGAATACCCAACATTTAGAAACCTATATTTGTAATTATATACTAAAACTAATTAACCTTCTATGGTATGACTACAAATAGAGAAGTAATATATTTAGTAATTTTGAATATTATAAAAAATCAGAACCCACTGATTTTAACCACCACAATCTATATTAATAATATAAGGTATTAATTTATTTATAATATTATAACATAAATTAAAAATATGACATATCCATCACATAAACCTTGATTCAACTTTTATTCAGTGGTTAAATGTTTTCCAGTGAATTATATCTCATTTTGGATATATCATTAAAAGAATAATTATAGTAAAACAAAAAAGTAAATAAGTATAAAATAATTCATCTCTGCTATCCTAATACACTAGAATATACATATAAATTTTAATTTCATTAGATACACTAAGTATACAGCTAAATAAATTATTTTCAACATGTTAAATGACGCACAATATGAATATTCATACAATAAATGGAAGTGAAATTCACAAGAGAGGTAAAAAATTAAATTAAATATATTTTGAAATTATATATTATATTATAAATATATTATTAAATAAAATAAATAAATTAAAATTTTAATAGAATATCTGAATGAAAATATTAATTTAATACATTTCTGTAAACGTTTTATATTTCTATATAAAACTCTTTTATTTATTTCATTGTTATACCAATTCATGATTTTAGAGTCAGTAAAATTCAATAGCCTCATGCAATTTTTTCATATTTTTATTAAATAACCCCTTATTAAATTATTACATGAATTATTATATCCAAATAAAAAATTTATAATTCAATAATAGACATGCTTCATAATTTCTCAAATGAACAATGTTGTAATTTCCAATTTTTAACAATCTTATATAAAACATGGAATTAAAAATAATAAATAATAATCACAAAACATTATAAACCATTACCACCATAAGGTGTACTAACAAAATTTTATAAATTTAATCATTCCTTTTGTACAAAAAACAATTCTTGAAAACATAGGCATTTTATGGAATAGTTATTCTAAACAATTGATATATTTAAACAACAATACTTTATGTTTAATCATAAAATAATAAACCCATTATTAATACAAATACATTAATAGTATTTATTATATGTTCATATATGTATTACTATTTCAAATAGTTTACTTAAACTCAAGAATAAAATAAAAAAAACTAATATGAAAAAGTAAGAAAATAAAGGAGTATAAATAGATTAATTAATAACCAAATTAGTTGAAAAGATTGATAATTATAAAATTCCTAACTAGTTTCTAATATTTTCTCATTTTACGACTCAATAAATATAAAACATATTAATAAGAGGCCAATTTCAAAAATATAGAAAAACAACCCACTTCTTCTTTTTTTAAGTTATATATATAATATATTTTACAAAATTTCATCACATAATATTCCAAAATCCTAAGAATATTTTCCATTAAAATGTACTGAAATATTTCTAATAAAATATTATTTAACTCAAAATTACAAAAATATATCCCTTAAAACTCTACCCGAAAATATAAAAATCATTATTTCCTTTATTAGATGGATTATAAATCTAAAAATATGGTTCTCAAAAGATTAAATTATTTTAAATTTTAAAAATGATATTTCAACTAAAAACATTGTTTTTAGGATATAAACATGGTTTATCCTTCATAAATAATTTTCCATAACTCTCGAACAATTCGCCGCTCTAATGATATAAAAAAACACCAAAAAACATAATTTTTCAAAAGTATTCTAAATAAAATATTAATAAATTCATGAAATAATACAATTAGAATTACCATGATTTGGTTCCCATTTAATTGAAAATATATAAAATATCCTAGAAAATATTTAACATCATTTTAGGGAAATAAAGAAACTAAAATTAAAAGAGATACAAAGTAAATATTTTTTATTTTTTTCAAAATACACTCAAATGACCCATTACTAAGAAAAATGATTGACTAGTGAAATTATTGAAATATAATTATTTTATTGTTACAATGTTTATTGAATAATTTGAATGTGTGTGAGAATTATTTTTAGTTATTTTTGAAGTGAATTTAGTCGGATAAATTAGTTTGGAAATAAGGTTTCCAGGATTTATTTAATTTAATATCTTTGTTAGAGGTGAAAAAGGTGAAAAGTTTACAATGTATTGAGATATTTGAATAGAAAGTTTATTATTTTACTGAATAGAAAATTATTTTCCAATATAGAATTTTTTAAAAGTTCATAAAATGTTAATATTTTTTATATGATTGAATGATATTGTATTTACACTAAGAATGTAATATTAACTCTGATGATATGTAAGAGTAACTTTTATAATATATAATATTAATTTTATGATATGTCATAATAAATATAATGTTTTAAATATTATGTAAGAGAGTAGTTTAATAAGTTTAAGAATATCCTATTACATAAATAGATACATAAGACCACTCTTTTAGTCTTGTATGATAATTTTGGGGTTTCCTCAATAGAAGTTACATGGAATTAGATGATAAAATAATAATCTTTATGAGTGAAATATCGTGATGATTCTTGGAATTTATCATTCAATATATTTACACATAGTGTCTCAATGATCATTAGAGATAATATTTCACATGATCAATGGTGTGAATATGACAATAAATATGTGAAAAAGTAATTTTTTTAGAAGATCGTATACAAAATTATGATGATATTTTTTGGGATTTTAATGAAGAATATTTGATGATATTTATTTGAAGTTTTTAATATGATTTATGGTGTTTTGAAAGAGTTGACATGATCCTTATTTTAAGGTAATTACTTCTTATATTAATTAATTTTCTACCACTAATTATTGGGTATTGTAACAATGACTATGATGGATGTTTTCTAATGTTTAAATAGGAAAATATACATTAATATTAATAAATATGATTAAGTGTTAATGAATATAATGATGTTATATTTTTGAGGGAAGACCACCAATCTGAAGCTAGTTTAGGAATCGTATATATATCAATGTTCATGAATTATTAGGGAGATGGAATTCATACTAGTTATTTTAATTTCATAAGAGAGTAACATTCAATTGGTAATAAAGATTCATAGATCATGCTGAATTTATTTTCAATGGTAGTCTATAAAGAATTTGTAAAGGAGAGGTATAATAAATAAATAACATAAGGGAGACATTAGTTTTGGGAATTTTTATATAGTTACAGATGATATCTTCCCTCATTTTAATTACATTATGACAGTAGATATACATCTATGATTTAGACTCTAATATGATATAGCGATGATAAAATTAACCATCATTATGGAGACCCTTGTAAAAATACCATGTTCTTATTTGTTTTATTTATTTATAATATATATGGGTGAATTTTATATTTTAAAAGGATGAGTAGATCATTAATTTGAAATTTTATGTATGGTAATTTCATTGATGAAATTTTAAAATGAAAACAGCAAACCATCTCTCCCTTTTTAGTGTTACAATATTGATCGCCAATGTAGATCAAGATATATAAGAACATTCAAGGTTTAAAATATTGGATAATTTATTATTTAAAAAAAAATAGAGAAAAATAATGATATCATTATAATATTTATACCTACATTTTATGGAAATATCTATCACATATAGAATAAAATGAATGTTAATTTATTATCTCCTATATCTTATCATAAATGTGGTTTTTATTATCAGTATCAGGTTTACTTGAATTGAGAAACACTCTTCCATGAAGCATGTTGATGAAATAAATCCTGACTATTATGAAAATGTAAAAAATTATTTATTATTATGTCCCTTTCTAATAAATTCTACATGAATTTTGAATTATTTATGAATTTGAATGAAATTGAAGACAATATTGAAACTATTATGCTTTGAAATTTAAAATTAATTGAAGAATGTTGCAGATTTAGATAAATATATTTGAAGATATGGGGTTGGATATGATTATTATATTCATAAATTCTTCATAAGGGTTAAATATTTTGTAATAAATATTTTAATCCTTAGTGAAACATTAGAGTATTCTACGGTAGTCATTTTTTGAACGAATATTCTTAATAAATTTTATATAAATGAGTCATCTCTTGAATATTGATATTAAAATATATTATTTATTCCATATATAAAGAATGTGGATATGATATATGAGATGAGAAATGAACCTTTTCAAAAAATTATGATTAAGGAATAAAATGATATAACATTAAAAACATAAAGAATCCCCAAAACAATGAGAAGGAAGAAAAAAATCTATCATGACTCTAAAGATGATATGGAACATTGTGATGGGTATGAGATGATAATCACTCTGTTATCAAATAATTGTAGGATTATAAAAGGAAAATTCATATGTATTATTAACTTTAAATATTTTTATTATGCTATAATACTAAAATATTCGTCATGCTTTACTAAGATGAAGAATTTTAATAATAATGATAATTAATATGTGGATATCATTAACAGAATTAATGGATCTATGATAAAAAAATAATTATTAAGAATGTTATTTAAATAAAAAATTTGTTTTTATTGATAAGAGAAAAATATGAATGTTCTTCCAAAATATGTGAGTTAAAAAATGGAATAATAAATGGGAAGTATAGAACATTCATAGATCACGTAAAAAATAATTAAGAATATATAATTAGTGATAAGTATGATGAAGGAAGTTATAACCATCATACATTGAAATAAGATCATGGGATTTTTTTTAAAAACAAAAAGGTTAATAAATAAATCAGGAATCTAAATACAAAATATCAATTTACAAAACAGTACAATATTTACTCAAGAGTGAATATGGCTGAGTAGGATAAATTATTCTTCTCAAGGAATTAGTGGACAAGAAAAAATGTAAATATATTTTAAAAAAATCATCAATATAGAAAGAGAAGTATAATTTGTTTCAATAAAATTTTATCCATGCTAAAAAAAATTAATAGAGATAGCATAATATTATAATTACACTGTTGACATAAAAGAAGAATCACAAAAATTTGATGCGGTTGTTATCCCAAAGAAGAAGGTAATGTTACTCCTGTTAATACCAAAATCATCCTTGTTATGTTATAAACTAGTGTTGGTTTCAAAAAATATAAATATTTTGAATGATGAAAATAAATAATAATCCACTACTATATAAAAGGTATTAAAGGACAATATAATAAAGTATAATTAAAAAAAAATAATACAAAAAAAAGAAGCTAAAAACACTGGGGAAATAATAAAAATAATGTAGATATATTTCATATGTCCAAGAAAAATCTATTTTTAAGAGGTATAACCAGTTCTATGAAGATTATTAATATAAATACAATTCATTTTATCACAACATGAATTTTCCATGGATTCAAAATAGACAGTAAAGTGGAGGGTCTAATCAAGAATTTTTAGTAAAAAAAAGAATTACAATTACTCTATGAATCAATAAAGTTTAAATATAATTAATAATATATATTTTAATAATTGTAAATATTATATGGAATTTGTGACTCGTCGTTTTATTTTAATGATGGTTTTATGATTTTATTTCTTAATGGTATGAGAAAATTATGTGAGTGACATTTTTTAAAGAAAAAAATATTTAAGAAGTAGTTTTTCTTTATGGGTATATTAAAAGAAGCAATAAGGGAAAATCATTAGATTCATGACAATGTATTATCTTCTCACATTACTGGAGGTAAAAATATACTGAACAATATTGAGATTCTTAATGTTGGGTTATTGTCATTTTGAAATGATTTTCCATTTAAAATAATAGAGTGTGGACTATAGATAGTGACTCCGAGAAATTGAAATCCAATATTATTTTATTTTTTGATGGAGAAAACACAATACATTGAGTATTATCCAAATATTTTGTTATAGAAATGAATGTATATTTAGGAGAAATAATGTCAACATAGAAATGTAAAGTATAATATAGTTATAACTTAGTGTATAAAAACCAGTAGTAAACTATTTAAAAATTAGAAACACAAGTGACTCATGTCATTTTAGAAAAGAGGATGAGAAAAAGCCCTAATATTTGATGATTTTATATCTTTTAAAATGATTCATTATAATTATATCAAAATTGTAATCTATGCGAGATCATACCCTATTATGGATACAAATATACACTATTTGGTAAACCTTCCAAAAAGGGAAAATGGTGAAGTGGACTCACATGAGGCTGGAGATTCAATCTAAAAAGAATGTTGAATTAATTCATTTTGATTAATTTTGTCCAATGAGACAATTCTCAATGAAAGTAAATATTTAATTAATTATGTAGTTTTTTTATTTTACCACGCTGAAAAAATTGAGCATCAAGAATAAAAAACGTGAGGTTATAGGGAAAGAAAAAATTACTAGGAAATATATAGGTAATGTGGTAGAAGTATTTAATAGTATATATAAAGTAAATAATAGAATATAATAAATTAAAAATAATTTTAAATTACATCCCTCTAAAAACTATATTAATCATGATTACAAAACTTCTTACACACCACATAAAAATGGATTTCGGGAGAGAAAGAATGAAATCCATTTCAGAATGGGAGGAAAGATGTTGGAAAAATATAATCACTCAATTTAATTTTAGAGAGAATACATGTCCATAATTGTATATTAAAAAATATATTTTTTTAGGGGGCTGGGTAAAATATGGTTACCTATGATTTATGGTTCAAATAGAATCTATTTCTAAATTAATTTAATATATTTTTGAAATCTATGATTGAAAAAAAAAATTAATAATTCAATTAGGTGAAAATCTACTGTGATATTTGAAGAATTATTTTTTGAAGTTATTTATTTAATGGTATAGGCTACAAGGGATTGAATAAAAAAAATAAATATGTTCAAATGTCATGATGGGAATAAATTTAAAAATAAAAAAAATTTAAAAAATTAAATGATGAAATTATGGAATGATTTGTTGGAGACAAATTATAGAAATATAAAAATATACTGAAGAGAAAGATGGAAATGATTCAATTTAATTAATATTTATTAAAATTATTCATTTTATAATGAAACTACAATTATAAATAAAAACAAGAATTATAAGAGGCTATAGAATCCCGATAAACAAAAATACATAAATTTAAAATAATAAAATATTTGATCATAAAAGAAGAAATCTAATATTTATTAATCAAATAGATCTATTCCATCAATTTTTTATATATTAAATTTCAAAATTTGATGGACATAAATATTTTATTAAATATATAAATGTGGATATATATCAAATATTTAAAAAATGCTACTTATGATCTTGTTTAAAGACCACTTGTGAACAACACCATATGAATTAACTAATTTTCAGCGAAAATATCATTGATAAAGGCTACATTTTAATGAACAAATAAATATTAGTGTGAAAAGAGTCTTCTATATTTAAGGGATTAAATTTTAATGAAACATGAGAACCTGTTGAAAACATGTGGCTATTAGAATGTTCCTGGATGATGTAGTACATTTGTGATTCAATTTGTTCAAATGGATTTCATATTTTCATCCCTAAATAGAGATCATCAAGAAGATGTATTTATAGAGTAACCAATAGGATTTATACATGATAATGGTAGAATATTGGTCTTCATGACGAAAACAACTATTTATTGGTTAAACTTTCCCATAGAGTTTGGTATTCCAAAACGGATTCATTCTTGAGGGAGGTAAAATTCATTACTGAAATTCTGAAAAAACCTATATATATTATGTAACTAAGAACATGTATCGTAATTATTATCATATATATAGATAAAACAATTTTTCTACGTTATAGGGTGTATATTTTTTAAGAATTTTCAAGACCAATAATTTTTTTTGAAATGTCAACGCTTGTAGAAATGAAATTTGTTGGTATTACAAGTTATATATATACTAATAAAATTCATAATTTCAGTTAAATTTTATTGATGAATTATTGAGAAAATTTTTCATTGTAGTCTCTAAATAATATTACACATCCTATATAATTGGAATACATTTGAGTAATGATGAGGTTGGTAAATATGTGAATCAAAATGAATTCAATATTTTTTAAGAATCCTATTATATCACATAGAAACATGACCTCATAAAGTCTTTATAGTCACATTTTGTAATTTGTATCTATGTGATAAAAATATAATCACACATGATGGATTAAAAGAGGATACTCATATATATAGAGAATATCCCTTGTCTTAGAAATCATTATAGAAGAGTTGAGTAGCTAAGTTTATTTAGATACGTCATTATTTTTTGTTATGAAAATATTGATGAATGGAAGTCAACATTTAATGGTAATTTATTTTTTGGAATACTTTTATGACTTTTCATAATACAATATTATGTTTTTTTAATTTTACACTCTAGATACTGAATATGCGGGCATTAAACAAGAATGCACACAAATGATTTGGATGGGGGATAAATAAGAAAATTTGAATGTGATGATTGAAAAACTATTGTGAATATATTTTGATAATCCGATTATTAAAATATAATGTCCTAAACTGGGAACCAATAAAAGAGTCTCTCATGACTATTCACAACATGGAATCAAGGGTGCTTCCTGATACACAAGAGGATTCTGATTAGTATTGAGGGTCTAATTGGGATTTGGTGGGGGGGCTAAACCCTCACAATCGAAGTATAAATATAGTGAAAAATATAATCAATAGTTGAGGAATTCCAATTAAACGAGGAATAGTTTTATGGTATTAAATTAAATCCAAAAGAAAATAAATGAATTAACATTAATGAACATGGTATAATTTGCAGGAAATTCATATATAGAAGGTAATAATTTATAATATGAAAGATTGACCAGAATAAATAAATAAATAGATTTCAGCAATTGGGGGAATTCTGAGTACAAGCTCAAATGCTACTCCTAATCTCAAATGTCCATTATTATATCAAATAAATTAAAATAACACACAACACAATCAAACATAAAACTTAAAACTAAGAAATTTTCCTGATTACAAGATGGTAACCTTTATAGGGTGTGAGATAAAATCAATTGGCCACCACCAATGCTGTCTAATGCATATCTAGTCCATGAATGTAATAAGAAGTATTATTAGGTAAAATATTTAAGGGTAATAAAATAAATAATGAAATTTTAAATCATGTTGAGTTCTGGTTTCTCAAGGAAACCCGGCTGACCATAAATACAACATCTTACCCATAATATCTATGAACATTCCATCATGTATATATAAACATATGTAAAACTATATATGCATAGATATAAATGGACCATTGAAGACCCTAGGTGATAGACCAAGGAATACACATATAATAAAAAAAATAATCATATTATTAGTCTCATTATTTATTTGTTGGAATAATCCAATGAATCTTACAAGGGAATACATAGAGCCTAGTTTTACCATCAATAAAATTGATGTTAAATGTCATGTCAAACATCCACATCCTAGGGCATTAAACATCATGTTAAACATCTGAAATGGAAGTTAAACACCATTTCCACCATCCTAGATTAAGCAGGCATGACACATCATTTAAAATTTCTCTATATGAGGAATCACAATAATAATTATTTATAAGGTAATCAACTTTTCTTATGATCCCATTTCAATTACAATTCATAAAGAAGAACTACTCAATATCACTCAAGGAGTAATTTAGTCACAGCTAACCTATAATCCTTTCTCAGGTATTACTACTTTGGATTCCAATATTCTCTGAAGGAATAATATAATTCATCAAACCTATGATCCCATCCAGTTAATTCATGCACTATAATCCAAGATTCATTTAAAGAATAATATATTATTGTTTAAGAAGATTAAATTTAGGACTTGAACATAGATCCTGAGAATGTTTTATGCCAAATATATATGATTCATCTAGATAATTTATATTTTTCAATTAAATTATAAGGACTAAATTAATAAATGATATTATAAATTCTATAAGACAATTCATCATAATTGTACAAAAATGTTCAATATGTCAAGAATTATATTAAACAAATTGTTTATATCCAAGGGTAAGTACTTCCCTTAAAAATCCCACTCAATTATAATTATACATTTAATTTATGAAGGATGTCTCTAGAATAATATAAATGATTATCATAAACTAATTTGATCATCTACAACTTTAATAGATCATTTAATTCTATTAATCATTTAATTTGAAGAAAATAATGTTAATATTCCTAAATATGTGATTTTATTTCCAATGGAAAAGCATAAGGGTTATAAAATATAAGTTTCACAGCCCATGTAATGATTCATTTTGATGTAGACAACATCAAATGTTGATATTTAGTGAATAATGAATTGATAATTTAATACATTACTATTTACTTAATTAATATCATGTCAAAATGGTGATGCTTTGAATGTATGGTTCCTGACAAAAATCATATTTTATAAAGTCAATATAATTCCAGGAAATGATATAGACCACTTACCTCACACATTGGATGCCTCACTCTTCCATTATTAGGAATTTATTTGAGCTTGAACATGAGAAAATAGAATAATTGAAAAAATACCCAAAAATAGGGAATACAAGACCTCATAATGATAATACCAATAGAGAGAATAGAAACTGATAAAATATGCAATAAGGCATCACATAATATCTTTTGGGCTTCCAACACATTCAATTAAATTCAATTCAGATAGAGAATAGAATAAATATTCCCATTGGAGTGGAGGATTAAGTAGAGTATGCAAAGTACCTTCTAGGAGAAATGACAGTGAGAAAGGGGTGAAAACCATTATATATAAGAGGGAAAAATTAGTAATTTATCCTATTTTTAATAGAAACATATTTAGTAAATTAATAAACCAACCACACGGTGCATCTATTCAATGATCCTCCAAGCCACATGGTTTCCTCTTAAAACATACCGACAGTGTTCCAATCATTTGGTGATACTGTCTAAGAACACCCCTTACAAACATGGTTGTAGTTTACGATTAAGAAAACCATGTTCCAATCATGAATTACTTATTTTCATAGAGACTCCAAGTAAAAATATTGATATTGTGTTTCCACATAGTCTCAAGAAATTATTCCTCTATTCAAACATGCCATATAATTTGGGTTTTATATTTAGCACTAATTGTATTCTAATCGTCTTCCTAGTTCAATCACCAACATAAATGTGTTTTCAAATCCTGTAGTGTATGAAAATCATTTGGAATATAAAGAAATATTTTGATCCTTAACCCTATCCAAAACAAAACATTAAAGTGTTCCAAAACTTGAAATTCAATTCTGAATATTGTTTTTAAAAAAGGACCTTCCATAAAACAAAAAGTTCAAATTCTCCTATAATTTTAATTCCAATCCAAAACAAGGGATGTTCAACAGAATTTTTTTAATGAAACCAACAATGCATTATATATATTAAAATATTGGTATCAAATATAATTTCACCAGAGAGAGTGTTTCCAATATAGATTTAGGGATAGAATAATTTTATATAGTAGATTAATTTTATGAAACTATAAATAAAGAAATTCATATAGATGAATTTAAATTGTTTTACCGGAAAATACATCTAAATCTTTTCCCACAATTATAAGGTGTCTTTGTTAAGCCACGATATTATTATTTTCTATTATTAAATTTTAGGGAAGAAACATAAATCTTGTGAAACATTATAGGATAAATCCTAAGTTGAGTTTATTTCTCAGCAATGAACATTTTTAAGTTGGATTATAGCGGAAAAGATAAAATTAATAAGAAATTAATTTATTATCATCACTAATATAATTATCTGAAAATGATGCTATCTAATATTTTGGTGTAATGATATTTCCCAATGATTAAGGTATAATATTTAATGATAGTTTAGGAAATTGTAATAAATCTAACAGGGGGAGGTTGAGAATCCAATGGAATTGATTAGTGGTTTTTTTATTTTTTATCAATAAATTTTTGGGTGAATTCTAATGTTTCTGAAAATATTTTTGCTTTATTTTTCCTATGAATTTAGGTCGATGAAATAATTTTAAAATAATGTTTCAGATATGTATTTAATACATATTTTAATTTTTAGTTGAAAATATGAATATTTGACAAAGTGTTAAAATATATAAGAGTAACTCTGATTTTTTAATGCATCTGTAGGATCTATTAGAAACAATCAATTTGATAAATACTCACTTATGATTAAATTTGGGATAGATAAGAATAACATCGTTTTTTATCTATGAATTCATGATTAAATATACTAATTAAAAATAGTATCTTAGATCCTATATAAGAGTAAATTACTGATATAAGAGAATAAATTTGATGTTTCCTTGATTACACAAGATTCTTTTAGGGATAAGTAAGCATAACATATATATTCATAAGATACAAAATATCTTTCTAATTTTATTATAATATTAAACATGTGGGTTTTTAAGATAGTCTGTATTTAATCTAATGATGATATACATATCTTCTTGTGTTAAATATCATGATGACTGATGGTCTTCATTATTCATGATGTTTTCACTAAGGTTGAATTTTCTCATTAAAGATGATGATTACATGTGATATGTTTTTTTCATGTCAGCATGGATAATGGGAAAATAATGTGGGAGTTTTTTTAAATGTTATATAGATTTCTATATTTGTGGTTATTTTGTTGATGAAGATCAGGATTGATTTTGTGAGATAGTTAAATGAGATTTATCGAGTTTTGAATAAGATGAATAATTAATTATTTAGTGTAACATGATGTGTTATTTTCGGGGATTTTTTAAAATTAGTGTGTACAAAAAATAAGGATTAAGATCACTGATTCTTTTAAGTGCTCACATGTAAACAATTCCGTAATTATTTAAAATCAGAAAGATAAGTTGAATAAAGGGGTGATGAGGTATTTTTAAAGAATAAGTTTGATAATAAAATTTTATTATTTAATTATATAAATTTTATTGTTCTTAAAGTAAGAGGGAACATAAATTCATATTTGATATTTTTTTTACCTCAAGATAAGATATATATATTCATAGTGAAGCATCTCAATGATTCTTTATAGTCTTTCTATTTCTTGTTTGAACACTATTTATAAATAAAAGTGATCATATATAAGTTAATATCTAAACATATTATTGTTTGGAGACACTCTAGGTTTAATGATTGAATCTCCCATAATTATAATCATTTTATTATATTAGTGATAAATATATCACCCAAACTCAACCAAAACATTGCAAGGACATAGTCATCTCTCTTAGGGGTAATCCTTCTAAAAATAAGACGTGACCTATAATTTTAATTTATTCCTATCTTATATGGAGTGGGATGACATTTTCAAAGGATGAGTATATCTTTAAAATGTAATGTTGATTTATATCATCACATTGATTTCATGACTTGTATTTTATGAAAGATAACATTGATTAAATATTACACTATTGATAATCAGGTAACTTCAAAAAACCATTTGTTTATCATATGATTTTATATTAAAAATAAAAAATTTTATTATCGCAGACATAAACTATTCTATTATAATTTTTTTTATCTAAATCTATATAACTCTAACAATATACTATATTTATTAATGTAATGTTAAAAAACAGTCAAAATAGTGTATAGAAATTTCTAGATTATAATAGTGTAAAACAAATATTTTGTTTCAATATACTTTCTTTGTATAATAATTCAAGAAGAAGTTGTAAAATTATCATTAAGTGAACCATGAACTAATTAAATAATAATTCAATATTGGTATTTCAAAACACCATTATTTTTCAACATTTCATTAATACATGAAAACATTCCCCAATAAAAAATGGGAGATTACACTAAACATATTCCTGAACATTAAAATCTTAAATAAATAAAACATGATTGATAAAATAATTCTATATTAAATGAAACTCTAAAAATTTGAAGAAACAAATTAAAATATATTCAGTCATTAATTTTTTTAAGGAACTTAATAATAAATTTTGAAAATAAAATTCCAGCATCATATCCATTGGAATTTATTTAATAATAAATTTCCATTGTAATTTATGATTGTATATATTATGTTTTCTAAAAATATGTATTTGAAATAAAATTATATTATTTAATCAATTTATATGAATCGTTTATATATTATTAAAATCAAATATTGAAATTAATTTCTAATAAACACGTCAAAATACTTTGACAATTCAATTATAGATATTCTATTTGATTCATATAGAATATATATGAATGATAAACATCCCTATATTCCAAAAATTAATTTTTTAACAAATTTACATTAAAAAAACTATATAAGTCTTACATATATTGTAATGGCCCAGACCTATCTGGCCTATTCCTTTTCAAAAAGAAGGCCACGAAGTGTTATGGAGGGTAAAATGGACTTTTCCCACACATTCTAGAATTTTGAAACTACACGCCATGTAGTTTGAGTAAAGGCGGTGTACCCCATTACCAGGTATACCCAGTGTTGAAGGCCATGTCCTTGCCATGTGAAATAAATGGGTACACGCCGTGTATCCAATACTACACGTCGTGTAGTCTCTCCCCACGTACACGTTACCGTGTGTTGACCAGTCAACAACCGTGTGTTGTGTTGGAGCCGTGTGAAATAAATGGGTGCACACCATGTACCCCAAACTACACGCCGTGTAGTCCCTCCCCACTAATGTGTTACCTTCAAGTCGTGTGTTGACCAGTCAATGGTCGTGTTCCGCGTTGAAGGCCGTGTTGGAAGCCGCGTGGTGACCGTGTGAAATGGCCTAGAACACGTCGTGTACCATAAAGTACACTCCGTGTACTTTTGCTTTTCTCGCCTATAAAATGAGGGGTCCCCTCCTCCTTTTCAACTCACCCCTCTCCTCCCCATTCCTTTGAGTAGAGCTCTCCCAATAGAATCGATGGCTCCTTTTCTTCCATAACTTCTTTGTTCGAGCTACGATTTACGATTCGTCTGCTTCCACGGGATCATAACAATGAGGCAGAACTTCCGAACTTGGATCTGTTGTCTTTCCTTTGGCCTTTCCTTTGCAACGTCCACTCGAGGAAGTTTTTCCAGGACTCAACAGAGGTGACGGACACCGACGAACATCTTCTAAGGATGATCCGGGGGAGCATTGTGATCAGAACCTGTTGAGGTAGGGATCTTACCTTTGTCTCTCTAAATTGTGCACCATATGGGGTGGGAGTCCTCTTGTTTACGTGAAACACATTTGAACCGGTTAAATAAAGATAATAACTAGCTTATATAATGGGTATGGGATGTTTTTGAATGCAGTTACATTATTTATATCCTATCATATTATGTTGTGAATTGAATAGGCTTATGCCTACTGAAAATAACGGTCATTGTGGGCCTTTGCTTGCGCAATTAAATGTTTACCTATCTTTCTAGACTGTTTTTGTGAATAGAACTTTGTTGAATGTGGAATTTGATTAATCACCTAAAGTTGGCTGATTAAAATCTGGAACCCTTGTGTGATCACCACAGTTGAACAAAATGTAGTAATGAACATGTGGGTTTTGGATTGGTTACTGGTGTGTGAAGGGGGTGTTTTGTGGGTTGTTGTAGATCGGGTGATCTGCTGGGCTGCGGTTGGCTTGTTTGTGGGTTGGTGTGAATGTTATGTTGGTGACGGGCAGCGGGGCTGCGATAAATGGTATCAAAGGGATGATGATGTTTGGGTTTCAGTGTTATTGTGGTTATGGTGGTTGGCAGTGGGGCTGCAGGGATGGGTTGGAATGTGAACGGACTATGGGTCGTGAATGATAAATAAAAAGTGGAAGAGTTAATGAATGGTTGGGAATGGTAATGGAACGGGATTAATAATAAATGGGTTGGTTGGTTTATAAGAAGGGTTTTGTTGTGCTGCTTGTGTTTTCTAACTTGATTTGTGGATGTCAAGGATATTTTTTACGAACGATCGATGTGGTTGGTTGTGGATAGATTCCCAGTAGTTAAGGAACTAATAAACAAATTCTACTGAAATGTGAAAACCTAAATGGGGTTGGGGTTGTTTATTGTATGCATGCTTCGTAGTAGCAGTGCCGAGGCACGTGCTCAGTTTCTCTATTTCGAAGCCATAGGTTGGGATGTGTGTTTGGTATAAATATATATATTTGTAACTTTTGTTTTTTATCGCACCCCACCCATGTTGATATCTTAGTGAAAACACTCACATTTCATGGGAGAGGGTGTTTTCCCCTTAGTTACTATATCCTTCCTACTCCTTCTCCCCTATGTTGTGATGGCTTGAGGCGACCTTACACCTAAGACTCTTTGGGTAGGTTTCGATTGGGGTGGTTCTAGTCACAGACTCTTCAGAAAGGTTTTACAGTTTCCCAAGAATTTTTGGGATGAGGCCCAGGTGTGTGCGGGCGGGATACGTGGTTGTTAGGCCCAGGTGTGTGCGGGCGGGATACGTGGTTGTGCGGCCCAGGTGTGTGCGGGCGGGGAGAGTGTGGCAGCGTCAGGACGTTCGCCATTAGGAAGAGCAGCTAACTGATGGGAAATGGTGCAGGGTACCCAATACTCTTGTTCTTATATACTACTACAACCTATTGTGATTGTGTTTTGATGAGTGTGGCTGGTGAAGCTGGGTGGATAGAATTCCATGCTAGGTTTCTTATGTTTTTCTCATGGGACATTAGGATGTCTCCCCACTTGTGCATGAGAGCTATAGGTTTCCCTAATGAGTATACTTGTATGCTCACCCTATGTTTACTTTCAGGTTTCCAAGAGGACTACCAGGGCCGTGCGGGACCCTACAAGTTGGACAGTTGGAGTGGTTGCAGTTTTTGTAGTCTTGTTTTCTTTGGGTATTATACTTTGACCTTTCGTGTACTTTCACCTTGTTATAAAATTTTTTAAACATGCATGTGGGCTTGGTTTGGGTTTATTTCTATACACATGTTTTTTCCTTTGTGGTGGTTGACTTGTCCTATTTCACAATCTTAAAATAATAAAAAGGTTAATGCCTCCCATATTTGTGAAAACTTATACCCTTGGTGCTAGTCTCCACCCCGGGGCCTACTGGAGGCGGGACTCGTGGGTCATTATCACCCTTTCACCATCGCCAGCTCAGGAGGGGCATCTTTGGTGGGAGGGGATCATGACAAAATGGTATCAGAGGTGATGGTTGAGAGATAGGATAGAGTCTGGAGTTAGGAACAGTGATGATTGCATGGGATGGTAGGGCAACAGTGTTTGTTAATCTTGGTGCGTGTCATAGGCCAGGGAGAACCGGCTAGGACACAAGATTTTAGGGGCCCCTGTGATCCGATGCAAGGACTCTGATCCTACCAAACGACCAAGTGAGACTACATTGATTTTTGGGTACAGACCCTATGGAAGGTACATGCTTCATCATGATTGTGTTTTACTTGATTTGGGTGTTCTGGGAAGGAAAATGAAACAAAAATGATAAAATAAAACCTTGAGAAATTTCCTTACTACTTGGGATTAGGCGATCATTGTTTACCGTACAGCTATGGCACCAGGACGTCATTTCTGGGAGGCTCAGATGGCAGAGGCCCAACTGATTTAGGTGGTAGATCAGTTGAGGATTGACCGAGATGAGGAAGATACCCAGTTGTTGAAGACTCTCCATTCTTTACAGCGGCAGACCCTCATGAAGTACGAGGGCAGTACTTCGGATACAGAGATGGAGGGGTGGCTTGAGAAGCTAGGGATCGCTTTTAACTTGATCCGTGCTCTGAGGGAGTACTCGGTTCCCCTAGCAGTCAGTCAGCTGAGAGGTGTGGCGTGACAGTGTTGGACACTATACCTCAGAGAGAGGATAGAGGCAGAGGTTTCGTGGGATGACTTTGAGAAGGAATTCTGAGAGGAATTCTATTCTTCCATGATCAAGGAGGAGAAGTGACAGGAGTTACTCTCCCTTCAGTAGGAGAGTATATCAGTACGAGAGTTGGGGATCAAGTTCAAGGATCTCTTACACTTTGCTCCGGATCTCATTTCAGATGAGGAGTCTCGAGCGAGACGTTTGGAGGAGGCACTTCGTCCATCGCTCCAGTATGCTATCACCCCCATCACCCTTCGGGCGTACATGGCAGTACAGAAGAAGGCATAGGTTGTAGAGAGGATACACTCGCAGGTAGGGGCACCACGCGAGGGGATCCAACCAGGTTCATCTAAGGGGAAGGCAGTCAGCAGCAAGTCTGCTATGAAGGGACCTTCCAGGATCAGGCCGGTAGGGAGCTGGCCCCAGCAGTTCCAATTCAGATCTTCCGGCCCTCATCCTTTTTTCACGAGCCCAGGACTGAAGTGTTTTTCTTGTGGAGGTTTCAGGAACATTCAGAGTCGGTGCCCGACCCGAGCTCAGTACGGTGGAGGTGGGAATGTTCAGCGCCCACCTCAGCAGCACCAGTTGCCGGTGAGGCCCTTCCAGCAGGAGCAGGACCATGGTCCTCTGAGGGCAGACTTTGTGGGAGGTGGCTGACCTCAGGGTGCTCCTCAGGGACCTCGACCATGGCATGGTCCGGGAGGTGGATGACATCAGAGAGGCAGAGGAGCTGGGCATAGACAGTTGCACACAACAGATTTGACAGCTCTGGTGGGACCAGAGGTGGTGTGAGGTACGAGTTGTTTGTCCAACACTCTTGTTTTTGCTTTGTTCGATTCGGGAGCATCACACTCCTTTATTGCACCTGGTCTAGCCCATGATTTGGGACTAGACGTTGAGATAATTTCCGTACCATTGGTGCTAAGTACACCAATTGGAGGCTAGACCAGCGTATCTTGTGTTTTCCGTGGATGTGAGCTGATGTTGGGACCACATCGATCTAGTGGGGACCTTCTTTTGTAACAGATGCAGCCATACGATGTCATCCGAGGTATCGACTGGTTGTTTTCTTTTAGTGCCATTATCAACTACATTCCGAGAAGAGTCGTGTTATCCAACATTGATGGGCATCATGTAGCTTTTGTTGGTGAGAGGATCTATCAGGTGGGAAGCTGGCGTGTGAAGCATCTCCTTTCCTTGGTAGGCGGGTTATCAGTGGTTCCAGCTGATATAGAGATAATGGATGTCCAAGAGGTTGTTGGGGAGTTCCTCGATGTTTTTCTTGAGGAGGTTGCGACTCTACCCCCGGACGTGACATTGAGTTCGGGATAGACTTACAGCCTGTTGCCCGTCTGATTTCGATGGACCCTTATCGGATGGCACCTTCAGAGTTGCGGGAGTTGCGGATTCAGATTGATGATCTGCCGGAGAAGGGTTTGGTTCGACCCAGCGTATCGCCATGGGGAGCTCCAGTTTTGTTCGTGAAGAAGGCAGATGGTGGTCTCAGCCTATGCATAGACTACCGAAGGTTAAACCAGGTAACAGTCAATAACTGTTACCCCTTTCCAAGGATAGATGATATCTTTGACCTACTGAGGGGTGAAGGTTGGTTTTCCATGATTGATCTACGTTCTAGATATCATCAGCTGAGGGTAAAGGACAGTGACATCTCGAAGACAGATTTCAGATGTAGGTATGGGCACTTCGAGTTTGTAGTGATGCAGTTTGGAGTTACACATGCACCGACTGTGTTCATGTGACTTATTAACTTTGTCTTCTGAGAGTTTTTGGATCGGTTTGTCATTGTGTTCATTGATGACACCCTAATCTACCCAAGATCAGAGGAGGAGCACGTTGAGAATCTCAGGGAAGTCTTGGAAGTCCTTCGACACCACCAACTTTACGTAAAATTGTGAAAGTGTAAGTTCTTGATGCATGAAGTACACGTCCTTGGGCACATAGTGTCTTAGCATAGCGTGTAAGTTGACCCGTCGAAGGTGGAAGCTATTTTTTCTTGGGCAGCACCCAATATCATGGTAGAAGTTTGTAGTTTCTTGTGGTTAGAATTTTACAATTGAAGGTTCATTTCGGACTTCTCTCAAGTTGCTTCTCCATTGATAGCTTTGACTAGGAAGAACCAGGTCTTCCTATAGAGCGAGTAGTGCCAGAATTCTTTCGACTACCTGAAGGAGAAGTTGGTCAGTGGTCCCGTACTCAGTTTTCCAGAGGAAGGGTTGTTGTATGAGGTGTTTTGTGATGCTTCTGGACTTGGACTGGGGTGTGTGCTGATGTAGAAGAAGGGAGTGATCTGTTATGGGTCTAGGCAGTTACGCCCTCACGAGCATAACTATTCCACCCATGACCTTGAGCATACAGTAGTAGTGTTCGCACTGAATTTGTGGCAACATTAACTCTTTGGGGAGCACTTTGTGGTCTTCTCATACCACAAGAGCTTGCGTCATATCATCTCCTAGCGTGACCTGAACTTATGACTGTAAAGATGGGTCGAGTTTCTCCAAGACTATAACATCGATATCTCTTACACTGAAGGTAAGGGAAACGTTGTAGATGATGCCCTGAGCAGTAAGTCACATAAGGAAGTGGTTCGATAATCCACTGATGCATGGAAAGTGATGGGAGAGTTGGTCTCCTTGCACTTAGATGCCAGGGTTGAAGGTGTTAGAGGCTGTTTGTTTTAGATTAAGGTGTAGTCCTCTTTGTTGCATCAGGTGGAAGAGTCTCAGTGGGGGGACTCCAAGGCAGAAGTGATGTGGGATCTTGTCGATTAGGGGAACACTCCAGAAGGATTGTCAGAGGACAACCGACACCAGATGCTTTTCCATGGAAGGTTGTTTGTTCCGGAGGCGATGCGTGAGGGAGTTCCCCATGAGTTCCATAGCTTAGCCTTGTTGGTACATCCAAGAGTTTCAAAAATGTACTGAGTCATGAGGGAACATTTTTGGTGGCCCAGGGTGAAACGGGTAGTGGGAGAGTTTGTGGCTAAATTCCTAGTGTGTCATCAAGTGAAGGCAGAACACCGTGTTCCCAGTGGTTTGTTGAATCCATTAGATGTCCCCGAGTGGAAGTGGGATGACATCTCGATGGACTTCGTCACAGGACTACCCAGAGCTCAGGGTGGTTATGATGCTATCTGGGTAGTGTTGTATCGACTGACGAAATCAGCTCACATATTTGAAATTAAGGAGTTAGGCCTGGTGTGCACCGTAGCACAGAGGTAGGTAGATGAGGTTGTGAGGTTTCATGGAGTCCCAAAGACTATCGTCTCAGATCGGGATACTCGTTTTACCTCAGAAGTCTGGAGTGGGTTACAGCATGCTTTCGGCACCCAGCTACGCCTTAGTACTGCTTTCCACCCCCATACCAATGGACAGATAGAGTGGACTTTCCATATGTTGGAGGACATGCTACGAGCATGCATTCTGGATTTCGGAGGATCATGGGTACGACACTTGCCTTTAGTAGAGTTCGCCTACAACAACAGCTTCCACTCTACTATTGGCATGGAACCGTTTAAGGCTTTGTATGGAAGACCATGTCCTTCACCCATTTTCTGGGAATAGGTTAGTGAGATAGGTGCTCTTGGGAGAGAGGTGGTGCAGAGCACCACAGAGAAAGTCCATCTTGTACGTGAGAGGATGAAAGCATCTTAGGACTGACATAAGTCTTATGATGATCATCGGAGTAGGCCCTTGGAGTTCGAGGTGGGAGATCATGTGTTCCTGAAGGTTTCCCCTCGACGGGGGCAGCAGAGGTTTTGGAAAGGGAGAAAGCTCTCACCTAGGTTAATCGGACCTTTTGAGGTGCTGAGGAGAGTCAGCGAGGTAGCATATCATCTAGCCCTGCCACCTCAGTTGGAGAAGGTTCATGAAGACTTCCACATCTCCCAGCTTTGTCGGTACATACACGAAGACTCTCACTTTATCGACTGGGGAGAGTTAGATATGGGAGACGATGCGACCTTCGAGGAACGACCAGTCAGAATCGAGGATCGTAAAGAGAAGGTGCTCCGTGGATGAACCATTCCGTTGGTTTTTCTGTTGTGGAGGCATGGCGGCCTTGACGAGAGCACTTGGGAGCGGGAGACCTAGATGTACGCTCAGTACCTGGATTTGTTTTGACTTGTGTTTTCCCTTGTCCTTCTGAGCTTTGTGTTGATGTTATACTCTGTACCTTTGATATATGGAATGCTTGGCTTTACGGTTGTGAGACCTTTTGTTTCCGTGTTCCCTGGTAATGTGTAACATGTCTGGATGTGTGGGGAAAGGGAAAAACATGATCTTTAATCGAGACTCATTAATTAGGATTCTATTGGACCCATCCGAGCAAGTCAGTGTCATCAAATGCGGATAATATCTCGACATAGGAGAAGGAATTTTTCCCCAAACCACATGTTCGGGTAGTTTCTTGGTTGTGTGGTGTTGGGGGTTGTGCAAGTTGGAAAATCATAATATATGGAAGTGGGAAGGCCCAATACTTAATCAAGACGCATTAATACGGATGCGATTAAACCCGTGCAAGTGAGTCAGTGCCGCCTAAAGCGGATAATATCTCGACATAGGAGGGGGAATTCCTAACACCTATGATTAGGGTTGTTGGTTGGGTTCATGTTATAAGGAGAACCCTAAGAGATATCCTGTTGGGTTCCTCTGGGTTGGTTTTTGAATTCATGGGGACCATAATGTTTTAAAAGGTATCTAATGTAATGGCCCGGACCACTCCGACCCATTCCATTATCAAAAAGAAGGCAACTAAGTGTTCTGGAGGGTAAAATGGACTTTTCCCACACTTTCCAGAATTTTGAAACTGCACGCCGTGTTGTTTGAGTACACACTGTGTACCCCCTTTCCGGGTATACCCCGTGTTGAAGGTCGTGTCCTTTCCATGTGAAATAAATGGGTACACACCGTGTATCCAATACTACACACCGTGTAGTCTCTCCTCACGTACGCGTTACCGTGTGTTGACCAGTCAACGGCAGTGTGCCGTGTTGGAGCCATGTGAAATAAATGGGTGCACGCTGTGTACCCCAAACCACACTCCATGTAGTCACTCCCCGTGTATGTGTTACCTTCAAGCCATGTGTTGACCAGTCACCGGCCGCGTTCCGCGTTGAAGGTCGTGTTGGAAGCTGCGTGGGGACCGTGTGAAATGGTCAAGTACACGCCGTGTACCATAAAGTACACGCCGTGTACTTTTTCTTTTCTTGCCTATAAAAGGAGGGTTCTCCTACTCCTTTTCAACTCACCCCTCTCCTCCCCATTCCTCTGAGAAGAGCTCTCCCAAGAGACTCAAAGGCTCTTTTTCTTCCAGAACTTCTTCGTCCGAGCTATGATTTACGATCCGTCAGCGGCCACAGGATCATAACGACAAGCCGGAACATCCGAGTTGGGATCCGTTGACATTCCTTCTGCATTTTCATTCCAACATCCACCAAGGAAGATTTTCCGGGACTTGACAGAGGTGACGGATGCCAACAAACGTCTTCTAAGGTTGATCCGGGGGAGCGTTGTGATCAGAACCTGTTGAGGTAGCGATCTTACCTTCTTCTCTCTAAATTGTGCATCATACAGGGTGGGTGTCCTCTTGTTTACGTGAAACACATGTGAATCAGATTAATAATGATAATAATTGGCTTATATAACATGGATGTGATGATTGTGAATGCAGTTAAATTATTTATATCCTTTTATATTATGTTGTTAATTGAATAGGCTTCTGCCTACTGAAAATCACGGTCATTGGGGGCCTTTGCTTGTGAAATTAATTGTTTCCCTATCTTTCTAGGCCGTTTTTGTGAATGGAACGTTGTTGAATGTGGAATTTGGTTAATCACGTAATGTTGGATGATTAAAATATAGAACCTTTGTGTGATCATCCCGGTTGACCAAAATGGAATAAGGAACATGTGGGTTTTGGCTTGGTTACTGGTGTTTGAAGGGGGTGTTTTGTGGGTTGTTGTGGATCGGGTGAGCAGCAGGGCTGCGGTTGGCTTGGTTGTTGGTTGGTGTGAATGTTATATTGGTGACAGGTAGTGGTGCTGTGATAAATGGTATCAAAGGGATGATGATGTACGAGTTTCGGTGTGATTTTGGTTATGGTGGTTGGCAGTGGGGCTGCAGGGATGGGTTGGAATGTGAACGGGCTATGGGTCATGAACAATATATAAAACGTGGAAGATTTAATGAATGGTGGGGCATGGTAATGGAATGGGTTTAATAATCAATGGGTTGGTTGGTTGATAAGAAGGGTTTGATATGCTGCTTGTGTTTTCCTAACATGATTTGTGGATGGCAGGGATTTGTTTAAAGAACGATCAATGTGGTTGGTTGTGGATAGTTTCCCAGTAGTTAAGGAAATAATAAACTAATTCTGCTGAAATGTGAAAACCTAAATGGGGTTGGGGTTGTGTGTTGTATGAATGCTACATAGTAGCAGTGCTGAGGCAGGTGCTTAATTTCTCGGTTTCGAAGCCATAGGTTAGGATGTGTGTCTAGTATATATATATGTATCTGTATCTTTTGTGTTTTATCGCACCCCACCAATGTTGATCACTTAGTGCTGAACACTCCCATTTCATGGGAGAGGGTGTTTTCCCCTTTGTTACTAGCTCCTTCCTCCTCCTTCTCCCCTAGGCTGTGATGGCTTGAGGTGACCTTACACATAAGACTCTTCAGGTAGGTTTCGATTGGGGTGGTTCTAGCCCAAGGCTATTCGAGTAGGTTTTACGGTTTCCCATGAATTTTCAGGATGAGTCCCATGTGTGTGCGGGCGGGATACGGGGTTGTGAGGCCCAAGTGTGTGCGGGAGGGATACGTGGTTGTGAGGCCCAGGTGTGTGCGGGCGGGGAGAGTTTGGCAGTGTCAGGATGTTCGCCGTTAGGAAGAGCAGATAACTAATGTGAAATGATGCGGGGTACCCAATACTGTTGTTCTTATATACTACTACTACCTATTGTGATTGTGGTTTGGTGAGTGTGGCTGGTGAACTTGGGTGGATAGAATTCCTCTCTAGGGTTCTTTTGTTATTCTCATGGGACATTAGGATTTCTCCCTACGTGTGCATGATAACTTTAGGTTTCCCTACTGAGTATTCTTTTATGCTCACCCTACATTTACATTCAGGTTTCCAGGAGGACTACCAGGGCCGTGTGGGACCCTACTAGTCAGACAGTTGGAGTTTTTTCAGTTGATGTACTCTTGTTTTCTTTTGGTATTATACTTTGATCTTTCTTGTACTTCCGCCTTGTTATAAAATTGATTAAACATGCATGTGGGATTGGTTTGGGTTAATTTCTATACACTCCTTCATTCCCTTTTTGGTGGTTGACTTTTCCTATTTCCCGATCTTAAAATAATAAATGCGGAAATGCTTCCCATATTTGGGAAAACTTATACCCTTGGTGCTAGTCGCCACCCCGGGGCCTACTGGAGGTGGGACCCAGGGGTCATTATCTCCCATTCACCATTGCCATCTCAGGAGGGGCATCTTTGGTGGGAGGGGGTCGTGACAGAATGGTATCATAGGTGATGGTTGAGAGATAGGATGGAGTCTGGAGTTCGGAACAGTGTGGTTTGCATGGGATGGTAGGGAAACCGTGTTTGTTAATCATGGTGCTTGACATAGGTCAGGGAGGACCGGCTAGGACATGTGATTTTAGGGCCCCCCGTGATCCGAAGAAAGGACTCTGAGCCTACCAAACAACCAAGTGAGACTACATTGATTTCAGGGTAGAGACCCTAGTGAAGGTACATGCATCATCATGACTGTGTTTTACTTTATTTGGGTGTTCTGGGAAAGAAATTGAAATAAAAATGGTAAAATAAAACCTTGAAAAATTTCCTTACTACTTGGGATTAGGTGATCATTGTTTACTGTACAAATATGGAACCTGGACTTCATCCTCGGGTGGCTCAGACGACAGAGGCCCATCATATTTAGGCGGTCGATCAGTTGAGGATTGACCAAGAGGAGGAAGATAGCCCGTGGCAGAAGACTCTCAATTATTTCTAGAGGAAAACCCTCAAGAAGTACTGGGGTAGTACTTTGGATACAGAGATGGAGGGGTGGCTTGAGGAGCTACGGATCGCTTTTACCGTGATCCGTGCTCCGAGGGAGTACTGCGTTCCCCTAGCAGTCAGTCAGCTGAGAGGTGTGGCGCGACAGTGGTGGACTCTCTACCTCGGAGAGAGGATAGAGGCAGATGTTTCATGGGATGACTTTGAGAAGGAATTCCGAGAGGAATTCCTTTCTTCTATGATCAAGGTGGAGAAGCGGCAGGAGTTACTCTCCCTTCAATAGGGGAGTATGGCAGTACAAGAGTTGGGGATCAAGTTCAAGGATCTCCTACGCTTTGCTCCGGATCTCCTTCTGGATGAGGAGTCTCAAGAGAGACGTTTGGAGGAGGCGCTTTGTCCTTCGCTCCAGTATGATGTCACCCCCTTCACCCTTCTGACATACTTGGCAGTACATAAGAAGGCATAGGTTGTAGAGAGGATGCACTCATAGGAGGGAGCACCACGCGATGGGATCTAGCCAGGTTCGTCGAAGGGGAAGGCAGTCAGGAGCACGTCTCCTGCGATGGGACCTTCCCAGTTCAGGCCGGTGGGGAGCAGGCCCCAGCTGTTCCAGTTCATATCTTCAGGTCCTCATCCCTTTTTCACGAGCCCAAGACTAGAGTTTTTTTCTTGTGGTGGTTTCGGGAACATTCAGAGTCGGTGCCCATCCCGTGATCAGTACGGTGGAGGTGGGCAGGTTCAGCGCCCACCTCAGCAGCACCATTTGCCGGTGAGGCCCTTCCAGTAGCAGTAGGACCATTCTCTTCCGAGGGAAGACTTTGCGGGAGGAGGCCGACCTTAGGGTGCTCCTCAGGGACCTCGAGAAGGGCGTGGTCGGGGAGGTGGATGACATCAGAGAGGCAGAGGAGCTAGGCATGGACAGTTGCATGCAGCAGAGTTGACAGCTCCGGCAGGACCAGAGGTGGTGCGAGGTACGAGTTGTTTGTTCAGCACTCTTATTTTTTCTTTGTTTGATTCGGGAGCTTCGCACTCCTTTGTTTCACCAAGTCTAGCCCATACTTTTGGACTAGAAGTAGAGAGAATTCTCGTACCACTGGTGCTGAGTACACCTGTTGGAGCCCAGACCAGCGTATCTTGTGTTTTCCAGGGATGTGGGCTGACGTTGGGACCACATCGATCTAGTGGGGACCTTCTTCTGTTACAGATGCATCCATACGATGTCATTCTAGGCATCGACTGGTTGTTTTCTGTTAGTGCCGCTATCGACTGCTTTCGAAGAAGAGTCGTGTTCTCCGACATAGATGGGTAGCATGTAGCTTTTGTTGGCGACAGGAGCTATCAGGTGGGAAGTCGGCGTGTGAAGTCTCTCCTTTCCTTGTAAGGTGGGTAATCAGTGGTTCCAGATGATACATAGATGATGGATATCCCAGAGGTTGTTGGGGAGTTCCTCAATGGTTTTCCTGAGGAGTTTGTGACTCTACCCCCCCCCCCCCCCCCCGACGTGACGTTGAGTTCAGGATAGACTTACAGCCTGGTGCCCGTCCGATTTCGATGGCCCCTTATCGGATGGTACCTTCGGAGTTGCGGGAGTTGAAGATTCAGATTGATGATATAATGGAGAAGGGTTTCGTTCGATCCATCGTATCACCATGGGGAGATCTAGTTTTGTTTGTGAGGAAGGCAGATGGTGGTGTCAGGCTATGAATGGACTACCAAAGGTTAAACGAGGTAACAACCAAGAACCGTTACCCCATTCCATGGATATATGATCTCTTCGACCAACTGAGGGGAGCTGGTTGGTTTTCCAAGATTGATCTACGATCTGGATATCATTAGCTGAGGGTAAAGGATAGTGACATCTCAATGATGACTTTCAGGTGTAGGTATGGGAACATCGAGTTTGTTGTGATGCCGTTTGGAGTTACAAATGCACCGGATGTCTTCATGTGACTTATGCACTTTGTATTCCGAGAGTTTCTGGACCGTTTCATCATTGTGTTTATCGATGACATCCTTATCTACTCAAGATCAGAGGAGGAGCACGTTGAGCATCTCAGGGTAGTCTTGGAAGTCCTTTGACACCACCAACTTTATGGGAAATTGTCGAAGTTTAAGTTCTTGATTCATGAAGTACACTTCCTTGGGCAGGTAGTGTCTCAGCATGGAGTGTAAGTGGACGCATCGAAGGTGGAGGCAGTTGTTTCTTGGGCAGCACCCAAGAGTGTGGCAGAAGTTTGTAGTTTCCTGGGGTTAGCAGGTTACTATTGGAGGTTCGTTTAGGACATCTCTCGAGCTTATACTGCATTGAAAGCTTTGACTAGGAAGAAACAGGTCTTCCTATGGAGCGAGAAGTGCCAAAATTCTTTTGACTACCTAAAGGATATGTTGGTTAGTGCTCCCGTACTCAGGTTTCCAGAGGAAGGTTTATTGTATGACGTGTTTTATGATGCTTCTAGCCTTGGTCTGGGGTGCGTGCTGATGCAGAAGAAGGGAGTGATCTGTTATGGGTCTAGGCTGTTACGACCTCACGAGCATAACTATGCCAGCCATGACCTAGATCTTCAACAGCAGTGTTCGCACTGAATTCATGGAAACATTACCTCTTTGGGAAGCGCTTTGCGGTCTTCTCAGATCACAAGATCTTGCGTCATATCTTCCCCCAGTGTGACCTGAACTTACGTCAGCAGAGATGGGTCGAGTTTCACCAAGACTATGACTTAGAGATCTCTTAAACTGAAGTTAAGGGCAATGTTGTGGCTGATTCCCAGAGAAGGAAGTCACATAAGGATGTGGTTCGAGAATCCACTGATGTTTGGAAAGAGATGGGAGAGTTTGCCACCTTGCACTTAAATTCCAGGGTAGAAGGTGTTAGAGGCTGGTTGTTTCAGATGACGGTGTAGTCCTCCTTGTTGCAGCAGGTGGATGTTTCTCAGTGGGGGGACTCCGAGGAAAAAGTGATGCGAGATCATGTCAATCAGGGGAACGCTCCAGAAGGATGGTCAGAGGATGACCAACACCGTATGCATTTCCATGGAAGGTTGTTTGTTCCGAAGGGGATGCGTGAGGGAGTTCTCTGTGATTTCCACATCTCAGCCTTGGCGGTACATCAAGGAGTTTCAAAACTGTACCGAGGCCTGAGAGAACTATTTTGGTGGCCCGGGGTGAAATGGGCAGTGGCAGCATTTGTGGCTAAATTCCTAGTGTGTCAGCAAGTGAAGGCTGAACACCGTGTTCCCAGTGGTTTATTTCATCCTTTAGATGTCCCCAAGTAGAAGTGGGATTACATTTCGATGGAATTCGTCACAGGAATACCCAGAGATCAGGGTGGTTATGATGCTATCTTGGTAGTGGTGGATCGACTGATGAAATCCGCTCACTTCTTAGCAATTAATGAGTCAGGCCCAGTGAGTACCTTAGCACAGAGGTACGTAGACGAGGTTTTACGGTTGCTTGGAGTCCCAAAGTCTATCGTCTCAGAACGGGATACTCGGTTTACCTCACAAGTTTGGAGTGGGTTATAGCATTATTTTGGCACCCAGATATTCCGAAGCACTGCTTTCCACCCCCAGACCGATGGACAGACAGATTAGACTATCCAGACATTGGAGGACATGCTGCAAGCATGCGTTCTAGATTTCAGAGGATCATGGGTACGACACTTTCCTTTAGTAGAGTTCGCCTATAACAACAACTTCCACTCTACTATTGGCATGGCACCATTTGAGGCTTTGTATGGAAGACCATGTCGTTCACCCATTTGCTGGGTAGAGGTTGGTGAGACAGGTTCTCTTGGGCTAGAGGTCATACAGAGCACCACAGAGAAAGTCTAGCTTGTACGTGAGAGGATGAAAGCGGATCAGGCCCGACAGAAGTTTTATGCTGATCATCGGAGGAGGCCCTTAGAGTTTGAGGTGGGAGATCATGTGTTCTTGAAGGTTTCCCCTCAATGGGGGCAGCGGAGGTTTGGGAAATGGAGAAATCTCTCACCTAGGTTCATCGGACCTTTTGAGGTGCTGAGGTGAGTCGGCGAGGTATCATCTCAGCTAGCCCTACCACGTCAGTTGGAGAAGGTTCATGACGTCTTCCACCTATCCCAGCTTCGTCAGTACTTACACAACGACTCTCACGTTATATACTGGGGAGATTTAGATATGGGAGACGACACGAACTTCGAGGAACGACCAGTTATAATCGAGGATCATAAAGAGAAGTTTCTCCATGGACGAACCATTACGTTGGTTCATGTGTTGTGCGGGCATGGGGGCCTCGAGGAGAGAACTTGGGAGCGGGAGACCCAGATGCACGCTTAGTACCCGGAGTTGTTTTGACTTATGTTTTCCCTTGTTCTTATGAGCTTTGTGTTGATTTTATTCTTTGTACCTTTGATATATGGAATGCTTGGATTTTCGGTTGTGAGACCTTTTGTTTCCTGGTTCCCTGGTAATATGTAACATGTCCGAATGTGTGGGGAAAGGGAAAAACCTGATCCTTAATCGAGACGCATTAATGCGGATGATATTGAACCCGTACGGGCAAGTCAGTGTTGCCTAAATTGGATAATATATCCACATAAGAGAAGGAATTTTTCCCCAAACAACATGTTCGGGCAGTGTGTTGGTTGTGTGGTGTTGGGGGTAGTGCAAGTTGGAAAATCCTAATATATAGAAGTGGGAAGGCCCAATCCTTAATTGATATGAATTAATGCCGATGCTATTAAACTAGTGCAGGAAAGTCAGTGTCGCCTAAAGCGGATAATATCTCGACATAGGAGGGGGAATTCCTAACACATATGATTAGGGTTGTTGGTTGGGTTCCTGTTATAGCGAGAACCCTAAGAGGTATCTTGTTGGGTTCCTCTGGGTTAGTTTTGGAATGATAGGGGATGATAATGTTTTAAAAGGTATCTGATGTAATGGCGCAAACCTCTCCGGCCCATTACTTTGTCAAAAAGAAGGCCACGAAGTGTTCTGGAGAGTAAAATGGACCTTTCCCACAATTTCCAGAATTTTGAAACTACACGCTGTGTAGTTTGAGTACACGCCATGTACCCCGTTGCTGGGTATACCCCGTGCTGATGGTTGTGTCCTTTCCATGTGAAATAAATGGGTACACGTCGTGTATCCAATACTACATGCCATGTAGTCTCTCCCCGCGTACACGTTACCATGTGTTGACCAGTCAACGGCTGTGTGTCGTGTTGGAGCCGTGTGAAATAAATGGTTTCATGCCATGTACCCCAAAATACACGCCGTGTAATCCCTCCCCGTGTATGCGTTAATTTCAATCTGTTTGTTGACCAGTCAATGGCCGCGTTCCGCGTTGAAGGCCATGTTGGAAGCCGCGTGGTGACCGTGTGAAACGGCTGAATACACACCATGTACCATAAAGTACACACATTGTACTTTTTCTTTTCTCGCCTATAAAAGTAGGGGTCCCCTCCTCCTTTTCAAATCACCCCTCTCCTCCCCAGTCCTCTGAGGAGAGCTCTCCCAAGAGACTCGAAGGCTCCTTTTCTTCCATAACTTCTTCGTCCAAGCTCTGATTTACGATCTGTAAATGGCCACATGATCATAACGATGAGGCGGAACATCCGAGATTGGATCTGTTGTCTTTCCTTCAGCCTTTCCATTCCAACTTACACCCATGTAAGTTTTTTCGGGACTCGACAAAGGTGACGGACACCAACAGATGTCTTCTAAGATTGATCCGGGGGAGCGTTGTGATGAGAACCTGTTGAGGTAGGGATCTTACCTTCGTCTCTCAAAATTGTACATCATACGGGGTGGGTGTCATCTTGTTTACGTGAAACAAATTTGAACCAGTTTAATAATGATAATAACTGGCTTATATAATGGGGATGAGAAGATTGTGAATGCAGTTACATTATTTATATCCTGTTATATTATGTTGTGAATTGAATAGGCTTATGCCTACTAAAAATCACAGTTGTTGGGGGGAATTTGCTTGTGCAATTAAATGTTTCCCTATCTTTCTAGACCGTTTTTGTGAATGGAACTTTCTTGAATGTGGAATTTGGTTAATCATGTAATGTTGGATGATTAAAATCTAGAACCCTTGTGTGATCACCCCGGTTGAACAAAATGGAATAATGAACATGTGGGTTTTGTCTTGGTTACTGGTGTGTGAAGGGGTTTTTTGTGGGTTGTTGTGGATCGGGTGAGCAGTGAGGATGCGTTTGGCTTGGTTGTGGGTTGGTGTGAATGTTATGTTGGTGACGGGTAGTAGGGCTGCGATAAATGGTATCAAAGGGATGATGATGTACGGGTTTCAGTGTGATTTTGGTTATGGTGGTTTGCAGTGGGGCTGTAGGGATGGTTTGGAATGTGAACAGACTATGGGTCATGAATAATAAATAAAAAGTGGAAGAGTTAATGAATGTTGGGTCATGGTAATGGAACATGTTTAATAATCAACGGGTTGGTTGGTTGATAAGAAGGGTTTTGTTGTGCTGCTTGTGTTTTCCTAACATGATTTTTGGATGGTAGGGATATGTTTTACGAATGATTGATGTGGTTGGTTGTGGATAGTTTCCCAGTAGTTAAGAAACTAATAAACTAATTCTGCTAAAATGTGAAAACCTAAATGGGGTTAGGCTTGTTTGTTGTATGCATTCTTCGTAGTAGCAGTGCCGAGGGACGTGATTAGTTTCTCCATTTCAAAGCCATAGGTTGGGCTATGTGTTTGTTATAAATATATGTATCTGTATCTTTTGTGTTTTATCTCACCCCACCCATGTGGAGCGCTTAGTGCCAAACACTCCAATTTCATGGGAGAGGGTGTTTCCCCCTTAGTTACTCGCTCCTTCCTGCTCCTTCCCCTATAGGCTGTGATGGATTGAGGTGAACTTACACCTAAGACTCTTCAGGTAGGTTTTGATTGGGGTGGTTCTAGCCCAAGACTCTTCGAGAAGGTTTTACGGTTTCCTAAGAATTTTTGGGATGAGGCCCAGGTGTGTGCGGGAAGGATACGTGGTTATGAGGCCCAGGTGTATGCGGGCAGGATGTGTGCTTGTGAGGCCCATGAGTTTGCGGGCGGGATACGTAGTCATGAGGCCCAGGTGTGTGTGGGCGAGGAGAGTGTGGCAATGTCAGGACGTTCGTCGTTAGGAAGAGCAGCTAAATAATGGGAAATGGTGCGGGGTACCCAATAATCTTGTTCTTAGATACTACTACTACCTGTTTTGATTGTGTTTTGGTGAGTGTGGCATGTGAGGTTGGGTGGATAGAATTCCATGCTAGGTTTCTTCTGTTATTCTCATGGGACATTAGGATGTCTCCCCACTTGTGCATGAGAGCTTTAGGTTTCCCTACTTAGTATACTTGTATTCTCACCCTATGCTTACATTCAGGTTTCCAGGAGGACTACATGGGCCGCGCGGGACCCTACTAGTAGGACAGTTGGAGTTATTGCAGTTGATGTACTCTTGTTTTCATTTGGTATTGTACTTTGAGCTTTCTTGTAATTTCACCTTGTTATAAAGTTGTTTAAACATGCATGTGGGCTTGGTTTGGGTTTATTTCTATACACTCGTTCTTTTCCTTTTTGGTGGTTGACTTGTCCTAGTTCTTGATCTTAAAATAATAAAAAGGGTAGTGCATCCCATATTTGTGAAAATTTATACCCTTGGTGCTAGTCGCCACCCCGGGGCCTACTGGAGGTGGGACTCGGGGGACATTTTCTCCCTTTCACCATCGCCAGCTCAGGAGGGGCATATTTGGTGGGAGGGGGTCGGGACATATATATTACATATAATCATAACAACATAATGATAGACATAACATGTGAGGTTCAGTATTAATAATAAAATTTATGATTTTGGATATTATTCTAGAATACTATGTACATCTCGGAAATGAACTCTTATAGATTTGACAGACTCTAGAAATAATAAGTGAGCTATACAATAGTAGTGTTTAGGTTGAAAATACCCCACTACTCTGAACTTTTTCAATGAATACTTTATAGATTCGAAGATTTATGAAAAAAAATAAAATAGTTTTTAATACATTATTTCAATAAATTTAAAAGAACAATTTAATACTAAATATATAATGATTAGTAATTAATATGAATAATTTATTTTACCTTAGTTTTAGAATTCTATTGTTTATTTATAATAACCTTTTCACCCCAAATAGATAATTAGTAATGCACTATTAATTTTTTATTGATGTTTGGGTAAATAATAATGTTTGAATGATTTTAATGGAAAAAATAATCAAATACTTTCTAGAACTCAATATGGAATGATAAACTATTTTTCAGTACCTATTATTTCCTATCCATATTGAATCATACTCCAAAATATTTGAGTAACTAAAGGATTATATAAAAATAAATTGTGGAATTACCTTGGTAACTCATGATTCATGCTTAATTATGTTTGTTGAGTATATTTATAAGTAACTTTCTAACTCTTTGTTTTAAAATATCTTGAATATTCTCAATATAGCCATTTGTTGGATATAAAACCATTTTGTAAAGACAGTGACCTAGATACAAGATTAGTGACAAATTAAGTCTCTAAAACACATATGGTTCGCCATTTAGTCAATACAAGCTAAAATTAAAAATATGATAAAAACAATAAATATCATTGATGTTTTCCCCCTTTAGATAACATATAATATCAAAAACATATTTTTAATGTCCTTTTGAATCATTGAATGCAATTTTTATATAACCTTTCCATTCGAAAATTGATAAACATAAATTAATTTTAAAAATGTGGAAGCCAGATAAACGTGAATAAACTAGACTTCATAATTTAAGCATTTTATAAAACCATAAAAAATACAAATGGATATTAAGAACATGAACTAGTGTCATTTAAACCAATTAGAATCTAGATTTCAGAATGGGGAGGTCTCAAAAGTTATGTATCATTATATGTAGGATTGAGGGGAGACCCTATGAAAATATATTTCATATACCATCCAAAGTAAAAAAATTATTCAAATAGGCCCCTTTATCAAAATACCCAGAACATGCATTCTCTTGTTTCTTGTTGTTCCTTAAATCATGTAAAAGAGCGTTCTACATGCACCCCCCAATAGGGACATGTGTAGTGTTTGAGCATAACAAATCAAGAATGTGGTCACCACCCTAAGCTTACATACCTATGATAATATAATGTATATAAAGCTATAATTTAATTATATTGGGAATGTATAATAAAAAATCAATATGATTTAACATAATTTGTAACATAGATATAATAAATAATGATAAGTAAATCCAAATATAGGGTGGTTCCATACCTAATTTACCCACTTCAATAGTATGATCATAATTTAGGTGAATAAATATAATTTTGTTATGTTTCAACACCTAACCAGGAGATGATGAATCATTTGTATAAATTTTAGGTGATTATTTTGGCATTCCATTTATGAATAAGGGAATGGGTATATAAAGTCAATGCATTTTTGTGTTTCCTTATTTCACCGATCAGTACATTGATCTAAAAAATACTTACAAATGATTCACTTGGAAAATATATATAATTTTTATCATTGTCATCATTCATGATTAAATAATCATAAATATATAGAAACTCTAAAATTATCAATTCATGAATTTATTATTACATTACTAGAGTACTAATATAATATGAAATTTAATATAAATGTATGAAAAAAAATAATGAAAAAATGATCATGGTAATTATATATACATCTTAAACTAAATAATTCACATGGAATGCTAAAAATGAAATTATAAATTTAACAATACATTCATATATCAATTAGGAAATTGTGACTATATATATATATTATTGACAAAAAAATTATATACTTCATAAAATAATTTTTTATATAAATAATTACTGGTAAATATTTGATTTTAATTAAGTTCACACATCCCCACACTACTTATTGACTAAATAAATAATAATATGAGTGGAATAAGGGGTAAATAACTGATAAAAATGTAAAAAGTTATATAAATATCAATATGCGAAGATTAACTAACATTATAATGAATAAACCAACCTAATAAAAGTATGATCTAGGGTTTTCAATAAAACATATAATGAGAAATGAAAATAAAAAACAATAAAACATGCTTACCATATAATAATTTAATATTTAATCACCTAGAAACTGTGAATAAGGAATAAATGAAGAAATAATAATCATATAAGTACTATAATAGATAATGGAATGAATTTTTTTTAGGAAAAAATAGGGGATAATTAAAGATTACGGAAACCCCTTACCATTTCCTCACAAATAATGGTCTCACAAGACCCCTCCGTGGAAATCAATGGAATTATTAAATAAATTTCCACATGGAGATAATGTTACAAGATAGATAGAACAAAAAATAATGGTGGATCGACTAAAATGGTTGTAAATACTATGAAAAAGTGGAATTTAGTTAAATATTTATGAGTTGAATAGATGAAAATAAATAACCCATTGAAGTTTTGATGATATATTTTCTTCATTTTCATCCATGAGTGAGAATCATTATAAGCTATTGATAATTATTCTCTACTGTAAATAAAATGTTTGAGTTGTTTTGAGATTTTAGAATGATTTTTGTGTTGGTTTCAGAGGGATAGAGTTGGGTTCTAGATAACATTAGTGTTTTGTACTATTGATGAAAATTAGAAATTTCATTGAATACATAAGATTACTTATGAATCACAAAATATATATATATATATATATTTAATTAATTCAAAATAATATAATAGAAAATATGGAAAAGTGTTAAAGACACATTGTGAAATTTGAAACTCAATTAATTGAAATTTAAGAGTCACTCCAATAGTCTGACACATATTTAATATTGACACTAAAACTTTGATCAATAATTAAAGGTAGTTAAATAAATGAATACAAGTGAATTAGAAAAGTCCTGAGGTATATTTTGATTCATAAAAGTAATTTTCTCAAAATATTTTTTTTTATAAAAGTTAATTATGAAACATGAAAGATACATTCCACAATTCATACTAGAAATGAGACAAATTTAAAATCCTCTCTGTGATATGTATGAGTTATAATTATTTAGATAAAGGAATTTCTCAATGGAATTTAAAAATCCTATCATTTACTGTGATATGTATGAATAATAATTTCATATATAAAAGTATTTTTTGTGGAAATAATTGAATTATTCAGACTCAATGTGTTACATTTGAGTAATAATTATGTATATAAATGTAAATAGTTATATAAAATGAGATATTACTATAGAATCATAAATCGATCCATGCATAATTTGTTTAATTAGTGTTTTAAATATTATGATTATAGTAATAATCAAGGTTCACGAAATAAATTTTCATGTCATAGATTAAATATTATGACACTCACTTAATTGATAATAAAATCATGTCATGGAGATATTTTTGGATGAAATACAATCCAATGTTGGTTCTATGAATTGAGATATAATAAAACAACGAGAAGAAGGTCATGCCATTGTGTGTAATAAAGATTGTTTTGGGAGATCTTTACACTATGACTATAATTCATCATTTTATCACACATACATGGATGAAATATATTCTCATAAATAGAGAGTTATAATAATTCTATATATCATCTGGAGTTTAAAAACCTAGTCCTATAGATATTTTTTAATAGTTTTGATAACAAAAATTAAATGGGAATTTAAATAAGAGATTAAATGTAATGCCCAAACCCTAGTTACCCAGAGTCTGTGCATTATTACATAACTTTGACATGATCATAAGAGATCATGTTTCGCAAGACCAATTAGTTTAGTAGCCTTGTAAGTACTAGATACATACACAAGTTTTCCATTACATCGTGAAAAAAAAAACATTATGTCCCCTTTGAACTCACTCATATCTGTTAGCCTATCCCTGTAGGTCAATCATAATATACTACTTCACATCATGTGAAAAAGAAAACATAAGAAAGGGGTGAGCTCATATGCTCAATAAGGATAACAATATAGCAGAAACTATCATAAATAAGCATAATCATTTAAGGAAATGTATAAGAATAAAACACAAGTCTTTTAAACATAAACATCAGCATAATATGGAAAATACAAATCAAATAATTCAATTTACTTATTCAGGTGGATATTCTTCTAGTCTAATAGTCATATATAATATCAGTAACTATTTTCATAATGATGGAATGCATAATGTAAGACATCGAAACCACATAGTCAAGGCCTAGTACCAAGACTACAAATAAGATTTTGTCATGGCCATATTCCAAGACACTTGTTTGTCTCTTGAGTCCTACTGTTGCATTGAGGAGATATAGTGGGCTCCACCCGTCACTTACTTAGTCCAATGCATTCCTCATATAAAAAGGTTAAAACATAACATAAACATTCATGTTAAAACTGGCATTCGAAATCTTAATACTTTACAATAAACCATGAATGGTGTAAATATAACACATCCATAGTCAAAAATGTCACACAACCTTCAATAAAATATGGCAGTTTTTATCATAATAAATCAACTTCAAACAAGTGTAAAATCTATCAAAGGATGTTGAAATAGATTAAATAAAAACTACTTGATAGAAATATACCATTCAATTTTAAAATCATTTAAAAGTAAAATAATTATAAAAGAAATCATTTATTTTGAGAATATTATTATAATATTTTATGTTATGATTCTATGGCGTTATAATGGAGGAAAATATCCCCACCCACTGTATAAGTTAAACAAACATTCTTACCATAATTTGTCGAAAAGGTCATAAATTACTTTTTTTGGGAAAATGACAACATTCCTTTCAATTTTTTTTACAAAAACATAAAAATAGGGTACAATTGAATTTAATCCATGTTCTAGGAAATAGTAATTTTTTTTGAAATACATTTTTATGAAACCAGGATGAAGATGATAAATAATTCCAAGTAAATACTTATGTATGAACAACCTCTAAAAATAAAGTGATTCTAAAATTAAACCTTACCTTGAACTTTTACTTAGTCAAGGGTAAATTAACCTCAAGTATAATTGTTAAATAATTGTTATTAAATTATATAATAACCACATACATAAATATGACATCTTATATAATCGTCTAATACTGATTTATTAACAATATTTCAGTAATATCATTGTTTCGGGTGTTAAATGATTCATTTTCTTTTATATGTTTTGTTATGTAAGTAATGTTTTTTTTGGAAGATTTCATATTTGATTCATATCCATAATTATATTAATTTATGGAATATTTTTTTTAAAAATAAAATGAATATTATTTTTGAATGTTTATGATGGGGAATTAATATCATCGCATTTGTGGATATGGTAATCTGTACGTATTCACAAGCGACAATATCTTTCTATTGATGGTGGAATAATATGAAATTAGATGGTATATTACATATACATAATCATTACCATATAATATTTATTATTTACATCAATTATACTCATTATTATATCCATCCGAATAATGAAGTGTTGAATAATAAACTATTCCATGACGTGGAGACGGTAAGTCATATGTATGCATGTATGGTGACTTTGTCATTCATAGAATGGATAAAATAATGAATATGGTTGTACCATATTTATAATAACATAAAATTTTATAGATTTTACTGGATTTTTTTATGGAAACAACAAGTAAATATGACGTGGAAGAAGAAAAGAACATTGAAAGAGGTGAAAAAATATTTCATCTTCTTTGGGTGAATCTTTTTGGATTTGATAAAAGGGGTTCTTATGTTGGATTCAGGATGAAATTAAGGCCTATAATTATAAGTGAGGGTAGTAGGAAAGATATTGGAGCAGGTTTTGGTCGATAAAAATGGGTTTGCATGGGTGATTTTAAGAGAAGGGAACTACACTTTTATATGATAGGTGAGGGTCACTTTAGGAAAACAATGAAATATTATTTTATTATAAAATAATTTTAGGTTTATAATGGCTCCAAATGGTTTAATTTATTTGATAAGGTGGGGATGGTTAAAAATCCTTCCAACCAATAGGATTTAGTCAAGTTTAGGTGACCATATTAACCTTATCTTTTGGATTTAACTCTTGAGTAAATAGTTTAGCTTTTACAATATCTTCTTGTATTTTTATATTACATGGATAATAAACATAATATAAAATGTACAGAGAACCTCAAGGGGTTAATTAATAACATATCTATCTTTATATAAGTTCTTTTTCAAAATCTTATGTTTTTAGGAATATTATATCATTTAATAATATAGTGTTTGTTTTAAATACTCATTTATGTCAATTTTTACACTTTCTAGTATTTGGATATATGTGAAAGCCAAGAAAACTTTATTACTACTAACAAATAAATTAAATCAACCATAACATGTCATACTAACCTATAAAATTAGTGTAAGGTATAAAAAGTATCAATTTTTATTTATTTTGATATTTATAATATCAATTATTTTAATATTTCATTAATAAGGTAATTAATGCATCCTCATTGTATCATAAATAAATTTTGTCATTTAATGTCTAAAAATTATATATAAAAAACTATGTTGTAATAATGGTTTCTATCTATCTAAATAATAATTAGAGTTGAATCTATCTTATGTATAACCCTATATGAAAAAAGGTTCAGTTATTAAACATTGAATTTAACACTTTTAACTCTTCTATAAATAAAATAATAATAAACGGTCTAATCAAATCCATGTGGATCAGAAAGGATCATATTTTTTTCTAAAGTTGATTTTGGTCAAAATATACTTATCTAGTAGAATTTGTACATGTTTGGGGGTAATTATAATATCATTTATACCCTTAATTACCATATTTATTTTTAACCATGGTAAATAAAATTCAACAGTTACTATTCTCCAAAAAATATTTCCATCATATTGAACCTAATTTTACTTACTGATTACAACCATTTCTATCATATTTTTCAAATTCTATTAATTAATGCAGAAAAATTATATTTTATGCAAATTTTCAAATGATCCTAGAAGGTGGGAAAAAGACAATACAAAATTCAATAAAATATTATATATCTAATCTGAATATAAAATGACTCTAAGGAATTAAATAATACTAATATAGGTATTATATATCTATATTGACATTAAAATAAATTTAAATAATAATTATTATTATTTATGTAAATAATTAGTTTTTCTAAAGTATGCAGTATTTTTCAATATTCATAAAAATTTGAATGTTTTTTGAAAAATATCAATAATTCACCCTACGATAATTCTGATATTCTGAATCCAAAAAATTATTTCTATTTTACTAAATTAATTTTTTAGGATTCTCTAATATGAATTATATTATTATTCACAAAAGAACATAAAAATTATTTCTTTTTAAAAAATAGTTTCTCTAAATATACAACTGTTTTAAAAAACATATACATTTTGTTATAAATATCTTTTATTTATATGGAAACACTATAAATAAGAATAAAAATTTATTTGATACTATTCATGTCAAAATATTTAATTTATAAATGAATATATCAATTAAATAATTATAATACTAATTTGTTGTTTTACAGAAACTCAATCTTGCATATAACGCAAGATAAGTCGGTGTTGCATGAAGTATAAGCTATTGAAATACATTAATGATATAACATACTATAAAATATTGGGGTGTTACATTCTCTACAACTTCAATATATTGCATCCTCAAAATTTGAAATTGTTCTTAAAAAATAAATGTTTAAAAATAGTAAATACCTTTGTGGAAAACCCACAATAGAAATAGGGTTTATAATATTTAGTCTTAATAAGACGGAAAGGGAAATTAAAATGTCACCAAGAAATTTGTATTTCTAATAAATGAACTTTTGTGGAAATTTAAGAGACATAATTAGAGGAAAAACATAAATATTTATAAGGAGTGATTGAGGTCAACAATCACAAACAAGTGAACAATAAATAGAAAATTGAGGGCCTCAAAGCCATAAATCAATGATGACATAAAATATCATCAGTTCATCATAACAAAGGGTGTTTGGATAACACATTTTTGGTTTTTGGATTATTTCTATTAAGATTAATAATTAATTTCTTCATATAATAAAAAAATAAATGACATGTAGAGTTCTATCCTGAAACAATTTTTTACCAAAAACACATATTTCACTCCAAAAGATAATAAAATTCAAAAATATTCAATATATCCAAATTTTATAGGGTTTAAAAAATGAATTTATAATTCATCTAACATATAATTTAAAAAAATACATTATAAAAACCAGGATATCACATAGACTAGTAGTAGATGCTGCACCCTTTTCGCCCTTCAGTTGCTGGTTCAAGTCTCACGACCTTTTTGGACGTGACGGGTTGTCTCCTGACCTTCGAGTTTCCCTTTTTATAAAAAAATACAAAAATAAGATTATTAAATTTTATAAACATATACCATTGTATCCAATGTCCAACATAATCCATTCCAATATTTTGACTTATACAAAATACATGTGTCGAAACTCAAATTCAAAAAATTTATAATGAAGGTCAAAATAACATAATGAATATCTCTTTTTGCCACAAAATAACATGTGAGTACCTTCTTTATGTATTATATTAAAACATGGTAACACTCTGAATTACCATAAAACATTATTGATTACATTTATTCTCCCTTATTCCTTATAGAATACTATATATATTCCTAATATCCAAAAATTTTGAATACTCCAACAATAATGGAATAAACAAACCACGAATCAGTTCAAAGCTAGTCAAGAATATCCAACAAAATTTTTCCAAATCAACCATCTCTTCTTCCAAAATAAATACCTTATTATGAATAAAATATTAAGGCTCATATTTCCTTCAACTATCTATTTTCCAAAAATTTTAACTTGTTGTTGAGTCAATTATATTAGTACCATATAATCTTAAATCATTAATGAAATAGTACTATATTACAATCCTTATTTATTTCCATAATTAATATAACCAGTACATCATTGATAAAACAATAAAATGACATAATTCATTAATAAAAATATTATAACACTAATTATTCCACTTCATCTTTGATTGTATCATAACTTTATTTTTATCCAATAACATCATTTTCAGTGTACTCTTATGATTGGGATGTTGATTTGCATAGTCTCCCAAATCCTTGCAGATGAAGCATTGTACATTTGAAACTTTTTTTGTACCCTTGAAATAACATACTTGGTGTCTTTTTTCTCTACACATATAACAAACATCTATTCCCTTCAAGAACATACCAAGATGATTCTTTCCACAGTTATAACATATGGTAAAATCATTCTTTCTCTTCTTCCATTTTCCCATCTTTCTCTCTACCATCCATTTCTTCTCTATATTTCCTTAAAATACATAGGACTCATAGAATTTTTTTACATAACTTATTAAAACAAGATATTATTTTTTTCATATGAAGAGAAAATGTGGGAGAATATTTCCCTTTTAAATAATGGCATTTGACCCTGAAAGATATGATCATTCTTACTCTTTGGATCATGTGTATTGTTGGAGTTCTGATTCCTTCTACAGGGAACCATTTCTATAAAATTCTAGAAACTATATGAGTTTATGAAACTCAATACATAATTACAAACTAGTAAAATACCCACATAAATTGAACAGTTTGTGTATATAATATATAATCATAAAAAAATTTCTTTGAGAATTATTTAATTTTATATCCTTCATAATAGTTTGTAATGAAAATGTGAATTATCTAAGCATATCCCCTGAGATTGTCGTAACCAAGAGTGAAGCAAGGCCAATTATCATTCACCAGTTATCGTTCAAGTCTATATCTGAGCAGTGGTTTTGGGTTTTAACCCTAGATATATCTATGCTAGAGTCACCTATACCTACTTTTATCCAGACATAGACGCACTTCCTGGAAAAGTCATAAAATATATACATGACCAAAATTATAATAAATTCATCCATAATAATCCTTAATGTCTATATTAGGGTAATGATCTTTAATCTGAGTTTTCCTAAATCATGTTTCCATGTTTTGTACAAAATATCCTCTTATACCAACTGTATCACCCCGACCATAGTTACTCAGTGCCGGTGCATTATTACATAACATTGGCATGATCACAAGATATCATGTCTCAAAATATCAATTAATTTTGTAGCCTTGGTAGTAATAGATACATACATAAGTATTACATTGCATCATGAAATAAAAAAACAGCGACACTGTGTCCCCTTTTAACAAACTCATATCCCTAAGCCAATCTATGTAGATCAAGCATAATATACTTCTTCACTTCCTGGAAAAAAGAGAACCTAAAAACGGGGTGAGATCATATGCTCAGTAAATATAACAATACAGTGGAAACAATAATAAATAAGCATAAACATTAAAGGAAATGTATAAGACTAAATCACATGTCTTTTAAACATAAATAGTAGCATAATATTGAAACGATATATCAAATAATATCATTTACATATTCACATGGATATTTTAGTATTCAAATAGTCACATATAATATCAATAGAAAATGTAATAATGATGGAATGCATAATGTTGGAAAACATAACCAAATATTTAAGGCCTCATGCCAAGAATACAATTAAAATTCTATCAAGGCCTTATGCCAACACACTAGTTTCTTTCATGAGACCTAATAATGCATCGAGGTGAAATAGTGGGCTCCATCTGTCACTTACTAATTCCAATGCATTCCTCATATGAAAAGGTTAAAACACAACAAAAACATTCATATTATAACTAGTATATGAAATGTTAATACTTCAACCATAAACCATGAATGATATAAAAATAACACATCCACAATAAAATATATCACAAATCCTTCAATACAATATGGATGATTGTATAACAATAAATAAACTTCCATAAAGTTTTAAATGCATCAGAGGATGTTGACATAGATGAAATCAAAACTATTTGAAAGAAATATATCTTTTTATATCGAAATAATTTAAAACATACATAATTATAAAAGAAAAAAATTATTTTGAAAATATTCTTATAATCTTATAAGGGAAGCATCGATGGTGTTATAACTGTTGAAAATAGCCATAGCCTACGTAAAAGTTAAAAAACATTCTTACCTTTATTTGTCGAAACATGCATAAAGTACCTAGTTTGTAAAATAAAGGAATGATTCGTTTCAAGAAAATTAATAAAAATTCAAACAAGGGTATAAATGAATTTAACCCATATTCCTTGAAATGTTAACAATGATTTCAAATACATATTTAAGAAACACAGATGAGTATGATAAAGAATTCCCAGTAGATGCTTACGTATAAACATCTCGGATAACAAAGATATTGTAAAATTAACCCTTACATTGAAATTTTCCTTTTTCGAGGGCAAGTTAAACACCTTTATAATGGTTAAATAATTGTTATTAAATTATTCAAGAACCGCATACATAAATATTATAACAAATATGATCCTTTAATATATTATTTCAATAATATTTCAGAAGTAAAATTATTTTAGGTGTTAGCCGATACATTTTCTTTATATGTTTTGTTTTAAAAGTCATATATATTATGGATAGGATGTATTTGATTAATATCAAAGAATGATATTAATTTCTAAAAAATTATTTTTAATCATAAAATGAAAATTATTCTTGATTGGATATGATGGGGAATAAATCTCATTGGGTTCCTAGAGACGGTAATCCCTAAGTACGCACGAGTGACAATATCATTCTATTGATTTTGAAATAGTATGTAATTGGATGGTATATTATGTATAAAAACCATTAAAATGTTATATTTATTATTTAGAACAATAATACTCATTATTATCCCTATCCAAATCATGAAATGTTGAATAACAGACTTCCCCCCGACATGGAGATGGTAAGCTGTACATAAGCTTGTATGGTGAATTTTCCATTCATAATATGGGTATAATAATGAATATGGTTATCCCAAATATATAATAACATCACAGCATGTAGAAGTTACTGTAGTTATTTTTTTATGGAATCAAAAAAGAAAGAGGAAGTGGAATAATAAAATAACTTTGAAATAGGTGATAAATTTTTTACATTTTCTTTGGGTGCTTCTTTCTATATTTGATCAAAATAGGTCCATAAGATGCATTTATGATGATATTAATTACTATAGGATGAAGGGAGGGTAGTTGGAAAGATATTTTATTAGGGTTTAACAGAGACAAATGGATTTGGAGGTGTGATTTTGATATAAGGGGAAGTACTCTTTTATAAGATAGGTGAAAGTCATTTTAACAAATGATAGAAATATTATTTTATTATAAAATTATTTTCAGTTAATAATGGATTAAAATGGATTTATTTAATGGATAATGTGAGAATGGGTATATATACTCTCAATCAATTGGTTTTAGACAAGTTTAGGTCACCATATTATCCTTATTATTTAGATTTAACTCTTAGTTAAATCGTTTAAATTTTACAATGTCTTCTTGTATTTTTATATTACATTGTTTATAAACTTACTATAAAATGACAAGAGAATATTAAGTGTTTCTTTAATGGTATATATATTATTATATAATTCCATTGGATGAACCTTGTGTTTTTATGAATATTATATAATTTAATAATATAGTATTTGTGTTAAATACTCACTTAGGTCAATTTTGATGCTATTTAGTATTTGGTTTTTTTGAAAGTCAAAAAAACATTATTACCTAAAAAATACACTAAATAAACTAAAAAATGTCATATGAACCTATAAAATTCATCTAATTCACCAAAAATCTCAATTGACATTTATTTTTATATTTATAATAACAATTATTTTAATCACTCAATAATAAGGTAATTATTGCATCATTACTATGTCATAAATAAATTTAATTATTTAATGTCCAAAAATTATAAATAAAATACCATGATGTAGGAAATATTTTCATATTTATAATGAATATTTATAGTTGATTTTGTCTTATGTATATCCCTATATAAAAAAAATGGTTTAGTTATTAAAGTTTGAATTTTACAATTTTAACTCTTATATAAATAAAATAATAATAAATGACCTAATCTAATCCAAGTGGATAAAAAAGGATCTTATTTTTTTCCTAAGGTTTATATTGGTCGAAATATACTTATACAATAGGATTAGGATGTGTTTTCGGGTAATTATAATATCATTTTTACCTTTAATTACCATAGTTATTTTTAACCATGGTAAATAAAATTCAAAAGTTAATATTCACAAATTTATTTTCACCAAATAGTACCAAATTTTACATATTTATTTAAACTGTGTCTATAATATTTTTGAAATTCAATTCATAGAAGAGGTAAAATTACGTTTTATGCAAATTTGCAAATGTGCGTAGAAGGTGAGTAAAAGACGTTAAAAAATTCAATAAAATTATATATATATAATCTTATTATAAAATTAATCCAATTAATTAAATTGGACTAATATAGGTATTATTTATATATTTTGACTTTAAAATAAGTTTAAATAAAAATAATATTTATTTAAATAAATAGTCTATTTTTATATAATATACATTATTTTTCACTGTTTATCAGAAATTGAATGTTTTCAGAAAAAATACCAAAAAATCAACCTATGTTAATTTTGATAAACATTATCAAAAAATTAAGTCTATTTTACCAAATTATATTTTTATAAGAGTCTAATATTAATTTTATTATTGTTCACCAAAGGACATAAAAATTAGTTCTTTTAAGAAAATAGTTTTTCTAAATATATAACTATTTTAATAAAACATATACACTTCATTATAAATATGTTATATTTGTGTGAAAACATTATAAATAAAATTAAAAATTTATTTTTACTATTCATATCATAATAATCAAGTGATAAATAAATATATTGTTTAAATAATTTTTATACTAATGTGTTACTCAATCTTTCATATAATGCAAGCCAAGTCAGTGTTGCGAGCAATATAAGCAATTTCCTTACTTAAAAGACACATCTTACTATGAAATATTTTAGTGTCAAATTAAATGGATTTTGAATTTAATGTATGGAAAAATATCTTTGTGAGATGCATGATATATAAATTCCAATGAAGGAGAGGAATATAATATCCATAAAGAGATAGTGACAGATAGAGAGATACTTGATACTATAATAATCTAGAAGAATATATCTATTGATGGTTATAAATATTTGAATCATAAGAGATTAAGATCATTATTATGATGATAAATTTGGTATACCATGATTGATAATCTATTTGTAAATATATTTGTGGCAGTAATATTATATTATATTGAATTTTTTCATCGGTTTGGAGAATACACGTTATTAATGATTGAGTATTATGGATGTTACGTGTAATATTATGGATTAGGTTTTTCATATTATTGTAAATTAATGGTTGATAGAATAAATAAACAATATGTAGAATGTTATATATTATTTTGATTTTTCTATGAATAGATACCAATTATAATCCCTCATGCATTTAGTTATAAAATTTGGGACTCAGAAAACCTGACGAACCCAGAAAATATTAGTTAACCACATTAAGTTTGAACCTTGTATCAACCATGAGTACCATTCAATTATTTAATTTATTTTCCTATAATATATTGTGGTAGTTTATTAAAATAGTGGATTGGGAAATTAACTTGTTACAACTGTTAATTTCAGAGAAGAAATTGAAAAAATGGAATTAATTAATAATCCCCTCCCCGCACTTCTAAGTGATACATCAACACATTCTTAGGAACTTTAATTCATTTTATGAAAAAATAAGTTCTCATAGAATGATATAATAATCAATGAATAAATAATAAGGAATTTTAATTTTCTAAAAAATAATGGCATTTTGAAAAAAAAATTAAATAACTACCATGGTAGGGATAATATGAAGATTTTTATATTTTTCCTAGTTTTATAAAAGTCAAGGATGTTGTATTAATTTTGTTTAAATATGTTGATAAGGATTTTGTAATGGAATTTATTGGAAAATAGAATTTATATATTAATGGAAAAGAAATTAATGGTATTCTAAAGTCCTTATTTTAAAATGATTATACAAAATCAAGGGCACTCATAAATTCCAATGATATATGGGAAAATATTGAAATAATTTTTGAATTGAATATAAATTTTAAATAAGATAAAATTATAATTTAATAAAATGTTAGAAGATATTATATTTGTCATTAATGGTAACATTAATGATTATATCAGAATGGAAAATTAAAATTTTAAAATTATAAAATCATGCAGAGAAATATTATATGAATCAACCATTTCCAATAATTTTATGAGAAAATCTTGAGAAAATTAACGTAATGGGTTCTTAATTAAAGGATTGGGATTATTTTTGTACTAATGAGTTTAAAAAATTTATTATGTCATATTAAATTATAAATGATATTATTTTCAAGAATAATATTAATAGCAGAAGGAAAATTAATTAAATTCCGTAAAGGTCTCATGATAAATAGGAAGAGGGATGATTAATTATATTATAATATATATTATAAAGAAAGGGATTTAGATCTTGAAAAGATCATATATCTAATTTAATTTATTTTATCAAAAGTGAAATAGTTATATAAAAGGATATATTTCCACTATAGTGATTTAATTATGGTTAATTGGGTATTTCTCAATTGATTTTATATTAAAAAAAAATTAAAAAAAATCCTAATGGGAATGAATAATATTTTCCCAAAAAAAGAGAAACCCACAAAATAATGATAGTAAAAAAATTGATTATCGAAATTGATGATAAGGATTCCTATAATAATTAAATAAGATGATTAATATTCAACACAAGGCCATATGTCAAAAGTTAAAGGTACAATTTAAATAAAAAAATTATGGTACATGAAAAATGACATGAATTCACATAGATCAGCGATGGGGAGGGTGAATAAGGATGCATTGAAAATATTTTTCAATATTATTTTATAACATTAATTAAGAGATGCACCAATATCAAGAAAAGGGTTAAACTAGATGGATGATGATGATGAATATTTTAAGAAAGAAAATGAATTAATTATTGAAATTAAAACTCTCAATAATTGAATTGTAAAATTTGATAAAATAATGAAATATCATGAAATAATATACACTAAATGTTAATAATATTTAAAGAATATTATATATATGCAATGGATATTCAATTTGAGTTATTTCAAGTTTGTGTGGAATATAATCAAAAAAATAATATTTAAGGGATTTATAATTATTTTAATTTTACCAAAACTATTTCCCCTAAATATAATTGTTCTATAACCAAAAATGGAAATATCTATGATGAGAAAAGTTGTCTATTTATTTACACCTATATTATTGGGTGTTAGGGGAGGTTTGAGAAGAGATATATCTCCAAAAATGAATAAGAATGAATGTTTTAATTCATATAGTAAACAACTAGTTCATTACACCCTGATCGATCAATATTACTAGAGATTACATTTGAAAGTAATCTATTAGTTATTATATATGATTTATACAGAAATATTATCTTTATAGGTATAAAGATCCATTTTTATGGGGTTTGATAAAGAATTAATATATGAGGAGTTATCCAATAAAAAATAGGAACAATTATGAGAAGAAGAAGGTGGTGAAAAAATCTATCATGATTTTGTACTTAGAAGAGATTTTATTTCTCGGGTGAAATCATTATAAGCTATGATTTACAAATAATTTTTATAAATATTACATGAAAATAATTCTAGGTAAATTAGTAATTATTCTTGGGTTAAGAAGGTTCATAGATGACATAAAGTTGAGAAGTTGTTTCACGTTGAGGTCAATCTTATTGAATATAAGATATGAAAACTATAGAGATTCTATAATGGTAGTTAATAATATATAACATGATGAAAAAGTCCTAAATGTCATTAAATAACCTTATTGTTGTGATGTGTAGAAATTAAAATTTTAATTGATTGATATTTTGGGTTATTTATTAAATTTGGAAATTGTTTCACTAAATATGAAGTATGTACCAATATTTGAAGTCGAGTGGAGATAATTAGGGATATATTCTATTCATTACATAATAATCTAGAATATATCATAATAATATATTATATACCATGCTATGAATGGAGTAGAAAATGAGAAATGTAAAATTAATATACTCATAAAAAATATATAGAAACTTTTATGTAAGGTTCACCTATAGAAATCATAAGGTTTATTACATTGAAAATATTATAAGAACATGTATCATTCAATGATATGTTAGTCACCCCATTATGATTTATAATATAATTTTGGTGGTTTTTAAAGAAAGGGTATTCCCATATTGTGGGGGGGTATAACATTACATAATTTGGGTAAAATCAATGAAAACGAAGTCATGATGTTCAAACTACATAAAATATATAAGTTTGTGAAATTTTACCTTGAGATATTTAGAAAAAATAGTACATTTTTAACAATGAGTATTTGTAACCTGAAAAATATTTCAATTGATGAAAATTAAAGAATGTACTACTATCTCATGTCATTATAAATTCATTACCCTTTGACTTATGGAATCTTAAAAATTTAAACAGGTTTGATAATTTGGAATTCTCAAATCATGTGGGAAGTTTTGCTGTCATCCTTCAGATGTATTCAAGAGTATTAATGGTTTATATATTTTAATAAAGGACTATATGGTTATATATAAAGTTGACATTTTTAGAAGTTGATTAAAATTTGAATATAAATTAAAAAAATTCCTTATATATAAATATAAATGTGTTTCTTATAATGAAAATAGTTCGTACCCATAAAAAGTATAAAAGAAATAGAGGAGATTATAAATAAGTGTGTCTTAGAAGAATAATTCATTAAATATTTAGATTTATGATGTAATTTTTTAATATATTGAATTAAATTGAAGGCCAGACATGAATGAAACAGTTTTTTTCCTTATCATTAGTGATCCAAAATTGAAGAATATAATGACATTGATAAAACCCTTTTTTATTTTCTATTATGTCATAGATTGATATATTTCTGGGTTTGAAATGTGATTTAACAATATATATTGTAATCGTATTTACAAGTTGTTAGTCGAAGATAAGAATAAATGGTGGACCTCAGAGAAGTATGGGTCTTATTATAAAGTATGTCATCAAAGGAATTGTAATATAGATTAATTGGAAAATAAAAAACCATTAATATGGGATCTTAGGATATAGCCCAATTTGGTGAAACAAGTATAAATTAGTTTTTCCATGCTTATTTAATTTCATACATGGGTTTTTGTTTGTGTTTCTTAATCATGGTAGACTCTTTCATATTAATACAAGGTCAAATTGAATTTATGATAAGAAAAAATTTAAACCTAATAATAAATTTACTATTATTAAGGTGTTCTGAGAGGCCTTAGGTAACTTTATGTGGTATTAGATTCATTATTTATTTACTGAAGGAGTTTACAAAGGATTTTTTTAGACATTATAAATGCATTCCATTATTTTATGGGTGAAATTATTTTGTTTTTATGAATATAATGATATCACATCTAAGATAACATTTGTTTAATGTTTATTCATAAATAGTTCATAAAAATAAATTTTGGGATTCCACTTAAAGATCTATAGAAGGGAAAAAATGTATTATTCAACTAATATGTTGTACATGATAATGGTTTTGAAATAGATATTTCTAATAAGATATATGTTGATGTAATAGATTTCCAAACAACTGAAGGAATGAAGTGTATATTCTTATTAATATCAATGTGAGGGTGGAAATCTTGTATGATCATTAACATAGATTTTATGAAATATTTATCGATGATCTACATATAAAATAGGTTGTATAAAATTGTTATTAAATCAAAAAATATCTTTAAGTAATACTCTATATGTGTTTAGAATATTGAAGTAGAAGTTTAATCTCCCATGAAAGTTACATAAAACATGAAAATGATTCAATGATGTCTAACAAAGCGGTGAACTATAGGATAAAGATTGAGAAATAGAAGAAGGTAATTATTGATGTTAATATAAATATTAAAGAACATGTTAATAGGTTTTAAATAACTAAGGAAGATTTTATATATGTGTGAAATAATATTAATTCATACATTAAAATTTATAGTTCTAAGGATTTATTATATGAGACGTTTGAGATGAAATGTTCAAGTAAATGGAAATATGAGTTATAAAAAAAATTAAGGAAGTAATGAGTGCTTTGAGAACCTATTTTATGGATATAAGTGGCCTATGACATGATTCTATATCATCAAACATAGAAGAAAAAAGTGTTTATAGAAATTGAATAATTTTGAACTTCAAAAATTCTCAATCGTCCAGAATATTAAATCATTTTTTTCAAATCTTTGAAATATGTGCAGTGATTTATGAAATAAGATATTTAACTTTATTAGTTTATAATTATATGGATAATTAGTCCAAATTATGTCTTATTATTTTAATTTATAATGTTACATAATTTTAATAGCAATTTGAATCCAAAAAATGATTAGGTTATAAGAATAAAAGATACACAAGAGGTGGTGAATTGTGTCTTTTCATTAATCTTGATAAATTTTGGCATTTAACTCTCTTTTTGAATTATGTGGATATGTAGCGATCAATAATAAGGTCAATATGAGATGCTTATAGATAGTAAAGAAGAAAAAACCAATTTTAATAGTGGTTCAAGGCACAAATATACCCCATTCAACTCCACAAATGCACTCCCTGTGTTCTTGGTGATTCTCACTATACTCTTTCGCTTATCACATGACCATAAAACAACAAATGAGTACTAGATGATTGAAATTTTATAAGAAATTATAAACAAATCCTTCTAGATTATTTATAAGGAATTTATTTCACTATAGATGAGTGTAAGAAACAGACACCTAACTATGACAGAGTATGAGCAGTTGAAACATTAATAAATCAAAAGATTTTGATTTATTGATTGTATTGGTTCAACATCACACTTGTAGAAAAAACTAAAATAATAAAAATATTCTTCTTTATTGATAACAATCCATTTGTAGAGATATATTTGAGGAGATCTAAACTGTAAATAATCATCAAAAAATATTAAACTAAAAAACATCAGAAGTTTCATAGTGTAATGAGATTGAAATACATTTCTTCAATATGAATCCTATTTTGTAAATGATAGAATCATTTTTTTCTTTCCAAGAGTTCTGTTTTAAAAATATATTAACAAAAATATTATCATTACTCACATGTATCACACAGACATAAATATACATATCTAATGAAAATATTCTATCCATATATATAAAACGCAGAGCTTTTATTAGGCTGAGAAGATCCAATATTGTCTCCTTAGAAGTCTTGATCATTTAAATTTTAATTTATGATGAGATACATAACATCCCTTAGAAATATAAATTATTGACTCTTTTGAATATGATTCTTTAAATCAATTTTAATGATCCCTTGAATCAATCTTAAAATAGAGTTGAATTTATCTTTACTTTTATCAAGAACATTGCATAAATCTAGGATAATATTTGGGATTTAAACCTCCATCATTGAATATAAATACATAGGGTCCATCCATTTGATTAAAAAAAAATACTAACTTAGGGTTGAAAAGGTAGGTTTGATCATAAAGTTAGGGTTGATTTTCAAATGTTTTATTTCTCAAACAGAGGGTTCTACACTTAAAAAAGGTTGATTAATCATAAAATCCTTTTTCTCAAAAGAAAGGTTACATACAAACATAGGATTTAAGAACCATACCTTCTTTGAAATCATAGGGTCCCAGATCTATATGCATTGTTCCAAACAAAGGCTTTGTTCATTACTATTTGCGTACAAATGTTGGGTGTAAATAGTGTCTCTTGAACACTTTAAAACATATTATGAGTACTTTATCAACTATTCTTCATAGATCAATGGCATGAATATAATTATGAAATATATATTTCAATTAATAATACTTTCTCAAAATCCAATAAAATTGTTATCATATATAGAATAAAAAAAGTTATTTATGAGCCTCAAAATCAATAATATTTATAAAGTATTTTTGAGAGAATACATTCCGAAAAATATCCACATTTTTAATGATAAATAACACCTATAATAATTAATATAAATTATAGGATTTTAAATCACTAATGAAATGATATTTTAAAGATAACATTATTTTTTTGAATGCTGCTTTTACCCAATTCCAACCTTTTGTGATATCAAAATAAAATATATGAAAATGGAATAAGACACATTGAATATTAAATGAAACTATAAAAGAATTATATATTATACTATTTGAAGAACTTCAGTCAACTCATCCATTGGCCTTTGAAATATATTTAAATTGTATTAACCAACTATCTTTACAAAATTCGAGAGTCCTGACAAAAATTTAAATATTCAATCTGATTGAATTCTAAAAATTCATAGAGATTATCCTCTTTCAAAAGAAACATCATATGCATATCACCTAACTTATTGATAAGCATTTGGGTTCCTTGTTCCCTTGATGTCAACTAAGAAATAAGATTTCACTGATTATCCAATAGAACATTAAGAGGTTCACGGTTACATTAATGATTTGAAATTCTATCCTTTATATAAACCATTAATAAAGTAATTTCGTTAAATCCTAAGAAAAAATCAAGAGATGTTGGTGGTGTAGGAGTATAAGATTTGGAATTATTTACACTCCCCTTTATTGATTCAAATTGACTTCCCAAATAACATTTTAAATCTTGGATTTCTATCTTTGATACATAATCTTCTTTCAGTTTTCTAAAATGATCGATCATTTCTATCTGAAGAGCATCAAAATTACTTATGGATATATCATTTTCTCTAAAAATTATCTTTTGATTATAGAAGACATCATATTATGTTCTAGAAACTATTTAATTACTCAAATATTCTAATGTTTTTTGGGTGGATTCCAGTTCATTTTTTAAACCTGTTTTCTCCCACTTCCTATTATTAAATGCGATGACACATTTTTTGATATGATTTCTAATAGAATCAGATTTAGCTTCTTTTTAAAGTCATGATTGAGGAGTTTAATCTTTTATATCTACGTATATTATTGGATTATTCTCACTATTTAAAAAAATTGTTATAAAAACATCTATTTTATATCTAGATATGGATGTACTTCTAATCATAGATTGTGCTACAAAAGAGGTATTTCGATTTTCAACAATTTTAATGTTTTCAATTACAAGATTTTCGAATATTTTATCTCCAAGATTAGTTTCTTGAAAATTTTATTTTTCTGGACCCACTTGTTCATATTTTCATGGAAGGTCATTTTCCCCTATGAGTGAATGTTATTCCTTCAAATGTTACTGTAGAATATTATTTTTATAGAGATGATAAAATTTGGGTTTCTTAGTGGTAGAATTTTCTATATTCTGAGGTTGTATAAAAAGAGGATCATTTACTGATGAATCCATATCTTTCTCCTCTTGATATAAAGTTTCACATTTGATTCTTCTATTTATTATATATTAAATATACTCATTTCAAAATTCTATAACTTCTTCATGATGTAAACCAACAAATCAATAAGTTTTTTCATGCACCCCCTAAGAAATGAGACTGGATTCTTGTCGGTCAACCACACCAACCAGAATTACTTTGAAATTAATTGTAAACCAAATTAATCTAATCATTCTTTATAACCAAACAATTAGAATATTGACGTGATGACATTTTATACAACCATCAAGATGGATAATCTTATTCATTATATACAAAAGATGAGAAATAATTCAAAGTTATGGATAGAAAAGCATTGTTTCCCTTGATAGATAATGGTAACTGAAATATCAAAGAATATGTAATGGGAAATTCAACTTTATATCACTGATGAACAAAAAATGGCATACATGTTAGTATACAGAGATTTTTATAATTATACAACTCTATGGAGGATTGAAGACTGGATAAACTTGATTATTACCTATTAGTCCGCCTCAAGATCATTAACAAACATTTTTAAAATTTGGGTTATAAAAAAATATATGGCATTATAATTATAACTTATGATCATGATTTCAAATCGATCCAATATCAAAATGGAATACTCATTTATTAAGTAATTATATGATCTGTGCAATTTTTATAAAGGAGATTGAAATGTCCTTATAATCTATTTGATCGGTAATAATATCCACCATTTTCCCGAAGATAAAAAGAAAATTATTTTATATTAGATTTATTTATCTATTAAAAAGAAATTCTATATCTTCTTCATTAAATAGAAATTCCTAACCTTCAAAGTTGTGGGATTTCCTTAGAATTTTTTTTGGTTAAATCTAATAAAAATCAAATACCATTCCTTAAAGAATTTTTCTAAAGGATATGCACTGATGTTTTGGGACACTCTTCTCACATTCATCCGTTAAATTAGTATTTAACATCTATAAAAATATATAGTTAATAAAGGATTTATTCTAGGGTTTTTAAGGAATATTAGAAATTAGGATTTCAAAACGATTATAGATCTAAGGGTTAGTGATACCAGAGAGGCTCAGCCAGGGGATAACACCCTGACAGTTTATCAAAATAAAATAAAAGGATAGAGACAAGAAGCACAATTCAAAAGATAGAGATTCATGACATAAAAACCATACCCATATCTACACCCTTGGTAGAAATCTTCCTCTATAGTAGCTGATTCCCATTCCGATCTATCATAATGCCTCATAACCTTAGAATTTTTCCTTCGCAGATTCATCTGTTCCAGGGCTAAAATCTCAGTGTTACCACCAGAAGACCTAGTGTCCAACGACTTTGGTAGGTAGAAGTAGTCCTTCCTTGACATGCATCGCGGAGGGGAAGTCAATTCTTCTTGGGTCTCATTAATCTTCGACATCCTGCCTTTGACCACATCACTAAATGAAGGCTTGATCAAACCACCATAGTTCTCTTTATCACTCTTAGTGTAATCCCCCCATTCCCTATTAATGATCGCATTCTAAAAATTATCTCCACCTCTGCTACCCTTCTAGAATTGGCCATTGGTATCAACATTGAGGCACCTTGGCTGTTCCACAGTCTCATAATTAACCAAATTCCCCTACTGCATAGCTTCAGATCCATTACCACCCTCCTGTGAAGGAGACCCATTCGGGAACTGGCTGTTCGTATCAATCAATGCATGTCATTGTGGCTGGTGCATCACACAATGATCTGCACATGACCCATTTCCAACATCCACAATCACTACACCCTCATTCTACCCTGCACATAACCCATTGCCCATTTCATCATTCACTTCATCCTCTCGTTGAACCTGCAAACTGGCTTCCCCACCCTCAATCTCCAGCCCATGAAAAAAAATTCTTTGTGGACACTGTATACATCACACCATCATCCTTCTTAGCCAGAACAGAAGCCTTTGACATCCATATAGGTGAAACAACACAATAGTTCACCAAATCAGAAGGAGACTCTCCAACCTCGGCCTCCACCATAGAGCCCTACATCCCTTCAATCATCATTCCACTGCTGCAACTATTTACCAAACCAACACCTCCAGCAAGAAAACCACCTTTCTTTTGGATGAAATCAAGAAAGGACATTCCATTCATGACCCCAGGATCCTGATGCTCCCCTTTAGCCACATGAGATGATGCTACATCATCACATTGGACATCAGTTCTATAGAGACCAGCCCCTCGATTTAAATCCTGCTTCAGTCTTGCATGCACCGAAGATACCAGAGGGTTAACATGAACTTCTACTGGATTTTCCAGAATAGGTGCAACCTAGGAAACTGTCCCAAGTGCATTGACAACCTGAGGGGCCATAGCACGCAACTTCCTCCTAAAATATTTTTCAAGCCTCCTCCACGGACTTGGGGACCTCCTTCTAGAAACATAACTATTACACTTATCAACCAAATGCCCCATTTTACTGCAGGTTGTGTAGTAATCAATCCATGACTCATACACTACTACTTGCATCCATCTAAATTCTTAACCCACCGAAATCCATACCCACTCCTCCGGAGGTGTCGAGATATCCACTTCAACACATAGCCAAGGATTGATCGGGTGACTCACCATGGCTGTTCGATCATCAGAAAACAAAAAACAACCTACCGGATTTTGAAGCATACGTATAATCCTGGTATTTAGGAAAGGTAATGGTAAAAGAGTAAAACATACCCAAATAGGGATGGAGGAGGGGTCACGATTCATACAGAGATCAAAGTTCCACCAGAAGAGAAGAAACATACAACCACTACATCGTCTGGGTGCATTGGACCACACATGTATCAGGTCTTCCTCCAAGGCAAAACAAATCATCAAATGGAGACCATCCAGAATCCCAATGACTGCTCAATCTTAAAGATCCCATTTCCTAAAAACTAACCGATCAAAATCATCTACTGACGGCCTACGAAAATTGAATCTTGCCACCAGGGTTAGGTTAAGATGGCTCGTCGCCTCAAAGAACTCCGACACCGAAATTAGGAGTTGAGGATTACCAAGATGAAGGATCATCACCTTCAAACTTACCGATATCATCGGGATCTCCAGGGGATTCCGAGGGTTGGAGAAGGGTACGAAACACGGCCTCCGAGGTAGCCATAATCCATCCTCCCCTTTCCCACCTCCCCGAAGGTGGAAATCATCTTCATTCATACAAGGGTTCCATCGTCATCGCCTCACGCAGAGCTCTGAGATTTTATACAATCATCTATGGGTATGTTATAGAAATAGGGAGATATCGGGTATTTTGATTTTATAAGGAGATAAAATTCTTATTTCTTATGCTAATTAATTATCATAATTATTAATTTTTTATTTTTTAAAGATTCAACTTTCAAAAAATGAATTATTTTTTGTTTTATGAAAAAAAACTAAATAAATAAACTAAATATATAAATTAATCAATGATAAATTAATTAAACATTTATTTAAAATTTAATATTCCAAACTCTTATTTGATAAAAGGAAAATAATAATGTGAGAAGTGGTTTTGTGAAAATATAAACAAGTTCATATTTAGAATACAAAAAATATAATGATATATTCTCTTCAGAAACATGGTCTCTGAAAAATGATTCTTTAGATCAATATAATTGTTTCTTGAATGAATTATAGGACATTTGGGAATAAATATTTCACTAGTATTAGAACACACACACATATTAAGTTATTAGGGGTATAGTTTATTTCAAAACACACACATCATTGTCTAGTAAGGTGTTTCAACCACAATAGTTCTGCACAATAACTGCCAGATGATAAATATTTTCCCTTCAATGTTGAAAGACTAACTGAATATTGTTTCATACTTGAACTTGAAACAAAATATTTCTCTAAAATGTGATAGGTTCCATATTTACTTTTTCAATAGATTCTATATCCTTTAAATTCATCATCTGAATATGAAATTAAATTAAAATTAGAGGTTTTTGATAGAGAATAGATTGAGAAATAGTTGCTTTTAAATATAAAAAAAATCATTTTTATAGTAGTATGATAGGATTATTTACAGTTATACTGAAATATAACATATAAACATACATAAAACATTAAGTCTGGTCTGCTAGTAGTAATTTATAATAAACTAGAAAACATATATTTGTATTTCTTGTATTCAACTAGTTTTCCAGCATCATCCAAATCATGTTTAAAATTAATACACATTAGAGTTTTTTAAGTCTTACCATTATCGAATCTATGATTTTTCAATAAATCCATATTATATTTACTTTAATTCAAAAAAAATCCATAGTATTTTTGATAAATTTGAATTCCTAAAAATAAACTCAATTATCCAATCATAATCATTCCAAATTTATTTTATATTAGATTTGAAAAATCATTAATATTTCTATTGATCGAAATATAATATCATCTACATAAATTTTTATAATATTATATTTGAAAAAAGTTATTAAAAAGTGTAGGATATTCCAATCCTACAAAAAAAATCTATTTTCCAATTAAAATGAGCTTAGTCTTTCATGCCAAGAACTAGGTTCTTGTTTAAGTACGTAATGATCTTTTGTAAGTTTTAAAACTAAATCCATTTTATGAGGGTTTTACAAACCTTGGTGTTTTTTCCTATAAATTACCTCCATTATATATCAATTTAAAAGGTATATTTAACCTCCATAAAATATAATTTAAAATTCAAATGATATAAACATGATATAAGGATTTTAATTTCCTCTAATATAACAACAGGTTCAATGGTCCATCATAATCTATCCCTTATTATTTGTTGTACCATTTTTCTACTAATCTATCTTCATTTCTGGTAATGATTCCATGACCATTATATTTATTTATAAAAACCAATTTTATTCCAATAACTAGATAATTAGTTAGTGTGTATACAAATTCCCAAAATTTATTTCAACAAAATTTATTGTACTCTTCGTTCTTAGATATGAACCAATTTTCCTCATAAAATGTTTCCACTGTAGTCTTAGGTACTAGTTATGATTGAAAGGGAAAAAAATGAAACTATGTTTCCTACATTTCTTCCTGTTCTAACTCCGGTGTCTAGATTTCCTCTAACATTTTCTAAGGGTTGATTTCATAATGTTCTAATTTGTCTAGGTAAGACACTTTTATGGTCTTCCAAATCATGTTCTTCTAGACATGAATTAATTTCATCTAATTTATTTTAAAATAAAGTATTAGGAGTCCAAGTCTCTAATTATCAAAAGAGTAAGTAATTTCATTTGTTTGATATTTACATTTATCAAAAGGGATAATTTCACCAAGAATCACATGAGAAGATTGTACAATAATCCTAGAAAATTATATTAAACACGTTTATTCTATAAAAATAGAATAATATCATATAAATATTCCATCATCAACCTTTGGATCTAATTTACCATGATTTTTCTTAGCAAACAATGCATACACATCATATTAAAATACATTAAAGTACTTTACTTTAGATTTTATATTATTCAAAATTTCATACGGGTTCCTTTTAAAAATTAGTATGATTAAAACTATATTTATGATATAACATGTTTTTTTTACATCTCTTTTCAAAAATAGGTAGGACGACTTCATTCATTAAACATAGTCCTTATCATTTATTGAATATTAATGTTTCATCATTGAAAAATTACATTTTGTTGAGGTTTTATTTGTGTCAATAAGGTGTGTTTAATAAATATATTTGAGAAAAAAGAATTAAATTTTTAATTCTCAAATTATTTATCATGATCAATTTTAAATGATATTATTTAAAAATATCTTTCAGTTGGAATTTTTTAAAAAAATATTAAAAATTAGTGAATACATCACTTCTGATTTTTATAAAATAAACCGATGTAAATAATGAATCATCAACACCTAAAACATAAACATATAATTTTTTTTCCAAAATTTTTACCATATATGGTTTAAATAGAACTAAATGGATAAGTTATAGTGGTTTAGATACAATGTTTTGGTCAATTTATTTAAAATGTTATTTCTGTTTTTGGCTAATTTGGAATGCATCACAAAATCTAAAATTATCATATTTATGATTTGTAATATATAAAACTTTTTGTTTATTAGATAATTTATGAAAATAAAATATAATACAAATTATATGTATCTTATGAATGATCCATTAGTCATTTTTCTCAGTAGTTAAAAAATCATTCTTCGCTTAAAAAAGAAATTTAGATTCAATGTATAAATATTTTTAGTTCTATGTGCTTTAAATTTACTTCATTTATCTTTAAAAACTGAGCATGAGTTGATAAAAAAATATACATAAATACACCATCAAATATTTGAGAAAATTTTAATTGGTTATTCTTGAAACCTAACACATATAGTACTTTATGATAAAAAATGTGTTTGGATCTCCAATGGTTCCAACTCCAACAAACATTCCATTAACATTGTCACTAATGGTGACTAGAACTCCAATTATTTTTTCATTGAATGAAAATTTTAAGTGTCCAATCATGTTTTTTTATTTTCCTGTGTATATATACCATATATATTTTTCTTAATGTAGTATTTTACATATAAGATCCTTTCAAAACATGTTTTTTTTCGACTAAGTTGTGTCAATAAGTGAAGATCTAGGTATCTTAATCTGCCTTATTTTCTCACAATTTGTATTTCTAGCTTCATACATGTTTTTAGAAATAAAATCATGTTTTATTACACTTATCTTCGAATTTATTGAATATAAATTATTATAAAAATGTCATGTCATTCCACATAGATGAATGTAACATTTTTCGATGTAGACATAATTTTTTTTAATTTTTAATTTTTCACACATCATTCCTATTCCATATTTTTATATTTTTATGAAATTTTTTTCAAGAATGTAATATATATATTTTTCTCATTTAGTTAAAAAAATATAATCACTTTTAAAAGAGTATACTTCATCCTATAGTTCTTTTATTTTAATTGCATGAATTTTACAATTTGATGAAGAGATATTGAAATTTTCATTTTGTTCGTTATATTGTTTTAACATTACACCATTTTCATTTAAAATTGAATTTTGTGTTTTTCTAAAGACATATTATTATTTTTTAAAGAGTCATATTTTTCTTCTAGCATTCAGTAGTAATATTCCAATTTACTATTTGAGAAGCTATCGGTGTCATAGGTGGATGAGTAATATGTTTCCACCCATTCTTCTTACATATCCCTAAATTAAATATTTTCTTTGAGAAGTTGTGGTACATTTTATAAACCAGATTTAGAAGATCTAGTTAATTCATCTGATACACTCAAATTATCATTCATATCTCTTCTTCATTTATACCAACAATAAATTTTATTCAAGTACTTATTCTCTATTTTCCTCAATTCTTCCTTTAGATAGAGGAAATAATTTCTGGTATTAACCGTCCACATGCATTCATCTAAACTAATATCTTTGAATCATTTCTCAACATTTTTGAAGGATTTTTTAAAACCTATATTCTTCTTGTATAATTGTCTAAATTTATTTACTATCTAAGAACGTTCCATTTCAGAATATGAGTCTTCTCAATATTTTAATATTTTGGTATCATATCTTTATTTCTTTTCCTGATTCGATGATGTGACTTTAAGGGTAGTATTTTCCCTTTTGAATATTTTTGGATCTTCAAGTTCTTCTTGCATTTAGGCTTCACACATCATCAATGTTCCAATTAATTAATTCATGGTAAAAATTTTGATAGGTGATGTATGTCAAATAGCTACAGATATTCCATTCCATATTTAAGGAAGCACACTTAATAAATTCAATGGTTAATCAAATTGGGTAATTGGATATCCTAGGAAAGTAATATTGTTAACAATTTTTGTCAACCTTTTAATAATTTGTGGGATTATCTCTCCATCAAACATTCTAAATGTATCAAACATTAGTATTGCAGTAGAATACCTATTGTTTTTAATATTATCCATTTCTTTATATGGAACAGTGGTTGTATTCCACATTTCATAGGTAGTAGAGCATTGTGATACTTGATTGAATTTATCAGGTATGAATCCAAAAAGGATACAAATAATTTCCTTTGAGTTGATGTCATACTCAACTTCTTTTAAAGCATCCCAAGTCTCTAGATTATAATGAATCGTATAAGGAGTGATGGTCTTCATATACACCTCAAATCCATTATTCTATAGGTATATGATCATGCATGATTTCTACCAGATGTAGTATTCACCATCAAAATATGGAGCATGAATCATAGATATACCTCCACTAAGATCAATCATTGACATATTCTTTGTGCGAAACTTATTATTTTAATCTCTCTATTTCTTTATCTAAATATTTTTCCTTTAAAACCAATTTTTATTTTGAATAATATAAAGTCACATAGTAGGGGGTGAATTGTGTCTTTTAAATAAACTTGATATCTTCAAGAATTTTACTCTCTTCATAGCTTATGTGGATATGATATGCTCTTTTATGAGATAAAAATGAGACCAGGAAAATAGTAAATAATAACACAAAAATTATTTTAGTGGTTCAAGGAAAACATATTTCCTTGTCCACTCCACCAATTATCATTGTACAAGCTTTGTAATTTTCACTAGAAATGTTCTATTATCCCAAGACCTTAAAAATATCCGAGCATATGTTGTTGGAACCTTTAATAGAAGTATAGATATAGATTTATAAATGTTTTACAAGGAACCCACTTCTCCACAACTAAGTCAAAGAAGCTAAAAAATAAACACAACTTAGTGTGAGAAGTCAAAAATCTAATAAATAAAAAGATATTGATAAATTGATGGTAAAAGTTGAACATCACAATTGAAGAGAAAACTGGAAGAGTATAAATATTATTTATCAAGGAAGAACATATTAATGTTACTATAGAATTGAGGTGATCCTGGTTGCGAATGATCTACACTCTTATGATTTTCGGGGCTCCTTTATAATAACCGAGGATAGTTATTCCTACTTTAGAAAGTGTTTGGGTTTCATTGAGCACACCATGACATAAACACCTCCATTAGTAATAACACAGAGTCTGGCCAATCATCCTAGAATTTCCTACAATCATAGAGTATTACACATAATACGAGTACTAATTATATCATTCCATTGGAATATGACACCCATCCTGATAATATCAAATATCTGGTATAATGTGTAATTCATAGATCTTATCCTAAAATTCATAATCTTGTGATGAATAGGACTAAGGAAATCATACTGTAATTCCTACTCGTAAAAAATCTCCTTGATTATAGGTTTTCATCAATACATTCTAATAAATTACCCGTCATATGGAATATAAGTTCTTATCCTACTGTTTCCTTTCATTATAACACAAAATTATATCTATACATATAGAATAATAATTTAAATAATTGAAACACTTCTCAAGGAATCACCTTATCTCAAGCAACACAGTTCATAAATTTAGATGATTCTGATGAAAAAAATGTCTTATATCCACCTTTTAAAATTTTATAAGTAAAAAATAATAAAACAAACATTAATAGGACAAATATAAATTAAAAAATAATTATTTTTATAAAAATGAATTTCCATTTTCCAACCCATTATTCATTTAAATGTTCGAGATTCATTGAAAATTTTAATAGTTCTGAGATTCCATTTCACAACCATTGATTTAATTCATATTTATTTTTTAACCATTTCAAGATAAAACCCTGTTAATAATCTAATTAGATTTTTGATAAATTAATTCACCATTTATAAGACAATCCCAAAGAAAGAACCTATTCTTATGTAAATTAGTATAGAGACTCTCTCTAAATCTATAAGATATAAAAAGGGAGACAAAATAAGATAAAAGAAAATTTAAAACAATCCAATTAAAATAAAACCAATACTTGAAAATTTGGCATGATCATAAAATAATATCACTCATCAAATAAGTGAGACTATGGGTTAATTTAAAGGGACCACCTATCTCATGACTATAGAACCCCACATATCGAGTATTGGACACTTTTTTATATTGAATTTGTATAAAATATGAGACAATAAAAATACAATGAAAATAAGGCCTATAAGATAAACTATGATGCTCTCCCCACCGAAATTATAAACAGAGAAGTAATATTAGTGGTATTTATACCCAAGGATATCTAATTAAAGTGGAGACACTTTATTTGACCAAAAAATGAAATAGATCCACCGTTGGGAGGAGAAGAAGGGAGGAAAGAACCTGGGGACTATTGGGTCGAATATGGGGAGAAAATACTGGTTAAGAATTTATATGATCAGAGGCGGGAAATTTAATTTACCAACTTTTATAGAGTTTTTTTGTTTGAATGAAGGATTTAATAAACAGTGCAAAAACCTGGAGGACCTCGCTTTCTAGGGCACACAACCTTACATGGTTAGTGCACAAGGTTTGAAAAAGCATTCACAGACTATGCAACATGTGTCAACAATTTATTTTTGTGGATTCATATTTTTCTGGATCCCTTTACAATGTATAATCAAACTGTGTTACCTAAAAATCATTCCACACAATTGGGGCTTGGATAATCATAACATTGTGTGAAACATGTACTCCAAGATATTCCAATAAAAAATGGGAAATTTAAAATCAAATCCATTGAGACATAACTAAGCACTAGAGGCACCCTTTCTGGATCACACCACATACAAAAACATCCATATAAGACTATTTAACTTTATAAATCAAAATATGAGTATCAGTTTCAAAATTAGATCATCCAACATACAGAAAACTCAAATTTTTCCTAAATTGCTAGCTCAACTATACACTCAGGTCTTTATATCCCAAATTGGAGAATCAAGTAAAACCCAATGTGTAAATGATTTTATAATTTCTTACGTATGGTATTTTATTATGTATGATCAGAATGAAAGATTCATTTTGACTGTTTTAATGGAAATATGATATCTAATCGAATTGGAAATAAGAATAAATTTTAATGTACCACAATTCACCAACTTATCTTTGAGTGTTTACTTGGACATTAGTTTACATAAAAAATATTTTATTGCTAATGATATATTTTTAAAGACAATATGTATTTAGAAAACTCATATTTTAGATCAAAAACTAAATTCTGATTGTTTTGTAATTTATAGAATCAAACATAACTTGATTAGTTTCTTAAATCCTTATAATGGTCCATCTGAATTAATTTTCTATAGTAATGATTTCATACTCATGAGAGAAAAATAGCATGGAATAATTAAGAATGGGTAAACTACTTGTGGAAATTTATTTCAAATAAATAATTCATATGACACATGTTATTTGAGATCAAATAATGGAAAAAATATGTGGAATAAAAGACTTTGCCACCATGGTCCAATGAGTATAATAAAGATCAAATGATGAGATATTGTAACAACCCCACAATAACTAAAATTTGAAAGGGATTATATTTTTTAAATATTTTAATGTATAAAAAATCACATAAGCGATAAAATAATGTAAACTCAATCAACACGTCTAATTAAATTGATTAACTACAATTAATAAATATCTATCCTAAAGAGGTAATTATTATATCATCAAAATCATTGATTATTTTTCAATAATGACAAATATACTATTTAAAATGTAGAAATTATATGATTTGAAAATTTTCATGGTTCTGTTACTTGATATTGATAATAACCTGGGGTCCCTATCAAGATGTTTGGGAATTGTTACAAACTAATAATTTAAATGAGTTCACATGAAATATATATTAATCCTATATTGTAAACTGAGATATCAAGATTAAATATATTACTTCATGTACAACCTATTAAAATTGAGATGTATATAGGAATAATTGTATCTTTTTTGAGATTTGTAAACCAATTTTAGAAAACATCATCATCTCAAATTTATTCCAGGGTTATGTTGTAAGTACACAAGTGTACATTAGAATTAGATGTTTTCTGAAACCCAAATTAAATATAACATCTTATGATATGTATTATAATAATAACATATTGTGAACTATTTGAAAAAAATATCAAATTACTTTTTTGATTATAATAAAAAATAAAAAACTATGAATTTTTTATGAGAAGTTTGAGGAATTTAATTTTGTGTTATACTTATACAATGAAAAAGGATACATGTGATGGAACAATGGCATGACCCAACCCAATGATTCCCACACAGATAGTGGTATGTTGATCGAGACAACCCATGCCCCACTCCCATAGGATAGGGGCTGGTTACTGGCACAATGTAAGAAATACTGAAATATGAGTCCTTAGCATGTATACCTATACACATTAAAAAACTATCTCCATGTAATAGTGTTGAGATGTAAAATTTTTTGAACATCATGAGTTAAAAATCATTCAATAGTGATATAGAAAAATATATCAATGAGAAAAAATATATACAATGTAAATTAGAAAACATACTCTCGAGCATAAATGATACCCCAACCTATGAAAAACTACAAAAAATGGAAAATTAAACAGATATTGATTTTTAATTTCCATGAAATAACACTAAACATGGTCATCTCCGGAAGGTATACCTATGCCCTTGCACTGGATAAAAGAATTGTCCTCAATTTCAATATACCTTCCATCTATATAAGAGACAACACATAAATTTAAATCCAATACATTGGTGAGTTTATACAAATCTACTAGGATAACCCAAAAATCCAGAAGGTAGCGATATATAGATACAATTGAAAACTCTACCCAGAAGCAAGAGGGAATAAAAAACCCAATACCTATGTTATCTTATAAAAACCCGAATGAGAGATAAAGTGTATCTCTATATCCACCAACCATCTATGAATGGTGATTCATACTATAGAATGAATGGATAGTCTCTAATGTCCATCACTATATGTTACCTTACTAGAATCATAGTGGTGGGGCCCACTCCTCGCTATTATGCTCAATAGCCAAGGGAGAACTATCTTCAGTTAGGGACCAATATTCCATTAGGTCTTGAATATGTGGTAGAAAAAATCCATAGTTATTGGACTCACCCCCCTCTCAATTTCAAGGGAGTACTAAATCTACATATATAAGGAGAATAGGGGACTAAAAACCTAGTCTGAGAGGGGAGTAACAGACACGATATCTATCTGATGATAATATATGACCACTATCATCGGTAAATCTTTTCAAAATAAAAAATTATTCTCATAAAACCTCACATTGTATCCATGTATAAAAATGAAGGCCAATATAATATTATACATGGAAAAATACTCATGGTTGTATACTCAAGAGCCCAAAATCCAAATCTATAAGATGAAGATATTCAAGGATAGTGTTGCTTAGAAAAGTACATAACATGTGCATTAGGTCACATGGCATGTGACCTCACATGGACACCTATCTTTTTTATCTCTCCTAAAGAGCATTTCTAGCTATGTGGCACTACACAGTGTGTACAAGTGGTAAACCATATGACTTGGCCTCCATGGCCCAACATCATTCCTCCCGCATGAAAATCATTTTTTTCATTTTTGAAAGCCGGTTTATGGGTTCCCAATACCCCAACATACACACATAAACACAAATAAGTGAATCATAAACATAAGAAAACACAAACCAACACAGCATTACACAACATAATAACCAGACTCATCTTCGCATCCCATGCAAGATTCATCTTCTCTAGTAGCTGATTCCCAATCTAGATGCCTCCAAAAGCTTCCAATTTGAACCCGACTCCTATGCAGATCAAGAACGGATTGGTCTGGGGATGCCTCCTCTCCCATGCTACCCATTTTAAAGCTAAAGTCACCTCATTATTCCGCTTTGAGGCATATCTAGTCTGCATCGGCTGTAGAAGATATTAGTAATACTTCCTTGGACTTCATCTTGGTGTACTAGATAAAGGTCCTTTAGTTGTAGCCATCATCTGATTCCCACTTTGAACCACATCACTGAATGAATGACCAACTGGGCTGCTCACATTTTCTATCCCTCCCCAAGAACTCAACCTTCATATGTAATAGAACAATTACCATGATCCAGACCAAATATATTCCCATGTGAAAATGGATAACACACCGATCTGCCAGCTTCATTTCAAAATTTCATGTATGGTGAAAAAGGTATGTGTGATAATTATCTTAACCCAAACCCCTGGTTTTATGAACATGATTTTTCTATGTGGTATATTTCCATTAAACTTTAAAATAATTGTTAATTTTAGACCTAATACAAATGACTAATGAGTTCACAAATGTTCCATAGGTGTCTGGGGATTTTTAATAGTTCAAAACCCCTATCTCTAGAGACAAAGGAAGGCCATCACTATTAATAGATATCTTGTGAGCCATTCTGTGTGGTTTCCATAACTGCATGTGGGGTGTTTAGTGGAACATAGGAGTCCTAATGGTCTAAATAAATGTTGTATCATGAAATACACACCAATATAGTTTTCACTCCATTTTTCTGTAAATACATTAACACCATGGGCACATGGTTTCTAAAACCATGGGGGTCCCTCTATAAGGAGTGGAAGGTGAACCGTCGGCATAAGGTTTGGATAACCAAGTGGCAAACCCATCTTACCCCAAATTGATTGGGTAAAATTACCAAAATAATCTTAATGAATTATAAACATCCACCTATTCTAAATTCTCTCTTATAACATACAAAAAAGTTTCTCCTCTTCTTTTTTGAGCTCCCAAACCTCGTTCCAAAGCTTATGGTCTTGTTACTTCATTAGAAGTATGATTTGGTCCCCTATAATCTCATTATATGATTATCATTAATCGATCTATTGATCTAGTGTCATTACCCATTTTTATTCTCTTTGATGACCCTATTATAATGTAGTATTACATTCCCTATTTTCAGTTCATTGATAGTTCTTCAGTTTTGTTCTAGTCCTGGTCAAACTAAATGTTGTTACTAGATGCAGAGAGTGCAATGAGTGAATGCATGGTTTTTTTGACTCATACCTCAGTTATATCAATTTTATATACTTTTCTAATTGTGTGGACACTAATTTCATCAAGAATTTACTATTTAAATTCGCTGGCCACAATTATAAACAATTTGATCATACTATAGAGTCCCTTATATATATGATCATCTTGTTTCTAAAGGTCATGAACTCAATTTTGACCACCCTATGATGTTGGTTTCCTTTTTATTCCATTAGTGCTTTGTTATGACTATTTGTTCAACCATTTGTGTGTGTTATGACTAGGACTTAATAAATTTAAGTGTTTCAGTAAATGAAGGAAATGTTTATAAATATTAAATTATAGTATAACCTAACCCATTACATGTTATGTGTTTTAATGTTATAAGTTTAAATCAATTTTAAATTTCATGTATATTATATGTGTCACATGGCCTAGAAAATATTAATTGAATTGTGAATGATCACATGACTGTATCCTCTCTTTTCATTAATATTAATGGTAATGGAATGGAACTAATAAATGTATTATAGAGTGTGTGATAAATGGTTTCTTTCCTGAATTTTTATTTCCACATTGTATAGATGGAAATGGAATGAACCAATTAACTTATTAAAAGGGATGAGTTTTACAAAGCCCTAAATGAACAATGAGTAATTAATAAGGTGACTATTGGATATAGACATTTTTCTCTTTATAGGAGTTTTCAAATTTGATCCTACCTTAGATTCCTATGGGAATTCCTTGATAACTCATAAGAGTCCATTCTGATTCATAGTGCTAGAATCTAAGGGAGATGCCTCATGGAAAATTGTCCTTGTCGACTAGTGGATTCCTAACATGATGTTGTAGGAGACCTTTACTATCTTCTTGATTTTAGGATTCCTTGGATGCACCCCTTGTATCCATATTTATCTCTTTGGACATGTGTTATAGAATAATAACCCCATTGGGACTAGCCATTCTTAGACCATTTTACCATGAATTTGATCCATGGTCTTAGTTAGATTCATTTAGAGTGAAATGACATAGGTTATCCCCCATATATTATACACATACCCTTATAGCCACACTATATGTTATTACTAATTTGACTCATCCCGTGAGGTCAAGAATTGATTGGCAACTACCTTAGATCATATTCACTATTTTCATTATTATAGGATGACTTTTCATTGCTTGGATCCTTTTTTATTTTTATTATCATGATATCTTATTAGTGTTGTTTACACCTAATGTGAAATATATATATAAACTAAAGTTACATAAATTATGTAAATGATCTCACACTTTTAGACATTTCCAGATGAGACTAATGCAGGTATGAGTTAATTATTTTACATTGATTTAAGTTTATATACACAAGGAAACAATCATTTTATATTCATGAACATGATTTTATAGACGCTGTTGGGGGTGGCCATCTTGGATTTATGTCACACACTATACTAGTCATCAATGGTACCCAAGATGATTACATGTATTCTTGTGTTGATTTTGGTAAGCATCCTAATTTGGATACTTGATCTTTTTTATTTCTTTAGTATGGAGCTTGGTATAATATGACTAGGATGGTCCTTAGGATGTTGGATAGTTTTTTCTTCATTTTCATTCTTTTTTATAGAATTTATAGTGTGGTTTCTCCACATTTCTATCCATTTCTTACTACTTTATAAATACATGAAATACATTGGCATAATTTTTTAGGTGATTTAGTATCAATATTTTTATAATTATTTTTTTCTTGGTCATTGAAATCATGATTTCACTACGGTAGGTAACTGGTCTTATTTTTATAGTGTATTTTTCAGTTGTGCCAAAAATTTACTTATGCTTCAAATATTTATCTATTATTATATATCCTATGTTCTCCACTCTAGACTGAGGTAATATTATCCCCACCGACACACCCTAGTCCCTCAGTAAGTTTTAGAAGCCTCTGGTGTATGGGGAGTCACACTTGAGTCCATGTGGCCAACTGGATTTGGGGAACCTATGAGTTGCACCCGGGTCAGGATGTCACAAAGTGGTATCAAAGTCATTAATTTTAGGTATTTATATTTTAGTAAAATCTATAAGAGATTAGGAACACTTTTTATCTTGTTTATAATTCAATATTGGGGGTAGCTAACTCTAGTTCAGGGTAAATGATAAGTTATATAAAATAAGAATCATGTTCTCTATATTTATTATTACTGTTGAAAACATTTCACTGTTGGGTGATGCATGTGAATTGTGATGGTTATTATTCTTATTATGATTTAGTATATAATTTTATCCAGGGATATATGAGTTGAGGGAACAGATAATTTTGTAATGCACTATCTTAGGCACCTCAAATTCACATACCATGAATATACCATGCTATATCGGATAATTTCATTGATTTAATTTTCATATATTTCTTGTTCTCGTTGAGTGATTCATGATTGATATATATTCTAGTGCTAATGAAATATTTTATATGGTAAGGAAATTGATTATTTAATGTGTTATAATCAATCTAAATTGTGTTTTTGTGTATAGGTTGGTGGTTGCATCTTAAATACATGGTTTATATATATGTAAGCTATGTACCTATTATTGGATGCGCTACTCTATAGATATGATTAAGTGGTTTTTAGTTCAAATCATGAGGTGGATGGTCCATCATTGATTGGAATGGGTAATTTACTAAGTCAATTCATCATATATCACATGTTACTTTCAATGAAAAAATATAGAAGGGGCTAAATAGAAATTAAATGGTTGTTGATTTATGTGATATGTGTATGGGATCTTATTCACTAGAAATGGTTCCCTTTTTTAATTGATAATTAATATATTTATATAATAAAATGAAAACGTAAATGTAAAACTTGAATTAAAAATGAAATGGTTTTATGTTAATAAATAGGAAAATTGTAAATGAAACTTCACCTACTAGACCCCTGTAAATTAAAATTGTACACTTACCAATACTTATCCTTTTAATCAGGTAGTTGAGAAAGTTTACCTTAGATAGTGTTCCCTTCTTCTTATGATTGTATTACAAAAGTGTATCAATCTACTTATAATTTTTATTATGGGTTATGTTCTTGTAATTTAATGAGACATGGAATGATAATGCCCTCATGTGATGCAGCTGGACGGGGTGATGACCATGCTCGAGAGATGGTGGGACCTAGGGCACTAGTCTTACCACTATAAGATACACATGAGGTATTACCTATTATAACCGATATGGTAACTAAAACTAATCTTCATGACAATTTATTATGTCTGATTTAGTCCATGTAGAGTTCTATATGACATGTACCTACTTTGGATGATCTGACATGTGAGTTCTAGTAGTAGCATCCTCCCAAAATTTTAGAGGATGGTGCTCCATAGGTTGCCGAGTCTGGACTAGAAGAAAATCTATCTATCTTCTAGAAACAAGAGATTATTCAAGAGTTTAAGCTAAATCATTACATCTACATGTTCTTCAATTCAATCATGTGATGGTCAGATGTGATGATTTAGGATGGTCATCATCAGGGCATGGTATGGGAATATTTTTATAATTTCTTTTATGATTACTTATTTACATAGATTTTATGATCTGATAAATCTAGAGAGATAATGAATTTGGAGTAGGGTGATTTTATTTTACGGTTTATTCATCATATTTTAATGAACAATTATTGTGATAAGATGGATGTTATAGGAATATTTATCCATTGTGGATATAGGGTAGTTGTTCATCCAGTAGAAGGAAGCGTATACATGAGGATTCTCATCAAATATGTGTTAGATGGTGTATTTGTAATTGGAGCCCCATTATATGTCATCAGTGTGTAAAATAGAGGAATATGAAGCTTTACTATGATAGATAACCTCTGGAGTATCGTGATTGTTACCCTATATTGAATCTTTATAGATTATTTATGAACTCTCCATTTTCTTATAGAGAAAGAGAGTCTACATCAGATCCACCTTTAGTGGAGTGGTTAGTCATTATACATCTATTATGGAGTTTAATATCACAGATAAGTTGGTATAAAGAGGAATTTGTGTTCTTGAATTTCAGACATCTGAATATGAGCACCATTAGAGAGACCAAATCAGCATAATCTAGCTGTAAGACATGGCCATGGAATAGTCCAGTTGCATGCTTTACAGAAGATACCATAGGATGAGAGTACATACATATCTATAGTAAGAGGTATTATTCTAGTATCCTCTCTTATTGTATCTTTTTTATTCAATATAGTTTATTTACACTCCTTTACCAATTTATCAATGATGGAAAGTCTTGAGTGGAAAAGATACGCACTACTATGGTGTAATGACCACATAAACACCATTGGGAGTGCGTTCATAAGGAATATACCAATTTAGGGACTACCCCTTGAGGTATGAAGTTTTCCCTTATTATGGGATCTCTTCATACTAGAGATGAAACCATTTGATGTCATCCATAGAATGGATTAGTTCATTCAATGTCATCACTATGTGGAATGCTTCATTTCAAGGATTAATTTACATCAAAAGGGGGTGGAAGATATCTCTTAAAGGATGTGTGTATTGTCCATGCCATTTAATCTTGATCGGAGAATCATGGGCTAGGCGGAGTGACCACCTAGATTTGTAGCCTCTTCTGAAAGGAGCAGTGAATACATCTGTAAAACATTCATCATGTAGTAGATCATTTCAGGGATTCCATTCCCAAATATTTTTCTTTTATACCCTCAGTTATAGAGGTAGAGTATATGATATAACTCATCCTAGAAGTATCATCATTGTCAATTCATCTATATAGGATTCCACGTACTAATCTCTACGATCCCAAGATACATTTGTAGGATCTAGAGTCTAATGATTTTATTGGAACCTACACTTCTTCCAGGGGTTCCCATGTGCTTTTGACCAAGAAGGTGGATCGAAACCTCTATGTATCTATGGATTACTAATAGCTGACCCAGATCATAGTTACGAAATATTATCCATTACCTCCAATAGATATGCTCTTTTACTAGAACTGAGAACCTAGGATATTCTCAAAGATTGACCTAAGATCTTTCTATCATCGGGTATGTGTAAACCATTTAGACATACCTCATAAATATTTTCATATCAGGTATTGTATTTATGAGTATATCATTATACTTTTCTTTCTTATGAACATTCAATTTCTTTTATTGGCTTTGATTAATAGTGTTTTAGATCCCTATCTGGATTCTTTTTTCATGGACTTTTAGGACAAAATCATGGTGTATCTGTGTAACCGTGGAGATGATAATAAACACATTGAAATAATTCTCAATACACTGAGAGAGGATCATCTTTAGTCCAATATTTCTAAGTGACACTTCTTTATCGACAAAGTTCACTTCTTGGGTAATATATCTCAGAATTATCTGTATTTATTTTCTTGGAGGAGGTCAGTTTTGGGGTTTCTATGGTGTTTCCAAAGAACATTTTTGACATACCTAGGTTCTTTTTTTAGACAAGATGTTATAAATGTTTTATAAAATACTTCCCACACTTTGTTTCATCACTTAGTGGTCATACAAATAAGTTTGGGATGTTCCAATGGTTATAATCATGTATGAAGGATTTTACAGATCTTAAATGGACGCCTACATCAACACGTATTCGTATTTATCTATGGAATTTATGGGGATATATAGTGTTTTGGATGCCTCAAGAATCATCATGGGTGAGGTACTAATGAAAGAGTATTTTTTATTGTGTATGGATATAAGATGCTAAGGCATCAAAAGAGAGACTACTTAACACATGACCTTGAGATAAAGAAATTTGTCCATGCCTTACCCTAATAAAGACACTATCTGATGGGTGAGAACTTTTTGGTGAATAAAAGCTACAATATCATCAATTATATTTTTACATAGTTTGAATTGAATCATAGATATTGAATATGGTTCGAATACCTTTATTCCGTTGATTTTGAGCTTTCCCATATGCCTGAAAAGGGAAATTTAGTAGCTGATGTGATTATTTAGATGACTCAGGAAAATTCCATACTGTAATTTAGATTCGAATGTAAATTGATGGACAAATTTGATAAGATTCATCTAATGTTTCATAAAATTCACTGGTAGTATTTCCTTATATACATGATAGCAACAATATACACTCCTTGATAGGGGGAAAAGAGTGTAGTTTTCAAACCAAGAGATGTTGGTCCAATGAGATAGTATTACAGGAGAGGATCCACCATCAAATTTGTTTGATAATGGAGATAACATCCTATGAATTAATGGGAATATATGGATTATTACATATATGAGAGATTAATTGATACTAGAGTATCGTGATTCTTAGTGTGAAAATCATCCAGGAATCTCCAAGTTGTATTTAGGTATGCGACACCAGTATTGGTGTCCTAGGATGAAAATTTAGATAAAAGGTTTTAAAAACATGTGTTCTATATTTTATTAGGTAAAGGTGGAGAACTAGTAACCTATTGGATTGACATTGAAATCATCAGTCCCAGAATGGATATAGGAAAATGTTTCTATAGATTAATTTTTATTTACTCAGGTTTACATCAGGAGATGATGCAGTTTGGGAAGTTGTGATTTGATTAAAAAAATCTATCTTAGTTATTATCTGGGATACTATATTAGTTTATGAGATGGAAATAATGTATATTTATGAGATCATAGGACTGCACGGGGTCACTCGTACTATCATTTAAAAAAGGAAATCTCATTTCACATTATGTTTCTGGTTGGGGTTACTGAGTACTATCTGTACAATGGTTCTTCTGTGCCCAGTGTTTATGATCAGAGTGGTGTTCAATCAAAACAGAATATACATGTGTTATAGGAAATTCTATGGAAATTCATCCATGGTTTCATTCATTATTGGGATAAGAACATCTCTCTCATGAAGATTTCTTACAATAATATAATTCAGTCAAAAATTCGGATGGATTCCTATGAAGCCTTGTATGATAAGGTGGTTTATACACACCTATACTAGTTAGTGACTATATAGGAAGTTATACTATTTCATCATCTTGTTTAGGAAAGTTAAAAGTTGGTTCATCTAATTTGGATGTTTCTTTGCACTACCCATTCTAAAAAGAAATCTTATTTTCATCATTTTTGACGATTTTGGAGTTCATCATTGGGGATGTTGTTTTTTTGTGGGTATCATCCATACATGGCCATAGATGAATAAAGAGGAATGGGAAGCTGTTCCATCATTATTTTAGGACATTTGATATTCAAAATAAATTCGGGTCGATAACCTATCGATTTCCACTGCCTCAGTGGTACCATTCCATGCACGATGTCATTCACGTTTCACATATTTTCCATTATCATGCTTACCCAAATGAAATTATCGATCCCAAGGAGGATGAGTTAGATGATGATTCTTTGTTTGAGGAGTGTATTATTTTCTTCATTGATCGGAGCATAAAGGCTCTCCAAGGATAGTAATTCCATTTATTTTAGGTGCTATGGAAGCATGACCATGTACATGATGAGACTTGGGAGTGGGAGGCTGATGTAGGTTCCCAATGGCCGTAGTATTTATCAGATAGTGTTTCTCCATCCATGGATGGTAAACACCAGGGTGGGTTCCTTTGATGGGGGAATAATGTAATAACCTGGTATTTCTATGAGATATAGATCCATTAACTTTCATTATAATTATTTATTTCCACCCTAATATGTAATTCTAATGAATTCAATGTTTTTTGGGTTTTTGAGGAGTTTTCAGAAATTAGAACCCCAGTCAGTGGAGAAATAGATTGAGATTAATCATTAGTAGACATATGAGCCTCTCTAAATGGGTCCAAAAACCATGTGAGGGATGAACAGTGAGTCTTAGAAGGACGCATGGTTTAATGAAATTGTGCCTCATGAGGTTCACACCCATGATATTTTGTCTGCTAATTTTACTCGATTTAGTAGCATGGTTGGAATATAGTTTATCAAACCATGTGGAAAAAACCATGTGGGGTCCCTATTTATGCAATGGAAGGCACACGATTTGGCCTACCTTGAAGCCAAAATATGTATCCCCACATATTTGTTTAAAAATAAAAAACAAATTCTTTAATGATTTATAAACATCCCATTATTATTATTTCTCTCATTTAGTGGATAGTGGAGGTTCGCATCACCCATTTTGAGATCCTAAACCCCCATTACATAGTTTTGGATCTTGTTCCATCATTTGAAATCTGATTCAATCCACATTAATCTTATTGTTTTCACATCTGTAAGTACCCTATACAACATTCTCTATTCTTCATTTGAATTATCCTTGACGATGCTATTTTGATGCAGGCTTATATTCCTAATTTTCATGGTGTTGATCCGTTATTCAGTTTTCTTCTGTCCCAAGCCATATTAAAGGCTGATACTAGATGAGGATAGTTCAACTAATATACTGTAGCTATTCTTTGATTCATCCCTCAAGTATCACCACTTTATAAACTGTCATAATTTCCCAAATACAGATTTCATTAGGATTTACCTATTTAAATTCATATTCATTATAATCACTATTCTCATATTCTAGATCACCTTCTATAGATTATCATAATGTTTTTGGAGGTTATGAACTGAACCTCAAACATTCCATGAATTATTTTTTTTCCATTATTCCTGTATTTTATGGTTATGTATATCTGCACCACTGTTCGGGTGTGCTTTGACTTAGCCAGAATAAAGGAAAGCCTTTAGATGAATGAATGAATTGTTAATGTCTAAAATATTATAGTAAAACTTGAACCTAACAAGGATATAATTTTAATTTAATGAATTATTCTCAATTGTAAATGGATAATATATTATATTTATCACATGTCCAAGTTAAAGGTTGCTGAATTTCATATGTTTTCATGTCCTTAGAATGCCTTATCATTATTCTGAAAGGTAATGCAATAAACCTAATAAAAGAATATAGAATAATGTGATAAATGGTTTTGTGTACTATTTATACTTTCCACATGGTATGGAAGGTAATGGAACAAACCAATTTACATATTAAATGGAATGAGTATTACAAGGTCTTAAATGAACAACGAAAGAATGTAAAAGGTTCCTATTTCATATAGACCTTTTTATCCTTATAGGAGTTTTCCGAGTTAAGATAACATTTTATTCCCATATTAATTCCTTGAACACTCGGAGGATGCTATTTTGATTCAATAATTTGGCTACCAATGAAGAAACCGAACTGGGAACATGTTTCTTGTCCTCTATTAGATTCTTGTAATAATGTTGTAGGACTCTTCAATACCTTACATATATTTGGATTCATTGGATACAATACATGGATCCAACTTGATTTATTAAAACATAGGGTTCCATGGATTCAAACAATTATTCCAAATAATTCATAACATCATTTACATTGGATGAGATACACAGACTCTGTTAGAATCATTAAATGTAGAATTCCTTAGGTGATGCCCTTGGTTTAAACTCGGACCCTTTTAGCCATGATGCGTGTTATTACTAAGCTCACTCAAACATTTAGATCAACATTTCATTGGTTACTACCATCGATCCTCTTCACATTTATAATCATTATACGATTCATTATAAAGAAATGGATCCATACTTATTGTTGTCATGATATAATTTGCGTGTTTATTACACCTTACATGACTTATTTAAATAATCTGAACTTAAATAAATTATGTAAATTATCCCATGTTCAATGAAATTACCAACTTAGGCTCAAGAAGGTATAAGTTATTTATTCATAATTCCCTTACATTTTTATATACCTACACAATATTAGATTATATTTATAGACTGAATTGAATAGATTCCATTGGTGGTGGCCTGTTTATATTAACCTCACATGCAATCCGGGCCACCAATGGTACTCATGGAGAATACATGTTTGTAGGTATTGAAAAGGGAAATCATCCCACTTTGGAAACATGAACATAATTTCTTAATTTATAATTTATCTATGTATAATATTATTGGGCCAGTAGTCATTATTTTAGATAGATTTTGGCTTCATTTTTTATGATTTTTTTATATCATGTGTAGTACTGATACCTGTAACATTGTATTCCGGTTTCCCCAGTTTATAGAGACCTGAAATAAATTTTCTTCCTTTTGTATGTGATTCAGTGTCTAGATTTTGAGTATTATTATTTGTTTCATGGTCATTGATATCATACTTCTGCTATGGTGTGTTATTGTTCCTCCTTTTATAGTGTCTATTTTAACATTTATATTTACTTACTTATAATTTATCTATTTATCTATTACGAGATATCCATTTTCTCTACTCTAACATGAGGGAATAGTCTCCCCACCAACACAACCTAGGACCCCAATTCTACTCATCATCTTCTGGTATATGGGGAGATGCGGTTGAGGCTATGTGGCCCATCGACTTGGGGGACCCTTTGAGTGGAAACCTGGTTAGGACATCATAATAGTCTCCATAGTTCAAGGACTACAAAACATGTGTTCTCTATAGAATACATTATATAAGAAGAGATTTTTCTATAATCCAAAAATCTTTAGACATATTAACTATTAATTGTCATTAACCCTCTTTGCATTGTGAATCTCAATGTAAAAAATAGATCTGGGGTTTACCATCCCCATAATGGGAAGCAACCAAATTATGGCTACCATAATCATGTAGAGAAGTAAAACTATCACACCACTCCTTTTTATACCCGAAACTATGAAAAAGAAACTCTTTTTCTACATATAATCCATTAGTGTTCATCCATCCCGAAATTATTCACCTTTACTATGCAGTTGATTCTGAATCAAGACATGTTTAGATGAACCCGTGTTCTAAATAATGGTTTCTTAGTGATGTGTTCCCATGTATTCATTGAACCACTTAAAAATTATTACTAAAAATTTTAACATGAAAAGAAAAGGGAGTTCAACCCAACAAAAATTGAGGAAATAACATGGATATTTTCTAGGTTGGTATTGATTCCTAGAATAAAAAATTGATGATCACAAGGGATAATTCAATATTTAATAAATAAATGAATAACAGAGTTCATGAGAATAATGAAAACCACTAGAACCCAAATAAGATAAATAATCCTTTCCCTATTAAATTAATCTACTGAGGAAAACTAACAAATAACATTACCTGCCTCTATTTTAGGTCAATCATTGATTATTAACTCATTCCCGGATGATTTATATAAATATCCCTCTACATTTTCTATTTGTCTCACAATTCACATGGATCCATTCATTAGTTATCCTCAATCATGATCCACCAATGTAGAATTTTTATTACTCCTCCTCCTCCTCCTCTAATTCTCCATAAATTATATAGATAACCCAAGAAAAACATCATAATTTTGTATTTATTGATCATAATAAGGTTTTTAGTTTACTGGATAAATTAAATTAAATAACTATTTATTTAATTTTACTCACCAATAATAGTTTCCCTAAACTAGAAAAACTGATGATGACCAAATTAATTATTTTCCTAGGGTAAACCCTTCTTTCTAGAATTAACTAATACCTCAGATTTCCCACAAGAGGTACCAATCAATGGGAAATCCATTTATTCTAAAAATATTTCCATGGGTGACTTAATATATTCTGATATTTTAAAACTAATAATTTATTAGTCCCATGAAATCCTAATGAATCACCAAATCTATAGGAGAATCCATTGATAGACATAGGAATATTCATTGGGATAATCCAACAAAATTGGTGCCAATACATTGACTACTCCTTTAAGACTTTTCACCCTAAAAATCACAATCTACAAAAAAAAAAGATGTCGGTACTTGATCTGTATCTTACCCTCACACTCCAATGAGATCTTCTTCATGCTCATCTATAGCAAAAAAAAACTCAAACCAAGGGAATGGTCCATCTACACCATATACTCTCATATCAGTCCTTGATCTCCATTGGATACACTATTAAGGTGGATCCATCCTCAATATCCATCTTTCTCAAGTATATAACATGCACCAATTCATGAACTTATCTCATCAACTGTGAAACATAGAAGACTTCATGCACTTATCACAAATTAAGGGGAAATTACAAGTGGTAAGAAACCTCCCCAAACCTTCATATAATCTCATATATCCTAACAATCCTCTGGGATATCTTGATTTCATTTCCAAATCTATGAAATATTTGTTATACAAAGACATTATGGAAAATGTAGTCTTCCAGCCTAAAATCCAAAGGCCTTGGATTTCGATCCATGTATTATTTATTTGGGAAATGGGATATATACATATGATCATGCATCAGCTAAATATTCCTGGTCATCATGTTCTCCATATTTGGCCCACCAAGTAATGTTTTTTTCAATATGAATCAAGTATAAGGGTCATATTCAAGATATCACATATAAGTCCTCGAATGTTAATATGACAATAGTACAATGATAGTAGTTTTTATGGGTTAACTATACCAATATAATGTGACCCTACTAGCTACATGAAAAATCCAACACATGTTCTCTTAGAAAATCCACCATCACCTGGATTGTCTTCTTGAACTTTTTTTCATCTAGGGGTGAGAGTCTTTACTCATCCAACAATATGTCACAAAATTAACATATAATCTTTTCCAGTTACATAATTTGAACCAATAATCCTATATATTGAAGATAAATCATGCGTACTCCATGAAGCTGGATGATCTCACAAAAATAGAACTCCCTCAAACTCTAAACATAACTCTTCTCCTAGACAGAAATAATTTGTACTGAATTGGTGAGATGATATAAAATCACCCATTTAGCCTCATATAATATCATTATTCATGGAATAACTGTCATTAAATCCCTCAATATTTCATCCCACTTCAATTTCAGTATGTCAATAGTTGAGTAAAAAGTGTTAGAATATGATATTCAACCTTTAACATATATCATATGAGACATCAAGAGAGAAATATTATGGTTCTAAACCTCATTATAGCACACTAAAAGTTTCAATAAATGTCCATATAATTATTTTACACCCTGATATGTACAATAAATAGATAATTTTGAAACAACCCACTCACCTCCTCTCACAATGTGACTAGAACTAAAATCTATCTCTGAAAAAGGTTACTGTTCACCCCTCCTTCTGAAATTCAAATTCATTTATTTGTTGAGTATATCTAACCACGTATAACCTCATATTTATTTTCTCCCAAAAAAACATCTCCCTCATTTTGATGAAGGGGAGGAGGCACCACTATTTACTGGAGAAAAATTTCACCCCTCTCCTCTATCAGGGTAAGCTTCAATAAAGAAAATTTCTTGGATATTCCTCCTTTACCATGCAACAACAAGATATCAAATTTAGGTAATTTTCCACAAGATTTCCATTCCCATGAGTAAAAACTATCATAATTTCATAATCATATAAGAACTTTAACCAATCCAACTACCTCATTTTATGATCTCTCTATGTGTATATGTACTTTATAATCTAGTGATTTCTGTAAACAACACAAAAATAACCCATAATATAGTGTCTCGACATCCTTAGAGGAAAACCCACCACTACCAAATCTATGAAATGGGTCATATAATAAAAATGATGAGGTCTCAACTACCTCGATACATAAATTGATATCTACCAACCTATGTATAAAGATGTAGTTGATCCCCATATCTAGAGGCAACACAAAACACCATGTACCCAACCCCCTCCTCTATTAGTCTTAAGAGAGGAGCACTAGTCAACGTTAGCCTCATCTTCTAGAAGGCTCCATGACACTACTCATTCCATGGAAATATATTTATTCTCTAACTCAATGTGGTAAAATTAAATACTATCCTGGAAAATTCTTCCATGATCCTCCAGTAGTACCCGACCAAAACATTGGAACTTTGGAACTTCGACATAATCATGTAGTTTTTCATGAAAGAACTGAATCAATATTCATTGGTTTCTTAACTAATCCAAGAATATATATGACATTACCTAGAAATGAAACCTAACAAAATCCAAAATAGACACTTCATGAGAATTCTATAATTATGGTTATCCAGGAGTATGTCTTATACCATCCACAAATTCTCTACATGATACTTCTCTAACATTGAGTAAAGGATAATTTCCTCGATAAAGAAAACTAAAAAATGATCCATGTAAGGATGAAAGATCCAGTTCATAAGAACTATAAACATGACAAGAGAATTAGTCATGACAAAAGGAAACACCGGGAACTCATAGTGGCTATAGTGACCTAAGACATCCATATTTGAACTATCTTCCTTATAAACACTCAACAAATGGTAGTCACAAGTGAGATCAATTTTGTAGAACCAAAACATGCCTCTAAACTAATCAAAGATGTCCTAAATCCTTAGAAAAGGAAACATGATCTTTATAATTACCTTATTTAAGTGATTATATTAAAAAATTCTCACTCTCATCCACATTTCTAAAAATAAAAGGACCCCCCAAGGGACACAGTAGTTCTAATTAAACTATTCACTTGAATTTACTCGAATTTCACCCTTAACTACATGAGCTTAGTAAGACCCATCATATAATGTGAAAAAATATATTAGTACCGACATGATCTTAAAGTCAATGAATAATTCTATCTAACACCTCATAGTCAGTCCCATAACATCATTGGGGAATAATTCTATCAAATCCTCTAGTATAACTAGAGGCACAATTCTCGGAAGAATCCAATACACTATAGGATATTTTCACAAACTAATATGTGATGGGTTTCAATTTTGTTCTCACAAACCTCTCTTTCTTTTCTTTAAGATATCACTTTCCCACAAATTATAATCATGACCCTTTTATCTAATGGAATCCAACCCTCGAGCGATAAAATTATCTCTAGGAAAACACCATGGATAAACATTACATCCCCAATATGATGTCGTGAGGTTTCATTGTGAAGTATAATAATTTCCATGAGAAAATCACTAAACTGAACACTAACCAGAACTAGATTAATATGTGTGATATAGAAGAATCACCCCCAAGAATATCATTTTTCCATATCCATAGGGATAAATTTTTAATGGAAATATCTAAATCTCACAAGATGGATATGTAGATAAAGGAATGAATCATAATTGTGTCTATAATTAATGGGTTATAAGTTGAAAAGAAACACATTATACCTTGAATAATCTCATGATCTTACTAGAAATATCCCTCCATTACCTGATGCAACTTATGAAAAAAGCTTCCATCCCAATTGTCTTGGCATTCACTAATTGATGGAGGTTGTGGTGGATGTATCCCATAATGTCATCCTCCACCATAAGCTCCTCCCTTAAAAGTTTTAATTTCTTCTCTTTATACACCACCTTCCACAGGGGTTCCATGTCCATGCCTGAGAGGTCCCACTATGAGATCATCCCTATGTCATAGAGGCCAATCAAATTTCATCCCATAATGATAAACACATCAGGTCAAGAAATGATGACCCATATGACATTGTCTATTATAAACATAGAATCACCTATGTCCTAGCTGACCAGATCAACTTTATGAAATCTAAAAAATAGTTCCACATGTACAAGTCCTTTCAGGGTTATGTCACCTTCACTGAGTCCCAGATATCTATCACTTACATGCATCCAAAAATGAATTTGCTTTATGATGACCACTATTGGCACCAATCCTCAGAAATACCATTGCTAGGAATCTATAAATAAATAAATCCCACTCCAAAAATCCAATATAAGTAGGAATACATAAAGAAACTGTTATTAGATGGATATATATATGAAGACCCTACCCAAAATTACACACCATGAAGAAACCAATCCGTACAATATTAAGGGAGTGGTTCATGAGGTCGGTAAACCTCACGACATACTCAAAAACTATCATAGCACCCTATTGCATCTCCATGATCTATTGAATTATCATAGAGTGTTGGAAAAAGGTTTATACACACCATATACTAACTAAAATTATTATAACTATTTGATAATAATCTCATCATGAGTATCTATGATTAGAATCCACAAGCACCCTGCCTCTCCATGAAGAAGACTACATATAAGCACAACCATCTGATAAGTCATGGTTTGACAAGCCCAATGACTCGGATTACCAACTCAAGAGAAACATTTTATTATAAATTAATCCTCAATGGTATACATCATTGTAACTCATATAAAAAACTAATCCTATGGGAACTATCTTTATTACCAGCCATATCTATTATTTGTCCTATACATAGTTGATCGCATGCCTTGACTAATGGGGGAAACTCCTTATGACAATGATCGTAAACTAACTTATCATCACTGAAATGGTATTTTTTCTAATATCATATCATTATCCAAGTTTTATATCATCATGTATGCATCCTAAAATTTATCAAGATGTGATATGGTTATATAATCATTTATGGGGAGCTAAATTAAAAAGCAAATTAATGTAAAATGACATAATTTTATATGATAAATGTACCATTTTTTATCTATAACCACTATCATTTTATATTGAGTTGGAAACCATGTTTGGAAAGTCTTAGTAATTTTATTAATTGAAATAATCACCAATAATGTGTTCACTAGTCTGAAGGAAACATGAACAATTATATGAAATTATTGCCTTATGTTTCCATGATAAATCCCAAGGCTAGAAAATATAAAAAACCATGTCTTATGAAAAACATCTCTGATACCACCCAATCATGACCCAAACCAATGGGTACCTCATGGACGTTGGTAAGGTGAAAGTGGAACACCATGCCCGCCATCAATAGACTATAGACTGGTGAGAAGAACCGAGTTGGAAATACTGAAATGGGAGGATACATACTAAGTACTTTTGTGCATAGACACTCCCCGAACATTGCAACGGTGAAAAGAAATTATAAAATTCTAAAAAGATATTGGGAATAATTTATGAAAAAATACTCTAAGAAAAATATATCATGTGAAATATGGTATACAATGTAAATGGAAAATATAAACATCAGACCAGAAATGAGGTCCCGACATGAAAAATCTATAAAAAGAAAATATAGAAGAGGGATCGAATCCCTATATCCAAGGTCAACCTCTTAACATAGTCAATTATATTATGTACAATTATTCTACAATGAAACCAAGTCCTACAGTATCACTACTGTTCCTTGTATCATCTTCATAATATAGTACTCATGTGGGAAAAGACAATGTTGGGGATAGTATGTACAAACCAAGAAGGAATCCCTAAAAAATAAGAAGAGAGTAATAGATAGATTCTATATTCAAATACATCTATAAAAAATATGGAAATGAAACTCCAATACATATATTCTCATAATGATACCCAAGTGATAGATAAAGATGATCTCCATATCCCTAACATGTCTAGGAATATTGAGTTATCCTAAAGCTCAAATGATATATCTAGGATGCCCATAACCATGTGCAACCTCATTAGAATCTATGTGGAGGGTCCCACTCTCACTAATATTCTCAAAAGATGAGGGGTATAAAACTCCGATAGAGTAACTGCTCAATTCGAGTGCTCAAAGATGGAGAAGTACTACTCTATATTTAGAGGACCCATGCCTAACTATAGAATAAGGGAGTATACAATCTACCTATGTAGATTGTATGGGGGACTCGTACCTTGATGTAGAAGGTGAGTAACAACCCCAAAATCTTGTTAACGATCACAACTAGTTAATTTCATTATTCAGTCATCTCTTAAATAATAATAACACTTCTATCAAATCATTCCATATCTCTAATGATAGAATGAAGTCCACCATCATGTTCTAGGTGGAAAATACTTGTGATGGGATACTATAAAGACCAAATTTGAGACCACAAGAACCAGATACACATGATTAATGTTCATATTGATTGTATATGATGTGTATATAGGGTTACAAAGCATGTGACCTCACATGTACCCCTAGTAGTGTTCTATCCCATAGATAGCTTTGATGGACATGTTGAATTACAATATGCATGTCTTGGATTCATCAGGTCATCCTACGCCCTCACAGTATGTGTCCGTGTACTTATAAATGTCTTCATATACAATGGTTATACCCATGTAGGCTGGACATGTCCTAGTAACCTATCCAGGTCTGAGCACATGGCTGTTCTCGTGAACAATATTTGTGCCCACGTCTTTGGACATTTATATTCCTCTGTACACATGGGATAAAATCCCATCCATCATCACTACGTTACACATAGTATATTTTTCATAAATGAAATGTGATATTTTTCATTAATTAAATCCATTGAATACATATCCAGGGGACAATTTGGTGTGTTATCTATATTGTATAATCCTTTTATGTCAAGATTTTATCAAAATTACATTAACGTCGCTTGTCTTTTCTCTGTAACACCTTCACAAGTGATTCCATTGTGAATCACTCTATGGGATCTAGATTTTAAGATATCCAAAACCATCATTTATTTTGGATGGATTTCGACCACCCAAATCCATTCACAGTGAAATATCATCGTAATACTCCTATATATATCAGAACCCCCAAATAAGGAACTTTAAAGCCTCAAATGATCTATCATTCTTTAGTCATCACACAAAAAAACCACAATTAACCTCTTGATCTAAAATTTGTACCCATAGAAAAAAAATGACCAATTTTTCAATTATTATTCCCTATCTTTTTGTCAAAATTCTGAAAAAAGGATTTATTATGATGGTCTGATGAAGAACAAGGGGTGAAAATCCATTAACAAAGTCATTAAGAAGGAAAATTGCCATTATTTAGGTCATATTATTCTCTTAGATGAATAAATTGATGATTATAAGGGAAAAATAAATATTTAGTAAATAAGTGAATAATATGGTTCATGAAAATAACGACAATCATTAAAAACTGATGGAGATAAATAATCCATACTTTTTAAAATAGATCAAGGGTATAAAACTAAAAAATAACATGACCTAACATAATTTTGGATTGATCATTGGTGAATAACTCAATTTCATGTGATGAAGATGATGATTCCATTTTGTTTTTCATATGTCTAACTATTCTCCTCAAATTGTTTTACGTCGATCCTTGGTCCTAATCTGCCAACAAAAAATGTGTCCCCCTCCTCTGCTAATTTTCAAAATGTTATGAGGAAAAACTTTTAAAATCATTGTAATGATGTATTTATATGGAATAATTATGATTCTCAATTATTAAATAAAATAAATATTTATTTTAAAGAACACTTTTCCAATGATTTCTCTCAACCAGAATCCTGATGCCGACCAAATGAATTTGGTCCCTATTATAAACCCCATGTTTTGGAATCAACTATTGTATCAGATTTCTCATATAGGGCCCTGTTAAATGAGAAAATAAATTTATTCTCAAAATATTCACATAAAATATTTCAAATATAATAATATTTTTAAAATATTAATTTTTTTCCCCATGACACCCAACCATAGTGATGAATCCATATAAAATTATATAGCTATACGTAGGAATATTCAAAGGTATAGTCCAAAAAAAGAATAGTTGGTAAAAAAAGATTCTTGAAAATATGTTAGCTTATTTTGATGTGATGATTATAGAAAATATATAGTAACATTATGAGGTAAATTTTAATACATAAGATTCAACAATAGTAAAAAAATTCATCTCAAAAATTATGGCATAATGAAGATTAAATTATTTCATCATAATAGTAAAACACGATAAAATACTATAGATATCCTAAAAACTGAAATCATAATAAAACAAAAAAATAGTTACATTGAATCATTTATTAATATTAGAATTAATGTTTAATAATACATATATATTGATGAATACTAAAACAATTACACACGTGCATTTGAGGATAACTTTTTCATATTTTATCTAATAAATTCTTTTTTTTCAAAATACACATGAATTTTTATAAAATAAATAAAATTCACATAGATAAATTATTTTTTTAATAAATAGTAATTTTGGAAATAGGATTTCAAGATTAGCCAATTGTGAATTTGTTGTTCAAATTTCTATGGTAATTGATTTTTTGGGTAAAAAGTAAAATATAGTATCGATATACATTAAGTATTAAAACATCAAACCTATATAAAAATGATTCAATATGTAACATAAAGATTTTATAAACCAAAAATGGGTTATTTAATAAAATAATCTATTTTCATGTAATAAAATTAATTTTTAATAAAAATAAGCAATCTCCCATATCAAAAAGTATATTTTATATTTGAAAAATTAATTATTTATGTATATGATCTTCTCCAGTACCAAACTCTTAAATTTTGATGAATTTCATTTATTAAATGTCAAAAATACAAATAGTATTCTATAAAAATCTAACACCATTGTATAAAAACATTGGAAGGAAAATCGATTTCTATTTTATTATAAATGTTTCCAGGCTCTATTATTTAAAATTTATAAATAAATCCACATGATTTATTATAAATTCAAAATAACCCTCCCATTTCTCCTTAATTAAAAATTATTTATCTAGTTTTCCCAATAACATTCCATATCAAGAGTCTCATTAGGGTTCTTCAATTGTTATAAAGTTCTCAAAACAAATTTTTATGATATAACATTCTAGAAAAGGGTTCCCAATATTCATATTTATTTCTCAATTTTAATACTTTTATTTAATAAAATTTAAAATTAATTTTCATATATATAAATACATGAAAATACATGGTATTATAATTCATATGATATATTTCTAATGATATGTTACGTATTCCTTCTTATTATATTCTTTTCCTAACCCGTTATTATGTCGGCATAAGGATCCATAATCCTTTATTATCTTTTATTTGTATAATAAATTATAATTTAATTTTATTTCAATATGCAACTTTTTTATTGGTTGTTATTATAAATTACATATTATATTATAAATGTGTTTTCATCATTACCTCCAGTTATATTACCTTTATAAGTAATTATAATTCTGAAACACTAGCGGAACCACAAATGATACATCTAAATATAAGAAAACATAAAGAAATTACAATAAAAAAAACAATATATTCATTAATAGTAATGACATAACTCTATAGAAAATATATGTTAATATATTTTATGAATCATAGATATGTATGGGTAATTACAGTGAAAATGGTTGGTTGGGTATTAACTCGGTCTACACATGGCATATAAAAAATGGGCCTTACTACACATCTTATTTAATACTCATATGTGATATTTTTTTATTATTTTTTTTATCATTGTGAATTATTATTAAGGATTTGAAAATATTGTTAATATATTTAAATAAATATTAAATTTATCTTTTTAGTAAGTGATTCATTAGATCCAGAAATATGGTAATGCAGTGATTTTTATCATTTCATTGGTCTCTTAACATAAAAAAAATATATTACTCATTTAATATTTTATATTTATATCCCCACACAATTAAATGAACCTTCACTACTAATGTGTAATCATTCTTCTAATAGGGTTAAATTCCATTACATTTTTAATATCCATTAGTTTCTAATATTTTTTTTATTTTTCACTAATAAAGACATATTATTCCATTAAATTTTGTCATAATTATTTTCCATTTATACATGATTTATAAATTGAAAAATATTTATTACATAGCCAAGAAAATGAATAAGGTTCTTTAGGGACAATTATGATATGTATTTTTTAGTCACTCTCTTCATATAATATATTTTTTGGACTTAGTTTATATTGGATGGGGCCTATAATTATATAGAACATAAATGTATTGGTTGGGTGACACATGCCTGTCATGGGTGTGGAAGAAAAAATATAACCTATGTTAAAATGTATTATATTGGTGACCTAGGTTGTCTCCAGATATGAGTGATCAACAAAAGTGTTTTGCATTTAAAATTAGAGGAATATGTGATATTGTTTTAGAAATTATAATATTTTGAAAGTACATGAAATAAACTAAATAAAGTAAATAAATTAAGTGAATGTTTAAAAAAATTGACAAACGATGTGACTTAAATCAGTGATATGAAATGGTTATCAGGTTAGGGTTGGTTTTCCAATTATAATTCTATCACAATTATTTCTTATCACTCCCCTAGCCAAATAATATTGTGAGAATAAACCATAATGAAACCTCTGATTGGTATACTCTCTTTCCCATGTGTAACATAGTTTTAGTGAATACCCCCAATTATCTTAGGCAATTCCCAATTGGGTCTTGTTTATCCCAAACAATCAGGACCATTCACTACTCTACACACACATACCAGTGATCACTGAGTAATTCAACACTAAGTCCTAGTCTATACCATCATATATAATCCAGAAAGTAGTGAGGGAGATGATTATCCTTGAAAAATTAAAAATATACAACAGAATATGAAATCAGATACAATCATACATGATAACAATAACAATAATAATAAATTGAAACTGATTTGTAGAAGAGAAAAGAGAATTTTGAAACATTAAGTGCAAGAACTAAAGATTTTAAAAAGGGTAAAACTATTACTCCCTGATCACTCAGAAGATATAACCCATAAAGGTAAGGGTAGCTATGTTTTTGTGGGAAGAATAAGTAATTACAATTCTAAGAAGAAGAAAAAGAATGAAAATCAAGAACAAAAATTTTGATACTCTTGGGTCTGTCCTTCAAAAGGTTTCCTCATTTATTCCCACCAGACGATAGAAAAGCACTGAGGTACTTTCTTATAAAATTTTTATAATGAAGTTGTCTATTTATCCTCAAAATTTAAATGTATTTGGATAAATTTACAGAATTATACATCCGAATCAAGGACCATTACTTATTCTGGACACCAAAATATGTTTCACCCACTCCACTTTGAGTCGTTCAAAATATTCTTAATGAGATCCTTAATTAATTAAATTTTATTTGAACAACCATTTAAAATTCCTCTATAAACTAAATCTAGATTAATGTCATTTTAATCTTGTTAGAAGGAGATATTTCTGATTCAGTGCGATGGGGTCCATTCTAATAGCCAGACTTAGTTCTCCACTTGATTAATTTTTCTGTACCATTGGGTTTTGAATTGGGGTTTGGTCCAGAAGAAAAAATTGAATACCAAGAGTCTATAAAGCCAAAAAAGGGTTCAATTCAATTGGATAAAAATTTAAAAGTTCTTCCCTCAAAACCGAAGCTTAATAAAACTATCAATTTTACAGAATTACCCCATTTTTACATTTAAGCCCTAGGATACCAAAAACACTAAAATGATGCCAATATACTCAAATTGACTAATTTAGAGGGATTAAATCATTTAAAAACATATGAAAAATGATTAAAATATTAACGCTATCAATTCCCCCACATAGATCACTTGTACTTCTGGACAAGTCAACACCACAATCAAATCAATGCAACTTCAAAACACTTTCGCATGAGATCTTCCAATTTGGTAATAAGAAACAAAATATAACATACCTCCTAAAAACCAATTATTCAAAGTTATTAATTTATGTTCATTAAATACATTTCATCTTCATTTATCCTCCCATTTTTCACCAAAGAGTTACCTAACTTTCATTATATCTCTTCACACAAATTTCAAATTTTAGCGTTGCATTTCTCATAAAAACTCATAAAAGGGTCCCTATAGGGTTGATAAATTCCAACATCTCCACCCCGAAGTGAGTCAAATAAATATTTCTATCTTGAATAATTTACAGGTTTTTTCTATGTATTTAGGTTTGTAGGATTTATATGTGAAAATTCTGAGGCTGAATGAAGAGGGCTTGGCTCTTTTTGAAGAAAAAATGTATTAGTCTAATTTTCACTCAATAATCGTCTGTTATTCACTCTCCTTAGTAGAAAATCATCACTGTAATTATGAAATATCAATGGATGTTCACAGAGTTAATCATTTCAGTGGAAAATTTTCCAATCTTATCAAAAAAAAATTTTAAGCTCTAGAAAAGGCACAACTTTCTTCCTCTATTAGAAGTTCTAGAAAGGCACAAATTCTCTAGTCATGAAAGCTCCTGAAAAGGAACAGATTTCAACAAAATGATTTTTTTTCAAAAGAAAAAACATCTATTCAATAATTTATTTCAACACAAAGTTTCACCCAATGAAGTAGCACAACACAATATAGCTTTCCCCTATACTTAAGTTCAAATAGCTCATGAAATTTCACTTCAAGAGTAGGTTGGATAGAGAAAATTGGCTTGTAATGTGACCATCCTAACAGAATGTTCATGGATTCTAATGGTTGAACTGATTAAATGTTCAATTTGGGCCATAATAAATAGTATTTTATTGAAAAGGGTTCTTTAAAACCAAATAAATGAATCAATCATTTAAAACACATTTGCCTCTAACCCTCATGTTTTGATAGTAATTAATCATATTCTGGTTAAATCAAGAATTGATTGCATCTCTCAAGAAGTTAGGTGAATGTAAAGAATATAAAAACAATAGATTTTAGAAGCCTCATATTAATGTGATTTAAATTATAAAGAAAATGATATGTGGTAGAGGATTCAAAAATCAGAGTACTTTTCATGAAATTCACAAAGAATTAAACTTGACAAAAAGTCATATTCAACATTCATTTAACCTGAGTTTCATAGAATAAATTTATTGACATGTAGACATGGGTTATTATGATGTCAAAGATAGTAATTTCTTCTTAAAAGTTTCAAAAACATACAATATTTGAAAAAGAAACACATAAAATTTAAAAAACTCTATTTTTTGAAAATACTCGAAAATATGAAGACACACAATAAATATAAATCCAAAACTGCAACGGTTTCGTCCCCCATAATTAAATGATGCACTATTTTCAGTTAATTAAAATGGATTTAACATGTAATATGATTTAAAAAATGATTCACAATAAGAATTCAAGTCTAAAGGAGAGGTATGACCTGGTGGATTTTTTTGATAAATATGTTGGACAACTACGACCTCCTCCACTAGATCTAATGGAATGGTCTCATGGAATTTCTTCAGCCTATGTCCATTAATAGTTATTGGATTATATGATTCATCCTTAACAATATCCACAACACCTAATGGATAAACATGAGTAACTATAAATGGACCTTCCCACCGAGAACAAAGTTTACGTGGAATCAGCTTGAGTCTTGAATTGAATAAAAACACTTTGTATCTTGGATGAAATATTTTTGGTTAGACTAGCTTACCATGAGAAACTATTATTCTCTCTTTTTAAATCCTAAAATTTTCAAAATATTCTCTTATAATTTCTTCCAGCTTATATAAGTACAATCTTTTCTCTTTCCCAACACTTTCAAGATCCATATTCATCTTCCTCACAACCCAGTAGGCCTTGTGTTCTAATTCCACAGGTAGGTGAGAGATTTTCCAATAAACCATCTTATATGGACTCATTCCAATTGGGGTTTTATAGGATTCCTATAAGCCCATAATGTGTCTTCTAAACTAGGGTTCAAATCCTTCATATTTAGATTAATAGTCTTTTCAAAATTTCCTTTTATTTCCACATTGGACACTTCAGCTTTCCAATTAGTCTATGGATGATAGGGAGTTTATATTTTATGATACACCCCATACATTTTCAACTGCAACTCTATTCTTTTATTGAGAAATTGGGTTCTTAGATACATTGTGATGGATTTGGGAACTCCAAACCTACAAAATATGTTAACCCTAACAAAATGAAAAACATCTTTATCATCGTTAGTCATGGTGGATTTTACTTCCACCCATTTGGAAACATAATCAACAAAAAGGAGAATACAAGAATTTTCAAATGACATTGTTAAAGGGCCCATAAAATCTATCCCTCAAACTTCAAAAATTTCACAAAAATTAATTATCTTTTGGGGAGTTTCTTTTCTACTTTAAATATTTCATGTAAACTGAAATTTTTCACACTGTTTTAAAAATTCATGAGAATCTTTGAATAGTTTTGTCCAATAAAGACTAGATTCTAAAACATTCCTTGTTGTCGTTTGAGGTCAAAAGTGGCCTCCACAAGGTAATGTGTGACAAAACTGAAAGACTGATTCAATTAAATTTTTAGGCAAACATATTCTCATCATTAGGTCATTGAAGATCTTCCAATGAAATGGATCATTCGAGATGTAATATCTAGATTCAGCTATCAATTTGTGAATTTGGTGAGAATTTAAATGAGATGGGACCTGAGATGTTACTAGATAATTGACCATGTCATCATACAAAGGTACTTATCCTTCAATCAAGTACAAATTCTCTCTTAGAAGGAGATCATTCAGTGGTTCATTGTCTATAATTTCAACTTGTGTAGTGTTGGGAAGTCTAATTAATTGATCAACCACATAGTTCATAGATCCCTTGTTATCTTTGATTTCTATGTTAAAATCTTGTAGAAATAGCATTTATCTTACTTGCCTTGGTTTTTCTTCAACCTTCTCCGTCAAGTACATAAGAGTTGCATGATCAAAAAACACAATGACTTTAGTTCCATGAAGATATAATATATATCTTTATAAAGAAAAAAAACTGCTAAAAACTCTTTTTCAGTTGTTGTGTAGTATAATTGGGCCACATATATGTTTTTCAAGGAATATGCAATGACTTGTGCCCTGTCCTAAATTCTATGAGAAAGGACTGCTCCAACTTCTTGGTTTGATGAATCATAAGGTAACTCAAATGGTTCTTCCCAATTGGGTGGCCGCATTACTGGTTGTGTAATCATTCTCTTTTTGAACTCATATAAGGCTTCCCTACATGAACCATTGAAATTGAAATCAGAATCATTTAAATCTAATATATAGAGAGGGAGATAAATATTTTTGAAATCTTTGACAAACCTCCTGTAGAATCTTGCATGTCCTAAAAATGATCTAACATGTTTGACACATGTTGGGTAAGGCAAATAATTTATCTCATCAATTTTTGATTTATCAACATAAATTCCTTTCTGTTAAATTACATTACCAAGGAAAATTCCCCTCTCAACCATAAAATGAATCTTTTCAAAATTCAAAACAAGGTTCATTTCAATGAATGTTTTCAAAACATTTTCTATATTTTTCAAACAATGCTTAAAGGAATTTCCAAAAACTATTAAATCTTCCAAGAAAACCTCCATGAAATCATCAATGTGATCAGAAAATACACTTACAATACACCTCTGAAATGTTCCTGGAGAATTACACAATCCTAATTGAATCCTTTTATATGCAGATGTACCAAAAGTCCAAGTAAATGTTGTCTTCTCTTAATCCTCGGGAGCAATGGGTACCTAAAAATAACATGAAAATCCATCCAAAAAGAAATAATGAGTTATACCTACCAATACATCTAGAATCTAGTCAAAGAAAGGGATAAGAAAATGATCTTTTTGAGGGACCTGGTTCAACTTTTTAAAACCTCTGCACACTCTCCAACTATTCATAATTATCACAGGGATTAATTCATTCTTTTCATTCCTCACAATGGTTAATAAAGGTTTCATTAGAAATACATTGATGGGGATATCCCATTGTGAATCTGATATGAGATAGATGATCCCAGCGTCTAATAGGTACTCAATCTCTTTTTTCGCTACCTCTATCTGGGTGGGGTTTAACCTATTTTGATATTTTCTGACAAGTTTGGAATCTCCCTCAAGAAAAATTGTTTATTAAATTTTTTTGGGTTTATTCATGGGATATCACTTAAGATCCACCCAATTACTTTGATGTTATTTCTCAAAAGCTCAGTCAATGATTTTTCTTGAGTTTTAGATAGATTATTAGAAATTATTACTGGTAATTGCTCTCCCTCTATAAGGTAAACATATTTTAAATCAGTGAGGAGTGGTTTTAATTCTAGATCAAGATGATGCTCAAGGGATTAAACTAAACTGAGGTTACCCACATCCACTAGTTTGCATCCTGAACCAAATAATTCATATCATCTTCAACATCATTTAAAAAAATATCCATGAAATCATATTTTACCTCTTTTTCCAAAAGGAAATAAGAATCTCTAGGATTTTGGGCATCCAAATATTTAGTGATATTTTTAATGGAAAACTTCTCTTCTAAGGATAATAATTCATGAATAATAGCTAATTATTGAATTGGATTTTTCCCATCTTCATGGGAGACTGTAAAGAGTGATTGATAATTTGATGGGTGCCTCATGGATTAAAAAATATTGAAGTTGACAGTGTTGTCTCCAAAATCCATGGTAAGTTTTCCTTCAAGGACATTGATGATGTTTTTGAATGTCTTCATTAATGTTCTCCCAAAAATCATGTGTGAGTGTGACGGGATCCTATAATCTACCATTTTAAACACATAGATTTCAGTAGGGAATAAAAGATCTTTAACTTTTACTAGGACATCCTCTAGAACTCTTGCAGGGAAACTATGGAACTATTTGCAAGATAGACCAGCACTCTTGTGGGCTTGAAGTGTCCCATATACAAATATTTATATAAAAATTCTGGAAATACATTAATTTATGAATCTAAATCACATGAAGTATTAGATAAATTTAACGAACCAATGATGCATAGAATTGAGAACGTCGCTAGATGTTTAAATTTGATTGGAAATTGTGTTGTGATAAGGGTTAAGACACTTGTTCCAAAATTGATCCTCTCTTTAGGTTGAATTCAAGTCTTTATGGTGAAAATATCCTTAAAAAATTATGAGACTTTCGAATTCTTTTGAGTTCTTAAAAGATAGGTATGTTGATTTTCACATTCTAGAAGTCTTCCATAATTTATTTTTACAGTGCATCTTCTAAAACCTCTTTGATTAAATCATCCTTGATTGAAATGGGGGAGGGGTATATAATTATTGTCCCTTTGTGGCATTTGAAATTGGTTTTCTTGTTTCTTTATCCGTGGACTATCCTTATCCTCCTCATATTTTTTATCCTCTTCACGATGTATTTTCATAGAATTTTCATCATTTCAAACTTCATTCTCCCTTAGCACAGGTGGTCTTATTTTAGGCTCAATGGTGGATGATAGTGGAGTTTATTTTCTAATTATTATTGTCATAATACTAAAATTTTCTTTTGGGTTTTGGATTGTTTGGGAAGGGATTTTACTTGTAGTTTTGGTCAGAATGACCTTGAGACTTTCAAACATGTTGGAAAAATCTTTAATGGCATCCTTCAACCCCTCAAACTCATATTTTTTACTGTTGGTTTTGAATTAGAGGTTGTGAACATGTGGATGGTTTCTCATAGGGTCTTTTTAATGTGGTTAGTTTTTTGTAATGAGGATATTTATAATTTTTTTTGCAGAAATGGTGGTGGGTTCTGGAATTGATTCTGGGATAGTGGTTAGGTTTGAAATTGGTTTTGGTACAGGGGTCTAACTTGATTTTATTGATTTCCAAACCCATATTAGAAATGGTTAGGATATCTCCATCCATGATTTTTTTGGAACTATCTTAGCTGAAAGGCTACCACAGATGTTTTCATTCCCTGTATTTCAAAACATTGGTCAGTGAAATGATTAGGTGATGAGCATAAACCACATACCTTTACTGGTGATTATTTTTCACTAATTTTCTTCAAGGACATCTACCTCACCAAATTTGTTATCTCTTCAATACTAGTTCCTAGTATGGGTGATGGATGAGAAGTGTGTACCTCATGAATATATTTTATTCCAATACCTCTTGTCCTAAACTGCTGCGAGTTCTTGAAAATCTTATCAATAAATACCTTGGATTCTTCTGGTGACTTTTCAATCAATGCACCTCAAGATGATGCATCAAGAAGGTTTCTATCAATTTCTAGTAGTATTTGATATAAGAATACAATAATGTGATGTTCCTCAATGGATTTATGTGGGAAGCTGGGATATAGCTTCTTAAATCTCTCCTAGTACACGTAAGGGGTTTTTCGAGATTATTTTTGTATGGCATATATTTCATTCCGAATGGATGTTCTTCTTGAGGTGGGGAAGAATATTTGAATAAAACATATTAAAAGGTCATTATTGTCATGTACATCTCCTGGATGGAGGCTGTAAATCCATTCTTTATCAAATCCATCCCATGAAAATGAAGGTTCCTTCCACCTTACCAGCTCCTCAGTAATTCCACGGGGTCTGAAAGTTGAGCACATATGTGTGAACTCTTTAATGTGTTTTTTTGGATCTTCGTCTACCAAACAATGAAACTTTAGAAGTAAAGGAATCATTTTAGGATTCATTTCAAAATCATTTTGTAACATTATCTTGGAAAGTTGATTGTTTTGGTTAAGGAATTGTGGTGCATATAGGTCTCTAAATGTTTTGTTTTGATTTCCAGCTATGATGACTAGCTCAGAGTGAACACTTGAAGATTCACTAGAGTCTAAAAGAAAAATTTCCACAAATTCATATTGAAAATTCAGATTTATAAGTCTATTCAACAAGGTTATTTCAATTTACAGATCTATGGGGAAAGGGTCAGGGTTTGTACTCCTATTCATGCAATATAAGAAAAGAAAACAATTGTTGGCACTAACTCCCCGGCAATGGCAGTATGTTTTGAAACATGCCTGCTCTGGGTGTGGAAGATACAAATATAACATAATTGAAAATGTATTATAGTGGTTACTTATGTTTTCTCTAGAGAGGAGTTCTCAACAATAGTGTTTGTCCCTTAAAATTAGAGGAAAGAGTGATGTTGTTTTTCAAATTGTTTTATTTTGAAAATACACGAAGGAAACTAAATAAAGTAAATAAATTAAGTGAATGTTTAAAAAAATTACAAATGATTATTATAAATCAGTGATATGAAATTGTGATCAGGTGAGGGTTGGTTCTCCAATTGTAATTCTATCACAGTTCACTTTACCCGATTCTCTTCTACTAAATCGTTAAGAGTGAGAATCCACAATCATTTATTCTCACTCCCTTGGTCAAAGAATAATGTGAGAATAAAACATAATAACAAAAAATCATATTGGTCTACTCTCCTTAAAAGGTGTACTAGAGTTGTAGTGAATACCCCCAATTATCTTATGAAATTCCCAATCAGGCCTTGATTATCCCAAGCAATCAAGAACATTCACTACTCCTCACACTTGTACTAGTGATCACTGAGTAATTCACCACTAAGTCATGGTCGATTGCATCGTATATAAACCATAACCTAGTGTAGGGATATATTAATACTTGAAAAAATAAAAATAAACAACAGAATCTTAAATTATATAAAATCGTACATGATAATAAAATTTTTTATAAGAAATTGAAACAGATTCACTAAAGAGAAAAGAGGATTTTAAAACATTTAGTGCAAGAACTCAAGAATTAAAAAAGGTTAAACATATTCCTCCCAAATCACTAATAATATATACCCACCATAATAAGGGAAACTAATTTGATGTGGGAAGAAGAAGTCATTAAAAATCTAAGAAGAACAAAAGAAAGAAAAGCAAGACCATAAATTTTTATCATCTAGTATCTATCTTCTAGAATCATTCCTCTGTTATGCCCACCAGATTGCAGAAACTCACAAGGTTCCCTTCTTATAACATATTTTTAATGAAATTTTCTATAGAACCTTAAAATTTAAGAGTCTATAGATAAGTGTAAATAATGATATGGCCGAATAAATGACCATTCCTTTTTCTGGAATCTAAATATAGTCTCACCCCCTGCACTTGGAGTGTCACAAAATATGCGTTAATGATGACCTTAATTAATAAATTTCAATTTGAAATATCCTTTTAAGTCCCTCTGTTGACATCATCTAGAATAATGTCATTTGAAGCTTGGTAGAAGGAGATATTTCTGATTTAGTTCGGTGGGGTTCATTCTGCGAGACATACTGAGTTATCCATTTGATGGATTTTTCTGTACCATTGGGTTTCAAATTGGGTCACGGTTCAGAAGAAAAAATTGATTAAAACAATAATATGAATCTGAAAAATTGATTCACTTAAATTGCATCAATAATGTAAAAATTATTCTAAAAAAAAGATGCTAAATAAACTGTCAATTTTACAGAATTACCCCATTTTTACATTTATGCCCAAAATATTCCAAAATCACTGAATTTAGGCCAATATAATCAAATTGACTAATTGAGAGGGATTAAATAATTAGAAAACATATGAAAAATGATGTTAATATTAACTCTATCATAGCACTTATGGGATAAACCATTTGATTATTTTTGAAATCATTACCCCTTTATGTATGATTCCCTGTGAGAAGGCATTGATGGTTTTCTTATAATGTTTGACATTATGCACTCCATAACTATGTGATAAGATATTATTATACCTGATTTTATTTATGGTTATTAAATATATGGATATATTGTGATAAAAACATAAATTTTTATGAAGTTTATTTATTCCATTCAGATTATTAATTTCACCCTTCTGTATGATAGACTTAACTGAATGATTCCTCTTACTGAGCATCTGATCTCAACCCATTATATTGATTCCCATTTCTCTATAAAACTGTAATATTTAAAAGACTTTATAGATAAAATTTTGAGTAATAGAATAAATACTAATATATTCAATTAATGTGTCTTATATTTATTATATAATAAATGTCCATTTACATATTTTGTTCGGTGATACTTTCAAACTATAGAATCTGTTGTCTAAAATATATGTATTATGTATATTTTTAAAAAAATAACAACTAGAAATTAATTACTAGAGTTAGTTTGTTATATTTGGTATCAAAACATTTCAAAAATAAACCATAGAAACTAAAATAAGAACATTGTTAGAGAACAAAAATCTAAAAATATATTAGAAAATTGTATAACAGTTTCTCAAATCAAATATCATGAATTTTTTATAAATGAATAGAAATTAAAAAATATATTTATATTTTATGGGGTTATTCATAGACTAATTAAATATATTTATTTTTCAAAAATGCCATATAAAAGTAGGAATGAAAATTATGTCAGCACCCATAATCAATTCATGTATTTTCTTAGGTTTATAAATTTTATACCCTTACCAAAGATCATTTGACCCCCCATTTTTAGAGGGTTTGACTTTTTTTCTCCTGTATCCATGAACATAAGTCAACAATAATTGTTGTAGAGAATCATGCGGTAGTATCATAGTTGGTTTGGGGATTTAATGTACGTGTTTTAGGCCAAGGTGGTTTGTGTACTAGAGACACAACTTAGTGGTGAAGGGGGTAGTTGGAAGTGGAATAGGATACAAGACTTTGGGTTGGTTTAAAGGGTCATGGTCCATGTCCATTTTGGATTTTTCATGGGCTTATTATCCTTGTTTCCATTCAACTATTTTAGGTTTATTTCTCCTTGTATTACTCTATCAGTTATTCTAATGGGTATTTCAAACCCATAATGGGTTCACTCTCAGGATAGTAAACAATAATTTCTATACATAATAAAAATTTGGATTGACCCAAGCCTAGTTACATAAAAATTTATAGATTTACCGCTATATAATGTTAATATGTATTGTGTGAGAGTGGAGTATATTATAACCATATTTATGAAATTAACTCAGGTTATGAACAATAACAATTCCAATATAAAAATAACCTATTATTAAATTTCCCGATGTTACAATTGTGGAACACATCATAAAGAATCCTCCAATATACATTAATGGAACAGATATTCCATTAGTATCCAAATAATGGATTTATCACCAAGGAAGGGTATTCCCTTCCATTGGATATAGAGAGAAGGAAAATGTTGTCCATGTAGAATATCATCTAATGTAAATTACTGAAAAAATAGGCATTGATAAAAAAATTACGAAGTATGTGGAAATATAGAATATATATTAATAGAATTTATGGTTTTATTTCATTAAAAATACATTCCTCCTAATTAATAATTCATCACAGGAGCTAAATTCCAATATGTTAGGAAAATATAGGAATAAGATATTGAAATTTATGAGGCTAACATAATAAGGTTATCAAGATATATAGAAGAATATATTTGTATTATTAGAATAAATATAGATTTATTTGTTGATTAATTCAAAATAATCCTTCAATGGGAATTAATCCCTATATCATTTTCCTCATATGATGATATAATGATAAATATTCTCAATAATGAGATGGAATTATCCTGGTATTTTAAATTCAATGGGTTGAAAGTGATGAAGAGGAAAATAGTGTTACATATAAAGAGAAATTTGGTGATGGAAAATAATGGAAGGGTGAAATTACCAACATGCAATTACATTAAGAATATCCCACCATGGACTTCCTTAAGTGTGTGTCTGTTTTTTTACCAGTGTGGATTAAATATCATTAATCTCAGGAATGTAATGATAAAAGAAAATATTCCATAGTTAAATTATTTAAATTAAATGAAATAAAATACTATTCGATATAATTCCATAATTATTAATGGAATCAAACCTAGAAGTGGATAAGGGAGCAAGGAAAGGATCAAAAACTCACATAAATAGATGTTGTGGTCACAAATAATGCTACAATTGGTATTTTTATCGAAAAATAAATTTTATCAAATGCACTATTTTATTCGTTATATACACACACTCATTTATATATTTAATTTTAATAAATAACATTAAATCACATCTTGATATATTAAATAATTATTTTTTAGTTAACACTCATAGTGGAAATCATATAGAAAAAATGTACACAATATTTTCTATATTAAAATAAATGAAAGATATTTAAATAAAATAAGGTGGTTATATTAATAGATTAAATATATATATATAATATTTTAGATTGATTTACTATCAATTTATTTGTGGAAAATATTGTTTTTTGTGAATAAGAATACAATATCAAAATTTAGAATCGAATTAGTTGTTTTAAGATCAGATGCATCATCTATAGATTCTTTTTTTGGATCCACCTACAAGGGCTCATCATAAATTAGTTCATATAAAGTATAAATAATTAAGTAATATGGATATCCTTAAAATATAATTCATTACTTTTATGAAAGATTATATTGATGTATTTCCCATGGAACTACATAGATATACACTAAAAATTAAGATTAATTCTATATTTACATTATGACTAATGAAAAACCGATATATATGCCTCTCTTTATAATGGAAAATATGGAATAAAGAACTAAAATAGGTGTTTGAATGGATATATATAACCCAGTGTTTTATTTTATAGAGAACATATCTTATTTTTGGAATAGAATGTTGGGTCAATGAGGTTGGGAATCAATTATAGAAACAAATAGCATTACTATAATGAATAGGTATCCTATACCTCACACTGATAATTAGTATGATTAACTTGAAGGTGTTAAATAATTCTCAAATATTGATCTTTGTTTTGGTTATTGTGAATTAATTTTCAAGAAGGATAATATACCGAAGATGAAATTTATCACCAGTTATGGGTAGTACGAGTTCATAATAATACCTTTTGGTTTAACAAATTCACCCTCATTATTTATGGATATAACGAATATTCTTCAATGATCATCATGATAATTTTTTATTTTCATTATTATAAATTCATATACTCAATTTTCATTGAAGATAATAAATTCTATTTATGGATTTTCATCAAGAGAATAAGTACAAAGGGGCGATCTGTTAAATTTAGTATGTTTTAATTTATCCTCCAATAATATTTTTTCTTAGATATTTTTTTCTGATAATGGAATATTAGTGTTCCCAATAAAATTTTTTTTTTATAAAATGATCCGAATTAATTATTATATATTATATACATAATTTCAATATATTTGATTAGTACTATCAATTATTAGTTAAATATTCATCCTTATTAGATTATCATTTAACTATGTGAACATATAATGATGTCAAATTGTCATGGTCATCGGAATGTGAGGAAATATTTGAGAAACTATTTAAGTGATTAATCAATGCAACATTATTAAACTTACCTTCAATAAGGGATGGAATTTTTATATAGAGTGATGCATCAAAGAATGGATTAGGGTGCGTCCTTTTATAAAATGATCAAGTGGCTGCTTATTGCTTGAGGAAATTAAACATGAATGAAAAAAATATCCAGATAATGATATTTAATATGCCACTATATTATTTTGCTTAAATAAATAATGATATTTACTTTTTGCTGAAATATGTGATATATATATAGATTAAAAATGTTTGATGCGTATATTCCCATAGAAATACCTTATTTGGAGACAAATGTCATGGTTGGAACTACACAAGGATTATAACCATGAAATACACTACCACCATTATATTGTAAATAATTTGACATAAATATTTTTTTAATAAGGATAATGTAGTTCTATACTTGATGGGGATATACAAGGATTCCATATTCCAATTTTGAAAAATGTTAGATAAGAAAAGTATTAGGTAAAGAGAATCAACATTCATTTTTTATGTAATTTTCCAACCATATTCTCTAGAGAAGATAAATAAGTCTAATTAAGATATAATGGGGTTTAAATAGATGATTAAGAAAATATAAAATGGGAAATTTACATTTATCAATAATGAATAGTATGTGTTGAATTTATCAAAGTTACTATGTGTACCATAACTTCCAGAGATAAATATGGAATTACTAAATGAATATTATATCTCAAACATTTCTATACGGCATTTTAAAACCAATAATTCCAAGGATCTAAAAGAATTATTTTGGTGGGAAAACAAAAAGAATTAAATTTTACACTATGATTCAATATTGATGGTATGAAAACAAGTTAATATTGTGAGAAACATCCAATGTGTGTCATGTGGCATCTCTTTACATCAACAAGGAAGTGGGATAATATCACAAATCACTTTGTTGCTAGAAAAAATAATATATCAATGAATAATAATTATGTATGAATCATTATGGCTAGAATTACAAATTTTACTTGTTTTCATCGAAATAAGGGAGGATCTAACACTTGATCATATTCTATGACTAAATATATTTGATGCTCTGAGATATCATGGTGCATATTTATCAACTGTATGTGATCATGACCCACGATTAACATAAAAATTATGGACAATAAATTAAAACTATATGAACATAGAGATACATTTAAAAACAAAATATCATCTAAAAATTGATGGGTTATGTGAATGGACCGTCCAATCCTTGGAGGTCATGTTGATGTAGTGCTCATTTAATGTCCTTTAAAGATAAGACCAATATATTTCTCTTGTATAATTTCCATTCAACATTATCTTTTATTCAAGCATTCTAATGGAACTATAAAAATAATTGTATGAAAAATTGTCCATAATTCGACTAGTTATGGTGATGTTAGTGAAAATAGGCTAGTTGGTATAGAACTTAATGAGGAAACCATTAATAAGGTAAGGGTTATCTAGAATCATATGGAAGGAATATTTTAACAGAGAGAAAATCATTGATAATAATAAGAGGAAGTAATTATAAATCCAAGTTGGTGACCATGCCTTCCTAAATGTATAACATTGGAAGGTATTTATAATGTTTTTATGAAAGATAATAAAATTATGAGGCACGATAAACATTTATAAATTATATAGGGAATTGAAGTTGTGGGTAGCCATTTTGATTTGGAACCCAACAACCCCAAACTATGTGGAGTGTTCCTTGTATCAATGTAAATGTATTTAAATCTTAACACTATACATGTAATCAACAACAATGAAATATAGTTGAAGCATGAAATTTAATAAAATGATAATCCAATCTAGTTTGATGACAATAAATATAATGTTTTACAAAATCTAAAAACCCAAATACTGAATGTTATTTAGAGGAATCTCATGTTGTATGAAGAATAATAGGACCCTGATAGATCAATGAGGATGAATTACAAGCATTTTCCACAAATTGACGCACAAAAGAAATTTTTAGGATGAATATATTTATGGATTTAGAATATAATACTATAGGTTCTACTATAGTAAATAAAAATTTCATCAAAAATATTATGCCACAATGAAAATTCCATTATTTAATAATAATAGTACAACACATTATAATAAAAAAGATACTATGAAATTACATTTATAATAGAATCAAAATCTATTTCTGAAAATTATTTGGTAATAATATGATAAAAAATTAATATGTATATATATATATTTATTAATACTAATATAATTACCCATTTGTGTATCTGAATAAAAAAACTTTTAAGGAACAAAATGAATGAATTTAAAAAACAAACTCTATTTTATTGTTTAATTAAATATCATATAATGTGAAAATTATATTCTTAAAAAGGAAATTAAATTTTGATTCAACTTGTTGAAATGACTGAACTATGAATTTTTTAATTTCCCAACATAATTTAATTTTTTAGAAAAATGCATAACATGGTTTTAATATACGGTATGTATCATGATATCATAATGACTTAAAAATGATATAACATGCAACATAATTAATTCATTGATAAATATAGGTTTTTTTTACTACAATAATTCATTTTTAAGTTATAAAGTGAATTTTTAAAACCGATAAATAATCTTCCAATAAATAAATTATATTTTATTACTAAAAAATATCTTTATGAATAAAAGCAAAAACACATCGAAAATAATAAATTTCTTAAGATTTTAAGATATTAAGAAAAAAAGAAAAATCGATCTCTATAGGAAAAATATTTTCAAATAAAACATTTAAAAGTCTAAAGGTTTTCATTTTATATTAACCTATAGTTCAGTCCCAATATAATTTAATTAATTAACTACTCACCCTTATTTACTATAATATGATCTCATCTCCCCATTTCTCTTCACACAAAAATAAGTGGTCTTGATTCATTAGTCTGTTTCTCTTTCAGTATTCCCTCAATGGAGTTTATAATATTGTAATGTGATCTTCTTAAATGTTAAGAAGCTAAATTTCAAGGTACGGGTTCTTAATACTCCACTTTAGTGTTTAATATCAGTCAATTTATTGTAATATTATGTAAAATTATTTTCCCTATAATTTAATTCTTGAAATTCCATGATATTATAATGCATATGATATATTTTTAAATAAATATTACTTATTCCACCTAATTATATACAATCTATAAACTATTATTATGTTGATATAAGGGTTTATAATAACTTTATGTCATTTATTTATGAAATCATTCCCAATTTATTTTCATTTCAATGTTTAATAATATTATTATTTATTATGATAAATTACATAACATATAATAAATGTTTTTCAACATTAAATCTTACTATAAATCATTCATAAGCGATTCTAAATCTCAAACATTTGTCGAATCTGAAGGGATATATAAAAATATAAGAGAACTCCTAAATTTGTAAACTAAAAACTGCCTGGTTTTCATGAAATGGAGTCATTATCTAGATACTTCATGTTCATATAGGATCAAGCTCTGATAATAATGCCGTAAATAACTCTAATGTTTTTTTGTTGGTTATTAACTCAATCTTCACTGAGTACACAACAAATTGGCATAACAGCTCACATATTTGAGACTCATGTGGGATATTCTTTGGATATTTCACAACATTTTTTTGAACCATAATAAAAGATATAATAAAATGTTATAGTGTTGAAATAAATATTTAATTAATGTTAGTAAAGTAAATGTTGCACCAGATCCCCTAGTATAGTTCTGGGGGACATTTTACAATCATTTATTGGGTCTCATACCATTTTATATTATTGATCTCATTAACATTATCCTATTAATATATATACACCATGAATTTAATCTTCACAAATAATTCATTATTATTTCTTTTATTTGGTTACTTTATATTAAATTGTGAATATCCTACAATATCTATGTTTATTTAGGGATATTAAATTAGATATCCACATTGTTCAATTGAATGGGAACATATTAATATTATGTATATAAATTTTTGTTTAAGGAAAACTATTAAATAATCAGTTTACTATGTATTTTTATCCACATGGAATACTATTTTATGTATGGGTTATCAATTTTCATCATTTGATGGATGCATTTAACATATAATGTTATGGCTGGGGCCCAACATTATATATCTCCTTCATTGAATGGTAGGCCTCATGATATAAAATAGTTGGTTATTTTGTGTTCTCCATAACTTTTTCTGTTAGATATCATGGAATGGTTCATTGATAAGATATTAATGGTGTGCAGAATTATACATTCCATCAGTATACTATCATTTATTCGTTTACGTGCATTTAATTTTTATTATATAATCCATGGATATATTATTCTCACAGATACATTATTTATAGAAATTATTAATTCATAAAATATTATTTATTTCATGATTATGTGTGATATCTTTTACAATAAGTTACACCTTATTGATAATTTTAGCTGACACTGTAATATTTTCCCAATTCCCCCTTGATGCAATAAATATCAATCTTAGTGACATATGGAATAAAATGAAGAAATAACAAATGTTTATGTATTCCATTGTTTTATATTATTTTTTAATTGTAATATAATATTCAATTATGTATCCAGTTTCTTTATACTATTAAACTGTTTGATAGTTCCTCTTTTGATTACTATAAAATAATATAGCCATGCACTCTAGGTTACTGGAGATACTTTTTTTACAAAAATATTGAAGAATACTAGAATAAAAATATGGAAATCATTTATATTTATATTAAAATCTATGAGGGGAATACTTTGAATCAATCAGATATTGCTTATTGAGATTCGAATTAGATTAGTGAGGATGATAGTGTTGCTAAAGGTGAGAAGCTAAAAACTAAAAGTCTAACGAATCATATAGAACCATATATATAATTTTAAATTATGATTGATAATTTATTAATACAATATTTTGAGGAATTGAAACTCAAATTAATTTGTTTAGACTATAATAAAATAATTATTTGAAATCCAAATAGCACTTATATATCATATTATGCAACAATTAGTTCTTGAGGCCATTGAGAACTAAGAATAGAAAAATAAAATAAATGTTGAGTTGGATCAAATTTAAATTAATTTTACATGTGATCTTATTAAAATACCAAAATGGATGAATTTCACTAGAACTATTGTGTATAATTTGAAAAAACTCACAAAAAAGGATAGGTTTCAAAAAATATATCTATAATATTATGCAAATATTTTTTTGAATGAGTTTTTTTAGGATTTTTTTTTCCAATTTCAATACATGAATCAATTTTGATATTCTGGGATATTTCATCTCATGATCATGAAAACCGTTATCGAATATACATGAATTATTGATTTTTTAAATGAGTTTGTGAATAAGAAAGATATATAAAATAAGAATATGGGTTATTTATTCCCAATGGTTGAACTATGGTGAGTAGTTTTATGAATTATTTATATAGGATATAAAAACATTATATCCTATAATTATAATATATATGGATACTTCAGATACATAAAATTCAATAAGTATAAATCTGAGAGAACCCATTTGTGTGGACAAAATGAAACATATACTATTATTTTCGATGTTTATGTGGATTTTACCATTTTTATAGGATAAAATTAGTATTATTATAATGAGATTTATAGGTATATGGAATGATATATTTAAATATAAATTTTCTAGTAATTAGTTTATTTTGATAATTATTAGTTATAAAAAATGATTATTTTTTCACAAGAATAATATGTATAGGAATTATTGATGAAATTTTCAGGTCAATTATATAGAGATGTTTTGAACCCAACGCTTTTTATATTTCTATATGTCACTAACAAAATATCTTTCTTAAACTATATAGTGATTTTTTCGGAGAGGTATCAGAGTGTCCTAAATGAATCTCATTTGATGATTGTAATTAGTGTTTTTAAATACATGAAGTAGTTCCATGTTTTGGGTTACAGTTTAAAATATATGAGAACATGAATATTTCAAGAAAAATTAATATTTATTGGGATGGAAATTTTCATAGTATTAAATATACATCACGTTGAATATTAATTCTATAGGAACAATATTTGGAATTAGAGATAAATAGAATGATTTGAATGTGAGAATTCAGAATCCTGTGATAATTACATGTGTTAATCAAAGTGTAATTGAATATTCTAACAATACATTGTAGTAACCCAGATATAAAAATATAGATACCAGATATCATTTTATAAAAGGGAATGTTTAAAACGGTGAAGTTAAGATAGTGTTCATTCAATCATGGTATCAAATTGTAAATATTTTAATAAATTCTATACCAAATGAAAAATTTAAATTTATAATGTGTTATATAAATGTTTAGTATTTCCCTCTCACATTAGGTAGTTTGGGTTACCCCACATTCTTTTTCATTTTATATTCTAGGTGGATAATAGTACACATAACTTTAATATTTCTTTATGAATTAATATCCATCATTCATGTAATAAGGGGCTATTTGTCATCATGGATTGAAATGGAGAGCAAAAAAATCACATTTCCGTAATTTACTTTTATGGAGGGGCATAAATATATCAAAATTATTTTTTATCCAGTAGTGTGTTGTTAGGATAACATTCTTTTTGAAATGATTTTAAACAAAAAAAATTAGTTTGATTTATTGGGTTTGAATCTAAATTAAATGGGAATGATTGAAATAACGATGAAATTTTAGAGCAATATTTTGTTGTTGTTGACCATGAGTGAGAATCACTTTATGATGTTGAGAATATTATTGATGCCTTAATTTGTTTAACTTTTTTTTCATATTTCTGAAGGCATTTGATGATAGTTTGAAAAAAATATAGTTGATATTTATAGAAGTTCATTGTCTTATATTATTGATGAATATTATAAATGTAGTGGAATATATAAGAGAGCTTATGATTCTCTTGATACATAGTAGTAAATCTCTAATACATTTTCCCTGTAGAAGTATTCAAAATTCTAGAGATTTTTTAATATTTGATTTAGTTATATTTTTTATTTCTAATTTTAGATTTAGAATATTTTTATAAAGAATTATATTCCTTAATGATTTGTTTTTATAATTGAAATAATCCAAGGGGTGTTGTTCAAGAGTTCGAGTAAGACTAAAGAGCATCATGGTAGGTTTTAGAAGTTTTGGAGGATTCATCACAAGGAGCACAAATTTGGGGAAATCATGAGTCAACCTAAACATTAATGAGATTTTAGTAAATAATTTTTAGATCATGATTGTATTTCATCATTAGAGCACAATTAATTTCAACCCATGTGAAGTTATAGAGGGAAACTGTGCAAGGTTGCAACGAGGTTTCATAGACACCAGTACAGTTGGTACACATTTTTGAAAATTATTCAACCAAACCATGTGAGTTGGAAGGACATAAGAAATTTCCAATAGCAAGGTTGACACATATTTTGTAAAACCTTTTGGATCATTAAATAAGGAAAACTACACATTTCCCTAGTGAATTTCTAAGGGACACCCCACTTCGTTAAAAACATTCATAGGGATTGACCTTTCTGGATAAGCCCCCTATATTATTCTTTGTTATTATATCTAGTGATTATTTTAATATGATAGACAATTATTTGATATAAAATTCTTCCTTTGTTATCTTATATTCCATTTCTCAAAACCTCATTCCGATTCTTACTTTAATATGATTTCGGATTCAATTTTGATTCCATCAGAGTATAGTCTATTTTTTTGTATAACATGGGGATTTTGTGTTACTTTCATATATTTTATCCCAAGATAATTTCCACCTTTCACTGTATGTTATTTCAATGATGTATGTCTCTAATGAAAAATTCAAAATATTTTTAGATTTAATTAAATAAAAATAGTTTTCTTCATTTCATCATGTGTTTGGGATTTTTCGAATATTGAGGATTAGGGTATGATGTAATCTATTGAAAATATTTGGATTATGGTTCCATTGTCATGATATTTAATAGTGAGATTCTATGCAGTTATTAAATTTTAAAAAGAAATTTTTGTTTTAAAATTGTTTTCTTTTAATAAATCAATTATATGTGGTATAAATTATTTTATGTTGGGTGTTTTGTTTTTTGAAAAGATCCAAATACACCATATTTGTTCATATAATATTTGATGGGGCTTGTAAAGCCTTAAAAAATTATCCAACCCTTATAAATATATGGGAAAAATTTTAAAGTTACTTAGTCTAGCATACTGTCCCTATTGATTATGTTTTTTTATATTCTATGTGGGGTTGTAGGCATGCCACTAAGGGAGATACCCCAGGTGAATTTAATAAAATTTAATGTTTTGGTTAGAAAAATATAATTGTAATGAATGAGCAAATGACCTCATCAAACACCTTATGAAAAATCTTTTCGACTCAACTACCATTGGATTTGGATGAATCTATCGAGACATGGTTTGGCTCCCAAACATCATTACATGTGAAGCAAAACATCATGAGACTAGTTATCTCATGTGCAGGGGACATGATACACCTCTATGCTATAGGTGAGGGGGAATGATATTACAATCCATTTATGATTAATATGACCTCCATTTTTTCATTAAGTATATTTTGGCTCATCAAAATGAGGGTGATATAAGAATCCCCCTCTTGTTTGATTTGACAAGGCCTTCATATTAATGTTGATGATAGATCTAGACTATGTTGGTTGAGTGGAATGATATAAAGTTGGCATGAGGGTGGATATATACTATGTTCCATATCTTGATTGTTACTATGAGATGGGGGGTGTTAACCAAAAACTATAACCGAGACAAGGGAAAATGTGAGGGTATTCTACAATGGTGGGGCCAAGGGGACATATTGGGCACCTTGTTGAAATATTGACATTGAGCGGGTTTTGGTGATATGGAAATGACTGTCACTATATAACCTATACTAGACTAGTTAGCCTGAGGGGCTATGGATGTTGTATTTGGGCTTGTAATTTTTACAATCCCATTTTTTCTATTATTTATAGATGGTTATAAATTTTTTCAACAGTGAATATGTGACATGGTTAATATTATATGGATATGGTGTTGGGTACATTGGTGGGATGCCATGATTTGGAGTAAGCTATAGGTTGAAGTTTTTACTAACATAGATCTCGATGATTGGATCCTCCTCGGATTAGAAGTAGAGTATATGGTACGTGATTCCATGGATTTTGATACATAATCATGATTTTATGAGATATAATAGAATTGGAGTTCAGATATTTAGATAGTCATAGGTTACATACCAAGAGTCATGAGGATCATGATGTATAGAGATTCCATGGATTTGGAGCTTATATGGTTAGAATTTCATGTGTTACATCTATGAGGTTCTGAAGACTATTCAGTTTATAGATACTATAGATATGGATCTAACATTTTTATATTGTTGTGGTTTTTTTTCATATTCATAAGGATTAAGTTATTTTTAGTTTCCTAGTATTTGGATTTTGGATGTTTAAACTACCATGGGTAACCTCCCTAGACTCAGTAGGACACATTTTAGAGCTTCCTTGGAGTAAGATCTAGGATTTTCCCCCACCAAAGTATGCTTTCCAAAAGTAATGAGGATAGACATTTTATTTATGTATTTGTGTAATATATATGTTACTTGCGAGGAAGATTACTTGATGTATGATCATAGAAAACCTGACACTATCTGAAGGAGGAATGGTTGGTTAGGGTCATGTCCATACAAATCAACAATGGTTTTGTTTGTTTATTTATTTTGATAGTTATTTATTTAATATGACCATTCCATGGGGAAAAATAAAATAATTGATAGTTAACATGTATCCACATTAGCAGTACCCTGTTTAGTTATGTACTCACACCCTACTTTGTCTACCATTTCACACTGGTATATTAGAAACTCTTAAATGTATATTATAGGAACAAGATAGGTTGAGGCCCATGTTTAAATGAGTGGGATGGGCCAAATAATAATATGGAGTGTCATATTAAGTGAGGATTAAATATATTATATCTACCATTTTTTATTTACATTATCTATATTTCTCCTAGGTACCAATCATAGTGTTTTTTAATATAAATTATTAATTTTTTGGGATTTAATGGATTTCATTTTTCAATCAACCATGTTCGTATTTACTACTTCCACTTCATGTTTATTTTTGATCAATGATATTTGGTTATACTATCCATTAAAATTTATTATGATATAGGGGGAATAATCTTCTTAAAGTTAAACTATATAACCCTTCACATTATCAAAACGCTCTGGAATATAAGAACATACACTTGAGGTACAATAATGTTAGTTATTATAGGCACTGATAAATAGTTCTGGGTTATGGGATATTACAATGTGGTATCAGAGAATTGTTTATTTTTTTACATAGAGTATTGGGATATGGTATGCATGAGATTTCGGAATGTTCCATAGCTTATGAAGGATATCAGATCAATGTATTGAGAAAACATATTCTGGAATGACATATATCTTTCTAGGTTTGCGATTTATATTTTAGTTTATTATATTATGGTTGTATATGATTTTAACAATGAATTATTCACAAGGTTATTTCAAGATCATTATTATTATGAATTTATGGATCTTGGATCTTTTATATGATAACATCAATTGGATTTAAATAATTTTATAGTATTTTAAATAGGTATCTCATGCCTCATTTTATTCTTATAGTATTTACATGAAACATAGGTCCCCAAATGGGAACATTTTCTAATTAATGATGTTTGATTATTTAATTTGTCAAAAACTATTCTTGTAAAATTTTCTTGTCTAATTACTTGGTGTTATTTTTCTCAGCGGGGCTAACATGTATACATGTTTCTATATTATGGAGGTCTTCTAGATCAACTATGAGATACTCAATGATGGTGAGGAAGATGATGTAGATCACATGAAAAAGAGGCACAATGACACTGGTGGGTTTAGGTGGGAACATGATTCCTAATCATTATACCCCTGATGGGATTCCATTGTTTGGATTTGGTAATTTAAAGTGACCAATAAGAACCTATATATATTTTAATCAAATATAGATTAATTAGTTTCTATCTAACCTAAACCCATGTGGGTTTTTTTTCATGGAACATTTAGGAAGAAGATATTTAATGCGTTCTCATTGACCAGTGAGATGAAATCCTATAGGGATTAGTAATATTTTTATTATCTCAGAGAGGATGGTTTCCCTTGTTAAGGGTGGGGGTTTTGGAAAATTATATTTTGGTTTTCATATTGGAGTGTGTATTATTCCCCAAGAACAATTACCTTACCAGTTTTTGGACCTATGGGAAAGGATGTTGGATCTAGTGAACATAACAAGATACCCAATTAGAAGGGATTAGTGGGAGACATAGGGGTCCATATATTTGACATGGATCATTTTTATCCAATATTTTGTTTGATTGAGTATTACCCATCCTAGGGGTCATCACAAGTTAGTGGTTACTTAGGGATTGAAGCACAGGTAGGTACGTTAAGGAATGATACTGATGTAGGGAAGGTGATCGATGTTTTAAGGCATGACCAAGGTTACCTCTGGACTTGTGTTCTTTTTGTGCACATTTAGTGATATTTTTAGTTTTTGGGTGGATTCACATTATGGAAAGGGAAGTGGGTGGAGACCAAACATGTGATATAATTAAACAATTGAAATGTCATGGCTCATGGTTAGTGGTAATGGCATGACAACCTAGTTCCCCTACATGTGACTCATAGAAGTGTGAGTCAGTTTTTTTAATTATGTTTTACATGATTGTACACCAATTTCAATGAATGACATATGAATTGTACATTATTGTTGTGAGTGGTACTAGTTTAAATTATATTTGATAAGATATTGGTTGTGATCTAAGAACAGATGGATTCAGTTAGACAATATCAAGTTTAGTTTCCAAGATATTTTGGAAAAAATTAATGAGGTCACAAAATTGTAGAAGTGATATTATATTTTTATTGTGTGGGGTGACATGAATGATCTAGGTGAATCCAAATAATTATTAACTTGAGTATATGAACATGGATTGGGAATAATGACACATGGATTATGTTAGGACCTATTGAGATGATTCTCTTAGAGGAGTAGAAATTATGTTTTATAGTGGGGATTCCACAAAAGGGTGGTTGATGATGACCATAATGTGAGAAGGGTACACCATGTGGTTGGACGGTCATCAAATGGTTGAGGTTGTATTATAAATCTGGTAAATAAATGGACCCACCTATGGTATTGGTTTCATTTTTGAATGCCTCATATGACATAGGATGTGATTTCATATGGATTCAAAACATTAACTATGTTCTCAAGGTAAATTTTTATATACTCCAAATTTTATCAGAATAATCTTCATTAGCATTTGTGTTTGAAGAATGAAAGTGTATTTAGTCATTTGGAAGATTATAGAAAACACATTTGATGGTAGGTTTAGACATTCAGTTTTTTATTGGGATAAAGGTGAGATAACTCTAGCGATCAATGAAACCCAATTTGGTTTTGATGATGCATTAATATCTAGATATTATTAATTTATAGAGTAGTCTTATAGATGACTTATTACTAGTGGTCTTATGGGTGTTATATTTGATGAGACAAAAAATCAAATATTAATTACATATTATACAAGATTGATTCAGTTTCAGTATATTTCTTATATTTTCAAGGAAAAAATAGAATGACTAGTTTTTTACGTAGGACAACTATATCAATACAAATTTATGTATGAATTAATATTAGGGAGTGGTGTTATCATTTGTGAAAGAGGGTGGTACATGGGAATAACAACGAATGAATAACTAGGATTCTAGAAGTTTAGTTCAGTTGAAAATTTTATTAGTGTTGGGTTCCATGACTCAGGGGTTCTATTATGAGTACAGTCCCATTGTATGGAGTTTCATAAGCCTAATGAATGACCATGGAATCAATATTTTTTTAGTTTTATGATGTTGGATAGAGGTGTTCCACATTTTATTTTTCAGATGATGAAATTATCGTGTCTTGGGATAGGTTGTATTGGGTAATCCTTATCATGTTGTTTCAATGGTGGTCATCTGAATTTTCTTGCATTTTGGTGGTTTGGGAACCTTATGATTTAGGTATTTCCTCGGTTGATCATTGGGAATTATGAAATGGAATTTGACTATTTAAGATGGAATTCATGAGCACAAGATATCGAGATATTTGAATGTACATCAATTAAGACCTCTTTAGGATGAAAAGTAACAAATTGGGGGTGTTTGTAAATCCTCATGTGTGTATGGGGATTCAGGACTCAAGAAGATCTTTATTTTCTATATTTAGTGAGATAATGATTTTTTTTAGATTCAAAAGAAAATTATGAGGTTTAAAGTGAATCAAAATTATAATTCAGATGTTTAATCAGGCTTACATGGTTTCTTGAGTTCGTGGGTGAGCCATTCAAGATATTTGGAAGGTTTTTGGATTTTTTTGGGATTCATAATATGAGTAATGGTCTAGGATTAATTTTTTACAGAAAACAGTGCAACACCTTGAACCTTATTGACCTATTAATTCATTTAATCATTGGCATAGTTTGATCACATGGTTATAGTAATATAATTTGTTTTCGTAGTAATAAATTTTGTGAGGTTTTATAGGGGTTTTAGATCCACCAACATGGTTGGGTTGTTTTTTAGTAATCCATGTGTTCATATAGAGTGAGGTAGTTGTTTTGGAGGTAATGATAACTGCGTGATTGGTGTATGGTTAATTATGAAACCAAACCATGAATCTAATTAATGAATGAATTTACTATTTTATACTGGTTATTTTTTTTGAGGTATCCCCTTTCAACTACACACTCATGTAAACATTCCACAATGAGCCGACATCCCTCTTTTCTTCCTATTGTATTTGATCATGGGGTGTTTTGAATCTATTCATTGGTGATTTGAGGTATAATTCCACTAATGGTATCCCATATTTTTCTTCCCCTGCCTTTTTTTAAATTATGGTTTCTTATAATAAGTTTTTCAATGTAGATTCCATCATGTTACATTGAACTTTATTGTGTATTAAGGTACTTTATGGTACTTGTGTTTAGAGTGGCTCAAAATCATGTCTTCCCTACCACATTCCATTTATTTTAGTTTTGTTATAGTGAAAAACAGGCAATTATTTTAAGTATATATTATATTAAATTAATTTTTTTCACCTTCACATGTAATGTATTTTGACTAGATTGAGGGTGGGAGTATGCCATGAGAAGTTAGGGAGTGTTTGGTCGTTGCTCCGGAGTAATGTACTCAACCAGTGAGAATCTAGTAATCTTTTACATATTAAATTTAAAATGTAAAATTTTCAAAAATGGTTAATAGTTAATTAATTAAATTTAATTAATTAATTATGGTTTTCTAGATTGAGATAGGAGTCACGTGGTTGATGTGGTTTCATATAATCTTTGTTAGATCTCTATAGGCCTTAGCAGTTATTGTTAGCTAATGGAAATAAATGGGAAATATTTTTGTAGGTAGGTGGTATGACATAATATCCCTATGAATTTTGTTTATATTATGTTCGATGTAGATGATTGGGAATTCCACTGAATGAGAGTCCCCTTGTAAATTTAATTAAATTTGATTCGTAAATTAAAACGAAATTTTCATTATAATGATGAAGCGCAATGAGTTATGAAAAACCATTTTTCTATATATTTTCACATCTGTCACCAATGGCTGAACTCGAAACTATTGAGACACTATTTTTTTCTCTAGAACTGTAGAGAGGTATAGTCCAACCTTATGAGACTAGTTATCCTATATATTATGGATTAATACACAACCATGTTGGATGTAAGTGGGGGACTCGATAACACTTTTCTAGGATTTATAATACCTCCCTTTTATTATTTCATTCAATAGTGGGTCACCAAGATCAATTAGAGATGAGAAAACCTCCCATGTTTATTACAACTAGGCATAGGTAAGTAGGATGTGGATAAAACAAGATCGGGTTGGGTGATCAGACTGACCTATAGTGATCTTGAGGATGGAGATGGGTCATGTTCCATCTCTTAACCATTTTCTTCATGTTGACACCTCACATTACCAATTATTCCATGATATCTTGTTGAATATTTTGTGGGTTTAAATGTCATAGAACATCACGTTTTAACCTGAGATCATAATTGATACAGTGAAAAAAATTTATGTTTATCATTAATGATGGGAATAAGGGGTTATTATGGGAACCCTAGTTGAATACAAACCCTATGTGGGTGTATGTGAGATGTTAGTGGGTGTCACCATGAAACCTATACTAGACTTATGTGATCTTGGGGCATTAGACAATGGTTTTGGGAATAGAAATTCTTAAAAATCATTCTTGTATATTAATTATGAAAAGATATGGATTTCTCCCTGATGAAAAATGTCAGAATGTTGGGCTTATTTAGATATATATGTATGTATTTGTTTGGGATATCAGGATTTGGAGTGTGATGTTGGTTAGAGATTTGACAGACATGAAGCTCAATGATTGGGTCTTCAATAAACATAGATCTTGTTGATTCGTGCTACCTTAGATTATGAGATCTGTACATTATATGGGTTTCCATATATTTGGATACTAAATCTAACTATTTGGAGTTATCATGGTTTTTTTTTCTTGGATGTTTGTTCAGTATGGGTTATCTCCCTAGAGTCATGAGGATTCTACTATTTGTATTTTACTTGGATTTCGATCATTGATTTTTAGACTACAATGGGTTACATCCTCAGAGTCATTAGTATAATGTTTTTTGAAGGTTTTATGGATTTGGAGCATGGATGTTGGGAATGTCACATGTTATGTCCCTATAATCATAAGGATCATTATATTTATAGATACCTTCGACTAAGATCTTATATTTTTTTAGAGTTTCTGTCATATTCTTGAGGTTGTGATAATATTATTTGGAGCTACCATGGATTAAAATATCAGAGGTTTGGACAATCCTGGGATGGGTATCCTAGAGTCAGGATGATACAATTGGGGATACCCGGGATTTGGGGCATAATAACTCTTGCAAAGAAAAGAGTTTTTTACATCTGTTTCAAACCATGGAACTTACTGATGTATATATGACTGATCAAGTTCACGAATGTAGGGATAAAAATTGGTTTGATTTTTATATGTTTTTATTTATTTTTTAATTTAGATGAAAATTGTATTTGCACATACCACTACATTAATAGTTATTGATGGTCCATTTTTGTTGTAACCAACTAAATTATACACTCAAACCATTATTGGTTGGACACTGCACATGGGTACTGAAGATTATCTCACATGAATATTTCAAAAATATCTCAAGATGAGGTTGGGGTTAGTGGATGATGATACCTTGGATGAATACATAGTACATATGATGGGGTGAGTCTCATATATTTTGTGGTTCCCTTTTTTTAATTTATTTTATTTATGGAATGTATATGTAACCATACCATTGGGAGGTTAGTGTATATAAGATATATCAGTTTAGGCATTTACTACATTTCTGTTTTTATTTATCCTTGTTTATTTTTACTACTATTTTTCCCAGTAATTTTCAACATATTTTATATAGTTATTTTATCCATTATAAATATAGTTGGTACATGGGTTATAGTCTCCCCATTATACCACCTTGGAACCCCACAGTAAGTTCATATTCTCTAGTTAATGGGGTGGAATGACTAATGGACAGTACCGACTAGCTGTCCAGGAATAAATTAGTTGTTTGGGGAAGTGGGACGTTTGGACATAAAATTTTGTGACTAAAAGTTTTGAATGAGTTTTCGAGATACATTGATACATAAAAGTAAGTTAACTAACTCATAATAATCAATAGCAGAGTCTGTAACATATGTAAAAGAAACAATAATACTCTTATTAATACTTTTGGTCACTTAAAAAATGACTACTTGTATTTTGGTGGTTTCTGGAGTTATACTAAGAGTCATAAGAGTACTTTTATCAATTCCTAATAGTAATTATTCATCACTGGAGCATACATAAGAGACTTGGAAATTAGTTTATGGGAAATTTTAAAAATGTAAATTCTTCATAATGTTACTTAAGAGTAATAATTTTATATGAAAATCTATTTTACTTTGGAAATTGAAAATAACTTTTGAATCACTATGCTATATAAGTGTAATAATTTCATATGTAATGGTTAACTATTTGTGAAAATGTGATATTTTTCTACACTGGTAAATTGGAAGATTCTTTATTTTTTCATTAGAATTTTCAAAATCATGATAATAGTTGTAATAATGATCCTTGGAATATATTTGGTTGATATAAAAGATAGAAAATGATCTACACACCATAAATAAGAAGGTAATTTCCTAAAGTAGTCTTATGATGAAATACAATATAAAGATTGTACTATAAAACGAGATGTTTTCACAACCTGAGTATATGGATTCAATATAGTGGGTGGTGAGAAGTGTTACATATGAGAACATTACACCCTGATAGTGTTTCTTCACATTATCATATATAAATAAAGAGAATATATGCTCACATAGATTTTAGAAATATAGAGCCATTATAAATATAGATATCCAGTGGAGTTAAAATAAAGTGTCTTATAGATATTTTCAAATCAGTTTTTATGAGAAATAATATAGAATATAAATGTTGATATTAAATGATTTATAATATCAACATATGAAAATAGTATCCTTGAATAGTTTGGGATATATATGAATATATGAAGGAGAATAATAAAATGGTATAAGAGAGAGAAACTTGACACGATAATAATTATAAACAATTAAGTTTTCAAATGTGAAAAATAATGAGAATAAGAATAAAATGATATTTTTTTTGAAGGAAAGAAATATTCTACATCCAATAGGATATTTTAGATATAAATATCAAAGGAAGAATAATCTTATGTACTTTTTAATATTCTAAAATCTTAATGAGAATCCTAATTTAATGCTGGAGAATTGTAGAGCATGCTAAATTATTATAGATTAATTTTTCTATTATATTGTATACATGAGTGAGACAGTGTAAATAAACAATTATGGTATTATAAAATAGTTGGTAGACTATGATATTGGTATATGGAGATTGTAATCTCACCTAGTACTAGTGATTAAATCTGGGACTCAAAACATTATTAGAACCCATTAAAGATTAGTGACTCATATATGAAGGTAAAACATGTAAGAACCATATGTGGTATTCAATTCATTAATCAAGTTACATACATGTAAGAGTGATAGTTTAAATAAATATTGGATTTGGGTTTTAACAATTATTAGAGGTTAATTTCATTATAGATATTTTAAAAAGGTGCATCATTGATTTATCCCTGCTCTTCTCAGTTATACATAATCAAAAGCAAGGGTAAATCCAATTGTATAAGAGGAAACTAGTTACCCTATAAAATTTTAAATATTTACTAAAAAATAAATATAGAATTTGAATTCAATCAATAATTCTATTGTTCAATTATTTGATTGTATGAACTACAATAGTTAGAAGAATATGATGGTTCCTTATCTCCATTTGTGTCTAATAGAATTCTTGTATTATTCTATAGTGGTGTTTACAATGGTTGATAATTTATTCACTATGAGTTTTAAAAAAATAAATTTTGAATTATATGCAATAATAATGAATACTATTATGATTTTCCTCTCTAAATTTTTTTATTCTAATGTAATGGAATTAAAACAACCAATGAGACATTGGTTAATCATGCGAAATTTTTTTAAGGTAATTTTAAAATGAAATAATTAAAACATTATTTGTTTTGGGTTGTATTTGATGATATTATAATATATAATGATATGAACATTGAAAATTACATCACGTAAGTGAATAAATATTTTAGAAAAATCCTAGGTCTTAGAAAAACATATAAGGACTCAACCATTTTCTAGAAGTTGATGAAACAAATCATTGATAGATTTATGAAAATGTTTCTTCTACAGAAGATAGTGATGATTTATCACTTTATGTGATACATAATATTATTTTTTTATTATGAAATTAAGAGGGATGCTATTTTCAAGAAGATCGTTAAAAACGTAAAAATATTTCCTATAAATCTAGAAAAGGTCTCAATATTGAAGAAAATAAAGATAAGTCAATATTTGATTTTTAGAATAATAAATGAAGGGATGAAGCATATGATATATTCAAAAAACATAATTCAAAAAACATTCTAATAATAATATGTAAATACAAATGTATTCGTCTAGTCAAGTTCTTTAATTTTGTAGTTTATAGTATAAATCATATAATTATACCAATTTATAATGATGAGGACGGGTAAAATTTATCAAAAATTAAATAGTTAAAACATAAATTATTAATAGTTGAAAAAATAATTTCTCGAGATGTATGAGGGGGAATATGATGAGAAAGGAAGATTCATCTAAATAACTAAAAGATGAAGGTACCATTGAAAAATATCAAACCAATTTTTCTCTTGTTAAATAACATGAAATCAGTCAACATAGTGTTAAGAATGACTAATAAACATAAACTAAGAATATTTTTCCATTTGAGCATATATCATTTATTGTGGAAAAATTATTCTCAATAAAATGGTCAAAGAACATTAGAGGGAGATAAAAATGAACATGATTCATTCAAGAAAAATAATTTCCACACGAAATAAATTTTGACTCTCATGGTTATAATTTTAGATCAGCATAATATATTGATACTTCTTAATGTAAAATTAAATGTAAACCAAAAAGAGTTTAGTAACATTACTTATCAGAGTCTTAATAAGGAAAATAACATTAAGATAATGAAAGAAAATTATGAAAATATATTGATGTTAAGGATGAGCCATCTCAACCTACTGATCAATCTATCCTAAAGTAGAAGGTGTATGTTTTTCATTATTATTCTGGTGTCATGAAAAAATTAATTAATATTTTCAATACTAAAAGTAGTATTGGACTTTTATATAATTATAAAATATCATTAAAACCACAATATTATTTCAATTGAATTTGGGGTGAGTTGAGAATTGAAGGATCCCCAAGATAAAGAACAAAATAATGTTCGAATTCATCTATATTGCAAACAGATTTACCTAGATTGATATTTCAATAATATAAAAGATCATGTTATTAATTCAATATTTCGTTACATTAAATCTTTGCGATAAATATCAAGTTTTTAGTTATGAAATATTATTTCTATGTAGTCATATAAATAAAAAATTTAAGCGGTATTTAACTAATTAAAATATGGAAAAATAGATAGTGGAAAAATTCTATGAACAAAATTTTTTCAATATTTCATACTTATAACAGAATTGATTAAATAGATGAAATATGGTAAATTTTTATTAAACAAGGTTACAATTCTGATGAACAAATAACAATTTTTTTATAAAAAATATTTAGGTTGCGGTGGACAATGTGGTTCATATATGTGATAAATATGAGAAGCTCAATCATATTGAGATGGATCTAAAAGAATGAAAGATAATAAAATTATGGATACATGATATTGGTTTTTACATTCACATGAGAGGAGGTAAAAAATCATGTATAACATTGAATATCATTATGTAGGTGCAATTAATTTTTTGAATGACATATATTTGAAGATCATGGGAATCATGAGAGCTTAATTTGACGCTCATGAGATAAATTTGAAATATATTTGGTTTGTTAAAAGTATAAGATATAATTTCATTTGATTCAGTAAAAAATATTATAATGGTAATTAATTTATCATTAGGAAGAAATATTTCACCATTATGTGAATAGTGGGAAAAAAATTTACAGGGTTAAAAAACTAGTGAAAATTTATTTTAGATAGAGAATTTAGATGTTCCTTTTTATTTGGCCTCATTATATAAGAAAAATCTATAAGAAAAATGATTTAAAGTCTTGGTTAAATGAGTAGATGAAATATAATAAGAGGTGATAGGTTCACAAACCTAACACAACTGAAAATATATTGAGAATATATTTTCAAAATATATTAAAAAGGAAAAATTACACAAGGAAATCCTATGAAGGTTGAAACTCATTACACTAAATAAATTAAACTTATTAACATAAATTTAGTTGTTATAATCATACATAAATCCTATAGAGTTTACAATTATTACATAAAATTCAATGATGATTTTATAATAATGACTAATGTGATGTTTTTAAACCCCACATCAGAAGCTGTGAAAATGTGTAGGATTTCTATAAGAGATTTATAGAATGTACTGGGATGATATATCAAGAATCTAAAAATGATAATGGGAAGGAATTTGTAAGAATTATATTTTAATCTTATATTCTCTAGGCTGATATTTGGCATCCCTATAGTAATATATATATATATATATATTGCGATAAAATAGAGTTGGAGAGAGGAAATATTGGGGATTTATTGACATGGGAAGAACCATGTTATAAAAATTTAGTATCTCAAAATTCATATCATGCAACATTATTAGTTAAAATATTCATATTCAAGATATAATTTTATTAGAAATAAAATAAAATATTACTCTGTATTGATTATTTTATAATAATAAATAGAATATAAAATATTTATATTTTAGGGATGTTTTTGTTTGATAAAAATCTCATCAATAATAAAAATTTCAGAAAACATATTGGTATTGCTGACAAAGATATTTTTATAGAAAAATTATCCAATGGAAGAGAAAAGGTGATATAAAAAGTTACTTCCAAGGTTGATATATTTTTTCATGTGAGTATTATAATAAATAAAGATAATTCCAATAAGTAAAATAAATAATATTTTAAAAATATACTTGTGTATAATATGAATATTTCTATGAAAATAAGGGATAAAAAACTAAGAATGAACTATATAATACTTTTATTGATTTAAATATGAATTGTGATGATGATGGTGTTATTACCTATGAGGATCTAAAACCACCAAAGTAAAATAATAATGTCAAATTGAAAATATAATAAAAATTAGAATTCAACAATTCAGGCTAATAAAATATTGGGATTTTGAAACCAAAAAACACCAGTTCAGGGCAGAATAAATTTAATATTTACTAAAAAATATCTCATATATATATGAAAATTTTCAATAATATGATAATGAATCTATTTAACATATATAATATTGATATATAGTGAATTGGTACCTATATCATATTGAAAATAATACCACTTGGGATATTATTTTATGACCAAAAGGTAATAATTTCATTGAAACCAAGTTCGTATTCAAATTTAAAATAAATGAAAAAGGTAAAATTTCAAAAAATAAATCTAAACTACTATGAAAAAGCATCTCATCGCATGAAATATTTTATTTTGGGTAAAATTTTTCCCCTATTTTAATACATGAATCCATAATGTTTTTCATTGATAATGTAGATCATTGGTATTACAAAATCTATCAAACAGTTGTGAAGTATTATTTCATGAATAGGGGACTTCACGTAGATTTTTATATTAACAAATATAATGTTTTTTTCTTGAAGATAACAGAACTATATCATGAAATACAAATAGGATATTATATGGGCTCATATATTCCCTACGTTATTAATAATAAAAGAAGGATAACTTCTTGATAGACACAAAAATATCTAAAATAATTGTTTTAAATAATATTTATTTGAAGGAGATGAGAATATTTTATCCTATTTTTTATACTAATGAAATAAAATTCTATAAATAAAAAAATTATGCTTCTAAATATTTTATAACAATAGAAACATACACATTGAAATTTTCATTTTTAGGTATTGGAGTTTCTCTCTCAAATTGAATGTATTTATAAAAGTATATTTTAATTTTTCATGTGACGAAAAATATTTCATTGAATAATAGATGATGTTTTGAATGGATGATTTTAAAGAGGTGGCCAGACCTATAAAATTGAAGGTGAATCATTAGAATGGTTTTGGATAGAAACATATAATTTAATAGGAATTTAGAAGGTTGATTGAATGTTATATTTATCTCACTTTCTCAATATAAAAAAAATTCTATGAATTAAAATATCATGATTGGTATCAGATTGATCCAAAAGAAATATGTTGGATGGAATCCAAGAGTGTTATCAAATTCAAAAAAGTTACTCTAAATTTTGTGTTGTTGAATTGAGGAAATGATCACCTGAATCAGTTTGTATAAACCGATGTTGGTTACTATTGACTATAATGATGGAAAATCCATATATAGTGGAACATTCTTTCAATTAGAAATATTTTTTATGTGGAATTTCATATATTAAATATTAATAACATTTAGAACAATAGAGTCTGAGTTTTTGGATATTACACAATATTTTAAACAAATGTTTTGGATTATGTATATGTTTGTTTATATGATAGTGATAATTAAAATGCCTTTGAGAATATCATTATATAAATACGTAACAGTTTTTCTTTCCAAGAATTATGTACTACACTCCTGATCTATTCACATATATCTTAGACATCAATTCAACAAATAGAATGTATAAAATGGATATATGAGGGTGGAATTCATTATTAAAAGACATAAAATTGTATATATTTTAAAAACTTCTATTAGAAGGATATATTTTATATCTTATAGACGAATATAAATTATAACTACATCCTATTAACATAAGGAAGTTTTTTCATGTCATACATTCCATGGGATTCTATTTTAAAAGGGGAATAAATATACACAAATCATTTTTATTTATTTGAATATAAATAAGAAATTATTAAAATAATAACCCGAAATGAGGGTATGGGTAATAGGGGATATAATATAAACAAATTGGCCATAATTTTCTAATCACTAACGAATTTAACTCTATAAAAAGTAGAGGATTATACAAAATTAATTGGAAAGGATTTCTCACTTTTATAAATGATTTGATGTGATTAAATTTTATGTAGTTTAAAAAAATAAAAAATGGAAGATTGAAGAAGCCATAGAACTATTAAAAGTATATTGAATTTTCCATATACCATTATTAAGAATCATTTAAAGTTATTAAGAATTATTCAATGGTGTGAAGAATATTTCTGATCTTGTTTGATATTTTTAATGTTGTTCGATGTTGGTTTGAGAATAATGGAGTTGAGTTCTGTACAAGCACAACATTATTAACAATTTATGAAGATAGAAAATGGAATATAATTCATCAGATTCTTTTTATAGACACATAATAATAAGAATAATAAAATTTTCCTCACTAAATAATATTAAAAATTACTAGAGACACTATTGGATATCAAAATGTCAATTAAATTATAAATAAGAGTTATGTTTAGAGTATTAGGCCTGAATAAGTGTAATGTTGAATGTTTGATCCTTACAAAAAGGAAGTCCCTATTATGAATTTTTCAGAATTGATGAAGTACAAATGTATATTGTGATTTGTATGTTTTATTTTTTTAATATATAAGATTCCTCATTATTCCATAGAGTCAATGTAATATTATTGTAACTTTGTATTGTAGAAATTTGTGAACGTGAAAATCCTCACAATTATTTGTAATGGTAATAATTTTTTTTAATTTATTTCTCACTCGAAATAAAAAAATGTACAAAATATCACTATGATACATAAGAGTAATAATTTATTATGTAATGTTTTTATTAGAGAATAGGTAAAATCAGGAGGCTCACTGTGATATGTTTGAGTAACAATTTCATAGGTCAAGGTTAATAGTTTTAGGAAATATTATATGATTGGAGACTCATAAATTTAGTATTTCTTGATCTATCTATAAATGATATAAATATCATGATTACAGTTATAATATTTATTAAAGAAATTATTTTTTGTGATATTGAATATAGAATGTGATCTTGAATCCATGACAATGATGGTCACATTGTGAAATATTATAAGAATAAAACTGAACCAATGTTCTTTTTGAGAAATGAGATATTGAAACACTATGAGAAGATATTTATATTATAATGTGTAATGAAGAGAGTTTCATAGGATATATTCACATATTGATGGTATTTTTACATTTTTTTAGTAAATAATGATGATTAGAATTTCCTTGGGAATATATTTTAAGTTATATTCGTGAAATAAATATCTTGCTGAACTCTAGATAAATTAGATCTAAATAAATAAGACAATATATTAACAAAAAAATGAGAGAGACCTGATACTATGATAATCATTATTATTTGATCTTTCCAATGTGAGAAATATTATGTACTAAAAAAATTATAATGATCTTGATAAATGAGTTCTACAATATCCTAATGGATATTCTGAACGTAATTATCTTCGTGTACATGAATATTTTATACTATTGAATACTTGAATATCAGAGAGACTATAGTGTTTCTATTTTGGAGAATCATGGAGCTTTGTGGTGATGTCCTTGATTTCATTTAGATTCATATTATCAATAGGTTGGATGGTGATTATAAAACATATAGGATACTAGGTTTTGATAAGATAAGGATTGTAATACCTCTTGGTATTAGTGATTTAATCTGGGACTCAGATCATGATGTGAACCCCGCATGGAGTATTATCAACAAAATGGGTCAACCTTGTAAGAAACATCTATGATTTGTATTTATTTAAATCAGTTAATTATGATTATGAGTGATAGTTTAAATAAATACTGGATAGGGAATTTAGCATGTCAAATAGGTTGATTTCAAAGAAGAAATTACAATAAACTGTATCAAAATTTCACCCCATTCTCTGTGATATATCATCACATACCTAGGGAATTTATAACACGCCACTATTTAATAGTACATTATCAAGGAACTTATCATGTACTTGGTAAAATGAAACAAATTACTTGGTTCCTCCAATAGAACCACATAGAGTACATTGACATAAGTAGTCACGTTTTATTATTAAATTGAGTACATAGTTATTCTTCAATATAAAAACAAAAATAGAATTTCTTCTCAATTCATCCAAAACCCTTTCCCCCTTCCCACATATAAAATCACATTAATTTGAGGATTTAAAAAATGAAGGAATAAAATAATTTCCAATAAATTGATGAATATTACATTCGTTTTTAATCCCACATAATGCATAATAATTAATTTGATATCTCAACATTAATATGTTCATACACTTTATTCAAATTATCCTCATTCATTCCTTTTATCCAACCATATTATTATGAATTTCCTTAGGTAATCCCATGAAATTACAAGATTACAATAATATCAAGAATCTTATTAAGTATATGAAAATAAATTATTACTCTGTTATCACTACTGGAAAATATCCTTATCCCTGGGGTTTTGCACAATACTGTGGGTATATGGGTGTCAAATACCTATGCTTTTTGAAAATCGTGGGTAGAGGGAGAACATGTTCACCTATACCCATGGTTTTGGAAAACCGTTTCTATAGGTTACCTATACCAACAGATTTGGGGAAAACCGTGGGTATACATTTTTTTACAACCTATTCCCATGGTTTTCCAAAACCGTCGTCAAAAAATAGCTTTGCCCACAGTTTTGGTCAAAACCGTGGGTATATGAATTTTTTTCGAAGTCCTATACCCACAGTTTTTTAAGACCGTTGGTATAACTTTCCTCAGTTATGGTGGGTAAACGAACTCTGTGGGACATTAACTTATACCCACAGGTTTCTCTTCTATACCCATTGTTTGGATTAATATATATAGATATATGCAAATAAAGAAAAACAAAAGTTCCATATATGAGTTGGTGAGGCGCCAATTTAAGTTCTGCTTTTCTTGGGGATCAAATACTTACAGTCCATTTTTTATCTAAAATCATGATTAATATTAATATATTAATTGAAATGAAGATATATAATACTATAATCAAGTTTGCTGGGTTGGTTTGTCGTCGGTACTCTAAAGGTGAGGTCACGGTATCGAAACCTGTGGGGTTCTATTTTTCTAATAAGGGATTGGATTAATATTTTAATTGAAATATAGATATATGTAAACATAATCGGCATAGCAAGAGTGGTGAGGTTCTTTCATTATGAGATGCAAGTTGTGGGTTCTAATCCGGTGGCCATCTTTTTTGTACAATTTATACCCACAGTTTTAAAACCGTGAGGATTGGGCTTTGAAAGCATGGCGGGGTAAAATATTTCTTTGTCAGTATGGTAATAAAGCATTACCCCTAGTTTTAAACTATGGGTATAAGTTGCAGTCCTATACTGACGCCACTCAACCCCATGGTTCCCAAATCCGTGGTAATAGGCTATACCCACGGTTTTGGGGGCTATACCCCACATTTTGAACCATGGGTATAGGTCAATTTTCTAGTAGTGTATATTTTAAGATGTTATTTTATGGAAATAATCTCCAAATCACATTAGACCTTTAGATTCTATTTATATGATAATATATTATTTACACAAGTTCATTTCAGAATATAGTTGGAGTTATGGGTCATTATATTCTTTTCATATAAAAAATATTCATTATTTGTATTTTGTTCGTAAATATAATATAAAATTTGGAATGAAATACAGGGTTAAAAAATCGGGAATCGTATGGTTGGATATAATATTGTATTAATTATTAAAACTTTTATACCATGGGTTTTTGGTTTAAATATATATTAGTATGATTATTGATGTTATTTGTATTCTTAACTTAATCAGTTTTTAATAAATTAATTTTTATAGGAGGATGTGTTCCTTTAAGAAATAATTTTTACATTTTAGTGATATCCTAAATGGGATTCGAAATAAGATGGGATTTGGAGATAACAACAATATATTAGTTTCAGATTAATAAACTCATGTAATTAATAAAAAGTAAACAAAATAGAACTCCTGAAATATATAAATAGCGAGAACTTTATGATGGAATTTTTATGTGAAAATGGTCACAATCATTTTTTTCTGAAAAATTAATTGAAAATAGATTGATAAATAACATTGAAAAGTTATTATTTATGTTCTAAAGTTTTGATTTTGAGAAATTCATCTAATCCATTTATCACATAATTGAGGAACCTCATCAACAATGGATACTAATATATAATATAAATCTAAAATTTAATTTTAATCAATATATGAAAGGTAAATAATGAAAATAAATTTCAACAACAATTTTCCTTCAACTCTCCATATAAAAAATTAAGGTTAGTTCATGGGACTTATGTGTATATAGGATGAATCAATTGGGTATTATAAAGAATGAATTACATCAACTATAAGATATACCACCATTTTTTGTTTTCATTTAAATAAATATTCTCAGTTACTTTTGTTTCATTAAAACACTTATTCAAAAATAATTTAATAATTTTGGAAATTAATAACTATGTGAAAATAGTTCATTTTTTCATAAAGGGTGATATATATTTTTTATTATAACTATTCATGTGATAATAGTGAAAATATCTTGTTAATGGTGTTTCTTAGAGTTTTTATTAGAAATTAATTGAGGGTAATGAAAATTAAATTACCTAGTCGATAAATGATTAGGAAGAGGAACCCAAATAATTACCTCAATGGAAATGGGAAATGAATCATGTTTGAAACAATGACGGAACCAAGATAAATATTTCTAAAAACAAATGAAGAAAAAAAATTAATATAATGTATGACTGTAAATCTTAAATTAACGGTTTACTCATGTTCTTGGGTTTAAAATATACAAAAATTGGCAACTGTGAAAATAAATGCATTACACCAAGGGTTATTGATTATAATAAACATTTGAAAACAAACTAATCAAGGGATAATGAATGTTTTTATAATATAATAATTTTTAAATTAGATCAATAAAACAAAATGGTGATTGGTGCACTTATTATTCATTTATGTATAAAAATATTCTAATCTAATTCTCAATCATTAATTTTTTTAATCATTGTTGTCTTTATAAGCACCTGAAGATGTAGAGGATGAGTTATGAGGGAAATATCTAGTTTCATATTATTTCATAACTGGTACATAACACTTAATTAATTATATATTTTTGGATGAATTTTTATAAAATCTATATATTCATCATTTAGTTGAATTTTAACTCATATTTACTATTTATTATATCTTCTTATATAGATATAATATCAACTATTGGGAGACACAAATTACATTTTATAACCTAGACCATCCCATGATTCTATATAAATGCAAGAATTATTATGAATCACCTTTGGACACTCAACTAAATCAATGATTTATGTTACCCTATAATCAATCATGTTTGACTCAAATGATTGAAACTTTGAAAAAGATAAACATTTAAAATATTTTAATTTTTAGGTAATATATAGATATATTCTCTTGATATTTATATAGTCTTACCATAGACTGTGAGTTAGATTTATCAAAAGAAATATTAGGTGTTATGGAAACAAAAAATAGGCCTTGTATAATAAACCCCATTGTGTTGGAGTAAATAATTATGTAAGTAAAAGATAATATTAAAACATGTTATTTAGAATATATTAGGTTAACAGGGAGTGTAATGGTCCGATATTCCATAAATACGGAAAGTAAAAATAACATCTGAAATAATTGTCATGGGTTTTTTAATTTCATAATAAACAATAAGTGACCCCTACCTTATATTTATGGCATGTTCAAGATACAATGTGGGAATAAAGACCTCAAAAAACACTATCATATATTATGATATCATAAACTAATGGTGTTAAACGGGGATAATCCAAATATTATTTTTTATAAAAGATATGGAAACTATACTATGAATTTATAATGACTATATTTAGTCTCATAAATGATCCAAAAAAATAAAAATATTTTAAAAATATAGTCTTTAAAAATTATATATATATAATTTTTATTTTTTATAGATTACATCTTATATATTCAAAAATTAAGGAAGAATATTTAGATCATTTATTAATTTAACTTGAAAACACATGGTTTGAATTATTGATGGTTTTTTATTTTTTTTATAAAACTTATTTTAGGGATTTCTTATAGTTACAAGTGAATACTGAGTTGAAGTATTATTGATATATCTTTGGAAGATGTAATTTGATATTTTTTGGTTATTTGAATAAATGATATAATTTCTCTATCAACCTGTTGATATTTTTATGAATAATTAAAACTCTTTCCTTATTTTGTTATTATTGAATCATCATGATCGAACAATATCATTTTAATAATTGAAAACATTGCCACGGGTAAGAATATGTTGGGAATATTAAAACATTTCCACCTCCTGATCTAACACCAGCTGAGTATCCAACCACAATAAAAAGTTATTATGATAAAAGGTAGGTAAGTAAGGGATTGTATAGAATATTAAAGGACCAACACATGTTTTTTTTCTAATGAGTAACAAGATAAGATATCATGGTGTGGTTCTAAGTACAAGGGTATTGATGGTTTTGGGTTGAATAGGTACAGGGGGGGTTTAAGAACTAATATTAATTTGTATTGAGTCTTCAAAAAGTTCATACTAAAAGACACATCTGACATGGGATATAAAATATAGGTTTATAAATCTATTTTTAAAATATAACCTGAGTTTTATTTGAATGATAATGCCTTTTTTCTATTTTTATTTAAAATCGTAACTGGTATATCCTTGTGGAGTTCTCCATATAATTGTGAGATCTACACAATAACATCAATTTGCTTGATGTCAGCATCAATAGTGTGATCTACCGGGTGATATGATATTGTCTCACATACATGTAGTTATGTAATAATGATGAGTTTAGGGATGAAAATATTATTTAAAAATGTAATAAAGGGTTTCTAGAATCCTCACATTTCATGATGTTTGAAGTTGGTGAGATTAGTTAAATAAAAACTCGATGATATTTTTTCTCAATTAAACTTTTATATAATAAGTTATTATAGTGTTCAAAATATACATATGTATTTATATATTTGAAGGTGGTGATTAAAATTAATAATATATTTATCTATTATCACAATGTTATGGAAGAACATACAACATATTTTCATAATGAAACTCAATATAATATATTATCATGATGTGGACTACTATATCGACAATTTTTGGGGATATGAATTTGTATCAATATTTTAAAAATATTCGGAAAAAAACTAATGACTATGCATTGTATTTTCTACGTAATAATATCATGGTGTTGTGTATATAATTATTTTAGTTGGTTATAAATATTTTCTACTTCACAATATTGTATTTTCATTCATTGATAATTTTTTTAGATAAAAATATATAAGATAATAATGTATTAAAGAACATTGATACTTAAGGATGAAGTGCTAGCAAGACTCTATCATTTTTATTAGATACCATGTTGGGTGAAGTTTAAGTTAAACCACATGTATGTAAATAATATATAACATAAGTTAAGATAATGACACATGAAAATGTGTAAGGCTATTCGAGTAAAATTATGAAATTTAAAACCATTGAAATTTAAGGCACTAAAAAACATAAAAAGTGAAGATACCAAGATAAAAATTTAAAGCCATGTAATTCTAAAATAAAAAATACATGAATATGCAGATTATTTTTCGATAACTTGAAGATATAATATTATATGTTTTTAAATAGTCATGGATAAATTAAATTTATTATATTATAATATGTATTGAAAGAAATTTACTAAGACTTAGAAATGTTGGAATATACAGAGCTTAGAGACATATTTTATGTGATTAAGGTTGGTTATATAAAAGATTAGTTCAATTATATAATTCTAATGATTTTATTTATAGTGAATGTAATAGAGATCCAAAATTTCAAGTTATAAAATTAATGTTTCTTTTGAATATTATGGATACAAAATTGAGAGGAAAATAATATTCAATATCCCATAGCTGAAGTTCCATATGTTTATAAATATAAATTTTATTTTTCATATTAAATTATTTTATATAGTTCACAATGATCGAGGGATGATCTTTTTTATTATAAAACAAACTAGAGGAAAAATTGAAGTTTCTAAATTTGATTGGAGGAAAAATTGTTTTTTTTTTGCAAACAAGTTTTATTTACGATCAAGAAAAAAGATATATTTTCAAGAGATATGTTATATGGATCCACTTCCATTTTATATTGAATATATATGGATCAACATTATTACATCATATAATATTCAGTAGGTAGACTCATTGGATAGAGAACTTGTAAAACCCTATATTACTTCATCTACATTTCAAATTATATTAGGTGGGTGAGGGTGTGTTATAAAGTTGATGAGATAAAAAAATATAACAATTTATAAGTATTAATATTAAGAGTAAATTAAATTATAATCAATCTTTACTAATTCAACATCCCTTCCCAGTGGTTCACACAGTCTTATTAAATTTAATTTAGATTAGACAAACCATGTTCCATATTTAAATTCATTTCTTACATTTGATGAAAATATAAAAATTTCCAATAGTATAGGTATTCTTATAATTGATGACCAAAATTATCATAGATGAATGAATTGTATGGTAACCTATTTTATTCACTTGGTCTAGAGTTGATTGATAAATATAATGTGAGATTTTTACCATGGGATAATGATTCTTCTATGACCTTTTCCAATAAATGGAATCTCATTGTATATGGAAAAGATTTTATTTGTATTCTAATGTTCATATATAATTTGGTTTATACTGAGGTGATGGGTCTCTTAAATGATAAGGATACCTAGGATAGAAATGAGATTAATTTATATTTAAATATAAACATAAAGGAAAAGAACGTAAAATTTGATGAGAATGTTTAAAGATATAATGTTGGATAAGGATGAAAAAGTATTTGATTATTTTATTATAGTGAATAAGATATTCATTAATGTCAATGGATTTAGAGATTTTAAGGAAGATACAAAAAAATTAAAAAATTATGGGAAAATATCCAAGATATTTTATGATAGTGTCTATGTATTTGAATATATTGAAGAATTATATCTTGATAAACAGTAAAAAATATTTTTTTAAGATAATATAATCTGATGATTTTAAAAATATGACATATATGATATAACTACATTTATATTTATTTCACATGTAAACATGAATTATTACATAAAATTGAACTTAATACTACTCATAGGATTGATAGGTCTAGTATTTTTGTGGATTAGGAACATTACATAACAAGATAAAACATGAAACACACATCTTTATTAAAAACTTCTTTTACATTACCATCAAATTCCTTCAGATATAGCATTTCATGTGATAACCTAAGGGCATACATAAGAAAAGGTTGAGCTATAAATGCGAGTAATAGAGTAAATTAGGAATGACATTAAGAATAGAGCACATGTAAGGAAATAGGCATATCACTACAGAATAAGAAAAGCATGAACTTAAAGCCTGAATATAGCATGATTATCATAACACATAAATGTGAAAACGTCTTAAAACAATGCATCATTAACATAAAAGAATCAAGAAATACCAAAATACCAACATGGTGGAAAAAATTACTATAATGGAATCAAGAAAACCCTTATCCCAACATGACAGATCAGAATACTAAATGTTACCCTATACATTGGATCACTATCAAAAGGTACCCATTATAATCATTACAATCTCTTCCTTAAGTGTGCCACATAGATCATATAACATAGATTCATTCAACATCATAATTTTTTTAACAATCAAGGATTACAAAATTCAAATATATAAGTCACCATTTTATATGTATGTTTTCATAAAGTTGAATACCCTTGATAGAGTGATGGGTATAGTATTTACTACATGATGATTTTGGCATGGAAAATTGCAGTGCAATTTTAGTAGCATAACAACATCATAGATAAATTCTTAAATTGGGTTGATGAGAGATAGGGAATTATCTCATCATTTGAAATGAGAAGAGTGAAAGCCCTGACAGAATTTTGGAATAGTAATGGGTGGGATTAGAAGATCATAGAGGATATTAATGGGGGTGAATGGAAGATACCATAATTTATACATAAAATGGATAGTAAGTAGGTATGGAACAACATATCCTAAATAATTAAAATGGAAATTAAAATGCATGACATAAAAAAGGTTCTTGAAGAAAAAGGGGATAGGGAGACCCATTACTTGGATGTGTGATCCCAAAGGATTGGGGAGGATTATTGGGAGATTTTGGGCCCCTAGGAAGGATGCTAGGTAATAGGGGAAAATGTTGGTCTATCTTCAAAGATCTTTAGTGAAGAGTAATAGTGTATTGGGTTGTTTTATATAGGAAAGGCGGGGAAATCACTATTATTTTTATTTTAGACACTATACATCAGTATATTAAAAAACCATACCATGGATTTTCCCATGTTTTATGGTAAAGGGGAGTGGTATATATTATTTAAAAGGCTACAAGATGAAGATATTAAAATATTTTCCTTTTTTATGTGGATGTGAGTCACACATTCTTAGAAATGATTTTAAAATACTAAAATATATTATATGCCATAGAGGATTCAATTGAAATTTCAAAAATATATAAAATAAACATAATATTAAATTATTTTTAAGGAAAACATATATTTTTCCTAATATACCTTTTATAGTATTTTATTACATCATTATTGGTTCATTATGATGTCATAAAACAAATTATGAATTTATATGGTAATTAATTTATGCCCAAAAATTGGACACTACGAAAATTATGAAAAATGCATTGTTGGATAATTTCAATGTCCTAATTCCAAAAATAAGATTTATTTTTTCTTGATAATTTTTTAAAAATGAGAATTTTTTCTTTCAAAATAAAAATAGAAATTTATAAAAAAATGATGGGTTTAGACAAAAAAAGTTTCCAAATCATAATAGAAATTACAATTAACTTAATCAAAAAAATTATATAATTTATATTTTATAAAAGTAATTTAATAATAATATTTAATAAATATATTATTTACTTAAAAATCCAATAATTCAATAAAATAGATTTCATAATTGTATTTTAAAATTAACCAAATATACTATCTGATCTTTAAAAATCATTTACATTGTAACAATAATAATATGAAAGTATATTCATTATTCTATAAAAAATAATGCACATAATCATAATTATTGATTCTTATGAAAATACCTTTATTACACTGGCATAAAACCTAAGATTATGGTGTGAAAATATGCGTCAATAATGGGGAAGTTGGGTGAACATGGTTTGGGTCGTGATCTCGATGAGCTTAAACTTCTCCCCTAAATGGTTTCTCTTATGCCTAAGTTGTTGGATCTGGGATAGAGATTTGTCTTGGAAAATCCCAGAAATGGTATCTCCCTCATAAGCTCAAATAAATATGCTTCATAGGGTACGATCCTACTGGTTGAGGCCATCAATTCCTTTGTCTGTTTCTAAATGATTTGTTAATATTCTATATTTATACTAGTCATGTGATAACTGTTCAACGATTATTATATTAATGGTAAGGATACTTAAAGGTCATTTCAATCTAACTAGATATAATAAAACAAAAGGAGTTTAAGTGTTTTCTATATCAATAATACATTTAATTAAAATAAATGGAATTTTATTTATAAATATTCAGGTCACTACTGAGGAGACAGGTTCTGAAACTATTAAGATAGTAAATGTTAGAGAACCATGAGACACAGATTCTAATAAAAAATATTTTTGTTATATTATTATTAATTATTAGGTCTATTAATTATATTATATTAAGGAAAAAAGAGAAAGAAAAAGTTATATATAAATTTAAAATCATACTCAAATTATTTAAGTGCTGGGTAATCAAACACTTTTTATTAAAATTTCTATAGGGGAATATTGGAGGGAATACCAATAATTTTTTAAATTATAATACTTAAAAAATAAATTGCGGTAAAAATTCCATTGAATTTTAAAAAATACATCAATATTAAAAACCCCATATTGAAATGAATAAAATAATTTTATTGAATAATAATGAAAGGGCATACTCTAAAATAAATTTTTTGTTAGGAGATATATTTTCCAATTAGTTCTAAACCATAGTTGATAACATTAATATAATAGATGACACTTCATGTAGTGATGAAGATGGATGTAACGAAATATACATAGAATATATAGTAATATCTTAACAAAAGGATCATCATGGAAGGAAATTATGAAAGTCAAGAAAGATAATAGGATTTGGAAAATGAAACGTTAAAATATGATTGTTTTAATTCAATAAATTAATAAAAATAACCAAAATTATATCAATAAAATTAAAAAACATAAGTTGGGTTTTGATGAATAAGTTAATATGACAATAAAACATCACTAAATCCCTATTTATAATGTATAAGAGATATTTTAGAAAAATATGTGTGGTTTTGAGGCATATAATGCATTTAAGAAGATGAATGAGTATTTAAATAATAAATCCAATGCTAAGGATATAATATAATAATATACTAAGATAACTCACTCAAAAAATCATTTAAAATAAATTTTGGCTAAAAATACAATAATATGATATTATAGTAACCATTTTGGGTAAAAAAATAAGGATTGGTTAATTTATTTTGTTATGGGGTGTGGGAAACATTCCAAATATACAAATGTTAAATGTTTCTTCAAAAATATTGGCTCCTAGAACAAAGAGAAATTAGATATTTAAATGTGTTGTAGTCAAATGATTCATTTTTTAAAATTTTTTATCCTAAATATTATCGAAGTCCATATAAATTAAAAGATTCATAGTTAGATATATTGTTTCATGTGATGTATGTTGGTATCTACCATAAAATAGATGAAAATTAAGAAAGAAACAACCACTCGACCTATAATTAATAGCTCAAACATGATTTATTTTATGAAATGTTAATCTGGGGAAATGTAAATTTATAGTAACTATATATAGATTAGGATTCATTAAATAAATTGTTCACCAACATTAGAATAGGTGTTCATAATAATACTCTAATATTGAGTACTTTAAGTGTTACAAAAAATTGGAACTATGATATAATGAGTTTGAAATTGATTTAACAGTTATAATAATCATATAAAGCAGTAATGGGATGATTTAAAGAAGATAGAGGATCCTTAGAGTAATCAAAATCTTATTTCAAGTCATCTATAAAAATATGGTATTTTAGAGTTCATAAAAAATGCCAAATTCCACAATTTAACACTATTCATATTAGATTTTGTGAACTCACTATGAGTGTAAGACTCTAGTCATTGAACATATTACTTTTAGAAGCTCGAAACTCTTTATGTTCCATTTTATGACTATAAATGAAATTAAATAGGGATTGAAATATAATGACTTGATATTTCACTATATAATACCCTTGACAAATTATTTTTTCTAATATAGCATTTCACACACACAACCGAACTAAAATGACATTTTTTCTATTTTTTTAATATAAAATATAACTATTTGAATGTATTTGTTACATTAACTATTTTAAATTGAAGTAACCATATCACGATATTGTTGAACAATTTAGACTAAATGTCATCTCAATGCTGAATTATTCCATAGTATGCACATTTTTTGTACTCAGAAGGGAGGTTTATTTGGAATTGGTTTCCCATGACTATTTCCAGGACCAACATAATCAACTATAGTTTTATGAAATTGCACATGGGAAAAATTCATGCTTGTGGAGATGGACACAATATACAAGTTAATGAACCACAACCCAAAACTGCAACTAGATATGTTTTTATGGTGAGGTCCTATACATTGATCATAAGTGGTTATGTGGGTAGAAATTATGAATATATAAAAATATCATAATTTATTTATAGGTAAATACAAATATATGAGGATTTTATATAATTTCTAAAAATTCATTTTTTTCTAAAAAAATTTCATGCTTAAAAATATTTTTTTTGAAATTTTCAATTTATTTAATGTAAACATGTTTCAATTTATTAAATACTAACATGTTGTGTTAAAACTATATTAATTATACATTTAATAGAAAACATTTACCTACTATATCAGAAGATAATATTCTATAAAAATAGTTTTCACTACATTTTATGTTTTTAATTCCGAATAAAATTGATAAAATTTTAGATGTGAATATGAAAAAAATTAAATAATTATTTTATTTATTATTTCTATATTATCTTGTGATGGATACGAGATATTTTTAAAAAAATATTGATTTTTAGGCTAATAATGAAAAAGACCATTTTTTACAAATAATATTCATTATATCATTATCATTATATAATTATTAGTTGTAAAATTATTAAAAAAAATTAATAAATGTTATTTATTTTATAATTTAAATTATAATTTTAAAAAAATTTTGTTTTAAATTATAAACCATATATTATAGTTTAGAATTTATTTATTTATTTTAGGAAAATATGTTTAATATATTATACATATCTGATTTTAAATTTTTTTAGAAAATTTTTAAATGAAAGAAAATATTGTATAAAATTTTGAATCATTTTGTTCTAATAATATAATATTGAACATTTTATTTTGGACATAAAAAATAAATTAAATTTATATAAACTAGTTACCTTAGTGAAAACTAAATTGGTAAAGATGAGAAACCATAGATTTAAGGGGCATATCATATTTAAAAAAAATTATTACATTTGAATGGTGGTAGTGTTCCCTGAAATTTACTTTCTAAATACCATTATTTATCCATTTTAGATCCATTTTCCTATATGGTGAAATTATATTATTTAAAATTTATGGGTATTTAAAAAAATACATGGCCATTTCAAATATAAAAGTGGATACTATTCTTTTACATTATACTCACACAAAAACATCACAAGTTAAACCCAAAATCTACCCAATACTCTCCTTCATAATTTTTTACACATTAAGTCAGTTTGGTTGATCCCAAAATAGCATACTCAATGATTTAATCCATTTCTCAAAGTAGATAAATCAATAACTGAGGTGTAAGTTCCTAACATCTCTTTATTCTTTTCTATTACATTATGTGCATTTATTATACCTAAAATTTAATTTAGCCATCCTAAAATAAAAAGATAAATATAATTATTATACATTTATGTTATTATAATTATTTTGGAGTATTAACCAACCTCCCCTTGTCCAATAAGAAAAATAAAATCATGAATTGTGTGTTGTGTGTTGTGTCGACTACCACCTCCATGACAAAAAGTTTTTAATTTTGCATCAACACCATATAATGAGTGCAATTATTGGAAATATTCTATATATTTATTAAATTTATGTTTTATTAATTAGATATTTAAGATTCTAAAATGATAACTCATGTTAATCATTTCCCAATTTTATGTAAAATTAAATATTCATCTATGCATACGTAAGTACTACTACCTCAATGAGATGATTGATTTATGTCTCTTATTTCATCACCTCCATACATGGATGATCACGAGAATGGTGTTAAAGAATAAATATTATTTTTATGTCATAATTATGGTTTTTTATTATAAATAGGAAAACCTATTAATTATATGACTGATTTTTTTTCATAAATTCCATCATTTAAAAGAAGTATACTAAGAGGAAACATTTTTAATTAAAATTATTTAATATTTTCAAATCCATTGCTTCTTATTATAAATGTTTTATTATTCTAAACAATAAAACTAATAAACAGTAAATTTTATCAATATTCAACTAGTGTAATTATATTATAACTAAATCATCTCATAATCATCAATAATCATGGTATGTTCACGATTGGGTCTGTTTGGCCACCAACATAAATACTGATATCAATTTTTTTCAAGGAATATTATGAAAAGATAATTAATATTATAATTATATATAAATATATAGATATATTTTTATATTATGAAATGATACATCAATAAGTGATAGTTAAAGTAAATTTACACATAATTAGTCATTTTACATAATATATTATAGAAATTTTAATGAACATTGAATTTTGAAATTTTATGCGTAAATAATGTTGACATTACTCCTATGAAAAAAATAAAATGGTCAATGAAATAAATAATTGATGTGGGAAAATAGGGATAAACTAAAAAATATACATGTAGATAAATATCATAAATGAAAATTTTATATAGTTTTAATTATTAATTTTGTTCGAAAATTAGTTATTAAAATATTTTTTATAGAAGAACATAGTGTTCATTCGAGTAAGTAGGTAAACATTGAAAGTGTTTCTTTGTCTCAAATTTCAATCGCTTGAGACAAGTTAAAGTTACACATATTGTTTCTTTTTCAATGGAGTAAATACAACCATATATAATATGTTTCATAATCTCCATATTATAAATGATATTAAATGACATATTTACTTTTATACTTCTCATAGGGATTTGATTCAAAAGCTACAAAGGATGTAAGGTATTTTCATTATTCATATCATTTATTTTGGCCATAATCACCCTGTTTTGACTATTATGTTTAAATATTGATAAAATATAACCTATGAAGATGTTATGTTTATTTACCTTCTTTTATGGTGAAACCATGTATCAATCCCAATTCATCTTCCTTGATGATTATATTATATTATTAAAATTTATTTTATTAGTAATAATTCCTATAAATTTTAATGGAATTTTCTTCTATATCCAGATTTTTACATTCAACCAATGTTATTCTCTCAAAAATAGTATTTCAATTTTCTTTACATTGTAATAATCAATTTATTTCAAATTAAATAATTCTTGAGAAATTTTTTTCTATTCTATTAAAAAATAGGTTATTCAAATTAAGGAATTTCAAAATATATAAAAGGTTTTTCCATCCATTCAAAATAATTTTTCTTACATACCTCTCCATATTTTTTATTATATCATTTATAAATTTTCAATTATATTTTATTTTAAAATATTAATAAAAAAATTCATATGTATTCTCTATACGTTCTCAATTTGTTTTCAAATAATATTTTTCTTAAATTTTCAAAAGAATATTTAAAAGGTTGTGTGAAAAAAAATTATTCTCTTTTTTATTTTAAATCCATGTATTATCTCTAAGGAATTGATGTTTTGATCATCCATTATATTTTAGTATGATATGATTCCTTTAAAAAAATATGTTTTCTATGTAATATGATCTTTTTTTATGTTATGTGATGTGATTTGGATTGTTTAATAATATTGTTCTTTTTTACATTGGTTCTTAAATATATTATTATTGAATTTAAGTGTGACAAAAATATATTAATTGTGATCATTGTGTCCAATATCACTCCCCAATTCATTTTCTAAGATTATATTTCATGGGATAGTCATTTTTAGACAAGATGAGTGTTATAAACCACCCCATTAAGGCCAACCTATCTAGAAATAAGATGAGTGTGACCACCCCAATACCACCTATAATAGGATAGTGTTGTAAGAATTGTATAGAGTTAGAACATCCCATCTATGTGAGGAAATATCCTATGTACATGTATATTAACACACACAGCTCTAATACCTAACAATAAAGAATGTAATGGAAAATTGATACCAATGGATGCATGAATCTATAATACAAAAACATTACTACAGAAAAACTACTGAATGTAATAAAGGGTCCAAATACCAGAAAACCAAAACTAGAAATATTTTTCAACCTGCTCAGAAGGAGGTGACTATTTCCAAATGAAATCACTAGTATACACATTGGTATATCTTGATCATTGTAATAAAAATTCTCACGGTCTCTCTAGTACTCCATAAAGGCCCTTCATCTATATAGCACATGACATGGGAAAGCATAACCCATATATGGGTGATTATATAAATACCCAATAGGTTATAAGAAATCACTAATCATAAAGCATCATGAGTAGTCAACTCAATACAGATTTGTCAAGAACATTAGAAACATTGGGATAATTAACCTAGATATACTTATAACATAAAATGGGTCACATGGTGTCTCAACCATCACTACCATCCATAGGATTCTACATGAGACTTTAAGGTAACACTCATCTAGGATGGAATTTTACCCATGAAATTTTTTCACTAATAATACATGACCAATATTACATGCTTTTCCAGCCTCACCATGCCTCAATAGAACTCAGATGATCATGCATTCCAGATATTGAAATACACCTAGGATTGTTTTGGGACACCACCAACCCTACTATATCAATATACTTGATTAGGGATAAATTTCCTATTCTTGGTGGTCATGAAAAAAATTTTATATTGTAACCTCTTATAGATAGGCTGGGAACCATACTCAATTGAACCAGGTCTATAATAAAGAAATATAAATCTCCAATATATATTGAAAAAACTACACAACATTTATAGAGGGTACAAATGTGCACCTCTAATCCTGAACCATATCATGTCTATGCACGTGTTTGTCATCCTATTCTCATGTACACCTGAACAAATCAATATACACGTGGTCATGACGATTTACAATTGTTTGTACCCTGTATTTACTTGTGTCCAAGTATCGAGTTTTGGAAAAGTCCTCTACCCATCCCTATGTTTTTATCCTTGTTGATGATTATGTATTCCAAAAGTACACATCAATCCACCACTATAGGGTCACATAGTGTGTGACACATGTTCTAGGGTGTGTTATAATAAGTTTCAAATGAAACTTCAGTTCCAAATCTAGGGGACCCCACACCATGTATGTTCTTTAGGGTACATGCCATGTACTGTGGGATTTTCCGGAATCCCATGAAACATTTTTACATCTTTTGAGTCTATAATAGCTACGATCATTCATTCCCTAATATTATAAAATCTATTATTGATTTTAATTTTCATTACTTATTTCATAATTTTTATCATTGATCTTCATAAATAACATCTTCTATCACTTCACTTTATTTAGATGTATCTTGAATGGATGAAATCTCTCGATTCAATCTAGATTCATAATCATGCACCACTATCATGAAATCGGTCTCCATCATGAACCCATGGTATGGTTCCATTTATCAGAATATCATTTTCACAATGATCATACCCTTGGTATCTTTCAAACCAATGGCCAAACTAAATTACTATTGTTATCACAAATATAATTTAAAGTGAAAACCATAACCATAAAATTAGAGAGAAACCCTAAAATTTTCAGGTTGGACATGACTTATTTCTCTGGTAATGATGAATGAAGAGTAATGTTAATCAAAAAATAAAAATAATGTATATACTTTTAAGAATAAACTTGAAACCACAATAATGATTATTGAAAAAAAATATAACAAGGTAACTCTATAATGTTTTTGGGTTGATTATTTTGTTGAAAAAAAGTTGACTGAGTTAGTTGTGGAGTACCATTATGATTTCTGGTAAGGTTGGATGACAAAGATCCAATATAGAATTATTGTAGCTCTAAAAGTTGTATGATAAATTATGTGTACATGGGGTATCTATTTCCTTATGTCCTCAAAATTTTTGTTGTCCAAAATTTAAAGGATGACTAAACCTTTGTAAATTTAGTATTTCCTTGTATAACTCATAAAAATAAGAAAAAGGAATGGAATACATGATGGTTCGGTGTCTTATAATGGTATAGTGATTTTAAAATTTTTATTTTTTCCATTAGGTGAGGATATTGGTGAATGTTTTTTGAGTCTTGAAGGAATGATGGTACGTTACGTGATTAAGGGATCTTTGTGAATAAAAAATGTTCCTATATGTTTCGAAAAGGAAGGGAGTTTCATGAAATAGAATAAAGAGTTTTGATATGAGCCCATGGAATGGTTGAAATACTCATGAAAAGAAAACAACATCCATATATAGGCATCTACCCCCACCGCCCCATCATATAGGTAAAGCCTTAAAAACAACCCAAGGATCTGAATATAATAATTTAATTATAGAAGGATTTTTCTTATGTTATGGTTTTTATAAGATCATTTATTTGGAAATTATACTATGTTTTATAAACGATTTTTATGCTTCAAAAAATCTATAATCATTGTAAATGTTTTGAACTTAATGAATATAGTGAAATTCACAAATGTTATGGGTGTTGTGAATACAAAATTTTTTGTACTGAATTTTGAATCATAATAAGGGATGTAAAATGGGATTTTATGAAAATATATATTATGTGAAGAAGAATGGATTTACCAATGAATCTATAGTAAATTGGTATTCATCAAGCAGATTAAAGTGGAAATTAAAAATGCATCAAATTAGTTGTAAAACATATTGATCTAAATGATCAATAAAAAAATATTTTGAAGCAACATTGAGCATAATTTAGTTCATAGATCCATGATCCTTAAAATTTTGATTGTTTGAAAACCATGAGGGAAAGTGATTCTAATCTAAGCATTGTAATTGTTTGTACTCTCTATTTGTTTTGGTACATAGTCACATTTCCTTTATATGATCCTTGGATGTAGCCCAATGTTGGTAAACCATGTAAAATTTATATATCTCACACATGATTTCTTTTCTATTCATGAAATTAAATGGAAAAGGCAGATAAGACTGTTTTTTAATGATGAAACTTGATTTTAATGGGAAATTATTTTAATCCTTCAAACCCCGATTCACCCCGATAACGTGGTATATAACATAGGTGAACTAATAATTAGTATCAGAGAAAAATGATAATATCGATGATTAACTCAAAATGGTTTTCATGGAGGTTTTCAATTATAAATAGATACTGATATTTAATTGAAACAATTTTCATTTATGTAAAAATTTTATGTAAAACCACTTTATATTTTTTGGTATGGATTTATTTACTGTATAAATGCATTGTATTTCGACCAATTTGGATAGTGTGGCTTTATCAAAAGATGGCAGAATTGTATTTTATGCTGACATTCTAAGAATCAATACTTTTGGGGGAGCCTTATACAATGAAATATATATTAAGGTGATGTTATGTAAGTGATTACATGCTAGGTGGGAAATGTTTATAAATATAAATGATCATAAGTCGAATGTCATTGAAGAAAATTGTTTGCTTCTATTAAAAAATTATATGGATATGAAAATTAGCCCTAATGAGAAAATATAATCTTTATTTGACTGGGTGAATATGGTTTTGGATGATATGTGTGGTCTTAGAGAAATCTACAATGATATAAATTTCGTCAGGTGCATTCGTAGAAGAATTCCACCCTGGTTTAATATGACAGTCTCTATAATAGAAGACAATGATCTAAATGATCTAAAACTATATGGAATTCATAGTACTCATATAAGGCCCCGACCTTAAACATCTCTTAATATTGAATTAAATGAATAATTTACATTGAGGATCTTTTCAGGTCTAGAGTTTTAGAGAATTAGAACATAACTATTACATCTCAAAAGATTACAAAGTAGACACTTCTACTAAGTTTCCATAGAATAAAAAAACTCTTAAAAAGAAACATGTCTAGTTCCATGTTTTATAGAGCATTACTTTCCCTTGATCCCATCCCTGACCCTATTCCACATAAAGTCCTGTGAAAAACATTTCAAAAAACTTGGGGTGGGCATAAAAAGCTCAGTAAAGGATACACAATGAATGAAAACTGTTAGTTTATCAAAACAACAAGTAAACCATCTATACTCAATTAAAGTAATACTTTTCACGTTTATGACATATTAAAAAATCTTCACTGAATAAAAGATCATTACTTACCCTTTTGTAACCCAAAGATTACCATAAAACCCATATAAAGAACACATAACATATAAAGGTAACTTGGGACATAAACATGCTTAAATGGAATAACCATATGGTTGACTTCCACACATATTTAATGGAATATCCATACGGCCGACTTCCATACCCAATGCATTGGAGGTTATAACGTAACCACCCGTCCTGGTATTCACAGCACCACCGGTCATATGGTTTATCACGTAACCACCCATCAAATGTCCATGTACCATTATAAAATCATAAGACATAAAACAAACATAATGGAAAGAAAACCTTTCCACACTTTGATCACAATATATCACTCAAATATGTTGACATAACAAATCCATTATAAAAACCATTTTCTATACCAAAATACATAAAAGAGTATATGGTATTTATTTCATTTAAAAAAAACATTACGGCTTGTTCAGGAAGCCAAAGACCAAATAATATTCGTGGCGGCAGAAAAGGTCGTTGTCACCGCGTACATTAAAAGAGACATTCCTTTTTGTCGTTTTGTAAAACGCTTCGTAGAAAAAGATTCCTTTTTTATAAAAGTAAACGTCAAAGGGGTTTATACACCGTATAAAAGAAAGTTGTGTATAAAATGAAATATGCCTCAATGAAAGGAGATTGAGACGAAGTCCCTTACCTTGGGTCTGACTTGACTCGATCGTTCTTTAACGTCATGATTAATAAACTTGAGTTAATTTCTATTTTCTTAAGAACCTTTTTAAAGTTTATTATTCCTTTTATATCACTTATTTCCATGTTATAAACATTATGTAATCATTTAAGTTAATAATGATTGTTTTGTCGATATTTGGTTTTTAAGTCAAAAGTGGACTTTTTACAATTACATGTTGTTCATGTGGTCAAAGGTTCTTTATATCCAAAATGACATTCCTGATTTGGATATCATATATATCATATATATCTAGAATATAAATGCATTTATAATATTACATAATCATTTAGAGGTAAGAAATGAAATGCATCGTTCATGAAGACGGTAAGCCGTACGTACGCATGAACGCTACTTTCATTTCTATGTCATATAAATGGAATTAAAACCAAATGAGAGGTATGTATATTTTAATTCCTGAATTATATTAATCATTTAGATGTAAAATATATCATATATATCCATTATATATATGTACTTATAATAGTACATTACATTTAGGGATAAGAAATGAAATGCACCGTTCATGGAGACGGTAAACCGTACGTACGCATGAATGCTACATTCATTTCTATCTCATACTTTAATTGGAAGAAATAATAATGATATAGAGGTATATTATAATTCCAGTAGAACATCATATATAATAACTTTAAATCCATGTCATGACCCGACCCAACGGGGCTCGAGCCGCGACTCCCCAAGCCCGCCTCCAATAGGTAAGGGGCTGGCGACCAGTGCCGAGTAGGCTATCACACACATGGGAGGCATTCCCCTAAGGTACCTGTACACACGCACCCAGAAACACCTCCATGTAACAGAGCAGATATATAGAAACTGGAAAGTAAATGCATGCATACACTATCCCACAACCATAGAGCAACATAAAAAGTACAAAGGGCAAAACAGGGCCCACCAAAAGAAAACTACAAAGCGCGTCCAACCTGCTCTGAAGAAGGGGAACGCTGCCACTAACACCCATCGGAAAGCTCCCTCGGCACAGCTCCGGTAAACACCCTAGTCAACTTGCTCACTAAGCTCTGCCTGCTCCGGGTCCTCCAGGGACTCCGTCAAAAGGCTTGTGGTCTACACAAGACACAAACATGTGCGGGCAAAGCCCGTGCATGGGTGAGTATAAACATACTCAGTAGGCACCCCAAAAACCCAAAACCCAAGGGAGCAACTGAAAGGAAACAGTCCGCTCAACCCAGCCAGAGGGAACCCAGACGAGAGAGAAACTCCATCTCGTGACCATCCTTGGCTAAACACAACTAGTCAGCTGACCCCAGCTTAGGTGTATGCCCATACATACACCTTGAACAATCCATATATACTCAGCTCACGCCACAAAGCCACAAGAGGTAACGACCTCATCACCAACAACATTCCACAACCAGGAGAATACACCGCATGAACACGGTCATACCAGATGACACTCATCCGAATGATACACTCCATCGGGTCCCAAACAAACATCTCAGACGCTCACCCGAGAGACCACGCTCGTCGGATAACATCACTCACTGAAACAACATAAACACCAAACTCCTCGGATAGGGGATCGCCGCTAGGGTCCGCTAGGGGATACCAAGACCCACTCCGGTATACGTAGCTCATAGATAGGGGATCACTCCCAGGGTCCGCTGGGGGATACCACGACCCGATCTAGCATACATAGTTCTCAACGATAGGGGATCACACCTAAGATCCGTTGGGGGATACCACAACCCGATCTGGCGCTCCACAGAACTCCACACTCAGATAGAGGATTATTGTCCATATAAATATGGTCACGATGATACCGGAACCCTATCTGGTATAACTCACAATGTAGGGGATCGAACCGACGATGCCGCAACCCTACCGAAACCACGCGCTGAGTAGCGGATCGCATAACCAAGGATACCGTAACCCTACTATAAACCACATGCTGAGTAGGGTATCGTATACCCGACGATGCCACAACCCTACTGAGCACAGCCCACTGCATAGGGGATTATATTTCCGATGGTGCCACAAACCCTACGGGGTTAGCCGACTAGATAGGGGATCTCCGCACATAAATAAGCGGTCACAGCGATACCAAGAACCAGATCTAGGGTAAAGATGCTAGAGGATCTGATCCGGCCCACTGGAGGGATACCACATCTCTAACAGTTTAAACATCCCATCGAGAGGATCACAAACTCATAGGAAGGTTGTGATGCCACACGAACCATCGTAGGAACGAACCAAGGGAGAACCTTCAACCACTGTTGGTCCAAACGTCGCTACCCCGAGCGACCCTCCACAACGCCGCTCTGCACACCTCTTAGGACAAAACTGAGGCCACCATAGCTTTCCACGTGGAAAAACACGTAGGATAGGCTGTTTACTTGCCCGAAACGAAGCACCAGTGAAAAATACACTATTCACCGTAGCTAGCTCGTGTGGGGCCCACAAAACGATCCCGAAACTCATCGAGCGGACCGTACCACGGCGATCCCCTCGGAAAAACAAGTGGAATCAACTACTCGCTCATCCGAAACGGACACCCTGTGAAAAAGGCACTATTCACCGAAACCCAGCTCGGGTGGGGCCCATGCCTGGATTCCGAAACTAATCGAACGGAACTTACCATTGCGTTCCTCTCGGAAAAACACACAGGATCGACTATTCATCCGCCAAAATCAGACTCCTGGTGAAAAAGCTGTGTTTTTCCGCAAACGCCAAAACCCGGCCTCATGGGGCCCACACCCCATTCTCAGTCGCATCACCCGGAAACCATCTCAAAAAGTCTGTCGTACCATCAGGGTCTCAACGCCACTGACGACACGTCAATCGGACGCTCCGGGTAGAATTTACAACGGCCCGAAGTCGTAAAATAATAAAATAATATTATTTTATACGACGTTTCTAACTCCCAGGCCACTATCCCAAACCCTTAAAACCATTGAACCCACACCGGAGGGTTCGCGCCGTCGTCAGGGTCACGTCGCCGCAAACGGCGCATGAATCCGGCTCCCGGTTTCCAAGATACGGGGGTTTAAAGACCCCCGTATGAGAAAAGAGGTCAGCCCGCCCTGGCCGACGGCCTCCGCCGCGCGCCGCCGGCGCGCCCCCGCAGCTCTGTCGCGCCGGTGCCGCGCCGACGAAACTTCCGCGGACCGCCGGGTGCACCCCGGTGGTCCGTTTTGCGATCCGGGGGCGTCTACATGACCCTCAGGACCCGATCTATACTGCAACGGCTTCAATTTACAGAAAAACGCAGCAAAAACGGGATCGGGGGTTTAAACTCAAATCTGTCTACCTCGCGTGCGAAACGCCGACGTTCTGTCTCAGATCCGCGCTCTAGAGCTTCCGCTGCGCGCTCCTGGAACGTCCGCCGTCGAATTCCAAGCTCGTGGTCGCTTCGTTTGCTCGATTCGACGGAGTGGCGGTGAAGAACGGTAAAGAACGTCGAGAAGAACGATAAAGGGAGGGGGGTGGGGCGCTGATATTTATATCAGCGGCCCGCCGGTGCCAAACCCGCCTCGGACCCGACGCCCGATGCGAACAAAAGAAAGGTCACCCCTAGGGTAAACGCGCTGTTCTGAACAAAACGGAAGACTCAGATTTTCCAGAAGAGACTCTGTTCAGAAGTTATTCGAGCCGACGCTCGCACACTAACGTCGCCACTTATTTACGAAAACGCCCCTGGCGGCGTTTCTCACCGCAGGGCTGCGCCCACAATGCTTACACCTCTCCTAGGTTAAACGGAACATTCTGGATGCAACCGTGCCCTCAGATTCCCATTCTAAGCTACCGTTTAGGAGATATCACACCCCCGCCACGTGTATAGTATAAAAATACTTAATATTTTTAGAAAATTAATTTCGGGCACACCGGGCCTCAGAATCGCATGTCGTCTTCGCGCATAGCTCTTGAATTATTCGCAAAAATATTCCAAAGACTGATAGGGCCAAAAACCTGAGTCACTACATCCTCCCCCCTTATAACTTTTCGTCCCCGAAAATCCCTAAGCACAAGGAAAGCGACTGGACTCTCAACTGGGTCTCACACACTAGCGAGCTCACCAAAAAACATCCATGCCCGAACGTATAAGTCAGAGGAACTCATCCGCCACACCTCAATACTATCCGCTTTGGGCGACACTGACTTTCCCGCACTGTTTTAATCGTGTCACAAAAACGCGTCTTGGTGGGGGAAGGATCCCCCTTCCTCACGCATTCGAAGCATGCAGAACAACTCCCACAGAGGGTCTTATCAACACCCTGAACAAAAATCGAGAAAGAAACAAAAGGAAAGAGTACCGTTAAAAGTGTCTGACAAAATACTACAGTAAGTAGAAAAGACACAAGGCGTACCTCCATCCATCCGTGGTGCCTCTGGGTCGACTGCCTCCAGGGCATGCAGCTGTCCTCGCCCTCGTCCACCAGCTCCCTGAGCTTGGCGTGGACCACCTGGGGGTGGGGGTGGTGGAAATTGATACTGCCTACCACCACCTCCGGCTACATTAGCTCCGCCGCCACGTCCGCCGACCTGCGGACCTCCTTGCTCGAGACGCTACCTCTTCCAAGGCGGTCCATCGACCGGCTCCCTCTCAGCAGCACGCCGGGTCGGACAATCTCTATCAAGATGTCCCCGACCGTCTCAAGCATAACACCACCTCTCCTGCGGCTGACCAAAACTGGCCAGCGAGCCCTGAGCCTCAGATCCTCCATTCTGGGGTCGCCTCCTGAAACGTCGACCACGTCCTGACCCCTGAGTCTGTCGTCAGCTACCAGATGCTGATCCGACTGACAAAGTCTCAGCTCTCGCATGCCCAGCACTAACAGGCGAGATCTTCTTGTCCAGAAAGCTCTCCACCACCAGCGCTCGCTCCAGCACCCCAGCATAGGTGGGCATGCACAAGGAAACCACACCTGCTTGGATGTCCCTGCGTAAGCCCTGCTCGAAGGTCCAAGCCCTAAAGAACGGGCCTCGAACCATATCCAGGGAGTAGCGCGACAGGTCTGTAAACCTCGCTGAGTACTCCAACACAGTCATGCTCTCCTGTCGAAGCTGCAGAAGCTCCGGGATCCGCACTGACCTCAGCGTCACCGGATAGAACTCCTCCCTGAAGAGCTGCTCAAACTCTGCCCACATTAGCGTCTCCTCATCATGGGACTGCGTCACCAAACTCCACCATCGCCCGACAGGACCATGCAGAAGGCTCGCCGCTAGGACCACTATCTGATCTAGAGCTGTCCTCACCAGGCAGAAAACTCGGGTGACTGCCTCAAGCCAGTCATCAGCTGCCTGGGTTCTGGATCACCCTAGAACCTTAGAGGTCGCTGCCTCTGGAACTCATGCAGCGCACTCAGCCTGCGTGCAACCTCGTCCAGCACCGCCGGCACAACCAGCTGCTCGACATGTGGTGGCTCAACTGAAAGACCACCTGGAGGTGCAACCTCAGAACCTGCGCCCTTCTCCACAGCCACTACACGGGGCGGGTCATCAGCACAATCCTACTGCGGAACCCACGCTGGCTGTCGTCGTGGAGGCATCCTGAAATACATTCAAGACGCACCATAGTCAAAGAGTAGATCTGGAGAGCTGACTCAAGAAGGACAAGGAAAATACCAAAAACCCAGTCTTATATGATGCATGTACCATTATGTCCTCGCGACCAGTGTACGAATGTCCCAAGTCGAAAGGCAGGTTATCAAAGTCATGGTGTATGGATACGTCTGCCGCCGCACCAACACTGGTGTCCCTAGCCTGAAATCCGATCTCGAAACATCCTAACACTACCGATATAAAACCCAATCCAAGCTCACAGCTAGACCAGCTACGCTCTGAGATCCCAAAGGTGGAACCTCCTCTGATACCACTCTGTCATGACCCAACCCAATGGGGCTCGAGCCGGGACTCCCCAAGCCCGCCTCCAATAGGCCAGGGGCTGGTGACCAGCGCCGAGTAGGCTATCACACAAATGGGAGGCATTAGCCTAAGGTACCTGTACACACGCACCCACAAACTCCTCCATGCAATAGTGCAGAGATATAGAAACTGGAATGTAAATGCATGCATACACTATCCCACAACCAGAGAGAAACAGCAAAAGTACAAAGGGAAAAAGAGGGCCCACCAAAAGAAAACTACAAAGCGCGTCCAACCTGCTCTGAATAAGGGGAGCGCTTCCACAAACACCCGCCAGAAAGCTCCCTCGGCACAGCTCTAGTAAACACCCCGGTCAACTCCCTCACTAAGCTCTTCCTGCTCTGAGTCCTCCTGGGACTCCGTCAAAAGGCTTGTGGTCTGCACAAGACACAAACATGTGCAGGCAAAGCCCATGCAGGGGTGAGTATAAACATACTCAGTAGGCACCCCAAAAACCCAAAACCCAAGGGAGAAACTGAAAGGAAACAGTCCGCTCAACCCAGCCAGAGGGAACCCAGCTGAGAGAGAAACTCCATCTCGTGACCATCCTCGGCTAAACACAACTAGTCAGCTCATCTCAGCTCAGGTGTATGCCCATACATACACCTTGAACAATCCAGATATACTCAGCTCACGCCACAAATCCACAAGAGGTAATGACCTCATCACCAGCAACTGTCCACAACCAGGAGAATACACCGCACGAACACGGTCATATCAGATGACACTCATCCTAAAGATACACTCCATCGGGTCCCAAACAAACATCTCAGACGCTCACCCGAGAGACCACGCTCCTCAGATAACATCACTCGCTGAAACAACATAACCACCAAACTCCTCGGTTAGGGGATCGCCGCTAGGGTCCGCTAGGGTATACCAAGACCCACTCCGGTATACATAGCTAAAAGATAGGGGATCACTCCCATGGTCCGCTGGGAGATACCACGACCCGATCTGGCATATGTAGTTCTCACAGATAGGGGATCACACCCAAGATCCGTTGTGGGATACCACAACCCGATCTGGCACTCGACAGAACTCCACACTCATATAGAGGATCAACATCCATATAAAGATGGTCACGATGATACCGGAACCCTATCTCGTATAACTCGTGATGTAGGGGATCGAACCGATGATGCCGCAACCCTACCGAAACCACGGGCCAAGTAGGGGATCGCATAACCAATGATACCGTAACCCTAATATAAACCACAATGTGAGTAGGGGATCGTATACCCGATGATGCCACAACCCTAATGAGCACGACCCACCACGTAGGGGATCATATTTCTGATGATGCCACAAACCCTACGAGGTTAGCCTACTAGATAGGGGATCACCGCCCATAAATAAGCGGTCACAGTGATACCAAGAACCCGATCTAGGGTAAAGATGCTAGAGGATCCGCTCCGGCCCACCAGAGGGATACCACAACTCTAACAGTTTAAACATCCCATCGAGAGGATCACAACCTCATACGAAGGTTGTGATGCCACACGATCCTTCGTAGGAACGAACCAAGGGAGAACCCTCAACCACTGTTGGTCCAAACGTCGCTAACCCGCGTGACCCGCCACAATGCCACTCTGTGGACATCCTAGGACAAAACCAAGGCCACCATCGCATTCCACGTGAAAAAACACGCAGGATAGGCTGTTTACTCGCCCGAAACGAAGCACCGGTGAAAAAGGCAATATTCATCATAGCTAGCTCGTGCGGCGCCCACACAACGATCCCGAAACTCATCGAGCGGGCCGTACCACGATGATCCCCTCGTAAAAACAAGTGGAATCGACAACTCGCTCGTCCGAAACGGACACCCGGTGAAAAAGGCATTATTCACCAAAGCCCAGCTCGGGTGGGGCCCACGCCTAGATTCCAAAACTCAACGAACGGAACGCACCCTTGTGTTTCTCTTGGAAAAACACACAGGATCGACTATTAATCCGCCAAAATCGGACTCCTGGTGAAAATGCCGTGTTTTTTCACAAACGCCAAAACCCGGCCTCGTAGGGCCTGCATCCCGTTATCAGTCCCAACACCCGGAAACCATCTCAAAAATTCCGTCGTACCATTAGGGTCTCAACGCCACTGACGGCACGTCAATCGGATGCTCTGGGTAGAAGTTACAAAGGCCCGAAGTCGTAAAATAATAAAATAATATTATTTTATACGACGTTTCTAACTCTCGGGCCATGATCCCGTACCCTTAAACCCTAGAAGCCACATCGGAGGGTTCGGCTCGTTGTCAGGGTCACGTCTCCACAAACGGCGTGCAAATCTGGCTCCCGGTTTGCAAGATATGGGGGTTTAAAGACCCCCGTATGAGAAAAGAGGCCCGACCGGCCGCCGCCGCCGGCCCACCCTGGCCGGCGGCCCCCGCCGCGCGCCGTCGGTGCCGCGCCGACGGAACTTCTGTGGACCTCCGGGGGCACCCGAGTGGTCCGTTTTGTGATCCGGAGGTGTCTACACGACCCTCAGGACCCGATCTATACTACAAAAACTTCAATTTACAGAAAAACACAGCAAAACGGGATCAGGGGTTTAAACTCAAATCTGCCTACCTCGCGGGCGAAACGCTGATGTTCTGCCTCAGATCCGCGCTCCAGAGCTTCCGTTGCGCGCTCCTGGAATGTCCGTCGTCGAATTCTGAGCTCGCGGGCGCTTGGTTTGCTCGATTCAGTGGAGTGGCGGCAAAGAACGACAAAGAACGTCGAGAAGAACGATAGGGGGGGCGCTGATATTTATATCAGCGGCCCACCGGCGCCAAACCCGCCTCAGACCCGACGCCCGATGCAAACAAAAGTAAGGTCACCCCTAGGGTAAACGGGCCGTTCTGAACGCAACAGTGGACTCATATTTTCCATCCGAGACTCTATTCAGAAGTTATTCGAGCCGACGCTCGCACACTAACATCGCCACTTATTTACGAAAACGCCCCTGGTGGCGTTTCTCACCGCAGGCCCGCGCCCGCAATGCTTACACCTCGCCTAGGGTAAAAGGCACATTCCGGACGCAACCGTGCCCTCATATTACCATTCTGAGCTACCGTTTAGGAGATATCACACCCCTTCCACGTGCATAGTATAAAAATACTTAATATTTTTATAAAATTAATTCCGGGCCCACCGGGTCTCAGAATGGCACGCTGTCTTCGCGCATTGCTCTGGAATTATTCGTAGAAATATTTGAAAGTCTAACAGGGCCAAAAACCCGAGTCTCTACAATCTATCCTTTATACGTCCCACATATGGCATTAACGAATCAAATCACTTTGAGGGGGCGGTAGTCCGCATTTCCTAAAATGAAATTATCGTGTTTACCCATAATGGAAGCCATAGAGGTATGCTCAAAATGAAAAATACAAAAGCTTAAGAAAAACATAAACATATTATATATAATATATAAATACAGTTTCATCTTAATGGCCACCTTTTAAGGTGTTAAAAGAATGTTGAACAAACATCATTTCGGAAGGCAGAAATTCGTCATCCACGGAAACAGTATGTTCTTTAACCATTATATGTAGGTGTGTGTAAGTGTAGCTCTAATACTTCTTATAACAACATCCTAGTATATTGAATATACTGGAGTTGTTACAAAATAAAATAATAAAAACAGTTTAGGGGGTTGGAGAAGCGAAATAAAACAAAAGGACTCAAAAGAAGACATTACCTTAAAATCGGGTAACTCTCTTTGGTTTGAGCTCAAAGGCTTCCTTGGGAAGACTTCTGCCCAAAGTGAGGCTTCAAGGAGTAAGAGAGAGATGTGGAGAGACAAAATGGGCAGGGATTGGACGATCCAAAGGCTTTGGAAGTGTGGGTAAGGAGGTAGAGGTGGGGGCCTTTTATAAGAGGAGAGGAGGGGCACTCTTGGAAAGGTATAAAATGTAACTTTATTTTCAAATGAGTTTCGGATTTTAATGGTCCCACATTGATGTGTTTCGAGGATAAGGTGATAATGATTCTAAAGCAACCCATCCAATAGGTTTTGGACATGTGTAGGTCTTATATTTTACATTATCTTTCCATTTTATTTAAATCGTTAAATAATGAGGTCATCACTGCATCATCATGATGTCATAAATAATTTAATTTATATAATGTATAAAAATTATAAAACAAATACTATGATGTAGGAAATAATTTTATATTTACAATGAATATTTATAGTCCAAAGGATAATTTATGCAGACAAAATTAATAATATTTTACTTAGGTGATACATTCTTTGTTGCATTTAACATTCTTTAAAAATAAAAAGATAAAAAGTCACTTTCTCACAAAAGTGATTCCATGGGGCCCTCAAGTTTGGCACAAGGCATCCCATGGTCGGCCATTAGACAACCAGTAGCCTTAGGACACATTTTGTGGTCATTTTTTATTATTATTATGATATTATCTTATTATCTATAACTACCCAATTACTCATTAATCAAGATAATTAAAGATAATTACCGTCGTTACTATTCATAATGTCCAAAAACAAGAGTCTTAATTACATAATTTGGAACTTCTGATTCCAAATATGTAATTCATTTTACCAAATTCCAAACACATAAATTGCAATAATTAATTTAAAAAAAACTTCCCGTTGTCAAAACAAATAGCGGGTTTTTTAGAAACAATATTTATGAAAAGTTGGGCACTTTTTTATGCCTAATTCCAAAGTGAAATTAATCCCAATGAACATCATTGAATTAAATGGTAAAAATATATTCTAATTACACTTTAAAAAAAATTAAAAAGATTATATAACCATATAATTAAATTATATGAAAAAGCAATTTTGATGTAAAATGCAGTATTTTTCACTATTCATTGAAAAATGAACATTGTCAGAAAAATACCAAAAAATAACCCAAGGTAAATTTCAATGTCCGAATAATAAATAATATGTTTATTTTAAAAAATAGATCTTATAAAATTGTAAAAAAGTGGATTTTGAATGGGTTTGCAATTTAAAGGCGGTTAATCGACCTTTTAAAGAATATTAGAATGTTTATGCTTAAAAACTGAATTCATTTGCATTTGTAATCCTATAACATTTATTGTAAAGAGTAAAAATATTTAACAAACATATATAATCATATTTTAGTTATTTATATCCTTTCCCGCCAATACAACGGATATGTGTTAACTACCATTTAAGAAAATATTATTTTATTACTAGTGTGCAACGTAAGATTTCAATTAAACTCTTTGTTGCGTATCGGATATGCTATCGAATATAGCAACCCCTTTAAAGTAAAATTAATATTTAATTCGTAAATTTTAATAAATATGAAAACTAATTATTCTTTATTTACCTGGGATGTTACATCCTTCCCCCCTTTTGTGAATTGCATCCTCACAATTTTATTCACTTATCAAAATAAGTGGGAGTATTTATCCCTCATAGCATTTTCAGATTCCCACGTTGCCTCTTCAACAATATGGTTTTTCCACAAAACCTTTACCTGGTTGATTACCTTATTTCACAACACTTTCTCTCTTCGGTCAAGAATTTGGACTGGTTGTTCTTCATAAGAGAGGTTCTTTTCCAACTTAACTACCTCTGGGCTCAAAACATGAGATGAATCTGGCATATACTTCCACAACATCGAAACATGAAAAACATTGTGTATGTGAGATAAAATCGGAGGTAAAGACACTCTGTATGCAACTGATCCATCTCTCTCCAGAATTTCAAATGGTCCAATGATCCTTGGACTCAGCTTTCCTTTCTTACAAAATCGCATCACACTTTTCCATTGAGAAACCTTGAGAAAAACATGATCACCTAACTCGAAAGATAGATCCTTCCTCCGGTTATCCGCATAACTCTTCTTCCTGCTCTGAGCAATTCTCATGCGTTTCTGAATCAACTGAACTTTTTCTACCATATCTTCAACCAATTCTGGTCCCATCAGCTTCCTTTCACCCACTTCATCCCAAAATGCTGTATTTCGACACCGTTTCCCATATAATGCCTCGAATGGTTCCATTTGTATACTGGAATGAAAACTGTTATTATAGGAAAACTCAACCAAAGAAAGTTGTTGGTCCCAACTTGCCTGATAATCCATCAAACAAGCTCATACCATATCCTCCAAGGTCTGAATTGTTTTTTCTAACTACCCATCTGATTGAGGATGAAAAGTTGTACTAAAATTTAATTTAGTACCCAATGACTTCTGAAGGCCTTTCCAAAAGTTTGAAGTAATCCTGGGATCACGATCGGACACAATGGAGAGTGGAACTCCATGTAACCTAACTATCTCTTTAAGATACAAACATGAAAGTTTATCTAGGGAAAAATTATCTCGTATGGAATGGAAATGAGCAGATTCAGTCAAGCGATCAATAATAACCCAGATTGCATTATTACCTCGAGGTGTCTTCAGCAATCCCACAAAAAAGTCCATGTATATATTCTCTCATTTCCACTCTGGCACTGGTAAAGGCTGAAACATCCCTTTAGGTAACTGCATCTCTGCTTTAACCTGCTGACAATTCAAACACTTCACAGTAAAATCAGCAATATCCCATTTCATTCCATCCCACCATTAATACTCCCGCAGATCTCTGTACATCTTAGTACTGCCATGATGAACTGAAAACGGGGAACTATGAGCCTCACATAACAACTCATTCTTCAACTGTGAATCACAAAGCACACATAATCTCTTCCAAAACCTCAAAACACAATCATTATCAATGTTTAATTCAGGAAACTTACCCTTCTGAACCAGCTCTACCTTTTTCTAAAACTCACTGTCTTCCCTCTGTGCTTGCTTAATTCTGTCTGATAGGGATGATCTCATTGATACTTGAAACAAAACAGAAGAACTTACTTCACCAACAACTTCTATTCCAAAGTTCATCAAATCAAAAACCAAAGGATCTCGTTCCAAACGTAGCATGGTTAATGAATCAATACATTTTCGACTCAAATCATCATCCACTTTATTTGCTTTTCTTGGATGGTAGTGAATTGTACAATCATAATCCTTGATTAATTCCAGCAATCTCCTCTGTCTCATGTTCAATTTTTTCTGAGTGAATATATATTTTAAACTTTTGTGATCAGTATATATTTCACACATTACCCCATACAATTGATGCCTCCAAATTTTTAGAGCAAAAAGAAACAGCAGCTAATTCCAAATCATGTGTATGGTAATTTACTTCATGAGTTTTCAACTGTCGTGAAGCATAAGCAATTACCTGATCATTCTGCATAAGGACACAACCAAGTCCCTTCAAGGAAGCATCACTGTATATAACAAACTCACCATTCTTGGAAGGTAGTGCCAAAAATGGAGCATTCACCAATCTTCTTCTCAATTCCTGAAAACAATCATCACATTCTCTTGTCCAGATAAACTTAACACACTTCCGAGTTAGCTTAGTCATTGGACTAGATAACCGTGAAAAATTTCTAACAAACCTTCAGTAATAGCCTACCAAACCAAGGAAACTACGAATCTCAGTTACATTGGTGGGTCTTGGCCATTATTCAATAAATTTTGTTTTATCAGGATCGATAGTTATGCCATCTTTTGAAACAATTTGACCCAGGAAAGAAATTTGTTGTAACCAAAACTCACACTTGCTGAATTTTCCATATAGTTTCTTTTCTTCTAAGGTTTGAAAAATAACCCTTAAATGTCATTCATGATCCTCTTTACTTTTATAAAACACCAAAATATCATCAATAAAAACAACCAAAATTTTTCACCTGAGTCAACTGAGCCATCACTGCAACAAACTGTTTAGTTCTGATTCTGACCATCTCAGGATACTGATTGGAAAGAAAATTTCCCTCTGTATTCCTTCCCAGAAAATCTGCTCTGTTTCCTCTATGGAAAACCATTCTTATCATACAAATACCTTAGGTGAAGCAACTTGGTAATCTTTAAATGATATATCATTTCAGTCATACCATAAATTAACTTAGAATTAAACAATTTTCTAACTCCTAAATTTGTCTAAACCTACCTCTGATACCAACTATAAGGCCCCAACCTTAAACATCTCTTAATATTGAATTAAATGAATAATTCACATTGAGGATCTTTTCAGGTTTAGAGTTTTAGAGAATTAGAACATAAGTATTAAATCTCAAAAGATTACAAAGTAGACACTTCTACTAAGTTTCTATAGAATAAAAACACTCTTAAAAAGAAACTTGTCTAGTTCCATGTTTTATATAGCATGACTTTCCCTTTATCCCATACTTGACCCTATTCCACATTAAGTCCGGTGAAAAACATTTCAAAAAACTTGGGGTGAGCATAAAAAGCTCAGTAATGGATACACAAAGAATGAAAAATGTTAGTTTATCAAAACAACAAGTAATGCATGTATACTCAATCAAAGTAATACTTTTCAACTTTATGAAGTATTAAAAACTCTTCACTGAATAAAAGATCATTACTTACCCTTTTGTAACAAATACATTACCATAAAACACATAAAAAGAACACATAACATATAAAGGTAACTTGGGACATAAACATACTTAAATGGAATAACCATACGGTCGACTTCCACACATACTTAATGGAATATCCATACGGCTGACTTCCATACCCAATGCATTGGAGGTTATAACATAACCACCCGTCCTGGTATTCACGGCACCACCTGTCATATGGTTTATCATGTAACCACCCTTCAAATGTCCAAGTACCATTATAAAATCATAAGACATAAAATAAACATAATGGAAAGAAAACATTTCCACACTTTGATCACAATATATCACTCAAATATATTTACATAAAAAATCCATTATAAAAACCATTTTCAATACCAAAATACATAAAAGAGTATATGGTATTTATTTCATTTTAAAAAAAACATTACGGCTTGTTCAGGAAGCCAAAGAGCAAATAATACTCGCGGCGGCGGAAAAGGTCGTTGTCACCGCGTAAGCTAAAAGAGACATTACTTTTTATCGATTTTTAAAATCCTTCATAGAAAAAGATTACTTTTGTATAAAAGTAAATCTCAAAGGGGTTTATACACCGTATAAAAGAAAGTTGTGTATAAAATGAAATGTGCCACAATGAAAGGAGATTGAGACGAAGTCCCTTACCTCGGGTCCAACTTGACTTGATTGTTCTTTAACATCCTGAATAATAAACTTGAGTTAATTTATATTTTCTTAAGAACCTTTTTAACGTTCATTATTCCTTTTATATCACTTATTTACATGTATTAAACATTATGTAATCATTTAAGTTAATAATGTTTGTTTTGTCGATATTTGGTTCTTAAGTCGAAAGTGGACTTCTTACAATTACATGTTGTCTGTGTGGTAAAATGTTCTTTATATCCAGAATGACATTCCTGATTTGGATATCATATATATCATTTATATCTAGAATATAAATTCATTTATAATATTACATAATCATTTAGAGGTATGAAATGAAATGCACCGTTCATGGAGACGGTAAGCCGTACGTACGCATGAACGCTACTTTCATTTCTATGTCATATTAATGGAATTAAAACTAAATAAGAGGTATGTATATTTTAATTACAGAATTATATTAATCATTTAGATGTAACATATATCATATATATCCATTATATATATGTATTTATAATAGTACATTACATTTGGGGATAAGAAATGAAATGCACCGTTCATGGAGACGGTAAGCCGTACGTACGCATGAACGCTACTTTCATTTCTATCTCATAATTTAATGGGAAGAAATAATAATGATATAGAGTTATATTATAATTCCAGTATAACATCATATATAATAACTTTAAATCCATCCTTTATACGTCCCACATATTGCATTAACGAATCAAATCACTTTGAGGGGGCGGTAGTCCACACTTCCTATCGTGTTTACCCATAATGGAAGCCATAAAGGTATGCTCAAAATGAAAAATACAGAAGATTAAGGAAAAAATAAACATATTATTTATCATATATAAATATAGTGTCATTATAATGGCCACCTTTGAATGTGTTAAAATAATGTTGAACAATCATCGTTTCGGGAGGCAGAAATTTGCCATCCACGGAAACAGTATGTTCTTTAACCATTAGATTTAGGTGTGTGTAAGTATAGCTAGAATACATATTATAAAAACATCCTAGTATATTGAATATACTGGAGTTCTTACAAAAGAAAGGAATAAAAAGAGTTTAGGGGGTTGGAGAAGCAAAATAAAACAAAATGACTCAAAAGAAGACATTACCTTAAAATTGGGTAACTCACTTTGGTTTGAGCTCAAAGGCTTCCTTGGGAAGACTTCTGCCCAAAGTGAGGCTTTGAGGAGTAAGAGAGGTATGTGGAGAGAGAAAATGGGCAGGTTTTGGCCGAGAAAAAGGCTTTGGAAGTGTGGGTAAGGAGGTAGATGTGGGGACCTTTTATAAGAGGAGAGGAGGGGCACCTTTGGAAAGGTATAAAATGTAACTTTATTTTCAAATGAGTTTCGGATTTTAATGGTCCCAAATAGATGTGTTTCTAGGATAAGGTGATAAGGGCTCCAATGCCACCCATCCAATAGGTTTTGGACATGTTTATGTCTTAGATTTTACATTAGCTTTCCATTTTATTTAAATCGTTAAATAATTAGGTCATTGCTGCATCATCATGATGTCACATATAATTTAATTTATTTAATGTCTAAAAATTATAAAAAAAATACTATGATGTAGGAAATCGTTTTAGCTTTCCATTTAATATTTATACTCCAAATTATCATTTATTTAGACAAATTCTAAAATATTTTAGTTAGGTAATACATTCTTTGTTACATTTAACATTCTTTAAAAATAAAAAGATAAAAAGACACTTTCTCACAAAAGTGATTCCATGGGCCCCCCAAGTATTGCACAAGGCATCCCATGGTCGGCCATGAGACAACCAGTAGCCTTAAAACACATTTTGTGGTCGTTTTTTTATTATTATGATATTATCTTATTATCTTTAACTACCCGATTACTCATTAATCAAGATAATTAAAGATAATTACCGTCGTTACTATTTATAATGTCCAAAAACAAAAGAATATTAATTACATAATTTTTTCCTTCTGATTACAAATATGTAATTCATTTTACCAAATTCCAAAAACATAAATTTCAATAATCAATTTATAAAAAACTCTCTGTTGTCAAAACAAATAGCAGGTTTTTTAGAAACAATATTTATGAAAAGTTTGGCACTTGTTTATGCCTAATTCCAAAGTGAAATTAATCCCAATGACCATAATTTAATTACATGGTAAAAATATATTATAATTACACTTTAAAAAATTAAAAACATAATATAACCATATAATTAAATTATATGAAAAAGAAATTTTGATGTAAAATGCAGTATTTTTCACTATTCATTGAAAAATGAACATTGTCAGAAAAATACCAAAAATTAACCCAAGGTAAATTTCAATGTCCCAATCATAAATAATATGTTTATTATTTAAAATCGTGCTTATAATCTTGTCAAAAACTGGATTTAAAAGGAGTTCGCCATCAAAAGGCGGTTAATCGACCTTTTAAAGAATATTAGATTGTTTATGCTTAAAAAATGCATTCATTTGCATTTGTAATCATCTAACATTTATTGTAAAGAGTAAAAATATTTGACAAACATATATAATCATATTTTAGTTATTTCTATCCTTTCCTACCAATACAATGACTATGTGATAACTACCATTTAAAATAATATTATTTTATTACTAGTGTGCAACATAAGATTTCAATGAAATTCTTTGTTGCGTATCGGGTACGCTATCGAACATAGCAACCCCTTTAAAGTAAAATTAATATTTGATTCATAAATATTAATAAATATGAAAATTCTTTATTCTATATTTACCTGGGATGTTACAACTCATGTTTTTTAAGATATGAAAAATGAATATGTTGAGTATGCAGAAACATTGATGCCCAAATAGGTGGCATTCAAGTCCACAAATAATATCACTCTTGATAATAGCTAAGAAGAAGATGACATGGATCAGTTCATGTCATTCCATTCCCAAAAAATGAAAAGAGGAAAATCAATAATTAATGTGAAATTTTAAATTTTATTCTATCAATATGGAAATTAAATACATCTTGTAGAATGGTTCCCCCTTAACTCTTACGATAAGTATGATGATGATAGAAAAATTAACAATAATATGTTTTCAGCATATGTGAATGTTAAGAAAAATTTTATGATTAATTTCATCAAAAAGAAGAATATTTTACAACAATAAAATGATAGTTCTTAATAATATGAGATTGTAGAGATTGATAAATGAATGTATCATTGAGTAGAAGTTATGGCGGCAGTTATAGGTTGCTCCCAGACAAGGGAAGAAGTCAAAAGTGGCGAAGAATAAGTTGAAGGAAGATTTGATCTCTAGGATTAAATAGAAGTCACATTGGAGGATATAGATGTTTAGAGAGTAAAAATAAAGAGGAAAGTATAGTGGTTCATGATTCAAAATTTGAAATATAGCATGAGGAAGAAGAGAAGTCTAAGCTAATGGAAAAAATTGATAAGAATAATCCTTCAATTATAGAGAAATCATAAAATATCTTAGGGTATATGCTCAAAGTTGAATAATAGAAAAGTGTAATCAATGGTTTGAATAAAATATAAAATTATCTAATCAAACATATCAAAGAACATGAATAGAATTTTTTCGACATATAAAGAAAATATGAATACCAAGGTTGAGACTTGACTCTCGGTATGATATTAGGATGGTATATTACTAATGAAATAGAATATATGGACAGTAAACCTAGAGGTCTAATAAAATATAAGAAAGTGTTATACCTAAATAAGAAGGCTAATATGGGGCTTGATACTGAATAGATGTATATGGTGATTTATGTCATACAACAATCATCTAATCGAATATTGATATATTATTTGGTTACAAATCAAACATTTATGAGTCATATAACCCAAGGTAGAAGTGGAAATACCAAAATATAGAGAAATATACCCTGTATTAATTGTATTTTCATTTTAAATATGGGACATTATAAAAATGTATGTTTTATAAACAAAATGAACCGAAGGGAATAAAGGAATCAAAGACAACCCATATAGTTCGATATTTCAAGCTTTATATTAATTATTACTATTTCTGGTATGGAGGATTCAGAAACATGGCCAGATATTTCTCATTTGATATGTAGAGGAATGTGCTGAATTAGACCTAATGTGGTTGTAATCAGCAGATCAATGAATCACTAAGTGAGTTAAAAAGAAAAAATAAAATTTTAACTCTCAAAGATGAAGTTATTCCCTCATAATCATAGGAAGATAAATATTTTCAATCCATTATATGTATGAAGTCAAATATGTTGATTAAAAAGAAAAGGGATTAGTTGGAAGTGGTTTTACATATTTCCCTTAATTCATCGGATCATGATGGAGTGTGGATCAGTAATAGTGGATGGACATTCCATATAATGGGAAATAATAAACATTTTATATACATAAAATATGACAAGGAATGTGTTTTTAAATATTAAAATGAGGAAAATTTTAATATTATCAGCCTGGTAAAAGCCATATTTTGGAGGAAATAAAATATATATACTGATATATGTGTTTTGAAACACCTTATTAGTAATTTTCTAAATGTTATTCAATTTTTTTCCTCAGCTCATACTATAAGGATATCCATGAATTCATCTATATCCAAGGAAAAATGAGGTAAATTTTTTACAGGTAAAGTACACATAGGGGATTCTCTACCTTCTGAGTGGAGATAAACATATGATATTTTCGTCATAATAGAAAAAAATATATATATTTTGGGAAAAAACTTGTCCATCTATGTCAACCATCTCTATAAGATCTATTAAGATATGATGTAGCTCAAGATCTCCCTAAGATATCATGTGATCATACACATATGTCTGATTCATGTAAATAAGTGAATATTATTAGCAATACAGAAAAAGAAAAATAATAAAAAAACTACCATAGTGCATTTATTGTTTCTTGTATATATATATATATACTTATCTCACTAAGATCTATTGATGGGAAGGTGTACTATGTTTATTACATTGATGATTTCATAATAAAAAAATTGATATTTTTATTTCCCATATCTTTAAATGTTCATTTCTATAAACAAATATTGGAGGTAAGCTAAAATATTTCGTACCTAGAATATTATGTAGATTTTAATTTATGATTTTACAAAATTCATAAATAGTCATTTGTAGGATTATCTCGAGAAACACCAGACAAGGAATCGGGTTTCATCACTAAGAACTACTGAAATAAATGTAGTCTTTGATATGATAATCATACTGTAATCAAAATGGAAAAAACAATGCTTATTGAAAAGGACTTAATAGGTAAATTTTCATAGAAGCAATATTGACATTGGTCTACTTTTCCAATAGGGATTTGTTTTGTGGAAAAGAAGAAACGACTCCAAACAAGTTGTGTTAAGGAAAGAATATAATAATGAAATAGTTTTGAATATTTGGAAGTTTGTGGATTATTCTCAATAGTAAGAAACACAATAAATTTTAATCTCAATGAGATTATAGAATATTTCATGGTTATTTAGGAAAAAGAAAAGCATATAAATAATTCAATAAGAGGATATTCACTGTAGTTGAAAAAAATGATTACACCATGGTAGAGAATGAATAGAATATTAAACAAAATAGTGAACATTTCTCATATTTCATTGATAAATAGGTAAAAACACAAAGAGAGTTTAAGTTGAAAATTATGATTCATGAAATGATATTTTTAATGATCTTGAGGAAGTAAAATCTATATCATCATAGAAGAAGAAGAGTAGAGAATAAATTTATTGAAAAAAACATTGGTGATCATGAATCACCATTTATATCATAGATAATAAAGTCATTATCGTATCTATCCTTCCTATATCAAGCATAGGCTAAGTGTTTTGATTAATCCTATGAGGATGAGAACTGGTTTCAAGTTATGAATGAAGAGGTTTAATAAATTGAGAAGAATCAAACATCGGAGATTGTTTTGCGACCATTACATAAGTATATCATCAGGGTAATATGGGTATTCTAGTAAATCTAAAAGAATTTGGATATCTAATTCAAGAAAAACAAATGAATTTTTATCAAGGAATACTCCTAGATAAAGAGAATGAATATTAATGAGGCATTTAAATCAATATCATGGGTAAAGACTATTCTCCAATTCATCTCCACAGTAGTGAAAATAAAATTCAATGTTTTGAAAATCGACATTAAGTCCGAATTTCAGAATGGGATCATAAATGTAGAAGATTATATAGAGTATCTTTCTGGTTTTATCATTCATGAATATTAGAATAGGGGTTTTTAGTTGAGAAAGGCATTATATGGGTTCTATTAAGCATTGAGAGTGTGGTATTCGATGCTTGATCAGTGTGTGAAGAAGATTGGTTTTTAGCCTTGTAGAGTTGATTACAATATCTATGTTGAAGATGATATTAATCAAAGGATGATGGTTTTGGTATATGTTGATGAATAAATCATTGGTGGATTAGATGAAGTGTAGTTAAAATAGTTTATATAATTCATGATATGTGTAATTGAAATGTCAATAATTGATGAACTTACCATTTTGCATGCTTTACTGGTGATACAAGGAAGTAATGGTAAATTTATTTATCAATCCAAATGTTCCAAAGAGTTTTTGAGATGATATGGAAAGGATAATTCCAAGCAGATGAAGACTCTAAAGGATACTCAGATGAAACTATCATGAGATGATGAAGTTAAGGCAGTTAATGTCATATAATAATGAAAGATTAATGTTAGTCTGTTGTATTTAATAGCGACATAAACTCATACTGTTTTTTACAAATTCCAAGAATCACATTAAAAATAAATTCCCAAATAAATCCACTATAATGCATTAAAAAAATTCAGTATATCATCTGAATGGATGAATATGGTTTGTTTTATAGTGAAAAATCTCAGAAATATATATTATTCTATAAATATGTAGAATGGGTTAGTTTAGAAAATGATAGAAAATAGACGTCAGGTGCTTCATCCTATCTTATTTATTGGGTAAGAAAGAAACAAGATTTCATCTCATTGAGCATTTTGGGATATGAATATATTTTGGCTACCCTATCTTTCAATTAGTTATCATGGGTAAAGTTGCAATGTGATGTTATGAGAGTTTTAGTAATATATCCTATCAAAATTCATTATAATAATTCATGATCAATAATTCATAGAAAAAATCTTTTCCATCACTCAAAGATGTAGAAAATAGAAATAAAGTAACATTTTATCAAGAATAAGGTGTATCATGGTATTGTGAAGTTATAGTATATTTCTATAGAACTACAGGTTTTCGACATTACAATAAATACCATAGCCAAAGAAAATTTTTAATTTCATTGACTCACTCTTGGATCTTAGTCGACTCCCTAAACATTAAAATAATTGTTGATGTAGGACCCCCATCTCTAAAATACAGTTTGTATTTGTTCTTCAAAATTTATAATACATAACGGAGTGACCATTGGGTTTATTTAAAATGGGGGTGAAAATATCTTGATCGTGGAATGGGGAGAATCTGATTGGGGGAGAAGCGAAGTTGGGGGAGTTTTAAATATGTAGATACTATAGATGATCAATCAAAGGTTATATATCATGAAAAATGGAATTTATGATGAATGAATTTGATTATTTTATAAATTAAGTGATTCATTGAAGAATTTTTCATACTACTCTTGTTTTTAATTCTGATCATTTATCATTTAGGCTTAGACTATTTGTTGGGTAAATATTTGAAAGTTATATGGAATCATAAGAACATAATTATGGATGAATATGGAATAAGCTTTGAAGTTGTAAAAATGGGTGAAGAGTTGTCAAAAAACGGGTTTGTTTTATTTTGGAAAAAATGTCCCTCATGGTAACGTTATAGTGTTTTTGGTGGATTTAGGATTAAAAAAATATTAAAACAGATTCATTTATGGAGTTATTGTATTATTATTGACACGCTAGATTTAAAAAGAACCATGTTAGAGGTATGGATTCATTGGAGGTGTTGTAGAAAATTAAGTGTTCAAGGATGTGTTATTTCATAGTGTTTGAAAAAAATTTGAGTCCAAAATTTCAAGAATGACCCAAACATCACAAAATATGGATTTCTAAGGATACCACATAATATTATTTTTGAAATGGATTGTAATTTTCGATTCTTTAGTGTTTCAAGATGTTTTGGTTTTTTATGAATTTTTAGTGCTTAAAAAAATCATGAAGATTAATGGATGTTGGATATGATGTGAAGTAATACAGGTATGTTATGTGATTTTGGGATGCTTCACAAAAGAGAAATTTCTCAAAAGGATCATGAAGATAGGGTGTTTTGGGAAAAATAATTAATATCTTTGTGAAAAGACCATAGTGAGGTTGAAATCTTCATGAAAGGTAAGAAACATCTTTAAATCTGTGTCAACCCCCTCTATTGAGAGAGGATGTTTTATCCAAAATATAAAGGCTATGAACTCACTAAAAAAATTCAAGAATTATTTTTATTAGGTGATGGTTTTTATAATATCATCTATTTTGTGATGAAAGGAATCTTTGTAATTCTTGTGTAAGTTTCAAAAAAGTTATAAGCATAGCTAATTTAGTGAGCTTCATGAATGTGTTGAGCATCAAGGAAGTTATTGGTTTCACAAAACCAAAATTTTTATTGAACAATTGTTATGTTTTTCAAATGTAGGAAAAAGTGTTTTCTTATGTAAATCTTATGTGAACCAAAATGTATTACCCAGAAAATCATTGGTAAAGTATAATTCAGCAAGTGGTTGAAAGTGGGTCTTCATGATGCACTAAATGAGGGGTAAAAAATTGATTCTATTGATTGAAACAAAAATATATAGATGAAGAAGTGATTACATATTAGTTGAGAGTATATAAAGATTTAAAATTGTGATTTATTGTAAACAAAGAGGGAATGTGACTATGCTATGAATAATGTAATATTAGAGCACCTTGGGGTATTTGTTATAAAATTAGGTTTTATTTTTATGATCCTTGGAGATAACCCAGTGCGGGTGAACCACGTAAAATTGTTATGTCTGGTTCATTATTTCATTTCTATCCATATTGATATTGTGAATGGTGAGAAGATTATTCTTAATAATAATAAAATAAGATCTAAAGGGGTGTTTGTTTTAATCTTCCATACCCTGATTTACCACCACCCTCTAAGGTTATTTTACCTTGTTGGGATGAAAACAGTCAACCTAAAAATGAAACTATTAGAGGAATTTATTTTCATTCATTGTGGGATAAATTAATGGAGATAAGTCCACAAAAAAACAACTTACCTTAGGTTGTATGGATCACTGATGAATAATGGTGACACATTGATGTTTTTAGATAGATCCACTACCACAGTTAATGAAATGATCCTCAACCACAATCTCAATTGGTTTTCATTTTTCAATATCTATTCTAATAGTTTCTCACAGAACATCAAGGTTACGCAAAAACCCTTGGATAATTTTAAAACATTATATTTATAGACTATTCTAGGATTCGACATAAAATAAATAAATAAATAAATAGATATATTTATTTTAGTATTTCCACCGATGATAAAATTTTAATAGGGGGATGAAGCTTCTAAAGATTATATAACTCCTAGGGTAAATACCACATTCTACCCTCAACTTTGGTCTTATATTTCTATAATTTGACACCATTTTTGGGCTAATAAACTATTTTAAGGGAAAACAATTCATGTGATATTAATATATTTAATATTAACATAATGAAAATACTGGGATCATCAGGCCGTGGAATATTGTGTTGTCTATAAGCAGAGCATAAAAAATATTACTTGTTATATTCTAAAATATTTCATGGAAAAATAGTGAAACATGATTCTTCCCACCTTAGGGGTTTTAACCCAAATGATGATAAAAGTATACTCAAAATGGTTTGGGTACAAATATTTTATTTGGGTCTCCATATTTTATGTTCTCCCATTATTATTATCATGATTCCAATAGACCAAAACCTTGGGAATCACTTATATATAATGTATCTTCTCATATCAAACGTCAATATTCACTATGCACACAACAAATGCATCTCTATCATTAATTTCCAGATCACCCCAATTGATAAAAAGTGATAGGTCATGCACATTCCTCCATATATGTGACACATGGAAGAAATTGTGTACCCAATATCACTATGGTGGTCAGATCATGTTGTACACCACCTCACCAAACCTTCAAGGTATCTTGAAAGGGCCAATTAATCTCAAAGACAATATGCATCTCAGAAAAATCAATCAAAATCTGCATCAGTGTGAGACCGTCAAGAACACATGGTGTCCCCCATTGAACTCCAAATGAATCTTACATTAGTCTTCATAACACTCTTGATGGATCAATATAGTTTTTATCCACTAAGGGATAATATATACCTTTTCATCATAGCTCACAGAAATTCTATTCCTATTAGTGTTGAATCACAAATATCATTCCAACATATTAGTGACCTATAGTTGTTCCTTTACAAATCATCAAATGGTTTCTTTCCAATGGTGGAAGGATAGTTTTTTTATTGTACAACAATACTACCAAGGGTATGTGATCCTCCCAACTATGACCAAATTTCTACATGAAATATCATATCGTGTTCTCTATAAGAAAAATGGTCCACTTACTCAAAGTATCGGTTAAGGGGTGGAATGTCATGATCATACACAATAGGGTCCCAATGGGAACCTAAAATCTATCAAATAATCATGATGTGAAGATAGAATCATAGGCTAAAATGATTCTCAAGGGATCTATCTAGAGCTAAAATATTTTTTGTATGTAATGGTGTCACATCCCCATTGTTGAACTTTGCTATCAAATATCTTGAAAATGGGACAACATGGTGTGTTTCTCTATAATGACATAGATGGAATAATGTCTTATATAAATCCATGCTAACCCCATCATAAGATTTACAGATATATCATTACACTTCGAATCTATAACCCCTAGGGGTTGTGCTGAACCCCCTTAAACCTGGTTCTCAACCATGATCTTCAGGAAATGGATGCATTGAGAGATTATATCTACCACACTATTCTCTATACATGGCCACTAAAACAATGGTTGAAGGTCATTGTACATCATTTCTACACTAGAATGTACATATAATGGGAATGTATGAAATACTCTCAAAACATCCTGACACAACATCACTAGTACCATCGTTTATCCTATGAAAATGATGATATCCTTCCCACCTTTAGAAAATCTACCAGGAACTCATCCAATTTATATCGGAGTAGATAATCTCTTACAGTCATTACCCCTAAGCTTATCCTCCCTAAAAAACTATGGAAGAATTGGGGTAACACCAATTGACTCTAGATATGATGCACCATCCATTCCAACTAAGGATAACTATAATGTGGTTAACTATTCAGAAAACTCTTACAAAAACTATGGAAAATATATCTTACGGATCGCATCTACAACTAAATTCCCCTTACCATGATTATATACTGTCATGATTTCATAGTCCGTGAGGATCTTTAACAATCGCCTCTATCTTAATCTAATATCCTTCTAAGATAGGTTATGCATAAGACTCTTATAGTCATAATATATGATAATCCACTTACCCATGAGGTTGTGTCACCACATCTTTAGGGTGATGATTATAACTGTTATCTCAAGATCCTGGGTTTTTTAGTTATTCTATTTTGTTCTCAATAGTTAGGACACATATCCTATCACTATATAACTTTACATCTAAAACAATCCATGTATGGTCCCTAATTCATCACAAATATTAGGTACTCAACACCATCCTATAAAAATATCAATATGGGATTTCCCATCATTCACTTATATTACATTTAAAAACTCATTTGAAACCTCTCTAATGAGACTAAATTTTCCCCCTAAAAGGAAATTTTTTTCAAAGGTTCCAAAATCCTTTTGAAATCGGGTACAAATATCATATATTGTACTTCCCTCCTAAAAAATTGTTGCACATACATCGCCATGTTTTGTGGATTCCAACTTAACAATAGATCAACTATTGTTTTGTCCTGTACTACACCCAATCCTGAGATAATGTTTCCATGAATGTGGTCCTATTGAATAAAGTACTGACACATCTAGAGCTTCCTAAGACGTTGTTTCACTCAATGTATCTCCAATACCTTAATCAAGTGTCTTGTTTTCTCCTCATCAAATTCAAATTACACCAAGATATTTTCAAGGAATACCCCAAAAAACCATTATAATAAAAGAAGAATTATCTGGATCATGGGAAAAAAGAACACTTCTTCTGTATTAATCATTTCTTAATGAATCACCAAGTATTCATAGTGACTATAGAAATATCTAAATGTCATATTTGTTATATCTTCATATTAACTCAAAGATGGTGATAATTTGATCTGAGATCAACCTTTAAGATGAATTACACCCCTATCGATTGATTGAAGAGTTCATCGATCCTTGGTAGTAGAAACTTTTTTGTTTTTTGTCACCTAGTTTAGGTGATAATAATCCAAACAAAACCTCCAACTGTAGTCACCCTTCCTTGAGAACAAAATAGAGGATGACTAGGGGAAGCATTGGGTTTTATAAATACCTTCATCTAAATCCAAAAATCACACCCTTGTTTTTCAATGATCTGTGAGAGACATATGATATTCTAGTGAAGATTTTGAGGTAGTCCCAATATGTATGTCAATGGATATTTCTATCTTCAGAAATGTGGTAATCCCAACACATCCTCAAGAATGATTCCCTCATTATTTTTCACCATAGTAGCATACTAGATGCATGTGGAATCCACTACTCTATAGGAAATATAGAAAACTATAGAGTAATCATTTTTATACTCATATATTTGAGCCCATAATTCACTACATAAGATTCCTTCTCACCCATAATGGAAAAACATTATATGAAACCATGGATACTCTACATCATCCACCTTAAATAATAAATATGGTAAAAAAACATAGTATATATAGTCTATAATTATGATGTAATTGTAAGGACTCATCATTACTCAATGAGATCCCACAAAAATATACCACCTTTAAGGGTCATGTCACCCAATCAGTAGAAGTGTGTGATAGTAGAGTCACCTCTGGTTGAAGTCTTGAATCACAAGGGTCTAGCCAATGGCTCAACCAAAATCTTTATATCTCAAACTAGTGTGGAAAATAGAAAAGAGTGTACATCACCCTTCTCTATAAATTTTTTATCTAATGAAGAAAACACACAGACCATACCTATAATGATCCTGAGATTCTTGATGTAATATTTCTCCACTTCCTATAGTTTTACTCTGCCCTAACCTATAGCTTCATGAACCTAGTGTGGACCTTATTGGGTTGGTGGTGATAATATACCAAATAGGGTTCCACCTCCTACTGCTCTACCAGGTCCTATACCACATACACCACCCTATGGATCTCCACGATCCTATCATTGTATTTGTCTTGGTAGTCCACTGATCATCTCTCTATCAACTCTGTAGAGGCTCTGACAATATCAAGTGTCATGTATAACATTATCTCAAAAGAAGCCCTTTATATCCCTAGGCTAACTTAAACCATCATGATATCCTAAAACCACCACTACAAGTCCTATAATCATCACCTGAAGCATCACACATTCCCTAGTCCATGTGAATGTTGTTTTATACATTCTTACATGGTCTCCTCTCATGGGTTCCCAATACCATCACCCACTTTCAAACACTTCTATTTATGGAATCTCTCCATAACTAAATCCCACCCAAGGACAATAGTATATGTTGGAATGCAATGAGATATCAATCTATTCCAAATATATTAGTATAATAACAACTCAATGGTTTTTCCTTTGAATAATGGATCCCTAACCATATCAAGGGTGTAAAATGTGAGGTCATTGATCCTAGTATAATATTTATCATGGCCATACTACTCTACAACAACAACAAAAACTCCTGATTGCACACTGATCAGAATGTGGATGGATAAAACTCCACCAAGAATTAAATAACTAAATATAACCAAAAGAGAGACATACTTTCATGTGACTAATTTAAGAGACTATACCATTTCCCAATAGATCCCTGACTAAGACTTACTTCAATGACCACTATTTGATATATTGGTTTCCTCATAAGGAGGAAAACTCGAGTGACTACATCAATCTAGTCCTCATCTTCCATGGGATTTGTATCACCCCGTTGTCTCAGAGTTTATTTCCTATAAATATCATGAATTGAACTCAAAATTCATATATCCTTTACTGTAAACACTGTAACAATATGTTAAAAAAATTTGTGATGCATAATTGGAAACCACTCATAGGTATTGCCTCTTGTACATGACCCTGAACTAAAGCCTCATCACTCGATGGATCAACCTTATGGTCATACAGAGGAATCATAACTAGATGTCTTCATGGGGGCATCCTAAAATATAAATGATGTACTAAATTAAATGACTATATATGGGGATATAATTCTAGAAGTACATTGAAACCAAAAATAATTCTTATATGATGCATGTACCAATGTTATCCATGTAGACAATGTCTGCATGTACCGAGCCAACAAGCAGGTTATCAAAGTCCTAGTGAATGGATATGTCGACCAACACACCAACACTAGGGTACCTATCCTAAAATTTGAACGTAAAATACTTCTGTAACACCCCAATCTTCCATGGTACGTTTCCCTTTGAATAATGAAATAGCTTGCATTGTAAACAACTTTAAGATTCTAACACACTGTGACCAATAAAAATAGCTCTTATGAATAGTAATACCAAATTTTAAAATTTTATATATTATATCATTGAAAATGAACTTCATTTTTTGATTCGGGATATCGAAAATAGCATAGGGTGAAGTTTTGGTATTTTTCAGAAATCTTTCAATTTTTTATGAATAGTGAAAAACACTGAGTTATTGTTTAAAACAGACTTTTTATTTAAATAATTATTTATTTTATCTAAATTTATTTTAGGTCAAAATAGATACATAATACCTATATAAGTTCAATTTAATTCATTTGATTCAGTATATAATGAGTTTAGATATATAAAATTTTATCGAACTTTTTACCGTCTTTTACCCATCTCTTAAGAGCATTTCCAAATCTGTATAAAACACAATTCTACCACTGATGTGCATTGAATTTAAAATCTCTAAGAGATACAGATGATATCAGTAAGTAAAATTTGTTTCAATAAGATAAAAATAATTTTTGGTGAATAGAAACTTTTGACTTTTATTTACCACAGTTATATGTAAATAATTTAATTAATGGTAAAAATGATATTATTATTACCCTAATATGTGTCCTAATTCTATTGTATAAGTGTAATTATACCAAAAACAAACATATTAATGAAATATGATCCTTTAGGTCCACATGTATTGGATTAAGAGATTTATTATTATTTAACTTAATGAAGAGTTAAAAGTTTTAAATTAAAAGTTTAATAACTAAACCATTTTTAATATAGGGTTACAGAGAAGATAAATACAACTATAAATATTCATTAGAAATCTAAAAATATTTCCTACATAATGGTATTTTATTTATAATTTCTACATTAAATATTGTAATTTATTAATGACACAATGCTGATGGAGTAATTACACAATTAATAAAATATTAAAATAATTGATATTATAAATACCCAAATAAATTGATTTTGATACTTTTTATGAATTAAAATAATTCTATAGGTTAATATGACATTTTATAGTTGATTAAATGTATTTTATTTTAATTAATTACATGGTTATAAATTTACAGAAAACGAATTACCAAAAGGTGTCAAAATTGACATAAAAGAGTTTTTTAAACAAATACAATATTATTGTTTGATATAATAAACCTAATAATATATGGTTTGGCCAAAAGGCTTATATAATTATAGTTGTATAATTAATGAACAATTTGTGGTTCTCATGGATGTTTATAGTAATTTTATTAACCATATAATATAAAAATACAATGAGACATGTTAAATGTCAAACTATTTAACTAAGAGTTAAATCTAAAAGATAAAGTCAATATAGTGACCCAAACCTATCTAAAACCTATTAGTTGATTGTTTTTCGATCCATACCAACTATATTCTAGAAATAAATCATTTTGGAGACATTCAAAACTAAAAATTATTTTATTATAAAATAATAATTCAATCATTGTTTAAGGTGCCCCTCACCCCACTTATAAAAAGAAAAAATCACTTTCAAACAAATTAACACAATCAAAACCATTTTTATAGGCCAACCCCTTCCCAAATATCCTCAAAACTATCCTACCATCATCATAGGGGCCTACGTTTGGCCATAAATCCATCTTAATGAGCCCTTTTGATCAAATCAAAATGATGAACCCGAAGAAGAGGTAAATATTTCATCCCCTATTTCAAGTTCATTTCTTCTTTCACTTCCTATTTCTTTGTTTTTTCCATTCTAAAATAATAAATACCGTCAATTATATATACTGTGATTTTATTATAAAAATGTTACAACCATATTCGTTATTCTATCCATCCTATAAATGAAAAAGTCATCATACGGGCGTACGTACAAATTACCGTCTCAACGTCATGGTGTAGTTTGTTATTCAAACACTTCATCATTTGGTTGGTTATAATAATGATTATAAATGATTAAAATAATAAATATAAAATGAAAATGAAACTTTATATATGATGTTCTATCCAATTATACATGATTTTAATATCAAAATAATGATATCGTCACTTTTGCGTACGTACAGATTACCATCTCCATGAATGTGATTAGATTCATTCCCTATCATATCCATTCAAGACTAATTTTATTTTGATGATTAAAAATAATGTTTAAAGACTTGATATGATTATTAATATGAATAAGATACATCCAATCCATAACAATCATGTCTTAGGTATTAATACATATAAATGAAAATGAATTAGTTAACACCCGAAATGAAGATAATAAAAAATAATATTAACAAAGAAATAGTAAAATATCATATATTATATCATATTTATATATATATTTCATGTATAATTTAATAAAAAAGATTTCACCATTATACAGGAGGTTAACCTACACTTCACCATGGAAAGTTACAATGTAAGGTTTCATTTCACAATTTATTTATTATCCGAGGTTGTTTTTACATAAGACTCTACAAGGACCACTTTATCATCAACATCCATGTTTCTTAAAAATGTATTCTATTTTTTTACTATTTTCAAGAATATGGGTTAATGTCAGTTATACCATTGTTTCACTTTTTATAAAATGTCCTGAAAGGAATCTTTCCTTCATTATTCAAACAAGGTAAGTTATAAACTTTTCGACAAAATTATTGTAAGAATGTTTTTTATCTTATACGGAGGGTGTGGCTATTTTATATGGTTATAACATCGTTGAAGATTCTATTACAAGTTTATAACAATATTTTCAAAATAAATGTTTTATTTTATAAATATATTACTTTTCAATGATTTAAAAATCGAAATAGATATTTCTCTAAATATGTTTTGATTTCATCTATGTCAACATCCTTTGATTGATTTTAAGCTTAGTTGAAGTTGATTTATTATGAAACAAAAAATCCACATTGTATTGATGGTTTTGTGATATGATTGACTTTGGATGTGTTATTTTTATACCATTCATGGTTTATGGATAAAGTATTGACATTTCGTATGCTAGTTTTAAAACGAATGTTTATGTTTTGTTTAAACCTTTTCATATAAGGAATGCATTGGACTTAGTTAGTGATGGGTGGAGCCAGATATAGCTCCTCGATACACTGATAGGTCTCATTAGAAAAACTATTTTTTTGGCACAATGCCTTGAAAAAATCTTATTTGTAATCTTGGAAGAAGTCCTTGAATATGTGGCTATGGATTCTGGCATTATGGATTCCATCATTAGGAAAGTGGCTATGGATATTGCATGTGATTTTTCGACTACTATAATATCCATGTGAATAAGTAAATGGAATTATTTGATTTTATCTTTTCCATATTTTTCTGATGTTAATGTTTAAAATGCTTTTTTTCTAGTCTTACAGTACCTTAAATGTTTAAGCTAATTTATGAATGTTTCTTCTATTTTGTTACCCTTACTAAGAATATGACCCCACCCCTTTCTATGTTTTATTTTTTCCAGGATGTGAAGAATAATATTACGACAACCCTAGAGGGATAGTCTAAGGGATATGAGTGTGGCCTATGGATACTATGTTGTTGTTGTTTTTCATTTTCTAATGTAATGTAAAACTGGTGAATGTATCTAGTATTTTCATGGCTACAAAACTAATCAGTCTTTCGAGACTTGATCTTTTTTTATCATGCCAATGTTATATAATAATGCACCAAATCTAGGTAACTAGGGTAAGGGAATTGTAGTTGTATCAGAGGAAGTATAGTAGAAACCTTGGTTGCTATATTATGAAAAACACTAATTAGACACATTATCCTAAGATAGAATTTGAGGATTAGTGTAGAAGAACTCCCACGAATTTTGGTATTGTAGAGATTTTTTGAGTTTTCCAAGCAACACATCCCCATATGGATACGAGTAGGTAGTGGTAGCTTTGGCACAGATTTACCTAGGGGTAAAACCCGAAAACATCTCTTTGATCTTGACTCGAATAGAAGCTGGTGCACAACAATGGACCTAGCTGCACTCTTGGTTACGATTCTCCGGGGGGATATGCTTAGAATAATTCTAATTTTCTTTACAAACAATTATGAATGGTTTATGAGTATATACATTCTAAAAAAAACATTTTTATGATTATAGATTATATCTATAAACTATTCAATTTATGTTAACTGTTTTACAAGTTTGAAATTATATATTACAATTCATAAACTAATATAGTGTATGTCATTGTTTAGAAATAGCGCATAATGGAAGGAATTAAAACCATATCAATGCACTCAATCCATATAGAGATTCCCCTCCTACTCAGGATAATTATAGTGGAGCCGGTGAAGCAACTGGTGCTGATCTGAATATCACCATACTGGGAAAACTCATTCATGTTATGAATAATAACCTTACCCGTATTGAGCACCCTGATCCACAACATGGAGGATCAATGTTAGACTGCTTCATGAGGCAACAGCCACAAACATTAAATGGGAGTATAAATCCCTTAGTTTTTGTGCAATGTATAAATTCTTTGGTGAAAATATTTCACGCTCTGGGTAGTAGCGAAATGTAAAAAGTTATCATGGTAGTTTATCGCCTCACGGGAGATGAAGATCAATTTTCTCCATTGATTCAATACACAAAGAAAGATGATGATGTAAAAGATAAGTAAATGGAGGATGTTTAAAAAGATTTTCTCAGAAAAATAAATTTCTCATGACCATCACGCAGATATGGAAAGACAATTTCTGAGTCTATGGCAAATGTAGGATGAGAATTTCGCAATGTATGAGGCTAACTTTACAAGTTTAGAAAGGCTTTCAACAGATTATATATGTAACCCAAGGAATAATATTGATCAATTATTTGATGGGTTAAAACCATTTCTCAGGCGAACATTAGTCTCAAAATATTTCTTTTCATACGATGATATTGTCTCTTGTGCTACCAAGACAGAAAAGGAATTCTCTATGTTTTACGACTTTAAAGCAAAGCAAGAGAAGAAGATATCTGTTGAACACTCTGGAAATGAAAATAAGGGGAACTTGGAAAATTTTGAATATTCGTCCTGTATTAAATGTGGGAAGAAACACCCCGGTAATTGCTTGAAGGGAATGTTAGTATGTTACATGTGTAATGAAAAAAGCCACCAAGCTCATGATTGAAAGGGGAAGAAAGAGGTTGTCAATGATGAATACTACAATTGTAGAGAAAGGTGGAATTATGAAAATGAATGTACGAAGATCCAAGGAAACCTACCTCAGAAAATGCCAAGGGATCAAGGCCAAGTTCATGTTATCACAACTAATGAGGTTGAATCTTTTAATGATGTGGCGGTAGGTAATTTAATGGTTTCCTCAAGTTTAGAAAATTATTTATTTGATTCTGGATCATTGCATTGTTTCATATCTTCCTAGTTTGTTTTGAAAATTAGATATTTTCAATTTGACTTAACAGGGGAATTTTCTATCAAAACACCTAAGGTAAGTATCATTACAACAAAGTTTTACTAATTAGTTCCCATTAGTGCAGGTAAATTTTCTTTATCTGATGATCTCATCATCATACCCATGACTGAATTTGATATAATCCTTGGTATAGATTGGATTTTAGACACTTATGCAAAAAAATTGTAAGATGGATGTTACAATTCATGATAATGATAAGGAGTGCCTTATCTTTAGAGAAGAAACAACACCACCAAATTTTTACCTAGATCTACCTCTAGTAGCTCAAATAAATTCAATTTTTTGAGAGGAAGAAAATGAAATAAAAGTGGGTGAGGAAATGAATGTTCAAATTGAGGATGTGCCTATTGTGCAAGAAAATGTGGATGTGTTTCTAGATGATTTACCTGGACATCCGGCAGAATGAGAAATTGAGTTTTGAATTGATTTATTTCTAGGGTCAAGGCCCATATCAAAAACCCCTTATAAAATGGCCACTGTGGATTTAGTGGAACTAAATAAACAACTAGAGGAATTGAGTAATAAGGGATTTATTCACCCTATTGTTTCTCCATGGGGATCCCGTATTCTTTTTGTTAAGAAGAAAGATGGATCTATGAGGTTGTGCATTCACTACATGGAGATCAATGCTATAATAATAAATAACAAGTATCCCTTACCTTGCACTGATGATTTATTCAACCACTTCATAAAGATCAATATTTTTCAAAGATTGACCTTCGATCTAGATATCATCAGCTGTGTGTGAAAAAGGAAGACATCCCGAAAATATAATTTTGAACTAGGTACGGGCATTACGAGTTTACAGTAATGCCATTCGAATTGACTAATGCACCCTCTATATTCATGGATATAATTAATAGAGCTTTCAAAGAATATATTTATGAATTTTTATTGGTATTTATTCATGATATCTTGGTATACTCCGAACGGTATGAAGATCCTAAAAATCACTTGCGCATTATTTTAAAGACTCTTAGATGAAATTAATTATATGGGAAATTTAGCAAGTGTCAATTATAGATTCATTAAATTTCTTTTCTTGGTCATATTGTCTCTATATATGGAATCTCTATTGATATTTCAAAGAATAATGAAATCCAAGAATGGCCAGCACTGACGAGTATAACTAAGGTATGCAGTTTTATTGGTTTAGCAATTTATTATCGACGTTTCATCCAAAATGTTTCCCAGTTGGCTAACCTATTAACGAAGCCCACATGTAAAGGGGGTTAAATTTTTTTTTACAAAAGAGTGTGAAGAATGTTTTGAAGAACTAAAGAGATGATTAGTCAATGCTCCTATCTTGAATCTACTATTGATGAATGACAGGTTTGTTATTTATAGTGATGATTTAAAGAATGGACTTGGTTGTATCCTTATGTAGAATGATAAAGTTATTTCCTATGCATCACGACCCCTATAAATTCATGAGAATATTTATCTTACTCATGATCTTGATTTAGCATCTATAATATTTTCTTTGAAGATACAGAGGCATTATCTCCATGGTGAAAATGTGAGATATATACCGATAATAAGAGTTTGATGTATATTTTCTCATAGAAATAACTCAACATGAGGAAAAGGGGATGTCTTAAACTACTCAAGGATTTTGATTTCACAATACACTATAACTCGTGGAAGGAAAATAAAGTGGCAGATGCTATGAGTAGAAAGGATCATGGGGTTTTGAACAAGATGAGAGTTAAAAGGGATCTTATTTTCAAGGATATAGTGAAAACAGATATGGGAATAATCATGGAAGGTGAAACATCAATACTATTTAAATGGTTGCAAAACCATCTTTGATAGAAAGGATAAAAAGATCTCAGAATGATGATGATGAGTTTCAAACGAAGATTAAAGCTGTGAATGATGGGAGATTGAGTGACTTCATATATGAAGATGGGATTTTAAAAATTGGGAAGAGGATTTGTGTTACCAATATACTGAAAATAAAAAGGAAATTGTTAGATGATGTTCATATCGTTAATTTCTATATACACCCTATTAGCACTAATATGTATAGGTATTTGAAGAAACACTTTTTGTGGGAAAATATAAAGAGGGAGATTGCTGATTTTGTGATAAGATGTATGGTTTTTCACCAAGTGAAAGCTATAAGGCAACCTCCTAGAAGAGTCATGGAACCTCTTCCCATACCTGAGTGGAAATAGGATAATATTATGATGGACTTTATTATGGGGATACCAAATATATCAAGAAGGAATGATGCAATATGGGTTATTGTTGATCATCTTAAAAATTCAGCGCATTTTCATGCTATAAGAGAAGATTTACCACTTGAACGTTTAGCAAGAATATATATTAATTATGTTATAAGACTTCATGGTGTACCCCTATTGATTGTTTCTAATCATGATCCCTGTTTTACATCAAGATTCTGGTAAGTTCTTCAGAAATCCGTGGATACTGAACTATTTTGTGCACTGCCTACCACCCTCAAACAGATGTACAATCAGAATGGACTATTCAAACCTTAGAAGACATGTGGAGATATTTATCAGTTGACTTTCAAGGTATGTGGGATCAATATTTATCACTGATAGAATTTTCTCTATAACAATAGCTTCCATTCAAGTATTCAGATGGCACCATATGAAGCGTTATATGGAAAGAGATATTGCACACCAAAGTTTTTGGATGATGTTTCTGAAATAAAACTCATAGTCCCAGAAGTTGTCAAGGAAATGATGGAAAGGTGAAGGTTATCCGAACCCACATCAAAAAAGCACAAAGTAGGCAGAAGAGCTATGCCAATAACCAGAGGAAGGATTTGCAATTTCTAGTAGAAGATCATGTTTTCTTGAAGGTATCTCCATGGAAGGGAGTTATACGATTCGGTAATAAGGGTAAACTATGTTTCAGGTACATCAGACCTTTCGGAATTCTAGAACAAATTGTGGTTGTAGTTTACCATTCGGCAATGCTGCCAAGTCTCTCCAAAGTCCACGATGTGTTCCACATATCATTGTTGAGAAAATACAAGCATTACCTAATGCATGTACTCACCTTGGAGAAAATTGAATTGGATCCTTGTCTGTCTTATTGTGAAGAGCCTGTCAAAATTTTTTGATACCAATGAACATGTTCTGAGAAACTGGATGACTCATCTTGTAAATGTTCTATGGAGAACCATAAGATTGAAGAGGCAACGTGGGAACCTGAGGAAGTTATGATGAAGAACCACCTGAATATTTTTATTCAGTAATGTTTTATAAATTTTGAGGATGAAATTATTTGAAGGAGGGAAGAATGTAACTCCCCATGCTTCTACGATATGTTTCCCTATGAATAATGAAATATCTCGCATTATACGCAACTTCAAGATTCTAACACACTACAACAATTCAAACATGCTATTACGAATAAAAATACCCACTTTTTAAAATTTTATAAATTTTATCATTCAAAATGGACCTCATTTTTGGATTCGTAATATCGAAATTATATTACGATGAATTTTTTGTATTTTTATAAAAACATTCAATTTTTTATGAACTGTGTAAAACACTAAGTTATTGTTTAAAACCGAATTTTTATTTAAATAATTATTTATTTTATTTAAATTTATTCTAGATAAAAATTGATACATAATACCTATATATATTTAATTTAATTCATTATATTCATTTTATAATGAGTTTAGATATATAAAATTTTATATAACTTTTTACCATCTTTTACCAATATCGTAAGAGTATTTCCAAATTTGAATAAAACTTAATTTTAACACTTCTATTATTTTAATTTAAAAATTTTTAGAGACATGGTTGATATTAGTATGTAAAATGTGGTTCAATAAAATAAAAATAATTTTTTTTGTGAATAGTAACTTTTGACTTTTATTTACCACGGTTAAAAGTATATAGAGTAATTAAATGTAAAAATGATATTATTATTACCCTAAAACATGTCCTAATTCTATTGGATAAGTGTAAATATCCTCCAAACTATCCTCCCTAAATCCTAGAGGCCTTCCTTTGGTCAGCAAGACAACTTAAATAGCCCTTTTGATCCAATCAAATGGAAGTACCTGAAGAAGAGGTAAATATTTAATCACGTCTTCCATGTTATTTTATTCTTCCACTTCCTCTTTCATTGTTGTTTAAATTATAAATTAATAACTCCAGTATCTTATATATACTATAATGTTATTATAAAAATGTTACAACCATATTCATTATTCTATCCTTCTTATAAATGAAAATGTCACCATATGTTCGTATGTACTGAATACCGTCTCCATGTCTTGGTGTAGTTTTTTATTCAAACACTTCATCATTTGGATGGGTATAATAATGAGTATAAATGATGTAGATAATAAATATATCATGACAATGATTCTGTATATATAATAATCCATCGAATTATATATGATTTTAATATCAAAATAATGATATTGTCGCTCGTGCGTACGTACAGATTACCATCTCCAGGAACACGATGAGATTCATTCCCCATCGTATCCATTCAAGACTAATTTTGATTTGATGATTAAAAATAATTTTTGAAGACTTAATATCACTATGAATATGAATAAGATACATCCTATCCATAACAAACATGACTTATTAATCAAAACATATAATGGAAAATTAATCAGTTAACACCCGAAATGACGATAATACTAAACTATTATTAACAAGGCAATATTAAAATATCATATATGATATCATATGTATGTATATGGTTCTTTTATAATTTGATATCAATGATTTAACCTTTATAAATGAGGTTAACCTACCCTAGAACAAGGAAAAATACAATTTAAGGGTTAATTACACAATCTCTTTATTGTATGAGGTTGTTTTTACGTAAGTATCTACTAGGACCACTTTATCATCCACATCCATGTTTCTAAAAAATGTATTCCAAAACATTTTGACTATTTACTAGACTATGGGTTAAAGTCATTTATACCCTTGCTTGAATTTTTATAAAATGGTTTGAATGTAATCTTTCTGTCATTTTCCAAACAAGGTACCTTATGACCTTTTCAACAAAATTAAGGTAAGAATGTTTTTTCAACTTTTATGGTGGGTGTGGCTTTTTTCTTCCATTATAACATCATTGATGCTTCTCTTACAAGATTATAAGATTATTTCAAAATAAATGTTTTCTTTTATAATTATAGGTCTTTTAAATGATTTCAAAATATAAAGATATTTTTCTCTAAAAATGTGTTGATTTCATTTATATCAATATCCTTTGAGGGATTTTAATCTTAATTGAAGTTGATTTATTATGATACAGAACTTCAATAATATATTGAAGGTTTTGTGATATGTTTGACTGTGGATGGGTTATTTTTATACAATTCATGGTTTATGGATAAAGTATTGACATTTCGTATATTAGTTTTAATACGAATGATTATTTTATGTTTAAAACTTTTAATATGAGGAATTCATTGGACTTAGTATGTGATGGGTGGAGCCCACAATAGCTCTCTGATGTATTGGAAGGTCTAATGAGACAAACTAGAGTCTTTGAACAATGCCTTGACAAAATCTTAGTTTTAGTCTTGGTATAAGGCCTTGACTATGTGGTTATGAAGTCTGGCATTATGCATTCCATCGTTATGAAAGTGGCTATTGATATTTCATGTGATTATTCGACTAGTAGAATATCCATGTGAATAAGTAAATGGCATTATTTGATTTTATCTATGCCATATTATTCTGAATTTCAATTTTAAAAATCTTTTTTTTTCTAGTTTTATATTGCCTTAAATGTTTATGCTTATTTATGAAGGTTTCCGCTATATTGTTATCCTTGCTAAGCATCTGAGCTCACCCCTTTCTATGTTTTATTTTATTTCAGAATGCGAAGAAGTATATTATGACTGACCTGCATAGATAGTCTAAGGGATATGAGTGTGGCCTATAGAGACGATTTTTTCCTGTTTTTCATTTTATAATGTAATGTAAAACTGATGAATGTATCTAATATTTCCAAGGAAACTAAACTAATCCTCCTTTAGAGACTTGATATTTTGTGATCATGCCAATGTTATGTAATAATGAACCGAATCTAGGTAATTAGGGTCAGGGCGTTACAACTTCAATATCATTTAAATAAATCCCTAATCATTATAATATCTAGGAAATTATCTGAACTATAATACTAAGATAAACCGATCTGATTCTATCTTTTCATGAACCCACCAATTGGGGACCACCTATCTAGTGATAATTGGATTGTGACCGCCCCAAGACTATCTCCTATAAAAATGGTCCCACATCTACCATCGAGTATGAATTTACCACATATGAGAGGAATTGTCCTATGTACTTGTAAAAACACAAACATACATATAAAATCCATTTCAATGTTAAAAGAAAATTATAACTTGTAACAATGTATGGATAAATATATAATACCATATTTATTGTATAAAAAAATAAAAAATCTACAAAAAGTGGCCAAATTAAAGACCACAAAAACAGTAAATAGAGTTCAACCATCCAAGAAGGAGGGGGAAAATGTCAACAGAAACCACAAGTACCCATATAGGTTTTTCTATATCACTGTGCTATACATTCTCATAGACCTCCTAAGACTCCATAAAAAGGGATATTATCTGTATAAGACATGAAATGTGTGGGAAGATCATATGCAGGAGTGGGTATAATAATATCATATTGGACACACCAGAATCAATAGGAATAAAATATCTAGAGTAGTAAAATCACTATAAGATATGTTCACAAGTTTATATACATATAAATAATGAACATAGATATACACATAATAGACAAATAGTCTTATTGTGTCTCAATATTAACCATCAATCACATGATTCTACTCGATACTTCAAGGAAACACTTTTCTTGGAGGGTTTTCTCCCTAATCCATGTAATCATTAATGACACTTGTCTAAGAATTCATGATCTATTGGGATTAAAATGATATACTTACTATATATTATAAGATATTTCTATCTAAGTAAGGTATCACACCCAAGATATGTGGGTGACTCCACCAACCCTACTTGATCAATCAACTAGATTTTAGATCAACACCCTATGTATTGTGGTAACATAATACCATGAACACCACATAGGAATGATATGATAAAGATCCATCTATAGGACTCATAGAGAGATATTGGAAAAAATATCTGGATCATAACACATCAAGGGGATCATGATCCCTTAGTGAGAAATAATTACTTGTTGTCCCCTCTTAGAGATGGACCATTAATCCATACTCAACTAGACCATATATATACTATGAAAATAAAGGTCTCAACACTATCTCAATGGAAGTACATGGAATGTGCCTCCACTACAAGACCTTTTGATGTCTATTCCTGTGATCCTCTACCCATGCTACGGTACACCATGTAGTTCTCGTGTACACATGGATATGGCCATGTACCACTAGTCATGCCCATGTACTTGGTCATGTACATGTATTAGGTCATGTTGGTGTACATACATGTTCTATTGTTATTGGATGTTATTGTAAATGTTTACTCATGGAGTACACACTGAACCCCGAGTGCAAGGACAAACACTTTCTAACACATATCACATGTCATGTAATATTTTATTTTATTCAAAAACCAAGAGTTATAGTCAAGGGACTCCACATGGCATCGGTTATTTGGGGTACACTCCATGTTTCACTGAATTTTCAAAAATAATGCTTCAATTCTTAGATTATTCTAATTATTCCACCACTTCCAGGAATCACACCTAGATAACATTGATCTGGGGTTGAACGACCCTCTCCCCACCCCTAACTATATTATGGATGTTGATCCACTCAAATCACATATGTCAGTGTATCATCGTATCGATATTCCCAAGATGATGTTGAAATATCCTGATCTAATCTCTATCCATCTTCATGAACCAATATTTTTTCCTCAATCTTTATCCCTAATACATTACACAATTTTTTTCTGTTAAATTATCTTTAATGAGGTTTTTGTATAATGGACTACTAAATACAATTTAAATAGTTATTTCATGTTGGATGTGTAGGGAATGACCTAAGCCCTAAAATGAAGAATGAGCCTTGATCATATGTAAATTGGATGCAATTATTTCTATTTAGATTGAATAATGGTGATTAATATCAATCAACTCATTAAAATCCACAAAATATAAGGGAGAATAATCCCAAACCTTTAAGCATGATCAAATCTCAAGTCAAATTGTTTGAAGAATTGATTCGAAACCATATTGGGATAAATAAAAAGTGGTTAAACCATATAAAAAACATCGTACAAATACTTAATTCAATCATTTATGAAGAATTGTCACACAACGATGTCACTTGTGAGATCCAGGACATTTTTTTATGAATAAATGCTTGATCATGATCTTGATCTATTTTTATTTTCTAAGATATCCTCCAACAGATCCTATTACAATTCTAGGGTTATATAGATAACCCTTCAATTAAATTATAACCATGAATTTATAGAGGATTCTAGCCCGTTATTTTGAAATGAAAATAAATAAATAAATAAATTTATTAATTTTAGTATTTGTTAATATGAAAATGTCATAAAAAATGTATGATGCTGAGAAATATTATGTCATGCATCGGGTAATGTTCAAATTCCATACTCAAAGGAGGTATCATGTTTCTAATACAAGACTCATATTTGGTGATAATCTAATATATTTGGAAAACTACACATGTGGGATGTTAATATATTTAACATTTTTATAATATCAACCTCAAACTCATCGAGCCTCAGAACATCATGGTGTCTCATTTCCTAGATCTATAAATATTTCTAGATATATTTAAAAGATTTTAATATAAGAAATAGAGATGTTACAATTCGTTTATTTAACTAAGATTGAGAAATATGTGTTTTCTCAAATTTCAAGAAAGTATATAGTGAGTTTCTTCAAATTATTAAAAGAATAATGAGTTTTCTCAGATTGGTTTTCCTATTCTTATGGTTCTTTCACATTTTTAATTTTTTTATAAATAAATTCTGAATTTTCTTGATGCATTTTATTTTCATGAAACACTATTTTTTCAATATTATGCCTTATTTTTAATGTATTCCACTATTTTATATTACAATAATATTTTATGAAAATATTGAGGTATTTTTTAGCTGGTTAAAATATTTTAATCTTCATTAATGATGTTTTTAAGATATTCTGTGACTCTGACTTTTTTATGATTGCCATGTAGGTTATTTTAATAATTTATTATGATATTTATTTCTTCCACATGTATTCTTTCATGTTGTGATATGATTTTACCATATATAGAATCTAATCTCAAACCTTAATTATGCTTCCAATACCTATGTCATGTTGATTATTACAGGATTTGATATATCTAGATAAGTTTCTATAAGAGAATTGTTACGATGAGAAGTTGAAAGTGTTGTAAAATTAGATAATTCTATTGCTAATCTCCAAGACATTATTCCTTTATTTCCTTCATCTAGGGAACTTTTTATAAGAAGTATTAATTATTTAATGAGATTAATGTATTATTTACATTCGGGTGATTGGGTATCATTAGTTGGTAATATAGAAATGTTTAGTTATTTTTGAATATTATTATAGTTACCATTGGTGTTGGGGGTCATAGAATCATTGTATAACCCTAGAGATGAGTATATTTATAAAATATAATTTTTTAATTTTGATAATGTCTTGAGTAGTTGGTTTTCCATAGAAATACATCCCAATATGGATGCTATATGTGGATAAAGGCCCTAGTATAGATAGACCTTGTAGAAATAACCCTAAAAAGGGTTTGTATGGTATTTACTCAATCATAAACTAGTAGATGATAAAGTGGACTAACAATACAGCAGACTTGATAGTCCCTATGGGTTTGATTTGGTTGATTATGTAATATTTATAAACCACTACCAAGGATTGATGACCTAGTTACTTTTAGGGACTATGTTTAGAAGATTAATATAAGAACAAAATGATTAGCTGAGGTATAACTACGATTTATAATGGTTGAACTAATGAACTATTGACTAATTTTATAATATAAAATAATACAATTAAGGTTTAAATTTCATTTAGGATTATAATTCATCCATATTGTTAATTGTTTTCCACCCATTTCAAATTTTTTTGTTTTAGTAGTGGATATAACTTGAATGTACCAATGGTGTGATAGAAAATGAAATTATTTCCATAATTAATACCTCATTATAATGGAATCTATAATTATAAATATTATGGTTATTTAAAAATAGATATCATGAATTATGAAATTTTTTTGAACATAATTAATTCTATAAACTCACCAAATAATTGAAGGATAGAATCACATGAAGATCAACTGAAGAAGATTGTGGTGGAAAGAATGTTCATTAACTATGTGTCAGAAAATATGGAATATTAACCAAGGGAATTGGAATAAGGGGACTTCATGTTTCTATACTTGTGGAAGTTGGGTGATTTATTCTAAAACTATCATTGGAAAATTAACTAGATGGTTTTCATGATGAGTATGGTAATGGGATTCCAAAGGCAGCACTGTGGTTTGATAACATTAGTGTGAAAAAATAATACATTACACATATCGATGTCATAAAATCATGGAGGATAATATTGATAGGTGGGAAAAACCATCACAACCAATGTGACATGGTTGATCCAATTACATGATGCCAGATGAGGTATATTGTGGTAACTAAATCATCCATATTAGAATTGTGAAAAAATTACCTTTATTCCATCAACTCTATATATCATAGTTATTTTACCCATCTGTACTACCCTGATATTAATTAATAAAATAAAATATCTAGTTTCATGATGATTTTCTCATAAAATATTATTTTTTGTGAATATAAATCTCAATATAGATAATATTAAGGAATTGATGTAAATGATTATATAGTTCAACATAAACTCTATATTATTTGAATTTGGTTCTGTTAACCATACCATTATCATTATTTACAAAGTATGGGGTGGAAACGAAAAGTGATAGCTGTCATAAAGAGATACTAACAACAATACAACATATTAACTTAGCAAAAAATTAGCTTCTTCAACATCCACAAATGTACTGCCACTATGTTTAGACATCAATGATTCCATATTAGATAAAAATATATATCAATTGTGGATATAGAATAAAATCCCCCTACCCTACCACTAGTGGTACAAGAAACAATGGTCTGGTGAAAATGGAGGCCGCCGAGTGACCTTGTGACATAGAACAGAATCAGGTTTAGTGGACTAGAGAACATGATCCTACAAAGCATGTATAAGAAATAGTTCATGTCCGGGATGATCATGTCTAGACACATGAAAATCCACTCAAATAAGAAAATTCATGGAATCCATCGCCCATAAACCTTTTCCCAAGAGGGTTTTATAGATCATGAATTACAATGTCTAGTCAAATAGTTAGTAAATTAAACGGGTTATTATCAGTTAAGGATTATAAAAAATGTAGTTGGTAATATGGATTGGGGATATGGGGATGAATTGGATATGGAAACTCTGAAAATGGATGGGATGGGTATTGACATGGATCTCAATGAGCCATATAAAGAGGATAGTTATTCAGACTTTGTCATTCAAAATTTACACTCAACTATAATTACAAGGTTTAGGAACCATATGGGACGAAATACATGTTAGTATAGTGTACCCATTATAAAAAAGGAAATCATACTTCTGTCCACAATCCAATTTATGATAGTTTTTCATAATAGTCCATAACAATGAAATCAACTGAAAATAAAATAGGCATTAACATAAAACCATGAGGATTATTAATATCAAATGGTTTGAAGAAATGCAGTATTGGGATTATTTTTATTATATATAAATATACTTGATTAATAACTAAATATAAAATTAAATATCATGTCATCTTTAAAGTACCATTATCTAAAATTGATATTATATAAAAATTAAAATTTTTCAAATGATATTTCCTTAATGGGGGAATGGAATGACAATTGATTCCACTATATATTATCCTTGAATATATATTTTGTTGGTATCTTGATTCACCTTCAAATTCATACTAAAATTATTAAACCTATATATATTTTAAAAATAAAATATGAAATAAAAAATATAGTGGTCAAATTATCTATTATAAATTGAAGTAATAATATCACTAAATCAATGAAGAATGTAAGAAGAAATGGGATTTGTAAGAGGGAATATTCCTTATGAGGGTCATTTTTACAAATGCATTTCTGAAGTAGCTTTACTATGTTTTTCACATTACCTAACTCATGCTGCATTTGTGAAATTATAGTTAGAGTTAAACCATTTATGGGAGTAGTTCATCCTTGTAGAGATTATAACATGATCCACGCTAGATGAATCTCCACCTAAAACGGAATCTATAGATTATATAAATCTTATGTTTTACATGAAGTTTATAATGGGTTATGTAAGAAGAAATTATGACTATATATTAATTTAATAAAATATTTATATGGATAGTTATATCAAACGTATATATAATTTTTTAAAATTCATCTTTTCTAAACTCACATTATGAATAAATAATATATATATTTTTAAATTGGAATTGAATTAAAATTAAATATGTATATGTAGAGTGAATAATAAAAAAATTCATGAACACTAGATTAATTAGTAATTTATAAAAAATATCGGTAATATACCAAAAGTAATTTTTCTATAAATATAAATATTCATGATATTTAATGGTCTTAATTAAAATATATATATTTTGGCATGTGAATTTGGGAAATGTGATATATGTTTTGAAATTTTCATTTCTATATTCAGATTTGATCACTTTTTTTATGTTTTTTAGAAAATATTTATTTTTATAGTAGTAGTGTACAATAAATTGTTTTACAAATAACATGACATTATGATGTTATTTTAAATAAATTTGAATTGGAAATTTATGAAACCTTTATCTAAGACCAAATATGTATTATATTATTGTAATTGTTAGGTCCACTTGGCTAGATACCCTGAGAGGGGGGTGAATCAGGGTATGACATAATAAATCAACTATCCCTTTTGATTTTGTTTTGCTATTTGACAAAAACAACTTCTATCTTCTTCCCATTGTAGAGTATGAATAAACCATAAAGCATGCACAAGACACAAATATTCAAAATTGGTTCACCCTCCCTGGGATACGTCCAAGGAGAATACATTGGTAGAGTGAAAATGTACCAATTCTACTATAAGCGCACTGCTATTTACAAGTTAGAAGTGGACTCACTATCCCTCATAGTTTACAACCAATCACGATATAAAATCTCACTGCCCTCTCAACAGAAGTGTGCTCACATTTTCTTAAGAAGATCCACTCATAGTTTATAGAGCTGTAGGTATCTTCATTATCTTTAATGAAATCTACATCTTCAACTGTTGATAGATGCTCTGTTATCGTCCACCTTTCACCCACTGATGAATATCTCTTTGCACCGGGTGTACCGGGCATCCCCAAATCTTTCATGCAACCCTTACTACGTCTTGCACGCAAGATCCCACCTTTTGTCGCGAAACACCCTTTTTGCAAAACTTCAATCTTTCACGCAACTCAAATCTTATTTGAAACTTTCTAATCTTGCACGCAACTCAAAATATTTCACGCATCTCCCTTTGCATGAACTTCTTACACGATCTGGTGCTCATATTTTCACTAAGTGTCAAGCTGCTTTAGTGTGAGGGGTCACCACTTAATTATTGACCACATTGAACCCTTAATGGAAAAACCCGGATGCGTCGTGCGTGATCCGGACGTGTCATGAAAAACCCCATTTGACGTCGCCTTAGGCGTATAAGTCTCTTTCATGCTAACCTCATCATTCGCACACCTCTTGAATCTTTCACGCCCCTTCTTCCTTGGCCATTTTTCCAAGTTTTCACCGTGAATCATGACATGCACGCCACATTCTTAAATGTCATGAAATATCCTCTTCGACCATTTAAAACCTTGTTTGGCATCTCCTTGAGCGTGCAAGATTCTTTCGCGCAACCTCATCTTTTGATCCCATTTCCTAATATTTTATGAAAATCAAGCCTTTTCAATTTTTTGACGTTCTACTCCATAATCCTTCCTTGCACGATAGTTTTCTTCATGCAACTCCATCTTTCATGCACATCTTTAAATATTTCGCGCATCTTCAATTTGTCCACGTGCATCTTTAAATCTTTCATGTACATCTTTATCATTCATTGTAAACATAGCTTTTTAAAAATATCTCCGAAACTAAATAAATCACCATGTAAGCCCCCTTTGGCAACAAATTATACATTGTGGTCTTCTTTGAGAATAAACACAACATGGAGGCCTACTTTTTCAACAAACACAATCACCTAAAAATGATTTAATGATAAATTAAGAGATTTTTTCCAAATAGTAATTATAATTTTACAAATGTTGGTTTGAAATTATAAACACGTATTTTACATTTTCAAATTTAAGTAATATTTTTTGATAATTTTTTTGAATACATTATATATATTGTATTTTAATTTTTTTTTATCCCAATTAAAATTGAATAAAAATATATTCCAAAATTTAAATTATTAGTTCCATATTACAAAATAAGTATTATTGTTTTGGGATTAAAAGATTCATTTACTTGTTTAAAACTATTTACCTTGGTGAGAACTAAAATAATAAATATGTGTCACCTTAGAGATAAAGGGCCTAAAATGTTTATAACATTATTATATTTGAATTTCAAAAGAGTTTATTCACATAATATCCACTATATTTCTCTATTTAATAACATTGGATCTGCAATTCTTCCAATGTATTTTCCATTGATGAAGTGTTTTGGGTATTTTAAAAAACCCACTACTTTTCATGTATAAAAGGGGAACTCCTATCCTCACATACACTAAAAAATATCATATTTGTATCCCAAAAATTATGCAAAAATATCATATTGAAACGCCTTAAACCCAGTTACATAGAGTCAGTGCATTATTACATAACATTTGCATGACACAAGGAATCATGTCCCGAAAGACCAATCAATTTAGTAGCCTTGGTAGTACTAGATACATACATAAGTCTTAGATTAAATTATGAATTAAAAATAGTGTGTCTCCGTTGAACACACTTATACCCCTTAGCCTATCCACCTAGGTCAGTGATAATATAATTCTTCACATCATGTAAAAATAAAACATAAGATAGTGGTGAGCTCAAATTCTCAGTAAGGATAAAAATATAGGGGAAACATTCATAAATAAGAACAAAAATTTAAGGTGATGTATAAGACTAAAACATAAACTTTTTAATCATAAACATCAGCATAACAAAAAAAGATCAAATAATGCTATTTACATATTCACAAGGATATTCTACTAGTCAAATAACCAAATGCTATATCAATATCCAATTTCATAATGATGTAATGCATAATTCTGGACATCATAACCACACAGTCAAGGCCTCATTCCATCACTAATAATAAATATTTTTTCAAAACCTTGTTCTAAGATACTAGTTTGTCTCATGAGACCTACTGATGCATAGAAGAGATATAGCGGGCTCCACCCGTTAACTACTAAGTCCAATTCATTCCTCATATGAAAAAGGATGAAACAAAACAAAAACATTCATATTTAAACTAGAATATGGAATTTTAAAACATTAACCATAAATCATGAATGGTATAAAAATAACATATCTATAGTAAAACATATTATAAAACCATCAATACAATATAGAAGATTGTATTATAATAAATCAACCCCAAACAAGCATAATATCAATCAAAGTATGTATACATAGAGGAAATCAAAACTATTTGATAGAAATATCTCTTTATATTTTAACCTCATTTAAAAGTAAAATAAATATAAAAGGAAAAAATTATTTTGAAAATATTCTAATAATATTGAAAGAGAAGCATTGAAGTGGTTATACGAAGGGAAAATTGTAGCACAAGCCATATAATTAAAAAAAATTACCATAATTATTCGAAACGGTCATAAAGTACCTTGTTTTAAAAAATGGAAGAAATATTCCTTCGAATTTTATTTATAAAAATTAAATAAAGGGTATAAATGAATTTAACACATAGTCTAGTAAATAGTAAAAAAATTTTGAAATAAATTTTTAAGAAACAAGGATGTGAATGATAAAGTGGTCTAAGAAGATACTTATGTATTAACAAAATTGGATAATAAAAAAATTGTAAGATAAACCCTTACATTGTACTTTTCCTTGATTGAGGGAATGTTAAAATACTATAAAATTATTAAATAATTTTTATTAAATTATACAATAACCACATACATATATATGATATTATTATAAAAATGACTCTAATGAATTACATTGAACATATATAGGTATTATGTTTCTATTTTTAACTAATATAAATATAAATAAAATAACTAATTATTTTAAAAAAAGTTAGTTTAAAACAATAACGCATTATTTTCCACTATTTATCAAAAAATGAATGTGTTTAGAAGAATACCAAATAATCACTCTAAGATAATTTTGATATTCCAAATTCAAAAATGAGGTCCATTTTGAAAAATAAAAATTTATAAAATTTCAAAAAGTGTGTATCACTATTCATAACAGCTAGTTTGATTGGTCATGGTGTGTTAGAAATCAATGTTACGTACATCAAAAGCTATTGAATTATTAAAAGTGAAGTGTAATATGGAAGCTTGAGGTGTTACATTCTTTCCTCCTTAAAATAATTTCATCCTCAAAATTTTTAAAATATTACTGTATAAAATGATTTGGGAGGTTCTTCATCATAAGTTCCTCGGGTTCCCACATTACAAATTCCATCTTATGGGTACTCTATAGAAGTTTTAATAGACGAGTCATATGGTTTCTAAACACTTGTTCTCAGGTATCAAGAACTCAAATAGGCTCTTCACAATAAAAAAGGTTGGGTTTCAGTTCTATTTCTTTATTGGTGATTGCATGTGTTGGTTCAGGAGTGTAGTTTATTAATAGTGATACATGGAACAAATCATGAACTTTGGTGAGACATGGTGGAATTTACAAACGATAAGCTACAACTCCAATTCATTCAAGAGTTTTTAAAGTTTCGATGTTCCTGGGATATAATTTTCTCTTCTTACTAAATTGTATAACACACTTCCATGGATATACCTTCAAGAAAAAATGATCTCATACTTGAGATTCCAAATCTTTTATTCAATTATTGGCATAGATCGTTTACCTACCTTGAGATGCTTTGACATGGGTTTGGAAAATCTTAACATTTTACATTTCCTCTTCAACAACTTCTAGGCCTACAAGTTTTCCTTCTCCAACATCATCCCAAAACGTTTTTGGGGGAAATCTATTTCCATATAACGCTTTATATGGTTCCATCTGAATACTTGAATGGATGATATTATTGTAGGAAAATTATACCAGAGGTAAATATTGATCCCACATACCTTGAAAATCAAGTGAGGAAGATCTAAAAAGGTCTTGTATGGTTTTAATTGTCCATTCTTATTGTCCATCTGTTTGGGGGTGGTAGGTAGTTTTCAAACAAGGTTCATTATCTAGGGACATCTGAAGAATTTTCTAGAATCTCGATGTTAAATTGGGATCACGATCAGAAACAATCGATAGGGGTACTCCATGAAGTCTTTCAACATCATTAATATATATTCTTGCTAAGCATTCAAGTTCTAAATATTCTCTTATAGCAAAAAAATTTGAGGACTTTGTAAGATGATCAAAAATGACCCATATTGCATCATTACTTTTTGGATTATTTTGAATCCCCATGAAAAATTCCATTGTAATATCATCTCATTTCCACTTAGGTATGGGAAGAGGTTTCGTGACTCCTCTAGGATGTTGTCTTCCAGCACTCACCTATTGATAAACCATAAATCATGACACATAATCAGCAATCACCCTCTTCATGTTGTCCCACCAAAACTGTTCTTTCAAATATCTATACATATTAGTGCTAACAAGGTGTATAGAGAAATTGTATCTATGAGCATCATCCAAAAAATTCCTTTTTAGATCGGGTATTTAAGTAATACAAAGTCTCTTCCCAAATTTCAAAATCCTATCTTCATATACAATGTTGTTCAACCTCCCATCGTTTAAAGCATTAATTTTCTTTTAAAACTCTTCATCATCATTCTGAGAACTTTTTATCCTTTATAGAAAAAATTTATTGAAAAATATTTGATAAGGTATTGATATTTCACATTCCATGATTATTCCAATATCCATATTTACTAGATCCATGCACATAGGATCCCTTTATACTGTTATCTTATTCAAAACTCCATGATCCTTTATACTCAAAGAAATTTCCCCCTTATTTGCCTTCCATGAGTGGTAGTGTATAGTGAAATAAGAATCTTTGAGTTGTTCATTCCATCGTATTTGCCTCATGTTGAGTTCTTTATGTGAAAAAATATACTTCAAACTCTTGTGATCAGTATATATCTCATATTTTTTACAATAGAGATAGTGTCTCAATATCATCAATGAAAATATAATAGCTTCTAAATAAATATCATGAGTAAGATAGATTTGTTCATTGATTTTCAGCTATCATGATGCATAGGCAATAAATCTATTATTCTGCATAAGGACAGAACCATCTCCTTTTATTGAAGTATCACAATAAATAACAAATCCGTCATTCCATGATAGTAGATTAAAGATAGGAGCACTATCAATTCTTCTCTTTATTTCTTCAAAACATTCTTCACCCTCTTTTTTCCAGACAAACATAACCCCTTTACGTGTGAGCTTCATTAATGGGTTTTCAAATCAGGAAAAATTCTGGAGGAAATGCTGATAATAACTAGCTAAACTAATAATACTGTGTACCTCAGTTATACTCATTGTTGTTTTATGTTCTTGGATTTCCTTGGTCTTTGAACAATCGACAGAGATTCCATCCATAGAGACAATACGGGCAGGAAAATACATCTCCTGAAGCCCGAATTCACACATGCAAAACATCCCATATAATTCATTTCATCTAAGGGTTTTCAAAAAAGCGCGCAACTGATTTTCATGATCTTCATAGATTTTTGATTATACCAATATATCATCCATAAATACCATGAAAAAATCATCATGAAATTACTTGATAACTCAATTAATTAGATCCATGAAAACAGAGGGTGCATTAGTCAGTCCAAAAGTCATTTCTATAAACTTGTAATGCTCGTTCTTGGTTTGAAATGCTATTTTCAGAATGTATTTCTTCTTCACACACAACTGATGATATCCATATTGAAGTTCATTCTTTGATAAATATTGTGCTCTATGAACTTGGTCAAATAAATCATCAATGCGAGGTAGGGGATACTTTTTCTTTATTGTAAAAACATTGATCCTTGTGTAGTCCATGCACAACCTCATAGATTCATCAATCTTCTTAACAAAAAGAACAAGGGATCCCCATGTGGAAACACATAGGAGAATAAAAACTTTATTACTCAATTTCTCTAGTTTTTTCTTTAGTTAAGATTAATTCCTAAATAGCCATTCTATAAGGTGTATTCAATGTGGGCCTTCAACCAAGAATTAAATCCATGGAAAACTAAATTTCTCATTCTAGAGGATGTCTAGGTAAATCCTTTGGAAACACATCAAAATATTCTTAAACAATAGGCACATCCTCTATTCAAAGATTCTTTTCCATGACCATAGTTATTTCATTATATTCTTCCCCAATAATTTAATTTTGTAGAGTTACTAAGGGTGGATCTAGATAATAATCAGGTGTTGATGTTTCTTCTATAAAGAAAAGGTACTCTTTATCATCTTCGAAAATTGTAACCTCCTTCTTATTAAAAATAATTTTTTCATCATGGTCAGAACACCAATCCATAACAAGTATTGTAACAAACTAATAGTCACTCGTTCATTCGCACAGTGATATGATTCCAATTATCCAAAAAATGATCCACTAATCAATATAAATTCATGATATAGTGCTCAAATAAAAAAAATTATTAGTGCACTTAAAAAAATTCAATGCTATAATTAAATACATGATACACTTTTCAAAGAGAGTACATGATCTAGCAGTCTCAAAGAAGAGAAACTTCCTCGTCAATATCAATGTAGAGCATACTGGATGTGTGAAACATATGGTTTGATAACCTGTAAATAGAAATATCATGTCATGATTAAATTTTTATCAACACAAATAGAAAATTACATCACAATGTTAAACAAAAAAGGTTACAAGAGTATGAAAAAGAAACTTTACATTTGTTTCTTAGCCATGCCAACAGCAACAATCCGTCCCATCATCTCAGCATCCAGTGAAGTGGGAAATCCATAGGGTCCATGTTTACTTTCAAAAAAATCACCATTATGATTCTGAAAGACCACTCCAGAACTATCTTGACTAGGATTCCCCCTCAATGCCTCGTCCGTGTTACACATGATCTAGCTATCCAAAAAAGGCAGCTAAAAGACTTCAATTGTGGCATGTGGTGGGGGGGGGGGGGTTTCTAGTGAAGTTGAGATGCCTCCAAATGGTGAAGTATTGAAATGAGTTACTATCGCAATATTCCAGAAGGGAATTGGTATTTGGGACAACTACCATGATATTAGCGAATGAAAAATGGTATACGAAAGGAGTCTTCTCGTGGATGACATTGTGTCAACCTATTCAGATGACATAATTTATTTCTTCACATGCAACTTGAAATAGATTTATTATATGATTGGACATTTTATTATTCGGCAAAGTAGGGAAAATGGTTTTTAGATTTTTTTACTTATGGTGGATGAGTTCCAAAGATGTCAAAGAATGTGCCATTTCATACTGGGAAAAAGTGCGAATAGAAGAGGTGAACCATGTGTGTTGTGACATGGTTGCATACACACCCATGAACCTCTCATAACTGAAGCTATTGGAATCATTTCCTATCGTGTTGCAAATAGGTTGGTCCAAATTCAGCAGTTGAGAATACTTTGGAACAACAACAAAATTTAGGATATATAGACTACACAGTATCTACAAAATACCAAAATAGTAGTAAAAAACAATGGTTATTAGCTCTAAGAACATGCACATCAGTTAGTAGGAATATGATGTATACCAATTGGAATTGAGAAGAAGAATTGTAGTCTTTTTTAATGATACATTCAATGTAAATGCAACTGAAAAAAATTAGTAATGTCTTCTCCAAGGTTTTAGTGAAAATTAAAGACAATGATGATAAAAATTGTAATACCCAAGTGGATGAAAAATTTGTATGGGTTGTAACAAATCTTTTGTTAGTGTCGTAGTTGGATCCTAAACATCAAGTGCTTTCATGTTTCTATAACACAATAGTAAAAAAATTACAAAACTGTGGATTCCTTCATTTCATATAATGTAATAGATAAAGTCAAAAAAATCAAAAATTTTACTTGTAATGGTCAAAATAAATTGTTCTATCTATTGGAAACTAATATAAATTGAATAGAAAAAAGTGAATTGATGTGAAAATAAGTGAACATCTATAGAAAAAATATGGTTAATATGTGAGCATATGTGATGCAGATTCCTTCAATCAAAAATTATATAGATATAATCCTTTGGGGTAACTCCATAACTTTTAATTTCTTCAAAATCAATAAAATCAAGAGATAGTTCACCATTGAGACACTGACCATAAATAAAATCATTAAAACATTAGCAGTTTATAGAAAGAACATTGATCCTCAAATCCCTAATAAGACCCAAAGAAAGTCCAGTATGACCATCACTATAAAGCCCATATACATATCATATGTTACTACAATATGTTTCATTATATTGCTTTCCAATTATTTTAAAATCTCAAAATCTTGTGCATTATCAATTTCATATTGCATTAGATTCCACTTACAATAAATGTTCATCATACTGATGTTGGTGTAAACATTCAGAGACCGTTCATAAATCTATGATTCCCTAATAATATATTTCATGAATTATATTTCATTTCTGGTAGAAAAACACTTCAATAAAAAGGCATGTGACCTTATGATTGGGTAAAACCCAACATTCATAGCCTGGAAAAACACATTAGTTGATACTTGATCATTAAATTTGCTTCTAGGACCTTAGTATTCTTACTGATTACAATATTTGACCCCCTTGGAATTGGGCAGTTCCAATGTAATAATATTCTTAATAATAGATTGAAAAATGAATAACACTTGAGAGGCATCACCATAAGTTAAGAAGAGGTAAAAAGTGATATATTTAATACAAGAATATCTGAGAACTGATATGAAAATGATTATCATCATAACACATGAGATGAAAAGGATAAATGGCCACTATCGAAGAGATTAAATAAGAGAGGTAAATAAATCTAATATGGTAATGAAATCAATACAAGGAGAAAATTGAAGATAAACTAACCTTATTATTGTCACATGACATCAATTTCATAAATTGAAATAAATGAACAAGGTCAAAAGAATAATTAACAATAGAAATCATTCGACAGGGAAAACATATGGATACATGTTTGAATCTATATTAACAATATAACGATTTTGGTATGGAAAACATACAATAGGAATGTGATGAGTCATCAACCAGTTGCAAGGTTAAATGAACCGATAAGAGGGGCATATGAGATTTCTCACTGTAATGAAAGAAGTGTGAATTGACACGTGTCATGTATAAAGAAAATATTTATACAAAAATGGGTTTCACCAGAACATGGGTGTTGCAATGGAATGTAGATGGTGGTTGATCAATGAAATTATGGAGGTAAAGAAATCAGATAATATTAACATGTTTGGAAAACATGAAAGAAAAAAAATATAAGCAATCCTGATTGTTCTTCCACCTGTAAATAAATTTCATGGATGTTAATAGAGTAAATAATCCACTGGAATAATTATAGATGAATAATATTTTGAAAAGGGAATAACACACGAGACATGTCACCATAATGCAATAATAGGTCAAAACCAATATATTTAATACTAGAATAAGTGAGAAATGATATGGAAATTATTATCATCGTAACATATGAGATGAAACAAGAAACTGGGAGTTGATGACGCAATGAAATAATAGAGGTAAATAAATTAGATATGGTTAATAAATTAATGTAAGGGGAAAATTGAAGATAAACAAACCTTATTCTTGTCCCTTGACATCAATTTCCTAGATAAAAATAAATGAATGATGATAAAAGAATAATTAACAACTTAAATAATTTAAGAGGGAAAACATATGGAAAAATATTTGAATATATATTAACAATGAGGGGATTTTTAATTGGAAAACATACCGTAGGAATGTGATGAGTAATTGACCCGTTGCAAGGTTAAATGAACCAAGAATAGGGGAAAATGAGATATGTCACTGTAATGAAATATGAAGTGTGAATTGACACATGGAATGTCTAAAGAAAAACAAAGTATACAAAAATTTGTTTGACCGGAAAACATGTGTTGTAATGGGAAGAAGGGGGGGTGCTGGAGCGATGAAATTATGTAGGTAAAGAAATATGATAATATTAACATATTAATAAGAGATGAAAAAATAAATATAAATAAGCCTAATTGTTCCAGCACCAGAAAATCGATACCATGTATGAAAGTAGAGTGAAGAATCCTGTAGAATAATTACAGGAATAAATCATTCAATGGAGAAAACATGTTAATACAGATTAAAATGTTTATGAGATTCTAAAGTGGAAAACATACCGTAGGAATGTGATGATTCATCGATGAGTTGCGAGGTTAAATGGTTCAATAGAAGGACAGGCAGATGATATACGTCACTGTAATACAAGAAAAAGTGTGACTTGACACATGTCATGTATGAAGAATAAGAAAATGAATATAATATATTTTCCTGAATAACATTTTAAATTCATTACCGCTGGTCATCCCCGTTGCATGATGGCTGTAAAATAATTTTTTGAAACAGACTAATAAAAATGGTAGCCAGAACCCTCAAATGAATACAGTAAAAACAAAATAGAAATCTGAATACATATTCATCATAGATACTAAGAATAATTTTTAAAAAATAATTTCAAATGAACTAATTGTGATGAATATTATTGTGTAGAACCACAAAGAAATTAATATATATTGCAAGGAATAACCTAAAACTTACCACAGTTGAAGTTTATTATTATAAAACATAACATGTAAAATTAGGGAGAAAAATTTAAGCTAAAATGATACACAACTGATATAAAGATTTTTACGAAATTTAGATGAAATGATTTAGGTTTTAGAGTGGGTATTTTTTCTCATACTTGAAGTACGAAGCTCATGTAGGAGAGAATGGGGGATTTCGGAGGCAGTGAGCTATAGAAATGAACTAAAATGAATATATGAGATGGAAAAGAGGATGAGATGAAAATTTGGAGGTGGTGAGATAATAAAAAACAATCACTTACTTGAACTACAAAGCATATGCAGAATGGTATCACTGATTGAGCGTGGAAAATTGTTATAGTAGTTTTGGGTTCCCAGAATCAGATTCTCGTATTGTAGTAGGTAGGGTTACCTGGAAAAGATTTATAGTGTACCTGTACAGCAAGGAAGAGGTACCTACCATCAGAGGTAAACCATGGAGTAGTTGAATAAAACTATGAATTGCAGATAGAGGAGTAATAGATGTAAACTGGGAGTGGTAGACAATAGAGTAGTGGAAGAAAATAGGGAGTCATAAGCAGTGGAGGTACTCTTACACAATAGTGGTTTGTAAGTGGATTGGGAGAAGGGAAAAATAAGAAGAGTAGAGACTGATAGAGGTGTTGATGGCATATAGTGAAAGATAAACATCAATGATATGGAAGAATAAGAGGATATGTAACCCTAGGCATGAAGTTGGCTCATGATTATGCGTTTATCAGAGCTGCAAAGCGAGGGGTAATACAGGGGTGTGAGCAGATAGTGAGGGGATAATGGTAAATTGATATCGGAATATGGTAATGTGTTTTAATGTGGTGGTGAAACATATGCGGGGATACACCCAGGTTTAGTACATATAGTAGATTCAATCATGGTTAAAGAGACCAGATCAACATATAGATAACATTTATATTTCCTAATGGGGACTGATTCAAAAAACCATGTTGCATTGATAATTTCCTTAGGAGTTTTGAATAACAACTTCCTTGTTAAATCAATTTGGAAATATCTAATTTTCTTTGAAAACTGGGAAGATATGAAATAATGCGATGATCTAAAATACAGAATAGCATTGGCTAAATTTGAGGAAACTATTAAATTACCTTTCACCACATCATTTAGAGCTTCAACCTCAGAAGTAGTTATCTCTTAATCTTGTCCTTGCTCCCTTGGACATTTTGGAGGAATGTTTTTTGGGCACTTAGGTAATTCATTTTCATAATTCCCCATTTCTATACAATTTTAGCATTCAACAATGAGAACCTCTTTCTTTCACTTACAATCACGAGCTTGGTGGCCTTTTTCACCACACTTGTAATAGAATCCCATCCCCTTCAAGAAAGTACCGGGGTGTTTCTTCCAATATTTACTGCTGGATGGAAATTCATCTTTTCCCTTCTTTCCCTTATTTCCATTTTTGGAGTGTTCAATAAATCATTTATTCTCTTGCTTTTCTTTAAACTCATAAGATATAGATAATTCCTTTTCGGCCTTGATAACACATGAGAAAATATATTCATACAATGAGAAGGATTGTGAGACTAATGCTCAATTGAGAAATGGTTTTAACCCATAAAATAATCGATTAATAATAATATTTGGGTTATGTATATAATCTTATTCATTCCATGCTAACATTGTATTGTTAGCCTCTTACTTTGTGACATTTTCATCCCCCTTTTCCCCAGAGTCAATAATTATCTGTCCACATCCACTAGATGGTCACAAAGAAATTATTTTTCTATTAAAGGTTCTTTAAACTCCCTCCACTCCATATTTGATACTTATTGATCCTCATTTGTGTTTTGAATTAATGACCACCATTGATATGCTTCTCCTATGAGGCGAGAAACTACCATAAAATATTTTTTATAAGGAACTTATCCATTTATCAGCATCAAATGGATTTTTTTCCCATTAGATGTTGGTCTTTGTTGCCTCATGAAGCAGTCTAATATTAATCCTCCACATTGTGGATCAGGGAGCTCCATATGGGTAAGGTTATTATTCATAACCGAATTGTGTTATCCTAGAATAGTGATAAGCCGACCAACACAAGTTTCATCACCAGCTACACTATAATTATCTTGAGTATGAGGTAAATCCCTACTATAATTACATTCTTTTATATGGTTTCCATTCCTTCCACTAGGCATCATTTCAAAATAATGGTATACACTAGATTCTTCTATGAATCGCAATACATAATTCCAAACCAGTAAAACACTTAACATAAATTGAACAGTTCATGGATATAATCCATAATCATAAAAAAGTTTTCTTTGAGGATTTATATACACATAAATCCTTCATAATGGTTTGTAAGAAAAATGTGAATTTTCTTAAGCATATCCCCCTGGAGGGTCATAACCAAAAGTGCAGCAAGGCCTATTGTCATGTACCAGGATATCCTGGGTCAAACTTGAAACACTTTGATGGAGGTTTCAATCATAGGTATATTTGTGCCAGATCCACCTCTACCTACTCATATCCTGGAAGGGATGTATTTTGTGGAAAACTCAAAAAACTATAATTTTTTCTAAAATTCATGGATGTTCTTCAATACTAATCCACAAAGTCTATCTTAGTGTACTGTTCTCTAATCCAAGTTTTTCTAAATTCTTCTTCCATAGTTTGTAATAAACTTTCTATGATACCAAATACAATTCCCCAACACCTGTTACCTAGAGTGGGTGCATTATTACATAACATTGGAATGATACAAGGAATCATGTCCCAAAAGTTCGATTGGTTTAGTAGCCCTTGGAGTATTAGATATATACATAAGTATTACATTAAATTATGAATAAAAAACATTGTGTCTCCATAGAACACCTTCATATCCATTAGCATATCCCTACAGGTTAGTGATAATATATATCTTCACATCCTGGAAAAAATTAATCATAAAAATGGGTGAGCTCAGTTGCTTAGAAAGGATAACAACATATCGAAAACTTTCATAAATAATCATAAACATTTAAGGAAATGTATAAGACTAAAACACAAGCATTTTAAACATAATAATCAGTATAATATGGAAAAGATAAATCAAATAATTCCATTTACTTTGTCACATGGTTATTAAACTAGTCGAATAATCACATGCTACATCAATAGGTAATTTCATAATGATAGAATGCATAATGTCGGACATCATAACCATATAGTATAGGCCTCGTGCCAAGTCTACAAAAAAATTTGTTAAGGACGTGTGCCAAAATAATAGTTTGTCTCATGAGACATACCAATGCATTGAGAAGCTATAGATGGCTCCACCCATCACTTACTAAGTCCAATGAATTCCTTATATGAAAAGGTTGAAACATAACAGAAACATTTGTATTAAAACTGGCATACGAAATGATAATACGTTAAAAATAAAACATGAATGGTATAAAAATAACACATCCATATTCAAGCTTATTACAAAACCTTAAACACAATATGAAAGATTGTATCATAATAAATCAACTTCAAATAAGTGTAAAATCAATAAAAGAATGTTGACATATATGAAATCAAAAACACTTTGAGAGACATATCTCTTTCTATTTTGAAATCATTTAAAAGTCACATAATTATAAAATAAAACATTTATTTAGAAAATACCTTCATAATATTGTATTGGAATCTTTGAAATGGTTATAATGGTAATAAATAGCCACACCCACCATATAAGTTTGAAAAATATTCTTATCTTAATTTGTATGAGAGTTTGTAAAGTACCTTGTCTTGAAAAACGACAGAAATATTCCATTAAAAACATTTTATAGAAAGTAAAAAAGGGTATAAATGACATTAACCCATAGTCTCGTAAATAGTAAAAATGTTTTGAAATAAATTTTTTAGAGTCATGGATGTGGATTATAAAGATGTCTCAGTAGATACTTAGGTATTAACAACCTTAGATAATAAAGAGATTGTAAAATCAACCCTCAAATTGTACCTTCCCTTGATCTAAGGTATTTTAACATCCTATATAATAGTCAAATAATTGTTATTAAATTATTAAATTTCCATATACAAAAATATGATATCATATATGATTTTCTACTATTTCTTTGTTGATAATATTTTAGTAAAATCATAATTTCGGGTGATAACTGATTCATTTTCCTTTATATGATTGGTCAAGTAAGCCATGTTTGTTATGGATAGGATGTATTTGATTCATATCCAAAATGATATTAATTTCTTAAACATTTTTTGAATCATAAAAAAAATTATTCTTGAATGGTGGTTATGGGGAATTAATTTCATCGCTTTCATGGGGACGGTAATCAGTACGTACGCAAGAGGGACAATATCATTCTATTGATTGTGAAATCATATGTAATTTCATGGTATATCATATATACATAATCCTTAATATTTTATATTTATTGTTTACATCAGTTATACTCATTATTATACCCATAATGATAATTAAGTGTTTGAATAACCAACTACACCACGACGTAAAGACAGTAAGCCGTACGTACGCACGTATGGGGATTTTCCATTCATAGGATGTATAGAATAATGAATATTGTTGTAAAATATTTATAATAACATAAAAATATTTATAAGTTAATGGAGTTATTATTTTTTCCTGGAAAAAACAAGGAAAGAGGAAATGAAAGAAGAAAAGAACCTTGAAAGGGTTGGTGAAATTATTACTTCTTCTTCAGGTGTTTCCTTTTGAGTTGGTCTAAAGGGCACTTTAGGATGACTTTATGATCAATGTAAGTCCTCTATGATTAATTGAGCGGATTTGGGAGAATGTTTGAGTAGGTTTTGTCTGAGCCAAATGGATATGATGTTTTGATTTTGAGAGAAGGGGAAGTACCCTTTTATAAGATAGGTGAGTGTCAATTTGGAAAAGATTCAAATATTATTTTATTATACAATGATAGTCGGATTATAATGGCTCCAAAATGATTTTTTTCTAGGATAAGGTGAGGATGGAACACAAAACACTCAACCAATAGGTTTTATACTGGTTTAAGTTACCATATTAACCTTATCTTTTTTATTTTACTCTTAGTTAAATAGTATAACTTTTACCATGTATTCTTGTATTATTATAATAATTAGTTAATAAACATACTATAAAAAGACAAGAGAAAACTAAGTAGTTCATTATTGATATATATTACCTTATCTATCTCATTTGTCGAAACCTTATATTTTTAGATATATTATAACAACTAATAACATTGTATTTGTTTAAAAAACTCATTTAGGTCAATTTTGACACTATTTGGTATTTTGTTTTTGTGAGAGTCATAAAAAAATATCACTTTAAAAAAATTACTTATTCATCTATAAAAAATATTATTAATCTATATAATTATATTAATTAATCATACATATCAATTTACATTTATTTAGATATTTATAATATCAAATATTTTAATCTTTCATTAATAAGGCTATTACTTCATCATCATAGTGGCATACATAAATTTAATTATTTAATGTCTAAAAATTATAAATAAATAAAACTTATGTAGGAAATAGTTTTATATTTCGAATAAATATTTATATTCAAATTTATCATATGTATAAAAATATATTAAAAATGGTTTCATTATTAAATATTGAATTTAAAACTTTTAACTCTTCTTTAAATAAAATATTATTAAATTTCCTAATCTGATCCAAGTGGAACAAAAGGGTCATATTTTATTCCTAAGGTTGGTTTTGGTCAAAATAATATTATTAAATAGAATTAAGACATGTTTTTGGGTAATTATAATATCATTTATACCTTTAATTGCCCTATTTACTTTTAACCGTGGTAAATAAAAATCAAAATATACTATTCAACTAAAATTATTTTCATCTCATTAAATTGTATATTACATACGAATTTCAACTGTGTCTCTATGATTTTTGAAATTAAATTCACAGAAGTGGTATAATTATGTTTTATGTAAATTTTCAAATGTGCCTAGAAGGTGCGTAAAATACGGTATAAAGTTCAATAAAATTATATATATATAATATTATTATAAAATGATTCTGATAAATTAAATTGAATTTATATAGGTATTATTTATCTATTTTAACCAAATATAAATTTTAAAAAAATAACTAATTATTAAAATAAATAATCAGTTTTAAACAATAACGTAATTCTTTTCACTATTTATCATAAATTGACTGTTTTTAGAAAAATACCAAAAATTTATTCTAAGATAATTATGATATTCCAAATCCTGAACTAATGTCCATTTTAAAAAATAAAATTTATAAATTTTCAAAGAGTGGGTATTACTATTAATAATTGAATGTTTGATTGGTCGTGGTGTGTTAGAACTTGAAGCTGCGTTCAGCGCAAGCTATTGTATTATTCCCAGAGAAGCGTATTGTGGAAGCTTGGGGTGCTAAACCTATAAAATACTATAAACCATAAGGAAGTTCTGGTTTTCTCAAAATGCTATCGCTCAATATTTTAATCCCCTTCAAAAAGGATATAAACCAAGAAGTGAGGTACATGTTCCTTACCTCTCAATATTTTTTCTATATCATAATGGTTTATTATTATTCTTCAAAATTAATTTCAACATCATAAAATAATAAAATAATAATCATCATTCTAGTTTTGCATTATTATAATAACGGTACAATCATTAACATCCCTCCCATTATACATTAATAAAAACAAAATTGGGAATTGTGCATTGTATGAACTACGTCCTCCATAACTTAGAATGCATGATTTTAGATAACCACTATATAAGGATAGTACTAATATGTATTATAACATATATAATTATCATTTTAATGATATTTTTTAGATTCATAAAATATAAATCATTTTTCTATTTTTTTTATTTTCTATGGAAAATGAAATCCTCAACCATGTGTATGTGTAGACTACCGACTCCATGGGACGATTGACCTCTATTTTTCATTTAATAATTACCATACATGACTTTACATGATAATAAATTTGAATAATAAATATTGTTTTTTATTCTGTAGATTCTGGTATGAAGAACATGAGAACCTCTTAATGATATGATAGTCAAATGACTAGTGTAAATTCAATCATTTAAAATAAGTGTACTCAGATGAATTTTTTTAATTCAAATTTAAAACTATTTTCATATTAATTTTTTATTTATATATTTAATTTATAATTATTTCATATCATCATAATAAATATTAAATTATTTTATTATAATTTTTGCATTTATGATCTTATATCAAAATAACTACTTTGTCATCACTAACAATTGTTTTATGATGTTTGGGTTAGTTTGGCCACTTATTTGTACAGTATAATGAAATAAAATAAAGGATGATTATATAAACATAATTACATGTATAATGTGATATAGGTATTTAAATAAAAATTTTTTAATGGAATGGATACATTAATATTTGAATCATTAATTAAGAAAACACCCATTGTAAATTAAAAACACTAAGTAAAGTTATTTATTGATTTCATTTTCTAGGATAAAGACTAAATTAAAAAATAGAATGAAATTAAACATTCATAAATCAATATAAACCATAAATTATACAAAATTTAGTGATATTTTAGTGATGATATTTGGAATATTAATGAATACATACATCACTCCTAAATAACTACAATAAACTATTAAAACTATAAACACCTGATGTGGGAAAAATGTGAAAAACTAAGTATTATACATGTAGATAATGATTATAAATGAAAAATATAAATATTTTTATGTTTTAAAATGGTTATTAAATTTTTATTTAATATATTTTATTTTTATATTTGTTTTATAGTGCTCTCACCTAAGCACAAAAACAAGTTAATGGTTTCTTTGTCTAAAATTTTAATTCATTAAGACATATTTAATATATATATCATGTTCCCATTAAAATGATTTAAATGAATCCTTATGGAAATTTTTTTCATTATACTCTGATATATCATAATATTAAATGTCACATTTAATGTTATACCTTTCATATTATTTTGTTTCTGATGTTACAGTGATAGTAAGGGGTTTTCATGACTCAAAACATTTTCATTGGCCATTTACACTCTTCTCTAACTATTGTCTTTTAATATTGATTTATTAAAATATTTGATGATGTTATATTGAATTTTCTTCTTATTTTATGGGGAAATAATTTTTAAATCAACAATGTATTCTACCATTATGATTATATTTTTTCATTAAAACACGTTTTTATGAATAATTTTCAATTATTTTAATGGAGTTTTCATCAATATCCATGTTTTTAAATACCACAAATGTTATCATATCCCTAAGGGAATCTCAATTTTATATATACAATTATCATTTTATTACCCCTTAAAATATTTTTATCCAATTTTTTATTTATTTCTTTAATTAAAAGTCATTTTAAATACAAGTATTTCAAATTATTTAAAAGGGTTCTCCATTCTATCCAAATTATTTTTCTTACCTTTCACACAAAAGTTGTTTTGATATCCATTATATCTATTCATGAATATTTTATTCTGAACTGATTATAAAAATGTTATTAAAATTCATATATTTTCATCTTTTAAAAATGACTTAATTTTTACTTCATCTTTAATAATAATGAATAACATATTTTGTAAAACTTCTTTATTTTCACATTTATTTTTATGTAAAGATTTATCACTAAGTATAAGTTTTTTTATAGTCATATAGATTTATTTATGATATGATTACTTTTATAAAATGATATATTTGCTATCCAATGATATTTTATGGTTATGTTATGTGATTTTTTTCAAATATATTAAGAGAAATGTTCTTTTTTCATGGGTTCTTTAAGATATGATGATTGAAGTGTCACATATAGGTATTTATGATGATGAGTGGAGAATTATATCACCTAATAATTCATCGGATTAACATTATATCTCATGAGATAATTTGGTTTCAATGTAATGTGTTCATGTAAATGGGTGTGGTCATAAATGTTTTTCTCAGATTCTAGGCATGTACAAGATGATTTTTTACACATTGGCCTGGGAATAATGAGTTTTTTCCGAATTCTTTTTATAATTAGAGTTTTTTCTATTAATTCAAGTTTTTTTATCATTTTATTCCAAATTTTCAAGGTTTATTTCATTTCAATGAAATGTCATGTTTTCATGATTTTGACCCATTTTTAATGTGTTTTGTACTCATATTTCATGATCACTTGTTATAGGACTATTGATATTTTTTCGAGTGAAATAATATTTTTTATGATTACTTAATATATTTTATGATCTTATGTTACAAAAATGTATTTAGCATTATCTTCTATAGTCTTTTAATCTGTTATTTTTATATTTAGATCTTATTCATGATCTCCTATAAGTTATGATATTATTTTCCTTTAATAAAAATTAGAGATCACCAATTTCATAGGATTCAAATACCCATGTTATGAATATGGTTATATTGTTTGATATATCTAGAAAAGGGACTATAAGATCATGATTATTATAGAATAAAATAAGTGTTGTATGCTAATATTTTTATCTAGTTAATCGATATGACACTATACGGTAAGGTTCATTGTTTGTGTAAGTATTTGTTAGATTTATTATTTACATCATGTGATTAATTTATTATTTATGTTGTTATATCATGGTCCAATTTATGTAAGATTAAAATCATAAGATAAGTATTTACAATAATAAACATGCACATTTATCACATGACATGATTAAAGTACGACTTTCAAATAATTTGATGTTGATCCCTCCCTATATATGTATATAATATTTTATAAATGATATTTGGAAGAACATGATTTTGAAGTAACTAGTTTAAAACTTTAACAGTTAGTGAAAATATCTGAATACTACCCGAGGAAAGGGGATGTATGTAATGATTACATGGAAATTATACAGGATGTAAAAACGTTATTCGGACCTATGTTAAGGAGAATAACAAAGAATTAATGGTAACATTTGACATAAATAAATGTAAATCGTTAAAAAAATTATACATCAGGGTAAGCTAAACTCTAAATAAAAGCTCCCTAGGGTTACAAAGACCAACATAAAAGCCGACTGGTCTTCTTTAAGGGTAAATCTATGATTCCAAAAAAAAATATTTATAAGTAAATAAAATATGATGATGTTGAAATTGTACTTAAGCATTCAAAACATCATAAATATTATTCACTAAATTATCATAGAATGAATTTTAAGAGTATTAAACGAGTAGTTCCACATTATGTACTTGTTGATAAATAAAATTATTTATCCAGTTTTTTAGAATTATATACATGATTATATATAAATATCATGTAGAACACTAATGTTTGAAAAGTCAGGAAATAAGTCTTTTGTGGATTCAAGGAGGATCAATATGGAAGTCTTGGAATTATCATTTGAGAGTTTGACACCACAAAATATGTGTGTTGTTTACATTCCATATTTTGTTTTCAAATTAACATGTGGATATTAACTGTGTTAAATTTGAAGAAGGCTAATTTTTATCCATCAAAAATATATAGATATTTTCAATAATGTCTTGAACATGGAAATAGTTTATTGGTCATATTCTTTGAATACTCATTGAGTAAAATTGTTTTTACATGGGGTCCAAAAATCTAAATTCTAGTATGGTAATTTTTCACTAGAAACTATTTTTTAAACAAAAAATAATTTATGTTATTTAAAAAACAACAAATTAAATTTATCTATATTTGGAAAAAATATTCACTTAATTGAGAATGAATGAAAATAAGAAGGACAATTTGTTTTTGTTGTGGGGAGTGAGAAAAAGAGAACTGAGATAACAATGATTCAATAGTTATCTCATTTAAAAATGAAAAATAATTTTCTAAAACCTATAGTAAAAAAGATGAATATTATTAATACAGTTCCTAGAGGCTATGCAACCTGCTTCATATAAATTAAGGTGACTCATATATTTTTTAAAAGGAGTTTTACAATAATGGATTCACCCCACCATAATTTGTTTTAGTGAGATGGGTATATCTAAAATAAACTGTAAATTATATCATATTTTTCTAATCTAATACACATTAATTAAAGATTTAAAATATTTAAAAAAGAAACATAATTGGAATAATATATATTCAATCCCACCTAAATATATGTTTAGGTTTAACAAAATATATTGGAAAACAAATAAAATAAATTGGAAAAAAAGAAATGGTAGTTCTTGAAGATGCAGGAGGAATAACCACTATATTATGGAAGTCCCTCACTCAATAATAACAATTTATTTCAAAATCAAGGAATACCTTAAGAGAAGGGTGGTGTATATTAGTGTAGACCAATATAATCTCTACTGATATTGATATTACAATTTTAAGTAAGTTCATTGATGATATAGTAAATAAAAATACTATTGTTAGGGCCTGTTTTTCTCTCAAGGATACCAGTAGTGATGTTTCCATCCCTCCTAGTGTGGGTAAACTCCATTATAATACAAATGACATAATTTAACTTCCTAAAAAAATATTTTAAATACCTTAGAGTATTCATATTTTTTCCAATAAATCCCACTAGTAACTTAGAATCATATTTGATTACTAAACTCTTGATGTAACAAATCCTGAATATAGATATCCCACTTAAGAGTTCTCTCATTTCAACCAAGATTGAGTTACCGAATCTGTAAATGGTTATGAACACAATGTCCATTGACCCTCTGACATGATGAACAAGGCCTCCTCATCTCGTTGTTCCCTAAATTCATAACCCATCCACGTTATTTATCTACATTTCATTGGGACTTATCCACATCATTCAACTCTCAAGAGAAGTCATACCTCCAGAGTATGATCCTTGATATATAAATCCTATGCCAGATTCCATAATCTCTCTACTATTAATTAAATCATAATGATCGACCACCAATGAAAAACCTGAATATATATATATTTGTGGTAATTGTATTTTTCTTCACAGCCTTTGTTCCTAATGTCCCATATAACTGAAAAATCATAGAAAACACTATTCTATAGAGATTGGACTCGATATCATGGGCATATACCCCAAGAACTAGATGAAAGGAATCCCAATAATATCACCCATATATTCACAATGTCCCAGCCTCATTACAACAAGATCCCTGGTAAAAAAATCCTAATCCCCTTTAGAAAAACAAGTTTCATATTAATTTAGTTTTTGGATTCTCACATCACTTGAACTATGTGGCCAGGTTTATCCCCTTATGTCAAATGTTATCATATATATGGATTACTTTTTTGTGTAATATCTTGATGAGGATATCCATATTTGTAGGTTCTTCATTAAAATAGAGTTTGGTTTCCCACATGTCATTCCATTTTATGCGTCTCATGGACATCATATGTTCTTAAAAACAAAAGAATCAATATGTAAACTTCATGAACATGCATTTTTACTGATTGTCAAGGAGAAAAATTCTTTCCAGTAAACTTTTTTATCTTCCCCATGCATGTCCAAAATTAAAATTAGATGTAATCTCACCTATTTTAATGAGATCTCCATCATGAAACGTTCAAAGAAGAAGAGGAACTGGCTTTCCCAAGTGCCTTTCCAGTACATTACATCTACTCATATGACCACCCATTTAAACATTCCATTTAACAAGCCTAAATGATTTCTCATGCACTGAGCTAACCTTGGGAGTTTTCCTAAACTCTCAACCTAATGTATCTATTCCTCCCCATATTTTTTTCTTAATTAGTATTTCCCACGTAGATATCCCTTCAACAGTCTACCAATTCAAATTCTCTTTCATGTTTTCTAGGGAATATTATTTGCTCCGTAGATTGATCTAACCATCAACAAAAGTTTTATCTATCTATTTCAATGAAACCCAAAGTAAATTACCATTATTTTTATTGTCCCAAATGAAATCAGTAATTATTTTTTCATTTTTATCGATGATACACTTCAGTGGATTGAAGATTGAGAAAATATGAATGGGAATTTATTTTAACTCACTATTCCCCTATGTTGAATGTCACCAAAAAAGGAGTCGGTTTTTACAGTTGAATATATGATACATTATCTGACAGTACTGATAATAAAATAACATTTTTTTCATCTTATCATTAAATATTGGAGATCCTTAGTACTCGATTAGGAGCCTCATTTTTTAATGGTTTTTTTCATGGATAGTTCTTCCATGACATGTTCAAAAGCATTTCATAATATACAAAATAATGTTCATTAAATTTATACAATTTCCACTACAATTTCTATAATTCTTAATCATTTTATAAAATCAATCTATTTATATTGTCATTATATTAATTAAGAATAAAAAAAAGATTCTACATACACTATATGAGACACCTCAGCTATCCTAATTCTATTTCGAAAATATTTGTTGGACCCTCGTGCAAATTCAAACTTATTATTTTGTGAGAGAACCTATTGCACATGGATGAACAACATAAACAATAAAGGGACCCCCTTTCTCAGACGATATATAGAATAAAAAAACAAAAATATCTTCCCATTAATAAATCTATGATACCTGGGGAAGAAAAGTACCTAAAGTTCATATCACTGGTCCAGAATCTAAATTTGAATATCTCAATTGCCTTCAAAATAAAATTTAATTTTTTGTAATCATACACATTATCCATGTCGAACATGATCATTATGTTTTACCGAATACTCATCCTATTTATTCATTCACCATATTTATTTTGATCCTGATAAATTCGATATTTTATTTTCCTTCATGAATCTTTGTTATTTTGTATAGATTCTTATAAGAAACACTCAGTAAATCCTTTTTTATAATGGTAGTGAGAATATAGTATCATAATTTTCATAAAAAGTTATTTTGAATTAAATAAATGTTCTTATCCATCTCAATTTTGAAATCATAAACACTGTAGAGGAATTTATAGCTCTGGTTATATATTTTCCCCCAAAAATAATGTATTTCATTAATCTATTGTGTTTTGACAACAAATCATAAAAAGAAATTAAAACATATCAGGAATCCACCTTGTCTTAATGAATATTCTTCATTAAATGAAGATTAATGCTCCCTAATCTGTTTTACATTTAGGATGTCCTCTAATGCCTTTTGATCATTTTTGATATCCTTTAATTAGGTGTTATTCAATAAGATAACTTATCATCCTTCGTTAAAATTTCATTCATAACCAAAAAGCATCAGTTATGAATGAATATTGTCAAAGTGTTTTTCTCTTATATTACTAGCCACCTTTAGATACTAACTGAAGTAACCATCCTAATTTGTGATATTTATATATCTATAAATATTTTTCTCTTTCATATTATCAAGAAATATTCATGTATTTCTTTGGGTCTCCTTAATCCAAATTACCCTTGACTTATCCCTTTCCAACATTTCAATGTCAACAGGTTTTCTGGCCATGTATTTTTTTCTTTCTAGGGATTACTGAAAACACCTATTTTTCAAAACTTTCTTTAAGATTTACTTATAAATTGTTGGTGTCATTCATTAATTATTCAAATCATGTTTTACTATTGTGTATATTTTTATACCACAAACAGTGTTTTACCCTTAACCACTTCAGTCTATCACAGAGTCAATTCCTAGTGTTACGCCTGCCAATTTGATACCATAACCCATTCAAAATCTGTAAGAAACCTTCATTTAGTGTCCAAATATCCATGAAGCATATTTATGTATACCATATATCTTCTCTTTTGATATGAACTAAGAGAATGGAGTGATCTAAAATTAATTGAGGTATGTGTCTAACATCCCAAAGAGGATAGGATTGGACTCCTTAAATTTAAATAGGAATCGATCCAGTATGATTCATATTCATTCAGTCCATTACATTTTGTTTCACCAAATAAATGTTTCTCTAAATAACCCCACATCTATCTTGTCTTTGGTAGCAATAATATCAATGTAATCATTGGACATTAGGAAGGTTGTCTCTCTTAAATAGATGACTTCAGACACACACTAATCATTGGATACTATTGTTTCTCCCATATTAATTACTTATATAACCACCACATTCTCATACTCCAGACTATATTCCAACTAAACCTTAAGTGATTAATAATTGATAGTTAGACGTTTTTGAGATCCGGTTTCCTTCATTATTTTCACAACATAACCAAAATATGAGTAGGATGGTTCTACATCAAGTGAAATATGATCCCTTCCATGATGGAGGCCTCTATATTATGACGACTAGGTGTCTCTTACCATGAGAGTAAAACGAGACCTCGAATAGAGGATATGAACATAACAATTTGAAACATGAGGTCCAGAAGGGGAAAGAACACAAAGATACACCTCAAGTTGAAACTCACTTTGAATATCTTCTCCTAGGGAGCTCTTGCCATTGAATGAAGAAATTCACCTTCACATATGTAATGACAGACCATAAAGATGACATTCCTCATATAAATTTATTAGAGACTATAAATGAATCTTCTTCCACCAAGGGAATCCATTAACATTCCGAATGACAACATTATGTTAAGAAATAGCTAAGAGGACCACTTCCACATAGATTTTAACCAAGTAATAGGAATAAAAGCATTAATTTTCCTCATCCATGTAAGTAAATCCACCTAGGGTTTCTTTTACACTACAAATAATGGAAGGGTTAAAGAAAGTTAGAGGGAGACACAAAATCCCTTACCAAACCACCACAAAACTATAATATCTAACAAATGGAATCCCTATGAGCACCAAAACAACGTGATCCTCCATTCCCAGCCTTTCCAAGCCTCTTAATATGAATCCCAAACAAAATCACTCACAACAAATTAGTAGAAGATGATATTGTTAATATATATGGATGAAAAATTAGACGAATGATAGAGAACCCATGAACCAATAGAAGTTTACAAAAATGATTATTGTAGATGATCACTGTAGAACATAGTCACTAAGGTCCTTCAATGGTAAGCTTTGACATCACCATGATCTACTAATGATAGATCAATGGGAAGGAATCCATCAACCCTCACCAAACATCTGGGTGTGATTGTATTTAGTAGTATAAATGGAATAAAATGTTAGAGGGCTAAAGGAGGTAGACCAAAATGATATTCCTTGAATGAATTATGACTAAAAAACTACACTATAAAATGGTTAAAAAAATATCTTCCAAACTCCATCGAGGGACCCCCTAATTAGATCTTCCATATCAAAATAGAAGTGCTCCACATTTTAGATTTCGTCTGGTGAGGATACAATTGTAACAATCAATATATTTGAAAAACAGTGGAGGCACATAATTCACAATATTTTTAGTTGAGGTAGAATTCATTATTCACTACCTAAGGGTAGACATTATGGTAAAATATTTGATAAATATATCGATAATTATCCCTGTTATGAATCTTGATCATGTTATAATGAAAATAAAATTTGTGATCCACATAGTGGATTTTATCCTAAAATTAAGGATTACATAGAAATGTTACTTAATGAATTTTTTTTATATATTTTCTCAAATACCAAGGGACTAATTAATGAAATTTCATATTTAGAGAGTGATTCTAATGAAATGGTAGAAGAATCCAAAAAAAATATGAATTTCTATAACACTCATAATATTCTAGTAAAAGCTAATTTTAAAACATCAATAATATAATTAATGAGTTTAGTTTAATTGAAAATGTTTTTATTAAAGTGATATTTGTATTAGATAAGTTAAACCAAGTAATTATGAATGTTAATGATTATATACTAGAGTATAAATAAGAAATGAAATATATATATATACCTCCCTAGTAGAGATGAATACGATGAATGGGTATAAAAATTAAAATATAAACAATAATTATGATAAAATTGAGTGATTAATTAAAAAAATAACACCCTAAATAAAAAATATCCTGAGTTGAAAATCATAATGAAATATATAGAAGAAGAAAAATTTAGTACTTCACTAAAAGATGGGAATAAATTTATTATCACACAAATCTATGATTAGAATTTAATATCTAATAAGTCTCTAAATTTTACCAAGATTATTCAATGTTTACATAGAGAAGTATCAACATAAATATCATATTAAGAGGTTACTAAAATTTTTATAAATTTTTCTTATACTGAATTTATTTCTTTATGTGAGGGATAAAAAAATATTAAATAGAATTTTATAAGATTCAAAATGCTCATAATCCCAGAAATATTTTTAGGGTTGTGGTGAAAAATTTCTAGAATATCATTCCCCAAAAATGATACAAATATATTGAGGATTAATCCTAAAAAGATAATGTAATTTAATCTAGAGAAATTAAGAAAATTTCACCCAATGTGAAAAAAGAACAATATTTATTAGTGGATGATGGTGCCCTATAAATTTTGTACTTATATAAATTTATGATTGGAAATAACATGTTATTTTTCATATGTTAAATACCATCCCATGAATGTTGGAGTGAATAATAATGTAAATGGAAACCAACTGAATGAAGATATTCTCTATGGAAAAAAAGGAAATATTCTAATGAAGAATATATTTACATATCATGAAACATTAGGTGATTTTATCTATATTGGTGACTAAAATTATGGTTATTACAAGTAAAATACGATTAATTATAAGTTAATTTCTAATTATAATAGATACTCAAAAAAGTTTTAGAAATAATAGAAGAAGTAATCCAAATTTTCTTGAGGAGTTAAATCACTAAAGATGGGTGAAAATATGGTCAATACCAAAATATCAATAAAATTTTATGAGATTAATTTCACACCATCTCAAAATAATTAGTTCTTGTACATTGGAAAGAGAGCCCACACTATGTACCATTAAAAACATACTTGAATTAAATAGTGAATTGTATAAAATTGTAATAATTTTTTTAAATCCCAGATATAGTTAGTAATATTTGTATGGTGGTTGGAATTACTTGTGAAGATGTTTCTATGTTTACCAAAGATTGTTAGCTGAATGATGAACAGTCTATATTGGAATGGATAAACTAGATAAAACACATGGAATTGATATGTATGAATATTTTTTCAAGATACATGAGGAATAAAGGTAAATTATAATTTTCTTTTATTGTTTTAATTTTTTCTTATTTAAGGGAATCTAGAACCAAATAGAATGATGAGAATGTGACTAAATATTTATTTTACCTATGGTATAAAAAATTGGAAGATGCTAGAATATTAGGGTAATGATTAAAATAATAAAACAGATTTTAAAAGTGATTTGAATAATCCCATTCCACATATGAAGAAGTCTATAGAATATAAGAAGCTCATACATACATGGGAGTTGATAATTTATAATATTAATATTGTCTAAATGATTCCTACTACAATAGATTATCTTTTTTAAAATGTGAATCTAGATATATACTTTAAAATATGATAGAATATATGTGATTTCATTCTCTAAAATTTGATTTATCATTGATATATTATTTTTATCAAGGGGAGTTAATATCTAATCTAATGTGAAAGAAATTACAGTTGAATATTATTGATGAATCTATTAATGTGCATGAAAGATCCAATGATTTCTTAAAAATATGTATGTGTAGCACCCAAATAATTGAATCTTAGTTAGTAGTATCACAATTGGTGAAAATATGGATTACCTCATGGTCTAAAAATATCACTCTGGTTTTATATAAATTATTACCCTTGTAAAATTGGGGTTTATTTGTTGATGGAATAATTTTATGGAAAAATTGATCCCATGTTAAATAAGTTGATTCATTATTTATTTTATGGTCCTATAATCATATACAATTAAAAATAATTGATTCTAAGAAAATTCTTTCTCTCATTGTATTAGTGTAATAAAAATTATAATTAATGTATACAATTTCTTTTAAGAAGATAATTAAAATCAAGATAATGTATTTTTATAAAAATTTTAAGATCTTGTTAAGAAAGCCCACTAGAACAGTCATAATAAAAATTTGAGGGAGAATTTATCTTTCAAATCCTTCAATATTGGAATTAGAAGACGAAGAGGATTATAGTGAATAATATTCCCTTATACATCTTGTGGTATACAAGTGGTATCAAATATCAAAGGGGCAAAATAAATTTAAACATGTACACTTATCTATCAAAAAATGAGGAATATATGTAATTATATTAATATATTTCTAAAAGGTCATAGAATATCATTTACATTGTAAGATATTTATTTTGAAAAAATAGAAATGTGATTTTTTTTAAATCATAAGGTTGTGTATTTTGTTTTTTATCTAATATATTATCAAAATTCAAATAAAAGAGAAGAGTAAAACTAAATGATGAGGTTTATGGTGATTGATGTAAGTATCCACACAAGAAAGATATGGGAAAAGTATAATAACCATCCCACTACACATAAATTGGAAAAATTTAAAAATATATATTAAAAAAAGTTTTTATTAGTTCCAAATTTGTGTTGTTGTGATTATATATGATTTTGGATTTATTTAAGAGAACGTACACCAAAACTAGAATTGGAGTTCATAAAAATAATCTAATACTGTATATTTTTTATACTGTAGTACCATTAAAATATTGTGGAATGTATTTTAGAATAATTTTAAAAAAATATTATCTATAAGAAGTTTCCAGATGATTTTAAGAGTTCGGATAATCCATGGAGAAATCAGAATTCATCCCAAAGTCGACTATAAAAATGTTGAACTTTAGAGCTCACTAAAAAATTGATAAGTCACCAACATAAGATATTTTCTATTGGATCATATGAATTCACTATGAATGTAATAATTTATGTGATAAATATAATACATTAAAGAGATCATAATATTCTTGGTTATGTTTTATTTCTCTATCTGATTGTTAGAAGATAAACATTGTGTCTATGTTTTTAATACTAAGAATGAAACATCTATGTATGACTTAAAAAAATTGTGAATTTATAGTTTTATCATAAAGACTCATCCAAAAATGTGGGACTAATTATTTATATTAGGAATTTGCGAGTTTAATTCTTTAAATATTCCAACATATAACTTTAATAATACGAAAAAAATTCATAATGTCACAATATGAAAGATAGTACATTTGGGTGACTCAAAAATGGTGGCCCCATATTAAATTGGGAGACATTTTTTCGGTTTTCATTGATTTACTCAATCATGTGAATGATGGATCATGATATCAGTGGGGGTTGGGAAAGTGGAACATTAATCGTGTGTATGGGGGAGGGGAAGTGATGATTAAGGTGTAGTAGTGAGAGGTCATGGTGATTTATGACTAAGGAGGTGGAATCATGTGAATATGGAACAATAGGTAAAAGAGGAATAAGGGATTCATGGTGGTTTTGACATGCAGGTGTAGGGTGGTGGTTAATAATGGTTGTGGAGGTGGTGTTGTACCTAGAAAATCAGTGATTAGACCCATATATAACATGGATGATTATTTATGTTGGGCCATGACTTTTTTACCTCATGGAGGAATGGTTTTTTGTCTGATGGTGGGAGTGTAGGGGTTGGTCAGTGTGGTGAGTGGAAGGGATGATCCGCAGAAGTGGAAGTAGTAGCAGATGTAGATAACCTACTACCTTCCTATATATAAAATATAAATAAGATTATGCATTAATGTGATCTATCCCTAGGGGTTTGTAGACTAGTTAATTCCATTTAAGTGTCTGTTTGTTGGTTTTTTTATGTGTTTGTGTGAATTAAATGTACACCCAAGAACCTAATATATAAATGTCACTTGGAAATTCTAAAAGTTATATAAGGTTATAATAAAATATATGTAATGGTTTACTAAGGTTACAAAGAGCTATGTTACAGTCCTATGGAACTATACACGTTTAAAGATACTTTTTTGAACTTGAAAATTTTGTGGAAATCAAATATGATAATGTTGACGTTTTTTTAAGTGTTCAAAACATAATAAAGCTTATTCAATCCATAATATATGTTTGTTTTGAAGTATTTTGAAGGAAGGGTTCCACAACATGTATTGTTTAAAGAATAACAAATATCATCTTTTTAAGAATAATTATGACGAAGATACATCATTGCTCAAAAATTACACCACTATTTAAAAATTCTTTATGTTAGGCTATTTGTGTAATAAGGAGGAACTAAGATGGATTCATGGGAATTTTCCAAAGATATTTATTGGATGTAAGATATATGTTCTATATAATTTCTGTATTAATATGAGAATATAATGAACTATGTAATATTTTTAGATGATGATGTTGATTCTATTATTGAATATCTTGGGATATTTTTTTAATGTTTCATAAGAGAGAATAATTTTTTTAGTGTTTTCCTTGGATAGTCATTTTCTAAAAAAACATTATATATCAATAAATGGGAGACCAAAAGGAGTATTATTTATTGGTGCATTTACATTGGAAAAAATTTTATATCCTCATCATACCATTTATATTATTTTAAAAAATGAAATATCATATTATATTTTTCTACCAAAAGACATGACATATTAATGAAACTGATAATTAAAGAAAACAATAAGGATAAGTTGTCTTAGTTATGTGGTGTGTGAAGTTGTCAACTATGATTATTGAGATATGATGTTACTATTAATTAATAAATACAATAAAAATGAATTTCAACATGTATTAGTGAATATGAAAAATAAGAAATATAAGAGATTATATCGAGCCTATGAAAAATTACGGGTTTTGAAGAATGTGAATCAAATAGGTTGAGATATGAGGTGTTTCAAAAGTAAATACTGAGTTGGATGAGCAATTTTTAAATATGGTTTGATAGATGAATAATATGCGTAGTTTATAAATCCAATAAAAAATTTGGGTGAAAATAAAACCCTATATAAATGATGGTCTACTTTCGAAGGTGGAATGAAGAAGAACAATAGTAAGAGTATAATACTAATAAATGTATTATATATATTACTTTAATTGGGTAATATATTATTGTCTTATTACTTATGAAATATAGTTACACCACTAGTTTAATATAGTGTAATATATTTTAGGATAACACTTATACACCTGTGATTCAATTATAGTAGAATTTTTTTGTTGACCCAATTAGACTTGACGTGGAAGGAAGTTTGTTCTACACATCGGGGTAGAACCTCATAGAAATAATGTAGTCTAATATGTCCATAAAAAATCTTATTTTAGGTGGTTGTGTCTTTTTAAGTAATATATGACAAGATTTATAAACAGTTTGACTAATAAGAATGGTTTAAATACAAATGGGGTTGAGATAATAGTCAACTTGAGTATTTTGGTTAAAATAATTAGACAACACCTAATTTACATGATCTATGGTGTTCTGAAATTTTTTTCTAGGACACTTCATAATATCCTAATGTTCTCAATGATAATCATTCATAGAAAATTCGTACAAATATAAAAAATATGTTTTAATGAGTATTGAAATTTTTCTGTGATATTAAAAACAATATGTATAACATGTGGATAAATATGTCACACCTTCTGATTGGGCACAAATTGAGGGTTGGTGGACACACTAGTGTAAAAGGAATCTACTTCAAAAAGATGATTCCAATTAAAAAAATAAATAATTTAGAAGTTAAAATACCTATATAGAAGTACCAATTTGATTATATGTAGGTTATTTTTAGATTATTTGACCAACTAGGTCAATATAAAAACTAATTGAAGACAAATTTTCAATGTAATTATACATATGTAGTAAAGGAAAAAGAATATTGATAATAAATGTTAAAATGAAATCATTAATTTTTAGGGATCCCGCAAAAGCTAGGAAAATAAGTACACATTTGATTCATGATACTATATGTCACTTAAAATCAAATAAAGATGTATGAATTTTTCCAAACATTGAATAACATGGGGGTAATTACCGTTTTAAGTGATATTTTCTTAAAAATAAAAGGAATTCATAAAACATAAATACTATATCCGAAGCTAAATTCTAATGATGTTATATTTATAAATGGAAAATAATAAAAATTATTAAGTGTTTTACAAATTTGTGATGATGGAAAATAAATTATCCATCATTAATTTTCATACATCATTCAATTCATGAATAATGGGAAAAAGTTCAAAGCGGAATTAAATCAATGTTATTTTACTCCAAATTGCTAATAATTGTAACTATTTCTATCATTTTACTAAATATAAAAATAATTTGTCATGTCATATAGATTTAAATAATTTATAGTATAATATGAGAATTTCTTCAAATGAATATCTTTTATGATTTTTAATAAAACTAAAATAAAAACAAGAAGTTATTTTTTTAAAAAAATTTGAATGTAAGGATGGTTTGTAAAATTCACATGGAAAAAGAATTTCATTCCACTTGGACACTTAATCCCATAAAATATTTCCTATGTGGTCCTATTGATCACAAATTAATAATAGTTGATTTTTTATTTATCACACTAAAGGATAATTTCACATGAATGAAAAATAAATGGTTATGAACCATTTTTAGAAGATGTGGAGGTTATCGAAATATTAAAAAGGAAAGTTTATTAAGTGTTTGGATTAAATGTGTAAGATGAGAACATAATATTTAAATTAGTATATAAGTAAACTCATTAATTCAAACCTAAATAAAAAAATAAGGAAGCACAAATATTATTCTCTCTACACTCTCTACTAAAATAATCAAAAAAATTACCTGGGTCATTATATTCTTAATCAATCTTACAACGACCATTACAATTTAATATCTAATTTTACTATTTCCAATATAAATTATTTTTTAAGTAAATAATTACACCCAATATTGGATGGATATATTGGACCCTCCCATTATCAAATACAATTACCAATATATATATCATTAATAAAACACATATGATCTTTTATTTCATCGTTAAATAATTTTAAACCATAGGCACAACCATTTCCTTAAATCAAGGACAAATCCCATGTTTGATTCTCATAAATTTTATTTCAAAATAAAAAGTACAGAAAATAATGATAATAAATTATGTTAAAAACATTAAAACATGGAATGTAAGATAAATAATGATGAATAAAAAAAAAATATAAAATTATATCAATTAATAAACATTAAAAAAATTATTTCTAACCCTTCTTATTGAAACTAAAAATTCCCTTGTAGAGAAAATGTTTAAAATATTTCATCTAAAACATTTATAATGAAATCCAGGACAAATATAAAATTACCTTGAATAATTATAAATGTCTATAAAAAGATATTTATAACAACAAAAATGTATAATATAGACATGAAAGAGAGAAGTTTGAAATGAAAACATCAAATTATTTAATGTAGGGTTTGAAATAAAACACACATACCTCAAGTCCTAACTCTCTCAGTACATCCTCTAACATCATGAATAATAAAATCATAAATATAAATTACATTCTTAATATAAAAATTCATATTACTTACAATATTAATTAAACTTACATTTAATTCATTATCATATATCATGTATTTACTAATATCAATATCGTTCACATCATTATAGGGTCAATCAATTTCAATTCCACAATATTATTCTTAAAAGGAATAGATTCCATGATCAATTGTTCCATTTTCATCAATAGATTATTAATATTTTCTCTATTTCATTATGGAAAAAATGTACATTAAACAGTCATAATATAGTAACTTTTTTTTAATCATTCTAAATGAGATTATTTATAGTGACAAAAAATATCCATTATTGTTTTCTTTTATTTATATTATAAAATATATATTTCAATATTATATAATCATGATAATAATATAAATTTAATATTTCTATTATGTTAAATCATAAAAATATTTTTTATAAATATACATGGAATGTGTATGTTTATGAAGGCATCATCCTTCTCTTTCAAAATGTTAAACCATCAAGAAGATTGATGTTATCAAGAAAAATTAACACAATAAAATCATAATAAATATTTAATATTTATAAAATCAATAAATAAAAATTTAACAATAATTTTAGGAATTAATTTAATGATTAAATTTTTAGAATAGTTTGTGGATAGTTGAAATGAAAAGAAATCGATTAGGAAAACCCCGTATTTGGATATAGTAATAGCTCATGTAAATAGATCAGTGAGATGTATTAGATGATTTTTTATTCATGATAGATTACAAATACTAAAATAATATGGTGATATAATCATGAATAAAAAATTTGTATATTTAATAGTGTCTTATAACAAATAACCACAAACAAGATAGAATAATTATGCTGGGAAAACCATAGCAAACTCCTCAAACCACCACCATTAGATTATAACTAATGCCTTTAGAGAAAGAAATATTGGAAAGGAAATATACATTTAAAATTTGAAAAGAAATTATGAGAAGGAAATTTTTATTATTTAAGGATAAATTATAAATTTATAAGTTTTTTTCATATTTACAATAAGTTCAATTTTATTTGTAAAATTTGATGGTATTTTCACAAATACTCAATCCTTAAGAGTTAAAAAATACATCATAAATTAAAAGGTGTCACATAATAAGATAAAGGATTATATTATATGTTCTTTAACATCCAATTGTGTAATGAAAAATTTAAAAATCCTTTATTAAATTTTTTAATCATCATTTATATTAAATATACTATTTTTTTATTTTAAAGGTCTCTTTTTATAATTTAAAATTCGAAATATCTAGATTATAATGAAATAGAAATTTAAATATTTAAATGATTATTTTCTTATAATTTTGTAACATAAATATCACAATTATTCCCCAATTCATACAAATAATATATCTTAAATTATTTGTAAAACTATTTAAATTTTATTTTTCTCTCAGTTGTGTAAGAGCTACATCCCGGATGTGTAATCATTTTGATAATTATCCTTTTGATTAATATTAAAAAAAATATAACTATTTATTTTATTTCTATTGATATAATCATCTATAAACATTCCCAACATTATTTATTTATATAAATATAATTATATAATTTTTTGAAATAATAATATTTACTTTTCTTTCATTATGAAATAGTTAGATAAATATTTGGAAATTTATCTTTCAAAAAAATTAAAAATTCATAAACATTCATTTAAAAATAACCAATCACAAAATTTATCTGTAATTTAGATATTATCCATATTCTTTGTTTAATATTATATCAAATATTCCAATATTTAATTTTTCAAGGATACACAATTAAAACGTCAATATTTATAATGATTTTCACATTTATCATAATAGGGTATTTAATTTATTTTAATTTAAAAATATATTTATGATATTTTGATTATATCATATTTAATTATATGTTACATAAATTTAAAAAAAATCATATTTATATCAAGATGAGATCATTGAAGTATGGTATTCCTAAAAAGTAAATTTTTAACTATTCACTGAAAAATAAACTTTTTTAGAAAAATACAAAAAAAATAAATCTCAAATAATTTTAATGATATTATACAATAATTATGTCCCTTTATTCACATTAAAAATAATAGACTCTTAAATTTATTTTTTAAATAAGCCAATATAACACTTGAAAATGTTGTTTATTAAAAATTGTTATTTTCAAATACAAATCTTGTATTATTGTTTCTTGGATTGATAAAACTATTTAATGGATTTAAGAAATTATAAATATATATATCCATTTAATATAAGATTAATTATATTTAAAATAATTGACAAATCTTTTGACTGTATCATATGATTAAAACATTTAAAAACATAATTATAACATAAATAAATCATTATTTCAATAGGTGATTTTTAATTTACAATTAGTGTATAATTTGACAATATCTATTTTGGAAAGGGTGATATATATATATATTAATAAAATAATTATTTCAAAAAACTAATATACTACATTATAAAAATACATGGGATGCCACATTCTCTATTATAAAGAAATTGTATTCTCATTATTTTTTCGACAGTAAAAATAATAAAATGTTTATAAAAGAAAATAAAAATATATCAAAATCCATCTCATGTGGGGAATGAAGTTATTTAAAAACATAATTTTCAAATTAATCCTAAATAGTGTAACCATAAACATAAACGAGGATAAATATAATAAGTGTGGTGTGTACGATAAAAACAATATAAAATTGGAGAGAAAACCCATCAAACCTTTCTAATTGGTTCTCAAGGAATCCCACATAAAAAAAATATATGAAATTTCTTCCTCATTGGTGAAAATGTGAAATATTTATTTTTAAGAAGTTAATATCTATTTATCTTCCAAAATAAAAAAATAAGGTATCCATGGGAAAAAACATTGTCATTGAGAAGAAACATTTTATAAAAAGAGATGGGGTTTGAGAATGATTCCGCAAATAATAATAACATTAACTGAATATTTCCTTTCCTCAGACTAAAAGATTAAAAACCATAATTAAATTTTAGAATATATGAAACTTATTATTGTAAGATCATTTAATAATATATGCTAATTAATGAAGAATAATTTTATAATATTTCAATTATTTATAATATTAACTATTAAATAATAGTTTCCCAACACAATAAATGTATCATGTTTGGAAATTTCGAGACTTTAAACCCTTGTCAACATCATAATTTATCATTTAAGGAAAATATGAAAATGAATTTATTAGAAGAAAATGTAAAAAAATCAGAAACTTTTTAAGAATTAAAATTTTATATAATTATAGGATAGAATAATTCTAACAATTAAGAGTGGTGTTTGAGAATAATTATTAAAACTCAAAGAAATTAAATTTATTTTATAAAAAAAATTTATTTTTTAATTTATAAACCAAAATAAAATTAATAGATATCATTAAATTTAATTTTGAATCACAAGAATAAAAAATAATTTATGAAAAAATAATCTAATTTAATAAATAGAAACATATCAATTAATAAGATGTTCAAAACATGAAATTTGTATTAACAAAAGTAAATTGAGAGAAAGAACCCTTACAGAGTTCATAGCATGTGGGGTTAAAATCTATCTAGGAAATTATAATTTGAAATTTTTTTAATGTTGTTAAAAATAGTATATAAAACATTAAACAATTAAAGGTAACAATTCACATAATCAAAACCTAAAATAGTTTATAAATAAAGACTCTATCGAAATGAATGGTATTTGAGTTAGCATCCCCTATATGACTTTTATATTTTCCTCATCAAGAGTAATTAAAATAATTTAATAAATTATATTTATAAACTCCCTTATGTACATGAAATTTATTTTAAAATAATTATATTTTGGCCATTAATTTATAACACATAAATATATAAATGTATTAATATAAATCATAACTCAATGTATGTCCCAATGAAAGAATTCTGAGAAGAGAAACATCCATTCAAAAAACCTTATTTTTTAACTATAAACCAATAAAAGGTATTAAGGGACCATAATTTAATTATAAATTAAATTAAAATATTCATTTCAAGATACTTTTTTTAAATGAATATATTATAAGATATAAACTAGATAAAAAACAAGTTTCTTTAAAAGTGGTCCAAAATACCCGTAACATTCATTTTTAATTCAAGACTAAGAAAAACATCATAATTTCTTTTTAAACCATGTTTTTACATTTATAGGACATATGATTGTAAATTATTTCTTAATGACTACCTTTATAGTTGGGTGATGTTTTATATATGAGACTCGGTAGATTTATCTTTCTGGAATTAATATTGAGAAACTATTTCAACATCAAATTTGGTAATTTTAAAAAAAATTCTTTAATTATTTCTTATCATTTAACAAGGACAATTTGATTACTTTGTTTTGTTTTCCAATAATTTTACACCATTATTACCCATAAAATTCCTTATAATAAATATAAAATATCACTTTTTCAACCTCTGCGCATACACAATTTCTGAATGGATTGTTAAATCCAATAAATTATAATATTCCTCATTGTAAGAAGTTCTTTATCCAATGTTTAACTAAATAAAAAACAAAAATAATTATCATAACTAATGAAAATAACCAATAAAATTTATAAAAAATATGTAGATGTTATACTGCAATCTTCATATACAAAATAAAATCAATAACAACCCATATATAACATTAATTCATATTCAATGTAATGTATCTAATAATGTCTCATGCCAAATATTCTTATACCATAATCAAATAGTATATCAAAATTTAATAATATTGTCTCAAATTAATGCGTTTTACCATAACAAAAAACCCAAAAAAAATTATATTCTCACAAAAACTCACTAAATGTTTTATCGTTCATATAATATTGACAAAATTGATATAAAATCACATTGAAAACACCTATCCCAAAAATATTATTTGTCAAGTTATCACCCATTCACTTTTGAACCTTCATTGTTATTTATACTAGTCAATTTATTTACCCAATATCAAATAACCATTTATACCAATTAACTATAATAACCTCAAAATGAAAAAAATATATTTAACATAAATATTTAATATTTCATTTAGTTTATTTACAGAAATAAAATCCACATGTTAAACCAAATGGTTATATAGACCTCAAACTGGTATTCCTCTAAAAAATAAATATACAGCTACCAAAATACAATTATCCACCTTACACTTTAATTACATAAAACCTAAAATTATTAAATATTTTATCTTTAATTATGGTCACCCATAAACTTTTTAATCTATGATGTAATCTAAAACTCTTAGATTATCCCCAAATATTAACATACTTATATCTAATGTTATGTAAATTGTTCTATAAATCAAATAGTAAGGACCCCAACCTAACTAGATTATAATTAAATCTCATCATGAAAATATTTAATTACAAAAATTCTAAATAAATTTTGGGCATAGGGTTTTAATGTTCTATGGAAACCATTATTTAAAAACCCAAACACACCCCACCAAATGAGAATCTATCTTTTAATTAAAACTCCATTAATCATAAAATTTATTCATTCAAGAACAAACACTAGTTATCAGTCCCATACATCATAATCATTACAAATAATCGTTATTCTCTGTGAAAATATTTTATAAATGTGGGATGAGAATATAAATATCAATAATTTGAATTAAAAAAGAAAACCAATTATGCTGTATAAATAATTTTAAACCTTTGAATATGATGGCCTTTAAATATATATTGATAAGCATAATTATAATAACTTACAAAAATTTCAATGAAAATGTTTTTTATGTTCATAGGTAAAATAGGTAACTTAATAAATCATTCAATCCTTAATTAATTTTATCCCTTCATTCAAATAAAATATGTATACCTTTGAAAATATCAAAATGTATTATTTTTATATAAAATCATATTTTCTAAAAAAATAAATCCATAAAAAAGACTTATAACAAAGAATAAACTGAATAAAATAATCACAAAATATACATGGGATGTAATATTCATAATAAATCATACAACTTCCCTTTAAAATATCCTTACAATTTAATATACTATTCATCTATTTCCAACATATCACCTCCAAAGAATAAATCATTGTTTGGTTAATTAAAGAGATATATTGGGCCAAACCATATTCATAAACCATTACTAGGAACAATAAAATCAACAAAACAAATAATATATTTAATTTTATAATAGAACTAATTTAAATCAATAAGATTATATTTTCCACAAAAACAAGGAAATATTTTCCTCTATGTTTATAACAACATTTATTTTAAAATGAAAAATTCATATCATAATGGGAAAATCTGTTTATTTTAATTTATGAAATATAGTAAATGAATATTGATATTGATGAATTTATATCATAGAGAGAAATTGTTGAAATGTGCTAAGAATTTGAACAATCCATAATTTTTATACAGAATAAAAAATTAACACTTGTAAAAACTTTTAACAGATTTCATTTCAAAAATTTGTAATGAAATTAAACTCAAATATAAATATAATTTAAAAAATCATTCAATTTTATCAAAATATATTAAGAATGGAAAATAATGACTATTTACATGTGTGAGAAATATTTGAAATGGAAATCTCAAAAAATTTAAATAACGGTATGAAAGGGGAACCACTTATTTATAGTATGGACTAGCCTCATACATCTTCTAACCTCCAAAAAAAGCATATTAATTATTAATATTGTTTTATAAAAATTAACGTACATTCCCTTAATAATTTTCATTTTATTTCATTTATTTTCTTATTTCAATTATCTACTATTATTAATATCATTAATATTAGTAGTATTGGGTTCATTTGATTAAAAATCATCTTTTTTACTTTTTAAATTGTCAAAAGTTCATTTATAATGGTTATATATTAATAAATACTGTAATGATTTTATATTTATGTCAAGAAAAAGGTTAAATGATTCTGAAAATACCTACATTTTCATGAATCTTAATGATAAGTGTTTTTGGATGACTAATGATATACATGATATTTTTACATTTAATTTCATTGATATAATATATATTTAAACATTATTGTATAATAATAATAATAATAATATTATTATTTATTTTATATTCCATCGTAAAATTATTTATATAATTTAAAATCGAAAGGTGAATTTTTAAGAAAAATTATCGTCTACTTAGATATAATGAATCCACCATATTGAGAGATGATTCTCAAAATGTTCAAATGAAATAAATCCATAAAATATTAAAGTTTATAAAAAAAATTAACTTAAAATTAATCTACAATTATAGGGATACTTTTAAATTTTACATTTTTTTAATATAGTAATATGATATTTGAAAAGAGAAGACTTGGTTTTAGAAAAACCAATATTTGGAGGTAGTAATAACTTATGAAAATGTGTTCCATGAGATGTATCAATTAATATTTAATATTTTATAGATCAGTAATATTATGACAAAATTAATTTAGATTTATTCATGTTTTTTAAATTAATACATAGAAAAATTATAATAAAGAATAATAATTGATAAAGAAGAAATTGGTTTGAAAACCCACACCATGATCCTCAAACAAAATAATTTGGATTGAGTGAAAATCTTTTAGATAAATTCATTTTGTAAATTAAAGAGTACATTGAGAAGGGGAAGGTATTCTTATATAGAATTTACTGTATAATTTATGTAGAAACTAGGACATGATATGTTTTTTTGAAAGGGTATAATGAGTCTTCTTTGTTGGAAAAATCAATAGGCATTATCAAAATCTCTAAATCCTTTTGGGTGGAAATTATAGTCAAAAGATAAAAAGTTGATCATAAGTGTCTAAGAGATGATATTATAGATCCTTAACCATAGTAATTTATTTGCTATAACATTTATAATTTTTTATACAATTTAAAAATCTTTTTTGACCTTAAATTCTCTAAAAATTTATTTTGGTTATTTTTATAATTTAAATAGAAAATATATTAGATAAAAATTAATTTATAATGTATATATTTAATTAATTACTTACCAATTATTTTTATACCTAAAAATATTTTAATTATTTAATTCATTCGAATAATATCGCCATTAATATTTTAACTATTATTTACTTCAACTTTTTTACCAACTTACACAAGCATGACATTAATGATGTGTTATTATTTTAATTTATTATCTAATTGTTTAATATTAAAAATAAATTACTAAAATAAATATAATTTATTTTAATCAATATCATAATATTAAATCATTCTTAAATTTATTTATTCTTATTTAAATTAATGATAAATTTTTATGATGATAATTTTTATTTTTATTAACTTACACTAGTATTGGGTGAATATTTTAATATTTATAATCCTTTATAAATTAAAAATTTTAAATTATTATGAAATATAATTAATTATTCACCAAAATTTAACTTTTATTTATATCATAGCCTTATTATTTATTAAAAATATTCCAAATATTACAATCTTGACTTCTCTAGTGTTGTGGAATCATTACAAAATCATTGATAATGAATTCATATATATCATGTCATTAATTTTAATATATTTTAAATGAATAATAATTTTATGATATTTTGATTATATATTCATGTATGATACATTCTAAGTGTCTCGTAAATTTTTATTTTATATTTATACATTGATGATTGCATAAAAATGCATTATTCATAAAAAGTAACAATTCACTGAAAAATATACATATTCAATAAATTCACAAACAAATTCCACCTTTTATTATATTTATTTTACAAGTCTAAAAATGTGTTCCAACTTTTAATGTTAAAACACTACAAATTTTTAAATTCAGTTCTTAAAAAAATTAAAACGCATCGAACAATTGTTTTTTAAAATTATTAGTTTAGAATTTAAATATTCATATTCTGTTTCCACGCTTTGGTGAAATTAATTATTCTATTTTTTAATGATTAAAATAGATATAAATACACATAATTTTCCAATTATAACGTGACTATCAATTAAATAATCCTTTGAGTAGATCACAAAAGGAAATCATTTTAACAAACCATATTTATTCATTAATTAAAACATCATTTTTAAAAAGTAATTTTAAATGTACAATGTGTATGTAATTTTGTAGTACCTCTTTTGTAATGTAATATATATATATATATATTATAAATTAACTATTTTTGAATATTATTATATTATTTTAAAACAATACCTATTTTTTCATAACATGTACCATTGTGCATATTTAGAACAATTCTATGATGTGACAATCCTCAGAAGTTGGTCCCTATGAGATGTGATGTGAGAATAAACTTATTGATACATACATTATGGTTATTGTAATTATATTCTTATTGATGATATAAAATTTATATTACAAAAAAATTGATTGGAATTTTGGGGATGTGACATTCAGGGGACATTCTACTAGTGGAAGGGGATTTAGGAGTTAGAACAAAAGGCCACAAAAGAGGGGTTGTTCTATTGATGTTAACTTAATGGAAAATAACACAATCATCGATTTAGATGAATTATTTGTGGATGGATTAGTTTAAGTTAATGTGAAAACAATTGTATGATTCAATGAAGATGAATTTCAATACAAAACTAACATTATCCATGATGATTTTGATTACTCTAGTGATGAGGAGAGTAATACTAGATTCCAATATATAAAGTACCATAATTTATAGAAACAGTTTGAACCAAACAATATCTTCATAATTTAGTTATCTACAATTTACACTGAGTGAATGGTGATTCTATAGAATAATATCAAACTTATCTAATAGGAGGAACCAAAATTCAGTTCAAAATCATTTAGGAACAAAGTGTGGATAAATAAAATTATTTAAGGATTGGACCTAATCAATAAAAAACATGGTTATGATAATATTCCCAGATCAAAATGAAAATATTTTATGATAAATAATTTGTTGTTTTAAAAATCAACTAAATGAAAAGGTGGCATTTCATAGAATAAATACATGTTTTACTAAAACTGGAACTCATAGGAAGAAGTTGTTGATTTTTAAAAAACTATCACCCCAATTATAAGACTTGAAACCATAAGAATGTTTTTATTCATTGATTTCCACTGAAATAATCATGTTTATATGGCATATGTAAAATTATAATTCATGAATAGTGAATTTGAGGAACATGTTTTTGTTGAAAAAACCAAAGGGTTTATACTTCATAATAAAATAATCATGGCATTAAATCTATAGAAAGATTTATATAGGTTGAGTTAGGGTTCTCATTCATGGTATTATAAACATTATAGTTTCTCATATCAGTTTAAAATTTCTATATAAAAATTTTATAATAAATAATATTTGAATTATATGAGGAAATGTATCTTTGTTTTCATTTTCTATATATATGAAATAACTTTTATTCCTTACAGGGAAATGGTTTATAAATAATTTAATAAAAATATCAAGAGCAACCTTGAGATGTCTATGCCCAGAGGGTTGAAATTATTTCAAGGAATACAAGTTCAATTTAAGGTAAAATACATTATCCATTTAAATGATACATATTCTAAAGAGTTATCAAATATATTTTGAATAAAACATAACTTAGCACACACTTTAAAATTTATTTGAAAATCAGAATAGGTAATATTCAATAATGTTGAAATCAAAATGAATTATAGATGCTAATCATATTTTATATATATATTTTGTCATCAAGTCTAGAAATTGTATAAACAATAGTTTTGTGTAAGATATATCAATGTGATCTAAAAGAATAACAATTATTGAATGAAAAAATAATCCACATGTATATAAAATAAACATTAAGAAATGGCATGATGTATTATGGTAATAATTTGAATGTGTTTAGTTTTACAAAATCTTATTCGGTCATATACTTCATACACTAAAAATAATGAGGTGGATCAAAATTAATTTTTAGATAATGTTCCGGGAGTTAGAAGAGTAAAATAAAATTATATGGGACATTAAGTAAATTAGAAGGAGATATTGTTGATACTACCCATTAATATACTTTAATGATATAGATAATAGTTCATCTAGAATATTTGAGTGTGTATACAAAAAAATCCATAATAAATTCACTGTGATAAATGTAGTGAAGTATATCTTTATAAAAATTTAATACAACACTCCAGATCCAAGTATATTGATTTGAAATTTCATTTTATCAAGGATATAGTTTCTAGTGGAGTTCTAAATTTCGATTTTATCTCCAAAAAGAGTAATTTATTGTTATTCACCCTAAAGCACATCAATTGAATATATTTTTTGAATATATTATGAAAACTCATTTTAATCCTTTTCCCCTCAATTATGGAATTGTCTATGTACACCAATTGTATAATTTTATAGTTAAAGAGGGAGAATGGTTATAAAACTCTATCTCTACCATATCATTTGGGAATCAACAGATGGAGTTTTCATATAATAATGGAGTATGTTTTCAAGAATTTATACTATTAAAATTTTGAATAAAGTATATTACATCAATATCATGGAAGAAAAATTCTTTCTATCTAATGTATATAATTCCCTAAAGAAATTTTATTATCTAAAATTGTGGAATAAATAAACATCCCTATTAGATATTCTATGGTTTCAGGAAAGATTAGATCATATTTAGTGAATGTTTTTAATGTAGTTATTATAAAAATCTATAAAGTGATTGATTGAAGAACTCAAGGTATGAAATTGTTGATGATTTCATATTTCATTTTAGCATTTTTTAACAAAATTTTTGAGATTCATGTGAAGATTAGGTTGTAGGTAATATTGATTTGATTTTATGAGATATAATTTGATGTTATCTATTTATGTAACACTAATTTATAAAATCATTTTCCATTCGATTCCATTTTCACAAATGATGAAAACTATATGGTTTTTATGATATTATGTAAGGTTAATGATCTAAAATTATCATGCTTCAGTTTTTCTAAGGATGTCCTAATTAATTCTTTTGGACTTCACCAGTATCATTTTCTGATAGATATGTGATGAGATATGAAATTTCATGAAGAAGACTTCCACTACTAATTGTATAAGTGGACATTAGAAAATATATATTTTTATTTTAATTTTTTTTTTATCTTGATCCTAAAACACCCAATCATCCTGACATCAATGAAGGAATACAAGATCAATGGAATTTTTTTGAGAGGATTTATAGATGGGAAAATAGAGAATGTGATTATACTAATATGATTATCATGAGTGTCTAGGAAGAAGAAGATCCATGTAGGATATGGATAATATTCATGGCAGGGGTTAATACCAACTTAGTTCAGTGACTAGTAGTGGAGTTTTTATAGTAATACCCATGAACATACCCAATGCCAAGTCTGATCTAGAACTCTCACAATGTTGATAATGATTACGTTTTAAAAATTCAGATGGATGTTATCAGATTGATCACAAATTCCATTATATTTTTCCTCACGGGCATGACTAGGGTTATAAGATTACATTATCCACAAATATATGAGTTCTACACCAAAACAACCATTAGGTTTATTATTTAAACAACTATTTAATATTTTATTTGAAATCACCCATTCCATTTCTAGGTCTTCACACCATTATGAAATGTTTTCTGATGAAAAAATTGAATAAGTTGTGAACAAATGATATTTGGAAGCATCTGATGTTTATATGTTTTATCTAGCTTTGTGAGATTTTTTTATAGTAAAACAGCAGATATAACTTATTTTAGTATTCATAAGATACCGTTATATCTGAATGTTTGAATCTAGAAAGATTAGTTCATCAATAAGGTGATAATTGATACCAGATTATGAATATATTAAGAGGTTAATTGTATATTGAATCTTGGAGAAATGTACTATAAATATAGAGATAAATTTATTGATATAGTAATATGGTATGAACTGTTTTTCATATTTTACATAGTAATATAATTATTATGTATATACCATCAATCTAGATGATTCTTAATGCTTCTGTTCTTATTAATATGATATGTTCATGTATAAATATGTTTCTTTGATTAGAATACGGAATATGATCAATGGGTTTTATCATTGTAAACCTAATGTCCAAAGTACATGTATGTATGAATCTTGCTGATCATAGTTTGGGATAGGTGTAGTTAATGGTAGATAATATGGAATTAATGTACTTGTATTCTCGGTTAATCTAGTAACATTTGAGAATTTTATATACCATTTGTGGAAAAATTATAAAATTTGAATTTCAAAATTTCCAAAGTTACTAAAAATACTTAGAGATGATATTTAGCTTTCCATTCAAAGACTAATAATTTATATATGAAAAATAATGATACTAACCTTGATTTATATAAGACCTGAAGAAAATTAATTCAATGTTTGGTAATGGTTTTATGAAGTGAAGATATGGTATTATTGGATGATTTTAAGGTAGTTGAGTTAGACGTGAATACGGAATAAGATAAATTTCATGGGGATTGATTTTATCTTATAAGGGTTGGTTATATAAAATATTAGTTCATTCGGAACACAATATTGATATTCTGAAGAGAGAAATTAATATAAATCTCAACCGGAATGAATTTAAAGGCATTAATGGTCAAATAATAAGGTCTTTGATATTTTGATACTAGTATATGAATGTTGCGTTATTTTAAATTTTATATATTTAAGTTTTATAAATTATAGTTAATATAAAAATATAATGTCAGAGTGCATGGAATTATTGAAGGAAGATCTATTCTCATGTATAAGTCACTAGAGAAAAAATGATCTTTCTCATTTTTTTTGGATGAAAAATTGTAATAGGTGGGAAGTAATATTATTTCTTATTGGGAGTCTGATGGACTGTTTTTAGGTGGTAGATAATTTTTATTCACTTACATTATATAGTGGATATTTTTTGTATTGGGAAAATAAAAGGATATATAGAGATGTAGATACCAACACTGATGGAGATGGATTCAAGGGGCTAAAGAAAATGAATGTTATCATACTTGTAATATCATAACCCTCAAATAAAGAATTGACGGAGATATTTTTGGATTATTTAGAGAGATATTATATTTTTTTCCTCATGAAATATGATAAATTTATACATTATTCATTAATATAGTGAATTTCCCATGAAAAAACCACCTGACACATTATTTCTAGTTAACAGAGCTAATAATTTCAATATATGAATGCATTGCAACTATGTTGATAACTATGGGTCATATAATAATCATAAAATCATATATATTTACACAAATAGTGATTAATGAGTGTAGAAGAATATGGTTAAAGAAGATTAAATATCATGACTCCTCAATTCACCCCTATTGTAATAACTCGACATTTTTTATACTTAAAATTGAAACAATATTTGATTCCTTCTATCACATGCAGAACTGATGTAATGAAACACTGAACTAAATTACACCATGACATATTAATATAACCTGAATAATATAATATTTAGAAAATAAAAAGATATTAAACTATTAAAATAATTAAATATTATTATTCTTAAATGATTAATGTTTTTAAAAATGATACCCTTCAAGGAAATATTTTGAAAAGTGGTATTATATGTTACCTTAATAAAATAAATAGTTCAAAGTCAAATTTTTATCATTATATGTAATATTAAATTTAAAAACTATTATTTAAAAATTTAATTATGTAATTATTTATAGGAATTAATATTAAAGACTCTTTAAGTTTAAAAATATATTTTTCAATAAATAATACTTTTCTTTATATTTTTTATTATCATATACGTTACTAAAAAAATATTTGATAACTTGGATTTAAAAAAATAAATTCATTTTTGAAATTATAATTTCAAAATTTTCTGAGGGTTGATTTTATATTTTTTAAAAATATTTAACTTTATAGTAAATAGTTAAAAAATAAATTTTAATATAATTATTATGTTTATGATAATATATAAAAGTTTATATATAATAGAAAAATATAAAACATTATTCATGGACAAATATATATCTGTCTAGAAAAAAAATAAATTCAAATATACTATTATTAATTTATAAAACCTATATTTAAGAGTAAAAGTTAAATTTTCTAATAAAACCAATTTTTAATATTTACTTATAATTAAATATTTTTACTATATCATTCTATTATAGATTTTTTTATCCACGTAAAATTTATTTTCTTATATTATAAAAAATTATTTCATGAAAATCATATAGGTTGGATAATTTTACAAACCATATATAAATGTAACACTTAAAAAGAATTTTTTTAAAAAAATGGGTTTTCAAGTGTGTCATGAGATAATGTTTAACGAATTTTTTTATATAATTGTTTTCTCTTAAAATTGATTTAATATTATTAATGAGTATTTCAAAAAAATTTAATAATTTCAAATTTTATTTTAGGCATTAAATGTAAATTACTTATGTAAAAATTAGTAACATGAGTAAAACCAAATTGCTAAATGTAACCATTCTACAAGTAATAAACAAAAGAACAAGTTAAAAAAATTTATTCAAATGAATTCATAATATATGATAGGATTTATCTCATTATATAATTTGTTATTTTCCTTTTTGGAGTCTTATTTACATGTTAATAATGTCTTCTCTTTATATTAATTTGAAATATAAAAAAAATCCATTCTAACTACTTTGAAAAGGTTCCCCTCACTACCCCTTAATGAAAAATAAAGTTTTAAATTATCTAAATGAAAATCTTAATATTATATATCCATTATAAATATATTAATTTACACTATGATTATGGTCATAAGAAATTAGATTAAGGTCTATATTTCTATGGTACCGTCCAAGTAAATAAAAAAGATTTCAATATCAGTACTCATTTTTCATAGCATTCGTTTCCATTTTAAATTATATTTTAAATTATAAATACATAATTTTGATATAGTTATGGATATATTTTTCATAATGTTATAATTTTATTTTAATTATCCTTAACCTCATTTCCCCTTTTCTACAACAAAAAATGAAAAATATAATTGCTGAGTTGTGCATACTACCTTCTCCATGATGGAATGACTTTTATTTTTCACCACCACCTATATTCACTTTATATTGGGATTAAATTGAATAAAAAATTATAAATTTATACTATATTATGATTTTTATGTGTCAAATTATAATTCAGTTTATTTCCCTCTCATTTATAGTGAAATAAAATCGGTAACCATGTGTATTGTGGACAATCAACTCCACATTGTAACTTATCTAGTTATTTATATAGTTTTTTCATACTTATTAAAAACTATTAAAATGATAATTGAAACCCCAGTATCATCTAAATTTTAGATTTATTCTTATACAATGAAAATATCATTCCAAAATAAAAAAACATTTATAAACATAGTCATATATTAATTATGGTATGTTATTTTTTTGGTTAGTATAACCATCTATTTGAACAATACTATAAAATAATGTCACTAATGAAAATGATAAAATTATAAAAAATAATATATTATATAAATTATATAATTAATAATTTTTTATTTAATGGTATCATTAATTTTTTACTCCAAATTTAATATAAAAATATATGTTCATTCAAAATAAAAGAGACGTTCTCATCACCAATTTCATCAATAAAAATCATAACTAAAACACCCATATAAATAAACTGTATCATTAAACATAATCATAATACATCCATTATTTTAATTTTTATGCTCTATTTATAAATAAATATGTGAGATAAATAAATAAAAACACCATTATTAGGAAACAAGTTTAAAATCGCCAGGATTAGACACACTCGATATTGAAAATAGATAGTAGCTATCTTATATACATATAAGGAGTAATTATAATTTATGTTTCAAAAATGATATAAATAAAAATATTATTATAATTTTTTTTATAATATAATAATTTTTTATATTGAATATTCATGTTCATTAGTGGTTGTCCAGAGTTCCAAAAAGGGTTTCTTTTATCAATTTCAAATCACATGTGAAATAAATTTTATTACACACCATGTTTTATTTTTAATTTTGATTTTAATTATAATTTATTTATTTTTATATATATCCAATCCTTACTTTTTGTATAATATTTTTAATTTGAGACCACATCCCCCAAATATTTTTGATTTGAATGTTATTAACCTCATAAGGGTTTCTCACCACTTGATTTTCTTCCATTAAGTTACAACCATTCTCGTTGAACACTATGGTTATGAGTTTAATTATTCTAAATTAGGAGTAATATATATTATATATATTTCTTATAGTTTTATTTTCTACATTTTTTTTCAAATTATATTATTAGATGATTTTTATCTCAATGATCTTGTTAGTTTTAATGGATTCTTTTCAATATTTTCAATCCATTGAGACATATATTTAATTATATAGCATGTTATCATCAGAATTGTCTTTTTAATACTAAATTAACATTTTATATAATAATCATATAATTATTAATTATATCTAATGTTTCATTTGAATTCATATCCTTCAAGTGTATTTTATTTTAATGTTTCTAAAATAATATTGGTTTTTGTTCACTGAACTTTTTTCCATTGAATTACAAACATTATTATTGATCTACATGGATCCATATTGATATATTATACCAAAATAATTCTTTTTATTATACATAACCATTGTTTTATTTTTTATTAAATTATTCCTTATAACCTTATTATCAAATTATTTTTACCTCAATGCTTTTGGTACTATCATTTGATTATTCTATCAATTTTCACCACTTAAGTCATATTTCTTATTTATGCCATGTTTTTCATTGTAATAGTGTATCTACTACTGTAAAATATTTAAAATAAAGATCTTATAATTATTAATATAATTTATTTTTTCACCTACAATCATATACTGAATATTGTTTTATTTTGAATGTTTGTACCGTTTTGAGGAATCATTGTCTCAAATTTCAACTCCTTAAAATATTATTATGTTATACACCATGCTTTTAATTATATTTTTTACTTAATTCCACTTTGATATTTTATATTTTTATTATCAATTATCCATTGTATTTAATTTTCTATTTGATATTATTTCCCTCAAGGGGTTTTGATTCAAATGTTACTAATGTTATATGTGTAATTTTCCTCTATTTTTATTTCTATAAGACATGTTTGATATTACAAACCAAATTATTTTTATATGGTTTATTTGCTAACTTATTTCCTAAAATTATATTTTATATCATTAATTTCATCAAATTTTAATTTCATTTAATAGATATCATTTCTTCTGATTCTTGTGTTTTCATCACTGAAATGGTGTTTTCATCTCAATTTGGTTTTGTTGAGATATGATTTTTATTCACCATTCCATCCATATAAAATAAAAAAAATTATTATTGGAACCATAAATATTTATTTATTCACCATTGGTTTCCATTTTTGGGGTATATATTATCCATAGAGTACATTCTAATTACAATCATTATATTTTCGTTTAGGGAATAAAACTAATGGAAATCTATCATTGCATTTTTCTTTCCAAATCATCCCCTGTTATAGGTTTGGGAGTTCATCCAATCCAATTACACTATTATCAATCTATATTTCCTTACATTTATGAAAGTCTGTTCACTTATATTCCAAACATAAATTGATTATGGATATTAATGACTTAACCATTAAACACTTACTCTATATGGTGTAAATTTTAGGGATTATTACAAATAATGGAATTACAGTTACTTATTACGGAATTATTGAAAATATTTATTCTTATTTTTATAATATAGATAATTATTGATTAATATGTTATTTTGGTTATATGTATTATATATTTTACTCATTCATTTATATGATGAATGAGTTGGGCTAATATAATGATGGGTGGGTATGATTATTGAATCCCCTTTTTGCATTGATAACTTTCATGGGACAACCATGACAAAAAAAATTGTGTATACCTACCAATGAAAAATACTTCCAAAACATGAGGCCTTGATAGTAATATCATTATGTATAAGATAATTATTCCTTATCATAGGGAAATAATTTATCTATATAAAATTATAAATTCTATAGCTACATATCTAGTTATTGTCACAAATGTGAATTTTTATAAATTATATAATCCATGGATTTATTTTAAAATCATGTTTTCTACTAAACAGAATTATTTTCCTCTTGTTTATTCTTTCCATATTATTCATTCCATTATAGCTTCAGTCATATTATTTACCTTAATTTCTGTTTGAGCTCACCCTATTTATGTTCCCATTTTCCCTAGTTTTAATGAAATATATTAAAAATTATATTTCTAGATGAAATTAAGATGTATGATAATTTTTTCAAAATGTTGAAGAATAATTATGGATTGATTATTTACATATATAGTGGAAAAGATATCCAATTTATATGAAAAGAAAGAGATATGTTCGTTAAATTTTTTTCTTAACATCTTTAATACTCTTAACCATAAATGTACTGTGAATGTATGTGAGTCAATATTTTTTTGTGATATTTTATTTATTTATGGTTAAAATTTTATCTCTTAAGTAAATTTCAAATCCAGTATGTAAAGAAGGTATTTAGCCACATTGGATCTAGGGGTTTAGGTTCATGTTGTCAGAATAATCATCAAAATTTGAAAACTGTGTCACATTATAAAAACGAAATGACCTTATTAGCTTAACTATAATGAGGATTTCAAGAGTTAAAATGTTATTTGACACACAACTGATCTGTATAGAAATCCTAATTGATGGAATAATAGTTTATCTTACTTGAAATATTACTTATCCATATAGGACAAAATTAATGCATCTCAGAATTATTATGTGGTATGAAAAAAAATTAGAATAAATAAAGATGGGTAAAATAACATAACTAATCATTCATAGTTTTAATTTATAGTTTTTTTATATTTATGTGTACCATTTATTCGAAAAATAAATATAAATCTATTAAATCATGTACATAAAGCGTCATTATAAATTTTTTGTGGAAGTGAAAGTATTTATATAGATATCTAAGAACACTTTTTATGATAATACAAATAATAATATTGATGAATATACTTGATGAAAAATAGTATAAAAAATGTTTATATAATATTGAAATTTTAGGTGGAGATGATACAACTTTTAACCATACTAAAATATAAATTGAAAAACATCGTGATGGATTTTGGAATATGACTTCCAAAAACAACTAAGGGAAACAATTATATATGGGTTATGTATATTAGACATCCTATAATAACCCAAACTGTGGTATTCAAAAGATACCATAATTTCCTCTCAACAGTACATCCGACACACCTACAAATTTTAAAAACCTAGAATAAATCTAAATAGATGTTGATGTTTATTCATAATATTGTTGACCAATTTTTAAAATAAGACTTTTTGTAGAATATTAATATAGAAAATCAAGAATTACCAGTTTATATATAGGATAAATGAAAGAATAAAACTTTTGTATGGTGGTTCTTTCTCACTAGGGATATATATTTTTCCTTGATAGTAATTTGTAATGGAAAAATATGAACACAAAACTCAATGAACCACAACACAAAATACCTATATAAAGCATCTAGTAATTAAAACTAGAGATAACGTTATTGTAAAGTTACTAGATTAATAAATTTGTATCAAAATTAATTAAGGGATGTCCTACATGTGGTATATCTACCATAGATAGTCCAAGGATAGAAAAGTCATCCATACTAGATCACCCTTCAATGGATCCAAATAAATCCACCCTAAGACCATGATCCAAGTCGTTGGAACTCCATTTATTTTTTGTCTCCCATTTACCAAATTCTTTTATAGAAGATACTATAAGAATATTAGGAAGGCATGTGTAGGGTTTTATTACATATTTTTAATTGGTGGTTTCTATATTACTCCAACTTATATAACATAAATCCAAGTTAATATATAAAAAATTCATGTTATTTGAGTAATAACGTATCCTGTTATCATTCATTATTATAATTTAAAAAAAATATAACAAATAAAATGAATTATTTAATAAAACATGAGTGTCCAAACATAGGTATACTAGAACTAATAATATATCAAAATTTGGATTGGTATTATATCAGCTTTGTTAAAAAAGTGGAAATGATCATACATTCTGGTTACATTCTCTCAAAGGATGAAAAATATACTACTGAAAGGGACTAAATCCTCTTTTTTAGTACCATGAAGGTAAATATACAATTTACATGTGAAAAATACAAATATATATATATATATCTTGTATAGAGAACATCCAACATCTCTACATTTTCTATCCATCCACCTACGAACTACTAACACAATAGCCAAAGCATTATACCAATATAATAAGATAAAATCAACAATAGACATATTAATGTATATAATCTACAAACCAAAATAAATATAACACAATCCATAATTCCATACCATGTAAGTGATGTAAAGACCCATAAAATTCAAGGGAAATTTTTTTTCATAATTTTCTTTAGGATTTTACAAGAATGTAGTTTCTGACGGCACCTGATTCCGAGGCCTGGTGAGCCCAGAATAATTTTCCGAAGATAGCTCGAGTACGTTCAGTGAACGAATGAGCGGGTTTTTCAAACTTTTGATCTGGTGCTTGGAATTGAAATCTGAGGGCATCGATGAAACCACATCACCGATAATTGCTTAAGAACACCTTTTCTGGGGTTGCGTTTTCTCAGGGGGAGATGTTAAAAATTGTGGAAAGTAAAAATAAAATTGAGCAACAATATTATTTCTTTTTAAGTGGTTATATCCTTTGAGTGGAAGTTGGGGAACTACCCATGAGAGTTTAAGAGGGTGGTGGGGCCTACACGAACTCCACCTCTTCAAATTCTCTAACCCCCCATAACTCTTCCCCTTTGAACCCCCATGTATTAAATGATGTGACATCCTTCACATTAAATCATTCCATTTTTTCAGGAGTTAAGCATTTGAATTTTAAAATTTTAAATGCATGGCATTTTATAATAAAATAAGTATAACACTTATTTTATTTGGGGTTTGTTTCATGCTGTTGGGTTTTTGAGAGAGGGAGCAATCTTCCTCTGAAGAAGTTCATCTTCCACGTTGAAGAATGCGAAGAACGCCACTCTCCGACAAAGAACGCCAACACCAAAGAAATACGACATGTCTTTATACTCCTCTCCACAGCCAGTGTGAGATGCCGCCCCACCTTGGACGATCTATGTCAAGCGTGTACAGAACCCTCTTCCGCGACGCCTTCTTCTGCAATGTTCAATCCCACAACGAACTGTCGTTCAACGATTCCTTGAAGGTAGGGGATTATTTGGTTTTTTTTAGGATTACGTTCATCATCGATCGTTGTCTCTAATTGAGCCACCTGATATCGCAATAACAAGAGGAGTTCAGACCACATGAACACGGCCTACCCTCCTCCCCCCTTTATTGTTGATTTTGTTGCAGCTCGTGCAACGACAGCGCTGTGCCGTTGCACCGCGCGGAAACATGAGAATGGGCGAGGAAGAGCGGTGTCGTCGCGTCGTGCTGTTGGAGTTGAACAAAGTTGCGGCACCGTCGCGACGGAGAACATCGAAGAGGCTGCGGCCAGAGCGGGGCCACGGCACCGTCGCGCCGCGCCGGTCGGACCAAGGCCACGGTGGAGTAGTGAGCGGCGGCCGGCTTCCGGCCGCCGGAGCAGGAGGGAGGGACCGCGGCGGTCCCGCGGAAGCAGTAACCGGCCGGCCGGACCGGGTCGGTCGGTCACCGACAAAGTCGTGGGTCGTAACCCCCGGCTGGCTGAAGGAGCGGCCCCCATCATGGGGGCTGCATTTACACCCAGGGGGCATCACCCCCCCCCTTCCGCTCGGCCATTACAGCCGAGCCGCCTGGCCACGCTAGCCAGGCCGAGCGCGCTAGGTCGGGCCGCCAGGCCGGGCCATTCCCACCGGGTTGGGCCATCCCCTAATGGGCCGGACCCAGACCCGGGTTGGGTCGACCCAGTTTGGGCCGACCTGGGGGGGGTATCGGGCTGGGTCGGACAGGGCCGAACCCCCTATTCACGGACTTCATTCTGTCTTTTTCCTATAACGTGGGCTACGTACCTCCAAAAGACGCACCGTCTGTTGCGATGCGATCCTTGGATCAGGAAGGTTTTGTCGGTATATTATACTAAAGATTTTGGAGAACTTTGGGTTCAGCCGGGTTGGTTCGAACATGAAACTAACCGGGCCCTAGGAGCGGAAACGCTTATAACTTGAGCTCCTGACGTCCGATTGACGTGCCTCTGACTTTTTTGGATTCTTCTAAGTGAGATGGACCCTTTTGGATTACTCCGATCGAGGTTTGGATGCATTTGGAGTATTTTCGAGTTGGTTTTGACATTAAAACCTACCGGGCCCCTAAGATGAAAACGCCAATAACTCTCAGACCAGGCGTCTGATTGACGCACCGTCTATGACATTGAGTTTCTGTTGAAGATACGGAACTTTTGAATATATCAACTCCGGACTTCATGTCAGTTGATGTATCAGCCCCTCAGGTCGTGGAGCGGACCCTTCCGAACGAGCTTGCTGTGTGGGGGAACCCTAGAGCTGGATGCGACTGCGACAACGATGACGACTGTACAGAAATCCTCCGTGGATTCGACGATGACGACTACATCACTCAGCGATCCTGTGTGGATCAGTGCTACCGATCTTATGTTGGTCAGATCCTGTGTGGGTCAGCGCTCAGTGGTCCTGTGTGGGCCAGCACATACCGATCCTATGTGGGTCAGATCCTGTGTGGGTCATTGTAGGGGTTAGTACCTATCGATCCTGTGTGGGTCCGTAGGCTTAGATGAATCAGTGGCTATATCTGATAATCTCTATCATCTTACGAAGAAGTATACCTGTGTGAGCTGAGTCTTGACTTTCAATCCTTATCTTCGATAAGATTGACTTGATATCCTGTGTGGATTACGTTATGCTTTCCTTTGTGGATTGGGTTGTGTTATCCTGTGTGGACTGAGTTGTACATGGGCTCAGATGTTGGATCCGAATGAAAATTGATGACTTAGGTATATGTATGGACATAAACCTAAGTAGTGTCGGATGTTAATTCGTGATTGTATCTTTCCTTTGTGGATTATCCTTTGTGGATTCTGGGAGACCCTTGGGGGTCTCGGGGTCCCTATCGAGCAGAGTATACTCACCCCTGCAAGGGCTATGCCCACACTACGTTGTGTTAGTTGCAGATGACGGACAACACAGATCGTCGATGAGGGTTGCGGAGTAGGTCGGTACCTGGAGGTGGACCACTGGGCGAGACGTACTCGGAGCTGACGGCTGGACCCGAGGAGCTGTGGAGGCTATCTGTACCCACCCTTCATGTGGGACTTCCAGTGGACGACTCGACATTGTGGCTTTACTTTTCAGTTTTTGTAATCCCTTTTTCAGTTGTACTTTACTTTCAGTTTGGGTTTTTATTCTGTACCACTTACTTTTCCGCACTTACTATTGTTCCCAGTTTTACTTAGTGTTTACTTCATCTTACTTATTCTGTGTGTTTGTTTACATCATAAAGGCTATTCCTTCCCTTTTTTTATTGGGAATTACGCCTTGGTGCCAGTCTCCAGCCCCAGTCCTATGGGAGGTGGGCTTGGGGTAGTCACGGCACCGACCCCGAGGGTGGGTCGTGACAAATTGGTATTAGAGGAGTTCGGTTCTACCACAGAACTCAGGACTCTGATCTTTTCTATGTTAAGTAATAGTGTTAATAGTATTGAGTATGATTACCAGTCCAGGGAGTCCAGTGTTGGTGCGGCGACCGACATATCCGTACACCAGGACCCTGACTTCTGATTTCCGACTTAGTGCACAAAAACATTGATTGCATGAGTGTTTCAAGTTTTCTTTGTGATTACATTATGTCATATCACCAGGTATAATGTATTAACCGTGGCGTACATTTTTCTTTTCAGGATGGCCCCATGATGGCAGCCAGCTGGGGATCCGAGTTTTGTACGTGACGACAGCCCACCGAGTGACGAGGACTCGGTGCAGGGCCCTATTACTACGGAGGCACTAGCGATACCACTACTCACCGAGCCACCGATGCTACCAGCCCTAGCCACTGAGAGTTCACGTCGCCTTGTTGCACTGCACGAGTTTTACCGTCAGCGACCACCCAGGTACCATGGGGAGATGGACTCTCAGGCAGCCGAGGATTGGATGGAGGCAGTTGTATGAGTTTTCTGTTTGATAGGGGCACCAGAAGACCTCATGGTGATCCTTACAGCGAGTCTACAGCATGTGGTAGTAGGTAGATGGTGGGGCTTGATGCTCCAGATACACTACGAGGCATCTCTCCTCTGGAAGGACTTTGAGGGCATCTTCTGCTCGGAGTTCGTTCTAGCCACCCTCAGTGCGGTGCGCATCCAAGAGCTACTACAGCTGAGGCAGGGCAGCTTGACTGTCACCCAGTACTCGGCGAGATTTACCGATCTCTCGCACTATTCGACGAACATGGTACGGGACCCATTCATTCGGGCTCGGACCTTCGAGCATGGATTGAGGCATAAGATCAGGGCATCCCTGATCTCCCTCAGCATTCCGACACAGGCAGGGGTACTGGAGAGATCCCTTCTCATTGAGAGCATTCTTACTGAGCCTATATTAGCAGCGAGACCTACCGTAGGGCGGCACGTAGCAGAGTCTTCTGCAACTGGCAGTCAACGGATAACACATGGGTCCAGGCGGACCAGACCCTCAGGCGGACGACCTCAGGACACTGGCTCAGAGGTGCGGGACACAATGTAGAGATCCGGTATTTCGAGAGGCAGATAGTGCTACGCATGCGGCGGGCAGGGCCACATGGCTCATGACTGCCCGACCCACCGTGCAGAGGAGCAGCAGACGGTAGAGGGACCACACAGGCAGAGGTAGAGGGTCGACCGTAGCGGTCTGCAGGGAGCAGGCGGATGAGGCAGAGGATCTGGATGAGTAGCAGGTGGTGGGTGACGCTTTGAGGCCTTACCACACCCACCACCAGGAGGCCCACCCCGACCACTGGGAGCTGGCGGGCATAGGCAGGCATAGCTTCAGGCATCGGAGGCCTATGACCACAGCGTGCCCGAGATGATTCGAGGTACTATCTATTTATACTCCACCTTTTCTGCGGTTCTTATTGACACAGGAGTGAGTCATTATTTCATTGCTGCTGACCTTGTTCGGAGCTCGGAGATTTCGACAGAGTTGATGGCTCGATCCTTACGTCTAGAGACTCCTATGGGAGAAGACTGGACGATTACGCACTGGTGCCGACAATGTGAGCTTACTCTGGGAGGCAAGAGCTTCGTTTGAGATCTTCTTGTAGTGGCGTCGAGGCCCTACGATGTCATCTTGGGCATGGATTGGTTATCTACAGTCCATTCTCAGATTGATTGTATTATGCGCAAGGTGCGGTGTGTACGCACCGACGAGAGCAGGTTCACCTTCACCGGCGAGAAGGAAGCCTTTGTAGCAAAGGATAGACTCTCGCAGAGGCGAGGACAACACATCACTAATCAGTTGGCTAGCCTCATCCTAGGAGCAGCTGACGTGCGGAGTCAGAGCATACATGCAGTGGTGGATCAGTATGCGGACGTTTTCCCTGACGATGTTCCAGGACTACCTCCTTGTAGAGAGGTAGAATTTTGTATTGATATGTACCCCAGGACAGTCCCGATATCCACCCGAGCATATTGGATGGCTCCTGCTGAGATTCAAGAGCTATAGGTACAACTGGAGGACTTGCAGGGAAAGGGATTCATCCGACCCAGTGTTTCACCATGGGCTTCTCAGATATTGTTCGCCAAGAAGGTGGACATGATCTTGTGACTTTGTGTCGACTATCGTCGCCTGAACTAGGTCACTGTGAGGAACAAGTATCCGCTATCGAGGATTGACGACCTCTTCGATCAACTCAATGGAGCACGGTGGTTCTCGAAGATAGACCTCAGGTTAGGCTATCATCAGCTCAGAGTTCGGGACGAGGACGTGCATGAGATGGCCTTCAGATATCGGTATGGCCACTATGAGTTCTTGGTTATGCCATTCGGTGTAACCAATGCTCCAACAATGTTCATGGGCCTCATGAACAGGATCATCCAGTCTTACCTTGATCTATTTGTCATAGTCTCCATCGATGACATTTTGATTTACTCAACGACTGAGGAGGAGCACGCCTACCACTTACGGGATGTACTAGACACACTCCGAGAGCACCATCATTATGGAAAGCTCTCGAAGTGTTAGTTCTAGATATATGAGGTCCACTTCTTGGGACACGTCATCTCTAAGGCAGGATTTGCAGTGGATCCTGTGAAGATCGAGGCTGTGCTAGCTTGGGAGCCACCTAGGTGCGTGACGGAGGTGCGGTGTTTCTTGGGGCTAGCTGGGTACTACCAGAGATTCGTGCCAGACATTTCGAGAGTTGTGGCACCACTCTCATTTTTGACAAATAAGGGGAAACCCTTTTTGTGGTCAGACAGATGTAATCAAAGCTTCCAGGAGCTGAGACAGAGATTGACTAGCGCGCCTATTTTCAGGCTACCAGAGGAGTGAGTAGGGTACGTAGTGTACTGCGATGAACCAGGGACAAGACTTGGATGTGTCCTGATGCAGGAGCGGGCAGTGATCGCCTATGGATCACGTCAGTTGAGGCAGCATGAGTAGAACTACGCTACCCATGACCTGGAGTTAGCAGCAGTGGTCTTCTCTCTGAAGATATGGCGACACTATCTGATGGGCGAGCACTCCACAATCTATTCTAACAACCAGAGACTTAAGTACATCTTCTCGCAGAAGGACCTAAACCTGAGACAGTGGCGATGGCTCGAGTTCCTATAGGACTATGAATTTGAGATAGTGTATACTCCTAGAAAGGGGAACATAGTATCCGATGCTCTCAGCAGGAGGGCGGGCATTTAGTTACTTGGGGAGGTGACAGAGCATCTAGTCGCTTTGCAGATATCCTTCGTGGATAGTAATGGAGTAGCATTTCTACAGTCACTCATATTCACTCCTCCACTTCTACAGCGGGTCAGAGAGTCTTAGCATGGGGACATTGACTATGACACACGGCGTGCTCAGATATCCTCAAGAGAGGCACCTGATGGATTCTCGGTGGGAGGAGAGCACATTATCCTTTTCAGAGGACGTACCATGGTACCAGCTGCTTTATAGGAGGAGGTGCTGAGGGAGTTCCACACTTCCCCTTTAGCGATACATCCAGGAGTGGCGAAGATGTACCAGGAACTCAGACGATAGAACTGGTGGCCGAGTATGAAGAAGGTTGTGGCTAAGTTCCTTTCTCGATGCCTCACCTGCCAGCAGGTGAAGGTATAACACCAGGTGCCAGCAAGCTTGGTACAACCCTTGGAGGTCCCAGAGCGGAAGTGGGACGGGATATCTATGGACTTCGTGACTGGATTTCCATGCACTTCCAGAGGTCACAACTCCATTTGGGTGATTGTCGACCGACTCACCAAGTCATCCCACTTCTTACCCATCAGAGAGCAGGGCTTAGTAGAGAGCCTAGGACGCCTCTATATTCAGGAGATTGTACGGATTCATGGTGTACCATAATCTATCGTCTCTGATCGAGATGCCCGCCTTACTTCCTGGCTTTGGAAGGGGTTGTAGGAGGCGTTTGGTACGCAGCTACGTCTGAGCACCGCCTTTCACCCTCAGACAGATCGTCAGACGGAGAGGACCATTCAGACTCTCTAGGACATTATCTGAGCATGTGTCCCCATCGTTGGTCGCATCTGGGAGGACCACCTACCCTTGGTAGAGTTCGCGTACAACAAAAGCTACCACTCCACCATTGGGATGGAACCATACAAGGCGTTGTACAGCCGACCATGCAGATCACCGCTGTGCTGGACAGACCCTGGGGAGTCAGCACTTGTGGGACCAGAGATGGTCCAGGCCATGACGGAGAAGGTCCGGGTCATCCAGGAGCGGATGAGGACAACTCAAAGTCGATAGAAGGCTTATGCTAACAGGAGGTAGAGGCCACTAGAGTTCGAGGATGGCGACTACGTCTTCTTGCAGGTCTCACCTTGACAGGGATTACAGAGATTTGGCCGAGGTGGAAAGTTGTCTCCATGCTTCATCGGACCATTCCAGGTCCTCAACAGGATTGTCGAGGTGGCTTATCGCCTATCTCTACCACCTCAGTTGCACGGGGTTCACGACGTCTTCCATGTATCTCAGCTAAGGAGATACTTGAACGACCCGATGCATATCATCGACCATGGGGAGATGGACATTGATGATGGGGTGACATTTGCGGAGGCTCTTGTAGAGATCGAGGATCGACAGGAGAGGGTTCTACGTGGATGGTTGATACCTCTAGTACGCATCAGATGGAAGCACATGAACCTCTAAGAGAGCACTTGGGAGTGGGAGGATCAGATGCGTGCACAGTACCAACATTTGTTCCCCTAGTTTATGATGTATCTTTACGGGGACGTAAAGCCCTGAGGTGGGAGTAATGTAAAGACCCATAAAATTCAAGGGAAATTTTTTTTCTTATGTTTCTTTGAGATTTTACAAGAATGCAGTTTCTAACGGCACCTGATTCCGAGGCCCGGTGAGCCCGGAATAATTTTCCGAAGTTTAACTCGGGTATGTTTAGTGAACGGACGAGCGGGTTTTTCTAACTTTTGATGCGGTGCTCGGAATTGAAATCTGAGGGCACCAATGAAACCGAAGTGCCGATAATTTCTTAAGAACACCTATTCTGGGGTTGTGTTTTCTCGGGAGGAGATGTTAAAAATTGTGGAAGGTAAAAAAAAGTGTGCTACAATTTTATTTCTTTTTAAGTGGTTATATCCTTTGAGTGGAATTTGGGAACTACCCATGAGAGGTTAAGAGGGTCGTGGGGCCCACACGAACTCCACCTCTTCAAATTCTCTAACCCCCAATAACTCTTCCCCTTTAAACCCCCATGTATTAAATGATGTGACTTCCTTCACATTAAATCATGCCATTTATTTCGGGAGTTAAGCATTTGAATTTTAAAATTTTAAATGCATGGAATGATATAATAAATTAAGCATAACACTTATTTTATTTGGGGGTTGTTTCGTGGTGTTGGGTTTTTGAGAGAGGGAGCAATCTTCCTATGAAGAAGTTCATCTTCCACGTTGAAGAACGCGAAGAATGCCACTCTCTGACGAAGAATGCCAACCACAAAGAAAGATGACGTGTCTTTCTCCTCCTCTCCGCAGCCGGTGCGAGACGCCACCCCACCTCGGACGATCTCCGTCAAGCGTGTACGGAACCCTCTTCTGCGATGCCTTCTTCCGCGACGTTCAATTCCATAACGAACCATCGTTCAATGATTCCATCAAGGTAGGGGATTATTTGTTTTTGTTCGTGATTACTTTCCTCGCCGGTCTTCGTCTCTAATTGAGCCGCCTGATATCGAAATAACAGGAGGAGGTCGGACCGCACGAACACGGTCGAACCTCCTCCCCCTTGATTGTTGATTTTTTTGCGGCTCATGCAAAGGCAGCGTGGTTCCATTGCACTGCGCGGAAACATGAGAATGGGCGAGGAAGCATGGTGCCATCGCGCCGCGCCGTTGAAGTCGAACAAAGCCGCGACGCTGTTATGCCGCGCCGGAGAACGATGAAGAGGCCGCGGCGCGAACGGGGCTGTGGCGGAGGGGCGCGGCGCCGTCGCATCGCGCCGGTCGGACCAAGGCCGCGGCGTTTGGCCATGGCGGAGCACGGAGCCGCGGCCGGCTTTCGACCATCGGAGCAGGAGGGTGGGACCGCGGAGGTCCCGCGACAACAGCAACCGGCCGACCGGACCGGGCCGGGTGGTCACCGAGAAGGCTGAGGGTCGTAACCCCCGGCTGGCAGAAGGAGCGCCCCCCAACATGGGGGCCGCGGTTACACACAGGGGTGCAGCCCCCCCCCCTTCCCCTCGGCCATTACGGCCGAGCGTGCCAGGCCGGAATGACCCCCAGGGGGGGGGGTATCCAGCCGGGTCGGACCGGGCCCGAACCGCCTATTCACGAACTTCGTTCGGTCTTTTGCCAATAACATGGGCTAAGGACCTCGAACGATGCACCATCAGTTTCCATGAGATACTTGGATCGAGACGGTCATTTTTGTATATTATAATCAAGGTTTCGGAGAACATTGGATTTTGCAGGGTTGGTTCGAACACAAAACCAACGGGGCCCTTGGAGCGGAAACACTTATAACATCAGCTCCGGTCGTCCGATTGACATGCCGTCGACTTTGTTGGATTCCTCTTAGTGAGATGGAAACTTTTGGATTACTCTGCTCGAGTTTTGGATGCATTTGTAGTATAGTCATGTTGGTTTTGACTTAAAAACCAACTGGGGCCCAGGGACGAAAAAGTCAATAACTCTCAGACCAGGAGTTCGATTGACGTACCGTCTGTGACGTTGAGTTTCTGTTGATGATACAGAACTTTTGGATACATAAACTCCAGACTTCATGTTAGTTGATGTATCAGCCCCTTGGCTCGGGGAGAAGACCCTTCCGAATGATCTTACTGTGTGCGGGAACCCTAGAGCTGGCTGCGACTACGACAACGATGACGACTGTACAGAAATCCTCCATGGATTCGACGACGACGACTACAGCACTCAGCAATCCTGTGTGGATCAGTGCTACCGATCCTTTGTGGGTCAGATCCAGTGTGGGTCAGTGCTCATCGGTCCTATGTGGGCTAGCGTATACCGATCTTGTGTGGGTCAGATCCTGTGTGGGTCAATGCGGGGGTTAGTACTTATCGATCATTTGTGTGTCATTGCAAGGGTTAGTATCTATCGATCCTTTGTGGGTCATTGCGGGGGTTATTTCCTATCGATCCTGTGTGGGTATGATGTCTTAGATGAATTAGTGGCTACATCTGATCATCTCTATCGTCTTACAAAGAACTATCTCTGTGTGAGCTGAGTCTTGACTTTCAATCCTTATCTTCGATAAGATTGACTTGATATCCTGTGTGGATTACGTTATGCTTTCCTATGTGGATTGGGTTGTGTTTTCCTATGTAGACTGGGTTGTACTTGGGCTCAGATGTTGGAGCTGAACGAGAATTGATGACTTAGGTATATGTATGGGCATACACCTAAGTAGTGTCGGATGTTACTTCGTGATTGTATATTTCCATTTTGGATTATCCTTTATGGATTCTGAGAGAACTTCGGGGGTCTCGAGGTCCCAACTGAGTAGCGTATACTCACCCCTGCCCGAGCTATTCCCACACTACGTTGTGTTGGTTGCAGATGACGGACAACGCTGATCGTGGATGAGGCTTGCGGAGCTGGTCGGTACCTGGAGGTGGGCCACTAGGAGGGACATACTCAGAGTGGAAGGCTGGACCCGAGGAGCTGTGGAGGCTATCTATACCCACCCTTCAGGTGGGACTTCCAGTGACGGCTCGACGTTGCGGCTTTACTTTTCAGTTGTTGTACTCCCTTTTTCAGTTTTACTTTACTTTTAGTTTGGGTTTGTATTCTGTCCCACTTACTTTTCCGCACTTACTATTGTACCCAGTTTTACTTAGTGTTTACTTCTGCTTACTTACTCTGTGTATTTTTTTACTTCATAAAGGCAATGTCTTCCCTTTTGTTATTGAGAATTATGCCTTGGTGCAAGTCGCCAGCCCCTGGCCTATGGGAGGCGGGCTTGGGGTAGTCACGGCACTGGCCCCGAGGGTGGGTTATGACAAGTGACTAAAGAATGCAATAAGTAATAATATATATTATGTATAACTACCAATTAATGCTAAACTAATAAGAAAATATAAATATTCTAAATCAAAATAGATATCTAGGATTTTTTAATGTATTTACTTTATTTAAATATCTATCTATATTTATTTAACATAGTAATATGGCACTTATATTGAGTTCACAAATAAAATAAGGTATGTGAGTTGTGGTCACCTTATAACAACTGTTATAAACTAATGATTCTTGCATAATGATGGAGAAATATTACAATATAAGAGTGTTTTACCATCCCTGATCAGTGAAATATATTGGTCGAACATAATTCACTTTAAAAAAGACCTAATGATTAATATGTATCCACAATTATATATTTCTTTGAATAGGTTTCTAACATCAATTAAAGGAAGAACCACTAAAGGAAATGGATTGTCTCAAAATCTAAAGGTATAACGAGATTAAGGATTTACTTTTTCTATAAAAACATATTGAAACCTAGACGAAGATATAATTAAATAAATATATGACATAAATGAACACAAATTGTACATTTAGAGATTTGTATATCTTTCTAGGTCAAGGATGCATTTATGATTAAAAAACGTGGAAGAAGAGGTCATACAGAGGAGTTACCAAAATAAAATAGTGGTTCAATCCTGAGCCAAATGTTATTTGTATAAAATTTAGTTGTTATCTTTTATAAATTAAACTTTATTGAAATAAATCACATTTTTTATATTAGGTTTCAGATGAATGATTATCAGGTACCTAGTGGATACTACATTAGACACTATATACTACTTATAACCATAATTATCTCAGAACATGTCCACAATGTACATGTTGTATCTATCATTCATAAACCAATATTTTATTACTCCTTTATACATCAATTATATATCCATAACTTAAATATTTAAAAAATAGGTATTTAGATATTCAAAATATATCTATAACCAAATATATTAACCAAATTATGCGGGTTATTCTAAAATCCCCATCATCAGGATTTATATAGCGGAGATTCCTTAATAAGCTTCTTGAGGAAATAAGTAAAGATACTGAGCTTTCATTTAAACATATAGTTCCTAAGTATCATCACATAATATTCTATGTTTACATAAGACAAAAAATATAGGAGTATTCTTTACATAGAACACATATATAAACCAAACGATAATAAAAATATGTTTTCTCCTAATAGGAATCACTTTTCACTAGCCTAATATCATTAAACAATATCACATGTGTTTGATCATATTTGCATTTCCTTAGGATTGGTACATCTAAATTTTTTGGGCATCACCTAAATCCATTGACAAATAATGTCTATAATTCATTTCACCAATTCTCTATAATATATTAAGGGCCAAATTTTTTTAATATTTAACATTACCTACATTCTGATTCATTGATGACCCAATTATGGATAAAATTTTATGAAAAAATTAAATCCAAATATAAACATCAGGGTTGTCCTTTTTTGAACAATATATAATTCTAAAATATTTTAAATTTATTTCCACCAATACCAAATTATCTTCACCTTTTATATTATATCCTTAACAATAGAAGTCCTACCATGAATATCAATATAACAATCAATATAAAAATTTGATTAATTGTGTTTAATGAAGGAAAACTCTAAAAATGATTAGTGATCTACCCTTTAGACAGCAATATCAATAATGTAATATTATAACATATCATTAAGCATATGAATGGTAATTTTAGACTAACTAGAGGTCTGGGGTAGAAAATTTGTAATCCAATTAATCTAATTAGTAAAATAATTGCACAAAAATTTCTAAAAAAAGATGTAAAATTCATATCTTAATCAGAAACAATACAAGATGGTTCCCCCTGAAGTCTTTCAATGTCTAAAAAATATATACTTATTATTCCATGTATAAAAAATAATTCCTATATAAGAAGAAACTCAAAAATATTCATCATGTAATTGATAATAAATAACTCATGAACATTTTTAGATCATAGGAATCTATTCACAATGTCTATCATAATTCAATGATATTTTCAAACATATGTAGTGGTTTTATTCTTTTACTTCCTTATAAAAAACCCACATAAGAAAATTTTTTAATCTCTAGATTCATGTTAGACTACCAAAATTGATGATATATATCACAATACATCATTGAATAATTATAGAGAACATCCAATTAAGATATGTTATATTATATCATCCCTTCCTCTATTAATCAAATATGAGCCAAAATACGACAATGAAAATAAATTAATGAATGTGAATCCTTGGACCAAGGCTGATATATCTCCCCAGAAAAAAGGATTTATTGATAAATTATATAGTAATAATAAATAATTTAAAATTTTCTTAACATAATAAATAATTAAAAATGAAAAATTAACATGACATGGATCATTCTAGGTTGATCCTAGGAAAACTCTAACGTATTTTTTCTAGTAAATAAATCTACCACAACTCTACTTTCACCTATTTCACAATTTGAGTTGGGTCCTTTCCACCTATATAATCTATAAAATTGTTTCCCTTTCTAGATGAATAATAGTTTTTTATGTCAAATAATTTTTTGTTTTACTCACTCAAACATTGTATTTGATTTAGATATCATTATTAAATTACACAATTGACTCCCTTTTGGTTAATGTAGACAATGAATCATTCACTAAATAGATAGTGTCTTTATCACATTAATGTATAAATTTTTGTGGATTATTATTGTTCATGATTTGTATAATTATTATGATGTTTTTGAAGTTTTCTAGATTTATTGGCCACTATATGCTAATCCTATATAAGTAAAACACAAAATCACATTAATAAGGAATGATAAAAGACATAAAAAAGCCACACTAGAATAAGGTATGATCGATATATGAGGTGTAGTAATCCATTAATTCATCACATAAAAAGTAGCATCCAAATTATCACCATAAAAACTTTTCTCCCTTCATTGTAAAAAATTTAATAGGGGAGAAAATTCTAGAAAAAATCATTGATAAAATAATGTAATATAATTTTTTCCCAGAAAAGTATCAAATATAAAACCATTAATGGGAATTTCTTGGAAATGATTTCCAACACCATATTAGGATTAGTGTAAACACCATATTTAGAGACCAAATGTACCAAAGAAATTAATTTTTTATCCAAATTGGTTATTTTGTTAGGTTACCAAAAATATTATTATCTCTTGCTATTTCTAAGACAATATGAATATTTTAACTATATTCGACATTGGAGTTTAAAAATAAATAAAATATTACCCATAGACACCATTATAATGGAATCCATGATTAAATAAAATATTTTATTGATTATATTGATAAAAAATATTAGGGAATTACTTAATCCTAAATTATTTACAAGGAATTCATAATGAGCATATTAAATTTTAAAATCCCATTTAGGAACATCCTATAGTCTCACATGAAACAGAATACATCCACAACATAGATAGATTATTTAAAACTAACTATACCCTTAGAAATGATGAAATAAATCAGTGATTAAAAACAATTAATATTGATTCTTTATCATCACTTTACTCGGTTTTTATGACTCACACACAACCATAGGTTACTATTGACATTGTAGGTGAAAAAAATCACCACAAGCATCAGTTCTCAAAAAATAATCCCTTTCACTATATGATTATATAACTAAATATCGATATCTATTAAATAGTTTTACTCCATAAATATAGAGGAATGTAAATTGGATTCATCTTGGGAAATAAATAATTAAAGAACTCCACCACCAATTTTTGAGGATGTTAAAACAAAATATTCATGAAAAAAACTACAAAAAGAACTACCATTACTAGTAAAATCATGTTTCACTTAAACTATGCTATGTATTATTCATTATATTTCCCTATTGATAGATCCCATTATTCTATTATCATGTCTTATCCATCCAAATTTTAATCTTCATTCTCTTATGAATGTATATTGAATAATAGTTTGACTTGTGAATAAGAATCTCTTATGGTAGTAATAAATAGAGTATAATAACTATACTAACTAGTCTATACCCAATATAAAATTAAAATATCTAATATCTATATTAAATAAGAACCATATATTTCTATAAGTTCCCACTATAATGGTACACATTGGATTAATTGTAAAAAATCCTCTCATTTAAATGTTGGTCTATTTTTTCTCTTTAAAGACGTTAATATCTACACTTATAATATAAAAAGAGATAGTATATGTTCAAATATAATGAAGTGGGAAGATATTTTGTTACATAAATTAAATTTTTTTTGATGTTATCAATATTGTACAATGCATTTAGTAATTTTTTTTTACAAAATTGTTTGAAGATTTATCGATGAAATATATTCTTCCCACACACATAGGTTAACCCTAAGGTTGGAATCCCTAACCCCTCAATGGTTTATATAACTTATGAGTCCGAATACCCTACATTATACCATATTCAGATTAGCCTGACAGATGAAAATCACCTCCCATTATATTGCTCCATAGTTGGGTATGTAATGTATGATTCATCTAGGGATAATGAAAGGTAGTAATTGAGAATTTTGTTAGAAAAATCCTAAAATATAATTATATTATCAATTAAAGTGATACATATCTTATTATTTATATTCATTTTTTATTATTTTTGAAACACCAACATTGATAGAACTAATAATAAGTTCTTCTTGAGATGGGATCAAAATTATGAATACCACCCTAAACCTACCTTTCTGATGACACTTCCTTATACTACAAGATATCTCTTGGTTTTGTTAAAAGGATGTGAAATATATATTCCCAGACTTCCCTTGTAACATATCTTATCCAGTACTATTTAATAGACAACCTCATAAAAATAAACAAGAAATAAAATTATATCTTTTTTCTATGATTTTTCTTATAGCCATATCTCAAACTGTATTTTTTTATATTCATCATACTGACTTATATAATAAGAAAAATAAGTCTTGTTTATAAATTTAGTTTTACACTATTTTGAATTATTATTATGTCTTCAATACATATATATTCGTTATATTTTACATAGTATAATGTAATTGGTTACATTAAATAATTTTAAAATTCCCAAAAACCCTACTTGATGTGATCGTGATTATTGTTCACCTTAGCCATCATATACAACCATTGGTGACTAGATCCTTTAGGCATAAATGTGGATATATAAACCCATTAATATTTTTGGATTCTCGATACTACCAAATATAATATGGATGAGATCCACTCACTTCTATTCTTCATGGTGTGGAACCTTATACCTTATGGTAGGAGGGTGATGGAAGTGAAAAAACTCTATGATAACAATGACTATGGGTTCCCCTTATGGAACATCCTATTCTGTAGTGTGATGTAAGTAAGTTAACTCCTTAACAACCCGGGGAACCATAAGAGATGTTGAGTGTGGATTATGTTTATCATATCATTCCTACAGAGTATCTAGGGTTTTACATTGTATAATCCTCTATTTTAAATTAGTGTATTATATCATATTTAATGTTAATGTTTGGTAATTTGAAATTTGATACAAACCCAGAAACAGTCATGTAATAACATCAATGTTTATATCATGTATTCCATATTTATTAATTCGGTTATTTTTTAAAATAATTTGAAATAATTACAAAATTACTTTAAGAAAAAATATATTTTAAAAAACATGTATAAAATGGCGAGTTTCTAAATTATGCTAAAATGTGGATGAGTTATATTTTATAAATCATCCCTAACAGATATTTAGACAACCAAATTTACTATAATTGATTTTTTATTCTATATTGTATGTAATTGGATCCTATAATAATAAAACCTATTTTTTGTATTATATAGAATAGACACCACATGTTTATCATAATTCACGAAAAAAGAAACTACAAAACCTATCATCTAGCTGGTCTATAACAAAAAAAAGCATAAATTAAATTGAATAACTAATCTATCTTTTACTATATATTTTCTTCTATAATCACTATTAACAATGGTTTTATGAAGATCCCATAGAGTCATCCAAAGGAATCCCTCTTCCATGGTTTACCAATGGGTTAAAGATGAATCAACCATCATCCAATCAATTGCCTTTATGTTTCGTCATAGGATAAAACAACCCATAATGACAACTAATTGTGAAATATAACTTCATAATGAATACTCTTGGAAGAGGAAGTGGTGTAATATAATTATTCACACCATAAGATATCAAAAAACCCCAAGAATATGACATGATTTATGATCATTCTAGTCGAAAAATATGACATGCATTTTACCTACACTAAAATGTTTTGGATTTATGGATTATCTCTAACAATATTTCATTTTTACTAAAGCCTAACAGACATTTGTTCCTTATCAAATTATACCATATCATATACACCATCTATTTAAAACATATTAAAATATCTTTTCTATTACCAACTAATAAACTATTGGAATTCCATCATCAAATTCATTTATATCACATCATATGTAATACGTTTTGATTATCTATAAAAATAACCCTTTGAATAAACTCTAAAATACTTTTAGAGTAGCTACTTGAGTAATACTCAATCCCATGTTAGTAAAACACAATTTTGGACCTCATGGATTTTTATTTCCTTCATAATAAAATGAATTCTAAAATAAAAAATGTAACAAATGAGTGGCCCCAAGAAAATAATCTGTTCTACATAATTTACATACTGATCTAGAATGATCTCTGTTAAACATAGGTATTTCAATACATTTATCCACTAGTTACATGATATGTAAGCATGTATTTTCATATTATTATTATTTTTAAATCATGATGAAATGATAGAACAAAGAATATTTCAATCTCATATAAACACATATATGTTCTCTATTCATTATGTATAGATTTTATAGTTTAATTATTTCATCGTATTACAGTATCCATTACAAATAAATACATCTCATTCCCCTCATGTTATATTAAATTACATAATATGTGTTATTTATGTATAGTCATACACTTCATTTGTCTATCTCAATCATGGGCCCAAATTTTATACTCATCAAATGAGAGGAATAATATCAACTATGTTGAGATAAAACTAATAACATAACGAACAACATACCCAACTACCCACTGATTGTCTACATTCAAGGATTTCAAAATAATGGTATTAAAGTATGGAATTTATTATGCTAGGTATCTCACCATCCTAAAGTATAAGGACTGTAAATATAATCCATTTACCTCTATTACACAAAATAATAAATTTTATAACACACCATGTCATATATTTCATATTTTATCCAGTATATAAAACTCATTTTTCTACACATAAACATATTTTATATTTCAAATAAATAATATTATCATTCTAACAATAAACTTTGCTCAAAACCAATAGTACTCTATGATGAACACAAGTTAGGGGTAAATCTAAATCATTATTTGAGTGATCAATTATGATTTAAATTCATAAAATTACATATATACATATGTATCCAATTTTGAATAATGATAAAGTGGATATTTCATTTTTCATAATAAAATAAAAAATATGACCTTTAAATTAATTCAAAAAACATTAATAAAAAATACATAACCAACTATCTAGAGGACAATATATTATAATAATCTAGAGTTTCCTTATTATTTAATAACATTCAACGGTTTCATAAATACATTATATCTCCACATGATTTCTACCACACCTCTTTATGATCATTTGAATAACCCACCCAATAAACTCTTTAATGAGTTACATCTATTAATAATTGTAGTTTGAAAAAGGTGATAATTTTTAATCATAATCCAAATTATTAAATATTTTAATAAGAAATAAAAATCTTTAGTTGTACAACATCAAATTATAATATCTTAATAACTTTTATTTTTATTTAGGATATTTCTACATTTTTCATCATTATTATTAAAACCCTTTCGATCAATTTTTTTCATAAAGTATTTTTACAACTAGTGAAAATCAATATATTAATTTTTTTCCAACATGCCCTAAACCTTTCAGGATATTAAATGTCATTCTATCTGTATTGGAAAAAATTTCTGTAAATTGAGTTATTCATAAAATTATTACACTAATGGGGATGAAATTATATCTCTTGTATTTTATCAAATATCTGGATAAACACATTTATCATTATTATCTTCCCCTAAAAAATTATATGGAATCCAAATAATAATAAAATGTGAATGTTTTTCTTATATTATTTAAATTAATTGTCATAAACAAATCCTCTTATCGTTTAATAGAAATAAAAAACTATACACATCCTTTATTTTGACATGTCCTAAATCGATAAATTATGTTACATTTATTATTTTATATAGAACAAAATTTCCATATCACATAAACAAAATCTACAAGATTTATCAATTATTTTTGTTTTTTTAATTCTAATTTATTTAAAACACTATTAATATATACCATTTCAAACATATATTCTTCTAAGCAGATGAATTTGTTTATATAGATTAGTTATTTTACATAGAAATTCCATGGATTTTCACAAACCTTTTATTATATTCAAAAAATCTATATTATATTGATCACTTCTTTATTTAATGGAACCCTTTCTTAGAATTCCATTAATCGACATCTAGAGGAAAAATTATTCAATATTCCCACTAACTTTACTATTTTTGTTTTTAACTTTACCCATATGTATTATCAATATAATAAAAGATTGATGACATTTCATTCCATAGTTTAAGTTTTCTATATACATTAATAAATCATGGTAAACATTTCCGGAGACCATTTAAATTATCAAAACATTTACATCAATTGAAAAAAATTATATCCAGAAGAAGCCTTAAGTATTTATTTGGTGTATCATACTATATTTCTAATATGAATTTAGATTCCCTTGATGATTTTTTATAATTCATATATTTATGAATAAATTTTTCTAATACATAATTTTTTCTTACTTGAAAACTATTCTAATGTTTTTTACTTCTAGATAATTTTGTTTTTCCAAAGTGAGAGATGAAAGAAAATTATTTTCCATCCCCAGAACTCTATTAGAATAAAATGTTAAAAATTACCCAGTTAGATGTCTCAATATATAATATCTAATGATTCCAATAATATCAAGTGTTTTGTTTAATTCGATACCAAGATTTTTTAGAAATTTGGGTACAATAGAGACTTGAATAAAAATACATTAGGTATAAAATACTGATTTTATCCCACAATATTTTATTCTCATGAATTTTGGTTTTTTCATTAATGTGAATCTTCATATTGAAAATCCAAGAATGGGGTTACTTCTGTAATATGGGTTTTTACCAAGATGTTTTATAACATCTAATCTCATTCGGGACTCTCGGAGCTAGTAATCATTGGACGATTGAGTTTTTATTTTAGAATGGAAATTCCAAAAATATTAGTTTTTTCATTAAAAGTGGTTAAATTATCTATACATAAGCAGAAATAAAATATATTAATATTTATCATAATTTATAAGGTTATATATATAAACTCTAATAATCATGGTCACCAATATAAGATAGATGTTGGAGGAATCAAATAACTGCTCTGTAGAATCGCTGATGATGATGCACATTAATACAACCACTATCAATATGCTGTACTTTTTCAAGGTATGGATTTTTTAATTATTATGCTGCATTATTTATGGAATTTGTATTTAAATTTTTTTAAAAAATTATATATCCTCTATTACTTATTTTAAAAATTTTAATTTTTTAATAGTAAGTATCTCTAATTTTCATGAATGATTTTGGAATAAAATGTATTAAATTAGTTTCCAACTTTAAAAAGTGTTTAAAAATTCATATAAGAAAGTCCATTAAATTATTTTGGTATAATACATTAATGTATAATTTTATTTACAGTATTTCATGAATTTATTCATTTTGAAATAAAGAACTACTATCTAAAATAACTCTCCCACTCTCTTTCCATCATTATTATCTCACATTCCCTAGTACCTATCTTTACTTCCCATTATAGGAATATTGGACATCAACCTTAATAATAACTATTGTTAATGAAATTGGATGTTGGCAGTATGATTTATGGCATAGGAAACTTGGTTTTGGTTATAGAAGTTGTATCAGGTTGAAGGCAAAATACAACACATCACATTTTGAGGGCACATCACAGTGTTAAGTGGCATGGTGCAAAGTGGTAGATCATAGAAGAAGAAATGTGGTTAGAGGTTGATGCTAAAAGTGATATTATTATATATTGAGTGAATCATTATAGATTCAGCACCGTAGGGGTTGACTAGCCATGAAATATACCATTGATGTATGGAAAAATACATCCTCAACAATGGTCGATGGAAGACAAAATATATGGTGGTGAATAGTGCCACTATGGATCATTTAGAATTGTCCTACCACACCATTGTAGAAAGAATATAAAAGTTTTTGTATGAGAATACTGGAGTTTTATATTGTTATCCTACCGATGAGGATAAAATGGCACACTTATTTTCATGTGGCGGTTAGTGTGAGAAGGTGTTCCCACCCTAACTTGCATAGTCACCAGGTTTAATTTTTCCAACCTAGAATTGGACCATATTCAAGAAGGACCAGTAGGGGGCACTGAATTAGTTTTCCCTCACATAAACTATGAATGAATATGTTTCCCACCGCTCTGTGTTCCCAAGCAACACCATGTGGCCTTCCCTTCACCTTCGTGTCATATTTTTAGGATCTTATTCACCTGATGTCTATTTTGAAATAATAAATAACTTATCATTATTTTTTATAAATAAATATTGTGATGGTTTAGTATTTTTGGCTATAAAAATATTTTTATAAGGAGACATGTGAATATTTTTGGTCTATCTTTTTATGATCGGTGTTTGGGTTCAGGATTAATGATCAAAGGGTATTAGTGTTTTTACCCGCCCTAGTATTATGGCTGTGTTAAGGTTCATTTTTCCCTACCATCCATGGTATAGATATTATGTATTCCCCTATAATCTGGGAAAATTATCCTATTAATATTAATAATATAGTGTAATTATCATTCCTACTCAATCAGGGTTGGGATCACCTATCTAAAAAGTTGGTATTTCACTCTTCAATGATATTATAAGTGGTCAAGTTCCTACTCTATGGTCCGAATGACCCCAAACCTACCATGGGTATTTGATCCACTATAACAATTATTATGAGGTTATAGAAGTTGTTTAATAATGGTTATTTGGGTTTTTGGCCATTGTATGGTATTAATTTACCAAAGGGTGTGGTACTCCCTCAACTAATGAGTTCGCATCAGTGAGGGCCAGGATCCCCTTCATTGTTTGGGAACATAGTGTGGGTGTTGGAAGGGATGAGTAGTGAAAATATATTTAGGACTCTTTCCACATTGAAACCCAAGTTTAAACTTTGATATGAAATATATAGATGGATAGCAATATCAAGATTTATAGACTCTTTGATATTTGTATCTCTACTGGTTGATTGTATGGTATGACTTTAAAGGATTCGAGTTGAATCATATGGTACCTCTATTTCAACCTTGTGACTTGTAAATGTATATAATATCTAAGATATTATTATTTATACTCTTATGGATCCATTATATGTATTTTTTTGAGTTGAAATGTAATTTTATATCCTATTTTTTTCTATGATACCCACTGAGTGTGTTTTTCCAAACCCCTTCATAGGATTTGTTCCTATCTATGTTTGATTTTTGTTATTAACACATTGGTTTATAGATTTTCATGATGTATGTGGATATGGTGTGAATTTTTCAATGATGACACTAAGTGACCATTTTAGACACAATATGGTTAATTTTGCTTCATAACGATGGCGATAACCCTAGATATTGTAGGGTTATTGAGGACTACAAATAGTAGGAAAGATATTTATAGAGACTTGTATATGTTGACATTAGAGGATTGATGTATATATATTAATATTGTATTTTCATATTTGGTTATTGATTTATATTATAGTTAATCATTCATTCATTATATTTATTTAAGTTATTAATTTAATTTGGGTGATATTGGTAAATTTTTCCTTAGATATATGCATCTATTTTATGTTTGTATCAGATAAGGCAAACCATATTTTCTGATATGCATTATTTTGTATAATTACCCAACTGTTTCATATTTAAAGCCACCTGATAGTGGCATGATGAACTTATAACCATCCCAGGAAGGGACCATGTGGGTTGGGTTATGTCAGAGTGCCATCAAAGTTGATTATCTAATGGGTTTATTATAGAGTTGTAATCCATGTCAGGAAGGTAATTTTGGTTGATGATGTTAAAGTGGAGTTATATTTAGTTATCAAATCAATAATAAAAAATAGGTTTTGTGTATTAATTTTCCTTATTATAGTACTCTGAATACTTATTATTAAACCCATAGCTCTAACATATCAGTTTCAAGGTACATGTATGTTGGTATATACATCATATAGTGGAAAATTATGACTTTACATGTCATTCATATCTCATATCATCTATATAAGATCCAATCATTACAATTTCACTATATATAATGAAGGATGATACCCACTTAAAAATATCTCTTATGTGGATTCCAGGTATTGGTGAGCATGTTCCTATAGTTTGGCCTATTTCCACCTGTTAGTGAATGATGAAGTATTTTTTTTGATACTCTGCTAAGATACAATGTTTCCAAAAAAACATAACATGTTTCACACTCCATTGAAAATAGATATTGTATTATATATCAGATGTTAATTCATACCAAGTAAGGTTATTATTGGATAGATATTATTTGTTCATTAAGATGATATTGACGTTACAGATTTTCATGGTGAGCCTGAACCTCATTGACATTGGTTCTCTATAGTCTGAGACTCAGGTTATCATATGGATCTATATTTTACAGAATAGATTTGGATTCATTAATTTATATTCTAATGTTACATAGTGTTTCATTGTGGGGGTTTTTCTCAAAATTATAATGGGACAACACATTTGTTGTTAGAGTGGATGCATTGCATTGGATATATTTTTATCCATAAATATGGGATCCTAGATACAGTAGAATGATTATATTTGATTATTCATCAATGTAAATTGACAATGTGATATGTTTTCGGGAAATATTTTTATATTGGAATTGTTCACATTATTAATATAAGTAAGATACTCTTATAATAGACATATTCATTTTTGGTAGTGTTTTCACACAACACTACCTATGACATAGACCCCATGATAACATGAGAAAATTATTATACCAGAAAGATGTAGGCCCAGGCCGAATGCCTGGTCCCATGAGAATCTATTAAAGAAAAATCAGTACAAAGTACAAAGAAAATAAAATGATATGAAAACACCCCCAACAACAGTGCCAGTCAAAATGTGTCAAAATCTCCAACATCTCCATCCTCCGAATCATCTGGATCCGCCGACTCCCACTCAGATGGAGCATATTGATTGAACATGTTGAGGTATTGCTCCCTAAGACATAACTCTCTTTCAGTCATAGATGTCCTGATCACTGACTTATTCTGTCCCTTCTTTGAGTTTACTTCTTTCCCTTTTCCATTCTTGGCAGAGGACCTAGTAGACACCGTCCTCGGCATGTTGGAGTAGTATTTTCTTGGCTTCTTCTTTTTTGGAATAGTTCCTGCCCCCATACTCTCAATCCCATTATCAAGGGTTTCCTTCCTTTCTCCTCGAACCATGTCACTATAAGAGGCTTTGAGCACCTCCCTCTCATTTTCTCTCTCTCTATTGGAAACATCCCCCCCTTCTTAGGAGATTCTCCTAATCCCTTGAAGCAATCATTCCTTCCTGAATCCACTGTTCCAGCCCTCAAGGAAGTTTGATTTAAGTCGATATGGGTTAAACACTGATTCTTCAAACCTAGAAATTCCACATCCTCAACCACTGCAACCTCCACAGGCTTCAGGTGATCTGCTTCAAAGTTGGAGGTCTCCTCCTCCATCAGTTTTCCACCCAGCAAGCTTGTCCCATTATCTGCTTGCTGTGGATCAAGCCGATCAGCTTCCCCCACTCCTAGACCATCATCAGGTTCTTCCACCCCATCCAGTGCAGCAAATTGGTTCATGGAGCAGAAATCTGGTCCAGATTTAACACCCCCTGGGTGCCCATGTCCGCTACCCATACTTTGAGGACATGGGACAGAGATAGGTACCTCACAACATCCATTCTGGGTGTTGGGCAGCCTGCTTGAGTCCAATTCAGCTTCCTGGTCACCCTGCATCTCAACACCATCACACACTTTCACCATTGACCTTGATGCATCCGACATAGATCTAAGACTCATGTCATTATTTAGCCGTTCAAATACAGCAGCAACAGAGGGCCCTGACGTCCCTATCAAATCCTCCCTCACAGCTCGCATAACACCCCCATTTTCCTGAACATCACAGACCTTAGTGAAGGGGGAATCATCCTATATCAACTCTTCATTGACATGGATAGTTGATTTCTTATCAATCATGGCCTGGACAGTTGGATCATTTGTAGCAGCAGGACACTCACACACTCCCTTCTTGCGACACACATAAAGATCATGCCCCTGTTTGTGGCAGAAGGAGCAGTAATCAATCCAGGACTCATAGTATATGGGTTGTGCATACCTGTATTCCCCCTCAATTACAACCCACACCATCTCAGGAGGGGGCCGGGAGAGTTCCAGTTCAACACACAGCCTTGCAACACTCGGGTTCCTCAAGGTAGCCGTTCGCTGATCAAGGCACAGGAGACGACCAATAGAATTCCCTATTGAACTTAAAAACGCTGGGTTTTGGAATGGTAAAGGTAAACCAGGAAGTTGAATCCAAATCGCAGAGGTAGAAGGGTTGCAATTCATATGAAATTCAAAAGTCCAGCGAAGCAGATGAAAACGAAATCCGCGAATTGACCTACTAGCGTTGGACCAAGACCGCGCTATGTCATCTTCATCCAGAAAGTAAAAAAGGAACTGACGTGGACCCAAGATCCCGACAACCACCCAGTGAGTAAGACCCCAATTTTCATTCACAAATTTATCAAATACCTCTATCGAAGGCCACCGTCGCACGAACCTTGCAACCAGTGCGTTGGAGAAAAGAGAGGATGCATCAGAGAACTCTTGAAGAGAGACTGGAACCACTGGCTGTCCAAGGCAGATGCCAGGAACCTTCGGAGCAACCTTGATGTTGGGGAAGAGAGGCACATCCACATCTGATGGCCAACGATCTGCATGCCAGCAACCCTGAGGAGGATTCTGAGGCCCCTCCCCCGGGGGAAGAGGGGCCGCCGGGACCTCCATCGCCGCTAGGGTTCACCCATCACCGAGACCTCCATCGCCGCCGAGACGCCAGAAAATTATTATATTATATAACTATTCAACCTATTAAAGTGGTATGGTCTAAAATTCACATAAATAATGTTATAATATAGTGGGGGAAGGGTCTCTATACTAATAAAATTCATCTATCATAAACTTATTCTATAGAAGTAAGAGCCCATGTAGGGAGAACTTTTTTTTGGAGGTGGGTGGAGAAATTTAAAATATATATAGACTTTTTTATGATCCTATCATATAATACCTGCCTTGGATTGTTTCATATCATTAATGGGGTGTTGAAGGTCAGATAAATCAATATTTTTATGTGATATGATGTTTTGTTAATATGTGGATGAATTTAGTTTTAAGTAAAATTAGTTTCCACTCTCTAGGTACTGTCATTCTAGATTCCCCATGAATGAGTATTTTTTCCATAATCAATTTTTCAATAGTTGTAGATTTCATTGGGACCCCTAACTAATTTCGTGTTAGATATATTTTCTATTGATGGTGATTGTCTTTCAGAGTCACATTATAATTTTGTGGGATCATCATATGTTGTGTTGGTGTTAGAGAGTTTCTATTTAGTATAGTTTTAAATTAAAAACCTGATAAAATCATATATTGCCCCAAAATCCATTATATTATTTTATTTATTGTGTATTAGGTGTTATATAACTCTTGTTAGAAATGGAATATTAAATAAATTCATATGAAGGGGGACTAGTGATTGATCCTTGTTGAGAGACTTACATATAAATTCATGGATATTTTGTAGACAATTATCATGAATTTGTATGTAGAGTAATGTACAATATTATTGTTTTTAGTGGGATTTTGATTGAATCACATATTGAATCTATCTATTTTGGGTCCAGAAAATAGTTCCATGAATTTTTGCTTCTTTCACCATGAAAGATACAAATATTCCATAAGCTCTCATAGTGTAAAACTATAAATAATGGACTAGTATGGGTCATAAAAAAGTTGATTCAGTTTTAGTCTATGTAATCCTATTTATTTTGTGGTGCAAAAGTAGGTGATGATTTTATTATAGGAGTTAAATTTTAGATAATAGTGGAGTAATATGAGATACTATCTTTAGTGTAATGTTTCATACATAGAGAAAAAGTGAGATGTTTCACACCTTTGAATGATATTGGTGGCCCCACACTCATAACTTGTATATAAGAGGCCCATATTTTTTATTCCAAATTAGTGGTCTAGTGTGGATATATTTTACTTAGAGTTATACTTAGAGGGGTTTTCATATGGGGATCACATCACCATATTTCTGTGGTAACAATTAGTCCTCTCTTGGTGTTCATATTAAATATCAGAATTGATATCCTATGTGGATAGCTCTTTAGTGAAGCATAACCAATTGTGTTGAACTTCTATTAGATCATATTCATTATACCCCTCTTATAGAATCCCATGCTATATGGTGTAGGGTAATAGTTTTCTTAAATGTTTTTGGATTTTGGTTTCCATGTTAGGAGTTATGTGGGGATCTAGAACCTATAGAGTGTGTTCATCTAAATGACTAAGATCAGAAAATTCCTAAGGTGGTTGAAGGGGCCACCATAAATGTAGTGGTATTTTTTTAACCATTAAATTATGGTTTCATTACTCTTTATGTTTCCATTGACAGGTTCTATGAAGTAGAAAATAAACAAAAACAATTTTTCTTTGATAGTGGGTGTCATTTTTTTGATTACTGAGACATGAATAAAAGATTTACATGGTTTTTTGTACGTAATATTGGAAGGAAGGATTTTGTTTCTCTAAATCCATGAGTTCGTGCTATTGATTCCAATGCAATGTAATGAAAAAAATACATAAAGTCTTGTGTGTGTCAAATGAGAATACCTTTAGGTGGCTATTAAAATTATAGAGTAGAATATGGTAAATCTCTCAGTGTTGGAATAAAAGGTAAATAGATTTATCTTATTAAACAACCCTAAAAATGATCTTTAAATATGGGATAAATAATCTCCAACTAATAATAACATTTTTTATAGATCATTTTGAAATATGTGATGATGGTGCATAGATATTCTTCATCCCATGTTTTTGACAATCCTTTTGGTAAAAATGATTTTAGTGTAGATGTTATTTTGAGACACTGATAGAATGGATGGATGTTATGTTAAATTCCTTCATCGAGATTCAAAAGAGTCAATAACTATAATAAAAAGGATTATGTTTCTTTTATATATAGTTTTTCATTTTATTTCATTTGAGTGGGACATCAAATACTAAATATATTCTTTCAATGGTGGGTATTTTTTTCAAAAAATGGTTTACATAATAGATACTGTTTTAAGGAACTAATGTTATTCCTAATCTTGTATGATAATATACCTGATCTGAACACTATTTAGTGACTCTAGATTTTCTTGAACAATACTTGGATCAATTTTAAGTTTTAGTCCAGGGACCACTTTGTGAATGAAAATTTAAAAATACTACTAAAGAATAACATGCAAAAATACATTGATTGTAGTTTTGATTTTCATGGGTCATTTTTACCTCTAATTTTAACTGGAGTGAATATATAGGCATGATTATATTTTTATAAAAATATTTATGTATAAAATATTATTTTTAGTCAATGTGTGCATACACCTAGGAATTATTATTTTTCTTAATAATGAATACTCATATGAAAAATACGAGAACATAGCTATTTTTTGAACATATTCTTTATCATAAATGTGTTATAACTCGAATTCTCATCAATGGAACTAGGATTTTTCCATCATCGGTAGATTGAGTTATTATTTAACAAGATAAATATTAAATATATTGCTTTTATTTAATTGTGATCAAATTTTCATACCATAAACAAAAATCCCATCTAATTATATTTGACATCAATCCTTAGGATAGTCTCATGAACCCGAGAAATTGGGAGGGAAAATGGATGAGATACATTGTAGGAATAAAATAACATCTCCCTAGTTACAATAATGACAACAGAAGTGAACACATTCTTCTTGTATAAGAGATACCTCTTGAGGTTAACCATCACGATTTCTTGAGATCAGATCGTAGTTGAATTTTATATTGAAATATTTCTTGAACACTAAATTCCTATTTCACTAATTGATTATTTTTGAATTTATATATAGATTAATTTTCATTTTTTTAGAAAAATTCTAATGTAACACAGATTAAAATTTCTTCCCCCAAAACCCCCATTCATGAATACTAATACCTCATTCCATAAAATTATTTTATGTTTTATGGATATATTAAAATTCATGCAAGGATTGTGTGAATTTATTAGTGATGTTATGATAAAAAAGCGACACACATTATTCTCTCTAATTTTATATTATTATTATCCCACCATCTCACCCATATATCTTTTATATCCATTAATCTTTGATAGGTAATTAACTTTAGAGGTGGATGGATACCGAAAAGACAGCCGGTGGTGTTTAGACGAAATAATCAAAAGGCACTATGAAGTTGATGGTGGTTATCAGTTGTGTAGGGTGGCTGGTGATGTAGTTCACATTAGTGGTAAGGTTAGAAGAATATGGATAGGGTTCAATTACAAGATGGGAAGATGTGCATAGGAGATCAAGCCCGAGAGATGGAAGACCACCTAAGACGAAGATTGTTTCTATATAGAAGATTCTAAAAATAATACTGGTCTGCATAGGATAGAATAGAAATTTGATATCATGGATATCCTAACACAATAAAGGTGGTGGCTAGTAATGCTTTTGTGTCATGAATTGTGATGGTCAGCATGTTCAGCACAATGCGAGTAGAGAATAGCCCGATAGGGACCCCTAGGGGTTTCCACAACTATTCCATCCCTTGGAACTATTTTATTCCACTTCTAAAACATAGAAGTATTAAAAGGGAAGAAACTCCACACATGAAGGCTTGGCTGGTTGGCCCACATAGGTGGGGGGGGGGAGCATTCCCTCGGTCAATGCATAAGCAAGATGTGGAGTTCATTGGGCCGAGTCACTAGTCTTGAGACATGTAGGCATGTGAAAAATGCATGGTTCCACATTCTCAGATAATTTTATCTATATTATCACATTTTGGGTGTCATTCCACCTAACATTGTGTGACAAAGGGCCACCACATATACCAACCTTCTCTATCTCAACTTGTTTTTCAAATATCCTTCAACAGTATTCCATTATGGACATGTGAATTTTATATCATGAGTATATTTCCATTTGAAACATGATGAAGTAGTATGTTTGGAAATACAATTCAATTTGGGAGCTGAGATAGGTATATTAATGGGTTATAAGTATATGGTTGATGTTTGGATTCCTTCATGATGATCCAGGTATTCTAATGTTTGTTACCCATCCTAGTAGTGTGGTTGTGTTGGGGTTTAGGTTTACCTAACATAAGAATGTTGGGTTTTTATTTTACATCACATACTCCTAATATCTGATCCATTCCCTGGAGATAAGATAGTGTTAGTATTCCACCCACCCAATTGGGGTTGACACCCACTATCATTAAAATCAGTATCTCACCACTCAATGTGATTATATTGGGCTGAGATCCCCTAATAGATTTAGTATATCTACACTACTACCATTGGAGGGGGATTCTTCACCATAGTTTAGGTGATGTTATACCGCTTTCATGTCATTAGTAGTTTGGTTACTTAATCGTGGTATGATATTGATAGACCAGAGAGTTTATAACACCCTTGATTAATGAAAAAATAATAATTAGGATCATCTTTCACATCATGGTTTTGAGTAGTGGTGTTTAGTTTAAAGTACTGATTAGTATAGATTTATTTAGGACTTATGACTCTTGACACTTGATGAGTTTCCATAATTATGAAGTTTAAAACATGATATGAACCTTGAAATATATGGAATATACTATGTTTTTAGATCCAATTTTAGACTATTTGGTATGAATTTCTTGGATTAGAACAGAGATGATTAGAATATTTGTTGGTCCTAGAGACTTATTGTTATGGTAATTATATGTTTTATTCCTCCATATTATCCTTTAAAAAATTCCTTTTACTAGAGTCTGATTTGACCTGTTGTTCTATATTTTCTATTTATTATTCAGAGATTCCAAATTAGTATGTTATTATTCACCTCTATATGGGCCTTGTGCCCACACAATTTTTTTAATGATGCATTATTTTGGAGATAGTCATTTAGAAAGAATATCTTGAGTGAATTTTTCATAACTAATTCTAGGTGATTTTTAGAGATGTATGATAGATTATAGTGGTTCTTAGTGCTATTAGTGAATGTTATAGATAGAGATTAAAATAGGAGTACTAAAATTAGGGAGTTGTTTTACAATTTCTTGTATCTATCGAGTTCATATTCCTTATGCATATATAGTTACATAATATTTTTTTCAACTATATTATCTTTAATCAATCATGTGTTGTATATTGTTCAGTTATCCAAAGAATTATTTTTCTACTGTTGGTGAATTTAATCATTGTATATATTCATATTTTGTACATTGATAGAGGTTAAGGGCTTCTATATTGTGTTATATTCTTTCATAGTTATAATCATTCCCCCCTCTCCTATTTGAGGTAGGATTGGGGTGGCACTCTTGGATTTCTAAATTTAATGGCCTAGAACATTTTGGTCCATTACACGTTTGAAATTATAGTGTTCAGGGTATCTTGGGGACCATAAGTGAGTCATTGGGGAGTTTACCAAGTTTTAGGTCGAATGAATTGTGGCACCTATAGGCATCAGAGGAACCAATGAGTATCAGTGGAACCCATGGGTCATTGGTGTCACCGATGGGCATCGGTGGCACAGATGGGTGATAGTGGCACTGAAGGGCATCGATTGAACCAATGGGTGTTAGTGGAACCAATGGGAATCAGGGGAACCAATAGGCCATTGGTGGAACTGATGGGTCATTAGTGGAACCGAACGGTATCGGTGTCGGGGAAATGGTGCCGAGGCGATGGTGTCAGGGCGATGGTGACTCACCTTATGGTGATTCATTTCACGTTTCTCCAAGTCTTCCCAATTTCACCCTATTAACATACCTTTTGACATAAAAGTATTTTAATACCCATTTCAAAGACATTTAAAGCAAGTAAAAGATGTTTAAAATTCACAATAGTCGATCAAGCCATGAGTTACCAAAACAATTGGCATTTTTTCTCAGTGTCACGCTCATTTTCATGTTTCATTTTTTTCCCATGTTACATGTTTTCTCGATTTCACGGAAATATTTTCACTCATAGTTTTTATCTACACCCTCTATGAGGAGAATTGGTAATTCTTAATTAATCTGAATATGTGAAACTACCCATCTACATGGTCAATCCACGATCCAACCTTTAGGTACTTAGAAATCATCTCACTGATTTTAGGATATGTCCTCTTATTAAGCCAAGATCCCTTCTTCCTTATTCCTTTTAGTTTCTCTTCATGCAGTTCGAGACTTCCTCCAGAGAAAAATCATGCACCTCTACTAGAGCCCATCCCACCAAGCCTCAGAGTCCTTAGATATTTTCCTCCACATGTTGTGCATCCCCAATTCTTGGCACAAGAAGGAATATTCAATCATTGATCATCCAAGTATGGGGTTTTACTTCTCTCTTTTCTGTGCATCATGTGGTGTGGGTGTTAAGATTGTACATTGATACATTGATGAAACAAACATTAATGAAGATAATTAATGGTCTTTTTAAAGAGTAATGGGGTGTTAATGATGATTTTTATGTTTCTATGTCATTCCATTGTTTTTATGATGTGATTTTTATGGGCTTAAGTCCACTAAAAAATCATAGTCGTTGTTGGTCCTTTGTCACACACTAATGGAGCCTGATTATCTGGATAATCTTGTGTTTGATGGTTGTAACATGGTAACTAGTTAATCACTGTATAATTGGTTGATTAAATGGATGCCCGATGTATAAGAGACAATGTGGGATTACATTGGTTAACCCAATATAAATAAGGAACTCAATGAATGGTGTTGTCTAAATCTGAAAACATCTTTTCTCCATTCTGGTGATATGCGTAGTTTCTCTATTTGATACATTTTGTGGTGACGTAGAGGGGAATGGAATCTATGGTTGAGGGGTTGTTTGGTTTGTGAATATGAGGCGATGTAGAGCCTGCATTTTGGGGCTTGGTTTGGATCCAATACTTGGAGGGATCTCATGGATCCATTTTTTTGTTCTAACATTACACTATTACCAGTGTCAATTCTTAAAATATTGATTGGCCATTTTTTCTTTAGTTTTTGTTTTGGATTTTGGTTGTTCCAATTAGTTTCCCAATATTGGGGTATGTTTTAAATGGAATAACTTGAAAATGATAATGATAACATGTACAATGGGGTTTTTTTCTAGAAATGGGTTGTGTTTTGGTTTTGTTGTCTACTTGTGCGTGTTGGGAGAACTGCGAGGGTGGTCCTGTAGGAGCTGGTTATTGGTTTCAGAACCCTTAGGTTGGGATGAGTGTTTGATTAACAATATGTATAATAATTAGTTCTTGTGTTTGTTATACACACCCAACCCATGTTAAGAACTTTGTTCCAAAGACCCCCATTTCATGGGGGAGGGTGTTTCCCCCAAAATTCTTATGAGGGGCTGGTTATTAGCTCTTTTCTTATCCCTCTCCCAGATAGATCAAGACTCTTTGGGTAGGATTTGATATCCTATAGTCTACCATAGCCCAAGACTCTCCAAGAAGGGTGTGTTGTGGTAGTTGGACCATGTCTGGGTGGGAAATTTTGTTTCACAAGTATCTTTGGGATGAGGCCCATGTGTATTCGAGCATAACAGTGGTTTTTTGGGCCCAGGTGTCTTTAGGCATGGAAATGGTTGTTCTTGCCTAGGTGTTTTTGAGTATGAAAGTGGTTGTTGTGGAATAGGTGTTTGCGGTTGTGGATAGGTGTAGTTGGGGTGGCCTAGGTGTTTGCAAGCAGGATGTGTGGTTGTGATTGGACATAAGGTTGTTGTAGGGGAGAGAGTGGGACAACAGTAAAACCTGTGAGAGAGGTATGATGCATAGGAGTCCAAAATAAATAGTGGTAAAGTAGTTTGAGGTACCAAAATATTGATGTTCTTTTACTATTACTTTTCCAAACATGCATTATTTGGGTAGTGTTCCTTAGTAAGGCTGGGTGGATAGTTGTCTTTTCTATGAGTTCTGGTTATCCCTAATTTCTCACGGGGCATTATAATACCTCCCCACTCATGCATGACAAGTTTGGGTATTCCCCTACTGAGTATACATGTATACTCACCCAAAATATATAAAACTGCTTTTTTGTTCCCAAAAGGTCTTTGAGGACCATGTCAGAATGTACTAGCTTGGGAGCTGTGAGTCATCGTTGATGCTTTTATTTTCTTTTGGTACCTTTCTCTAGAGTTTTCTTGTACTTGTATCAGTTTATTTTGGTCATGCATATCGGAATGAATTTTGGATTTACTTTCACATTCAACTTTTGGATTTGTTTGAGAATTACTATCCTATCTCCCGATCCTGTTCTATAAAAATGGTAATTCCTTCCATTTAACATGAGATTCAATACCCTTGGTTTTAGTTGCCACATTGGGGACTGTTGAAGGAAAGACTTGGGGGTGTCATTACCTCTCCTTCAACTTAAAGAAGGAAGGGTCTGGCATTTTTGTGTTTCTTTCCTCATCTTGGTGAAGGCAGGTTGTGATAGAATGTTATCCGAGGATGATGGTTGAGAGATTGGATGGAATTCAGGTTTAGGAACAATAACAATTGCATGGGATGATAGGTAAATAGTTTTATGTAATCTGGGTGTGTGAATTACACTAGGGGAGACCGACCAGGACAAGGGATTTTACGGCCCCCCCTTGATCTGATGCATGGACTATGGACCTACCGAACGACTAAGTGAGACTATAATGATTACAGGGTAGATACCCTAGGAAAAGTTACATTAATCATAAATACTTGTTTTCATGTGTTTTTGGGCGTTTTTGGAATGTGAAATGAATAAAAAAAATAAAAATATTAAGTGGATTTTCTACACAACTTGGACATAGTAATTTTTTGTTTACCTTGATGTTATGGCACCCAAGTGACGTCCATGAGTAGTATGGGTGATTGAGGCCTAGTGTGATAATTTGGATGATCAAAAGATGGATTCTCAAGAGGATGAGGACAACTAGTGTCAGAGGACCCTTTGTGTATTTTAGCGGCAGACCCTTAGAATGTATGAGCACAACATCTCGAATATAGAAACAGAGAGCTGACTCGAGGAGATAGTGATCGCCTTAAACTTGATCTGGGCTTTGGAAGAGTACAAGGATCCTTTATCCACGAGCTATATTTGGGGAGATGTAAGTTAATGGTGGACTCTCTATCTTAGGGAAAATAAGGAAGATAAGGATTCATGGAACGACTTCGAGGTGGTGTTCTGGGAGGAATTCCTTTCTTCCATGATGAAGGATAAAAATAGGCATGAGCATATCTCCCATCTTCCAGAAAGTATGATGGTAAAGGAGTTGGGGATCATGTTCCATGATTTCTTTTGTTTCACTCTAAACCTCTTCCCATATTAAGAGATGCAGGAAAGATGCTTAGAGGAGGGGCTTCGACCTTCCCTTAAGCATGCTATAACTCCCTTCACTCTATAGACATACATGGAGGTCTATAATATGGATTAAGTGTTAGAGAGGATGCACATGCTTGGAGGTGTTTCTCCAAAGGGGATCTAGTTGGGATCCTTAAATGGGAAGGCCATTAGCAGCAGGCCTCCAGCATCAGGGCCTTCCAAGTTTTGGTCGGTGGGGAGTAGGCTTTATCAGTTCTAGTTTCGATCTCTTGGTCCTCACCACTTCTCTATGGGCCTAGGACAGAGATTGTTTATCTTTGGAAGCCATGGGAAATTTTGGAATAAATTCCTAGAATCAGTGCAGTATAGTGTGGGTGGGAAGATTCAGTGCCCACCTAAGAAGTACCAGTTTCCGGCCATAACTTTTTAGTAGCATCAGCTGTAGTAGGGGAAGCATGCTCCCACTCCACTAAGGGGAGATAGTGTAGGAAGAGGCTGACCTTAGGGAACTCCTTAGGGTCCTTTACAAGGGCATGGTTGGGGAGGCAGCCGACAACCAAAGGGTAGAGGAATCATCTATGGGCAGTTGCACGCCATGGAAGCAGCAGTTCCAGTAGGATCATAGGTTGTATGAGGTACGATCAGCTAGTATAGTTCTCTTGATTTTGCCTTGTTTGATTCTGGAGCTTTTCATTCCTTTGTTACACCAGGACAATCCCATGACTTAGGCCTAGATTTAGATAGACTCTCTATGACCCTAGTAATAAGTATGCCGGTTGGGGGGTTAGACCAGCCTATTTTATGTTTTTTGAGGATGTAGGCAGATTTTGATGTCGCATCAATCCAGTGGGGATGTCATTCGGCTATAAATGAAGTCATACGATGTCATCCTGAGCAACGACTAGCTATTATCAATGATTGGTGTTATCAACTGCTTTTAGAGAAGGTTTTTGTTCAAAGATATGATTGGCCAGTCTGTAGATTTTTTCTGTGAGAAGGATTTCCAGGAGGGAAACCGACTTACGGATCCCCTTATTTCATTGTTAGGTGAGCTATCAGTGTAATTGACAGACGAAGATATGGTGGAAGTTCTAGGGATTTTCAGTGAATTCCTGGATGTATTCCCCAAATGGTTTTTTACTCTACCTTCTTGTCATGATATTGAGTTCGGGATAGAATTACAACCCAACACCTATCCGATTTCAATGGCCCCTTATTGAATGGTACCTTCTAAGTTGCGAGAGTTCCATATTTAGGTAGATGACCATATGAAGAAGGGTTTTATCTAATCTAGTGTGTCACTATGTGGTGCTCCACTCTTGTTTGAAAATAATATATTTGGTGGTCTCAAGCTGTTCATAAACTACCAAAGGATGAATCAGGTAATGGTCATGAACTGTTACCCCTTACCAGAATTGACAAACTTTTTTACTAGTTTAATTGAGCAGCTTGGTTCTCTAATATAGACCTACGGTCTGGATATCAATAGATGAGTGTTGAAGAGGGTGACATCTCAAAGACTGATTTTAAGTGCAGATATGGGCCATTTGAGTTTATGGTCATGTTGTTCTGCATTATGAATGCACCAGCTGTGTTCATGGGTCTCATGAACTCTATTTTCCACATGTATCTAGATAGTTTCATAGTCATGTTCATCAAAGACATCTTGATATAATCATGATTAGAGGATGATAATGCCGAGCATCTAAGGACAGTTTTTGAAGTCAATTGACACCACCTCCTCTACAGGAAGTTTTCCAAGTGCATGTTCTGCAAATGAGAGGTACACATCCTTGGACATGTGGTGTCATTGTAGGGAATAGGGGTGGGCCCGTCTAAGTACAAAGAAGTTATTTCATGGGAAGAACACAAGAACGTGGTAGAGGTTCGTTGTTTTGTAGGGCTGGCAAGTTACTATTGAAGGTTCGTGCCTGAATTATCTCGAGCAATAGCACCTTTGACAGCCTTGATCAGAAAGAACTAGACTCTTGTATGGAGTGAGTTGTGACAGATGGATTTCAGTTATCTGAAGGGGATGTTGGTCAGTGCCCCAGTGCTGAGGTTTCCAGAGGATGGGGTAATGTTTTAAGTGTTCTATGATGCATCCAATATAGGACTATGGTGTGTGCTGATGCAGCAGCATGGATTAATATCATATAGGTCTAGGAAGCTTAATCCTCATGAATGTAACTATGCCATCGAAAACCTAGATCTTGAGGAAGTTTTGATCACACTGATGTTTTCGTGGAATTACCTCATTGGGTAACACTTCACGGTCTTCAAAAATCACAAGAGATTGAGGTTTGTCTTCTTCCATCGAGACCTAAACATGAGGCAGTTGAGGTGGAAGGAGTTTCTTTAGGAATATAACTTCAATATTTCATTCATTTTAGGAAAGGGTAGTGTAGTGTCTGATGCCTTTAGAAGGATTTCATAGAATTATGTCATTCGAGAGTCAACAGATGACTGGAATGAAATACATGAGTTGGGTACGTTACATATAAGCAGGAAAAAGTATGGTAGATGCTATCTGTTTCAGATGACAATGAAGTATTCCTTGGTAAAATTGGTGGAGTAGTCTCATTGGGGATACATATAGGCTAATGTGATGTGTGATCGTTTTAGCTAGGGAAATTCTCTTGAAGGATGGTCAGAGGATGGTCGGAACCAGATGTTGTTCCATGGGAAGTTGTTTGTTCTGGTGGCAGTGCACAAGAGGGTTCTCAGTGGGTTCCACCAATGACCCTTGGAGGTACACCCAGAAGTTTACAAGATATACCATAGCATGAGAGGTTAGTTTTGATTTCCTATATTGAAGTATATTTTAGAAAAGTTTGTGTCAAAGTGCCTTGTGTGCTAGCAGGAGAAGGCTAAATACCGTGTTCCGGACAGTCTATTGCAGCACTTATATGTTCCAAAGCTGAAGGGGGTGACGTCTTGATGGATTTTAATGTATGTATTCCCATATATGAGAGATATTGTGATGATATCTGGGTAGTGATGAAACTTTTGATGAAATTTTCCCACTTTTTAGTGATTAAGGAGTCGAGTGCAGTAGATTCCTTATCACAAAAGTACATGGGTGAAGTCGTGCGACTGCATAGAGTTCCCAGAATCATTATTTTGGATCAGGATAAACGCTTTAATTTCCATGTCTATAAGGTATAAATGTGTTCTTTGGTACCCATATTTTCTTTATCACTACTTTCCACCCATAGATGGATGGACAGATAGAGAAGGCCCTCCCGACATTAGAGGACATGCTGCCGGCTTGTGTTTTTGACTTCAGAAGATCATGATCATGACATTTTCCTCTAGTAGTGCTTTCCAAACACAATATCTATCTCTCTACCATTGGAATGGAACCATTAAAATCATTGTATATGAGACCATTTCATTTAGACGTGTTCTGGAAAGAGGTTGGGGAGGCAGGTGTTCTAGGCCCGGAGGTAGGGCAGAGCCCAACATAGAAGGTTTAGCATGTGTGTGAGTGGATGAAGGTGGATTAGGACTTGCAGAAGACATATGCCGATCATAGGAGGAGACCCTTGGAGTTAGAGGTTGGGGACTATGTGTTCTTTAAGGTCTCTTCTTGGCATGGACAGAAGAGGTTTGGCAGGGGGTAACTTTCTCCCAGGTTCATCAGACCCTTAGAGGTGTTGAGATGAGTCGACAAGGTTTCTTATCAGTTGTCTCTACCACCATTGCTAGAGAGGGTCCACACAGTCGTTCATGCATTACAACTTCATTGGTATCTACATGATTAATCCCACATCCTCTATTGGGGAGAGTTGGATATAGGGGATGATTCAATATTCATGGAGAAACTAGTGAGGATGGAGGATCGTAAGGAGAAGTTTCTTCATGGGTGGAACATTCCTTTGGTTCGTGCTTTGTGGAAGAAAAGTGGCCTCAAGGAGAGTACCTGGTAATGAGAGGCACATATGTGTGACCAGTACCCTGATTTGTTATGAGTTTCAAACTTATAGTTTCATTATATTTTTGGTTTTATGTAATGATTGACCTTGTTAACTATGATATGGATTGTTTCCCTTATTCTATGAATGTGTGTGAAAGGTCCTGATCGTGGGGAGGGGAGGAAATGATCCCAAATCAATACGCATGAAGGTAGATGTGATTAAACTTGGGCAGGCGAGTCAGTGTCACCCAATTAGGATAGTATCTTGATATGGAGGAAGAGACTCCATAATCTATATTTCTAGATGTTGTGGATTTTTTGTTTGTGTGGTTTCTTAGTATTTCTGAACATGTTTAAGTGATAGAGGTGAGAAAGGTATCCCATGATTTTGAGGTTTGTTCCATATTTTGATCAACTATAAAGTGATTTTTCACTGAGAGGTATCTTATGAGGTGGTGTTTAGAGTTATCTTGGATACCATCAGTGACACATTGAAGAGTCTGAAAAATTTCAGGTCGAACGAACAGTGGCACTGATGGTCATCAAAGGCATTGATGGGAGTCATCGGCACCAATGGGTCATCGGTGGCACCTATCGGCATTGATGGAATCGATCATCCATCGGTGTCACCAATGGGTGTTGGTGGTACTAATCATTCATCTTTGGAACCAATGGGTTTTTAGTAGCACCGATAAGCATAGGTGTTGGGGTGACGGTGTGAGGGTGATAGTGATTCACCTAACAGTTATTCATTTCTAGTTCCTCCAAGACATCCCAGTTTCTCCCTAGTAACGTACATTTAGATGTAAAAGTTTTTTCATACACATTTCAAAGCCTTTTAAATCCAGTAAAAGATTTTTAGACCCCCAAGAGTCAGGAAACCCTTGAGTTACAAAAATTTGTGGCCTTTTTCCTTGCTGTCACACATATTGGAATGTTTCAAGTTTCCCCCCTATTATGAGTTATCTCGGTTTAAATGAAATATTTTCACTCACAACTATTATGTCCACCCTCTTTGAAGAGAATTATTAAATCTCAATTAATCCTAATGATTGAAAACACCCAACTCTATGGTCGATCCCTGATCCATCTATTATGTACTTTGAGATCGTCTCCCTGATTTTTGGATTTGGAAACTTATTAAGCATATATCCACTCTTCCTTATTCATTTGGGTTTCTATTCATTTTCTATGAGACTTCCTCCAGAGATGAATCAAGAACCTGTGTTAGAGCCCTTCCCATCCAGCCTTAGAGTCCTTAGAGCTCTTAATTTCCATGTCATGCATTCACAGTTCTTGACATCAGTAGAAAATGTCGATCCTTGCTCATCTAGGTAGGGGTTTTTTCTTTGTCTCTCTTAACATTGCATCATATGGGATATGTATGATGAATATCCTATAGAACGTAGATGAAACCAACCTTAAAGAAGATATTGAATGGTATTTTTAATGAATAAAGTGGTGGAAATGATTATGTTGATGTTCTTGTGTCATACATTTGTTTTTATTTTGTGAATTTTATGGTCTTATGTCCAATGAAAATCATGGTTGTTGGTGGTCCTTGATCACACACTAATAAAGATCTGTTTTGTAGATAAACATGTGTTTGAATGATTGTAACATGGAAATTGGTTAATCACATAATTTTGGATGATTAAATGGATAATCGATGATTAAGATCCACTTTGTGAACAACCTAGCCAACCAAATGGAATGACCTAACTCAATGAATGATGTTCGCTGAATCCGAAAATTTCTTTTCTCTATTCTGGTGATATGTGTTGATTCTCTATTTGATGCCTTGTGGGGTAACATATATAGAAATAGAACCTCTGGTTTAGGGGTTGTTGGTTTGTGATTTTGATGTTATGTAGAGCCTAAATGTTGGGCCATGGTTTAGTTCCATTAATTCAAGGGATCTCATAGATATAATTATTTGTTTTGATGTTCCAATAGAACTGAATGTGAATGCTTAAAATCTTTCTTGGCTGTTTTTCCTTCAGTTGTTTTTTTGGATTGTTGTTATGCCTATTAGTTTCTCGGTAATGGAATAATGTTTTTAATAGAATCAATTTAAAATGATAATGAGAATAAGTATAATGGGGTTTTTTTTCAAAATGGGTTGTGTTTTGGTTGTGTTCTATAATTGTGTATCTAGGGATAGCATTTAGAGTGGTCATGTAGGGGTTGGTTGTCTGTTTCAGAACTCTTTGGCCGGGATGAGTGTTTTATTACATATATTTATAAAAATCTGTTCTTGTGTGTCTTCTGAGAACCCCACCCATGTTGATCACTTCGTTCTAGACACCCCCATTTCATGGAGGAGGGTGTTTTCCCAACATTCTTATGAGTGGATGGTTATTAGGTCATTTATGCTCCCTCTACCAGGTTGTCCAAGATTTTTTGGGCAGGTTGTGATTGCCTAAGGTCCACTATGGATTAAGAATCTCTAGGTATGGTGGGTTATTGTAGTTGGCCCAGGTGTGTTAGGGAAGGTGTGTTTCCAAACAGTCTTCAAGAGGAGGCTTAGGTGTCTTCAGGATGGGGCCATGTTATCTTCAGGCAAGGAAAGGGTTGTTCTGGCCCCAGTGTCTTCAGGTGTGGCAGTGGTTGTTCTGGCCCACGTTATTTCAGTCATGGTAGTTTTTTTGTGGCCCATGTGTCTATGGGTATGGATAGGTATGGTTGTGGTGGACCAGGTGTCTGCGTGTGGGATGTGTGGTTGTCATGGCCTATTAGGTTGTTATTGGGGTGGGTAGTGGGACTACAGTGGAACCTATGGGGGCAGTCTGATGCATTGGATGTCATAAATAATCAGTTGGAAAGAATTGTGGGTTACCCAAACATTGATGTGCTCTTACTATTACCTTACCTGACTTGTGTTATTTGGGGAGTGTTCTTAGGTGAGGCCGAGTGGATTGTTTTCTTTCTAGGTGTTCCTGTTACCTCTACTTTCTGATGGGGCATTAGAATGCCTCCGCACATATGCACAATAGATTTTGGTCTTCCACTACTGAGTATACCATTATACTCACCAAGAATATATAAAACTACCTTCATGCTTCCATGAGGAATTTGAGGACTATGTCGGACATTACTAGCTCGGGAACCGGGAGTCGTTGTTGCTGCTTTTCTATTATTTTGATACATTCCACCAGATTTTTCATGTACGTATATCAATTTATTCTAAACATGCATATGGAAATGGATTTTGTATTTAATTTTATATTCATATTTTGGATTTGTTTGATATTTACCATCTTATCTCTCGATATTGTTCTATAAAAATTTTAATGCCTTATATTTCACATGAGATTCCATACACTTGGTGATAGTCTCCACAGTGGGGCATATTGAAGGCAGGACTTAGGGAAATTACCTCTTCTTCAACATGAAGAAGTAAGTTTCTAATAGTTTTTTGTACCTTTCCTCATCTTGGTGAAGGAGGGTCGTGACACTAATGGCATGCGTGGGGCCTTCATTGGAAAATTCATCTTATTAATAGGTTAATATGTTTCATACAATAGTCATATTTTTATTAATATGGATATAAAATCACGCTGGATAATGAAAATATCATTTTCCTTTAAAAAAATATTATTTAATATGAGTATCATTTTTCAAAATTCATTTAGTAAGGAATTTTATTAATTATTCTCTAACTAAAATGATTACCCCTTAAACACATAAAATCCATTAGTCATCCCAGATCTATATTTCAAAAATAAAATTGCTTATCTTTGGTGTGAACCATGTTCCTTTTTTATTTTGGTAGAAAATTATTCAAACCATATCTTATATGAAACATGTATGGTAGAGAAGATATCCCTTGTATGCACCAACATATGAATAAATCCAACATCATTTCTCACATACCCTAAATCAAAGGGTATCCAAGCTAAATATAACCCATTGAAAATTTCATCAATGTGGAACATAACCCTTATGGTCACCTCATTACCTCTTTCCCTACATAAAATAATGTACGGTAATCTAGATTTATCATGTATCTACCATTTGGATAACTAAGATCTTGAGAACTGTTCAATTTAGAAGGGATTAATAAATAGTAACTTTAAAGTGGATTTAATATCATTATATTATCTTAGTGTTCCCTTCACATGTAAACATGATTTCAATGATTATTTTGGAATATTTTTCCTTCCACCAAATCAATATGTCAAATACCATATTGATGGGTAACTCTTAACACAACTCATAGCATGTGTTACATACCAAAATTAAAATCCTGCTATCATTATATGTATTTAAATTCATCTCAGGCATAAGGTAATTGAAACACTTTCCCTTAATTTCTTATAATTATATTAAATCAATAATCCATGGATGAGTAATCAGGGAGAAAAAGATATCAAACCCTATCTTTTCTAGTAGAGGAATAATCCTCAAAGATAAGGAGTAGTATAACCCAATAACCATCATCCCAAGTATAATTTACTCAAGAGAGACTTAAATTTCATTTTAATTATAACACTTAAGGGGAATATACTATAATTAACAACTTAATACAATCTTATATAATAATATGGGCTAATTTCATGGTATAAGAAAAGAAAAATTCATTATCATTCCTTGCATAAAGTTATTTATATGCTTGTGTGAAGATGTATATAAGTAAATTGACACAATAAAAAAATCATCCAAGATTAAAAAATGAAAAAAAATATATTAAAGAATAAAAAATGATAATAAATTAAATAAAGGAACAATTCAGGTATTTAAACCCGAGATAAAAAATTTATTGACAATAGATAAACAAATATATTATTAACATTTTATAATCAAACCCGAGATTTATGGACATTGAAAAATAAAATAAACACAAAACTATTACATTTATTTTCTCGATATAAACACATATATATTATTCATTAGTTATAAATTACTATAAATATATTTTATTATACGAAATATGAATATTTTTTATTTTAATTCAATTATATAAAAAATTTTAATAATTTAAATATCACATATTTAATATTATTAAAACCATGATGAAAATAATTATCAAAACCCCTTTTGAAATGGTTTAAAAAATTTTCAAACATGGTATTTAGTTTGAACAATTAAAATAATATAATTTTGAAACATTCATAACATTAATTATGAAAAAATTTATATTTATACCCTACATTGTAATTTAGAAACTCTTTATAGATTTCTCGTATAATTTATAAAAAAAATATAATATCTAAACTATAACTCATTAAATGTAATGTAAAAAATCAATATTAGTTTCAACATTAAATATCTTACGATAATAAAAAATTGTTCTGTAATCATTTAATTAATTAATTATAATCATTTTATAATTAATATATTTAGAAACATATTTAAGAAAAAATAATCCTATAAAAATAATTTTTTTCTATAAATTATAAATATTTATAAGATATTTATATCAATTCCTAATATAAATATAAAAAAATTATTATGTCAGTTTTAATGGTATACATATATCATACAAAGTGGTTAATAATAAAAAACTCATGAACCTCTTAATTAATATATATATATTAATCATTAATTGATAATGTGGGTCCCATAAGATAAAAACAAATCATAGAGGTCACTATAAGATTAACACAACAATATAATGAAATGCACGTTATAATATACCCGTGAGAAAAAAATCAACCAATGTGTGGCACCCTACATAAAATTAACCAAATGTACCTAACGATCATGTTATTTGATAAAACTCAATATAAAGAGAATCCAACTTGGAGGGTATCTTCATAATATTAATACTATAAACTAGTGGTTTTAATATATAAAAAGCCTTTATTTAAAAATATCTCAGTAGTAATGATCATATTTTATAATAGGCATCGAAAACACTTAAGCGGTACATTTTTTTTGAAACAATTCAGCACCATCATAAACTTTGATAAGCTATATCATACACTAAAATATATAACAAAAATTTCAAATTTTCACCCATTATCCACATTTTATATCCAATATTGTATTCCACAACCTAATCAATAACTACAACATCATGGGTTGCCATTGTCCTGGACTCCTCGAATCAAAAATGATCAAACACATTCTTTACATACCAATGTTGAAATAAACTAATGGGAACTAATTTGAACTGCTAATAATTTCAACATTAGTAATATATACTGATTCACTTACATCATAAGTACCTTATAGGTTATGAGTTTTAGATATTTATTTAAAAAACTAAACTAAAAAATACCATTTCTTTCTCTCTAAATAGATATTTTTTCATTATATAATAATCTACATAATTTTCAATAAGTATTTAACTTCCTCAATAAACTATAACACTCATTATACACTTCTAGATATTTGATGTATGATATTTTCCTTCTTAACCTCTGTAAATAAAACTATAGTAAGGGTGATATCAAAAAATCAATAAAGAAAAATACATATGAAAATCTATTAATTGATGAATATAGCATGAATAAAATGGAATAAAACAAATTCTAAAAAAATATTTCTATATAAATGATCACATGATCTTGATCCAAATCCTTGGTTAACAATATAAAAAAAACACACAGAAAACAATAATTAAAATCATTGTGGTGGAATGTATAATGATATAAATCATGATCATTGCCATAATAGTCTCATCAAAGACAATATACCTGACCTCAAAGTTGTAACTATGACATGATTCTGGTTGCACAGGTAACAAACAAGTCACTTTTTTTCATTGGGTATCCATACTCAAAATACGAACATATTTTTTCTCATGAAACCAAACAAATGCATAGAGTGGTTATATAATATTGGGTCACACCATTCACTTCATTAGATATTACTCATTCACTCTATGAATGATATAAATATAATAAAAAATAATCTTCTAGTAGGAATTGATAGACATAAATATTGATATATAAAAATATAAAATGTTAGTACTTTTCTCAATGTTAAAAAATCATATAAAAAAATACCAACTTGACCAAAGAAATATAGCGGATGTTTAAACAGTAAAAAATTAACTTTCCACACTAATCAATAAAAATATGTATAAAAAACAAGTATATTTATTTTAAATAGTACCTAAATCAAAAAAATAGAATTCTATTCTATGTTATAATCCCTCAATTTAACCTCATATAGAGAATAGTGTATATAGATAAGTCAATAATTTATCCAGTAAATTCATTTACAGAATCATGTTGTACATACTTCAATCAGGAAAAGGAAATTTATAGTGTTCATAAAGGAAATGCAATGGAAAAAATAATTCATACAAGAGAATATGATTTGGTAAGAAAAAGGAACAGAGGTCTAATTTCTTTAATAGTAATGTTCATAAAATAATCCATATATAGAATTAATATTAATGAATATTATTTATCGATAATAACACATGACATAGGGTAATGATGCTGATAAAGAATACATTTAATGATTTTTTAAAAAACTAATTTTTGAAATAAAAAATATAATTTATATTTTGATAACATTTATTTTATATCACATGGAGAGTAAAAATTTCATTGATAAACCATTAAGGTGTAAATGAGAAGATTCATATAGAAAAAATGGTGGTATGATGTTTTTATATGGAGTAATAATTGAAAAGATATTTTTGAAAACATTTTATACTTGACTGTAAAAGAAAACTTTTTCAGGTTACGCTTATTTTTTTCCAAAATGGTTAATTAAAAACAATTTATTAAAAAAAACATCAAAATAGATTGTGAAATTGAAATAAAGGTTATATAAGAAATTTGGGTTAGAATATAATTTTTTTTAATGAATGAAAATCCTTTATAATATTTTAAAATACCATATTTGGGGAAACTGAATTATAAAAAGATTTTTAAATTTTTATTTTAAAAATAGATTAATATAATTATGATAATCAAATAAAATAATACATATTATCAATCATAAAAAAAGAGTAGAACATTGTTGGGAATTGCATTATGGACATGAAAAAAATATTCTTTGGTAAGAATGGGAGTTATTATTTCCTACATTATAATTTTATTACTGAAAAAAATTTAAAAAATAAGTTATAATTTTGTTGAGAAATAATTTATCAATATAAATAAATTTAAATATCATATAATATTAGGTAAATATTTGATCAAATAAATCAAAAAATTATTCCTAAACTAAAAAATACTATTACCCAATGTATATGAAATTTATTTGATGTAACCATTATGATATTAGATATTTTTGAAATAAATCACCTTGAAAGATATTTTTTAAAATAAAATATTAAATATAATGAATAATGATATAATCATGATACATAATATTAATGTGGTATTTCATATGCATTTCCAAATAAATCATCGTTTTTTACTAAGAAGGATAGCCCATGGAGAAACAAATTTGAGATAAGAAGCCCTTATCTATTTTCAGATTCTTAACCTTTGTAATATATGTTTAAAGGAAAAATGTTAATCTATATTTAACATAAAAAAATAACTTTTATTATACCATCATATTTTTTAATTATTTGTATTTTTATAATATTGTGGTGAAATTTTAATAAGTTTCTGATTGTTTTGGTAATTTTAATGATCAAAGATGATAATTTAATAATAGGATAAATAATTAATATTAAAATACCATTACACTTGAAAAATAATTACATTATTGTAAAATTATAATATCATTAGGCTGGAGAGATCCTCTAAGAGGCATCTTCCCAAGCTCCCACGATTGATAGGGTTCCACCTCCTCTCCTTTTCCCCTTCCCCCTCCGGCCTGGATTGGCTTGGCTCCTCCGGGCCTCGGCTCAGCGTGGCGTTTCATGCGTAATGTGTTTGTGTTCTAAGGTTCACTTCCATGGCTTTCGATCTCTGTGGCGTCAGATTGGTGGTATTCCGGCCTGCGGATTGGCATGCTCGTGCCTTCTGATGAAGAAATATGTATGAAGAAGCTCTGGCGTTCTCTGTCGGCCACGTCTCTTCAGATCTGTCAGATTGGTTTCTTTGGTGCCAAACGCATTCTGTCTCGGTTCAACCGCCACATCCTGGTGTTGCCCCAAGTGGTTCCGGTGGGTTTCTATGGGGCGTTGCGTCGTTCTTCAGTTCCGGAGGGGGGAGGTTTTTTAATCTTGCATATGTGTGTTTTCTGCAGGGTTTATGCTTGATTGCTTCAGGATGTGTTGTTGGTTTTTTGGTTTGGACTTGGATCTGGATTTTTGGTTTGGGTTTGGACTGTTTCGACGTTGCAGTGGCGGCGTGTTCCAACAATAGTGGAGCATGATGTATGGTTGTATGGTTTTGAATGAGGATTGTCTCTGAAGTGTATTCTTGAAGAGGCAAGAGGAAAAATGGTGGTGTTTAAGAGGAGTCTGTATGGGGTTTTTCTGATCCAGTGGTTGAGGATGAATTTTTCTGTTGAGTTTAGTTGGTGAAGGCACAGTTGAAGAGGAATAGTTGAAGATGTGACTAGTTGGTCTCTGCCTGATGTTGGTTTGATTCTTATAATATATAATTGTCTTATTTTGGTCATGATTACTTGTTGGGTTTGGGAAAGATGTTTTCCCTCATCTGTTTCCTTGTTTACTGCACTTTTTATTTCTCTTTAATAAATGGTTAGAGGTTTTTCCTCTGACTAGCTTTCCTGGTTATAATATCATTAGATTTTTTTTACTATAGTCATCTATGAGAGTGTTTTATTGTATTATTCAGGTAGATGGTTAAACAAACACAAATATGAACACACTATGTTTCAAAGGGAGAGTATGGAAAATGAATATTATAATATCATTATAAATGATTAATCATTGTATTTTTTATATTTGTAGTTGGGGTTTAGCTTAGTTGTAAGCACCCCTTAATTATACATGAAATATGGGGGTTCAAAACCCATTGTTTATAGGTACTCTAGCAGTACTGTTGTGTACTGTAGTAGCGGCGGTACTGTAGCAACGACGGGCACTGTAGCGGTGGCAGGTCACTATAGTGGCGGCAGAGTACTATAGGAGCGGCTGGTACTGTGCAGTACTGTAGCAGCGCGGGTACTATAACAGTACTATTCACAAAATGGGCTTTGGGCCAAAGATAATGGGCCTACGGGTCATGTAATGGGTTAAATTCCCACTGGGCCTTCGGACTATGTAATGGGTCTCCCTCTACCTAGTTAATGAGGTCATTGCTTTGATTTAATAATAAATGAGTCTTTGACCCCACCCTTTTAAAAAAAATTTATTTTTTATACTTTATTATTTTTATAAATCACATTTTATGTGTTTTTAAAAAATAAAAAAAATAGATGAAAAAAATAAGTTTCTTCCCAGAGGTAACAGCTTCACAAGACCTGATTCTTGTTATCTTTTTCTCTATGTTGATAGAATGGTGTATAAAATATTTGTTCCATTATTATAATAATAATTATAAATAATAATTATAATTATGTAATTATATTAATAAATTTAGGGTTTTTTTAAAGAAATTTGTTAAAAATAAAAGGAAAGGAGTGACTAGTGATTACATTCTAAGCTTGAACATTGTCTTTAAAGTCCTTATTTGAATGAGTGGACTAAAATAATTTATTAAAACCAAACACATATGAACCTAAGATATATATTTATTAGTATAAAAAGTGTAATAGTTTTATGAATCAATTCAATTAATGTGTGATGCATAAAGGGATGTAAGTTTCTACTTTTATAAGTGAAGTAATGCGATCTTTTCTGAATAGCCATTATTTTTCAATAATGAAATGACACTATTCAAGTTTTAATGGTTTAAAAGGTGATAAATAATGTATATTATAATTATTTTGGGTAAAAAAATTAAAAAAGTATTTCTAAAATATTTTTCTATATGTTGGAAGTATTTTTTTTCTTTCATTTTACTTATTCATTTTTTTTACTATGTTGACATGTTTTGACCCAAGTAACTTATTTTCTTCTAAAAATATAAAACAGAAAATCATTCAAGAATTGTATGTTTTGAACCAAAATATAATTTTTGTTAATATAATCTAATTTATATTTAGTGTTCAATTAATATATAAATTAAAATAATGTATATATAGAAATGTGATTCTGTGGAAATGTTTTTCACCATTGTTTATTCTTCATCTTATATAGTATGAAATAAAAATTTAATGAGGGATAATCTATTTTAATAGAGGAATAAATATTATATTAAATTTCTGTTTTAGAATAAATTAACTAATTTTATTAGATAAAAATGAAACAATATTAATAAATAAATACTTTAAAAATATCAATTTAATCATTATCATAGTCATTAACATTAATTGTAGTAATTATAATTTTTTTCCCAAAAATAAAGGTGAAAATAATATATAATATGATCATGTTGATCTAAAATATAAAATAAATTTACTATTTAATATATATAAGTGATGAACACTATTTTTTCAAAATATAATAGAACATATCAATTTTAATAGTAAAACATTATTTATGTTTCCTAAAAGATATGTGTGGGTTTTGTAAATACATTATTGTATTTTTATATGATTTAGTTTAATTATAAAAGTATTTATATATATTATAGAATAATTTTTCCAAAAATATATTTTATTCTTGTATTATGAAATTATCATTAAATATACAATTATATATATAGTTTTATTTTTTCACATTCACCAAAAATTTCATTTTTTATAAGATATTTAAAAAATATCCAACTAATGGAAATTTAAAATTCTAAATAAAAAATTTAATTTTTTTAAATAATTTAGATTCTAATATTTATAAATTTATAATTTAAATAATAATAAAAATTATATGAAAACATATTTCTAAAAAAAGTAAAAAATAAAAATGTGTCAAAGACCTGTGAAAAATAACATATTAACTTAATAAATTATCGGGAAAATCATCCATATTTCTAGTTTCAAAACCCTAAATATCATCATATATGATATAAGAATAAGGTATTATCTAATGTAAGTTTAAGGTGGTTATTCCACTATTATAATTCTAGTGAAAAAAATCAATGATTTTGAATTTCCCATGAATATGATTTCAATTATACAATAATTGTTATAGATCATCTTGGAATTCGTCATGATAAAAACCTTGAAAATCTACCTCCTTCCCAAGATTAGATAAATGTTATTCATAAGGGATACTTATTCTACCTGACATAATGTCTTTTCTTTTAGTTTATTGAATTCATACTATGGTTACTTCCTTTAATACACTCAAATTTAGTCGATATATAATAGTTTTAATTTATTTAACATGTCACAATTTTTATTTATTTTGTTGTTTCAAGTAGAATAATATATCAATATACTATTTACTTAAACATAATATAATATGATTTTTTTGTCGGTACATTATACCCAATTAAAAATTTTATTTATCATAATTTTTAATTATTTTTCATAAAAGAAAATAGTTTTGTGTCTAAACCAGATAGACAAGATCCAAGATTTTGTATAAAATGAGATATAAAAAATAATATTTTAGATTTTATAAAACTCACTATTGAGTATCATGAACTATATAATAAAACAAATTTTTTTAGTATGTTTGTAGTATATGATCATGGGTTTATTTAGAATATGTAGTAAGTTTTACCAATAGAAAAATTAATATTAAGCCTTCGTAAAGAGACATAAATCATTCTCAATACATTGTAAATTAAATGAAAATAACAATAACTATATTAAGTAAAAACCTACAAACCATGAATTATTTTAAAAATTATCATACTACTATCTATTTTTATTTATAACACATATCTGATAGTTGGATATAAAATTCATAAAATAAGTCATTGGAAAACCAGGGTGAAGAATAACTATCCTCTTCAATATTAGTTATTTCATTGTATTTTTCATTTTAAACATTTTTTAGTTGGTTCCTAGTGTATATTTCCTCTGTTATCCATTAGTTTAGTGAATTTATTTTTATAGTACCCAATTAAGCAATGAAATTTTTATGCATGTCTCTTTCCCTTAATCCCATGAACTTGATGGCCATCATTTTCATACTTATAATTACTTTTCATTCCTTTTAGTAAATACATCAGGTATCCCTTCACACATTAATGATACGTATGAAATTGAATCACAAGTCCTCCATCATATTTGTCACTAAAAGACCCATGAGAATAAAAAATTCCCTAACTTGGAGTATTTATGGATTAAAATATAATCACATTGTTAATCATAGTTCATGATAGAAAAATATAAATAGTCATAGTGTTTTTAAATTTGGATGTGGTCCCCTTAGGTTTCTTATTTGGCCAATCTCTTTTTATCCATAAAATCCATTGTTGACTTGATACCTTCTGGATTATAACTTTAGGAAAAGAAAAATAATATAATCAAGATTGATGAATTATTAACATCATATGATATTTATTATAACACAATTACATGATATATTAAATCTATAATTGTATCAATCATTGAAATTATTACTTTATATTTCATTTCATCCTAAATAACTCTTGGTTATTTTTAGTTTTCATTAGCTATTCTTGTCTAAAAATTATTACTATAATTCATTAACATTGAAAATACTCATTAATGGGCTGTAAAGAGTTTGTAATTTACCAAATTGTACACCCTGTGAATTTTTAACTAAATGTTTTATTATCATTCTTTGTTGCGTACCAAGTTATCGCTGAGTTACTACCCAACACACCTTTTTTAATTTTTTTCCAATAGGTACATTGTAATAGAGCCTGTATCAAATTATATTATCAAGATAGCGGTTATATTTCTAATAAAACCATTAAATATCTAATTTTACAAAATTTTATGATGTTATCAAATACATGGAAATCATCCATAGGTTTATCCCTATGGTTTCCACTAAATTTATCTTATCTAAATCCCTAAAAAATTAGTTATTTGTAAAAAAAACCTAAATACTTATTTATCCCATTAGAATTATAAAAAACTATATTCTACCTCTCCTTAATTTTTTCCCATATAATATCCTAATATTCAATGTTATCTAAAACCCTCCTAGATACTAATAATTATTCCATGGACACGTCCTTTTAAAATTTTTTATAAATAAATAATTATTTTCATAAAAACTTTTAGATGAAAAATATGATCTTAATTTTATTATTAAATAATTAAAATTCCACTATAAAATATAGACTTTCATGCATATGAAGGAAAATTTCGTTTTATAGTTTTAGAGAATTTGTAAAATCTTTTAACTAATAATCCCTATGTTTTTTAGATCAAATGGGTGTTTTTTCATTATATAATTAACTAAAAAATTCATTATAAATCTATAAAAGAACCCAAAAAAATATTTCATAGAGGACATTAATCTGGACATAAATTTATAATATTATTATTCATAACATGGGGAAATTGAAGTTTAAGAAGGGTGAGATCAAATTCTCTGTGAGGGAAACCATATATTTTAAGTTATCAAGGAATGATCATGGAATTAATAATACAGAATAAACCAAATGATAATAAAATCATTGTAAATAAAAAATTACATCATCTTGAAAAAAAATGTGTAGCAATATAAATAAATCATTGGATAAGATAACTAAGTTCATGGTAATGGAATATATAATATCTGAAATCCTGATCCTTAATTACAATTATTTAGGAAAAACAACGTTCATTCAATTATGCCACATCCATGACATACTTCAGGTCATCAAGGTTGAAACCTATACAACCTACTTTCATTGGGTAAGAATACAACAAATACCGAAACAATTTCTCTCTTGGGACCAACTGATGCATCAAGGGGTTATATAATATTAGTCCCCTCTCATCACTTCATTATTTTAAATTCTTTAATTATATTAATGATTTAAATATCCATAAAATTCATAATCAACTATGATTTGGAATCAATAAACACCCATAATGTGATATAAACATACATAATTTCAATACATATTTCTAATTTAGAGAAAGGGATAACATAATCATAATTTGGGTGGTTAAAAATTTATAATCAACCTGAGTAAATAATAAATAATCATCTATATTAAACTAAATAATATATTTATTCCCAAAATTGATGCGATCAAAAAATTCAATAGATTACAATGTAATCATCCCTTAAATAATCACCCTATATAAAAAAAGATGTATATTTAAGACAATAAGTTATCTATTATATCAATATTTGGAAACCGTATGAACACCCTTCGATCAATGGATGAAAATATAGAGTGTTATTACAAGAAACCGATTGATAAAGAAAAATTTCCTATAATATAAGGCGATTTAGTAAGAAATGGTTGCGACAAATCAATTATTTGATAATAATGAACATTACATAAGCCATGCAGATAAACACATTAGACTTTCTCATTTGAATAATTCTCTTGATCAAGCCTGATATATATAAAGGGATAATAACTGAGATGAAAAACTCTTTTTGGATTTTAAAATATCTATATTTGGAAATATTAAATATCATTGATCTTTCGAAAAAATTATCATATAAAACTAATAAAGTTAGAAATTATTTTATAAATCATAATTTTGTTGATAAAAATATTCATATAAAATATAAATATGGTTGAATGATGTTTTATATTGGAGGAAAACATTCAAAAACGATTTGAGAAAACATTTTTAACATTATCATAAAAAGAAAAATATAGGGGTCACATTTAGATGTTTGTTAAAAAACATCGAAAAAATGAATAAAATAAACCTTTTAAAAAGAAACATCAATAATAATTACTTGAATATAAATAAATATTTTAAAAATTAATGTGTATTAGTAGAAAATTCTATTGATTATGAAAGGATTTAAATCCCCATTTAATATTTTGAAATACCTTTTTAAAAAAAATAACCTTATAGAAAATGTATTAGATTTTTCATTAGATTATAGGTAAATTGATTAATGGTAATCCTAAAAAGTAACCCACATTAAATTTCACAGAAAAATATAATTTCATTGGTAGGAATAAAAATATGTACAAGGAATAAAATATTCATTGGTAAGAATGGGAGTTATTATTATAATCATTATATATTTATTTTATAAAAAACATTATTAAAGAAGTTGGTATTGAAGATGATAAAAAAATTAAATAGAGAATAAAATGAAATAATATATAGAATATTTTAATAGTATTATCATTTAAATATTGACAATTATACTTAATAAATAAGTAATATAAACCAATGTATTGAAAATTGAGTCGATGAAACACTTACGATAATAAATATTTTCAAAATAAAACCACTTGAAGGATATAATTTCAAATGAAAAAGAAAATATCAAGAATAATAATATAATCATGATAAAATAAATAAAATGGTATTGGACACACCATTCCAAAGAAAACAATTTGTTTAATAAAAATTTGGTATAAATGCGTGAAATTTTTAGATAAGAAACCCTTACATTAAACCTGATTTGTTCTATGCATGCAACTAAAATGATAAATATTAAAAGTATGTTAACTAGATATATTATTAGTAACCTTATTAATACTTTTTAATTTAGTAGAGATTACTATTTATTATACGATATATATTCATTATATAATTTTTTCTTATGTTTGTGTAAAAATTGAAACAAAGTCAGATTATTTAGGTATTTTTAGCTGTTGAAGATGAAATTTTAGGAATAAGTTAGATAATTTATATAAACATTCAAAAATAATATAAAAATCATGATAATATTATTTAGTTATAATAAAATTACAATTTAATTTAAAATTGTCACACATGATATATTTCTATAGTATTGTTCGTCTAGGTGGTTAAACCATCCAAAATGTGAACCTACTATATCTCGATGAGTGGGTATTATTAAGGAACATTGTAACATCATTATAACAAAATAATAAATCTAATTTATATTTATTTATGTTATTGAATAATATTTAAGGTGGTTTGAAAAAATAATGAAATCATGATAAAAAACAAAAAATGTTTCTTTATGGTGGCAGTAGTCTGCACATGTCACTTTTGACGTTCTTCTTATTTTCTATGTGGATGGAAAGGAATAAATAATTTTTTTACATTATTATAATTACACTTAAATATTATAATTATATATATGTAAATATATTACAATTTTATGGTATTTTTAGAGGATAAATATTAGAAGAAAAAATATGGAGTCAGTAATACTCACATTGGTACCACGAACATTCTCTTGAAAGTATCCTTGGAAATAGTAGTATTACAATAACTTATCATGAGAAAAGGATTATAAAACTGAGAATGGGTTTAGGAGGATAAAAATATGATTATTTATAAAAAAATTATAAGTAATAAGAGTGGCATGAGTGGTTGGAAATATCCCTTTTTCTAATTCAAGAAAAGGTCACTATTGTCAACACCGATTATTTTTAAATAATGCATTAAAACTATTCATTTTTTAATGGTAAAAAAGGTGATAAATGATTAATTTGTGTGATAAATAGTCTAAAAATCTTCTACTATGTATTTCCCCAGATTACTTATTCACTATTGATGTTATTTGTTCTTATATTTTGACTTTTACAATTTTTTGTTATTAGAGAGGTAACTAGTTTTTACACATGTAACTTTTGTTATTATAAAAATATAAAATAAATCATATAAAAAAAATTTGGTATTATGAACATGAATTTAAACTCCATTTAAAATAATTCAATTTTTTTTATTTTAAAAATAACATTTAAATGAGTGATAATTTATTTACAAATAGTCATAAATTTATTTTAATATAACCATATAAAAAATATTTTTTATTTTTGTAGCTATAAATTATATATTATTAATAAAATATTTATATGAAAATAATCCTTTTTCCATTATCAAAGTCAATGAAATTTATCTTAATTATGATGATTTATGCGTAAAAATGAAATTGAAATTTTCAAATAATATGAACATGTTTATATAAAATATAATGTAATTTTATTAATTTAGTTTCTACACGTGATGAAAGCAATTTTTTTAATATAATGGAATAAATCTATTTTTAGAGTGAAATATTAATTAGGTTTGCAAAATGATATATGTAGGTTATATATATAAAAAAGGTAATTTTAAATGATTAATTTAGCTTATATATATTTATATATATTCATAATAAAAAATAAATTTATGCCATTATTATATTATATAAATTTCATCAAAGTGATAGTTTTAGTGATATCATCATTTTTTCACAATTCTCCTAAAACAAAATATTTTTAGAAAACGTACCAAAAAATTATGATAATTTTTAATTTAAAAATAAAATAATTTTATTAATTTTATAAAATTCATATTTGAAACTTTTAAATTTAATTTTACAATAATAAATATAAATAAAAACTATTTTTGAAGAAAATGATATTTTTAAGTCAGAATGAGAAATTTGTAAAATACATTTAATAAATTACATATTAAAATATTAAATAATTTATTATACAACAATAATTTCAATAACATGGCCCCTAAATATCTCAATGAAATATCTAAAAATATTTTATCTTCTTTTTATAGTCAAGGATGATGATTACACTAACATAGATTTCCTAATAAATTTCCCAAAACATGAATTTATTTTTCATTCAATTTCACTTATACATTATTGGTCAGATATTAGTTTAGGATAAATGTTGAGAAAACCCTATTGAATATACCTTATTTCCAAACTCATATAAATTTTCATTCTAAGGAAATCCTCCAATTCCTGATTCTAATTTATTCCATTTTTTTAATATTAAATAATATATTCACTTCCTTTAATTACCACTAAATTGACGGCTATATTATTATGAAAGTATTTTATTTTAACATATAAAGGTTTTTGAATGTAATATTTTATTGTAAAATTTGATATTCACATTATATTTACTAAATTAAAATACATATATAGGTTTCAAGTCATTACACGTCACATATCACAAACACAACTATTAATAAAATATCATCAACTTATAATGATATGAAATAAAAAATCATTAAGATAACATGATTTATTAATTGTAACCATTATTTTAAAAATTAAATATCATGGTAAAAATCTAATACAGATTTTGGGTTTTTTAGGAATAACCAAAAAAATAACATAATTGATGAAAATTTAATCCTTAAATGATAAGATCTACAATTTCTGAAACTGAAACAATGCATAAATAGAAACGAATAACATGTTTACCTTTTTCAATATAATTAATACTTTAATAATAATTTTTTATAGTTTTATTAAGATATATAGGTTGTATTTAAAGTAATATTTCTATAATTTTGATACATGGGTTGATGTTAAAACATCCTTCATATGGTAAGTATCATTAAATTTCCAACAATATACTAGTATCTCTTAAAATCTATTGGAGAATAATGAATTGAGATTCAATAGAGGTTTAGGATTTTAAGGACCATATGATCAATCTCACATTGAATGGTAATCATTCTTATATATATTTTAGTTCACTCTTGATAATTCCATGTCATTTACATGAATTTTATAATTATATATTTTGAGTAAAATACATCATCTATAAATAGATCATTAACTTTGGATGATCAATCACTGATATGAATTATCGTATGAAATGTATACACTTAATCATAACTAGTTGTGAAATATTACAACATGATAATGTACCTTAAATGATATTGTATTGTAATATCAACATATTATTCCCAATTATATGAAAGAATCCAAAGAATAAGATATTATTTATGATCATTCATGTTTCGCTCTATAACATGCCCAAGTCGTAACCTATGATATATGGGATTTAATGTATATATCTAACATAAATCATGATAAAGAATAAAAAATTTCAAACATTATATTTGATCTTACTTATGGATTCCAGCTATTGATTCATGAAACCTTAACACACTAATCTTAATCAATGGGAAAATTGAAATCAAACCTAGGTAAATCATGGTAACTCAAGAAACCATCATAATTATGTTCCCCTATAATATTTATGCGTTATTCACAAAGTCATGAAAAAATAATCCTAGAAACTATTTTTCCCACTTTCCGATGTTCGAATTTTATGTTGTTTTTAATTACCTAATCCTGAATACCTGAATATTACATAGACTGGAATACCACCAAACCTCCATAACACATTTTTTATTGGTTAAGGACCGATGGATAATGAAATTTAATTGGGATATTTTTTACCACAATAAAAATAACTACATAATTTAATAATTATACCAATATTTTATAATGACATTTTTATATGGATGATAAAAAAATGCATACATTCATCAATCTATGTATTTTTACACCATAGATACATGTTTTCCATATATAATAATATATTTTAAAAACTATATACATATTTATTTCATTAAACTATATTCCAAGACACCCATTCATACTATCATATAACAGAAATTATACAAGATAGACTTATTTGAATATTTGGTGGACAAATATACATAAAAAGGAAATTAAGTGAAGTATCGTATATGCCATATGCCATGCATACAGTCTGAGGATATCCATGGGGTCCCAGCCTAATTCAACTATAAAAAATTTCCAAAGGATCTCCCTAACTCCATGATCTAAATCTTAATAATTCTCAAATAGTTTTTAATGATAACACTAACCCTTGGTATGTAACATGAGTAATTATAAATCCAAACCGAGTAAATAAAAAATGAAAAACATAAAAAAATACTCATATGAAACCTATTTGACTAGATAGATATCAAATCACACTTATAATGCTTTTAATGGTCGTCATTTACAATGATAATTTTTCTAATGAAATCACACATTGTGATTAATGGAAAATAAAATTACCTTCTATTGATAGAAATTATCAAATGACTTGATAAATATCTTTTTTAAACTTTAAAAGCTATAGTCTCTGTAAACTTATATAATACCAATGATATATATATATATATATATGACTATCCACACTCTGTACTTTATGTAGATGAATATAAATACAATAACACCAATTTATATCCTCGGTGTGATCAATTTTATCTCTATACAAGCTATCATACTCATACAAATTTCAACATATCATCATAACCCATTATGATTATAAAAAATCCTATATAAAATGGTATACCATGTATTTTGGATTCTCTCATCATATCAGAACCCATGTTTTGTGAAACAATCATAAATTAGTGATTATGTACTTCATTAATATACATTAAAAGATACAATATATACTAATGTAAATGGCACTAGGACGTCTTAAGGTAAAAACACTAACAATATCCCGCTTAGAGTAAAGCCAATCACCCAAGTATTTAATACCATGAAAAATAGTGTGAATTATTTTTCCTAACAAGACTTGTTAGTGTATCTATAATATTATCCTTTCTATGTACTCAACACATCTTAATAGTGCTTCATTCAGTTATATCATGAACTAAACAAAAACAAATGAAAATATATGTTTGGATTAATTTTGAAATATGGGTTTCTTAATTCTTGAAATTGCACCATTCTTGTCATAGTAGAGTTGAATTGAATTCTTGAGGTCAAGGAAACCCCTCATTTAATAATGAAGTTATTTTTATAAACAATATCATTATGTATATCATATATTGTGATATATTATATTTTTTCATTAAATAAAAAACGTCCAGTTTTAGGAAAATTTATAGCTTATAGCACGCCCCATTTGAAAAAACCCTACAGTATATCTTAATTAAAATATTTTAGTTGGGAAATTCTCAACAACATAAAATTATAAAACATGATTATCCTCACTAAAAAAGACTATGAATACGTCCTCACATTTTCTCTATTACAGAAGTATATTCCTCATAGATAACAAATATATTTCATGAGGATCTGGTTGGTATCTATTCATTATACTAAATGTATAATATACATCAAGAAGAGTTCACAATATTGAATACATTTTTTTGAATAGCCTAAGTATATTGAATCATACACATATGATCAAAATCATTAATAATTTAAGGACACTATTTCTTCATTAGAATCATTCCATGAAACATTTATAATGATACCTTTTTATATTTCTCTATATTTAGAATTTTTAACAATTTACTAAAGTGTGTGTTCTAACATGGGAAAATAATTGACATAAATATTAAAATTTTATTATGAGTGTGAAAATAACATGGTCAAGTTCATTAGGATATTAAATAGTAGAGACCATGGAAATCCTATAGAACAATGTGATTATAATTTAGAGAAAGGGATATTGTTCTAGTGAACTATATAATAGGGTCATCTGGATTACCTTTTGATGATAGAATGCTTCCTACCATATTGTACTTGAGATAAGTGTTTCAAATAACCATATCTCATTCAAAAAGGCTCTATCATTACCTTATGAAGTAAATACTGGAGCATTGTATGGGAGGGAGTATTAGTAAGAATTTACCAATGAGGGGTGAGTACAAATAATCAAAATAAATATTAACATTGTAGGTCCTATAAATGATAATACCTCCAATAATAGTTTAGAATTCTATAATGTGAAAATATATTTTAACCATAGATGGTGTTGAAGGACAAAACATTTCATCCTTGAACATCCTGTATAATTATACAATCAAACATGATACTGGTATAATAAGAATCAGAATAATTTAGAATTATATCCATAATAGGAACCATCGTTTACATCCCGTAACCCTAAAAATCCCTAAATTCTCATGTACGAGATAATTAATAATATAGGTAGAGGTTTTAAAATGCAGTAATTATGTTATTCTCAATATCCAATGAACCAAATTCAAAGACCAGAAAAAATTAATTTTTTTGTAGAATATACTATTTTGATACCAAAGGTTCTTGGCCTCATTACACACATCCCAAAATAACCAAAATCCAACCATTAAATAAAACATGTAGAAACAATCATCAATAGGTAAAATAAAAAAAACTATGAATACAATAACTTCTTGATAGTGCTGATGAAAATGGAAATACCTATGTTTCTTTATAGAAAATGATTTAGAAGACATTTCCACTCCCCATAAAAAAAATCAAGAATAACTAAATTTGGGATCATTATGTAGGAGTATATGGATTCCAACTGATTTCCATTTCACTATTTCATGTAATTAGAGAGGATATCAATAAATATAACTCAAAGCACCAAGAAATTACTATTATCTTGTAATGATTTAATTCAATGTTCATTAGCCTTTGGATATAATATTTCTTAGTCATTAATGAACTTTACAAAGTTGGAGGTGACTAATAGTAATAATATATAAGGGTTGAATAAATAGATATTAGACAAATCAACTAGTGTGACGCTGGAAAAAATTACACTCTAATCATTATAAATCACACCATTGATCATCCTCTAGTGCTTCATCAGTACAAAAATTATCATTTCAGATGTGGGAACCATATGAAAGAAATATATAACATACTTACTTGTTTCCATCCATGAAGGTGATATAACTATACTCTATGATCCAACTTGAATGCTTAAGAATCATGTAGAAGATATACTAAAGGCTCTACCGTAGAAGAGATTTCATCACAAACCCAATTTATAAAGTATCATATGTCCTCTAATATATATAATTAATTATTTTTGACCATAGAGTCCATCCTACCATAATCCCAAGACAATTTTTCAATATAAGTTACAATAACTCCTCTTTCCTTTAGACATTAATTCTTCTGTTTTCAAATGGAAAAAAACAGGCATGAATAGATCACTCAATGATGATATCTAACATAGTGAGAGTCCCATAAAATACATTGAGAATGATTTTGATATACCTAATGATATATTTTTGGACCCTAATAACGGATAACACATTCATCAATAGAGAGTAAATAACATTGTTAATTAAAGTAATATATCCACCAAATGAGAGAAACTAAATCCTAAAATCACAAATATGACATGTGATTCTATCTAAAAACTTGTTCAAGTGGTGGATGTTTATCTTTAAAATAGTTAATGGTTATCAAATATAAATCATAGGGAAGTTAAAATTATAAAAACCCTTCCATATCTAAATGATATAGGTATGTATAGATGATATTCTTCTAGATACAAATAATCATACTCCACATATTTTTTATATGTATCTCTATATTTCATTGTTCCATGTATGTATAGTGAATCATATAGATCATTTATTTAGAAAAAATTATTCAATTTTTTTTCAAATATTGTAACTTTAGGATTTAATTTATAATGAGAGTCATGTCATCAATATACAATATCTGGAAAAACATTCACCCACTAAATCTATTATAGGAACAAAGTTTATCTTTATTTCAATGAAAAAAATTAAAATCCTTAAAATAATCATCTAAATGAAAATTCTATCATGGGGGGAGATTTTTAAATAAAAAATTGAAAATTATATCTAAAAATATCAATATAATATCATAGATCCTAAAAAACATAAGGTTTATCATATATAAATATTGAAAAAATTAAGAAAAGGGAATGTAGTCTAGACATCCATTTTATATAACACAAAATAATAATATGTTTTTATGTATAAAATAATTATAAACCATTTGGTCAGAGATATTGGAAAAGAGGTTTCTTCATAGTAAATATAATTAATTTTTAAGACCTTGATATAAAAAGAGATTTTGTCGATATAAGCTCTAATATCCATTATTTTCTTCTTTCAAAAGAACCACTTGTTCCAAAGGTGTTGAACCCCTACTTGTAGATCAACCATGTTATAAATTAGATTAGTGTTTATATATTCCACTCTATATTCCATTGATTTTAATTGTTTATTAGAGTTGAAACTCATCATTGACCCTTATAAATATATTGGAGATCATTTATGATTGTTACATAAAATTCATTAGAAACAAAAAATCCATATCTCTATGACTTAAGAATAAATATTCCAAATATTATTGGTTATTACATATATTGAATAATAGTTTTCCGACAACCCTATATGTTTCAAAATAATCCCACTATTAATAGAATCTTATTATTATTTAACGTTATTAAGTGAATATTATAACCTAATAAGTCATTTGGTAATAAATTTACTTTTTAAAATTAATCTATTTCAAGGAATAATAACTTTTTATCTTGAATATTATATATATAATAACCCACTCTTTCTTTTGGATAAACCATAAATAGATATTTTCACATCTAAATTATTTTTAACATGAAGGAAAAACATATCACATATTCCTCAAAACCCCAAATATTTATGAATACAAATTGGGACACTTGGTAGTCCACCTCCCATATAGTGTATTTTTAAAATACTTTGGTAGAAAATAGATTATTGTAAAAGAATTAGCTTCGATATATTTTCCAAAAAAATGAATTAGAAAGGTCTAAATAACCTATCATTTACTATAACATGTATTATAGCTTTTGAAATCTACATTCAAATAACCCATAGAACAATGGTGTACCTAAGAGAGTGTTCTTATTTATTATACCTCAATCTCCTAGAGATTCAGAAAATTCAGGACTCAATCATTTTACACCTCGATTAAGTCAGAGTATATGATGAATTTTTACAAAAGGTTTTTTACATCATATTTGATAAATTAGATAATTTTAAATGATTCATATTTGTGTTTCATAATTTACATATACCCATACCTTGCAAAGTTATTAGTCAGGAAAAACAAGCTCTAAAATCCACCTTGAGCTATGTTACTTATATCATTATATACATCAATATGTTTGAGTTTTAATAAAAACAATTCTCATTTTCCTTTACCCATGAATGATAATTTTCTCATTTTTACTAATGAACAAGTTTCACATACATTAAATTATTTATAATCCATTGAATCCTACAATATATCATTATTGATTTTTTTGATATAATTATTATATATGTGACATGGGTGAAAATTCAAAGGATAAGTGGAATTCAAATAATTTTTTTGATGTTATTTATTATTTTTATATATTATTTTCAATATAATATATATATATATATATATTACATAAAACTTTTTATTAATACTGTAAAAAATATCTTTCATGTAAATAAAATAACTTTTTTTTATTACAAATGAAAATGATACATTACCTATGAATTATAACGAATTTAAATTAAAATTTATTATCGGTACAAAATAATAGTCTTATATAAATAATGTAAATCTACAATAGAAACATAAATTCACTATACCTTCAAATAATACAGTTATCATTTCTCAATTCTCAACTCATAGGTCTTCTTCCCCATGAATCAATATGTTATATTCTCTATGAATATATAAAATAATACAAATGAATAATGTATATATATATATATTGTCTATTACCCATGATTCTGTATAATATAAATGTATCTCTAAAATATAATTACGAATTAGGATATACCATCAACATATTTCTTCTTATGTATTTTTAGTTATTAGGTAACTATTATGCTTCATATAAGATTACTTATCAATAAAAATAATTTTAGCTATAAGTTTAGATAATTTATCTTTCACTGGAACATAATGTGTCTCCTCATGTTGGATAAAGATGAAAAACATTGAAAATTGGTTAATGAAATTATTTATATTCATTTTTTTATTTTCATGGACTAACATCATTGAAATATGTGAATTTTTATTTGATTCTATGAATTATAAGAATAAAATGTGTGTAATTATCAGTATCATGTATGTTATTATTCAATATATGGGTATATTCAATAAACTAAAAGAAATATAATAACATTCATTTTTATATACTTATTAGATAAAATTATACATTTAAATATTTCATAACACATATATTCTATTTTCTTAATAAATTTATTTTACGTTAAAAAATATTGTTATTTTTCTATAATATACCTATTTCATTGTTAGGTGAACAATATCTTGACCAATTCTTCCCATGAATATTCTTAAAATCGTTCCTCTAAGTGAAAATTTTGTTGAGTTACCAGGTCATGTCTCAAAATAACTACCCTTAACATAACTATTATCCCATATCATAACTAAATATATATTATTAATATTTATTTAATCATGACCCATATATTTGATCAATCAACATATTATCTATAAGTCCCCGGCCTTAAACCTTACTTAATATTGAATTAAATGAATAATTCACATTGAGGATCTTTTCAGGTTTAGAGTTTTATATAATTAGGACATAACTATTACATCTCAAAAGATTACAAAGTAGGAACTTCTACTAAGTTTCCATTAAATAAAAACTCTTAAAAAGAAACATGTCTAGTTCCATGTTTTAGGTAGCATGACTTTCCCTTGATCCCATCCTTGACCCTATTCCACGTTAAGTCCTGTGAAAAACATTTCAAAAACTTGGGATGAGCATAAAAACCTCAGTAAGGGATACACAAAGAATTAAAACTGTTATTTTTTCAAAACAACAAGTAAACCATGTATTCTTATCAATGTAATACTTTTCTCCATTTCGAAGTAGTAAAAACTCTTCACTGAATAAAAGTTCATTACTTACCCTTCGGTAACCAAAAGATTACCATAAAACCCATATAAAGATCACATAACATATAAAAGTAACTTGGGACATAAACATACTTAAGTTGAATAACCACACGGTCGACTTCCACACATACATAATGGAATAGCCATACGGCCGACTTCCACACATACTTAATGGAATTGCCATACGACCGACTTCCATACCCAATGCATTGGAGGTTATAACGTAACCACCCGTCCTGGTATTCACGGCACCACCGGTCATATGGTTTATCACGTAACCACCCGTAAAATTTCCAAGTACCATCATTACACATAAAATATTAAAAATATAAACATTTCCATAACAACATTTCATTTTCAATCACAATAAGTAATTCCCAGATATTGAATTAATCAATCCATTTTCAAAAACCATTTAAAAGATATTTTTGAATCAAACTGTCCCACACCACTTTGAAGCTTTTAATGGAATTATAATTTTAAAACATTAATGTCCATATAAATAAATAATTAAAACCAGTTCGAAAACATCGACATTAAAGATAAATATTTATAATAATAAATCTTTAAAACATTTAAAATGATATTTTTGGTAAATAGTTTTTAACAAAATGAGAGACTCTTGAATACAAATAATAGTGGAATAACATTTAATCCAAACTTTATAATATCATGAGTATAAAGGGATTCATGATATAATATGTCAAAGGACAGTATACACACCATATAAGAGTGAATTGGTGCATAACAATAATTAAGTCTCAAAGGAAATGTAAAATGAGATGAAATCTATTATAAAGAAGGTATCCTTAAATTAAGGATAAATAAATCTCATAATTATGTGTGACAAATATAAATACACCCAATATAAGTGGATATTAAGTGTAAAACAATCAAATTTTATTCACACATATTCAAAGGATGACATATTCAATAACTACATGTTGAACCCAAAGAAATCAGAATTGGGTTAAGAAGTTCCCTTGGTAAAACTCGACAGACTATCGGTGTCACAAAAATCTTTACAAAAAGGGATGATGAGAGAGATAAATGGGATCTCATCACTTGGACATAAAATTTACATAAATAATGATATAGAAGAACATATCCCAACATAATAGTATGTGAATTAAAAGACATAACAAAAGAAGTCTTTTAAAAAAAGGAAGGTGAAAGGTCCCCTTACCGAGTTGGGTATCTTTCGAAACATACTCCCCATGGAACAAGGGTCATAAAATGAAGATATGAATACCCATAAATGAAATTATACTACAAAAAGTGTATAATAATGGGCAGTATATACACCACTCAAAGGAAATTGTGGAAAATGTAGCATAAATCTCACGGGAATAAAAGTGAGATGAAAAATCCCTTACGAAAACTCGGCAGCCTAACGACGCCACTTAAAACTTTAAAAATGGATTGATGAGAGTAAATAGGGTCTCTCATCATATCAACATAAAGATTACAGAAAGTTTAATACAAAAGAACATCCCCCAACATAACAAATAGAATCATAAAAAAAGTGACATAATGGAGAGTACTTAAAAAGAAAGAGAGAGGTTGGATCTCTTATGAAAATTCGGCAGCCTAACGGCGCCACTCAAAACTTCCAAAATAGATTGATGAGATTGAATAGGGTCTCTCATCATATGAACATAAAAATTACAGTAAGAGTAATATAAAAGAACATCCCAATCACAATAAAGATGATCTTAGAAGGAATGACATAAAAGAGTGTACTTAAAAAGAAAGAGAGGAGTAGGATCCCTTACCTCGTGTCCGACATGACTGGATCATTCTTTAATCTACTAAATAATAAAATATGGTCAATTTATAATTGATTAAGTACCTCATTTAAATATTATTATTCAGTTCATATCACATATTATAATCTTATAATAATTGGTTAATAAAGTGATTTCGTATCAGACGTTTTTGTCGATGTTCAGTACATGAGTAAAAATTGAACTTGTTGGAAAAGAATTTTCCATGTAGTTATAGGTAAATCATCACCAGAATATTATTTATGTTTTAAATATCATATATATCCAGTATATATTCATTTTAATCTATTCCATATCATTTGGAGATAAAAAATTAAAAACACCGTTCATGGAGACGGTAGGTCGTACGTACGCATGAACGCTACTTTCATTTTTTTGCCATATTAATGGAAATAAAACAAAATGAGAGATATATATATTATAATTCCAGAATGATAAACATTATTTAGATGTAATATATTAAATATATATCCATTATATATATGTACTTATAATAGTACATAACATTTGGAGATAAGAAATGAAATGTACCGTTCATGGAGACGGTAAGCCGTACATACGAATGAACGCTACTTTCATTTTTTTTGTATTCAATTGAATGAAATAATAAATATATAAAGGTATAATATAATTCCAGTAGGATAAAATATTTAATACCATTAATTACATCCTTTATACATTCCACATATGGCATTAATGAATCAAATCACTTTGAGGGGGTGGTAGACCGCACTTCCTAAAATGAAGATATCGCGTTTACCCATAATGGAAACCATAAAGGTATTCCATAAATGAAAAATACAGAAGCTTAAGGAAAACATAAACATATTATATATCATATATAAATATAGTGTCATCTTAATGGCCTCCTTTGAAGGTGTTAAAAGAATGTTGAACAATCATCGTTTCAGGAGGCAGAAATTCGGCTTCCACGGAAACAGTATGTTCTTTAACCATTAGATGTAGATGTGTGTAAGTGTAGCTAGAATACTTCTTATAAAAATATCCTAGTATATTTAAGATACTGTATTTGTTACAAAATAAATGAATAAAAAGAGTTTAGGGGGTTGGAGAATCAAAATAAAACAAAAGGACACAAGTGAAGACATTACCTTTAAATCGGGTAACTTCCTTTGATTTGAGCTCAAAGGCTTCATTGGAAAGGATTATGCCCAAGTGAGGCTTCAAGGAGTTATATAGGGGTGTTTAGAGATGAAATGGGAAGGTATTGGCCGAGACAAAGGCTTTGGATGTGTGGGTAAAGAGGTAGAGGTTGGGGCCTTTTATAAGAGGAGAGGAGGGGCACTCTTGGAAAGGTATAAAATATAACTTTATTTTCAATTGATTTTCGGATTTTAATGGTCCCACATTGATGTTTTTCTAGGATAAGGTGATAAGGGTTCGCAATCCACCCATCCAATAGGTTTTGGAAACGTTTAGGTCTTATATTTTACATTATCTTTCCATTTTATTTAAATCGTTAAATAATGAGGTCATCGTTGCATCATCATGATGTCATAAATAATTTAATTTATTTAATTTCTAAAAATTATAAAACAAATACTATGATGTAGGAAATGTTTTTAGATTTCCAATGAAAATTTATATTCCAAAAGATAATTTATGTAGACAAAATTAAAAATATTTTACTTAGGAGATACATTCTTTTTTACATTTAACAGTCTTTAAAAATAAAAAGATAAAAAGTCACTTTCTCACAAAAGTGATTCCATGGGGCCCACAAGTTTGGCACAAGGCATCACAAGGTCTTAAATGAGACAACCAGTATCTTTAGGACACATTTTGTGGTCATTTTTTTTTATTATGATATTATCTTATTATCTTTAACTACCCGATTACTCATTAATCAAGATAATTAAAGATAATTATCGTCGTTACTAATCATAATGTCCAAAAAAAAAGATTCTTAATTACAAAATTTGGAACTTCTGATTCCAAATATTTAATTCATTTTACCAAATTCCAAACACATAAATTTCAATAATTAATTTAAAAAAACTTCTCGTTGTCAAAACAAATAGCGGGTTTTTTAGAAACAATATTTATGAAAAGTTTGGCACTTGTTTATGCCTAATTCCAAAGTGAAATTAATCCCAATGACCATCATTGAATTACATGTTAAACATATATTCTAATTACACTTTAAAACAAATTAAAAAGATTATATAACTATATAATTAAATTATATGAAAAAGTAGTTTTGATGTAAAATGCAGTATTTTTTACTATTCATTGAAAAATGAACATTGTCAGAAAAATACCAAAAATTAACCCAAGGTAAATTTCAATGTCCCAATCATAAATAATATGTTTATTTTGAAAAATAGAGCTTATAAAATTTTCAAAAAGTGGATTTAAAATGGGTACTCCATCAAAAGGCGGTTAATCGACCTTTTAAAGAATATTAGGATGTTTATGCTTAAAAACTGGATTCATTTTCATTTTTAATACTCTAAAATTTATTGTATAGAGTAAAAATATTTGACAAACATATATAATCATTTTTTATTTAGTTCTGGTCATTCTCTCCATTACAATGGCTAGGCATTAACTACCATTTAAAATAATATTATATTATTATTAGATTGCAACGTAAGATTCCCAAGAAACTCGTTGTTGTGTATTGGGTACGCCATCGAGCATAACATCCCCCTTAAAGTAATATTAATATTTTATTCACAAATATGGATAAATAGAAAGATTTCATATTCTTTATTTACTTGGGGTGTTACATCCTTCCCCCCTTTTGAGAATTGCGTCCTCGCAATTTTAAAATTGGGCTTGGAAACATCCTTGAAAGTCCCACATCGGAACAAGTGTCGGTAAAACAATCACTTTAAAATAAAGAAAGATAAGTACAAAGGTCACTCGAGTTAACCCATACTAGGATTACAAGTATGAAAATATGGACATGGAGGAAAAAAAGTTTCATGTTCTGAGGGAGAGTGATAGAAAACATGTTTAGGAGAAATTTAACCACAAGAAAATCACAAACTTGTGATGGGTTAAACAGTATTCGATTCCCCAGTATGAAAAGTTAATAGAAAAAATTTTTGTTTTAAGTTAAATTTTATTGAGTAATTTATTCATAATGAAACATAATCACCTATCATGTTGAATTTCAAATTTAATTAGATTCCTTACACAAACTCATATTTTCTCCAAAAGACGAGTATTTAGGAAGGCTTGTTCACATTAAGAGTACTATAATCAACTTCTAGAGAATCACCTAATCCACAATAGAGAACTATATACTTCTTATGTCTTTAGACTCTAACCAAAACCAAAACCAAAAAGGTTAGTACAAGATCAGATAATCCAAAAAAGGATCACCCTTTATAAAAAAAATCTATTCTTAATCTCCAAAATTTGTCCAACAAATCCCAAAGTTCAACGTGGACCATTCGATAATCAATTTTTCCGTAAAATTATTCAAAGTAAACCAAACTAATATTGAAACCCAAATCTTTGAAGGATTTAGTCTCATAGTCTTCCAAGTTAAATCGTAACATTTATCTCCAAACAACATCAGTTTCTCTTAAAGTCTCGTAATGAAAATTAATTAACCTAATCACATATCCTCCATGATAGGTTAATAAATTTCCATAGATAACCCAAAATCCACTTACTCTTAATTCCTAAAATCATCTAACTAAAAATAATTAGTCAAAATAACCAGGGACTTCACGTAGTCTAGTGGTAGGCGATTAATACCAGTGGCACTTTGGTTGTGGGTTCGATTCCCGCAGCTTTGTCCGACGCGATGGGTTGTCACATGGTCTACGTGTTGTCCTTTTTCCAAAACTATATTATTTTAAAACATTCCCCAAAACGAGATAAAATCTTCAAAAATGATCATAACATATTTTAACCTCAAGTTTATCTCATGCCTTTCATTTTCCAGCATATCATATAATAACCCATAATTACCTCAAAAGTAAGGATCATATAAACTCTAATGGTTACCTTAATTATTACCTGAACTTCCACATTGATTGGTCATCTAGTTCATGATGCATTATAGAACATACCAAGCTTCAAGTGGTTGATCATGACTCCTTGATAGTTGGTTTAGAACAACCACGAGTTTCCTCATTGAATCCCCCAATTTATCTAGTATCTTAAACAGAGAACCACCACAGTTTCCATCAAACCTGTTGTCTCTTTGGTGCCTGCTAGATCCATCTATTCACTAAAAATAGATTGGTCAGTGTGAGTATATCAACAAAACCATCATGTACTAATGAGGATGATAAACACTATTATATACTTACTCATTCACTTTATCTAAAACTAGGACTCTTTCTGAAATCCTAACCATTATGGTAATGTCACTTATGCTTAAAGAATACCCTAACCTCTAATGTTATATAAATTGACCTTTGATACCAACTATAAGGCCCCGGCCTTAAACCTTACTTAATATTGAATTAAAAGAATAATTCACATTGAGGATCTTTTCAGGTTTAGAGTTTTAGAGAATTAGGACATAACTATTACATCTCAAAAGATTACAAAGTAGGAACATCTACTAAGATTCCATAAAATAAAAACTCTTAAAAAGAAACATGTCTAGTTCCAAGTTTTAGGTTGCATCACATTCCCTTGATCCCATCCTTGACCATATTTCACGTTATGTCCTGTGAAAAACATTTCAAAAACTTGGGATGAGCATAAAAAGCTCAGTAAGGGATACACAAAGAATGAAAACAATTAGTTTTTCAAAACAACAAGTAAAACATGTATACTTATCAAAGTAATACGTTTCACCTTTTCGAAGTAGTAAGAACTCTTCACTGAATAAAAGTCCATTACTTACCCTTCAGTAACCAAAATATTACCATAAAACCCATATAAAGATCACATAACATATAAAGGTAACTTGGGACATAAACATACATAAGTGGAATAACCACACTGTCTACTTCCACACATACTTAATAGAATATCCATACGGCCGACTTCCACACATACTTAATGGAATAGCCATACGGCCGACTTCCATACCCAATGCATTGGAGGTTATAATGTAACCACCTGTCCTAGTATTCACGGCACCACCGATCATATGGTTTATCACATATCCACCTGTAAAATGTCCAAGTACCATCATTACACATAAAATATTGAAAATATAAACATTTCAATATGCAATCACAATAAGTAATTCCCAGATATTGAATTAATCAATCAATTTTCAAAAACCATTTAAAAGATATTTTTTAATCAAAGTGTCCCATAAAACATTGAAACTTTTAATGGAATTATAATTTTAAAATATTAATGTCCATATAAATAAATACTGAAAACCAATTCAAAAACATGGACATTAAAGATAAAGATTTAGAATAATAAATCTTTAAAACATTTAAAATGATATTTTTGTTAAATAGTTTTTAACAAAATGAGAGACTCTTGAATACAAATAATAGCGGAATAACATTTAATCTGAACTTTATAATATCATGAGTATAAATGGATTCATGATATAATATGTCAAAGGAAAGTATACACACCATATAAGAGTGAATTGGTGCATAACAATAATGAAGTCTCAAAAGAAATGTAAAATGAGATGAAATCCATTATAAAAAATGGTATCCTTAAATTAAGGATAAATCAATCTCATAATTATGTGTGACAAATATAAATACACCCAATATAAGTGGATATTAAGTGTAAAACAATCAAAGGTTATTCACACATATTCCAAGGATGAAATATTAAATAACTACATGTTGAACCCAAAGAAATCGAAATTGGGTTAAGAAGTTCCCTTGGTAAAACTCGACAGCCTATCGGCGTCACATAAAATTTTACAAAAAGGGATGATGAGAGTGATAAAGGGGATCTCATCACTTGGACATAAAATTTACATACATAATGATATAGAAGAACATATCCCAACATAATAGTATGTGAATTAAGAGACATAACAAAAGAAGTCTTTTAAAAAAAGAGGGTGAAAGGTCCCCTTACCGAGTTGGGTAACTTTCGAAACGTACACCCCATGGAAGAAGGGTCATACCATGAAGATGTGAATACCCATAAATGAAATTATAATACACAAAGTTTATAATAATGGGAAGTACAAACACCACTCAAAGGAAATTGTGGAAAATGTAGCATAAATCTCACAGGAATAAAAGTGAGATGAAAAATCCCTTACGAAAACTCGGCAGCCTAACGGCGCCACTTAAAACTTAAAAAATGGATTGATGTAAAGAAATAGGGTCTCTCATCATGTCAAAATAATGTTTACAGAAATATTAATACAAAATAATATCCCCCAAAATAACAAATAGGAGCTTAAAAGAAGTGACATAAAGGAGATTACTTAAAAAGAAAGAGAGAGGTTGGATCTCTTACGAAAATTCTGCAGCCTAACGGCGCCACTCAAAACTTCCAAAATGGATTGATGAGAGAGAATATGGTCTCTCATAATATGAAAATAAAAATTATAGTATGATTAATATAATATAACATCCCAATCACAGTTAATATGAGCTTATAAGGAATGACATAAAAGAGTGTACTTAAAAAGAAAGAGAGGAGTAGGATCTCTTATCTCGTATCCGACATGACTCGATCATTCTTTAATCTCATGAATAATAAAATTTGGTCAATTTATAATTTCATAATGACCTCCTTTAAATATTATTATTCAGTTCATATCACATATTATAATGTTATAGTAATTGGTTAATAAAGTGAGATCGTATCAGACGTTTTTGTCGATGTTCAGTACATGAGTAAAAATTGAACTTGTTGGAAAAGAATTTTCAATGTAGTTATAGGTACATCATCTCCAGAATAGTATTTATGTTTTAAATATAATATATATCCAGTATATATTCATTTTAAACTATTATATAGCATTTGGAGATAAAAAATTAAAAGCACCGTTCATGGAGACGGTAGGCCGTACGTACGCATGAACGCTACTTTCATTTTTTTGCCATATTAATAGAAATAAAAAAAATGAGAGATATATATATTATAATTCCAGAATTATACACATAAATTATATGTAATATATTACATATATATCCATTATATATATGTATTTATAATAGTACATAACATTTGGAGATAAGAAATGAAATGTACCGTTCATGGAGACGGTAAGCCGTACGTACGCATGGACGCTACTTTCATTTTTTTTGTATTCAATTGAATGAAATAATAAATATATAAAGGTATAATATAATTCCAGTAGGATAAAATATTTAATACCATTAATTACATCATTTATACGTCCCACATATGGCATTAACGAATCAAATCACTTTGAGGGGGCGGTAGTCTGCACTTCCTAAAATGAAGATATCGCGTTACCCATAATGGAAACCATAAATGTATGCCATAAATGAAAAATACAGAAGCTTAAGGAAAACATAAACATATTACATATCATATATAAATATAGTGACATCTTAATGGCCACCTTTTAAGGTGTTAAAATAATGTTGAACAATCATCGTTTCGGGAGGCAGAAATTCTCCATCTACGGAAACAGTATGTTCTTTAACCATTAGATGTAGGTGTTTGTAAGTGTAGCTCGAATACTTATTATAAAAACATACTAATATATTGAAGATACTGTATTTGTTACAAAATAAATGAAGAAAAACCGTTTAGGGGGTTGGAGAAGAAAAATAAAACAAAAGGACACAAGTGAAGACATTACCTTTAAATCGGGTAACTTTCTTTGATTTGAGCTCAAAGGATTCATTGGAAAGTATTCATCCAAAGTGAGGCTTAAAGGAGTTATAGAGGGGTGTGGAGAGATGAAATGGGCAGGGGTTGGCCGAGCCAACGGCTTTGGAAGTGTGGGTAAAGAGGTAGAGGTGGGGGCCTTTTATAAGAGGAGAGGAGGGGAACTCTTGAAAAGGTATAAAATGTAACTTTATTTTCAAATGAGTTTCGGATTTTAATGGTCCCACATTGATGTGTTTCTAGGATAAGGTGATAAGGGTTATAAATACACCCATAAAATAGGTTTTCGACATGTGTAGGTCTTAGATTTTACATTATCTTTCCATTTTATTTAAATCCTTAAATAATGAGGTCATCGCGGCATCATCATGATTTCATAAATAATTTAATTTATTTAATGTCTACAAATTATAAAAAAAATACTATGATGTAGTAAATATTTTTATCTTCCTAATGAACATTTATAGTCCAAACTATCATTTATGTAGAAAAAATTAAAAATAGTTTACTTAGGTGATACATTCTTTGTTACATTTAACATTCTTTAAAAATAAAAAGATAAAAAGTCACTTTCTCAGAAAAGTGATTCCATGGGGCCCACAATTTTGGCACAAGGCATCCCATGGTCGGCCATGAGATAAACAGTAGCCTTAGAAACATTTTGTGGTCATTTTTTATTATTATGATATTGTCTTATTATCTTTAAATACCTGATTACTCATTAATCAAGATAATTAAAGATAATTACCGTCGTTACTAATCATAATGTCCAAAAACAAAAGATTATTAATTACATAATTTGGAAATTCTGATTCCAAATATTTAAATCATTTTACCAAATTCCAAACACATAAATTGAAATAATTAATTTAAAAAAACTTCCCGTTGTCAAAACAAATAGCGGGTTTTTTAGAAACAATATTTATGAAACGTTTGGCACTTGTTTATGCCTAATTACAAAGTGAAATTAATCCCAATGAACACAATTGAATTAAATGGTAAAAATATATTATAATTACACTTTAAAACAAATTAAAATGATAATATAACCATATAATTAAATTATATGAAAAAGAAGTTTTGATGTAAAATGCAGTATTTTCACTATTCATTGAAAAATGAACATTGTCAGAAAAATATCAAAAATTAACCCAAGGTAAATTTCAATGTCCCAATCATAAATAATATGTTTATTTTGAAAAATAGAGCTTATAAAACATTCAAAAATTGTATTTAAAAGAGGTTCTCCATCAAATGGCGGTTAATCGACCTTTTAGAGAATATTAGAATGTTTACGCTTAAAAACAGGATTCATTTGCATTTTTAGTCCTCTAACATTTATTATAAAGAGTAGAAATATTTAAAAAACATATATAATAATTTTTTAGTTAGTTCTGTTCATTCCTTCCATTACAACGGCCAGGCATTAACTACCATTTAAAATAATATTATTTTATTATTAGAGTGCAACGTAAGATTCCTAATAAACTCGTTGTTGCGTATTGGGTACGCCATCGAGCATAGAATCCCCTTTAAAGTAATATTAATCTTTTATTCACAAATATGGATAAATATAAAGATGTCATATTCTTTATTTACCTGGGGTGTTACATTATCAAATGTTACTCCTATTGGAAGGAATCCAATGATTAGATATTCTGATAATTGTATTTATATTTAGTCTCTCCACTGATATTTTTATGTATAATATACATACCTTATGTAATAATATAAATATAAATCTAATTGAATGAATCACATAAATTTTCAATTCATCTCAAGAATATGGATTAAAATATCTTTTTAAATTTATATCAAATACAAAAGTTCAAAACCATAGTCACATTACATTGAAAAATCCTATGTATCAACATGGAATTCTATAATATCTATGATCTAACATGATTAAGGGGTTTGGGAGACTTGATAATAACACATATGATATTTTAATTGCAGTTTTAGTGGAAAATAAGTAACCAAAATTACCTTTGGTGGATAAATCAATTCATCATATATTCCATAAATGTTTCTTTTATATCATAATATAATTTTACATTTCTTCAACATATCATCAATCCTTTCCATTTTCTATAATTGATTTTATAAATTTATAATTTACTGAGAGTCCCTTTGATACTTCTATAGGATTTTAATGATGATACCATCAAATAGTGTGAATAGAAATAAATTATTAAACGAAACCAAGAAAATATTAAATAAATGAAAAAAATGAAAATAAAACATTATTAGCAAAACTCCATTTTAATATAAAATAGAATATTTATATCCATTATCAATTAATTAATTAAAGTCTCATTTGGTGTCCCTTTATGACACCCTAATCCTACAATCCCTTAATCCAATGAGAATAGACACTACATTTTATACCCGCATTAAAATGATTTGACCATTACAAATTTTTATAGTAAATAATTAAAATATTACTAATATATTTTATAACACTTATATTTGAAATACATTATACATTTACAATTTTATATAGTTAAGGAAAAAGATTATCAAAATCATACCATTTATTTCTTATCAAATGGACATTATTTTACACAATAAAATAAACTACATAATCTATAATAAGTTGTAAAAAAAATTCACAAAATTCTCCACACATGATAATATTCTAGAAATATCATATTTAATATGTTTCTTAATTTCATGGGGAAATATATACATAGGAATGTTATGGTCAAATGTTAAAAAAAGATATAACATGTGTTAGAAGATATCAAGAAATAACCTTGTTAGGAATAATTTGATAGGAAATAGAGGATATTAAAATAATTCTTTATAACTGATCACATGGGATTAAAATAAATCCATTTTAGAAAATTGAATTTAAAAAAATGATAAAACAACTCAATTCATTCATATGGAATCGAAAATTAATTACATCATGATCTTTACCGTTGAGGCCTCATCTGAAAGAGTATTATTTCTATCATGGACATATCCAAGACATCATTATTACCATAATGGTTACAACCAATACATCATTACGACATTTTGTATTCATACAATTAATGCCAAAACCTATTATCTCATGAAACAAATATATGCATGATGTTTAATTTAATATTCGGAACCACTAGTCATTTATTAAATTCTAAATCATTCACCATATAAATGGTATGAATATCAATAAAATGAAATATCAACTAGCCTTAATAATATATAAATATACATAATGAGATAAAAATATACATAATGTAAATATTTTTCCTTTCGATAAATGAATATATGATATCCAAGGAAACAAGGTTGTTGGTTGAACAATACTTAATAAAATTTATTATTTAATCAATAAATATATCTCTCGGAATGAAGAGTATACAAAGTTTTAGTATTTCCACAATTAAACAAATGAATATTGTTATAAGTAAAAATAACTCAGACAAACAGCACATTGAAAAGGTGGAATACATATAAATAAATAATTTACTAAATCAATAAATTTATGGTTTTTTAGTAGACACCCAACAATTAAATAGAAAAAATATGGGCTGTTTATAGATAAAATAAAACAGAAGAAAAATTATCTCTATAATAGATGTTGATTTGGATAGAAAAAGTCAGTGATGGATTTATATAATTTTAGTCCTCCAAAAAATAGTATGCGAAGAATCATAATGTACTCAATGAAAAATATAAATACCCAATTTTTTAAAAAACTAGTAATATAAATCATATCTCAATTAAGAAAATTGTGATCTAAACTCCCATAGGTTTATGGAAATGTCAGAATCAAAATAACAAGAGGGGATATCATGAAATTAAAATATAATTAAATAAAATATATTTATTATAAATAAATTAAATAGGAAATTGAATACACCAAATAAAAGAAAACATGTTTTACATTTTAAAAACATCTTATATATTTGAAAATAGTGACAAATAACACTTAAAACATTAGAAACATTTGAATAAAAACCCCATACTGGAAAATATTTTAAATGGATTGACTTTGAAAAATAATAATGAAAAATAATATAAAATAAAAAAGGGGAAATAAATACACTGTATAATATAAAAAATAGTGTATATCATAATCCTGTCACATGAAAAATATATTGGAGACAAAAAATGCTTACCATGAATTATCATTTACTTTAATTGGCTCTAAAAAACATTATAATAAACCAAAATGTCATAATAAATTATTATAAAACCATATAAATAAATACTTCCCCTTCATAAACATCATAAGTATCTGTTTATTAAAAATATATTAGTCAATTATGATTTATTTTCTTCATTAGGTGCTTGAAACTCTAATTTCTTGTTTCGTACTAGTTTTATAATTGACTTTTCAATTGATTTTTATTAAGAAACGTTTTATCATTCCAAAATTATCAAAGATATTAGTTTAATGGTGTTTATGTTATTCATTATATCCCATTTTTGTTTTTATAATGATAATGTTATGATTTTTAATATAGAAATTATGAAGAGCTGGTTTCGGCGTGTTTCACAAATGAAATTTGATATGTTAATAAATATATTAAATATAAATAACACATTTCCAAAATCATTGAAATCAATAAATAAATTATTATTAGATTATAATATCCTAATATATTATTCCACTTTTATTTATGATATTAATATAATAACATATTTCACTTAGGGGGTAAAACTAAGCCAAACAAAAGTGTATTATAATGATTTTATGGGTGAAGATGTATTTTAAAAATGTTAATATAACATTCAAAAAATAATTAAAATTAATTAAATATAATTTTCAATTATTTAATTAATTCTTTTATTGATTCATATTTGGTGCTCTTGAAAAAATAGATTCATTGTTTATAGAGGCAGAAGTTCATAAGGACATAAAATTAACATTTCAATTACTCAATTAACTGGTTAGAATAAAGGTATATGAATAATTATCATTTAATAATAATTATGGTGAAAAATAAAACATATTACCACATAAAGGTTTATCATTTTCTACTTTTATTAGAGGAGGTGATTAATAAAATCCAAATAATTTCTTAGATGGGGAATTCTTCACATACTCACAATCATTGTTTTTTCATTTTCTTTGTGGATGGAAAATATTAAATATTTTTTTCTCAATTAACATAACAACATTTAGTAATATTAATCATACTTTTTACATTATATTATTGTTTCTATGATATTTTTTATGAGAAAAATGAAAATTAATTAGTAATATAGTAAGAGATACTCTTATTAAGAACATAATATTTATCTTCGAATTATATTTATAAGTACGGATATCTAGATATCTAATGTTCATAAGTGACCAATTTAATTGAGAGAAGATTCATTTTTGAGAATATTTATAGTGTTTAAAGAATAAATTCTATGTAATAATGGTATCATTAAATGGTATAAATTTTCTTTTTATAATTGAATTTAAGGGTAATTTTTTGTGTACCCATTACATTTCAATCATGGAATGTTAATACTCTATTTTAAATGGTTAAAAATGAGTAACATAATGGTTTTTTATATAATCATAATAAACCATCTAAAAATAATTTATACACTTGTTATAAAAAAATTCATGCGTTATACAGCGTTTTTGTTCTTTTTCAAATTTTATTTTCTTCCTTAATACCAAGTTATTACCCAAGTAATATATGTTTTACTCGAAACATAATATTACACCACCTAAAATATTATGGATTTATGAAAATAAGATTTTTCTTTATATAATCTATTTAAATTCCTAAATAATTGAAAATTATATTTTAAACAAAAACATTTATTATCTTGAAAAACTATTTTTGTAGAAATGTTTTTTACCATTACATGTTCTTAATACTATATATAATTATTTACAAATTAAATGAGTTATAAATTTTTTTATATATGTTTAAATATAATATTATACCCCTTATAGAATATATCAATTTTATTTATTTGATAAAAGTCATACAACAATTGTAAAATAATTCATCTCAAATAACCCTTTCTCCCATATCATAGTCATTATCAATAATCTTAGTAATCACACTTTTTTATTAAATATTAAATATAAATAATCTTATTAAATTATTATTTTTTAAATATAAAATAAATTATTATATTCAATTTTATTAAGTTGTGAAAACTAATTTTTTAATATAAGTGAATTAAACGGTTTTCCATGTAAAATATTGATTATATTTCCATAACATTAAACATGGGTTATGTAAATTAATAATTTTACTTTTATATTATTTATTTTACATTATGAAAAAAAAATTAAATAAAAAAGGTTTCCAAAACTTTTCAGTCATTCCTTTTTTATCATAATGTATATAAAATTGAAAATATTAGAAAAATATGTATTTTTTTTAAGTATTCATATAAAAAATTATTTTATAAAATTCTCAAAAATTTACACTAATATAATTATATAATTATATATCAAAAAACGAAGTCTATTCGGTGAATTTAAAATTAATCATTTTTATAATTTAAATTTTAAATAAAAACATAAATATATGATGGAAACTATATTCACTAAAAATATCATTAAAATTTTTTTAGATCTTATAATTCTTATTTAATATCAATTATAAATAAAATATAGTGTTAAAATATTATTCATAAAAATAATATATTTTATCTATAATATTTAAAATAACTTAATATATAGTGAATAAAATCTAATTTTATAAGGGTTTTATTTTTAAGCATAATTCAATATTTTTAGTTATTTAACTATGCATATAAAATGTTGTCAATGTATTACTATAAATAATGAATTTCTTTTATTTACACTTACATTTAATTATTCATTTATCTCAATTGTTACCAAGAAGTTTTATGTCTATACTTTAATGGTTATATACAGATTCAAGGTTCATTGGGGTTTTAGGTTTCATTTGAAGTCTTCAATCAAACACATTGCATTTGAAAAGAAAAGTGGGTTTATAATCATATTTTATTACACATTCTATAAACACTATTTAACATAACCTCAGATGTATCATCTTCATATCCAAGTTATATGTATCACTCCTAAATTAATATTGAGGATTAACTAATTATAATGACATAAGAGAAACTCTAAAATTAGAAACAATACATACCACTATCCTTTATGGATGAAAAAAGAGAATTATAAACTAACTTTTCAAGATCCTAATTTATGTTTTTGTTTTAATTATTATCAATGAGAATGTTAATATGTTTTTAAGAATAAGTTAATCTTGGAAGTTGATTGATATTATCAATCATGTTTTTTTATATTTAAGTGAAGATCCCAAACAACATTGTGCCTTGATTTTAGACTTACTCAATGACATTCAAATATTGACTAAAGAGGCTTAGATGAGTATTAGAACTACCAATGATTCTCTTAGAATATATTTTTGTCTTTTAAAAAAAATTAGTAGTTGATACTTGAAGGAGATCTATCCCTAGGATTTTCAATGGACCCTTATATTATATCATTTATGAAGAACAATTTAAGCCTATTGATTTTCGAACTAATATTAATGCCAATGAAATTGGTAATTCACATTAGTATAATTCAAAATGTCTACACTAATAGAGAATATAAATGATCCATTATACATTTTTCATTGATGGGAAAATATCCAAATAAGAAGATAAAAACTATGAAATTATTTATTTTCAAAAATAGATCTTGATGACCATAAAAATATTAATTTCCAAGAATAATTTTAAAACTTATTTAATAAAAGGGAATAAATTTGTTTTTTTAATTGGATGATGCATTGGAGTTTGTTTGAAATATCATACTTAATGATTTGAAATATCATACAATTATTTTACTAACAATATAATATATAATAATTGGATATAAAAAATATGGCAATCCAAAACCACCTACAAGGGCCATCTCAACCACTTATGGTAGCACATGACTCAACAATAAGGAACCATCTCAACAGGGGAAACCATGGTCAAACAGAGGTATATAATGGTAAAAATAACATTCACAAATATGAATTAGTGGACATGGGCCGACATGATAATTGGTGGTCAATTTCACTTGTTGGTAGAATAGTGAAGCCCTAGTGTGGTCCCTAGTTACTCACTTCCAGCAATTTTTTGGTCAAAAATTGATTTATCATGAGGCCCAAGAGAATGGTTAAAATGGATGTGGGACTTTTAAATTAAAATTATTCTTCACTAATTAAAAATTATTACAAAATAATCTTCACTATTTGATAACCATGTATCTTGGACTCCTCCAACTTCCACACAAAGTCTTTCCTTTTTAGCTTAACATGTTATACTCCTCAAGATATTTAGGTGACATCTAGCACTGATCGAGCTTGTAACATTATATATAAGTCTCCAATGATCAACCCCTTACGAAGAAGTCACAATTTATCACTCAAGGCCATTAATTCAACATTAACATGCATTCATGTTATAGTATTCAACATAATATTCAAGTGAGTGAAAACCCAAGTGGATGAGAGTAATTTTTTTCGATATGGTACCTAATCATCCATATGTGAGAATTATCTCAAATAGTAAGAAGCTTCGTGATGGAACCTTGAATCAAGATATATTATAAAGATAAATAATTCATCATGGTGTGTAATAAAACAGAAGACTTTATAATACTATGATTATCTATGACTTTACAATTTTTTTGAGGTAATATTTTTATCAAAAAAATTAAGACATAAATATCAAATTTGTAAAACGAGATCTTATTCTATAAATACAGAGGCTCGGAAGCTGAGAACTATTAAGTAAATTCTTAATATGAACATTTATTCAACAAAGAATATATAAATTAGTTTAATATTTTTTGCATCCAATTATGGGAATAAGAACTGTATGCCACTAAGTAATGAAAATGAAGGTTCTTCAGTCATATGTGTTTCATAAAAAATAGAAATTGCTAGGTCAATAACATTTTCAAGAATATATGATTATTCTATGTTTTGTTTTAATGAATAAAAAAACCCACACACTCAGTTTCATGAAGGAGATGAATCCCAGATCCTTACCTAGTTTCATGAAGTAGATCGGACCCCATGGTCATTTTTCGCATGAAGGAGGAAGATCTCACATGACACATTTATGTGAAGGATAAGTAAGACCCCAATCAACCAAGGGTTTCTGGAAGGTTTTTGGTTTCTATGAGGGTATGGTAATCCCTTAATGTATTAACATATTGATATATATATATATATATATATATTATGATTGAGCAAATATCTAATTAAATGCATTGATTATTTTGGACATTGTGTATTTTACAAATCATTATATTGTTGTATATAACATCCCATGATTGATAAAAATTTTACATGAATGAGGTATTGATGAGAATCTAGGAATGTAATATATGATATGATTTCATGTAAATGGTTTCAGGATCTAAAACTGAAATATAATGTCTCATAAGGTTTGTTGGATATCAAAAGAAGAATAAATATGTGACCGAGATAATATTAGTTTATTATCATTTAGGTAAGAATATTTTTTGTTTGATATTATATATTATATTAGTATCATTCTAACAAAATAAAGACAATAAGTGGAAGTATTAAATATAACTACATAATCTAAGACAACCAACTGATTAATTTTTTACACGTAGCCATTTAAAAATTTCTTTTTAAGGAATATTATTAGAATTTATTCAAGAATTTTTATGAGTAAATGTGATAAAATGTTGATAACATTAGAAGGGAAAGGCTGTAATCCTTCATCTTTTACTTCAATGATATCTTTTTCATAGTACCTGTTTGGTTCCAGAATGTGATTTCAATTCCATCCTCTTGTTATTCCAATAATTTATATAAAAAATAAATCTTTTTATATGAGATAATAACCACCATACACTAAGGTAATAGACATCCAGATAGGGGGTGATCCACTTTTACAAAATATATTATCTATTTTTCTTTACTGATTTATTTTCATTGTTTCATACTAAAGTTAATAATGAATAGAAAACCATATACTAAATAATTAATAGAGGTATTGAATGGGATAAAATTTTAAAGTGGTAAGTTTTCAACCCACACTAATTCAGCCCCTAAACTCTTAGTGTGGTCACCCGTAAAAGAGATCCCAAAAATTGGGGGTGAAATCCATAGGCCATGCCTCATATTATATTCCATTATAATATCTTTATTGAATATTTGATAAATTTATTCCCACTTAAGAATATAATATAAAATTGAATGATTTTTATCTACTAATGATCATAATTTTATAACATCCATGACATTGCAGTGTTGATGATATCCCTCTATTTCAAATACGATGATGAGTCAGTTGCCCAATTTATTATTACAGAGTAATAAAATTCATGCCTGGGAATTGAATAATTATTAGTTCAAAATACAATAAAAAATGGAAAATAGTTCTACCATCATTCTTAATTATATGTTTTTATATTTGTTTTTTAATTTCAAATAGAATAACCAAGAAACTATGGTGAAGATTATTCCTCACAAAATGAGAATTTTACTAATAGGTGGAAGACCTTGCAAGAATATATCACCCATAATGACGAAAAGGATATGAATATGGAAAGTGGAAATTAATAAAGGTTGGATAAAATGTGTATATATTTTGAAGTAATATAATTTCATAAGTGAATATAAATAAACAATCTTGAAGAATAATGTTCTAATGTTGGGAATTATTTTCTTGAATTAATCCTAAATAATGATGAATCTATTGAGAATCATGAAGAGGAGTTCCATTAATTAGAATAATAAGTAAGAAAATATGTTCTACATCATATTCAAACATATAACTTTCTAAATATTGAAAAGGATGCATTTTCAAGATCATTATTTTGAAAGTAATCTCTATAAGGAATATGTGAGAAAAACATGGAGGTTTCATAAACATGAAGTGAATTATTATTTTTAATAATTTTATATTTTAAAATAAAATTTAAGAATGGGTCCTTAAAAATAATAGTTTTTTAAATAAATAATTCCTTTTAAAAATAAAACATTCACCATTTAAAAAATAACTATATTTAATTTTTGTTTAAAATTCAATAATAATAAAAATAATTTGGAAAAACATTTTTAAACCTTAAATTTAATCATCATAAAAAAGAATTCTCATAATTATGACTAAGTTCAATCACATGGAAACATTAAAAATTTATCTCCAAAAAATTATTCTTTCATAAAAATATTATGTTGTGGGTTTCTTTTACCATTTACTATTATGTAGTTTAAATAAAGAGCTTTTTCAAAATTTATTTTGAATAAAACATATATATTAGATACATTAATAATACATGATGGTTTTGAATATAAATTTATAGTGTAAGATAAAACAAAAAAAATATGAATGTAAATTTTAATTAATATTTTAAAACACCATAATTGAAAAGACACATCGTATAATTAGTAATAGAACGCCCATTTTGAAAATAATACAGAAAAATATAAATTTACAATAAATTAATACATAATTTGGATTGAAATAATAAGGTGAATATTTATTGAAGGTAAATAATATAAATTGATGAAAAAGTATATATTCGAGAGGATGAGAATTATTTGTTTCAACATGTTTCTTTTTTGTGAAATTTACTCTATATGAAAGTAGATTTGAATTATAATTTAATTTTAATTAGAGGAAAATAAAAGAAAACATATTTTAAAATATTGAGGTGGAAGAAACCAAGAATTAAATAAATTTTTTGAAGATAAAATATTATAACACAAGGAACGGGGTTTGAGTTATCAAACTCCCTTAGATTTTACTCCCAGATTCCAGGAAGTCTATTTAACCACTTGTGTAATAAAATTAAAAAATTTAATAACTAATTTCATTACCTTATTAAAATATAATACTCTATATAATATTTTTTTATAATTTATTATTATACATTTATTAGTTATATTTTATTTTCATCAACAAATGTTAATGATTTTTATATTTTCATATATGCATTAAGGCATCAATGTTGATCCCTATTATTTGAAAACTTGTTCATCATGACTGGAATAATAATGTTAATTAAATATATTTTTTAATTGATTTATTATGTCTTAATTTAATTCCATTAGATTTTTAGTTAATATTCTTAGAGACGAAATATGTGGCATTTTTATATTGACAATTTTAAAGAAACAATGTTGTTATATTAGTAATTAGGTAAATATTAATATAAGCCTTTAAAAAACAAAGACCCAAAGTTATTTCCTCACATATGTCAACTAATTCATGTATTTATCTTTCCATAGTCATCTATAAAAGATAACAATATAACTATTCATAGAGGCGGTTAATCCTACCCTAAATGGAACATGCCATAATCGATGGGTGAGTATGGCTTAAAAAGTAATTAATTTGGAGTAATATCATTATTAATGAATAATAATTTAATCATATAGATGTTTATAAGTTAGTCGATATTATTTTAAGGTAATTATAAATGGAATAATTATTGAGAGAGATTTAAAATGACACATGATCCTTAGTGGAGGTGGTATTTCAAACATATAGACAATATATGTTCTCATTTTGTACATAATATAAAGACGAAAAGAGTTGTTTCATATTTTAAGAATATTCTCAATTTAATTATTATAATATTATTTTATTAAATAAAACTTTTCATATAGTCATGTTAAAGGAAAATTAAACACATAACTTCCAAGTGATGGAACTCTTTTCATGCACATGATCATCATATTTATTTATCTATTGGAAAATAAAATAATGTAGAGAATTTTTATTCCCTAAACATAAAAATATAGTGGTATACCAATAATAATTATTTCATATTTTTTATTTGATGTATAGGTTTCTATGAAAAAGATAGATAAGGAAAAATATTTGAGATTGGTTGGTACTTATGACAATTGATGGTTCGTGATCAAAATTACATAACTCAAGATTCAAAATTAAATAAGGTAATTTTTTCATTATTTATATGGAGGAATTGTACTTCTAGAAAAAGTTGTTATATATATGCTGATAATAATAGATTTACATATATATTCACACATAAATAGTTGAATATTCAGAGGATAAGATAGTCAAAACTGAATAATCATTATGAATATACAATACATTACAACCTTGGGAAGGAATAAAAGGTGGTATATTATATGATTTAAACGTATCATGAGGTATTATATATGATGTGGATTACAAAAGTTCCATTTTTTGTATTTTAAAATAATGATTTATGAAATATTAAATTAATTGGAAAAATCTTATCTTTCATAGATGAGTTTTTAATCATCTATCCTTGTAAGGATTAATGAGGCACAAAAGGAAGATCTAGAACTATAAAAGAAGGTGAGAAATGTTCCTGATTTCAATACTAATTATGAATCAATGATACGGTTCAATAATCCCGTATGTGTTCCAATAATATCATATTTGAATAAGGATATATTGGATGAAGATCATGTTACATCTTTTATTATTCTTCCTAGAAGTATGATGATTGATTGATATCTAAAAGAATATTTATGGTATGATGACATGAAGAGAGATATTGTTTATCATGTATATAAAAGCACAGTTTTTCAGAAATTTAAGGATAAGAGACATAATTCAAAAATTATGGTACAACCATAACCCATACTAGAATGGAAATGAAAAAATATCACCATTATTTTTTCACTATACTCCCAAAAACATGTAACAATCATAATTCTATTTGGGTTATAGTCAATATCCTTGTAAATTTAACCCTATTAATTAAAATTAAATAATATTTATATATTAATTATCATTATATTATATAAATAAAGTAATTGTTAAGGTTATATGAAGTACCAAATCATTTTGTGTCGTCTCAAGATCTGAGGATTACCTCAATGCTCTGGAGAAGTCTTATGTAGGCTCTGAAAAAATATTTTACTATAATTATAGTGTATCATAGTCATAAATATAGTATATTTAAGAGAAAGTTTTAAACCATAGATTATATGTTGAGATATTGTTTATGAATTTCAATGTTTTTTGTGATAAAAAATTTCCTCTAATCAAGTTTTATTAAAACAATATCTTTCACTCGAGCATTTAGACGGCTCTTTATGGTTCTTTATAAGGAATTAACTATTGAAATATAATTACTTGGGATTAATTTAAATAAGGAATGTAATTGGTTAATGAGATAGGTGTGAAAATATTTTAGACACTGAGAACTATTCAGCAACACATCAGGTCAACTCAGAGTCGACTTAAAATTTATGCTGATAATCATCGGTGTGATTTAAAATCTGATGTTGTTGAGAATATTTTTCTTTTCATTTATCTATGGAATATAGTTATGAGAATTGGAATGAAGTGAAAATTTTCCCTATTTATATTTTTCTTTTAATTATTCTTGATCTGTTAAGGATGATATCGTATCAATTACCGCTTCAATTGAATAACTCTCAAGTCCACAATGTGTTAGACATATCTATCATAAAATAGTTCATATATATACCACCACATGTATTTAACTAAAATATCATACAACTGGATAAAATTCTCTATTATTATTAATTACCCATGGAGATTTTTTGTCATAGGGATAAAGTGTTATGAAACAAGACCACTCACATGGCTATTGTTTTGTCGCGATACCGACAATTGAAGGAAGATACATGGAAATGTGAGGATATAATGAGATAGAAATATCCTTATTTGATTATATCAAATAATGGAATTAAAAGGGAAATTTATTATAAGTGTGGTGTAATTAAAAACCAAAATATTTTAGGAAATAGTTTTTTAAATAAGTATAATTTCTTCAATATCAGGATTAATTAACGACACCAATTTTAAAAAAACTGTGATAGACTATTTAAATATTATTATTTAATGAGGCCATTATCACCTTGCCATTATATTATTGGTTATGAATATGAATAACTAAATTTTGAAATATTTATGGTTTAAAATAGTATAAAATAAATTCATCAGTTATAAATTGACTAGAAAATAAAATAAAAAAGTTTTGAAAATAAAAGAATTAGTTTTTCGAAAAATAATTACACATCAAATGTATTTTTATTTAAATTAATTAAATTATAAAATATTGGTGAGTGATTTTAATTTTATCCATATAAAATATAATAAATGAAATTTTTTTAACATTCATCAAATAATTTTCAAAGTCATTGGATTAGACTAAATCCTGTTATATTTTAAAAATATATATTTTTTCTGAAAAATAGTTTCATAATGTTTTGTATAATTATTTTGAAATTAATTTGTTCAACTTTTAATAAAATTATTTTAAAAATTCCCATTTTATTAAACCAACAATTATGAATTACATTAAAGTGAATTTTTTAGAATTTTTTAAAATGATAAGTTTTTTGATAAGTACTGAAAATACTAATTTTTATTAAATTATATTTCCATTTAAAGAATTTTTTAATTCCAATTATTTTTTGAAATGGTTTTAAAAGTTAATTTAGTTAATTTTTTTATTAATACTTAAATTTAGGTATTTGGAATGAATTTAATTTTTATTTTAGATATAAAAATGTTTTATACTTATGAATACTTTTTAATAGAAATATTATTTTCTCTCACTAGAGGATTAATTTTTAAATTAAATTAACCAATTTATATGAATGTAGTCTCATAAAAGGGATTAAATTTTTTTTAATAAAATAAATTTATATTATTTTATAAGGTCAACTTAAATCTTGGACATCATGAATAGTAAAATTAGTAATAAATTATTATCATGGTTAAATTTTAAAAGGGTCTTTGCACAAATGATGAGATTGTGTTAAAATTAATTTTATACACACATAAGATTTTTATTTGATAAACTATAATTAATATTTATATTCAATGATTAAAAATTATATATTTATTCTCATTTTGTTTCTAGGATTAAAGAATAAATTACCCCGGTTAGAAAACTAGTTACCAGTGTGAAATCTAAAATGGTAAATGTGAGTAACCATATAGGTAAAGTTAGAACTTGGGTAAAAAAATGTTTATTTTTTAATTTTATAGGTTTATTGACCTTTTAATTTATACAATACATTATTTATAAATTTGTTATTCACTTTCTATGAGAGTTACTTCCAATTAAATATTATTTTGGGGAATTTTCAAAATTTCCATTCATACTCCCTTATAGTGGGGCACACCACTCCACTTTTATTCACACTTAAATAATCATTTGGTTCCGAAATGACCTAAAAATAACATCCTTAGTTTAATTACTATATCATGTATTCAATTTTTTTATTATTAAATTTTCTTATGAATTATTTTTGACAAACATAAAGATGTTATCTGAAGAAGTGGTTTTGTTCTTAACGAGTAGTTTTTTATTTATATATTCTTTTACCCTTCAAATATTCGTCAACTATGATGAAAATATAACAATAGTATATTACATATAATTATATTTTATTGTGATAATTATAAAACATATTTCAATATCCTTTTTAATTAAATGGGAAAAACTATCGACCATGTGTAAAGCAGGCTACCGCCTCATGAACTAATGTAATTCGTCTTCAATTTCCACCTATCATAGATGAATATAATGACATATTTAATATATATATATATATATATATATAATATTAATTACATAATTATACTTTAGTATTTCTAATATAAAATATACCATTTTACCTTCTAATTCAATTGAAAATGATAACGTAGCTCATTCGTACATGTGGACTACCACCTCTAAGAAGAAATGTGATTTTTTTTCATTTCCATTTTAAATTGATATTAATTAGGGTTTATTTAAGGAAAATATAATATTTATATGGTAAAATTATAATTTTTAAGGATAAATATTATTTACCTTCCTTTTGATACATCTATCGAAAATAAAAACAACATTAATGTGTTTTTATGGCCTACTATCTCCATGAATGATGTAATTAATTCTTTTATCTATAACTTTTATTGATGAAACTAATTTTTATATAATAAATATATATGATAATTTTATCATGGTTAAAAATACTTATATTATGGAATCATGATCAAATTAAAAGGAACAGAACTGTCAAACCCAAATATACATGAAAAATAAAGCATTTATCGTCAGTAATAGTTATTTTAAAAAATGATTATTAATAAATAGGAGATAATAAGTTATATGGAATCATATATGGTATGATATATATGATTATGGTTATTTAATATATATATATATATATATATATAAACTCTACGTTTCTTATAAATTAGGGTCAAACACATATGAAAGAACATGGGTCGGAGGTACGGTATTTTCAACAATCTTGTATTTATATGAGATACATGCTATATTAACCACTTGTTCTTTATATGGTTTATATAATTCCAATAAATGTCTTTTATGATGTTTATTATGAAAATTATTTGAATTTATAAATCAATATAATTTTATTTATTTAATGAGTATTATGATTCAGAATTTACAAAAGTGGTAGTGTATTTATGTAACAATCTCATTGTTTACCTGTATTATTTTAAGTATGAATCTGATAATGAAATATATTAATCTACCACTCGAAAATTTAAAAAAAAATTATAATATTGTTTTATACATAATAAATTTTTTCCTTTCATTTTCCACTCGTTATAAACTAATAATACAAAAAGAACTATTTTTAAGAAAATTGAAATTCTTTCTCTCTTCGACCAAACATCCATTTTCATCAAAACCATTCTTTCAAAAAAATCAATATTTTATTAAGTATTATTTTATAATTGTGTAATTTTATTTTTACCCATTTATTTATTGTTTAACATCTCCTAATTAGACTCTACTTATTGAGGTACTTTTAACATTTTAAAAGGTGTTCAAGGAATGTTTTCTTTTGATATATATGTCATGGACACAATTTACCGCCAATATTACCCCATAATGAATTGAATTAAACATTAAATGTTTCAAATGTTAGTTTCCATGAAAAATAATTTCATTTTTAATTTGAAATTTTTTAAATTTAAATAAGTTATTTCTAATTATAATACGGTATTTTCTTCAAAAATTATTCTAGTGAATATTTTTATGTAAACTTCAATTGTGATAATAATTATTGACATTAGTTATGTTTTAGTAGTGAAACAGTCTAATGATACCATCATTATTATTTCTTATTTTTTATGATTAGGATAAAATGATGTTTAAGAAACTCTTTCCATTTTACCTAGGTTATTTTATAATGAATGGATTTTAGAATTATAAATCATTTTTCTATTCCATGTGTTATTCCTTGATGAAATGATTATGAAATCCATTTCCTTTTCATGAGCTATGATATTATGTATTTTTCATGATTATTTGACGTATATCTATTTAATTTTCATTATATTATGGGTGGGCCTTGAATTATATTTCCCTATAATTCATTGGGTGGATATGGATCACTCATGAGAGAAACAGGACACAAATGGGTAGTGTACCTAGTTTAGTAAGGGACACTGTCTACTATGGTAGTATTATGAGTGAATATTAAATATTATAATGGTTTTGAGAGTAAACCTATTCATCAATGATATCGGTGTAAATAATATTTGAATACTAAGTAAATGATAATATTTTCTTATGTGTATTTGAATAATATATGTATTACGCCAATGTTATTCTCTCATGGATTATGATCTTCAGTTCCTTTAAGATTATTGGCTTGTGAACTGAAAATCATTATGGAATGACTTTATATTATGGTATATGATATGAATGGTATTGTTTCAAAACGTTATAATCATCTTTAAATAGCCCTATTGTTATTTTACTTTTAATTGATCATTGATATCAACATGTTTAACCTTAATAATCATATGATCTCACCCTTTTTATGTTTTATTTTCCCTAGGTTATAGATAAGGGTATTAATTATGATATTTTTAAGAATAATTTTAGTTATAAAGAACTTAGTGGGATATGATATATATATATCTTATGAACATGTCTCTTCGGTTTCCATGTTTCTAAGGCAACTACACCTATATTATTGTGTAAGGGGTCATTATGTTTTGTAATTAATATAAATCTATTAATATGTAGTATATATGTATGAAGAGAATGGTTCATTATAGTTTGTATTAGAAAAATTTATAGTCACCATTGGAAATGAGGATGATAAAAAATTAGTAAGAAGCTTGAGGATAATTATAATTGTATAATAACATTATATAGTTTTTAATATAATCACAGACAAACAAGTTTAATACATTGGTTTCATATATTTAAAATAAGGTTCCCTAATTTATACAATCTATAAATTACTTTTCATTAATATTTTTTTCACACTATGAGTATTGTGGATCACACTTTACATTTTGGTTTTATTTGATGGATGAGACCCAAATAAATCATAACAATGATGATTTTTGAGGGAAAATCAAATGATTGAACTCTGTATTAAATAATTTTATGGGATATAAAATGATAAATATAATTTATATTATCAACACAACTTTCCAACGATATGAATCATGAAGAACATATCAATGAAGAACTGAGGGAACAATGTTTTTTTGTTTACTTCATAACGCAATGTCGACCTTCTTATTATAGGTCTAATGTTACATTATTTTTTTATAAATTTATCTCTATAATTGAAAAGATATTTTTTCCAGTGTTTAGTGCATGAATGATTAATTATAGTCTTCTATAGTTTTTATAGTGAAGAACATTCTATAATATGAGTCAATATGATGAAATTGTACCAATGGATTGGGAGGAATTTAAGATTGTTTTTTTCAAGAATTACATTCCTCATATTATTCATATTAAATTAGTGAATAAAATACATGATCTAAATTAGAAATATGATTAATTTGTAGGTACCTATGAGGTAAATCTTAAACGACTTGTGAGATACACTTCTGGAATTATCATCCTACCTCAACGTAATGATGAAATATTCATGAGTGACTAAAAAAATTCCCCAATGTGAATTTTTCTTATTTTACATTATAAATTATTATGAAATAATTTGATGTACTATCATGGTTTAAATGGAGATTAGTGTTACCCATCAATCTTATGGTCTTAATAAGAAAATAATGATACAATTCAGAGGAAACACTAAACACATTTAGATAACAAGAAGTTGTTTCCCTTATACTCTATGCGTGAAAGTAAACATGGAGAAAATTGTCTTAAGGGGACCGACAAATGTTTTATGTGTAAAGAGGAATTCCATCAAAAAATTGAATGTTCAAGTAATCAAAACAAATTAACTAATTATTAAAATAGAGATAAATATCCACATAATTTTCTACCCACACTCAATGTATTTAAATGAAAAGTGGATGGTAATTATAAGAAAAAAAATTATAGTTAATCATGATGATTTACTGAAAAACCCAATTAATCCGATAGAAAAATAGAAGTATCATATGATCACTATTTTTGATGAGGGACCTAATGAATATATATATAATGGTATAGTTACAATTCACTATATATCTTATAATAACATATTTAATTATTGTTCGACCAACCATTATAAATCTAAATAAGTTTTTAAGGGAATCAAAAGACCATCTCAATGATTAGATGTTGATTTTTTGTGAGAACACCTAATGGTTTAATGATCATATCTCATGTCTATGACTATTCTCTAGTTAACTATTGTGGGAATTTTCTTCCTGTAACTTTTTTTATTATCCCTATGGTTTAATTTGAGGTTATCATATGCATGGATTTTATATCTCTATATAAATCCTACATCAATTTCAAGGTAAAGGAAGTCATATTTTTTATTCTAAAAACACATATGATCATATATCAATGAAATGATAAATAAAAAATTCAATTGAATTTTCAACCATTATATGGGTCTTGATTAAAATTAAAAGGGGGTTTTATCTCAGATATTTGGGGACAAACTGAAGAACAATGATATTTCTATCATGCTAGATTTTTTTATGGTTTTATGAAAGATTTGGAAATATTCCACCAAATATTAATGAGAATACTTGAATATATTTCATATATGGTGGTATGACTATTTCAAATACTCCATATATAATGTTACATATTGAGTACTTGTGATTAAAGAAGAAACTATAAAAGAATCTCAAGAATGGCTTTATTTATCCATGTGTGTAACCTTGGTGTACACTAGTTTATTTTGTTAAAAAGAGATATGGATTCATGCATCTTCTCATTGATAATATTTAACTGAACAAGAATACAATCATGAACAAGTATCCTCTAACCCATATTGATTACTTTTTTATCATCATCGCAAAGCTCAAAATTTTTTCAAGATTAACCTTTATTCTTAATATGGTCGATTTAATTTTTAGAAGGAGGATATACCAAAGACAATATTATGTGAAGGTTATGGAGGTAATGAATATGTACGAATTCCATTTAACATTATAAATAACCCAAAAAATTCATGAATCTAAGGAATAGATACATTAAATATTACCACGATCACATAGTGGTTACCTTTATAGATGGTATTCTTATATATTCAAAGATAAAGGAAGAGATTGAATATCTCTTTGGAATGTTGATATTGAACCTAAGGAATGAAAAGTTGTTTGAAAAATATACCAAGGTAGAATTTTGGAAGAGAAGATTTTCAATTTAAGGTTATATAATCCCAAATGATGGTATATATGTGGATCTATAAAATATTGGTATCATTGAATGTTATCCCAAACCAACAAATGTGACAAAGATCCATACTTTTATTTGTTTTCCTAGATATTATCGATTATTTGAGGATAATTTCTCATGACTAGCTAATCAACTCACCAGATATACTCAAAAGGGATCTAACCCCTTTTATATAATGGAATGTGAATTAAATTCGATGTAACTAAAGTAAAGGATAGTCAACACACTTTTTCACACATTACCCTATAGTGGAGAGGGATTTATAATCTTCTGGGATACATAAATTATGAGACAGGGATGTGATAAAATTTTGAATTATATTTCTAAAGAATATTCCTGATGAAAATTCATTTGTTATGATAAAAATTAAAAACTCATGATTTGGAATTCGATGTGGTAATTATTTCACTATATATATAAAAGAATTACTTTTATAAAGAAATATATGATATATATATGTATATAATAATTGTTTAATGTATATATTCACATATAAAGAGTTGATTGTGTTCCAAATTATGTTTTCTAATATAATAATATATTATGACTCCTCCACACATTATCTCTTTGGTAATGAAAAAATGGTGATGGATTCCTTGTGGTGAAAAGATAATGCTAGATTATCTTGAATGAGGATCACTAAAGAAAAAATATATTAGTTGATCACCTTATGAATACAATACACATAATTTTTATTAGATAATATTTATATCTAGATCATATTTCTATGGTATAAATTTAGGAAGTTACATGGTGTCATTGAGTACCACATCCTATTTTATCTGATCAGGATGTGTTTTTTTCTTGATATTATAGTAACGACATCATTAGGATCTAGATTCGTATTTGATTTTTAGTATGGTGTATCATCCTTATAAAATTTATTAGTCTAAAAGAACCACTAAAACCCTAGAGGATATGTTGAGATCTTTTTCAATAGATACCAATGGTGGTTGGGATTAACAGCTTCCTTTATTTGATTTTTATTAAAATACAATCATTCACCAGATCATTTAAGTGGATCCTTATGAGTTAATATATATAAATAAGTGTATAAATCCAATGTGATGGGATAAATTTGGAGATATAAATCAATTGGGACCAGATATAGCTGAGAAAATGGTAAATAATGTGAGAACCATTCACTAGTAAATCAAAATAGCTTAGTGTCGATAGAAAAGTTATGATGAAAATCATCAATGTGATCTAGAATTTGAAGTTGGTGATAATTTTAATATATTAATTTCTATAAGGAATAAGGTCATGAGATTTGAGATCAATAGAATATTGGGGGATATGTATATAATCCCTTTTGAGATTATTGATCAAGTTGGGATGGTAGTTTTTTTCTTAGTGCTTCCACTGAACCTCTCTCAAGCCCATGATTTGTTCCATGATTTATCCTTGGGAGGTACATACATAAACAATCACATGTTCTAAACATATAGCTAAAACCACTAGTGAATGAAGTCCCTTATGAGGAAAAAACCAGTGGCGTTTTTAGATTTTAGAGGTAATGTGATACAAAACATGACCACTTTGTTAATGTTTTGTAGTGAAACCACCAATAGGATGAAGAAACATGGGAACCCGAGGATATGATGAGGAAGAAGTATACTCAGTTATTTATATTATAGTAACAAAATATAATGTATGGAATTATTCTTAGGGGGTAAAAGGTAAAAATATTATATTTTATGAAATATTTTCACACATAAATTTAATTTCTTTGATATCTTGTCTTACGCACTACACAAAGTTTAAACAAACCATGATATACTATTAAAATATTATTACAGAATTTAAAAGTTATTCCCTATCCATTGGATTTTTAGGTATGGATAAGAATAAATAAATGATGAAAGTTTATGGTTTACACATATTAAAAATAATATCATTGGTTATAAATTTATTATAAATGAAAATAAAAATCATTGCATTTTAAAATAAATATTTTCTGAAAAATTATTTTTATCACTTAACTGTGTTTTTATTATAATAAATTTAAATATCCACTATTTGTGAAATTGTTTATGAAAATTATATATCATATATTCTACAAAATGTTTTATAATTTTTTTAATATTTTTTCTTTTCATGAGATAATAATAAAACCAATGTAATTCTCAAAAATGTATTATTTTATAAAATGTTCTTTCATCATGTTTTGTGCACATATTTTAAAATTAATTTTTTACACTATTACGAAAAAATAAAAAATAGGTTTTTTAACTAAACATGGAAAAACTAATATTCAATGACTTTTTGGAGATTTTTTAAATCAATTAATATTTTAATGAATTATGGAAAACAATTATTTTTATTTAAATTAACATTTTGATTAATTAGTTTACTTACCACAATTGTATTTTAAAACTGTATTAAAAGTAAAATTATTAGAAATATAATATTATTATTACAATATTGTTCAATGTAATCAATGTTTTGTTGATTTATAATATAAAACCCTTCATACATAAGAAAACAATTTCTTTGAGAAACATCTTATCATCAGATTTGATGGTTTAATTTTAAATTAAATTATAAAAAATCATTGAATTTAATTTTATAAAATTGATTCAACAATTTAAATTATAATTTTTACAATTATTTAATATGTTAAAATTATTTTTTTAAAAAATTAATCATTATAAATTTTAAAAAAATTATGACGATTAAGGTTAAAATGTGGTTTTATGCATTACATGAGGTTATGTTGATATTAATTTTCCAAGAACATAAGTTTTTTATTTGATAATTATATTTAATATATATATATATATATATATATATATATATTGGGTATAATTTATCTAATATGTCTCATTTTATTTTAATTCTTAAATGATAAATTATCTATGTTAAAAAACTAGTTATCGTGGTGATAAGTTAATGATAAAAGTGAGTAACCTTGATGGTAATGGGAATAACATGTTCACATAATGATTATTTTTAATTTTGGAGGTTTTTATAAACATTAAAATTTCTATAATAAATATTTTATCATTTTATAGTTACTTTTTATCGGAGTGGTTTCCAATTATTGAATTGTTTTGGATATTTGCAAAAACAACACTTCTTCTCACATGTAAAAGGGAACTTCAAATCTGCTATTATTCACACATGAAATGCCTTTTTTTGTCTAACAGTAGAATAAATCCATTACATATGTCCCTTAATATATCTTAAGGTCCTTTTTCTGATTATAAATCCCTCCAAGGAATTATTTTGGTTCAAAAAAATGTAGTCCAGATAAAAGGTATAGTTCTTAAAACAACTATTTTTTTATTTATTCTTATACAATCATAAAATACTATTAATGTAGGATGAAATAATAAAACTTATATCATACATATAATAATAATATTTTTCTTGTAACCTATTAACATATCCACTTTCATCAAATGTGAAACAGAACTTTTGGTCATGTGTATGGTGGACTACCACTTCACAAATAGATGTTTTTAATTTCCCATCACATACACTCATGGATTGATATGATGATTTATTTATTGTATATATATTATATGTATGAAATAATTATTCTTATTTTAATATGTGATCACATCAGTCTTCTTAACATCTAATCCATTAAAAAATGATAATGTCACGCGTGTGTACGTGTAGACTACCGTTACCACGATGTGATGTGATTAATTTTTCATTTCAATATCATGTGAATGGTAATAAGGATATATTTAATGAATTTATATGATTTATATCATATTATTATTATCTATTTTTTAAATTTTATCTATCATTCTTTCTTTCCATCTATTGGAATATTAAAACTGCATTCATGCTGACAGGAATAATATATTTCATTTTTTATCTCTAACATTTATAGATGAATAAAAATATGTTTATAATAAAAATATATGATATTTATAAATTTACTAAAATTATATTGATGGTGAAACCTGGATGAAGGTACATGGTCCAAAACTATTGAACCAGATCATAACTAAAAGGGATGTAGTGATCACCTAGAATCATGATCTAAGTAATGAATTCATAATAAATAGGAGATAAATGGTTATAAATATATCATATATTATTTTATATATATTTAATAATTCTATAAAATATTTATAATAAATATATATTTATTTACCATAGTTTCAAACATTTATGATGAAATCCCTAACTACGGTATGGATTTTCCTCTCACTTTTTTTGTGAGACACTTGCAATATTTTACCCATGTTTATTATTTATGCCATATATATCACCCAAGAATTAATTTTTATTATTATTAATATTATGTGGATTTAAAAATTAATATATGTCTCTTTATTTTATGGGGTATGTTATTAAAAAGTTAACAATGTGGTTGGTGATCTTTGTTATAATCTCATTGTTTATCGGGATTATTATAATTATTCAATTAATGATTATATTTATTGTATTATCTATAATTAGTGACATGAATTATATTATATTCTAGTCATTACTAGGTAATACATTATTTAATTTCATTTTCTCTATTTATGAACTAATGTGACCAAAAAATATTTTTATGGAAAATAAACATTATTTTTCTCTTTAGTGGAATTTTTTTTCCTTCCATATCATTGTTTTATATAAATTCTTTCAAGGATGAGTTTATTATTAATTTATAGTTTTTTATGTTCATGTTTACCAATGATTAACTTTTAAATTTATTTTTTGAAATGAATATCATTATTGAAGTACTTTTTTATGTATTTTAAAAGCATTAGAGCAATGTTTTCTTTTAACTTATACGACATGAGTGGAATTTCCAACCATCATGGACACTTAATTCATTGAAGATTCCATTATATTATTTCAATTATATTTTCAAATAAAATGTTTTACTTAAGTTTTTTTAAATGTATATATATTCTAAATATGTTCTTTCATTGTGAAAATGGTATTTCCTTATGAGATATTATAGTGAATCTTTTAAAAGAATTTTCATCTTTAATAACATCCCTAGATGTTAATTTTGTCTTATTGGGGATATAATACAATGACACCATCCGTATTGTTTTTCGTTGATATTTTATTTTTATAATGATAATATTTTAAGGAAACCCATTCCTCTGTACATGGTTTATCTTATGATGAATTGACGTAATAATGTGGAAAAATGTTTATTTCCCCATGTTATGCTATAATAAAATGTTTACAAAACCCCTTTGCTTTTCATGGATTATGATATAATGAATATTTTATGATATTATATAAAACATTTGTATGAATTTTATTATGTGATGGGTAGGACTAGAATTATATATCCCTCCAATGTATTGGGTAAAAACCAGACGTCTCAAATGATAATCAAGACTGGATTTTGGAGTGAACCATGTTCAGTAAGGGACTTTTTCCATTATGATACTCTTGGGAGTGAACCATGGCTACTATTATAGATTCGGTAGTGAACCCAATACACTATTATTGTCTTGGAACTGAGCTTCGAATAATATAAAAATGACTTCATATTCTTATGTTTATTCCAAAAATTTCTATCTTATGACAATATAATGCACTCATGGATTATGTTCTTCAATTACATTATGATTCATATCATATGAACTTCTATGATTTTTCTATGAATCAAGGTATAATATATGATATGATTTGTGTTGCATTAAAATGTTGAGATCATGTTCTCATACAATCATGTGCATGATATGTTTAAGTGATCATAGACATATACTATACTGGCCTTTAGTGAGAATCTAATATCACCCTTTCTTATATTTCCATTTCCCATGTTTTTAATGAGATGTATTAAGTATAATATATATAGGAATTATTTTTTTATTTAAAATTTTGTGGGTAAATATGTGGACATATAATGATAAATTTACTTATGTTTCCAAATTTTTTAGACTTGTTTTTTTATTTTTAGAATCGTTATGCTTGGTAATTAATATTAAACTTTTAAGATGGGTCATCTATGTAGAATCAAATGTTTCATTATAGTTTTGTGTAAAAATGATGCACCTCGTATGGACTATGTTCTATCAACCTCACTATGCTCCACCTACTATAGGTCCATATAGGTCTCTATCAAAACTAATATCATCAATATAAGTCATGAGATGTGTGTGTAGATCCCACACATAGGTGAGTTTACACATACATAGTAGTGAACCCCAAAATTTCTAAACATAATACATCTTTAGAGTATTCGTTTCATCAAGAAAAAGTCATATCAACCATGATATGAGACATAATAGTAATAAAAAACAATATATACACATAATCGTTACCAAGTCTCAAAATGGTTACAACCATACACCCAAGCATATGATTCTACATAAGGTATCCAGGTATACCAAATCTAGGAGAACTCACTCTATGGGATATATAAAACCAATGGAACTCATCTGATATGTCATGATAATCAGTATTCTCAACGAATATTTACTCATTAAAACTCAAAATATCATGATTCTAAGATAAGGGATCTCACTCAGGGCCTACAAAGAATATCAGACCCTATGTGGAATAACCCACTAGTTACATGATCTTATTCTTGTATGTATTTGTGATGTAAATTCCTCAAACCGCATCAAGGTAATAATAAGAAATGATAGATGATCACACAACATATCGAGAATAGGGATTCCTAAAATCTATCCAAGATGAATCTCTTTGAGGGGATCAAACCTTATGCTCAACTCATGATGCCTCGCTATACCCTCAACGATATAGAATAGCATAACAAAAAAATTGATATTGGTCTATATTGATTGGAAAGAGGGCCTCAAGCATCCATTGATATATTACAAAGATTTTACTAGGATTTCATGAGACATCCTACCAATTATGAACCTTCACATTTTCTTTCTCATATTCAAAAGATCATTACCATGTACAATGGATATTCCCATGTACACTGGAAATGTTCATGTACCTAATTTTCTCAGATTGCACTTGAAGTGTCCAACTACATGGTTGTGCCCATGTAATCTGTTTTTTCACGTGGGCCTGACCAAGTCTATGACAAATCACCCTAAGGGTACACATCGTGTTTTTAGTCAAGGGTCACACAATGTGTGAATGGTCTCATATGGGATGTGTTATTTTATTTTCATTAAAAGACCATCTATTATATCCATGGTTTATTATGAAATGTTTTATGTAAACTACACTTTATAAAGACAATAAATTTTTATAACCCTCTATCTCTTTATGTGGCTATACTTATACAAATATCAGTATTAATTTTTTCCAAAAATCTACTAGTAATCATGGATCAGGGCTTGACCAAGCCTATCCATCATAGGTGGTCATATTCTTGCCAACAAATCTACTCGAGAAATTATTGTCAATTCTCTAGATCACCACTATAATGAAAACAAGTAAACAATCAATTTGGATTCAATCATGACCTTTCATCATCAATTCTATACATAAATAATTTTATCAATACAAAACATGAACATGTGGTATCGATTCATTTCACCAAATAATGGTTCTTGATGGATACTTTATCTTGTTTTTAATGAAAATACGGTGAAAATAAATTTTTTTAATGAGTTCATGAAGAATGGTAGAAGAACTATAAAAGACCCAACAAGAGTAATTATCCTAATCCATTATTAATTTTAGCCTCAATCATTATCCATTACAAAATATAATGAACAGCGGTAATAAAAAAAATTCAATTCCAAAATTATAAGAAGATAAAACAATACCTATAAATTATCAATTGATAAAAAATAATTTTTTATGGAATAAATTCACATTCTACATGAATAAAATTAATATGGGGATGAAAAAAATGAAACAACACCCTAACTTGATTTTGAATCGATTTATAACAAATAAATGTTTGTCTTCAATGTGATATGTGAAATCCAAAAACACCATTGGTATTCCAATATCAAAATCAAGCTTCATTTTTTATCATAAATGAAGTCTCCCCAAATGACTAATCTTACAATCCCATGGGTTTTGTAGATATTCCTTGGCCTTTTGTATATAATGAATTTTATAAAATATATTTGTGTTCAGACTAATTAATCAATTACATAAAATAATTATTTCATTATTTATTAATATTCTCGTGAAGTCGCTCAAGCCAAACAAGCAATGCATACAAATGGTATGTTGTGCTAAGGGTAAAACTAAAATTCCAGATTTAATGGAGATCCCATAATATTTATCAAATAAACCAATCTATATTTTTCTCAATTAATTAAAAAAAATTATGCATATGATATAATATTTTTATAATATCAATACTGAGCCTCTTGAGGCCCTGGAGTCCCATTATAACTCAATAAAAAGAACTTAAAATATCTATAGAATAATATTAATCTCTATAAAGAAAAATGGATTAATTTAATTCCCCCCACCTCATGGATTTTCATGCCGATAATAAAAAATACAACCAATAAATATCAGGGTAATGAGATAATATCATGTTCTACCACTCTAGTTTCTCTCATAAAGACTCTCTTACTTCCACCAGACAATCACCACGAGAATCTCTCTCCCACGAATGATCTTCACATACTAATCCTCAATCTAAACTGAGTACTCAGTTCAGTTAGTTCCATCCTAAAGTTTATGCTCTCCCTAGTCAATAACAGGTTACGGGTTAATCATATACCACCTTATTTGTGAAACATTGAACATATTTTCTTCCCTTATAACTAACATGAAAAGAACAACATGTGCACCACCTCACTTACCCAACGAACTCTCTATAAAGGTCCAATTAATCTTATATATAACTTTCCACCCTATCAAAATCTCTATAATCATCACCAATGTTAGGCCTTTATGAACACATTCTCTCCCTCATCCAACTCTAAAGGCTTCTATTGTTATTTCAAAAAAACTTCTAAAGACTATGGGAAGTCAACAACCACTCCATGATGATTTTCACCTTCTAGTCAATTTCTCATACCCACCCCATGTCCCTGAGTGATGACTCCACTGGATCACTATGGAATAGTGATTCACAAAATGGCCTCTAATAAAAATCCTCAATTGGTTTCCTTGAAATGGGGAAATTGTATTTATTATAATACAAAAACTACACCAAGGGTAGGTGATCCTCCCATCAATGGAAAAAATCTAACATGAAGTCCAAATCGTATCCTGTAGAAGCTGAAAGGTCTACATAGATTGTCTTTTAGTCTAGGGGTGTAATTATTTGATCAAATGGAACTATGTCCAAAATTCCTCCAACAATACCAACCATAATCGCAATGTAATGAAACAATTGCCTCAAAAATAATCATTTTGGGAACTTTGTGAAGGTTAGTTATATCATTCACATAATGGTGTCCCAATATCTCCACTGAACATGGTATTAAGTGTAACATCCCAAGTAAATAAATAATAATACATTTTCATTTGTGAATTAATTTAAAGGTGATTCTATATTAGATGTAATACCTAATACGCGACAATGGGTTTTGTTGAAGTCAAATGTTGCACATAATGTTGAGTCATATTGAAAAATAATAATAAAATATTATTTTAAATGGAAGTTGACACCTAGTTGTTGTATTGGAGAGAATGAATGGAAGAAACTACAATATGATTATACATGTTTTTTAAATGTTTTTACATTTATCCAATTAATTTTATAAGCGTAAAATGTGAATGAATTTAATTTTAAGCATAAATACTCAGATATTTTTTAAAAGGTCGATTTACCACCTTTTTATGGAGAACCCTCTTTAAATCGAGTTTTTGTCACTCTTATATGTTATATTTGAAAAAAATTAAATTCTACTTTAGAATCATAAAATCAAAATTTACTTTGGGTAAATTGTAGTTATTTTCCTGATAAAATTTATTTTTAGTGAATAGTAAAAATATAGTATTTTAATTCAAGACTGCCTCTTAATATAATTTATCTACACGTTTAGATTATCTTTTTAATTATTTTTAAAATTTAATTTGATTATATTTTTACCATTTAATCCAATTTTTTTCATTGTATGTAATTTTACTTTGAAATTGGACATAAATAATTTTAAATATTTTTATAGTTATTATTTCTCAAAAGTACGCTTTCTGTTTTGACAACATGAATTAATTTTATATTAATTAATCCAAATTTTATATTTTTAATTTGTTTAAATAAACATAATTTTGGAATTCGGAATATCAAATATATACTAGGCTTAATATTAGATATTTTCTAGAAAACATCAATTTTTAATGAATAGTGAAAACGCTGAGTATTAGATAAAAAACTGACTTTTTCATTTAAATGAAATTTTACCGCTTATTTGAATTGAATTTAAAAAATTTAATTAACATGGTTGTTATTATTATATAAAATTTGGTTCAATAAGATGAAAATATATTTTTTTGAATAGTAACTTTTGACTTTTTTTACTGCGGTTAAAGGTAAATAGGGTAATTTAAGGTAAAAAAATATAATAATAATATAAAATTATTTTAGAAATTTTCATAACCTTATTGGATGGGTATTGGCAGACCAATACAATATTTGGGAGAGAATTTTGGCCTTTAAAATCTACTTGGGTAAGATAAATATATTAATAACTTTTTATTTAAAGTAAAAATAAAAATATGAAAACATATATTGTTTGGATAAAAAAATTTAATGTGGGGTTATATAATTGATATATTTGACTATAAATATTAATTAGAAATAATAAAAATATTTCCTACATCATAGTACTTGTTTTCATAATTTTTCAACATCAAATAAATAAAATTATTTATGACACAATAAGGATGCAGTATTTACCTCATTAATAATTGATCTAAATAAATAAGATTGTAAATATTAAAAAAAATATCCAAAACCTATAAAATTATTATTGGATAATTTTATTTATTAAAATATTTTTCTAATATTTTTCTTTAAAATTATTTGGACTTTTAGAAACCAAAAATCATTATATAAAAATATAATATTTTAAAAAATTCATAAAGAGCCCCCCTCCCCTTATAAAAAGCCTTCACCTCTAACCCATTAATCACGCCTCTAAAGCCCCTTGTATTGTCCAATATCTAAGCAAATAAGCTCTCAAGATCCTTATATTCCACCTAGAAGCCTTATTATAGGCATAAGGCACTTCAAGAAATCATTTTGGTTAAAACCAAAGAAAGTTACCCGATTTAAAGGTAACATCTTCCCTTAAGTTATTTACTTTTTTTTACTTATACAACCCCCTAAACTATTTTTATTCCTTTATTTTATAACAACAACAGTATAATAAATATACTATGTTGCTTTTATGAGAATTATTCGAACTAAATTTACATACACCTCTATCTAATGGGTAAAGAACGTATTGTTTCTGTGGATGTCGAACTACTACCTCACGAAATAGTGACTGCTCAATCTTCTCGAACCACCTATTATGGTGGCCATTGTGATGGAAATGTATATATATGTGATATATATTATGTTTATATTTTCTCTATAATTCTGTACTTTTTATTTACAACATACCATTATGTTTTCCATAATCGTAAACGTGATAATTTCATTTGAGGATGTGCAGATTACCGCCCCCTCAAAGTGATATGACACGTTCATGCCATACATGGAACGAATAAAGGATGGAGTTAATGTAATTATATATTATATTATAATGGAATTATGATATACCAATTTATCATCATTTTTTCATTCCATTAAAAATATGAAATAGAAATTAAAGCAGAGTTCATGCGTGTGTACGGCTTACCATCTCCATGAATGATGCATTTCATTTCTTACCTCCAAATGTTATGTACTATTATAAATACATATATATATATAGTGGATATATATGATATATATTATATCTAAATAATGAATATAATTCTATTTATAATGGTCTTTTGACCACATGGACAACATGTAAATATAAGAAGTTCATTTTTTACTCAAGTATCAAATATCGACCAAATGACCGTTATTAACTAAAATGATTAAAAAATGATTATAACATGAAAATAAGTGATATAAGAATCATAATAAACATTAAAAAGATTCTTAATAAATTTGAAATTAAATTTACTTTATTATTCATGAGATTAAAGAACAAACGGTTCAAGTCAGACACGAGGTAAGGGACTTCTTCTTAATCAACTTTCATTGAGGCATATTTTCTTTTATAAATTACTTTCTTTTATATAGTGAATAAAAACCTTTTAATTTTTATTTCATCCAAATGGAATCTTTCTTTATGAGGATATTTACTATGAGACAAAAAATAACGTTTATGTTAACATAAGCAGTGATAATGACCTTTTTCATCACAGAGAGTATTATTTGATCTATGGCTTCCTTAAATGGACATAAATTTATTAAAAGTAAAATAAATACCAATTTTTTTAAATATTTTGGTATTGAAAATGGTTTTGATAATAGATTTTTTATATCAATATATTTAAATGATATATTGTGATTGAAATGTAGAAATGTTTTCTTTCATTTATGTTGGTTTTATGTGTTATGAATATGTTATGGTTCTTGGGAATTGTTTACGTATACGGGAGGATCCATGATAAACCTAGGGTGGGTGAGCACAAGATATTTCTCCAATGAATTGGGTAATGTGACAGAGGTAAACATGAATATTTCTCTTAAGCGGTTTCAGGAATATACTGTGATGGGTATTCCAAATGTAACTCCCTAAGTGTCTGTGAAAGATATAATTTCAGTATGATATGGATTCCACAAGTTACGTTTATGATTTGTGATTACAATGTGTTATTTATAAATATTTTGATTTCCTGAGGTATGTTAAAAGGATTATGTTTTGATGATCTAATGTTTTATTTCATTATTTTATAACCCTTACTGATCTTTTTATTCTCATCCCATGTTTTAAAATGTTTTTCACAGGACATAAAGATTAATAGGGTCATGGATGAGATCTAAGAAAAGTCATGCTATCTAAAACACGGAACTAAACATGACTCTTTTTTTAAAATAGTTTTTATTTTATAAAAAATGGAATCTTAGAAGAAGTGTATACTTTGTAATTATTGAGATGTAATGTAACAGTTATGGATTAATTCTCTAAAACAATAATCCTGAAAATTTCCTCAATGTGAATTATCCATTTAATTCAAGATTATGTAATGTTTTATATATTGGTCCTTATAGTTAGGATCAAAGGTTGGTTTAAATAACGTTATTAGTTATAATATTTTCAAATTAATATCCAAAAATTAATTTATGTTAATATTGAAATGATATAACAATTATAGATTACCATCTTGCTTCGCCTAAGATATTTATGTGTTTATAATGGTTTTCCACAGAGGAAACATGGCCTCTATGATGGGACAACATCAGGAGGAAGACAACAATCCAAATCACCAATATCATATAGACATATTTGGAACTGAACAGTTTGTTGCAGTGATGGAATAGTTGACTCAGGTAATAAACGGTTGTGGTGTCCATGCACAAGATCAGCTAGATCAACCGTAGAGCAACTTGTTAGAAGTTGAGCATTTCATGAGGCAACATTCCCATAATTATATGGATCATCTAACCTTGTGATAGCTGAAGGTTGGATTAATGAACTGGAGAAGATTTTTAATGTCATGGGGCCTTCTGAACATCAAAAGGTTAGTCTTTATATTTACCATTTTCATGGTGAGGTCGATCATTGGTGGTCGATGGTGAAAAATATTCGGGATAGTGAAGTGATTGATGATCTTAATTGGGATGAATTCAAAGGTATGTTTATTGAGAAATATTTTCTTAAGGTGGTTCATCTTAGGATGGAGAAACAATTCCTTGAATTGAGGCAGCAGGATGACTCAGTGGACTCTTATGAAGCAAATCCACTCGACTGGAAAGGTATGCTCTTAATTTTATATGAGATCTTGATAAGAAACTCAAATATTTTTACTCAGGATTAAATCCAAAGTATCGAAGGGATTTATCTTCTCGTGAGTTCAAAAGATAGTAAAAACATGTTCGATGTGCAGGGAAGGTAGAAATAGAGTTTTTCTATGATCATGTGTTATTTTAAAAAAATAGAATTAGAGGTAGAGGTGGGAGATGACAGGGAAGAACTCTTCAAGAAAGAATGTTGATAAGAAACTTATGTTTACTATTTGGGAAAAGTGTGGTAAAAAATATGTTGGGGAATGTCTTTTGAATTCTGATAAGTGCTACCAATGTGGTAAAATGAGACATAAGGCTCGTAATTGGATTAAAAAGATCAGGTTAATTGTAAGATAAAATATGAATTGCAGTCAGTAAAATGTTTTAAGTGCAATGAAATGGGTCAATATGAAAATGAGTGTCCAATGAAGAACTAAACTGAGGATAATCATCCAGACTACAAGAAAAAGGGGTGGTAAAATATTTACAACTACTTCAAAATATGTTGGTCCATCAAATGAAGTAGTATCTGGTACTTTGTTTGTTTGTTCAAATTATGCCAATGTGTTGTTTAATTCAGGGTCTCCACATTCATTAATTTCTGATAAGTTTTATAGTAAATTGGGAATTCCATCTCACCATATGAATCCTGAACATATGGAAAAAATATCGGGGGAAAATTTTGGGATAAAAAATTATAAGAACCTTCATGTCCTTTTGTGCATAATGAATCTTCCTGGAAACCTTATTGTATTTACTCTAGAAGAGTTTTGTTTTATTCTGTGTATGGATTGGATTTCTGTTTATCATGCTATGATTGACTGTAATGCTAAGGAGGTTTGGTTTCTGAAATATTTTGAGTTTTTGTACAATAATAAACCCTTACTTTTGATAACATATAAGGAAGCTAAAAAACTATTAAAAGATATAAATGAATGTTACCTTGAACATATTGTTTAAAAAATGAACTGTCTAGATTAATGATGTGCCACTGGTAAATCCGTATCTTGATGTTTTTTCTAATGAGTTTCCTGGTATAATACCTGATTTTGAAGTTGAATTTACTGTTGACTTAATTCCTAATTCTATGAAAACTTCAATACCCCCTTATTTGATGGCTCAAATTGACTTTTAAAAGTTAAAAAATCTATTACTTGAGTTATTAGATAAGGGTTTCATTTGACCTATCACATTACCATGGGGTGCTCTTGTCTAGATTGTTAAAATGAAAAATGGTTCCAAGAGAATTTTCATTTATTATAGAGCATTGAATAACATCACTGTTAAGACCAAGTATCCTTTTCCTCATATCGATGACTTTTTTGATCAGCTCCAGTGGGCTCGGTTTTTTTTATGATTGATTTGTGTTTAGTGTACTATCAGTTGAAAGTAAATGATGCATACATTCTAAAGACTATGTTTCGTACTAGATATTTCCATTAGGAATTTTATTTATACCGATTGGGTTAACCAATGCACCTGTTGTATTCATTGATCTTATTAATTGAATTTCCTATGATTTCTTGGATAAGGTTTTGGTTTTGTTCATTGATGATATTTTAGGTTATTCTAAAAGTAAAGATAAGGATGAAAGTCATTTAAGGTTGGTCTTGAAACCTTATAATAAATGAAATTGAATGGTAAATTTAGAAAGTGTGACTTTTGGTTACAAATAATATCTTTCCTTGGTCACATTGTTTCAAAAAATGGCATAACTATTGATAATTATAAAAAATGTTATTGAATAATGGCCAATACCCACAAATATAACAGAGATTCGTAGTTTTCTTGGTTTAGCAGGTTATTATAAGAGGATTGTTGAAAATTTTCCCAGTTATCATTCCCACATACTATGTTAACTAAAAAATGTGATATGTTATTTTGGAAAAAAGCATGTGATGATTGTTTTCGGGATTTGAAAAAAAAATATATATGAATGCTCCTATTTTTTCATTAACTATCGGAAAATGGTGAGTTTCTTATCTACAATGATGCTTCATTGAAAGGACTTGGTTGAGTCCGAGGTTTATTGGAACTTATAAAATCCTGAAGAATGTAGGACTAGTTTATTATAGAGTAGATTTACATATACGCTTATCCCTGGTACAAAATGTTTCTCATGTTTCAATGTTGAGAAGGAATATGCCAGATCCATCTCATGTTTCGATCCCAGAGGTAGTTCAGTTGGAAGAGTATCTTTTTTATGAGGAACAACGTGCCCATATTCTTGATCGAAGAGAGAAAGCATTGTGGAAGAAGGAAATTCATCAGGTAAAGGTTTTGTGAAAAAATTATAAGGTTGAAGAGGCAACGTGGTTATCTGAAAAATCTATGAGGGATAAATATCCCAACTTATTTAAAAAGTGAATAAAAATTACGAGAACCCAATTTCGAAAAGGGGGAAGGATGTGACATCAAATGAAAATAAAGAATAATAAATTTTCATTTGTGAATTAAATATTAATATTATTTTAAATGGTATCATATGTCCTATGGATTACTTGATATGAAAAATTAGGTTTCTATCAAGTCTAATGTTACACACAATGCTGAGTCATAATGAAAAATAATAATATAATATTATTTTTAAATTTTAGTTAACCCATAGTCGTTTTACTAGCAGGAATGAATAGAAATATCTACAATATGATTATATATATTTATTAAATCTTTTTACATTTATCCAATAACAATTATAGGCTTAATATGTTAATGAATCTAATTTTAATCATAAATACTCTAATATTTTTTAAAAGGTCGATTTACCGCATTTTAAGGGAGAACCCTCATTGAATCTAGTTTTGGTAACTTTTATATGTTATATTTGACAAAATAAAATTATTTTTTTGAATTGGGAAATAAAAATTTACAATGGGTTAAACACATTTATTTTTCTAATAAATTTATTTTTTAAATGAATAGTGAATAATACTATATTTTAATTCAAAACTGCCTATTAATCTAATTTTTTTAAATTGTTAGATTACCTTTTTTAATTTTTTTTAAAGATTAATTATATTATATTTTTATCAATTAATCCAATTTTATTCATTGGTAGTAATTTCACTTTGAAATTGGACCTAAACAAGTGTCAATCTTTAAATAGTTATTATTTCTTAAAAATATGATTTTTGTTTTAAAAATAGTAATTAATTTTAAAAAATTAATCCAACTTATATGTTTTGAATTTTTTAAAATAGACATCATTTTTTGAATTCGGAATATCAAATATATCTTATGCTGAATTTTTTGTATTTTTCTGAAAAACAGCAATTTTTTATGAATAGTAAAAACCCTGAGTAGTAGTTAAAAAATTGACTTTTTCATTTAAAGGAAATTTTCACACTATTTTTAATTGAATTTTGAACATTCGACATACATGTTTTTTATTAGTAAGTAAAATTTGGTTCACTAAGATTGAATTTTTTTTTGGTGAATAGTAACTTTTGACTTTTATTTACTGCGGTTAAAGGTAAATAGGGTAATTAAAGATAAAAACAATATTATAATAATATATAATCACCTTAACACATTTCCTAACCATATTGGATGGGTAATTTTCATGAACCGACCCAACGGGGCTCGAGTCGCGACTCCCCAAGCCCACCTCCAATAGGCTAGGGGCTGGCGACCAGCGCCCAGTAGGCTATCACACACATGGGAGGCATTTGCCTAAGATACCTGTACACACGCACCCACAAACCCCTCCATGCAACAGTGCAGAGATATAGAAACTGAAAAGTAAATGCATGCATACAATCTATCCCAAACCAGAGTGCAACATCAAAAGTACAAAGGGCAAAACAGGGCCCACCAAAGAAAACTATAAAGCACGTCCAACCTGCTCTGAAGAAGGGGAACGCTGCCACAAACACCCACCGGATAGATCCTCGGCACAGCTCTGGTAGACACCCCAGTCAACTCGCTCACTAAGCTCCACCTGCTCCGGGTTCTCCTGGGACTCCGTCAAAAGGCCTGTGGACTGCACAAGACACAAACATGTGCGGGAAAAGCCCGTGCATGGGTGAGTATAAACATACTCAGTAGGCACCCCAAAAACCCAAAACCCAAGGGAGAAACTGAAAGGCAACAGTCCGCTCAACCCAGCGAGAGGGAACCCAGATGAGAGAGAAACTCCATCTCGTGACCATCCTCGGCTAAACACAACTAGTCAGCTTAGATCAGCTCAGGTGTATACCCATGCATACACCTTGAAAAATCCAGATATACTCAGCTCACACCACAAAGCCACGAGAGGTACCGACCTATAGCATCCCGTCTTTTTATAACATAAACTTTCATTACATTACACAAAACTGAGGATCGTTAAGGTTTAGTGTCTTGGAAACAAGGATCATAATACATAAAAAACATAAAAAATTCTTCTTAAACACTTGAAAGGCTTCTCCTTTAGTTCATCCTATGTTAATTATGAATCTCATAACCTGGGGACATACATCAAAAGAAAGGGTGAGCAGAAGGCCCAGTAAGGGAAACAAGAGAAACATTTTACATGTGAACTTGAGATACTTACCAAGGACATGAAAAGAACATTAAGGCATGAGAAATAAATCATGAGATACATCATAATAAAAATAACAATTTTCATAACTTGAAGATGTGGCTGCAACATTTAATATTGACAATCGTTTCGTTTCACCAAGGTCCATCCCCAAGGTGTCGTTAAAAATTACCAAGGTTATTCACCAAGGCGTCGTTAAAATGGTCATCTCTAGAGATTAAGTCTTTACCCAATGCATTGAAGCGCGATCAGGGCGCACCCTTAAATTTTCCTTTATTTTCATGTGAGCCACATATATCATCATCAAACATTTCATAAATAAACCATATAGAATAAAATAAATGGGTTTCATTTCATAATCATAACGTTTTAAAAACTGCTTTAAAGACATGATCTTTATGTTACTTTAAACCCACGGAAAGGGAAAGCGGGTATCATGTATGTAAATACCAGAATTTAAAATAGAACATTTTTATATATATGTGAATACCCCTTTAGAAATAGGAGCTTTGAGTATTCACTTTATAACAGAAAATAATTTTGAGAAAAGAGAGGCATTTTGAGACGAAAATTCTGCAGCATAACAACTATGTTACAAGGTTTTAGAAAACATTGAAAAGAGAGGGAACACGGGTTGAACAATCATAATTGACCCATAAAACAGTAGAGGGACAGAATAAGAAGGATATATGGGCATGGTGATGAAATTTCAAGGACATACCATTTGAAATGAAAAACATGGAAGGAAGACAAAAATTTGATTTCTCTTCTGAAAATTCGGCAGCCTAACGGCGTCACTTAAACTTCAACAAAAATGAATTGAAAAAATAAAATAGGGTATCTCATCATATGATAATAATAGATCAGTATGATAGATATATAGATCATACCCCAACATAATAAAAAAACTTGAAATATTTGACATGAAAATCGAACTTGAAAAATGAGAAGGGTGAAAGAATCACTTAAACATTCGGCAGCCTAACAGCGTCACTTAAACTTTCATAAAAAGAAATGATGAGAGTAAGAGGGGATCTCTCATCATATAAACATGAAAGGGGCAGTAAGAGAAATATAAGAGAAAATCCTCTCACATAATAACATCGATCATAAAAGGAATGACATAAAAGAGATTACATGAAAGGAAAGAGAGGGGTCAGATCCCTTACCTTAAAACGTGACTCTTGAAACTCAATGTTTTGGACCTTGAGGGCTTGGGGGTACCTTGGGAGGACTCCTTGGGAGGTACGGAGACCAGAACTTCGTTGGGGGAGAGTTGGGAGTGGAAACTAAAGGAGGAAAGGGTGGGTATTTATAGGGAAAGTGAGGGGACAAGGCATTAATGGCCAAGAGACACCTCACAAGTGCTTTTCTCAAATCCATGTGCTCTCTCATGATATTTTCCATAAAGTTAGGCCACATGGGGCCCCCAAAACAATAATTCATCAACCTTGGTCGGCCAACCCTTAAAAAAACTCATGAAATCATCATGACACAGTTATGATGTCATTAAACATACCGAAACCCTAAAACTGTATTTTTACTATTCATTGAAAATTCAACTTTCTCAGAATAATCTCAAAATTTCACCTTAACCAAAAATCGATGCTCTTAGTAAATTTACGAACTCCATTTTATAAAAATAATTTTCTTAATATTTTTAATTTAATTTTTAAATAAAAACACTATTCATCGAAAATTCATTTTTTCCGAAAAAACCCCAAAAATTACCATAACATAATATCGATGCTCTGAGTTCAAAAATAAAGTCATTTTTTATAAAAATAATTTTCTAATTATTTTTAATTAAATTTTTAATTAAAAAACACAATTCACCCGAATAAACTAATACATGATTAAAAATTTATGAAACCGTTATTTACCCATTTTATTGAATCACGTTACTTAATCTAGGTATCTAAATTATATTAAAACTTTCTTTGAGTGAAATTACTAATCCATTTGGTCACATTACTAATCCTAACCGTAAAATCACTATTCATAATTTACTATTCATCAAAATTTAAGTTGATCTTATTAGACTCCAAATTCCTTACTGAACACTTTTGTAGAAGACCATTTTTTGAAAATCATTACACATCCTTAGTTATTTAGGGTTTACATAAATATTTTAAAATATCCCTTTTTCAAAATTCATCAATATAATATATTCTAAAATTATCCGGACAAAATAAAATCCACAAACATCACTAAAGGAAGAAATCTCAATTTATTCACCCGAAGGGATTACACAAGGAAGCTAGGGTCTCGTCACATAGCCCCTTATAACACCGGCATATGACCTAAGTGTAAGGTGTGCTATGGTGAGAGAATCTGAGGGAGGCTCAGATAACATTGCCCTAGTAGTAATCTCTACTAACTTGAACTTCTCCCGTAGGCGTTTCCGTTCAAGTTTGACACGTTGGAGTTCAGCTTGGGCTTGGTCCAAAGCGAATCCCACAGATGCTACCTCCTTCCCAAGCTCTGATAAGTGGGCTTCATAAGGGTCGAGTCTACTGGATGAAGCCATCGACTCCTCTTTCTGCATTAACCATTAACATGTTATTAAATCATTATGATTAAGTTAATATACTACTCAAAAAGATTGGGTCGTTACATTCTTCCCCCCTTAAGAAATTTCATCCCCGAAATTTATACTTGAGGCCTAGTCGAAAAGGTGAGGGTACTTTTGCTTCATTGTTTCCTCCAGCTCCCAAGTCGCCTCTTCATATTTATGATTCCTCCACAACACTTTCACAAGGTGGGTAGTCTTGTTTCGTAGGACCTTGTCTCTACGGTCCAAGATCTCCACTGGCTGCTCCTCATAAGAGAGGTCATTTTCCAGTTGTACCACCTCTGGGTTCAGTAAATGCGAAGGGTCGGGTATGTACTTCCTCAAGAGAGATACATGGAAGACATCATGAACATGAGCTAGGTTCGGTGGCAGTTCTAGACGATAGGCCACTGATCCTATGCGATCAAGGATTTCATAGGGGCCAATGTACCTAGGGCTGAGCTTCCCTTTCTTCCCAAACCACATGACTCTCTTCCATGGAGAAATTTGAAGGAAGACTTTGTCACCAACACCAAACTCCAAGTCCCTTCGACGATTGTCAGCATAGCTCTTCTGTCGACTCTGAGCAGCCTTTATGTGTTGTTGGATGGCATGAACCTGTTCCGTCATCTCTTGCACGAGATCACGCCCAAGAAGCTTCCTCTCACCAGTTTCATCCCAACAAGTAGGAGTTCTACACCGCTTTCCATATAGAGATTCATAGGGTGCCATCTGAATACTCGAATGGAAGCTGTTTTTATAGGAGAACTCAACTAATGGGAGGTGTTGATCCCATCCACCTTTAAATTCCATTGAGCATAATCTTAACATGTCTTCGAGTGTCTGAATAGTCCTTTCAGATTGGCCATCAGTTTGAGGATGATAGGCCGTACTAAAATTCAATTCAGTATTCAGAGCATGTTGAAGACTTCTCCAGAATTTTGATGTGAATCTTGGGTCACGATCAGATACGATGGATAGTGGTACCCCATGCAGCCTTACCACTTCCTTCACGTATATCTTAGCAAGCTGATCCATAGAGAAATCTTCCCGAATAGAGATAGAATGTGCTATCTTGGTGAGACGGTCCACAATAACCCATATCGCATTGTTTCCTTTGGATGTTTTTGGGATACCAGTTACAAAGTCCATAGTGATATTATCCCACTTCCATACTAGTATGGGTAGTGGTTGTAATACCCCCTTAGGAAGTTGTCTTTCTGCCTTTACTTGCTGACACACCAGGCACCTTGTAGTGTAATCAGCAATCTCCCTCTTCATGTTATCCCACCAATAATGATCACGAAGGTCCCTATACATCTTAGTGCTTCCCGGGTGTATAGAGAATGTAGAGCTATGAGCTTCATCCACCAGTTCTTTCTTTATCTCCTGAATAGATGGAACACATAGTCTTTTACGAAATTTCAGTACACCTTCTTGATCAATATTGAAATCAGGGAACTTCCCATCCTTTACAGCCTCAAACTTCTCCTGCAGCAAAGGATCTTCTTTTTGAGCCTTCTTGATCCTCTCTAGTAATGAAGGTTGAGAAATCATTTGGAATAGGGTTGATGATGTCCCTTTCCTTATAATTCCCATGTCCAGTTTTACTAGATCTTTAATCAAGGGATCTCCTAAGATCCTCATTGTTGCCAAAACAATAGGATCTTTCCTGATTAATGCATCCGCGACTTTGTTTGCTCTTCCCGGGTGATAATGAATTGAACAATCATAGTCTTTAATATGCTCCAACCATCTCCTTTGTCTCATGTTAAATTCTTTCTCTGTGAAAATATACTTTAGACTTTGGTGGTCAGTGTATATATCACATTTCTCTCCATAAAGATAGTGCCTCCATATCTTTAGAGAAAAAACAACTTCCGCTAGCTCTAGATCATGCGTAGGATAATTCTGCTCATGAATCTTCAACTGTCGAGATGCATAAGCAATTACCTTGTCATATTCCATGAGGACGCACCCAAGCCCTTTCAGAGATGCATCGCTAAAAATAACGAATCCTTCTCCGATAGAGGGTAGTGTTAACACAGGTGCAGTAACCAATCTCTTCTTCAGCTCTTGGAAACATTCCTCACATTCCTTTGTCCAGATGAACTTAACCCCTTTTCGAGTCAACATGGTTAGTGGATTAGAAAGCCGTGAAAAGTTTTTCATAAACCTCCTATAATATCTTGCTAAACCAAGGAAACTATGAATCTCAGTTAATTTTTTGGGTTGAGGCCACTCCTCCACAACCATTGTCTTTGCAGGGTCAACTGAGATTCCTTCATTGGTTACGATGTGCCCCAAGAAAGCCACCTGTTGTAACCAAAACTCACACATGCTGAACTCCCCAAAGAGCATCTCCTTCCGCAGAGTTTTCAATATAACCCTTATATGATCTTCATGCTCCTCACGACTTTTTGAATATATCAAAATATCATCAATAAAAACTACCACAAAGTTATCAACGTAGTCCTTAAAGACTCTATTCATCAAATCCATGAAAATAGCAGGAGCATTAGTCAAGCCGAAGGGCATAACAGTAAACTCATAATGCCCATATCTTGATCGGAAGGCAGTCTTTGGAATATCTTCCTTCTTCACCCTCATTTGATGATAACCATATCGAAGGTCAATCTTAGAGAAGAATTGAGCCCCACGAAGTTGGTCAAATAAATGATCAATTCTTGGAAGAGGATATCTGTTCTTCACTGTGATCCCGTTCAGTTCTCTATAATCGATGCATAGCCTCATTTATCCATCCTTCTTCTTCACAAAGAGAACTGGTGCTCCCCAAGGAGACACACTCGGTCGGATAAACCCCTTCTCCAACAAGTCTTGGAGTTGTTTCTTTAACTCTTCTAGCTCCATATTTTCCATTCTATACGGAGTCTTTGATATCGGTTGAGACCCAGGTACGAGTTCAATGGAGAACTCTACCTCTCTTTCTGGGGGAGGTCCAGGTAACTCCTCAGGAAATACATCCATGTATTCCTGAACAATCGGAACATCTTCTATTTGTATGCTCCCTCTTCCTTCTTCATCACCACCGATTAACTCCATAAAGAAAGCAATAGGAGGTGCTTCTAGATAAGGATCAGTTTGGGATATCTCTCCTTGGAAGATAACTGTAGGTCGTTCATTTAAGACTACTGAGATTTCCTTACTTCTGCATTTGATCTTAGCATTATACTTTGAGAGCCAGTCCATCCCTAGTATAATGTCGAATTCCATCATGGGAATGACTACTATATTTGCGATAAGATTGTGCTCACCAAAGTAAACACTAGAGTCTCTAAATACTGTTTATTCAAGGATAATCCCACTTGGAGTCTTGACAGACAACTCTACCTCTATCAGTTTGGGGATTGATTCTATATTCCTTGCAAACTTGGAGGAGATAAAGGAATGCGTAGAACCAGAATCAAATAAAGTAATTTCTAGTTTTGATAGGATGACAAGAGTACCTGCTACCACATCGTTCGGGACTTCAACTTCAGCTGTTGTGATAGTGAAAGCACGACCTTGCTCTCTTGGCCTCTGCTGAGGTTGATGGTGATTCCCCTCCACCGCCCTCGGATTTGGAAATTGGTTAGCAAAGTGCCCAAGCTGTCCACACTTGAAGCATGTGGCTTCGGGTAGGGCCAGAACCATCTTTCCTCTATCGTTAGTGTTGGGAAGCTGAGGCTTCACCTCACGATGATAATTCCGAGCAATATGGCCTCCTCTTCCACACTTGTAGCACTTTCCACTACCGTTCAAGCAGTTCCCCAGATGATTCTTCCCACATTTATTTCATGTGGTAAGTTGAATTTTCTTTCCACCTCTTCCCTGATCAAAAGACATCCCTAAACTGGGCTCCAATGATCTCTTCTTTTCATTTGGCTTATGAGACCACTGTGTCTCACCAAACTCCAGCTCGACTTTCATAGCACTTTGAAATATTTCTTCATAGCTATCATAGTCCATGTTGGCTAGATTCTTCCGCAGATGAGGTCGTAGTCCGCCAAAGAATCTATCAACCTTCCCATTAGGGTCCATGACAAAGCTTGAGGTATAACGGGAAATCCTTGTGAAGTTCATCTCGTAGCTTCCGAAAGATTCGTTCTCCTTCTGCTTCAGCTCGAGAAACTCTTTCTCCATTCTCGTTCTCATGGAACGAGGGAAATACTTGTTAAGGAAAATTCCCTGAAATTCTTCCCACTCCATAGCTTCTATCTCTCCTCGTGGCTTCGTGTTTTTGATCAGTGACCACCACTGATCAGCTTCTCCCTCTAGGCGGTAAACAGCAAGGGTGACTTTTTCTTGTTCCGAACAATGAAGTACAAAAAGATCTTTTCAATGGAGCTTATCCATTGTTCCTCAACCAATGGGTCAGTAGATCCACTGAATGTTGGCGGTCGTTGACGCATGAAGGACTCAACATAGTGTTGTTCCCTTCGTGGTGAGGTCGGCCTCTCGGCTTGATTCAAGTTCTTACTCATAACTTGAGTCAGTTGGTTCATCATTCGCATGAATGTTTCCATTCCGGCTTCCATCGGAGGGTCATCAGCACATGGTGCATTGCGGTCACCATCGGCACGGTTCCTCCTATTGCCCGCCATCTTCTAAAAGAATAAAACCTTAGTAAGAAACTTATTTCATTTTTGAATCTTTTAACTAAGACTTCATGCTTATACAATTACACTTTTCTATAATTCCTTCATAATGATTCATAAAAATCTTGTGATTACCCAAACATATCCCCTGGGAGTGTTGTAACCAAGAGTGCAGCAAGGCACGTTATCGTGCACCAGTTCCCGTTCGAGTCTAGCTCAAAGCGGTGTTTTCAGGTTTTACCCCTATGTACATTTGTGCCAGAGCCACCTCTACCTGCTCGTATCCAGACAGGGATGTATTTGTTTGATAAACCACTTACTCAATACTTACCAAAATACCATGATGTTTTCCTATATTTAAACTTTTCTATAGGGTTCTTCCTAAAGTTTTTATATCCTAATTTCCACAAATAACTAAACCATCCTTTGATACCAACTATAGCATCCCGTCTTTTTATAACATAAACTTTCATTACATTACACAAAACTGAGGATCGTTAAGGTTTAGTGTCTTGGAAACAAGGATCATAATACATAAAAAAAAACATAAAACATTCTTCATAAACACTTGAAAGGCTTCTCCTTTAGTTCATCCTGTGTTCCTTATGCATCTCATAACCTGGGGACATACATCAAAAGAAAGGGTGAGCAGAAGGCCCAGTAAGGGAAACAACAGAAACATTTTACATGTGAACTTGAGATACTTCACCAAGGACATGAAAAGAACTTTAAGGCATGAGAAATAAATCATGAGATACATCATAATAAAAATAAAATTTTTAATAACTTGAAGATGTGGCAGAAAAATTTAATATTTACAATCGTTTCGTTTCACCAAGGTCCATCCCCAAGTTGTCGTTAAAAATTACCAAGGTTATTCACCAAGGCGTCGTTAAAATGGTCATCTCTAGAGATTAAGTCTTTACCCAATGCATTGGAGTGCTATCAGGGTGCACCCTTAAATTTGCCTTTATTTTCATGTGATCCACATATATCATCATCAAAAATTTCATAAATAACCCATATAGCATAAAATAAATGGGTTTCATTTCATAATCATAACGTTTTAAAAACTGCTTTAAAGACATGATCTTTACGTTACATTAAACCCACGGAAAGGGAAAGCGGGTATCATGTATCTAAATCCCAGAATTTAAAATAGAACATTTTTATATATATGTGAATACTCCTTTAGAAATAGGATCTTTGAGTATTCACTTTATAACATAAAATAATTTTGAGAAAAGAGAGGCATTTTGAGACGAAAATTCTGCAGCATAACGGCTATGTTACAAGGTTTTAGAAAACTTTGAAAAGAGAGGGAACATGGGTTGAACAATCATAATTGACCCATAAAACAGTATAGGGACAGCATAAGAAGGATATATGGACATGGTGATGCAATTTCAAGGACGTACCATTTGAAATGAAAAACATGGAAGGAAGACAAAAATTTGATTTCTCTTATGAAAATTCGGCAGCCTAATGGCGTCACTTAAACTTCAACAAAAATGAATTGAACAAATCAAATAGGGTATCTCATAATATGATCATAAGATATCATTATGATTGATATAAATATCATACCCCAACATAATAAAAAGGAACTTGAAAGATTTGACATGAAAATAGAACTTGAAAATGAGAAGGGTGAAAGAATCACTTAAACATTCGGCAGCCTAACGGCGTCACTTAAACTTTCATAAAACGAAATGATGAGAGTAAGAGGGGATCTCTCATAATATAAACATGAAATGGGAAGTAAGAGGAATATAAAAGAACATCCTCTCACATAATAACATGGATCATAAAAGGAATGACATAAAAGAGATTACATGAAAGGAAAGAGAGGGGTCGGATCCCTTACTTTAAAACGTGACTCTTGAAACTCAATGTTTTGGACTTTGTGGGCTTGGGGGCACCTTGGGAAGACTCCTTGGGAGGTAAGGAGACCAGAACTTTGTTGGGGGAGAGTTGGGAGTGGAAACTAAAGGAGGAAAGGGTGGGTATTTATAGGGAAAGTGAGGGGACAAGGCATTAATGGCCAAGAGACACCTCACAAGTGCTTTTCTCAAACCCATGTGCTCTCTCATGATATTTTCCATAAAGTTAGGCCACATGGGCCCCCCAAAACAATAATTCATCACCCTTGGCCGACCAACCCTTAAACAAACTCATGACATGATCATGACACAGTTATGATGTCATTAAACTTACCGAAACCCTAAAACTGTATTTTTACTATTAACTGAAAATTCAACTTTCTCAGAATAATCTCAAAATTTCACCTTAACAAAAAATCGATGCCCTTAGTACATTTATGAACTCCATTTTATAAAAATAGTTTTCTAAATATTTTTAATTTAATTTTTAAATAAAAACACTATTCATCGAAAATTCATTTTTTCAGAAAAAACCCCAAAAATTACCATAACATAATATCGATGCTCTGAGTTCAAAAATAAAGTCATTTTTATAAAAATAATTTTCTAATTATTTTTAATTAAATTTTTAATTAAAAAACACTATTCACCCGAAAAAACTAATACTTGATTAATAATTTATGAAACCGTTATTTACCCATTTTATTGAATCACTTTACTTAATCTAGGTGTCTAAATTATATTAAAACTTTCTTTGAGTGAAATTACTAATCCATTTGGTCACATTACTAATCCTAAGCGTAAAATCACTATTCATAATTTAGTATTCATCAAAATTTAAGTTGATCTTATTAGCCTCCAAATTCCTTACTGAACACTTTTGTAGAAGACCATTTTTTGAAAATCATTACACATCATTAGTTATTTAGGGTTTACATAAATATTTTAAAATATCCCTTTTTCAAAATTCATCAATAATATATATTCTAAAATTATCCGGACAAAAGAAAATCCACAAACATCACTAAAGGACGAAATCTCAATTTATTCACCCAAAGGGATTACACAAGGAAGCTAGGGTCTCGTCACATAGCCCCTTATAACACCGACATATGACCTAAGTGTAAGGTGTGCTATGGTGAGAGAATCTGAGGGAGGCTCAGATAACATTGCCCTAGTAGTAATCTCTACTAACTTGAACTTCTCCCGTAGGCATTTCCGTTCAAGTTTGACACGCTGGAGTTCGGCTTGGGCTTCGTCCAAAGCGAAGCCGACAGATGCTACCACCTTCCCAAGCTCTGATAAGTGGGCTTCATAAGGGTCGAGTCTACTGGATGAAGCCATCGACTCCTCTTTCTGCATTAACCATTAACATGTTATTAAATCATTAAGAGTAATTAAATATACTACTCAAAAAGATTGGGTCGTTACAGACCTCATCACCAGCAACTGTCCCAACCAGGAGAGTACACCACACGAACACTGTCATACCAGATGACACTCATTCGAGAGATACACTCCATCGGGTCCCAAATAAACATCTCAGATGCTCACCCGAGAGACCACACTCATCGGATAACATCACTGAGGAAACATCGCTGAAACAACATAACCACCAAAATCCTCGGATAGGGGATCGCCACTAGGGTCCGCTATGGGATACCAAGACCCACTATGGTATACGTAGCTCACAGAAAGGGAATCACTCCCAGGTTCTGCTGGGGGATACCACGACCCGATCTGGCATACGTAGTTCTCACAGATAGGGGATCACACCCAGGATCCACTGGGGGATACCACAACCTGATCTGGCGCTCGGCAGAAGCTCCACACTCGATCATCGTCCATAAAAATATGGTCACGACGATACCAGAACCCTATCTGGTACAACTCGCGATGTAGGGGATCGAACTGACGATGCTGCAACCCTACCGAAACCACGCGTTGAGAAGGGGATCGCATACCCAACGATACTGCAACCCTTCCGACACCAAGCGCTGAATAGGGGATCGTATAACCAACGATACCGCAACCCTACTATAAACTTTATGCTGAGTAGGAAATCGTATATTCGACGATGCCACAACCCTACTGGGCAAGACCCACCGCATAGGGGATCATATTCACAAACCCTACGGGGTTAACCTGCTAGATAGGGGATCACCGCCTGTGAATAAGCGGTCACAGCGATACCAAGAACCCGATCGAGGGTAAAGATGCTATAGGATTCGCTCCGGGACCACCGGAGGGATGCTACAACTCTAATAGTTAAAACATCCCATCGAGAGGATCAAAAACCCATACAAAGGTTGTGATGCCACATGAACCCTCGTAGAAACGAACCAAGGGAGAACCCTCAACCACTGCTGGTCCAAACGTCGCTAACCCGAGCGACCTGCCAAAATGCCACATTGCGCACCTCCTAGGCAAAAACCAAGTCCACCATCGCGTTCCACGCGGAAAAACACGCAGTATAGGCTGTTTAGTCGCCCGAAATGGAGCACCGGTGAAAAAGGAACTATTCACCCTTGATAGCCTGTGCGGGGCGCACACAACGATCCCGAAACTCATCGAGCGGACCATTCCACGATGACCCCTCGAAAAAACAAGCGGAATCGACTACTCGCTCGTCCAAAACGGACACCCGGTGAAAATGGTATTATTCACTGAAGGCCATCTCAGGTGGGGCTCATGCCTGGATTTTGAAACTCATCGAACGGATCGCACCATTGCGATCCGCTCAGAAAAACACATTGGATCGACTATTCATCCGCCAAAATCAGACTCCGGGTGCAAAAGTTGTGTTTCTCCGCAAACGCCAAAACCCGGCCTCATGGGGCCCGCACCCCGTTCACATTCCCAACACCCGGAAACAATCTCAAAAAGTTCGTCGTACCATCAGGGTCTCAACGCTACTGACGGCACGTCAATCGAATGCTCCGGGTAGATGTTACAATGGCCCTAAGTCCTAAAATAATAAAATAATATTATTTTATACGACGTTTCTAACTCCCGGTCCACGATCCCAAACCCTTAAACCCTCAAAGTGAGTTCAAAAGGTCCGTCTCGATGCAAGGAGTGCGTCGCCGCAAACGGCTCGCAAATCGGAGTTACGGTTTGTGAGTTACGGGGGTTTAAAGAACCCCCGGAAAATCCTGGCCGGACCACCGGCAGCCTCGCTGGAAACCACCGCGCTGCCGCCGGATTCCGCCGTGCCGCCGCCGCCGCCACCGGAAACCGCCGCCGACCGTCGTCGCCAGAAAACCGGGTTTTCACCGGAAAACTTCCGGGAGCCACCGGGAGCACCCCGGTGCTCCAAATTCAGATCCATAACATGTTTTGGAATGCTTGGGACTCGAACTATACAACCCTTACGAAAATTTGAAAGAAAACAACACAAAAATGGGATCCGGGATTGTAAAACTCAAACAGCCTACCTCGAGGGCGAAACACCGATGTTCTACCTTAGATTCGCGCTCCAGAGCTTCTACTGCACGCTCCTGGAACGTTCGCCCTCAAATTCCGAGCTCTTGGCCGCTTCGTTTGCTCGATTTGGCAGAGCGGCGGTGAAGAACGGCTAAGAACATCGAGAGGAATGATAAGGGGGGGGGGGGGGCGCTGATATTTATATCAGCCGCCCGCCGGCGCCAAACACGCCTCGGACCCGACGCCCGATGCGAACAAAAGTAAGGTCACCCCTAGGGTAAACGCACCATTCTGAATGCAACGGTGGACTCAGATTTTCCATCTGAGACTCAATTCAGAAGTTATTCAAACTGACGCTCGCACACTAACTTTGCTACTTATTTACAAAAACGCCCCTAGTGGCATTTCTCACCGTAGGCCCGCGCCCGCAATGTTTACACCTCGCCTAGGGTAAACGGCACGTTCTGGACGCAACCGTGCCCTCAGATTCCCGTTCTGAGCTACCATTTAGGAGATATCACACCCTCACCACATGCATAGTATAAAAATACGTAATATTCTTATAAAATTAATTCCGGGCACATCGGGCCTCGGAATCGCACGCCGTCTTCGCGCCTAGCTCTGGAATTATTCGTAGAAATATTCCAAAGTCTGACAGAACCAAAAACCCGAGTCGCTACATCCTCCCCCCCCTTAGAACATTTTATCCCCGAAAAGCCTTAAGCACAAGGAAAGCGACTGGACTCTCAACTGGGTCTCACACACCAGCGAGCTCACCAACAAACACCCATGCCCGAACGTATAAGTCAGAGGGACTCATCCGCCACACGTCAATACTATCTGCATTGGGCGGCACTGACTCGCCCGAATGGTTTTAATCACATCACAAAAACACGTCTCGGCGAGGGAAGGATCCATCTACCTCACGCATTCGAAGCATGCGGAACAACTCCCACATAGGGTCTTACCAATGCCTTGAACAAAACTCGAGAAAGAAAAAAAAGGATAGGGTACCACTAAAAAGTGTCTATCAAACTACTATATTAAGTAGAAAAGACACAAGGTGTACCTCTACCCATCTGCGGTGCCTCTAGGTCGACTACCTCCAGGGCATGCAGCTATCCTCGCCCTCGACCACCAGCTCCCTGAGCTTGGCATGGACCACCTGGGGGTGGGGGTGGTGGCAACTGGTACTGCCTACCACCGCCTCCCGCTGCACCAGCTCCGCCGCCACGTCCGCTGCCCTGCGGACCTCCTTGCTTGAGACGCTGCTTCTGCCAAGGCGGTCCATCGACCGGCTCCCGCTCAGCAGCACGTCGGGCCGGACAATCTCTAGCAAGATGTCCCCGACCATCGCAAGGGTAACACCACCTCTCCTACGGCTGACCAAAACTAGCCTGCGAGCCCTATGAGCCCTGAGGCTCAAATCCTCCATCTTGGGGTCACCTCTTGAAAAGTCGACCACGTCCCGACCCCTGAGTCTGTCACCGGCTACCAGATGCCGATCCGACCGACGAAGTCTCAGCTCTTGAGTGCCCAACACTAATAGGGGGAATCTGCTCAGCCAGAAAACTCTCCACCACCAACGCTCGCTCCAGCACTCCAGCATAGTTGGGCAGGCACAAGGAAACCACACCTGCCCGGATGTTCCTGCGTAAGCCCTGCTCGAAGGTCCGATCCCTAAAGAACGGGTCTCAAACCATATCCAGGGAGTAGCGCAACAGGTCTGTAAACCTCGCTGAGTACTCTGACACAGTCATGCTCACCTATCGAAGCTGCAGAAGCTCCTGGATCCACACTAACCTCAGCGTCACTGGATAGAACTCTTCCCTGAAGATCTGCTCAAACTCTGCCCACGTGAGCGTCTCCTCATCATGGGACTGCATCACCAAACTCCACCATCTCCCAACAGAACCATGCAGAAGGCTCGCTGCTAGGACCACCATCTGATCTGGAGGTGTCCTCACTAGGCGGAAAACTCAGATGACTGTCTCAAGCCAGTCATCAGCTGCCTGGGGGTCTGGATCACCCCGGAACCTCAGAGGTCGCTGCCTCTGGAACTCGTGCAGCGCACTCAGCCTGCACGCCACCTCGTCCTGCATTGCCGGCACAACCTGCTACTCGACATGTGGTGGCTCAACTGGCAGACCACCTGAAGGTGCAACCTCAGAACCTGTGCCCTGCTCCACAGCCTCTTAACGGGGCAAGTCATCAGCACAATCCTGCTGCGGAACCCTCACTGGCTTTCATCATGGAGGCATCTTGAAATACATTCAAGACACACCGCAGTCAAAGATTATATCTGGAGAGCTGACTCAAGAAGGAAAAGGAAAACTGAAAATACTCAGTCCTATATTATGCATGTACCGTTATGACCCTACGACCAGTGTACGAATGTCCCAAGTCGAAATACAGGTTATCAGAGTCCTGGTGTATGGATACGTCGGTCGCCGCACCAACACTGGAGTCTCTGGCCTGAAATCCAAACTCGAAACATCCTACCACTGCCGCTATGCAACCCGAACCAAGCTCACAGCTAGACCAGCTACGCTCTGAGATCCCAAAGGTGGAACCTCCTCTGATACCACTCTATCATGACCCGACCCAATGGGGCTCGAGCCGCGACTCCCCAAGCCCACCTCTAATAGGCCAGGGGATGGCGACCAGCGCCCAGTAGGCTATCAAACACATGGGAGGCATTAGCCTAAGGTACCTATACAAACACACCCAAAAACACCTCCATGATACAGTGCAAAGATATAGAAACTGAAAAGTAAATGCATGCATACAATCTATCCCAAACCAGAGTGCAACAGAAAAAGTACAAAGGGAAAAACATGGCCCACTAAAGAAAACTATAAAGCACGTCCAAACTGCTATGAATAAGGGGAACGCTGCCACAAACACCCGCCGGAAAGATCCCTCGGCACAGCTCCGGTAGACACCCCGGTCAACTCACTCACTAAGCTCTGCCTGCTCTGGGTCCTCCTGGGACTCCTTCAAAAGGTCTGTGGTCTGCACAAGACACAAACATGTAGGAGAAAAGCCCGTGCAGGGGTGAGTATAAACATACTCATTAGGCACCCCAAAAACCCAAAACCCAAGGGAGGAACTAAAAGGCAACAGTCCGCTCAACCCAGCCAGAGGGAACCCAGATGAGAGAGAAACTCCATCTCGTGACCATCCTCGGCTAAACACAACTAGTCAGCTCAGCTCAGCTTAGGTGTATGCCCATACATACACCTTGAACAATCCATATATACTCAGCTCACGCCACAAAGCCACAAGAGGTACCGACCTCATCATCAGCAACTGTCCCAACTAGGAGAGTACACCACATGAACACTGTCATACCAGATGACACTCATCCGAGAGATACACTCCATCGGGTCCCAAACAAACATCTCAGATTCTCACCCAAGAGACGACACTCGTCAGATTACATCACAGAGGAAACATCGCTGAAACAACATAACCACCAAACTCCTCAGATAGGGGATCACCGCTAGGGTCCGTTAGGGGATACCAAGACCCACTCTGGTATACGTAGCTCACAAATAGGGGATCACTCCCAGGGTCCGCTGGGGGATACCACGACCCGATCTGGCATACATAGTTCTCACAGATAGGGGATCACACCCAGGATCCGCTGGGGGATACCACAACCCGATTTGACACTTGACAGAAGCTCCACAGTCAGATAGAGGATCATCGCCCATATAAAGATGGTCACGATGATACCAGAACCCAAATGATACAACTTGTGATGTAGGGGATCGAACCGATGATGCCGCAACCCTACCGAAACCACGCGCTGAGTAGGGGATCGCATAACCAACGATATTGCAACCCTACTGACACCAAGCGCTGAGTAGGGGATCGTATAACCAACGATACTGCAACCCTACTATAAACTTTATGCTGAGTAGGGGATCGTATATCTGATGATTCCACAACCCTACTGGGCAAGACCCACCACGTAGGGTATCATATTCCCGATGATTCCACAAACTCTATGGGGTTAACCTACTAGATAGGGGATCACCGCCCATGAATAAGCGGTCACAGCAATACCATAAATCCGATCCAGGGTAAATATGTTAGAGGATCTGCTCCGGGCCCACCGGAGGGATGCTACAACTCTAATAGTTAAAACATCCCATCGAGAGGATCACAAACCCATACGAAGGTTGTGATGCCACATAAACCCTCGTAGAAACGAACCAAGGGAGAACCCTCAACCACTGCTGGTCCAAACATCGCTATCCCAAGCGACCCGCCACAACGCCACACTGCACACCTCCTAGGCCAAAACCAAGGCCACCATCGTGTTCCATGCGGAAAAAAACGCAGGATAGGCTGTTTACTCGCCCGAAACAGAGCACCAGTGATAAAGGCACTATTCACCGTTGCTAGCCCGTGCGGGGCCCACACAACGATCCCGAAACTCATCGAGCGGACCATTACACGATGACCCCCTCGGAAAAAAAGCGGAATCGACTACTCGCTCGTCCAAAACGGACACCCGTTGAAAAAGATACTATTCACTGAAGGCCAGCTCGGGTGGGGCTCATTCCTAGATTCTGAAACTCATCGAACGGATCACACCATTGCGATCCGCTCAGAAAAACACACAGGATCGACTATTCATCCGCCAAAATCGGACTCCTGGTGCAAAAGCTGTGTTTCTCCACAAACGCCAAAACCCGGCCTCATGGGGCCCACACCCCGTTCACAGTCTCAACACCCGGAAACCATCTCAAAAAGACTGTCGTACCATCAGGTTCTCAACGCTACTCACGGCACGTCAATCGGACGCTCCGGGAAGAAGTTACAACGGCCTGAAGTCGTAAAATAATAAAATAATATTATTTTATACGATGTTTCTAACTCCCGGGCCACGATCCCAAACCCTTAAACCCTCAAAGTGAGTTTAAAAGGTCCGTCTCGACGCAAGGAGCGCGTCGCCACAAAAGGCTCGCAAATTGGAGTTACAGTTTGAGAGTTAAGGGGGTATAAAGAACCCCCGGAAAATCCTAGCCGGACCACCGCCAGCCTCGCGGGAAACCACCGCGCCGCCGCCGGATTCCGCCGCCACGCCGTCGCCGGATTCCGCAATTGCCGCCACCCGTCGTCGCCGGAAAACCGGGTTTTCGCCGGAAAACTTCCGGGAGCACCCCGATGCTCCAAATTCAGATCCGTAACTTGTTTTGGAAAGCTCGGGACCCAAACTATACAACCCTTACGAAAATTTGAAATAAAACAACAGAAAAATGAGATCCGGGATTGTAAAACTCAAACCGCCTACCTCACGGGCGAAACACTGACGTTCTGCCTTAGATTCGTGCTCCAGAGCTTCTGTTGCGCGCTCCTGGAACGTCCGCCCTCGAATTCCGAGATTGTGGGTGCTTCTTTTGCTCGATTCGGCGGAGCGGCGGCGAAGAATGGTGAAGAACATCGAGAGGAACGATAAGGGGGGGGGGGCGCTGATATTTATATCAGCCGCCCGCCAGCGCCAAACCCGCCTCGGACCCGACGCCTGATGAGAACTAGAGTAAGGTCACCCCTAGGGTAAACACACCAATCTGAATGCAAGGGAGGACTCATATTTTCCATCCGAGACTCCGTTCAGAAGTTATTCGAGCCGACGTTGGCACACTAACTTCGCTACTTATTTACGAAAATGCCCCTGGTGGCGTTTCTCACCGTAGGCCCGCGCCTGCAAAGTTTACACCTCGCCTAGGGTAAACGGCACGTTCCGGACGTAACTGTGCCCTCAGATTCCCATTCTAAGATTCCATTTAGGAGATATCACACCCCCTCCACGTGCATAGTATTAAAATACTTAATATTCTTATTAAATTAATTCTGTGCCTCGGAATCGCACACCGTCTTCGCGCCTAGCTCTGTAATTATTCGTAGAAATATTACAAAGTCTTACAGGACCAAAAACCCTAGTCGCTATAGTAATGGACGACCAATGAAATTCTTGGGTGATATTTTTGGCCTTTGAAAGCCAATTTTTTAAGATAATGATATTACTATGTTTTTCTTTAATGTAAAAATATAAATGTCATAAACATGTATTTTTTTACTAAAAATATTAATTTGGGGTTATATAATTGATATATTTGACTAAAAATATTCATTATAGAGATAAAAATATTTCCTACATCTAGTTGTTTTATTTATAATTTTTAAACATCAAATAAATAAAATTAAATATGACACAAGAAGGATTCATTGTTTACCTCATTAATGAGTGATTTATATAAATAAGATTATAAAAAGTAAAAAAATATCCAAAACTATTCCAATTGTTATTGGATGATTTTATTTTGAACAAAAGTCATATTATCTTCAACTTTAATATGTTTTTGACCTTTAAAACCAAAAATCATTATATAATAAAATAATATTTTCAAACATTCCTAAAGAGCCCCTCCTCCACCTTATAAAAAGCCCTCACCTATATCCCATTACTAACATGTCTCAAGCCCCTTGTCTCATCAAAAATCATTCGGAATAAGCTCCCAAGATACCTCTCTTCCAACTAGAATCCTTAACTTAGGCAGAAGGAACTTCAAAAAATGCTTTCGGTTCAAACTAAAGAAAGTTACCCGATTTAACGGTAACGTCTTCTCTTAAGTTCTTCTCTATTATTATACTTCTTCAACCCCCTAAAATCTTTTTAATCCATTATATTAAAAAAATAGTATCCTAAATATACCAGGTTGTTTTTATGATAGGAATTCTAACTACACTTACACACACCTCTATCTAATAGGTAAAGAACATACTGCTTCTGTGGATATCGAACTACTATCTCACAAAACGATGATTGTTCAATCTTATCCAACCACCACTTATGGTGGCCATTGTGATTGAACTGTATTTTTATGTGATATGTATTATATTTATATTGTATCTATTTTTCTTTATTTTTCATTTATACAATACCATTGTGGTTTCCATAATGGTAAACCAAATAATTTCATTTGAGGAAGTGCGGACCACCGCCCTCTCAAAGGGATATGAATCGTTCGTTCCATATGTGAAATTTATAAAGGATGGAGTTAATGATATTATATATGATATTGTACTGGAATTAAAATATGCCTATTTATCATTATGTTTTCATTCCATTAAAAATACGAAAAAGAATTGAAAGTAGCGTTCATGCATACGAATGACTTACAGTCTCCATGAACATTGCATTTCATTTATAACCACAAAATGTTTTGTACTATTATAAATACATATATATACTGGATATATATTACATATATGATATCTAAATCATGAATATAATTCTGGAGATAATGAACTTTTGACCACATGGACAACTTGTAAATATAAGAAGTTCATTTTTTACTCATGTAACAAATATTGACAAAATGACTATTATATATTAAATGATTACATTGTGTTTATAACATAGAAATAAGTGACATAAAAAGAATAATAAAATTGAAAAAAGTTATTAAGAAAGTAGATATTAACATTATTTTACTATTCAGGATATTAAATAATGAACAGTTCAAGTCAAACACGAGGTAAGGGACTTCATCTCAATCTCCATTCATTGAGGCCTATTTTGTTTTATACATGACATTAATTTATACAGTGTATAAACACCTTTTACATTTCATTTCATTCAAAGAGAATAATATTCTATGAGGCATTTTACTAAATGAAAAAAATAATGGTTAATTAAATATAAGCGATGACAATGACCTTTTCCACCACCGTGAGTATTATTTGATTTTTGGATTCCTTAACAAGACGTAATGTTTTTAAAAGGAAAATTAATACCACATAATCTTTTATGTATTTTGGTATTGAAATTGGTTTTGATAATGGATTTGTTATATCAATATATTTAAATGATATATTTGTGAAGGAAATGTGGAAATGTTAACTTTCATTTATGTTTGTTTTATGTGTTATGAATATGTTATGTTTATTGTGCATTATTTACATATATGGGTGGTTACTTGATAAACCTAGGGTGGGTGAGCCCGTGATAGCTACCCAATGCATTGGGCAACATGACGGAGGTAAACGTGAATGTTTCTCTGAAGATATTTAAGGAACATATTATAATGGGTATTCCAAATGTAACTCCTTATGTGGCTATGAAAGCTACTACATAGGTATGCTATGGATTCCACAAGATACCTTGATGATTTGTGATTACTATGTGTTTTCTATAAATCTTAAGATTTCATGAGGTATATTTAAAGGATTATGTTTTTATGAACTAATGTTTTCGTTCATTATTTTATAACGCTTACTAAGATTTTTATTCTCATCCTAAGTTTTAAATTTTTTTCGCAGGACATAAAGATGAATAGGGTCACGGATGGGATCAAAGAAAAGTCATGTTGTCTAAAACATGGAACTAGACATGTCTCTTTTTTTTCAACAGTTTTTATTTTATGAAAAAATGGAAACTAGGTAGAAGTGTCTACATTCTAATTATAGAGATGTAATGCAATAGTTATGGCCTAATTCCCTAAAACTCTAAACCTGAAAAGATCCTAAATGTAAATTATCCATTTAATTAAATATTTTGTAATGATTTAAGGTTGGGTCCTTATATTTAGATAGCTAGAAAATGGGCCTACAAGGGAATTATATCTATAATCACCCATATAGTATCATATTCTCTATATGATTGTGGTATCCCTATCAAAAAATCTTTATAGATACCATCCCACATAAAATCTTTCACCTAGAGGGGTTGATCCAAACATGCAAGAAATTATTGATCCTCCTTCACCACATGACAAGAGAGTCATCAATATAGAAACTCTTCCATACACTTATTCATCCATAACCATGAGAATTAATTTCAATGTTCCTAATATATCTTCACTAAAAAAAATTTTATCCCCATTTGGGATTAATGAAACTATACATAAACCTCATCTCTCAATGAGAAATGTACCATCACTCGCCCTATGACAAGGATTTTGTGATTTTCACCTCAAAAACATCCACAAGGAGCATATATAGTATATGTTTGAACACATAAGGTTTCAAAATTTCTATCTATAACATTATCCTCCCTAACAGATTGAATAACTGTATGAGTAAAACCCACTGACTAGAGTTAATTTGTTCCATTCTCATCCACTACAGACAACTTTAATAAGGCTAACAACTTTGACACCATTCTCTATTACAATGGACAAGATATCTTTTTGGGAGAATCTAACACAACGTTCCACTATCATAGAGTATAGTATATATTGAAGGCATAATCCCAGAAGAACTATATCCATTGGAAAGCTATAAAGTTAATATCATTCTATGAGAATATATACGTGATACAAATTTTGGTCAAAATAAATTATGAATCTATCACCCATAATACAGTGTCACCACATTATATGGTGAAGAAAAATACTTCCAAATCGTGGTAACGGTTAATTTCATGTGATCTAAATTATTGGGACCCATAATCTATAGCCTTATACCTCAGTATGAGAAAAATTGCAAAACCATTATCTAAGTCATAGATGAATATAACATACTCAACACCTTCATCTAATAGTATCAATATTGATGTACCCATAAGTATCTACTCCAACTCTTTAATATCACTTAGGAACCTATATATAAACATAAATGGTTAACCCTTTCGGGTTAGATTAACCAATATTGATAATATCCAAGTTAAATCATGAAAACATAATATATTGTAGCATTTCAATCCTAGGATGATCTACACACCATAAAATATATCACGTGGATCCTATATTGATACTAACTCAACCATTTTTAGATCTAATGATGCTCCCTTATCTAGGATAACATATCAGAAGAAGTCAAACCCTTTAATTAATAACTAAAACTTCAAGGGCCTTACTTAAACATAATGCTCTTGATGTATATCTAGAATCATCCTTATGTGTCTTTTGTTCCCCTCCATGAATTCCAAGTACACCAGGATGTTGTTGATGAAGAGTACCACGTACCAATTTATAAAGTGTTGAAATATTTATGTCATGATTCCCATGAAACTATTGTGTAGTTATTCATTCCAAAATGATTGACAGGTACTCATAGTGACCATAGTGACATTGGAATTTTTTATTAAATAAATCCTCATCTCAAAATCAGAGTTGGTGATAACCCAACCTATGGAAAATCTTTCAGAACCATCTCACTCATTTTAGATGGTTGAAGAGAACATAAATCCTTGGTATTAGATAAATATTCCTGATGACCATCTGATTAAAGTGATAGTAATCCACACAAACCCTCAAGCTCTCATCTTGATTCATGGTGAACAAAAATTTAGCTATCTTGGGTGACACACTACCTCTCAAATTCCCTTCCTCTAAAAATCTTCCAAATTCACCTTCATATCATTAAGATATATGGGAGGAATATTATGTTATTGTGTAGATATCGAGGTAGTTCCTTGGTATAAGTCTATGAAAAATGTTATCTCTCAGTGTGGAGGGAATCCTGACACATCCTTTAGAATGATATCTTCATACTCTGCCACCACTACAAGAATCTTAATGCACATCACACTTGCTGCTCTAAGGGTAATACTATCCAATTGATGAGTAATCAATTTTATACTCCTACACATGAGACCATCCTCATATACATGGGGTTTTTATCACCAAAAAAGGAAAACCCCAGAATGTTTACATGGACACACAACATCTTCCTCTTGAAACAATAAATATAGGATTGAATAATTTATAGCAAGTCCATACCGAATATGATGTCTTAAAGCCTCATAATTTTTATAAAGGGACCACAAAAAAATCTCTATCCTCCAACATTCAGGTCACACATTCCGAAGTACTGTGGGATCCTAGAATCTCCTCAAATTTTATTCTCCAAATGTAAAGATAGAGAAATGGGATCTACCAAGATCCATAAATATTGAACAATATATGTTCTAAGAAAATTGTGGATCCATCCAATTTTCATAATTATTGAATATTATTAGAGAATAAATTCATCATACATATAATTATAAATATATTATCTAGTTTGTTATACTCTATTTCCTTCAGTTTTCCTCATACATAACCCCCGGCTCCCCGGGCATAGTGTAGAGCACATGGGTGTGGTGGTGTAAATATTTGAACCCATCTACCACATCATACTACTCTCCCTAAACCTCTACCACATTTGAAAACCTGTAGATCTTCCTAATATAACCACATCCTCTACTTGGTTAATCCACCTACCATATCTATTTTAGATGAATGTATGGTCATAAAATCATTTGTAAGATGTCCCAGATTGTCACAAGAGAAACATCACGTATCCCTTGGATGAATCAAGTCATCTAGAGGGCTGTAAAATATAAATACTTTATCATTACACCACATAATAACGTATCTCACACACCTAGTTCCTTAGGTTTTTTATCTCCAACTATCTTTAAATGAATTTATATATGTCTTCTCACTACCAGTACTAATTATTGGTTTTTGATTAGCAAGAAAGATCTACACTACTAAATAATACTACATAAACATAGAATAAATAAGAATGCGATGAGATATCACATAGTCCATGAAATATTGATGTGATCCATGATCTAAGATACATGTTAAAAATAAAGGATCAACAACCATATCCCTACAGTTTCATGAGAGTTTAGTGGACCTCAATGAATACTCTTCCATGGCTAAGCTACCTTGCTAAATATGTAGATGATAAATGATATGCACCACTCACAACATATATATATATACCTCCTTCCTAAATAGATAATTGATATATATATTTGTTTGATCTTTCTCATCTCATGTATGAGTCACTAGACTATACCATTGAATAGTATCACCATGAAAGAAGATTCTCCATTAGGACAACGTCTGATCTAGATTTATCCTCACAAGGTCAGGAACTCATATAACTACCTCAAGTTAGTCCACAAATATTTTGGGGTTTATCTCTCTTGAAAATAATTGGGTTCCCCACATTTAAAAATAATCCATCACACTCAATCAATGAACATCCTTAGTGAGTACTACTAAGGAAACTTTCTATTGAGAGGGTGGTTGTAAGACTGGGAAACCACCTAGTGGTACCACATCATACATATCTCCCTCAAATAATTCTTTATAAATAAAATTATAATAATCATGATCCTAGTTTTCAATGATGGTTGTATATTATCATGAAGGAGTCCTAAAATAATAAATTTGTACCACAGTCAATGAGTATATTTTGGGACCTGACTGAAAAGGACATGGAAGCCACAAATCATTCATATATGATGCAGGTACCAAAGTATTCCCAAAAACCAACGCATGAATGTACTATTTCATTAATATATTATTCAATATATTTTTGAATTTATACATTTTTTCCCAAACTAAAACTACATTCCATGGCCATAGATCTAAAATCAAATAAGATTAACACTATTTCCCTAGTTCCCAAACCAATCTTCATTGCAAGAAAATCTTCTAACTCCATTTCTATAATGAAGACTCATATGATACCAATTTGTCCTGACCTAACCCACTAGATCCCTCTTGTGTAGTTTTAAGCTAAGTTTGGCATCCCAATCCATCCTCTAATTGTCCACTGGTTGGATACTGATTTCGATTAGCCATATCACACACGCAATTGATACCTCATCCTAAGGTACCAATACACACAAACACACATCTCCAAATACCAAAATAATGTTAAAAATTAAAATAAAATAGATAAAAAATGTATTTGTACATATATATCCCCCCTTGTATAATTAAAAAAGTATTGGAAATCATAAATGAAAAAATGCATGGCTACTAAATATGAAAAAATGTGTCTAAACCACTTAGAAGGAGGAGACTAATGATAATTGAAACACCTAGTATAAATTATGGACTCTCCATATAAATTTCCTCCTCATACTCTTAGTCCTCCTAAGAGTCCCTCAAAAAAGCATTTCATCTTTAAATTACATGACATGTTTGGAAAATCACATACACGGTTTAGTATATGCATACCCAGTTTGAAACCATGATATCAAAAAAATGAAACATAAAAAGGGTAGTGAGATAATCAACAAAAAGTAATTTCAATCTTGGTATTATATTTACTAATAAAAATAACCCAGATAAACAAATAATAGAAACATTAACCCAAAGAGGTTTCTATGATATATCCAGTCGTGGGATTCAACTTGAGGATTCATTTTAACCCTCGTCCTGGTGAAATCAATCCACAATCCAAATAAATCTGATGGTAATCATCTAATATTTCATGTTCATTATAATTCTCCCTGAAAAAAACATTGGAACATAGAAGATCTCAATTCTCAGATAAGTGATCTCGCCCAGGGCCTATAAGGAGTACCAAACCCTACTTAGAATTACAAGAAATATAAAATATCATACATCATTGTATGTTGATCAAACCATTTTTTAAAACCCCGCGTAGGAAATAAGAAGAAATTATATAGCATCAAACCCATAGTAACAATGATGTATTCCTAAAATATATCCAAGAATATTTTTATACTGGGTTTGACACCCAATTATCCGGATGTGATGCCTCATTGTACCTTCATGGGGAAGGACTAAGGGAATGTACCAAATCTATACTATTCTCTATTGAGGATGTGAAGGGCCTCAACCTTCCTTGGGAAAAGTACATAGTGTGTAATGGGAGTACATGGTGTCTCTCACTAAGTCTGAATCTCTAAATTTATTTTACCATGTTCAATAGACATTCTTTTTTAATATAACCACGATCATGTACACTGGACAATACCATGTACATTATTAATTCCCATGTACTTTGTCGTGTTTCAGTTCCCTAGAAGTGTCTGAGTACATGTACATGCTAATGTACTCTAGACATTCCCATGTGGTTGGTCATGTTTGTACCTATGTACACTATGGGAATATTCCAAGTCACTATCTAGAGACAACATTGTGTTTGATAAATCCAACACAATGTGAGATATTTAATTCATTCAAAAATCTAGAAACTGTAACTGAAGATCCATATTGTGTGTTTGTTCTTCATACCACATGTTGTGTAGTCATGATTTTTTTTAATCCTATGGGTTCTTCATGTTGTTCTAGTTCGTATTCTTCCACCATTTTTTTCACCCTAAATTATCTGATAATCATAGATCTAGTATTGACTAAGCTTGTACATCACTAGTTGTGAGATATTAGTCACCCAATCCACCTGGGAAACATTAGTCATTTCTTGACACCACTACCATAATCTTATACCATTAACAACAAATAAAAATAATTTACCTATCAACCTTTTCTAATCTTTTATCTAATCATTTCATCGATCCTAAATATGAACTTGTGGTATCAATTCATTATGGTAAAGACATTTTATGAAAATATACTTTACTAGGTGTTTGATGAACCAACATCTAAATAAAATACCATTGGAAAATGTATGAGGAATAGTGGAAGAGATTCACACAAAAATAGAAATAAATTTTAACCATTTTTTAGGTTGGATGCAATCCATCTATATTATAATGAAAAATGAATAATTATAATTAAATAACATGAATCTGAAAATTACATGAAGATAAAGAAATATCCATCAATCAATGGTTGTCCTGAGAGTTAACTATTTAAGGAATTAATTCCCATTTTATGTGGTTTAAACAAATATGGGGCTACAATTTAAAAAACAACACCCTAAATCAAGTATAGATAAATCACTGATAAATAATGCTCACACATTGATTTCATTAGAAATATCCAAGAAATCCTTCGGCCCAATGATCACCAAAGTTTGATATATCAGTGATCATCCAAAAATCCTCCTCTAACAACTCATCTCACAGTTCATAGGGTTATGTGGCTAACCATATGAAATTTTTAAAAATGGGATTTTATAGCATGGATTAGGGTTTGACCTAATTAATGAATAAAAAAATTAATTATTTAATTATTAATCCCCTTATAACTACACGCAAACAAAACATCTCATGCATGAAAAGGGTATTTCACTCCTACAGTAAACCACATGTTTTGGATTTAATAACGATATTAGAAACCTGATTTGATACACTATTAGGGATTTATTCTATAATTTTAGAAAAACTGTGAATATGTCATATAATATATTTAATATTTTTATTAAATCAATATTGATAATCTCAAGAACCTAAATTCTTTCACTAATATAGTTTAATTCTTTAAAAATAATATCTAAAATATTCCAAATCCCTAAAAGAAGAAAATAAGGTCATTTTATATGCGGTTATAATATTTTTTTAATCATTTAATAAATATCTTAACATTAAACTGACTAATAAAGTTAATAAATTTTAGGCATGGATTTGACATGTACCAATATCTGATCTCATCCACTACAACGAATCCTAATTTTCAATGTTTTGAAAAATAGTTTTTTTGAAATCAATTTTGTTTTCAAAAAATTATTATAGTCTCACAAAAAATTAGGAGAATTATACTTCCAAACATGCATCAATATATTTTTGTAATCATTAGCTTTAATTTTATAAACACATAACTTCTTCATTTGACCATATGAAAAGTTTCCACAACATTAAAATTTTGAAATAATATATCACTTTAAATTATCTCTAAATTGAAATATTCAATTTTCAAAATTATCATGAACATTGAATCATTTCATCTCAGGATTACAAAAAATATAAAATTTTTAATGTTCATTTTTGTATGATACACTCAATATTAGTGATATTTTGTACATTATATATATTCTCTTTAAAAAATTCAAATCAATAAGTTATATTTCCATATACTTATATCTGTAAACATATTCTAAATTGATGATCATTTTGATATATGGTAGATCTTTTAAATCAAAACAGGGAGACATTTATCCCAATTAAATGAAAAATAGATTTACAAAATATCTATAAAAATAAAAATCAGATCATGATTTATAATTTCTATATTTTTATATCAATAATTTATTTTTCAATGATTAATAATGAAGTATAACTCAGCCCCTATGATTTTTAGTTCCATAAAATTAAATATGAGGGAGAAATTGAGTAATTTTAAACTTAATTATAACAATGTTTCCAATATGTGTGTTGGATTGATGGAATACAATTAAATATTTTTAATCATAATTAAATAATAATTTTATGTTAATTTTATATCATAAATTGATTCATATAGAAAAGTAATGTCAATTAGATATAAATTCTAATGTAAAATGAATCAAATTCATCAAATTTATGAACCATGTCATTCATTGATGAATTCTCAAATGAAATATATATATCCAAAAAATTATTCATTCTACTCATAGAATACATCTGGGGAAAATATTTCTTCTTGGATCCACAAAAATGTTCCAAAAATTTTGTATTTGTAGAGATGGTATAAATTTAAAAATAAATTTTTAAATAATTATAATATTTATTTAAAAAATTTAAGGATGTGGAATATTTTAACTCTCTCAGATCAATACCAAAATTTCACACAAAAGGGGAAGACATTGATCAATACTTAAAGAATTTTTCTACATCTCAATATTAATCTATATTAAAATAATAATAATTTTATCCATTTTTGTGACTTAGTATCTCAATGTCATCAATTCCTTTCAAATCATTTAGTGGTACACAATAAACCCACAACAATATCATATTTAATAAATATGAATGTTAATTAATCTAATGAAAAGAAAATGTGTTAAAATTAATGATTATATGATAGTTTATTCTAAATCCAAAATGAAAACATAATTCCTAGTAACCTTGGTGCCTATATACCGTAACATTGTCCATTACGTTCATAATTCTAGATTCAACTACAAAAAAAATAAAAAAATACCCTTATAAATGTTATAAAATTAAAAATGTGGAAAATATTTGAGTTTAGATTACGTCATTCTTATAAGTAACATGGAATATTACTTTAACCACCATTAAATTTCTTGTAACAAATGATTAACAATCCAAATCATTACAACCATTTTTTCCTCAACTTAATACATCTTAAAAATAACACAACCATAGAAAATATTATAATGGATGTAAGGAATGTAAAATCTAAGAAAAATGAAGTGTTTATTTCAACAACATAACTTTACACAACATGAAAATAACAAATAAAAACAAATGACATCAATATTAATAAGACCAAATAAATAATTATAACTTAATTAAAATTCATCATCCATAATAGATATGGGAAATTAATTATCATGTTTCAACGAATAATGTTTCTAACATAATTCATGCTTACTATAAGATTATCGCATGTCGGTACTCCCCATCCACATTATATCAATGAAAAAAACATTAATTTTCACCTTTTCCCCTATATCATTTTCTAATGTATAAAAACTCATATGATAACCTTAAATAAATCCCTCATTAATTAAGAGTAATAATAAATATAGGATACAATAATATATCTTAAATCCTTGTGAATCTCCCACACAACTCATTTCAATCAATTTCATATTAATTTTTTGTTAAATGTTACCCAAAAAATATACGATCAACTATCTAATAATATAAAAATATCATTTATTGAATGTTATTTTAATGAATATATTATTCAATCAACTATTAATATCATGGAATATCTATGACCACATAATTTTGGGATCTGAAATCATTGCTACAATTATTAATCATTCTTAAAATATTATAATCATTCTAAATTAAGAATCAATTATAAAATATTGCTATAAAATATTCTGAGTCTTACCCAACACAGATTTCCATAATACACTATAAATATCTATTCAAATATCAATAGGGTATCAATCTCACCACCTATAATAAAAATATCAAAAAAAATTCTCTAAATAATGTCCAATATCATCAAATCTCAATATTAAACACTTCTTAGTTGAAAAAGACAAAACATGAACATTAAGAGAACCCAACTCAACCTCATTATATTTATCCCCACTATAAAAAATATATGGAAACATACCCTACAAAAAATAAATGCATAATAACCTATGGTGATTTATTTTTCTACTAGAACAAACTGACCATTAAATTAAATTCAATGTAATTAAAACAATGATTTAGCACCATAACAATTTACCATTATTGTATAATGTGACACCCTTTTCATATCTCATGGTTCCCAATTAAAATAAATTTTATTTTAATTAATATAAGAGATACGATAAACATTTGAAACACAATTAACGAAGATAGTTCAATAATAAAATATTTAATGAATAATGTATTGAAGTTATTAATTAATGAAAATGAAACAAAATACCTTGATTCCATATGATATTAGTTAATAAAATAATTCTAGATATTCATATTTACTATTACATATCTATATATAAACCTCATTTAGAATAATTCTAATTGTAAAAATTTTCACTCAAGTCAGTAAAAAATATATTCTATGTCCTAGCCTAAATCTAAGGTGCTATGACCAGAACTCATTATAGATTCTAAAAAAACAAGTGCTTCTACAATTCAACCAAATAATACAATTTCCTAAAAATGAATAAGGTTTATTAAAATATCCACACCCACATTCTAGGGAACTCTTATCCAAGCTCCTTACATCCCTTTATCATCTCTATTTAAGGGGATCATAAAAATTTTGATGACATTAATAAGAATAAACGAACTAGACTGTAACACCCCAGGTAAATAAATAATATGACGTTTTCACATTTATCCATATTTGTGAATAAAATATTAATATTACTTTAAAGGGGACGCTATGCTCGATGGCGTACCCAATATGCAACAACGAGTTTTTCGGAATCTTACGTTGTACTCTAATAATAAAATAATATTATTTTAAATGGTAGTTAACGCATAGCCCTTGTAATGGCGGGAATGAACAAAACTAACTACAAAATGATTGTATATGTTTGTAAAATATTTTTCTTCTTTACAATAAATGTTAGAGGATTAAAAATGCGAATGAATCCAATTTTAAGCGTAAACATTCTAATATTCTTTAAAAGGTGGATTAACCGCCTTTTGATGGAGAACCTCTTTTAAATCCACTTTTTGACAATTTTAAGTGTTATATTTTACAAGATAAAATTCTTCTTTAGAATCGGGACATCAAAATTTACTTTGTAATAAGTTTTGGTATTTTTCCGATAAAGTTCATTTTTAATGAATAGTGAAAAATGTTGTATTTTAATTCAAATCCACTTTTTAATATAATTTATTTATATTATTATATTATCTTTTTAATTGGTTTTAAAGTGAAATTAGAATATATATTTTATCATTTAACCCAATAGTGGTTGTTGGAATTAATTTCACATTGAAATCAGATTTAAACTACTGTCAATCTTTTGATATATATTGTTTCATAAAAACACGCTATTTGTCATGATAGCGAGAATTAATTATTAAATTAATTAATGTAACTTATATGATTTGAATTTTTTAAAATATACATCATTTTTGAATTAGGAATATCAAATATAGCTTAGGGTGATTTTTTTGTATTATTCTAAAAAACTTCAATTTTTGATGAATAGTGAAACCACTAAGTGGTACTTAAAAAACTGATTTTTCGTTTAAATGAAACTTTACCACTTCTGTGTTTTGAATTTAAAAAATCCTACCTACATGGTTTTCATTAGGAAGTAAAATGTGGTTCAATGGGATTAAAATATTTTTTGGTGAATAGTAACTTTTATGTTTTTAATCGCGATTATAGGTAATTAGTGTAAATTAAGGTAAAAATTGTGTTTTAATAATATTAAATGAGCTTGACACATGTCCTACCCTAATTGGATGTGTCATGGCCGACCAAGAAAATCCACGGGTCAACTTCGGGACCCCATGGAGCCACTTTGGTTGAAAATGACATAAATACCTTTTTATTTTAAGTTAAAATTAAAATTTCACAAACATGAGTTTTTTTACTAAAACTATTTTTAAATGGGGTTATACAAGTCATATTTTTGACTATCAATATTCATTAGAAATATAAAATGATTTACTACATCATGATATTTTTTTTATAATTTTTAGATATTAAATAAATTAAACTATTTATGACATCATGATGATGTAGTAATTACCTCATTAATAAGGGATTTAAATAAAAATAAAATATAATGTTAAAACTATAACATACACTTGTCACAAACCTATTGGATGGGTGGATTTCAAAACCTTATCACCTTAGCCTCGAAATATATCCTTTTTTGACCTTTTAAATCCGAGAATCATTTTATAATAAAGTAATATTTTATAACTTTCCAAGAGTGCCCATCCTCTCCTCTTATAAAAGGCCCCCACCTCTACGACCTTACACACACCTCTAAAGCCTTTGTCTCGGCCAAACCCTGACCATTTCATCTATCCACATCCCTATATTCATCATTGAATCCTCACTTTGGGCAGAATCCTTTCCAAGGAATCCTTTGATCTCAAATCAAAGAGAGTTACCCGATTTAAAGGTAATGTCTTCCCTTGTGTTCTTTTGTTTTATTTTGCTTCTCCAACCCCCTAAACTCTTTTTATTCTTTTATTTTGTAACAAAACCATTATATTCAATATACTAGGATGTGGTTATGTGAAGGATTCGAGCTACACTTACACACACCATTTTCTAGTTGTTAAATAACATACTGTTTCTGTAGATGGCGAATTACTGCCTCACGAAACTATGATTGTTCAATATTCATTTAACACCTTCAAAGGTGGCCATTAAGATGTCACTATATTTATATATGATATATAATATGTTTATGTTTTCCTTATGCTTATGTATTTTTCATTTATGGCATACCTTTATGGTTTCCATTATGGGTAAACGCGATATCTTCATTATAGGAAGTGCGGACTACGGCCCCCTCAAAGTGATTTGATTAGTTAATGCCATATGTGGGACATATAAAGGATGGAATTAATAGTATTACATATGTTATCCTACTGGAATTATAATATACCTTTATATCATTATTATTTCATTCCATTGAATACAAAAAATAAGTGAAATTAGCGCTCATGCGTACGTACGGCCTACCGTCTCGATGAACGGTACAATTCATTTCTTATCTCCAAATGTTATGTATTATTATAAGTACATATATATAATGGATATATGTGTAATATATTACATATAAATTATGGATATAATTCTGTAATTATAATATATATATCTCTATTTTTGTTTTAATTCCATTAATATGAAAAAAATGAAAGTAGCGTTCATGCGTACGTATGGCCTACCGTCTCCATGAACGGTGCTTGTAAATTTTTATCTCCAAATGATATGAATAGTATAAAATGAATATATAATTTATATATATGAAATTTAAAACATCAATACTATTATGGAAATTATGTACCTATAACTATATGGAAAATTGTTTTCCAACAAGTTCAATTTTTACTCATGTACTGAACATCAACAAAAACGTCTGATATGAACTCACTTTATTAACCAATTATTATAACATTATAATATGTGATATTAACTGAATAATAACATTTAAATGAGGTCCTTAAGAAATTATAAATCGACCAAATTTTATTATTCAGGAGATTAAAGAGCGATCGAGTCATGTCGGACCCGGGGTAAGAGAATCATACCTATCTCATTCTTTACAAGTACTCTCTTTTATGTCATTTCTTTTATGCTCCTTGTTCTTATGTTAGAGGATGTTATTTTATATTCCACTTTTTGAAATTTTTATGTTCATGTTATGAGAGAGTCTATTTGATCTCATCAATCCTTTTTTGGAAGTTTTATGTGGCGCTGTTAGGCTGCCGAATTTTCATAAGGGGATTTTCATCTCACTTTTTGTTCCCGTGAGATTCATGCTATATAGGCCACTAATTACTTTTTTGTGGTGTATGTACTGCCCATTATTTTACTATTGGTATAATATAATCTCATTTATGGGTAGTTACATCTTCATTGTATTACCCTTCTTCCATGGGGTGTACATTTTGAAAGTTGCCCAAATCGGTAAGGGAACCTTTCACACTCCTCTTTTAAAAAGACTTATTTTGTTATGTCTTTTAATTTACATCTTTTTATGTTGGGATATGTTCTTCTATATCCTTATTGATGTAAATTTTATGTACAAGTTATGAGATACCATTTTCTATCTCATCAACTAATTTTATGAATTTTAAAGTGACGTCGTTAGGCTGTCAAATTTTACCAAGGGAACTTCTTAACCCAATTTCGATTTCCTTGGGTTCAACATGTAGTTATTGAATATGTTATCCTTTGAATATTTTTAAATGAACTTTGACTGTTTTACACTTAATATCCACTTATATTGGATGTATTTATGTTTGTCACACATAATTATGAGATTGATTTATCCTTAATTTAAGGATACCTTCTTTATAGGGGATTTTATCTCATTTTAGATTTCTATTGAGACTTCATTGTTGTTATGCACCAATTAAATCTTATATGGTGTATATACTGTACTTTGGAATATTATATCATGAATCCATTTATTCTCATGATATTATAAAGTTCTGATTAAATGTTATTCCTAAATTATTGTATTCAAGTGTCTCTCATTTTGATAAAAACTCTTTAACTAAAATATCGCTTTAAATGTTTTAATGATTTATTCTTATAAATATTTCTCATTAATATCCATGTTTTCAAAATGGTTTCAAGGATTTTTTTATGTGGATATTAATGGTGTAGAATGTTAAAATCTTCAAAGTGGTATGGGACACTTTGATTAAAAAATCTCTTTATTAAATGTTTTAAATGGTTTTGAAAATGTTTTTTTTAGAATGGATTCAATATCTTAAAATGTTATATTGTTATTGCAATGTGGGAACATTATCTTTACTTTATGCTTATGTTATGTGATATGATTATTTTATGGTTCATGGGCATTTTTTATGTATACGGGTGGTTCTGTGATAAACTAAGGGCGGGTGATCCCGATATAGCTCTCCAATGCATTGGGTAACGCGAAGTGGTTAAACGTTAAGGTTTCTCCGAAGAGATTTAGGGAATATACTGTGATCGGTATTCCAAACGTAACCAAGAGGGTTACTCCCTACGTAAGAATGTTATGAATGCCTCAAGTTATATTTATGTCTTATGATTTATATGATTTATCCATGATTTTATGAGGTATGTTAAAGTGCTTATTCTTAATGGGTAAAGTATGATTTCATTCTTATGTATATATGTACTCAGGTTTCCTTTCCATAATTTTTATAACCCTTACTAAGCTTTTTATGCTCATCCCATGTTTTTGAAATGTTTTTCACAAGTCAATGGAATGGTACATGATGTGATGATAATGTCAAGGAAGTGTCAAGAAATAATCCATGTTTTATTTTAAATATGTTTCTGTTGATGGGAAAAATGAATACTGTCTTTTATGTAACCACTTTGTTTAAATGTGGAATGTAATGTAAGTTTCATTATCTAATTCTCTAAAACTCTAAACCTAAAAAGATCCTCAATGTGAAATCATGAAATAACTCAAGATTAAGTAAGGTTTAAGTCTGGGGCCTTATATAGACTACTCATCCTAATAACTATAGTGACACAAGTGTTAACTGACAATTATTTAAACTCTTTTTCTACCATTTTTAGGCCCAAATAACATAAATATTACTAACATTTCTTATCTAATATTAAATAAAAAAAATTATTTATAATAATCTTTCAAAAAACCATATATATATATATATAGATTATAAAAATATAAATTTTATGTTTGGTTCCTATTTGAGAGAAATAAATTTTCTATCTTACCCATTATATATATAACGTAATTTTTAGGTTTTAAAATACATTTTTTGATTTATTAATGGGTATTTAGTAATTTTCAATAATTGGACACCAATATTGATGAAAATGTATCTAATAATATTTTTATAGTGATATTATAAAAAATACAGGAGAAAAATATAATAGTTACTCCAACTATTCAATTAATAACTATTAAGACATTAAATTCAATGAAATAAGATCAAGTGTCTATATACACATTTTCATTAACCTAAGTATATACATTTTTACGTGATGAGTGACATGATATTATTATTTTTTGTTATTTTTTTATATTATAATTTCCACCCATAAGTAAGGCTGATCGATTAAAACATCTATTTAGGGAGGTATATGATTTTCTATCAAACAGATAAAGTGTAATGACAATTACACCTTTCTAAATAATTACTTGTTGAATTGAGTCATGGTTTCAGGCCTTGAGTTTGTAGTGTCCTAGAGTAGGAAATGGTTTATTGGGACCATTAAAATATTATGATGTGTGGGATCTATATATATAAACACACAGAATTTTATTTGGTGATTTCAGTGGATTTGAGTTACGGGTGTCCTATATATGAAAATTTTCATGGATATTAATGTGTAATCCTTGAAAATATGTGACTGAGGTGTTTGTATTTGTATACACTATATATAATAAATATCAACATTTAATTTAGTGGTTCATTAGAGTCATATAAATAACTATGATGAATATATAATGTATTATTACTCACTCATACATGTGTACTTTTTTGTTTCAGTTATTTTGGTCATAAATATAATCTCTTGCCACTAGGATATACTATTAGATACTAGAGTCTAATAGAAATTTTGGTTCATGTTATCTTTAAATATTTATTTATGGAACCACTTCAGTTTTTTCTATTTTTGTCTTATATTGAATCTCATGTTCTTATAATGAGTTTTTAATTTAGAGTTTATGATATACTACATCATATTATATTTTAATTGATACATGATATCCATTTATAATTTAAATTTTGTAATTATTAATGAACCACTAATATTATCATTGAAGATATTGAATTTCAGTGGTATACATGCTATGTTATGGCATAATATCACTTGTTATTAGAGTAGATTCCCCCATACGAGCTAATTAAACCCAAGCTAGTGGAGTTAGGCTTTGGAAGTCCACTTATAAATATATAATGTCCATAAAGATTGTTATTATATTTATTGGTTGTATAATGGAGATAACCACACGTGAGGTTATATTTTTAGAACTAAAAAATGTTTTATTATAATTTTAGTTTACATAAATTAAAATAATTAACCTAGTAAGATTGTGTGATGTATGAAACATTATTACAAAGTTACTCTGATAGTTTGATGATTAACTCAAACACCTTGAGCATTGATAGTGGGTTACAATTAGGATGGATCATGAATAATGTTGATATAGGTAATTATTATTTGAGTGTGCATGATTTTATTGATGTTAGAATTGTTTTTTAGTGTATATTAATGAGAGATCTTTAAATATCCACATCATATCCTACTATCTTGATTTATTAAATGTTCCAGATATATTACTTGTTAAGGAGATATAAATGTTTTCATGGAGAAGTGGGGAGTGTTTATGTATATTTGTATGTTATGTAATTTATTTATTATAGTGAAACAAATAATTGTGTCTTATATAGTATGTGAGATTTTATAGTGTATTACCACGTTCTTTTTGAAATGGAGATTTATTACATTTCTGTACATACACTCAAATTTTAGTCTTGTTGTTTTGTTGTAATTGAATTTATATGGAAAAATTGATAAATTATATATTATCTTTTGAATTTCTTTCTTCTAATGATATAAATGTATTGAGAATTTTAACTTCATACATTAATAATATAACATATTTCAAAAAAATTTAAATGATGTTGATATATAGGACAACCAAAATTTCCCCTATTGGAATTCCACCTATAGTTTATCTTGTCATAACATAAAAAAACAACCACATGGTACTATTAACAAGATGTACAACATAAAAAATATGTTTTACCAAAAAAATAAATGCATTTATATAAACAATTGATAATATAATTAATGGTTTGTAACTATTCATAGTTATATGTTGAAGGAAATTTTGATAGTCTAGATAATTTGGGTGCCATAAACCTAAATTCACCATAAATCAAATATCATAATACATGAAAATAAGGGTAACTTTTTCGTTAATAATTTATAAATTTTCCATGTAAATTTAAAAATATACTAATGATATGTTTAGTACAAATAAATTTAACTTGTATAAAATACTAATCTTTTAAAATTATAAAATCTACCATATACCAAATTAATGATATTAATAAAAAACCAACAATGTATGGTTTTTCATGATCATAGTAATGAATATTTTTATAATTATGTGATTTTTTTTGAAAAAATACAATTTAAAAGGATTATCATTTAAATAAGTAATATTTGGGATTTATGTAAAATAAATATTTTTAGATCAAGATGAAAAAACATTATCCCTAACATTTCATACTTTTTTTGGAGTAATCAGATATCTATTATATATGTTAAATTTTTATAAACTGAGAAACCATGTATGATTTTTTTTAAATCCAGATATTACAAAAAAACCAAACATTATATTTTTAGAATACGCTACAAATAATACTTAGTCAGATTCAATTATATGCAAAAACAAGTTTCTTCAAAATTGTTTGTTGCATGAATGGTCGAGTTTTACTGAACAACAATATTTTTTTCAAATAATTATTTAATATAATAGCTATAACCTAGATTTTAAATTTATGGGGAAGAATAAGATTAACTAAATTATTAAAAATATATAATTATCTATGTATTCATAATAAAATAATTACCATTTAAAATAAAAAAAATATTTTATGAAAATAATTTTTTTTCTAAAAGGAAGTTTTATCGTTCTTGTTGCACATGAATTAAAATGATTTTTTAAAAAATTTAGAAAATTAATACGAAATAATAAACATAATTTTTTAAATTTGGGTACAAAAATTATATTTCCGTGATTTTTGGATATTTTTCTAAGAAGATTCATTTTTTATGACTACTGAGAAAAAAAAATTTATTTTTTTAAACTTTCTTTTCATCTAAATAATTTATAATGTTTTATTATATTTGAAATTAGTTTTAAATTTTAAATTTTTATATTATAGATATATCAGTACAATTAATGTAATTTCAAAAAATTTCCAATTTAATTTTGATATATTAACAATGTAAATTTTTTAACTGTTTCACTTTAAAACCTCGCTTTCTTGCAATGTGTGTTGGATTTTTTTTAAAATAAAATTATCCTACTTATATGGGTTATATTTCTCCAAATGTATTATATTTTTCTAATCATAATATTTCATATTATATAATAAGATCTAATTTATTTTTTTCCTAAATTATTACTGAAAATGGTTAAAATTAATTACATCTTATTTTGGTGATTATATGTTTACTTATTGGTTAAACTTAGAATTGAAGGTGTAAAAATGACCCAAAACATTTCCAAACCACATTTTATGTCCCTATTTAGACCATATACCTTATATTATAGTGTATTTTTAATTATGGGATCCTATTGGTAGGAAAATACGTGGGCATACCTAACTCTTTTAAAAAAATTTAAGTGTGTCACTCAACTCAATTATAAAAGGCCACCCACACTCCTCTATTATTCAAAAATTAAATCCACTTTATATCAAACAATACATGACTGAATAGGTTCCAAAGTTCCATAACATAATACTATAATCCTTATATTGGATATTACACCATCCTTTTAAGGAATTTATGAAAACCTAAGAATGATACCTAAAAAGAGGTTAGGTTCTTCAACAGGCGTATTTGATTTACATTATTCTAAACCTTATTGATTAATTATTCCAAAATTATAACATAATAACATTAGAATAATACATATAATAGGATTTATTTATAAATATTTAATTTCTTATAACCTCCTCAAATCCCATAAAATGGGTTACAAAATCATTATTCGTGAGTACGGTGGACTACCACTTCGTGAAATAAAGTCATTTGTTTTTCAAATACCTCCACTCAAGGTTTGTTATGATGAAGGATATAAATTATATAAATTATATTTATAGAATAATTATTCCAATTGAATATTTGTATCATATTCTCTTTTTTACTTTCCATTTCAAAAAAGGCACGATAATGTCGCTCATGTGTGTGATTAACTACCACCTCGCAAAGTGATGTGATTCGTCTTTTGCTAATGATTTACATGGAATTTCATAAGGGAAAGGATAATTATTATATATGATATACATGAAATAATTATGATATTTATGAAATATTAATAATTTGGGAAATAATATATATGTATATATGTATATATCATTTTATGTACTATAACACTAAACGAATGATGATAACATCGTTCATGCACATATGGACTACCACCATCGTGAAACAATGTGAATCGCTTCCATAATAATACCATATATAGAAAAATATAATTATATAATAAGATATTAGAGAAATTACGATGAATATAGAAATTTGAAATATTAATCTCCTCCTTTCTATAATGATCATTGAAAAATGGAAATGTCACTCTTGGGTGTGTATGACCTACCATCTCTATGATCGTAACATACTTCGTTTTTCATAAAAATCATTCAAGATTGGTTTTAAAAGTAAAATTTATGTGAAATATGATTATTATGTAATTATTATTATCCAGTAGAATATATAACTACGTAATATATTCATGAATTGGGACATTCAGGACAAAGAACGCATGATGAAACTTGAAAATTAACACCAAAACAATAAAAACAATGAATGATCAGAAACGATTAGCTACTAAGATAATTTAGAAGGATAATATAAGACACTAAAAATATTAACATGGTTATTATTTAAGTTAATAACATGTTTAAAACCACTATACTAGAATATAATGTATTTTTAACCAAAATTAATTATAAGGTAAGGGATTTCATCAAAATTTCATTTCATTGAGGCATATTGTAATGTTATGCTATTAATTTATTACATAAGGGGTATATACTACACATTATACATTAAATATCATTAATAAATGATTATTAATTTTATTTTATTTTTCAATATGAATTATTTCTTATATGGGGATTTAATTGAAATATTTCCAAGTGGTAAGGGATTTCTTAACTCAATTTCCACACATTCGGATAAAATATTACATTCCTGATTATGTACTGATAATATTATGTTCGTAATGACTTTTTATTATATTATATTTTAAAAATAAATGTTTTATGTGGTTTTAAAATTTATACATATAATATATTAATTGATTAATTCCCACCACTTCATTATGATCACTTTAATGGATTATTTCACAATCTCATTCTAATAGAGATTTTTTATTCCTGAATATTAGTTGAAGGAAAATTCCTGAACATTTCCTAGTAAAAACATTAATTTTATATTTATATGGATATTAATGAATCAATTAAATTAATTTTATCATTTATCCATTCATTTAAAAATAATTTTTTTTTAAGAAAACATAGCTTTATTTCTCTCTTCGGTCAGAAATATGTTTTCTTCCAAAACCATGATCTCTCAAAAGGTTTTCAAAAATGTTTTAAACAATTGAAGATAATTTTATAAATGGAATTCACCAATTTTTTCTCTTTATAAAAATGTTTTTAAAGGAACCATTATGTCCTTTTCAAAAAAAAAATCATTTGGATTTTATAGAAAAAGTGAAAGGAAAACATTGTTTTAACATGTAAGACATGAATGGAATTTCAAACCTTAACGGCCAATAAATTGTTTAAAATATTATTTTATAATAATCAATGATTAGTTTCAAATAATTTTTTTTGAAGTCATTTAGAGATATTTTATTTTCTAAGAGTTATTTTCAAAGGAAAATATTTTCATAAAATCCAAATGAAATTGGTATTTTACTCAAAAATATTTTTCAAGACCTTTTTATGGTGTTTATATTCATCAATGAAAATAACCCATTATTATTACTTTATTGGGTAAATTTTTTATTGATACCATACTTAATATTCCTCTAAATGGTTTATGATCGCTTTGACTAAGGAAAGTATTTTCATTCACTTCTTTGAATCATTTTTTTCATCTTAAACATTACATTAAATTATTATCTTTCCCATATAAATAAAATTTACAATAAATATAAATATTATTTATCAAAGATATGTTTATTTTCTGAATCATATACCTTTTTTCATATTATATTTACTTTGAATGTAATTTTATTAATGAGGGATATTTTGATGAATATGTATCCCATAATCAATAAGGATACTTGACGATAAGTCAAATTTTTTGGGAATTAAATATATTATTCAATAGATGAAGAATTATTATCATTGGTATGAAATAGTCTGGGGACCAGTTAATTCAGGCCCCTCAATGCAACAACAGTCTCATGTGACAAAATAAGTTTGAAAAAAATCATATGTATATGTAACGAGTATGTTTTAGAATTTCTTTTGAAAGGTGTTGAAAGTAGTTTTCTAGAACATACTATGAATATTATTGGTGTTAAGGGTATCATTTACATGGAAAATAAGTCATCCAATAATTATGCATTACCTTCATTTATAATTCATTTATTATTACCCATGAGATTTTTTTCTATTTTATAAAATATGGATTCATTTAATTCTCATATTTTTTATTTAATGTCATGTGTTATCATTTGTTTACATTTAGATATTGATTCTACCTTATTATAAAATGATAGTATGATTATTTAAATGGAATGTGTGTTCAATTATTTACCATTAAATATAGATTATTCATATTGATGCATGAATGATTCCATTATATTTAACCCTTTCATAGAAATTGATATCACTAACTATAAGATTTTAGATTTTATATAAGGTATGGAACATTATATTTCTAATTTTATTCCATTTATTAATCCTTTTATGGATTCCAAGTATGGATATGGAGAAAACGGGGGTGTCTGGGTCTTGTTCAGAGCCCAAATCCTGAGATTTTGAAGGACGTAGTTGGGCTACATAGTTAGGAGATACCATATCTCCCAAGCCACATGGTTTTAGTGAACCATGTTAGTGTTTCCATCCAACTATCTTGGAACATGTGTCTTGATAAACTGTGAAACTTGGGTTGTACACCCATGTAGGGTTTCTATAGTTTTTTGCATTGGATAAACACATGGTTGGTGCTTGGTTTGACTAACTCTGAACCTTGACTGAGTTAGTGGTTTTTTTATAGATACATGTGCATAGTTTTCCCAACCCGACACCAAACCATGTGACATAGTGATTTGATTTAAAATGACCATTCTACCTTATTTACGCTTAAATGTTAAACCCTCCTCTATTTTCATTTTATCCATCCATGGACAACCTTCCTTATCCCATTTTAGTTCCAAAATCCTCCTACCTAGGGACATAAGGTATTTATCTATCTAACATGTAATTCTAGATATTTGCATCTAATTGGTTCTACACAAGTGATTTATCTATTCATTTTTCACCATTCATTGTTTTCCTTACTATCAGGGATGTTGTTTGGGTGCAAGCACTCATGCCCTATTTTTAGGGTGTTCGAATATTCTTATAGTTTCTAATGATCAAGATCAAATACGAAGTTGAGTCTGGATGAGGGTTCCTCCACCATGTTGATGAACGAGGTCTATATTTTTTCCATCAATGCCTCTGCCTTTTTTAAATCTTATTTCCAAAATTATGCACACTATACTTTTTGACTGATGCTTTATAAACAACTTGAACCAAGTATTAATTGATATAAACTTCTAAATACATTTGATGGGAACCTATCGTCATGGTTATAGGTTTTTAACCTCAACCATAACCACCCATGCGGTGTATACTACCTTTTATCAAATTTAATCCACCCTTAGGGTGTTATTATTTTCGTTTATATAAGTGAAAATTGTGTGGGAAATTTAAATTAATTGAAAAATTTTGTGAATGCCTTACATCACCTTGAAAAAGGTAATTGAAAGGTATGATATGGTTAGCCCCTTTCCTTTTACATGATCAAAACTGGAATAGTGGTTTAATAAACTAATGGTTAATACATTGGTGAATGAATTGGTTATGTTTCCTTGGAAATTATACTTCTCATATTTGATGACCACAATTAGATGAAATTGAGATTTATACTCCACGGATCCTTCTTAATTGGATGACTATGAAATTTCTACTCCTCCGGTCCCATTGAATTGGCATGTTAGGATTCCTTATACATTTATAGTAATTGGATCCGATTATTATATTAGGATTCCTAGGTTCTTTCTACTTCTTGGATCATATTAAATTTTTTATTTGGATTCCTTGGACATTTGTACACTGAAGATGTATTTTTACTAGTTTACTTAACATGTTGGGATTTTAGGGACATTTTTACCCCTTGTATACTATTAAATAACCTTTATAATTCCATGGAAATTTCAAATCCTTATAAATAATTACCATTTTGGGTTTTGTGGGAATTTTTACCCCTATGATATAGTCCAATTATTTTACTTAGCTTATGTGGTCACCATGGAAATTACCACTCCTTTGACCCTGGCTCGGGTAGGCCTAAAAATGAATAACATTTCTAGTCCTTTGTTGTTGATACATTATTTAATTTATTGATATCATTATGATCTACTTTATAGATCATATTAATATTTTATAGAATAGATACCATCACTTCTAATGTCTTACATATATATATATATGATATATATGTACAATAATTCAATTTATATGCATGGATAGGACAGGTAATAGAAACTATTGTAGGTGGCCTACTAACTGTTATCTCAAACACTATTCAAGACATCATTGGGTATCCAGAAAGACTTTATGGATACATATATGAATAGATGAAACCACATGCATTAATAGGTTTAATAATATTTTTCATAGGAGTGGCGGATAATAGGACGAGGCTTTGGTATCGTGATGCTATTTGGAAATTTTTCTTTTGGTCCTTTTGTAGTTTTGATACAGGTTCTTTACTAGTTTCATGTTATGATGTATTTATATCTTTTTAAATCAATTTAAGGTCATCATTGTATATTCCCCATATGAATGAGATTAATTGCTTAATAATATACTGGTTTTTAATATTCCCTAGGAAGTTATATCTTATGCTTTTCCTATTGGATATTATGATTATACAACTATGATTCACTCTGATAATAAGGTTATTGTCTCCCCACTTTTCCACTGTGTACCCTCATTGAGTATAAATATCCTCTAGCATAAGGGTAGGCACACTTGAGGCATAGTGGACAACCTTGTATGGTTACTGTGGAGTGACCCAGGTTCGGTATGACATAATGTGGTATTAGAGGTTTTATTTTCTTTTCTCTAATCATTTGGAAATATTAGGCACGTTATTTTGAATGTGTAAGAATTTGGTATTAAATTTTTCATTGATTAACATACCCACATACTGGAAGAAAATAAACTTTTCAAGGGATGGGACATATTGGGCAGGATTATACTTATTCCATTTGCCTCAATTTCACCATTTGGTGATGCACTTCGTGTTTGATGTTATTTATGATTAATAATCCTTACCATTATCCTGACATGGAAATAAGATATTTCATCATGTATCATTATAGGATCTTTGGGATTTTTATTTTAGGTATTATTCCACACCATGTTTATATTATTACATGCATTACTTGCAACATGTTTTCGTCTAAATAGAAATATCGACGAAATTGTACTAACATTTCATGAAAGGAACATGATAATTGTGTTTTTTTGATTAAGTGCAAGCCATATTTATATTTATAAGGTGTATATGAACATATAAAGTAGATTTGGATACCCATATAGTTCAACCTTTTAATATAATTTCTAAATATATTAGAAAAAATTTAAATGAAATTGAATTCATAATTCGGTAGATGTCATTAAATGTGGATTATAGTTGCAATTTAAAGAGATTTTATATCTATAAATTTTAATTCAAACTCTATATATTGGAAACCCATAATTTTAGAAAAAAATATTACCCTGACCCCAACTTAGTAGTGGGAAATAAGAAGTATCTAATGCATTCTTATGACTAGTATGTCGCCCAGAACTAGATTTATGAGTGGTCAGAGTTGTGTGACTCATTTTAGGAAGGCCTTTTCATATCATGTGATATATTTGTGATACTATTGTTACTAAATCTATAGTGGGTCATGTTGTTTCTATTTGTATATATATTCCACCATGAAGGCATATAGTTTTTCAATAGTATGGTGGTTATGACCATGCTCTAAAGGTCGTGGGACATAAGCCACTAGTAGAACCTCCAATAGTTCATATAGAAGCATTTTGTGTTATACCTGATATTAGTGCACAGCCAAATATTCAAGAGGGATTTCTGAATTTCTTCCATATAGTTCAGGTACCACTTTGGCCTACTCTAACTATAAAAGAGTAGACATGTGAGTTCTAGCAGCATCATTCACCAACATTTTCAAGGGATGATAGACTATATGCTGAAAATTCATGGCTATAGTGCATGAAATCAATTTTTGATCATATCTTGACACCTAATAAGAGGATAATAATGATATATATATATATATATATGTGTGATCTAAGATTCTATACAAAATGGTCAGATGTGATTAATCATACAAATTATCTACAAGATATTGGTTTGAGTGATTTCCAAATAACCTTTTATTACTATTTCTGTCCAGAGACACTGAGGACTGATAGATCTAGAGAGTTTATGTTTATGGAGTAAGGTGGCTTGATATTCATGTATTATTCAGTTTGTTTTTTAGATATCCATTGTTTCAAACCTATTCTATTAGAATAATTGTTATTGAGATCTAATTGATTTGAGGATGGACTCAAATATGAAATTGGTTCGTGGATGAATGTCTTCGAACATACCTTTATTTCTGAATTAGTAAATCAAGTTTTCTTTAGCAAAAATATCCTAAGAAAATATGGGGGAACAAATAAAGGTATATTTGATACTAGACCTAGAAGTTCTATGTTAGGTGATAGAAATATACCCTTTGAGGTCTCATTTGAGAGTAATAATATCTAGAGAATGATTTTTGGTTGTTCTATTCCCTATCATTAGTATGGGAGGCATGGACACATATGGATCTAGTGTGATAGATACCCAGTCGACTGTCGAGCATATATTAGGATGGGAAATCTAAAATGGTTTTATAGGACATTTACCCTAATATATATTGGGAGAGTTTCTACAATTACTGTAATTCCTCGAACCCAGTCACCCCGAGTCAGTGCATTATTACATAACATTGGCAAGACCACAAGGGATCAAATCTTGATAGACCAAACAATTTAGTAGCCTTGGAATTACTAGATACATTCATATGTTTTACATTACATCATGAAATAAAATCAAAAAGTTTTCCCCATTGAGCACACTTATATCCTTACCCTATCCCTACAGATCAACCATAATATATTTCTTGATATCCTGGGAAAATAAAACAGAGAAAGGGGTGATCACAGATGTTTAGTAAGGATAATAATATAGAAGAAACTTTTATGAATTAGCATAAACTATTAAGGCAATCTATAAGAGTAAAACATAAGCCATTTAATCATACAATTCTACATAATATGACCAATATAAATCAATTAATTCCATTTAATTATTCACATGGATATTCTACTAGTTGAATAATCACTTGCAATTTCAATATCAAATTTAATAATGATTGAATGCATAATTCCAAACATCATAACCACATAGTCAAGGCCTTGTGCCAAGACTACAAGTATGATTTTCTCGAGGCCTTTTTCCAAGACACTAGTTTGTTTCATTAGACCTATCGATACATCGAGGAGTTATAGTGGGCACTACCCATCAATTACTAAGTCCAATATAATCCTCATAGAAAAAGTTTTAAACATAACATAATCATTCATATTAAAATTAGAATAATAAATGTCAATACATTATCAATAAACCATTAATGGTGTAAAAATAACAAATCCCCAGTAAAACATATCACAAAACCTTCATTACAATTTGGGTGTTTTATATCATAGTAAATCAACTTTAAACCAGCTTAAAATCTAACAATAGATGTTGACATAGATGAAATCAATAATTTTTTTATAGAATTACCTCTTTATATTTTGAAATCATTTAAAAGTAATTTAACTATAAAAGAAAACACTTATTTAGAAAATATTCTAATAATCTTGTATGGGACACTTAGACGATGTAATAACTGTGGATAATAGCCACACCCACCATATAAGTTTAAAAAAATACACTGTTAACTTAATTTTTTCGAAAAGGTCATAAAGTACATTGTTTGGAAATTGACGGAAAGATTCCTTTAAAAACATATATGGTCAAATAAGGGTATAAATAACATTAACCAATAGTCTAGTAAATAATTAGAATGTTTTGAATTACATTTTTAAGAAAACATTGATGTGGATGATAAAGAGGTCCCAGTAGATACTTACGTATTAACAAGCTTAGATAAGTAAAGAGATTATATAATTAATGCTTAACTTGTAATTTTCTTTAGTCGATGGTTTGTTAACCTCGTGTATAATAGTTAAAACATTGTTATTAAATTATAAAAGAAACATATACATAAATATGATATCATATATGATCTTATAATACTACTTAGTTAATAATATTTTAGTAGTATTATCATTTCAAGTGTTAACTAATTCGTTTTACATTATATTCATGGTTACATAAGCCATGTTTATTATGGATAAGAAGTATTTGATTCATATATAGAATGATATTCTGTTCCTAAAAATTATTTTTAATCAAAAAAATAATATTATTCTTGAATTATTATGATGGGGAATGAATCTCATCTCGTTCGTGTAGACGGTAATTTGTACGTATGCACGAGCGACGTTATCATTATATTGATTGTGAAATCATATGTAATTGGATGGTATATCATATATACATAATTTTTATCGTCTTATATTAATTATTTACATCAATTACACTCATTATTATACCCATCCAAATAATGAATTTTTTGAATAACAAACTACTACACTATGTGGAGATGGTAAGCCGTACGTACGCACGTATGGTAGATTTTTCATTTATAGGATGGATAGAATAAATAATATGGTTGGACTATATTTATAAAAACATCACAGTATATAGAAGGTACTAGATATTTATTTTGTTATGGAAATATCAAATAAATAGGAAGTGGAAGTAAACAAGAACATGGAAGAGGGCGGTGAAATTATTACCTCTTCTTCAGGTGTTTCTTTTTGAGTTGATCAAAATGACTCTATAGGATGGAATTCTGATCAAAATAAGGCCTCTAGGTTGATGGGAGGATATATTAATGGATATTTGGGTAGGTTTTGGATGAGATAAATGGATTTGAAGGTGGGAATTTAAGAGAAGGTGATGTACCCTTTTATAAGAGAGGTGAGGGTCATTTTAGGAAATACTTGTAATATTATTTTATAATAAAATCATTTTCGGTTTCTAATGGATAAAAAATGATTTATTTCATGTATATGGTGGAGCTGGGTCGAAAACCTCTCATGCAATAGGTTTTATATAGGTTTATTTCACCAGATTAACCTTATCTTTTAGATTTAACTCTTAGTTAAATAGTTTGACATTTACCATGTCTCCTTGCATTCTTATATTATATAGTTAATAAAATTACAATAAATTGAAAAGAGAACCCAAGTGGTTCATTATAAATATATATAACCATATATAAGTCCTTTGGATGAACCTTGTAATTTTAAAAATAATATATCAATTAATAATATAGTATTTGTTTTAAAAACTCAATTATGTCAATTTTGACACTATTTAGTATTTGGTTTTTGTGAAATTCGTAACCGCATGATTACTTTGAAAAAAATTTATTTAATCAACCCTATCATGTGATATTATCCTATAAAATTAGTGTAATTCTTCATAAGCGTGAATTTAAATTTATTTGGATATTTATAATATCAATTATTCTCATCTTTCATTAATAAGGTATTCACAACATCATCATTGTGTCATAAATAAATTAAATTATTGAATGCCTAAAAATTATAAATAAAACACAAATATGTAGAAAGTATTTTTATATTTCTAATTAATATTTATAGTCAAAATTATCTTAGGTATAACCCTATAGTAAAATGGTTTAGTTATTAAACATTTAATTTAACACTTTTAACTCGTCTTTAAATAAAATAATAATAAATGTCATAATCTAATCCATGTGGATGAAAGGCAATAATATATTATTCCAAAAGATGTTTTTGGTCTAATTAATCTTATAACATATAATTAGGACATGTGTTAGGGTAACTATAATATCATTTTTACCCTTAATTACCCTATTAACTTTTAACAGTGGTAAATAAAAATTAAAAGTTACTATTCACCAAAAATTATTTTCATCTCATTGAACCAAATTTTACATACTAATATTAATCATTCCTCTTGGATTTTTTAAATTAAACTCATAGAAGCAGTAAAATTATGTTATATGAAAATTTTCAAATTGTCCTAGAAGGTGGGTAAAAGACTGTAAAAAGATCAATAAAATTTAATATATCTAAACATATTATAGAATGACTCTACTGAATTATTTTGAACATATATAGGTATTATGTATCTATTTTGACCAAAAATAAAATAAAATAAAAAAACTAATTACCTAAATAAAAAGATGGTTTTAAACAATAACGCAGGGTTTTTCACTATTCATCAAAAATTGAATGTTTTCAGAAAAATTCCAAAAAATCACCATAAGATAATTTCAATATTCCAAATTCAAAAATGAAGTCATATGAAAAAATAAAATTTTAAAAAGTGGGTGTTACTATTCATAAAGTCTAGTCGATTGGTCATGGTGTGTTAAAACTCTATGTTGCGTACAACGCAAGCTACTGCATTATTCAAAGGGAAACATACCATGGAATCATAGGCTGTTACATTCTCCACTCTTTAAAATAAATTCATCCTCGAAATTTCAAGAATATTACTGCATAAAAGGATTTTGGTGGTTCATCATCATAAGTTCCTCAGGTTCCCACATTGCTTCTTTCGTCATATGGTTTCTTTATAGAACTTTTAACAGACGAGTAGTCTAGTTTCTCAAAACTTGTTCATTAGTATAAAGAATTATGATAGGCTCTTCCCAATAATAAAGATCGGGTTCCTGTTCTATTTCCTCATAGGTGAGTACATGCATTGGTTAAGGCATGTATTTTTATAACAGTGATATGTGGAACACATCACGAACATTGGAGAGACTTGGAGGCATTTCTAAATAATAAGCTATAACTCCAATTCATTCTAGAATTTTAAAAGGTCTGTTGTACCTGAGACTCAATTTTACCTTCTTACCAAATAGTATAACACCTTTCCATGGAGATACCATCAAGAAAACATGATCTCTAAATTGAAAAATAAAATTCCTTCCTTCAGTTATCGGCATAGCACTTTTTCCTACTTTGAGGTGCTTTGATGTTGGTTTGGATAATCTTCACTTTGTCCATTTTTTCCTCAACATTTTCTGGTCCAACGAGTTTTCTTTCACCAATATCATCCCAACAAGTAGTTGTACAACATCTCTTTCTATATAATGCTTCATAAGGTTCCATCTGAATACTTGAATGGAAGGTATTGTTATAAGCAAATTATACCAGAGGTAAATATTGATCCCAAATACATTCAATGTCAGGTGAGAAAGATCTCAACATGTCATCTATGGTTTGAATAGTCTGTTCTAATTTTCCATCAGTTTGAGGGTGGTAGGCAGTGCTAAAATGAAGTTCAGTATCCAGGGCCTTCTGAAGACTTTTACAAAATCATGATGTAAAATGGAGATCATGATCAGAAAAAATTGATTGGGGTACTCCATGAAGTCATAAATATTCATTAATATATAGTATTACCCTACGTTCTAGTGGTAAATTTTCTCTTATAGTAAGAAAATGTGATGACATTGTAAGACGATCAACAATGACTCATATTCCATCATTCCTTCTAGGAGTCTTTGGTAGTTCCCTGACAAAATCCATCGCAATATTCTCCCATTTCCAATTAGGTATGGGAGTAGGTTGCATGAATCCTCTAGTCATTTTCCATCAATCTATCACTTATTGACAAAACATACATATTGACATAAAATCATCAATCTCCCACTTCATGTTGTCCCACCAACAATGTTCCACCAAATCTACATACATCTTGGTGCTCTTATGGTGTATAATGAAATTGGAGCTATAAGCATCATCCAAAAATTCCCTTTTTAAATCAGGTATGTTATGAACACAAGGTCTCCTCCCAAATTTTAAAATTCCATCTTCATATATGATGTCACTCAGTCTCCCATCATTCACAGCTTTAATTTTCTTTTGAAACTTCTTATCATTGGTCTGAGAACTCTTTATCAATTCTAATAAAGATGGTTTGGAAACCATTTGAAAAAATATTGATGTTTCACCTTCCATGGTTATTCCCATATCCTTATTTAATAGATCCATGAAAATAGGATCCCTTTCAACACTCATCTTTTTCAAAACTCCATGATCCTTTCTACTCAAAGCATCTGCCACCCTATTTACCTTCCTCGGGTGGGTTTTGTATAATTCAATCATAATCCTTGCGTAGTTAAAGCCATCATATTTGCCACATGTTGAGTTTTTTATGTGAGAAAATATACTTCAAACTCTTATGAATAGTATAAATCTCACATTTTCAGCATAGAGATAGTGTATCCATATTTTCAGAGCAAATATTATCGTTTCTAACTCAGTTTCATGAGTATGATAGTTTTTCTCGTGAATTTTTTGTTATCGTGATGCATAGTCAATAACTCTATCATTCTACATAAGTACACAACCAAGTACATTCTTTGAAGCATCACTATAAATAACAAACCCATCGTTCCTTGATAGTAGAGTCAAGATAGGAACATTTCCAAATCTTCTCTTCAATTCTTCAAGACATTCTTTACACTCTTTTTTCCAAACAAATTTAACCACTTTACATGTGTGTTGGGATAATGGGTCATCCAACTGGAAAAAATTCTAGATGAAACGTTGATAATAACCTAAAAAACCAAAAAACTTCATACCTTAGTTAAATTCATCGGTGTAGGACATTCTTGGATTCCCTTGGTCTTTGAAGGATCAACAGAGATTCCATACATAGAATCAATATGGCCAAAAAAATAAATCTTCTGAATCTAGAATTCACACTTTCTAAACATCCGATATAATTCATTTCATCTAAAAGACTTTAGAATAATGCGCAAGTGATATCCATGATCTTCATATATTTTGGATAATACTGTGATATGATCAAAAAATACCACTAAAAAGTCATCAAGATAATCCTTGAAAACTCTATTCATTAGATCCATGAAGACATAGGGTGCATTAGTCAATCCAAAAGGCATTACTGTAAACTCGTAATGCTCATACCTGGTTTGGAATGTTGTCTTTGGAATGTCTTCCTTCTTCACGCACAACTGATGGTATCCATATCAAAGGTCAATGTTTGAAAAATATTGATCTCCTCGAAGTTGGTCAAATAAATCATTAATGCAAGGTAGAGGATACTAGTTCTTTATTGTTAGAGCATTGATCTCCCGGTAGTCAATACACAACCTCATAGACCCATCTTTATTCTTAACAAAAAGGATGGGGGCTCACCATAGAGAAACACTGTGGAGAATAAATCCCTAATTACTCAATTCCTCTAGTAGTTTCATTAGTTCCTATAATTCCACACTGGCCATTCTATAAGGGGTATTCGATATGGGCCTTGAACCATGAATTAAATAAATTGAAAATGCAATTTCTCATTTCAGAGGATGTCCAGGTAAATCCTCTAGAAACACATTAACATATTCTTGCACAATATGTATGTCCTAAATTCGAAAATTATTTTCCTCACCCATAGTTATTTCATTTTCTTCTTCCCCAATTATTGAATTTTGTTGAGCTACTGTGGGAGGATGTAGATAAGAATCAGGTTGTGACATTTATACTATAAAGATAAGGTACTCTTTATCATCATTGAAAATTATAACCTCCTTCTTCTTAAAATAAATTTTCACATCATGGTCTGGAAGACAATCCATTACATGGATTATATCAATTTCGATCATGGGTATGATGATGATATTAGCAGATAAAGAACATTTATATTCCCTAATGGGAACTTATTCACAAAACATTGTTGCGATGATACTTCCCTTAGGTTTTTTGAATGACTACTCCCTTGTTAAGTCAAATTGAAGATATCTAATTTTCTTTGTAAACTAGAAAGATATGAAATAATGAGATGATCTAGAATCAAATAAAGCATTGGAAAAACTTGAGGAAACCATTAAATTACCTACCACCACGTCTTTCAGAGCTTCACCCTCAGCAGTAGTGATCACATAAGCTTTTCCTTGCTCCCTTGGCCTTTTCTAAGGTGAGTTACCTTGTCACTAAAGAAATTCATTTTCATAATTCCACTTTTCTTTATAGTTGTAGCATTCAACATTGACAACCTATTTCTTCCCCTTGCAATCACAAGCATGGTGGCATTTTTTTACACACTTGTAAAAGACTCTCTTTACTTTCATGCATGTACCGGGGTGTTTCATTCCACATTTACTGCAGGATAGATATTCAACTTTTCCTTTATTCCCCTTATTTTCATTTATAGAGTGTTCAGTAGACCAATTTTTCACTTTCTTTGCTTTAAAGTCGGTAGACATAGAGAATATAATTTATGTCTTAATAGCGCATGAGATGATATCTTCGTATGATGAGAAGGATTTTGATACAAATGATCGATGGAGAAATGGTTTCATCCCATAAAATAATCGATCAATCTTAATCCTTGGTTAATGTACATAATCCAATGCAATCCTTCTAACCTTTTAACGTTAGCTTCATACTTTGTGACATTGTCATCCACCTTTTTCCTAAAACTAAGAAATTGTACTTCCATATCTACTCGATGGTCATGTGGAATGTATTTTTCTATGAAAATCTCTTATAACACCCTCTATTCCATGTTTGATACTTCTTCATCTTCCTTTGTGTTTAGGATTAATGAACACCATTGATATGCATCTCCCATGAGGTGATAAAAATCAATGAAAACCTTTTCCATTTCACTAATTCCCTAAGAAAGAAATATTTTCTCTAAAGAATTCATCCATTACTAAGCTAATAATGTATTCGTACTCCCACTGAATGTTGGTGGTTTTTTCCTCATGAAACCGTCTAACAAAGATCCTCTGCTGTGTGGATCATGGTGCTCCATATGGGTAAGGTTCTTATTCATAACCTGAGTGAGTTGACCCAGTATGGTGATAACCATATCAAAAATAGTTGTATCACCAGGACCACTATAATTATCTATAGTAGAAGGTAAATCCCTACATGGATTATGTGTGTTGATACAGTTTCCATTCCTTCCTCTAAGCGTCATTTCTAAACAATGGAAATCAGTATATTAGTTTATGAATCACAATACATAATTCCAAACAAGTAAAACACTTCACACAAATTGAATAGTTTAGGTATATAATCCCTAATAAAAAATATTTTTTTTGGAGGAGGTAATACTCATAAATCCTTCATAATGGTTTGTAAACAAAATGTGAATTGTCCTAATCATATCCCCTAGGTGGAAAGTAACCCAGAGTGTGCAAGGCCTGTTGTCGTGCACTAGTTCATGTTCGGGTCTATCTCAAAGCGATGTTTTCAGGTTTTACCCCTAGGTACATTTGTGCCAGAGCCGCCTATACCTGATCGTATCCTGATGGGGATGAATTTTTTGTAAAACTCAAAAAATATCTACATTACCAAAGTTTTAAGAAGTTCTTCTATACTAATCCTTAAATTCTATCTTAGGGTAGTGTTTTCTAATCACATTTTTTCTAAATATGGCTTCCAAATATTGTACTATGCTTTTCTGATACCAATTGTAACACCTTGACACTAGTTACCCAAAGTAATTGCATTATTACATAACATTGGGATGATAACAAGAGATCAAATCCCAAAAGACTGATCAGTTTAGTAGCCTTGGATGTACTAGATACATTAAAACATTTTACATTACATCATGAAATAAAAACATTATTTTGTTCCCATTGACCACACTTATATCCTTAGACTATCCCGGCAGGGAAACCATAAAAAATTTCTTCACATCCTGGGAAAAATAAGACAAAGAAATGGGTGAGCTTAGATGCTTAGTAAGGATAATAAATAGAGAGAACATTCATAAATAAGCACAAAAATTTAAGGAAATGTATAAGATAAAAACAAAATCCTTTTAAACATAAAATTCTGCATAATATGGCCAATATAAATTGAATAATTCCATTTACATATTCCCATGGATATTCTACTAGTTGAATAATCAAATGCAATATCAATTGAAAATTTTATAATGATTGAATGAATAATTTCATACATCATTACCACATAATTTATAGTACCCACGGTTTCAGGTAGGTAACCATTTCTTGTTGATCTTAATGGTTTTAAAGATATGAGTGATTAATGGGAGGGTCAAGATAACTTTAAATTATGTTTGAGGGAAAGGGGAGGTTGCACGGGTGGCACACGGGTTGTCTAAACCGTGCGGCCAAACCGTGCGTAGGGGTCCCTTGAGGTAATAGCTTCCACACGGGCGGTGCAAGGTTTGTCTAACCATGTGGAAAAACTGTGCATTGAGTGTCTACCAAGGCATTGTCTAATGCACAGTTAGCACACTGTTTTTATAACCGTGCGAGCAAACTGTGTAGCCACTTAAACGAGATCCTATAAAGGTGGATCTTAGGCGTTTTTTCCTCTAAGTGGATCATTTTTCCTCTTAAGTGGCCCTAACTCGGTATTTTTCTTCTCATAAGGTCAAAGATGGTTCTCCCATCATTCCAGAGGCGATCCAAAGGCTTCTCTTGGTGAATCAAATATGGATTCTTGATGTATGTGATCAATCTTTTCTGTTCTTGATTGGTTTTTTAGGTCTACTTAGATCTACATCTCCTATTTTCTCGTTTTCTTATATCTACACTTGTTATGGTTAGTTCTAAGTGTGTTTATGACAAATATTATGTGATTTTGTCTTGATCATTCTAGGAGAATAGATCTAAGGAGGGTTCTTGAAGAAGCAACCCGGTTTTCTTTAGTGTTCTTCGTTTGTTGTGGTTTCCGTCAAAACCCTAATGGTTGGGGGATTCTTTCTCAACTCCAAATAGTATAACTAATTTTAATTCTTTTAGATTGAGTGTATGGTGTGGAATTTATTGTGAAAAGCATAGAATAAATCTTATTTATTGATGACTTAAGGTATTAGTGAAATTGTGAAATCTTGGTGAATTGTTGTGCAAAGTGATTTGGCTTCTTTAATTTAAAATGTTGATTTTAAATTATGGATTTTCTGAAATTGTAAATGGTTTGATGAAAAATGGGTTTTTAATAAAAGGTGTGTTTTAATGAAATGGTTTGAGATATAAATTAATTTGATGGAATTGGTTTTCAATAAAAATGGAGGTTTATTGAAATAGTTTGGAATTGAAATGTTTTGGATTTGAAATGGTTTTGATGGAAATAGTTTTCAATAAAAAAGTGTTTTTATTGAAAGGGTGTTTTTGAATGATTGATGGGAAGATGTGGTGTGTGATCATATTGTATTCTGGATGGACAAGGGTTAGGACTCTCCCCCATCAGTGTTGGGATAGATAAGGATTAAGGCTCTCCGCTATCAAACATTCATATTGCATTCGAGACGGATAAGGGTTAGGGGTCTCCCCCATCAGTGTTGGGATGGATAAGGGTAAGGGCTCTCCCCAGTCAAACATTCATGTGTATTTGCGTTGGATAAGGGTAAGAAGTCTCCCCCATTTTTGTTGGGATGGATTAGTGTTAGGGCTTTCCCCTTATTCTAGGTATCATGCATGGTTGGTTGCATGGGTTTGTGGAATGGTTGGTTATGCCAAAAATGGATCTTATGAAATGGTTCTAAACCTTGTTTGGTTATTTTTCTGGAAAAATAACTTGCTGGAAAATTGGTTTCAATTGCTTTCGTAATGCCTTTGGTTATGAATAGTTTTGTCAACTTATTTATATTTAGTTATAAACTTCATTTGAGAAAATGTTTAATATAAAATATTCTATATATAAATGATACAAACATTTCTATCTTAGTGGAATGAGTAGGGAAGTAATTGGGGAATTCTAATGAGTTTTATACTCACCCCTGCTTTGGAACATTGGTGCTTTTGCAGATTTTTTATTCTGGGACATAGGCAATGGTAAATCGCCTTATTGCTAGTGGCTCGTGGTGATGATTGGGAGATGTTGTAGAGCATGGAGCTTATAGATCATGGAGTCGTGGTTTCTTTTTAGAGTCTTGAGTTGTTCATATGCAATGTTCCATGATGCTTAGTTTGGTCTTCTGCTGTTGTGTACATGATGTGTTTTGACATAATTAAGTTTTTTAGTGGTATTTATTTTGTTTATGCATCATATAGTGAATGTTTGATTATGATGGGTTGGTTTATGGGTTCTTCATAATGGGTAAATCATCCCCCAAATTATATTTGAAACCCTTCGTCATTTATTTCCATCCATTGGAATCATGTGGATGTCTCTTAAGGCCAAGTAATGACTCGTTGTACTCTCAAGCCAATGATAATTGGTGGGTCATTAAAAATGGTATCAACTTGTTTGGTCCTTGCATAACATGTAGTCATCAATGTTCTTGGTCTTGAAGTTAAAATTCATTCTTGTATATTCCTTGGGTCAAAATCTTAGATAGGATTAGGGTTGTCAGAATTTGAAATATATAGCATAAAAGGACGTAGCTAACCGATTTATGCTGAACTTCAAGTTACTAGGGTGTTTTGTACATAACTGTTTCAGATACACTTTTAGAATGTTGGGAAATCTCATTGTCATGGTTTTATCCAATGATATGATCATGACATTCATTATAGATGAATGATTTCCCACTAGGATTTCATATCTCATTGTGAGGAATGAGTAAGGATTTTTTGCATGGTGCGAATTTTTTAAAAATACAGAAATTGTTTTCAAGTAAAAAATTTTGAAAAAAGGGTATTTGGTGTGTTTTGAAATTGGGTAGATTTTCAAAAGGTGTGAGGAATGTTTTAAAAAAAATTATCATGGGAAAAAGGTTGTTTTGAAAACATTATTGTGATAGACGATGTGATTGAATTTTAAATGCTAAGCCATCAGTTTATAGAGAGTGGGATTAATGGAGTTTGTTGTTGGTTTAGAAAATGGAACCCAGTAGGCGTCGTCGGAACCAACCTGAAGAGGCTGCAAAGAATGTGGTTGCACCAGAACCATGTGTGAACCAAGAGCTGGTTCGAAGTGTTGTCCAGGGTTTTCATGCTGTGGATACGGGGAACCGGAGGAATGATCCAAGGCATGTGGATGATATCATCCAGTTCATGAAGCAGAATCCACCAAACATTCGGGGTGATGCTGGACCCGAGAATGTGGAGGTGTGGCTAAGTAGGATGAATCATATCTTAGATTTCATTGACACACCAGTAGAGATGAAAGTAAAGTTGGCGACATATATGATTGATAATCTTGCATGTAAGTGGTGGGATTTAGCGGTGCAGGCTAAATTGGATGAAGGCCTTACCTAGGATGATTTTGAAAAATTGTTCAACAATCAATTCTATCCTCGCACGTTCAACAACCAGAAAACAACGGACCTCTTCAGCATGAAAAGAGAGACTCTCTCTGTCATAGAGTATGCGGCTAAATTCATGAATTTTGTCTGTTTTGCACCAGAGGTTATGGAAAGCGTGTTGTTGAAGGAATGCATCTTCAAATCGAGGCTAAGACAAGAGATTCTATAGAAGATTGCAGTGATCTATATTACGGATTATACATAGATGGTGAGCATAGCAACTATTGTTGAACATGATATGTTGGGATCAATAGGAGGAGGAATGATGATACCTACAGGAAATGGTGGGAACTTAACCTCTGGTAACAAGAGGAAAAGGGACACCTATTTCCATAGTGTAAGTGAAAATCAATCTCATACAACGGGATTAGTGAACCTTCCTCCATGACCCCAGAGAAAAGTAGGTTGTTTTCAATGTGGTTCACTTACCATAAATGGCAATATTGTACAGTGAAACCTACATCCTATCACAATTGCAAGAATATGGGTCATTTAAAGTGCTATTGTAGGAATGCACCGAGGTTGGGTGCACGTGACACCCCTCAGGTGTCGCAAGCATCATTTTATTTGACAGGACATGGAAAAAAGAATCAGTCTCATCAACATAACAAAGCTAACCATGGTGATTCTCGAAATACCATGAGTTTTCAACTTTTGAAATCTTAGCAAGGAAACAAGGAGAACATTGTAGCGATGAAGCAGTTGTATGGAGCTGAGCAGATGATGGTCGATGATCAGGCTAGACCACCTACGGTGAGAGATACGATTCGTTTGAGTTCTACCCTTGTGCAAGTTTTCTTTGATACTGGTGCATCACATTCCTTCATTGCTTCTAGTTCTATTGACTTGCTATGTTGAAAACTAGAAATGATGCCTTCTGTTTTGAAACTGAAAACTCCTCTTGGTGAAAGAGAATGTCAAGAATTTGTGTGTAGATCATGTGCTATAAATATTGATGGATTTGAGTTAAAATGTGACTTCTCAATGTTGTACAAGTATTTTTATGACGTAATCTTGGGTATGGTTTTGTTGAAAATGTGTAAGGCTCGCATAGACTGTTATAAAAGAACAGTTAGTTTCACGGCTGAGGACGGCATCATCCATCTCTTTAGATGAGAGAGGATGGTAAAAAAAGGTGCAAAGAGCTTGTTGGCACCAATGGTGGGAATGATCTATTACTAACTGAGAGCATTTACTTTAACATCAATGTAAGAGATTGTGGAAAATAGTTTTCCAGCTATTGTGGATCAATTTCTAGATGTCTTTCCCAATAACTTCTTAGGGTTACCACCTCTAAGAGATGTGGACTTTATTATTGATCTCCTTCTGGGGACCAGCCCTATTTCCCTTCTATCTTATAGGATTTCACCAAGAAAGTTATGGGAATTGAATGTGTACTTAGAGAAGCTAGAAATCAAGGGTTTTATTCAACCAAGTACTTCTCCATGGACAGCACTGATGTTGTTTGTGAAAAAGAAGATGGAACTCATCAGCTGTGTGTTGATTATTGTAAGCCTAACCATGTTATGATAAAGAATAGATATCCACTTCCAGACAATGATGATCTATTCGATCAATTAAGGGGATCTCAGTGGTTCTCCAAGATTGAATTACGATTAGGATATCACCGATTGGGAGTTCGAAAGGAGAATATTTTAAAGACAACTTTTAGAAGCAGATATGGCCACTATGAATATGTAGTCATGCCTTTAGGTCTCACGAATGCACCATCGGTCATCATGGATTTGATGAATTTGATATTTCAGTGAAATCTGGATTCTTTTGTTGTTGTGTTTGTGGACGATATTTGGGTATATTCAAAAACAAGGGCTGATCATGGGGTGTACTTGGAAAAAGTGTTAAAAATCTTTATATATCATCATTTGTATGCCAAATTATCAAAGTGGGATTTTTGGACATAGGAAGTACATTTCCTTGGCCATGTAATTTCTGAGAAAGGCGTTTTTGTTGATGTTGAAAATATAGAAGCCATTATCTCTTTGAAAACACTGAAGAATGTGTTCGAGATACGCAGTTTTCTTGGTCAAGATGGTTACTACCGATGCTTTGTGAGTTATTTCTCTTGACTAGATTCACAAATGACAGCTCTGACTAAGAATAATTCTCTCCTACAATGGATGAAAGAATGTCAGAAATCCTTTCAGGAACTGAAAGTTTGGCTTACATCGGCACATATCTTGATCTTTCCAGCATCAGGTCACCAGTATGTAATGTATTGTGATGATTTAGGATCAGGGTTGGGTTGTGTTATCATACAAAGAGATCATGTGGTTGTTTATGGTTCACGGCAGAAGAGGGTGCATGAGAAAAATTATCCAACACAAGACTTGGAGTTGGCTGTAGTCGTCCTTGCTTTGAAAACATGTAGACATTATCTCTTTGGAGAGAAATTTAATGTTTTTATGGATCACAAAAGGATGAAACACATTTTCTCACAGTATGATTTGAACCTGAGGCAAAGGAGTTGGATGGAGTATCTCTAAATGATTGAATTTTACTTGATGTACAAACCCGGGAAAGGAAATTTTGTGGCAGATGCATTGAGTAGAAAGTCATGTGCTCAGTTAGTGAAAGAAGCTTCAAATGAATGGTAGTTGATGTCGGCCTTAGCCGACATGCATGTGGAATGTGAAGACCAAGGTGATGTTGTTGTTTTATTTTCATCTACAATTGTTCCTAATTTAGTAAAGATGATCAAAGAAGCACAAACATCTAATGAAGAATGTATGGTTGTAAGTTCAAAATTAAATGGTGGGAAGACCATTAATGGCTAGAAACTTGATGGGGGTTCATTTTTTTGTTTCAGAGATCGAATGGTTGTACCTATGGTTTTTCTGGAACAACCTCTTCATGCTTGCCACCATTCAATATGGGTTGTACACCTAGGTACATAGAAGATGTATAAGGTGTTGAAGGCTCAATTTTGGGGGAGCGATATGAAAAATAAGGTGGTTGTGTTTGACTCACAGTGATTTACATGATAGCAGGTTAAAACAGATCATCAAAGACCAGCTGGTATGTTACAATATTTGTCTACCCCAGTGTAGAAATGGGATCAAATAGCTATGGATTTCATAATAGGTCATCGATGAACGGTCCGAAAACATGATGCCATTTGGGTGATAGTGGATCATCTAACCAAGTCGGCCCAGTTAATCCTTATTCATGAAACCCATATGGTGGAAGATCTTTCAAAAATCAATATCTATAAAGAGGTAAAGAGGCACGGTGTACCAGTGTCTTTAGTTTCATATAGTGATCTGAGGTTCACATCTCATTTCTAGAAATCATTACAACAAGCCCTCGGAACTCAGTTGACTATGAGCACGGTGTATCATCCTCAAACGAATGGGCAATCCGAGCGGACGATACAAACTTTAGAAGATATGTTTCGGGCTTGTGTAATGGATTTTGGTGGCTCATGAGAGGATCATATACCCTTAGTGTAGTACTCATACAATAACATCTATCAAGCCTCTATACACATGGCTATGTTTGAAGTATTGTATGGGAGTCCTTGTCGTTCTCCACAATGCTGGTTGGAAACTAGTGAAACATCACTAGTCTGACCAAGCCTCATCTAAGAAACAACAAAAAAGATCCAGTTGATTAGAAAGGGAATGGAGATAGCTGAGAGTCATCAGAAATCTTATGTAGATCATTGTCGAAGACCGTTGTCGTTTGTTGTGGGTGATCATGTCTTCTTGAGGATCTCTACAAGTCTTGGGCATTGTCGTTTTGGGAAGCAGGGAAAGTTATATCCTAGATAAATTGGGCCTTTTTAGATGCTGGAATGGGTTGGAGAGGTGGAATATCGGTTGGCATTACCACCATAGTTCATTTTGGTGCATAATGTCATCAATGTATCTCAGTTGAAAAAGTATCAGCCTAATCCTGACCATGTGATCAGGTGGGATCATGTTGACCTAGAACCGGATGCTTCATTGATACATATCCTGGTACAGATTTTGGATAGGCAAGAGAAACCTTTGAAGGAAAAAATCATCAGCCTAGTGTGGGTTTTATGGCAGCATGGTCAGATTCAGGAAGAGACTTGGGAACGTGAGAAGGAAATGAAAGAGAAGTGGCCGGAACTCTTTCTGTTGGGTGAAGTTTTTCTAAATTCTGAGTACAGAAAGACCAATGGTGGGGATAATGTAGTACACTCAGTTTCTGGTAGGTAAACATTTCTTCATGAATTTAATGGTTTTGAAGTTATGGGTGATGAATGGGAGAGTTGGGAGAACTTTAAATGATGTTTCAGGAAAAGGAGAAGTCGCACAGGCAGCGCACGAGTTGTCTAAACCGTACGGTCAAACCGTGCATAGTGGTCCCTTGAGGCAGTTTCTTCCAAATGGGCGGTGCATGGTTTGTCTAATTGTGCAGAAAACCCATGCATGGAGTTTCTTTTTAGGTAGTGGCTAATGCACGGTTAGCGCATGATTTGTCAAACCGTGTGAGAAAACAGTTCGGCCACTTAAAAAAGATCCTATAACGGTGGATCTCATCCGTTTTTTCCTCTAAGTGGCTTGTTTTTCCTCCTAAGCAGCCCTAACTCGTGATTTTTATTCTCCTAAGGTCAAATAGGGTTCTACCATCATTCCAAAGTCGATCCGAAGGTTTATCTTGGTGAATCAAAGATGGATTCTTGAGGTGTGTGATTGTTCTTCTTCGTTCTTGATCAGTTTCTTAGATCTACTTAGATTTGCTTCTGCTATTTTCTTTGTTTCTTATATATACACCATTTAAGGGTAGATATAAGTGTGTGGATCCCAAATATGATGATATTTGGTCTTGATATTTCTAGGATAAGAGATTGAAGGTGGGTTCTTGAAGAATCAACCCAATTTTCTTGAGCGTTCTTCGTTCATTGTGGTTTCGGTCAAAACCCTAATGGTAGAGGCTTCTTTCTCGACTCCACTTATTATAATTGATTAGCATGCTTTAATATTGAATGTTTGGTGTGGAATTGATTGTTAAAATCATATAATAAATCTTCTTTTGTGGTGATTTATGGTTTTCGTGAAATTGTGAAATCTTTGTGAATTGTTGTGCAAAATAATTTGGCTTCTTGAATTTTAAATGTTGATTTTAAATTATGGATTTGTTGAAATTGTAAATGGTTTTATGAAAAATGGGTTTTCAATAAAAAAGTGTGTCTTATTGAAATGGTTTGAGATTTAAATGAATTTAATGGAATTGGTTTTCAATAAAAGGGGAGTTTTATTGAAATGGTTTGGAATTGAAATGGTTTGGATTTCAAATGGTTTTGACGGAAATGGTTTTCAATAAAAAGGAATTTTTATTGAAAGGGTGTTTTGGCATGATTTATGGGAATATGTGATGTGTGTTCATATTTCATTCGAGAAGGAAAAGGGCTAGGCGTCCTCCCCCCCATTAGTGTTGGGATGGATAAGTGTTACGTCTCACACCCGCCAAACATTCATATTGCATTCAGGACGGATAAGGGTTAGGGGTGTCCCCCATCAGTGTTGGGATGGATAAGGGTTACGGATTTCCCTTGTCAAACATTCATGTGCATTATTTTTAGATAATGTTAAGAAGTATCCCCCTTCATTGTTGGGATGGATAAGGGTTAGGGCTTTCCCCTTCTTCTAGGTAGCATGCATGGCTGGTTACATGGGTTTGTGGAATGGTTGGGTATGCCAAAAAAGGATCTTGTGAAATGTTTCTGAAGATTGTTTGGTTATTTTTCTAGAAAAATAACTTGCTGGAAAATTGGTTTCAATTTCATTTAGAATGCCTTTGGTTATGAATGGTTCTAGAAACTTGTTTATATTTCGTTATAAACTACTTTTGAGAGAATATTTTATATAAGTTGTTATTTATATAAATGTTGCTAACCTTTCTATCCTAGTGGTGTGAGTGGGGAAGTCATTTGGTAAACCTAATGTGTTTTATACTCACCCCTACTTTGGAACTTTGGTGCTTTTGCAGATGTTTTATTTCGGGACACAGGTAAAGGTAAATCATCTTGTTGCTAGTGGCTTGTGGTGATTCTTTGGAGATGTTGTGGAGCATGGAGCTTGTGGAGCACTGAGTCATTGTATCTTTTGAGAGTCTTGATTTGTTTATCTAATATGTACCTCGATTCTTTTTTTGGTATTTTTCTATTGTGTACTTGATGTGGTTTGACATAATGGAGCTGTTTCGTGGTCTTTCTTTTGTTCACGCATCATATAGTTAATATTTGGTTATGATGGGTTGGTTTATGGGTTATTTCTTAAAGGGTAAATTGTCCCCCAAATTATATTTGAAACCCTTCAGCATTTATTGCCAGCCTTTGGAATCTTGTGTATGTCACTTAAGGCCTATTAATGACTCGTTGTACAATCAAGCCAATGAGAATTGGAGGGTAATTACATAGCCAATCCCGTGTGCCAAGACTACAAATAATATTTATTCAATCGATTTTCCCAAAAGACTAGTTTGTCTCATGAGACCTACAAATGCATCAAGGAGCTATAGCGGGCTTCACCAATCACTTACTAATTCAAATTCATTCCTTATATAAGAAGGTTTAAACATAACATAAACATTCGTATTAAAACTAGAATATGAAATGTCAATAAATTATCCATAAACCTTGAATGGTGTAAAAATAACACAACCACATTAAAAAATATCAAAAAACCTTCAATACAATATGGAAGTTTTGTATCATAATAAATCAACTTCAAAAAAGCTTAAAATCTATCAAAAGTTGTTGATATAGATAACATCGAAACTTTTTCTAGAAAATATCTCCTTCTATTTTGAAATCATTTAAACATTATATAATTATAAAAGAAAATAGTTATTTTAAAAAAATTACTATAAACATTTATGGGAAGCTTCAATGACGTTATAACGATGTAAAATAGCCACACCCACTATATAAGTTAAAAAAAGACGTTCTTACCTTAATTTTGTCGACATGGTCATAAAGTACCGTGTTTGGAAAATAACGAAAAGATTCCTTTCAAAACATATATGGTCAAATAAGGGTATAAATGAATTTAACCCATAGTCTTGTAAATAGTAATAATGTTCTGAATAATATTTTTAAGAAAACATGGATGTGGATGATAAAGAGGTTCCAGTAGATACTTACGTATTAACAACCTTAGATAAGTAAAGGGATTGCAGAATAAACCCTTACCTTGTACTTTTACTGAGTTGATGGTATGTTAAACTCATGTATAATAGTTAAAACATTGTTATTAAATTATAAAATAAACATATACATAAATATGATATCATATATGATCTTATACTATTGGTTTGTTAATAATATTTTAGAGGTATCATCGTATCGGGTGTTAACTGATTCATTTTCCATCATATTAATGGTTACATAATCCATGTTTGTTATTGATAGGATGTATTTTATTCTTATACAGAATTATATTATGTTCATAAAAATTATTTTCAATCATAAAATGAATATTATTCTCCAATGATTAAGATGGGAAATTAATCTCATCGTGTTCGTGGAGATGGTAATCCGTACATGCGCACAAGAAAGAATATAATTATATTGATGATGAATCATATGTAATTGGATGGTATATCATATATACATAATAATTAAGATTTTACATTTATTATTTACTTCAGTTATAATCATTTTTTTATCCATCCAAATAATGAAGTGTTTGAATAACAAACAACCCCGCGAGGTGGAGACAGTAAGCTGTACGTACGCACATATGGTGACTTCATCATTTATAGGTAGGATGGAATAAATAATATGGTTGTACCATATTTAAAATAACATCACATTATGTATAAGGTACTGGATTTATTATTTTGGTATGGAAACAACAAAGAAAGTGGAAGTAGAAGAAGAAAAGAACTTGAAAGTGGGTGATGAAATTATTACCTCTTCTTCAAGAGTTTTCTTTTGACTTGATAAAAAGGGCTCTTTAAGTTGGCTTTATGATCATTGTAAGGCCTCAAGGTTGAATTTAGGATAGTTGAGATAATAATTGGGTAGGTGTTGTTTGATCCAAATGGCTTGGGATGTGTGAATTTAAGAGAAGGAGAAGTACCCTTTTATAAGAGAGGTGACTGTCACTTTTAGAAAATCTTGAAATATTATTATATAATAAAATTATTTTCGGTTTATAATGGCTCCAAAAAGATTTATTTCGAGGATAACATGGGTATGGGTCGAAAAAATATCAACCAATAGGTTTTATATAGGTTTAGTTCACCATATTAACCTTATATTTAAGATTTAACTATTAGTTAAATATTTTGACATTCACCATGTCTCCTTGCATTTTTATATTATATGGTTAATAAATTTACTATAACAAGCCAAGAGAACCCCAAGTTGTTCATTATTAATATATATATAACCTTATATAATTCATTTGGATAAAGCATAGATTTTTTGTATTTTTATATCAATTAATAATATAGTATTTGTTTTAAAAACATAATTATGTCAATTTTAACACTATTTAGTATTTGGTTTTTGTGAAAATCATTACAACATGAATACTTCAAAAGAAATTATTTAATAAAACCATACAAGTCATATTAACCATGAAAATCGGTGGAATTCAATAGAAGTCTCAATTTATATTTATTTGGATATTTATAATATCATCTATTTTAATCTTACTTTAATAAGGTAATTACTGAATCATCATTATGTCATAAATAAATTAAATTATTTAATGTCTAAAAATTATAAATAAACTACCAATATATAGGAAAAAAATTTATATTTCTAATTAATATTTATAGTCAATATTATTTTATGTATAACCCCGTATTAAAAATAGATATTAAACTTTGAATTTAACACTTTTAACTCTTCTTTAAATAAAATAATAATAAATGCATTAATCTAATCCATGTGGACCAAATGGGGTCATATTTTATTCTTAAGGTTGTTTCTAGTAGAATTTCACTTATCAAATAGAATTAGGATATGTTTTTGGGAAATTATAACAACATTTTTAAGGTTAATTACCCTATTTACTTTTAACCATAGAAAATAAAATTCAAAAGTTACAATTCCCAAAAATTTATTTTAATCTTATTGAACCACATTTTACTTACTAATATTAACCATGCCTCTTGGATTTTTGAAATTCAACTCACAAAAGCAGTAAAATTATGTTTTCCAATTCTGCTAGAAGGTAGGTAAAATACGGTAAAAAGTACAATTAAATTTTATATATCTAAACTTACTATAAAAATACTCCAATGAATTATATTGAACATATATAGGTATTATGTATCTATTTTGACCTAAAATAAAATAAGTAATTATTTAAATAAATAGTCACTTTTAAACAATAACGCAATGTTTTTTCACTATTCATAAAAAATAGAATGTTTTAAGAAAAATATCAAAAATTTACTCTAAGATAATATCAATATTCTGAATTCAAAAATAAATTCCATATTTAAAAATAAAATTTAAAAAATTTTAAAAAATGGGTATTGCTATTCATAACAGCTACTCTTATTGGTCGTGGTGTGTAAAAACTCCAAGTGGCGTACATCGCAAACTACTGCATTATTCAAAGGGAAACATACCGTGGAAGCCTGGGGTGTTACACTTACTCCACATTTAGAAATGGGGTAAGCAGAATATTGAGCATAATGGAGTTAGAGTATAACTAGTTTATTAAGCCAAAATGGTGTTCATGGTTAGGGAATCCAGAAACCAGAATCTTTGGGAAAATATAGTGCACTTTCTCAAGGATTTTTTTATATATCACAGGGTCTTAGTTCAAGACGGATGTATAAAGTATAGCCCATACCTATGGAAAATAGTTATGGACCTTCTACCAGGATATTAATTATTCTAGTAGCCTCAATTTTAATATCTACACTATTTGATACATGTGTTCCTCATAGATATATATTTTTTCATATTATAAAGATACCAAGGATTGATGTTCTGTTTTTCAATGGAATGATGAAAATTGATAATCTATTGGGTATATGATCAAGGAGTTTATAACAACACAATGACTTATACATTAATATAGGTGGGTTCACATTCTTTGGTTATTCTTGGTCCTCAAGATGACAGGGAATAACACAATTCTCGGGATGGGTAGGTCCATTCCCATTCATGATTTCATAAATTTGTATCATTGAAGGGTGACCATCACATCACTAAAGGGTGGGGTTTATATTCATAAGGATGAATGGGATGTCCATGTGAGTAAATATATACCTGAGAATCATGGTCTGGGTGGAATGAAAACCTAGATCGATTGTTTATATCTTAATGATAATGGATTGCATCAGGAATATTTCCTTTAGTGATTGATGGTTTTACAGACATTTATCCTGAGGATTTTTTAGGACTTCAACTAGAGAGATAGGTATATTTTTTCAACGAGATAGTTCCAAGAGATGAATCGACATCCATTATTCCTTATTGGTTTTATACTACAGAGTTAAAATATATAAATAGGTAGTTACAGGACTTGGAAGAAAAGGATATATCTGACCCATTACATCTCGGTGGGGTTTACCCATCCTTGTCACCATGAAGGAAGATGGGAGACTTATTTTATGTCTGGATTACCATAAGTTTAAATAGCTAATTGTTAAGAATTAGTATCCCATTCCTCAGATAGATGATATCTTTGACCATCTCCAAGGAGCTCATGTGTTCACAAAGACTGATATGATATCAAATTATCATCACGTGTGTGTTAGACCTATAGAAATACCTCATATAGATTTTCATACTAGTTATGGTATATATGAGTATGTATTTTTACGATTTGGTCTCAAAAAAATTCTTGTAGTTTTTCTAGAACTAACGATGCTATTTTCCATTCATATCTATATTTTTTTGTAAGAGTACTTTTAGAAGATATATTAATGAATTCACAAACTTCACAAGACCATTCCAAAATACATGATATTTTTTTGGATACACTGAGAGAGAATCATTTATATTATAGAATCACAAATTTACCTTTTTATATGTATAAGATTGACTTCCTCAAACATTTTATCTAATAGATAGCAATATTAGTTGTCACAATGAAGTACATAGTCATATTTTCTTAATAGGAGCCTAAATATTTATTTTATATTTGGTGTTTCGTCGGATTGGATGGTTATTACAAGAAATTCATACATGAATTCTCATTCTTAATAACATCTATTATGATATTAAAAAGAAGAGTGTGATGTTTATATGGTCATATGCCTTTGAGGTATCCTTTCAAGTGCTAGGAGGGAGACAAGATTTTTCACATGTCCCGATTCATCCCAAGCTAGGAATAATATATATAGTGTATTGTGATGCATAAAGTATCATTCTAAGAAAATCATTGAGAAAGGAGGGGTAATTTATGGAGTATGATTTTCATCAGTTGAGGCCACATGAGAGTAAATACACAATACATGATCTCTAGTTATTCGCTATTGTGCATGACATTCACTATTGGAGGCATGATTTACTGGGAGAGAATTTTTTTACATACACAGACCACAAAGGACTCAAGTATATATTTACATAGCATGAATTGAATAATATGAAATTAATGTGGTTTTAATACCTTTATTTATTCTTCTTTTATTTTTCCAAAATTCATAGAAAGGGCCATACAAGTTTTGATGCACTAAAAAGGTGAAATTAGATGCAGGAAGCTCAGGAGGCTGGTGGCAAGTGGCAGCTTATGGATATGTTTTCAAAGATGCACTTAGAGGTGTAAGATAGTATCTAGAATACTAATTTTTTTATCTTTAGTGGTTAATTAATCACTTATATATGGATTTTTTATGGTAGAGTTATCATATTATGAAGGATTGGTCTTTCGGTAGAGCATTGTAGGTGATGACCTGCCTCCTAGTTTGATCATTGGTGAAGATGAGATCCTTTATATCCAAGGACATTTTAGGGTTCTATCAGACATCCAGGATGAGATATTGTGAGATTCTCATGCTCATATATAGTTTATTCCTCCTAGTCTTATTATGAACATATCATGATATACGTCAACAATATTGGTTTTTAGGTTGAAGTGGGAGATACCTTGGTTCATTTCACATTGTGCCACTTGACATTATGTAAAGGTGGAACAAAAGATACCATCAAGGATTATATAATCATTACTTATTCTATAGTATAAATGGGATGAAATTACTATATATTTCATGATGGGACTACCTAGATCAACTTAGGGAAGTGATTTTCTATGGGTGATCATAGATAGGTTGACAAAGGTCTCTAATATTCAACATGTTAGGGAGGTACATTTTGTGGATGAGATCGGGTGGATTTAGATTCATGAGATTATATGCATCCATGGGGTTCCATATTCTATCATATCAAATATAGATGAACTATTGATGTCATAGTTTTAGAAAGGGTTGAAATGGGTAATTGTTTCACAGTTAATACTGAGTAAAACCTATCACCAATAGACCGACGATTAGTTTGAGTGTACAATATAAGTTTTAGGGGTCATTTTTCAGGAATGTTTCCTTGAATTTAGATTTTCTTGGGAGATACATATACCCCTAGTTGAGATCCCTTATAATTACAGATTCCTAGAGACCATATAGATGGATCCATATGAGTCTGTTTCTGATACTTCATCCCATTCACCTCTATATTGGTTAGAGGTAGTCGAGTCCAAGCTACTAGGTCCTTATCTCAAGTAGGACACATCATAGTGGGTTAAACTTATCATTAAATTTATTTATGTATATTTGTCTATAAAAAAGTCATATATTGATCACTATTGTTGACCACAATAGTTCAAGTCAAGGATTTGGGTTTTGTTTCCTGTTTTCCCTTGACTGGGAAATAGATAGATTTATAAACCAGGGAACTTATCTCCTCATTGTGTTGGGCCCATAGAGATTCTGAATAGATTATGGATGATAGAATTCAAATTGTAGTTACCTCATAGGTACTGGGCCATACATGGCATCTTCTAGGTATCTCAACTTCTCCAATATTATTCTTATCCTTTTACTATTATCCAAACCGAGGAGGTTGAGTTGTAGGAAGATGTATCCTTTGAGAAGCATCATACCCATATTTTTGACTGTGTAATGAAGGTTCTATGAGGATCGTCAGTTCCTTTAGTTAAAGTGCTATGGAAAGGCAGCCTTGTGTAAGATAAAACATGGTAGGGGATGGCTGGCATATATCCCTAGTGGTTAGATTTATTCTCAAATGTTGTTTGACCACACATGGAATCAAAATTTAATGATGAATTGATTTAAGGGGAAATATATTAATATCACATCTTTTCTATGACAAAATAAAACTTTTATATTCAATTTTTTTATAGGTTTTGACCTTTTATGAATGAATAATGAGTATATAGAGGAAACGAGGGTGTCTAGGTCTTTTTTGGTGGGTGGAGCCAGAGTATCCAATGGCGGCAGCTATTCCACATGGTCCGAGAAACCATGACACCCAGGCACGTGCTTAGTATAAACCATATCATGTGGTCTATACCACATTCTAGGGCTTCATGGTTTGATTATACTATGAAACTTTGTTTCTATACCTGTGTGGGGTTACTACAGTTTTTATGAAAGGCTAAATGCATGGATGATGCACCATTTTTTCTAACTGTGTGACACGACCATGAAAGGGGATTTCATGGTCACATAGGTGCACACAGTTGGAACATGGTTAGGTGGTATTTACCTTTTCCACCATTATCTTCCTCTTTATAGCATATTATTATTGTACTGCATGCGGTAATTTCTCGTAGATTATTTATAAATTAATTTAACCATGATTTAATTGATAAAGACATGTTGAGATGTGAAATTGGAACCTATAATCAATGTTGTTGGTTGATATCCTCAACCTGAACCACCCATGTTTTTGGTTATAAATTGTTTATGTTTATTACACCCTTGGGGTGTGATGATCTTGGTTTATATAATTTAGAATTTAGTGGGGGTATTTCAATGAATTTTAAAAGGTTTTGAACAACTTAGAGAAACTTGGAAATTATACCTGAATAGTATGATATGGTTAAAAAATTTCTTTGTATATTAACATTATTAGATTAGTGATGTGATAAATGAATGGATAAGGAATTTTTGAATGAATTGGTTAGGATTCCTGTTACATTACTACTCCATAGATACGGTGAACACATTTGGATGTTATAGATATTTTTACTCTATGGATCATTCTTACTTGGATGCATTGGACATTTCTATACCTTGGATCCCATTAACTTGCTATTTTAGGATTCCATTGACATTTCTAATCCTTGGATCAAAAATTATATTAGCGATCCTTGAACATTTATACTCCTTGGATCTGATTAACATGTCTTATTTGGATGACTTGGAAATTTTTAATATAAGGATCCAGCTTAACTATTTCACTTTACATGTTTGGATAACATAGAAATTTAAACTCAATTGATCATATTAAATCAACTTTAACATGCTAGGTAAATTTCTAATCTATTTATCTATTGATCATCCATGATTCCTTGGGAATATTTCCCTATGGATTTCAATTTTTTACATATCATATATGGTTTTTATATAAATTACCACTCCTTGGACCCTATCCCAAATAGGTCTGATACATGATTATACAGTGAGGAACATTGTGGTTGAAACTTTATATGCTGTATAGATAACATTATGATTTAATTCCTTAATTTCATTGAGATCTGATAGACTATATTGAAACATTTTTATTGTCTTACTTGTATACCAATTATATTTGAACACTTCTATAGTTTCTATGAATGGAAAAGACATGTTATGGACACCATTGGTGGTGGCATAGTAAGTATTATATTATACCCTACCCAGGTCGTCGTTCGGTACCTATAAAGACTTTATGGATGGAGATAGGGATATGAGAAATTGCCCACTTATATATTCTGTATTAATTTTTTCGAAGGAGCAAGGGTTTGTAGGAACAGGCGTTATGCTCAAGATGCTATATGGGTTAGTTTCTTTTGTTAGTTTGTAATTTTTATAGTTTTTTACTAGATTCTCATTAAAACGCACTACTGTCTTTTGTATATCATATGTTATCATCCTTTTATATGACATTGTTGGATGATATTACATGGTTATTTAGATAAATGATGCATGTCCTTCCACTTCATAGTTATTTCTTATGCTTCCTATATTTCCTTTCGTGATTATATTTTTTCTACATATGATCATGATGGTATATTCTCCCCATTGTTCCACCACAATACTTTGCTACTACTCAGTATCCACTGGCATATTGGGATGTTTTCCTGAGCCTATGTGGCCAAAAAAGTATGGTTACTTTCGAATATAGTGGGATTGGGATATCACAACCTCATTTTGTTTCTTTTTTCCTATGATTCCATGATGTTTTCTATAAATGATATGCATGGATAATATAGATGGAATAAATCTAATCTCAAAAAAATTATGTTATAATTATTATCTTAAAATGTAATTTAAAACTCAAGTATGTATCTAGTTGAACAATACTTCTAAACTATTAGGTACTTTAGAATGATATTCCTTATATCTTATTCCAATGTAATGGTGACAGGAACCAGCTTTAGGTTTATTAGGTTTGGGTCACTACAGTCGGTGTCAATGTAAGTATAGTAAAAACCATTGAAACTAGATTTAAGAAAAAAAGTAATAGGGAACCCAACCTTATGATAGACATTGACAATAAGTACTGTAGAACATAATAATGTTATTTATGGTAGAGATTATATGGGTTTTCCTTGAAATACATCTCTTTATAGATATAAAATGTGAATATGGTTTGGGGAAAGAGGTAACTTGGTGTAATAACTCTGAAAAAGGTCAATTGAGCTTCACTTTAGAAGTACCTATTACATGAAAAAGGGCCTTAATATGCACCTATTTTGACACAAAAAAGGGATATGCCTAGAATAATTTTAATTTTCATTACAAACAATTATGATGAATTTGAAAATATAGATATCCCCAAATAAACCATGATTATGGTTAATATATTGGGTTATAATAAGTATTTCACTAGTTTTTATGTTATACATTATGATTGAAAATTCATAATTTTAGGAATTGGTCCATTATATTCCATCATTTAAATATTTATCCTTGTAGAAGTAATGGTAAACAAACCAATGCATGTAATATAAAGGGTAAGAATGACAATTTCTTTAAAGGTATTAAACTAATTATTTGAAGTGAAGTAGTTTACCAAATATTCTCATCATATGAGAATTTAATATTATATTCTAAAAAGATAGAGAATTAAATATTAAATTATTATAGATTCAATGGGAAATAATAGAATAATAGGATGTAAGAGAATAAATGGTTACATGGAAGTGGACAAAGAAGGATTTTCCCAAATGTGAAAATTTTGGAAGGAAACACGTCGGTATATGATTATTAAGAAAATGAGTTTTTTTGAAGTGTGGAGAAAAGGGAATCTATGTTCATGATTTTAAGGGATGGAATAAATTTTCCATTATATCATACTTAAACTAGAAGGATATGTGGAATTATTCAAATAAATGCACAAAGTGTTAAAGGAATAATAATCAAAATAATCAAAAAGTTCATGCTCAAGCTTACGATATTACTGTAGACAAAGTGGAATGATTGATTTTATTTTTTGTATTCCAGAATTACTCATTTCAGTATTTTATCAATGATTTCATAGTGATAATAATTATAAAATATATATGGACTATACCACTACACTGTTTCATAGATGATTTGAAATCATATCTTGAATGGTACTAGGAAAAGTGATTCAGTGGAAAGTTGTAATTTCAATAAAACACATGATTTAGGGAAATATAACCCTTAATATATTTCTGATGTCGTGATAGTGGTTTTTGGATAATGTTATGATTGATATGGATAATATAAGTTAGATAGTGCTGACTATCTCGGAATTGATTAATAATTATTTGAGAAAGTGTTTTATACTTTCATTGACGAAGTTTAAAACATCATGGAATTTAAGAAATATATCCAATAAATTTTTTCTTAATTGATAAGGAATAATTTATTTTTTCAATAAGTTTTTATGGAAATTTGGGTTATTATAATATTTTAAGAGAACACATTAGGAAGGTAATCACATTTTTTGTATGTGTTGATTAAGAGATACATTATTTTGTCTGGGGAATATAATTTTTTTTGTAACATTTCTTCTAAATTAATTTATACAGATTTTGGAAAGGTATTCATGTTAACTATTTATAGAATGTATTATGTTTAACTTCAGGTTTTACTGAAAAAATTATGCTAACCATTATGGTTTGTATATACAGGTTTAATATCTTGATACTCTTTTATATATCATAAAATATTTTAAAAGGTAATTTTATTACTTTAGGTTTAAAATTTATTTTTTTTATATTCATTTATTTAGGTTTGTGTTGAATTCAAAATTAATATCAGAACAAATGAAGGATAAATCTTTTGTTATGAAATGGTATGAAATTCAGTATGTAAATATTACCATGATTTTTCCTTAACATTAGGGAAAAGGATCTTGAAAAAAAATATTATATTATTTAAATCATTTTTAATTATATTAATTACCTTTTTCACCTCTGGTTTATGGATTTTTTTCATTAACCTTTTATTGAACTAGTTCTCTATCTATCTAACTTAGTGTTTCTGTGTTATATTTCTCTTCCATGTTTATAATTTTATTTTTCAAAAATGTTATCCAATTAGGAAACACAGTGATGTAATTATTCAAGATGACCTTTTTTACTTCAATTTTACTCTTATTATGAGGATGTTTTACTAAGTCTTTTTATGATGTGGGTTTTACCTTAATACTTTTCCAATGTCAAACCCTTGGTTTCCATGATCAAGTTTAAATTGTGAGGAAGAAATTTATATAAGATGGGTAGAATGTAACATCATAAAATAATATAATAATAGAACTATATTCAATAGCTTATGTTACACCAAATACTAAGTTATCATTCATTACACTAAATAATGATTTTTTGGAAGCTTGTGTTAGATGCAACACAATGTTTTTCCAAATGAAAAAATATTATTAATATTATTATTTAATATAATAGTAAGAACCTAGATATTAAATTGGATGGATATATTGGATTAACTAACTTATGAAAAATATAGTAATCTATAGATTAGTAATAAATAAAGAATACTTTAAAAGGGAAAAAAATTACTAAAAAACTATGTTTTCTTCAAAAAGAAGGTTTAATCGTCTGGGGAACATAATTTACAATTAATCATTACCAATATTAAAAAATTTATATTAAATAAAAAGCTTCACTTTTGAAATATTAATACCAAAATTAACATAAGGTGAATTTTTGGAATTTTTTTGAAATGTTTCAGTTTTATGAATAGTGAAAAGACAAAATTTTAATTGAAAACTACATTTTCATATAAATAATTTATAATATTAAATAATATTTTGAATTGGATTTAAATTTAAAATTGTTCAATTATAAATTTTTTGATCTAATTTAGGTAAATTTAATAATTTTAGTATATAATTATTATTAAAAATATTGTAAATATTATAAGATTTTCACTTTGAAAGAAAATTTCATCGCCACATCTGCATGATTATTTTTAAACTAAATTCTACCACTTCTGTAAGTTGAATATGGAAAAATAAATTAAACGTTTTTAATAAATATAATTCTTATTATATAATAATTTTAACATTATTTTTTAGAAAAATATTTAATGGAAACAGTTGAAATTAATTATAATGATTAAGGTATAAATTAGTTTACTTAGTGGTTGAACATAACTTGTAAGCTGTAATAATGACCAAATATATGTCCCAACCCCATTTTATGGAAATATTTAGACCTTATCCCTTATAATATCTAGTTAAGTATATTATGAAGCCTTTTTGTTGTTAGAAATGCTGTTATACCTAACTCTTTTCAAAACATACTCGTGGGCCACTCACCTCACTTATAAAAGGATACCCCTCTCCTCCCTTCTTCACAAAATAAAACAACTATTTTTACAATACCTATCAAAATAACATCCAAAATCACCTCCCATTATCCTAAAATCCATATTTTGGGCATAATTCCAACCATTTAAGGCTTTATTGAAACCCTAAGAAAGATACCTAAAAAAGGTAATGTTCATCAACCAAGATCATTATTTTACTTCCTTCTACAACTCTTTAATTAATTATTTAGAAATTATTCTAAAATAAACCCATCATATTCAATATAAGGGGATATATTTTTAATAAGGTTCTATCCTTAAACCTCCCTCAATTTATCAAATGGGTTATGAAATCATCATTTATGTGTGACTACAGACTCGTGTACCGATGTCATTCATTTTTCCAAAACCACTTCTCAGTATTAGTTATGATGAAGGGTATAAATTATATATGATATATTTATAACATAATTATACCTATTGTTTTTTATATAAAAAATTTTAAAATTATTATTCTATATTAGACACGATAACATTGTATGTGTGGATGATGGACTACCACCTTATGAAGTAATGTGATTTGTCTTTCAGTAATGCTTTACATGGAAGGTCATATGGTCATTTTTACTTATTATATATTACATACATGAACTAAATATGATATAAATGACATATTTACCATTTTTTGAAATAGTATATATATATATATATATATATATATATCATTTACATAACTTTTACAACAAATGAAAAATGATAACGACATTCATATATGAGTATACAACTTCCGTTATGAAACGATGTAATTCACTTTCATCACCAAAATACAAGGCAAGTATATAATTTGATATTAATGATATTATGATAATAATTTATATTTAAAAAATTATACACTTCCTTTCCATAATGATCATAGAAAAATAGAATTGTTACTTATGCGTGTGTACGACCTACATTCTCCAAGACCGTAACATACTTCATTTTTCATAAACATCATTAATTATTGTTTTTAAAATTAAAATTGATGTAAAAATATGATAATTATTTCATGCTTATTATTATATAGATGATATATATATACAATATACATGTCAATTAGAACTTTCTTGTCATATCACACGTGTGAAAACACGACAATTAACACATGAAACAATTAGAATAATAATATATCATTAATTAATGAGTGATAAGATATTATAAAATGAAAATATATGATATTTTGAATATTCATATAGATGTTTTATAATTAAATAACATGTTTAAAACCTCTATATGTGAGGTTAAATCATGTTCATCAAAAACATAACAAAAGATAAATGATTTCTTCTCAATCTCAGTTCATTGAGGCATATTGTAATGTTATGAACCCAATTTCTTTTACATGGTGTATTTAATTCACATTTGAAATTTTATATCATGAATAATAATTTCTTCAATATATTCTAAGTTTCAATTTAAATGATTTTATCTAACGGGATTGTAATTAAAAGTTACCAAGTGGTAATGGGTTTTATAACACAATTTCCACTCATCGAGTTAATAATGTACTTAATTGATAATTTAATTCTATGATTATGTGTATAATTACTTTTTATTATCTTATATGGTATTTTGCCTTTTTGAATTTTTATTTATAGTTGATACACATAATCTATTCATTGATTAATTGGCATTTTAAAATTGTGATCATTTTAAGGATTTATTTCACAATATAATTATAATCAGTATTTTTCATTCTAGAATATCAATTGAAAGAAATTACATGACCATTTACAAATTAACCCATTAGTTTTATTATCAAATGGTTATTAATGAAATCATTCATGTAATATTTCTATTTTACACAATTTGTTTCATAGAATTTTTTAGAAAATGTTTAAAAAAAATATTACTCCATTTCACTTTTCAGTCTGAAATATATTTACCTGACAATCCATGGTATCACAAAATGTTTAAACACATTCAAAAAAATTTATTGAATCCATTTTCACCCATTTTTATTCATTAAATTATTTTACAAATTAATATATTTAATAATTTAAAAACAATGTCTATTTGGATTTTACTGAGAAAGTAAAAGGAAAACATTATTTTAACGTGTATGGTGTGAATGGTATTTCAAGATATCATTACCAATACAATATTTTCTAGTTTATTTTATATGTTAGAATATTATTTTAAAAAAATTTAAAACTTTTTTCTTAAATAATAATTTTAAAAATTGATTTAAAAAAATGTATTTTCAAAATGTTTTCCAGAATGAAAGGGGTATTTTTCTCAAGAATATTATTAAATATATTTTTCTATTATTAATATTCATAATTGAGAAAAACCATTATTCTTACTCTAACTAGTATATATTCTATTAATACCATCCTTATTATTCTTTTAGATGGATCATGATCACTTTGACAGAGGAATGTATTCACATTCACTTCCTTTATTAATTTTTATTGTCATTAACATTACCTTAAATTATTCACCTTATAGTGGAAATTAAATGTCTCTCTAATTTCATTAAAATTTTTCGTGGATATACTAATTTCATGAACCATACACCATTTTAACATAACTTGTTTATGTTAATAGATATTTGATTAAATGGGGAAATATTGAAAAATCTATATCCTTTATACAATACAATTACATGTTGATAAGGTATCTTGTTTCTAAATTAATTTGATTATTTGATATATGTGAAATTCCTAAGAAATGTAGGACACAAGTTTGTGTTCAGATTTGGAAATCCCCCCGATGAATCAATATTCTCATGTGACAAAATACAACCAAAATAAACCATATTCCTTTGTAACCAGTATGTTTTAAATTTTTTAGTGAACATTTTTTATAGTAGTATGAAAATCCATCCTATGAAAAGTTTTAAACTTAAAGGTATCATGTACCTAGGAAACATGGAATACAATAATTAATAATTTTATTAATTCAAAATATATTTGTTTTTATCTTTCAAATTTTCAATATGTTATAATCATTGGAGGTAGTTCATTTTCTGCATAATAATTAAATTGAATGTGTTCTCATTTTTTCCTTTCAATATTGATTTTAATTGATCATACCATGATATCCAACTTATTTAAAAGAATGTGTGTTTTTCATATACATTTCTATAATTCTTGTGCTTATTTATTCATGAATATTTCTACTGTACATTACCATTACCAATCATTTTATATCACCATCATTTTGTTTCATTACCCCAATGTTCCATGAAGTTTACTATAACTGATATTTATGGATATGCTGGGTGGAATAAAGTTATTCTCTAAAATATAAATTATTTTTTAAATTTCGTCTTCAAATTAAATGTAATACTCAAGTATGTATCTTCTTTACTAAGACCATAAACTATTTAGTCCTTTGGTATGTGTTCCTTAATATCGTATTCCATTTTAATGATAGCAGCCACCAACTCTAGGATTACTGGTGTCGGGTTACTACAGTAGTGGAAGAGGAGAAGAGATTATCATTCACCTTTGTGTATTATTATATATAAATACTTATAATAATGAATTATATTAATAATATAAAGTTATATATTTTATATTTTTCTCTAAGTAAGAGAGTTTGCTGAAATCGGTAACTCCTATGCTCAAATCTGGATTAAAATCTTTGGGTTAAGTTGAATTTTATGGCATCCTTGAATACATTATGATATTGCATTAACGATTGAAATTATAATTAAAATGGAAAAAGAAACTGAAATTTCTAGGTATAGTCATTATTCTAGGTGCCTAGTTGAGATAGACCTCTGTTCTACTTTTGTTCATAAGGTGTATTTGGCCACTGATGAAGAAGAAATACAATTGTGAATTGAATTTGAAGGTCTCCAAAGATTCTACTCTGATTGCAGGGTCATAGGACATGACATGTCTAATTGTATAAGGACCATTGGATGTAAACACTACTATCATTGTGGACATGATCTTAAATAATCTCCTAGAGTAGGGTTGGAGAAAGCTGGGGAAGCTGATTCTGTCGAACGGAATCACGTTGCTAAGCATGGTAAGGAACCTAAGTTTCCTTTGCTTGGACAAGGATCTGAGTTTCTTGGCCAGGGAAGAAAAAAAACGGACTGACATGGCTGAAGAGGGATCTAACCCCACAGTTCTGCTACCTACTATGTCTGTCCATGCTGGATTTGATAATTTGGAGGATAATTTGCATGATGTTGCTCAGAAATTTCCAGAGACCCAGATTCTGTCTGAGCCTGTTTCTTTTTCTTAGGCTCTCACAGGTGTCCATGGGTTTAAAGCTGACACAACTACCAATCCAGGGCATTTTGTGAATGCACACTCTAGACAATCAGAGCAGTATACTACCCCTTTTAATGTTTCAGAAAATTCTGATTTGGCTATGCTCAATGTGAATGATATTCCTACAACTTTGGATATTCTCAATGTGAATGCTACTCCTTCATCTTCTGAATCAAATCAGGTGTCCAGTGTGGAGGATGCTTTTGCTACTCATGGTGTGACTGTTTTGGCTGAGACAGAATCCACTGTCAACACTCCTATTATATAGCAGGTGACTACTCCAATGGGTGAGACTATTTATCACACTCCACTCTTAAGTGTGTAATTTGTAACACCAAAAAAACAACAAGAAATGGACCATCTGGAAGTGGTTAATAACACTTACCAGTCTTCTAATCATGAGGACATGGAAGGTGTCTCATGGAAACAGGCTTGAACGCGCAACCAAAAGAAAATACTAAAAGAATTGAAGAAGAGAATAAAAAAGAGGTGGCACAGGAGGACAGTTCAGATGAAGATATGTACTCTTTACTTCATCAAGAAAAAGAATTAATAAGCCTGATACAGTGTAGGTCAAGGATGTGGGCACATTAATTTCAAACATTGGAATGAGTTGCAGGAAAAAGAACGGTTAATCGATGATAAAATCAGAAAGAATATTGGCCACACTTGAGAATTCTGGTTATGATTTTCTTCTGAATATGGATGTTCTTGATGAATATCCTGCTTGTGTTTTTTTATAATAATTGGGGACTCATCCCCCAAAATTCTAAATAAAGTGACTTTGTATGTCTAATTGGAAAAAATATATATTTTTTGATTATTTTCTATTTTTAATTAATAAATAGTCTACCTAAAATATTTTCCACATATCTTGAATTTTTGAGGTTTTAATATCTATTTTGGTTTATTTGATGGTCTGTTTTGGATATTTAAAATAGTTATACATTGAAATTGATGTAAACTTTTCTCTTGAAAAAAATGAAATAGTGTATTCAGTTAAGTAATTTTGATCTCCTAATAGAAAAAAATCATGAAATAAGATTCTGGGTAAAGATTTGGGTGACTAAAGTCATAAAAAACATATAAAATGGTGATGCCAAAAGTGATTTTAGTGGGACCCAAAAACCTAATCAATAATATTATTACTCTTCATGATGATTAATTTTTTAGAAATATCTTTTTTAAAATATTTATTTTTTTGATAAAAAGTTCGAAATCATCGAATAAAATACTTAGTTTATTAATATTTAGTGATTGTCGAGAGTTGAGAAATGTTTCTTATACATTAGTCTAATGATATTGTTTTTTTGTATAAAATACACTACATAATTATTATGGATAATGGAGACCTCTTACGATGAGAAAATGAAAGGATGACATTAACCTTATTATTTAGGGATGTTTTCCTAAATAAAAATACTAAAAAGTTTTGATATTGACATGGAACCCTTGTGTTGATGTTTTTGATATATTATGCTGAAATAAAAAAGTGTCATGATATGGATATTAATAGTATTATAGTTATTTTTTTGATCATTATAACTTTGTAATTTACAATGATCTATCATATTAATTTTACTTTCTTAAAGATATGGTATTTTAAGATGATATTTTGAAATATTGATACTATTTAATAATATTTCCATGAGGGTCATAGATTGATTTTAGATTTTTCAGTGTGATTTCACTCATTATTTACATATAGTTTATGTGTAATTAAGACAAGTGGCTAGACGGTGCTAATGGTGAAGAAACATTATTCTATTTATTTTCATTCTCACCCTATATTATATTTTGGAGCTATAGGGTGATTCACCCAAGTGAATATATTATTTTTATCCAATAACACAGTGATTGATATAGATTATGAAACTATGTATATGCTTTCCAACCCATAATCCTATGTTCTAGTTAAAGTAGTTATAGAGGTTTGGTTGTGACATGAGACATTTATGAATTTTTTTTGATTCATCGAACATTGAAATTATGATGGGATTCATGATAAGATTATGCAATTTAATTTTAGGTTTTTCTTCACATATACCATCTAAAAATTGAATGGATTATTTCTAATATCCATTGGTAATGGGATACAATGATTCAATTGAGAGATATAGTTTTTCAATAAGAAATGCCCAAAATATTTATATGATCATATATGATATAGGTATATCATATTGTAATATATGGATTAGTATATGAAAAAACATATTCCATTATAAGTAATATCATATTAGGGTATTATATGGGAAACCACACCATTTCCTTTATCATATTGTATCATATTATTGTTCATGTAATTGTAGAAACCCCCCCCCCCCCCACGATTTCAAGTATGTAACCCCTTCTATGTGACTTTTAATTATGTAAAGTGTTTCGGTGATGTTTGGGATGGTATAGAAGAATTTGGTAATTTATTTGGGTATTTTTTAAAGGTTCAAGGTTTGAGAACGTTTATTGGAAACCATGAAACTCCTACAGGAAACCGTTCATGATGAGATAGGTTGGTTGAGTAGGCGCGTTGTTAAGGTGAAAAATTTGGCCAAACCGTGCATCACCCAAGTTTAACCACACAATGTGGGATCGAGGGATTTTTAATTGTTAGATCACAATATTTCTAATTTTTGGGCAAACCATGTGGAGTTCTCCATGAGGAAAACGTTATTGCATGGTTTTTCTAACAATGCAACTAATAGGGCATGGATTAAAAGTGAGATCCTAAAAAGGTGGATCTCACTCATTTTCAGCCATAAATCCCATTTTCCCTCCATTTTTTCTATAACACAATATTTCTTCCTCCTGATGGATTTTTTTTCTTTCCCAATAAATTCATAAGTGGTCCGAAGGAAAATATTAAACCATTGGTACCCAATTTTGAAGGTATGGCTTTTTCATCATTCATTTTTGGTAGTTTCCCTTAGATATACTCATCTTACCTCTCTTATATTCTTATATATAGTTCATTGTAGATGGATATAGGGTTTTTAATGCTAATATTGATAATATAAGGTTGTGTTGATGTTAGGGAAAATAATCTGAGGTGGGTTTTTAGAGATTCAACCCTTTTTGTTGGCTCTTTTGTGTCATTCATCATTTTAATCATAATTTCTGAGGTTGGTTTGCTTCATTCTCGACTCCTATTATTAGAACATGGAGTATTAGTTTAATATTGGTCAAATAGATTTAATTTGGTTTTGAAAAATGGTGTGGAAAACTTGTTATAACCCTTCATTAGTGATGGTTAATGTATTTTTTTCTTTACATAAATTTGTTATGAAAAGTGCCTTATTTTCATGATTTTAAAATATTAAATTTAAAATAAGAATTTTTTGGATTTCTAAAAAAAATTATTTGAATTTTTACATTACAATAATGGTATTATTGAAATGTATTGGAATTGCTAATTTGAAATTGTTTTGGAATAAATGGGATTATGTGACATCCGAGTTCCAATATTACCCTGAATAAGGGACATGTACCATTGGGGTACAAAGGAACATGGACTTGGATAACGGGAGTGTGTTATTTGGAAAAAAAATATATGGGTAACATAGTGAACACTTAGTGGACGTGTTAGGAACAACTCATGAGTATGGAACTATCACCTAGGCATGAATGTGTGGGCGAGTATGTGAATCATGGAATGGGTATTCACAAAAGGAATTTGAAATGGTTTTATGATTTATTTTTTATCTTACCTTGGTAACACTGTTTTGGTTAGAAGATTCATTTTGGTGAAAAACCTCTTGTATTTAATTTAAATTGTGAATCATTTTTTATATACATTATTTTTAGAATTATGCTATCTTTTTCTGGGGAAAAACTACCCATTTTCATTACTCAAACCGTGTTTGGAACTTTGGTTATTTTTAAATGTTTTTTACCAGGACACAATAAGTTGTAAGTAATCTCACTTCTTTAGTGGTTTATCATGATTCATGAGAATGTAGTTAGAGTTAGAGCATGGATTTATGTCTTAAAGCCTATGAGTTTTTTAGTTTTTTTATTCTTCTTTGTTCTTTTATGTTTTTAGACATCCATTGTGGTACTATGATTGTAGTTAGGTTTTATATTCTGTTGTCCTACTCTACGTTGTGTAAATTTTTAACATGCATCATTTAGTGGTTATTTTCTTATGGGTTATCTTGTTGGGTTGTTTTTTTCAAAGGTAAAATCATCCCCTAACTATTGTGAATCTCTTGCAATTTATTTCCAACCATTGGCACCATGATGATATCGCTTAATCAAAATTATAAATTCTACATCAACTCATGCTGACGAGTCAGGGCAGGATATTACAAGTATAATTTTCTGGGTCAGTCCAAATATCACTTTGGGGATCGTGGTATCACCTTATTTTTCCATGACATACAAGTAGTGTGAGTTTATTCAATCCTTTCATATAAATTGTTTCGATCTGGGAGTTGACAATTCATTCTGGTTTAATCCTTGAGTTGGGTTCATAAAAAGTAGTGGAATTTTTTGGACATGAAATGTAGAGCATAAAAATATTTAGTTATCATTTTTGTAGAACATCAAGTTATTAAAGTGTTGCGTATATACGTATTTTGAGAATCTTATATGAATGGTAATATAATTTTCATGAGTTTAGTCAATGATAACTGAATGCAATTCATTATAGAAATGACTTCCTGATAGGTGTGCATATTTCATTTTGAGTAATGATATATGATTTCTTGAAAAAAATGTAAATTTTTGTAAATTGGTAAAATTATTTTGAAATGTGAGATTTAGAATCAAAAACGGAATGATATGGGTATTTTGAGATTATGTTTGTTTTAAAAAGAATGGTGGAATTTTAAAATGTTGTTGAACATTAATAATGTTGAATTTTGTAAGGAATTATTATGATCCAAATGATGTGATAGAATTTCAAATTGTTAAGCCTTCATTTTTTATAGGGTGATACTTTTGGGAGTTGTTTTATTTCTAGAAAATGGATCCTTTTAGCCATTATAGAAACCAACCTAAATAATTTTATGGGAATATGGTTGCACCTGAGCCACAGGTGAACCACTAGCTGGTTAAGAGTGTATTTAAATCCTTTTAGGCTATGGATTGAGAGAAAATGAGGGATGAAACAAGGAAAATGTATCCTTCCTTCTAGATCTAGAAGAAGAATCTACCCATCTTTCTGAGTGATTTGGATTTGGATAAATAATAGTTGTGGTTGAATATGATTAATTGATACTTTGATTTCCTAGGCAAGCCAATGAAGCTAAAAGTCATTTCAGAAATGCATATTTGGGATGGTCTTGCATGCCAATGGTGGGATTTAGTAGTTCATACTAAATTATTCCAATGCCTTTCATGGTAGGATTTTGAAGAATTGTTCAAAAAATAATTTAATCCATATACATTAAGGATTGCAAGAATGAAAATCATTTTCAACTTAAATCAGTATACCCTCATAGTGATATATTTGGAGCTAAATTTATGAATTTAATATAATTTTCACCTAAAGTTGTTACAAGTGACCTCTTGATGGCACACATTTTTAAATTGGGTATGAGGCAGTAGATTCACTCGATGATTTTTGTGCTTAATTTAATAGATTATATAGAGATGATCAAAAGAGAAATGGTGGGAAAAAAGGACATCTTGGAAGCTTTGGGTAAATGGAGCATGTTGATACCTATGTGAAATGACATGGAATCTAATCCTTGGAGAAATCAAAAGAGGTACACCTATTTCCATGTTGGAAGTATGACTCAAATTTAGATGAATGGATTGGTCAATCATTATCAATGATCCAAGGGAAAATATGTATGTTTCTTATGTGGTTCATTTGACCACATGTAGTGAGGGTGTAGGACACCACCTTGAGCATGTAACAATTGTAATCAAGTATGGCATCCTCAAAGATATTTTCGTAGTGCTCTAATGTCGGGTGTTCATGAAACTTATCATGTGTCAAACACATCATATTAATTGATGGGATGATGCTAATGGAATACCTCACGCCACCAGAGTTTATCTATCCATGGCAATTTCATGAGTATCTTTACTCTTTAGCAAGGTAAATATCATCATGGTAATAAATAAAATAGTGAAATGAGTAAGAAATTATATGGAGATGAGAAAATTCTCAAGGATGACCAATCCAGACCATCAATGGTGATATATGTAATTCTTTTGAATTTTACCCTTATGAATTCCTTGTTTTATATGGGTGTGTCTAATTTGTTTATTGATTCTCATGTCATTGACTTGATGGGTTTATGTTCTGAGATGATTCCCTCTTTTTTCAAACATCAAACTCTTCTTGGTCATAGAAAATATCTAGCCTTTATGTGTAAATCATGTTATATAATTTTTGAAGAATCTAATGGTATCTAGGATTTATCTATGATAAAAATATAAGTCTGTGACAAAATCTTGGGTATGTATTGATAGAAAATTTTCAAGACTCACATCAATTATTAAACCCAAAATGTTAGTTTTATGCCTGATGATGACATCTGGCATATCTTTAAAGGTTCCCAAAATTTGAAGGCTAGGGAAAATGGATATTCAATTACCAATAGTTGGAATAATCTCATACCTATTCACATATTTTATGTCATTATTGAAGGAAGAGATCAAAGATACCAGTTTTTAGTGGTTTTTGAACATTTTCCTTATGTTTTTATGTAAAATCTCAGAGTTTCCACATATAAGATAAGTGTAGTTTATGATTGATCTACTTTTATAGTTCATTCCTATTTACCTCCCATATAATTGGATTCCTTGAAAATAATTTAGGTAAATGAATGTCTATTTGGATGAGCTATAAAGAAAAGGTTTCATTAGGCCAAGAACGTCTCCATGAACTACACCATTCTTGTTTGCCAAAAATGAATATCTAAATCTTAGGTTCTGTGTGGATTATCATGAGCATAACCCAAATATGATAAATAATAGGTTTCCACTTCCATTAATTGATAATTTATTCGATAAATTGATGAGAGCTCAGGGGTTCTCTAAAACTGACTTGTAATCGGGATATCACCAATTGCTAGTTCAAAGGTGGATATTCTAAAAATAGATTTTAGAAGTAGATATGGCCATTATGTGTTTGTGTTGAGGCCTTTCAATCTTATGAATTCATATGTGATCTTTATGGAATTGATGAATCAGTTATTTCAATGATATCTGGATTCATTTGGGATGGTATTTGAGGATGACATATTGGTGTATTCAAGGACAGTGGCTTATAATTAGAGAAACTTTCTAAAAGTGATTTAAATATTTAGAGATCATTGTTTGTAATTTAAAATATAATAGTTCAATTTTTCGATAAAATAGTTACATTTTCTTGAATATATATTATCATAAATATGTGTTTCTGTGGATCAAAAAAAATAGAGGATATTATCTCTTGGACACTGTGAAATAATATCTTTTCCAAATTAGGTTTCCATGGTATGGCTGGTTATTTCCACTATTTTATTCATGTTTTTCATTTATATATTCTCCTATTATAGCTTTGAGAAGGATTAATGGTCTATTCCATTGGAATGATGATTTTTCGAAGCCTTTTCAGGAGTTAAAGTTCACAATACATCCACACCAATCTTGATTTTTTCAGAATGAGGAAAAGGGTACGTGGCATATTGAGATGCTTTAGGATCTGTGTTTGGATGTATTATCATATAGGGATATAATATTGTTTTTTATAGATTAATACAATAATAGATTCATGATAATAATTACCCAACACATGATTTATAGTAATCTTCAATAGTCCATGATTTGAAAACAGGGTTTCATTACCTATTTGGTGATAATTGTACTATGTTTACAGGTTATAACATCATGAAAAATATTTTCTCCAAAATGTATTTGAACTTAATGAAAAGAAGAGGGATGGAGTATCTACAAATCTTTGGACTTTACTTGAAGTATAAATTTTTTAAAGGCATTATGGTGGCGGATGAATTAAGCATAAATTTGTATGCTCTGTTGGGGAAATAGGCATCAGATCAGGGGAATTTGATGTCAGTACTAGTAGATAGGGATGTGGAATGTAAAGAATAAGTAAAATTTTCATATTTCTTTCCAGTTTCATTCATTTTATATTTGGTGAAGATGGTTAAAGGGGAACAAAAATCCAATTTAGAATGTGTTTCAATGAGTTTATAACTCAATGGTGTTGATACCATTGAGGGATGGACATTAAACGATAGATTATTTTTGTGGTATTGAGATCAAATGTTCATACCTATGGCCTACTAGGAACAACTTCTTCATGCATACCACCACTCGATATGGGTTTCTAATCCTTTAATATAGATAATGTATAATATTTTGAAAGCATATTTCATTTAGGTTGGTATGAAAAGGAAGGTGGATGATTTTTTTTTGAGATGAACGACTTGTAAATAGGTTAAGTTAGAGAATTAGCAACCATCAGGTATATGAATGTCTTTACCTATTTGTGTTTGTAAATGAGAGAAGATAGCCATGGATGTTGTGAAATGTCTCCCAAGAACTATTTAGAAACATTATGTCATATGTTTGATAGTTGATTGTCTCACAATGTCATCCCATTTCATCCCTATTCAAGAATCTCATATAGTGGAGGACTTGAAAAAAATCTATTTTTGAGAAGTGGTTAAGATGCATGGCATTCCAATTTCAATAGTTTCAAATAGGGATCTAATGTTTACATCTTATTTTCAAAAATCCTTATAGAAATTCTGAAGGACTCAGTTGACCATGAGTATGGAATATAATCCTAAAATAGATGAAAAATTCAAAAGGATGATACAAATGTTGTAATACATGTTTTGGGATTGTGTAATGGATGTTGGTGGTTCCTAGTAGGAGCATGTACCATTAGTGGAGTCCTCGTATAAAAACAGTTATTAAGACCTAATACATATGAATCCTTTTGAAGCATTGTACGAGCATCCATTTAATTATAAACCTTTTTGGGCGGAAATAGGTGAGAATTCATTATTTGGGCCATGAAAAGTCTAAAATATAATAGAGAAGATTCAATTGATCAGGAAGAGGATGGAGATGGCTCAGTGTCATCAGAAATAGTATACAGACCATATTTGATGGCCATTATCATTCAATTATGGTGATCATGTGTTATTAATGATCTCTCCAAGTCTTGGTAATCATCATTTTTTAAATCATGTAAAGTTATATCCTAAATACAATGGCCCTTTTGCGATACTTAAATGGCTTGGTGATGTGGAATATCAGTTGGCATTTTCACAATGGTCTAGTTTTTTTCATGATGTGTTTCAATTTTCTTATTTGTAAATGTTTCATATTAATCATGACCAATGGATTTTATGAGATCATTTTTACCTAGAGATGGAAGCTTTATTGTTCCATATAATAGTACGGATTTTGGATAGGCAAGACAAACTTTTACTTTGAAAAATTATCAGTTTAGTGTGGGGTTTGTTGCAACATTGTAATATTAAAGAAGAGTCATGGGTAATGGGGAAGGAAATAGTCGAGCATGAACTGAAATATTTCTAGTAAATTGTGGTTTTCTACATTATAGGGTTGGAAAGGACAATAGTGGGGAGAATGTAGCACCCCCAGTTTCAAGTAAATAACCTTATATTGTTGATTTTTTAGTATATAAAGTTTTTGGGAGGCTTTGGAATAATTTTCTAATGTGTCTAGTGTTTTTCTAAAGGTGCATAGTTTGAGAATGATTAGTGGAAATTTTTCAACTCATATAGGAAATCGTGAACAATGAGATAGAGGTCCCTAGGTAGATTCATGTTTAAGGCACGTGGTTTGGCCAAATTGTGCGACCACCTAGGTGTAACACTAATAAGTGGGACCACGAAAATTTTCAAAGTGGTAACATAGTTTGTCTAACCATGTGGGACTAACCCTACATGGTTTAAAAGTGAGCTCATAAAAAAATGGATCTTCCTCATTTTCACCCATAAACCCCTTGTTTCTCATCCATTTTAGGACTAAAATCATATTTATTCTTCCCAAAAGATGTTGAGTCTTCCCCTAATGATTCAAAAGTGATCATAAGAAAACTCTTGGTGTGTAGGATCCTAATTACCTTGGTAAGTCTTCGTTTTCCTTTGTTGTTTGTAGTTTCCCAGAGATGTACTCATATTCACTCTCTCGAATTCATAGATACAGTCTATTATAGATTAATATAGGGTAGTGGATGCCAATATTGATATGATATGGAAGTGATGATGTTGGGTAATGAGATCTAAGGTGGATTTTGTGAGATTAAACACATGTTTTTAATAGTTTTCCTGATTATCTAAATTTTCATCAAACTTTTAGAGGTAAGTGGCTACATTATCGACTTATATTATTAAAACATGAAGTATTAGTTTGAATTTTGGTAAAATTAATATATTTTGTGTTTTGAAAATTGATTTTTAATGGATTCTAGATACCTTATTTTTATTTTGGATTGTGGATTTTTTATTTTTGTACATTTGTTTTGAAAAGTTCATTGTTTTTATGATTCTAAAATATTTATTTTAATAAAATGTCTTTCTAGGATTTATGAAAATTGTTTTTAAAGGTTTTTAATAAAATAAATTTTTTATTGAAATGGATTAGGGTGATATATTTGAATTTTTTTCAATACATTGGTTAGTGTGAGTTTATGCTTTTGATGTTACCCTGAATAAGGGGTGTTTACCATTAAGGTACAGTTGGATATATCCATGGATTAGGGATGTGTTTCATTTGGACACAAGGATGTTATCTAATTAGCCATGAATTGGTGTATGGACTAGAAACTGCTCATGAGTATCGAACTGTCACCTAGGCATGCATATGTGGGTGTGTAAGTGAATCATGATGTGTGTATTCCAAAATTAATTATGAAATGTTTTATTAATTATCTTTCATTGGGAAATCTATTTTGGTTGAAAAAACCATTTTGGTGTGAAACTTGTAGAATTTTATATAAATTGTGAAACAATTTTAATTTGTTTTGTATAAATTATTTTATATTATTTTTATCATTTTTTCTATCCATGTGGCGTGATTAGGGAATTCATTTGGGGAAACCCTATAGACTATCATTACTCAACCTTACATTGAAAAATTGGAGTTTTTGTAGAAATAGTTTGGAAATATATAGTTAAATTTAAAGCATCACACTTCATTATTGGAACTTCACGATACATTGGAATGGTGTTAGAGTAATTACATGGAGTTATGTCTTGGAGTCTTTTATTTTTGTCTATATTTTCATCTTATTTTTACTTTGATGTTTTTAGTCGTCCACTATGGTACAATTATTATAGTTGGATTTGATATTCAATTATAATACATTGATTTGTATATATGATTTTCATTAATAATTTAGTGGGTATTTGGTTAGGGTTTGTTTGGTTGGGTTGTTTTTATTTTCAAAGGTAAAATAATCTCCCAACTTTTTTGAGGCCCTTGTACTTTATTTGTAGCCTTTTTCACTTTGGTGATGTCACTTTAGGCCAAGTAGAAATTCCTCTTCGACTCAGGCTAATGAAGTGGGATGGGATCTTACAGCAAACAAATAATACGAGTTAAAAAAATGGATTTCATACTTGTAGTTATTATTACTAATGTGTTTCATATGTTCAAACATGTGGGATTTTTTTATTCATGGGTTACATATATTTTATAACTACATGAATTACCCATATGTTCCATTAATTTATAAGTTAATTCATGTTTTTTTTGGAGTCACTCAATAGGATATTAAATAAGATTGAATGCAATCCCATTAGAAATATGAAATCTGTCTAAAGCCATGATTGAATCGCTCAACTATAATAATATATCTCCTCCTACTCAATTTGAACCATGATATATTATCATATCAAGAGAGTGAGAAATTCTGTACCTATTTAATGGGTTATTTGGTATAACCTATGGATACAATATAGATTTTTGAGTTTTCCACTGCTTTTAAGGGATCTTCATCAAACCATGGTGTTGTTGATTATTGATGTTTGGATAATTATTATAAGGTACACATACAACTTGTTATTTATTAAATAATTCATGATCTTAGTTTCTATAGATATTAGATCATGGGTATAGATTTCAATTTTGTTTTTTCTATATATATTTAGTGGTAATTTATCCTCAAAACCTTATAGTGGTATTAGATAATTTAATGACCTTTGATATGTGAAATAATGTTCAAAATAATGGATAATCCATATTTTACTACATTTAAAAACTATATCATTAAAACTAACTTTATTTATTTACTGCAACTCCTCTTATGATATTTGATATTGTAGGTTGTCTTACAATCACTCCCTCAGATATGAGATATCCTTAGAAGAAACATAGTTTAATTATTCAGTTTTTGGTCTATCATTTTATACAACATGGTGGAATACATATTTGATGAAGGAATCAAACAATTATAGAAAAATATAGTATCATATTTCTAATACAATATGGATACCAGTCATAGAACATAATTTCCCATCTTCTAATTTTTTAACCATATGCAAGTCCTTATATCCTTTTTATTGGAAGAATAAATTTACATGGTATATTCCCATAAATGTTGCACTATGTGAGAATAATTTGACGCACTAGGAATATCATTGTATGTTACATCATGGTGTACGAGATATGTCAGTTTATTTTGATGTGAAAATTTATTATAAGCCGTGGTATAGGCATATTATATTCTTGTGTAGAACCATTTTAATATCACATAACCATTCACTATGTTACATGGATTAACAATATGAAATTCATTTCATTAACTTTGATATAAATGTTCAACCACAAAGTACAATTGATAGTGATAATTGTGTTTTTTAATTATTTAATTATACTTTTTTCTAAAAAATTAAATAAAATATTTTAAACATTTAATAAATAAATTTTAATAATACTATGTGATAATATTTTGATAAAATTTACTAATATATATTTTATTCCTTATGATCAATAATAAACTTGTTTATTTAAAATTTATAATGATACTTTATAAAATTTTTTTAAATTAGTAGACATGGAAAATTTTAAAAGAATTTATGTTTAAAAATATAAATTTTTTATAAATTGTTATCATCAATTGTTAAAACTAAAGAGTTATTTGAGATGTTATTTAAACAATATTAATTTTTTATAATTTACATGATGAAGGTTTTAATAAATTAAAATAGCTGAAATTATGATTATTTAAATTATTTACATAATATATTTGGAATATTAAATGTTTTTATCATATTGTGTCATATATTTTATTAAAATTAAAGATAATAAATAATATTTAAGAGTTCATATCAAAAAAATAGAGAATTTATATTTGACTAAATTATTTAGTTTCTAAAATGTATTGAAAATTATATAATATATATAACTAGATTTGTTTATGAATTTTTTAAAGTGTACATAACATGTCTAAATTTATGGATTTTTCATGTATTTAATTTATTCTGAATTTATTATTCAAGTATAAAAATTTAATATTATGGATTTTTATGTATGTTATAATTTAATGTGTTTATCTACTTTATAGTTTATCAGTAATGGTTTTGAGGACTTAGATTATATGTTTAATATTATATGTTTCTTCTTGAAACTTTATATTGGATTGTACTTGATTTTGATTTTAAATTAAGTGATTAATTATGATTTATACATATTTTTTGTTATAATTATGATAGATTTTGGATCTGAGCTGAACCGATAAAAACATACCTATATATTTCATTATTTTCGATGAAAACATAGTCTATTTCTTAATAACTCAACTACCATACCTATAATGGTTTATTTTATATTAAGACTAGTTATATAATAAAATTATTTAATGATTGATCATCAACATATCCTATAAATTTATTCTCACATAGTACCCTTCTTATAGATATCATATTTAATACCTTTCTTTATAACCAAGGAAAATGGATAGATATGAAAGGCTGAGCTCAGATTCTCATTAAAGATAAATATGGTAGATAGTAATAAAACATCATAAGTGACCATAATATAAGAATAATGGTATGAATTCATAATTGTAACATAAAAAATTCATACCCATTCACTCATGGTTTATAAATCATGGGTGATGGTATAAAAACTTTTCATAACTAAATACATGAGTCATAATAGTGTTGAATAATCAATAATTAATCATACCCCATGAGAGAATATAATAATAATAATAATAATATGTTATAGAAGTGTAGAATAATAATAACAATATAAAATAATTTCATTATTAAAGTCATACTCTACTACTATTGTCATAATATAGTGTACATATTCATTTAGTATATTGGTTTTACACCCATTACAATTTTAATTTATAGATAAGAGAGTCCCATATTATATTAGTTTCATTAGCCATTCCTTTTCTTATTATTCAATGAGATATAAATATCTAATCAGATAATATTTGAAAAATATAACTCTATTACCACCCATCAATTAATTAAAACAAGACTTCTATATTCTATAAGATCATTAAAATATTCATTAGTGAATCAAATCTAAATTATGCCAATGGAATGGAAGATGATTCATAAAAAATCAATAAAATTTCATCAATATAATCCATACTGAGGAAAGAAAAGGATGGTATCATATGATCATATCCCCTTTTAATCATAAAAATAATTAAACAATGTTTACATAGATGAAAAATACTTTTATGAAAACAATACAAATATTCATTGAAAAAAACTGTATATATCCTTTTCTGTGACAAAATTTTTAAAGATAAAAAACTAGAAAATGGTAGTAGGATTTTCATTTAAAAACATTGGAAATTCTATATAAATATCAATTACTAATAAAGTATGTGACAATTAAAAAATATGTTCAAGTTTTATACATTTATGAAAACATTTTTTTATCTTTTGTAAACGGTTTAACAATTCAAATTATATAACAAAAGTATGAAACTATTCCTTTTAATAATATATAAATAAATTAACTGGTAGAAGAAAATAACTTTAACATGCATTTAAGGGCTGATAAAAAGATTCAATATTCAATTTTTAAGAACATTGATATTGAGGTAAAATATTTATGGCCTAACAAATGTTATACTACCAGTTTCTCATAAAAATAATATTTTTGACTTTATGAGTACCAAATATGGAGAAATTGAAATAATAAATCAAAAGTAAAAAATATTAAATAGATGTTAATAAAATATGTGGGTTTTATAATGATAGACGGGGATATAGAAGTCATAAAATTTCTCTATTATAGATTTAAACCTGAATAATGCTAATAAAAAAAGTTTGCAACATAATCACTTACCTCAAGACTTGAATTTAATTATACATGGTCTAAATTTCTTTATAATAAATTTATTTTTTTAATATTTAAATATCATAACCATTTTAACATTTATCATTATAGATATGATTCCTTCATAATTTTTAATCACTGATTTATTAATAATTTTACATAAAAACAATATTTTGGTTGTAAACTATTTCATTTTTAATATATGTTTCAGTTTATATATTATTATACAAGAACATTTTTCATTGTTCCATTTTATATTAAATATTAATTATTTCATAAATATCATATTTACCCATTATAATCATTTTCATAAAAATCCATGTAAGGAGCTTCTGAAAAATGAAACACGTCACTTCATGGTGGTGATCCATACGTAAGAATGAGCAAAACGTTCATCTTCAATTGGATGATTAAGAAATAAACAAATTGTTAATACATCAGAATATTATCATTTTATTGTATTTTTTATACTATGATTTTTTATTATTTTGGATATAATTGATTTCAAAGTGGTGAAAAAAGAAATAAACATAAAAAACTCAATTAAGACAATTACCAAAACTCTATGTATTTCCTTTGAAATATAGCGTAATACTTAAATGGATGGTATATTCGTGGTTCCTAGACCACTAAAATAGGGGGAATAATATTTTGAATAGATATTAATATAAATTTTATAAGCTATAGTGAAAAACGTTTGGGAAGAAGTGAGGATATGAGGGTCAATTTGATAGGTGAGGGGACTATACCCCTTTAACACTTTTAGTGATTTATAATAACATAATCTAATTTTATAAGGAAGTGGAAACAAATATATATTATTTAAAAAATATTCTAATTCATGGTCGAAATCCTCTTATATAATCAAAATTATTCAAATTTTAAAAATATTTTATGCCTTCTATCTTAGATTAACCTCCTCTTTAAAGTTTTTAACTCTTACCATGGTGATTAACTTCTAACACAGTAACTATCAAATATGAATAAAAATAAAATTATAATGACAACCAAATTCTAATATTATGATTTGAAAAATGGAAAAAAATTATCAAAATAAATTTCTCGAGGAGGAAAAAAATTAAAAAAATAAGTGCACAAAACACAACCAAATTAATTTTTATAGCGTTACCCATTTCCCATAAAATAAATTAATGCTTATAATTTCATTAGAAAAAAATATATTAATGGTGAAATATACTATTAAATAAATCAAGTAAAAATTTCATTAAAATTACGCATCATTAATGATCAATTATTATAAAAACTAATTGTACACATAAAAATAATATTTGTAATGATATATCTTCTTACATTCAAATGATTTTATCTTTATTTTCTATACAGTTGATTATAAATTTATGAATTATAATTCATTATTATTCATTGTTAAAAAAATCAAAAAATTAATACACAAAATAAAATATATTATCTTATAAATAATACATATATGATAAAACATGTTTGTAAATATAATATTTCAATTTCGTAATGAATTACCAATATAACATTATTTATTTATTATAAAACATTTAATGAATGTAATTACATAATATTAGTACTATAATTTTATCTATAAATTTTATTTATACCATTATAGAAAAAGATTTAAATTTTAGAAAATTAATAATTTAACAAAACTATCAATAAAAGTTTCTATAGGATCATAGGTTTTTCCTTAAAAACATTGTCCCTTTTAAGAAATCATTTTTTATATCGATTTCGTATAACTATCTATAAATTTATTTAATTTTTTAGTTTTTATAAATAAATATTTACACAATTGTTAGAGTTTCATACATCACAAACTATTGAATGCATCGAATGTATTAAAGTGAAATATTTTCTAAAATTTTCATGTGTTACATTCTACCAACTTATAAATATTTATCCATTAAAAATATATTGTTTTGATGAAAATAAATGATGTCATATCTAAATCATTTCCTCCCTAGGTTCCACATATATTCCTCAAATTTTAGAATCCTCTACATAACCTTAACCTAGTAAGTGGTCCTACTCTATAGAACATTATCACTAAAATCTTGTATTTTTTTCTATTTTTTCTCATATGAATAACCATGATCGAGTGGTACAAACTATAAGTAAAATTTCTTTAAAGGATCGATTATGTACTTCCTAAAAATAGATATATGGAACACATCATGAAATTGGGATAGAATCAGTTGAATCATTAATCAATATACTATTCTCCATACTACAATAAGAATCCTGAAGGGAGCAATGTAATTGGGGATCAACACCGAATTCCTTTAAAATCTAATAACCTTCTTATAATAAGATATGTATTGGTACACCATGTTACAAATATTAAACTATTTATCTCACCGATGATTGTTGTGATAAAATTTCAGTCACCTTGGAGATTCTCTTAAGTGCTTAGGTATGTAACTAACCTTATATATCATTTAGGTAGCTAGAACAGGTCCAAATATCTTTTTTGTCCAACTTCATCCCTATATGTTGTATTTTTTAACTTCTTTCTATTAACATATTTATAAATATCAGTAATAATGTTCATGTAAATGATATTACTATAAGATGTTTATCTAGAGGAAGGTGTTGGTCCAAAAACCTTTTAAATTTGTAGAGAGAGATCTTATAATATAATCTAAGGTTTAAATAGCCCACTAAAATTGATCATTTTATCTATGAAATATAGGTAGTGATCAATCTCATCTATCTATTCAGTTGTTTTTTAATACTTATCTTGAATATCAATGAAAACCTCTGATCCCAATTGGATTCAATTGAGAGTTCTACTCCATACATCCTTAACACTTCCTTAATTTATACCCTAAAAAGTTGTTCAAGTAATAAATTTTCCTTATTATCAATAAAATATGATAAAATTTTAAGGTGACTAATAAGACACAAATGGTGTTATATACGTTATATTTCTTGGAGATTCCTATAAATAAATATAGAGTATTGTTTTCCCAATTCTATATATGTATGGGTAATGATGGGATTATCCCATACAGTTTCTAACATTATGCATTAAATTGATGAGATACCATAAGTCAAGCTACATAATCCACAATATCTCACATCATCTTTTACAATCTGAAATGGTATTTTTGATATTTATACAATTTAGTACTCCAAGTATGGATAGAGAATGAGGATTTGTGTACTTAATCCAACAATACTTTCTTTAATTATAGTATTTATTGGATGTATACTCAGTTTCTATATTTGATAAATCAATCACTATCATTGTTGGAGTCAGGATCATTCCATACCATACTATATATCCCCAAATCCTCCTTATAGGACCATCTATCATTCAAATATAAGGATGTTTGAACATTAATATGAGAAAGATAGGATTTATCTTCTTCGATCATTATTTCATAATCCATCCAATGAAAATCACTAAATATTTATTCTATTTAAATCCCCATCATAACGAAGGTACCATAGTCCTTTTGACACAATGAATTATCCACCTTGTTCACCTTCCTAGGGTGGTAATGAATTTAGGTATCATAATATTTAATAAAATTTAACTGTATCCTTTGGTGTATATTCAACCCTTACTATGTATATATACTTCAAGATTTTATGATCTGTATATATATCAAACTTTTCAGTCTAAAACAATTCCTTGAAATATTCATAGAAATATATACCACTACCAACTCCAAAAATCATTTTTGGTTAGATTTTATTTGAAAAAAATCTATTTACATGAGAGATATACTACAAAAACTTCATTATACTTATGAACACATCCGTATACCTTATTTTTTCATTACTATATATTACAAATGCATTTCCACCATATTATAGTATGAGTATAGGTGAAACATCCCCTATTCTATTCAGTTCCTTGAAATTTTCATCACATCCATATATCTAAAGGAACTTAGATCACTTCTACATTTACATGGTCTATTGATTTGAAATTTATTAAAATTTTCTAAAAAATAATTGATAGTAAGTAACAAAAACATGAAAACACAAAATAATAGTAACATTGGTTTTTCTGGGGTATTTCCTAATAACATCCATCGTTAAAGGATCTATAGATATTCCCTCTCCTGTAATTACATTACCCAAGAATGATAACTTTTATTGAAGACTTCAAATTCTATATAAAATATATATAGATTATTATTTTGAAATAAATTTAATGGAATCCATAAATGATCATTATGATATTCCTTGAGCATAGATTTTATAATATTGTCATCGATAAATTCTATCACAAACTAATCAATGAAATTTATAAAAACTCAATTCATAAGTTACATGATTATAGTTGGGGAATTGGTAAGTATTAACGGAATCACTATAAAGTCACAGTATTTATACCACATATGGAATGTTGTCTTGTGTATTTGCTCTCTCTTGTACCTTAATTAATGATATCTATTTTAAAGGTTGACCTTGGACAATTTATTGGAATCTGTATAGTTGATCAAAACAAATATCAATACGGGGTGGATGATACATGTTCTTGATAATTATCTATTTTAGTTAATGATAATAAATATGGAGATGCAGTGATCAATAATTTTTTTTAATAAAAATTACAGTTTCACCTTTTTCTTAAGAACATGAAAAAATAATTCCATCATCCATATTCTTGTGTATTTTTTCATCATTGTCTGTAAATCAATAGGGATCATTCTGAAATTAGACTTTGAAATCAGTGCAGAACAATGTATGAGTTCTATTGAAATGTCAATATTATCATTCAAGTGAAGGGTATGAGACTATTTATGAAATAAATCATTATATTCCCATTCATTAGGAATATCTACAATTTTGAGTTCCAACCCAACCATTTGAGATAATTACCACTCAAGAATAGGTAGTACGACTCGTATAATTGAACTAATTTCTATATTACTTTTATGTCCATCTGTACACTAAAAAAATAATAAATATTGACTTAGAATAGAAAAGGTGACATCCCTTTCTCAATAATTGATATTCTATCTATATAGATAGGTCTCATTCATGACAAAAATCATATCAGGTTAAACGATAGGGAAAATAATGATATTTATAAGAAGTAAATTCCCATAACATATATCATAGTGAAGTTCTATAATTGAGATTTTATTATCATACCATTTCTATTTTTCAACCGTAATTCAACATATAATCATTAGGTATTTCATTTTTTACTCTTAGAGTATTCCTTAGATATAATTATTTGGTAGATTCTATATCAAATAATACATTTGAGGTTTTGGAGTTGATTATATGCGTACCATTTACCACTTAATTCTCATCACCAGTGTCATTGGTTTTGATCTCATGAGTTTTTCAATTTTCTCTTTCCCTAAAAATTTATTTATGTTGATTATCATTAATAACCCTTATATTCATGTACTGTATATAACAATTCCATTATGAAATGGAATTTAAGTATTGGTATATACAAGGTTTATTTATTAATTTTTTATATCAATTTTTTTATTGATTGGCTTTCGATATCATGTTGATATTAATTTACATGATGTATTTCTTTTCATAAATAAAATATTTACCAACACATTATGTATAGTTCTCCCATGCACATTCCAAACTTTTAATGTAATAGAATTTTAATTTTATTTAAAATATGGGTTTTATTATTTTAATATCATCAAACCTATATCATAATATTTTTTTCCTCAAACCCATTAGAATAATTCAAATCTATAATCTTCATTTATTACATGAGAAAACAAAATATTATATCTTTATATATAATAAAGTCCATAATCAATAACATCATTCGATGACTTGGTTTTATGCCCCTAATGAATCAATCAATTATTATTTTTGGGATGATGAAAATACCAGAATTATACCGTGAAAGCCTTGTAAAATATTCTCCTAAGAAAAAATGGTTTTATCATACATATTTTTTAACTCAATGTTCTACCTTTCTATTTTCATGTGAAGATTTTGTTGAAATTTATTATAGAAGGATAACCCCTTAAACATTTCTCATTAAATGTATTTTTTTATTTATCTTTCCTAGTATTATTTATAAGGGACCACCATTAATGGACACTACTTTTAAAATGGTAAACAACCAATACAACCTATTAATTCCTTAAGTAGTGGAGAATAAAAAATATCCCCTTAATTGTACTGATATATTTCTCTGTAATTAGTGGGTTTATGTACCCATTAAAGGAAGATTAATGTTTCCATGTAAATGAATCAATATTTTTTTCATGATTCCCCATGTATTCAGAGGGATTCATAATAATAACAATATGATATTTTAATTGAACGCCCATGTCATCAGGTTTCTTCAAGTGGACAATCATTAAATAGTCCACCATTCTCACTACAAACAAAATTCCTCTTGGTTACATCCATTATGTAAAATAAACAAATATATACTACAAGTATAAACAATCACTAATAAGAGTGAGTAATCTAACAATAAGAAAAATCATTCCTAATATGTTCATAATTTTGAAACTGTAATAAAAAATAATCAAAATTTAGCTTTTAGAAATATTACATTTAGTTCATATAATTATGTCATTAGTTTTTTTCCTTGACACATCTCGAGAATTTTAAAGTAAATACTTTGTTTGATAGCGTACAAGATATGCAACATCGAGAATAAACAAACAAAAGAATGTTATTATTTTAATGTCACCGTTATAAACATGTCGTTAAATTGGATGGAATGAATATTATTAATAGAAAAATAAAATATATATTGTCCATACTCATTTATTATGTATTAATTAATTCTTTTTCAATAATTACCAGTTTTTGAGTAAATTCATTTTATTCATAAACAAATATGTTTTCTTCGAGAATGTTTTTTACTTAATTATATGGATCATTATTATAATTAATTTTAATATATTTTAGAAAATTTAATTGAGGAAAATAATTTCATTTTTTAATTCATCATCTCAAAATTATCTTAGGATTAGTTTTTTTATAATTTACTGAAAATATTGATTTTTTATTGAATAGTGAAAAATACTATTTATTTCTTGAAAACTATTTTTTATTTAAAAATTAAAATTATGTTATTTCATATTAATAAAATTTTATTACTTTATTATTATTTAAAATAATTAAATTATTATTTTTTAAATGGATTTAATACTAGAATTTAGTATAAAAACATCTTATATTTTAATAGGTAAATTTTCTTAAAAATTGTTTCTCATTGTGTTTTTCAATTTAATTTTAAATTAAATTATACCACTTTTGGGTGTTTAATATTGGAAAATGGATTATATATTTTGAATCATAAGTTCCAAATTTTTTAAAATAGATCATTTTTCTGTTGGTCAATATAAATAGTAAACCAAATAATTTTGTTACCACAATAAAGAATAAATCGGGAAGTTGCATATTAAAAAAATTATAAAAACTATACAATTAGCATCAAACATGATTAAACCTTATTTAATGCCTATATCTCATCTATAATCATCCAAATTTTTAATTTTAATCTTTTAGTGTAAAAATAATTTGATTTTTACTTTTATAAAAATTTATTTAATGAAAAGTCAAATATGTTACCCACTTATTTTTAAAAAGTAAATATTTTTAACATGGGTTTATTTAGAAGATATACTCTGCTATAAACTATATTTTGAAATATTATAGATTTATCTCCATCATGGTAATTTAATTTTAATTTTTTGAGATGATAAAATGATGCTAAATTATTACACAACACAGATGATGTGACAATTCAATTAAATGAAAAATAAAATAAATGATTTTAAAAATATTAAAATAATTAAAATTTATTATAATGAAGGAAATACCAGAATTTTGTAGATGAAAGTGACATTTTATGAATATTATAAAATATTTTGTTATAATTTTAGTTGTTTTCATGATATTAAAAAGGTCAAAGTAATGAATAGTTTTAAAATTGAAATTATGAAATTTTATAGTAAATTATATTTTATTAAATGATATAAAATTAGAAAAAAATTAAATTGATAAAATTAATTAGAATATGTTTTAATATAACAAACATGATTCACTTAAATGTATTTTTTAATTTTATTGTAACTATATTGACCCTTAAATAGTAAAAAATACTTGTTTTATAGTAAGAGTAAAAGGGGTTAAATAGGGTTCACAACTAAAATATTGGGGTAGTAATATAGTCAAAACAAGTAAATATTTTATTTTATAGGCGTACTTCAACACATAATCATATTATATTAGAAATAAATAACTATAGAGGTATTTTTATGTGACTATTAATTTATATTAATTTAATATTTTGAGAAATGTCAAGAGTCTCCTCACCTCTCTTAAAAAAATAGAACCTCTTCATCCCAAAAATAGCCACTAAAAACTAATTTTTATCAAAATATACTAACCCAAATCCATTCCTAAAAGTAATACCCTCATTATAGAGGTTTTATTTTAGGTATAATAGAACCTTATAGGGATAAAGGTGTTAATTAAAAAAGGTTTTACGAAGAATAGGTATACTCTTTATCTACTTTTTTGTTTTGTTTCTTTATCCACCTCCTTATGATATTCCAAAATAATTAAAAATAACACAACTATAATAATAAATATAATAATATTCTATAATGATAAAATAATAACCTATATCCATCTCCAACATACATCAAATGGGTGACGAATTTTCCATTCATGTGTACAGCAGATTACTGCCTCATGAACCGATATAATTAATTTTCCATAACCATATTTAAATAATGCTTGTTATGATGGAATAATTTTTATATAAGATATTAAAAAAATATTTATCATTCTCAAAATATAATATATCATTTAACTTTTTACCAATCCGTGCACTGAAAAATGATAATGTCATTCGTATGTACCTGTGAACTACCAAATCCATAAATCCATTTGATTCTTTTTTCATCACCATATAAAAGGAATGATATATATATATAAAAAGATATAACTTGATATATATGATATTATTGTCTCTAAATAATTCTAAAAATAATATTTACCTTCTTTTCATAATGATTGTTGAAAAATGGAAATGTTACAAATGCATACGTGCAGCCTATCGTCTCCATGATTATAACCCAGTTTATTTTTCAAAACCATATTATATAGTTATATTTTAAAGTATGTTTTATGTATATAAATTATAAATATTTCATCATTATTATATTAGTTATTATAAAAAAAATTACCCCTTTGACCCCAGCCAACCTACCAATGTCATTTTGGACTTATGATCCAAATATCACTAAAACAACTAACAGGAACATAAATGATTAGGTAATTGTTATAAAATCGTATTAATTGAGATAAAAAGAATAATAAAAATCAAAAAATTTTAAATAAATTATATAATTAACCTATCTTTCTTATTCTAAAAGACAATGAACATACGTGATGATTAGGACTCAAGTTAGGGATTTTTTTATCACTTTTATTTATGTGGGACTCATAACTTATACACTACAAGCTTCTTTTTGTGGGTTTATGTACTTAACCTAAAGGTACTTTATCATTAATATCGTGAAAATAACAAAATAGAAATTTTCTTTATAGGTAATTATTTCATGGTGCTAATGATTCAAATGATATCAAAATGCTATGGTTTTTTCACAATATCATCGTTATTCTAGATTTTTTAGGATTAAGTTTCCACTAGGGAATATTTATCTTTAATTTCCATTTTCTAAATATTTTTTAAAGTATTTTTTTCTATTATCAAAGGATGATATTTTAAGGGTCTATTTTTTTCTTTTATGACTTCAAAATATATTGAGAAATTTTTTTGGAGCCAAGTGCTGAGATGATAGAATATTTTGATGCCCAGTGAGTGAAAAATTAATTTTTTAAAAAATATTAAATAAAATTTTGACCAAAAAATAGATAGAGTTTTAGAAAACATGAAATATCTATTTAATTCAGTGTCAGAGAGATAATATATGACCATGGTTTAATTCCTAGTGTGGGTTTACCCTAGGTGCGACCTAAAAATTGTCCAGTACTAGATATTCGGGTGAGGATGTCTTTGGCGGGTACTTTAAGTGAATTAATTAATTAATTAATTATTTAAACAATCGAAACCTATTTAACTATATTTGTATACAATTATGGGCATTCCCTATTGTTAGGCGCATAACCCTGAGAGCTTTGAGATGAGATTCAAATCATTCTTCATTACAGAATCTGAATCGGACCAAGAATGATGATTAGATCGAAGTGGATTGATAGAGAACGAATGAAATATATCTTCCTCATAATTGGAGAATTCATTTTTCACAAATTAATAGTCCATAATCAACTTAGGTCTTCTCAATTTTTGTTTTAACCCAGCATTTGATTATTGATCATGTTATTATCTAATATTCATTGATCTATAATTAATTTAATCCTTCCCATGAGATCGTGCATTGAATTTAATCATTTATTCAATTTATTCTCATTATTCTTTGATTATGACCCTAAATTTCACTATTCAATGATTTGTGACCAATAACTCTTGTTCAATAGTTTATGAAGCTTTTTTTGTTTCATTCCCTCTCCTTTTCATTATGTTCTTCACTATCGGGCTATTAGTCAATGGTTTGACATTTCTGGATGGGTCTGAGTGCAATCGGATACCCATATTCATAGTGAATGTGAACAAAATGACTATATAAATGATTTTCAGATAGATAGGGATGTATTATAGTTACTGATAATAAATTTTTGTATATTGGATCTGTGGCAGAAATGAAAGTGGAATAAGAGGCACGTGGGGTGTGCAATAGGATTCCTACATTTGATTAGATTTTGATTTATGGCCACCAGAGGCCATGAAATCGATGTCATACAACATTAAACCTTATTTAGATTGGTCAAATGGTGTTAGTAGTGGTGGATATGGATTATCGGTTTTCTATGGATAATCATATATCTTTTTACAAGAAACATGACAGTACTATTTGTATTCTTGAAGAACATACATTTTGTAGCCCTCTGTCTAAGACGATTATGGTTTCCATGATAAGATAAGTGTCACATACCATGTGGTGCCCCAACACATTATGTTGACCAGTGATAGAAGCTTGTAATATAATCCAAGTGAGCATAGACACATTCATGTACTAAAAAACATAAACTAAACTAGGTACACAAGCATGTGTTCGTACCCAAGAATAGTCAGGAACATGGATAGACACATGGATGTGGCCCAAGGGACACTAAAATGTCTAGGATACAATAGGTATTCCATGAGGGGATGAGAAACACCATTTGGATCTCATACATACCATGTATGGTCACATGAGCACCAATCCATGTACAAAGGAGAACACGACTAGGTAGTAGAGCAAAGTCGCACACCATGTGGACCCATTACATTTTGTATTGTAATACATGGAAAAATTGCTATGTATTATAGAGAACATGGAATGTAGGTTAGGTAAGGTTATACACTATATGGACCACCTTGAATGTGTACACCATCTGAAACATTTACCTCTCTTATCTCTTTCATTTTGATGTAGATTGGGGCTCGTGCATAGCTTATCCTGTTTATTTTTAGGTTGGATGGTATGGTATCATTCATAGTTACTTTTGGGTTACAATTTGATATTTTATGAGAATGACTCTTTCCTTAGGAAAGGCTTGACAATGTAATTCATCAAGACGGATTGTTATTTAGATGTCAGGGTTGGAAAACCCCATTTTTACTAAAGTATTAGTCCTGCATAACCCTCACACTAATTTGAGTGGAACGCCTAATGGAATATGGAGTGCATCCTAATTTGTTTTGAGTGTAACCACTAGAAGGACCATGGTTTGGGTCATCTATTTTTCTGAGTTGAACTAAAATGAAATACTAGGGTGTGGGGTGTCTACCTACTTAGTGGAACACCCCTGATGGACTAGAGTGTGAGTATCTACATACTGAGTTGACCCCCCTAAAATTATTAAGGTTCTTGTCCTCTAACTATGATTGGTTCCCCCTTGTATTCTAGGGGTGGGTCCTATACCAAATGAGTGGAAACCCATGATGGACCAGGGCATGGGACCTCAACCAACTAAGTGGTACCCCCCCCCCAACCTGAAGGACTATGTCATGGGTCATCTACCTATTTAGTAGACCCCCATAACACCCAAGGGAATGTCTCCTCTATCTATCTAGTGACTTCCTTCCCTTATCATCCTTAATTTTGGTACCCCTACTCTCATATTGGTCCACCTCAACTATGAGGTAATGTTAATATGTCTGGGACCTCCACAAGGTTACTTCATTAAACATGATATATTCTTGAATAAATGATGGACCATTGGAGATAAATTCAAAAAATCATACTGGGACGGGATATGATATATAGATCTACTTTCTCTCTCATATAGGTTTCTTTAATGTGCATATATCAATGTTTTTGGGATAAATTCCCTATTACTTTTGGTTGAGATGACTACTTCTATAATATATTCTACTGATCCCAATTTAGTTTTTGGGGCATCTATCTAAGTATGTATATACTCACCCCAACTTGGGTTTTAGTTGGATGTGACATTTATTTTATAGAAGATGGAAATTTTGGTAGTGGTATTAGAAAATCCTAGGAATACATGGGTGCATTTGACCATGTACCCTAGTCGAGTTTTTGCGATATAGAGTTGGTGTCTCTTAACTTTTTTTCTTTAATAATTATCCTAAGGGTGGGACATATTTTCTGGTTGGGTTTGTATTTTACCCCTTTTCTTTTTCAATTTCACTACTTTAATCATTAATATTACATAGAGGTTTTTTATTTCTTGATTTCTTTATAGAAAATATTATATTTTATTATTATTGATTTTTAGTTCTTCATCGAGATAGTTGAGTGTGCATATACATGTACATTGAGAAATGGTATCCTATTTTAGTTATTCCTTTTTTACACTTTTCCCCAACCCCTAGTCTATGGAGGTAGGCTATGGGTTGTACTTCCTTGGTATTCTACCATCCAGGAAGTCCATGGAGGGTTGGGTCATTCTAGAATATTATTAGAGGTGGTTGGACATGAGGAAGATGTTTGGTGTTTTTTTCTCCTTAATGGGTTTGGTTGGGATCTTAGGGAAATGTTGAAAAAGTGTCTCAAGTGTGGATTTCATCCTAAGGAACCTAGTTTTTGTTTGGAGGAAAATGTATTTATTCACTATGACTCTGACTATACTCCTACTGACTTGGAATATAGAGACCTTAGTTATTGGGAACATTTATATATGTATCGTATAGGATTGAGTCCTTTGACTATCCTTCTTGAGACAGATCTCGATATATATATGATCATCTAATTGTGGTATATAATGATGAATTTTCTGAATACCTCCATTAAGGCATCCATCCATGTTACTGATTCAATATCATGATGATTATATGATGAGTGATGACACCTAATTTCATTGGCCATCTCATGAGATCATTCCTCCACAATGAAAGGTAGAAGAACCCCTACCTATGGAGCATAACAATATACAACATAGTAGGATGAGGATGTGCTTAGGCTTAATATACAATATGAGTTCTAGCACTAGTGGCAACTGATGTTTTATTATGATCAATATCCATAGAAAATGTAGGATATTATTGAGTCATATATATGAGTTTTTAGAATTGATCATACCCCAATTTATCATATGGTTATGATGATAGCCATTCTTTTCACTAGTGTAGTTGTTCACTAGTGAAGTCTAGTCACATAGACACATAATGAGCCAAAACCCTCATGTTCTAAATTCTATAAGAAATTTCATGATGAGTACTAACCCTCGTGATTTCTCTTCATTCCATTTTAGGATATTCTAGAGCTATGGTGGGGAGGGATGAAATTTTCTAAGTAATATTCGAGGTTCACTGACCTTACATTGTACTCCTTCTCCATGTTTCAGGATGGTTACTTCAGGGCATAGATGTTTGAGAGGCGTTCCCCCAAAGAAATACATTCTAGTGGGGTATGCCTTTGTATTCTCAAATATTCTAGAATATTGGAGGGGGATCTTGTGATGAATATATTTCTAACTCAGGGATGACATACAGTTGGTGGTGGTCATTGGAGTAATTTTGATTAGTCACCTAATAAATCTAGTACGCATCAGTTAGTAAGGACTTGTTATAAGAGGCCTTCTCATTGTCAGACTCATGCATGTGTTCATATCACTCAAAGAACACCTAGATTACTAAGACATCCTATATTAGGGATATTATTGTAATTTTTTGGGACAAGGAATAAGGTACATGATTTCTTGACCAGACATGTTGAGGAGGGTAGAGAGATAGTGGATGGACAACCATGATAGAGGTCATACTTTGATCATGGTTCTCCCAAGCATGGATAGGGTAGTCCCTATAAAGGTATATCTATAATAGGAGTAGTTGGGGATCTTGGAGGGGTAGTTTAAGGTGGTTTATGATGTTATAAGCTTATTTCACCACCACCACCATGTGGAAAACATTTTGTTCTGGGAGCTTTTGGTTTGGGATATGGGCTGTTGCAAGCCATGGAGTCTAATGACCTGCCATCTCATGATATGATTAGAGTTACAATCTATTTTTATTATACTCTATTCTAAACACTAGTATAAAAATGTGTGAGTCCTTCATTCACCTCCTAAATCATCATGTCATAGATGGAGCTCCTTATTGAGACTTTATCCCAACAACTTTGGCTTGATATTCCTCAAAGGATTACCTCATTAATATTGCCCATCTACCAAAAGTGTGAGCTATCTCCCAGTGGAGAGAGTTATTCATGGGACCACATAGTCATCACAATGAGACCATATGATGTCATATTGGGTATATACTAGTTTCCATGGTCTGCTCCAAGATCGACTGTCATGGAAAAGGAATCACATGCCTCTCGATAAATAGTATGATGTTATACATTGTGGGTGGAAGAGATATCCTATAAGAGAGTGGATCTTATAAGAAGTAATATAAAACCCATCACCAATAATTTGGTGGGTTTAACCCTTGGATTAGTAGGATCTTCTAGCTTATTTATATCTTCAGTCATGGAACATTATATGGATGTCCTCCTTGAGAAAATTCTAGGACTACCATAGTGGTGGGAGATAGTTTTTTACGTCAAATTTCACCCTGATGCCATTTGGATATCTTTTTAGGTGTATCAAATGGCCATTACAAAGATATATGAGATGAGGTTGTAGTTAGAGGACCATGGAGTTAAGTTTTCTATCAGATATACAGTTTTCCCCAGGATATCTCTTTTTTTAATAAAAATGGTTGACAACAGATTGTGGATTTGTGTTGATTATCATCACCAAAACAATGCCATGATAAATTCAAAGTATGTGTTTCCTAGGATGGATGACCATTCTTATCTATTTTGATGTGTGATATTGTTCTCAAGTATTGATCTCAGGTCTAGAAACCACTAGTTGATGGTTCAAAAAGTTGATATTCTAAAGCTACCATTCTAATGACATTATGGAAAATATGAGTTCATAGTGATACATTTCGTTGGGTTGATTTCCCCCATTGTGTTTGTAACTCTGATGAAACAAATATTTCATACATAATTGCACTAATTTGTGAATTTCTTAATTAATTACAAACTAATCTACTTTATGTCAAAGGAGTAGCACACAAATCCCTTGAGGATGGTCCTAAGATTCCTTTAATAGAACCATATATATAGTACGATTTCGTAATTCTAGTTTTGGATCTACAAGGCTCACATTATAGGGAATGTTATTTATGAGCACGAATTACTTGTGGACCTCTAGAAGATTGGTGAAATTTTTTCTTGGGAACCACCCAAAATAATGTCATAGGTGTATAGTTTTTTGGGAACTGAGAGGTACTAGAGGATATTCTTGGTATACAACTCCAAAATTGAAGCCACATTGATAACCTTGATGTGGAAATGGTATTTTTTACCTAGAATATATATTTTCAGAGATCTTTTTTGTATTTGAGGTTGAGGCTTGCGGGTTCATATATTTTGAGACTACCAGATGTGGGAATGGAGTACATAGTGGATTATGATACCTCTGGAGAAAGTATTTTCTATATATATTAATTTATTGGAGGTAGTGACAACATATTGGTCAAGGAATTTGATACACCTTGAGAATAACTATGTAACTCATGGCCTAGAGTTGGAAGTGGTACTCTTTCCTCTAAGGATGTGGAGGTACTATCTTTTTGGAGAGAACTATATTATTTACATAATCCATCAGAGTCTTAGCTATGTTTTCACGCAAAGAGATTTGGACTAGAGATAGAGGTTCTAATTAGAGTTACTATATTACTATTACATTGAGATATTCTATAGTTATGGGATGGAAAACATGTTATAGGAATACATTAGAAAGAAATCTTGTTCTTGTTTTGTGGATGAGGTGTCTTAGTAGTCAGCTTCATTGTATTTGACCCTAGTAGATGAGATGTGTTCAACATATATTTAGTTAATGTTGTTGACAACACCTCTTATATCGTGTTTGAGGGATTATTAGTTGGGAGACAATGACTTTGTGGTTCTCGAAGCAAATATATCATAAAGATATTCTCTATATGGATTCTCTATTATAGGGACACACTTGATAATTTTTTTAGGATAGATGTTTATCATAGTTTTGATGTAAGTGGACTTGATGAGGTACTTTCACACTTATTGTTTTTCTATGTATCGTAGTGTAGAGAATATGTATTGGTAACTTCAATGGTTTTTTGGTCGGACGGAATAAGGTTGATCTTTTTTGGGTTCATCTCATATTGTATCACAAGTCAGATAGTGAAGGCCAAGAACCAAGTTCCTATAGGTTTATTAAAGCCTATTATGATTCTACAGTAGAATTTTCAAAGAATATTCTTAGACATTATGACCGGTCTTCCATGGAAATTGGGGGGCCATGATGGAATATGGGTGATTGTTGACCGACATACCATGTTGGAACACGTACTTCTTATTAGGGGGCATAGTTCGATTGAGAGTTTGGGGAAGTTGTATATGTGGGATATCATTCACGTTCATTGTGTGAATTAGATGATTTTATTTAACCATGATGTGTGGTTCACATCACAATTGTGTTGAGTCTTGCAAGAGGAATTTAAGACCTTTTTGAGGATGGATATAAATTTTCACCCCTATATGAATTGGAAGATCGATCACACTATCTAGGTGTCGGATGAAATGATTCGGGCTTTCATGATAGACTTCGGCTAGAGATGGTAGGTTCACTTACCATTAAAATATCTTTGTTATAATAATATACACCATTCTACTATCATCATGACACCTTTCATGGCCCTATACAGGAGGCCCTACAGATCACCCTTATGCTAGACTTGGATCAGTGAGGCATCTATTTTTGGGTCAGTGGTGGGGCTGGAAATGACATAGAAGATCCATGTGATCCCTAAGTGGATGCGGAATACCTAGATCAAGTATAAATATTATGTGGATTGACTCCATTGGCCCTAGGATTTCAAAAAGAGGGATCATGTTTTCCTGGTATTCTCCCCATACTGAGGATGGTGAATATTTCTTTTAGGTAGAAATATATACCCATGGTTTATTTGGACATTCAAGATACAATAGAGGTTTGTGAAGTTTCTTAACACCTACACTTACCCCCATAGTTGGGGAGAGTGCATGAAATCTTTCATGTGTAATAGAGGAGGTTATATGTGTATTATCATATTTATTCTATTGGCACGAGTGAACTATAACTCAAGGATAGAGATACCATTGTAGATTACCCAATGGAGATCAAGGATCAGAATGAGATGATTCTATATAGATGAATCATTACCTTGGTTCATTAATTATGGTAGTATTGGAGCATACATGAGAGATTGAGTGGGTGAGAGAGGCTGATTCATGCTTAGCATCCCTAACATTTTTCTATGTTTTTTGTTTTTGCTGATGACAACCACTGATGGATTGAATAATGAAGAGTATTTTTTCTTTTTATACTATCAAATATATAAATAAATATTTTTAGTGTTAGGAATTGAAATATTGTGAGATTACAAGTCATAGTGAGCCCATAATTAAATTTATTAAAATATTAAATATATTTTCTATCATGTTTGTGATGTTTTCAAAAAAATGGAATATATTCTTAATGGAGTCTTAGATAATAAATATAAGACCATAGTTGTATACGGAGCATGGTTTTTCCCATTGTTGTGACCTAAAGTTTGTCATAGATAGACATTCAGATGAGGTGGAAATTGGAGGGTACGATTAGTGGATTGATTAATTAATTAATTAATTTAATTCATTTGATTCATAAAACCTATTTCCCTATATAAATGGTATATTATGGATGTTTTCTAGAGATATCTGCCTAATATTGGGTTCATTCTTATGGGATTCAAAGCTTTCATCATTGGATAATTGGAATTAGATGACAAATGATGATCAAATTGAGGGGGATTGATAGACAGTGATCGTAGAGGATCTTCTCCATCATTGGAATGCATTTTTCTCCAATGAATGACTCATAGTTGAGGTAGGTCTCCCCAATTACTATTTGTAGAATAGATAAATAGATTTATAATGTTATTTTATACTATTCTTTGATCTCCATTTAATTTTACTCTATCTTAAGATATTGTTTATCTAATTTAATTTGTTATTCAATTTACTCATATTATTCCCTTTTTCCTACCCAAAATATCATCAATCCATGATTATAGGCCATGAAATCTTGGAAAATTCTTAAAGAACATTTTTTTATTTGCCTTTCCCCCACTTGTTCGTCATGTTGTTCATAATTGGTCTATAAGGACATAGATTGACATTGGAGGCCAGTCCAAGCATGATCAGACCCCTGGATTCATATTGTATGTGTTCATAATGACCATATTAGTGATTTATAGATATTTTGGGATGGATTATGGGTACATATTAGGGATTCATTGATCTAGGATCTATGGTGGTTATGGAAACCTCATTGTAGGTTTGTGAGGTGAATGACGAGATTCCTAATAGTGGATGGATTTTTTTTCAAACAACTAGAGGTGATAAAATAAATGGTTTGTTTCATTAACTTTGATTTAATTTGGTAAAATTATTTAAATCGAGTTAGAAATTGTGGATCTATGATCCAAGGAGAAGAAATTTTATTTCTTTAGAAAACCAAACTACATGACATGTATTCTATAAGAACATGCGTCATATAGTCCCATAGTTGTGGCGGCTAGGGTTTTTGAGGGAAAAAAATGTATCACATGTTGTGTGGGATCCCAACACAACATGTTGACTAGTGATGTTGGCCTATTATGTACTCTGAGAGTATATGGTCATGGGAATTTCTTGAAGGACATATATAGGTCTAGGTACATGGGAATATGCCAATTTCTAGGCACAACCGGGTACATAGCCAAATACATGGTAATAGAAAAAGGACACAAGAATGTATATGAAAACAAGGGAAGGACCTAGGCTGATTAGACACACAATTTGGGTCTTTTACACACCATTTTTTGGTGACATGACCTTCAACCCATGTATATTGGAGAACGCCTCCATGCAGTATATGAGGATCACATGTCATGTGGACTACTTATATGCCATATAGTACTACATGGACAATGATCCATGTGTTTTCAAGGACACACCTAGTAGTCCAAGTTAGGTTACACTCTATCTAGAAAAATTTACATGTCGTGTACTTATTATGAAACATTTTCCTCTCATATCTACTTGGTTTTGATCATATTTTTTCTCGTAAGTAGCTTATATTTAGTTTTTTTACCTTGGATGCTTAGATAGACTTCATGGTGGATTTTGAGATACAATTTGAGATGTTATAAGCATGATTATTCCTTAGGCGATAATCAATTATTATATTGATCATGAAGGAACATCAGAGAGAGGTCAGGGTTGGAAAACCCATGTTTATATCAGGGTGTGGGACCCTTGTACCCCTCTCCTTAGTTTGAGTGCCACCCCCATGACAAGCTAGGTCTTGGTTCCTATATTATTTTATGTCACGCTATTTATAGAATAGGGTGTGGTAACTCTATTATTTTTAGTATCACCCCAGACTGAATAGGGTGGGGGTACTCAATTGTTTTGAGAGGAACCCCTTGATGGACTAGGGTGTGGGTCCTCTACCTACTAGGTGAAACCCTTGTGTGGGGCTATGGAATAGTTCCTCTGAATAATTTTTGGATCCCCCACCCAATGGTCCATGATGTGGGACTTCTATTTACTGATTGGAACAACTTGAAGTAATATTTAGTGGGTCCACTACTTGGTGTGTGGCACCCCAGTAAAGACTAAGGAATGGGTGATCTACCTACTAAGTGCACCCCCATGATAGATTGGAGATTGGTGCCTCTACTTATAAATTAACACTCCCCTGATGCATTATGGTTTACGTCCTCTATTTACGTACTAAGTTGGACCACCTTATAATATAGAGGTGTGGGTATTTTAAATAGATATAGTTCTCGCTTTATTTTGTAACAAAGTGTTTAGGTGTTGGTCCTCCACGTTTCTAATTCTATAGATATTAGAGTTGTTGGGAATCTATGATGACCCTTTAGACCTATAGGTAGAATAATCTTCTTGTGGTGGGATTTGAGATGAAGATCCTCCTCTCCCTTATATTTTTCTTATATTAGCATATGTCAGAATTATTGGTTTTAATTTCCCTCCTTAATTGGATTGAGGTGACTACTTCGTTCATGTATTCAATTTATTATTTATCATTTTTCTAGGAATCCATCTAGGTATTTATACACACACTGATTCGTAGTATTTACCACCATGTGTCAAGTATTATGAAAATGATGAAGAGGTCGGTGGTGGAATTAGTGGAGCGTAGTGATACATGGGTGTATTTGGCTACGTACAGTTGTTAAGTATTAGTGATGTGGAGTTGATCTCTCTCGTATTTTATTCGTTTCTAATTATTGGTAGGTTGGGAAATCTTATTTGTTTGGGAATGTATTTTACCCCTTTAATTTTGGATTTTACTATTGTTTTCTTCTTTCCCCTAGAGATTATTCCATGAATATTTTATACTCAAGATGTTACATTATTTTTTTATTATTATACTCCACTTGTACATTGAGATCATTTTGTGTGAATGTATTGGTAATTTTGCAAGGAATTCAATTTTAGTTATGCCTTATTGACTCTTCTCTCCAACCCCTAAAATATGTAGGTGGGTTTGGGGATTTGGCATCCTAGTCATCTATCAGCTAGGAATTCCCTAGTGGGTTGAGTCATTACCCGTTTAAATTAATTTTACCGATGTGTGAATTTTTACAAAATGTTTTTAAACGAATATTCAGGTCATATTATGAACAATTTACATTTTTAATTTTCATAAAAAAGTGTGAATTGAATGTTTTTTAACTAGTATGTAGTAAAAGGGATTTCTTACCAGTATGGTTCCTCAATGATTTTATATTTATTTTACAACTTTGAATGACTATTATTAATGAATTTTTACCTCTTTATGTGTGTATTTTTTAAAATAGAAGTGATTTTAAAATGGAAAATTATTTTCCCTTGATAATTATTCTATGTGATCTATAAAAATAATCTTCAATATAACATGATATCCTTTAATGTTTCGTAAGATTTACTAAGGATATATTCTAAGGATACTATCCATTTTTTATCTAATGGATGGTTTAAAATTATATGGTGAAAATAAAACCCATTTCCATTCCATGAGTTATAATTTGATTCAGTGGTGATGTTTTTATCAAATCTGTTTATTTTCCATGGTATATATTGTAATGGAATTTCTATGAAACCCATTTTTTCTTGTTTTCTAATTTTATGATTTTTTTTATAATATTGTGTCACACATATGTATGAATTTTTGTTTGTGATGGTGGTTATTTTATAAACCTGTAAGGTGGTATTATTATAAACAAGGATGTGGTTAGAATATAAATAGTGACTTGGGGGACATATATCTCCCTCCAATGCATTGGGTAATGATTGATATATCATGAGAAAAATCATACTAGAATTTGGAGTGAACCGAGTTCAGTAAGGTAGATTGTCTACTATGATAGTCTGGGGAATAAACTATGAATACTATGATGGTTTGTGGTGTATACCCATTATACTGTGATTGTATAATCAATGAACCCTTACTACTAATGAATTGATTTCCTATGCTTATGTGTATTCCATAATTCCATGTCATATGTCATTGTTATGATCATGGTTCATGTTATTTAATTCCATTATGATAAATGTCTCATAAAATTTCAGGATTTATGTCCTGAATCCAAATTATGATCTATGATATGAATGTTATGGTCTAGAAATGTTAAGCTCATGTTCTCATACAATTTTTCTAATGTTAGGCTTATATGGTCAATAATATCACTTTTGTTTACCCTTACTGAGAATTTTATATCTCCATTTTCTTATTTTTATTTTCTGATGTCCGTAAAGAAAGGGTTTATGTATTGTATACCTAATAGGGTTACAACATGGGATTATTTTACTGGAAAATAATGTTGAACTTTATGAACAAGTTATTTATGAACCCATGTTGTTAATACTTTTTCATAATTCTATAAAACTCAAAAACTAAAAGGCCCTTCGGCATCTTATTTATACAATTTTTTCTTTCTATGTTCTCTTTTTTATGGAAAACATTGGTCACATTTATCAGTATTAAATCCAAAAATTTAATGTTTATATTTTTTGCATTGGATCTTAATGTGTGAGTTTTGAGCTGTTACAATTTTTATTAGAGTAGGGTTAATAAAATATTAGAGATTGGGACTTTTTGTTAAGAATAGTTTATGACTATAGGTATTGTTTTTGTAAAATAATAGTTTTTTTTATCTTTTTTATATTAGCTAAAATAAATTAAAAATGGAAGGTGGAGGATCCCAAAAAATATTTGTTTCTCTTAATGATGATTTGTAATAATTTTTCAATAGTCATGTACTTATGATTAGGAAATGCTTTCTAACATACAAATATATTGTAACAAATTAATGAATTATAAAAAACACATATATACCTTGATACCACCATTGTTCATGAGTTTTTTTAAATAAATATTTGTTTCCCAATTTTCCTATATTTCCTAAAATGTTAAAAATAATAAAATAATTTTCAAATTTTTGACCCTATCATGGGAAATTGAATCCTAATATGATTTTTCTATAGGGTATGGTGAAGGTAACCCTTATGCATAAAATTTATATTTTGTTTTGACTTATACTATTACACATCATACTTATGGTATTTTTAATGGTCCCTCTATTGAATGTTTAAAAACAAAACAAGTCTGAATGTTTAAAAAAATTATCATAAGCGTAGAAATTATATGGCATAAAAAATGATTTTTCAAAATTATTTCTCTAACAACATCCATATAAAATAAATTTTATGATGGAACTGTGGGAAAAGGAAGAATGTGGATTTTGAGAAGCTCTAATGGATTATAGTAATGTGTGGACCTTCTATCAACATGAACAAAAAGACAGTGAAATTTGGGTTAAATCATGATCAAGGTAAGACCTTCATTTCCTTTTTCATGGTCTGATTTCATTTAAATCATATGGTGATGAAATTTCAAATGATGGGATATTAAATTCTTTATGAATTACGAAGTTCTGTAAATTATGGGTTATTATGTTTTGGAAAGAAAAATAAAAGGTACGACATATACTTTAATGTTGAGACCTTTTATTTAATGATGAACATATTGTGGTTATTTTTTTAGGTTACTTATCAAAATTCACGGAATATTAAAATAATTATAGTTCTTGAAAATGTAAAACTCATAACAAGGTCATTGAAACATATTCAGAAATTTCATGAGGTTTGAACCCACAACCAATGGGAGAAGAGGTGGAATCACCTACCACTGGACGATGTAAAGTCCTAGACTGTGTGAAATTTTCATTTGAGTTAAACTAATTGATGGATGAATAGGTAGGTGATTTTGGGAACATTTATTTTATAGTGTAGATAAACATTGTCATTGGAAAATGATTTCGTGATTAAGTGATAAATGTTATTTGAGAAGAAGATCACTTTATATTTTTGGGAACACTATAGGATAATTGTAAGTAGAATATCATTGTATTTTTAAGTGAGGAGTCAAGGTTGAATTATCTTTTCAAAATGTGGATTTACTTTTATTGAAGTGATTTATGGAAAAGATCATCATATCATAAAAAGTATGTGATTACGAAAATTAAAATTTGGTAGGATACATTAAGAGCAATTGATATTATTTGAATATGAATTCTAAAATGAATCTTGAAAGACTAAGTGATAAAAGGAAGAAACTATACTTTTCAAGTAAGTATATTTATTTTTGTTTTCAGACTAGGTAGTAAGATATTTCCTCATTATTAGGAAATTGATTTTGAAAAAAAAACATTATCTATTTACTTTTTTATTGATAAATCAATGGCCTTTTAACCCCTCACAAATTTATTGTTTTATGACGGTTAACTTTCTCATGTCCATGTTTTATATCACTCTCTATCAGCCATTGGGAGTTAGTTTTATCTTTCATATCTATGTTTCACATCCTAATAGGGTTTTTCTATTTGAAAATTTAGTAATATGATATTCCATATGATGTCGGTACTTGTTTTTCTATATTATCATGTGGATGATTCATATAATAGTCTTACCAATTTATAATTTATTAATTAATTATTTTTAAATTGGTAATTTATTTTTAGTAAATTCATGTTATTCTTAAAAAATATATGTTTTCTTTAAAAATGTTTTTTATTACTTTTAATAGGAGATTATTATAATTAATTTTGATAAATGTTCAAAATTATTTTAAAAGAAATTTCATTTTTGAATTTCTTAAATTAAATTTTTTCTTTAGATAAGTTTTGGGGAATTTTATTAAAATTTTTATTTTTCAATGAATATTGAAAATATAGATTATTATTGAAAACAGTATTTTTATTTACAAAGTAATGTTTTATATTCGTTCTACTATTAAAATTTAATTAGTGAATTTTTATTTAAAATAATTTAACTATTATTTTTATAATTTATTTTATACATTAATTAAATATAAATATATTTTATATTTCAAATTGAAATTTTCTTGAAAAATTGTTTTTTGTTGTGTTTTTCCATTTAAATTTGAAATTAAATTATTCCACATTGTGAGATGAATTTTAAGAATTATATTAAATATTTTCAAAAAGTAGATAAAAATTTAGAAAATATGTCTATTTTATTTTTTGTCAATATATATAATAATCATTGTAATTTTGTAACCATGTGAAAGGGAAAATTAGGTAATTTATGGTTATAAGGAAATTGATAAGGCGTATAAAATTAACATAACACTTGAATAAATCTTAATGGATTCTAATTTATTTTCCACATTCATCTAAATGTCAAATTTAAGACCCTTTCTTGCCACAAGGATGAGATTATTACATTTATAATTTTTTTATAGAAAATCCATACATGTCGCCCTATTATTTTTTAATAAATAAATTATTTTTAATGTGGGATTATTTATAGGACATGCCTAAATATAAATATTATTTTGATATATAAGTTATGTATATTCATTATGGTTATTTCTTATTGAATAAATAATTAACTTAAATTCTTATACAACACTGATGCTGAAATTATTCTATTGATTAAAAATCAAACGACTGATATAAAAATAATTAAAAGAAATAAAATTTTTGATAATTATTATAAAAAGGTAATTTTATAGCATCATGTGACATATTATAGATATATTTAAATAATTTCTTATAATTTTACATTTTTCCTTGATATTATTAATTTCAATGTGGTGAATAGTTCTAAAAATAAACATTATGGATATTTTATTGTAATAATATTTATTTAAATGATATGAAATTCATAATAATATAAATATATTCTTAGTGATTATAATAAGGTTTAAAATATATATCGTGGTAAATTTTTGTGACTTTTTCTATTTTATAGTAACTATATTTCCCCTAAATGATTAATAATTCATGTTGTCAGGAAAAGAGTTAAAGGGGTTAAATGGGGTTATATCCCGAAGATAAGGGTATAAAGGTTGTAAAAACTTGTTTAATTTTTATCAGATGAGATAATTTTTACACATCCTCATATTATATTCTAAATAACTCATTTTTGAGAAAATTTTATTTGATATATAGTTTATATTAATATAGTATTTTGAGAAATGTTGAGAGTTCCCCTCTCCCATACTATAAAAGGGAACATTTTCTTCTTAATAAATAACCTATAAAACCCAATTTTTCATAGATATTGTAACATCCTGACCCGGCTCACCACTAAGATGGTGGCCAGACTGATCACCACATGACCTCAAGCAAGCCTCCATATACTGTAGAGGCTTACAAACAGCAGCGAGGGTGTAAGGATAGTCAGTGGGGAGACTATACACTCTTATCCGAGTTACACAACGGTATAACAGAGCAAATATTAATCAACAACGGAAGAAGTACTACATAATTGACAAAGCAGTAGAAGACATATTTAATATTAATGAACAAAAGTGTCCAATACCAATTTATACAATAGATGAACGCATGACATGATATTGATACATTAATGAAAACAGTAAATAGTACAACATTCCTTTTAATTCAGTACAATAACGTACTCAAGTATGGAAAAGAACAAAATGCCCAAAGGCTATCTCCCCGAGAATCCCGAGCTCCAGATCAGTCCTTTTCTACTACTAGAGGTATAAGAAAGTCTCAATAGGAAAGGTCCAAATCCCTTCAAACAATAAATGTCTACTCAGGTTCCCTGGTGCAATGGTGACCCAGGTAGAGTGTGAGATATAAATCTCATTAGGCTGGCACCATCATTTTCTAACCCAATTATATCAATGTATTTTAAATTAAATAGGGTGCAAGCATACATAAATAAAGTATGTTGTGCAATGTAACTAAATACCCAAGTACCATATTCAACCCTCATCTAGTGTATGGACATGTAATCGATTCCTTAATTTAGTATTACCAGTTTATTAATAAGTCACATTTAAGAAAGTTGCCTACCGATTCCATGGAGTTTCCTCCAAGGTAAAACGGGGCTAATAAATGACCGGGCCTGATGAGCTTTAATCATGGCACCTACTTGTCAATGCTGGACCCAAGGAGTGTATCCACGACATCCTGTGATAGTATATGTAGTGAAGGTTCGAAGTTGTTACAAGTAAACCTAGAAAAGATATCCATTGAGGGAGTTCCAGGGTAAAGACCAAGGTAACGTAAACTTAGAGAATGCTAACTCAGTTGTATATGAGTCTAGCTATGAGGTAAGATTTTAATCCAAGGAGAATAATCCAAGGCATTCCACTATAATTCTCCTACAATGTCTAAGGTTATCGACCAAGGTAAAATGTGGCTACGCAAAGACAGGGCCTGATGGGATTTACTCATGGGACCTACTAGTCAATGCTGGATCCAAAGAGTGTACCTGAGGTGTCATGCTAGAAGAAGGGACCCAACAGTAGTTTATCAGGAATTCATGGAATAGAAAATAATAGGAGTCTAGGTGAGTATCAACACAAGAAAACAATATCCTTGAATCGTAATGGGGTTCCCAAGACCCAAGGTATTCTCCTCTTAGAATCCATGGTGAGCATGAGTCTGTCTATTACCATTTGATAATGTAGTCATGTAATGATTCATCTGGTTCATGTTTTTCCATCCATTACTAAGGATCGACCAAGTAGAGTTGAAACAATTATTTGTTGGTTCAAGCATGGAATTCTATTAGCGTGGAAAGCTCATGTAACATTGCTACCATTAATTTATGGGTTCAAGCCTTTCCTTCCATTAGTGTGGAAAGGTCAAGTATGATTATACCCATTTAATTATTGGCACAAGTCTTTACCTCCATTACTGTGAATTGTTCAAGTATAGTTAAAACAATTTATTTATTGGTTCAATCCTTTCCTCTCATTAGCTTGAAAAGGTCATGTACCATTGAAATAATTTAGTAAAACCCATTAAGGAATTTTCAAATGGAAAAGTCTACACCACTACCTTCCCTTAATATGGTAAGGCATTGCAGGGACGTGGAACCAATCCTTGTCTCATGAACCCATGTTTGTCAATGGAATTATTACATTAGAATATTTGTATCTCCCAAGGTATGAGCATGGAAACCCATTGAGTCCATCATGGAATTCATACATGGGAAATGACGTATCACCCAAGGTGTTATTAGTATTGTAAAAATTTGAAAACTATTTGGTAACTTGTTTTGAGGGTAAATAATTAAGCATTAAAAATTCATTTAACTCAACTAATTCCATTTACCAAAACATTTCTACTGAATTTAAAGGGCTCCAAGTATCCATACAAAAGGCAAAATTTCCTGGATGGGTAATTCCAATCCAAAACTAGACCAAACACTTAGACGACACTTCATTCCTTTAGTCATTTTAAAATAGATTCTCAGTGTTTCTAATATTATTATGGTTATGTCCAAAACATTCCATATTTCAATATAACACCAAGGCACAATAATAATAAACACAAAAAGTCGTGAAAGAACGATCTAACCACAACTTTTTAGCTTGAAGGTAACGCACCTCCATTGGAGGGATTTTTTTATAAAAACATGATATTGTTTATCAATAAATCATTTATAATCTTTAGAATTTTCCATATGAAACATGCTAAACAACATTTAATAGAATTTAATTTTGATACTTTACTGCATGAATTAAAATTCTAACTGTTGTGAAGTAAGTAATTAATTAATACATTTATAGAATAACAGGACTTGGAAAGGGACCCTACCTCAAGGTGGAACCAAGCCTCGTACTTTGGCGACAAACCAAAACAAAGTAAAACCACCCGGGACAACTCAACACCCTACTGATTTAATAAAAGGGATCCAAGGAAACATAAAGATATTTATTCAAGAGGTGTGAAATAAAGGATAAGGTATAAACCATACCCCGATATGTTGTCAGCAGACCGAGACCACATTAACCACCTCGCCTTTGGCAGCGGTTGCCAGAATAGGCACCAACATGACCGTAGATATCATTTGCATGACCAACGATCGAAGGTAGACCAAAATTGGGTCATCCCAATAAACCTTGTGTTCATATGAACCTTATGGGGTGACGAAAAGGCTGATTTCATTACCAGAACTGGGAGGATAAAGGAGAGAATACTCACTGCGATGGATTGCATGAATAAATTAGAAGAAAACTGGCCGGATTGAAGGTGTAAGTGGAGGATGAGGAGGGGGTCAGAGCACGAGGTAAAGGGGATAACCCCTAGTGCATCTCAATATGGGGGACAGAAGGGATTGTTTAGGTTTTATTTATTTCAAATTTTTAATTTAATATAACAATTTAAATTTTAAAAACTGGGTGTCGCGCACCGTTTTACTTGAATGGTTTTCCAAACTATGCACAAACCATGCGGAGTCTTCTGCCAAAATGAAGCACCCCACACAGGGTAGGTGCACATTTTTGGAAACCATGTAAATTTTTTGGAAAAGACACTATTCCTTTTAAAATTGGTTCGCACAGTTAACTGTTGTGGGCCACACGGTTTGGCAGGCCTTGCCCAAATTGTGCGACCTCTTTGGTATTTAAAAATTAATTTTCTAGGTCTGAAACACCCTAAACTTCTCAATCCACTTGGGATACTTCTTGGGACTTCGTCCATGCCCAACAACCTCACTTAGAAGTGATAAAACTATTAAAATCATATTTTGAAGTTTGGTTTTAAAAACAACTATTTTAGTAAATGAATAAGTTCAAAAAAAATTATATTTTAGTCTGGTTCAGAACACGAGATTCTACAATCCACCCACCTTAAAAACCTTTCATCCCTGAGAAGCCATCTAGAACAACATAAATATCACTAGACCTAAAAGGTTCATGAAGTATCATTCTAAAGGTTTCATTATGTTCCCAATGCCTGATGCACCCTTACACATGTCTTAATCAATAAACATTTCTCCCTTTACAACCCGACCCAATGCTCAATGTTCAAAGAATGTACATAAATAGAGTTTACATCAACCCATTTAGATAGAGACAAGATCATGTCAACGTTTTGGTAATACTCCACCGGTGGTGCTTCCCACCATAGGTCTTAACATAAGAAGGAAACAATTCCAATCCATGGTACCTCCACCATTGGAATTGTTGTTTAAGGTATAACTGTATGTGTTCTTACAACACTCCTAGAGTATATTCGTAAAAAGTAAATAGTCAAATTCTAATTGACATAACAAAAATGGTCAAACATGATTCCTCAGAATAAATTTCTAACCTTGAGACCACACATTATTTCAATGGGAAATGTTATTTAAAATGGTCTCTAATAACCTTAAACATCAACTGAAAAGAAGAGAAAGAGTCGAGAAACATGGCCGAGGTATATTGAAGATGTTTGGATAAGACGTCTAGTGAAAACTAAAAGAAATGGTTGGATTCCCTGAGTTCGAATAAGGCTTTCCTACTTGGGAACCTAGGAATCACTCAGGACATACCATGCCCTAATGAGAATAATGCTTATCATGCAACACTGAAAAATATCATCTGTCATGCTCAAAAGTTCTTAAGATGTGGCGCGGTGTAAGACCAATTCTCTCTTAGTTTATGGAGGATGACACCTAGATAAGGGAAATGATTTTATTTTAATAAGAGTACACTGATAGGATTTAAGATAGGGTTTCTAGTCAAACACACCCAGAAATTGGAAGGTGAAATAGTCAAACCAAAATAATATTGTGTTGTCGAGGAATCACCGACCTAAAATAACACGATCAACCTTCAATGGCCTTCAAGCATTAACCAATCATTAACCAATGGTCCACTGATGTTGTGATCGTTCTACATGGAAGGACATGTTTATCAGGTTCATGTTGACACTACCCACCTTAATAGTGCCCTAGCCACAAAAGTAAATAAAACTAACCACTCATAAGTAGGATAGATTATAACAATGAGGCTGACATGTCAAAACACCCAAGCCTTTTGAAAAACAGTCCATCTATTGGAATGGAACTGATTCATCAATGCTCAAACCACACTACTTGGAGATGACCCAATACCTTAGACAATGGTATTGTAATATTTATTTCGGTGATGCATTGTCTCATAGGACCATTCTAATGGACAACACCACACCAAGTCCTCCATTTCTAAAAAGAAAAAAGGGTCCAATGACCAAAAAAGCTGTCGGCCATCCCCAAGGCACGTATAACCAGCTGAAAACGAGCATTACTCGATGATCAAGCCCATAACAAGGTCAATAAATACACGACCAACCATCTAAACAAGGGTGTAACTTTAAAACTAATATTTCTACTAGTGAAAACATCACCCAACGTCACCAAGAGTGAGAAAATCCATAGTACTATCAAGGAATTTAAGTTATGAGGGAGCTACCTACCATGAGTTATCCCCTTTCTAAGAATCTGCTTTAGCCCTAAATCAAGGTCACAACAAACAAAAGTCACTAGGGACAAAATCCAATCATTGATCCATTGATACAGAAAAGAATTCTTATAGAAATTACTCACACTTCTGTTCCAAGGAAACTCAAAGAGAAGTCTAAACAACCCTTATACGAGGGTTTTTAATAATGGAAACCACTACAGGTTTCATTTCCATGCCTCTTATATTTAACCGCATTTAATCTTTAATAATCTATAGATTTAATCAAAACATCATGTACCATTTTCAAAACAAAATAAGGTAATTGATTTATACCAATTCCCCAAGGGAAAAACATGCATGTTTTATAAAACTCCCTTTTTAAAACATTTAACTTTAGTTGATATCACATCATTTTCAAGAAACTTGTAAATATAAAATCCTTTTAAAGTAAAAAGGGATAATAAAAGCGTCCCATTATAACCAAACTGGGTTCTCTATGAATAATTCCAATTGAAAAAGAAAAATTATTAAAATTTAAACACCCAAATGGGTCATCTCATAAAACATTACCCAAGAGACCTACTTGGGTCCTTTTTCATTTTGAAAGCTAGACATTTGATTTCAGATCAACATTAAACATCTTTAATTCTTATAATCATTCAACAAAGAATTATACCACTTCATTTAATATGGGTTTCCATTTCCAATTCATGAAGTGACCATACACTTAATGGATTGAAAATTGGCTCCCATTAAACGGTACCGATGTCAATGCTGAATTTAACATTATAAATCATAACGGTCCAAAATATATGGGTGTCCACCTATCAATATTCAAAGTGCCCATACACTTTATACTTTGTCATTTGGCTCCATTTAGAAAAAACCAACATAACTTAACAATTGAATTTAGAAACCTTTTCATAATGGGTAAATTACACAGGTTACATTTACCCACCTATAAGGCACCCATACACCTTAAAAATGAGAACTGTCTCCCATTATAACTGCAACCAATAACATATCCCATGCAACTATTTACATATATCAAGGTATGTGAGCATGTCACTATAAGCATCTAACACTGAGCAACAAGATGAAATCATAGAAGAATAGAAATTAAATCATAGGAGCATACTATAATAAGTAGTAAGCATAGAAGGCATTCTATTATATTACCTAAGAATGTATAAACTTAAGCACTGAATATTTATAAAGAATGTAATTATAAATAACAGACAACCTTCTAATGGAACTACATGGCATGACATATATTCCTAGCATGTGAATTTTTATGTGCCTAATATGATGCATCTAATTCAACATTCTTTCCATATCAATCCATGGAAAGTTTTCAAATTTCCAAAAATCGTAAGAAACAGAATTTACACCAGTCAAAATAGGTGGAACCATATCAATTGTAATAGTGAACAACATAAACATCAATCCTATCCCTGGTCACTTGGTCATTACCCATACATGGGGTGATCTATCCCAAGCACGACCATTACCCAAGAGCTGAAACTTTCCTAGCCTCCTGTATACCAACCCAAAATAGTAATAAAAAAGGAAAACCACCTCTAATACCACTTTGTAACATCTCGATCCATCTCACCACTAAGACGGTGGTCGTACTGGTCACCACATGACCTCAAGCATGCCTCCCCATACACTAGAGGCTGTCGACTAGCAGCAAGGGTGTAAGGATAGTCAGTGGGGAGACTATACCCTCTTATCGGAGTTTATAAGAGGTATAATAGAGTAAATATCAATCACCAGTGAATGAAATAATAAATAATTGACAAAGTAGTGAAAGATAGATTTTATATTAAAGAAAAAAATGGCTAGTGCTAGCTTATACAATAGATTAATGCATGACAGGGTATTGACACATTTTGAAAAACATAAAATAATACAACATGCCTTTCAATAAAATAAAATGAAGGAGTCATGTAAGGAAATGAACAAAATCCCAAAGGATATCTTTACGAGCATGTCGAGATCTATATCGATCATTTTCTCCTACTACATGTACAAGAAATCAGAAATAAGCAAGGTCTAAAGACCTGTGAACAGGAAATGTCTACTCGGGTACCCTAGTGCAATGGAGTACAGAGTAGGGTGTGAGATATAAATCTCAGTAAGATGGAACCACCAATGTCTAACACCATCATGATAATTTGTTTTCGATTAAATTGTGTGCAAGAATGCATAAATAATGTTAGTAGTGCAATATAACTAAATACCAAAGTACCTTCTTCCACCCTTAGCTGGTGTCTGTACATGTAATAAGTTCATTAATTTAGTATTACCAGTTTTTTCATAAGTCAAATTTGAGTTAGTCGCCTACCGAGTCCAAGGAGTTTCCTCTAGGGTAAATCGAGGCTAAGTAATGACTGGGCCCGAGGGGCTTTAACCATGGAACCTACCTGTAAATTCTATACCCAATGAGTGTATCCATGGAATCCTATGATAGTATTAGTTGTGAAGGTTCCAAGATGTAACAAGGAATCATGGAAAAGATGTCCAGTGAGGGAGTTCCAGGGTAATGACTATGGTAAGGAAAACTCACGAAAAGCTAACTCAGTAGTATCTGTGTCTAGTTAAGGCATAGGAGTGTAATCCAAGGATTGAAAACCAAGGTATTTCACAATAATTCACATACAAACTCCAATGTGATCGACCTAGGTAAATAGGGGCTAATCAATGATAGATCTCGATGGGCTATAACCATGGGACCTACTAGTCAATGCTGGATCCAGGGAGTGTATCTGAGGTATCCTGTAAGAAGAAGGGACCCAACTGTATTATATTGGGAATCCAAGGAATAAACAAGAACTGGATTCAAGGCAGGTATCAATCTAAGAAAACTGTATCCTTGAATCGGAATGGGGTTCCCAATACCCAAGGAATTATACTCTTAGAATCCAAGGTGATCTTGAGTCAGTCCATTCATATTTGATAATGAAGTCATGTAATGATTAAACTAGTTCAATTCTTTCCTTATGTTACTATGGATAGGTCAATTAGAGTGGAACCCATTATTTATTGGTTCAAGCCTTTCCTTCCATTACTATGGAAATTTTATGTAGCATTGCAACCATTTATTTATTGGTTCAAGCCTTGCCTTCCATTAGTGTGGGAAGGTCATGTAACATTGCAAACATTTATTTATTTTCTTGAGTCTAGCCTTCCATTAGTGTGGATAGGTCATGTAGAGTTGAAACCATTTATTTATTAGTTCAATACATTCCCCCCATTAGAGTGGAAAGGTCAAGTAGCATTGCGACCATTTAGCAAAAACCATTAAGGCATTTTCAAAGGGTAAGGTCCACACTGCTACCTTCCCTTAACATGGTAAGGGTTGCCACATACATGGAATTAATCCTTGTATAATGAATTTAGGTTCGTCCATGGAATTCCTACATGGGAATACATGTATCTCCCAAGGTATGAGCATGAAAACCCATTTAGTCCCTCGTGGATTTCCTACTTGGGAACCCATATGTCACCCAAGATGTTATTAGTATTCAAAACATTTAAAAACAATTTGGTAACTTATTTTGAGGGTAAATAATTATGCATTAACCATTCATTTAACTCAACTACTTCCATTTACAAAAACATTTCAACTACATTTAAAGGGCTCCAAGTGTCCATAAAATGGAAAATTACCAACATGGGTAATTCCAATCCAAAACTGGACCAAACAATTAGACGGTGCTTCAGTCTTTTAATCATTTTAAAAGGGAAACTCAGGGTTTCTAATAAATTTTGGGTTATGTATTAAACATTCCATATTTTAATATAACACCATGGCATAGGAATTATACACATGACAAGTCAATCAATAAGGTCTAACCACTAATTTTTAGCTTGAGTCAGTGCACCTCCATTTGAAGGTTTTTATTATGAAACATGATATTGTTTATCAACAAATCCTTTATCATCAATATCATTTTAAATATGATATATGATAAACCAAATTTAAGAGAATTCAATTTTGATACTTAATTTCACGAATTTAAATGAAAACTACAATGCAGTAAGTAATTAATTAATGAATTTATAGAATTTGAGGACTTAGAAAGGTACCTTACATCATGGTGGAACCAAGCTGTGTACTTCGACGACAAACCAAAATGATGTGAAACTTCCTATAACAACTCAATGCCCTATAGATTTAGTAAAATAGTGTCAAGGACACCTAAATATCATTATTCAAGAGGTACGAAACAAAGGAGAATATATAAACCTTACATCGAGACATTGTCGGTGGACCGAGACCACTCGAACTGCCTCGAATAGGGTGGTGGTTTCTGGAACATGCACCAACATGCCCGTAGATATCATTTTCATGACTAAAAATCCAAGGGATACCAAAATCAGGTCATCCAAATAAACCTAGGGTTCGTTCGAACCTTATGGGGTGACGGAAAGGCCGATTCCAATCCCAGAACCAAGAGGAGAAGGGCGCTAAGACTCACCTTGATGGATCACATGAAGAAGTAGGAAGAAAACTGGCCGGTTTGAAGGCGGATGTGGAGGCCAAGGAGGGGGGACTTCTGCCTCCAAGACACACCTCGTACAGGCAAGGTACATAGTTTATGAAACCATGAACAGGCCATTTGCAGGCCACTCTCCCCTTTAAAATAGTGTCTCTTGGTTAGCTGTTGTGGGTCGCACAGTTTGGCAGACCATGCACAAACTATGTGCCCTAATCTTTCATTAAAAACATGCTGTTGTTCGGGTACGAAACTCACAAAACTTCTCAATCCACTTAGGATACTTCTTAGGCCTTATCCAATTCCCAATTAGTAGTGATACAACTCTCAAAATTAGGTTTCGAATCTCTTTTTTAAATATGACTGTTTTAGTAAACGATGAAGTTCAAAAACTTCCATATTTCATTCTGGTTCAGAACACATGATTTTATACATAAACTAACAAAATACCTTACAATAAGGCATATTCTAATTCTATTTTCCTTATTTAATGTATAAAAACAACCTCATAAGGCTTATGGTGTTAATGAAATATTATTTTACCAAGAAGTGGTATACTTTGTATCCTATTGTTTTTGTTTGGTTTATTCTAACACTACCTTAAAATATTATTCAAACTAGATAAAATAATAATACTATTATAATCCATATACTCATATGTTATTACCGTAAATTAATAACCAATATATATATCCAATATCCATAAAATGAGTGAACAATTTATAATTTGTGTTTAGGTGGACTACCGCCTCACGAGGTGATGTAATTTTTTTTTCATCACCATCTCTCTATATTGGATGTGATGATGTAATTAATTTTCATATATTATATTCATCACATATTTATCATTATTAAAATATAATAAATTATTTATCTTATTACATTTCCATCCGCTGAAAAATGATAATGTTGTTCATATATAAGGGTGGACTACCACATCTATGAAGCGATTTGTTTATTTTTCATCACCAATCATATTGATGAGATATATATATATATATAAATATTAAAATAATTAATATTATATATTTCATTTTATTATCATTATGGGAATATAAAAACCTAAATTCTTTATTTCGATAATGATCGTTGAAAATGGAAATGTTACTAATGCATAGGTATGACCTTCCTTCTCAATGATTGAAACATATTTATTTTTTTATAACCATAGTATAATTTTATATTGAAAAATATAATTAATGTATATAAAAGATAAATATTTGTGGATTATAATTCAGGATATGATGGAATAATGACCTCATTGAACATTGTGAGGCTACTGAAGTCATCTTATACTTATGATCCAATTATCGATAAAACATATAACATGAACATTTATGATTAAGTAATTGTTATAAAATTATAATAAGTGAAATAAAATGAATAATAAAATTGAAAATATTTCTTACTAAATTAAATAATTAACTTACATTTATTATTTAGGAATATAAAGTACATTTCTAATGATTCAAACTCAATGTAATGGATTTTTGTCTCACTTTTATTTATGTGGGACACATACATTTTACACTATATTTTTCTTTTGTGTGGTGTTTATACTATTAATGAATTTATTTTAAGATTCTTACAAAGAAAATTATGTAATATAAATATCCATATAAATTATCAATGATTATTTTTAATTAAAACGTTCTCATTTATAATTGAAAACTTTTTTAGAAAGATATGTAATTTTGAACTGGAAAGGTTATTTTCCTCATTAATTATTCCATCTAATCATTCAAAATAATTTTCTTTCTAAGATGACATTATTTGATTTTTCAAAATATTTAATAGGGTTATTATACAATTATACCATCCATATTCATTTTATGTATTTTTTATGATGACATGTTGGTTAAGAAACATGTTACCTTTTCATGGGTTTTATGTTGATGAAATGATGAAATGATTATGAAACACACTTCTTTTCAACATTTTAATCTATAATGGATTTTTTATGAAATAAATTTAATTTCTTTGGTTTTTATTTGATGATTTTTTTATAATATTGTGTCACACATGTACATTGTTTTCATTATTTAACAGTAGTTATGTTATAACAAAGGGTGTTTATTCTGTTATACCCAAGGATGGTGTTTATGTTATAACTAATGTCTGGTGGAACCTATATCTCACTCTAATTATTGGGTCATGATTGATACCTAATGAGATAAATAAGATTGTAAAGGGGAGATATCATAGTTCAGTAAGTGAAAGATTCCACTATGAAAGACTTTGGTGTGAACCTTCACTACTATGATGGTTTAGGGAGTGAACCCATTTAGCTATGATAATCTATGAAAAGATACTCTACAACAAAAGAAAATATTTTCTAAGATTATGTGTATTCCAAAATTCCATGTCTTTTTCTCATTTTATGATCATGATTCATGTTCTTTAATTCCTTTATGATTCATGTATTAAAAATGTCTAATATTTATTCCATGACTCAAAATTATGATCTATGATATGAGGGGTATGGTTTTAAAATGTTAAGATCATGTTCTCATACCCCATTTATCATGTTATGCTTATATGATCATTAATATATCCCTTGTTTACCCATACTAAGAATTTGATATCACACATATGTTATTTTTCTTTTCTCCAAGTCGTGAATAATTAATTTAAGTATGTTATACCTAAAAGGGTTACTAGATGTGAAGATTTTACGAGGAGATGATTCTGAACATTTTGAAATAGTTGTTTATAAACCCATGTTTTTAATATTTCTTATTAATTCTCTAAAACTATGAACCTAAATGGTCCTTGTATATGTAATTGATCAACTATTTTATTTTTTTAAAAAAAAATTGATGGATGAAATTGGATCACATTTATCGGTATCTAATCCTAAAATGTAGTGATTATATTTTATGCACTGGATCTAAAAAGTGTGGGTTTCAAGTCATTACATTTCACATTTTATTTACAATTAAATCTCAAAATATAACTAAAATTTGACCTGACACCAATTGAGTAGACCCATGTATAACATAAATACATATTTCATAATTTTTCAATAAAAAAATATTTCCCAATTATTCATGCTCTAGAACCGTAAAGGATTATTTAATGTGAATATAAGTGATATAATAAAATTATCTCATGATTGATATTCATAATATCCTTAAATGGATCCTCACACTATAACCTTCTTAGATAAATACTTCTTAGTACCTTTCATTATACCCAATGGGAAATGGAAATATAAGAACGTTAGATCTTAAATGCTCAGTAAGGGTAAACATGGGAAAAATCAATTAGGTACCATAAGTGAACATAATGCAATAATTATGGGATAATATAATTATCCTTAATTATGAAATGTATTTCCAATATGTCGTAGATCATAAATATTGGGCCCTAGAATAAGTATTTGTCATTCCAAAACATGTGAGTCATAATAGTGAGAAAACATCAATAGAAAGTCATGTTCCATGAGATCATATCATAAAAATAATAACATATAATGGGAGTATATAATAATCATAAGTATATAAAATAATTTATCTGGTCAAGGCTATCTATCATCAATATCATTAAATAGTTTATAGATTCCCATATTTGATTGGATTCTCTCCCAATTCCATTTTTGTTTATACCTGAATGTTAATTTTTTATTTTCAAACACTTTTGCGGGGAAGTTGGAAACCATGTAAGTACAAAATATAGACAATAAAACATTAAAATAGATATATGAACCATTGAACTAATGTTTAAGTCTATTAGATTCATTATTCCTAACTAGATTCCTAATAAGTCTATTTACCTATAAATCTAGATCATATTTGATAAGGTCTTAAAACCTAAAAGCTAACTTGTCTCACATCTGTATGAACTCCTCCACTGTTATCTTTCATATATTGAATCATCTAGCCAAAATATGTTCTTTCTTGTTCATCCACTCTATCTACAAATTGTTATTGTCCATATAAGGAAATCTCTTAGTCATTGTATCACCATCCTTTTTTGTGGCATTGAATGGAATTGATTTCTTCAACTTTTCTTCCTCGGAATGGATAATAATTTCCCATATCCCCCATTTACCTACAGACTCAACCCGGTTAATGATGACCCCATTGGAAGATAAGTTTTTCGACCTTGGAAACCACTAACAAAACTCTTTCATCAAATATATGAATGCTAGTAGTGGGAATGGAATCCCCTTCATCAGCACATAACTTCTTAGTTGACCTGATCACCATCAGTTTAGGTAGGTGCAAGTAATCATTACGCCATAGATATTCCTTCCCCTTCATTACCATGAACTTCCCCAAATCTCAGTTTCTCTTCTGCCCCTTCATTCGCCTAGGGCTTGGAATTCTACTACAATATATATCATCTACAGTATCAACTGACACTAGGCTAGAGATCTCATCAGTTGACTCTATCTCACATGAACCATGAGCTACAGAAATATTATCCACTGGTTGAGTGTTATGACTGCCCAACATAGACCAAGTATTGTCAAGTAGCTCTTTCAACAAACTCTCACTTATTCAAGAGGTCTCAGAATAGGAGGTAGGATTTGGTGAAATGTTTCTTGGTTTCATGGATTCATGGTATAAATAACTCGCAATTCATCCTAGTTCAGAGTAAACCCACCTTTCTGAAATGGTCCCATCCATATCATGTCTCAACCTTCCAAATATTTCTGAAACCTTAAGGTAGAGATTCATGGGTCTCACTTCTTTCGAGACAAGATCCGTAGAGAATGAAATATTGGTACCCAATTGACCAACTCTATGTGGATCAGAATTATCTAGATAAAATGGTTGTTTATAATCATTCTACTAATTCTTAATTCAACAAAATGAAGCAAGATGTTTCAGGTGATTATAATAGGAACATAAATCTATCCAAGACTCAAAAAATGACAGCTTATTTGTAGAAAAATTTCTCCCCAATAGAAATCCATACTCATTCCACATAATGCTTTGATACATCAACTTTGACACAAACACAAGGGATGATCGGATGACAAATAGATTTTCTATGGATCTTAGAGAAAATATACCATCCAACTAGATTCACAATCAAATGAATAATGGAAGGATTTTGGAAACGCAAATGGACATCCAGGAAGCTTACACATAATGCCGAAGAAGGAGAATCTCATTTCATATGTAAATCATATGACCATTATAATAGGTAGGAGTGGCATCCATTGAAGGAACAGGGATCTTAATACTAGGCAAGTATCAATTTGTTAGGTAATGAAAAACGAATCATTATATGACTTTTATCCTTGAGCCCAACTATTGCACGCTCTTAGAGTCCCCAATATCAAAATATGAACCATTCAGACGAATCAACCAAAGACGATGGTGGTGGAATAAAGAAACCAAAGTAAGATCCATGAGGCAAAAATCTTCATAGACCTCTGAAGTTGAAAGCTCAAACTAGGGAGATGCATCATAAATACTTTGAACTTTCAGAAAAATTTAAATAGATGGGTGAGAGGGAAGATAATCGGGGATGGAGATCAGTAGAATGAGTTCAGGCTAAGCTGATGAAGAAGGATAAGGAAGTAATTACTCCCACTTTATGTAGGGAGATGGGAAAAGGTTTGGCGCCAACGCTGCCTAGGGTTTCATCGAGAGGGAGCACTAAAAATGGTGAGTATGATTCTTAATCAAATTACTATTTTTTATAGTGAAATAAGTCCCATATTAGATTGGGTTCACTCCTAATTCCCATTAATATCATCTCATGAGATAAAAAGAATTACACCTAAAAATTTAGGGATATATATTTTAGGGTAAATTTTTTAAATAATGAAAACTGTACTTATGTGTTACACATGATTATAAAAACAATCATTTTTTCATCATTTTTTCATTAACTCATGGAAATGAAACAAGTTTTATAGAGACATCCTTAATACATTATCATAATAATCCATACATAGAAAGAAAGTGGATGGTTTCATAAAATCATATTACTAGTAAAGAATAACAATCCATAAAAAAGTTTTAAAATCAAGGGAAGCATGTTTAATGAAGTAATAAAAATGTTCCTTAAAATAGAAGAAACATCGTTTTGTTTAGTTAACTTTTAAATACTATAAATTTATAAAAAAAGAGGTAGTATTTTCTTTGAAAAAAATTCAAAATATTAAAATAATTAAAATTATAAAGGATATGATAGTGGAGAAATATTTTCTTTACATGTACATTTAATAAAAACATTTTTTCCTCTATAAGGAAAATAAAAATTGATTCATATGAAAAATGTTTGAAAATATACCTTTTATTAATTTTTAATGAAATATAATGGTAGTATAATATATCTTTATCAAATATTTATGTGTCGATAAAAACTTCCAGAAATGAATATTTAGGAACATGTATATTGATGAAATCGATTTTGTTCTAAATAAAAATGATAAGGTTGGTTATGCATAAAAAAGTTATTCGACTCCTTTCGAGTAAAAAAAAGTTAAAATAGAAATAATTCTGATAAATCCATAAATAAAAAAGGAGATAGAATATATGGGGTCAAAGAGATTGAGTGAGATAGGGAGAATATAAATTAGATGATGTATATTTAATCATTAAGAATCATGATTAAAAAAGAGATGGAAACATAAACCATTGGATCATGTTCCATCATGATTAATACATACTCAAACCGCAAGTATAGTAAATTTATATTTATTATAAATATATATCATAAACATATTCATACTTATGTTAGGTGATATGATTCATTAATAATTTGAAATCCCCAATTCATTAATAATTCTCATAAAAATATATATTCTAGGTGTTAACTATTTCCCTTTTCATGCATGTTACAGTTTGGAAGTTCTGTTCCTTGAACCTGGTTCAGAGTTTAAAAATATGAAAAATAATAGTGAGGTAATAAATATAATATTTATTCATTATATACACTTTTATAAAAGATCGTTTAAGGAGATGGTGAAAAATGAAAAAAAAACACCATGGAGAGGGTATTATGTATATATGTATGCGCGATGCTTTCCTTTTACATTAGATGGATGGGAAATAGATAATGGTTGTTCCATCAACATAAAATCATTTTAGTATATTTATGATATTTATTTCATTATATTATGATGGATAAAATATATTTGAATGATGTGGAAGAAGAAATTAACCTAAAATCACTCTATTAAGACTATAACCTATTATTTGATAATCTTTTTTTGGATTACGCCTTAGGCCTTCATTGGAAAAAAGTTTTGTAATACCAAGACCATTATATATGGGGAGGAATTTTGGGTCAATATTTTAGATGTGATTTTCAGATCTATAGAGTTAAATATGTGTAATTAAATGAAATATAGGTCGCACCCTATAATAAGTTAGGGTTGTGGAGCTATTTTAAATCTTCATTTTTTTAGAATAATATAGGTGATGAGTGGGAAACTTTTGGAACTACATCAAATATTAAATTAATATAAATTATTTTAAATTGAAAATTTTAAAAAAAATTATACATATTGAATCCAGTATGATTATCAGTTCAACTAATCACATATAAATTGTTCCTCACAATTTTATGAGATGTTTAGACCCTTATCTCTTCGTTTTATCTCTCAATAGACCATTTTTTAAATTATCATGATATTAATGTTTCTTACATTTTAGGGTCTAATAAAGTTACATTAAAAGTAAGCGTTTCCAATAAATATACCACAAGTGATGTTTTAAATAATAACCCATTTAATTTTCCAGTGATTTTATTTTTATATATTTTACATAATTTAATAATAAATTTTCATTATAAAATATCATTAATGTCATTTTTTGAACTATTCATTTATTTCATAGCAAATTTATCAAGATAAAAAATAGAATTAGAATATAAACCTTTAAAAAATCTCTAATATGTTATATTTACATTTATATTTTTTTATAAATAATAACTTTCTTAAAAAATTACTTTTAGAGATTTTAAAATCATTAACATTATTTTTCTATTTCATGCACAAGCACTATTTTAGCATTTTGTAAGCATTTATGGTAACTATTTCCCAATAAAAGAAATAATTAATTAATAATAAAAAATAAAATCATTTTCTTTGAAGTAATTACTTATAACTCAATATAGCCCATTTTTTCCAATAAAATAAAATTAATGATATTAAAACAAAGTGAGTGGCATTTTTTTCTTATTTATTTAATATTATATTATGGTTTTTATCAAAGGTAGGTGGAAATAAATAAAAAATATTTTGATCTATTGATGGTTATGGTTGGAATGAAATTTTAAGATAAAAAAATTAATTTTTATATATATTTTAAGGCTTTATAACATTATTTTTCTCTATAATTATGTGATTTACCCTTATAGCGATGACAAATATTTACTGCAAATACATTTCATAATGACAAAAAATAAATTACTACTATTTAAAAAAATTTAAGCACTTTATTCCAAATATGGATTCAAATTTTCATGATTAATTCTATATAATTTGTAGAATTCAATTTAAATTTAAACCCCTAAAATGCGATCAAAACCAGTTTTATAAAAAGATGCTTTTTATGTATTAAAATGTTTTTATACCAAATTCATGTATAATGTTGACTTAAATGAAATTTATTGGATTATGTTAAATAAAAATTAATTAATAAAATTTTATGAATAATCAAAATTTAATCATTCTTATAAATACCTAATTGAAAAAATATTTTTCAATAAAAATCAATATTTATCACTATTAGCTAAAAAATAAAACATCCTATAAAATACTCAAAAATTTATTATAAAATAATTGTAACATTTTAAATTTAAAAATGAAATTTTTTACGAAATTAAAATTCAATGATTCTGGAATAAATATTGTATATAAAACCATATAATGTATGAAAATTTAATTGGGATAAAAATGTCTTTTTTGAATGAAAAATTACCTAATATTAATATATTGAATTTGTCTATATAAATTTATATTAATGAATATTTATAAGACTTGAAAATTATTTATTTTAACATTACCTAGGATTTTATATTATTTACCCATTTTTAAAATTATTAAACTATAATTTTATTCATTTCTTAAATCAAGGGGGAGCTTTTTTCATTCATTGAATTTTCAGATTCCCATGATTATACTTTAATCATAAGGTTTTTCTAGAAAAAAACATAACATAGTTTTTCACATTATTCTTAAAAACATACTCTCTTGTGTCAATATTCTACACTGGTTTTTCCTCATAAGAAAATTTTTCTCCCAACTAAACTAGTTCATGTCTCAAAAGATGAGATGCATCAAGAATATATTTTCCTAAAAATGAAAAATGAAATAAGTCATGTACCAATGAAAAACATTGATGTAAGCTAACTCGATAGTATAAAAGTTCATCTTCATCTCAGATCTCATATGGTCTAATAAACCAAAAACTTAGCTTCCATTTTTAATAAAAATATACAAAACATTTACCTGGAGATACATTATGAAAATAATGATCTCCTAACTTGAAATAATTATATTTCCGATAGTTATAAAAATAAATTTTTGTACTACTATGAGTCATTTTCATATTATTATAAATCATCTCTACCTTCTTAACCATTTTTTATACTAATTATGGTTTCAAAAACTTCCTTTCTTTGAATTCATCCCAACATGATTGATTCTGAAACATATTTCCATGAAATTCTACTAAAGGTTCCATCTATATTCCAAAATGAAAAATGTTATTAAAAATGACCAGAGCTAGATGTTATTCCTAGAATCTTTGATAATACATTGAATAACAATGAAGTATATCCTCAAATTTCTATGTCATTTTCTCTAGATGGATATAACATTGAGGGATAAATTTTGTACTAAAATTTAATTCAACACCCAATGACTTCTGAAGTCCTCTCTAGAAGATTGAGGGGAATCATGGATTCTGATCAGATGCAATGGAAGTAGTAACTATATATAATATAATTATCAAATTAATATAAATTCTATAAATTTTACCCAAAGAAATATTTTCTAGAATAGGTATAAAATGTATTTATTTAGTCAATCGGTCAACAATTAACCAAATAACATTATAATAGTGAGATTTATTTTATAATCCCCCATGAAATCCATTGATATATTCACTCATTTCCAATATGGAATTAGAATAAACAAAAGAATCCCCTTTTTTATTTTTCATTCGGCTTTAATGTGTTCACAAGTATAATATTTTATTGTAAATTTATTAATATCATCCAATATTGATTCCCACTATAATTATACTAGAAGGTCTTTATAAATTTTTGTGCTACTTTGATTAATAGAAAAAATACAACTATGAGCCTCACTGAATTGTTAATTCTTAAACTAGGGGTCCTATGAAACATGTAACCTTTATTAAATCTCAAAAACACCTTCTTTTTCATTACTAAAATTATATAAACATTTGTTTCTTAACCAATTATACCTTTTCATGTAACTCATATTCTTCCATATGATCTTTCCTATTTCTATATGAAAATACTTATTTTACTAACACATAAAAAATAGATGGAGTTACTAAATAAAAAAATAAAATAGAAAAAATTCATAAAATAATTAAATAAAGGATCATGTTCTAGTTATATCATAGTTACAATAACATTATTTTTCTAACTCAAAGAATTAGCTACTGTGATTTCATTACTTAGATGGTAATTAATTCTGTAGTTATAATACATTACCAATTCAATCCATCTCAAATGTCTCAGGTTCAACTCTTTCTAAGTTAATGTATTCTTATATACTTTATCATACGTATATATTTCATAATTTACCTCATATAAATGATGTCCCCAAATTTTTGACGAAAACATTTTGACAACAAGTTCATGGTCACATGTAGGATAATATTTCAGATATGGTTTTAATTGATGGGAATTACATGAAATTACATGATAATTATTGATTAAAACACAACCCAAATCCTTTATAGAAGCATTTTTTTAGATTAAAAATCACTATTTATAAATGTTGGTGCCAAAAATAAACCTTTATAAAATATTCATTTCAAATCTATGAAATATTTGGCACATTACTTTTTTCATATGAACATAACTCCTTTTCATATTAACTTGGCTAGTGGTCTTGAAAACTAAAAAATGTATTTTAAAAACTATTTGTAATAGCCTTTTAATCCAATGAAACTATGAATCTCAGTAACAATAATATGTCTTAACAATTCATCAACCTCTTTGGTTTTAGTATGATCATCAGTTAGGCTATATTTATTTATGTTATGTCTAAGGAATGAAATATGTTCTAACAAAAATAATATTTACTAAATTTAAATTATAAAATCTCTTTGTTATAGGATTTCTAAAAAATTACTTATATGTTTTTCATGATCCTCACATATTTTAGAATAAGCAAAAATTTTATCAATCAACACAACCCGAAATTTATCTAAAAAACCAAGTAAAAATATATTTTGAACTTCTATGTATACAATTGCAGCATTATATAATCGAAAAGGAATAACCAAAAACTCATAATTCTTATCCCTAGTATGAATCATTATCTTATGGATGACATCCTCATTTACCTTTGACGTATGGTACCAAGAATTATAACTATCCTTCTAAAATTATTAAGAACTATAGAGATAACAAAAAAATCTTTGATATGTGGAAATCAATACTTATTCTTAAAATGGATTTTATTCATTGGTCTATAATCAATTAAAATCCTCACTAAACATAATCTATTTTTAAAAAATAAAATATGGAACCCCATGGTGACATGCTATGTTGAATGGAACCTTTATCAAGAAATTCTTGTACATGCTTTTCCAACTCTAGTAGTTCTAATTTCCCTATTCGATATGGGATTTTGAAAACTATATTAACATCTTATATTAATCTAATATAAAACCCAACTTCCAATTCAAGTATAGTAATGGGTAACGCATTAGAAGAAACATCCATATATTATTTTATTAATATAAATTCAATAATATGAACAGTTCCCTTAACTTTAATAACATAATCAACATAATATTCATTTCTATATTATAATAGACTCTCCTCATTTTGATATGTTGTACACTACATAAATTTATTCATATTTACAAAAAGAATCACATTTCAAAAAAATAAATTCCTTAGCATTGAAATATATATTATCAGTATAAATTTAAAGTTAATCCACACCCTAAATAACAACAAATTATACAATAGGAATAAAAACAAGGTTTTCTTGGGAAACCCTTCCACATATGATAACTGGAAGATTTATATAAATTCATGTTCCCTTAGTACTACCCTAAGGGTTTTTTACAAAAAACGTAACATTATTTTATGAGGTGATGTTTTCATTTTACTATTAAATTTATATTAAATGAAATAATGTGTAAACCCTAAATCAAATAAGGCATTATTATAATAACAATAAACATGTAATGTACATGTTGCCACTATATTTGATGTCCCAATATCTAATGAAGTAGTTGTAATATATTTTACCACACCATTATAAATATAGTCCTACTGCTTCTCATTATTCCATATCTTCTTCATATACACATCCATATAAAGACACATCTCATTAAATTTAAAACACATTACTGCCTAATTATCAAAATTGGTCTTACCACTACCAAGACAATTTTCATTACCATCATGAACTATATTACCAATCATTCCACACACAAAAACATTGTAGTTTTTAAAATACTTTACCACTATTTATTTATAAAAATTATCACTTAATAAAAACATGAATTCCTTATATAATGGTTTCCGAAATGGATGCATCCTACATTTCTATCACCAAGACTAAGTTTTCTGTATGTTTTCATAGAACACTCAATTATATAAAAAATTCTATTTCTAGATTCTAAAAATAATAAAATATGTTTATCATAATTTCTATATTCATGTTGGCCCAATCCTCTTTAGTATTTTTTATTTAATCTTAAGCAAAATGAATTAATTTTACTATAATTATTACAAATACAATTTTTTGTGTACAATTATAATCATGTAAATTTTCATTCATATATGGCCACTGAATCTTCCTCATTTTAACTCAATTATTGTAATTTATATTCTATACTTTTTCAAATAACCTTAAGAAAATATTTTTCAATGAAAATATAATAAAATGTTTCACATTCTAGTTATTCAATCGAGTCTCTTTCTCTATTATTCTTAACCATTCACCAACATAAATTAGATTCTCCTTAAAAATAGTAAATTGAAACTAATACCTTTTGATTATCTGAACAACCCATGACATCATAAAAAATTTCCATATCTTTTATACATACCTTAGATACCACAAAGTTAGATTCCCCATTTTATATAATAGGTTTTTATCTCAGAAAATGCTCGATCATCAACGTGATCCTCTATTGTAGATCTGGTTTCTCTACATCTTGAATTCCACCACCACATTAGCATATATAAACTGATCCATCGTATCAATGATCTTCTTAATAATAATTAAAATAATTAAATGTTGTTTACTTGGAATAGAAATGTCCTCTTAGTTCCTTCCTACATCATTTTCATTACTTCATCTTCTAAAAACAATTCTGAACAAACAAACATTATATAAATCATTACAGTAATATTAATATGTTTTATCATGATAACAATAAATTATAATATACTAAGTAAATTTATTTATATTATCCTAACCTCTAAAATTATCTAATCCTTTACTCTGGTACCAACTATATGAAATCATCCTTAAACGATACATAATCATATGTTTTAAGTCAATATTTCACTTTCCTATATATTGAGTAAATTTACATTTTTGTGTTTTAGAGAATTAAGTCATAAATTTTACATAATAAACCCATAATTTACAACTTGTTAACTTCTATTCAGTATTGATTTTTCCCACAATATAAAACTTTTAAAATTAAAAAAAATCCTTTTCATGAAATATCTTTATAATTTTCAATTTTACCTTGTATTTTTCTATAATCATCCTTCAAATATTATGCAAAATTTTTAAAAATATAAGATCAACACAAAATTATTAGTATGGAAAATATAAAAGGAAATAATGAAACCCATGACTCTAGGAATAAATATGAATATTTTCCTTTTTCAAAATATACTTTTGTCTTTAAATAAACATTTTCTCACTGTGGAAATAAACATTTTCTCACTGTGGAAATAAACATCTCTACCCAAATAATTTCATAAAACATTACAAAAGATATATTAAAAGAAGACTACAACCCAAAAAGGATTCCTCGAGATCATGAAAAACTCATAAAAAATATAATATATAAATATTTCACCATTAAGAAGTATCATAAACTCCCCCTTTAAACATAACATCATTATCATACCTTGTAAAATAATATTATTTCATAAAAACCCAATGAAATTATAAATAAATCATGTAGGTAACATGGAACATAATTTTAATAATTCTTATATAAATGAAATAAACTACACATTAATTTCCAATAATTTATTAGGAAACCCCTTAATGGTTAATTTCATCCCTTTACACAATTTTTTAGAGAGTTTTATGAGGCTCACCAGTTCATGGTTTGTAACTAAACCACACATACATAGTTTATAACAGAACCAACAATCCATTATTTATAAAAAAACCACCCATAACCATAAAATCATCCCAATAATGATAAAATATTTGTAACACTTGAAATATATCATTTCCATCATCATAATCATTAAATTTGTTTTTGCGACCTAATGAAAAAAAATCGGATGTAGAAATTTTCATTCCAATTAAAATACATTTTCCAAAAACCCATAACTAGGGGATGTAATATCTTATTCAATGAAATAATAAAATCATGTAATGTAATCCAAACATAAATAATTATTAAGGAAATATGAAAAACCATTGACATTTTATATGTTAAAATATATCATTCCTTTTCACTTTTGTTGAAATGTTTTTTATAAAATGCATAATAATATTCCTTTTACGATAATTTAAAAGAATTTAAAAAGTGGAATAAAATGTCCTTTATAATTCATTAATGACCATATAAATAAATAAATAAAATATTTTTACGAATATGGACATGGAAAGAAAATATTTTAAAAAAAATGTTCAGAACACTTAAAATAAGTTTTTTGATGTAAAGGGTCCCTTACCTCGAGTCTAAATCATCATATAAATTCTTTATCTTGAGGAATAATAATTTAATTTTTATTATTAAAATTCTTAATATGTTTATCATTTTGTTTTTTTATTATTACCATGTTATAAAAAATTACCTAATCTATTAATTTCACGTCTGATGTTTTGATGATATTGGACTCATATTCCCAAAATGAAAATGGTAGATTTACCATGGTTTAATAAGTAATATTTTATCAAATCAATAATAATAATCATTATATAATTTTAGTTTATCTTAATTAATTATAATTTTAAAAATAACCATAATAATAGTTTTGAAAAACTAATTATGTAACAATTATAGAGATGGTATAATGTACATACACATGAATAACATTTCCATTATTCAAAGAATATTAAATGAATTAAAATGGTATAATTTTATTACACAAAATGTTTATTATATCATTAATATAACATTATTTTCTTTGAAACACTTATATATTTATTTCCATGTAATGTCGCCATGAAAAACAAACCACATCACTTCATAGGGGTGGTAATAAACACATGCACTGAAACAAAATTATTAATTTTCAATGGATGGAATGGTAATAAAGATGATTATATGATGATATGTTACCATTCCAAAATGAATAAAATATAATCAATATAATATATTAAATTAATCATTATATCTTTTCATGAGATGTGGTGATGAGTAGTGAATCACGTCACTTCGTGAGGTAGTAGTCCATCATACACACGAATGAAGATTTCCTTTTAAAATTGATGGATATGAAGATAGGTATAGATTATTACATTAATAGAGTAACATATATACATATATGGAATATATTTATCTTATAATTTAGTCATGGTTTATGGATATTTAGTGTTGATATATAAATAAATTAAATAAAAATACCCATTTCATAACTGTACCACTTCTTCGAACAACCACTTTAGATATATATTTATATCCTTCCTAGGAATATTTTATGATAAAACCAGGGAATCTAAGGACTAGAGAGGGATATAAAGAATATATATTTTTATTTATGTTCTAATATAGAGTGATTAATAGATTTTAGTGAGAGAGTATAAATGCTTACCCTTTAATCAATATGGGGAGGGGGATTCATAGAATTACACAATGTATATAATTAATATTAAGATATTTTCATTGAAAAGTGGAAGTAATTTAAATATTTGGAAGATAGGGTGAGGGTGAGGCAATATAAAACCATTATATCTCACTACTATATTACAAATTGTGACTTTAATCTATCCCACTGTATTTTCTATCAATACCCATTTAATTTATAAATTAGATATTTTCTTTTCTCCCCTTATTAAAAATAAATTTAATGGTTCTAATGTCCGAGAAAATATCACTCATCTGAGGATTATTCCATGATTTAGATAAATAATCATCTCTCTTTAATTTTCTTTAGAAAATTATGACCTCACATTTCATATTTCAATGATCCAAAAATCCAGCAACTCTTAGTCAATGTGAGCCATGATCGGTGTAAAAACAAAAGTGATAAAAATGAAAACACAGTTGTCTATAAAACAGACTAAAAAATTATTACACTTCATGATTATCTATTCATGTTATGTTTAAAAATTATCAATAAATTTAATACATCAACACATATCAATAAATACATATGAACATTAAATTAATATAATATTTTCCCATGCTCAAGTTATCTTCCATTTGAACCATCACTCCATCATATTAATAAGAGTTGATATATAAAATCCTAGATTGGATAAGATGATTTATTTACCAAAGTATTATATATTCTTAATATATATTAACAAATTTAATATTCATAGAAATTGTTTTCTTATACTTATATTCATGTTTTATCTCACTCAATGGATATACTCTATCTTTTTATCGTGGTTTTTAAATTATTCCATGATTTTTAACTATTATTTTTGTAAATAAATCAATATTATTTCATCTATCTCTCCCCCTCAATTAATCACCTTTAATTATCTATATATAAGAACAAAAATTTTTAATGGTAATATGGTAGAACTACATAAGTACCGTTCTGAGTGAATCAGGAATGAGGGTTCTGTCTCAACAAAATTGACCATTCATTTCTACTTCAATATTTAAATACCTATTAATTATTCCTTTTTTAAGTTACTATCGTGATATTTTTTGGGTTTTAGTCTTGTATTACACTTTTAAACTATTTTATTGTATGGGAACTGTTGGGACAAATTTATGTGTGAAGATTGTATTTGTTTTCAACAGTTGTCAATGCTGGTCAAAATGAAGAAGGAGACAAAGAAGAACTCCAATGTTAATGTAGATCGGCTGAAGTGAGGATTCTTGGAGAATTATTATGAAATCATTGAATTGGATGTCATACTTGAGTAATTCTCTAAGAAGATGAATTCAGACGATTCTTGAGATGATCCTAAGTTTAATGAACTTGTGTCACAGGTGACACGTTGTTTACAACAATGAATAATGGGGAAGTGTCATCTATCTAAGGATGATTGAAGAAGAATGGAGATTTAAAGAAGACCATACAATGCTTCACGATTGCATAAGAACCATAAAAGTTCTTACTTGATGAAAATAATCATATGATTGGAGAATCATATGATTGGAATTAACACTCCAAAAGGATCTGAGAATTTGAAGTGAGGATGAATGATGTACTTTGGAATTCATATTCCAAAAAGAATGGAAAATACTAGACGATGCTTTGCTGATTTTTATTTCACAAAATATCATATGTTTGGAGAACATGTGATGCGAGCCTTATGAAGGAATGGGATAGACAAAGAAGTGTTTTTGGCGAAGTCATATCACAAATATCATCGTATCAAAATATGGAAAAGGAAAGGAGTATGCGCACAAGTATGCAGTGGGCGTGCAAGTATGATGTAGGCGTGCAAGTACGTAGAGGTGTGCAAGTCATATTTCAAAAGATAATTATTTCAGAAATATGGAAAAGGAAATAAAGTGGCGGGCAAGTTAAGAATGGCGCGCATGTATGTGGCGTGCAAGTATGTGGCGCACTAGTATTTATCGCACACGTATTGGCGTGCAAGCGTGTCGCGCAAGTCATATTTCAAAGATCATGATATCAAAAAATGACAAAGGAAAGAAGGTGGCGCCCAAGTGTTGGAGCGGCGTGAAAGTTGTGGCGTGAAATTATGGGGCACACAAGTTGCCAAAATTCCTATAAATAGGCGACTACCCTCCTCATTTATTTAAGGCTAGATACTTAGTGAAATATTTGAGCTCTAAACGCGCAAGTGTAGAAAGCGGCGTGCAATCAGAAGTGGCGTTCAAGCTGAGGGTTATTTATCTGGCGCGCAAGTGTTGACGTGAAAGTCTGTCGCGCAACTGTTTTCGTGCAATTCTGCCATGCATGATTTGACATGGAAGTCTGTCGTGCAAGTCTTCCACGCAAGTATTTTGGTCAACTCTTGTCTTGCAAGTTGTGGCACGCAAGTAGTAGCGTGCAAAAAGAGGCATGCAAGTTGGAGGCGTTCAAGTATAGGGCACACAGGTGGATGTGGGCGTACAATCTGTTTTGTTCCAGGAGTTCATGTCATCTTCTGGAGAGGAAAGAATAAGAAGGAAAAGAGTTCAACTACATTCCATATGCATGATCACATGCATTTATGAAAAAGAGGAGAACTCACTCTAATGATGCCAAGTAATTTGGTCTTCGTTGCCTGATTAATCACATTGGTATATGTGATTCTTTCTAAGTCAACAGAAGGATTATTGCACTAAAGAAGAATAAGGAGTCCTAGTACATTCTGTTATTGTACTAAAGAAGAAGAAGAAGTCCTAGTGTAGCTGGTTTTGCACTAGTGAAGAAGAAAAGAAGAAGACACAAAGAATTTCATGCCAACTACTTTGCAAGTAATCAAGGGAAGAGCACTGAAGAAGATCAAGAGCAGAACCTACCTTATTAAAGAAGGAAGAATATTATCTCTATAGGCAGTATAAATAACTAGCTAGAAGTTGCAAGTTGGACTTGGAATTCACCAGTCTAGGGAAGATGATTGTTTCACAACCCCCTCCAAAGTGAAGGGACTCACACGGGCAAGAGGATTGTTTTCCTAGCCACTCCATTATAAAAGAATATCACATTATAATGGAGAATCCATGCAGTGGCCATACCCATTGATGGCAAGGACGTAGATACTCTTATTGAGTGGTGAACCTTGTAAAAATATCGTGTGCATATTTTTACTACTTTCTATTATTGCATGCAATAGGGAAAAGAGAATAAGAGAATCAAGATCCTAACAGGTCACGAGGTACAGGGATACAAGTTGTAATTGGTTTAAAAACGTCCCCAACACTGATTCACCCCCCCTCTCAGTGTTAGACATATCCCAAACATGTCCTCTCAATTGGTATCAGAGGGAGGTTCACCTCTGTTGGATTCTCGACAGTGAAGTTCTTCTCTTTTGAAAACTTGAGTTCCTTTCTTGAGTCAACAATGAAGAGCAGTGTTTGTAAAGACCAATCTATCTCTGAGAAAAGGAGGGAGTCAACAAGACTCTATAAGATAAGATCCACACACTAGAAGATGAGCTGAAAAGGGGTAATGAAGTTAAGAAGTTATATTTGGAAGATAACTCCACGAAGATCAATAAACTTGACTCTTTGTTACAAAACAAAGTGAAGATTCATGAAGATGAAGTTGATAGATTAATGAAGGATTGTGAGGAGAAGATGACTATGATTGAAAACCAGGAAGCCATCCTCAATATGAGATGTCTAGAATTGGAAGTTGAACTAACCAATCTTGAGAAGACACATATTGAGTCTCCACAAAAGAAGGAAATATTTGCTTCTAATACTCAATTATCACTGGAACATTATACTATCAAAATACCTCCAAAATGTGATAAGAAAATCATGGCTTCACTCATTGATCTATCACAAGTAGCTGAGAAAGTAAAGGTATCATCCATACCAACTTGTACTAATGTTTCTAAAAATGTTTCAATAAAAAGTTCAGGTTTGAAGAAAAATTATAAACAATTATGGATTAAAAAATGTTATAAGAAACCTACCACCATGGCTAGAGTGGATAAGGGAAAGAGTGTAAAAGATATCTCCCCACAAAAAGCACAATATGCTAAGAATAACATTCAACAACCTTATAAAGAAGATAGAAAGAAGTCAAGGTTTGTTGGTAAATGCTGGTGTTGTAATAGATTTGGGCATCTTGCACTGGATTGTTCGTACAATCCCTTAAATGTAATAGCACAGAGAAAGCCCATATCAAGGGGGACAAATCCAGAGAAGAAGAAGCAACATCCACAGATCCAGAAACATCTTTATATTGAAAATAGATTTGGAATGTTGGACAACATCTATGATGTATGCAATGGGAGTGGTCACCAGAATGGTGGATGCCTATCTCAGAATGTATTCAAAGCTAATAAGAACAGAAGACCATAAAAGCTGGAGATTAATGAATAATCTATCTTGGGATGTAATCATAAGTATGTTTCAAAAGAAAACGATCCCAAGAATATTACAATGAGGAAAACTGAGAAGTCCTTGGATTTCATGTCCAAGAAGGTGAAGGGTGGTGCATCCAAAAGAACTACTATGAAGGAATCCACTCAGAAGAATCCATGTAGAAGATCCAGTCCTGATGCCTCAGTCACTAATGATATTTTGGTTATTTGGCCAGAATATTTGAAAATAATGAAAAAGATGGAAGATGCAAAAGCTAAGGCTAGTGATAAAAACAAAAAGAATATTCTACATGAAGATAAAGAAGTTATGTGTGTGAGGTGCAACAAGGCTGGTCAAACTGTCAGAAAGTGCTTTGAACTTATTCCAGCCCAACTAGAATTCATGAAGAGGATAAATGTTGCACCAAGAGATGCTAGTGATTGGAATTTTACTTAAGAAAGAATATTCACCCACAAATAGATAGAAGAAGTATTGAGATCCACACAGCTACATTCAAAATTAAAGATCAAATGTGAAAGTGTGAGGAGTTGAGAAAATGGAGCATCCTGGTTGAGAAAATCATTTCTGTCCTCCTGCTCTCGTTGAAGAAGCATGGAGGATCCACCCTATTATCTTAAATCTTTGTGTATTGTATTTTTTATTTAAATACAGGGAATTGATGGTGATTCAAGATATCAGGGGGAGAACCTGAGATTCAGGGATGGGAAGTGTTCTCTATAGAGGGATACACATGAAGAAGATTCCAGAGTCATTATCTCAATAAGTATCAATTTTAGTTGGTACTAAATTCAACTACTCTGAAGATTGTCTAAATATCATGTCATTTTAAATGGTATGTTCTTTCTAAATCATTCATCCTTGGTTACTCAAAATAAAGATCATTCTACAAAGGGGGAGTAACAAAGATAATCAACGACATAAGAAGAGTGAATGTGATCCAAGGCCACTTATCATGCCAATTGCACATGAATGTTTTTGATCCATTTGTTGAAGTGAGTGTAGGATTTTCAGGTTGATTATTTATTTCACATTCAATATCTTCGGCCTGGAATGAAAGTGAAAAACCCTTGAAGACAAGTGTATGAGTTTTCATCTCATGAGGTGTCATATTATGTGGGTAATGGAGAACTTCGTTTTTTAAATCAAATCCTCTAGTTTTCTACACTGAGTATTTCTCAAGTAGACTTAGAGTGAAATGATTGATGGCACATTGCTTAAGTATAGAATGATACCCTCTCTTCTATGAACATTTTATTTCTTGTCAATAAGGAGGAGATAAATGGAATGAATGTCTAGGGGAGAGACATAACTAAATGGGAGAGATAATATTCTCATTTTGACATTGACACATTCATATGAGAATAGATTGTGGTATTGACAAAAAAATACAAAGGGGGAAATTTTTGGGACCACTTTATGTGTGAAGATTCTATTTGTTGTCAATAGTTGTCAATGCTGGTCAAAACGAAGAAGGAGATAAAGAAGAACTCCAATGTTAATGGAGATCGGCTGAAGTGAGGATGTTTAGAGAATTATTATGAAATCATAGCATTGGATGTCATACATGAGTAAATCTCTAAGAAGATGAATTCAAACGATTGTTGAGCTGATCCTATGTTCAATGAACTTGTGTCAAAGGTGACTCATTGATTACAATAATGAAGAATGGGGAAGTGTCATCTATCTAACGATGATTGATGAAGAATGAGGATTTAATGAAGACCATGCAATTCTTCACGATTGCATGAGAACCATGCAAGTTCTTACTTGAAGAAAAGAATCATATGATTGGAGAATCATATGATTGGAATTAACCCTCAAAATGGATCTGAGAATTTGAAGTTAGGATAAAAGAAGTACTTTGGAATTCTTATTCCAAAAATAATGGACAACAGCAGACGATGCTTTGCTGATTTTAATTTCAAAAAATATCATAAGTTTGGAGAACTTGTGATGAAAGCCTTACAAAGGAAAGGGAGAGACAAAGAAGTGTTTTTGGAAAAGTCATATCACAAATATTATCAGATCAAAAATATGGTAAAGGAAAGGAGTAGGCGTTCCAGAATGTAGTGGGCGTGCATGTATGCAGTAGGCGCACAAGTATGTAGAGGTGCACAAGTCATATTTCAAAAGAGCATTATCTCAGATATATGGTAAAGGAAATAAAGTGGCGCGCAAGTCAAGAATGGCATGAAAGTATGTGGCGCGCAATTATTTATCGCACAAGTATTGGCATGCAAGCGTGTCATGCAAGTCATATTTCAAAGATCATGATATCAAATATGACAAAGGAAAGAAGGTGGCGTGCAAGTTTTGGAGTGGCGCGCATGTTGTGGCGCGCAAGTATGGGGCGCGCAAGTAGCCAAAATGCCTATAAATAGGCAACGACCCTCCTCATTTCTTTAAGGCTCGATACTTAGAGAAATATTTGAGCTCTGAACGCACAAGTGTAGAAAGTGGCGTGCAAGATGAAGTAGCGCGCATTCTGGGGGTTATTTATCCGGCGTGCAAGTGTTGTCGTGCATGTCTGTTGCGCAAGTGTTGACGAGCAAGTTTTCCACGCAAGTGTGGCCTCGCAAGTCTATCGCGCAAGTATTTTGGGCAAGTCTTGCCGTCCAAGTTGTGGCGCACAAGTAGCAGTGTGAAAAAGAGGCGCACAAGTTGAAGGCGCGCAAGTATAGGGCGCGCAAGTGGAAGTGGGCGCACAAGCTATTTTGTTCCAGGAGTTCCTGACATCTTCTGGAGAGGAAAGAAGAAGAAGGAAAATAGTTCAACTACATTCCATATTCATGATCAAATGCATTTATGAATAAGAGGAGAACTCACTCTAGTGATGCCAAGTAATTTGGTCTTTATTTCCTGATTAATCACATTGGTATATATGATTATTGCTAAGAAAGAAGAAGGATTATTTCACTAATAAAGATAAATGAGTCCTAGTGCATTCTCTTATTGCACTAAAGAAGAAGAAGTCCTAGTGCAGCTGGTTTTGCACTACTGAAGAAGAAAATAAGAAGACACGAAGAATTTCTTGCCTACTGCTTTACATTTAATCAAGTGAAGATCACTGAAGAAGATCAAGAGCAGAACCTACCTTACTGAAGAAGGAAGAAGACTGTCTCCATAGACAGTATAAAGAACCAGCTAGAGGCTGCAAGTTGGACTTGGGTTTCACCAGTCAAAGGAAGAGGGTTGTTTCCCAACCCCCTCCAAAGTGTAGGGACTCACACGGGCTAGAGGATTGTTTTCCTAGCCACTCCATTTTAAAATCATATCACATTATAATAGAGAATTCTTGCAGTGGTCATACCCATGCATGGAAAAGACGTAGATACTCTTATTGAGTGGTGAACCTTGTAAAAATATCATGTGCATATTTTACTACTTTCTATTATTGCATGTGATAGGGAAAACAGAATAAGAGAATCAATATCCTAATAGGTCACAAGGTACACAGATAAAAGTTGGAATTGGTTTAAAAAATTCCCCAACAATGATTCACCCCCCCCCCTCTCGGTGTTAGACATATCCCAAACTGGTCCTCTCAATTGGTATCAGAGGGAGGTTCACCTCTGTTGGATTCTCTACAATGAAGTTATTATCTTTTAAAAACTTTAGTTCCTTTCCAAAGTCAACAATGAAGAGCAGTGTTTGTAAAGATCAATCTATCTCTGAGAAAAGGATGGAGTCAACAAGACTATAGAAGAGAAGATCCATGCACTAGAAGATGAGCTGAAAGGGGGTAATGAAGTCAAGAAGTTATATTTGGAAGATAACTTTGAGAAGATCAATGAACTTGACTCTTTGTTACAAAACAAAGTGAATATGAATGAAGATGAAGTTGAAAGATTAAATAAGTCTTGTGAAGATAAGATGACTATGATTGGAAACCAGGAAGTCATCCTCAATATCAGATGTCTAGAATTGTAAGCTGAACTAACCAATCTTGAGAAGACACATATTGAGTCTCTACAAAAGAAGGAAATAGTTGCTTCCTGTACTCAATGCTCACTGGAGGATTCTACTATCAAAAGACCTCCAGTATGTGATAAAAAGATCATGGCTTCACTCATTGATCTATCACAAGCAGCTGAGAATGTAAATGTATCATCCATACCAACTTGAACTAATGTTTCTAAAAATGTTTCTAAAAAAAGTGCAGGTTGGAAGAAAAATTAAAAACAACTATGGATAAAGAAAAGTGATAAGAAACCTACCACCATGGCTAGAGTGGATAGGGTAAAGAGTGTGGAAGATAACTCCCCACAGAAATCACAATATGCCAAGAAGAAGATTCAACAACCTTATAAAGTATATGGAATGAAGTCAAGGTTTGTTGGTAAATTCTGTGGCTGTAATAGATTTGGGAATTGTGAACTAGATTGTTTGTACAATCCCTTAAATGTAAAAGCATAGAGAAAACCCATATCAAGGGGGGAAATCCAGATAAGAAGAAGCAACATCCACAGATCCAGAAACATCTGTATACTGCAAATTGATTTGGAATGCTGGGCAACATCTGTGATGTATGCAATGGGAGTGGTCACAAGAATGGTAGATGCCTATCTCAAAATGTATTCAATCCTAATAAGAACAGAAGACCACAAAATCAGTAGAATAATGAAGAATCTATCTTGCGATGTAATCAAAATTATGTTGCAAAATAAAATGATCCCAATAAGATTAAAATGAGGAAAACTAAGAAGTACTTGGATTTCATGTCCAAGAAGGTGACCAGTGGTGCATCCAAAAGAACTACTATGAAGGAATCCACTTAGAGGAATCCATGTAGAAGATCCAGTCTTGATGCCTCAGTCCCTAATGATATTTTGGTTATTTGGCTAGAATATTTGGAAAGAATGAGAAAGATGGAAGATGCAAAAGCTAAGGGCAGTGCTAAAAACAAAAAGAAGTTTCTACATTAAGACAAAGAAGTTATGTGTGTGAGGTGCAACAAGGCTGGTCACACTGTCAGAAAGTGCTTTGAACTTATTCCATCCCAACAAGAATTCAAGAAGAGGATAAATGTTGCACCAAGAGATTCTAGTGCTTGGAATTCTACTGATGAAATAATATTCACACACAAAGAGATAGAAGAAGTATTGAGATGCACACAACTACATTCAAAATTAAATATCAAATGTGAAAGTGTGAGGAGTGGAGAAAATGGAGAAACCTGGTTGAGAAAATCATCTCATCCCTCCTGCTCACATTGAAGAAGCATGGAGGATCCACCCTATTTCCTTAAATATTTTTGTATTGTATTTGTTCCATAAATACAGGGAATTGTAGGTGATTCAAGATCTCAGGGGGAGAACCTGAGATTCAGTGATGAGAAGTGTTCTCTATAGAGGGATACACATGAAGAAGCTTCCAGAGTCATTACCTCAATAAGTATCAATTTCAGTTGGTACTAAATTCAACTACTCTGAAGATTGTCTGAAGATCATTTCATTGGAAATGGTATGTTATTTCTAAATCATTTATCCTTGGTTAATCAAAATAAAGATCATTCTACAAAGGGGCAGTAACAATGATAATCAATGACATAAGAAGAGTGAATGTGATCTGAGGCCACTTATCCTGCCAATTGCACATGAATGTTTTTGATCCATTTTTTGAAGTGAGTGCAGGAATTTCAGGTTGATTTTTTTTTTCAAATTCAATATCTTCGGCCTAGAATGAAAGTGAAAACCCTTAAAGACAAGTGTATATGTTATCACCTCATGAGTTGTTATATTATGTGGGTAATGGAGAGATTTTTTGTCTAAATCAAATCCTCTTGTTTTCTACACCAAGCATTTCTGAAGTAAACTTAGAGTGAAATTATTGATGGCACATTACTTAAGTATAGAATGATACCCTCTCTACTATGAACATTGTATTTCTTGTCATTAAGGGGGAGAGAAATGGAATGAATGTCTACAGGAGAGACATAACTAAATGGGAGAGATAAGATTCTAATTTTGACATTGACACATTCATATGAGAATACTTTGTGGTATTGACCACAAAATACAAAGGGGGAGATTGTTAGGACCACTTTATGTGTGAAGATTGTATTTGTTGTCAACAGTTGTCAATGCTGGTCAAAATGAAGAAGGAGATAAAGAATAACTCAAAAGTTAATGGAGATTAGCTGAAGTGAGGATTCTTGGAGAATTATTATGAAATCATAGAATTGGATTTCATACTTGATTAATTCTCTAAGAAGATGAATTCAGACAATTGTTGAGTTGATCCTAGGTTCAATGAACTTGTGTCAAAGGTGACGCATTGTTTACAACCATGAAGAATGGGGAAGTGTCATCTATCTAAGGATCATTGAAGAATAATGAGTATTTGAAGAAGACCATGTAATGCTTCACGATTGCATGAGAACCATGCAAGTTCTTACTTGAAGAAAAGAATCATATGATTGTAATTAACACTCCAAAAGGATTTGAGAATTTGAAGTGAGGATGAAATGAGTACTCTAGAATTCATATTCCAAAAATAATGGACAACACTAGATGATGCTTTTATGATTTTTATTTCATAAAATATCATAAGTTTGGAGAACTTGTGATGCAAGACTTATAAACTAAAGGGAGGGACAAAGAAGTGTTTTTGGAAAAGTCAAATCACAATTATCATCAGATCAAAAATATGGCAAAGGAAAGGAGTAGGCGCGCAAGTATTCAGTGGGCGCGCAAGTATGCAGTAGGCGCGGAAGTATGTAGAGGCGTGCAGGTCATATTTCAAAAGTGAATTATTTCAGAAATATGGAAAAGGAAATAAAGTGGTGCGCAAGTCAAGAATGGCGCGCAAGTATGTGGTGTGAAAGTATGTGGCACACAAGTATTTATCGCGCAAGTATTGGCATGCAAGCGTGTCGTGCAAGACATATTTAAAAGATCATGATATCAAAATATGACAAAGGAAAGAAGGTGGCTCGCAAGTGTTGGAGCGGCGTGCAAGTTGTGGCGCGCAAGTATGGGGCGCGCAAGTCTCCAAAATGCCTATAAATAGGCAACTACCCACCTCATTTCATTAAGGCTCGATACTTAGAGAAATATCTGAGCTCTGAATGCGCAAGTGTAGAAAGTGGTGCGCAAGCTGAAGCGGCGCCCAAGCTGAGGGTTATTTATCTGGTGTTCAAGTGTTATCGCGCAAGTCTGCCACGCAAGTGTTGACGCGCAAGTCTGCCGCACAAGTGTTGTCGGGAAAGTCTGCCGCGCAAGTTTTGATGCACAAGTCTGCCGCGCAAGTGTTTTCATGCAAGTATGTCGTGCAAGTCTTTTGGGAAAGTCTTGTCGTTCAAGTTGTGGCGCGCAAGTAGCAGCATGCAAAAAGAGGTGAGCAAGTTGAAGGCACGCAAGTATAGGGCACGCAAGTGGAAGTTGGTGTGCAAGATGTTCTTTTCCAGTAGTTCCTGCCATCTTCTGGAGAGGAAAGAATAAGAAGGAAAAGATTTCAACTACATTCCATATGCATGATCACATGCATTTATGAACAAGAGGAGAACTCACTCTGATGATGCCAAGTAAGCTGGTCTTCGTTGCCTGATTAATCACATTGGTATATGTGATTCCTTCTAAGAAAGAAGAAGTATTATTGCACTAAAGAAGAATAATTAGTCCTAGTTCATTCTGTTATTTTCACTAAAGAAGAAGAAGAAGAAGTCCTAGTGCAGCAGGTTTTTCACCAGTGAAGATGAAAAGAAGAAGACACGATGAATTGCTTGCCTACTTCTTTGCAAGTAATCAAGTGAAGAGCACTGAAGAAGATCAAGAGCAGAACCTACCTTACTGAAGAAGGAAGAAGACCGTATCCATGAGCAGTATAAAGAACCAGCTAGAGGATACAAGTTGGACTTGGCTTTCACCAGTCCAGGGAAGAGGATTGTTTCCCAACCCCCTCCAATGTGTAGGGACTCACACGAGCTAGAGGGTTGTTTTCCTAGACACTCCATTGTAAAATCACATCACATTATAATGGAGAATCCATGCAGTGGTCAAACCCATGCATGTAAAAGACGTAGCTACTCTTATTGAGTGGTGGACCTTGTAAAAATATCATGTGCATATTTTTACTGCTTTCAATTATTGCATGCGACAGGAAAAAGAGAAAAAGAGAATCAAGATCCTAACAGGTCACGAGGTACAGGGATAAAAGTTGGAATTGGTTTAAAAAAGTCCCCAACATAGATTCACCCCCCCTATCAGTGTTAGTCATATCCCAAACTAGTCCTCTCAGGAACTCCCTTTTTGTAATAATTATAAAAGCATATGAATCTTTAGGTACTTTCTTAATTTTTTTATTTAGCTTATCAACATTTGATATTGTTATTGTTATGAAATATTATAAGTTATTTTTGAATGTATCTCGTCTCTCAAAGATACTATCATGTGACTCTTGGTTATCATTATATTATAACCTCTCTTGAGTTTAATATTATTTATGTGAACTCTATTTTTTCCAATTCTTTCATCATCATTATATTGTGACAAGAACTACATTTCTAGTTATGGTTGGGTCACTTTTCTCTACATTGATATTTATTAACTTAAATATTCTATATGGTTTTTCTAGGAAGTGTTTTCGTACAATATTATTCATAGTTACCTTTTAATTAACAAATTATAAAGATTCTTTTGATACAATTTGAATGTTTTATCCTGAAATATTTAGTCCTTTTTATGATTCATAATATAAATCTACCTATGTGACATGTGAAATACTTGATTCACACATTCCATAAAGTCACACACTTTCCCATATCCACTCAAATATAATAAAAATGAAGAACACATCAGTTTTAGCTTGGTTTGGTTGCAATTTAGGTCCCTAATCCTTTCTGAGTTTATGTATAGACTGTCATATTGATTTCCACCACTAAACACACGTGAGTACAATAATTACTATCTTTCAAAAATAATTAACATATATAAATAAAGTGTAGAGTTATCTCTCAAAATGTTCATGTTATCTCCTAGTGGGTTCTTTATACTAGTTCTTTCTAATAAAGGATATCACTTAAAAACCTCAGTAGTATTCTTACGGTGTATTTATATAGGATCCATGAAATGTGTTAGTATTCTATGGAACAACCAACCAATATATATCAAACGTCTTTTGACTCTTATTGTAGTGTTGTAGTAGTCATATTCTTCATATATTAGTCAACTTTGAGATTTTTTTAATTAATCACCCTCTAAAATATAAAAATATGACAAATTATAGGTTTCTCTAACTTCTCCTTCGTCTAATGCCTCAACATAGCACCGGCAATGTGGTTTCTTCCCTTATTTATCACCTTCTATGATATAGATATATCATAAGACACTATATTCTCTTTCTTCCATGAATAAACACACTTAATGTTTATGAATGTCTCCAGCTTATTCCACCTTAGATACTTTTGGATTTTCAATAGGAGTTGTGGTACATGGTTCCCTTTTACTTGTAAAATTTCTTCTTTATGCTATAATTTCGGTAAGAAAATCACTTTGAAATAGTTTCAATATTTTAATTATGGAAATAATCGTTATTTTTTATGGAAATAATCTCATTTATAAACTCTTCAATAAAATCATAAATTTTATTTCCTCATTAAAACTCATATAAAAGTATTCCAAGAGACTTTCAAAATTATTCTATACATGATATTTAAAAAAATTATAACTTTACTCCATAAAATATGTAAAAAAATTAATTTCCTCTATGTGTGACTGACTTCATGTAGTGGGTTTTATTGTGGGTTTGTCATCATTTTTTGTAGCAAAAATTACTCTTCATGAATCTTCCTCAATAAAGTACCATGCTATGATCACTTTCTTATGGCACAACACTATCAGATTTCACATAATAGGATTTGAATTGATCATAATCATCAAATTGATTTATAATACTTTATTCGCTTTATATAATAGTTAAAAATAAAATCACATATCTTGATTTGTCTAAAATCACATTCTCGTATAGCTTCATGGAATATTCTACTAGTTTATGTTGTGAATATCATTTTCTAAACATTATATTCAATGATAATTCAATTGAAAAACTATGTTGTTTCATTCATTAAAGAACATTTCTTTTCATTTTATAGGTTTTTAAGAAATTCATTTATTATGATATGGTGATATCACAGTTTTTAATTCCCCTATTCATCATTGATACTTATTATTTTTCCATAACATTCAATTATTTATAATAAATAAAATTTATTACATATGACTTTTGTGGATCCAATAATATTATATATTGTTAGAAATAACATACACATAGTAAATGATTTTTAAATTATCAAATTTCTATATTAAATATCTTATGAATGGAATAATAATAATAAATATTAATCTAATGATAATAAGTAGGACCTCAACATATTACATATCCTTAGAAAATATTGTGGATCACATAAATTTCGTGCCATTGATGATTTTTAGTTCTCTAAGATCATAAAACCTTAGGTGACATATTAATGATATTATGTATAAATGAATGATTATAAAATAATTTACCATAATTTTATAGAATGAGAAGTATATTTTGTATCATATACTTTTATATATTTCCAAAAAACTATAATTCCATTATTCCCAAACATAACATTGTAATTTTTATCTCAACTCAAACACTTCAAATTGATTTTAAGAATCTTCAAATCAAATTCAATCATCCTCAAAATAATTCCAAATAATTGTCACATCATTGAAAAAGTTTTTCCAATTATGAAAGTATTATTTTTTAATTTTTTAGTTTCTCATTAGTATCTCATTAATTTATGGATAAACTACATAGTCCAATGCATAATATAACTACTCAAATCTGATTATATCAATTACCCTTCACTACCTAATTAATTCCATCCCCTAATAGACACTACTCCAGTGCTATAAAAAAAACATATTCTACATTTATTATAGTAAAATTCATGTATAATAATCACTGGATTGTCTCAAAAACTATTATCAATGGAATTCCTTCATTAATAATAATAACCATGATGTTTAGTGGATAGATACTCCAAATTCACTCAAAAACTATTGTACTATGTGAAATAATCTCCAATTTTCCCTTAACATTGATTCATTACACACTATCTAAAAAATTATCACATTTATATTTTTCTATCATGATTATTCCAATATGATAATTCCATGAAACATTCAAAATTCCATCACCTTTCTATTCATCCATGATAAATGAAACGTACTCATATTTTTTGGGACTATAATCCATCACTCATCCTAAAAATATATTGAATTTTCTATCATATATGTATTAAAAAATCAAAGGTATATCATCATATTATTCAAAATCAGGATATTCTAGTCAGTAAAATATTAATGTAAATAGTAACATTATTTAGAATATTTCATAGAAAAGTTTTTATAGAATGGTTCCAAGGTTGATTACAATGAACATAAAAATTGATCATAGTACAAAATAGAAGTTTTTATCATTATAAAATTTGATGTTTGGAAGTTATGGTTTTATAATACTTAATCAAGAAGACAAAACATATGAATAAAATTCCCAAGTCTCGCTTACATTAAATCAATTTTTTCCACATCTTCATTATTTTCATCTTTGGAATGATAAGGTTTATCTTTATTCCACTTCATAATTGGATCCCTTCTTTTGGTATAATAAAAAAATTATCTATTACATAAGTAAAGGTATCATATTCGTCCCATATAATATATTTCTTCCAAACCCATCAACTATGAGCATACTTATTCTTTAGTCCGATTGAGTTCTATGTCATTATGCTTTATATTGGTGGAGTTAATCATGTGTCACTACTACTTTAGTTAGCAGTTTTTTTCTCATGGGTTTTTTTATCATGTTTTATATTTGGTCAAATATCTTGTTCATTCCATACGTATTTCTTTTTACACATTCTGTAATTAAAGTCCCCATTTGGGACTCTAACATTTGTGCATGAGGTGGTTTTGGTTTTGTGATAGTGGTGTCGGTGACTGATCCATTCTACATGGATCGTATTTTTTTCATCATTTTCTTTATTTATGGATTCATTAGGATTTCATCTGGTGTTTTATCATGATGGTGTTTTCTTTCTATTTTTCTTGTGCATGAGGTCTTATTTTGGTTTCTTATGTGGATTACTCTGATCTTGTTGTGGTTTCCTAATACTAGGTGGGGGAAATATTTGGTTTTTGAGGATTCTATGATGATGCTCAATTCATGTTCTACAGTGATCATGTTAGTTTTTAGTGATATTTTATTGTTTCATGGATTGTGGAGGGATACAAGTCTTAAAGTAGTGTGGCCCTAGAATTGGTGTTGGCTCCTAGTAGAGGCCCCACCACTTGTAGCTCAGTTATGTCTTTATTCTCTATCACTAATTTCCCAGTTAGTTCAGGGTAGTGCTCTAGAAAGAAACCTTTTTATCTGATATTATAATTCCCATATATTTTTTCATGTATTTTCCATTAGTTATATACTATTTATAATTGATTCTTCTAATTTAAAAACCATACCCAAACTAACTGTGATTCAATTTTACTAAGATAAAGTTATAATTATTAAATTTTAAAAGTGTATTATAGACATTGAATTGGAGGGTATAAATAGATGTAACCACATTTTTAAAAATTTTATTAAATAAGATTATTATGTATTTTTAGTAATAGGAAATTCATAAAATTAAATTATTATATCTATGAAAATAATTAGATCATTAAATACATAAAAAATATTTACCAAAAAATTACATCTTAAGGATCGATGCTTTTTTGTTTTATAAAAAAATGTTATTGTTTAATGGTATTAAAAATTTGTTCATAAAAATAATAAATTATCAATAATTAAAATGGTAATTAAAAATTAGAATTTAAAAAATTATGATTTGAAAAAAAACATTTTTCTATAGGAAAATTATTGTATTTTATATTTTCATTTAAAATAAACATTAAAATTTTTATAATATTTACTTGAAAAAACTAACATAATTTTTAGATTCAACATATACATTTAATGTGAGAATATTTTTTTTTTATTTTTTGAGATTATTAATTTTTAAGATAATAGTACAATATAATGATTTTAAAAATATCATGAATTTCATGATATCATTATGATATAATTATAAATTAAAATTTTAGGATTTTTTTTCTAATAAAATATAATTTGATAAGTAAAATTACCCATTTCAAGTTAATATGTTTAATTTTATACCTATATTTTATATTTTTTGAAATAAATTTTTATTTTCTTAAACTGATATTATGTAATAAAAACATTCCTTTTTAAAATAAATTTCTATAACTTTTATTAATGTAATAATATTAAATTGTGTTTTATTTTAAATCATAATATTCAAGTTTTCAAATAAATAGAATTTTGTTTAAAATTATGTTACTAAAGTTACAAAAAATATGGTGGTAAAAGTTAATTTAGGTAAAAGGTAAAAAATAAGGGACAAAAGGGATAAAATCACTCAAACCATGTATATAAATGAGTTTTTAGAGGATTTCAAAGCCAATATCATCTCATTTCCACTATTTTCAATTTTGGGTGCTAGTTTCCTTGAATAATGACTTTTCATTTATAATATTACCAAAATAGAACTCTCGTCACATAAAAATGTGACTTCCATAACCCCTTTTCCTACACAATAAAATTAGAATTACTCTTGAAAATATATAAATTTAACTTTCCCTAGATACCTCTCACTTGTTTTGCAGACCCTTTATCATTGATAATTCACTAAATCCCAAATTTCCAAGAGGTACTCCAATGGAATGTTCAAATTATCAATGTGAGAACTAATCAATTCAGTATTTTTTGTTCTCTATATTTCTCGTACCAATTTACTTTTCCCTATGATAATATAATAAAATTAGTATTTTTAATATACCAAATTTTTATTATGTTAAGGATATGAAATGTTTCTACCCTTCCCCATATCTTAAAAAATGAGAACTCAATCTTTACGTACGTGTGGATGGTTACCTCTATAAAGTGAGGTATTTTATTTTTCATAACCACATTACATGGATTCTTATAAAATGGAATAAAAGGAATATAAATTATAAATATTATATTTTTATTATTTTAAAAAGATAAACCATTTTCAACGTTCTTTTCATTCTATGGAAAAGAAAATCATAATTAGTGTGTGCATGTGGACTCCCCCCCCCATATTGAACAATGTAATCAATTTTTCATCACCACCATACAAAGATGTTTATAAGAATATAATTAATAAATATTATATTATTATTTAAATAATATTTTGTAGGTTTTTAAGGGATAAAAAAATATATAATGCATTATTACCATACCACCTTTTGTTTATTAAAATTTATTAAAACATTATTTTCACTGATTCTATCATCAGGAATCAAGAATATAATTATAATGGAATGTAATTAGTGATTTATAAAAAATTAATAATAAAATATTATAGTAACTTGTCAAATTTATGAAATATTTTATTTTTATCAATGAAAAATAGTCATCGTTGGCAATTTAAATCCAATGTAAAACAATCAAAGTTCCTGACATCTGATAATGAAGATAAATTGTAACTAGTGACTAAATATTTAATATTTTTTTAATAATTGAAGATTATATGGGTTAAAAGATATAAATAATAATGTAAAATATTTTATTAATGTGGTTATTTTATTATAAATGAGGTTAAATAACTTTAGTGGAAGTCAAGAATTAAGGTAATGGTTTTTACACAACATTTCTTTTTCAAAACATGATTTTCATAATACACCTTCTTTTATTTATATAGTTTATAAGCTGCCTCTCTAACATATTATAACATGACTATATATTTATTCATCGTATTTAATGTTTCATTTCATGTCTCCTCTGTCAAATATGTCTTGAATCCAACATTATAAAATCTTAAATGGTTTTTCTTGCATATAATTCTTTTCATGATTCATTTTTTACAATGGACTTACTATATTGTTTTATTTTATTATATCATGATATTTTATTCCTCCCATCCTTCATTTATGTGGAATTATATTTGTGTATTTATTTCACATAAAACATGATGATGTAATGATTTTTTCTTATTATCTCAAAATTATCTTTTTCTCTTCTATATCCAGATTCACGTTTCCCACCAACATTCTCCGATATTATTTCATAATAAAAATTTGTTTTATTTTTGGAAATCCTAAAATTTATCTTCGAATAAATTTGAATGACTTTTTTATCACCCTTATTTGATGTGGGTTTTAATAAATTCATTATAATGATATTTAATTTTTTTTTTCAAAATTGATTGTTCATGTTTATCATACACTCTATATTTCATCTCGGTGAACATTTTATATTTCATAAAATCCATTATTGAAATTGTTTTTTGAGTAATATTTTTAAAAAACACATTTCAATCGATAAAAAAATTTATTTTCAAAAGTGAATCATAATTTATTTTATTTATGACACTTTTAGGAACTTTTTTATAAAAACACTTCTATGTTTTTTTTACTTTTTCCTCCTTAAATAAGAAAACTAACTACAATGGAGTTATTTTTATGAATCACCTTCTAAATTCATCTATATATACTTCTTTTGGTATTTTAAAATTTTGGTATCAAATCATCTACATTTGATATAATGTAATGTGATAGAATTATGAAATAAAATGAATCCCTTTTTATTTACATGGGTTTATATGATATGATGTAATGTTGATATCAAATGGAAAAAAATATGTATGTATTTTGATAGATGAGGTCCAATATCTCGCCCTAATTCATTGGTAATGGATTTACATATCATGATACGATGTCATTGTGTGTGGGATTTTTTATTCCAAACATGATTCATAGACATTTTGTTTATTCACATCGTAATATTTTGGACTGATTGATTTTTATAATAATTTTATGCTTTCACAATGCTAATGTGTCATTCCATAGTTCCTATTTATGCCCTATTTTAATGAATTTCCATATTTATTCACCAATTTTTATTGATTATTATTTATGGGTCATGTGTATTGTCTCACACTCTTATTCTAGGTTACATGTTTGTTCGTTTGAGATTTCTTGTCAATTTTTATGACCTATTGCAGTTAAATTTTCTTATTAATAATATATTTCTTCCTTGATAATGTGTTCCCATATGTTTATAATCTGACCCTTGATGACATATTGATTTCTTTCCCCTTGCTAAGCATTTGAGCTCAGCCCTTGGATATATTTTAATTCCTTGGGTTTTTAAGATGAGTATAACCTATAAAGAATCCAGAAGGACTTCTAGATTGATTTTATTTTGGATAAATTTTCATAAGTGTTGTTGGGTAATATTATTTTATAGCTGATCCTCAAAGTAATTAAATATTATATTCTCATAATAAAGTGACTATTAAGAGATGTAATATTTAAACTCCAAAAATAATATATAATATATGTACTATTATTTTATTAAATTTCATTGGGTATCAAATATTTTTTTAATAATGTGTTTCTAGCACCAGAACTCGTAATGTATTTTTCAGGATCATTTTATATTCAAGAATTTTATGGGGTTTAAGGTCATACATCTTTTTTGTTATTTATCCATCCCTTTAGTATTTTGATACTTTTCTGACTAACTGTGTATTCTTATTGTTTGGTTTAGATGTTTGGATAATTTATTATTCATTATATTAATATATTCGAAAGGATATATAAAATGTATGAATGGTTGAATGTAATTTTTTTAGTATATCAGCGAGTTTCAGTGGCATGAATCTGGCTCAGATAATCATCTACAAGGGTACGGTTTCTCAAGAGGCTATGCTCACTAGTATTGCAGGTATCAATGATAGTGAGCATGTGTTAGGTTGTACGACTCATGGAAAACATTGTGTCTTGAAACATAAAATGGCTACTCTAAGGTGGTAGGATTTTGGTTCTATCAATTTATCTATTTTATTGTTAATATTGAATTTCTATGTTAGATATTATTGCATCTAAGGTGTAGTGTCTATTCATGGATGTAGTTTTTTGTTTATGAACTTTGTGTTTTTCATGGTTAATAGTTTCTCCTTCTATGGTATACTATTTATATTTTTAAGTGTTTCTACAAAACGTCATAGTGTACTTACTGTAAAATATAAAAAAAGTGTTTTTGTAGTGTGAAGAGGGAATTACTTAAAGATGTATTCTGTTTAACAAGACCCATGATGGTATACCAAACATAAGTTGGTATAAGAGCCAATCATATATGATATATTATAAATCAAATTTTTATGGTCTCATTATATATTTATAAATAGTCTAAAGATAAAATTATCATGTCATTCAAAGGTAATATCCACTTTATCATGATTTCATGTTGGTTGCATAAGGAATATACAGGTATACATTTCAAGAAGTGTGAAACTAATTTAACTCTAAAAGTACAACATTTATTTATCCCTATCTTATGTTCTTGTAGTATATAGGATATGAAAAAACATTAATGTTAGCATTACTAGTATTATTTTATTAAAATATAAAATTTGATCATAAGTCACAATACAGGTTTTGTGTGAATTTATGGAGTTCAAAGAATTTTTTAAGGTGGTGAGTAGGAGGAATTTGATTCATAGGTGTCACTATTATTCAAATATCATGATTTATATATGATACTCACTAAAAATTTATTTTTAGAGTTTTATCTGTTATTAAAATTGATATTTGGTATAAATTACGTAGATATATAATGAGTTTAACAAAATACATTAAAGTGAAGAAAACATATGGGTGTTCTTGTAGTATGTAACATATTATTTTTTAGATAGGTGTTTACTTGTGGATTTTTATTATTATTAAGTGATTTTAATTATATAAAACATATCAAGTTATACTCAATAAAATCTACACTTTATCATCATTTCACGATGTCTTTATATATGTATTTATTGATATACATTTCATGAAGTGTGATTTTCATTATCCTTTGAAAGTATGAATTTGAGTTATCCCTTCTAGATGTTCCTCTGGGAGTGATACAGGTTATGATGAATTTTTAAGGTTGTAATTAATATGATTCTTGTTTCAAAATATCCAATATGCTCATATGATAAAAAGTAGATATTCTGTGCTCAATATCCCATAAAAAACCTGTATAATTTATTTGGTATACTAGGGGCACATGGTTTATATTTAGAGTCCCTAATACATATGGTTTGTCACATATATATAATATGAACCTTCATACCTTGATACCTTCCTCACATAAATACTTGAGGCTTATCTCATTTGGGAATTATTTGTCATGTTGATGATCATTTCATCGGTTGATGCTTACCCAAGATAGTATTCTTACTCTCATAATACGAATATTACCTACATGGCCTATATTATGACATAATAATGATGTTTATAGCCTACCAATATATTATATATGATTTAAATATTTATAGGATGGGGGATGTAATATGAATATCTAGGATTATGAATAAAATGTGTTGTATTCATAAACTAGTCAGTTTACACTTAGAAAATAGCGAACATATGAGTGTGAAGAATGGGATTGAAGAAAATTATGTCAAATTGTTTCTCATTTTCATGGATAATGAAATAATATGAAAATTAATTCATTCATATTATACTACGAGTGGAAACAAGTATACAAATAAATATGTAGGATTCAGATCATACCTAATCCATTTGTAGCCTCTATATCAATAGTTATTTTCTATAGGCTTCTCTTTATATGAATTAATGAAATAAAAAATTCATATATGTTTAAAATGAAACAATGGACCATATTTTCACACATTATGGTTTAAATAAGTTGTATTGAGTTGGACTCAGGTAGATACACTAAATGTGTTTTAAATTTACTGGAAAGTGTTTTTATGGTAATTCACAAGGAATTACATATGATGCAATTAAAGGAGAAATTATTAAAAAAATTAAATTTATATTTGATGGAAACCAAAAGAAGTTTTGGATATGGTTTTACATGTTATTTTATATGATACATAATAATTTTAAATGTCTCGATGTCTATATGGATTGAGTAAAAGTAGGATATTGAAGGAGATATAGCCAAAAGCCTTATATCATAGTATATGTTATAGGAATGTCATAATATATAACATAAATAAGTGAAAGTAATTTGGTAAGTGTTGTTATGAAAAATCAAAAGGTAAAGTTTAGGATATACCACACCACTACCATTATTAAATCGTAATATATATATATATATCTATATTAAGGTAGAGAAACATTAAAATTTAATGATTGGGAGTTCTTTCAGTTTAATTGTCATTAAATATTAATTTGTTGATATTAAATGTATGGAATCAAGCTAGGTTTTATACATAACCCATATAATATATAAATTTTATAATAAATGATTAGGTGTATTATGAGGGTCCTAAGAGGCTATAAATGATGGATGAACACCATGAGATTGTGATTATGGGTGTGTTCCCTAATTCCATTTGAATCTCTTGCTCACATTATGTTATCAATTTCTTCTCACATTACACTATGAGATACGATCATATTTTGAGATTGAGATGGATCTTTCCCATTAAATGGTTCATTTGGTATAGTTTAAGGATACACCATGAACGCGGGAGTCCATCATCTTCCTCTAAGGGATCTAAATCAATCAAAGTTGTTAAATATTTTTCCTATTATGATAATTAGTGGAAGGCACATATATTACATTTTTTCTATTTTATTATACTTGGTTTCTCTTTAAATAATTGGTATATCATGGATTTTAGTTTTTAATTCAATTTAATTACATAGATTATTATGAATCTATATATAATAAACCAAATAATTTTATGGTTGTTATCCCTTTAATGTTAACTAAGTGTTTGACTGATCCATGAGTCGAGGGCCTGGGTTTTTAGTGTCCTCTAAAAGGATATTATTTACAAGGGGTCATTCTTATCATTAAATCTTGTAGCGTAGGTTATATTTAAATATATATCTATATATGAATGTATTTAATTATTTATACACACATTTTTATTTGGTGATCATGAATTTGGTTGGTTATCATTATCTTAGATATTAAATGGATTTAGAAATTAATTTGGTGGGCTATCATTATCCTAGATATGAATTTTGTGAGCATTAATTTGGGTGGATATTATTATGTGATTATAGTGTTTCATATACACATTTTTATTTATACATTTTTGATTGACTTTTAATTTTTCTATATTGTACTTATATTATATATCTTTTGTTTGACATTAGTTATTAATTCATTGTCAATGGTGTTATATTTTATATTTTATTTCATGGATAACAATAATATGTGTTTCTTATTTATATTTATTTATGATTATACATACACATTATGGTGATACTGTTTTATGTTATCATGTGAAAATGTAACATCCTCATTTACATAAAAAATAATTCCCATCTTTTGTTTTATTTTTAATAATTTTAGTGATAAATTAATAATTTTAGATGTAATATTTACCATTACATAGGTTTTATGCTTTTCTTATGGGTAATTGATGATTTGTAAAGTTTTTGTAAAGGTGAGATGGGTTTTACCTTAGTTTCATAAAGGTAACTATTCTGTTTCAAGTGTTGTATAAGGGTAACTCTAAATTCCAAAATTATGCATAAAGGTAATATGAGGAATTCAATTCCAATGTATGTTTAGTTCACTGGATACATAATAGTTTTATGTTATTCTAATGGGTTAGATAAGGGAAACCTGATGTTTTTTCCGATTGCTTAATATTAATTCTAAGCTATGTAAGGGTCAGGTCGTGAATCCTTCAATTGCCTAAGGTTAGTACCCTAACTGCATAAAGGTAACTACTAATTATATAAGGTAGTTTAAGGGTAACCTATTTCAAAATTAGGGAATGTATATATTTGTGACACTTGTAAGGGTCAAACCATGTAACAATTATTCACTTCTTTTTATGTAAATGTTTTTTTAAAATCCTTTTTTCATGTTCCCATTTTTCTACATGAACCCAAAAATGTGTTTGATGATTTTAAATGCTTAAAATCATGTTAATAAATTCTTTTGACTCATTTAATGTTTATAACTCATTTTAATGAATATTTTAAAATATCAAAATTTTATATTCGAGTAAAAGAAAAATTAAATGGTTAATTATTTTTTTGGTTTTTATTACTATGAACTAAAAATCTGTTCATTCACAAAAATATTTGAATGTTATTCCCTTGGTTTTTTCGATTATCTCTTATCTATAGATATTCCAATATTACTAACCTAATATTATTAAAATATTCTATAATCAATGTGAGTAATTCATCTAGTTTCTAGGAATTTTATAATCCTCCTGTTCGTCAACTCGTTTCTCGGATTATGTAAAAAAATCCCATGTGAGAATTTATATTCTGCATCTCATTTTTCTTGAATAATTTGTGATTTATAGATTTTTTTAAATTTTCTGGTAAAAAAGAAAAATATTTCATAATTGATAAATAACCCATAATTATCAAATAATGAAAAGGACTACTTATAAAATATTGATAAATACTAATTATCATTCTCATCTCGTATTATTTTAAAATTGTTGAAAATTATTGGTTTTGTAAATTGTAATTAATCCAGCCCAAATCCATTATAATTAACATCATAAGGCATAAATTGATTATTTGGAGATAATTTATGAGAGATAAATTTTTTTCTGATGTGGTTTTTTATTTCATTTAGAAATAACTATTTTGGAATGTGCTCTAGGAATCCTTATAGAGGGATTTTAATTGATTAATACATAGATATGTTTTATGTGAAAATTATATGGTGATCCTTGTAGTTATTTATCAATGGATTTAAGTTAGAAACCCTTTAAATTGGCACATATTCTTTACAGGTTCTTGACATGGTTTTTTGATGGGCATGTGTAGCCCTGTGAGAAACTATGTTTTATGTTTCCTCACATATGGTTTTTTATGTATATGAATATTGTTTTTATGAAGTGATGTTTGATAATTAATATTGTATACATTTTTCATGTGTTTCACTATCTATATGTTATATCTGATATAGGTTTTGAAATATAGACTATCCACACTAAGAGTAATATGTGAAATATTTATCAGTATGTACATGGGTTATTCATTCCAGTGAGATGTTTCAAACATGTTTTTTTTGAACTATACCATTATATTAGGGGATGTTTCAGCCATGTTATTTGAAATTATTTTAAATATGGCATGGAAGAAGGTAAATCTATGTTTTATAGACCTACTGTGTATATTTTTCTTGTGTGATATCTTGTTACTTATTTTTTCTTATTCCCTATCACAGGATGAAATTATATATTTTTTTATGTAGTTATATTAAGGTATTTTTGTGGTTACTATATTAGTATTATACTCAAAACATACTAGCGTAGTTTGGTATTCTTGTAGATTTGAACACTAGGGATCTGGTGTAGGGAAAAGGGCTTGTGGGAGGTGATTGTGCATGTTGAGCTGGAGGATGCAGACATTGTTGGACAGAGTTCGGGAGGGATATTTGCTGACACATTTATTTATTGTTTTTATCTTGACCTTGGATACCATATTTATTTAGGTTTTTATATTTAACATTCCATGTTTTAACTTTATAGGATTGTTTTGTTTGTATATGTCTCTACTATTATCGATATTATTTTAATAATTATTTTATTATTATTATTATCGTTTCCTTTATTAGAATATATTTTTACCTAGTACCAAGTTCATAGTATCCCTATGATGTTCCATTGTCCCATTCCACTATTAGAAAATATATTACATATTGAGAGACACACATGAGGTCATGTACAACCCTCATCTTGGACATAGTGGTTTAGGTCAGGTGCAATAAAATTGTAGCATTGCTCCAAGTTCACTGACTAGTAATTTTATATTCCTTGATTGGGGATATTGTAGAAATGAGAGAATATTTTTTGGTAATTGATTATTTGAACTATGTTATTTCACAAAGAAATTATGTCTAGGGTAACTTTTAATTACCATAAAGGTGGAATTTTTTTTTTCTATTCGATGTAAGCTTTGTTAAAAATTCACATTGGATAATGCACATGATATTGGTGTACTGATTTATTGGATTTGGTTTTCATTCATGCATTGTGTTATGAATTTATTACCACATTCCATATACATGTTTCTTCCATTAGACAGATCCCAAATAATTAAATTCATATTTAATTTTTTTATGATAAATGATGTCATGTACAATAGACATGACTCCAAATATAAAAATGAGAGATTAGATTAGTACGAATGAAGGAAATTAATATTTATCCCTTTGGAAAAGGGGAAATAAGTTATCTAGTAGTGCACTGGAGAATATGAAACCATCATAACACAGACATTTATTTTAAATGCCATTGGAAATATAATTAGCTTCATGAAAATAATGCATGATAAATAAATTTTGAGATGATATTTTTTCCAAGAATTTAACCCATTCAGTAATCATTATCTTTAAAATTTTGATGTTACCCATTCTATTAAAATTCCAAATTATGGGAGATTCACACTCAATCCATATTTTGTTCCATTACTATTCATTTATATGTCCACTGTTTTGATTAGACTATGCATTTCAACATCCAATGAAGTGAAATCCCACAGGGTGCATAACAGAAACCAAGTCTATCACTTGTATTAATCTAAAAAATAGCCCCTAACTTATGGGGAATATATTTCCTCTAGAGTCTACCTTATAATTTCACTTTATCCATCCTAAACATTGAGTTCCAATTGACTTTGAAAGTATATGAAGGGGGATAAAAATTGCAAACGATTTTAACATGTCTCAGAACCGAGAAATCATTTATAGAATTGTTGTAATGAACTTGTTAAAGATAGTTGGATGTTTAAACTACCAAAATTATTTTCATGATGGATGATTAAATGATAAATTGTTTTTATCATCTATGATTTTATTCTATACATTTCATATGACATGGATGATTTCCAAACATGCATCCTTGAAAAGGTTAATGAGTTTCTTAGAGAATGAGAGCATGAAACACTCTTTGAGGTGGTCTATAATAGAGACTAGTTTTGGGCGGATTTTAACAAATATTTAAAACATGAATTTATAATGTTCCTTGGTGGTGAAAAATATAAGGAAGAGGTGGTCCACATTCTCTTTATGCATGTTATAGAATGCACATCTAGATCAGATTCATATTCCCACCGATTGAAGACTGGAATCAACGAGATTTTTTGATATGAAAGGCCTCTATAAATATGTAAACCTAGATTGAAGAATCTATTTTTTATTAAGAGACCCAATCTAGTTATGATATCCCTTCATTTCATTTTTTTTATCATTTTTTTTCATTGTCAATGTTTTCCATTGATGTCTCTAGAATTAGAAGTTCTTCCCCATCAATGAAATCATAATAACAGACAATTGATAAGATCTCAAATGGTAGTAATTAAAGATATACCAATTTTTTAAAGATGGTAGTGAAAAGCTTCACCATGGTTATATAGGAATCAATCATTTTATAAGGATTCATAGTTTTCGTGTTTTGAAACAAAAAACCAATAGAATGGTATTTTTTATCCAACTAGTGATATTTCATATTGATTCTATTAAAAATAACTTTGAAGTCAATCCAAATGGAAGAGACAATATAGCTTGAGTTCTCATATTTATGTCTACTGTAGAAACTAGATCTGATAAATTCTACAGTTGGTAATTTAAAATTCACGATCCTCTATAAGAATTTATCTTTAATTTAGTAGTTGAAGAGGAAAAGGATTTCAATTCCAATGCCTCAGAGGGCATTCGACCGGAAGTATTTATTCAACGAAACCTTGATGATCCATCTCTCAAGAGTTCTTCAAGTATAAAAACATATTAATAGAATTTTTTATTCTTTGAGTAAATAATAAATCCATTTTTACACAAAAAATGATTAAAATAAATAAATATTTATGTGTTTCACAACACAAAATATTCTATCTATGTATAGAGACTCACGTTTTGAAGAGAGAAAATGTCCTCGAATTTCAATTAGAATACCAAAATCATTGTAAATCCTATGTAGATGAAAAATGGGTTCCTTATTTGATTCCCAACCCACTAATGATTTTCAATTTCTTAAAAGTGGAAATAATTTTTCTAATGTAGATAATAAATAATTTATTCTATCAGATATCTTAACAAAAAAAAATTCACAATCAAGGTGGGAATTTTTTGTTATTGTTATTTATTTTATCAATTATAATGATGATAATTATTTCATCAGCATTGAAAATGTGTTAATGAAAATATAGTCCTCTGTAAGATCTGATGGTATTTAATACACCTCTATTAAATATTTTGAGAATAAAAAATATCTAATAGTCCTCAAAAGTATAAATGATATTGGAAAACAAGGTCCACAATTCCTAAAACCTCCATAGAAAGTGAAATATCACTCTCAGGATCCATTAATAAAATTGAGATGTGGTAACATCTAAGAATAGTTGTCATCCAATGAATGAATTTCAAATCAAATCCAAATTAAATAAAGACTCTACCAATAAAACCCCATTCCAAGGTTATTAATTATTTCATAACAATAATATTTGAATTTATATTACCTCACCTAGTATTTTTCTATGTAGGTTGACACATTAATAGGCGTTTATATAGAAAACATGAATAGTTATCCCATTAATGAAGACAAATTAATTGAAAAAGGTGATTTTTTCTGAGACTTTAGAATGTCTATTTTACAAAATTTTACCCATTATTTAATGGATGGTGTTGAAAAGGAACACATTCTTGAATTGACCAATATTATAATAATTATTCGTATTTGGTATTAGATAAAATAATTTAGTATTAGTGCCATTCAAAAAAGTACCACCCTTGAAAAAATTATTGATCAAATTAAAGACATCATGATGAATAATATCCCAATACACTTGAAATAAATGATTAATAAAACAATTTTTTGGGGAATTTTTCTTTACATTTCGGATAAAGTCTACATCTATTATTTAAAACATCAAAGGTATTGTTGTGAGAAATTTAATATCTTCCTCACTTACCAATATTGGAATTATTCCTGTAATCAACTCCAAAACAGTGGTAGAGGCATTGAAATGATTCATAAAGTATGATACTACATGGTGGAAATGGTATTTCCTATCATCCGAATGTTGATCCCAATTTTTTATAAGAGAAAGTGGCATATTTACCCATATAACATTTTAAATATAATTAATGAATTTAGTGTTTCTCTCACTATCATTGAGCAATTTTTTGAAATAGTTATTTTTAATATTCTCTTAGTTATTTATAAGATAATTGAGCTTGGAAAATATCATATTTTACTAAAAAATCCCTTTACAGAAGTAATTATTATAAATTGATTCGTGAAGATAATGAATAGAACATTAAATAGAATAAACATCCTTGTCAATGGAGATGAATGATTTTTTTCTAAACTCTTTCATTATCATATTTAAAAATTATAGCTTGATGATACCTACCAGAAGGTTATATTTATGGTTCAGTGAAGTCCATAAGTCATAGATAATTTTTACACATTCTAAATGTATAATCAATGCATTATTATACATTAAGGGAAGTGTAGGGTTCATATCTCTAGAAAGAATACTCATAAGGATTTGATGATTATCAATGTCTTCACTAGAAATGAAGACACATCAAATGGTTACCCAATTAGTCAAGGAGTCTTCAAAACAAAGGCTTTATCAATTCTAATAGCTACTATTCTATTTTGATGTTTCCTATACTATGTAAATTTATCACCCATTATATTTATCCCAATACACATATAAGTTTTAATAAAGTATATGAAATTGCTAGTTGATAGAGAGTGGGATACTGGGAGATTCTTCTCATTATGGAAAATGATGGAGTTAAAATACTTAATAAGGATCCAAGGTTCCTTAATGATACTCGATATGGAACCAATTTATATCCATAGATCCCTACACTCTTGGAATCTATTAAAATAATAATACATAGAAAAAATGTGTATTATTCCTTTCCTAAAAAACTATAAGTTATAATTTTGTCACTAGTACTTACAATAGGTTGATTTTGAATGATAGAATACACCAAGATCCAAAACCCATTAATGCCAGAAGGATAATAATTCATCATGAAGTAAGGAGTGTCATAAAGATTTTTTTGAAAGATATGAAATTTTTTTGGATGTGGTGTATCATCATTAACGAAAGAGCCTATAAATATATGGTAACCCCACTTCATTTGTAAGAAAATTTTCTACAAAAAATCTAGAATCACTCTGATTTCATGAAGCTTCGGGATCTCCATGAATCTTGGTTTCTATATAATCTTGAGCATTATGAAAGACTAGTTTAGTCTTGAATAATGACAATTCATCTAAGTAAATGGTGATTTGTAATTATGGGATACACTGTATTGACTTAGTAGGATTCACAATGTTAGTTTGTTCTATAAAGGCAGTTAGCTTTATAATGGGTTGGGCATCACAATGGAGCTTTATGAAAGGTTGTTTTGAAAATATGGTTTCATGTGAGCAGTGCATTCAATGTTCATCAAATCTAGTATATGGTGCAAGTTGAGTCTCATACTAAGTTTGGATAAAGACTCTAATTCCAATCCATTAATGTTACCTTCAATTTGATAAACTGAGTGAGACTTATCTTGAAGAAGTGAGCAAGGGGTATTTGACAGAAGTGTTATGAGGGACATAGTATGTTATCCCTCAAAACATTTAAATGTAGTGTACCATGCATAATGGGACTATACCTTTGAAGACTCCATGTGTGTGATTGTTTTTTTATCTTTGCATTCCCATCAGACTGATTTAACAAGGTCCTACCAATGTGGGAAAAATATCCATAACTTTTGAAGAATAAATTGACACCCTGATTCACCTCTCCCTTCCCAGGGTGTTCTAAGCCCAAGTGAGATAATTTTATAATAGAAAAGTCTTTTAGGATTAGATATACCAATGAAGTTAGGTTTATGATTTTGAATTATAATCCTAAGGGGATTTAATGAATCTTGTCTGGAAAGATCTAGAGTGTTCTAAAATAATTTCTTTATTTATGTTTGGGTTGGGGTATTATCTACCTTATCAGTTTCCCCTAACATAGTTATTATTTCAACATTTATGATTGGTCTAGTGGTTTTTTATCATATGATGTAATAAATTTTCAATTTCCATCAAAATTGGTGAGAAATACAAGAATTACATCATCATTGCTTATTTTTAATGGAGTGTCTAGGGGAACCTCTATCTCAATGTAATTGGATTATTTAGAGATAAAGAGTTTATCTGGATGATCCATACCAGAAGGAACATATTCCATATTTTCATTGCCTATTTATTTGTTTATGGAATCAACATGGATGACCATATAAATATCAATTTAAATCAACTTCAATAGAGACTCTTCATACTTGAGTTATGTCACAATATCTGTGACCTCGGTGGAAACATTCAGACAAATTCCATAGTCATCCTCCAAAGGGAAGCATTATTTATAATTGGGAACAATAATATCATTAGAATCATATTCATAAATAGGGAGGGTGATATATGTTATATTAATTCTTCCTCAGCTATCATATAAAATGAGGTTTTGGCTTTAAGTTTGTATTAAACTAAAACATCAACATACATATAGAATTCACCTTTCTCAAACCCCAAGGCTATTTTCTGTTCATTGGGACCTCTTTCCAGGCCTTGGAAACCTCTATTAGCTGGACCTATTTGTGAATTACTCTGAAATATAAAATAAAATATCCCACTATATATCATACATTACAGTGGTAAGGAATGTGCTCATATTCAACATTAAAATCAAATTTATCCTCATTTGAAATAATACTAATCAGGTCTAGGGGACTTTTTACATGTTAATGATAATGAGGTCTTTGGAATAAACACCCAGATCCCCATTTAGCGTTCATTGATCTGCATTTAATGGAGTCCAAATACGTAATTTTATATTATATATAATTATGTGTTTCTAAAAGACCCATTTATGTTCACATATCATTTCCTAGTCTTTTGAATTTTACTTCCTCTGGTTGAAGGGGTTAAAATTCATGTCCCAATCTAAAACTCGAAGTACACTAGATTTAATTTTAAGATTACTAAATTTCCACACTAATTTTAGTTCCTCTTATGACTATAGATTGATATGAAAATACCCTTTTATAATTGGGATCATTCTTTAATTCATAATAGTCAAGAAATGCGAAATTTTTGATATAATATATGATTTTTTCTAGGGATTATCACACCTCAAATATGAAATTATTTTAAGGATAGGGATCTTACACAGATCATGTCTTTGTTGGAGTACATCTAGATTAGTGGAAACAATGAAAGATCCATCCCCTGATATCTTGAAAACAATATGTTTTCCTAGGTCATCAATAAAGTAAATTGAGCCAAAAAGAGATGCTCCAAAGTATATTTCTTTGTGAATCGATGGGGGGACATCCTTCAGACTTTCCTTTTCTTGCATGATTTCTGGGGTCAGGCCTTCTTTGTAGGAATATTCTATACAACATCTTTGAAATATCATTCCCATTTAGGATGAAAAAATCAATGAATCAATGATAGAACTAAAGTATTAAAGATTCCCCATCATCAATTCAAAAAGATAGTGTCCCCTAGCATGACATGTTCTCCTATTGAATACGTTATTTATCCTTTGGATCCTTATATAATTAATTATTTTATTTGAATCTGTTATATTCAATTATTGAGTATATATTCTAATTTTTTAGTAACGTTTAGATTATAATGGTTTTTATTTGGGTTTCGTAGGTTCTTATGGGGTTATTACTTTTTCTTTTCAGTGACATATTAGACTGAACCTTTTTCAACCCTTTTCTGTGGTTGGGTAGTGATAACATTCCTTATTTAAGTTATCTTCCATATATCTATGTTATTTTAGATGTTTAAGAAATTAACCCTTATAAACATCTCACATATCCTATTGCATCCACTTTTTTACTAGTGTCTATAACGAAGAGTTCTCCATTAGTTTTTATAGAGGGTCAAACTATATAACCAGACTATCCGGGATTCTTCCAACTCATGCTTATCAAGGGTGGAGGATCCCACATGGTTGGGCCAAAGATCAGTGATTGTGTTCATGAATTCCAACTTTTCCATCCCCTTCCATTATAGGAAACTATACTCCCTCGGGGTATAGATGATTATAAATGGTTTATTGAGAGAATTTTCTAGCTAATAGAGACCCTATAGGATCAAAATCTTTAGCTTGTGATATTCATGCATTATGTTGCAGCTAGAAAACAATGTGATGTCATCTTGTAGGACAATATATAGGAAACACTGACATTTTAGACCTTCATAGATCTATTATGTGAGGAGTTTTACCAAATTCACTAAATCTAGAATTATCTCTAGAGTTCCTAGAGATCCAACATGGGATAATGATAATGTATTTAAATTTAGCACACTTCACTATAATAATATTTTTTACTCTTATTCAAGTATTGAATGATTCCTAAAAGGATAAGAAGTCCAATATTGGTCTTATTTAAGAGCTGAAAAGACTATTCAAGAACATTGATATGATAGCCCATGTTTTAGTTCTTCATAATTAACTCATGATCAAGAAGGGAATTATGGAAGACATAGCTATAGTATTTATCCTAGTAGTTAGTGAATCGATTGGTACATTCTCTAGCGCAGTACCAATTACCTAATCTGGGAATAAGAAATTAAATTTATAGAATGTATGATAGGGTGGTGGAAAATAATTAGAATTGATCATGGGGTTTTCATCTCCTAAAATGGAAAATTACTCTTCTATGTGTTATAACGGTGGCAGTAAGGGAAATTCCTAAATAACTTCCTTGTATCTCTCAAGAAATGTCCCCATTATGATAATATTAGATATATTAATAGGTTTTTTATAATCCTTTGATGATTTTCATAGAAAATATTCGTATAGGACCTCAATAGAAAGTGTAGAACCCACAAAGTTTAATGAATCAGGTAACTCATGACCATCTGGAACATCATAGAGTGGTGGCTAGTAGGGACTATGTGGTTGATCCAAAATTAGCTAGTAGTGGAAAGGGACCATCCACATTTCATGGTACAATAGTAATTTATAATAATTTATATATTTATTTGTTTTAAATTGAGTAATCTCAAATGGTTTTATTATCTAGAGTATTTTCTTTGTTTTATTTTCCTATTAATTTCTCTTCTAATCTTCTTCTTTTTGATATAACACTAGGAGGAAAAGTACATAATCACAATATCTTTCCATAATACCTTTTAGGGTCTGTTAACTTTGAACATGTTTGGAGATTCAAAATTCTTTAAATCAGATGTTTTAATATGATTCTTTATATAGACTAGCTGACTAATTACATTTCACACATCACTTTTTATCATGGATATTTGACATTTTCATCACATAAGGGGAAAATTTTCAATTTAAAATAGTGAATGAAATGTTGAGGTAGATATAGTATGAATAAGACCTCATTAAAGATAATTATACTTAACAAATGAGGATAATATGATCCTTTCAACAAATCAGGTGGTGACTCCCACCTCATTCCATCCAATAGTAGACCTATATTGAGATTCCAATTTAAAGGATTTCTTAGGGTTCCATTAAAATAGAGGAGTCAAGTTTAGGGTAAAAACTGTTCACTGGTAATGGAAAATGTCAATTGCCCCATAACATATATCACCAACTAGATTGAAAGGACTCATGGTGTATGTGGATGATCTTGTGGCTAAAGGCCACATCAGACTGGGAACATTTCGGATGTTCTGATGTTATTCACCAAAAAATCAGATAGTAATCTTAATCTTTGTGTGGTCCTCTAAAAGCTTACTCAAATCATTGTGAGTAAGAGGTTACAATTACCAAGAATTGAAAAAAAAAATGATCAATTTAGTGTATCCTGATGGTTTTATATGATTGTTTTGTGTTCATCTTATCATCATCATTGAGTTAGATATGAAGGAATTCTGATGACAGTGTTTAGGATAATTTTTGGTTTGTATGAGTATCTCACATTGATTTTTGGGATGATGAATTTCCTATAAATGTTCATTGATTTCATGAAAAATATCTTCTACAAATATATTGACTCTATCAATGTGTTCGTTCAAAAAATAATTATATATTCCATGATGTTAGAATCAGATTACAGACACATGGAGGTTTTATTATGTTGGCTTCAATCACATCATCTTTACATCAAGCACTTGACATGTTTCTTTTGTATATATATGTGTTTGTTTTATCAGGTGTGAATATCAGTTGATCTAGAGATGTTTTATATTGTGCTTTCAAGGGAATGACAATGAATGTGTTTGAGATACATAGATTTCTCTTGTTGACTAGGTACTAAAGGTGGGTCATTCAATATTTTTCTCACCTGATAGTACACATGATCAGACTAACCAAGAAGGAATTCGTGTTTTAATAGATATATCAGTGTGAATAATTCATCATAATGAAAAAAAGGAGGTTGATTTATCACAGATACAGATTCTTCTTAGTCATGGAATTGGGTATGAAATATGTTTTTGCCACACCTGGAATTAAAATAGGTGTTGTTTGGATATAGGTTGATAACGTAGATGTTTAAAAGACTTTTAATTTATGACCTCAGGAACTAAAATGAAAAAATAATTACATGGCTTTTTCCCCAGTGGTTCAGTTATTGAAATATTGGTGACACTACCTCTTTGTTAGGGGTTTTTTAAATTATAAAGACCCTAATATTTTGCGATATATCTTATCTTAATGTTATCTGAATCTTCATCAATGGTATTGGGTAGAATACCTACATCCATTCCACTTAAAAATATATTATTATCATGTTAAATATTATTATTTTTATATGTATATAGTAGAATTATATCGTATGTAAGGGATAAAATTTAGGACATTTAGTGTAAGGATAAGACTTTATTGGTATACTGGAAGGTGGGAAAAGCTGATAATCAAGGGGCATAATATTGTGAACACTTAGTGATAACATTATAAGTGAATAAATGAGTGAATTTAAGTTAGGATATTTTTATAGAGTGTATAATTAGGTATGAAATGATGGAAACTAGTGGATCTATATCAATTTGTATATTGGACAGATGGGTTGTGTTTCTGGTTCAAAGAAGTTTAAAGGTTACATCTCCTATAGTAGAGAATTTGTTGAGAGCCTCTCATGCTTCATATTGATTGGTGAATACAGGGTTGACAAAGATGTATCAAGATATCATATGAATGTTTTACCTTCCAAAAATAAAGAGATACATTGCAATCTTTGTATACAAATGTCTAACATGTCATAAGATCAAGGTCAAGCATCAGAGACCTAGGGGGTTACTCTAGAAACTTCTCATAACTCAATAGAAGTTGGATGAGGTAACCATAGACTTTTTGATAGGGTTTCCCAAGACCCCAAAAAGTAGGGACACTGTTTGGGTACAAGTGGAATAGTTGACCAAGATGTATCACTTTATACCAGATCATGAGACTAGCATTGTGGATGTGTTAGGAAAGATCTATGTTCAACATATAATTCAACTTCGTAGAGTGCCATTGAGCATAGTGTCTAATTGAGCTACCCTGATTACATATATTTTTTTAATGTCTTGAATATGTCAATGGATACTCAGTTGAAGCTGATTACATCATTTTAACCTAAAACCAATGGGTTACAAGAGATAATGTTATATAATTTAGAATACATGCTCTGATTTTTCACTATATCATTCGGTGCAACATGTGATTATCACCTACCCTTGCTTGAGTATACACAAAATAAAAAATTATTTGATGCTATATAGATGAGACCATTTGAGGTTTGTTATGGATAGTTGTCTCAGTCAACCCAGTGATGGCATTAGGAAGGTGGGGTAGTAATTTTTGGGACTAATACATTATGGGAACACTCAGAGATGGTGAAACAAATTAGGAATTGGTTGGTAACCACTCTGAGAAGGAAGAGATCATATATATATATATCTAATTTTATGACCCTTGTGGTTTGATGTTTGAGACTATGTTTTATTAGTGGTGTAACCTCAATTGAGGTATCATCATTTTTGGAATAAGGGGAAGTTGGTATAATGGTTTTTTCTAACATTTGAGATCAATCCACTATTTGAGAGAGTGGCATACCATTTAGAATTTCTTCTACATTATCAAGGAAATAAAAATGTATTCAATGTTTCTTAGCATCAAAGGTACATTACCAATAATTCATTTCATATATACTATGAGGATATAAATTTGGATCTATAACTATATTATGAGGAGGAACTGGTGCATATTCAAGACTAGAGACAGAAAATGATTCTATGGATGATAATAAAATTTTTCCATATTCTATGATATCATTAAAAAATCCAATTGGAGACTTGGGAGTAATATAGTGATATTCCGTCTCAAAGGGACAGATTATTTCAACAAGATGATTATGATAACTTCTCCGGGATAAGAATTTATTAAGAGGGAAATATTCTAACATCCTCATTTACATGATAAATATAGAAAAAAATTTAATATTTTTTATTCCTTTTAGTGAAAATTTTATAATTAGAAAATTAATATTTACCCATATATAATACATACGTTTTTGTAAGGGTAAATTGTTGTTTTCCCTACCTGTGTAAATTTAAATATGAGTTGTGTAAGGTTTAACTCACAAATAATTTTATTGTGTAAGGGTAATCCACTCACTAAATAAATGTAGCACCTATTTTTTTAATGTTTCTTAAGGGTAACATGCATCGAAATAATGGTATTTATGTATTTTTTTCCCATTTTATCTATAAAACCATGTTACCCTTATAAGATGACTATTTTGGGAAATAAATTTTTGGAGCTTGTTCTTTGTGTCCTCCATTCCATTCAAGAACCTAAAAGTGTGTTTAATGATTTTAAAATCCTATAATAGTGGAAATATATTCATTAAAATAACTCATATTAATAGTAATTTGATATAATCTATATTCAATATTTTTGTAAATTTAAAATTAAAATGTTAAATTAATTTGTAATTTGTATTAATTTGAAATTTTGTGTGGGTACCTTATTAAATATATCTAAATCTTTATGCCTTTATTTTTGAATCTATTATACTCTACAAATACTATAATATCTCAATCCCAAAAAATTAGTGAAGTATAATTTAATAAATATGATTTCTTCATTTGGAATCCATGTGTGTAAGAACATTTCTTTTCCTATATTATTTTTAGTCATGGTGTTAAAAATATAATTCTAGGTGTGAATATATATTCTACTTTTCTTTTTCCTTGAGTTACAGGTGATGTTTAGCTTTCTGAAACATTCTACATAAAAATATAATGACTTATTAAATGATAAATAACTAAAATTTGTTAAAGAAGGTAATGAATAAATTGGGTTATTGTCTCATATAAATATAAAGAAATTAAATATTGACTAAAAGTTAAATTTTTATTAAAATAATTATAATTAAAAAGAACCACCTTGGGGGGACGAAAATGATGATGACCTCACACATCACCATTAGTAAAAATCATACAATCATTAGGTAAGGATCCTAAACTGGTGTAAAAAATAAACCTATCATCTGGTATATATTTGTTGGAAAGTGCTTAAACTTATACATTACTCTCCCCCAAGTGTGAATAATAGAAATACCTTTTCTAATAATGTCCCTACATTTCCTAATTTTATGAAATAACTCCGATCATAGGTTACCCTATTTTTGTAAAATCCCAACTAAAACCACTGATTCCGACTCCACTTCTCTTATTTGGATACGGAAGCCCCTACAAATTTTCAACCCGGTTTCCATGGCTCTTTCCTTGGATCCTATAAACGTTTCCTCTCCATAGATAAAACTAAAAGAATGAACTATCGGGCCCCTTCAATCCCGTATAAGGTTGAACCCTCTCATTAGACGATCCATAAAAGATCCATCCACATTCAACTTAATCCCATAGTGGGGAGGCTTCCACCATACCCATCATCCCTACTAAATCACTATGCCTATGTGCATGAGAGCTAGTGCGATGAGCTTCCTAAAAAAATCTACATTTTCATCCCTTTAATGGGTGCTCCTAGTTCAACCACCAGTATCTTAACACCCATCTTAAGGATGGTTTGAGAACCTTGAATACCTTCCCTAACCTTTTTCCTCACATACCAGAGGTTCTATCGAGCAGTCACAAAGGCCATGCCATAGACCTTGATTTCAAACTCTACATGACCAGCACCTAGAAACCATTCCTCAATGATGTAATAGATTAAAACCCATTTCCCATTTATGTTCATTCTCAACCTCATGAATCCCAAGAATGTTGTCGCATATTTCTATGAGAAAAACACTTATTCAAATGATTTAATTTGTGAGATAGTATAACATTGGAAACAGGATGCTAGATCCACTCCGTTCATTAAGATATTATCTTTTGTAGGTATGCCCGGTTTCTCTATCTCCAAACAAGAAAATTTATTTTTCTAGTAATCAACTTACCCCAAATTTTTTCAACCCCCAAATCGTTACTGTCATGCACATGCATCAAGTTCATTACATCCCATCCATAGAACCGAACCGATCATGATCTGACAAACACAAATTGATTAGGCTCCCTAACTATTCTGATGGAATTATAGACCTCCTTGTGCTCAAAATTGGGAATATAATTCAAGAATGATGGATACTTAGTGTCTTCTTTGAAAGATATTATTAGCCCTGGACAATTAGGAAAGAAGAGCTCATCCCCTGCATTGTTATCCATCCACATATAAATGTCTTTACATCCATCAATCTATCTCACATGATCCAACTTGACCTATAAATGATTTCACATGCCTTAAACAAGGATAGACAATTGGTTATTTCAATCGGACCAGCTCCACTAGTCTTCCCCACACCTATTTATAATGAAATTACCTCGTAATGTGTTTCCGCCGATCACCTCTCATCCCAGTCTATATTGAATGGCTTTCATGGTTTCAACAAAACTCTGAAGCCCATTAATACCCTCTTCAGTTTGTCTGGACATCCATTTCCATGAATCCTAATGGCACCGACTTTCTTGATTTTCATACCCTAAAAAGGAGTTAATGATGTTCTCTAGCTTGGTGATAGTATCATTGGGGGTTTGATAATGTAAATAACATGCATTAGAATATATGTTAGAAAATTTTGATATGAATTATTATCCCACAAAAGGAAGGAAAATTACATTTCATGTTGCATATATTCCCCTTGATCCAAGTCAAAATGTGGTCTAAGAGGGATTTTTTTACCCTTCCCATAGAAATTGGAGCAGCGAGATAAATAATTGTAAATTTTCATTGTTTCTATTCCTAAATATCCATGTTATGCCTCCATGAACATTTGTTTGATGTAATGATGTAGATTTTCATGAACTTGGGTCATTGTCAGCTGAACAACCCATAGGTTTTCATGATATTGGTAAATCTATCCACTTATATTTTCCTTCCATTAATGAAGAATAGAATGTCATCAAGAAACATGAGATGGGACACCTGATTATCCCCCAACTTTATTTGTATGGGATAATACTTCAATCCACCAGCACCTTGTGGAAGTTCCTTATATGCGCCTCCTGAGGCAATATAAAGATACTATGAGAAAAAGGATCTTCTTATCTTACTCCCTGAAATAGTTTGAAAAAACCAAAGCCCTTACACATAAGAGAAATTGTAACCCATGGCAAGGCATAGCACCTGAAACACAAATCACAATACCATTTAGGAAATCCAAATTTTCTCATTAATTTTAATAAAATTATCCATTTTAATCTGTCATTTTCCTTATCCATATCCACATTTACCATCACATTAGATCGAAATATTTTTATTTAAATCTCCCACCATCTCTCTCACAAATCCGAAAGATTCTTGGATTCCTCTCCCTTGCACAAATCTGTGTTCTTCTTCAGAAACAATCATTTGTATCACCCAGCTGATTCTTCTATTTAGAAGGATGAAAAGAAGCTTGTAAACAAAATTGCACAGAAATATAGATCTATACTGAATGATTTTTGTGGGATATTTAACATTGTTTATAAGAACATCCATTTATGTGAAAGAATATCTATTGGGCTCTTTACTCCTGATAAAATACTGGACCACCCCCTTATCCTTCTCTTTCACAATATCCCAAGCCTCAATGATAAAATCTCAAAGGAATCCATCTGGTCCCAGGGTGCTTTCCTTTCTCATTCTAAGCACTATTTCATTGATCTCATCATCATTTGGCATGTCCACCAGGAAAAATCGATTCCTATCATCCTCCAACCGTGCAATATATTCCCAAAACCCATATCTCCACTACCCCGTCATGATTAATCTTTGTGAAAGTTTCTCTATCATGCGATAAGCCCCTTAAAGTGATTAAGGGAAAAATTCAAGGCCACCTATAAAAAATAAGTAAACATACCATTATCAGTATAATAATGATCTTCTTAACATTACTTCTTTCTTTCAGGAAGGCCTAAAAATAAGTTGTTATCTTATCCCCTTCCTTAAGCCAGAGGGATCTAGATTTCCGCCTACACATCCTCTCGATTTTAAAAAATTATTGACCAAAGATATTTTTCTTATACACCATAAAAGTGATACTTTCATCATCCTAGACCTCTTGAATATTTTTCTCCAATCTCTCAATGTCACTTTTTTAGTTTTCCAGGTTGTGATCTCCAGGCAAACAGTTGTCACCCCACACTTGCAGGTCCTTATTAAGATGATACTGACGTCTCATAAGAGGTACCCATGTAGATCCCTCCACCATTTTCTCCAATGAATACTTCATTACCTGTATGAAATCAGCTTTATGATAAACTCTTCTTTGATGGATCCAGGATAGTATTAAATTCACCATCTATAAACCATGATGAATTAAATTGTTGAAATAGTTATAGTTGATGCCAAATATTCACTCCTTCAGCATTAACACATCTCGCATACACAAATGTAAATTGGTCCTCATAATTCCCTTCTCTAATATTTGTATTAATATTTTGTGAATAATATTCCAAAAACTAGCCTATATACTATTCTTCCAAAAAAGTACAAATATTTTTATTTAATGAGTTAGTATAATAGCAATATACAAAACCAAATGATCTGGTATATGAAGAAATACACTCCAATTACTACATATGTTCCACAACAATCACCATGGCCACACTAACTCAACGAACATCTAGATAAATAAACACATATTTTAACTAAGATCATAACTCAAGAACATTACAAATAATGATGGGAATCATGATTCATAGGATGAAACGCCATCATTTCCAATAAAAAAAAGTCTTAGAAGACAAACATGATAATGATGCCTCCATGTACATGGACCTTATGAGAATATTACTTCATAAAACAAACTAATAACATTAAAAACTCTTCCCTTTCTTATCCTATAATGTATATTCATCCCACACTGAGTGTTCTGGATCCTCAAGATCCACCCCACTATGTGAAGGATGTTGTGGAGTGCGAAGATACTTTGAAATATGCTCCTCTAAAAGTAAAGAACCCAACACTATCCTCTACGGGGAAATTCATCTGGTCATGATTTCTATAATCATTCCCTCTTGTAGATTCTCAACTGAATAAAGGGTAGAATAATCCATCAGTATTTGCACAAGAAATCTATGGCCTTCCATATGAGTAGTAGGGTTCGATAAGAACCTAGACAGGGAAGAAACTATGCTGATAGGAATGAAAAACTTGGAGGGCCACAACACCAGACCCTCTTGAAAGGGTGGTCCAACAGGAGATCCCAAATGAAAAAAAATGTTATGCTATAAGGAAAAAAGGACACCATAGTCATATATTTCATAGAATATAGACAAATAAGAGATAGGATAGGCTTGTGAACCTCAGCATCCGCGTTTAAAAAATGGCCATTGGAAAAACTGACCCATCTTCCACCGGAGACATTGTTGCAATAGCTGGACCTAATGCCATTAACACTTATTTAGAATGATATTACCCCATAATTAGTTTCCACTGATCACCTCTCATCCCAGTCTAGATTGAATGGCTTTCATGGTTTCAACCAAACTCTGAAGCCCATTACCACCCTCCTCAATTGGTTTGGACAACCATTTCCATGAATCCCAATTGCACCGACTTTCTTGATTTTCATACCCTAAAAAGGAGTTAATGATGTTATCTAGCTTGGTGATAGTATCATTGGGGGTTTGATAATGTAAATAACATGCATTAGAATATAAGTTAGAAAAATTTTGATATGAATTATTCTCCCACAAAAGGAAGGAAAATTACTTTTCATGTTGCATATATTCCCCTTGATCCATGTCAAAATGTTGTCTAAGATGGATTTTATTACTCTTCCCATTGAAATTGGAGCAGCGAGATAAATAATTGTAAATTTTCATTGTTTCATACCCATATATTCCTAAATATCCCTGTTATGCCTCCATGAACATTTGTTTGATGTAGTGATGTAGATTTTCATGAACTTGGATCATTGTCAGCTGAACAACCCATAGGTTTTCATGATATTGGTAAATCTATCGACTTATATTTTCCTTCAATTAATGAAGAATATAATGTCATCAAGAAACATGAGATGGGATACCTGATTATCCCCCAACTTTTTTTGTAAGTGATAATACTTAAATCCACCAGCACCTTGTGGAAGTTCCTTGTAAGCGCCTCATGTGCCAATATAAAGATATTATGAGAGAAATAATCTTCATATCTTACTCCCTAAAATAGTTTTAAGAAACCAAATCCCATACCCATAAGAGAAATTGTAACCCATGGCAAGGAATAGCACCTGAAATCAAATCACAATACCATTTAGGAAATCCAAATTTTCTCATTAATTTTAATAAAATTCTCCATTATAATCTGTCATATGCCTTATCCATATCCACATTTACCATAACATTAGATCCAACATTTTTAATTTATATCCCCCAGCATCTCTCTCACAAATCTTGCAGATCCTTGGATTCCTCTCCCTTGCACAAATCTGTGTTGTTCTTCAGAAACAATCATTGGTATCACCCAGCTGATTCTTCTATTTAGAAGGATGAAAATAATCTTGTAAACAAAATTGCACAGAAATATAGATCTATACTGAATGATTTTAGTGGGATATTTATCATTTTATATAAGAATTACCCTTTATGTGAAAGAATCTCTATTGGGTTCTTTACTCCTGAGAAAATACTGGACCTCCCCCTTATCCTTCTCTTTCACAATATCCCAAGCCTCAATGTTAAAATCTCAAAGGAATCCATCCGGTCCAAGGGTGCTTTCCTTTCTCATTATAAGCACTATTTCTTTGATCTCATCATCATTTGGCATGTCCACCAGGAAACATCAATACCTATCATCCTCCAACTATGGGATATATTCCCAAAACCCATATCTCCACTACCCCGTCATGATTAATATATGTGAAAGTTGTTATAGCATGTGATAAGCCCCTTAAAGTGATTAAGGAAAAAATTCACGGCCACCTATAAAACATAAGTAAACATACCATTATCCAGTCTAATAATGATCTTCTTATCATTGGATTTTTCTTTCAATAAGGACTAAGAATAAGTTGTTTTATTATCCCCTTCCTTAAGCCAGAGGGATCTAGATTTCTGTCTACACACCCTCTCGATTTTAAAAAATTATTGAGCAAAGATATTTTTCTTATACACCATAAAATTGATAATTTCATCATCCTAGACCTCTTGAATATTTTTCTCCAATCTCTCAATGTCACTTTTTTAATTTTCTAGGTTGTGATCTCCAGCCAAACAGTTGTCACCCCACACTTGCATGTCCTTATTAAGATGATATTGATGTCTCATAAGACATACCCACGTAGATCCCTCCACCATTTTCTCCAATGAATACTTCATTACCTGTATGAAATAAGCTTTATGATAAACTCTTCTCTGATGGATCCAGGATAGTATTAAATTCACCATCTATAAACCAAGATGAATTAAATTGTTGAAATAGTTATAGCTGATGCCAAATATTCACCCTTTCAGCATTAACACATCTCGCATACACAAATGTAAATTGGTCCTCATAAATCTTTTCTATAATATTTGTAGTAATATTTTGTGAATAATATTCCAAAAACTAACCTATATACTATTATTCCAAAAAACTACAATTATTTTTATTGAATGATTTAGTATGATAGAAATCTACAAAACCAAATGATCTGGTATATGAAGAAATACACTCCAATTACTACATATGTTCCACAACAATCACCATGGCCACACTAACTCAATGAACATCTTAATAAATAAACACATATTTTAACTAAGATCATAACCCAATCACATTAAAAATAATGATGGCAATCATGATTCATAGAATGAAATGACATCGTGTCTAATAAAAAAAGTCTTAAATGAAAAACATGATAATGATGCCTCCTTGTACATGGACCTTATGAGAATATTAATTCATAAAAAAAACTAATAACTTTTCAAACTCTTCCCCATATTGTATTTTAAAGTATATTAATCCCACACTGAGTGTGCTGGCTCCTCAAGATCCACCCCACTATGTGAAGGATGTTGTGGAGTGCGAAGATAATTTGAAATATGTTCCTCTAAAAGTAAAGAACCCAGCTCTATCCTCTAGGGGGAAATTCCTCTGGTCATGATTTCTATAATCATGCCCTATGGTAGATGCTCAATTGAATAAACGGTAGACTATCCATTAGGCTTTTCACATGAAATCTATGGCCTTCCATATGAGCAGTAGGGTTCGATAAGAACCTAGACAGGGAAGAAACTATGCTGATAGGAATGAAAAACATGGAGGGCCACAACACTAGACCCTCTTGAAAGGGTGGCCTAACAAGAGATCCCAAATGAAAAAAATGTTATGCTAGAAGGGAAAAAGGACACCATAGTCATATATTTCCTAGAATATAGACAAATAAGAGAAAGGATAGGCTTGTGAACCTCAACATCCGAGTTTAAAAAATGTCTATTTGAAAAACTGACCCATCTACCACCTGAGACATTGTTGCAACAGCCGGACCTAATACCAGTAACACTTATCCTTAATGACTTTGGTCAAAAGGAAAAGAAGACCCACTAGTCACTACATAACCACAATCCACTGGTGGATCATGATACTCCTCAACTGCCTACAAAGAAGGTGAAGATTGATCTATATCCAGGCCATCTGCGTTAGAAGGAGGTAGAGAATCATGAGCCTAACCAACATGTGTAGTGGACTCATAATTATTATACTCACACCCTACTCCAAAATTTCATGGAACATTTAACTATCATGACTAGGGTTTTGGAGAAGGCCAACCCCATATGGAGGATGGTTGAGTAGTTTTAAAAGCAAGATACGACCATTGGTGGATATATTTTGGGAAGGATTTTTGCTTCTGTATTTATTTTTTAGCTATATCCCATACATTGGATACCTATTTTATTTTAGTTCATATATCTTACATTCCATATTTTTACTACATGGGATTGTTATATTTGTATATTTTGATAATCATATATTTATTTTCTTATCGGATATTTTAATATATATTTTTTGTTATTATACTTTGATGTTAAACTACTAGTTTCGTTGTCTCCCCACAATGTTTTATGGTCCCTAAACACTAGTCGGTAACCTTATGTGTATGGGGAGGTGTGTATGAGGTTAATTGAAACCCTTGTCTTAAACCTGGTAGTTCATGCCGGGGTGTTACAAAAATTTATTTCTAAAGGTAACAACTAATATTTCATAATTATATAACTTAGATATAGTTTCTATCACATAGACATGCAGTGACATACTTGGGCATAAAAATTATTGATAGGTTGGGTTCTGAATAAAATGAATATTATGCATATTCTTGAGAAAAAACAATAATTTATTAATAATGTTTTTCAAAATTACTTCACCTTTAACCCATAAATACAACCCTTTTACTGGTCCATCGAACGTAACTAAGATTATCTATGTGAGGAAAATATAATTGGATATTATTTAAAAATATAATACAGAAAAAGTTAATTAAAATTCAATATTAAATCAATAAATTAGAATAAACCATTTAAGAATGTTTTAATAAAATTAAATCATGACAAAAAAATGGATAGAAATGATAATCTCATGATTTTGTGGAGAGATTAATATATATTAAATTTCAGTATAATTAAATCCATGACTTTAGAATTTAATAAAATTATTTTATGATGAACATCTTAAATAAGACATGGTAATAAAATAATTGTATTAAATCAAGCATCATAGGATTACAAGTGAATATGTTAGGCTTGCAATGTAGTCATGTCCATTATCTCTAAAATATATATAATTATAGGAAATAGGGATACACTTCATTTTAAAAATAAATAACATAAATGAAAAGGTCTTAATTTATATAAAATAAAAAATATTATAGTGGTTTTGAATAATAACTTTTTGTGTCTCTGATTTTTAATAAAAAACTTTCATATCCCTTGAAAAATATTCAAATTTTATCCAATGTTCTAAAAATATATTTTTTCTATATATTTACAACATTGAGTAAAAACATATATAATAATGATATTATTATACATTCAAGGACTTATTCATAAATATTATATATTTATATGATAATAATATTTTCTATTCATTATCCCAATAACATATGTTATCCTAGATTAGAGAATTAAATTGAGTGAGTATAGTGGAAGCGTCATTATTCTATTTTGAAATTAAGAAAAAAATCCATGATTAATTATACAAAAATAAATTTTGGAATACTAGAGGACTGGTGCATCCACCAGATGAGGGTAAATCAATTAATGCAAACTTATTTCCAAATTCCAATTTATCTTTTTATTATTTTTCCATATTTTGTATTTAAACATCTATTTTTGTTTATGAACAAATGATCATATTTTATTTCCTTTATTCAAAAATAATATGAAAACCAATAAAGGAAGGTAAAAGAAAAACTTGATGTTTTTACTAGGTTCATATCCTGTCTAGAAACATACACCTTACTATGCTTAGGAAGTTTGATCCACAGATTCCCTACAATAATATTATGGGAAATATATCTATTTTTTTCTAAGGATCATATTGTACCCTACCACACTCTTTTACTGATGAGTGCTCACTATATTTTTTAAATTAACAATGGCCTCTTAAATGGGATCTTTATAATATATCCTTCTAGTTCTTATCCACTTACAGCCATCTAAATTAGATATTTATTTATCTAAATATGTTAATTCATTAATATAATATCATATCCTATCTTAATCCAAAGTATTTGAATGACATAGAAATTTTTTTTATCCACTAGATACTAAATCTATAATTTTAATGTAGATTAAAATTATTATTTATAAAACTACTTGATATATTATTTAAAATTTAAACACCAATGTTCATGACTAGTAATAAATACTATATAGACTTCCAACATGTCTTCCTTTTTCAACTATAATTCTATTATTCTTATTTGACATACTATATTCAGATAATCTAGGTTATCTTCATTTACTCATTAGTATATATATGTTATTCTTCTCAACATGGTATTGAGTTCCTCAACTACATCATAATGATATTTTGTGTTCTCTTCTTCACGTTTTCTAAAAGTTCCACATTCCATCTCTTCATCATATATTTTTTCTCAATATCTTGTACATAGGTGACACCCACAATCTCCGTTTCCTTTTTTATTGTTTTCTATTTTAGTGTTTATATTATTTCTTATTCATTGTTCTTCATATGTATTTATCTAGTAAAATTACTTGAATTCTCTTGTTCTCTTTTTTCCATTTAGTATTTTCAGAATGAATCATTATTTTATTTTTCAAGTAGGGTAGATAAAGTTTTACTTTCCTTTCAAAAGTTTATTAATTTAATTGAATCATCCAATTATATAATTTAAATCATACAGTTTTAGTTATTTCATAATAGTTTATCTCTTTATCATGTTAATGAATTAGAAATAACAGTATAATTTTATATTTATGATTTACAATCTTAGAATAAAATGTAGTTCAACTATTTCATTATCAAATAATAAATCTTAATCACAAAATCATTTTTGATGTTTAAATCACTAAATATTATCACATTCATCAACAGAGTGTATTTATAAATTTTTAAAATATATAATATCTTAACTGTTAAGAAATTTAAATTTCGTAAATTTTCTTCATCTTTTATCAAGTTTTTGTCACTCAGGAAAAGTATCATCACAATAAATGTTTTTCATCCCAAACCAATTTGTGATATTTTAATCACTATAGAATATCTCAATAATCATCTGATTGAATAGTCAATTTCTATCTCCAATATTAATTTTAAAATATTCTAATTTGAAAATTCTAGATAAGAGAATAATGATATCTCCTCATACTATTTTTGAAATAAATGTTTTTAATCTTTGATTCACATAGCATAATGATGTTTTGAACATGAAATAAAAGCTTTAGAATCATCAAATACCATTACCCCCTTCCAAAAATTCTATATATCCTTTTAATTTTCCTTTTTTTTGTAAATATAATGTCTTATTTAAAAAAATAAACATATCAATTCATACGACTTCTAGATAAGTCTTATAATGATATATAGGTCCTACAAAATATATATAGACAAATTCTTATGTGTCCCTAGAATGTTTCATTATATGTATCAAAGCATTATTCTGATTCAATGTCTTATAGCCAAAATGACTTACTCTTAGCCTTAAATCCTTATACGAAAAGTCTCTTATGGGAATCAATCCTTAAATCTCAATTGAAATTATTACACAAGAAAAGATAATTATTTTAAAAGGCTAAAAAGTCTTAAGAACTTATAGAAATCTCTTATTTAATTCCTAAATTATACAAACACATAATTCTTGTATACATATGAAGTCTTATGGGAAAATTTATATACTTCATTGTAAAATTTATTATAAGGTAACATATTCATTCTTATAATATTCTAATTCCTACAAAATATATATTAATTTCTCATTTCTTATCTAATCATTAGAATTATATGTTTCTTAAAATGAGTCTAGTGTTTTAATTAAAAATACACTAGCCCTCTTAAACACAAAAAAAACATCTCAAAAGAACATTATTTACTTATAAGAATTATTTAAATAATTAAAAGCCACCATATCTTTCTTATATAGTCTTGTAGACCATTAAATGTTAAGGTATACTATTTCAATTATACCTAATTGATCTATACTCCATTTTTCACCTCATCCTTCTCAAATCATCATCCAAGTGAATATCATTACTAAATTTTGTATACTTAATGATCAATAAAATCTATAATTGTTTCTCTAAAATTCAACTAGTTATTTTAAAAACTTTTAATTTTTTTTCTTTTAAAAATATATATACAAGTTTCTCGCTTAGTTCAGTAGACATCCCCTTCACTAAGTATTCATTACACATGTTGTGGATAGTGCTACTCAAGAATTCAACACTTGTCTTTGATATGAGTTCCAAATAAATGAATAATCACACTTTCTTAAATTTCTACATGAAACATTCCAAATATGTATATATGGATAACGACATGTTCATCCAATTCTATATATGATGGTAGCTTCAGCATCCTTTACCCATCGTTGTATGGGTAGTAACTCTAATCCCCATAAATAATTGGGTGGATACATATTTCATCATTCATCATCAACACACATTGACTTTCTTACAAAAACTATATAGATAAAAAAAAATCTTATCTTCAAAAATACATCAGAGAACATCAATCTCCTTCTTTATATTTGTTTTCAATGACCAATTTTCTTCCAAAGTTAATGTACCTCATTCAAAAAAAATCCATTTTTATATGGTTAGTACTTTTCTAGTGTGTAGAATTCTTCTTTATAGTATCGCTACTAATACTAAAATCCATTGGTTTTTTCCCTTAATTTTTCAATATATCTTATTATTTGGGAAATTATGTCATGTAGTTGTTATCTATATCCCAAATTTCTTACACCTTTCAAGAAATTATTCTTCATACATTAGTTTTTTTTTCTTTAGAGACCTCTCATGAAATTTTAATTCATTATCAAGAGTATCAACTACAAATCCAATCCTTTTATCTCATTACTAGATGGAATCATTTCATTTATATTATAAATTTCTCTGATCTTTCAGGATATTCATGGATATATTGTAATGAACAAAGATGTGTCCCTTATTAACACAATTGAAGAGAATTTTTAATATTTTTTTAAATCCTTCAAATATTTATTTTACTTCTTCGGACCGGTTGATTCAACACTATTATTTATATTATATCACAGGGTAGTCTTTTTTAATTTCTTTTATATCCTTATTTTCAATTTTTGTATTCTTTCAACATGAACATTAGAGTTTTTTGTGATTTTAACATAACAAAATTACTTAAATGATAAATCAGCTTTTTTGGAAGCTATAAAAATCTTCAAAACATTCAGATATATCTTCACCTAAAATACAATATATTATTGGAATGTTGAGTTTTTAAAGTAGGTATCTTAATTATATTATTTTTCTCTCCCTATGTTCAATATTTTTTGCATTAACATTTGTTGAAATATTATTCCAAGACTCCTTGGACTTCTGGGAGAACCACCAACATCAGAAATAGTCTCCATAAAACTAAATTCATTTCTCATTAATTTATGTTGGATAGAATGTTTAACATCTTTATTTTTTTAGGTAAATTTCAATTTTTGGCCTTGATTTATAGTTCTTGTTGTAGAAAATATTACATCTACCCTTCGTTCATTTTTATTTATTTTAGTTTTCTTATTATTTTATATTTTTTTTATTTTTTTTATTAGTCATGTACTAACCATAAAAATAGAATAATTATAACCGTAATTAACTAAACATTTCAAAACCATTTTTAATAGGATTAACTATGGTTGATCAGGTGAAAATTAAAAACAATTAATTATTCAAACATGATTCTTCTTTGTAGAAAGAGTCTCTTCAAAAGTAGCAACCTCGATTCTAGTACACTAGAGTAGGTACATACTTATTTCATTGGTACAAGACAAAATAGATTGCATTACAAACGATTGATCATTTTTTCTGTCTGATAATGAAAATAAATATATTACATAAAAATTATTTTATAAGATAAAAACATGCCATGAAAAAATATTATTTAATAATTACATTTCATTCAATGATCCCTTACCAATATAATAAAGAAATGAAAAATGGGTAATCTAAAATTTTTCTTAATGATTACATATTAAAATAAATATCATGAGTAAATAAGGATTAATAAATATATTATAGTTTATAAATAATAACATTCCATTTAATCAACAACTTTAGCATGATTTAAATCCGTAGATAATATCAAATAAATAATCATAAACAAAATAATAATAGAATTATCAATCAATAAATTTCATAATATGAAGAATTTATAGTCTAAACTTCAAGTCCACAACCAATTCAACATTAATATAATAGTCAAGTACTTATCTAAGACACTTTCATTAAATTGGTAGGTATACAAAAAAATTTAAACTAATATGGCCAATTTTTTTCTTAGGAGACATATCGATGCAACAATGAGCTGTCTTTAATTAGGCCCCACCTATTTCATTCATATCCAATGGATTCATTATATATTGAATTATTAATAAAATAAATTATTAAAATTACATATAAATAAATAAATATTTTATTGAAAAAAAGAATATTAATTATTCCCCCAATGAATAATATAACTTTCTAAATAAAATTTATTTACCTAAAATTTTATATAAAATTGGTATACGGTTTCAAAAAAATCACTCTGTTAGAAATAATTCAATATAAATACATGATTATGGAACCCTGAACAAACTCTTCTAGATTCAATGTCATAAAATCATAATTTAAAAACTATATTTGATACCAATTATAGATTCCTAGACATAACAATCAAATAATTGTTTGACTTAATGAAAATATTGGATTACATAAATTTCCAAGACTTTTTAGGTTTAGTGATTTAGTGAATCAGTACAAAAAATAAACTATTAAACCATATTTTTTTCTTAACTAAAAGGAATTATTTAACTATCAAAGTCTTCTTAGCCCATTAAAAGTCTCCAAAATCTATAAAACATTTTCCATAAAATTCCATAAATTAGACATATAATGAGAAATAATTTTTTAAAACCCGTGAGAAATTAATACATATGAAGTAGTTTTCTCAATTGATCAAAAATGAAAAATAAAACAGTGATTGATTCAGGGTATAAATATGGAATAAATGTTATGGAGGGATAAGTAATTGTCGTAATTCTATAATAAAAAAACTGAAAGCATTTTATATTCCTGATAATAAATGAAATATTGAAACCAATAATTATTTATCATGTTTTAGTATAATTCATAATTCTATATATCAAAAGATATTATTAAGGTCATGTTCCATGACACTATAAAAATATAGGGAGATGTATATGAAAAAACCCAAAGTTGTTTTGTCACATCAGACCTATCAATTCATCAAGGGGCTATATAATTTTACCCCACCTAGGACTTATTTATGTCTTACTCATTCATTATATGAGAAATTTAATAAATAATATATAATTTCTTTTTATATTAATCATCCTTATTTGAATTATATTATACAGAATACAAATAAATTTCCACATTTTAATAAAAGGGATAAGATGATCTTAATTATTTTAAAGTAAGAAGGTGGATAGTCAAAAAAATCCATACTCTCCATTCTAATAATTGTCTTTATTTTATTAAAAAAAATACCAAAAGGTAATACATTTCCTCATATCAATAAAAGGGATAACATTATTATAACCCATATTGAGAAATAAGGTCGATAGTCAAACAATATATAGTCAAATTTCTGAGTAATCAAAAAACATAGATATCATGACATATATATATATATATATATATTCAATAGTTATCTAATCAATAAATTAAATATAGTTTAATGTAATAATACATCAAAATATAATAATACATAATACTAGCATATGATTAAATCAACATTAGAATAAAAATATAATAACCCATTTTGAACAAGATGGAAGATTGTTCAAAAATATCATAATCCCAGCGGAACAAAGAAAGAACATATGGACGTCTGCTTAAATGAAAAATAAACTAGTAAAAGAATGCTTTGAACGATATCACATGAGAAGGAATCAAACATTTAATTATATTATATCGTTATTTAAATCCCAAAAAATATAAATTAATATATTTTTTTACAATGAGTCATGTAAAATAAATCCCAATATGGTAAATTAATTTGAAAATGATAATGGAAAGGGAAGAAAAAACAAAATATATCTTGTAGATATCATTTTTAATATTGGCATAAATTACAAATGTCCATGTCACTTTTAGATGTATGTTTTGGAAATGTGATGTGATATAGTTTTAAAACATATAATTATAGATATAATATTTAATAATGGTTCTTATAAAATGATATAAACTTCATCATTGATAAAACATTAGAGAAAGATAAAACATAAGAACATGAATAGAAAACCCCTTCTAATTATTCTGAAAATACAATAACAACATTGTTCTTTATTTCACATTAATACATGATTTATTGAATTAAATTACACTTTATACAACCGGGATGATTGAGAGGTATAGTGTATTTGGAAATTAGTTACATTAAATTACAATTTAAAATAGGAAAAAATCATCTACATTGAAATATTCATTAAAATACCCGCACTGAAAACTAGATGGGCTAACCTGGGGACATACATAAGAAATGGGTGAGATAAAAATCTTAGTGTGGGAATAATCATTTCATGAGGTAGTAAATGTTATAAAATAGACATATCATTGTGGTATTAATGAAACATGAATAATAATTCATGACATATCATCATAATCATAACATTGGAAATGTGGAAACAACTAAAAAAACACTACATCGTAAACATAGTTCAAGTCTAATTGACAACACATCATGATGGAAAAAGTATGATAAATGAGTCAAGTTCAGACTTTATCCCAACATGAAGTCTCATGAGACTATTAATTACCCAATGCATTAGAGAGTTATATAATTATTGGCACACCAATAACTTCAATTTCATTCTAGTGATTAAGTGTTTTATAAAGATCGTACAAAATAGATTCATTCATAATAAAAATTTACCCCATGATCGAGGAGCGTGGAATACATACATGAAAGTCCCCAGTAAAATTATTACAATTTCCTAAAGTTGAATACCCTTAATAGTAAATGGGTATGGTATTCACTATACAATTATTTTGTCATGGAAAATTGCAGTGAAATTTCGTCAGCATAACAGCGTCACTAAAAAATTCATAAAATGGTTTAATGAGATATAAAGGGGTATATATTAATTTTGACATAAACTGTAAATTAATTAAGATATGTAATAACATATCCCATTATAGTTAAAGAATGATAAAATTCATAATGTAGAGAAGATACTTTAATAAATAGTGGAATGGAATATATTAGTTACTTGAATGTGTCACTCTAGATGTTTGGGAGGAACTTCTTGAGATCACGGGGAACATTTGGATAACTTTAGAGTGGGAATGCAATATTAAGGATGTGCTCCAATTGTTTTTAGAGAAATGTGATCTGGGGTTATTTTATATAGGAAATATGTGGGGATTTTTTTTAATATTTCTCGAACATAGGTTTAGAACTCTATATAATAAAATAAGAAAAACAAATAAAAAACATTTCCATATTGTTCCCCATGTTTTTTTCCAAATGGTAGTTTATTAGATTATTTTATATGTCTGAGGTATAGATATAATAAAATTGCTCCTTTATTTTGTGTATGTTCGTCATAATCTCAAGGAAATGATTTTGAAACCTTAAAATATATAAATGGATTTGGAGGATTCATAATGTCTTTATAAAATTAATAAAAAAAAATAAAATCACATTATTTTAAATGTAAAAATATATTTATTCATGTATACCCTTTGGAGTATTTATTAAATCACTTATATGTCACTATTGTTTCATAATACACACCTTATATTCATACAGTATTTAGTTTTTTCCTAAATCTCCGACTGTATCAAAAAAAATTGAAAATTTTACAATTGGAAAATTTTTATGTTATGAGTAAAAAAAATTTAACTTTATATAAATAAATGATTTTTCAATTTTAAAAATAAAATTGACATTTATTATGAATTTTTTGGTTTTTATAATAATAATTATTTTTAAACACTTGGATAATTTATATTTGGATTCATAAAAATTTCATGATCATTTATACTTAATAAAATTTTTCAAAAAATAATAATATATAAAAATAATATTTATTTTATAAATCCAAATGCTCTTTAAAATAAAATTCCTTAATTGAATTTTAATATTTCCCCAAAATAATATTGTTGTTCTGTTGTATCAGTATAAAAATAATTTATAAAGTAATAATAATAGTATAAGAATATATCAATTACTTTGTACAAAAAAATGTATATACCCATATCACTAGGGTCTTGATACATATCCCTTTAATGCACCAAAAATTTTTCTAAGAGTTTGGTGTGCAACAGAGAGATTTTTATGGGGTGGTTCAGGGAATATGGTTATTTCCATGATCTCTATGAGCTTTAAATTCTACCATATATAGTGCATATCATGCTTAAATTATTTGATATTAGATAGGTATTCTTCAAGGGAAAATGCCTAAGATTATATATCCTTTAGAAGCTCTAATAAATTGGATTCATGTGGAATGATCCAATAGGTTGAGGTAATCACACACATTGTCCTTGTCAATTGGATATGTTAAAGCCATATATTTATACTATTAATATGAACATTGTTCCAAGAATATATTATTGATGGTAATTTTGATTATAATTATTTTAAATGAAATAGAATATAATATAACTAAATAAATGTTTGTGTTTTCTATAACTATACTATATAATAAGACATTAAATTAAATCAAAAGGGGGATTGTATTTATAAAACATATGATTGTTACAATCTTCTCCATTAAGATTTTTTTTCCTCAAAATTTTATTTTCCCACATTGAAAAAGAAGACGGTAACTTAGTTTCAGCACCTCCTATGGTTCCCATGTAGCTTCTTCAAACTTTTGGTTTCTACATAACTCATTGTCCAAGTGTATTTTCTTTTTTCCATAGAACTCCACCTCTAACATCTATGATCTTTATCATCTTCTATTCATAGGAAATATCATTATCCATTGGTACCACTTATGGATTGATTACATGTGACTTCCCAATCAGGACACATGGAATGTATCCTTGACTTGGGATTACTTAGGTGGGAGTGCAAGTCATTAGGCCACTTCTCTTATAAGGCCCCGACCTTAATCCTTAATTAATCTTGAGTTATTACAAGATTACACATTGAGGATCTTTTCAGGTTTAGAGTTTTAGAGAATTAGAACATAAAACTTGCATTACATTCAACATATAAACAAAGTGGTTACATAAAGATAGTATTCATTTTTCCCATCAATGGAAAAATATTTAAAATAAAGCATGGATTCATTCTTGAAACTTCCTTGACACTATCATCATATCATGTACCTTTCCCTTTACCTGTGAAAAACATTTCAAAAAAAACTTGGGATGAGCATAAAAAGCTCAGTATGGGTTATAAAAATATGGAAAGGAAACATAAGTTCATATATACAAAAGAATGAAATCATACATTACCCATAAAACATAATCACTTTAACATACCTCATCAAATCATGAATAAATCATAGAAATCATAAGACATAATGGTAACTTGGGGCATTCATAACATTCTTACGTAGGGAGTAACACTCTTGGTTACGTTTGGAATACCCATCATACTATATTCCCTAAATCTCTTTGTAGAAACCTTAACGTTTCACTCCTTCAAGTTACCCAATGCATTAGACGGATATATCGGGCTCACCCGCCCTTAGTTTATCACGGAACCACCCATCTTCATAATAATTCCCAAGAACCTCAACATAATAGTATCACATAAAACATGCATAAAAGAAACATAACATTTCCACCTTTCAATCACAAGATATCAATACAACACATTGATATAAAAACATTATAAAAACCATTTTCAATACCAAAATAAAAGAAAAGTAAAACATGGTATTTATTTTTCTTTTTAGAAAAAAGTTATGGCTTGTAGAGGAAGCCGAAACTCAAATAATGGTCACGGAGGAGGAGAAGTCGTTGTCGCCTCATACGTATGAAAAAAACATCCCCTTTTGTCGTTTAGTTAAACTCATTGTATAAAAAAGATTCCTTTTGGATAAACATAAAATTCAAAGGGGTTTATACACCGTATAAAAGAAGGTTATGTATAAAACAAAATATGCCTCAATGAAAGGAGATTGAGACGAAGTCCCATACCTCAGGTCCGACGTGACTCGGTCGTTCATTAATCTCCTGAATAATAAAATTGAGTTAATTTCTACTTGTTTAAGAACCTTTTTCAAGTTCATTATTCCTTTTATATCACTTATTTCCATGTCATGAACACTATGTAATTATTTAAGTTAATAACAGTCGTTTTAACGATCAATGGTACTTGAGTCAAAAATAAACCATTTATAATTACAAGATGTTCATGTATCCATTATATACAGAATTATAATCATGATATATATATCATATATATCATATATATCCAGTATATACATGCATTTATAATATTACATAATCATTTAGAGGTAAGAAATGAAATGCACCGTTCATGGAGACGGTAAGTCGTACGTACGCATGAATGGTACATTCATTTCTATTTCGTATTTTATAGAATGGAATCATAATGATATAACGGTATATTATACTTCCAGTGTAATATCATATAAAATATCATAAATCCATCCTTTATACATCCCACATATGGTATTTAACGAATCAAATCACTTTTAGGGGGCGGTAGTCTGCACTTCCTTAAATGAAGATATCGCGTTTACCCATAATGGAAACCATAAAGGTATGCCCAAAATGAAAAATACAGAAGCTTAAGGAAAACATAAAAATATTATATATCATATATAAATATAGTTTCATCTTAATTTCCACCTTTGAAGGTGTTAAAAGAATGTTGAACGATCATCATTTCGGGAGGCCGAAATTCGCCATCCACGGAAACAATATGTTCTTTAACCATTAGATGTAGGTGTGTGTAAGTGTAGCTCAAATCCTTCTTATAACAACATCCTTTTATATTGAAGATACTATAGTTATTACAAAATATATTAATAAAAAGTGTTTATGGGGTTGGAGAAGTAAAATAAAAAAAAGGACTCAAGTGAAGACATTACCTTAAAATCGGGTAACTCCCTTTGGTTTGAGCTCAAAGGCTTCCTTGTGAAGACTTCTGCCCAAAGTGAGGCTTCAAGGAGTAAGATAAGGAAGTGGAGAGACAAAATGTTCAGGGGTTGGCTGAGCCAAAGGCTTTGGAAGTGTGGGTAAGGAGGTAGAGATGGGGGCCTTTTAAAAGAGGAGAGGAGGGGCACTCTTGGAAAGTAAAGAAATGTTACTTTATTTTAAAATGTGTTTCAGATTCGAAAGGTCCCACATTGATATAATTAGAGTATAAGGTGATAAGGGTTCTAAATCCACCCATCTTATAGGTTTTTGACATGTGCAGGTCATAGATTTTACATTATCAGTTTATTTTATTTAAATCCATTATTAATGAGGTAATCGCTGCATCATCATTATGTCATAAATAATTTAATTTATTTAAAGTCTAAAAATTATAAAAAAACTACTATGATGTAGGAAATCTTTTTAGAATTCCAATTACTATTTATAATCAAAACTTTGACTTGTATAACACCATGTAAAAATTGTTTTAGTAAAATAACTCATGTTTGTGTCATTTTTACTTTAACATTAAATAAAAAGATATTAATATCATTTTCCTACCAAATTGGCTCCATGGGGTCCCCAAGTTGACCCATGGATTTTCATGGTCAGCCATGACACATCCAATAAGGGTAGGACATGTGGCTAGGTCATTTCATATTATTAAAACGTTATTTTTACCTTAAACTACACTAATTACCACTAATCGCGATTAAAAACATAAAAGTTACTATTCACCAAAAAATTATTTTAATCCCATTGAACCACATTTTACTTCTTAATGACAACCATGTATGTCAGATTTTTGAAATTCAAAACACAGAGGTGGTAAAATTTTATTTAAACGAAAAATTAGTTTTTTAAGTACCACTTAGTGGTTTCACTATTCATCAAAAATTGAAGTTTTTCAGAAAAATACCAAAACCTCACCCTAATCTATATTTGATATTTTGAATTCAAAAACGTTGTCTATTTTACAAAATTCAAAACATATAAGTTGCATTATTTAATTTAATAATTAATTCCCACTGTTAGAGCATATAGCGTGTTTTTATGAAACAATAAGTATCAAAAGATTGACAGTAGTTTAAGTCCAATTTCAAAGTGAAATTAATTCAAATGACCACTATTGGATTAAATGGTAATAATATATTCTAATTTCACTTTAAAACCAATTCAAAAGATAATCTAATCATATAAATAAATTAGATTAAAAATCAATTTTGATGTAAAATGTAGTATTTTTCACTATTCATTAAAAAATGAACATTGTCAGAAAAATACCAAAAATTCACCAAAAGTAAATTTTGATTTCCCAATCATAAATAATAAGTTTATTTTGACAAACATATCTTATATAATTGTCAAAAGATAGATTTAAAAATGGTTTTCCATCAAAAGGCAGTAAAACACTCTTTTAAAAATATTAGTGTATTCCCTGCTTAAGATTGGATTTATTTTCATTTTAAGCATCTAAAACACTATATAATTCATCAATATAAATAGAAAAAAATATCTATTATTAATTACTTACATGGGATGTTACATCCTTCCCCCCTATAGAAAATTGCGTCCCTGTAATTTATTTACTTATCGAATAAATGGGGGTACTTATCCCTCATTGCATTTTCAGATTCTCATGATGCCTCTTCCATCATGTGGTTTTTCCACAAAACCTTTACCTAATTAATCACCTTATTCCGTAACACTTGCTCCCTGTGGTCAAGAATATGGATCAGTTGTTCCTCATAAGATAGGTTCTCTTCCAGCTTAACTACCTCTGGACACAAAACATGAGATGGATTTGGCATATACTTTCTCAACATCGAAACATGAAAAACATTGTGTACCTGAGATAAACTCGGAGGTTAAGCCACTCTGTAAGCAACTGATCCAAATCTCTCCAGAATTTCATATGGTCCAATGAACCTTGGACTCAGCTTTCCTTTCATACCAAATCATATCACACTTTTCCATGGTGATACTTTGAGAAAAACATGATCACCTACCTCAAAAGTGAGATCCTTCTTCCTGTTGTCCGCATAACTCTTCTGCCTACTCTAAGTTGTTCTCATGTGTTTCTGAATCTGCTGAACTTTTTCTGCCATCTCTTCTACCAATTCTGGTCCCATCAACTTCCTTTCATCCACTTCATCCTAGAAAGCTGGAGTTTGACACCTCTTCCCATATGACGCCTGAAATGGTGCCATCTGTATACTAGAATGAAAATTGCTATTATATGAAAATTCAACCAAAGAAATATGTTGGTACCAACTTCCCTGATAATCCATAGAGCAAGAACGTAGCATATCCTCCAATGTCTGAATTGTTCGTTCTGACTGCCCATCTGATTGATGATGAAATGCTATATTAAAATTTAATTCAGTACCCAATGACTTTTGAAGGCCCTTCCAAAAGTTAGAAGTAAACCTGGGATCACGATCGCATACAATTGAGAGATGAACTCCATGTAACCTAACTATCTATTTAAGATACAAACGGGAAAGTTGATCTAGAGAGAAGTTATCTCATATAGCAAGGAAATGAGCAGATTTAGTCAAGCGATCAACAATAACCCAGATTGCATTATTACCTCGAGATGTATTTGGTAATCCCACAACAAAGTCCATGGATATATTCTCCCATTTCCACTCTGGCACTGGTAAAGGCTGAAACATCCCTTTCGGTAACTACCGCTCTGATTTAACCTATTAACAAGTCAAACACTTCACAGTAAAATCAGCAATATCTCGTTTCATTCCATCCCACCAGTAATACTCCCGCAGATCTCTGTACATCTTAGTACTGCCAGGATGAACTGAAAACGGAGAACTATGAGCTTCAAATAACAACTCTCTCTTCAACTGTGAATCACAGGGCACACACAATACCTTCCCAAATCTCAAAACACAGTCATTATCAATGTTGAATTCATGCAACTTACCCTTCTGAACCAGCTCAACCTTTTTCTGCAACTCACTGTCTTGCTTTTGTGCTTTCTTGATTCTGTCTCATAGAGATGATCTCACTGATACCGAAAACAAAACATAAGAACTTCCTGCTCCAACAACTTCTATGCCAAAGTTCATCAAATCCTTAACCAATGGATCACGTTCCAAATGCAACAATGTTAATGAAGAATTACTTTTTCGACTCAAAGCATCAGCCACTTTATTTTCTTTTCTCGGATAGTAATGAATTGTACAATAATAATCCTTGATTAATTCTAGCCATATCCTTTGTCTCATGTTCAATTATTTCTAAGTGAATATATACTTTAATCTTTTATGATCGGTATATATTTCACAATTTACTCCATACAAATGATGCCTCCAAATCTTTAATGCGAAAACAACAGCAGCTAATTCCAAATCATGTATAGGGTAATTTACCTCATGAGTTTTCAACTGTCGTGAAGCATAAGCAATTACCTGGTCTTTCTGCATTAGGACACAACCAATTCCTTTCAATGAAGCATCACTGTAGATAACAAACTCACCATTCCTGGAAGGTAGTGCCAAAACTGGAGCATTCACCAATCTTCTTTTCAACTCCTGAAAACAATCATCACATTATTTTGTCCAGATAAACTTAACACCCTTTCGTGTTAGCTTAGTCATTGGAATAGACAACCATGAAAAATTTCTAACAAATCTTTGGTAATAGCCTCCCAAACCAAGGAAGCTATGAATATTAGTTATATTTGTGGGTCTTGGCCAGTCTTCCACAACTTTTGTTTTTGCAGGATCAACAGTTATCCCATCTTTTGAAACAATGTGACCAAGGAAAGAAATTTGTTGCAACCAAAACTCACACTTGCTGAATTTACCATACAATTTATTTTCTTTTAAGGTTTGAAAAATAACCCTTAAATGTCTTTCATGCTCCTCTTTAATTCTAGAAAACACCAAAATATCATAAAAAAAAACCACCACAAACTTATCCAAGAACTCATGGAAAATTCTATTCATTAAGTCCATGAATACAGCAGGTGAATTTGGATAGCCCAAAAGGTATTACTACAAATTCATAATGGCCATATCTTGTATGAAACGCAGTCTTCGGAACATCTGCTTCCTTTACCTTCAGCTAATGGTACCCCGATCTTAGGTCAATCTTTGAAAAAAACTGAGCTCCCCGGAGCAGATCAAACAAATCATTGATATGAGGAAAAGGATATTTGTTCTTAACAGTGATGTTATTCAAGGCTCTATAATCAATGAAAAGTCTCATAGAACCATCTTTCATTTTAACAAATAAAACAGGAGCACCCCATGGTGACGTGCTAGGTCGAATGAAACCTTTCTCTAATAAATCTTGAAATTGCTCCTTCAACTCAAAAAGTTCAAATTGAGACATTCAATAAGGGGGCTTTGAAATTGGCTTAGCATCAGGAACTAAGTCAATAGTAAACTCAACTTCCCAATCTAGTATTATTCTAGGCAACTCATCAAGAAAAACATCAAGATACTCATTTACCACTGGCACATCATTAATCTGAACAGTTCCTTTATTTTCAACGATGTGTGCAAGTTAACATTCATTTCCATCGTTTACAAGTTTCTCGGTCTCTTGATATGTTATCAAAAGTAAGGGTTCATTATTTTACACAAACTGAAAGTATTTTTCGAAAGAAACTTCTTTATATCTACAGTCAATCTTAGCATGGTAAATAGAGAGCCAATCCATACCCAGGATAACATCAAACTCTACTATAGGTAGAACAATAAGGTTTGTAAGTAGGTTCTTTCCACAGATAATGATAGTAAGATTATTATAAATTATTTTTTCCTCAACATTTCCCCTAGGTGTTTTTACCAAATGTTCAGGAGTAATTTCTTGAGATGGTATTCCCATTTTACTAGAAAAGTTTTCAGAGATGAAAGAATGTGTAGACCCCGAATCAAACAACACACTGGCATAATCTGAAAAAACAACGAAAGTACCTGATACAAATTCATTTGATTTCCCGACATCTGCTGAAGTAGTTGAAAAGGATTTCACCACCCCTTTCTACTTGTAGTTTAACTGCTTCCCATCACTCGAGCACTTTGTCAGACACTCGTTTGCATAGTGACCCATCTCATTGCACTTAAAACATTTCACTAACTGTAAATCAAATTTGAACTTACCATCACCTTGATCTTTTTCAGTGAAATCACGAGCCTTATGTCCCATCTTACCACATCGGTAGCACTTTTAAGAATTTATAAGACATTCCCCAGTATTCCTTTTTCCACATTTATCACAAACTGGAAACTTAGATTTCTTACCATCAGACTTTTTTGAAGAATTCTTCCCTTTCTCCTGTCACCTCGGTCTCTTCTTCTATTGGTTGTTATAGAACACTTGATCATCGGCAAACTCCATTTCCACCTTCTCAGAACATCAAACAAGCTTTTCATAACTTTTAAACTCATGAGAAGCTAATGCCCTTCGATATTTTGGCTTTAATCCTGAGTAAAAACTATTGATTTTACTATCAAGGTCTCGAATAAAATTTGGAGCATACCTTGCCAATCGAGTGAACCTTTCTTCATAGGTAGCCACTGAGTCTTCCTCTTTCCTCAATTCCAAGAATTGATTTTCCATCCTATGTCGAAAAACCTTAGGAAAATACTTCTCAAGAAACATTCCTTTGAATTAATCCTAGTCAAGAGCATCAATGTCATCAGCGTCCCTGATATATTTAACCATCGACCACCACTGATCTGCTTCACCCTCCAAACGGTAAATAGAATGACTAACCTTTTGATTTTCTGAACACCCCATGACATCGAAAATATTCTCTAGTGCTTTAATCCACCCTTCAGCTAGCACAGGGTTAGATGATCCTCTGAATGATGGGGATGTTGCCTCATGAAATGTTCCACCACTGACATGTTCCTCTGCGGTTGATCTAGCTGATCTCGTGCATTGATACCACCACCATTTATCGCTTGACTCAACTGCGCCATTACTGCAACAAACTGTTCAGTTCCAATTCCGACCATCTCAGGATGCTAATTCGGAAGGTTATTTCCTTCTGTATGCCTTCCTAGAACTGCTTCCATGTTTCCTCTGCGGAAAAACATTCTGAACAAACATGTCTTAGATGAAGCAACATGGTAATCTTCAAATGCTATATCATTTCAATTTTACCATAAAAAAATATTTGTGGATAATCATTTAATAGAATTCTAACTCCTAAAGTTATCTAAACCGACATATGATACCAACTATGAGGCCCCGACCTTAAACCTTACTTAATCTTGAGTTATTATAAGATTACACATTGAGGATCTTTTCAGGTTTAGAGTTTTAGAGAATTAGGACATAAAACATGCATTACATTCCACATATAAACAAAGTGGTTACATAAAGATAGTATTCATTTTTCCTATCAATGGAAACATATTTAAAATAAAAAATGGATTCATTCTTGACACTTCCTTGACACTATCATCATATCATGTACCTTTCCCTTTACCTGTGAAAAACATTTCAAAAAAAAACGTGGGATGAGCATAAAATGTTCAGTATGGGTTATAAAAATATGGAAAGGAAACATAAGTTCATATATACATAAGAATGAAATCATACATTACCCATAAAACATAATCACTTTAACATACCTCATCAAATCATGAATAAATCATAGAAATCATAAGACATAAAGGTAACTTGAGTCATTCATAACATTCTTACATAGGGAGTAACCGTCTTGGTTATGTTTGGAATACCCATCACAGTATATTCCCTAAATATCTTCGGAGAAACCTTAATGTTCCACTCCTTCGCATTACCCAATGCATTGGAGAGCTATATCAGGCTCACCTGCCCTTAGTTTATCACGGAACCACCCGTCTTCATAATAATGCCCAAGAACCTCAACATAATCGTATCACATAAAACATGCATAAAGGAAACATAACATTTCCACCTTTCAATAACAATATATTAATACAACACATTGATATAAAAACATTTTGAAAACCATTTTCAATACCAAAATAAAAGAAACGTAAACCATGGTATTTATTTTAGAAAAAAGGTATGGCTTGTAGAGGAAGCCGAAACTCAAATACTGGTCACGACGGAGGAGAAGTCGTTGTCGCCGCATACGTATGCCAAAAACATTCCCTTTTGTCATTTAGTAAAACTCTTCGTATAAAAAAGATTCCTTTTGGACAAACATAAAATTCAAATGTGTTTATACACCGTATAAAGGAAGGTTTCGTATAGAACAAAATATGCCTCAATGAAAGGAGATTGAGACGAAGTCCCATACCTCAGGTCCGACTTGACTCGGTCGTTCTTTAATCTCTTGAATAATAAACGTGAGTTAATTTCTACTATTTTAAGAACCTTTTTCAAGTTCATTATTCCTTTTATATCTCTTATTGCCATGTCATGAACACTATGTAATTATTTAAGTTAATAACGGTCGTTTTAACGATCATTGGTACTTGAGTCAAAAATAAACCCTTTATAATTACAAGTTTTTCATTTATCCATTATATCCCGAATTATAATCATGATGTATATATCATATATATCAAATATATCCGGTATATACATGCATTTATAATATTACATAATCATTTAGAGGTAATAAATGAAATGCACCGTTCATGGAGATGGTAAGCCGTACGTACGCATGAACGCTACTTTCATTTATATTTCGTATTTTATAGAATTGAATCATAATGATATAAAGGTATATTATAATTCCATTGTAATATCATATATAATATCATTACTCCATCCTTTAGACGTCCCACATATGGTATTTTACGAATCAAATGACTTTGAGGGGGCGGTAGTACGCACTTCCTTAAATGAAGATATCGCGTTTACCCATAATGGAAACCATAAAGGTATGACAAAAATGAAAAATACAGAAGATTAAAGAAAACATAAACATATTATATATCATATATAAATATAGTTTCATCTTAATGGCCACCTTTTAAGGTGTTAAAATAATTTTGAACAATCATTGTTTCGGGAGGCCGAAATTCGCCATCCACAGAAACAGTATGTTATTTAACCATTAGATGTAGGTGTGTGTAAGTTTATCTCGAATCCTTCTTATAAAAACATCCTAATATATTGAATATACTGGAGTTGTTAAAAAAGAAATGAATAAAAAGATTTTAGGGGGTTGGAGAAGTAAAATAAAACAAAAGGACACAAGTGAAGACATTACCTTAAAATCGGGTAACTACCTTTGGTTTGAGCTCAAAGGCTTCCTTGGGAAGACTTATGCCCAATGTGAGGCTTCAAGGAGTAAAGGAGGTAAGTGGAGAGATAAAATGGGCAGGGTCTGTCTGAGCCAAAGGCATTGGAAGTGTGGGTAAGGAGGTAGAGTTGGGGGCCTTTTATAAGAGGAGAGGAGGGGCACTCTTGGAAAGTAAAGAAATGTTACTTTATTTTAAAATGAGTTTCGAATTCAAAAGGTCCCACATTGATATAATTCGAGCCTAAGGTGATAAGGGTTCGAAATACACCCATAAAATAGGTTTTTTACATGTGTAGGTCATAGATTTTACATTATCATTTTATTTTATTTAAATCCTTCATTAATGAGGTAATCGCTGCATCATCATGATGTCATAAATAATTTAGTTTATTTAAAGTCTAAAAATTATAAAAAAATACCATTATGTAGGAAATCTATTTATCTTTCCAATGAATATTTATAATAAAAAATATGACTTGTATAACCCCATGTAATTTTTTTTAGTAAAATAACTCATGTTTGTGTCATTTTTACTTTAACATTAAAGAAAAAGATATTAACGTCATTTTCCTACCAAAGTGGCTCCAAGGGGTCCCCAAGTTGACCAATGGATTGTCTTGGTCTTCCATGACACATAAAATAACGGTAGGACATGTGTTTGGGTCATTTCATATTATTAAAACATTAATTTTACCTTAAACTACACTAATTACCACTAATCACGATTAAAAACATAAAAGTTACTATTCACCCAAAAAAATTATTTTAATCCCATTGAAACACATTTTACTTCTTAATGAAAACCATGTATGTCGGATTTTTGAAATTCAAAACACAGTGGTGGTAAAATTTCATTTAAACGAAAAATCGGTTTTTTAAGTACCACTTAGTGGTTTCACTATTCATCAAAAATTGAAGTTTTTCAGAAAAATACCAAAACCTCACCCTAAGCTATATTTTATATTCTGAATTAAAAAATGTTGTATATTTTACAAATTTAAAAAAAATTATTTGAATTAATTAATTTAATAATTAATTCCCGCTGTCAGAGCAAATAGCGTGTTTTTATGAAACAATAAGTATCAAAAGATTGACACTAGATTAAGTCCAATTTCAAAGTAAAATTAATTCCAATGAAAACTATTGGATTAAATGGTAAAAATATATTCTAATTTCACTTTAAAACCAATTCAAAAGATAATCTAATCATATAAATAAATTAGATTAAAAGGCATTTTTGATGTAAAATGCAGTATTTTTCACTATTCATTAAAAATGAACATTGTCAGAAAAATACCAAAAATTCATACAATGTAAATTTTTATGTTCCAATCATAAAGAATAAGTTTATTTTGACAAACATAGCTTGTAAAATTGTCAAAATATAGATTTAAAAATGGTTTGCCATCAAAAGGCAGTAAAACAATCTTTTAAAAATATTAGTATATTCCATGCTTAAGATTGGATTTATTTTCATTTTAAGCCTCTAAAACACTATCTAATTAATTAATAGGCATAAATAAAAATATCTATTATTTATTACTTACTTGGGATGTTACATCTCTAATGCGATTAAGTATCTCAAAGGGGTTGATGTATATTAGACTAAGATTTCCCATTACCGCAATTCGTATACTTTATTTCATGGAGATATTAATATGAATACCATGTCTCTAAAATCAAACTCTAGGCCTCATCGACGATTGTAAGCAAAGAACTTTTTCCAACTCTGAGTATCCTGGATGTGCTACTGAATGGCCTAAACCTTTTCCAACATTTTCTTGAACAGATTATGACCTAGAAGTTTTCATTCTCCAACTACATCCTAGCATGTAGGTGTTCTGCACCTCTTCCCATAAAGGTTTTCATAGGGATCCATTTTGGATGATTTAGTGGAAAGTGTCATTGTATGAGAACTCAGTCAAAGGGAGATGTTGGTCCCATCCTCCTTTAAAGTCAATTGAAAATTGTCACAAAATTTACTCAAGTGTCAGGATAGTATAGTAAGATTCATTATTAGTTTTAGTGTGACAATCTGTGCTAAATTTCAAATATGTGTTTAGATCGTGTTGGAGAATTTTATATATCTTGGAGGTGAATCACAGAACTAGATCAGATATAATCGATAATGGTAATCAATGGAGACTTCTAAATTCTATGTTGTATGTACTCTAATGTTGATTCCATGAGAAGCCCTCTTGAATCTCAATGATTTTTTATTTCTTTATAATAGGATCCACCACAACATAGATATCATTTTTCCCCAAGATGTATTTGGAAGTCCAATGAAAAATTCCATGGTGATGTTTTTCCAGTTCCATGTAGGTATAGGTAATGGTTTTATCATCCCCTTATATTTTTTCCTTCCTCCATAACTATATAACATACAAGACATATTGATTTAAATTCATCAATATTCTTTTACATATTGTCCCACCAGTAGTGTTCTCAAAGCTCTCAATACATCTTTGTGCTACCAGGATGGATAAGGATGTTTGGCCTATGTTCATCATCCAACAACTCTATATTTAACATAATATTTTATTGTACTCACGTTCTTGACCCAAATATTACAACACCATATTCACAAACATTGATGTCTGATGATTTTTAATTTTATATAGTTTCCACATTCATATAAATTCCCACACCATCTCTTTGAGCATCCAATATTCTCTCCAAAAGAGATGGATGAAATTCAATTATGGATGGATTAATGATTTTCCTTCCTTTATTATTACCAGCTCTATCCTTTCCAAATCAAAGAATATCACATCCCTCTCAATTCTAATAAATGTAAGAATTACTGGATCATTTCTATATAGGGAATAAACCACTTTATTCTCATTACCATAATGGTAGTGGATTGAGAAATCATATTCCTTGATCTGATCTAACCATATTTTTTGGCACATATTCATCTCTTTCTTTGTGAATATTTACTTTAGGATTTTGTGATCCATATATATTTTACACTTCACTCAAAATAGATAATTCCAAAATATTTTATAACAAAATATCCCGGCATCCAACTCTAGATCATGTGTTCAATATTTCTATTCATGAACATTTAACCTTCTTGTAGCATAGGCTTTGACATTGGAACTCTGCATCATCACACAACCCAATCCCTTCTTCAAATAATCTCTAAATACTACAAATCATTCTTGTCTTGTGTGTATTGTGAGTATAGGTGCAGTGATAAGCCTCTTATTCAACATATGTAATATCTATTCACCTTCATAATTCCAATAAAACATGAATATCCTCCATGTTTCCTTGTTTATAGGGTTTTAAAAACATGATAAATTCCTCATAAATCGATTATAATACCTATAAAATCTTATGAAACTATGGATATCATTCACCTATTTTGGCCTCTGACATCAATCAATTTCATTTGTTTTTATGGAGTCCACAGATATCCATATTCTTGTGATGATATTACCAATGAATGATACTGTGGCAACTGGGTCCCAATGAAAGCACAACCACCCTGCCTTAACATGGTCGTCGGATCCTGGCCTACTAGGTTCCACCAGTTGCCCCGCAGACACGTGGGACCTACCCCAGGGTCCACCCACGTGCATGAACGGGTCATCTGACTAATGACAGTGCATGAACGGGTCATCTGACTAATGACAGTCCCCACAGGCCAAAACTTGTCCTTTTTAGTGTGCTTTGTCCTCACTCACACACATCCAGGGAAACTTCCCAGGAGGTCACCCATCCTGATCACTACTCCAGGCCAAGCATGCTTAACTGTGGAGTTCTAATCAGATAGGCTCCCGAAAAAGAAGCTGCACCTTGTTGACATGAGTCATATCATTTAGTCATTTAACCCTTTATCATTTGGGGATGTTACAATCGCCCCCCCCCCCTTTAGAGCACAACGCCCTCGTTGTGGGCCCTACATCTCAACCTAGGCAGTACACCGCACTTAAGGCTGGGTTTCTATTCATGAACATTCAACCTTCTTGTAGCATAGGCTTTGACATTGGCACTCTGCATCATCACACAACCCAATCCCTTCTTCAAAGAATCTCTAAATACTACAAATCATTCTTGTATTGTGTGTATTGTGAGTATAGGTGAAGTGATAAGCCTCTTATTCAACATCTGTAATATCTATTCACATTCATAATTCCAATAAAACATGAATATCCTCTAAGTTTCCTTGTTTATAGGGTTTTAAAAACATGATAAATTCCTCATAAATCGATTATAATACCTATACAATCTTCTGAAACTATGGATATCATTCACCTATTTTGGCCTCTAACATCAATCAATTTCATTTGTTTTTATGGAGTCCACAGATATCCATATTCTTATGATGATATTACCAATGAATGATACTGTGACAAATGGGTCCCAATGAAAGCACAACCACCCCGCCTTAACATGGTCGTCGGGTCCTGGCCTACTCGGTACCACCAGTCGCCCCGCAGACATGTGGGGCCCACCCCAGGGTCCACCCACGTGCATGAACGGGTCATCTGACTAATGACAGTCTCCACAGGACAACACTTGTCGTTTTTAGTGTGCTTTGTCCTCACTCACACACATCCTGGGAAACTTCCCAGGAGGTTACCCATCCTGATCACTACTCCAAGATAAGCACGCTTAAATATGGAGTTCTAATCATATAGGCTCCCTAAAAGGAAGGTGCACCTTGTTGACATGAGTCATATCATTTATTCATTTAACCCTTTACATTTGGGGATGTTACAATCGCCTCCCCTTTAGAGCACAATTCCCTCATTGTGGGCCCTACATCTCAACCCAGGCAGTGCACCGCACTTAAGGCTGGGTTTCTCTTCTGATACCAAATGTGACAACTGGGTCCCAATGAAAGCACAACCACCCCGCCTTAACATGGTAGTGGGGTCCTGGCCCACTAGGTACCACCAGTTGCCCCACAGACACGTGGGGCATACCCTAGGGTCCACCCACGTGCCTGAACGGGTCATCTGACTAATGACAGTCCCCACAGACCAACACTTGTCCTTTTTAGTGTGCTTTGTCCTCACTCACACACATCTTGGGAAACTTTCCAGGAGGTCACCCATCCTGATCACTACTCCAGGCCAAGCCCACTTAACTGTGGAGTTCTAATCAGATAGGCTCCTAAAAAGGAAGGTGCACCTTGTTGACATGAGTCATATAATTTAGTCATTTAACCCTTTATCATTTGGGGATGTTACAGATACATCCTTCAAGCATGACTCAAATTTTTTGTAATTAGTATAGGTGATTCTCTTTTCATATGGTCTTTCTCACAGTGCTCAGATTCTCCTCATTCGTCTCCTTTATTTTGAATTATTTTATAATAAGATCTATAAAGACTAAAAAAACAATTATCAAGGTGATCTATAAAGACTCTATTCTTTATGTCCATGAATATTTATGGAGCATTAGTGAGTACTAATGGAATTGCAATGAACTCATAGTGCTCATACCTTGTATGAAAACCAATCTTGGGGAAATCCTCCTTCATAATAACTTTGTATTATCCCAACCGAAGATCCAAATTAAAAAAATATATTTCTCCCAATATCCGATCGAACAAGTCATCAATATGTGGCATAGGATACTTGATCTTTATCATGATCTTGTTAATCTCACAATAATCAATGAAAATGTTCATTGACCCACCTTCTTTTTTATGAAAAGTACTAGTGAACCCCATGGTGAAGCACTTGGGTGTGTAAAACCTTTACCCATATTCTCCTATAGTTTCTCCTTCAGCACCTCAATTTCCATAATATCCATTATATATAGATTCTTGGATAATGTTAATTAACCAGGTATAATCTATTTTGAAAATTCAACACATTTTCTTTAAGAAATACTGGGAAATTCATCAAGAAACACATTAGAATATTCCCTCACAATTGGAATGTCTTCAAGGATTATTTTTTTCTTATACTCATTCATTTGATCTAGATATTCATTCCCATAGGAAAATAATATCCATTATTTAGATGTTGGTTGTAAAACATATTGAACCTTTTTTTTGCATAGAATTGAAGGACAATTTTCAATACAAAGAGTGATTTCTTTATTGTGGAAATTTATGTTGGCTCAATATTGGGAAAGTCAGTCCATGACAATAATTACATTATTTTAAACGAAAGGGATTATGCAAATATTATATAGGAATTTTATCCCATAATATTTCATAGAGGAGGAGTTATATACTTGGGAATCAATAATTTTCCCATTTTCCATTTTCACAGACAGCTCTACTTGCATTCTTGGTGGTTGTGTTTGAATAGTTTTACCATACATTCATTATGTGAATGAATGTGTAGAATAATAATCAAAAACTATTTTTAATATCCTTGAATGAATAACTAGTATACCTCTCAACACTTCTTTTCTGGTATCCACCTTAGTGGTTCTGATAGAAAAATATCACCCTTGATTATCTGGAAGTTATTTGTTGTCTTCAAAATCCCATGGATTAGTGCATTCGTCGAAAAATTTACCCATTTCCTTATAGTTTAAGAAATAGAAAATGTGTTGGGGTTAACTAGAGTGTTCCTCTCCTCCAATGAATTAATGGGTTTCTCCTTTCAGAAATCATTAGCTAGGTTTCCTTCTTTCTCTCACCTAAATCATTTCCTTATTCCCATATGAAATTTATGGTATAATTATTTTTCCCCATGGATGAGTGGCATGTTGAAATATCATGGAACCATTACATTTATCAATCTGACAACCATAATTAAAATCGACTTTCTTCTTCGCATCCCAATGATACCATTAAAATTATCTAATCTCTATTTCAACTTTATGGGCATAAGAGACAAATTTTTTATAGCTATCAAAGTATTAGATCACCCGATCTTTTCGTAGACTAAATTTTATCCCACCAAAGATATTTTAAACCTTGAATTAGATGGTAATGGAAAATTTCGTGATGTATCATGAATATCTAGTAAAGGTTTCCACATATTCCTAGATAGATTCTTTATCTTTTTTCTTGAGGGAAATAGAACCCCATTTAATTTTAGGTTGAATATTTGGAGAAAAATATTTAAAAAAATACATTTTATAGAATTCCTTCCATCCCATCACATTAATATCTACCTCAAGATTTGTATCCAGGAATAATTTCCACAACAAATGACATTCTCCCTTCATACAATAAATAGCCAGTAAAACCTTCTCTTATTCAAAACATTGATGGATAGAGAAGATATTCTCAATGGAGTTGATCCGTTATCCTTTGAATAATGCATCGAAATATACATTTAAATTCAAGTGTATTTTCACATAATGGACTCAATTATAACTTGTTCTTTATTAGGGGAATTTGGGTGCTCCTTTTAATCAAGGTTTTTATTTAGAACCTAAGTTATCTTAAGGAGTATTGTCATAATGTTTTTGATTCCCACACCCATCGGGCTAGGCATCTCATTAAGAAAGTCATCACATTGTCAATCTCATTGATTGTTTATCTAATTCATCCTAATTTCATTCATTGCATAGAATAAAGGTAAAATTAAGGATGATTATATTTAAACTATTAAAAACATAAAGGTAATTTTAGTGAAATTAAATGAATAACTTAAAAATTTAAATTATTTTTATTAACTTATGAATTTATAGGATTCAGTCTATGATATCCATGATCTATTTCCTAAAATATAATTAATATGTGAATTTTTATTATTCCCTTTAATATTGGTTCATGATGATCATTCTATTTTATGAAAAAATATCCCCAGAGAGTGTCAAATCCATTGTGCAGTAAGGCTTGTTGTCATGTACCAGGTTGTTCTACGTCAGGATTGATGCACCTTATCTGTGTTTCTACCCCTAGGTATAGATGTTCCGAAACAACATCAACTTGTAGGATCCATGTAGGGATGTATATTTTATAAACCACTTATATTTCACTTCAATACAAACTACAACAAGCCTACTCTGGAATTCACACTAATACATGATTTAATATAAAATAACACTATGTTAAACCAAAAATATCAAGAATTATTGTGTATTTTAGAATTAGTTTCATTATATAACAATTTAACATAGTAAAACATCGTCTTTTTTGAAAACATCCTAAATATGCTCGAACGTAAAACTCTATGGGATAGCCGGAGGACATACATAATACAGTGGTGATCTAAAAAGTCTAGTAAGGGAATAAGAATGAATTAAGGTAATACATGTTATAAAATAAGAATATAAATGGTGAATAAAAGGAACATGAATAATAAGTCATGATATAGCATTGCAATCATAATGTGGGAAATGTGACAACAACCTAAAACACAACATCATAAACATAGGTCAATGATTACTTCCAAGACATCATGATGGATAAGTTACAATAATTAAATTAATTTCAATAATTTTCCCAATATTATTTCTCATTAGTCAAATCTTTACTCAATGCATTGATTTGTTGTATAATTCATGGCACACCCGTTTCATTCATTTCATTCTCATGTTTAAGAGTTCCAAGTAGATTATATAACATGGATTCATTAATCATCACAATTTATTCAATGATAAATGAGTGTGTATTTCATAAATTTAATTACCATTTAAAATAATATAATTGTATAAATTTGAATACCCTTTATAGGAAATGGGTATGGTACTCACTACATAATTGTTTTGGCATGGAAATTTTTTGTGAAATTAGGACCGCATAACATCATCTCTTAAATTTTTTTAAAATGGGTTGATGAGAGGTAAAGGGGTGTATAATAATTTTTAAATAAATTTTAAATTAAGGGGTTATGGAAGAATTCATACCTTCACATATAAATGAAGATAAAATACCTAAGGTAAATAAGATACAAGAATAATTAGATGAAATTAAAATATACCTTACTTCAGTAGGTGAATCCAAATACTTGGGTGGGTCTTCATGAGATATTTTGAGCAAATTTGGAGGAATATATAGAGTTAATATAATATTAAGTATGTTCTATATGTACTTTTAGAGAATTGGGTGCTTTTTTAGTTTTATATAAGAAATGAGTTGGTATTTCATTAATATTTCTCAAACAGAGGTTTTGGAATCTGTGTAAAAAATAATCAAAACTACAAACCATGTTATTGTTTTTTCACATGGTTTTTTCCAAATTGGGTTGGATTACATTATTTTATATTTATAGGTTCCTAAAATAATAAAATAAATTCCTTTATATGTGGAAGTAATTCATATTATTAATGAAACGATTTAAAAACCTTAAAATATATTAATGGTTTTGGAGGATTGCTTTATAAAATTAATCAAATAAAAATAAAATCTAATTATTCCAAAGTAAGAAACATATAATTTTTCATTTATAACCTTTATAGTATTTATAACATCACTTTTGGTTCATTATGATGTCATAATACCCAACCTAAATTTAGACATCATTTATTGTTTACCCAAAAATTCGATTGCCTCAGTAAATTACAAAAATTTCCCTATTGTATAATTTCAAAATTATGATTCCAAAAATAATAATAATTTTATCTATATAATTTTATAATTATATGAATTTTTACTTTTAATAATAAAATAAACACACATTATTAAATGTTGAGTTTTTTAACGATAATAGTTTTCAAACACATATAAAAATAATATTTGGATTAATATAAATTAAATGACCATTTTTATTTGATAAAAAATATTTAAAAATATTATTCTATTAAAATATTATTTATTTCATAAATCGATTAATTTATCAAAATGAATTCCATAATTGAATTTGAATGTTACACAATATTACTATTTGTGTTTTATTGTATCAAAATAAAGATCATTTATAATGTATAAATAATAGAATGAAATTATTTCCATTATTTTATAGAAATAAGTAAAATAATAGTATTTATAGGGTATTGATACATATCCATTTAATAAACTCAAAAACACCCTAATAGTAAGGAATGTGACGGTAATATTTTTATGGGGTGGTTCGGTGAACACGGTTTGGGCCATGATCATGATGAGATTGAACTTCTCCCATAAATGGATTCAATCATGTTTATGTTGTTGGATATCAACATGTTATTGGTCTTGGTTAAATCCCCTAGATACTATATCCCATGAAAACTTTAATAAATGGCTTCTTAGGGTAAGATCTTACTGGTTGAGGCCATCAATTTCTTTTTCTCTGTCGACTAGATTTGGTAAAACCCTATATTTATACAAATAATGTGATCACATTTCAACATATATATTAAAAATTGGAATAATTATTAATATAAATAATATGATATAATATAATATAAATACATTATTTCATTTTTTATTATAACCATATTACATAGTAATACATTTAACTAAATGAAAAAGGGAATTTTATTTATATCTCTTTGGACCGTTCCAAATACTGTTGTTGAAAACTAATTTAGTATAAAAAGTAAAAACATTCATTTTTATCGAAATTTATTTTTCCACATATTGGTAAAGATATTTTCATATAATAAAATATTATGGAATAAGAACCCTTTAATGGAAGAAAGATGTTCATAGAGAAATAATAAATATTTATAAAAGGATTATTGAGTTATCAATATCCCTTATGGGAAACATACTCCATAAAGTAAAAATATTTATAAATTGGGATTTTTATTATATAAATGTAAATAAAAAATACCTGATTATATAAAAAAAATTAGTTAATGTACCCAAGTTATATAAAATAAGTAAACGAAAAATAATCATTTCTTAATAACTGATAATTTGGTTACCAAAAATCCATACAATTGGTGTAACGAATGAGAAAAAATCCATTTTATGAAAAGGAACTAATTTATCATAGATTTTACATGAATAATAAAAATATATAATAAAATAAAAAATATTTTTAATTTAATACACCATTCAAAGAAACATGGAACATAATATAAACATGTCTCAAGAAATAATGTTTGAGGGACGATCACTAGCGGTTTGAGTATCATTTTCATATAAACCACCTAAAAAAGTGAACTTGTAATTGAACATAAAATTTCATGGTTAAATTATAATTCATGAAATGATATCTCAAATACGAATTACATGAACCACAAAAAATATAATTAGATTCATAATACCAAATATGTCTCAAAGTGTGTAATATGATAAGAAAACCATTTGGACCTTAGAAACATCCAAATCAAAAACCACTGATGTCTATGATTTAAAATGAAATATCAAGTACCATGAATAGTGGTAGGATAATGATAAAAAAAATATTAAATGTGATATAGATACACCATTCTTAAGAAGAAATTTTTTTAAATAGTAATTATTACTAATGGGTTCAAAATTAATATAAGAAACTCTTACCTTGTTATGGACTATTTTTGTGTATGTGTATAAAATTATGAATAATCAAATTAATATTATAAGATAACTTCTTAATAACCTTATTATTATATATTAAATTTATTAGTGATAATTTATTATCATATTATTTTTATTTTTACGTATTTTTTACTTATGTTTTTATGAAAATTGAATTCTTGTCATTTTATTTTTGTGATTATGGTGATCAAAGATGATATTTTTTAAATTAAGTTAAATACATAATATAAAAATTTCAAACCATATAGAAATAATTTTTTTATTATTAAAATATTATAACTTAAGTATATCTCCCTTATTTATCCAAGATATATATTTACACTATTGTTCAAGTAGGTGGTCTAACCAACCCCAAAACATGAATGTGATATATCTTAATTGGTTTGCACAACTATAGATGTTCAAAATATCATTTTAAACATGATATTATTTAAATAATTTAGATTTTTTTATTATGGTGAATTATTTTTTATGTTCTTTAGATAATGAATTAAATTTAAAAAGAATAATGAAAAAATATTACTTTGTGGAGGAATTATTCGACATAATTCAGGGTTACAGTTATTTTATTTTTATAAGTCGATGGAAAATATTCACTAAAAATATTTAAATTAATATAAAAATCATTAATGTAATAATTACCCTAAGGTTATCATTTTTTCTTGTATAATTTTTTTTAAATATATATATTAAATATTAATGGTCAGGTGTAAGTAATACTCATTTTGGTACCTATAAATTTCTCTTGAACGTCTCATTGAAAATGGAGTTCATAAGCAAAATAAGTTTCACCAAAGTCTTCATTACATGATAATATATTATATGATGATAAAAATTTAATTATTTCTCAATTATTTAAATACAATGGGTGTGGCATGAAGGGTTTAATTTTTCCCATTTTATAAAATAAGAAAATGACAATATTGAAACCAACCATTAATTTTCAATAAATCATTTCACTATTCAAGGGTAAAATTTATGAAAGGTTATAAATAATTGAGGGTGGGTGTGAACATAGGTTGAGAGATACTTAAAATAACAATTTAAAAAATTAAACATTTTTAATTCATTTTTTACCTTAATAACTAGTTTTTAATTAAGTTGTTTCTGTTCTACCAAAAATATAAATTAAACTCTCTTACCAAATTTATGAAGGATGGAGAATTATTAAATATACATTAAATCTATTTAAATTTCTAAATAATATGTAAATAACTACTAAAATAAAACATTTTATGTAAATAAAAATATTTGTTTAACCCTTATGTGTTCTTAATCTTATTCAACATTGGTTACCAATTAAATATCAATAAATACAACAATATATGTAATAAAAAATTGTATTAGTGTAATAATTTTGAATATATTATTTTAAAGCATTAGATAATATTTATTAAATATGAATAAAAAAATTCTATAAAAATTATATTTTTACCATTATCATGATCATTAACAAAAACCTTAGTAATCACATTTTTATGCCCAAAAATGAAATTTTCTATTTTTAACTAATATGATCATACAATATATAATATTAATTAAATTTTTATATATCTAATTTATATATGTGAGGAAAGATAATTTTCAATATAGTTTGATGTGTCTGGGGAGATGTTTCACCAATGAGAGGGGTTGAATTAGTGGTGTTTTTTAAAAATTTTCCTTCTAAAGTAATTGACCTTTGTTAGGATATTAGGATCTATCTAATCATATGATTGTACTAATATTCCTAAATTAAGTAAAACTAAATTTTAGATAATTGAAATATTTTAACAAGGTTTTATCTCTATTTATGTGTAAGAACCCAGATTTTTACTCAGGTGTGGATCCATTAATGTTTAGTATAGTTCTTCGTTTTGGACCTAACATGGATTCCAAGTGAGTTATGAAAGGTCCCAAGGGTGTATAAGGATTGTTTAGAGCCTAAAACCCATATTTTTGTGAATTGTGGGTGGGTATCATTGTTATAGTAAATCATTCTCGTAGGCTGTATAGTTAGATCTAATAGTACAAATGGTTTTATTTTTTGGAAGATTCACCTCACCTAGTCGGTACATGGTTTCCCTAATTGTGTGTCATAACCATGTAGTACACCCCTTGTTATAGGTGTTCATACATGGTTGGTGCACGGTTTTTCAAACTGTGCACTGACAAAATTTTATGTAATATTACGATTTTACCCTTAATAATATGATTAAATATTCCTTCATCCCTAATTTAAATTCCAGTGGATAGAACCTCTATTTCCCCCCATTTTGGATATTTTTAAGTCCTAATATAGAGATCAAGAGAACTCTTTCATCCATTTATAGGACGTTACAATGTGGTATCAGAGCCTGTGTCCATTCGATGTGCCAGGGAGGACATTGGGACATTCGAGTGGGGAGGATTATGGAAATCCCATATAGAAGGAGGGGCATGAAAATAGAGATAAAATTAACAATAAATGAAATAATTGGAATAACATAAAATAACCGATTATGATATTTCATGTATCTATAAACTAGAAAACATCGATATAAGACAGTAGGCATATCATGTTTGACAAAAGTATATAGAAAAGAAACAGACTATAACAGGTATCCAGAGATCTAGATCGGTTAAATCGTATCAATATCCATCACAAACAGTTAGAAATAAAGTGTTAAAAGTTGTATTCTTCCCTTTATCAACACCTACAATCATATAGTCATCCTTAGTTACCAAATGGTTCCTAGAGAGGGTTTGAGATAAATCACAATGGGTCACCACCTATGGTGTCTATAAAATATTTCCCGTTTAAAAGAAATGTAATAATGTGCAAGAATTAATATATAATATAAAGAAATAAGATGTAACTAAATGCCCATCTACCTGCTTCATCCCTCGGCTAGTGTTTGAACATACAACCAGTTCATTAATTGATTATTTCAAGTTTATAAATATGTTACAAGATAGCCATAGTGAAGGATCCAAGATGTAACAAGGAAATAAATATGGATATTTAATAATGATGTTCCAAGGTAATAACCAAGGAAACATATACCTCAAGGGTCTCCAACTTTGTAATGATTGTATCCTAACTAAGGGTTAAGAGTGAAATCTAAAGATCATAGTCCAAGGAATTTCACAATAAGATTCATACTGTGTCTTATGAGTTCATCCAAGGTAAAACAAGGTTACAAAATACTAGGCCTGATGGGAATTAACCATGGAACCTAATTTCATTAATGGTTCCAAGGAGTGTATCCAAGGCATCCTATAATACTTCATAAGGGATCCTATAGTGTAATACCAGGAGTCCAAAGTGAAAAAAATTGATCAAGTTCTTTGAGGGTCTCAAACTATGAAATTTATATCCTTTAATTCAGAAAAGGGATCCTTGAGTGCATAAGGTATTCCCTTGGAAATCCACAGTGAGATCGAGTTAGGCCACTCCTATTTGATAATGATTTATGTTATAATTCCTATGGTTCAAGCCATTACCTATCATTAGTGTGGAAATTATAATTAAGCATGTAACGATTTAATCATGTCTTAATTAATCAATTAGTCTATTAGGTTCAATACTTTGATTTCATTAGTTTGACAATGCCAAGTTGCATTAAACCATTAATTAAATCCATTTAAAGAATTTAAAATCATCAAGGTTCACTCTAATACCTTCCATTAAAGAGGTAATTGGTGGTATGGACATGGAACCTATTATTCAATTATATTATATAATTCCAATTCATATACTTACTATACTAGTCAATTTCCATTTCAATTAGAAATATTAATTGAATCACATACCTTGGGTGAGTCAAGTGGTGATCATACATGGTACAATCCATTTTGAAACTTTCAATATAAATCAATCCATTTAATATAGTGATGTTTACCCTTAGAAGGTTCAATCCAAGGAACACCCGAATGGAATCTAAAATGTGTCAAGAAAATAAAATGAAAATAATCAAAAAAAATTAGACATGTGATGGAAAATGTTATGGTTGTAACCACTAACAACTAATCACATATTTTAAAATAGAATAACCACACAGTTCTATGTATTACAATAATTGAATATAAATTCCATTAACGATTCCCAATGAAATTGGTGAGCCCCACATGACAATTATAAAGTCATTGAACTAGAGGGACGAGTTATATACCCCCCCCCCACATTAGGCTTATAAGACTAACCTACTCCATTATTATCCTTTAATTCATCTTTTAATGGAGTAGATCTACAAAATGGTAAAAACTATAACACCTTGATAACTACATCAAGAAAAAGAGGGAATAAGAATTGTTCAACTATACTAGAGTACTTACTATTGAATATCCAACATGATAAAAGAAATCCAAAAAGGATCCCAGATGAAGTAGATTTATGGATCCCTATCTTAGGCCTCTAAAATCTCTAAAATGGGAGAAAATGTATTGTTTCGTGCTAGTTGGACTTCTCACAGAAATGAAATGAAATGATTGAACCTAAAATACTTATTAATTATTACGACTTGATTAAATATTTTTATACTTAATTATCTTTATAACACTAATAATGTTAATGACTTTAACCATAGTAATTATGTATGAATTAATTATCAAATAGGAGGGGTCTGAATCGATCTCACCATGGATTTCTAAGGGAATGCTTCAAGTACTTGAGGACCCCATTTTGAATTCAAGAATACAACTTTCTTAGGTTGAGACCCACCTAGAAGACAACCCTATATTGATAATGAATGACCAGTATGAAACCACAGGATCCCTCATGCAGTACTACCAGATTCCTTGGATATATTCCTTGGGTTCAACATTGACAAGTTGTTTCCATGGTTAACGCCCATCGGGCCTAGTCATTGCTTATCCATGTTTTACCTTGGATGAACTCCTTGGATTCGGTATTTATATTATTGAGGAATTCCTTGTAATATGCTCATGGTATTTTACTCTTACCCCTTAGATAGCATTTATTCATTACTGATTTGGTGACCCTTGAGTTCTACAAGACCTTAGTTATTACCTTGGAACTTCATTATTAAATATCATTATAGGATTCTTTATTACATCATGGAACCTTCATTAGGGATACCATGTGACTTATTTATAAACTGGAAATAATCAATTGATGAACTATTCTTATTTTCATACACTAGCTAGGGGATGAATTAGGTACTTCTTTATTCTGATACATTGTACTACTTTAGTTTATATATACAAGTTTTCACACAATTAAATTTACATTACATGGGGAGAATGTTATATACAATGTTGGTGGTTCCCCAATGAGATTTATCTCACAAACTTTCTAGGTGTCTGTTATTACCTAAGGAATACTAAATGAATTGAGGTGTTCATAAAGGGAAGCATACGAATTCAGACACATGATTTCTTACTGCTTAAGATAAATCTTGACAGAAAATAACTTATTTAGTGCTCGGGATACATGGGATAGTCTTTTGATTTCATTTATACTTTTTTAGAGAATTTTATTCCTGATGTATTGTATCTATGTTTTCCATTATTCTAGATACATAATATATCATCATCACTTGTTGTATGTTATTCCAGTTATTTTAGTTATTGTTATTGTTATCTTTATTTTCCTGTTTTTCTTTCTGTTTACTAATATTTATTTTTCTATTTACCTATATTTCTATTTATTTGTTGTGCTATACTTTTGTAATGAGGTAATAGTATCCCAATAGACACACCCTAGTCCCCTACTTCTAGTCAGCCGCCTCTAGAATTTGGGGAGATGAGCATGAGGCTATGTGGCCCACCGGGCTCGAGGCACCTATTAAGTGGTGTCTGCTTCTGATACATCCTAATGTGGTATCGAAGCCAGGTTCAATTCTTGATTTAATATTTTGAGATAATATTTATGAGATTAGAAACGTTTGGGACTCAATCATAAGTATTTCTTTGGTTTCACAAACACATGTTTGGGGTAAATTCCAAGTTTCCTGAATTATCATTGTTGTTATTCCTTTTCCTATTATAGTTGATATACTTTCGCCATTATGTGATGCACATGTTGTGTTGAAGTTATCATTATTACTCTATTTGAGGATTTATTTCATCCTTTCTCTGATGATAGGATGTTAAGGAGAATTGTTACATGCATAATTATAGGCACTTATACTTCTCATGTCATGCATATTTCCATACCATATAGGTGCATTTTTCTAATTTTCATTGCTTGTTATGATAATGATTTTTGACTGAGCCTTGAATTTTATATGTGCTTGTGATATTTTTCAGGTTATAATTTAGAGATTTCATGTTTGAATTCATGGGGTGTCATGGGCCCTCATGGGTAGTAAAATCATTCCTTTTTATTAGTATTTCAAATGGGATTTAATCTCTATGATAAGGTGTATGGGCCCTGATTCACTAGGATGAAAACTCACATTAAATGAAAAATGATTCAAGTTTGATGTAAATAAAAACATAAAATTTAATGGTTTCACATCCTTATCCCTCCTACCCATGTTTATGAAAGGTTAATGAGTGAACTTAGGAATTAAATGTAAAATTAAATGAAACTTATACTTGGTCACATTCCAATACCAGGTCTTATAAGTGGGTAGTTGGGGTAGTGTACCTTAGGTAGTTTGGGTAGTGTCCCTTAGTTAGTGAGACCTTCTTTGATTAACATTTGAAAGTGTTTCTATCTATCTACTTAAATATTTTTTGTAGTGTGTGCTTGAAATTTCTAGACAAATGTTGCCCCTATTTCCTCATGTTGTATTCCAGGAAGGTGGCAACGATCATGCTCCATACTTAGTGGGCCACAAGACTCCAGTATTATATCTATGAGTAACACATGAGGAACCAACTATTGAACCTGATCTGAGAACCGATGCCTAGGTTCATGATAGATTCCTACATTTGATGTAGTCTATGAATGCTGCTCCATGAGTTTCACCTATGATGGATGATCTGACTCACAAGTTCCAACAGAATAATCATCCTACTTTCTTGAGAGATAGAGGTCCATAGGTTTCTGAGTTTTGGTTAGATGTCACCCTTTTTATCTTTTTGCATCAGAAGATGACTCTAGAGAGGAGGTCAAGCATTCCACAAAATTGATTTGGTATTTTTCCCAGCATTGGTGGGATTTAGTTACACAATATGATCTCTATCAAGGCATGGTATGGGATAACTTATATACTATTTTCTGTGATCATTTCATGCCTCATATGCTCAGAGCTAACAGAACCAGAGAGTTCATGCATCTTAGGTAGTTTTTTAGGTCAATAATGGAGTATTCAATTCATTTCACTAATTTATAGTGCTTTTCACCTCTACTATTCAGCAATGAGCTTTCACATGAAAGACATTTCAAGGATGGGATTTTATACTCCATCTGTATATAGGTGACCATATTTTACCAACATAATTTTTATAAAATATACAATTAGGATCTTATCACTAAGATAATCTTAAGGGATTGAAATAGAAATATGTTTAGAGGATCAGTTCCTCAATAGGCTAGTAGTTCTCCTTATGACAGGAATCATTCCCCCGATGTTTCTTATCATTGTATTGAAAACCAGTTTATTTATTTTAATAGCTCTATGGTGTGTCCCTCGTGTGGATAATAGGGGAACCTAAAGCCTAATTATGATATAGAACCAATGTAGTGTCAGACTTGAGGTTGTATCACGCATCTTCATAGGTTCTGCAAGACCTTTCCACCAGCTTCGAGTGGAGATGGATCAGTGCCAACTCCACCTTCAGAAGTGGGTTATTTTCCACCTTGTTAGATAGGAAGTTGAAATAGCACCAGAAGGACTGGCCAAGGTGTTTTTTGTTACTGTGGTAGCCAGACGTATGATCAACAATAGCTATATCAGATCAGTTAAGATCATTGTAGTCTAGTTGTCTCATAAGGTCGGGGATCGGGCCAGTTGCATGCAATTTAGCCGATACCTAAAGATTATGTTGTGGGACCTTCCACAATACAAGGTATTATTCTAGTGGCATATACCATAGTATCTTATTTATATTATACTAGTGCTTAAAATTCTATTATCTTTTTATTTATCATGGGAATTATCAGACTAGAAATAAATTATTACTTTAGAGTTGTGACCCTAAATACACTGTTAAGAGTGAGGTTAGAGGGAATACACCAATGTAGGGACTTTCCTCTTGATACAGGAAATTACCCTTTCTTATATAACCTAATCATTCTTGAGATTTTAGGATTTTATTTCATTCTTGGGATGGATTGGTTGTTTTAGTATCATTCGGTTGTGAACTATTTTCACCATGGGGTATCATTTACGTCACTAGAGGGAAGCATTTTTCTACATAATGGTGGGTGGGATGTCCAGGATAGTAGATTGGAACTAGAGAATCATGGGCTAGGTAGAGTGACTTACCAGATTTAAAATCACTTCATGGAGGATTAGGGTTTACGTCGAGTTAATTTTCCTCCAGTAGTGGATCGTTTCAAGGACATCTTTCGTGACAATTTTTGGGATTACCTTTTTAGAGAGAGGTAGAGTTTATGATCAAGCTTGTTCTTGGAATAGCTACTGTGTCAATTCCTTCTTGAAGGATGGAACCTAAAGATATTCATAAGATAAAGAAGAAATTAGAGTATTTATAGGCCCAAGGTTTTATATGGACCAGTATATACTTGTGGGGTTCTCCCATTCTTTTCGCAAAGTAGGTGGATAGAACCTTACATCAATGCATAGATTACAGAAGGTTGAAAAATATTATGGTCAAGAACTAGTATCCACTACCTCAAATAGATGATATATTCAACTAGATATAATGATCTAGGTTTTTCTCTAAGATCGACCGAAGGTTAGAATATCACCAAGTGTGAGTAAGTCCATCACACATACCTCATACATTTTATGTGGTAGCTATGGTATGTATCAGTAGCTTGTTATTTATTTGATCTAATGAATGTTCATTCCATTTACATGGCTCTAATGAATAGAGTTTTCCATCCCTATCTCGACTCTTTTATCATGGTGTTTTTGAATGATATATTTGTGTATTCTCATACTTATAATGACAATTCTAAACACCTTGACATCATTCTTAGTTCACTGAGAGAGCATCATCATTATGACAGGCTTGTTGGGATACACTTTTAGACCGAAAAAGTTCACCTCATGGATTATTTCATATCAAAATTAGAAGTATCTATTGATCCTAAATGACCTAGTGTTTGTTTTCATGGTAGTATCCCAAGAATTTTTTTGATATATGGAGTTTCTTGTGGATTACTGGATATTATAGGCATTTTATAAAAGAATTATCACGCCTTGTTTTTCCATTCCCTGGTCTCACAAAAAAGGGTGTCAAGTTCATATGGTAAAAACCATATGATAATGTATTTAAAGAGATGCAATAGAGGTTTATCTAAACACATATTCTAATTTTTCAGATCCTAAAAGTGGTTATAATATCTTCTATGATGCATTAGATATCATCCTAGGATAAATACTATAGCAAGAGGATAGAGTAGTTTTGTACAGATCTCAGTAGTTTAGACCTCATGAGAAAAACTATCTCAACCATAACATTGAGCTACCTGCAATTCTACTTGCCTTAAATTTCTAGAGACACTCTCTATTTGTGAGTTATTTCTGGTGTATATAGACAACAAGAGCCTCAAATAAATCTTTACTCACTATGAATTGAACCTCATAAAGTGTGTATGGTTCAAATATCTAAAATATTTTGATTTTTATGTTTACCACATGCTTGGGAAGGGAAATGTATTTTTGGATGTGCTGAGTCAAAAATCTAAGGCATAGAATATATGGGAATCCAACGATGAATGAAAGTTAATAGATCTCTTTTCTAAACTTCATCAAGAGTTTGATGATAGTCATGAGTAGTATTGACTATCATGTTTGATAGTCATCAATTCCCTACTTGACATGGTAAAGTGTAGAAAATTTTTAGATCATAAGGGATTGGTTCACCATTAGAGTATATCTGGTGAAAACTAGCCTCTGGATTGGTCTGTGGATATAGATGACATTCTATATACTCATGCATGTGCCAGGTTTCCTACATATGTGATAGAAAAGTTGATATGTGAGTCCCATGATTCTCAAAGGTATGTTAATCTAGGTATATCCAAGATAAATCGAGGTATGCGATGATAGTATTGCTGAACTGGGATGAAATATCAGATAATAGGCTTTATCAGTAGGTGTTCCACCTGTTAGAAGGTAAAGGCTGAGCACCCAAGATCTATAAGCTTGTTAAATGAACTTCCAATCATATAATGGGAATGGGAATATTTTTTTGATAGACTTTATTGTCAGGTTACCTAGGCCACCTAGAGGTAGAGATGTTGTATGTGTTTTTATATAAAGATAGAAGAATGTGGCTTACTTAATTCCTCTTCAGGAGACTTTATCAGTTGAAAATATGGGAATATTGTATGTTTTTGAGATCATATGACTACATGGGGTCCTTCATAGAATCATTTCAGATAGTAACACTACTTTCAGATCACTGTTATGGCAGGGATTGCTGGAAGCTAGGGATATACAGTGGATTCTAAGCACAACATTTCACCCTCAGACCAAATGATTGTCAGAACATATAATATTGGTTGTATTTGACATGTTCCTAGAATTTGTCCTTCATTTATGAGGTTCTTAGGAGAATCATATCCTTCTTATAGAGTTCTCCTATAGAAACATATTTATGGAGATAATTTATATGGCTAATTTTGAGGCCTTATGTGGTAGGCCATGTCATTCAACACTGTACAGGAAAGAGGCTGGTGAGGTAGCCCTACTAGGTCCCCATGTCGTACATGAGACATTGGAGTAGTTTCATTTAATTAGGAAGCATATGACTATTGATTGGTCTAAACAAAAATCTTAAACTGATTGTCATCGATGACCACGAGACTTCATGGTCAGGGATCATGTTTTCGTGTGGGTATCACTTAGGCTATGACATAGACAGTTATAGAATAATGTTATTTTTCACCTTGTTATATAAGACTGTTTGAGATTTTTAAGTGAGTCGGGCTGATAGCCTATCAGTTTCTATTACCTCATTGGTATTGTTCTATGCACAACATTTTCCATGTTTCACAGCTTCTCCAATATAATGTTCTCCATTATCATACCATTGATCCTAAGTAATTTGAGTTAGATGTTTATTCTACCTTTGAGGAGTATCCAGTATGCATCATTGACAGGAGCACAAAGGCTCTCTGAGGCCAGTCTGTCCCTCTAATGATGGTGTTGTGGAAACATGGCCACATGAAAGAAGACACTTGGTTGTGGGAGGCCAACATACATGCCCATTGGTTAGAGTTATTATATGATAGTGTTACACCACCCTTGGAAGGTGAACTCAGGGACAAGTTAATTTAAGGGGGGGAGACTGTAAGAACCTGGTTTTTCACTCAGGCATGGATCCTTTAAATTTTGGTCTAATTTTTTATTTTTGTCTTAATTTGGATTACTAGTGAGTTAGAAATGGTCACAAGGGTGTTTGGGGTTTCTTAAGATAGAGAACCCATATTTTGGAAAAAGTGGGTCAGTAGCGTGGTTTGAGTAAAACATGATAGTAGGCTATACGGTTAGATCTAACTATGTGGATTGTTTCATTTTTTGGTGTATCCATCTTTCATGGTTGGCACACAGTTTCCCTAACAGTGTGGCATAACCATGTTTTATTCCCCTTCCTACTAGTTCTTGTTCATTGTTGGCACACATTTGTCAAACCATTTAGAAAACAGAAGCATAGGCTAAATTTTGGGTAATTTTACCATTTTACCATTAATGATTTAATTAAATTTTCCTTCTTCCCAATTCTGAATCCTAGTGGATAGAGCCTCTGTTTTATCTCATTTTTTATATTTTAAAGGTTTAATATAGGGATCAAAAGATCTCCATCATCCCGATCTAGGACATTACTATGATCTTAATCCATGATGTGATTGGTTAGATATTCCAATCAATGATTATCCACTATAATCACAAGTAGTTACACTAAACACTTATTTAATAAAATACAATCACACTATACCTTTCAGAGTCCCACTAGAACAACAATTTCAAACTACTTGAAATAAAAAATAAACAATAAAAATGCATGAAAGATCACTTTTGAATGATCCCATATCCTACACCTATGATGAAGATCCTTATTTTGATCCTTAAAGATTATTTTAATAGTATATTCTAACATCTTCCTAAATTATAACACCTAAAAAATATGAAAATTCATTTATATACATTTCTAATATCCTTTTATATATTTGGTTATTAATTCTTTTCACAATATGTTATTAATCTTCTCATATGTATGTCCATTAATATTTTCATGAAATTGGATCTATAAAATAATATCTTATTTACTTATATCTTCTCATATAATTTCATGACCATTCATGGAGTCTTCTATTCAGGCAAACCCAAATGGAAACATGAGTGTATTATTTGAAAATATTCATGTTATTAGAGTGCATGAATCATTCTTAAACAAAACCCTATGCATAAAACTTGTATGAATACACACTTCCCACTTCATAATTGAGTTCACAAACATATTCATGGGGTCCTAAAATTCCTTTGCAAAACCATTATCTCGGCACAAGATCTAGTTCTCAAGGTATTTCATGCAAAACCGAAGTATATCATAGAACAAGTTCTTCTCAATTATCATCAAGATAGATAGAATCAATTAAAAGGATTTTGAAATTCACTTCTTATTCACATAATAATAGCCTACATGGAATTACTATTTTTGAAATAGGGTTCATGGTGGCCCAATTTCCCCAAAAATGAGAGCACTCTCAGGATCAGAAATTTCATTACATGGGAATGGGTTAAACTTCATTCATAGTTTAGAATTACCTTGCATCCCATCTCGTAAACGCCATATTTTATGTCATTTTGAGATATCTTGATACAAGTTATATCATGTATCTTTTAAACACTCATAAACCACATCATTTCTCAAATAATATATTCATAATTATATGTCACCTCTTACATGGGATCTGTTTATGTGATCCATCATTTTTTTAGAAGCACAAACACATTTCTCATTAACTACATTGCATCCTATTGTGATTATCATTCTTTGAGTTATGATCATTTGTGGGTGAAATTAGTTTCATTCATGATATCGTATCAATATCAAATGCCCAATTCTATTGGAACTATCATGGAATAGGGATAGTTTCTCGATCACCGTATCAAATTCATGTGGAAACTCTAGCACGTAAAAAACCATGAGAATTCATGGTAAAAGACATTTTCACATTATGATTTGATAAAATATATCCATCACATATAATTATTATTATTATATTATTTTTTTAAATTATGGATAAATAATTGTATGGGAACGCATGCCGAATATCATAAAATCCATTCTTCTTATTTTCATTTCATTATCCATCCCTTTCCTACTATTCGAATAAACTAGATATTAAATTTGGAACACGTTACACTTTCAAATCACTTCATCATGGACCACACCATACCCATACTAGTCAATTAAAACCTCTGGGCCCAATAAATCCTATCCATGTTCAACCTACACACAAATGCATCAATGGGCTTATTAAAAAAAAGGGATATTCATCTATCTCTTCTTCCATTCGGACTCATTAGGAAGGTTCTCCCATGAGGTTTTCCTTTGAGTCCCTCAAGTGCAGTTGAGTGATAGCCCTTGGGGGATAGTGTGTATGGCCATGTACTCTTTATGTAGTGTAATTACAAGCCTTAATAAATCCATTAAAACCACCTCAAACTTTATAATCATAAAACTAATTTTTCCTCGTTCAAAATATATATGGCCTTGGAAATAAGAAAAATTCTCCAACTATTTAATAAATAATGTGTCCTTCTTGACACATGTATTTGAAATAAAAGATTAGTCCTAAAATAATCACTTTTATCAAGAGTAATTTTCAAATTATGAAAAACAATTCCATATCATGAATCCATAAAAATTATCCACACATCACTACTTCACCAAAATATATTGATTAACTCATTAAATCATTGCACAAGAGTTATATAAACATTACTTAAGCATTTTTGGAAATTATAAAATCTCTAAAATTTTGAAATAAATTATTTTAATAAAAATACATTACTAATATTTAAAATATCCCTTTTAACAATTAATATATTAATTTTTCCCCTATGATAATATATTATAAATATTAAAAGAAATAGAGTGACATTTTGTAATTTTTCGTACAAAAAATAACATAACATTATTGATCAAAGTGAAGTGGCATAAAAATTCAATTTTATAAACTTTAGGATGGTTATGGTTGAATTAAATAATCCAGTTAAATAAATTATGTTTTTGGGTTTATATTTATACCTTATCTCATAGTATTACTATAAATTAACCTATTTTATCCATTAACTCAATGATAAACTTTTAAAATTATTATTATCCATTATGATTAAAATTGAAATTTACTTATTTAATAATATAAAAATATTAATTATAAATATGAAATCCATTTTTCATGATCCAATTCCAAGAATTAATTTAATTTGGTTTTAATATATGTTTGGAAAACATATTGGAAGAAATTTCTATGAAATTATGTTTTTAGAAAAATAATAAACTTATTCCAAAATAAAATATAATTTTGATTCTTATGGTATTAGTTAAATTATTTTTCAAAACATGATATTATTTTAGTTTAAAATAAAATGAAAATAAACATGGGATATTAAAATAACATTATTTAATTAAATGAAATGATAGATTTTTAAAAATAATCCAATTTCCTATCAATATCTTTATAATAATTCAAAAAGTTTACAATATAATAATTTTAACATGAAAATTTCAAAAAAATGATATTTAGTTTATAAAAAAAATTATTATTGTGGAATAAATAATGATAATTACCTTTTTATAAAATGAAAAAAGAAATCTGTTATTGAAAAAAGTAATTTTAATGAATACAACAAATTTCTTATTATTCATTGGTCAATCAAAACAATTAGATTAATGTTAACATTAATTATCAAATTAATTATTTGAATTAAAGAAAATATCTCTTATATATAATTCATTATGTGATAATTCTTATTCATATCCTCCAAACCAAAAGAAAAGTTATAACAATAATATTTAAATAATGTTATTTTAAGATTTTAATTAAGAATGTGTTGCATGTTGTGTGCCCTATCATATATATTGTTCCTTTAAAATAAAATATATACTTAAATCTAAAAAGTTTAAATCCTAATTTTGTGGAGTATAACTAATTTTGATTGTTTCTTTGGGATTTTTTAGGTATAGCCTCTTCTAGTTTCATTAGCTTCACATATGGATCAATGCACCTAATACTTAGTGTGTTCTTCTCAGTCACATCTCAGTTCAGCCTATCCTTCCATTCCACCTTCAGTTTTCTAATATAATCTTTATACTATATTCATATTTTTTTCAAGATGTTACTAATCTCATTTACTCCATAACATTTAATCTTCTATTGAACATTCTTGACTCTCACAGTATCTTAATTTAATTCCTCAAATGCATGGATATTTTCTTCATTAACTTTTTTGACCACAAATTTCTTATCAATGATGTATTTAATGTTGTATTCAACCATAGATAACTTTTAACTACTAATTTTATTGATTTATAAATATTTTTTTTCTCTTTTATGAGAGATTTTTTATTTTTTTATTTTCATGCTAAATAATTTTTTCATTTCATTAGAATCGTCTTTTTATTATAATTTTTCATCATATAAATCTATAATGAACACAAATAAATAATTTATAACATCTCCATGGAGTTTATTCATATATTCCTCAATAATAAAGTAGAGATATATTTAATATTAAATAATTCCACTTTTCTTATCATAGAATGAAATTAAATAATTATATATTTACTAAAAATAACAACTTTGATTACCTTTAGCTAGTGGTGTGGATTACTTTACATCTAAACTATTTTTCTAAATATTTAAAACTTTCATAATATTTTTTCCATGTTATTGCATTATACCTCAACATTTTTAACAAAAAAATAGAAATTGAATTTTCCATTTGAGGATGTTCTAAAATATGTTCAAATCTATACTTCAAGTGATTCTAATAAAACACACTATAAAAAAAATAGATCCAGTTATAGGGAAAATTATTTCTTTTATCGCTACTAAGTCCCACTAGGCCTATGTTAACACATATGGTTGGAATGTGCTTTTCAAACTTTTTACCAAATTAGAATTTCACTTTTAACTATTTTACTCTTTTGGTCTTTAAAACTTTTTTTTATTTATGAAAAATAGATCTTAGGGTTTTCTCAGTATTCAACAGCCATATGAAAATTAGTAAATAAATTTAAAAGTATAACACATTATTTCTAAAAGGTTTAACCCCTCCCAGTTAACCTAGTCCTTTTTATGCTCTGTATTTCAAAATCATCTACTTTCAACTATAATATTATGAAAAATTAAATATAGTTCGGTTAGGGATTAAATTAAATTCAGTCATAATATTACATGTGTTAGTGTTCACTATATTACACAAGTGATTAATGGATACTTATATAGGTTCATTATTCAAGTTCTAACCAATTTACAAACACTCACAACCTACTAGTATAGATATTTATTTAGCTATGGATGAAAACACATGAATAAAATTATATTCCCTTTGAAAACCATGATTCTTCAAATTCATTTTAATAATATATTAATCCTCCTATAATATATTCTTTTATTTTATCCATGTTTCTAGTTATTATTTTGAAATTTCTCACTGGTTTCTCTCAGAATAAAAATCGAAGGATTATGATTCCCAATAAGAAACTATATGCATCCTTCATATAGATCTTATTCAACACTTTATTAATATTTTTTCTTTCAGTAGTTCTATTTAGTATAACTAGGTTGTATTTATCCACTCTTATATACTCAGATATTCTTCATACCAGCACTATCTGAGGTTCCTCTTCATTGACACAAAGATCTCATAGGTTATCTTCATCGAGTGTTTTATAAGTTGCATTTTATGTCTCATCAACAAATATTTTTCTCAACAACTTATTAGTATGTGTTTCCAATGAGATATTTTTAATTCTTTATTATTTCTCACATGGGTGTCTGACCACATTCCAACTTATTCTTTCTTACACAACTATATATCTCTAGGGAAATTAGAAAAATACAATTCTTATCTTTATATTTTTTACTTTGTCTCAGACATATAAATATACATTTTATTTTCTTGTAGGCTTGAGAACCTTCTAAATTTCATTCAAAAAAGATATAATTTAAATCATGGTTCCAAGGGTATATAAAAATCAAATAATAATGGTTGTTGTTTAGAGGATAAACTATTTACTTATTTTCAAAAGGGAATTCCCTTGTGTGGCCTTTTCTAACCCTCCACACAAGGAAACCCCCCTCCCCACGAAGAGGACACTCCGGAGAGAGCCCCAGCCGAGAAGGAGCCGTTTCCAGCCGAGATGGCAGAGCGTTCCAGAGGGTGACAACCCGGGCGGCAATGGTTCGTCAAGAAAACTGTCAGCATGGGTGGGTTGTGCCTCATTTTTCCCACCCAGTACGAAACTGGGTGACCCTTAAACTTATATTTAATATTTAAACTTTGATAATGTAACTCAACTTGACCATTTTGAATACAAATAATTTTTCATGAATTAAAAAATCATTCATGATGTTTACAAAAAATTTATCAGCACTTAATTATTCTCATTGTATATCCAGGTTTACTGAAACTTGGGTTTCGTTATTTATAAAAAATGAAAATTCATAGAATTTCTACTATTCTTTCACCTCCTTTATCTCCCTCATAAGAATCATCTTCTCAGCGAATGGATTTAATCACATGCCATTTTTTAAAATTTTAATCCTTGATAAATAGTTTGATCATCATTAGATTTAACCACCACTTTTGATCACCAATATTTATTATCAAAAATTCTCATTTGAAATTAATAGATAACAAATCTATTAAATTTTACCTCAATATACATCCAATTTATGTCTTCAATCATGGATTCACATAGATTTATTTTGTTTTAAACTTGAAAGTGCATCTTCGGTATCATAAAATTTCATTTCCACCATTCCAATTTTATTATTTAAATCTTATAAATTTTCTATAAATTAGGTAAAGTCCAAAGTAATCTATAGACAATTAAAATCTTAGATCATAAGACTCTAAATAGGTTTTACAATGTTATAGAAGTATTAAATGGATTAGATAGAGGAATTCATGCATGCCAACATAAATTCTTAATAGATAATTAAAAGTTTCATTATTCTTCAAATTCATACATCCACAATGTCTTACACCCTACATCAATGTCTTACATGAAATGTCTCATGCAATGATCAATGTAGTAATCCTTATATAATATTATTATGTTGATGCAATGTGGTATTATGGAATACTCAAAAGTCATAGACATATATTGAAATGTCTTATATAATTCCAAAATTCATAAAATAGTGAACTCTTATATAGATATAAATCCATACAAGAAAATTCTTAAGTGTCTTCTGAAAAACCCTTATGTGGAAACATATAAATTCTTATAAAAATGAAATTCTTAAAAAAAATTCCATTACTTAGTCATTTTTACCTAAAAAGCAATATTTCATGATTATTTAAATTACCATAAGGGGTTCTTCAAACCAACTATAAACTTATTACACACTTAAAAAATATCATAATAACTTCAATTACTTATGAGAATTGTCAAAATAATTCCATAAACTTTATATATTTTTAACATTTTCATGTTTCTCCTAAAATATTCAATTATATAATTTTATGTAATCTTACAACATCTTAATAGTATATTTCACTTAATCTTTCTTAAATATTCATCCAATTGATTCTCATTAATAGCTTTTATAGCCTCCATTCTCAATAAACACTGGGATGGTTTCTCTAAAATCTATCCGAGTATTCTCAAAATACATAACCTATTTTAGTCATTATAAAAATAGCAACACATGTTATCTATTCAACTCAGCTACATGTCCCTTTACTCATCATTCATTACATGTGTTTTATATACTACTACTCTGGACTTTAGAACTTGTCATTAATATTGGTCAAAAACTAGAAAATCATTATAATTTGATGTATTTTTTCAAGAATCTACCCATCATGGTATTTAGGTTTAATGACTCTATGATATTCTTCCATTTATGATGGAAGCGTTATCCATATTTACACATCAATGTATGGGAAGAACCTTCATCCATATTCAATCAATCGGTTGATACTTATTCCACATCCCAACATTAACACATGTTGAATTACATCCCACAACTATATTAGAAAACAATAAAATCTCATCTTCATAAATCCATTGGTGGAGTTAAAAAAGTACTTTCCTTTGTATGATATTTAAAAGTTGAATAAAGTGATGTTTTTTGGTATATATGGTCTCAATTTTCTTATTTTCCACATTTAATATATATTAGATCTATTTAAAATTCATATATTAAATGATCTATAATAAGTCCATTATAATGTTTCATGTATATATCTTTTCATTATTTATTTAATTATTGCAGAAAATATGGCCTTTCATGTGGTCATTCATCTATATAACCAATGTAGTCAATAAGTATTTTTCATAACCATTTTCTTTCAATTAAATTTATTCAGCCCATAGATTTTTTGTTTACTGCAAAGCACATAGAATATGCCTATTATATGGTGATTTTTTATTGGAAAAAATATTAATATTTTTCTTCATTATCTAGCATAAAAAGTCTATTCAACTTGTTCTTTAGACATAATTTTGGAATACAAGGCACAGTATGGGCGGAATTTCATAAGGATGTATCATGTGGTTTTCGTGATTTTCCTAGATACTCTAATCTCCATAATTTATAATTGTATATGATCCTTCTTTCCAGTGAAAGTAGTTTTAATATCAAAGATGATTCTATAGAATTAATGATAAACATTATTCTTCATATATTAATAATATAATCAATTCCTCATATAATTTATTTTCATTTATTTTCTACAAGTAAAAAGAGTCCAAAAATTTATTTTGATTGAATAGAAATTATCCCTTGACATCTACTTTATCCAATAAATATATCATTATCTTTTATTTATTGGTGATTTAATTTCATGGAATAGAAGTGTCACTACTATTTTTCATTATCCATTCAGTTCCTTGACTGTTTTATTGGTACTCATTTTGTTAATGTATAATATATAATAATTTCGATTCATAAAAATAGGTTAAATATCCTTTATATCATCTTTTGATCATATCATTCTCTTTTAATGATTATCTACTAGTAGGACAGCCAATTATGAGAGGTTATTGACTTTAGTTTTTATCTCTTCCATCATATAATCATGGACATCATCCCTTTTTCCCTTATTTCTTCACATCTTATATTTAATATTTTTATTAAAAGCGCATTGGTGGATTTTTTAATAAAATAATCAGTGTATAATAATAATTAATACATGTTACTCTGAAGGATTAATGAATAATTACTCCCTTTTTAATGATCACTAGTAATAATACATTAAAACATTTAGGGATAAAATATATATTGATTGAGATCATTTCAAAAATTTATTACAAGAAATGAGAATTTTGATATCCTAAGGATAACCCCCCCCCAATCTTATCCTTTTTTATGATTATAAGATAAACTATGTTAAAGACCAAATTATTATTCATAAACGGTTTATTGAGTTTTTTTGATAGTTTATATACCATTTGAAACATAATATATAAAACAAGTTATATACTATAACTATGTTGAAAATCACATACTTTCCCATTTGAACATACTCTCCCCATTTGGGAATGAATGTGGATTCAACATAAATACTTCACCTTTTTAAATGGGGAAGTAATTATAAAATAAAAACTCCGTCTATTGAAAATATAATATAATTACCCCAAATAAAAAGAAATACCTATTGTAAACTTGATATTATTTATCACTACCCCTTTTTAAATAAACTTAGCCTCTATTAAGAGAAAATAATTCATTTATCTATGTCTGAAATGATGATAGTAACATAATATAAATAAATAAAATTTTATCAATCAAAATAACTATATCTTCAATGATAAATACATATAATCATGGTAATAGATATTTTAATGAAGGTGTAAAATAACAAACTCTCCTTATTAAAATATTTGTAATTGATAAAATTGACCCCTTAGAAATAATACATTTTTAGGAATTTTACAATCTTTATAAGTATCTAAACTTAAGAATATGATCCAATAGATTCATTAAATTTTTTCTTAGATTCTAACCAATATTATTTTTATAAATGATGATTAGAAATTATAATATTTGATCACCTAATTTTACATACTGATGATTTCGATATGACTATGTATCTTGAATGTTTTTGGTAAAATATTTATTTTTATTCTTTAATTTTTTTTAAGTATGTTAAAAAATTAAATTCATATATGGATTGAGTTTTATAATCCATAATAACATTGTTTTAGTATTATTAACTAAATAATTAAACATAAAACAACACATTTTGGTCTAATAAAAAACTTTTTACTTAATAATGTGAAAACCATTAGACAAGTATCTACAGATAAGATTCATATTATTTTTACATATAAGTAAAATATGGAAATAATAAACATTAAATGTATCATATATCATTATTATCCATTATATACCTCACTACTTTTCCATGTGTCCAATAAACTATAACAATCTCTGACCCACCCATTATCTTTCTAATATAATCCCAATAATTGAGTTCCTTTAAGATCATTGGTGACTAGACAAGGAAAATATTTTTTATTTTTTGGCTGAATAAGAGTTCCCTGCTGCTATGAACTTAATTAATGAAATCCAAAGAATGTGCCTCAGTTTAAAAATTTATTGGAAATATGGTTACCCAAAGAAGGAATATAAGACACAAATTACACCCATTACATAAGTAATTCAATGAAAACATAAGAAAATAGAATTAATGGTAGGAAACAATAATGGAAAGTGAATAATATTTAGTTTTTTATCTAAATCAATGAACTATGAAAATGTTAGTATTTCTTTAGAGATAATATAATATTGTTTAGAATGATGTTAGGAAGTGAGGAATTGATAAGATAGTAAATGAGTTCAAATAAAGGGATAAGTGATCTTATTGATAAGAGCTAAATAGTAGCTTAGTAGCTATAATGTAATAAATGAAAATATGGAAGAAACCACAGATCTAATCATTAAATTTAATTCTCAATAATTAAATGGTGAATATAAATTTTTACCTTATGATTTGGTTTTTTGAAATAAAAAATAAATCTATTTTGGAAAGTAAATGAAAATAAATGAAATAATATTAATATTACCACATAGATTATAGTTACAACAAAATTATATAGAGATTACACCAGGTGTGATGATCTATCATCATCGAAATTTATTAGTAGATGTAACTGGGTGGTGATTTTCTTTCTATCAAGTAGATATTTATGATAATTTTTTGAAATGATGGATTTTGGAGCACAATTCATCATTAGTCAATAATGTGATGTGAATAATTCCATTAAAATCTATATTTTATTTGATTCATTTTTTTTGTAATTTTCATGTTATAGATGATCGTTTGTAAAAAATGAATGAGTAATATATACCCATTTTATTGTTTTCATATATAATATCTAAATGGTATATTTATAATTTTGGAAATATCCATATACAATTGTCTGTTTTTTCATAAAAATATATTCTTTTTATATTACTATATATGTTCCTTTCATTTTAATTAGAATATCATATTTCATATTAGTTATTTAGATGATTATGGAGTTCAAGTTTTTTATCTAAGGGTTTCTTTCCTTCCATAAATATAACCAACATTTTCTTTAGATATTTTATTTATATTACTATGCTATTAACATTATTTTAACCTTATTAAAGAGAGTTTTAAGAGTTTGTTTCTTTAATATATTTATAGTTTTTATAAGTTAAGTTTGATTTATTGAAAATGAGTGGAAAATGCCTTTATTTTATTAAATTTAAAATTATATTATATTATAATCATTAGATTCCTTTCCATAAATTTCTCAATATATAACTCTAGATAAAAATTATATTAATTCGCCTTTAATTTCATGGTGCATACTTCATCATATTTCCCCTTGGGGGCTGTAACATTAGTAAATGACTATAATATCTGTTTTAATTTTTCTTATTATGAAAATATTAACAATATATTTACTTAATAGAGAATTCATTATCAATTGTCAAATCAAAATATTTATAATAAATCTATTTAAAAATTTTATCATTAAAATTTGCATATTTAGGGTAGTATATTTACACTATGAAATATGTTTTTATCAATATATAATCTATTTTGATCATCAAACTGTATTTATAATAAAAATGTGATGAAATAAAATGTTTATGTATAAAATATTAACTAATATATTTATATGATTTATATTTCCATAGCATAATTTTATTAAGATAATTTGGTCATAATCATTTTTATGATTAAATATTTATAAATTTTGTAGAATATAAACTAGTTATATAAATTTTAGGTAATCATTTCACGTTGGTGATAAGAATATAATGTAGATATATTCTCTTATAAATCTCTCTTAATGATAAGATCAAAAAAAATCCATATTTTATGTTCAACATAATTTTTTGAAACATGTTTCAATAAATCACTAATCAAGATAAATATTAAAATATATATAATATAAATAATTAAATAAAAATTATAAATTTCCTTTTGGGTCTAGAAATTTTTCATATTTATTGGATTGAATTATGTCTTAAAATAATTATCTAATAGTAAAAACTTATATATATATATATATATATAAACTGATTACATCTGATCGTTCTTGTAAAAATAAACTCCATAAAAAATATGTAATGAATAATTCATTTCAAAATGGTTTTTAAAAATAAATATAAGAAAAACAAAATCCTAAATGATAAAAAAATATAACAATTAAAATGCTGATATTGATTGAAATTATTTTACACTAAAGAGTGAGACTGAAGGCTTTTAAGTTTATATTTTATTCCTACCGTAATATATTTAATAGAATATAATATATTAACAGATTTAATGGATACCACAAGTTATTCCATGGAATGGAAATGATATTAATTGTGGTAAAAAATTTAACGAGTGGGGATGAATTAAAAAACACGGTAAAATCCCACAAAAATGGAAAATCAGACTTAAATCAATTTATGAGAATAAAAAATTTGAGTACACTATAAAAAAATTAAAATTTTAAAATATAAAAAAAATATAATATAAACATATCAATTGATAGGAAGATGAATATTTGAAATATATATTATTTGAAAATTTAATCTGTTACATCTAACTCTATTATGATCTTATTATCTTGAATATTAAAACTAGATAAGGGGATAAAGAATGAGGATGTTAAATGAATCTTTATAGGATTTTGAGTGAATACTTTATAATCAAACTCATGACTTGGTTATACTCTCTAAAATGACAATAATTATTGTAAACTAAGAGTTAATCCATTTAAAATCAAATTAATAAATTAAATATATATATAAATCGTGATGGGATTGAACTTTGAAATGTTAAATGAGATTGGGATAAAAAAATACACACATCCTATTTTTATATTACCTATGACTCAATCATTTTAATATTATTCACTTTTATCCTAATGTGCATGGAGTATCTTATTCAAATATCTAAACAACACTACTTACAAGAAGTAAAAACTTTTTAAATAAATGTAAAATTATTTATCCCTTTGAATTCATTGATCGTTCCATTTTTCATAAGTCTATGTCCTCATCCCTATGACATATTTAAAAATAATATATGTATATTTTTAATCAAATGATTGATTACAGTTACTAAAAAATATTTTTACTTGTTTCATTTTGAAATAACTACAAAATAAGTAATTACATTAAAAAATAAATTAATATAAAGGCAATAAAAAATGGGAATAAAATACTTTGTATTTAAAAGATATTAATAATAAGAACTATGAGAGGTGACTTGATGAATAATATCCCTTTCTTAGAATGCTTTTCCAATTGATCTCAATAAAATCTCTTACAATTCATGATTCAAAAAATCTCTCATTGGTCTATTTGAGAAACTAACCATTTAGAAATATATGTGTCAGATATATCATTGATTCTCATATCTTCATTGATCATCCTAGAATTATAGAAGAAGTGACTCCTAATATAATTATTCAATACTCTAAGAATTGACCAATATTGATTTTTCATGTCCATTATAGTTTAACTACTTTGAGATTAATAATATATTCCCTTTTTAAATTTCAAAATATGTAATATTACAATTTAAAGGTGACATTTAGTTTGATAATATATAAAAATCATACATTCTTATCCAGTTTCCAAATTCTAGTCATCATGTAGTCTAACTATTATTTTATATATTTAGATGTAGTACGAGTGGACTACTCAATAGAATTCTTATATAGTCTTCATGATTTGTTTTGATGCACTAAGATTGTTTTATTCAACTTCAGACATGTTCTTCTATTTTGGTGAAAGTAGTTTGGAATTTGAGTGATACACATGGTTTTATCAAATGTTTTATTTTTTTATAAACAATTCTCAATCCCTCAAAATAATTTATTTAATACATTAAAATGCATGTTTATATTTATTTATTTTTTATAAAAAATTAATTCAATCAAAATTTATTGAATTTAGATCATTTATTATTCATTTAGTATTATTATATTAATATCATGGTCTTCAAAATTTATATTCTCAATTTATAAATGAAACGTTCTTTGTATGATGATATATAAGATTTATAAAGGAATTATTCGACCCATATAAGTGTAAAAAAATGAGATACATATAAACAATCAATATTTTTTAGGCTATGTAGGATTAAATAATTTTTAGTGGTATTTGAAGGTTTTCTCAATCCACATTATAGATTATTAAAAAAAATACATGTATGATGAATGTATATTTTCCAATGTCATGGTATGAGTAAAAAGTGGGCCATGTAAAATTTCCAAATGGAAGAAGTTATTAATTTATCATAATTGAAAATTTTAAAATCAATTTTATAATAACCTTCGGATCACATATAAGTAAATTAATATCAAAAAAGTTATTATAAGATTAATTAAATATCGTATATGTATAAAACTTGAAGGTAGTAACATAAGAAATTTTATTAGGGATAAATTCCAATCTATAAAGAAATGCATATGGGAGTAAATAAAATAATTTTAATTTTGAGGATAATTAAATAATTTAATGGAGAATTTTGACTATATGAATATAAATATTATTTTAAAAAATATTTTTTCAATTAATTGGAAGTGAAAATAAACATAGGTGTGGAATACCTAGAACCAAATTCGTATAAATGATTTTAGTTAGTGGATGAAGTTATGTTAATTGAATTTTAGTTGATAGAAAGGGAAATTTTCTACAAAATGTTCTTAAATTTTATGGAAGGTTATTTCCAACTAATTTATTATCTAAATTTTAAACGAGTTCAAATCCCACTGGAGGGAGAGGGATAATTATCAAAAAAAATTAAGGATGATCATAGGAGGAACTTTTCTTTACATTTGATGGATGTTCTTGGTTGTTTTAAGATTCTACGAAGATGATAAACGGAATATGTTGTGTAACTATAGTTGTAAAATCTCTTTGTGACAAAAACATGAGATATCTTATATGATTTCTTCTCTAGTATTTCATTTTTCTAAAATTACAAAAATTATGGAGAGAATATATAAACATGATAAAAAGTATATTGTATTTTTATGATTTCCCATAAAATTTTAATTAAATTTATATTTCTTTAGATGATCATATATTTATTTAAATTGTGTTGTAATGTTTTTTGAGTAATTTGTTAATATTTTGTAATTAAATAGTAATATTTTAAATCAAATTTTTATTTTTAAAATATCTATTATGTTGATTTCATTTTGGGGAATGTTACATATTGCAATGAATATTAAATCTTATATTAATGATTCTTTTAATATTCTTATTGACATAATAATATTTTTCATTTCCACTATGGTGAAATAATTATTCTACTTTCACCATATCAGTGTTTATTTTATGATTGTTTATCATGTTTTTAAATTTATTTTTGTGAGTAAAAAAATTATAAATAAAGATAAAGAAATATATGGTTTGAACTTAGTTAAGGTCACTACTCTATATCTGATTTCTACTTCCTCCAATCTAAATTGTTTCTTTTTCAAACCAAAATATAAACTAATTTTAAATTTATTTACATTAAAACATATAATTTTTCATAATAACATTCAGAATATTTTATAAAACATAATATTTATCCTTTTTAAATGATAAAATTTTAATGGAAATATTGATCAACTAGGAAAATTCTTCCAAATCTACCAATGTTTTGTCATTATGGTATATACTAGTGGAAAAATACATTGATTTTAACATCATGAAAAATAACATCATTATAAAAATTTTATAATTAACCAGGAGGACTATAAAAATTTTAAATACTTTATAAATTTATTCATGGTTTTTGATAACCTATTATTTCACTATTAAAAAATATTGAACACTCCTATTTTTTGAAAAAATTCATGTTTTTACTACTATAATTATTTAAACAACATAAAAAATTAGAAAAATATCCACTTTAAATCCATTCCATTTTTCCTCTACATAATAATTTTCTAAGAACCCAAACATAAATCTATTCATGGATCCACATTATTTTTTCATCACAAATATACTAAATTGTTCTATTTTTCACGATTTTTTCCATAAAACATGAAAAATTAGACAAAATCTGTCAAAACATTCCATTGAAACGATATTTTAACCCAACATTGATACTATTATATGTGTGGGAAGAAAATTATATTTATGAAATAAATCAATAGGTACAAAAACTGCATCACCATAGAGTTCACGAATCAGATTCCAAGGATCAATGAACCCATAAAAAATATAGATGAGATAATAAGAAACCAAATTCCCAAGATTTAAAATGCATGAAAATAAAACCAAATATATATATATATATAACTAGTGTATACCTTACACAAAAAAACACATCCTTCACTATCTTCATCAATGTGATTGAGAAATATCACAAGATGGCTACCATTAGACTCCCTTATTAATTGCTTATCCACATGTTTCATTGAATCAACCGTTGAATTCAAATGACCTGCCTCCAAACCATGATATGAAAGTATTGCATGAAATATAATGAAGGGGAATTAGAGTGCTTCATGAAATCCATAGAAATTAACACTCCATTTCCGCTGAATTATTCTTACTTATAATGTCTTCGATGACACTCCCTAAACCCTATAAATTAATTGTTGTGTTACAAAAAGTATGAGTAAATGTAGTGGGATATGAATAGTTTATAAAATATTGGCTAGAAACCTAACACTTGAGTGTATTTATTATTCCTCTCTTAATGATATAATATGTATAATAATAACGAAATTATAATTTTTAACATCTTACTTAAAGATGGGTCATAATGTGTTATGAAACATATGTTATGATCCAGTAGTCCTTAAAGATCTCATAAGTCATACACTATGATTTTGGGGCTTGTTGTGAATCGCAGTCAAAAAAATTATTTTACACTAAAGAATTCAATAAATCAGTACCCATGGTTCTCCCCATAAGGGGTTACAAACTAAGATCTCACATTTTTACTTTTTATTGATTTTTTTTTGTTAAAGATAATTTAATTATTGATTTTTTTCATTTGGAAAGTAAGTGTAAATAAACTAGAAAATTAAGGAAATAAATAAAAAAGAAATTTAATATAGATTGAAAATAAATTTGGGAATTAAGTTTAGAAAGCAAAAACTATTGACTAGTTTCAACCCTACTAACACCTGCTTCTTCCTTCTATTTTAAAATTATATGATTGAATTCCAAAATGATCACCTCAATACCTTAAGTATAACACATAATATCACATAAATAATATATTGATACTTCAGAAAAATTATTAGTCCACTTAGCAATGTTATCTAACTACCCAAAGTCCTCTGAGTATCCAAACCTAGATGAACTACCTATTCTTTAATGAAAGACCTTCCCTAATAAGATTTAATAGTGTAGACTTCCACCATACTTTCAATGTTTTGAACAATCATTCTAAAAGAATTATAAGAGAATAAATTTATAAGATAAAGAGACCTTACTCACTAATGAAAATAAAATTCATATGAATTAAAGTATATTACACTTAAAAAATGAACTAAAGGAAGGTTTCATTATATCATCCCTCGAAACATGCACTTAAGTGTTTAACCTCACATGGACATAAAATATTCCACGAATTTAGTATATCACATTCCAAAATCAGTTTAGTTACATGAATGTCAAACAAAACTAAAAGCCCACATCTAATTAGCTTCATACCAATTCAAATAGTCATGGAACCCCATTCATATATATTATTTCCTTCCATTATCATTGTACAAATGCATAACATTCTTAGAGTCTTATATATTTTCATATACTACTCATCAGTCTAGTCATCAAGTCTCTACCCATTTCTTAGAATCATTCCTTCATTCAACCATATGTTTCTCTATATGGTTTGAATCATTGAATTTTATATATGTCACATGTAAAACAATTATATGGTTCATGAACACTGATATATAACCATGGGGATTAATCTTGATGTGTGGGTTTTTATTCATTTAAATCTATAGAGGACTCATGTATAGATATAATTCCTACTTATGTATGTCATAATCCTATACCTCGGTGAAAATTTATTCTATTATTGAATCCATGAATCCTCGTACATTAATTAAAAAGTAGTTTAATTCCCATACATAGCTAGATTTTAATATTTTTAATTCCCATACATGGTTTATTCGAATATATGTATAGTTATATAACTAGATTCTCGTAGACTTTTCTACAAAGTCTCTAGACATATTTCTTAATCTATAAAAATCATTGATTTAATCAAAATAGACTTTAGAGGCATAGTGAAATTATAAAAACATTCAATATTAAATTTTTTACTTATTAAAATAATTTCGAAATTTAAAAAAACATGTAATTATCAATATTTATTCCATTTTAACATTTAAATAAAAATATATTTATTATATTCTAGAAATGATGAAATTCCTTTGAAAAAATAAAAATATTGGTGCTTTATTTACTAAATTAATTTCAAAAATAAGGAAAATTAATGATCTATTAATTCCCTAAAAATTTATAATTAAAAAACTATACAATCCATCATTAGGATCAAGACCAAAGTAATTTAAATTCACATTGTCATGAGATCAAAAATGTTAAAACCATTAAAATAAAATTATCATGACACCATAATAACCACTGTTTTAAATTCTATATTCAGATTACTAAATCCATTTACCATTTATATATCCTATAATTCAAATAAAAAACTTTCCTCACTTAAATTTCTCTTATCACACAAAATAAATTTTTTTGTTTCATAAGTTTTTTTCTCATCCAAACAAATGCTTTGGTAAATATAGGCATAGTGACTTCCTAAATCTCCACCCAATTGAGCAAAATATTTTTGTCATCATAAGGAATTATCTAGTATCTTTCTACGGGTAAGGATTGGTAGATTTCAATTATAAAAACTATTTTTTCTGAATAATAATTCATGGTTGTAATATAAAGTTATATGCATGAAAATAGTCTTCTGATCGATTATATAACCTCGCTCACATTCCTTTATGATAAAATTTCACAAGAATCCTATTTCATTTTATGGTTAGCCTATATATTTAGAATTTTGAGCATAAATGTGTATATTTATTATATCATTCCCCCTTTTTCATTTATTTAATCCTATATTCATTCCTTTATTTCTCTTGATAGTATTTTTTGTTAAAGAAAGGAATAAGTGTTATCCTGAATTAGTGGTGGAATCATAGCCTAGATTTAAATGACATTTTTTATGCCCACTTTTACCAACTGCGATTTTATTATAAAAATAGTAGTATTAAATAACATACAATAGCTCCAAAACATTCTATTTATTTAAGAATATATATATCCACTCTCCCCGACATTTGAGTTAAACCATTTTCAGGAAATTAACCTCAAGATAAAGGTAGATTAGAAAAAATAGATTATAATGTGGATTCCAAAGAAGATATTTCTTAGCTATTAGAAAATTATGGGGATAAATTTTATATTAGTCCAATGAAGAATGATTCTTATCAAAATGGTGATTTAAAAAAATTCATTTCCTTAGTAATCTTTTACACAAATTACATAAATCCATCATGTTTTAGTAGATAAAAATAAATTTATGATTAGGAAAATAATGATTTAGTTGACTCAAAAAATTATGTGAATATTAATAATATGTCAAGAAAGGTTAATAATTTTCAATGTATAGTCATATGAATATATAGATAGTGATTCAAGTCATGGGATTCAAAAATTAGAGGAATTTTTCTTCAATTACGCATAATTTTGATTTAAAATAATGATTATTTCAAAATTAATTCATATTTTGTTTCATAGGTTAAACTAGTTCACATTAAAACTTTTGTTTAAAATATTATAAGAGTATGATTTTTTAGATTATATTTTTTTAAAATAAACACAATATTTTAAATGAAAAATAATTAACAAAAGAAAGGAAAATCAGAAGAAAAAAATAAAAAAAACAGAAAATAACTTCCTTAATAAAGATGTACCTCCCCACACACTTATTCTGTAATATTTCCTTTTTATGAATAATTTTTGGGATTTATGAAAATCAAACATCTATGATATAATAAATATTTGGAAGGAAATATGCAACTTGATTTTCAGTTGTATCTGGTATCATGAATGTGAACCTCCTATCCCAATGGAAAATAATAACACTCAATAAACTACTTCATTCTATGATCATTGAATGTGATTGATATTTCCTTATCTAGTTTCTTTATTTAGAGATAACCCAAGTTAAGGGAAAGAGTAATACTGGAAGGGATTGACTATTTAGAATCAAATATCTTCCATATATAATCAATCAGATGCAATTTATCTCATTCTTCTAGTTCATGGTTGAGAATATTTTCAGCATAAAGAGACTTGGTTTTCCACTGGAAAAATATAGTGCTTTAATATATATTGTTTTTGATATATTCTACCTCTTATGAGAAACATTTTTTTTGTTTTTTCATTGAAAACAAATTCATATTACAAATATTTATTACTGAAATGAATTTTTTACTTACTCAATGGGAAGGTGACAGGGTTTTAAATACATAAGTATAAAAGTTGAAATTACTGTTGGATTTTTATAATTAGTTCTATATTCCTGAAGATCATCATCAGGTCTCAACCTCAAATGTTTTTATTTTTGTGAATAGTTTTTTTTTTCAATTTTGTTTGATATATATATATATATAGCTAAAACCACATATATTCTATTTTTATAAGGGTGATAGGGTTAATAAACCTTATTATTTTCTCTATAATTATTTAAAATATATTCCAATTTCATATTATATAAATGACTCCCATTATAAAAGATTAAAAAAATTGACAATATAAATCATAAGAATGGAATACCTTCTATTAATTTTGTAATAAATAATCCATCATATGTTATTGTGAAATAATATTCTACCTACAATGAAACATATTATCCATCATATGTTTTTGTGAAATAATATTCTACCCACAATGAAACATAATAAAAAAATGTAAATATATCCAAATTAATTTTAAAATAGTATCATTAAATTTATACCCCTATATTGAACACTTCAAAAAATAAGATTGGTTCTTAAAGAATTTCATTTTTCTTGGAACTATTACCATGGAGTTGATAGTTTTTCAAATATCTAAAAGAAAGAAAATCATATAAAAAATACCAAAAATAATCGAAAATAATGTACTTTATTTGTAGTTATTTTAGGTTCTAAATTGACTCTTTAGCTTAATGTGTGAAAAACAATTCATGAAATATTGATCATTATAATTGGTAATGCATATCCTTTTTATTTTATCACTACCAATATGCTATAAGAAAGGATCATCTAAAATTAATCTTACTGATTCACTAAAGAATAAAAAAATTTATTGATTAAAAAACTAATGTATAATTTAATTAGTATCCAAGAGATTCAATAAATCATCAAACCATGGCCTCAAACTCTAAACAATATACAATTACTCATCAGCCTATGTTTCATTAATGGGTGGACAAATCTCAACTATATCATCAAAAAATGGGAAATAATTCTAAAGGGTTATACAAAAGATTTTAACTTCCTTTAATAACCATTAAATCGATAAAAAACTATTTTAAAAACAATATCTTTCTCAATACCCTTGTTTTTTCATCATGTTTCTTCATTAAAAATATTATTGTATAATTTTCAATGAAAATAATAACTTTTTAACATGAAAGGTAACATCTAAACTTATCTAATGAAAATATAATATATATAATCCACTTATTAGTGGTTTTATAATTGAATTGGTCCTAATATATATTCCGTAATTCATAATATATTATATGAATTTTTTTCCACTTTTGACTTGAAACTTCTTTAAGTGAAAAATGAGAGGCTTCAGTCCTCAACTCAAAAGTTTGGTCCCAATTTGTTAGTTTTATGCTGGGTGGGGATATAAAAGTTTGTTATATATCCTTAATTTTTTTATTTCAACTCTCATAAAAAAACATTACATACATTTTGAAGGAATCTAGATATGGTCAAGTCTATTTCATTAAATTATTGTATGAATATTCGATAAAAAAATTTGTGGCTTAGAAAAAAGGAACATATCTAATATTTATTAGGATTGGAAGTTCAGAAATGATCTAAAACATATATTGATCAACTTGAATTCTATATTTATACATTATAGATAAAAGAACAATTTCATTATCTATTATGAAATGGAATTTTTTATAAGTGATAACATGATTGTTGTCAATCAATGTTTCAAGGGAAGCATAAAAAATTTTCAAACAAATCTCAAATGAGGATCCATGTGAAATTAAAATATCCATAAATACATCTACAAAACAATATAAAATTTCTAATAAACTAGTCATCATATATATTTAAATATTTCTTAATGAATCAAACAAAAAAAGGAATTACTACATAAGAAAAAATTCAAAAAAGAAATTGTGAAAGAGGTTTTATCTTGATATCTAAGTAAAATTAGAATTAAAATTTAACAATAGAATCCATCTAGGAATTAATAATGGGCTTGTCCAAATATTATTTAAGAACTCAGTTATGAAACTAAAGGATAAAATGGTATTTTTTAATCACAGAATTGGGTTTTATATAGTCAGTTTAGATCCTTCATTTATTTTTCAATATAACAGGAACAAGATCAATAAATTCATTACCTAAAATAGTGAAAAAATTATTTTATAAACAACATGTATTTTACATTCACAGTAGTTATCAAGTATATGAGAAATTATTCAAGTAGCTAATAAATTGGATACCTCATTATTTGTATCCCGTAAATGTGTTTTATTTAGTCTCAAATGTGGTCCCCTCAATTTTTATACATTTTCCACAAACATTATTCAATACATTAAAACATAAGGACTAATTCATGTCAACATAGATATATTCAACACTAAATATCTCTTGTGGGTCAAAAGGATTCATAAGAGTTGGTTCTCTTGATATTCTGAATGAATTTTAGAAATTATTATTTTTAAATTTTAATAATTATATAAGAAGTAATATTTAAGGATTTTAATAAATGTTTTCATATCAAACATTTGAGGGTTATTTTTATTGATTAAAGGGGTTTCTGAGATGAAAAAACTTCAATTTTATCCCCTAGTTCATTACCAGAACATAATTTTGACAAATTATTGTTTTGGTTTGTTGGTTGTTTATAACGTTTTTTTAAAATATGTTTCTCAATATTAGTTCCTAGTCTAATTAGATATTCAATATCCATACTTTGAACATCAATTTTAGTAGTTTCAAATCATTCATGATTTATATTATTCGGTCAATTGTCACAAAAAACATGATCAAAATTCATGATCTCAAAAAAACATCCTTTTCCTTAATTAATTCAAATTCAGTAGTAGTAAAAGACTAATTATCAAGAGAAACTATTGAAGTTTCATCACATGTAAAATCTCTAGACTAATTAGTGGAAAACCAATCTATCTTGTTCACATGACGATATGAAGGATTAAAATTGTGATTTTTAATGAATTGAAAATAATTAAATGGGGTATTTTCACCTCCAAATTCAAGTGATAATGTTCCTCTATCAACGTTGATGATTTCTTTGCATGTTTTCAAAAATTGTCTTCCGTGAATAAGGGGTTCATTGGTATATAATATATAAAATTACATATCCAAAACATAGAATTTAGTATCTTAAATTATGTCTTTTAATAGTACCAAACATCTTAAATAATCATATTAGTCTTGGTTTTCCTGTAATTTTCAAATTGGATGACCATTATAACATGTTTTAGTTCTCCAGCTTATATGTTTTAGTAGATGTAATGGGGAATTAAATTTATTGATTATTTAAGATATAACATTACATCCGTGAATTAAAATTATAAAATATTTAATATAAGATTCATGTATATCTACATTTAATATTTAAGGCATATTGAATAAAATAGTAAAATTTACTTCTTAAGTTGACTCTTTATCACCCAACAAATTTTTTTTACAAGAACAAAACTTTTTTATGAATTTTCCAAACCCATAGAATTTGTTTCATTGCATTATATAATATAATATTGACAAGAAATGTGAAAATGTTCTCTTAAATTTCATTTTCCAATTTCACCTTATTAGGTAAATTTTTTGGTGGTGTAATATTATGGAAGGGTACTTGTGGTTTATGTTCTTCTTAATCATTTTGAGCACTATTTTTGTGAACATAATTCACTAACTATATTCCCCATATAATTTATGTACTTTTCAAAAAAATCATCCTCTTATAACAATGGGTTTAATTTCAATGAATGATCAAAAATTTCAATAGGTTATATTTTAGTTTTTTCTTCTATATTTGATACTAAAATAGGTCAAAAGGTTTTGAAATTATTATTATCAAATATAGATATAGGTGTATTGTTAGATATCATATCTTTTCATGTTTTCAGTTTAGTTTCACACATCAGTTTCATGACACTCAAATTTCCCTTCCCATTTTCATTTTGATTCACATGAGGTTGTGAAGGTAATCTACCATTTATATGACTATTTATGATAATTCATCAGTGGAAACTTTCCCAATTTTGTTCATCAAAGTACTCATAGTGATCTTATGTTTCTTCATAGTTTCTTGTTGTTTTATTAATTATTCTTATATTCTCCAAATTTTTTTATTTCCTATATTTTTTCTCTAGGTTTTTATATATATTATGAGTGTATTCACTATGATAAAAATATTTATTGGTGAGAATTAGAAATCTCAATGAAGTATATTGGTTGTGTGTTACTTGATAGGCCTTGTAAAGATATACATGCTAGTTCAAGATATATAAATATATCTTTTTTTTTAATTTTCAAAATGTTTTGGTTGGATAGATATAGTCATCCAATAAAAACAGTATTAAAATTTTGATATGGTTCTTGAATTTGTTGACATTGATCATTAAAATAGTCATTAGAAAAATTAATTATATAGTGAAATTATAAGGGAAAATAATTTCATATTTACTTTGGGGTTGGGAAGTGTTTCAAAGAATCATAGATATCACTGTGGTAGTTATATCACTGAATTTACTAAAAACATTATAGTTTCATAACTTAAATTAGATATTTTTTATTCATATTTAGTATGTAAAAATCAACATATTCAAAATTATTGATAATTCGGACCTTGTTTTTAATTAATATCATAGTATTTTCTCGTGTTATGTCAATTAATACTCCTCCTATAGGAGCACCAATCATAAATAAATAATTAGGACACAATCCTTCATAAAAGAGTTAGATTAAGAGTTTTTCACAGATCCATGGGTGGGGGAATCTCAAACAAAAAAAACCATTCCAAGTATACATGCAAGGTTTCTCTTTCTCTTTTCCTGATCAAGAAAATTTAATTCCGGATTGAAATATTTCTAGAAGTTCCTTATAATTCATCATGGAAAGGTTTTTTCATTTCACCCCACTCTCTAGTTAAGGTTGAGTGTAAATAAAATAATCACTCTATAGAGAGTTCCTATAAACAAAAATGAAAATCTCTAAATTTCATAAGGTCTGCACTTACTCACTAGGGTATCATTTTGACACATAGATAAATAAATTATAAATCATTTTTATAGGTATATTATCCTATAATATTATTGAATTCAGGTTATATGTGTAGTAATAAAAAATTTATTTCAAATCCTATAGGTGTGTTAGGAAATTTAGCTGGATTTTTATGGTCTTTATAAGATACAACACATTCCTTAGGATTTTTGTTCTTAGATTAGATAATTTGATATTCAAATAGGTCTCCCATGGATATTTTAATAAAATTACATAAAGTATAAAATTTATCTCTTAGGCACTCTTCACAAATAGGGTTTATATAAGTGGATTTACGTTCTGATATTCTCTCTATTATAAATCGAAAATGACTCATGTTCTCAATTTCAAGTTCTAAAGGTGTCTAATACGATATAAAACTTATGAACACAAAAATAAAATTAATAAATATTTTGAAACTTTGGTATAAATGACAACATTTTAATGATGGTATTTACTGTGGGTTACACTAATATAAATTATTATCTATAAATAAATTCAGTAAAGCTGCAACTAAGGTTGTCTCTCAAGGTAGTTATAAACATAGTTCAAAAATAATAATCTTTTGTTAAGTTTTTTATTATAATCTATCTTAATTGAGTATTTGTTTAACAGTTAGAGAACATAATATGAAAATATATTAATTTAATTAATGTAAATTATAATTTAATAGAGACTAAAGAGATTTGTGAGAATATATTTTGGAAAGTAACAACTGTGGACTAGTTTCAACCATTCAGAAAAACTCCTCTTCCTTATCATTTAAAATTAACCCATTAAATTCCTTAGTGACAAACTCATGATTTCATGGAGACAATATTATATTAAATAAAAATTACATCAATACCGTGGTATAATTGTAAATCTTAAAGGACTAAAATTTTAAATAACATTTCCCTTTAAAAAATAATATGTTCTACAGCTTTCTTTTCATGAAACACCAAACCAAATAAAAACAATATAAAAATTTGTAACCATTATAATATATCCATTAATCCAATGTGTATAAATAGAGGTAACCACTTTACAAAACATGTTTTAAATATTTATAATTTTTTATACTAATAAAATTAAATTTGTATAGTTGGATAACAAATAAGACTGCATTATGCTTAAAATTTATTTTTTATAAAGTTATCTTTCTAGGAAATTAGTTATAAAAACATAAATATATAATATATAAGTTACATTTTTTATAAAAATTATTTATATTTTTATATTAATAATATATTACTATTTCTATTTTTGGTAATTTAAATAAAATAATAATAATAATGGTCAACACATGGAAAGGTTACTTCCTTATAGAAACAGTTTTTCATTATATTATATGATTATATTTAAAAGTTAAATTATAAAATTTTATAATATGAATTTTAAAAAATGAAAAAACTTTTTTTGATACATCATAAAAATATTATTTTAAGATAGTTTTTTGGGTGTTTTCTAAACTAATTGATTTTTATGTGAATATCATAAAAAATACTTATTTTTTTTAAACCATCAGTTTTATGAAAATATCATTATACTTGAATGAAATGATGGTTTTTGAAATTTATTTATATAAAATATATATATTTATAAAGTAAAATAAATAATTAAAATATTCTATATTTTATTTATAAAACCTTTTTTTATTTTTTTGGAAACATAGGTGATATTTTACCCCAAAAACATTTTTATTCACCTATGTTAAAAATTAATTTTCTTTACTTATAGAAATAAAATATAAAAAAACTTATATCATATTTTAGATAAATATTTTAATGTTATATAATTATGTTAAATTCATTTTTACTCATAAAATTTTGACTACTACGATTAATGTTAATGACCATGATAATAATGAAAGGGTTGTGTTCAAAAACAATTTTATTAATATTGTGTATTTTCTATGTAGAAAACTCATTTTATATTTTATATATTGAATTTTATTTTATTTGATCAAATATTTAAAAATATACTTTCATTATTTTATTTAGTCGTTAATGTTATATAATATTAAAAACCCTAAATTTTCAAAATAGTTTTTTTCTACAAAAATAGTTTTCGAATATTTTATATGACATAATTTAAAAGTTATTTTCCGTACTTTTAAGAAATATTATTTTATTTTTAAAATTTTAAATATAGGTTCATCATTCCCAAATTTTTTAGTATTATTATTTTATACTTTTATTAAAACATAACTTACTTCACTAAAAACTAGTTAACCTATTAAAAACAAAGAAATGTAAAAGTACAAAATATAAAATTAAATGACATAAAATGTATCAAACCCAACACTAGTTTCATAGAGTTAATTATTATTTTATTTCAATTGAATTGACACAAGAGAGAAATTCTCCAAGGATAGATTAGTTTAGTAGTATTTAAGAACTAGACATATACATGGTACCGTTATTACATTAGTAATTAACCATAGATAATAACAATAGAAAATAAAATAATTGCATGAAAATTATTCAACGATTTCATCTTCATAAATTGGGGAAGGTAAAAAATAACGGGTGAACTCAAATTCTCATTAATGGTTATATGAATTAATAATAAATTAAAAAAAGTCAATAAGGCATAATCATACTGTTAAGGTAAAAACTTATAAACACATGCCATCAATAAACTGAGAATGTAAATGATTCCATAGATTTTTTCATAGTGAAAATGTCACTAAATGTAATAACTAAATACTGAATAAATAAAATGATTAATCATTGAATGTCACGTATATATCACATAAACCATTATACAGTCAAGATGGTTTAAGTCAGTTGGTAACAACCTGTCTGATTCTACTTGGAAACAAACACTAAGGTTTTGTTGCTAAATGTTTTGTCTAATGAGATATGTTGATCCATCATGGGTATATTTATAAGTGGGATCCACCCATCATTAAAAGTGAAAATAATTTTTCATAAATAATTTAAATTCCGGCAAATTACAACTTCTCAAAATATTTTTATTGAGTAGCTCATACTGATTCATCAGTATTTCCCCAATTAAAACGCCATTCGATGATAACATCATATATAAAAAATAGTACATCTCTAAGAGAATAATAATATCCATGATACAATAAATATGTATATTTAATTAAATATTTAGTGAAGGAGGATCACAAATGTAATGGAAGTATACATACACCACACATAATGAATAAGTGGTGAATAAGGCATTACCCAAGGAATATCATAATAGTGTCCATGAAGTAATGGATTTAAATCATAATTTGACAATAATAATGTAAAATATTAATATATAATGATAAATAAAGACCAATTTAAGTTAAAAAATGTAAAAGTATTGTTTAAGAGACTATAAAAATGTGCCTCATTATTACAGTTTAAGGGGAAATACTAAAGATGCATTAAAAAAGAAAAAAAAAATAATTTATTGTATAAAATATAAAATAAAAAATATATTTTTTCATGGTGAATTTATTGAATTTATAAAAATAGTTTTTTCTTAAAATATATTATGTATGGTACTTGAAAACGGGTAATAAATTGGGAAGTTCCCTTTAATCATGTTTTCCTATCGGGAGGACTTGAAGAGGGATCCTTGTAAAACATATATTTCCCATCCAAGAAAGAATAGTTGATTTACGTACATATCTATGGAACATAAAAATATAATTTTGGATGAGTGCATAAGAATAATTTAGTATTAAATTAGTTTGAATAGAGAAAAATCATAACCTCAATGAAAAATAGAGGTTTTGGGAGAATCCTTTACCTTATGTTTGAAAGTGTTCTCCACTAGCACATTAAAACCTACATAGTGAAATTATATTCATCAATATTTTAATTCATAACCTCTTAAACATGTATTTTATTTATTATAACTTTATTATGTTCATTTATGACCCTTCTAAAGAGTTGTAAGATTAAATTTTTTCATTCGGGAGTGTACATTTCCTTGGTTTTCTTGATTGGTTAACTTGTATACATGAATGAAAGATCATGTAAAATGGAAATAATTTAAAATAAAGTAAATTATATGCTATTAATGAACTTATAGAATATTAAATGGTATTATGTATCATTTTTTGAGATATAATTATAGTTCATTTCATAAAACCTTAATGATAATAGTTTAAATTATTTTTGGCTTTTTTCGATCATTGTAAATTTGTTTTCTTTTATTAATTAATATTATATACATATACTAGTTTTTGAAGAAAAAATAAGTTTTAATATATATTTCTCAATTTTTTAAACCATTATAATGTTATTATAACCATCCATTAAAGTGTTAATGAAAAATGAAAATTCATCCTCCAGGATGGCTGTAAATCAACACATCACAAGTGATGTTTTCATTTTTAGAATAAAATGAAGATTAGAAGGGGTTTCATTATGGGTTATATGTTACATAATAAAATTATATTTTATATAAGATAATCCAGTTATAATTACTTTTTTTAATGAGTATATGAGTTAAGGATAAGAAACGAAATGAAATTGAAAGAAAATAAAGGAGATAGATTATGGGTTTTACCACATTAATTCTTCTCCTTGATAATATCATTAAGGATATTGGGTTTTGATATTTTATTGAGTAAAAAGTCTCATTGAAGTGGGGGAGATACTTTTTAAGATTATTGGGAAGAAATTGGAAAAGCTTCAAATCCTGGAAGGTTTGAGGAGAAAAGGTGGTGATGGGTTGTATTTATAGTGGAGTATAGGGGTGTTTTTTTATTATTGTATGCATAGTTTAATATTATGGATCAAGAATATTAATTGTGATAATTTTTATGTAAATATATAGTAAATAATTCATTTTAATTCGAACCAATGGTTTCTTGACTCATCCATACATCATCCATGACTCAATAATTCATGTATCTTACAAAAATGTAAAATACCAAAAATTACTGAATTTCACTATTCAGTAAAAATTCAACACTTTTAGAAAAATCCAAAAAAATCAACCTAATTTTTTTTAAACATGTATAATTTCAAAATGGAATCCATTTTACGAAAATATTTTTATAAATTTGAGAGAATTAATTTTTAATTAAAATTGTTATTTAAATGAAAAATACAAATTTTAAAATTATAATTGAGTTTATAACACATTGAAAATTAAATTAAGGTCTCATAATTTTATATTATAATAATAATACAACAAAATATTTATTTATGAATCTATTTTATTAAAATAAGTTCCCCATTAAATTTTTATATTAATTATAAATTAAACATTTATGTTTTACAAAAATACTGATAATTAATTTATCATTTTTAAAAAAATTATTTACATAAACTATGATAAAATTATATCATATTTAGATTTACAAGATGGCTATATTTTATATATACTTTTATAGGTGAGGTTACTATTCAATTTTATGGATTACTATTCCAAATGCTCATATTACTATTTAAACATTCAAGTTACAATTTAATAATATATTAATGTTAATTTAAGCACGATTTTGTTTCCAACATAAGCAATAAAATGAATGGGATTTATTTAAGAAGATATATACCATAAAATCTTGGGGTGTTAAATTATTCCCCACTTTCGAAATTTCATTCCTGATATTTTTTTATGAATATTTCCTTCTAAACAGATGGTGGTGGTTCTTCTTCATAGTACCCTCATATTCCCACATTGCTTATTCCATTTCATGGTTTCTCCAATGAAATATTACAAGTCGAGTCATTTAATTTTTTAATAATTTATCTCTTATGTCAAGAATATCAATATGATCTTCATTGTAAGATAAATCAGGATCTAGTTCTACTTCTTCCTAGGTGAGCACTTGAATTCGGTCCGAAATGTACTTGTATAACAATGGTATGTGGAACACATCATGAACTTTGAATATACTTTTTGGTATTCTTAATTAGTAAGATGTAGATCAAATTCTTTCCAAAATTTCATATGGTTAAATATACCAAGGTCTCAGTTTCTCGTTCTTACTAAATCATATGACACCCTTCCATGCATATAGTTTTTGAAACACATGATCTCCAACTAGAAATTATAAATCCTTTCTTCGGTTTTCAACATTACTTTTTTACTACTTTCAGATGCTTTGATATGATCTAGAATAGTCATTGAATTTTCCATAGTCTCATCTATATGTTCGGAGCCTATCAGTTCCCTTTCACTAACCTCATCTAAAAAATTTTGTGTATAAAATATCATTCCATATATTGCTTCATATGGATCTATTTGAATACTAGAATGGAAACTATTATTATAAGACTATTCTACCAAAGGTAAATACTGATACCACATACCTTCAAGGTCAAGTGAGAATTATCTCAACAAGTATTCTAATATTTGAATAGTCTTTTTAGATTGTTTTTTGGTTTGAGGGTGACAAGTATTTCTAATATGAAGCTCAGTATCTAGAGCCTCTTGAAAACTCTACAACATTTTGTATGTAAAATGGGGATCTTGATCAAACACAATTGAAATAGGTTCCCCATAAGGCCTTTAAAATTCATTAATATAGATTCTTTCTAGGTGTTCATGATTTAAATCTTCTGTTATATCAATAAAATGTGCATATTTTATAAGATGATCATCAATAAGCCATATTACATCATTCATTCTTGGAATCCTTTGTAGTCACTTGAAAAAGTCCACAATAAGATCATCCCAATTCTATATAAGAGTAGGTAGATGTCTCATGACTCCCATAAGACGTTTTATATCAGCCTTAACTTGTTAAAAAACTATATAACTTAACACATAGTTAGAAATTTCTTGATCCATATTATCCCACCAAAAAAGTTCCTTCGGATCACTGTACATCTTGGTACTACCTTAGTGTATAGATAATTTTTAGTTTTGATCCTTTTTAGCTCTGTTATTTATGGGACACATGACCTCATTCAAAATTTTATGACTACATCCTTATACATGATGTCTGGTAATCTTCTCTCCTCAAGGCCTTTAATTTTCTTTTGAAAATTCCAATCATCATATTGAGAGATTTTTATCTTCTCTAGTAAAGTTGGTTTCAAAATAATTTGAAAATGGAGTGATGTTTCATCTTCCTTAACAATTACCATATCCATATTTACTAAATCCATGAACATTGAATCTTTAGTAATCCTTGTTTAGGTTATAAGTCAATGATCTTCTTTACTTAATGCATCTGCTACATTTTTTTCTTTTCATGGGTGGTAGTGAATTGATTAATCATAATCATTAAGTAACTCAAGACTTCTAATTTTCCTAATGCTGATTTATTTCAATGTAAATATTTATTTAAAACTCGTTTATCCATGTATATCTCACATATTTCAAAATAGAGATAGTGTCTCCATGTTTTCAAAAAAAGACTACAATTTCAATCTCAATATCATGAGTTGGATAATTTTGTTCCTGATTCTTCAACTCCAATAATGAATATGCAATGACATTATAAGTTTTCAAAAGGACACAACCCATTCCATTCTTTATTGCATCATTGTGTATAACAAACACATCATTTCTTGATAGAAGATTCTAAATTTGAGCATTGACCATTCTTCTCGTCAATTCATCAAAAAAATTGTATACTATTTTTTTCAATACGAACTTAACCACTTTATGTGTGATCATGGTTAATTGGTTTGCTAATAAGAAAAACATATGGATGAAAATTCAATATCAACTTACAAAACCAATGAAAATATATACCTTACTTATGTTAGTTGGTTCCATTCTTGGATTAACTTTTTCATTACAGGATCAACTGAGATTTCATATTTATAGACAATATGTCCAAGAAAAGAAACTATTTGAAGCTAGAATTCATAATTTATAAACATCCCATATAAATATATTCTTCTGATATCCTTCAAGGAACTCTGCTTTTAGTTCTCATTGTCCTTGTATCTTTTGGATTACCCCAAGATATCATCAATAAATACCACAAAAATTATTATCATTATATTAATTGAATAATCAATTCATTAGATCAATGAAAATATAGGCTGTGTTAGTCATCCCAAAGGGAATTATTGTAAACTCATAATGCCTATACCTAGTTTGAGATGTTATATATAGAATATCTTCCTTTTTTAAATTAAATTGATGATATCCAAGATGAAGTTAAATCATTGAAAAATATTGAGCTCTGTGAAGTTGATAAAATTAATGATCAATGAGAGGGAGAGGGTACTTGTTCTTTATTGTAATAGAATTTATTTCTCTATAGTCAATGAATAGCCTCAATAATCCATTTTTCTTCTTAAAAATGATAATAGAAGATCCCCATAGAGAAACAGTAGGGATAATTAATAACTTATTACTCAAATCCTCTAGTTATTTATTCAGATCCACTAATTCCATAGCTTCCAATCTATAAAGAGTCTTTGATTGTATTATAGCTTCATGAATTAGATTAATGGTTAATTAAACATCACACTCTAGGGGGTGTTCAGGTAATTCCTCATAAATTACATAAATGTACTCCTAAAAAAATGGTACATCCTCAATTTGAATATTAATTTCCTCATCCCTAGATTCTTCTTACTCTTCATCCATAAAAATTTTAATCTGTAGAGATGTTGTGGGTGGATCTAGATATGAATAAGATGATGAGGTTTCTACTCTAAAGATAGGGGATTATACATCTTCCTCATAGATTGTAATTTACTTCTTCTTGAAATTAAAATTTTCATCTTATTTTGAAATCCAGTCTATACCAAGGATTATATCAAAGTCAACCAAAGGTATGATCATAAGATCAGCAACTAAATCATGTTCAGGTGCAATAAAGGGGATTGACCCATACTTTTTTTTTGCAATGAGACTTCTCTTAAGAGTTTTTACTGATAACTCCCACGTTAAATAAAAATGGAAATGTCTAATTTTCATAAATAAATAGGTAGATATAAAATATTGTGATGATCCATAATCAAATAAATCATTTTCTATATTTGGAGATAGGATTAAAGTACCTTCCACCACATAATTGGGTACTTCCACCTCAGCTTATGTGATCGCATAATCTTGGCCATTTTCCCTTGGAGTAATCTATGATAAATTCCCCTAGTGTTTGAGATATCGATTTGAATAATTCCATATTTAATTAAAATCTAATAATTTAACATCATTTATTTTTTTCATCCCCTTTTAATCATTAGCTCGATTAATATTTTCTCCTCACTTATAACAAACATCCATGCCTTTTAAGAATTTTCCAAGATGACTCCTTCCACAATTTATTCATAATGTAAATTTATTCATTTCTTTATTCTTCATTCATTCTTCACCATTTCCATGGTTATCAGACTACCAATTATTCTCTTGATTTCACTTGATTATATAGGATATAGAAAATTCCTTCTCTGTTTTCATGGAACATAATATTATTTCATCTTGTGATGATATTTTTTTGAAAATCTAGTTCCCTTCTGATACATTACTAATAAACTTCAAAGAAATGATCAAACATTCCTTTAGAATTGCGTATGTAATCTATATCAAACCCAGATAGTCTTGGGATGTTATCCTCATACTTTGTAACACTCTCTTCTTACCTTTTATTTAAGATGATGAATATTCTCTTCATTTCATCTTACTGTTCGTGAGGAAAATATTATTCCAATAATGGTTCATTAAAATTTATACATTCCTTGTCTTCTATTTCATCTTACTCTTTATTATTTTGGACCAATTACCACCATTTATCTGCATCAACATTGAGAGAATATTCAGATATTACTACATTTTCATTTCCTTAACATCCCTATGCTAGAAATATCTTTTCAATAGACTTGATCCCCCACTAATAAATTATTAGATTAGTAGTCTCACCAAAATTTGTGGTACATTCCTATATAAAATGATACAATATAAGTGTAGTGTGATTATTCATCATAACCTGAGTAAGTTTTCCGAATATGGTTATGATTTTCTCACCTCCAACACAAATTACATTGACTTTCTCAGAAACTCAATATCTATATTGACCGTGAGTATTTCTTCCATTCAGTAATTTAGGTTCCATTAATAAATAATGGCACACACTTAGTCATCTCATAATAATCATGAGTATTGGGCCAAAAAATTCACTATAAGGGATTATTAAAATTCTCATGTTTTCTTAACATCTAGTTCCAAATGTTCATACTAAACTTACTCTAATACCAACTATTAGAACCCAAACCCTAGTAGGCCAGTATCCATGTTTACTTTATTACAATTCTATAAATGCAAGAGGTCACATCTCTAATTTTCAATAAATTTATTATTATTTAAGAACTAAATACATACATGTTATGCTTATTACATTGGCAATTAAATATAGAACATAACAGTGAAAAATAAAATGCTTCCTCAAAACTAAATAAAAGATTCAATCTTTATAAACTCAGGATGAAAATCAAATTAATGGGTGATATGAAATGCTTAGAAAGGGTTACATGAGTCAATAATAAGTGAATCAATGAGAGTAAGGCATAATCATATTGGAAATTTAAATAATTGGGAAATTCATGCAATCAGAAAACAAAGAATCTAAATGCATCCATAGATTTTGACATAATAAAAATATCCTGGAAATTAATTACTTAATTATGAATGAATAAAATACTTAATCATTGAATGTTAGGTATTTTTCACATAAACCATTATATCTTCATTATGGTTTATGTCTGTGGGTAAAAACCCATCTGATTATGCTTGGAAACAAACATGAAGGGTTTGTCACCAAATGTTTGGTCTCATGATACAAACTGATGCATCACAGGGATATCTATAATTGGTCCCCACCCATCACTACAAGTCCAAATCATTTTTCATAAATAAATTCAATTCATGAATAATAGTACTTATCAAAATACTGGTATTGCGTAGTGGATATGTATTCATCAATATTTCCCCAATTAAAAAAATCAATAAAAACACCATTTGTAGAAAAACCTACCCATCTCTGGAAATAATAATATTCATGATACAATAAATATGGATATTTAATGAAATATTCAATAAATGTTGATCATAAACAAAATAGAAGTATACATACACCACACAAAAGAAATAATTGGTGAATAAGGCATAACCAAAGGGAATATCATATGTTTTCTATAAAAGAATAGATTTAAATCATAGCTGTATATTTATAGTAGAAAATAGGTATATATTATGATAAATTAAGTCCAAATAAAGTTAAAACATGTAAAAGGATTTTTTATGAAACTTTTGAAATGAGACTCTTCAGTGTAGTTTAAGGGAAAATAAAAAAGAGACTTTAAAATGGAAAAAAATAATTATTTATATAAAATATGAAATGAAAAAATAAATTTTAATGATAAAATGGGTGATTTTATAAAATAATTGTTTGTTTAAAATATATTATGGATGTTACTTTAAAATGGGTAAAAATTAGGAAGTTCCCTTTAATCGGGCTTTCTTATTGAGAATAATTGAAAAGAGATCCTTATAAAACATGTATTTTCCATCAATGAAAAAAAGTATTGAATTTGGAACATACCTTTAGAACATACACACATAATTTAAGAGATGTTAATAATATAAATTAAGTGTTAAGTTTCGGTAAATATATAGAAAGCGTAAACCGAAAAAAATGGAGGTTCAGAGAGAATCACATAGCTTATGTGTGAAAGTGTTGTGGATTTGCACTTATCATTATGGATAATGAAATTATATTCCTTAGTAATTTAATTAATACACTATTAAACATGTATTTTATTTATTATAATTTAATTAATTTCAATTCTGGATTTTTTTATTAGTTATAATAATCAATTTTATTATTTGGGAGTTTTTGTTTCCTTGGTTTTCATGATTGGTTCACTTGAATACATGTATAAAAGATCATGTAAAATGGAAATAATTCTCCAGAATTGAAAATATATATTATTACTAAAACTAAATAAAATGAATGGTCATATATATCAATTTTATCGATTTGGGGATGATTCATAATATAAAATGTTAATTATAATCGTTTAGATTATTTTGAAACATTTCAATCATCACGAACTAGTTTTGTTTTATTAATTATTATTATGTATATATACTTATTCCAGAACAATATATAAGTTCTAATATATATTTTAAATTATTTATAAACCATTATAATGGTTTTATGACCAGAATTTAAGGAGTTAATGTAAAATGAAAACACATCAACCACGATGTCGGTAAATCGACACATTATGGATGATATTTTCATTTTTAGAATTAAAGGGAGAGGATAAGGGGCTTGATGATGTGTTTAAATCTTAAATTCTTCTCCTTCCAAACCTATTTAAGGCACTTGGATTTTTTATTTTTTAAAGATGTTTGGGAGATACATGAAAATATTATTAAGAAGAAATTAGAAAATATTCAAGGCTTGGAAGGTGTGAAGAGAAGGGGTGGTGAGGGGTTGTATTTATATTAGATGGTACGGGTGTTCTAATATTTTTTTTATTAGTTTACTATTTTGGCTCAAGAATATCAATAGTGATGATTCTTATGACTAAATACAATAACAAATGCATTTTATTTCGAAAAATGGGTACTTACCTCATCCATACACCATCCATGACCCAATAGTTTTTGTATTTAGCTAAAATGTTAAATACCCAAAATTTCCATATTTCAATATTCATCAAAAAATCAACTATTTCAGAAAAAAATCTTAAATTCACCCTAATAATTTTTCAACGTATAGAATTAAATAATGGAATTCATTTTAGGCAAATTGTTTTCTAAAAATGGGAAATATAATTTTTCATTAATATCATTATTTATTCGAAAATACTGTTTTTAAAATAATAAATGATTTTATGACACTTTAAAAAATTAACTAAGGTCTAATAAATATTTTATAAAATCATAAGACAATAAAATATTAATTAATGATTCTATTTTATGAAAATAAAATTTATTTTAAATTATTATATTACTTATAAAATTGTAAATATATATTTATGTTTCAGAAAAATAACAACAATTAATTTAACTTTTTTCAAGCATTTATTTACTTAAATTATTATATACTTATATCACATTTCCATTTATAAGATTCCTAAATTTTATTTATACATTCATGGGTGGTATTACTATTATATTAGTTGGATTACTATTTCAAATGGTTATATTACTATTCCAATATTCATGTTTCTATTTAATAGTATATTACTGCTCGTTTAAGGTCAGTGTTGTGTGAAAGATAATATTTTTTAAAGAATTGTATTTATTTAAGAAGATACATAAAATAAAATATAAAGTTGTTATATAAAACATGATTAAGACTTTTTTAGAATTATTGGTCGAGGCTTTATCAAACTAATATCACTCCACACTCTTTTATTTGAAATATATGGAGTTATTTACTCATGAATAGTATATTTATATCACTAAAAATAAATGTTTATTAATATAAGTACCATTTTTCACATATAAAAAGGGTCACTCACCACCCCTTCAATACCACTAAAAAATTTAATTTACACATGAAAATATAAAAAATTTATTTCTCTTATAATCATATTCGACATCATGGAGATTTTGGTTATATGGTCTTGTAGAAATTCCTCCATTTACATGATAAACATCATTGGAATGTTTAAGTCTCAACGTAAGTATATATCATATAATAAACTTTTTCCTTATTTTTATTTCTTAATAAAATTTATCTAACCCATTGAATAATTAAAAAATTAGTATTCACTATATTTTATAATGGTTTTATTCATATAGTTTAAAACATTATCCACTTTTCCTATTTCTAAATGAAAAATAAGAACAACATTTATTTATATGTGTAGAGAACGACCTCTATAAAGAATCATGTTATGTTTACATTCACCATTTTACATTAATAATCCCTAAAATGTAATTTAATTAATAATTATGAAATATATAAAGTTATTATCATTCTAAAATAGTTAACCACAAAAGTCCTTTCTCTTATTTCTTAAAAAATGAAACCGTCATCCATGTTTACGTGTGGGAAACCACTTCTATAGAATGATGCATTCCATTTTTAACTATATATTATATGGATAGTTATAAATTATAATTAATGATTATATATGATATATCATATTAATTAATTTAATACAATTATGTATTAAAAGAGCACTATATTTTATGGAATATACAACACGCAACACTATGCCTAAATAAACAAGAAAATATTTTTATTAAAATATAATTGTTATAAATTAGTCATTGAATTAGACAAAATGAATAGTTCTAAGAATAGTAAGAAATGATTTATAAGAGTTTTATATAATATATTTTTTAATAGTGAATAATTTCCTAATTTTCATAAAAATAATGTTATACATCAAAATTTCATTTTCTCCAGAAAATGTATTTTTTTGCATTTTATGTGTAGGAATTATAATTATATTCATAAACCTTTATAAATTTAATTTTATAAAAATAATATCATTTTTAAATAATCGTATCATTTTTAACTTATGTTGAAATTCATGGTTGTTTCCAAAAATATTATTTTTTCAATGAATAGTTAAAAAGTATCAAATTTTCAAGTATTGTCATCTATTTTAATTTAAAAAGCCCCATAATATTTTGAATTGGTAATAATTTTTAAAAAATACTCATTTCATTATAAATAATCTAATTAATTATATACTAAATAATATTATTCATGATATTAGTATAAAATTACATTCACACTACAAAATATAATTGTTTAGAAAAACATTCCCTAAGTTTTATTGGATAATTATAAAAATAAATTTCTAAAAAAATATAGACTGAATTTGAAAATATAAATTACATATTTTTATTAATAATAATTATTAATTTTAATAAGGGCATCATAATAATTCCTTACATAATAGTAAAAATAGATAATTTATCACCTAGGAAAATAGGTAATTCAGGTAATTTAGGTTAAAAATATAATTATAAGGACTAAAAATTTACCTTAAGGAAGACATAATCCTATTTTTTGAGTGTTGATAGACCATTTACATAAAAATTTCAAATATATGTCCACTTTCCTCCATATATTGTTGATATTGACCTTTATAGTATTTAAGTAAAATATAGAGACAAAAATGACACTTTCTTGATTTTAATAAATATAATATTTTGTGATAGGGTTAAAAACAACATATCTTCGGTTTTAAATAGTAATTTTAAATATAATTTTTTATAGGGTAATTTGTTTTTGAATTTTTTTTATAAAATAATTATTATGAATGAATATACATCACTCAAAAAGTATTTATTCAATTAATAGGAAAAAAATAAATAATTTTAAAAATATTAAAAGTAATATAAATTTAATGAATTACTATGTTACATGCATTATTTTGATATATATTACATATATTGAGGTTTTAAATGATTATATTCTAATTTGGTTACATTTATGTTGTTTTTAATGTCAAATTAAATTAATAGTTCCAAAAAATTGCATTAATGATGTTTTATTTCAAAAAATATTTTATTAAATGATTTGAAATTCCTAACAAATTAATATTTAGACAAGTAATTGTTATATTGTTAAAAATATCAACAAAGGTACATTTATTAGTCAATTTTCATTATTTAATAAGTATTTTGAGCGCTAAAGTGTAAAAACATTTTTAATAAGGTAATTGTCCAAAAAGGTTATCCGGGGTTAAAACCGAAAATGAGGGTAAATACCAAAAATAAAATGGTAAAAAAAATATAAGATGAGTGGATTTTTACCCATTCTAATCCTCTATTTTAATTATATAACTTTGATAATTCTTCTAATGAAAACTAATTTATAATAATTTAATATTTAATGAAATTCTAAAATTTCACCTCCCCTCACATATAAAAGGAAACCTACACTACCCTTTTATTCACACTTCAAAAGAATTTGGTTTCATCTAATACCCACCCAAATCCATTACTTAATTACCATCCCACATCCTATAGGCCTTGTTTCTATTATAAAACACTTCTAAGAAGGCATTTAGTGCAATCCTAAAGAGGGTGACCAATAAAAAGTTACCATTCTTAATCGAAAATTTTTATTCCATTTCTACTTCCACGTTTTTCAGATAATATTTTACCATGATGATATTGAAACATCATTATCTTACACATATATAGATTTTATTATATAAATTTCATAACCTATATCTATCTTATTTTCCATCAAATGGGAAAAAAACCATCTTTTGAGTGTACATCGGACTACCGCATCACAAACCACTGTAGATGTTTGGAGTGAGTAACTCAATAGGGGGATGAATTGAGTTCTCAATAAACATTTTTAAAAAAAAATTAAATAAATTCCTCAAATTAAAATAAAATCACCCAGATAATCCAAAAATTTGTTTAATATAATTGTAATCTTTTAAAATATTTCTTAAAGCTTGATTAGTGATCAGTTAAAACAATATGAAAATTACGTTAACATATGAAATCAAATTAATCAACAAAATACTTATAAAAACGCTAATTAAGATTAAATATCAAAGAAACAGTTCTTTTATAGCTTATAAAATGTATCTTAATGATTTTTAAAGAATGAAAATAATGAAAATCACACAGTGGAGTAAAATAAGGGGTTATGTCTCAAGATAAAACCTAATCACATCAAAATGGAAACCCCCTACTACCAAAAAAATTATACAAATATAATTTGTTACAAAATATAGATTGGGTATTTACACAACTACGTACAAGCTGTCCAGGACATGTATGGACATCTCCACAATAATTGTGGGAAGAGAGACAAAATAAGAATCATTCAGACCCTTTCCACAACAATAGTGGGTATACATATGAATAGAGACTGAATAAAATATCTATTATTCTATAGTAATAGTGTAGAATATAGAGTGTATTGATAAACTAGATATAAAACACACTACTAATAAAATAAAAGCAACAAATAAAAAAAATAAGGTTTAGAAAAGATGATATTTCTTGATTTGATGTGTTCTAGATGATTTAGTCCTCTTAGATGTATCTTGGTGATGATCTTGAGTCATTTGTCTAAAAATATGATTAAAAATATCATCAAAATCTCCTTTTTTCTTACTATAGGAAAGTATTCAGTGTTTGGGATCTGTATGAAAATGATCCATCTAGATTCCAACATGTATCACACTTGGTCATATGTTCAATCTTTTTTCCAACCTATCTGTGTCTGAGAGACTTATCAATAAATATATTTGTGAACGTAGGAGTTTCCATTTTATGTACAATCATCTAGATCTTTAACATCCCTATACTAAGATCTACCATAATCTTCAATGCAACTATAGAGTATTAAATAATAGTCAATAAATAATCCTTCACATTGACATCAAAAAATTTTGCATTGGGATTATTTAATTCAAAATTACAAGAATCGAGATAGTGTCACAAGGTGATGGTGATAGGTGTCTGGTGGTGATTTAGTCTGCTAGTGATTCAAGGTAGTGTTGTTTCAGACTAGTGGTTAGTCAGAATATTAATGAGACAGGCTGGCGGGGGTCATGTTCAGTGGTGACTCATATTCAGCGATGACTCATCTAATGGTAGGTCATCCTATATTGAATCATTCTAGGATATGACTAGTATATAGTGGTAGTTCAAGTCTAGTGGTAAGTCAAGTCTGACTGTGGGTCAATTCTAGTGGTGACTTTTTTCTAGTGGTAGGGAAATTCTAGCAGTTATCATTTTTTGTGGAAGGTAAAGTATAGTGGTGACACATTTCTAGTGATGGTAATATATGGTAGGGACTCTTTTTTGTGGTAGGTAATGTCTAGAAGTTAATCTTTTATGGTTTTAGGTAAAGGATGAAGGTGACTCTTTTTAAAAGTTATCCAAATTTCATAAAAATGAATTATTTTATAAAGTGTTATCATAAAATAGTGAAGCTCATTAAAAACGTAATTAAATTGATTTATGAGAATCAAAACAATGATGTACCAATTATATCCCACTTTTTTAAGATCACAAATCATTTAATTTTATAAACTATGTATATAATAATCTTTGGGATAAAATGGATGTAGTGGAAAAAGTAATTATATAGGTTTAACACTTTAAATTAAAAATGTGAGTATTTGAACATAAATTTTAAAATAGAATATAAACAAAGAAAGTGTAAACGGTTTGGTAGGATATAATAAATCTTATATCACAAAATAGCCATCTCATTATTATTATATCATAAGTAAAAGGGTATAAAAACTAAAACACATAACAAAAACATAATGCACTACAGAAAATAAATTCCATAATTATTCTCCCCCTTTTTTGATTATCAAAAAATTAATATTAGAAAATAAAATTCAAATATGTAATAGATTAATAATCATTTTAATTCCATTATGGGAAAAATTTGAGTGCATTACATCCAAAAAGAATGATACAAAAATTTCCCTAGCAAAGACAAAGATCTAATCTCAACTTATCTTTGTCTAGGTACTATGAATAGTATGTGATTTTCCTCTTTTAGAGATGGGGGAATAGAGGTAAAGGATGAGGTAATTGTGTTGGTGGATGTAGGAAATAATGTTTAAAAATGAGTAGGCATATCTTGAATGATCACATTCCAAAGATGCTGGACAGATTCTCTGGGAGAAAAACTGAGAGGCTGAAACTGAGCAGGAAAACATACATTTGGATTTTGGAAAATAGTAAATCTAAAATATTCAAGATCATTGGATAGACCAGATATATGATAATTCAATACAATTTCCTCCTAATATAAAAGGTTTTTTTCCATACACATGAAATAAATTATTCATCATATTGATGAAATCCATAATGATGTTGCCTCCATGATCCATGGAAGTAATGAATACCATATTTTCCTCCACATACATATGAAGCACATGGTTCATTTCCTTCAACTAAGTGACTTATTCCATAAAACATTGGGTGACTAAGGTAAACCAATATTTCTCCACTATAAACCTTATTTTACAGTTCTAATCATGATTGGTGTAAATTTTGGAAAGCTAATACTTAATTAATATAGTTACTATTTCTCTATCATTTCTTAAAAAATCCAAACATCCCGTGAACGTTTTATAAACAGGATCACTATTGTGTTTGATATTTCTTAAATCATCATGAGGAGTAGTAGTAGAAACATTTCACATAGCATGAATTTATTACTATCAAAATAATCAAATCAACTCTATACCAACTGAGAGAGTTGGAGTACTGGAAGCTGAAGCTACTGAATATAAAGAATATAATCTCCCCAAAAATGTATCCAAATTGGAAGCAAAATATCTCTTCGTTTCCTAAACTATAAACCAAAAGGCCCCCATCGGATTATCTAGAATTATATTCTCAATATCAAAATTTTTATTATTATAATCATCTTTGGATGGATATGGCATATCACTATATCAAAAAAAAATCTTGCATCTCTCTCACTACGATTTGTGACCATAGGTGATTTTTTCCACAAAAATCCTATAAAAATTTAAAAGGAGTCTCACTATGAAAGACTCCAGACCAGATCTAGAAACATAAACAAAAAAGAACAAGTGAAATAGTATAAAGGGGTGCAATATCTCCCTCAACATGAGGCATAGAAGCCTCTACTAGCTCATGTCTAGTAGGTACAACTATCGAAAATATCTAAATCTCTTCTATAGTATCAATTTTTTCAACAAAGGATCTCTTTGGATTGTCTCAAATTGTTTTTTAGAAACATTCCCACCACGATTTGGGGTACTCCTCCCATTTTCATCCAAATTATTTTATTCTAAAACAAGTATCATATACATCTAGAATCATTCATTAAATGTTGTGATATCCATCCTAGTCGAATACAAAGCATCTGGCTCAACATATGAAGGCTCAAATATATGGATAAAAATACTAGGTCTTTACTCCCATTAAGTATATGTACCAATCTAATATCTATCAAAAGAATCATCATAAAAATTCTTGAACAAAACTTTTTATCCCCTTATAACTAGTAGAAATAAACACAACCGAAGGAGAAGGATCTCTTAGATTCATCTGATCATTAGGTCCTGTATGGTCTAACCCGCCATCACTTCCATCTATGTTATCATCTTCTTATTATTTATCTTCTCCAATAAATTCATCATTTTCATTTTATTTCCATCACCATTATATTCATTATCATATACATAAACTATTTTGTTATAATATTTAGTAGATGAACTCCAAAACAATTTTCCACTAGAAACTTCTATTTCCTCTTCTTCATCCCCTTCACTTAAAAGACCATTTATATAAGGTAGAGATCTTGGTGGATTTTGGGGACCAAAAGAGACTATTGGGATCATGGGTATTTCATGGTCACATCCCTCCTAAATTGATTACTCTTTATTAGCACTAGGTTCAACAACATACACTTCTTCATTCTCTTAATTGGAGTACTAAACTACCATATTTGGATCTACTCTAGGATCAACAATATCCTTTGGTCTAGTAGAGTGATCTATAGCATTAAAATACTCATACATATTATTAATTTCATCATCCCACTTCCTCATATAGGGTTACCAATTTACTATCATTCTTTTGTAGATGACATTGGTCATGAAGAAACCTCCTAACTTCACTTTATATTCTTCATCATAATCAACTAACACCTTGTCCTCAATCATATAATAAATAATCATAATATAGATGAGTGAATTTTAATTTGATGATTTATTGAATATATCCATCATATGTACCTTTATATAACTCGAATAAATGATTTTTCATCCTTTATTAATAATACATTAGAGATATATATCATGATATATCATAAAAGAGAAGTTTTCTTTTCTCAAACATAACAGGTGTTTTATAAGAATGAAATACAATCTTCACTCACCATATAATTATGTTGTAGCTATAATTCTTAGAGTTCCATCTACTTTCATATATAAAAAGTCATTCCCATACATAGAGGAATTGTTTTCACTAAGAATGGACTGGTGGAGGTATTTCAAAACCCTCCCATGAGGAACTATAATACACTTATCCCAATGCTTCGAAGAGAAGAATGCCTCATGTCTATATACCATGTTTCTTATACCATATTTTTTTCCCTAAATGTAAGCTTGAAATATAGATAGAAAAGGTGTAAAATCCTTGGATAGTGTGATTTATCATTATTCAAGAACCATTATATACATACCTAGTATTGGATCACTCTAAGCACCATCGATCTTCTACTCAATAACCATTCAACATTTACTTCTTTCTCAAAACCTACTATATGATTCTTGAGTTTTTAGTTATGTGGCATCACAATAAGTTTTACTGATTCTATTATATACTTTTTTGAAGGTTTTAAATCCTATAGAGATGATACAATATCTCTGTTTAATCTAACCATTTCCTCTTATTGAAGGTTCGAGAAAGAGAGATAGAGAAGGATAAGGGTCACGAGAGAAATAATGGCAGTGTGGTTTGAATGGAAATAGGTGTGAGGGAGGGAGTGAGCCAAAATTATATTTAAGCCTCAAATTATCATTTAGGGATATAAAAATTAATAATGAAATTTTAAATTAAAACTAAAAGAAATAATATAATTAACCAGAATATAAAAATTAGCAACATCGTGTTTTTACTAATAGTGATTCATTTCCAACGATTGGCCATTTTGAACAGTGGGTAACTTCCAAAGGTGGGTAATTTCTTACGTTCGGTAACTTCAAATGGTGGGTAATTTCCGAAAGTGGTTAATTTATAATAGTGGGTAATTTACAAAATGAAATTCTAACAAAAATTTATCATTCCTAATTCATGTTTGGTGTAGTTAATTCTATCAAAATTCTATTTCTTAGTAATAAATATTAGCAATCTGGTGTTCGGTTCCTTTGAATTCTTGAGTTATATAACCCAATTGAAAATGATCATTCCAAAAGTGATGATTTACATCATTGTGATTTGTTCTAGAGTGATACGACAGGATATTAGAAATATTTATAGCACTTTTTGTCACAATTTATAGGGACATGTCTAAATTGATAACCATAGTAGAGTGGAGTGTGTTTCATCAAATAAATTTGAGAATAACAACTACCTATAGTTATGAATTATGCTTTAGTAATGGATTGTGTAACAGAGTTTTATTTCTTACTATATCAATATACTAGGGACATTCCTGAAATATGAAATGTTCCAAAGGTACATCTTTTATCTAACATAAAACCACCAAAATCAGCATATGAATAACTCCATATGTCAAATGCTTCTCCCCTAGGAATTAATAGTCCTAAATTAGATGTATATTTTAGGTATTTGAAAATAATTCTAAAAGAAAGTAAATGTCAATATTTGGTTTTTCAAGAAAAAGATAACACATACAAACACTAAACATAATATCACGATGGCTCATAGTTATGTAGAGAAAACTTCAAATCATACCTTTAGTAATGGTTTGATCCACTGGTTTTCCAGTTTCCCCAAGATCGAACATACAGGTCGTACTCATGGGATTGTCACTAATTTTATTAATATCCAACTATAATGTTCTAAAAGTTATTTATTGAACATAATTTGATTTAAAATAATTCCTTCTTTATTTTGAAAAATCTAAAACTGGGAAATAATTTCAGTTCACCCATTATACACATTTATAATTATTTTTGTATCATTTTACAAAATTATAACATAAATAAAATTTTACAAGATCCCAAAACAATATCATCAACATTGATTTGAAAAAATAGAATTTATTTTGAAATTATTTTTATAAAATGAGTAGGATAAACTATACCTTTTGGAAAACCATTAGAAATTATAAAAGAGATGATACTATCATACCAAGCTCTAGTGTCCTGTTTAAAACTATACATATATTTTTTTTTAATTTGGAAACATTATATAGAAAAAGTGGATTTTGAAAATCTGGGGGTTTCAAAAAAACATCCTCAACTATATATCAATTTAATAATTCACTTTTGATATCCAATTGATATAATTTGAAACCAGAATTTACTACATAGAAAATCAGTATTATGATAGACTCTTGTCTAGATATAGGTTCATAGGTTTCCTCAGTGTCAATACCCTCCTCTTTACTATACCCTTGCGTAATCAATCTATCATTAATTCATATTATAGTGATAAATTAATCAAAATGTCTTATTAAAAACATTTTAGTAGTAGTATTCAATGCCTTTTTAGGACTAACTATAAGTTCCAAAAATTTATTTCATTCCAACTGGTTTTGTTCTTATTGCATATCCAATATCCAGAATTCATCACTAATTATGTCCGTGATTTTTTAAGGATCGTGTTGTGAAAAGAATTATTGATGTTAAATCTGGTTCCTAATATATTATATATTTTGTGTACCTCTATCTGGGTATCCAACTATAGAATATAAAGGATGGTATTTATGAGTTCCAATAGCTCTTTCAAAAGAAATAATTTGCATCTCATTGTTTTCTAAATATTCATGTTCGGGTTACAAAAGTTCCTCAGAAATGGATGATTTTTCTACTTGATTCATTGATTTGTCGATGGTTTAACATCGGTGTTCATATTTGATAAATAATTCTCAAGGTTTTATAAGGAGTTATTGGGCTCATTTGGATCTATCTCATCAAATTTGATATGAATATATTCTTCCTTAGTATTTTTTATTCATTAAACACCCTATAAGATTTACTAGATGTTAAATAACAAATGAAAATTATGTTATAACTCTTGAAATAATATTTTTCTATATTATACATAGTTTTAAAACTACATGAAAATGGGCGTTTCGCGGCGGTTTTTTCGCGGCGGTTTTAAAAACCACCACTAAATAGTGTTCAGGCCAGTATTTTGGGGTGGTTTTTTCGCGACGGTATAAAAACCACCACGAAATGTGTTAAATTTTTTTTATTTTATTTTTTCAAGGATTAGGGGAGGTTTTTTTAAAAACTGCCTTGAAATAGTGGGGGTTTGGGTAAAACCGCCATCAAATGAAAAGAAAAAAAAATGAGAAACCCCGAAATCACTAAAACGACCATAACTTTGGATCCGAGCATCCGTTGGAGTGCCACGACTAGTAAAAGCGAAGCTCAGGAAGAGATCTAAATGCACATATAATCCAAATCATGAAAGGGTCTAAGGTGCAGAAGATATGAGAGTTATAAGAAAGTTGAAAAAAGTTCTCCAACTTCAAATGGCCATAACTTTCGCTCTCGGTGTCCGTTTGGGCTCTACCACATATCAAATCGAATCCAACGAAGAGAGAAATTCACTAATTCTTAAGTAGCTAGATTATGTCATGTTTTTGACCCAAAAAACCCCTCTGAAGGCCTCTGAAACCTCGTTTTCGTCACCGGTGACCCGTCGAACTTGTCGTCAAACGGACCAAAATTTCGATCCGCTTGTCAATTTGGACTCCTCTACATGCCAGATCGTAATTTGTTCCATGAGAATTACTTTGATTGGTCGTGGTGCCCTCATGGACTCCTGGATCATATGTTATGGCCTTTTAGTGGGTATCAGGTTTGTTGTGTTTTGTGATGCCTCATTTCTAGCACTCGTTCCCCGTCCGTTTTTTTAAATGGTCATAACTTTCGATCCGTCGGTCCATTCAGTCACTTTCACCTATCAGGTCGAAGATCATTTCAGGATCTTTGATTTGACTGTTTGCAGATCTGGAATGGACTCTCGGATCATATGTTATCTTTGTTAATGTGAGTCCAATGTTTTTTCCACTTTATGACAGTTTTGACTGGTTTTAACTGTTCCTCCATTTATTACTGTTTATTTGGGTTTCCATGAATTGTTATCTTTATCAATGGTTTTTTGTGCGTTATTATGATTATTAGGATGAATTTTTAAGGGGTTTTCCAAAGTTGTCATGAGTTTTTATGTGTTCTCATGCTTTCTAATTCTTCCTTATTCATGCTTCTCGATCGGTTTTCATGCGTTTTCAGGATTTTTGATCTCTTAACACGCCTTTTCATACTTTTTCATGTGTTTCATTTATTATTTATTATTTATAATATACTTTAATTTATTTATAATCTATTATTTGTTTGTGGTTATTTATTATTTATTATTTACATTTATTTATTATTTATTATTTATTATTTATTATTTATTATTTATTATTATTAATAATAAAATATTATTATTATTATTACTATTTTTTATAGGTTCTTTATTATTTATTATTTATATTTATGTGTTATTTAATATGTATTATTTATTATATTTATTATTTATTATTTATTATATATATTATAAATTATTTATTGTTTATTATACATTATTTATTATTATTATTATTTTATATTTTATATTTTATATTTTATATTTTATATTTTATTTATTATGTATTATTATTTATTTATTTAATATTATTTATTGTTTATTATTTATTATTTATTATTGATTATTTATAATTATTATTATTACTACTTATTATTTATTATATATTTATTATTATCTATTATTAATTGTTGCTTATTATTTATTATTTGTTATTTATTTATTTATAATTATTAATTATGTGTTTTTTATTATTATTATTATTTATTATTTATTATTTATTATTTATTATTTATTTATTATGTGATGTTTATTAGTTATTATTTAATATTTATTATTAAATAATTTTTTATTTATTATTTAGTATTTATTATTTATTTATTATTTATTATTATTTGTTATTTGTTATTTATTATTATTTATTTGTTATTTATTATTATTTATTATTATTTATTTATTATTTATTACTTGTTATTTATTATTTATTATTTATTATTTAATATTAGTTTATTATTATTTATTATTTGATATTTTTTATTATTTGTTATTTGTTATTTATTATTATTTATTATTTCTTATTATTTCTTATTTCTTATTTATTATTTATTAATTATTATTTATTATTTAATATTTATTCATTATTATTTTTTTATTATTATTATTTCTTATTTATTATTATTTATTATTTATTATTTATTATTTCTTATTTCTTATTTCTTATTTCTTATTTATTATTTATTAATTATTATTTATTATTTGTTTATTATTAGTTATTCTTATTTATTATTTATTTTTTATTTTTCATTTTTTATTTTTTATTTCTTATTATTTATTATATATTGTTTATTGTTTATTGTTTATTGTTTATTGTTTATTGTTTATTCTATTTTTATTTTATTGTATTATTATTTTAATTTCGTAATTTTATTTTTTTATTTTTTTTATTTTTTTTATTTTATAATTTATGTAAATAGTATTATAATTTATTTTTTATTTATTATAATAAACAGTAAATAATATAAAATAAATAAATAACTCAATAAATAACTAATAAATCAATAATTATTAACTATTAATTATTAATTATTAATTATTGAATCTTGCTTATTGTTTAATTATTATTGAGTTTAATTTTATTAGTTATATATTATTTGTTTTTTCAATTAGTATACAAAAGTATATTAAATTCTGTTTATTAACCACATGACGAGCTTGCTGGAGTGGTATAGTCTTTGAAAAATATATAAAAGGTTAGGGGTTCAAATCTCACCAAATGCAGTATTTCTTTATATTGCATGGCCATGTGCATGGGCATGTGAATGGGCATGGGCATGTGCATGCATGGATAAAGTAAATAAAGTAATACGAATTAAATAAAATAAACAAAACAAATAAGAAATAAATAAAATAAATAAAAAATAAATAAATTAAATACGTAATCAATATGAAATAAATAAAATAACTACGAAATAAATATAATAAATACGAAATGAATAAATAAATAAAATAAATATGAAATAAATGAAATAAATAAACAAATAAATAAATAAATAAATACTAGATAATAAATAAATAAATAAATAAAATACGAAATAAATAAAATAAATATGAAATAAATACGAAATAAATAAAATAAATACAAAATAAATAAATACTAAATAAATAAAATTAATAAAAATAATTAAATTAATAAATAAAATAAAATAAATAAAATATATAGATAAATAAATAATAATTCAAAAAAAATAAAAAATAAAAAACCACCGTGAAACGTTCTACGACGGTTTTGAAAAATGCTGTGAATAGTTTCCTGATGCACAATTTAGCAGCGGTTTTTCAAAACCACCGCCAATCAATTTAGTCGTGGTTTAAACAGCCGCAACATGAAATAAACTGCCACTAAATATGCATTTTTCTGTAGTGTAATAAAAAAGACATTGAAACCAAAAATTCTAATGTAATTTACGATATCCTCTATACAATTCCAAATTTCATAAGGGCTTTTATTTAATAGTGTTTTGATCAAAAATCTTTTAATTATATAGTAGGTTGTATTTAAAACCACTACCCAAATGTAAAAAATAAGGTCATATTTGTTGGTCGGAGTGGTTTACTCAAGAGGGAGGTGAATTGAGTACCAATTAAAATTTCTGTATTTAAAAAACAGTGTCTTAAAGACCCCCAAATAAAATAATAAATTAAACTGTAGTGAATTTATATTAAAGTAGAGGTTCTGTCAGATTCTCAATGGATTGATTAATTCCCAGTTAATCAACACAGGAGTGTGTGATTATCTTTTGAAACTAACTTATTAATCTACACTTAACATAAACACTTGCTAATTTAATTATCAAAGTAACTTTAAAAACAGTATTGGTTTTGAAGTGATTAGCAGTGGAGTAAAACTTTGAAAGAGATGGCACAACAATGTAACCAAGAGGTTCAGTCTCAAGCCGAGACTTAGTCCTCTCAAAATTTTATATAAAAATGATCCACACCCTAGATCGGGGTTCAACAGTTTACAACTGTCCAGGTCCAAGACCTCTACCACTGTTCTTCGTGGGAAACAGTACAACAGCAACAAGCTGTCCAGGTCACACATGACCTCTACCACTGTTATTCGTGGGAAAGAAAGAATGAAAGAGTTTGGTAAGGATTTACAAATCCTTCAGTTTGAGTACAGGAGACAGTGTATGTGTTAGATACAGCAGATAACACACACTGCTCGAAAAGAGTAATAATAAATCACAGAACAAGAGTTGTAGAGTTTAGAAGTGGTTCTGGTGATTTCAGTGTAGCTCTGGACTTCTTTGGATTTGATCAGAAGTGAGTTTGAGTCCTCTTCTCGTTTCTGTTTGAGAAACAGAGTGTCGTATGCTCCAGGTTCGTAGGTAGTGAGATGTAGTCGATGAAGCTCTTTGATATTCTTTTGAATGCACAGAATTCTTCTCGAGTATGCTTGATTGTATATGTGATTCTTTCTTGCTTGGTTCTTCTTGTATGCACAGAGCTTTTCTTGAGTATGTCGTATGTCTTCCTTGTCTCTGTGTGTGTTGTCTCACTTCTTGTTGCTGTTCGTTGATGTGTGCCTTGTGCAGTGTAGTCTTCTTGTATTTATCTCCCAACAGGGGACAGAAAAGATTTCCTTTCTACAGGTACGAGGTACGGGTTCCTGACATCCGACAACCTTTATCAGATATTTGACAAATCATTAAAATGTACATGATATGACCGTTGGATAGATTAAATATAGGAAATAAAGAAATTCAAACAGTGCGTCGAGTGATCGGTAGGTGATCAACATCGGTAGCTTGGACATCAGTAGCTTGAAGATCGGTAGCTTGAACATCGGTAGCTTGAACATCGGTAGCTCAATGTCATTAGTTGCTTTGACTCTATCAGTGGCTCTATTCGTCGGTTGGTACATGCTTGTATCGGTGACTTTGTTTATCGGTGGCTCCATGCGTCGGTAGGTATATGTATCGGTAGCTTGGACATCGGTATCTTGAACATCGGTAGGTACATGCATCAGTAGCTCCATGCGTTGGTATCGGTATCTGTGAGTATGTCAGTAGCTTCGTCCATCGGTGACTCTTATTCCATCGGTAGCTATTTATACTTACACCGGTAGCTCTATATTTGTATCGGTAGCTGTCTGTAAGTCAGTAGCTTACATTTATAAGCACATCGGTAGCTCTGTGTTAAGTCTATCGGTAGCTGTCTGTCGGTAGACTAAGTCTATCGGTAGACTGGTTACCGGTAGCTCATTATCAGTAGCTATAGGCAGATTACTTATCTGTTTTATACAGAACACATCTGATTGGGTTAGAATCAATTTATAACTTGTATGAACATGGATAAATGAGGATTAACATATTTCAAAGACTATTTTAAAAATTATTATTGGTTTGATCATAGATTTTAAAGAATTAAAGTATAGATCAATGATACTTAAAGATATCATAGAGAATGAAAACATAATTGGGATTTTCAACACATATGAATACAGGATTGAGATTATCAAAACAGGTGAGGTCAACAATATTCAATAGTCATAATCCTTGAAATCTCTTGAAGGGTCACATTTTTCCCTTCTACAACACCATTCAACTCTGGGTATTGGGATAACAAAATTATAACTATATTTTGTTTTTGTGGAAAATGATACTAATTCTTGATTTTCATACTCCCATCCTTGATCACTTGTTAATTTTTTAATCCTAAGTCCACTAATAGTTTCAAATGATTTATAATACTTGGTAATTTGAGAGAAAGGATTACTTTTTGGAGGTAAAAAAGAAAACCCATGTATATATATAGAAGACATCTAAAGGAACATATACATAGTTCTTATCATTAAAAATATAAACTCTAAATGGTATAAACAAATCCATCTGAACCAATTCTAGAGGCTTAGAAGTTGAAACTTTTTTCTTTGATATGAAAGATATCTTGTGTTTTATCCCTTCTTGATGGGGGATACAGAATTTATCATTTAGAAATTCAAGCTTAGTTAAATCCTTGACTAACTATTTTCAAGTTATCTTTTTTAGGTGAGTGAATATTGCATGTCCTAGTCTCCAATTCCAATGACAAAATTATTTATGAAAGGAACATAGAAAAGAAACATTTTTCAAAAACAAATATTCAAAATTAATATAATAAACATTATCATTTCTCAAAGTAGTAAATACTAAAGAAGTTTAAAAGTCAAGAACATTAAAAGAATTATTTTAAAATTTCACTTGAAATAAATCAGCCCATACTTATGAGATGCTAAGCATATTGTATTTTAAACCATCAATAAATAGTACTTTAGATATCAAAAATGAGTTAGAATTATCAACTTGTCCAAGGATAATGATTTCTCCTTTATCATTATCACCAAATGTGATATGTACACCATATACCTTTATCATGTTCTTTAAGCTTGAGTAATCTTTATTAATTTGTCTGGAACATCCACTATCTAGATACCATATAATTTAACTGGAAATACTTATAAAGATTCCCAAAAATATATTTTATACCTATAATTATTTGGGTACCCAAAATGTCTTTAGTCCAATAGTATTAGAAATTAAGGCTTTAGAAACCCATATTTTCTTAATGTATTTCCTATAAATAGATTATAAAATTTTTTAGATAAATAATTTATTGTGTCTAATTGAATAAAAACATAGATTCTATTTTCTATAACAACATTTAGGATTAATAGTATTCTTTGAAATTCTCCAATGCTAAGGTTGATACCCTATACTAGTGAAGTAATTAGGTGCTGTCTATTTTCCAGGTATCCATGTGAGTGTATCTCTTCCATTATTGAATATCTATAAAACCTTTTTCTGTTTCTTATTAAACAATTTCAATTCATTATTTTCAATTAAATGTTGAGAATTTTTCTGTTTCACTTTAGTAAGGTCATATTTAACATTAAATGTTAAAGAATGTTGTTTAGTTAGAATTTTATTACTATCTTTAAGCTCAGTGAAATTATATTTTATCATGTGACAATATTCAAACATTCCTTATTTAGAAATATTTATATCATCATTTTAATCTCCAAAATTATTTGAAATATTTTCTTTGGAAGGAAGAAAAATATTTGATACCTTGGATGTGTTTGACGTGAAGCACAAGTTTGTTATGCCATGTTTTTCTTCGTAGATCGAGTATTATTCCCAGGATCTCTATTTAGAAGCACTCTAAGTTTCCTTCATTTCCTTCTTATTCTTCTTATCCTTGTCAAAAAATTTATTTTTATATTTTAGTTTAGGATAGTCATATTTGGCAGGCCCTATCCTTTTACACTCATAGAAGATGATCTCATTTCGACTATCATATTTCATCCAATCCTTCTTCTAATTTCTTATATTTCCATACTTTCTCTTTTATCATGGTTTTCCAAAGAATTTTTTTTTCTAAAAAAAATTAAACCTTCTATCTAGATATGTCATTTCTACATCACTTTTAGTTGGTGATTCTTCGTCACTTAAACATTGAGTTTTCAGCTTATATTTATATTTTTAGGTAGTATACATAAAGGATACAGAAATTATTATAGGATTGACATACTATTTTCCATTCACATTAAGTTTGTCTCCATACATCATTAATTCTGCAATCATCTCCTTGACAGGTAGTTTACAAATATCACTATATTCTAATGTTGATATTAGGGTTCCCATATATCATTCAAGTAAACATATCAACAATCACAAGATTTGGTCTTTTTTAGAAACTGTATTCCTTAAAGAATTGATTTTATTCACTATATCATTGAACATATGGTACATGATAGAAATAAGATCATCAGGTTTAATCATAAATATATCATATTTAATTTTATAAGTATTTAATTTCATTTCATTCACATTAGTTTTTCCTTCATGAGAAATGGTTTAGATGTCCCAAATTTCAGATGCAGTTGCATAAGAAGATTTTTTTTAAAATTATTATTACATAAGTCCCACTACAATTATTTTATGGCTTTACAATTATTATTATAATTAGTTTTAGTAACATCAACACATTCATCGGTATCATTTTTAGGTAATTTGTTTTTATCTTCTATAAGAGTCCACATTTCAAAACTTATGCATTAAATGTTCATTTTCGTCTATATTTTGAATTGATAATAATTAGCTCTATTAAAGAAAGGTGTTTTTTTGGTAGAAGAAATTTCTTGTCTATTATACATTAACGAACTAAATTAAGAACTAATAGAAATCTAGGATATTAAAAAACTAAAATCATAGTTGAAATGATTTTTAAAAACCTTTGATACCAATTTTTAGTCATAGGGAGTAACACAATAGGGGGTGAATTTATTTCCAATTAATTTTTTTTATTAAAAACAAGTTTGAATAAATAACCCCCATTAAAATAAAATCGACCAGTTAATCAAAAGAGTAGTTTAATATAATTTTTATCTTTAAAAATATATCTTAAATCATTATTAGTGATTAGTTAAAACAATATTAATATTACAATAAATTTTTAGATGAAATTAATTAATAAAATACTTTTATAATCCATAGTTATTAATAAATATAAATATATCAGTTTTCCTCTCATCATAAAAAGTATTGTTTTATATTTTTTAATGAATGAAACAAAGAAAAATCACAAAAATGGAGTAAAAAAGGGGTTCGATATTAAGCTAAGCCCTAATCCCCTTTTCATGGAATCCACTTCTTTTAAGAAAACAATATAAAAATAATCTGATCCACAACCTAGATTGGGTATTCCCAAAACAACGTACAAGCTACGCAGACCATGCATGGACCTCATCCAAAACAACTATGGTAAGAAAAAACAATGACAATTCTACAACAATCATGGGTATATTGATGAAATGATAGTGAAGATAATATATCGTATTCTATAGTTATAGTGTAGTAGATAGTGTGTGTTGATAAAAAGGATAAAACGTACATTACTCATAAAATTAAAGAAACAAACTAGAAAACCCAATAAATAAGGTTTGGAAAAGATGATTATTTTTTATCTGATTTTTTCTTGATACTTGAGTCCCCTAAAATGTAGCTTGGTGAGTAGATCGGGACATTTATATTAAAATAGAAGTAAAATAGAGCATAAAAAAATATCTTATTATTATAACTATAGTAAAGTTGGCAGCTTATAACCTCTTTTAAAAAATGATCCTTCATGTGTCTAAAAGGTATCAAACTAAATCATTTTTTCTCTCTCGATTCTTACTTATCCTCTTTAGGTAGAATTATTTTCATATATATTATTTCATGATGGAGTGTTTGATTGAAGTACAAACAAGATAATCTTCTGCATCCTCGTACTAAACTCTGGAACAATCTATAATACATCCCATTGAACATTAAAATAATATTCATTAAATAATCCATCTCATTAGCTTCAATAAAATAACTTTTTGTTGAATTTAATTCAAAGTTAATAGAATAGTGATGGTGAAACAAGCTAACGGTGACTCATATCTAGAGTCAAGTTAGTGTGATAGGGAGTTAGGCTGTCTGTGAGTCAGGCATGCGGTGATTCAAGCATGCAGTCGGTCATGTTCAGTTGTGACTCATCTTCAATAGTGACTCATCTGGTGGTAGTTCACCTAGTAGTGACTCATTATTTTAAGTGACTAGGATATTGTGTATGGTCATGTTTATTGGAATGTCATGTCCGGTGATGACTGTTTTCTAGTGGTAGGTAAAGTCAGATAGTGAATTTTTTCTTGTAGTAGGTAAAGTCAAGTGATAAATTTTTTTAGTGGATGGTAAAGTCTGTAGGTGACTATTTTTTGGTTGTATGTAATGTCTAGTGGTGACTATTTTCAAAACATATATACAATTCACCATAATTCCTTATATTATAAATTGTTATCTTAAAATATTAAATATCATTAAAACCTTCCTTAACATGATATGTGATCATTAAAAAAAGGTTCTAGAAAATGTAATTTATTTTACATCATCTCTTCTCATGTATATTTATGATGATGGATTTAATTTATATATATTATTTTAATTAAATATTTATCATTCATGAAATTAAATATATTATACATTTTCATACCTTTCCATTTTTTGAAAGATGATAACATAATTATGACATAGTTCATTTTTCCTAACCATCTACCATGGTAGGTTCTAAAATAATAAATATTTTATAAAAATGATATATATTTCATGAGTAGTAATATAGAGATGATGGAATAATGACCTATTTTATCATAGTCAGCATAAAACAGTCATTTTTGACATATGAACCAAATATTGTCAAAACCAATGATGTGAACTTAATTGATTAAGTAAATAAGTATAACATGACAATAAAAAAATAAATCAAATCATAAATTGAAAATGGTTTTTTATTAAGAAAATGTTTAACATAAGTTTATCATTTATCAATATTAATAATTTATGTGATGAGCTGTACCTGTGGTAAGGGATTTCATCTCAATATCCTTTCATTGATGTGTATTTAAATGGTATACACTGAATTTATTTTATATGGTTCATATGTTGACACTTTTACATGTTATGAAATTGGACTTTATGATTCAATTCAAATTATTTCATCCAAGGGTATCTGACTTGAATGTTACCAAGTGGTAAGTGTCTTATAACTCAATTTTATTTCATTTGGTTATTGAATTTTTTTTAATTATTATATTATGTCAAGATTATGTTTGAAATGGGAATTTTTATTTAAATTTTATTTTCACATTTTTTTTGTAGGTTTAAATTTTATACACATAATCACGTCATTGATTACTTTTCACTACAACATTATGTTCATTTTAAGGATTCTTCATCTCAAATTTTCTTCTTTGGGAAATATGATATATTATATACCAATATTGTTTTACAAGGTGTATCTACATTATTTTATATGGTATATCATGAATTTATTTATATTCATGATAATTGATGTTTTTTTAGTTGTTATTATTTAATGTCGGTTATGATTCTAAAGATACTAAAACAATAAGTTTTTATTTAATAATCTCATCATTATTCGAGTTTTTCATATTTAGGACTAAATTGGGGGAATTATAATTTATTTATATCTTAAACACAATAAATATTCTTATATCCTACTTATTTTTTTCAAATTATATTTTCTCCTTTCATTTTCCTCTTTTAAATACTCAAAATATAAAAAAATGTTTTTGAGTGTAAAGACCCGGATATTTCAAGGAAATTTTTTTCTTAATTTCTTTGGAATTTTATGATTCTGCAGATTCTTACAGTGCCTGATTTTGAGGCCCGGTGTGCCCGGAATCATTTTCGTAAGTTTTGTTTGGATATGTTCAGTAAACGTACATGCGGGTTTTTCTGTATTCTGAACGGGTTCTCGGAATTGTAATATGAGGGCATCGATGAACTCACAGCATCGATATTCACTTAAGGATACCTTTACTACAGTTGCATTTGGCCGGGAGGAGAAGTTCTTTTTATGAAATTTTATTGAACTAAATAAACTTATGTGTTACATAGTATTATTTAAGGTGGTGGTTATTTCCTCCAAATGGAAGTTGGAGGTGGGGTTCACACCCCACATAACCTCTCTTGGAAGGATATAACTGAGGGTGGGGCCCACACGAGCACCTAACTATTCACCTCCCCTTTAACTCCCATGAACCCCCACCCCCCCTCCCCTTTAAACATTTGAACTTCCACTTAATGGTGGAGCCTCACCACCTACCTCCCATTAATTGTGACAACACAATTTATTAAAGTCTTCTTTAATTAATTTGTGGTTTCAACAATTCTTTTGAATTGTTTTGAATGCTTGGAAATATTATAATCTTGGAAGATCCTTTTAATTATTTTGGGCTTGGAAAATATTTGGAGGTGGAACTTTTAGAGAATTACGGAGAGCGCATTCTCTCCAATGAAGAATGCCTATCTCTCCAATGTAGAATGCCCTTCACTCCAACGAAGAACGAAAAAACCATCTTCGATCTTCATCCAAGCCACAAGAGGAGGAACCTCCCGCGAGGAACATATCCCATGATGCTTCCTCTTCGGATGCACCCCGACATCTTCAAGATCAACGTTCGTATTCCGCGACGCCCAAATTTCGCGACACCGTCTTCCGCAGATCGTCAACGTGAAAAGTTCATGAATCGAGGTAGGGGTTATTATCAATTTTAATTGAATAAAATTGTTCCTCCTTCTTCGTTGAATTCCATGGATTGTCTTTGGACATTTGATATATCCTAACGCAGAGGGCACGGGCAGAACAAACACTACCCGGTGACCCTCTGTTGATTCTTGTTTTTATTCGCAATAGAGGTAGTGATGGAAGAGGTGGCGATGACCAGAGTGGACGATGAACGAAGGAGGCGGCAACAACGACAGTCGCGCGCCGGCCTGTTAGAGGACCATGACACTGGGTGTCGTGCGGAGGGGAGACCGCAGCCTACAACCACGGGCCGCTCATCCGAAGAAGAAACAGTCGGTCCCACGACTTGCCGGGCTGGAAGAACCAGCCGGCTAAAGTCAGTCGGGCTGGAGAACCACGAAGCCTCATGGCGCCGTGCTGTGGATAACTGCGGCCCACGCTGGGCGGCCCTCTTTGGTAGGTGAATCGGCCGGCCGCCTACCGGCCAGGTGGAAGGAAGCCATGACACCCGAAGGTGCCGCGTGGGATGACATCGGCCTGTTGTCCGGGCTGCTCGTGATGGAGAAGACCAGCCGGCTTCGGGTGGCCAGGTAGAAGTGGCTGCGCCGCCGTTTCAAAAAACTGGGGGGTCGCGCCCCCCACTCCGCTCAGCTCACCGCAGGCCGGGCCGCCCCCGTGCAGGCTGGGCCACAGCGCCGGGCTGGGCCACGCCCCACTAGGCTGGGCCGACCCCCCAGCCGGGTCAGACCCGCCATGCCAGAACGGGCCGACCTACCAGCCCACTGGACTTGATGGGCTGGGCCTGTTTCACTTAAACGCGAATAATTTCTAGACCACGCATCCGATCGATGAGCTGCTTGAGGCACTAGGATCCTCGTGACGAGACGAACCTTTTTCGATACTCTAATTGAGTTTTGGACAACATTGGAAAAGTGTCGGGTTTGGAATGAGTATAATTCCAACCGGGCCCCTAGAACGGAAAATCCAATAACTCTGTGACCGGGTGTCCGATTGACACGTCGTCTATCGCATTGGGTTTCTTTTGATGAGACTGAACATCGGGATATATCAACTCTGGACTTCGGTATGGTTGATGTATCGACCCCCTTTGCTTGAGGAGTGGACCCTCCTAGAATCGAGCGTGCTATGTGCAGGAACCATAGAGCTGGTTGCGACTGCAATGTCTACCGTACTGGAATCCTCTGTGTGTTCGAAAATGATGACTACTATATTGGGATCCTCCATGGGTTCAATAATGAAAACTACTATACTGGGATCCTATATGGGTTCGACAGCGACGACTACTGTACTGGGATCCTCTTTGGGTTCTACATCGATGAATAATGTTTTTGTATCCTGTGTGGGCCCGACAGTTTGACCTCTGTACTTGTATCCTGTGTGGGTCCGACAGAGTAGCTGGTCTTGTATCCTGTGTGCATCCGACAGCTTATCTGGTCTTGTATCTTGTGTGGGTCTGACATCTTAGATGAATCAGTGACAACATCTGATCATCTCTATCGGTATACGAATGATGTATTCCAGTATGAGCCGATTCTTAAATTTCAATCATTATCATCGACTTGATTGAACTTACTTCCTCTGTAGACTGAGTTGTGATTGGGATCGAGAGTCGGGGCCGAACTAAGATTGATAACTTCGGTATATGTATGGGCATATACCTAACTATAGTTGTTTGATACTTCGTGATTGTATCTTTCCTTCTATGGTTTATCCTTCATGGATTCTGGGAGACCTTCCGGGGTCTCGGGGTCCCTACTGAGTATCGTTATACTCACCCCTTCATGGTCTACGCATGCACCTCGCTATGTTGGATGCAGATGACAGATAGTGTTGACGGAGGTAGAGAGCGAGCCAGGACTAGACGGTACCCTGAGGTGGACCACACAACGAGACGGTACACGGAGTGGACTGATAGACGTGGAGTGCTAAGTTTGGCCTTTTTACCTACCCTTCAGGTAGGATACTCAGCGGACATTCCAGGAGCTTCCCTTTTTAGCTATTTCGCCTTTTTCAGTTTTACTTGCTTTCCATTTTACGTTTACTGTATTGTATGGGTTGTATTTCTGACCCATTTCCTTTCATCACTTACTCTTGTATACAGTTTTACTTAATTCTTACTTTATTTGAATACTCTGTAGTGTTTTTTTACTTTTATAAAGGAAATGTCTTCCCAGTATATGGAGGCATATGGATGACAATCTTGGGGTAGTCATAGCATGGGCCCTGAGGACGGGTCGTGACAAATTGGGATCAGAGGAGTCGGTTCTAACGCAGAACTCATGACTCTGATCATTCTTTTCTGGGAAGCAATAGTGTTAAGAGTATTGAGTGTGTTTTTCAGTTCAGGGAGTCTAGTGTTGGTGTGGCGGCCAACATATCCATACATCAGGACCCTGACCTCTGATTTCTGACTCAATGCACAAAAACACTGATTGCGTGTGTGTTTTCTTTGAAAATGTTTTCATTGTGATTACTTTGTGTCATCTCACCAAATATACTGTTTTTACCATGGTGCACCTGTTTCCTTTCAGGATGGCCCCATGAAGGCAATTAGCTAGGGTTCCGAGTTACCTACAAGATGGTATCCCACCGAGCAACGAGGCCTCAGTACAGGGCCCCATTACAGCGGAGGCACCAGCAGTACCACTACCCGCTGGGCCATTGATACCACTAGCCCCAGCAGTATAGAGTGCATGTCTCCTGAGTGCATTGCATGAGTTCTAGTGACAGAGGCCTCCCAAGTTCCGTGGAGAGACGGACCCATAGGAAGCTGATGATTAGATGGAGGGTGTCGTTAGAGTTTTCATATTGGCAGGGACACCAGCCGATTTTATGGTGATCCATGCCGCGAGTCTGCCGCACGCAGCTGTAGGTAGATGGTGGAGCCTAATGCTCCACGTGAATGATGAGGCATCTTTACTATGTACGTACTTTGAGAGTCTCTTCCTCTTGGAGTTTTTTCCAGCCACCCTTCATGCGGTGCGGATTTAGGAGTTACTACATCTACAGCATGGCAGCGTGACAGTAGCTCAGTACTCAGCGAGGTTCACTGACCTCTCACGGTACTCCACAAATATGGTACGAGACCCATTATCTAGGGCCCAGACCTTCGAGAAGGGACTCCGTCATGAGATTAGGGCTTCGATGATTCCCCTCAACATCCCGACACAGGTGGGGGTGCTAGAGTGAGCCCTTCTAGTAGAGAGTTTTCTTACTGAGCAGTCACCAGTGGCGAGACCCACCAGAGGACGACACATGGAGGAGTCTTCTGCAGCTAGCAGTAGACAGTTGACGCAGAGGTCCAAGAGGACCAGGCCATCAGGTGTGCAACCTCAGGATACAGGTTTGGTTGTACAGGGCACACGAAAAAAAGCCTGCCTTACGAGGAGCGGGAAGTTCTATGAATGCGGAAGGCAGGGCCACATGGCTCGTGATTGCCCGACCCGCCATGCAGATGACTAGCAGACAATAGAGGGACCTCCCAGGTAGAGGTAGAGGTTTGACCATGGTGGTCCACTGGGATCAGGCGGATATGGAAGAGGAGCAGGCCGAGCAGCGGGTGGTGGATGATGTTCCGAGGAACTACCACCACCACCACCAGGAGGTCCACCCTGACCCCAGTGAGCTGGCAAATAGAGGCGGACTTAGCTCCAGCCAGTCGTGGCCTATGATCATGGAACACCTGAGATTATTTGAGGTACTATCTATGTCTACTCCACCCTTCCAGCAGGACTTATAGACATGGGTGTGAGTTATTATTTTATTGTCGCTGCCCTTGTTCGAAGTTCGGAGATTCAGACAGAGCCTTTGGCTTGATCTTTACGGCTAGAGACTTCTACGGGAGCAGTCTCGATGATTACGCATTGGTTCCGGTAGTGTGAGCTTACCCTAAGAGGCGAGAGATTCAGATAGGATCTTCTTGTAGCGGCGTCGAGGCCTTACGACGTCATCTTGGGTATGGACTAGTTATCAATAGTCCATTATCAGATCGAATATATTAGGCACAAGGTGTGGTGTATCCTCACATATGGGACCGGGTTCACCTTCACCGGTGAGAAGAGAGCCTTTGTAGTGCAGCATGGACTTATGTAGAGGAGGGGGTATCCGATCACACATCAGTTGGCTAGTCTCGTCCTCGGAGTGGTTGATGTGTGGAGTCTAAGTTTTCCTGTTGTGGTGGATTAGTATAAGGATTTTTTTCCTAATGACATTCAGGGACTACCTCCTTACAGAGAAGTAGACTTCTATATTGACCTATACCCCGGGATAGCACCGATATCTACTCCATCATATCGGATGGATCTCACCTAGATTCATGAGCTGCGGGTACATCTAGAGGACTTGCTGGGAAAGGGATTTATCTGACCCAGTGTTTCACCCTGGGCATCTTCGATTTTGTTCTCCAAGAATGCGGATGGGAGCTTGCGACTGTTTGTCGACTACCATCGCTTGAATCAGGTGATCATGAAAAAAAAGTACCCACCCTTGAAGATTGATGACCTCTTTGATAGTCTCAAGAGAGCACGATGGTTTTCGATGATAGACCTCAGGTTATGCTATCACCTTCTTAGAGTTTGAGATAAGGATGTGCAGAAGACGGCCTTCAGGTGTCGGTATGGACATTATGAGTTCTTGGTTATGCCCTTCGGTGTAACCAACACACCAGCAGAATTCATGAGTCTCATGAACAGGATCTTCTAGCCTTACCTCGATCGATTTTTCGTAGTCTTCATTGATGGCATACTGATTTACTCGACTACTGAGGAGGAGCACACCTACCATTTGCGAGTAGTACTGGACACACTCCGAGGGCACCAGCTTTATGGTATGCTCTCGAAGTTCCAGTTCTATATTCGAGAGGTACACTTCTTGGGACACGTCATCTCGGAGGATGCAGTTGCAGTGGACCCAGCAAAGATCAAGGAAATACTTGATTTGGAGCCACCCAAGAGTGTGATGGTGGTTCGGAGTTTTCTAGGTCTGGCTGGGTACTATCAGAGATTTGTGCCATACTTCTCCAGAGTGGTATCACCGCTTTCAGTTTTGACAAAGAAAGGGAAACCCTATGTGTTGTCAGAGAGATTCCAGCAGAGCTTTCAGGAACAAAGGCAAAGATTGACCAGTGCGCCCATCTTGAGGCTATCGGAGGAGGGTGTAGTGTACATAGTTTACTGCAACGCATTAGGGACTATACTCGGGTGTGTCCTGATGCAGGATCAGGTGGTGATCACATACGGTTCACGGTAGTTGAGGCAGCACTAGCAGAACTATGATACCCATGACCTAGACTTAGTAGTAATAGTCTTCATCTTGACGATGTGACAACACTATTTGATGGGTGAGCACTTTATTGTCTACACTGTCCACTAGAGTCTCAGGTACATCTTCTCGCATAAGGACCTGAACTTGAGACAGAGATGATGGATCAAGTTCCTCCAGGACTATGAATTCGAGATAGTATATACTCCTAGGAAGGGGAACATTGTAGCAGATTCTCTCAGTAAGATATTGGGCATTTAGCTGCTAGGAGAGGCAACATAGCAGTTGGTCGCATTGCCGAAATCCTTTGTGGATAGAGATAGAGCATCCTTTCTACAGTCTCTCATAGTCACTCCTCCACTTCTACAGCGGTTCATAGAGACACAACGTGGGGACGTTGACTACGAGGTGCGACGTGCTCAGATATCCACAGGACAGGCACCTGATGGATTTTCTGAAGGTGGGGATCACGTCAACCTCTTCATATGACGTACCATGGTACCAGTTTCACTACATGAGGAGTTGTTGAGGGAGTTCCAAACATCCCCTCTAGTGGTACATCCAAGAGTGGAGAAGATATATCAGGACCTCAGACGACATCCCTGGTGGCCATGTATAAAGAAAGTAGTAACAGAGTTTTTCTCTCGATGCCTCACTTGTCAGCAAGTGAAGGTGGAGCACTAGGTACCAGCAGGCTTGGTACAGCCATTAAGGGTCCCAGAGTAGAATTGGGATGAGATATCCATGGATTTCGTGATGGGACTTCCACGTACATCCAGAGGGCACGACACTCTCTTGGTGATCGTAGACCGACTCACCAAGTCAACCCACTTCCTACTGATCAGAGATCAAGGCTCAGTAAATATCTTGGGATGCCTCTATATACAAGAGATCATACGGCTTCATGGTGTGCCATCGACTGTCGTCTCTGATCAAGATGCTGGTTTCACTTCCCGTCTATGGAAGGGATTGCAGGAGGCCTTCGGGACGCAGCTTCGCTTGAGCAACTCCTTCCATCCTTAGACGGATGGTCAGACTGCGAGGACCATTCAGACTCTCGAGGACATGCTCTGTGTATGTGTCCTTGACTTTGTTCTCAGTTGGGAGGATCACTTACCCTTGGTGGAGTTTGCATACAACAGCAGCTACCACTACACCGTCGGGATGGAACCTTATGAGGCACTATACGGACGAAATCACCTCTGTGCTGGATAGACCCAGGGGAGTCAGCACATGTAGGACCAAAGACGGTGTAGGCTATGACAGAGAAGGAGCAGATCATCCAGGAGTGAATGGAGAATCCACAGTGCAGACATAAGTCCTATGCTGATAGGACATGGAGACCACTAGAGTTCGAGGATGGTGACCACATCTTCCTACAGGTCTCACCTTGACGGGGTCTACGGAGATTGGGCCAAGGCGGCAAGTTATCTACACGTTTCATCGGTCCTTTCTAGGTCCTCAGTAGAGTAGAAGAGGTGTCTTACCGCTTGGCCCTTCCACCTCAGTTGCCCCGGGTGCACGATTTCTTCCACATATCTCAGCTGAGGAGATATGTGCACGGCCCATCCCACATCATCGACCACAGGGAGCTAGACATCGATGACGGAGTGACATTCACGGAGGTCACGGTGGAGATCAAGGATCAACAAGAGTAGGTCCTACGTGGACAGTCGATTCCTCTGGTGTGCATTCGCTGGCAGCACGGGAACCTCCAGGAGAGAACATGCGAGCGGGAGGCTCAGATGCGTGCTCAGTACCCCCATTTGTTTCCCTAGTGTGTGTTGTAGCTTTATGGGGACGTAAATCCCTAAGGTGAGGTAATTTAAAACCTGGAAATTTCAAGGAATTGTTTTTCATAAATTCTTTGTAATTTTATGAGTACGCAGTTTCTGATGGTGCCTGATTCTGAGACCTGCTATTCTCGAAATCATTTTCTAAAGTTTTGTTCGGGTACGTTTAGTAAACGTATGTGCAGGTTTTTCTATCTTTTGAACCGGTGCTTGGAATTGAAATCTTAGGGCACCGATGAAATCACAGCATCGATATTCCCTTACAGAGACCATTACCACAGTTTCATTTTGTCCGGAGGAGAAGTAATTTTTTTTGGAAATTTTATTGAACTAAATAAAATTATGTGTTACATAGTTTTATTTAGGGTGGAGGTTATTTTCTCTAAAGGGAAGTTGGAGGTGAGGCCCACACCCCACATAACCTTCCTTGGGAGGATATAACTAAGTGTGGAGCCCACATGAGCACCTAACTCTTCACCTCCCCTTTAACCCCCATGAACTCCCCTTTTAAACTTCTGAACCTCCACTTAATGGTGGTGCTTCTCCACCTCCCTCCCATTAAGTGTGACAACACAATTAATTAAAGTATTCTTTAATTAATTTGTGTTGTCAAAAATTCTTTTGAATTGTTTTGAAATCTTGGAAATATTATAATCTTAGAAGAGCCTTTTTATTATTTTGGGCTTGGAAATTTTTCGAAGGTGGAACTTTTGGAGAATTAGGGAGAGAGCATTCTCTCCAATGTAGAACACCCTTCTCTCCAAAAAATAACACCCTTCAATCTAATGAAAAACGACGATACCGACTTCGATCTTCATCCAAGACACAAGAGGAGAAACTTCCTACGAGGAACTTCTCCCACGATGCTTCCTCTTCGGATGCACACCGACGTCAATGGAATCGACGTTTGTATTCTGCGACGCCTGACTTCCGCAACACCGTCTTTCGTGGCTCGTCGACGTTCAATATTCTTGAATCTAGTTAAAGGGTTATGAAAAATTATAATAGAATAAAATTGTGCCTCATTCTTCATTGAATTCCATGGATTGTCTTCATCCATTTGATATCGCCTAAGGTGGAGGGCGCAGGCCAAATGAACACAGCCCAACGACCCTATGTTGATTTTTGTTTTTATTCGCAATGGAGGGGATGATGGAAGAGGTGGCGGCGACTGGATTTGACGACAACCGAAGGCGGCGGTGGCAACGACGGCCGTGCGCTAGCCCGTTAGAGGACCTCGACAATGTGTGCAGCGCGGAGGGGAGATTGTAGCCCACAATCGCGGGCCGCTCGGACGAAGAAGAAATGGCCGGTCCCATGACAGGCCGAGCTGGAAGAACCAGCCGGCTAAAGCTGTCCTTATTGGAGAACCACAGCGCCTCATGGCGCCGCGCTGCGGAGAACTGTGGCCTGCGCTGGGCCGACCGCTTTGGCGGGCGAACCGGTCGGCCGCCTGCCGGCCAGATTGAAGGAAGTTGTGGTACTGGAAGGTGTCGTGTGGGATTACAATGGCCCTCTGTGTGGGTCGCTCATGCCAGAGAAGACCGTCTAGCTTCAGCCGACCTGGTAGGAGGGGTCGCGCCACCTTCTCCACTCGGCCGGCTGGCCGAGCCGTGGCCAGCCGCGGGCCGGGCCTCCTGCCGCGCGTGCCGAACCCCTGTCGCGCGGGCCGGGCTACCCTCATGCGGGCCACTCCACAGTACTAGAACGAGTCATGCCCCACTAGGCCAGGATGATCCCCCAGCCAGGTTAGACTCGTCGAGCCAGAACGGGCCGACCCGCCTTCCCACTGGACTAGACGGGTCGAGCCCGTTTCACTTAAACGCGAATAATTTCAGAACATGCGTTTAATCGACACGCCGTCTGTAGCGCTAGGATCCTCGTGATGGAAAATACCTTTTGTGAAACTCTAAGTGAGTTTTTAACAACTTTGGAAAATGGCTAGGTTTGGAACGAGCATAATTCTAACCGGGCCCATGGAACGGAAAATCCAATAACTCTCAGACCGGGCGTCCGATTGACGCGTCATTTTATTGTGTTGGGTTTCTTTTGAAGAGACAGAACTTCAGGATAAATAAACTCTAGACTTTGTGATAGTTGTTGTATTGAACCCCTTTTCTTGATGAGTGGACCATCCCGGAATCTAGTGTGATGAGTGCGGGAACCCTAGAGCTGGCTGCGACTACGACGCCTACCATACTGGAATCCTCCATGGGTTCGATGATGATGAGTACTGTACTAGGATCCTCCAAGGGTTCGATAGGTAAGACTACTGTACCGGGATCCACCATGGGTTTGACAGTGACGACTACTATATAGGGATACTCCATGTGTTCGACAGTGATAACTACTATTCTTGTATCTTGTGTGGGTTCGGCAGTTTGACCTCTGTAGTTGTATCCTGTGTGGGTCTGATAGAGTAGATAGTCTTGTATAATTTGTGGGTCTGATAGCTTAGATGGTCTTGTATCCTATGTGGGTCCGATGTCCTAGATGAATCATTGACTATATCTGATCATCTCTATCACAATATGAAAGATGTATACCTATGTGAGATGAGTCTTGACTTTAAATCATTATCATCGATGTGATTGACTTTACTTCATGTGTGGACTGAGTTGTTCTTGGGATCGAGAGTTGGAGCGGGACTGAGATTGATAACCTAGGTATATGTATGGGCATATACCTAAGTAGGGTTGTTTGATACTTCGTGATTGTATCTTTCCTTTTGTGGCTTATCCTTCATGGATTCTGGGAGACCTTCGGGGGTCTCTGGGTCCCTACTGAGTATCGTTATACTCACCCATGCATGGACTATGCCCGCACCTTGTTGTGTTATATGCGGATGACGAACAGAGTTGACGGAGCCAGATAGTGAGCCAGGACCAGACAGTACCCTGAGGTGGACCACACACCAAGATGGCACACGGAGTGGACCGATAAACGTGGAGTGATGAGGTGGACATATGTACCTATTTGTCAGGTAGGATACTCAGCAGACATTCTAGGAGCTTCCCTTTTTAGCTATTGTCCCTTTTTCAGTTGTACTTACTTTCTGTTGTACCTAAACTTTAATGTTGGCCTTGTATTTCTGGCCCCTTTCCTTTCAGCACTTATTATTTTATACAGTTTTACTTAGTGCTTACTTTAGTTGCGTACTCTGTAGTTTTTGTTTACTTTTATAAAGGCAATGCCTTCCCAGAATTGGGATTTACGCCTTTGGTGCTAGTTGCCAGCCCCTGGCCTATGGATGGCGGACTTGGGGTAGCCACGACATGAGCCCCAAGGATGGGTTGTGACATTGAGAAAAACAATCTTTATTTTCTTTTTACTTAGGAATATATTTCTTCCGTGTTCATATTTCAAAAAATGTTTTCAAGAGTTTTTTTAATATTCCCCTATGATTTTTAAAGTCATATTTACCCATGATTTAATTTTAAAAAAAAGTGATTCATTTTTTTGTTTTCCAAAAAAGGTACTAATTGACCTTTTACTAAAAACTTGAAAAGATTCATTTTTTTAAATACTCAATATGAAAAAAATTTCTTATCATCATGACCACTCAATTATTTTAAACTTCCATTGCAATTTTACATTTTTATTTTCAATGTAATTGTTTTTCCTAATATTCAATAAATATTTAGTTTCTAAAAGCGACCTTGAATGTGAAAAGGGAATTTTCCCCAAGAATTGTTTTAATGAATTTTTTATTTTATTTATTCTCATTGGTGACACAAAAAGTTGATTTTAATTTTTATACACTGGGTATATGTTGTAATTATACCGTCCTTATTCTTTCTCTATGTGGTTTATGATCTATTTTATAGAGGAATGAATTGAAATTCTATATTCTTGTTCTTCCAATATAATTGTTATTGATTTTCAAGGCATATAGATTAATCTTTATTATTTAATCATATGATGGATGAATTAGAATTATTATGTGATTTGTGGGATTAAAATTTTATATCCCATTGATACATTAGCATGTTACATGAGACAAATCAGTTGGGTAGCCTTGTTAAATGGGTCTTGGTGTATACAAACGTATTGATTAAAAAAATTTGGAATAAGGCATCGTTGGTAAGTTTTAGATAACTAGAATTTTGAATTCCATTAATATAAAATTATTTATTATTGTCCATGTGATTAATTTCAATAATTTGTATCAATAAGTATCATGATCATGTCATTATTTGTATAAAGTCATTTGATCTTTATTCACTCATTCTATATTATTCATTATGATAATGTTATTGATTGAATGTAATGTGTTTTAAGTTATTTTACTTATAATATTAATTACAGTATATTTAATCCTAATAAATTACACTATACATAAACTGTACCGATCATCTGATCTCACCTTTATTTTTTCCCTTTCCTATGGATATGAAGAAGTAATATCTGAATGAGTTAATGGATGTCAAGTATTTATATTCATAATACTTTTTATTTTATGACATTGAATGTAATGTTAGACAGAAGTATGTATCTATTTTACCAAAACTAATAAATTATCCAGCCCATCAAGATGCACATGCATACATCTATTTCCAATGTAATAACATAAACTCTAGCTATAGGCTACTAGTGTCGAGGTCTTTATAGTCGGAATTGGATGATGTTTTGTATAAACCTTTGGAAATATAATTTGGAAGTATATATTATAGAATATTACCCTATGTATTACTTTCGGGATAAGTCTATGTATATGATAACATCCTAATGTTTTTGTAAGTTAAATATAGTGAGTTTTTACAATAAATAAATCTCTTTCTAGATACTATAAGTGGATGTGGTTTTGGGACAGATGCATCAGGGGGTAATAACCTTGAAAAGATTTAGTTGATTATATCTCATCCATAATTCTCATTTATAGTGAGTGTTCACTTAGTACACAACTAGTCAGTCACTCTTAGGGATATTCTTGGGATAATCCAACTTTTCAATATAAACCATTATGATTAATGAAAGAATGGATCATATAATAACCTATGATAGGTCATTGTGATATGAGATATACCTAAAGTTTATTGGTTTAGTAATTATAAGGTTGATCTTAAAATTAATGTCATAGATACCCATTTTGAGGTTTTATTTAATTTGAGTTTATCATGATTAAGGATATTTTGGAAGCAATTTATGGGAATAAAACCCTTTGTTTATTATGAGTTCTAGTGAAATCTATTTGAAGAAAAATTATTTTATATTTTTTGTACATGAGTTTAAATTTATTGATAAATTTTAGGGAAAATATTATGAATGATTTTAGGGTAATAATAGTAAATTAAAAATTTGTGGGAAAAATATATTTTATAGAAAAATATTATTTATGAATTGATTTGATTGTTAATGTCATTTTTTAGGATGTTAATCATATTTTTTGGTAAAATTATATGAATTGCATTCGTTTATAAAAATTATCTCCCACAGTCCTTGTGATATCTCGTCGCATATAGAAATTTCATTGGTATAAAACCCAAATCAAAAGGGCGATAAGGTTTCTGCACATAACACTGGTCTATAAGAAGACTCAATTAATATTGAATTTTTTAAATTTAAATTTTTTGTAGTATAAAGAATAATTTTTTTTGTGAATCATATTATTGGATCAAATCATTTTTAATTTTTTGTATTTTGATATAATAAATGAAATATAGAGAGATATTTATTTTGGTTGACCTATTTAATAGGAATATCCATTTATTCATGAATATTAAACATTAATTTAAATCTCATTCTTTCAATATGAATTTATAAATGAAATTCCAACTATATTTCTCTTCTTGATAACGTATATTATGATTCAAAATCTATATTTTTGAAAACTGTTTAACAAAATTCATCTAATTTACACAAATAATTTTTTAAGGAAATTTTATGTAATACTTGAAATTTTAAAAGAGTTTAGTAGAATATTTAAATTGTTTTTTGAAAGTCTCATTATTGAACTTATTTACAAAAAAACAAAATGAATTGTTTTTAACTTATACAACGTTAATATACTCTCCTGATGTAACAACTATTTTAGGATATTTATCTTCTTCTACAAGTTTTCTATTGTTATACATATAAAACTTGTTAATTGAATATTATTTTAAATTTTTACCAAAATTTTCCTTTATTCATCAAAAGAAGTGAATTATATTACTAAAACTATATTTCGGATGAGACTATGATCTTTTTCACACCTGACCAGTTTATCATTTTGTTTGTCATTAACTTTCCCCTGATCAATCGATTTATTATGATAATATAACATTATCAGTCTCAAAAATTATTAAAAAATTATTTTTTTATCCATTTCCTTATTTTTACTTCCCGATAATGTTCTTCTATTTGGAATCCTAGTTATTTGGTGACCATTGAATTTCATTTTCCGTGTTTTTAATCAGAATATTTATGAACTATTTTTATGATGTGGGATTTCAAAAAAGGTATTTTTAGATGTAAACCCCATTTTTCTGTTCTAAAATACAAATTTTGAAGATAAAAATTATTAATGTTGGGAAGATTGTAAAACCTCAATATTTAAAAAAATACATATATTTGATAGTATATACAACATGTAACATCAAGTTTAAACAAACCACAAAATATTATTATTAAAATATGAATTTTATAACCTAGTTGTTGAATTTGTGGGAATGAATATATTTAACCACATTATAAATATATTTATAAAGGTTTTATATAATTTATTTAGTAATAAAAGATAACTACTTAATTTTAAGTAAAATCATTTTATACATCAATAATATATTTTCTTTAAAAATGTCTTTAATAAACATTTTTTGTTCTGGAATTTTAAATAATTTCTTCCACATTTAACAATTTTATTTTGCAAAAAGAATACAATTTTCCAAATAAGAAAATCATTTTTAACATACGTAACAATCTAGGGCTTTCAATATTTTTATTTGAGAATATATTTAAATTATTCAACATCTTGTGATATAAGAAACACCATGTTTAAATGAAAGTCAACACTCTATTAAATTATTATTATTATAACATGACCATTATACAATATATTTTAAGTTGGTGGCTATGAATTGGACTAAAAAATAAAAAAAAATTACAAATTTTCATTGGGTATCTATTGATCATGAATAAAAATGAAATTCATTTTAAAGAAAAAGAAATATTTTCTAAAAAATTGATTCTTCATGTCTTGCGTACGTAACTTATAATTAATTAATTACACTTTTTGAAAATTTATTTGATAAAATTTATTTAATTTTAAAAATAATCACATCAAAATGACATTAGGTTTAATTTTTTATTTTTTTCTGAAAAGTTTAATTTATCGATGAATAGTGTAAATACTAAATGGTATTAAAAACTACCTTTCCATTTAAAGATTTTATAAGTACCATTATATTCAAAAAAATTAAAAGAAAAAATTATTTAGTTATATTATAATTAATCCAATTGTGATCATTAAAATAAATTGTGTTTGTAATTTTTAAATATAGAATTTTTTATACTTTTGAATAAATTTTCTTTTGAAAATTATTTTTCGTCTCATTAGGGGTTATAATATTACATTAAATTATAACACTTCAGTGAATTTAATTTGGTAAATTTTACTATATATTTTTAATTAGAATCAATAATATTATCAAATATGTTAAACTAAAATTTTTTCCATAATAAAGAGTAAAATCGATAAAAATTAATTATTATGGTTGTGGTGAATGCCGGTTTACCAGGAGTTAATCTTATAATATAGTGGTTAAAAAATAAAAAAAATTGTAAAATTATAATTTTCTAGCCTTATTTCAATCTTATTTCATCCAATGTTCTAGAATGGTCAATTGTTATTCCTTTTTTATTTTGGAAAATGTTGGTATAATTCATTATTTTTAAAAAAAAATCCAAGTGTGTCATCTCTCCAACTTATATAAGGCCACCCCATATCCTCCCCTTTTAGAACATATTAAAAAATGTCATTATATACCTAATCAAACCCCATACTTACATCCAATAAAACATCCTTGAGTCCTATTTTGATCAAAAATCTATCCTAGGAAGACTTTGGTTACAAACCTAAAGAAGTCATTCGAAGAAGTGGTAATGTTATTAAATTACTGCTTTCATTTTATTTCTTCTTCTACCACATTCAAATATTATTCAAACATGATAATATAATAAAAATATAATCTAAAATATAATGAAATTTTATTTTTCTAATTTCATAACCTACATCTATTTCCTCTTCAATCAAATGATAAATAAAATTATAGATTGTGTGTATGGCATACTATCGCCTTGCGAACTGATGTAACTCAATTTCCATCGATATTTATCCTGATTACATATAATGATATTTTTTAAGTATATATATAATATTTATTATATAATTCTTCTCATATAATTATAATATCATATACACCTTCTTAATTTTATCTATGTTTATAGTATGACAACATCACTCATGTGTACAATGGAAAACCACATCGTGAGGAGATGTGATTTGTTTCTCAGTTAAAATTTATATATATGGTAATAAGGATAAATTTAATGAATATATGAGATATATATTTTTGTGTGAACGTATATTTATTCTATAAAATTAATATATCACTTACTTGATTACTCTTTCACCGTTAATAAATTATATTTTCGTTTGTGTATACGTACGACAAACCATCTCCATGAAGGGATGAGATTTACTTTCTATGTAAAATTTTCAAGAATGGTAATGATTATTTATCAAATGAAAAATTATTTATAAAATTAATATAATTTTTTAAATTAAGTAAATATATCTTTTTTCATGATTTGTAATTTTCATTATAAAACATATACAAGAAAACATGGCAATTTACAATCAAAACAATTGTGATATTGAATGTTTGTTAATGAACAGGTGATAAGATATTATAAAATGGTGATATATGATATTATAAATATTAATATGTTTATATTATAAGTTATTAACATTATTAAACCACTATATTGTAGGTTAAATAGTTCTCAACTAAAGGGAAGCATGAGGAAAGGTATTTTGTCTCAATCTTATTGAGACATATTTGATGATATTAACCTATTCACATTAATTTGGTGTATAAACATAACCATTGATGTATTTAAAATAAATAAATTTTAATTAATGATGATAAATTTTTAAATAAAATTTTATTCTTCCAAGGTGTTACAATTTTAATGTTACCAAAGAGGTATGATACTATTTTACAATCTTACATTCTTTTCGGACTTCTTTTACTCTTATTAAAGAAATCTAATCATTTATTCTTAATAATTTCAAATAATTTTATTTTCCATTATATATTTAATTATTTTCTATATTTTCTTCTTAATATACTTGTCTTTCGTGCTTGGATCATTAAAATAATATTTATAATAAATATATATTTTTACTTCTCTTTAAATTAGATATATTTTTATTCTGTACCAATGTTTTCTAATATTTTTTTAAAAAATTAATATTAAGTAATGAAATGATTTATTAAGGAAATGTTATGTTATACATGACTTTTAAAAAAGGGTTTTAAAGGGATATTTAATATGTTTTCCAAAATTTACATTTTTTATAAAAAGTTAAAAAGAATTTTTTCTAATGTATACGAAGATAACAGACTTCCCCACCACTATAAAATTTTACAAAATTTGGATTCCTCTACACATTTTCAATGGGTTTTAAAAGAAAAAACTTTTAATAGATATTTTTTTAATATCTCACTTATATTCCATATATTCTTCCAATGGGAATTATTTTTTTCAAAACCCTAGAATCCCAATGAACTGATGGTCACCTCTTATTTATTGGTTGATTTTCTGATTGTCAACTTTATATTGAGACAATCAAATTTTTATGATCACTTACCATTGGACATTAAATTTATATTAAATATACATATTATTTGTATCTTTTATATTATTGTTTCATAAATTATATACCATTTTTACATTAATTGTTTAAATTTAATTTTATTTTTTTAACTGGGGAAGTATTGATAAATATTTACTATTTACTTAATACAGATATTTGATGATAAGGAATATTATTCATGAATTAAATTAATTATTTAATATATCATGAATGATTTGTTTGTGCATTGATGGTTGGGGTCCATACATATATAACTCTTTAATGCCTAAATAGGTCTCTTGAGACAAATTAGTTGGGAAATTAAATGGGTTTTCACCCATAGTTTTAAAGTTTCTTATGAAGGGTCTTGAGAGTATATGTGTAATGTTTCCTGAGATAGTGATGTCCAAAAATTAATTATTTTATTCATTGAGAATTTGGTTAGTATTAATATCCATTTTATTTCCATAATGATATTATCTTCAGATGAATTTCATTTTCATTTTATTGATTAAATTCTTTATGTTTATAGTTATTTACCTTACAATATAAATATGACTTATCTAATTATGATAGTTATTTTGTTGATTAAATTAAATATGTGTTTAGTTTTTTACCTTTCCATAATGATTATGCCTTAATGATTCATAAATTGTTCCATTGTAAGTAATCCTTACTAAGAATTCTATAACACCCTTATTTTTTTTCTTTCCCTGTGATATGAAGTAGAATTCATTGAATGAGTTCAACGTTGTTGTATATTTTCCTTCACTTTGTTTTATTATTTTTTCTCAATATAAAATTGGTATCTTGTATGTATCTGGTTACCCAAAACTACTAAACTGATCTTCCCCTATAAGTTGAACCCTTGCGATAGTGCCAGTATAATTAAGTAGAAAATTGGACTTATCTTAATAGATTTAGGGTCGTTATAGTTTGTATTATATCATTTTCGGTAGAAAAATTATGAACTAGATTAATAAAAACATAGACTATGGAACATAACCCTGTGATGTATTTTGAAGATAAGTATTTAATAACATTCTAATGTTTTGGTGAGAAATATATTATGTGTTATTACCCAGAAATACATCCTTATCTAGATACTACAGGTGGATGTGGTTTAGATACATATTAATCTAGGAGTAATAACCTCGAAAAATGTTGTTTGTAGTATATATTGTCCATCAACCTGGTGCACAGTGAGTGTACCCTTACTGCACACCTAGTATGACACTCACATGGATATGATTTTGATAATTCATATATTCTTTACAAAATATTATAAAGTATTTGAAAATAAAGATTCCCCAATAAAACCCAGTTCAAATATAATAAGATTAAAATTGCATAAAATTTCAATTTTTGTTAAGTGATACACCAGATTTAAAATTATACATTATGATTTAAAATTCATAATTTTTTGAGCTAATATCTTTTATTGCATTTTTTAGAAATGGAACTCATATGAAAAATGGAATCAATGGTTGGGGCCAATATAGCGATTTTCCTACTGAGAAAACCAATATAGCTGGTATTAGAACTAATAAGGCCATAGTTATTTTACGGATTCCTAACCAAGTTATAAAAAATAATATTTATAGAATACTAAAACATGTTGTTCTAAAAAAATATTATTATAAGTTTTTATATCCTTGTGATATAATATGACATAATTTATTGAGACTTCTGATCTAATGGTAGCTATGAAATGGGTTAAGTCACTGGAGAATAAGTTTCTGGCATTGGGATTTGATGAAATGGATAAGTTAAAACTTTTTGTGTATTTTCTCAAAGGAGATATGGATCAATGGTAGTCATTGATTCATAACAATCATGAGGAAGATGAAGTAGAACATATGTAATGGAAATACTTTTAAGAGACATTCATTAATAAATATTTAAACCATGAGAAATGAAGAGTTTTGAATAGAAACTTCATTAGCATAAAAAAATGAATAATAAAAAAATGTGGAGTATAATGATACCTTAAAAATCGTTATATGTATGATACATATAATATAAGCAACACGAAATATAATATTGACCATTTCTTTAAGGTTATTAAGACATGTCTTCAAAGGCTATTGGTATCTCAAACTTTTTCAACATATGATGAAAACAATTTATGTTCCGTCAAAACAGTGGACAAATTTTCTAGAACTAATATGTTATTGTGAAATAAATTAAATAAGAGTTCTACTAAGTACCAATAAAAAAATAATGTGTCAAAGAAGAATAATAGAACAGAGAAATCTCTACCTTTTGGAAACTTTGGGAAGAATCATCATGGGAGATTCTTGAATGAAATGGGTGTTTTTATTTTCCCTAGGGTTTTACCATAGGGATCCCATGTCCCCTTTATTAAGAATAAATATGGATCCACTATTTTGTGTGTTGATAATACATAAATCAATGATATTATGATAAATAATAAGTATTCTCTACACCATAAAAATGAATTATTCAATTAACATCATAGAGATAAATATTTTCCATTGATGGATCATCATTTTGATTATCATTAATTATGTAAAAATAAAGAATACATTCTAAAAAAATCATTCTGAATGAGGTATATACATTACGATTTTATATTAATTCTATTTGTATTGACTAATAAACCCTGTTTTTTATTGACTTAATGAATAGAGTATTCATGGAAAATATTTAATAAAAATTGGGGGTATTCATAAATGATATCTTGGTGTATTCCAAAATTTATGAGGAATATTATAATCACTTAAAAAAATTATTGAGGCTCTTATAAATAGATAGTTATATGGGAATATTTGTGTGTGTGATTTTTTTCATCATAAGTTTCTTTTCGTGCCCATATTATCTTTATGTATGGAATATTAGTTGATCATGTGAAGAAAAATAAATTTAGATAATTGAATATACCAACAAACATAACTCAGGTATATAGTTTTAGTGGTTTGGAAGGTCACTATTATTAATTCAATTTGAATTTTTTCAATTGGTTAACCTATTATTAAATCTCACATGTATAAATGTTAAGTTAATTTGGAAAAGGTAATGTGAATAATTTTTTGATGAACTCAAGTTGAGATTGTTCAATGATCTAATTTTTAATTAAACATCAAGAAATGATTGGTTTGTGATATACAGTGTCACATCAAAGAAATTTCGGGGTTGTGTCCTTTTGAAAAATGATAATGTTATTTCATACGAATTGAGGAAGAATAAGACTCCCAAAAATAATTATCCAACCAATGATCTTTAATTGGAAACGATAATATTTTCTTTAATGACCTGGATTCATTATCTATATAGTGAAATATAAGAGATATACACTGACCATAAGAGGCAAAAATACATCTTTTTAAAGAAAAAGCTCTAAATGTGGAAAAGGTGATGGATTGACTTACTCAACGATTATGTTTTCACAATCAACTATCACACAAGGAATGAAAATAAGGTAACAGATGCATATATAATGAATAATCGTGGATTTTTTACACAAATGTTGATTTTGAGGGTTCTTATGTTCATGGATCTAGTAAAGATATATAAGGGAATTAATAATGAGAGTGATACATCACTCCTTTTTCAAATTATTTGAAAAGAATATAAATTGAAAATTATAAAATGTTCTTATTATGATGAAGAGAATATTCATAAGAAACTAAAAACTATAAATGATGGAAAATTATATGACTTCATTTGTGAAGATGGAATTTTAAAATTTGGAAATTTATTGTGTGTCCCTTCTATACCAGTTATAAAGAGGTTGTTTTTAGATAACGCTCAAAGATTGAATTTCTCTGTACACCCTTGTAGAACCAACATGTAGAGTGATTCAAGTGAAATTTTTTGTGGGATAAAATGAAGTGAGAAATTTTGGATTATATGTCCAGATGTTTGGTTTTCCAACAAGTGAATGTCAAGAGATATCATCATAGAAAATTCATGCAGACTCCTCTCATTCTTACATTGAAATGAGATTATATTACCATTCACTTTGTCACAAGACTACCAAAGAATCCTATAATGAATGATGTGGTATGATTATTATTGATATCATAACCAATTATACAAATTTACTCACTATAAGATATTATTTACCTCTTTATTTCCTCACAATGATTTATACTAATGAAGTTGTATAAATTCATTGAACACCACATTCGATTTTTTCTGATTGTGATCCGTATTTTATATCAAAATTTTGGAAGTGTCTACTAAAATATCATGATAGTGAGATTTATTTGAGGACCACCTACCATCCTTAAACTAATGGATAGTCGAAAAGGAATATTCATACAATAGAAGACATGTTGAGGTTGTGCCTACTTGAATTTCATGGAATATGGGAATAATATTTACCTTTAGTGTTATTTTCTTATAATATTTGTTTCCATTCAAGTATTCAAATGGAACTATATAAATAATTATATGGAATTGTGTGTATTATACCAACTTGTTGGGATGAAGTTGGCTAAAAAAACTTTTAGGAATATAGTGTTTTGAAGAGACAAGAGAAAAATTAAATAATATTCAAGATCATATTAATGAATCTCAAAGTGGAAAAAGAGTTATAAAGATAGTTGGAGGAAGGACTTGAAATTACATGTGGGAGTCATATTTTATTGAATGTATCTCCATGGAATAATGACATAAAGTTCCCTAATAAGATAAATATGATCCCAAATAACATTATACATATTGAAATTTTTAAAGGACTATATCTTTTTATTACAGGTTATCAATTCCACCAATCCTCTCTAAATTTTTTAATGTATTCAATATATCATTATTAAGGAATTACATGCCAGACATAATTTTATTCTCACCTCTAAATATATAAAATTGGATAATGTTTTATCTTACTATTAATATCTCATCCAAATTTATGATATTATATAGAATACATTGAGTAATTGGATGATTCGTTGTAAAATATACTTTGAAAAAATCATAAAAAAGAGGAAGTGATGAGGGAACCATATGGACTTATAAAAAACAAATACCAATATTTGATTTTAAATTAATTATCATAAAAAAATTTAGCTTGAAATTTTTATTTCAGGGAATAATGTAGCACCCTGATACTTATAAAAAATATTTCTTTTATAATAAAAATTATTTATTTGATAGCTTATTATATATGCAACACAGATTTTAAAAGAAAAAAAATAGTCTATTAAAATATTATTATTTAAATGTGATAGTTATAACCTATTAATGAATATGTGGTGTATTAATTGGAATAAATAAATGATAAAAAATTTCTATTTTATACATGTTCATTGTGTATATATTTATCATAAATAAATAAAAATTGAAATAAAAATTAAACATTTATGAAAACCTATTTCATCACATCTCACACATTTATGATAAATAACATTCTACATATTTATAAAATTTATTTCATAAAAATTAATTCATTTTTTAAATAATAAAATCAAAATTTTCTAAGGGTAAATATTTTTAATTTTTATTATTTTTTTATGAATAGTAAAAAATCATTTTTATTAAATTTTGTTATTGATTTAATAATTTAAAAGTGAAATTTTTAAAAAAATATTTTAAAAGAATATTTAGTTAAATTATGTTATTAATAATCAAATTTAGGTCCTTGAAATCAATTATATTTTCTATTTTTAAATATACACTTTTTATACTTTTAAACACTTATCCTTTCGAAAACTATTATCTTTTCACGCATATGAGTTTAATTATAAAATTAAACTATTAAAATTATGTGATTTTAATTTGTTAAGATAGAATAAATATTTTTAATAATAATAAATATTATTATCTAATAAAATAAAAATAATTTTTTAATATAATGAATAGTGAAATAGTAAGATTTAATTAACATGATTAAGGTAAAAATGTTTTACATGGGAGTTAAACTACAATTAAAAGGGTAAAAATTGACAATGAATTTGTCCAAATCCTTTTTTAATGCTATATTATTAACTTATATCATATAAAGTTCAATAATGAGACATTTTAGATCCTTTCGGAAACTAAAAAACATTTGTTCGATTCATTATTTTTCAAACTTTCAAGTGTTTGATCTCCCCAACTTATAAAAGCCCACCCCCTCTCCTACACAATTAACATTTAAAAAGATATTTTTTCAGAAAATCACTTCCCAAATACCTAACTTAATTTTTACCCAACATCATACCAGCCTTGTATTGATCATAAATCTATCCTAGGAAGTATTTTTCTGCAAACCTAAAGAGGTCGTCTAAAGAAGAGGTGGCATTATTAAATGACATTTTTTATTCTATTACTTCTTACACAACCTTAAATTATTATTAAATATTGACAATATAACAGAGATATTATATAAAATATACTTAAATTTTATTATTTTAATGAAATAAATTATATCCAACTCTTCTGTGACCAAATGGGAAGAAAAATCATCAATAGTCTATTCGGTGGACTACCGCCTCACAAACAGATGTAACACATTTTCCATAAACACTTCTCACAATTAGAAATAATGATGAATTTAATGTGTATATATATATTTATATAATATTTTTGACATAAATATAATTATTTAATTATAATATTACATCTAATTTCTTACTTTCAATTTCGTTTAAAATATGATAATGTCACTCATTTGTACGACAGACTACCACCTCACGAAGTATTTTGAATAGTTTTTCACTTAGGATTTACATGGAAGTTAATAAAGATATATTTATTGAATATATGTGATATATATGAATTGATATTTTTTCTTTAAAATTAATATATCACCCACTACCTTAAATTCTCACCCAATAAGAAATTACTTTCCCACTCATGTGTGTGTATGACTCACCGTCTTCACAAAGCAATGCAATTCATTTTATATGTCCAATTTTCAAGAATGGTAATAAAGTTATATCTAATGAAAAATAATAATATTTTAAAACTTAATATGATTTTTGATATTATGGAACTATATTTTATATTCATGATTCATACCTACATGAAAAAAATTCATGATAAAACAAAGAAATTAACTCCCGAAACAATTGTGATGATGAAATATTATAAATGAAAGGTTGAGAAGATGTTATAAAAGGATCATAAAAGATATTATAAATGTTAATATGGTTATATTATAAGTTATTAACATTTTATAAACAAATACATATGTGTTTAAATAGTTATAAACTAAATTTAAGTGTGATATAAAGGATTGCATCTCAATTTCCATTTCATTTGGACAATTTTGTTAAAATGTACCCATTAACTTTTATATGGCATATATACAGACCCATTGATGTATTTAAACATAATAACTATTAATTAATGATGTTAAATGTTTCAATACATGTTTATTCTTCCAATGGGATACAATTTTAATGTTACCAAAAGGAAAGAATCTATTTTACAATCTCAATTGTTTTTTGGATTTCCTTTACTCATATTAAAGGATATTATTATTTTTCAATCAGAAGTTCCCATTATTTTCTTATCCTCTAGATATTTAAGTATAATATATATTTTCTTCTAAATTTATCTATTTTTTTACATGGATCAGAAATTATATGTTTAAAAATAAATTTATTTTCTTTCCCTTTAAATTATATATATTGTGGTTCGATATCCATGTATTTAAAACTTCTTATACAAAGGTCCTTTTATTTAATCAAATGATTTATTCAAGAACTTTTAACTTATCCTTTACTTTTAAAAATGTTTTGAAAGGAATATTTCTATATATTTTTAAATGGTATGTTTCTAATAAAAATTCCAAAAGAATGTTTTTTAACATATACAGTGATAACAGAATTCTCCATTACCATAATAGTTTTACAAAATATATATTCATTTATAAGTATTCAATGATTTTATAATGAAAAATTATTTATGAAATATTATTTTAATATCTCACTTACATTAAAATTATTATTCCAAATTACATGATTTTATTTCAAAAATCTATATTCTCAATGAACCGATTGTTACCTCTCATTTCCTGATTAATTTTTTTATTGTTAACTTTCTCTTGGGACATTAAATTTATTATTATTATTTTTCCTTGAAATTTATATTTCTATTAAATATTCATATTCTTTGTATCATGAATATAATTTTTATAAACCATGTACCATTTTTAAATATTGGGTTTACTTTCAAATATATTTTATTAACTAGGGAAATATTGATTAATTCGTATTATTTAATCAATATAAATATTTAATAATAAATAATATTATTCTATAATTGAATATATTATTGGAAATATGAAGAATTATTTAGAAATTTAGTTATGGGTGGAGCATGAAATTATATAACCCCTAGAGGAATCTATATGTATCATGAGACAAATTCATTGGACAAATAAATTGATTTTCCCATAGTTTTAAACAATCTTGTAAAATTTATTGATTGTAGAGGTATCATGCTGACCAAGATCATGAAATCAAATTATTAAGAAATTTCCTTCACTTATAATTTAGTTATTATTATTATATATGATATTTTCACATTGATATTATCTCTGTATTAATTTTATTCTCATTTTTATTATTAAATGTAATGGTTTTTCAGTTATTTACCTTTCCATATAGATAATTACATATTTAATCATGAATTTAAAGTTTTCCATTAAATGGTATATGTGTTATATTATTTGCCTAGCCATATTGATTATTCCTTATTGATCCATGATATATTCAATGGGAATTGACCCCTAATAATCATTTCAACTCACAAATATTTTTTCCCTTTACCAAGAATATGAACAATAATTCTTTAAATAATTTCAAGGATGTTGAATGTTTTAAATTAAATGTATTTATTTTTTATTCCCAATATCAAATTGAGAATCATGTATGTATCTATCATTGAAATTTCTAAAATAATAAATCCCTTGGTATTTGACCCCTTGTATCTATACCTACTAAATAATGTTGACACTGGCGTGAGGATACTAGATTCAGGGTCGTTAGATTTGGTATCAAAGAAATTTTAGTAGAAACCTAAGGAACTAAATTGAGGAAAACATATTTTAGGGGAAATGATAATATGATTTACTTTTACGAAAATTATAAAATAACCTCTTAATGTTTTGGGGAGGATGATATTATGTTTTTATTCTAATAAATACAACCATGTCTAGATACTACTAGTGGAATTAGTTTTGGAACATATGAATTTAGGGGAAATAACCCCAAAAAGAGATGTTCGAGTATATCTTTGCCAAAATTTTAGTTCATAGTGAGTGTCCCCTTACTACACAGCTAGTTTGACACTCCCAGAAGACATGTTTTGGATAATTCACATGTTATTTATAAACACTTATGGAGGATTTTAAAATAAATATATCCCTAAAATCATGTTTATGATTCAGGGATTAAAAATTCAAAAATGTTTTATTTATGTTATATGTTTCACCAAATTTCTAATTATACATTATGATATAAAATTAATATTTTTTTGAGATAATCTAATTTATTTCATTGTTTAAAAATGGGGTCTCAAAGAAAGAAGGTTTAAATAGTCACTTACAATGAAGAAATTTTGTTGATGATAAAGACAACATAGTTAGTTTCGAACTAACCATATCATGGATATATTAGGGTATCTTAATCAAGTTATGAAAAATAACCTTTCTGAAATAGAGCTACCCATTTTCCCACAGCGTGATACTCATATGTTGATAACTTTATGTGATAAAATCCCCCATCATTTTGTGGGAAAAATAATCTAATCCTTTAATAGTAATATATTAAGTCCCATGGGAAGATATTTTTGGCATTATGATGTGATAAAAATGAAAATGTTACACTCTCAGTATATTATACCTAAGGTAATACAAATCATTGGTGTTCATTGCTCTGGAATACTCAATCGGAAGGTGAAATAGAACTCATGGAATGAAATTTTTTTTAGAAGAAATTCTTTGTCAAATATTTCCCTCCTGAGAAACAAAATAAAATGTATAGACTATTCATTGTTAAAAAAAATATAGAATAATGTGTTTCAGAAAATGAGTCTACCTTTACAAATATATCTAGGTTTGATACAGATTATAAAATTAACCCAAAATGCAATATTGTCCATTTATTTTAAGGGATTAAGATAAGTATCCAAAGTGTGATGGTCTCTGGAAATTTTTCATCATATGAAGAAATAAATTTATTAGACATAGAAATAGAGAAGGAATTTTCTGGGTTCAATAAGTTCAAGTGAAATAAATTAAATAATATTAATATTGAGAACTAAGAAAAATGAATGTCTTGAAGAAGAATAATATATCAAAGAAATTTTAATTTTGTGAAAATAGTGGAATGAATCATACTAAGAAATGCTTGATGGGAATGGGAGTTTTCAATAAGTGTATATATAAGGTTCATTAGTAGAAAGAATAAAAATGGAATAATTAAAAAATGTTTATTTGGTGATTTAAATAGAAGAAAATTTTTTATTATCCAAACCAATTTCTCAAGTGTCAATGGAATCTATCATAGAAGAGGCTAAGGGGAGGAGGAAAATATTTTTCAATCACTATAGCTGAGGTGGAAGTTAAAAATTTTGTGGTGATATGTATTTTAATCATAACATAAAACTTATCAAATGCTTTAATTGATTCAGGGTATTTACACACTTTTATATCTCCCATGTTTTATAATAAAATTTTTTATCTCCCAATCATATAAGGATGATAATTTTTAGACAAAAATAATTTTTTAAGTCTCACTATAATAAGGATGTGTCAGTCAGTCCCCATTATGACACATAAAAATGCATCATTTACGGACTTTATTTTCATACTAATGATTAAATTTTATATAATCATTGGTATATACTAGATTATAAAATATTACCCAAGTATTTAATACATGGATAAGGAAATTATAATTCGTTATTAGGATGTGGAATTTTTTATCTTTAGAGAATAGAATTCATCATCTGATTCATGTCTAGATCCACCCCTAGGACCTCTTCTGAATGTGATTCTTGTATAAGAATAGAAAAAAAAATATAGGAATAGAGGGGGTAACTTTTAATTTTATGATGTACTTGTTGTACATGAATATATTAATTTAATCACGAGTAATTATCTAGATATCCAATAAAGTTTGAAGATGAGTTTTCCATTGAGTTAATCAATGATATAAGTCCAAAATCAAATACTTCCTTTAGAATAATCACTATAGAGTTAGTAGAGTTGAAAAAAACAATAGGTTTTTGGGTGATAAGGGATTTATTCACCCTAGAGTTTCACCATGGAGATACTTGGTTCCCTTAATTATGAAAAAAGATGGATCCATGATGTTGTGCATTTATTATCCAAAAATGAATTCAATTATGTCAATGAACAAGTATACCATGCCTCGTATTGATGACATATTCAATCAACTTCATGAAACTCAATATTTTTCAATGATTAAACTTTGTTCTGGCTATCATCGAATGAAATTAATGAAAGAATTCATTCTAAATACATGAATTTTAATGAGTTGTGTACATTCTAAATTCAGTGTAATTACATTTATATTGACTAATTAACCCTCTATGTTTATAGACCTAATGAATAGATTATTCACAGAATATATTTCCAATTTTTTATGGTATTCCTTCATGATATATTAAAGCATTCAAAAATTTATGAGGATCATATAAATCCATTATGGATAATTATTGAGACTCTAAGAAATAAATAGTTATACTGGAAATTTAGTAAGTATGATTTCAAGAATCACTATGTTTTCACTTTGTCATATTATCTCAAATGATGGAATATCAGTTGATCTTATAAAGATAAATAAAGTCATATAATGGCTTACACTAATAAACATAACATAGATACATAGTTTCATTGATTTGGTGGGATACTATCAATGATTCAACCATAATTTTTCCTAATTTGATAACATATTAACAATTCTTACATGTAAATAGGAGAAGTTAATTTGTACAATGTAATGAGAAGAATGTTATGATGAATTGAAAATTATATTTTTCAATGTTCCAATATTGACTTTACCATCAGGAAATGTTGGGGTTGTGATATATAGTGATGCATCAAATAATGGACTGGGTTGTGTCCATATGAAAAATGATTAAAATTTTTCAAATGTAATGACTTAGTTAAAGACTTGGGAATAGAACTTTCCAACCCATGATCTTAATTTTGAAAAAATAATATATTCTTTGAAGATATAGATAAATTTTCACTTTGGTGAAATATTTGAGATATAAATATATTACAATATCCTAAAATATATATTTTTATATAAAGAGCTCCATATTAAAAAATATAAAGGCTTGATCTACTGAATAATTATGATGGTACAATACACTACCACACAGGGAAACCAAATGAGGTAATAGATACATTGAGTAGAAAATATCACGGAGTTCTGACCCAAATGAGGATTTAGATGGATCCTATGTTAATGGATCCAGTAATGATGAATATGGGATGTATTAATGAGGGTAAGACGTCACCCATTTTTTAAATGATTGAAAAACCATATAAATTAAAAAATATAAATAATTAATCAATATAATAAAAAAGAATATTCATAACAAAACTAACACAATGAAAGATGGGAAATTATCATACCTCATTTGTGAAGATGATGTTTGGAAATTTGTAAATATATTATGTGTTCTATCTATACCAAAGACAAAAAGGGAATTTTTAGATAAAGAGCATAACATGAATTTATCTATACTCCCAAGTAGAAAAAATATGTATAAGGATTGGAGTGAAAATTTTTGGAGGGACAATGTGAACTGTGAAACTGATGATTATATATCCATATTTTCTTGTCAGCAATTAAAATATGAGACACAACATCCTAATGAATTCATGCATCTTATTTCTATTCCTATGTGAATGTGGAATGACATTACTATATAATTATTGACAAGACCACCAGATATTCCTAGAATGAATGATGTAATATATAATATTGATCAATTTACCATATATACACATTTTTTCACTATAAAAAAATATTTACCTCTTCATAACCTCACAATGTTATATATTAATGAATTTTTTAAAATTTTGTGAACACATATTTCAATTGTGTCTGATTTTGATCTCCATATAACATCAAAATTCTATAAGGGTATTCATAGATCTGTTGATAGTGAGATTCATTTTAGAACAACCTACCATCATCATACTAATGGATAATCTAAAAGAACTATTAAAATAATGGAAGATGTGTTGAGGTTGCTTTCCCTTGAATTTCAACGTTTGTGGGATCATTATTAACCTTTAGTAGTGTTTTCCTATAATAATAGTTTCCAATCAAGTATTTAAATTGCTCCGTATAAAACATCATATGGAAAGAGATGACGTACTTCTGACTTGTTGGGATGAATTTGGTGTAGGGAAACATGAATTTGTAGAACATTTTGATGATACAACAATGAATGTAAATGCTATTTAAAAACATATTAAAGCATATCAAAGTAGTAAAAAGATTTATGCCAACAATGGGAGGATGGATTTTGAATTCCATGTGGGAGATCATGTTTCATTGAAATTACATACACGAAAGGGTGTCATAAGGTTAAGTAACAAAGAAAATCTAATCCCGAGGCACATGGGAACCCTTGAAATATTGGAAAGGATTGGAGTTGTGTCTTACTAGTTATTAATGCCACCAATACACTCTAAAGTACATAATTTGTTCTATATATCATTGTTAAAGATGTACATGTCAATACCAATGCATATGATCACCCATGAAGAGATAGAACTGGTACCTAGCTTATCTTAATATGAAGAACCCAATTGTATTCTTGGTACTATAGACCAAGTATTTAGGAATTTTATGACTTGATTGTTAAAAACATATAAAAAAAGATGAATGAACATGGGAATTAGATGATGTTATGAAGAGGAAATCCCGTCATTTTTTTAGAAGGTAATTATCATGAAAATTTTGATGATGAAATTTTTTAGGAGGGATGAATGTAACACCCTAATACTTTATAATATATTTATTTTATAATAAATTTAATTTCATTGACTTCTTGTGATATAGGCAACATCAAGTTTAAACAAACCTCAATACTGTATTAAAATATTATTATTCAAATGTGACCATTATAAACTAGCTTTTAATTTGGCGAGTATCAATAGGACTAAATAAATAATGACAAAATATATGTTTCACACATGTTCTTTGGGTATCTATTTATTAGCTATGAAAATAAAAATACTTTGAAAGGACAATAAATAACTATAAATAATGTTTTTGTTTCCTCTTGTGCACTTATGTTATTTTTTTGACACTTTTATAAAATTTATTTAATAAAATTAAATTCATTTTTGAAATCATCATGTCATAATTATCTTGGGGTGAAATTTTATTATTTTTCTAGAACGTTTTATTTGTCAATAACTAATGAAAAAAATTTATTTTCATTAAAAACAAACTTCAATAAAGAATTTACATGTTCCAATAAGTTTTAAAAAAAATTAAAATAAAATTACTTCATTTATATTATAAAAAATCCAATTTATTTCATTGTAATCAGTTATATATTCAATTTTGGAAATAAACTTTTTATACTTTTGCAAACTTTTCCTTTCAAAAACAAATTTTTCATCACCTCTAGGTGTTTACTTGTTAAATTAAATCATAAAACTTCATTGAGTTAAATTTTTTAAAATGGATTCCATATTTTGAATTATAAAAATTACTATAATCTAATAGGGTTGATTTAATTTTTACCATATTGAATAGGTAAAACAATAAAAATTAACTACCACAGTTATAGTGAGAATTAGTTTACCGAGGGTAAACTATAAGGGTCAAAAATTATCTTAATCTTTTCTAATTATTATTTTATAGAAATTTTTAGACCATATATTAATAAGTTTTTGATAATTGACCATTTTGGATCCTTTTTCCTTGTAAAAAATATGGGCATGATTTATTCTTTTCAAAAATTACAATTGTGTCCCCTCCCCCACTAATAAAAGGAAGCCCACTCTACTACCCTATTCATGCCCCAATAAAATTTATTTTATCCAAGACCAACCAAAATCCCAAAATTAATTCCATACCAATATCTCATTGGACTATTTTTATCAAAATATTAACCTTGGAGGATTTTGGTGCAAACCTAAAGAGGACATCTGAAGAGGAGGTGGTGTTCTTAAATGAGGATTTTTTATTTCGTAATCCACCACCTTCAAATACTATTATATAATATTAATATAATAATAATAATATATAATATATCATAATTTTTTTTAATTTCATAACATATATCCATATCTTCTTTTACAAAATGGGAAACAAAATCATTGATATTGTGTATAACATAATACTGCCTTGTGAACTAATGTAACTCATTTTCCATAAAAAATTATCTCAGTTAGATATAATTAGAGACTTGATATATATATATATATAGGATATTGTTATAATTATATAATTACAATATTACATATACCTTCTTACTTTTCATTTCATTTAATAGACGATAACATCGCTCAGGTGTATGGAGGACTACCGCTTCACGAAGCGATGTGGTTCATTTTTCACTTATTATTTATATGGAAGATGCTAAGGATAAATTTAATTAATATATGTGGTATATATTAAATTATAATTATTCATTAATATTAATATATCATCTGCTTCCTTAACCTGTAGTAAATTAATAAATGATATGGTTGCTCATGTGTGCATACAGCTAACAATCTCCACGAAGCGATGTGTTTCATTATATATGTCCAATTTTCTATAATGGAAATAAATATGTATCTAATAAAAACTAAATATTTATAACAATAATATAATTGTTTATATGATGTAAATATATCATATATTCATGATCTAGAGCTTTCATTACAAAACATTCCTGATAAAACAAGCCAATTAACACCTAAAATAATAGAAATAGCATGATATTATTAACGAATGAGTGATAATATGTTATAAGAGGATCATATATGATATTATAAATAGTAAAATGGTTCTATTAAAAGTTATTAATTTTTTTTAAACCACTATATAGTATTTTAACAAGTGCTTAACTAAAACGAATAATTATATAAGGGATTTCATCTCAATTTCCATTTCATTGAGACATATTTGTTAATATGAACCTATTCGAATTTATATGGTATATATACTACCCCTTGGAATTATTTAACAATAATAACTATTAATAATTCATTTTTAATGTTTCAATAAAATTTTATTTATTAAATGGATTTCAATTTAAAAATTACTAAAGAGGTAAGAATCTATATTAAAATCTCATTTTCTTTGGGTATTTATTTTACTCTTGTTGAATTATTATTATCATTTTTGTCACAAACCAAATCTAGTCTCCATTAAAAATTTTACCCAACACAGTCTTTGGAATGTCCCAAAGGGTTTTCCCAATCCCCACAAGATGGAACAAATTCACGGGTATCTTAAAAATTGGGTTGGGAAGGATTTACCTGAATTAGGACACATAAAACAACAAAAAACAATCAATAAACTGAATCTGAAAATTCATGCCAAACAAGCCATAATTAAAATTAAGAACAGAATACAGGGTTTTAAAAATGTCATGGGATGTCAAAAACTACAAATGTAGCATCAAGACATCAGAAAGACCGTTATATGATAAGGGTTCATCACCTATGAGTTGTCTCCACAACATCGCACCATGGAAGAAACTAACAACTTGAATTTTTGTCTCCAAAGGACATTCCTTTACCTATGTCAAATATAATCAAGTCTACTTACACCCAAATGTTTATGTATGGTGTTAGCCTAATCCCAATATGATACCACCCAAAGACTCCATGTGACAAGAATTTTTTAACATAAAAAATCTTTCAAGTGTTGTGAACAAAGAATGGTTGAAAAATTTTCATATAGTGCATCTATCGAATGAAAAGATTTTTTAGTGGGTAACTTTAAAATGGGTAAATTTAAATAAAATATTTAAGTTACATAATTTTCCATCCATACACACCATAATCCAATGTTAAATGTCAAATATTTAATGATCACTTAACATGGGAATACCCCTTGGCACTAGTTAGTTGTGAGCCCTAGGTACCTCACATATCAGTGTGAAAGTAACCATAACAATATCCATTTTCATGCATGATCCACTAGTATAGGAATCACTCGTAACCTATTTGTACCCAAAATCATCATCATTATGGTTTTTTAGTGTTTTCAATGTCAATATTTCTAAGTTAAACATGGAAAAAACCACTATGGATCACTAGAATGCTAGTACACATCCTCTCACCTAGATACTTGAGTTCCCCTATTTATTATCAAACAAGTTCCACATGATAGAAAATTCCATTTACATAGAAAAACACAAGTTCTAGTCATAAAAACTCAAACAATAGATAAACATGCTTTTCACCATTTGTATAACTCAAACAAACACTTAGAATTTTTATAAAACAATTCCAAAAGTTATGAAAAAACATTGCACATAAAATCCACCTAAACCCCCTATTTTAACACCGAATAATTAATAATATTTCAACAAAACAGAACTGGTAGAACATAAACATTTTATAAATCCATTCCATGAATTATAAAATAACATCAGTTGGTATAACACGAAATTCACAAGTAAAACACCGATTTTCACACAAAATTGAAACTTAAAAATCAATCACTTAAAAATTTCAAAAAAAAATAGTTTTTGCACCAAAAACAATGAAATAGTAAGATAATGGAAATATAAATCTAGTAAGATAACTCATTTCACAATTTTTACATATGGAATCACCTACCATATATGTCAAAATTCTCAAATCCATGTGGGGAACATCAACATTACTATTGTCGAACCACAAGGGAGTGAAAATGAACCAAAAACCACAAAATTGGATCAAGAAACTCAAAAAACCCCTAGTTATGAATCCCTAACTTTTGGGAATTTGGGGATTCAACAAAAGTTGAAGAAAACAAAAGGAAATGGAAGGAACAAGATAGCAAACTCACTTAATTTACACATTAAATAAAACATCCCAAATACACTAGTAGTTGAATCTCCCAGCAGCCAAAATTATAAGGGATGATATAATAAGGACGAGAAGGTCTAGAGGGGAATGAAATGGGGGGAATTGTAAAAATTAAATGATTTCTAAAAGAAACAAATTACCTTCTCAAATATAAATGATTTGAGAAACCTTGATGAAGTTCAAATTATCCCTAAGGAACCTGAGCTCCAAAGAGGGAAAATAGAACATGGGTTCACCTAAGGTTTCTAGGATTTATTCAGTAGTGGAATGAAAAAAAATTTAAAAAATAATGAGATATAAAAGAATTAAATTATTATTTTAAAACTAGAAATGGGATCACAGTTTGGCCAAATTCCAATATAAATCACCCAAATTTATCATGATTATGAGTTCTTAATGGGTCCAAAAGGATATGGTGGTTTTAATAGGTCATGGAATATCAATTGAAAAATGAAATGGATGATTATTTTTAAATGAATGTTTTATAAAAGAAACAAATTTGGTTTTAAAATCTATAAATGGGATCACAGTTTGGCCCAAATCATTATGAAACCACCCCTTTCTCTAAATAATCCTGATAAAATCCCACAAATAAATAAACAATATAAATTAATGAAAAATACCTTTAAAACAAGTTATGGATATGACAATTCTCCAAACCTCAAAAAACATTCTTCCCTTAGAAAGTCAGCTTAAATCCTGATCAGCTAAGAGAAACAGAAACTACTCTTCGAACCAAGAATTCTTCTCACATGTCTCATAATCGTCAGTAAAATGTTTCTAGAGAACTCAACCTAGATAAATAGTATTACCTCGAAGAACTTTTTCACGACATTCCATAATACTTACTGTTATCTCAACCACAGACAAATCAGGATCTATATCCAAATCCTCTCAATTCAGCACATGGGATGGATTTGGGTTGTAATTATTTCAGTTTTGTGGAATGGAAGAATTCATTGATAGATGTCAAATAAGAAAGAAAACATAACATGTTTTCCACCATTGCAATACACTCAGTAATCTCCCTATTTCTGAAATACCTTAGCGTTGGCTTTCCCCACTTTCCCAAACAGTTTTGACCCAAAAAAGGGGCCACTTTCAGAAACACCTGATAACCAACTAAAAACTCTAGGTCTTGACGCCTCAGATCAAGGTATGATTTTTGGTGACTCTGAGCTATCAATAAATGTTTCCTGATCAACGTGACTTTATCAGATGTCTCCTACAGAATACTGATCCCCAGTAATGAGGACTCACCTACCTCAGACCAATACTGTGGAGACCAACAAGGCCAACCATAAAGCACCTCAAAGGGAGTCATTTGGATTGCGGATTGGTAACTGTTTTTACAAGAAAATTCAAATAATCACAAATGGCTATCCTAGTAACCTCCAAAGTTAAAACCACATACATGGAGAATGTCCTCCAAAATCTTATTCACCCTCTCTATCTGGCCATATGTTCTTGGATGGTATGTTGGGATCATTTTAATCTAAGACCTTAATGACTTATGAATGCCTTCCCAAAACTAAGATGTCAAATATGGGGTCTCTATTAGAGAAAATTGCAGATAGCACACCATAAATCCTTAACACCTCCTAAAGATACAATCAGCCCAACTCATCAACTTTTGATGTATCCTTGATCAGAATAAAGTGGGATTATTTGGTTAGATGATCAATTTCTACCCAAATATAATTATTACCCTAGGGATTATAAGGAAGGCTAATAATGAAATCCATGGAGACATCATACCACTTTAAAGTATGAATGGGTAGATTCGGGAGAAAACTAGAGGGCCTTTGATTCTTCGATTTCACCTTCTGAGATGTATAGAATCTCGGCATGATGTCAGCTATGTCTTGTCTCATACATGGCCACCAAAATTTCCAGGGCACATCATAAATCATCTTGGTGTAACCAGGATGGATATACCACTAAAAATGGTGTCTATCTTGAATCACCACCTTCCACAGAGAAAAAAGGAACCACTAAGCGGCCCTTAAAGTACAAGGTACCCTCGGGGGGCGAAGCCCCATCACAAGATGTCTACCCACCATAAAGAAGAAACCACGACCACTAACATAGCTCATCACTAGGCTATTCTATCTGAATCAGATCCACAAGAGAAGGGGTCAACTAAACACTTTCCATGAAAACCTGTCCACTATGATCCTTAATCTCCACATGCATCTGAGAAAAGAGCCCCATCAGAGTCCACTAATCACTAGAATTAATCAATGCATACATTAGTACTCTACTACTCAAGGAATATACCACCACATTACCATTTCCTGAGGTGTAGACAATATCTAATTCAAACCCCTGAAAGTGCATGATCCAACGCCCAAGCCTCATATTATGATCCTTCTTCTAGAAGATGTAGGATAAGATCTTGTTATATAAATAGACCAAAAATTTCTCCCCAAAGAGTTAGTAGCACCATGTTTTCCATGGATTCATCACAAATTCTAGCTCCAAATCATGGGTTCAGTAATTATTTTCATGTTATTGGAGTTGGTGGGAGCCATATGCCACCACATGATCATCCGTCATAAGCATGCACATGAGACCCGTAACGGAAGCATCACGATACACTACATAGCCATTTCCCGATTCTGTAAAGATCACCACAGGGGAATTAGTCAACCACTGATTCCACTCCTCAAAGGATGCCTAAAATTTCACAACCCATCCCCTAGGTCCTGCATCGTGACTACCCTAAGATCTTCTTCCATAGGCCAGGGCCCGGCGACTAGCACCAAAGGCGTAATCCCCTAAAACTGGGAAGGAGTTGCCTTTTAAAAACGTAAACTCAGACAACCAGGGTACAATAGGAAGCAAACACTAATAAAAGAAACTTTATAACACGTGTACTGAAATTAATGGGGTCCAGAATACAATCCCAACAGTAAATTACAACTTAAATGAAAGTACAACTGAAAATATAGGGGGGGAACAGCTGAAACGTAGAAACAGCTTCAGGATCATTGTCTAGAATTCCTACCTGAAGGGTAGATAATGATGTCCACTTCAGTACTCCACATCTATCAGTCTGCTCCATATACAATCTCACCGAGTAGTCGACCTCTGGGTACCATCTAGTCCTGGATCACTCTCAGCCTTCGTCGACGCCGTCCGTCGTCTGCATCCAATACAACGTGGTGCGGGCAAAGCCCGTGTAGGGGTGAGTATAATGATACTCAGTAGGGACACCGAGACCCTCAAGGTCTCACAAAAACCAACAAGGATAAACCAAAAGGCATAAAAATTAATGGATAACCATTACTTAGGTATATTCCCATACATATACCAAAGTTGTCATGTAACCCATCTCAATCATGAGGAAAAACACAAAGGTCATTGACTCAGCTCAAACCCATATTTTTATTAACGAAACCACGGATGCTAGAGAACTCCTCCACTGTCGAGTACAGTGGTCCTGTTGTAACTCCGATGTGCTACTCACTAACCTTATACTGCTAATGTACTCCTCTTGTCGAGTACTGTGGGTTTGTCGCTTCACACAGTAGCTCTCCCCGTCATGGGTCTGCTGCCTCACACAGTAGAGATCCCCCTAATAGTCTACAGAGGTACTCTTATTATTGAGTACCACGGGGCTCCTCCTCCATGGGTCTTCCACCTCACATAGTAGCGCTCCTCACTGGGCTAGTAAAGTCACTCTGAAATGAATCAGACGATTAGTCATCAGGTCTTAGCCAGCTTCTAGGTCTTCGAACTTCGCTTGCTCGTCTCTGGGAGGGTCCGCTACATGAGGTACAAGCTGATACTCCAAGTGTCACTAAGTCCCATGAATAAGTATCTCAAAGGTCTGCGACGTCAATGGGGTCTCAACACAACATACAGTGCATCAATCAAACGCCCGGTCTGTGAGTTATTAGCCTTTTTGTCCCAGGGGCTTGGTTGGTTTCTTGTAGGAACCAACCTGACCATATCTCAAATCTACCCTGAATTCCCATGGGGTATTTTTGAAGGGACCGTTTCTCAATGAGATTACCAGCACCGTTGACGGTACGTCAAACGGACGACTGGTGCCGAATATATGCTCAATGCAAGAAAAGGTGTCAAAAGTGGTCCTGGGTCCGGTCCGACCCGGTCTGGGTTGACCCGACCCATTGGGTATTTCAGCCCGCTAACTTTGGCTCAGTCCGTTGGCCCCGGCCCAGCGGACTCCAAGGACAATTTGGGCCGAAGTCGCCATGTGGGCGACTCAGCCCGAAGGCTAGTGGCAGGTTCGACAGGTGTCGCGAGGGGCACGGCTCAGCAGGCTTGGCCTGAGAGGCCAACGGTAGGCCGCTCGGGGTTTGGGCAGTCCGTGGGTGTGTCGGTAAAGGTGTGGTACGCGCGGGAAGGGCGTCCGGACGAGCCGGGCACGGCAGCCTGGGTGTGGGGGTGCCGGGAAGGGCACCGGGCAGGCAACCCAGGCACCGGAGCAGGCCGAGCAGGGAGCCAGGGGGCACTGAGCAGGCGGCCTAGGTGTCGGATGGTGTCGGGCTAGCGGCCTGGGCACCGGGCAGGCACCGAGAGGGTGGCCTGGGCGCCGGGCAGGCACCGGGAGGGGTCTGGGCACGCGCGGGGCGCGCCGGCAGCGCGCGCGGGGCGCGTGGTCAATGTGTCGGCATGCCGGGATGGCCGCGGTTTCGGCGGGGGCACATGTTGGGTAGCATGCGAGTATTATGGTTGGGTGCCGCCCGACCAAATATGGGGTTCGCGGAGGTCACGGGAAGCGCAACCTCTATTCGTCGTCTACGTCGTTGTCACCACATTACCATATCGTTGTTATGTCGTCGTCGATCCAAGGTTTCGAAAACATAAAGGTTGTGTTGGGGTTGGGCCGTGTTTGTGTGGCCTGAACCCTCCATGTTAGAACGATATCAAGAGGCTCAAGAAGTTGATTCAACGAGTGATGATTAAGCATTAAGCAACTTCAAACACACCCCTTCCTTTTTATTCGATGGGCGTTGGTTCGTCGCGGTGGAAGATGATGTTGTCATCGTTCACCATACACTTCCACTTCTAAGCTCATGCGTCGGTCCATTGATGGAGAAGAGGAAGGAAGAAGGGTCATCGAAGAGATCCCACATCGGAAGGGGGTTCCATGGAAGAAGCTGAGGACGAATTTGTCGTCGCCGACGCCTTCGAGTTCTTTATCGGAGGAAACGTAATCCTCCATGTGTTGGGTGTCGCATCACTTTACCATTACTCTGTTGCTTGGTAAAGCCGTCCCAAATCCTCCTCCCAAGCTCCCTATGTATTGGATAGGGGGAGAGGTATGTAACCATCATGGAATTTATGACGGTTCATTTATTAGGAACCTTACTAAATTCCAATGATGCGGTTTAAAAAAAGAAAGGGTGGTCAACCGAATTAAAAGCGTTGGCACATAAAATTAATTGGAAGCAATTAATTTTATGTTGACACATAAAATTAATTGATAGCTTAAATTTTATGTTTACACACAGCATTTAATTTCACATTGACACATAAATTTAATTGACAAAAATTAATTTTATGTTGACACATAAAATTAATTGATAGATTTAATTTTATATTGACACATTGCATTAAATGAGGGGGTGTGAGGTTTCCCCTGCCTCCCCATTAAATGGGGGGTTAATCCCCATGTGGATATTTTAACAAACATTACCACATGGCATGAGTTCAACTAAAATAAAATAAGTTGTTACTTATTTTTTTTATTAATCCACGTGAAACCCAAAAACCCGCTCTCATACCCTATCATCTGTCGTCGAGGTGAAAGCCTTCTTAAGAGAAAACCGGTGCTGCAAGTTCAACGGTGCCCTTGGATTTCTATTCCTATCACCTGTTCAAAATTTAGAAAAAAACTCGCAGGTACATTTACTGAATATACTCGAACAAAACTTTAGAAATTGATTCCGGGCACACCGGGCCTTGGAATCAGGTGCCGTCAAAAACTGCAGACTCGTAAAATTCCAAAGAATTTATGAAAAAAAATTCCTTGAAATATTCAGGTCTTTACATAAAATTCTAGGTGGGAAAAACATCCCCCCTTTCTGAGTGAATCCAGTCATGGGAGAAGTAAGATTAGAGAAATCCATAAAAAACAACTTGTAGTATCTTGCCAAGCCGAGCAGTATCCTGATCTTAAAATTGTTCTTCGACTAATCCCATGACATCACAACACTAATCTTCTCAGTATCCACTAAAACTCCCTGCTTCAAGATCACATGCCCCAAAAAATCACCTCCCTAATCCAAAATGTGCACTTGGATAGATTTGCATAAATGCAGTGATCACGCAAAGTTCCAAACATGATCGGAAAATGATGTTCATGCTCGTCCTCTGATTCAAATTAAACTAGGATGTCATCCATGAATACCATGATAAAAGAGTCAAGATACTGGTGGAACACTCTATTCATGACTTCCATAAAGGCCTCTAGAGAATTAATCAATAAAAAGGGCATGAACAAGTACTCAATGTGGTCATACCTTCTTTGAATGTCTATCTTCAGGATATCGACCTCTTTCCCTATGATTTAGTGGTAACACTAACATGAGTGTATTTTAGAAAAAAACTTTTCCCCCTTTAAATAATCAAAAAATTCATCCATTTGGGGAAAAGGATATTTATTCTTAATGGTTACCTTGTTCAACTTTCAGTAATCAATACACAACCTGAGGGATCTATCAACCTTCATTACAAACAAAATAGGTGTGGTCCCAGGAGAGATACTCAGGTGAATGAATCATGTGGACTCTAAATCATCCAATTTTATCTTTAATTCTATCAGCTCGGTGTGGGCCATATGATATGAGTGAAGAGATATTATTTTTGTCTCGATGCCAAATAAATCAAAAACTCTACATCTTGCTCCAGGGGTAATCCTAAAAAATCATTTGGGAATATCATTGAGAACTCTTCCACTACTTGAGGTATCCCATACTTAGAAGTAGGACTATATTCTTCTAGAGAGAGTGATGATAACTAGAAGATAATATTTCTAAAATCTGAGAGTGGAGGTCCCGCAAGACCCCACCGAGGATCCCATTCCCTTTGAAAAACATGTGTATTTCCATCATGTACCATGAAACTCAGCCACCGCCTATAGCAATCGATGTGTGCCTAAATTTTTACCAGCTAATTCATTCAAAGTATTAATCCAGAAGTTCCATATCCAAGAAAAAGAGTTCCCACTCCATCTCTACCCCAGACGCATTAAGTGCACATAATGGGAACCTAAAACCCTTCTCCTTCTTTTTACCCAATAGTGTCACCAACTCTATCACAACGGATATCAACTCAGTCAGAAAATTCATCATTCTCATAAAATGGGAAGATATAATTGAAACAGAAGCACCAGTATCGACAAGAGCATCACCTGTAAATGATTCGGTCAAAATTGTACCTCAGATAGATGATGACCCTACGTCTGATCTTATTGGTGCCAACTCCATGGAATGAAGATGCCTCGTATCTGCATGAGAATGGGAACTTGGCTGTGGTTGTTCCCTGAACTATATCTTACAGAAATATGATCGAGACCTACCACCATGACCACAAAACTGAGATCCTCACATCCACGATGGATTTGAATGTTCTGACACACCCCTGGAAGGCACTGATCATCCCCCACTCTGTAGTGGATGTTCCATCCTGCAAAAGAAATACAAGTGCCCCATAACTCTACACTAATAACAGTGTTTGGAGGATAGGAAGATGATGATAAAATGTGATCTGACCACCCGCAAATGTGTCACATGACAGAACTTGCATCAAATGCCACAGATGAAAGTTTCCTGAAAAAGTGGCCTGAACTGCCACCTCATTTATTCCCCTACTCCTCTCGCTCTCTTTGCTTCCCTGATAATGTACCACTTCCAATAACTGATATTATTCTATAGAAACTAGGCCTCCCCTTGTAGTCTATCTCTACCATACACACTCAGTCAACAACCTCATCATAGGCCTTCAGCTTAAATAGGAACACCTGAGAATAAATCTTTGGCTGCAAGCCCCATTCAAACTTATGGGCCTTTATCTGCTCATTGGAGACAATTTTAGGTGCATACCGGAATGGATCTGTAAAACCATTGGAATAATACATCACTAAATGTTCCCCCTAAATCCGACCTATAAACACCCGAGATTTAAAATATGCTAAGACTTCAAGGAAGTAATGGTCATTAAATGTAACTTTTATGTCCTTCCAATTCATCTGTTCATGCTTCCCAAGTTGAAGCACTGATTCCCACCACCTAGAGCTTGGACCCTATAATAGAAAAGAGTCACACTTTTCCCTGTCCTTTTTAGGTGTGTCAAGGAACTCTAACATGCTCTTGATCTTCTCAATCCATTCTCCTTATTCCTGGGGTTCAGTGTTACCTTGGAAATTAGGTGGATTTTTCTTTAGGAACTCCTAGGATTTTTTCTTCCTAGGACCAAACTCCTTATCCCTATAAGGAGAAAGAGATGGAGCTACTCCCTATCATAGGTCTTGGACATTCCTAACCACAACTTCTACCATCCTTTGATCATCATTGAGGGATAACTCTCTCTGAAATCCTCTCGTGGGTGCATGGAAGATTTCTGGGGAGACATGTTACTAAACAAGGATTGAGTCAAAAAAGAAATCATTAGTATAACAATTCGGAAAAATTTAAGCAATTACATCAAAAATAAATAATTCAAACACATCATATTAATGAAATAAACAACCACTTCACTCCCACCCGATGTCTGTGTCCAATCTGTAGCCCACACGTCCCACCTAGAAGAGTAGTCAAACAAACATTCCCAACATCTGATGGAAACTCATGGTTTTTCATGAGAGGTACTGGCTTGGAACTCTAATCATAACCAAAACTCAAGTCCCTGACAGTCTTAGCTCCTGTCTAACTAGACTCACCCCAAAATAATAATATGACCCAAAAAGATAAACCTCCTCTGATTCCATTTTGTCATGAATTGAATCATGATTCCATTAAAAATTACACCCATCTCAGTCCATGGAATGTCTTGAAGTAGGTTATCTATCCCCATGATCTGGAACAAGTCCCTGGGTATCTTAAACAATGGTTCGGAAATGATTTACCCAAGATAGGATATATAAAACAACCAAAACATTTGATAAACCGAATCTTAAATTTCATGCCCAACAATCCTTAATTAAAATTCATAATTGAATACAGGGTTTTAAAAATTACATGGGATGTACAAAACTAAAAAATTAGTAAAAAACATATCAAATACCACCACACTACAAGTGGTCATCACCCACGAGCTGTCTCCATAACATCGTACGACGGAAGCAACTTACAACCCAAACAACCATCTCCAAAGGCCTTTCCCTTACTTGTGTTAAACACAATCATGTTTACATACACCAAAAAGTGTATGTAAGGTGTGAGCCTAATCCCAATGGTATACCACTCAATGAATCCATGTGACAAGCATCATAAGATAAAAATATTCCATGTTTTATAAACAAATAATGGTGGAAATAATTTCAAAAGGTGCATCTTTTGAATTAAAACAGTATTAATAGTGGGTAACATTAAAATGGGTATATATAAATAATACATATAAGATACTTAATTTTCCATCCAAACACACTGTAATCCAAAGATATATTACAAATATTCAATAAGCACCCAACATGGTAACACCCCTAGGAACTAATTAGATGTGAGCCCCAGGTACCTTACATATCGGTGTGAAAATAACCATAAAAATATCTATTCTCATACATGAGACACTAGTAGAGGAATCACCCATAACCTAGTGTCCCCAACATCAGCATCAAAATACTTCTGTTAATGTTTTCACCACCATATTTTCTAAGTGAAAAAAGGGAAAAACACTATGGATCCCTAGCATGCTAGTACACATTCACCAATTATGTTTTTTTAAAAAGGATATTCCAAAGACATATTTCAGGAGTAGATACGGCCATTATGAATATTGAGTAATGCCTTTATGTATTAAGAATTCCTCATCATCCTTTATGGAATTGATGAATCAAATATTTTAAAGGTATCAGGATTATTTTTTTTATGGTGTTTATGATGACATATTGTTGTATTTGACGACAAGGTATAAGCACGAGAAACACATGGTGACAGTGTTGGGAATATTTATGGATCATTTATTGTATGACCAACTATCAAAGATTTATTTTTAGATACAAGAGTTAAATTTCATTATCTATATAATCTATGAATAAATTGTTTCAATGGATCTAGAAAATATAGAAGTTGTAATCTATTGGAAACTTCCAAATAATGTCTTTTAGATATGGAATGTCCTTGGTCTAGCTGGTTATCACCAATGATTTGTTTGTGATTTTTCATGACTATCCTTTACTATGAAATCATTGAAAAATAATAATGTTCCATTATTGTGGAATTATTATTGTCATAAGTATATGAAATTGATTAATGCTCCCCTTACATCAACACCAATCTTGAATTTTCCCAAAGCAGGACAAGGGTACATGGTGTATTGTAATGCTTTGGGATCTAAGTTGGGGTGTTTTCTCATGCAGGGTCATTGTGATGTTTTTTATGGATCAAGGGAGTTAAGGTTTCATGAGAAGAACTTCCGAAAAAAAGATTTGGATCTATCTAACATAGTCCATCCATTGACGACTTTGCTTCATTACTACTTTGGTATAAAATTTATTGGGTTTAAGGATCATAAGAGCTTGAAATATATTTTCTCACAAAGGTAATTGAATATGAGACAAAAAAGATGGATTAAGTATCTAATTTTTTTTTGAATTTGACTTGATGTATACACCTTGTAAAGGAAACACGGTGGAGGATTCTTTAATAATAAATACATATGATCATTTAGAAAAATAGGATTTATATGAGTTTTAATTAATGTCGATCATGGTCAACGTTCACCTGAAATGTGAATACCTAGGTGAAGTTGAGGTTTTCTTTCCATTTTCATTTCATCCTAGTTTTGTGGATATTGTTAAAGAGTTAGAGACATCTGATGTAGAATTTTTGGCTATGAGGTCAAACTCAATGTTGGGGAGACCATTTATGGATTCAAGTTGGATAGGCATTCAATGATGATGTTCAAAAATTGAATAGTCATACCTATGTCTTTTTAGGAACAAATTTATCATTATTAAGTCTATTCAAGATGGGTTATTCATCCTAGAAAATAGAAGATGTTTAAGGCATTGAAAGGATGGATTTTTTGGATTTTATGAAAAGTATGGTGTCTGAGTTCGTCTAGAGATTCTTAACTTATCGAAAACTTAAGATAGAGAACCAATGACCAGAAGGTACTTTGCATTCATTACTTATTCTAGTATGGAAATTGGAGAAGGTAGCTATATTTGTTTAATAGGTATTCCATAAACGGTTCAAAAACACAATTTCATATGGGTGATATTAGATAGGCTCACAAAATCCGCCCCTTTCATCCATATTTTTGAATCTCATACGGTGGAGGACCTATCAAAAATTTATATCTAAGAAGTTGAAAATAGGCATGGTATACCAGTTTCAATAGTGTTAGATAGAGATCTGAGGCTTACATCTTGTTTTAAAAAATCCTTATAGAAAGACCTTGGGACTTAGATGATGATGAGTATGATTTATCATCCTTAGATGGATGGTCAATATAAATGAATGATAAAAACATTGGAATACATTTTGTGGTATTGTGTAATGAATTTTTGTGGATCATAGGAAGATCACATATTGTTAGGGGAGCTTTTTATAACAACAACTATCAAACCTTGATACAAATGGGTTCTTTTGAAGCACTGTATGTGTGTCCTTTTAATTCTACACTTTTTTGGGTGGAAACATGTGAGACTTAACTAGTTGGGACAATCCTTGTCCAAAAAATAGTGGAGAAGATTCAGTTGATCATGAAATGGATGGATATGGCTCAGAGTCATTATAAATCGAATGTGGATCATTGTCAATAGTTTTTGTAATTCGCAGTGAGTGATCAAGTGTTCTTGATGACATCTCTAAGGCTTGGATATCATCATTTTGGGAAGTAGTTAAAGTTATATCCTCAATAGATTGGCCCTTTTGAGATATATGAATGGGTTGGTGAGGTGACATATTAGTTGGAATTTCCACAATGGTTCAGTGTGGTGAAGAATTTGTTTCACATATCTCAGTTGAAAAAATATCATCCTGAACATCACCATGGGATCATATGGGATAGCGTTGACCTAAAGATGAATGATTCGTTGTAACACATGCCAGTGCAGATTGTGGATAGGAAAGAGAAAGTCTTGTATGGAAAAATTATATGTCTAGTGTAGGTTTTGTGGTAAAATGGTCATATTCAAGAAAAGCCCCAGAAATAGGAGAAGGAAATTAAAGATAAATATCTACAACTCTTTTAGGGAAACAACGTTTTTCTAATTTTTATTAAGAGAAATTCAAATGATGGGGAAAATATAGAACCCTTGGTTTCATGTAAGTAACCCATGTTTTATGTATTTTAATTATATAAAGTGTTTGGGTAAATTTATGGAGGGTTTGGAAGAGTTTTGGAATGTTTTGGGTCTTTTAAAACGGTGTACAGTTGGTGAAAGAGGTGAATGGTTTTTAAAACCGGTGTAGAAAAATTGGGGAAACCATGAGACTTCTACAGGAAATCATGCAAAGTGAGACAAAGGCTAAGGGGAATGCCCACAAGAGGTGAATGGTTTTTAAAAACTGTGTAGAAAAATTGGGGAAAACAATCTTTTTGATATAGTGTTCTTTTTCAAGGTGGGAACATGGTGTTATAACCATGTGAACCAACCATGTATGTTTTATCCTCAAAGTAGTTTTTGGAACATGGTTAGTGTGTGGTTTTCCAAACCATGTGACTAACCATGCATTGTTTAAAAGTAAGGTCCCTAAATTTTGGATCTAACACATTTTCACCTCTAACTCTCTATTTTGTTTCCCAAAATGGACCTAACTCGATATTTTCAACTACCAAAGGATATATAGGCTTATCCCATTGATATAGATGCAATCCTATGGCTTCTCTTGGTGCGTTGAATTTTGATTCTCCTGGTAAGTCACCATTCTTCATAGTTATCCTTGGTTCTTCTTAGATCTACTTATCTATCTCTATTTTTTTCTCAGATCTACATGTATTGTGGATAGATATAAGGTTTTTGATGTCAAATTAGATTGTATTTTTCATTTTTATGTTATGGGAGAGATCTACAGAGTTTTTTTGGAGATTCAACCCAGTTTAATATGAGTTCAAGTGTCATTCTTCATTTTCACCACAAATTTTGAGGTAGGTTGCTTCACTCTTGACTCCTATAATTATAACATGAAAGATTATTTTCCAATATATTTTTTAGTGAAATTGGTTGTGAAATTGTGGTTAGTTTGTTTTTAGAAACCCTATTTGGTGATGGTTTGGTTAATTGTGGAAATTGAGTGGTTTTTTGAAATTGATATTATTTTTGGATTTTAAAATGTTGATTTCAAGATGTGGATTTGATATAATTTTTGTAAATGGTATAATCACAATTTTTAAAATAAAATTATGGTTTTATTGAAATGTATTAAAATATTTTGTTTAAAAGGTTTTCAAAAAAAGTTTGTTTTTATTAAAATGGTTGAAATGGTTGTTTTGAAATTGGATTATTATATAATAGTTGTGTGTGTTCATGTAAATTTAAAATGGATAATGTTAAAGAGTCTCCTCCATAATTAGTGTGATATATAAGGTTTTGGTCACTCCCCCATCAAAATGGTTCACTAGGTGATGGATTAGTGAAAGGATGACTCATCACTCACGAGTATAGGGAGTTCCAGGTCACATGCATGTTTGAATGTGTGATTTGTGTAATAGAATAAATTATTCCAAAATTTAATTTTTAGAATGATTTAAAGAATTGATTGGTTTCTTTCCTTTGAATGTGTTTTCTTCAGAAATTTTTTTTTCTATATTACTTTTTTATATTTGGATATAAAATATACCATAAATAGTTTTATATAAACTATTTTTTATAATTGTGCTAACATGTTCTATCCTAGTTGCATGAGTAGGAGACTCATTGGATAAAACCTACTTCTTTTTCACTTTGATTCATTTGAACACATTATTCATAAAGTCATGGGAAAATGTGAATTATCATACTTATTTAGTGGTGCATCGTGATACTTGGGTTGTTTTATAGAGCATGAATCATGTTAGAGCTTGGATTTTTCTAGTTATTGTTGGTTTTTTTCATTTTCTTCTGATGTATACTTTGATTTTCTAGTCATCTGTTGTGGTACTATTTTGTAGTTGGTATGGATATTAATGTTAATGATTTTAGTTTTATTTTTTTATATCGTGCATCATCTAGTATTCTATTTAGTGATGGCATGTTTTTTTGGTGGTTTTATTTTAAAAATGGAAAATCATACCACATAAATTCTTGAAACCCTAGTAATTTATTTCCAACCTTTGACGTCTTAGGGATATTGCCTAAGGACAAGTAATATTCTTCCACTATTTCATGCCAATAAGAAGGGGCAGGATTTTACAGGTACACCGTAATATTTCTTCACTGTATTTTATTTATTTATTTTATTTTGGTCTTGCAATTGACATTTTTCGGTCGATCCTAGTTGAAATATTGAGATTTTTAGATTTTTCACTTGTGCAAAGTCACCATATGGTTTGTAAAACCATGAAGATGACCCATCATTGGGGTTTATGAGGTAAATGGTTATCATAGTAAAAAATATTAAATACACTTACCCAGGGGGTCTTTTTGTTCATTTTGAATGTGCATGATTTTAATATACCCATTTTTTTGTTGGTGTGAACCATGCAATTTACACTTATGCCAGTGTTTCATGGAGAACAAGTGGTGTGAGGTTAGTCTTACTATGTGTACTCCCCATATATAATACATCAGGCCCTATATTGAGGATTTCATGACTGGTGAATGATTTATCCAACCATGTAATGTGACCATATCTTAAAAAAAATTAATTTTTTACCAAAACAAACCTCTTATTTTTTCTAAAGACGATCTCCTCCCCTTTTCTTTCTCCCATATGCGAGACCCAGCCAAGTGATATTCCCACGATCAACTCTTAAATTATATTTCCTCACCTCCATAACTAATTTAATGTGGTTTCTCTACAATTAAATGTTGTATATCCAAGGTTAGGACCCCTCTTCCCAATTTTCTTCATTCCCTCTATTTTTCTACTCATTCCATAACACCTTGTAAAGATATTTGAGACCTAATCAGAATACAAGGATATTTTTGGGGATTTTGGGTACCTAGGGCTTATGAATATTTTATTGAATCTTATTCCATAATAATCTACCAAAGGTGATGAGTTTATCTTCATTTATGGTCATTTTATAGCTTAATTTTTGTTTAATATCTAGAAAAAAATATTTCTTTATTTTTTAACTTCTTCTGTTGGATACTAAATAATAGTATTAATTATATTTAATAATTATTTAAAAGAAAAATAAATTTTTACTTGATTTTCATTCCAATATAAATGATTTAAAAAATTTGGTACATTTAAAAATATTTCTCAATTAACATCACAGAAATAGTATTTGTAGAAATGCTCAAATAGATTTAATAAAGGTTTTTCAAAATTTTAATTGACGTTTTAGCCTTTAAACTTGTTTTTAGTAAAATTATATGGTTTTCACAGATATTATTGGTCTCCCTAAAGGGAAATGTCAATTACTCAATTTTTTTTAAAGGTTTCGGATTTTTAAGAGAATATTTTGAATATTAATTTTTCAAATTTTTAATTTAATGTATGATTTAAAGGTTTAGGTCAACACTTTTTTGAATTATTTTAAAGATATACCAAGAAACATTCTTAGTATATATTGAAAATTGGAATTTTATTATTTATTTAGTGTTTTCCAAAAAGGGATAATTCCAATATTAGAAACTATTCTTAATATAATATATAGGGTTGTTTGATGAGGGTTCAAAGGTGAGGGTGATCATATCATTGATTTTATTATTAAATGATATTTGATGCACTCAACTCTATTTTTTATAGCACAGAAATCTATGGGTAGTTCTTTGGGAACTCTTGGTTTGTATGCTTCACTAGTTTAGTATTAAGTTATAACTATTGGCCCTCTGATAGACAATGTTCTAATTAAGTGATTAGGCCCCTATGTAAGGCTAGTTAGGGAAATACCAACGATAAGGGTACGTTTCTAATATCTGGAACTAGTTTTATTTAGTTATTGTATATATAACACCATAAGATCTTAAATTAATCTTTCAATTAAAAACTTATTGGGTTCATTAGCATGCATCACAAGAAACACTAAACTAAAATTAAGTACATAACAATATATAACCATTAAAATGTAACTATATAAATAGGGAGTAAAAATAGATATGAAATGTAAGTGGAAATAAAAATAAAGGTCATTGTTAATACTAAGGCATTGATAAAAATTTAATTAGTGTTGCTCAATAATTAATATGGATGATTTATAATTTGAAATATAATCATTTTAAAATTAGATTTGATACACTTTAAATAAGGATAATAAATATATTATATATAAAATATATTGTGGATAAGAATAATATGTTAAAAATATTTTTTTTAAATTGATAGGATATAATAATAGTAATTTTAAATATTCTAAAAAAATAATATGAAGAAAAATAATTATATATTTATGTGTTTAATTAAAATTTAAATTATAAAAAAATTTAATTTTAATTTTTTTAAAATTTAAATAATTTTATGATTTATAATAATAATATTATATTGAGGTTATATTTGGGGTTTTTTAAATAATTTCTTTTTTAGAGTATAGTATAACATAATGACTTTTTTTAACACTATCACTTTTATGGAATTATCATAATATAAAATTGAATTAAATTTTGGGAATAATTTTTCTATGTTAATATATATTTTAAAAGTAATATAAATAATTTAAAAAAAATATTATTAAATTATAAAACCTTTATAAAATGTTTTTTATTGTAAAGTTATTTTTTACTCTAAAATTATTTTCTATTCGCTTGTATTAAAAATTAATTTTATTCACTTTTAGAAAATAAATATTAAAAACTATATTTCGTATTTCAGATCAATGAGTTCATATTATATAACAAGTTAAATTTTATTTTATTCATAATAGTATGGTTACTATGATTAAACTTAATGACCAATATAAAAGAATAAGGTCATTTTGAAAAGAATTATTTTACTAAAATTGTGTAATATTTCTATAATGAATTAAATGATATATTATATATACCAAATCTGATATGATATTTTGATATATAAAAATATATTTTATCACCTGTTGAATTGGTAATTAATTTTTATAAGATTAATAATACATAAAGGTGAAAACAAAAAAAAATCAACAAAATATTTTTTTTATATTAAATATTTTAATATAAAAGTTAATTTTAAGTTTTTTATAAGTTGAATTAAATTATATGAATAATTAATTTACTTTTGTTAAAACCAAATTTTTTAAAAAAATTTATTTTATATTTCTAGTAAAACATAAGTTACTTGGGTAAAAACTAGTTACCTGGGTAAAAACAAAAAAAAGTTAAAAGTCAAAATATAAGAACCAATGACTTTCAAAATATTTAAAACATGTGGTAAAATAGTTGTATTAGGATTTATAAATATTATCTCACACAATACACCACTACTTATCACTTTTTAAACCATTCACCCTTGAATTGTTTCATTCTATTATTGAAAAATAATGTGTGTCCACAAAATTACCCCCCACCCACCCCACCACGTCTTCTCTTATAAAGAGGTACAATTCCACCCATTCATGCCACAACCATTACTTAAAATTTATTATTGAAATGCCAAAAAATTTAAACATCTATATAGTTCTCTCATGTTCCCAAGCCTATGGTCTCAACAGGTACGGTTAAGACCTTCATTTAAAAATAGAATTTCAAGGGAAAGTTCAAGGTCCTAATATGAGTATTACTTTCTCCTAAAATTTTCTTCTTAATAATTTTTAACCAAAAAAACCCTAAAATGGTAATATAATGAATTTATTTACATTAATATACTACATTGTTATAATATTTATGAAAAAAATATTATATATTTGGTTCCATCCAATTACAAAAACAAAAGAACGTTAATCGTGTAGTGTGAAAACTACCACCTCCATGAAGTAATGTTTTTTATTTTTCATATTGATATTAATTATTTATCAAAACCATATAAAATATGATTAAGAAACTTAAAAATATATAAATAATATCATTATTCTTATGCTATAATGATATTATACACTTCCTTAACCATACACAACCATTGAGATATAGAGTGTTCACGATTGGGTTAGTTTAACCACGTATTTGAAATATGCAATAAGACCATATCATGTATGAATATGGGAACATAAATAATAAAATAATTATATTTTAATAATAAAATAAATATTTTTTATGGTTCTGGAATGGTTATATTAACTATTTCACTTATTATTAAGATATCATCTCTGGTTGTAGAAATTACAGAAATAAGCCGACATCAATTAAATTATCACATAAACATAAGAAAAATATATGTAAATAAATATCATGTGAATGTTAATTTTTTTTAATAAATGAAATAAATTTTTTTTAATGATGTTAGATACATGAACATAATGAATCAGTGTTAATTTAAGTGGTTTTCATCTCATTTTTTCACTCCTTGAAACATACTTCTTAGTATACACCATTTTTTATTTAGAATACTATATCCACAACCCATTTAATTTTATGTGTTATGATTCACTAATTATTAAAGTTATTTGTTTAATTAGAAAAAAAAATTTCTTCAAAAGTTTTCATTCAAAATTTTGAAATTTTATAGGGGTTTCGTTGACTTAATTTCTAATACAATAGGTCATAGCATTTTTTACATCAGTATAATTTTCATGATTTAATTGATCCTATCTTTCACATATTTTATATAGAATTTAATTTGGTTAAATGGGTAAATTAATTCTCATCATAAATAAATTCTTCTTTGAAATAATTTTTTCAAAAATAAAATTAATTTTAATAAGAATTACTACCATTCTTATCAATAAATATTTTCATCTATTTCCATATTTTACGTCCAAACAATGTTATACTCTATTTTTGAGAAAGGTAATATGGAATATTTTATATTATTATCATAATTATAATTACAACTATTAAAAAGTAAAATATAATACTATTTTTATGATTTGTGTTTTCAAACAATGCAATTTCAAAACATTATAATGGGACTTCTATCCATTAAAAATAAAATTATTTATCTCCCATCCCACATTTATTTTTAATCTTCATATATTTTCAAGTATACATTATTGGCGTTTATGTTTCAAAATTAAATGATTTCAATGTTTTAAATTCACCTTTTTTTAAATATCTTTTTAAAACTGATCTGTAACATCATCTTCTTTATAATGTTAAAAATGTTTTCTGAAATCATTGTTTTTGTTTTCTTCCAGGTGACCATATCATTCCATTTTATTTTTATTATCTATTAAAATTTTTATATAAACCATAATGATATATATAATAAATTATTATTTTCTTGGTTTTATATTATAATGTTTTTTTCAAAAAAGAATGATATTTTTTATTTCAAAATTGATTTATCTAAATCTCATATAAATGATTTTTAACTAAATTCATTTACACTTGAAAAATATTATTATTATTGATCATGTTAATTCTTTAGAGGGTACAATCCACTATCTTTCTTTGTATATATTATATAATGTTACTTACTATTAAAGAAGTGATTCATCACTGGCTTTGTCCAACCAAATCATCTTCTATTATAGGCTTGATTTTTCATCCAATGTATTTCCTATATGACCACTCTATATTTCCTTCCTTTGACCAAAGATTATTCGCATAGATTTCTTACATATGATGATTTAAGAATTTATTAACTTAAAATTATACATCTTCCACAATATGGTGTTAGTTATTCTTATATGAAAAGTTATTCCATTAATTGATTGAGAATGTATTAAAAATCAATATATTTCTTATTTTGGTACTGATGTTTTTTTATTACATAGGAATGTTGATAATATATTTTTTAACCATCCCCCATCATTATCTAGGTGGGTTATGATTATGTCATCCATTTGATTAACATGGGTAATAGTATTTACATTCTATTTTTTTGTATATCAATACATATGTTTATTGATCCCTAAGGAAAGTTAATAATGAATTTTATTGGTAATCATATCACTCATATGGTAAATAGATTAGACTTAAAGAGATTATGAGTGCGTCCCATTATTAAATAGGCCCTTTATGCATCATTTTAGTCACAAGAGATAAAATTTTTGGGTATTTTTTGTATGCCTACCCAATGAAAAAATGATATCCTGATTGTGACCATGACCCAAGACTGTTGTCTTTGTTATATATTTCAATACAAGAAATATGTATTGGATAATTCCTTGATGGTAAAATTTGTATGGTATTATGTATTACATCCATATTAATTTCATTATTCTTAACCAAGTATCTATTTATATTTTTAACCATTGATTTCTTCCATGATCATGTGATCAGTTATATGGATTTATTTACTTATCATTTATTTGTTGACAGATTATTTGTGTTTATTTAATACCTTTATATATACTAGTTTATGTTTTTCCTTGCTAATAATTTTATATTAACCTTCTCATGTATACATTTCCAGTGGTTATGAAGAAAGTTATTATACATGACATATCTAAAAGAGTGGAATTAGTAGATAATTTTTTGGGAGATGTTGAAGAAATAATATTGAATAAATAGTTTCTTATATAATGGAAAAAAAATTTATGAGAAATACATATTCTTTATTAACTAAATGTTTTTACAAACTATCAAAAACTCTAAACCTAAAAGGTCCTTTGAATATAAGTGACTCAAAAAATTTCAGTGAGATTGTAATTATTGATGGATAAAATTTTAGTTAATATGGTTTATTTCAAATCTTGTATATAAAAAATGTTTTCATTCACACAAAATTCTAAGACTATAGGTTTGTGCTACCATAGTTTAGTCATGGCCTAGTTTTTCCTTGGAGTTCTGAAGTTCCCATAATGACTTGGATTTTTCTATACTTAATGGGGTGTGATTCATTTTACTATTGTTACACATTAAATATTTTTTCATTAAGAAAGTATTTATTATTTTATATTGGAAATCATTTATTAAACAAATATTTAAAAAATAACTTTTAAATTGGATTTTTAATAAAGGAGGATTTGGCCTTAGAAATTATTTTAAAGTTAATATTTTTATTTAAAAAAATAAAAAAAATGAAATCATGTGAAATGATTATAGAAATTATATTGTATTTTATGTTCTCATTCATGAAAATCCTAATTCTAATAATATATTTCAATATTTTATTAAATATATCATTTATTTAATGGATATTCATCGGGTGTAGTTTATATTATCATTATTATTGGTCCTTTTTTGTCAAGCCTAATAACATCTTAGGTTCTTATTCAAAACTATATTTCTCTTGGATAATTTTTGGTTTTAGGTTTTTTGATGACTTATGAAGTCACATGGAGGTGTTTTGGTTATTTTATTTATTTTTATTATCTTATCACATTGTCAAATAATCCATATCTATTTTCCTCTTCCATTAATCAGTGGTGAATTATAACTGTGTAGACTAGGTGATTGTTCTTAAGGGTTATTTCTGTGGAATGTTTTGGAGGTCAGATGAGGGATTTATTTTTCTTTAAATTTTATAAATATTATTTTATTTTATTTTATTTATTATTTTATTTTGAATTTATGTATGACTTATAGACATGACATGCCATAATTTCCAGAGAAGGTCCACTAATTTCATAATTTATTTTATAGGTTTGAATCCATTCCCACTAAATATACATTCATGTCGTGGAACTAGTTTCAAACTAGGGTGATTGAGAACATGACTCAGGTATGTATCGAACTATACCAAGTTCCTGGTTTAGGGTGTCCTTTAGTTGGTTCTTGAAAAGGTGGTATTAGATCCAAGTTTCTTAAGAGGGTTTATGTTTCAAATTACCATTTTTTTATTTGGGTATTAATGGTATAATAGAGGTAAGAGTGTAAAAAAATTAGGTGAATATGGGAAGTGTTTAGCTGGGTATTTCCTTTTTAGAGTCTTGAGTTTCAAGTGGATGTGGAGATTTGTGTCTTTGGTTTTTTATTTATATCATTTATTTCTGTTATCATATTTTTATTGTTGTTCGTCTTTTACGGTGGGATAAAAGGGGTGAACTTGTGGTACTTAGTGAGCTTGTAAGGTGTAGGAATCCATGAGGAACCCTCGTATATGGTTTTTCATGGCTCTCAGTTGTAGTTGGGTATTTGGAACATGGTCTTCCAAGTCGTTCTACTAGATTACACACAAATACTTGTCCCCCATTGTTTTTTTGTTTGACTTGTTTTCATTATATTTATTTTTTTATGATATTTTGTGTTGTTTAAGTAAAAATTTATTTTTTATTTATTAAATATTGGATTATAAATATTAATATTTTGGTTTTCAAAATAATAAATGAGTTTTATTAATATAATCAAATGAAAATTAAGTGTTTTGGATTCTAATAAAATATTTTTGGTTACATATTTTTATTAAAAATAGATTTATGATGTGTTTTTAAATAAATTTTGATTCGAATTTAATTAATGGGAGTTGGTTTTAAAACTAATAAATTAAAATTTTCATAATGTTTCATTTCCTTTTAATTGTAATGTTTTTGTTTTATTAGTTGTAAATATAGTTTAAAGGGAAAAGGGTAAATTTTATTATAGGTGAAGAGAATTTTAAAAATATTTTTATAGTGTGCATACTATTACGAAACATGTTATAAATTTTTGACTTGGAATTGGTATGATTTTTAAAAGAATTTTGGGTCTTCAAAATGTGTTTTATCTTGGTGATTTAAGTTTTCATGTGTGTCTTTTGGCTTGATTTAATTTTTATGTCTTAAGTTGTAAGGTAATGTGTGGCACCCCAAGATTTTAAACTATGAACATCATATTCGATAGAATGTATGACATGAAACACCAAGTATATAATGGAAAATAAAATTCTGAGACTTTAAGATGTATATATTTTTAAATAAATTCAATAACTCTTTTTTCATTCAATTCACATAAGATTGTGTCTGAATGAAATCGGAAACTCTATTAAAATGTTTTTATTTAAACATTACAATTATATCCTAGAATTTCAATTGGTAGGTATGAATTATAGCAACTAAATTATTTAAATTACTTCTTTTACACATGTATAAAATAAATAAAATTAATATCCATGTATTAGAGATAAAATTAGAACCACTTAAATAAAAAATTGATCTTTTTTGAAAAAATTGTATTTTTCTAAAAGAAGGTTTTGTCGTGCTTTTCATGCATAATTTATAATTAATTTATACCACTTTTAGAAAATTTATTTAACAAGAAAATATTAATTATTGAAATATAAATTTTAAAATTATCTTATGGTGAATGTTTTGGATTTTTCTGGAAAAAAATTATTTTTTGATGAATAGTGAAAAAAATAAATTTTAGTTAAAAACTACATTTTTTAATAAATTATTAAAAATGTAAAATTAGATTTTTAAAAGGTTATAAATTAAAATTAGTTAAATTTTATATCTATTAATACAATTTATATATTTATATTCATATTCATATCGAATTTTGATATAAAAATCATTGTAAACTTTTGAACATTTTCTCATTACAAACACATTTTCTCATTATAAACACATTTTCATGTTGGGTCTGCGAGATAAATTTTAAATAAAAAATTTTCAAATTATTTGAATGTAATTTGAAAAAATTGTTTCCATATTTTTAATAAAATAAATTTATATTATCTGATAATTTTATATTATTTTTTAACCATAATTAATAGTAAAAACTGTAACATTTATTTACCACAATTACAATAAAAATTAATTTACTGAAAGGTAAAACTAAAAAGGGAAGGGTTAAATGAACTAAATAGTTTCTAAAATATTTTTTTGGAATTATTTGAACCTTATAAGGTATAATTATAGTTAATATTCTTTTTTTACCGTTTTGGAAGGTAAAAAACAAGGGTACACCTTTTTCTTTTCAAAAATTACAAGTGTGTCACTCACCTCACGTATAAAAGGAAAACCCTATAATATATTAATAAAACCTTAAAAAAAATTGGTTTATAAAATACCTACCAAAATAACTTCCCATATTCCATCCCTTCATCCTAGAAGCCTTTTCTTGGATACAAATATCTTCAAGAACAATGAGTCATTACTAAGCCTTAAGCAACATCCCTAAGATTCCAAAGGCTTTCAAAAAATTCTGAAGGTTTTAAAAGACTAGTTTGGGAGATTTAATCTTTTAAATATAATATATAAACCAACTAACCACAATCTATAATATCTATATGCTGCATGAACAAAATATTGACAATTTAGAATATCTTTAACACCAACGTGAGCCCAAAAAATGTTTTACTGCAGAAAAAAACAAGAAATAAAACTAACAGTGAAATATAACTCCACATGATACCAAAATAACCAAATACTCCAAGATCCACCAGATCTATTCTCTACCACCCCCAAACAGCTCAACAACTCAAGAAGTATTGCTAAAAACCTGCTACACCCTACCTTTTCCAAAATCTCAGAACAAGGCATGTCCAAAAGCACCAAAGTGCCAAAGTAGTGGGGAGTATAAAACCTAATATACATTACCCAATAAATTCCATAATAATTACACTATTATATAAGAGTTTTCCATATTTATATAAAAAATTTTATATAAATTGTTTTTCAAAAAACATTTTCTAACTAAATATAAACACTTCTCAAAACAGTTTATAACTAAAAATAAACTAAAACAATGTGAAGAAATTTTCTATAAAGATATACTCTAGGTGAAATTTTTAATACTACTTTATAAAATCTTTTGAAAACTAATTTTTAAAACCAATAAACCCCACACCACAGTAGCTACCAAAAATATGTGCATGGTTATGACAGTTCCATACACATTAGCAGTGTCTAGTTGATCTACCTAGTCATCATAAGGTAATTATTCCCCTTGTGACATTTAAAATTTTTCACTAGTAAAATGGTCATATTTCAACCATTCCTATTAATTCAATATCATAGGCACACCACATTTTCCAAAAACAAAATCCAATTTCAAAAAATTTTACATGCTTCAAAAAAATGTCCGGTTATTAAAAACATTCCAACCATCCTATTTTAAATAATTGAATAATTTAAAAACCCATATATATATGTGAAAATTTATAAATACATCAATTTTATAAAATTCCAATATATCCCTAATTTAAAACTCTCCATTTAAAATCAAAAACTATGGTTTTTTAGAAAAACATTCAATGTTCAACATTTTCCACCACCCGTCACTAAATAGCGAGTAAAAATTGTACATAAGAAAAAAATTAATTTGTATCAAAAACTAAATTTTAATTTATTCCAATAAATTTTTGTAAATATAGATGAGAGTTAATTCACCTACTTTTCTCGTTTTGATGAAAACCGTCAACAAACGATTAACACTCAAGAATCCAGGTCAATATTCCAAGAAACCACCCGAGATCTCCTCTCCAATCATGAAAAACACCAAAAATTGCCTTATTTGGACTCAAAATAGTTTTATTTACCCATAGTGGGTGTATATATAATAAAAATATATGATAGCAGAAGTAGATCTATGAAAGAGTGAAGAAAATGATGAAGAACGAGTACGTACTGCAAGAATCTGGCTTTATTTCGCCATGGAACGTGTTTGGATTGCTTCTAAATTGATGGTAGAATCTCCTTTGGCCTTTAGGGGAGAAAAAATCATGTTAGGGTTGATTTGGGTTGAAATAGATCAAAAAGATGTCTAAACCGAATTAGATCCACAAAGATAGGGAATTACTTTTGGCCTTGCACGGTTTGGCCACACAGTTAGGCTGAACCATCTTCCGACCATTAACCACTTTTTTCTTTACCCAAAACCCTCAAATAGTACACCAAAGTGTCCCCAAACATCCCATATAAACTTTAAACTTATGAAAGGAACCATGTAATGGTTACATACCTGAAACTGGGTGAGCTACATTCTCCCCAACATTGGTCTTTTCTTACCCAGAATGTTTAAAGAGTTTGCTACGCTGAAAGAGTTCTGGTCATTGCTCTTTCATTTTCTTCTCGCATTCCCAAGTCTATTCCTGAATCTGACCATATTTCCATAAAACCCACACTAGAATGATTATTGTTTCATGAAATACTTTCTCTTTCCTACCCACAATCCATATCGGGATATGTACTAATCAAGAATTCAGCTCTAAGACAACATGATCCCATCTGATCACATTGTTTAGAACAGGATAATACTTTATCAACTGAGATACATGGAACCCATTGTGCACTAAACTGATCTATGGTGACAATGCCAACCAATATTCCACCTCTTCAACCTGTTCTAGTATCTCAAAAAGGACAATTTATCGAGTAGTAAATTTTCCCTACTTCTCAAAACGTTGATGTCCAAGACATGGAGATATCCTCAAGTGCACCTGATCACTACTGCAAATGCCAATGGTCTTCAGTGATGATCCACATATGATTTATGATTACTCTGATCTGTCTTTATTCTCATTTTTATTAACTGCATCTTCTCCATCGTTTCATAGACAAGGATTAGCCCAACTAACAAGGTCTCACCTGTTTCCACCAAACACAATGGTGAAAGACATGGATTCCCAGACAAAACTTCAAAGGGTGACATAAGAATCAAATCCTAATAACTATTATTATATTAAAACACCGTCTATGGAATGTTCTCTTCACATGAGCCACTAAAATCAATTACAGCAGCCTGTAACATGTCTTCCAATGTCTGTATCTTCCTTTCATATTACCCATCTATATGAGGATAATATTTCATACTCATTGTCAACTATGTTCCTATATATTTTTGTAATTATTTTCAGAAATGAGATATTAACCTTGGATCTCTGTTGGAGACTATCAAAACTAGTATTCCATGTCTCTTTAAGTCTTCCGGGATATATATTTTTTACAGATCCTCCACCGTATGAGTTTCATGAATTGGAATGAAATGGGTCGACTCAGTGAGTTGATCCACTATCACCCATATGGAATCAGGTTTCTAGACAATTCTTGGGATACCTGTAACAAAATCCAAAGCTATCTGCTCCCTTCCACACTAGAATAGTTAAAGACTACAACATACATATTAGAAGATGATGTTTTTTCTTAAATTCTTTACAATTTAAGCACTTTGAAATAAACTAATATACCTTTTTCTTTATACCATTCCAACAAAATTGTGCCTTCGAAACCTTATACATTTTTTGTATCTCTGGATGTACATACCATATCGAATGGTGGTAGGTATGAAGAAGTTTTTCCTAAGAGGAAATAGGTACAACCGTCTTATCTCTGAAACACAAAACTAATGTTCCTTCATGTTTTTATCCCTCAATGGTCTCCCCAAAATTGAGTTTTGAACTTATAAGAAAGCATTATGCGTCATATTCCAGTTCCACTTAAACCATTTTTACCAAATCAGGAACTACTGAAACTGAGAGGAAAACTACTACATCGCCTAGATTTTTTAATTCCACGTGCATATCAACTAAGACCAACATCAACTACCACTCCTATAAATATTCTTTTTAAAACTGAGCATATAACTTCCTTCTTAATGTATCACCCACCGAATTACCTTTTCCTTGTGTAAACATAATGTTGAATTAAAAAATATGCAGATACTTAATCCATCACCTTTTCCTTAGATTCATATCCCTTTATGATAAAATCTGTTTCATGCTCTTATGATTGGTGAACAGAGTGAATTTCTCACCAAACAGATAGTGAAACCATGTCTTTAATGCTTGAATGACCGCAACTAACTCAAAACCATGTTCTGGGTAATTATTCTCAGACACACTCAATTATCTTGAACCATAATCAACCCCATGGTATCCATGTATGATAACAAATCCCAAACCTGATCTCAAAGCATCACAGTAGACCACATATCCTTGGCCCGGTTTTAAAAAAACCAAGATAGGTGTTTATGTTAGATGCACTTTTAGCTCTTGAAAATACTTCTGGAATTATTCACTCCACTATAAATGAAAAAATTTCTTTGTCATTGTGGTCAGTGGTGATTCTATTTTTGAGAAGTTAAGAAAAAAATGGCGATAATACCCATCGAGACCAAGAAATCATAGTTTCTTGAAAATGTTCTTCAGTAGTTTCCAATATATAATTTCGTCTATCTTTTCAGGATCCACTAAAACACCTTTTTCACAAATCACATGGTCCAAAAATCATACCTCTTGTTTCTAAAAATTACACTTAGTTAGTTTTTCATACAAATAGTGTTCTCTCAAGATTTGTAACATTATCGCCAGGTGTTCATCACGCTCGGAACTTGTCTATGAATACACAAAGATGTCATCCACAAACACCACAAAAAAGTGTCTAGATATCACTGAAATATCATATTCATCAAATCCATGAAGACTGGTGGTGCGTTCGTTAGACCAAAAGTCATGATTGAATTTTCATTGTGTCCATATCTGCTTCTGAAATATTTCTTCAGAATATCATCTTTATGAACTCTAAATTAGTGACATCATGATCACAAGTAAATCTTTGAGAACCACTGAGCTCCCCTGAATTGATAAAACAAATCATAAATGTGTAGAAGTGTATTTAGAATCATTATTGCACCTATTTTATTCTTAGGATAATCAATGCAAATCCAATGAGTTCTATATTCTTTCTTCATGAACAAGACTGGTGTTACCCACAGAGATGGACTTGGTTGAATGAAACCATTACTTCTTAGCTCCTCCAACTATACTTTCAACTCCCATAATTCAGTTTGTTCCATCCTATTAAATGCAAGGGAGATAGGACTAGTCTCTTGAAGTAGATCAATCATAGACTCCACTTCCATTATAAGTGGTAACCTAGAGAAAATTTCATTAAAAACATCGTGAAATTGATGGAATATTGATGAAAAACTAATATCCTCAATCTATTCTATTGATGTGTAAGTCAACACTACTAACTTGTAAGAGATCATTCCAACCATTGGTTCCAACAAGCTTGTAGCACCTGTTTTTGCAACCCTTTGTCATCTGAGAAGATTGATCGATGATGCACTCAGTTGTGAAACTACCCATCCTACTATAATAATACATGCAAGCCTTTCACACAATCAACCAATCCATTCCTAGGATTACATCAAATACATCCATCTCTAACATTGACAAAACCCATTTCTTCTCAGATCTATCAATAGTTATAGAACAAGCTCTACACACAAAGGCTCGACATTCTCTTTCACCAAGAGGGATTTGTAGTGTTGTCACAAAAAGAATAATATAAAGTTTCAAAATGAACAAATTAGCATAATCAAAAGAAATAAAGGAATGTTATTCACTCAAACAACACATTCATAAGGGTATAATTCAGTAGAATCGTACCTCAAACCATAGATAATCCATCATGATCATCCAGTGCCCCCTGATCTACTGCATGTAACTACTTCATTGTGGGACTATGCTCTTTGTTTCCTTTCTAGTATTTCCCATGTTGAGGAGTCATGGTGTCCCTATAATCACCATGGATAGCTCTTCTATTCTAGAGGCTCTGATTATGCTGTCCCCGCCCTGTTGAAGCATATGATCCCTACAACACTAGAGATGTTTCTCGAGAACCTAACCTTAAAGAACTATGAAAATATCACTTAAAATTTCCCATTTTATTTCAATTGTTTAGTTTTTTAGTTTTTTTCATACACTCTCTCTTTATGTGGTCGAATGAACCACATAGATAACATCATGTCTGGCCCATTGGTTTAGGAGGATGATTTATGAATCTAGCTATTTGACTCTGATACCCATTGCCACCCTCAAAATACATGTCCCTCATCCTTTTTTCTCCCAAAAGTTGATTTCCCACCATTTTATGTCAGTATCATCACGATTACTCATCCCATAGCTCTAGAGATATCCCTCTCAGCCATTGACACCCTATTTACCATCTTCGTATAATCTTCAATACAAAGTACAACAATCCCTAACCGAATCTTCTGCCTCATTCCGAACCTGAATATTTCTTCATTTAAGCTCACACTTACTACAAATTCTAGTGAAAAGAACACTAAATTCTAGAATTTATAAGTATGTTCAGTATCACATAGTCTCTCCTTATTCAGAACAAAATAGTCTGTTGTTTTCTAGATTCTGAAAGTGGGGGGATAGAATTATTTCTTAAAAAATTCTTCAAAATCATCCAAATTAAATCCCATATCCAATCCTACTTGCATCGCCAAAAACAACCACTAGCATGAAATATCCTCTCTCATATATGTTTCTAGTTTTACTATCAAGTCTGCTGGTGTGTTGATGAACTTGAAGATTCAATTCGTTATGTTCAGTCGACCCTCTTCCCTCTCTAGTTTTAAATCACCCAAGAAGATGGGGGGGATTCTTCTTCTAAAACAGGATATAGTGGTCCCCCTTTCATGGATCCTCCCTTCAGTTCTCTGTGTCCACAACTTGGAATGATTATACAATACATTGCACCATATATTGGTACACATGTTGGTGAGCTACCACCACATTTTCATCATCTTCCCCTAGTTGGTTTCTACACCGCATACCGGGTGTCATTTCTAAAAAACATTCTTTAAGTATCACTCTTCTATAAATTGATTTAATTAGCATTTAAAATTAAATAACATCAATATAACAATATTTCTTTCAAAATACAAACATTTTTTAAAACAAACCACGCATTATTTTTAAAATAAAAACATTTTCAAAATACATCTACTATTAATTTTTCAACATCTTTCATTTGAAAAATGATCTTCATTTTTTTTTCAAAACAAAAACCATGATCTGAATCATATTTCATTACTCAAAATGAGATATGAAATACTTGTGGGAATTCATTCATCTACAATTAATTTGATTCTAGTTTCATTGGATAAACCCATGACAATGATAATTTACTATCCTACAAAGGTTTTCAAAACACTTATGTATCGAACTCCATGGTAACTTGAATTTTAGCATAAAATGGTTAGCTACATATTTTTATACTCCATATTTAATGTCCCAGATATCCTAATATTTTCTAAGAATACCACCCAACGAATATACGTAGACGATTTAAATTCCAAGACCAAGAAAACTCAAGAAAACTTATTTCATAGATAAGTTGCCAAGCTTATACCATTTCTAATGACCCACTCATTCTCTTTGGAATAAGAACATATTGAGTCATTACTAGGCCTTAGAAGACATCCACAAGATGATAAAGGCTGGAAATAAATATAGAAGGTTTTAAAACACCATTGGGGGATGATTTACCCATTTAAATTTAATCTATAAACCAAACAACCACAATCAATTCCATCTATATGATGCATGAAAAAAATAATTTCAATTCCAGAAATATTTTATACCAAAGTGAGCCCAAACAAAAGTTTTATAGTGGAATACAAAAATAAAAAACCTAAAAGAGGAATATAACTCAATTAGATACCAAAATAACCCAAAATACTCCAGGATCTACCAACTCTTTGTTTTACCACTACCAGACAGCTCAACAACTCAATAAGTAGTTTTAAAAACCTGTTGCACCCTACCTTTTCCCCCATCCCAAAAGATGACATCTGAAAAATAAAGAAAGTTCCAAAGAATGGGTGAGTATAAAACTCAGTTGTATTTCCCAAAATACTTCCACACATAAACAAATATGATATAATAGTTTTCCCCATTTATATGAAACAATTTATATAAATCAATTTCTAAAAACAGGTTATAACTAAATATAAACACTTCTCAAAACGGTTTATAAATAATTATAAAATAAAACTGTGTGAATCAATTTTCCCGAAAGATATAATCCAGGTAGACATTTAGATAAATATTCTAAAAAAAACTTTCTGAAAACTACTCTTCAAACTAATGAACTCCACACAACAACAACTACAAAAAATGAATGCAATATTATGACAGTTCCATACTCGTGAGCGGTTTCTTATCTATCTACCAAGTCGTCACAATATAATTATTCCCCATGTGTAGTTTAAAATTAGGAACTATGAACATTATAATATTTCAACCATTCCAAGTAATTCAATATGATACACACACAATGTGTTCCAAAAACCAAAACGAGTTTCAAAAAAAATCACTTGTTTCAATAAAAAAGACCAATTTTTGAAAACATTCCAACCATCCGATTTTAGAAAAAAAAACATTTAAAAACCCCATATATCTAATGTAAAAATTATAAATAAATAAATCCTATAACATTCCATAATATATATAATTTAAAAACCCCAATTTAAAATAAAAAACTCTGGTTTTTCCACAAAACCTCTCAATTTTCAATGTTTTCCACCATCCATCACTAAAGAGGGTTTAACAATTGTACAAAAGAAAAAAGAAATTTTAATTTGAATAAAAAACTAAATTTTAATGTATTCCAATAAATTACAGTAATGGGAGATGATATTTAATCCACCTACCTCGCTCATTTCTACGAAAACTGACAACGGATGAAGAACGCTCAAGAATACGGGTCAAGATTCCAAGAAACTGCCCAAGCTCTCCTCCCATATCATAAACAACGCCATATATAATCTTATTTAGAATAAAAACTCTTATATATACCCATAGTGTGTTTATATATAAGAAAAATAGATGAACTGGGGAGTATATCTAAGAAACCATGAAGAAAACGATGAAGAATAAGAACTTACCACAAAAATCAGCCTTTGATTTTCCAAGGAACATGTTCGGATAACTTCCAGATTGATGGGATAACATACTTTGGAATTTGGGAGAGAAATATGTTTTTTTGGGTTTATTTGGGTTGAAATAGATCAAATATATGGCCAAAATGAATTATATCCACAAATATATAGAATAAGATTGGGCGTTGCACAGTTTGGCCAAACCATGTGTTGAATGTGCACCCCTTTTTCTTAATCAAAAACCCTCAAAAAGTACTCCAATGTCTCCCCCAACAACTCACACAACCTTTAAAAATATTAAAAGAATTTTTTAAGTGTTACATAACAGAAACTAGGGGTGATATAAACTATATCCATATCCCCTTCCCTCAAATGGGAAACAATAATGTCACTTATGTGTATGACGGACTACCACCTCATGAACCGATGTGACGTGATTTCTATAAACACCTATCAATATTGGGTATGATGATGTACATTATGTAAATATATGATATTTACAATGTTATTATACCTATAGATTCATTATATCATATATACCATTTTTACTTTACGTTCAATAGGGGATACAATAACGTCTCTCTTATGTACGGAGGACTACCGCCTCGTGAAGCGATGTGATTAGTTTTTTACAAATGCATTACAATAACGGTGATAAGGATAAATTTAATGCTTATATGTGATATAAATGAAATTATTTTGATATTTATTACAAATTAATTATTATTAAAATATAATATATCATTTTATTTCTTACCTTTTCACCCACGTAAAAGATGATAACATTGTTCCCTTACATGTGGACTACCACCTTAATGAAGCAATGTGACTATCTTTTCATCACCACACTAAATAAGTGATATATATAATTATACTTAAAGAAAAAATATGGTATATATGATATTATAATCATTATATAAATATAAAATATTACAATCCTCCTTCCCATAAATATCGTTGAATAATGGAAATGTTACACATGTATATGTACGACATGTTGTCTTTATGATCATAGCATACATGTTTTTTCAAAAACAACTTTCTTTAATGGTATTAAATGTATAATATTTGTATAAATTTGAGAATTATTTCATTATTATTATGTATATTATGGAATTTTTTAATATGCACAAGAACCGGAACATTCTTGAGAAATCACAGATGAGAAAAAATGTAATTAACACCTGAAACAATAGAAATAGGGAAATATTATTAAATAACGGGTGATAATATGTCATAAAAGGATCATATATGATATTATAAATATTAATATAGATATATTATATATTTATTATAATTTTTAAACCACTGTATAAAAGGTTAAATCACGTTCAACCAAATATAAGTGTGAGCTAAGAGACTTCATCCTAATTTCTCTTCATTGAGGCATATTATAATATTATGCACCTAATTTATTTCATATATTGTATATAAATACCATTCAACATGTAATATCATGATTACATTATAATTACTGGTATTTTATGTTTCAATTTGAATTATTTCATCCAAAGTGATTTTATTTAAAATTAACAAAGTCGTCAAGAATTTGATAAATCTATTTATTTTCATTAGGTTATATTACTTCATTGTTGTCTTTAATATTATCATATTATGGGAGTAATGAATTATAATAATCTTATATTTTATAAACAATTTTTTTATTCTTGTTTAAATTTGATACACATAATCGGTTCATTCATTAATTCTCACTTCAATGTTATGATTTTTTAAGGGTTTATTTCACAATCTCATTTTAATTATGTTTGTTTATAAATGGATTTATATTGAAGGAAATTTTTTGATGATTTTTTAATAAAACATTTAATTTTATTTTACATTGGTTATTAATTATCTTTCTTAAGTAATAGTAAAATTATCCAACTCTTTCATACATAAAATTATTGACAAATTTTTTTAATAAAGTCTGACTTTATTTCTCTCTTCGGCCAAAAATCATTTTTCTTCTAAAACCATGTTTTCTAAACAAGTTTTATAAATTATTTTTAACAATTTTCCTAATGATTTATTAAATTTATTTCGAACCATTTTTATTTTTTACAAATTTTTTTAAAAGAATATTTATGTCATTTTTAAACCAAGGCATGTTTTTCTTTCATCGAAAAGGTGAAAGGAATATTTGTTGTAATATACTTTATATGTATAGAGTTTCCAATCATCATAACCTCTCCATTATTGAAAACATACATTATATGATTCAAAGGATATTTTTAAATAATTTTTTTACGAAATTTTTTATTAACTTTTAGTTTTATAATTTTATTTTTAAAATGAAAATGATATTTTCCACAATAATTTTTTTGAAGATATTTTTATGGTATTTCAATTTGTTAATGTAAAAAACCCTAATTTTATATAAACTCCACTACGAATATGTTTTATTAATACTATTTACTTTAATCTAGATGGTTTATAACTATGTTTATTTATTTGGGAAATTGTTTCCATTTCATATTCTAGTTTAAATAAAAATGTTTATATGCATTATATTTCACTCCTTTCATAATAAGAATGTATTAAACTTAGTAAGTGATTGGTGGGCCCTCTATATCCATTTTATGCATTGGTAGGTCTCATTAGACAAACAATATTGGGTTTTGGCTGAGTCATTACCCATTTTTATATATTTCTTGAAAATAATCCTTGATGGTATTAAATTTATTGGTATAAGTCCAATACAGTATGTTTTAGATGTTCATCATTATGAATTAAATCATTATAAATTTATTTATTGATATTCGACATGATTATTTTATTGGTTCTAATATTCATGGTTGAGTTTCATCATGTGATTATTTATATTTTAATATTTGGTCATCATTTATATTGTTATATGATGCTTAAGTAATTGATTAAATGGTATGTGTTTTAGTTATTTACATTTCCATATTGATTATACCTTATTTATTCATAACTTCTACTATATTCTTACCCTTACTGAGAATTTGAGATTACCCATTTCTTATCTATTATTTTCCAAATGCCATGAGGATTTTTTGTGATTTATATATAGGGATACACTAAGGAGAATTTTTTAAGAAAACACATTGTGTACTGTATTTTTTAAAATGTAATTTTAATTCCAATTAAGTGTCTACTTCACCAAGACTAATAAAATTTATAGTACTTTAGAATACGATTCCTTGTATCTTATTTCAATGTAATAAATAAGACACGGGATCTAGGCTTCTAGGTTCGGGGCATTATAGTTGGTATCAAAGTGGGATTTAGTAGAAACCCAGGGAACTAGATTTAAGAAAAAATTAATCAGATAACATATTAAAATGATAGACTTTGATGATATAAATATAATAACATATAATTTTTTGGTATGGATTTTATTATGTGTTTTTACTCACAATAAATCCTTATTTGGATACTAAAAGATTGAATGGTATTGGAAAAGATGTAACTAGGAGTAGTAACTATGAAAAGCGAACATTGGGATTGACGGGCTTATCACCTGGTGCGTGAAAATGGGTTGTACTATACAAATGGTTTTAAAATACTAGTTTATATGATTTAGAAAATTAAAATTTTCTTTATAAACCATTATAATGTATTTTAAAATAAATATAACCCCAAATAAACAACGTTTATGATTAGGATATTAAATATACATAAAATTTTCAATTTATGTTAATCATTTCAGGAGTTTTTTATTATAAAATATGTTTATAATGATATGATCTAATCAAGTATATTCCATAATTTGAAAATGGTAACTATCATAAGGAATGGAAATAAAATCAATGCATGTAATCCAAATAGTAAGAATAATAGTTTCATTGATTTGATTAAGCCAATCTTTTAAAGGGAACTTACCTCCCAATCATTATAACCATATGAGGACATAGTATCATGTGCTAAAAAGACAAGTAAATAATTTTATATAAATTATTTATTTGAAGGGAAGAAAGAGAATAAGGTTATGGAAGAGAAAAATATGGAGAAAGTAAGAAGGGAATTATGTATTTTCCCACTAGTGATACTTATGGAAGGAAACACCTTGGTACTTTCTTAACAGGAATGAGAGTTTTCTACAAGTGTGGATATAAAGGAAAACATTCTTTTATTGAAAGGGAAATAATTTTTTTCCAATTTCCAATGATTCAACTGTATGGATATGGGGAACTACAAAAATGAATTCCCCAAGTGTGAAATGAATATATCTCAAAAGTAGCTAATGGATCTTGGTCAAGTTTATATTTTTACCATAGATGAATATGGATTCATCAATTTGATTGTTTTTGTATTAAATAATTTTTTTATTTTATTATTTTCTCAATGATGTCATGGTGATAATAATTTTGAAATTTATATGGATTTTACTGTAATAAATTTTAGACAAGGATTTTAAAGCATATGATGAAAGATACCGATGAAAAAGAAAAATGATTCGGTGGAATGATGAACATATTATAAAAAACATGATTCGGGAGGGAATTATAACCCTTGAATTGTTTTTAATGTTTATATAATTATTTTGGGATAAATATATGATTGATAAGGATAATATAAATTAGATAGTATTGAATAACTTGGAACTTTAATGATTTTTTGACAAAGAGGATTATGTAATCATCGATGAAGTTGCAAAAAAGTGATTTAAGGAATATATCCCATAATTGGTTTTTTATTTAAGTAATAAAGAATCATGTATATTTTCAATAAGGTTTTATTTTAATTTAGGTTATTATAATGTTTCATGAAAATATATGATTAAGGTATTCAGATGTTTGATATGTGATGATTAAGAGCTACTTCATGTTTTTTGGCGGATTAATGATAAGTTCATTTTGTAAATTTATTAATCCTATTTATAATGGTTTTATCATAATTTTGTTGAAGGGTTATATGGTTAGCCATTTATGAAATGTATTATGTTTAACGTTGGATGAGGTTTTATAGAGTAATATATTACTTCACCATATAGAAATTTATTCATATTGGATACCCTGTACTAACCATTTTCTTATACAATAACTATAGATAAAATAAATTACTTATCATTTTATTATGGATCCTACGATCCCTTAAAATAAAATTTTAGTGCATCATGAATATAAAAAATTATTTTTGGATATTTATTTCTTGGAGTAAGAGATGAATTAGAAATTGATTAAAACAAAACCAAAGGATAAATGATGAAATAAAAACTTATCAAGTAGGTTTATTTCATAATATTCATAGATATTAAAATATTTCCCCAATATTAAGAATATGATCTTGAAATAAAAAAGATATCTTATTACCCTCATATCCAATGAATCATATAGTTCTTTAAATTATCACAAATTTATGGTTTTGAGGCCCTTAACTTTCCCTTTAACATTTAGTTTCTTGTGATTATTGACCTCTATCATTAGATATAATTATATATACTTTTCTTCTATGCCCACATCTTCTCTTGCCACCAATGTTCTCCTAATTAGAAACCAAGTTAGTTTTTGTTTTATATGGCCTTTTTTCTCTTTTATCTTATCAAGAGGATGTTTTATTAACCCTTCTAATGATGTTTGATTTTTGGAAGTGTATTTTAAAATAAAAAACCCTTTATTACCATGATGAATATTAAATTTCAAGGATGTAATTTATTTAAGTGGTAAAATATAACACCCAGAAATTTTAAAATATTAACATCATAATCAATAGTGATTATGACATAAAACACCAAGTATATGGGAATATAACATCTTCATACTTTAAGATATATTTATATTTAAATATATTCAATCTCTATGATATATTTTAATGCACACAACACTATGTTTTAATGAAACGTGATACTCTCTTAAAATATTATTATTTAAAAATTAATATTATAATATATATGATAAATTGTAAGGTATAAATATTACTAACTAAATTATAATAATTATTTTTTAAAATATATATATAATAAATAAAATATATATATATATTTTAGAGATAAATTATAACCATTTGAAATAAAAATTATTTTTTTAAAACAATATTTTTTGAAAATGAAATTTGATCCTCGTTTGCCAACATAATTTATATTTAATTTTTACAATTTTAAAAACAATTATTTGAAAAACTAAATTTAATTTTTTAAATCTACATGTCAAAATTATCTTAGAGTGAATTTTTTGAATTTTTTTGAAAAGATTCATTTTTTGATGAATAGTGAAAAATAATGGATTTTAATTCAAAACTATCTTTTTATTAAAAGACTTATAAAGCTCAATTATGTTTTAAATTCATTTAAAAAATTATCTAAATTATTAATATAATTTATGTCATTTAAATTATTTTCATAATTAATTTTGATATAAAAACTTTATAAACTTTTGAACACTTTCCCTTTAAAAACTCACATTCTCGTCGCATCTGTATGATTAATTTTAAATTAAATTTTACCATATTAGTGAATTTAAAATGAATATAAATAGAATAATTATTTTTAATCCCAATAATTAATATTATATTAAAAATTAATCTTCATTTTTTACCATAATAAAAAGTAAAAATTAGTAAAAATTATTTACCACGGTTAAGATAAATATATATTTATCAGCGGTTAAACTAAAACGATAAAGATTTAAATTACATAAAAACTTTTCTAAAATATATCTTATAGAAATATTTAGGAACTATAATGACTAATTATCTATAATAATCCATTTTTTACACTTTTTCATGGGAAAAACGTGTTTACACCTTTTTCTTTTCAAAAATATCAATTGTGCCACTCCCCTAACTTATAAAAGGTCACCCCCACGCCCCTCATATTCACACCATAAAACCATTTTGTATTGACCAAAAATAGACCATATCACTTAAGAATTGTCATCCATTCATCTAATAATACTTATTTTTTTCATAAATTCCTTCTAGGACTAATTTAGGTATCTTCTAAAAGAGGTTGTCTGAAAAGAGGTAAAATTCCTAACAATGAGATTTTGTATTATTTATTCTTCCAACTCCTTAAAATATTATTAATTTATGTGTATATGAAAACACCATTATATAAAATATATTGATATTATGTTATTTTATGTTTTTGAACTATATCCAACTCTTCTTCCCTCAAATGGGAAATGATAACAACACCCGGGTGTATGGAGACTATCACCTCACGAACTGATGTGATGCATTTTCCATCAATACCTCTCACAATTACGTATGATGATGGATATAAAGTATATATATGATATTTATAACATAATTGTACCTTTTGAGTCATTATATCATATATACCTTCCTGCATTCCATTCCATAGGGTATACGATAACGTCGCTCGTGTGTATGGTGGACTACTGCCTCACGATGCTATGTGATGCATTTTTCACTAACTGTTTATATGTAAGGTGATAAGGATAAAGTTCATGATTATATGTGATATAAATTAAATAATTATTTTATTAATGAAATTTTTATAATTCTTAAAATATAATATATAATTTTAATTGTTACCTTTTCACTCACTTAAAGATGAAAACATCATTCGTGTAGTGTAGACTACCGCCTTCATGAAGTGATGCAACTCTCTTTTCATCACCACGCCATATAGATGCTATATATAAGTATATTTAAAGAATTAATATGTTATATATCATATAATTATCATTAATTAAACATAAAATATTATACATACCACCTTTTCATAATGATCATTGAAAATTTTAAATGTTACCCTTGCGTAAGTATGACCTACTATATTCATTATTGTAATGTACATCATTTTTTAAAACCATATTCATGATTGGTATTAAAATTATAATTTATATATAAATATTATAATTATTTCATCATTATTATTATAGAGATTATGGAACTATATAATATTCACAAAAACCGTAACATACATGAAAAATAATGAATTGGATAACAAGGAAATTAACACCCAAAACAGAGAAAACAATGAATGATTATTGACGAATGTGTGATAAGAAGTTAAAAAAGGATCATATATGACATTTTAAATATTAATATGGTTATTTTTAATGTTATAACAACTTTAAAACTCCTATATTTTATTTTAAATAATGTTCAACCCAAAAGGAATCATGAAGAAAGGGACTTCATCTAAATTTCTCTTCATTGAGAAATATTGTAACCTTATACACCTAATTTATTTTATATGGTGCATATACATACTCATTTACATGTAATATCATGATTAATTAATAATTCATGTATTTTTAAGTTTCAATTGTAATTATTTCATCCATGTGTATTTAACTTAAAAGTTTCCAAGTTGTAAATAATTTTATAACTCTATTGATTTTCAATTGGTTATATTACTTCTTGATTGTATTTAATATTAAATGATTTTGTGTTTAGTGACTTCTGATTATATTATGTTTCATTTATACTTGATTCATGTGTATTTAAATTTTATATATATAATGTATTAATTGATTAATTATTACTTCAACTTTATGATCTTTGGAATGGTTAATTTCACAATCTCATTTTAAGAAAGATTGTTTATACTTGAATTTCCATTGAAGGAAATTATATCATAATTTTTTAATAAAATATTTAATTTTAATCTCCTCTAGTTATTAATGAACTTTTTATGTAATAGTTCCATTTTTCACTATTTTTTATGTAAAATTATTGGTAAAATTTTTAAATAAAATCTGACTTCATTTTTCTTTTCAATCAGAAATCCTTTTTTTCCAAACCATGCTTTTTAATGACGTTTTCAAAAATGTTTTTAACTCTTTTAAAAATGATTAATTAAAGAAACTTTTACAACTTTTTATTATTTAATGTTTTTTCTATATTAATATTCATTCTAGTTTCCAAATAAGTTATGTTTGGATTTTACTAAAAAGGTGGAAGTAATCATTGTTTTAAGATACTCGGCATATATATAATTACATAACGTCACAACCAATACATTTTTTTTAAAAATCCATTATTACATTCAAATTTCATTTTTAAATAAATTTTTTGTCCAAATTTTTTTTGAACTTTTATTTTTAAAAGGTAATTTTCAAAATTAAAAAGGATATTTTCCACAAGAATATTTTAATGATATTTTAAGGGTATTTCTATTTATCAATGATAATAGCCATTTATTTTACATATACTCCAATGGGGATATGTTTAATTGATACTATTCACTTTACTCTATATGTTTAATGATTTTTTTTATTGAATTGGGAAATTAGTTACATTATGTATGCTAGTTTTAATATAAATTTCTATGTGCATTAGCTTTCACCCCTTCATATAAGGTTTGAATTGGACTGGGTAAGTGACGGTAAGGTCCCATTATAGCCCCTAGATGCATCACTAGGTCTCATGGAAAAATCTATATTGGGTTTTGGACAAGGCCTTACCCATTTATATATATTTTTTGGCATAATCCATGGATGATATTATATTTCTTGGCATAAAGCCTTGGCGGTATTTTTATATGTCCAACATTATGCATCCCATCATTATAAATTTTGTATTGATATTTCATGTGATTATTAGATTAGTTATAATATCCATGGTTATGTTTATTTCTCATGTGATTATATATAAATATAATTATTTGATCATCATTTACTCATACCATATTCTGATCAATTTTTTCATTCAATGGAAAGTGCTTAAATTATTTACCATGCCATATTGATTATTCATTATGTATTCATAGAATCCATTGTACACTTACCTATACTGAGCATTTGAGTTCACCCTTTTTTTATGTTTTAATTTCTCCAAGATATGAGGCTGTTTTTTTATTAATATGATGGGATATACTATGGAGAATAATGTAATTCTCAAATAAAATTATTTTTTTATTTTATGTTTAAAAATATATTGTGAATTACAAGTAAGTATTTAGTTTACAAAGAATACTAAACTATTCAGTCATTTTGGATGTGTATATTTGTATCTTATGATAACATCATAGAGTAAACACCAAATCCAGACTACTTGGGTCGAGGTATTATATAAGACTTATTTAGGATACTTCATAGTGTTATTTTGATTATTCCTTGAAAAATGTATAGATTAAAAGGTTTTATGTCATCCATTTGATTAATTATTATGATTACTCTCAACATTATCTAAGTGTGGTTAATTATTTTAATAGATTCATTATCTATTTTGAATAGTTATTATTTTTTAGACTAAAGTAGAGTCTGTATGAAAATTTGTTTAAGATCTGTGTGATGCTTTGGATTCTTCTTGAAAATTTCTCTTAACTGAATGTTGAAAATTTTAGATATGTTTTTACTTAGGTGATTGATGGTACCATTTTATCTGGAAGGAATTATATCCATGTAGTTTAGTCTTTATTGTGAGTGGCTATGAATTTAAATCTATAGGCATATTCCTATATAGTGGGGATGGGTGCTACACCTAGCATAGGTTGAATCCGAGATATTAGATTATTTATCAAAATGGGTTCATTGGGGATTTAGGATTCCCAATGTAATAACCCAAGTTTCTTCCTCTTTCGCATTTTTTTAAGGATAGCATTGTTTGTTCTTTTGTGGGTATGTCTTATTTGAGGTAATTATAGTCATTCCTTGTCTGTTCTAAACTATTTTTCCTTGGATTTTGTTTTTTAATGTGTTTCTTGTCCTATGGAATTGTTCTTTGTACTATATTCATGATCTCTTGTATATTTGTTTCAATTAGTTTATTTTTTATTTTTTTGTATCCCCTACAAACCCTCCTTCCATTGTGTTATTTTTATATTTATTTCTTTCAAGAGTAAGTGGTTTTATAGTAGTGCCAATGTATTATTAGAATTCTAATATGGTGGGGATACCATAACTGGTGATCCTTTTTTTGGGGTTCTAGTCTTATTTGACAAGACACGTTCCTTTTATCTCATGAGGAAACTGTGATGTCTAGTTGGGGAATTATTTTATGTTTCATTCCCAACCACTACAACTCAAAGGAAGAGTGTCCATATTTGGACTTCAATTATTCCTTAGGTTTCTTATTTAGGAATAATGATCAAGACTCATTTGGTTCTTCAATTACTCCCTTTTATCTCAGGGAGTTCCTAGGATTTCATATTTATTATTTAAGGAATCAACCTTTATCTTTGATTGAGATACCCTTCTTTTTTAGAGTCTTTCATAGTTATCTATTATTAGGGAATTGCATATTGTTGTATTCCTTATTTTCATATTAAGAATTTTATCATCAGTTTTTTTAGTAATTCCACCCAGTCTTATTCTTTCTTAGGCCATGTCTTTAGTATAGGGGTTAGACCCTATTTCTTTTGAAATAAACTAGTTCATCAAAGGCATCCTTGGGGAAAAGAGTTATGGTGGGGAGAATTTTTACACTCATATCTTTCTCAATAATATTTTATTTTATTTATTTATTTTGATATATCCCTTGAGTTTTAGGTCAATCCTATTTGAAAAATTTATATTTTTACAGCTGTCTCACTTTTCACGATTTTCTAATATGGTCATCACATGGTGTTTTAAACCATACAGATAACCTTTCCATGGGGTTTCTAAGGTATATGATTTACCAAGTAAAACCCATTAAAATACCATTACATATAGGGTTATTTAGTTCATTTTCAAAGATCTTGGTTTTAGAGCATGGGTAGAGATAGTTGGAAGAAAACAATGGGATCCCCTATCAGAACTATGCATTTGACACTAATAAAAAGGCTTCCTAGAGAACAGGTTACTCACAGTTCTTTTAACCATGCGGATAACCCATTCTAGATTCTCTAGGACCTCTAGTGAGGTTTTCATGGTTGGTATACAGTTTTTCCAACCATCTGAACAAACTATGTGATTTGTCTCTCTCATTAAAAAAATATTACAAAAATAATCTTCTATTTTCTTACCAATGTTGACACCCCACCCCCTGTTTTTTCCTTTCACATGACTTGACAATGGGAGAACACAAAATAATGACTCATATCTTTATTTTCCTTCCCATATTAGCTGATTCTATGTGGTTTCTCTTTGATATAAGGTCAAATATCTAGGTTTGGGCTCATATTCCCTCCCCCTTTGATGTTATTTTCTTATCTTTTCCTCATGGTGTGAAGGGATGTTCGATCCCTAATCCAAAGGGATTGGTTTATTTTTTTTATTTGACGTACCTAGGGTTTGTGATGCTTATCTGGAATCATATTCACTACAAAGAAAGTGGCCTTTAACAGTTTTAGAATAGGCCTTTATCTACTATAGAAATAGCATTGACAACCATAACGCAGTTAAAAGGTAAAGGCTTTTATCAGTTCTAGAAAAGCACTCATAAAGGGGTGATATATCAAAACACACACAAAAACTGATAAATCATACATTTATCAATGCTTTTAAAATAACTGATAAATGAAACCATTTATCAGTGCATTTGTTTTGCACTGATAAAGGGGAATACTATTGTGTGGTGGTCCAGCACACTATAGAACCAGAAATAGAGCATGTAATGTGCTGTAAAAACACAATTCATCAACAAAAACAATAGAAAAATATGATAAAAATCAAGATACAAATATATATAATTAAAATGAAATAAAATTTCCAACATAAATACTTGAAAGAAACACTATTATAGAGTATGTTAGTTGTTTTTTACTAACATTAATGTCAATTTTGAATAAAAAGGAACACTTAGAGTCATAACAGTCACACTGTGAGTTAATTTGAGGTGATGTTGATTCTTACATGTCAAAAATGACATATGGATCATTTTACTAAAGTACCAAAATAGTTTTAATGTGTTTTCTCAATTTTGAGTATGTGAGTTGCTTTTTTAGTAAAAATAAAGTCAGTTTCGAATAAAAAGATATAATTGGGGTCATGATACTCACACCATGTGTTGGATTGGGGTAAAACTAATTTTTCAACATCTTAAATGACTTAGATATTGGTTTCCAAAAGTATCAAAACAGTCTGAATATGTTTCTTAAGTGTTGAGTTTACAACTTTTGTTTTTTACTAAAATGTCCTTTTAAAATGGAAATGGAATCTCTGAGTCATATAGGTTGCATCATGTGTGAGTTTGACATAATACTAAATAATACACATCATAAATAAATTATTAATCATTTTTATAAATAATAAAGACAATTAGATAATGTTTTCATAGTTTTCAACGAGTGATACTTTCTGTATTAAAATGTTAATTTTAAAATGAAAAAAACAATTTGAGTAACTCTAAGCACATTGTGATTCATATTGAGGTATAGCTAATTCCTACACATAAACAATGATGTATAGATCATTTTCTTAAAGTATAAAAACAATTCGCATGTGGTTTCTCAATTTTGAGTATGGTAGTTGTCATTTTTATTAAAATTATTGTCAATTTTGATTAAAAAGATTCACTTTGAGTCATACCTTTCACAGAGTGAGTTAGATTGAGATGAGGTTGATTCCCACACATTAAAAAGGACATATGTATCAGTGTAATAAATTATCAAAACAATTTTAATGTGTTTCCTCGGTTTTGAGTTTGAAACTTTTGTTTTTTACTAAAATGTCATTTTAAACTAGAAATAGTCACTTTGATTCATACAGGTTGCATTGTGAGTGGGTTCGACATGAGACTAAATATTACATGTCACAAATTAATTATGAATAATTTTTATAAATTATCAAGACAATACATGTGTTTTTTATTAGTTTTCACTGAGTGATAGTTTTTGAATTAAAATGTCAATTTTAAATTGATAATGGACAATTTGAGTCATACTGGGAACATCATGTGTTGAATTTAGGTGAGTCTAATTCATATATTTCCCAAATTAATTATGGATAATTTTAATAAAGTAAAAAAGAAAAATATAAATGTGTTTTATTGGTTTTGAGTATTTTAGTTGATTTTTCACTAAAATCGATGTCAATTTTGAATAAAAGACGCACTTAGAGTCATACTAGTCACATACTACATCAGATTAAGGTGAAGATAATTCATAAAAATCCGAAATGACTTATGGAATGGTTTCAAAAATTATTAAAACAATATGAATTCATTCCCTATGTTTTGAGTACGCAAGTTGTGTTTTTTACTAAAATTTTATTTTAAAATGGTAACAAGCACTTTGAGTCATTTAGGTTGCATCATATGTGGGTTTGATAAGGGACTAATTATTATACTTCACAATTGAATTGTAAATAATTTTCCTAATTTATTTAGACAATCCAATCATGTTTTATTGGTTTTTAGTGAAAGAAATTTTTTTGTATTAAAATGTGAAATTTAAACATTTAACATACAATGTCAGTCATATCGGTCACATCGTGTATAGGATTGAGGTGATGCTTATTCTAACATGTCCTAAATTACTTATGGATATTTTCCCTAAAGTAAAGAAATACAATCCTAATTAATTTTCTTTATTTTGAGTGCGTTAGTTGTTTTTCACTAAAATCTATATCGATTTTGAATAAAAAGAAACAATTCTAGTCATACTGGTCATGTTGTGGGTCGGATTGAGAATAGTATGATTCCTACACATCCTAAATGACTTATGAATTAGTTTAATAAAGTATCCAAACAATATGAATCTGTTTCCTGTATTTTTAGTATGCCACTGGTGTTTTTTAATAAAATGTCATTTTTAACTAGAAGCATACACTTTAAGTCATACAGGTTGCATTTTAATTGGGTTTGATAAGAAACAAAATAATACACATCGAAAATGAATTATGAATTGTTTCTATAAATTATCAAGATAATCCGAGTTTGTTTTCTCACTTTTTAATGGATGATACTTTTTGTGTTAGAATGTCAATTTTAAACTATTAATAAAACATTTGAGATGTAACAGTAATATCATGATTCATATTGAGGTGTGGAAGAATCTACATGTCAAAAATGACTTATGGATAATTTTACTAGAGTCCCAAAACAATCCAAATGTGTTTTCTTGTTTTTGATTATTTCATATTTTTTTCACAAAAATTAATGAAAAGTTTAAATAAAAAAGGCATACTTAGAGTCATACTGATCACACCGTGCATCATATGAGGTTCAGATGGTTCATACAAGTACTAAATGACATATGAATCAATTTATTAAGGTATAAAAAGGATATGAATGTGTTTCCTCAATTTTCAGTATGCCACTTGTTTTTTAACTAAAATGAAAATTTAAAATGGAAAGGGGAACTTTGAGTCATACAAGTTTCATCATGTGTGGGTTTGACATGAGACTGATTTCTACACATTAAAAATTAATTTTGAATCATTGTACGAAATTATCAAGACAATCTAAGCATGTTTTATAGGTTTTCAATTGTGACATTTTTTGTATTAAAATTTCAATTTTAAACTTATAATATACACTTTGACATCATCCCTTCTAGATGACTATGATATATCATTGTTTTTTCCTATAATAGTTATCTCAATCACCTTCTAACTTTGGTGGTTGATTACACACATATTTATTCAAACATTGAAGTTGGATTATATACCTATTTTATGATTGGTAGTTGTAAAAAAATATACAATAAAACTTGTGGAAAAATTGATGCTTCCAATACATAATGATATTATAGGTGGATTACTACCCTGTATAAAATAAATTAAACAACTGGTGAAAAAAATATTTCAGTAATCCACTTAAAACACATTCACAATGACTCTTATCTTAAGTGACATGTGTTGTGTGCACTTTTCAATAATTGTTCTCAAACACAATAAAGTAAACACCATATCCAGACTACTCTGTCTCTACCTATTCCTCCTTCTCCATGTTGATCTCTAACTATAAATTTTCATTCACCTCCACCTCCACGTCCTCTTCCTCCAACTCTGCCATTTCCCAGTAATTTTATAGTTTATAGGTCCCTGATTCTAAACAAATTGATTTCTTCTATTATACTTCTCCTCGATAAAGAGATCAAAAATAATATATAACCCTTCTGACACTAGTGTTTCATACCCCAAATATATTTTCAAAGTCATAGCTCATACTAGATCAATAACATAAAAAATAATCCCCATAATTTTTTTTCGACATACATTTCGAAAAAAATTATGCTACCTACTCATCTCTAAACAAATTTATTTCTTCTTTTAATTATCTAGGTTGTCTAAAATCCGGATAGTAATAAGAAAATATAGAAATAAAATTATTATAAAATATATTTAATGAAATTTTTATTACCTTCAGAAATTACCAGTTGGGGGATGATAGTATTTTCATGATTTATGATCTATCTCATAAATCTACAAACATAATATCCACAATCGATTCCATTATCTTGTTTCAGAAACTGAAAAAATATTAACCAAAATAAGTAAATTGTTTTTGAAATGTTTTTATAGTTTAATATTTCATAAATATACCTTAATTTGTTTCTATTTGAAGTAATACATATTCTTTATCCCTTCATATACCACCTTCATTCCATGATTTAGCCTATATTTAGAGATTTCCCTATCATAAAAAAATTCTTTACTAAAACATATAATTCAAACTTTATCTTGAAAATGATCATTATAGTGTATTATATATTCACCATAAATATCATGTGTGTTTGGTTGGGTTGATATTTATTCATTGGATCCAAAAAATAAATATTACGGGTGTCCAGATTGACTATAATCAGTATCCAGTTCTGTAAAAAAAAAATAATGCAAAAATTAATAATAATTTTTATTTGGTTAGATTATAGAGTTTTAGTTTTGTATGGTAGGAATCCAAAAGTCTGTCATATGATACTTTTTTTTAAACACTTTAGGTAACTCAAATTTTTTCTTCTTAATTTCTATATCATCCAAATTAAGTTTTGTCATATAAATGATATAAGGATTAATGAATCCAAACCATGATTCACATGATATTCCCTTTATATTGTTGTAATGTAGACACCTATAAAAATTTGAAATTTTATTAACTTGAAAAAAAAATTAGTTCACTATTTAGACTTGTGTATTATGGAAATTTATTATATGTATGTATTCATAATTAAGACACCCAACCATTCATACTTGAGAATCTCAATTAGAGCCTCGAGACTAATTCTATCTATTGAGGAATTTCCATGTATTAATTGTTTATATTCAATTTAATTCATGTGTTTATCTTGAAATGTGGTCTTTGTAATAATTTATAATGATAATAAATGTTACTCAAGAACTTGCGGGGAGAAGGTACACTTGTAAGGTCATTTTGGTTTCTGGGTCGATTAACTATATTTTCTTGATTCAACTTCCATTTATCCACCTCTTTATCCATATATAATATAAAACCTCTATAATGAAATTTTATCATCAACCATTATAATTTTTTCAAATGAAAAACATCGTTAAAAATATACCTCATATTTCATTATAATATTTTATGGACATGCTATGAAATCTCCAATAGCATCATTGAATTTTCTAATATCTGGACAATAAAATGGAATATAAAACCTAGCAGTAGAGTCATGTGCTACCTCAATCAACACTCCCATGTGATATTTTAGAATGTCTTGATGGTGTACATTCCTCCCAATATATTATACATTATACCCATTGAAACACACTAGTGTGTGGGTGTTGATAGATACAAATCACATAAAACTGTACCCTGTAGAACATTATTAATATGATGTTTCGGGATGTTGATTGATTCATATTTAGGAGAAATGATGATGAAAAATTTTATTACCCTTGGTAAGGTATGTCATTTTCGGGAATGACTCGCCTTAAATCTAGTGGGAACATTTAGTTCATGTGCAGATCTTTGCTCCACCGCTGGTTCTCTTTAATCCTTTCTCATAGATTGGTCTGCCAAACTAGACCAAACAGAAATATCCTGAAGTGAGTCTATTTGTGTCTTAAATAATCTCATTATATTATATGTATCTTAATGTTGTTTTATATTTTCAAAATATGTTCAAGGAGTGACTTCAAAACCTAATCCTCTAACACGGCCATATTTTTCGGGCTACTTCAAAACAACCGAAATTATCTTTTTTTTCCAGTATGTTCATTGTTACTTTTTATGTCTAAACCACAAAAAAAATATGAACACAAATATATATTTTTATATAATATTGTTATAAATCATAATTAATTACAATTATGTCATACTTACACATGTTCACCATACAATATTTGTGTTTTTATCAACTTATTTACCCTCCTAATTTACACGAGCCTCCTTCCATAGAACATGATGTGGGATGGAAGTAGTTTCATATTTTAATTCATCAATATTCATATAAAAAACATATTCTACTTCATATCACATAATTAAACATTTATTATTTATTTAAAATACATACCAATTTTTTCCATTATAAATCATACCCAATCCTGGCATTGGGATAGGGGTACATTGGTTTTGATGCAAATTATTTATTTCCATCACTCATTTTTTGTTTCATAAATTAAATATTTTTAATCAAGTTAGATAAAATAAATAATATAAAATAATATTGCCGACTTCAATGCACCTGAAATGATTTCCCATTCTGATGATTGGTGAATGTAGTTCATGTTTATGACTTTATAATGTATGCATAACTAACAAGTTGGTGGGGTTATACATTACCCTAAGCATCCCAAAAGTATAACTTAGTATGTAGATTCAGGAAGCCACTATGGTCTTTTCCATCGGCCATTAAGACTAATTTTTTAAAGAAATATTCTAAAATAAACAAACTCAGTGAGGATTAATAAAAATTAAATCAATGTTTCATTATATAAATCTTTAGTAAAATTGAGAAAGTATTTTATAACATTACCATTATATCATTCAAATTATTTCCTTTATTATAGATTGCACTTGTCACTATGAAACAGTATCAATCAATACATACATTCTCTTTGTGACCCTAAGATAACAAGTTAATGTTGACCTTTTGGGTTCAATAGGTTTTGCATGATGATTCTAAATAAACTCAAATTGTATATCCTGGCTTCTTTCTCTGATAGTTTTATTCAACACTATGATTCTATGTAATTGTTATTTTTTATCATCATAATGTTGATCACCTAATAATTTAACAGTTTCATTATCAATAGTATGCTATTTTTTGAGATTATTAACAACATCATATGCAAAATACATTGTCTTCATAAGTAGTCAAACATTTAATTTTTCTTGAATAATGGAAATACAATACACTCCATTCATAAAATTATACATTTTCATGCATATTTCATGGAAATTGTTACTATGTTGAATAGAGATATAATACTTCAATACTCAGATACAATTGACCTCCACTACATTTATTTAATCAATACTCAGACGCTTGATTTCCTTCCATCTCTTGATGATGGATTGCACTCCCTTGTTCAAACTATCCTTCCTCCTATCATTTTGGTCCCAAATTTTCTTGATGACATACATCCCAAATAGTTATTCTTTCATTTTGTTTCTTGATACTTATTCCCCATTTTTTGTGGAGATCCACCTATGTTGTTTGAACTAATCTAACAAAAATTTATCCCATAAATTGGTGATCATTTTGGATTCTAATGCTTAGTGTAGTCAAGAAACACAGAAGATATGGGGGTGAGTCTCAATAAAAAAAATGCAATAATAACTATTCAGGAGATGAAAGGTCCCTACCACTACCATGATAACATCAATTCAACCCCATTGGGATGCACCGACTCTTACCTTTGTAAGTAGTCCTTTTACCTCACTTGTATCTCAAATATAAGATCTCTATGTCCACTTCGGTTCAAAAATAACCTAAATTAAATTTTAATTATGTCCTTTAACATATTAACTTTTAAAAATTAAGGAATGAACATTCAAATCCACATAACTTCCACTCACATTTATTAACTTCTACTCAAAAACATTATTTTTTTAACACTTCCTATGAAATGTTTCTTTTTTTGGCAGGGCATAGAGGAGATACAAACTTGTGGTGGTATTTGTGTGAGGAAGATGTGAGATCTTCACAACTGGCCATTTCTCCATGATGATAATAGAATGTATCATGAAGATAATGTTTAAAGAAGTTCTGAAGAGCTCTACTGATTATAGTAGGAATACCTCTGAGAGTTATATTGGAACCCATTTAAATTTATCAATGTTGAAGGTGGAGAGATTCAAAATGTGTGGTTGGTGTGTTTTTTTCAAAAAAAAAATCTTCAACATGATTATTTGCAGGTAGTCACCCATTATAGTATTATTCTCATCCAATTTTTCTTAATTATGGTGTTCTAATAGGATCCAATGTGACTGCACTAAAATTAAAAGTAAATTTTGATGAAGTGTTTTCCAATGTAATTGAGGGATTCATGTAAGAGAATTCATATTAAGAAGAAAGAAAATAATTCATTATTTTTTGATTAGTTTTTAGGTGTAATTTTTTGTGTTATATGGATGTAGTAGATGAGGAGGATGAAAGGATAAAAGAGTTTAATAATGAGTTAGGAGATGTGGTATTCAAATCCATGGCAGCGGCTTTGATAGAGATTGATAAATAAAATTCGAGTGGGAGGTATGTCATCAAGGAACTTTGGAACCATGATGATGGAAGGAAGGCTAGTTTGAAAGAGGGAGTCCAATACATTATCAAGAGATGGAAGGTAATAAAGCATCTGAGAAAGGATTAAATAAAGGTAGTGAAGGATAGTAGTACATGAGTATTAATGTATTATATCATTGTTCAAGATGGTAATAATTTTCAATAAATATGCATTCAGATGTGAACTTTTATGCATGGAGTTTATTTGATTGTATATCTATCTTACCAAAACGAGTCATTATTTACACAACATTATTGGTGAATACTATGGTCCATTTTATGAAAAGATATTTATTTTTCTTATGATTATTATGTGTTTTAGGCTTTTTTAATTATTATACATTACAAATATTTTCATAAAATAAAAATGAGATACATGGTTTTTATTTTGATCATGGTTATGGAAAATAATCTGAGAAAACCTACTAAGTAACTTTACTTAACCAAATTATTTTCATGTTATTGTACATGTTGCTAATGTTTCCTTGGGATGAAGGTTTCAAGAATTGATTATTTATTGGATGTGATAGAGTATCGATTGATATCTAGTGGAGAATTGTTGAGTTTGTGTCAACAAGGTTAGTTTGGTTCTTCATATAGGGTTTTATTTTTAACTATGATTCACCAAATTGTAACTATTTTTATTCCTTTAGGTATTTATATTCATGGGATTATATTGTGTTCAATTTTACATAGATACACTTGTCATGTGAGTTAGTTTTTAAACAATCTCTCATAGATCAGGTTGAACGCAACATATTTATAATCAATCTTTTGGAAGTTTGTTGAAGGTTTCAAGGGTTGGTTAACATTTTGATTCAGATTAGGATAGGTTATGAATATTTGGACTATATTGTGATGTTATAGTTTTAGAAAGTATAAATTTATTGATAAGATAACACACACACACACATGTGCGCAAATAAAGAAAATATGTTTTCTTAAATCAGGTCACTTCTTCAAACATCACTTAATTCTTGGAGAGTAATTTATTTATAATATAATTTTATAGAAAAGTAAAATCATATATAAAATCTTCTATAAATGACACTTCATATGGAAACTCTTCGACTGGAATCTGATCGAGTGTGTTGTGATATGGAATTTTTCCATTTATAAATATAAAATAAATTAAATTCATAAAATTTATTTACTATTATTTTATATAAAATCAACCTTCATTTTAAATAATTATAAATTTAATAGAAATGGGAAATTATTGGAAACCATTCATTGAAAATATAAATAAATGGTATCTCCTTTAATGATGTCCCTAACCCATAGAATATCATCTTCTATCATAATTTTAATGTTTTAGAATATATATTATTTAGTAAATGTACTAATATTTTGAACCTATCACCCAATTATGAACACACCTCTTATTTAAAATACATCACAACTTTTGAGTTTGGATCAAATAAAAAACTAAAAAAGTATGCTTATATTGATTTCAATGAAAATTTAAATAGTTTTTTCCTTATTAAATAATATCTATATACCATATTAGTAATGTTAAAAAATATAAACTAGACAATATAAACTTTAATTCCCTTAATTATATTAAAACATTCACATCAAAACAATATGTATATTATCCCACTTTATATTATTCTTATCAAATAAAATTCCCCCTAAAATTACTCCAATATAATGTCAATATTTTTTTCATCTTCATCTGCATGTCATACTGTGGAAACAAGATTCAAACAATGAAAAACCACACTATCTAAATGGTAAAAAAGAAATAATACAATGGAAACATAAAAAAATAACCATCAGTACAACACTAGATGGAGATGCAGTTCGTAGTGGTCTCTTATGAAGTTGGAATGAGTTTATATGGTAGGGAAGGTGTTGAGTTGGTATAGGTAAGTGAGAGAGAGGGAGATTCATGAGATGTAGGTTTCATCCTGTTTAAGAATAGAGAAAAAACACAATCTTCAGATCCCAAAAAATCAAAAAATGAGAGATGAAAATAACACACATTGAATTCTATCCTTAATTCATCTTAGGGAAGGTGGAGGAGAAGCACCGACAATAGGGTAGTTCCATGATAGATTTATAATTTCAACTGACTGAGTTGTGGTTAGGGTTATTTTAAATAAATTAGGCACACTTTTATCAGTGGTGATAAAGTACCCTTTTATCAGCACTGAATTGATAAGTGCAGAGAAAATATATCTTTTTAAGCACTAATGTTTTAGCTTTCAAAAAGATTACTTTCAACATCATTTTTTTAGCATTGATAAATCTTGAACTTTATTAGTGCCAAAAAATAACACATAAAGTTCCTTTTATCAATGCTAAAGCTTTATCACTAATAAAGGATACGAAAACATTTGTAAAAAAATTATTTAATTATATATTTGTTCATTTTAATTTTATAATTATTTAAATATATAATTATTTATTTATTATTACATTAATAATTTTTAAAAATATATTTTTTTATTTATGATTATAAATATATAATCTTAAAAATAAATTAAATATATATTTATAAATATATCTGTAATTAATTATTTATAATTATAGATATATTTATATCATTATATTTATTTAATGAATATATATAAATAAAAATATATTAAATATATTCATTATCTAAATATATTTACTCTAATTTTATAATTATAAATATATTTATATCATTATATATATTTATAAAATTTTATATATAATAAAGATATATAAATACAAAAATACTCATTATTTAAATATCTTTATTATAAGTTTATAATTATTCATTTTTTTAAAGGTTTGGGTTGAAGACTCAAATTATTATTAAAGAAAAACAAAGACCTCTTTAACTGGGTAGAGGGACACCAATTACATAGCCTGAAGGCCTAGTGGGCATGTAGCCCATTATATTGCCCGTAGACCCAAATTTTTTGTCCAAGGTCCATTCTGTGAATAGTACATCTACAGTACCTGTATCTATAGTATTCGTCGTCTCTAAAGTGTCTTACCGTAGCAATAGTGCTCGTCGTTGTTACACTAACTCCGATGTTATAGTACCGCTACAGTACCTGCGCCAAATGGGTTATAAATCACCATTTTTCATGTAGGATTACGGGGTGCTTAAAAAACATAATTTTTATATAATTATATATATATATATATATCCCAGGGTGTAGTTCAGTGGGATAAAAAACCTTATGGGTTTTGACCGGGTCTCTAGTTCATGTTTTTTGAGTACATTATTTAAATAAATTTAATATAATTTTATAATTATTTAAATATATAAATTGTTTTTTATGATTAGATAAATAATTTTAAGAAAATAATATTAATTTGAAAATATATTTTTTACATTATTAATGTATATATAATATTAAATACATGCATTTTAAAAATGAGTGAAATTGAATAATTCAAAATGAGAACACTTTAAAAATATTTAAAAAATTGATATGTTTTATTAATTAAATATAAATTATAAAAAAATGTGGATATATATATATACTAAAGTAAAGATGAATACATTGACATTATAAAATAAAGTAAATAAATGTATATAAATAAATAATATGAAATGATCAAATTCATAAATAAACTAAAAAATAAAAAATATTAAAATATTAAAAATGAATAAATAATACCCTAACTGTAATAATATTAAAAATAAATAAATAAAATTGATTGATTAAAAACATAATATATTAAATTTATCATGTTTTAATCAAATTATTAAATATACTAAAATTTAAATATATTACATCAATATTAGATGTATGTGTTTCTATAAAATATTTCATCAATATGTAAATTTTTTTGTTTGCGGCTTGTATATAAAATTACTTTAAAAAAATTGTTAACAATAATTATTTAAATAATAAAGTTTTTAATATATTTTTTATTTGACTTATTGTTTTATTTTATTCTAGAAATTTATCAGCACTAAAAAAGTGTTGGTAAAGGGTACTCTTTAACAGTACTAAAAACTCATATAAAGTGTACCCTTTATCGCCGCTAAAAGAAAGCATTGATAATGGGTTACCTTTATCATCGCTGCTATTAGCATTGATAAAGATGTCCTTTATCAGTAAATTTTTCTATCATTGTTAAAGGCCTCTTTTTAATAGTGATTATATAACCACTCTTTAAATTTAATATGGTTCAATCTATTTAAGGAAGGTTTATCCTCGCATTTGTAATTAAACTCCATAAAAAATATTTCTTTCTTATTTAACTTCTTGTTTTTTATAACTAAAAATTTATTATAGATGTTTATAGAATATTATAAATTAAAATCAATTTATTCTCGATTTCCATTTCAATTCAAAGGATTTATTAATATTGAAACATGTTGAAAATATTTTTTAATTAACCACACACACCAATCAATTGGGAAAATTTTTTCAATGGATTTCATAACGGGATTTCAAAATCATAACAAATGTCTTTTCATTTTGAAACATATAGACAAACATACTATGAATAGTAACTAGATCAACGGTTCCACCTGACCTTAGGTCCACCTTCCCATGTTCCAGATGATGCTGAATAGTAGTGGGGGTCTAAGTTATTATTGTGGGGAGACTATAACTCATATATCATAGTATTGATAATAGTGTAAATAAAAAATATTGAATACATGAACACATCATAGAAAAAAATAAATAAAAAATAATCTAATAATGCTATAATAAATGAAATGGGGTACACATGGACTATACACAATTAATCGACCACCAGACTAATCACATATACAAAAAGAATAAACAAAATGAATAAAATTAAAAGGCTCCATTATGCCTCTGAGTCATACCAAATCTCAATATCTAGTACATGTGTCCAATTTTTCCTACACGATCACACAAAACACAGCCCTTTTACCATCATGTACCTATAACCAAGTGAGAGTCTTCTCAGGTACAAAAATGAAATGGTGGCCTGGGCAGTGTGGGAGTACAAAAATTAGTTGAGAATCACCAATATGGTCCCATAAAATCTGAAAAGATATTTATATTCCCATGTTATATGATCAAAAAATAATTAAATCTTTAATCAAAAGTGTCAATCCCTCTGTAAATCCTCAAGCTTGTGTACCTGATCAGCCAAAACTACTTCAATAAGATTCAATTTGTATCTAATCATGTCATGATGACCATTCCAACCATAATAAAAACATGGGGGGTCTTTCACCATATTATTCTTTTATCATAACTTGGAGGGATAAACTCAACCCCATCCAAATATGTAATGGTCTTGTAATACAATATCTAGTAGTATGGGAGACTCAAACAAATCTTCCAAACACCACAAAAATCCCAGATTCATATGCATGGTAGGACATATACTCAATACAGAACTGATTAAACCTCAGTTATAAATCCATGTATGTCCCACCATCTATATCACATACCTCCCTACTAAGGGATATTTCTTAAGTATCACAGACCTCTACTAAGGGAGTTTTATTTTTTCATCACGAACCTCCCCTAAGTGAGTTTTCTTTAGTCTTAAAACCACCAATCTAGGGGTGTTTTTCATATATAATAAAATACCACCACAAGGGAGTGTTCCATATGTCTTTTAGCCTCCACAAGAGTGCATGTATTATGTCATATAAAAGTCTCATGACTGACTCACAGGTAATTTTTAATATCCTTTATAAAAAACAATAAAGGGTTAGCCAAATAGCTAAACTCATCATCACTATCCACATCCCCTCATAGCCGCTCAGGGGAATCCTCTTAAGGGGAACCCACTGGGGTGCCCAAAAAAAACACATCATATATCCTTACTAGGTTATGTTAGGTCATAATATAAGTGGATCTTCCCCACTTGGTTTTTTTGGTCTCAATCAAATCTAGAGTCATTACTCATCATAAGAGGGAATCATATCTCTCTGTCGTATCACATATGGAATGGACTCATAATCCTCATAGGGTAATATATACTGCAATTAGTTTAGAGAGATTTCGCATGGAACATTTAAATTTCCCTGGTCACAATATATATATCCACCCAACCAACCCATGTCCATCAGGTCCATGGTTTATCCACCTAGGACAAAAATATTTCAAGGGGATTTATTTCTCATCCCATAACTAATCCCACCAATATTAATGGATTTAGGGATTTAAATGGGTCATTTCATCCCATTTGGGTAAAAACAAATCAACTTACACCATCCTCAAGGATATGGTACCATGGGACCTATATAATGGTTCTCTATGTTGTACATAGACTATCCATATTTGTCAAGAAAAACCTTTATAATGAGGTGTCCGTGGGAACCACTATTAGGGCCACTAAGCCTCAATCACTATGATCACTCCCCTCAAGGGGTATGGATGTCATAAGAAATAAAAGTAACATTCACAGCCTCAGCCGTCTAAATTTTGTCATGTAATATGGTGCTAAAAGTTCTCCATGTCCATCGGAACATTTCTCAGTCCGTAGAACCTCATAATTTTCCAAAAATTTAAATATAAATTAATCTATTTAATTTAACCTATGATTAAATTATAAAAAGTTTTTATTTACCTCATGGGTATGAATAAACAATCACATTCACCATAATGATAAATAATTCCATATGGGTAGTAGCAAGACCACCTTCCACATTCAAATCCTATCCCATTTAATTCTATAAGATATATGCTATACATGGGTGTGGCAAGGTCGGTAAAAGCATGTCCAGACACTCCCCTCCCCCCATATCCAAGAGGTCTTAAATAAAGAAACACAATAAAAATTAATGAAATTAAAAATTTTAAATTAGTTAAATAATAATTGAATTAATATACATAAATGTCAAAAAATCATCAGGTAACCAATGATTTCAGATTCCTCAAGTGATGGGGTGTCGACCCCAACGAACACACACCCAAACCTACACAAATCCAAAGTCCCCAACACATGACACTATTTGAACCATTTAATTGATTTAATTTTCATGAATACCCATGGAAAAATTCTTGGTGTAGTGTACCATCAAAAAATCAAGAAACGATGGCATTCACATGACATTATTTCACTCCCACTTCATTGGGATAATGAAATACCAATCATTCTGGGAATATTAAATCATGATCTAGTGGAATAAGAATCAAAACCCTAGTATAAATAAAAATATATAATAGGATAAATAATGGAAGGAAGATTAAATCTCTATGGATTATAGAATGTGCCTTATATCACCAAAAATCACACAATAAAATGCCCCAAAAAGTGGGGAAAGAAAAGGGGAGAGGGGACTCCGCCCCTGGATTTGTTTAGCCAATATAAGGAGTAAGAAACCAAAACATCTAAAACATAAAGGATGTATAATTGTACTTATTCCCCTAACAACCCCATCAACTAGATCGAGAAGAAAACACGCTCATAGGTTCCTTCATATAGTGGCCCTTGCCACTATTGGAGACCATTATCCAGACAATACAAGGACATCTGTATAATGACCCAGATTTTTTCATGTAATTTTTTTAAATTATATAAAAATATAATGAGTCTGTGAAAATTGACAGCGTGTGATTCTAAGGCCCAGTGTGCTTGGAATGAATTTCTGAACTTGTTTTCAGGTACGTTCAATAAACGTGCGAGTGGTTTTTTGTAACTTTTCAACCGGTGCTCAGAATTGAAATCCAACAACACCGTTGAACTCACAGCACCGATATTCTCATAAGGAGACCTTGAACTTGACAGTAGTAGGTCAAGGGTGGAAATTACTTTTTGGACTTTTTGTGGGAGTTTTAAAATAATAAAAATAAAATAAAAAATCTTTATTTTATTTTTCTTCGTGAAACCTCCCATTTGAATTTAGTGGTGGGGACCGCCTGACCCATTGAACTCCCTCTTTAATGTGGAGTTAACCTTTGTACTCCTCCCAATTTATTGTTCCAACTTTAACTTAATTAATAATCCATCCTTTAATTGTTTAATTAATAAACTTAACATATTAAGTTGTCTCTTAATTTTCCTGTGGGGAAAATTTATGTTGGAAAAGGAGAGGAGTTTTGGGGAGAGATTTTGGAGGATCAACTTCTTCAATTAAGAACACACTCTAATGAAGAGAATCCTCCAAAATCGGATAATGAGGATGACGCTTGAGCCCGAATAGGAAACATCTTGTGGGAGCGACAAACGTCTATGTCACCATCTCATCGACTTCGTCTTCTTCCTCACGACATCTCTTACAGGCGAACGAGGTAGGGGTTTTAATTTGATTATGATTAAATATATTTTTTTTTGATTCTTCTTGTTCTGGATTCACATCGTTAATGGCTCAACAGATGAGGCCATCATCCAACACATATGTATTCCCCTTTTATCATTTGTTCTTCGTGCATTCTTCATGCATTATTCGACGTCAAATATTTAATGAAGCTGGAAACACAATACTTTTCCAACCGCGACATATGGATGTGGAGACCTCGGCCTGGGGATTGTGAATATGAGAAAAAAATAAATTTCAGGCTTGGAACTAAGCTGTAATGGATTGTTGAAGAAGGCAGCGGTCGGCACCCGGTCGACCACGAGGAAGGAAGGGTGGTGCATGTCCACACCCCCAGAGGATAAGGAAGCTGAAGCTCGTCATCCACAGCGAGGTAGGGTGGTGTCCATCATCTGGTCGGCCGCATGGAGGAGCGGTAGCGCATATCCATGCCACCGGTGGAGTAGGACGTCATGTCCTCTTGCCCATGGTGGACTACAAAGAGCGTCTGGTCGTTCCGGCTGTGGTGGAGAAACCGAGGGCGACCATGCCGCTGGGAGGAGGATCGGCCTGAACACCAGCCGACCTTTTCCATTCGACAGAACCCGCTCGGGTCCCACGGTGACTTGGAAATGAATAAAGTTTCTGCCCCTTTACAGTTCTGAATGGAAATAGGTCTGATCCCCCTTTGGTGCCAGCTTGGGTGGGTCACGCCACCAGGCAACGGCACCAGGCCGCGCCAGTGGGTCGTGCCAATAGGTCGTGCCCAGCGCGGGCCGGGCAAGGCCACCCCCTTCGCAAGTTGGGCCAGACCATGGCCCAGAGGGTCAATCCTACCATGGCCCAGTCCTACCAGATTGGACGCGGACTGGATCGGGTCGACCCAAACCGGGTCAGGTCATGTTAGGTTAGTCCGGCCGGGTCGGACCGGACCCAGTTTCCCCTTATTGGCCATAACTTTTGACCCAAATGTTTGTTTGATGAACCGTCTATGGAACTAAGCTCGTTGGATTGATATGTTCCTTTTTGTATAATCCACTTGAGTTTTGGATAAATTTAGAGCAAGGCCGGGTTCGATCAAACCCGAATCCAACCAGGACTTCGGAATGGAAACACTAATAACTTACAGACCATGCGTCCTATTAACATGCCATTAGTCGCATTGGGACCCTTTTGACATGACGGGAATTTGGGATACTTATCTGTTGGACTTCATGGTAGTCGCGGTACAACCGATATCTCGAGGGATAGATTCTACAGAACTCGAGCGCACTGGGTGCGAGAAATCCAGTGGCTGCTAGTGAGGGAGAGGTTGGAGACAGATCATATGGAGGTTAGTTACCTATTGACTCTAGTTGGGTTGGATCCTATGTGGATCATTGCAGGGTTAGTACCTATCAATCCTCTGTGAATCAGCACTCAGTTATCTTGTATGGGTCAGCGCATACCGATCCTGTGTGGGATAGATCATGTGTGGATCAGTGCTCAGCGATCCTGTGTGGGTCAGCGCATACCGATGCTGAGTGGGTCAGATCCTTTGTGGGTCAGTGCTCAGTAATCTTGTGTGGGTTAGTGCATACCAATCATGTGTGGGTCAGATCCTATGTGGGTCAGCATAGGTTAGTACCTGTTGACTCGGGGAGACCCTGTGTGGGTCATTGTAGGGGTTAGTACTTATCGATCATATGCGGGCCAGACTCTGTATTGTTAGAAGCAATGCCTCTTGATAGAATAAGATGATCTAGCTCTTCCACTAATCATATGTACTTCTATACTTCACTTATACCTTTGTGAGATGAGTCTTATATCTTCACGGTGTACCTATGTGGCACTATATAATTGTGGTCTTACCTGTGTGGTACTCCTACTTTCATAGTGTTACCTGTGTGGTACTTCTACCTTTGTGGTGTTACCTTTATGGTATTCTTTCCTCTTGTGTGAGATGAGTATATCTTGATAAGTTAGGTATATCTATGGGAATAAAAATAAGTAGGGCTAATTGTTGTTTCTATGTTTTTTGGTTTATCCTTTGTGGATTTGAGAGACCTTTGGGGGTCTTGGGGTCCCTACTGAGTATTGTTATACTCACACCTATACAGGCTACGCCCGCACCTTATTGTGTCTTGTGCAGATTACGAACATCACTGACTGAGGACGAGGGCACCAGGACTGGAGACTACTCAGAGGTAGACCTTAGACGAGGCGTACCATAGAGACGAACATTTGAGACTTGTACCTACCCATCAGGTAGGATCCTTGGAAGGTGTTCATAGTAGCTGATTTCAGTTTTACTTGTACTTTCCTGTTTTACTTGTACTTTCCATTTGGGCTTGTATTCCCACCCCTTTACTTAATGTACCCACTCTGTTTACTATTTGGTTTACTTTCATCTTGTATATTGCAGTGTTCTTGGATTGTGTTAGTTTGCATGTTTATGGGAAATGCCTTCCTAGATTTAGGTATATTCCTTTCTGGTGCAAGTCGCCAGCCCCTGGCCTCAGGAAGGCGGGCTTGGTGTAGTCACATCACAGGCCCCGGTGGACGGGCCGTGACAAATTGGTATTAGAGGGGTTTGTTTCTACCGAAGAACTAGGACTCTAATATTTTCTGTATGGAAATAGTGTTAAGTGTTCTGAGTGTGGTTATCGGTTTGAGGGAATACAATGTTGGTGTAGTGGCCGAATGAAGCATGCTTGTCTTAGGGCATGGAAAAATCAATTTAATATTCCTAGTGCAGCATAGAGGCTGACCATGGTCATCTCACTTGAGGAGATTTCTCAATCATTCAATTACTTAATCTAATTTCACTAAAATAATTAATTTTGGTTGTTTTTATTTAATCTATGAATGTAATTCAATTTAATTTAAATAAAAGATAAAACTAACATGCAATGAAAAAGTGAAATTAATTGAGAAAAAATGTGGCCTTTATGGGTTGGTCTGCGGGTTCCATCATTAACTTTGTTGGTATTTCAATTAAGTTTGATAATTATATTATGAGATATCATTAATGAATTAATATTCTTTTATTTATTAGTGTGAAATATTTAATACATTTAGCAATCTTAACTTCACCTCCTCCTATAATAAAGGTTGATGGCACACCTCGACTGAGAGTTTGATATCTTCTAATACTTATCTCCATCGTATGCCATTTCAACCCCTGAATGGCTCAACTCCATCATATGAAGAGCTTGTATCTAGTATAAGGGGGTAATATTTAATAAAATAATATAAATGAGTTTGAGTCAATGTCGTGGTGGACAATCGCCACACCCGTGCACATCACTCTTGCTCATCACAAACTTAATAAAACATCAGAATTTAAGCACAGAATAAATGAAATTTCCACATACCTACCCCGAGCCAAGTATTATTTTAGCCCCTCATTTTTTAGGGAAAGAGTTCACATTGGATAATATGATAAGAATAAAATAAGAGAAGAAAGATAAAATATGAAGAAGAAAACATGGTGGATGGGTGGACACAAAAATAAAAATAATGCATGAATTTCATTAGAAATCTAAATTACAATTGAAAAATAAAACAAAAATAAATAAAATAAATAATTAAATGAAATGAAATGGGGAAGATTTATGGTCGGCCTCCCTCAACGGAGATCTGCTCCTTTTTTTCCTTGAAGGAATGGATGGAGAATGTGATGATTTCAGAATGAGGTGAGGGCCTCCTTTTATAGGCTGATTTCTAGAACCCAAACCTTTGCACCTTTTTTTCCTTATAAATGGATGATTTACGCATATAACCCTCAATAAAAGTTTTTACTTAATTTTCCTTCCATTCCCCCTTGAAATTTCAGCTCATTTGGCCACATTTTCTAGGAGTTATGAATTTTTCATTGGTGGTTTCTATTTCTGGATGAAGCTTCCAGGAAGGTTCATCCAATGGTATGTCCTTAAATGGATGCTTTAATGGCTTAAAAACTCTCCCAAATTTCTTTAAGAGTCATTTCTATCTGTCCTAGTTTTATACCAGGTTGAAACACCTCATTTGGTTATGTTTAATCTGTGTTTAGGTTCCGTTATAGTGGTTGTTATCTATGTTGCCCGCCCGAAAAAATGTACAACTTCAATGAAGTGTTATGCCCTTTAGATGGACGAAGCATCTCCCAGTCCAGAAGAAAAAGTTGAAGGAAATTAAATTAGGATTCTAAAATAATTTTAATCATAAAATTTGGTATTATATTTTACATTAAATGACTAAAATACTCTTACGGTAAAAATCTGTCTAAAATCCAGAATTATTCATTTTTCACCCTTTTGCTGAAAACACATAATAAATCCAAAATTGATTCATATAAGCTCAAATTGATTATTTGGAATGATTAAAAAAATTTAAATTAATACAAAAAATGTGGAAAATATTATCTCTATCAATTCCCCACACTTAAACTATAATTTTCCTCAAGAATAAAATCTCAACATGGAATTCAAAGGACACCAATGTTACCAATATTCAAATTCCAAAGTAATAAAATTTAACAATTTTCAATGTAAAATAAAACATTAAAAAATAAACATAAAATATCAATTTAATTTCTCATTTTTCTAAGAAACAATTAATTCATGTATTTTACTTTTTCCCATTGAAAAAAATGTAATTTCTTCTTTCTTTCATTAAAGATTCTCAATTGATTATTATTAAGCATGCCACATCATGATTTACCTCACCTTTGAATTTTTCCTCTCATCTCTCATGATACAATTCAAGTAGAGTTATTCTCATATCTTGAAAACATGCACCTTATCCATAATCTTGTAAAAGAACTACTTTCTCCACTTTGTAAAGACAAAAGGCACATAAAATCATGAGGACCTTTCTATAAAGGTTCAAATGATTCTGAGGCTTAAGGTTGGTAGGATTTGATGTTTTAAAAATTAAGGCTTAGTGAGGAGGATAATATCTTAAGTAAAATGAATGATATCGAAAGTAAAAGTGTAATGAAATTAACCCCTTCAATATAGCAACACCCACTTCCAAAAACTCAATGTAAAGGTTATGATCAAATTATGAATAATGAATGAATTGTGCACCCTCTTGATTTTTTTATATTGTACATTTTCTACGTTTTTTGAAAGTTATTGTTAGATAAAACCTCAAATCCATCACCTAACCACATATGGTCATAAGATAGTTGGTCTGGAAAATGGTGATTTTTTGTTCTCCCAAATCAAAACCCATTTTTTTATTTTTTTGGAACTTTTTGTCTTTTTTGTCATTTTTTTAATTGAAGAGGAGAAAAAATAGACTATAATGAATGATTCCATAAACTTTTATAGTTACCAAAATAACACCCCCACACTTCTTCCTTAAAATTTGTATCATCCTATCCACCATGATTCTCTTTACACCCACACATAAACTTTAAATTATCATGAAAATACCAAGAGTATGGTAGGAATGGATAAAAATGTCTTAGAACATGGCTCATCCCTATAAAGGTCATTCATGGTTTATATGGGCTAAAAGAAGGATTGATGTAATGGTGGTATTTTAAGGAATAGTACCTTTTCAATGGATTCCTCAATCATTTTAAATGTGTTTTTTCATAGTCATAGCTTTGACAAGTTCAAATGCAAGTTCTGGTCCGTGACATGTCCCAAGATCACTCATAAATATGCTCAAGAATAAATAAAAAGTACTTGGTCTAGAAATCCTCTCGTTAATGAGACATATGCTATTGGAAAATCACTCAATTCATGATCATTAATAAAAAATTAGTTTACATTAATTTAAGAAATTCAATGTATGAAAAATGGTATGGAACATTCATTTACATAAATCAACTAATTCCTTTAAATTATGAGTCATAATTTCAATATACATGATTCACTTTAAACATTAAATTTTACATTTTACTCATTAAATCTCATTAACTTTGAAATCTAAAACATAGAATCACTGGATTCCTGAGAATCTAATGTCTCCTAGATAAATAAAGTAAAGCATTAATTCGAGTGTGGGTATTCAATTCTTATGTTTAAAGATCAAATCATGTTTTGGACCAAAAAATATAAGGAGTTTAAAAGTTTAAATAATAAAAATGAACTCCCTTTTGAAATAAATTTTGGTTCCTCTTCCACTAATGTTTGGGGATTCCTTCTGCCACCATGATCCTACAAAATATTATTACTCAATTAAGAACAAAGATCCTATCATTAAATTTAAAAAATATTGCAGGGAGGGGGCCACATTCTGGACTAATTCCTAATACTGAATTCGAAATTTATATTCCTAGTATTGAAAATTAAATTACTACAAAGCAATTAAATGATAAATCTTGGTATGATCTCTGATGTGGGCCATGGAATCATTTGCTGCCTCTAGAGGGTAGTACCAGCTTTTATCCATAATCTGTCGGCAGAGGAAGATTCTTTGATTTGAACCACCACATGTGGCTCCTCCCAACTTGCAGTTCTTTGTTCTTATTGAGGAGAAATCTATGGATAGAGTACACCAGATCCACCCTCATTTCAATGTGGTATAGTGTCACGACCCGTCCTCGGGGCCTGTGCCGTGACTACCCCAAGCCCGCCTTCCATAGGCCAGGGGCTGGTGACTAGCACCAAAGGTGTAAAATCCAGATAACTAAGAAGGCATTGCCTTTATAAAAGAAAACAAGCACCACAGAGTACAAGCGGAAGAAGTAAACACTAAGTAAAAACTGAGTACAACAGTAAGTGCAGAAAGTAAAAAGGGGCCGGAAATACAAGCCCAACTGTAAAGTACACCTCGAAGGGGAAAATAGCAACTGAAAAGTAAAGCTGATACGCCGAGCTGTCCACTGGAAATCCCACCTGAAGGGTGGGTACAGATAGCTCCTTTGCTCCTCAGGTCCCGCCGTCCGCTCCGAGTATGTCTCGCCCAGTGGTCCACCTCCAGGTACCGCCTCGTCGTCACGTCCACCTCTGGGTACCGTCTCGTCGTGAGGTCCTCCTCCGGGTACCATCTCTTCGTATAGTCCACCTCCAGGTACCGTCCAGTCCTCGAGCACTCGGCCTCTATCAGCACTGCCCGTCGTCTGCAACCAACACAACGAGGTGCGGGCATAGCCCGTGCAGGGGTGAGAATAACGATACTCAGTAGGGACCCCGAGACCCTCAAGGTCTCAGTAAATAAACAAGGATAACCACAAAAAAGATCTCAACAGATAACCTCTACTAAGGTATATACCCATACATATACCTAAGTTATCAAGTAACCTATCTCAATCATGAGGAAACACAAGGATTGTGAAATCAACGGATAACCACTACCCGGGTATATGCCCATACATATACCTAAGTTAGCAAGTAACCCATCTCAATCATGAGGTAAACACAAGGTCAAAAGTCTCAGCTCAAACCAGTATTTTCATTATCGAAACCGTAACTGCTGAAGAGCTCCGTCTCTGGAGTGTACAGTGGTCCTGTCACGACTCTGAGGTACTGCTCACTAACCTAAGACTGCTGAAGAACTCCACCCATCGAGTACTGCGGGCCAGCTTCTACAACCAAGCACTCCCATGTGCCGCTACAACCAAGCGCACCTCTGTCGTGGGTCTGCCGCTACAACCAAGCGCTCCCATGTGCCGCTACAACCAAGCGCACCTCTCTCGTGGGTCTGCCGCTACAACCAAGCGCTCCCATGTGCCGCTACAACCAAGAGCACCTCTGTCGTGGGTCTGCCGCTACAACCAAGCGCACCTCTGTAACACACCGAGTCGTTCGATCAGCAGTCGTCGGGTCTCAACGCAACAGACGGCGCGTCAATCGGACGCCCGGTCTGTGAGTTATTAGCCTTTTTATCCCAGGGGCCCGGTTGGTTTTGTGAGCGAACCAAACCCATCCGTATCTCAACTGTACCCCGAACTCTCATAGGGTAAACTCATAGGGACCGTTTCTCAACACGATCACCAACACCGCTGACGGTTCGTCAAACGGACGTTCTGTCAGAAAGATATCAGCTTTTCCGTTCCAGGGGCCCGGTTGGATTTCGGTGCGATCCAACCCGGCCACTATCCATCTGCATCCAAAACTCGGGCGGAGGATGTCAAAAGTTCTGTATCGTCAACAGGAACTCAACGCAATAGACGGTGCGTCAATCGGACTCTCGGTCTGAGAGTTATTGTTTTTTTTTTGTTCCAGGGGCCCGGTTGGATTTCGGTGCGATCCAACCCGACCGCACTCCGTCGGCATCCAAATCTCGAGCGGAGTAAGCTAAAAGATCCATCTCACTTAGAGTAATTCAACGAAACAGACAGCGCGTCAATCGGATGCCTGGTCTATTATTTATTGGCCTTTCCGTCTCACACCCTCCCTGGGAAACTTCCCAGGAGGTCACCCATCCTGATCACTACTCTATGCCAAGCACGCTTAACTATGGAGTTTTAACCACGTTGGCTCCCGAAAAGGAAGGTGCACCTTGAGTATAGTATACCGAAACGACCGTCTCGATCCAAGGATCGCGTTGCCGCTGACGGCGAGTCGTTTGGAGGCCCGTATCCCAAGATACTGGCATTTGACCAAACCGCTCGGTAACGGGGGTTTCGGGCCCGGGTCGTCCCGGCCCGAGACCCCCCCGGATGGCCCGAACCGGGTCGACCCGCCCCGGACGGGGTCGACCAGGCCCGACCCAGCGCGGCCCGGCCCGGCGCGGCCCGGCCCGGCGCGGCCCTGCCCGGCGCGGCGCGGCGCGGCCAGGCGCGCCGGTTCGGCGCAAGGCAGCGCGCTGCCAGCTCGGCCGAAGGCCGAGCTCGCTGGAAACGGGGGGCCGCCTGCCCCCCCCCCCCCCTTTGTGAAACCGGCCCCCCTCAGAATGGGGGGCCAAATAACTGCCCGGGGGAATTAAATTCCCCCGGTTTCCACCAACCCGGCCGACCCGACCTGGCCGGCCGGCTTCTTGTCAACAGGACGGGCAAGGGACGGTCCTCTTCCGTCTTCCGGCACCGGCGGCCCGGCTGGCCGCCGGTCATCATGATCCGCCGCGGCCCGGAACCGGTCGCGGCCTTCGTCATCCGACGCGGTGCGACGACACCGCACCCCTCCGCCGCGGCCCTGCTCCGGCCGCAGCATCTTCGGTTTCCTTCGACGCGGCGCGACGGCGTCGCGTTCAGGATAATTCTTTCCACGGCGCGGCGCGACGGCGCCGCACAATAATTTCCGTGTGATTCCCGCGTGGTGTGACAGCACCACGCTCTCTCGTTTCATCCGCAAGAAACATTCAAGAACAAAGGAGGGGGGGTTCGGCTGTGTTTGTGCGGTCCGATCCCCCTCTCATTAGACGATAACACTTAAACGTTCATCCTCAAGTTTGTCATGCTAGAACCAAGAACGGAAAATAATTAAATAAAGCCACAACAAACCCTTACTTGGATATTTGACGTCGCACGTCGGGCGTCGCGGAGAACGGCGTCACGGAGAACGATGTCGCGGAAATCGGACGTCGATTCCATTGATGTTGGGGTACGTCCGAGGAGGAAATGAAGTCTCCTCACTTGTTGCGGAGATGAAGAAGGAAGGCGCGTTGTCGTTGGAGAGTTCCCTACGTCGGTGTCTTCTCCCTTGCCGTGGAGGAAAAAGAGGATGAAGAACCGTGATCACCGAGTCGTTCTAAGTTGAGGGATCGATGTTCTTCATCGGAGAAGAACCGTTCTTCACGGAGAGGAGGACGTTCTTCAACGAAGAAGGAGCTTCCTTCTTCTATCACACAAAGGCTCTTTCCCAAAAATCCTCCCACCATAATTCAACCTCCTAATAAAACAAGGTTTCCCCTTATTTTATTTTAATCATGCCATGCATTGTAAGTTCAAAATTCAAACACTTAATTGATTAGGAGTTTCAATAACTTAATTTAAGTGCTAGATGGCATGAGTTATGAGGGAGAGAGGGAGAGAAGGAGTTTCAAAATAAAGAGGGAGGTGAGGAGTTTCAAAATAAAGAGGGAGTTAGGGGGTTATGGGAAAAGTGAAGGGGTGGGGTTCGTGTGGGCCCCACCTCACCTTAAATCCTTCCATGGGTGGTTAACTCCAAGTGGGTCCCACCCCTAACTCCCTTACATAGGTTAAAACTACTTAAGAGAGGGTCAAGTGTTGTAACATAACACTTAATCTACTTAACAAGAAAATAAAAATTGTAGATAAGTTATAAATTAAACTTCCACAATTTTTATCATCTTCTCTCGGATAAACGCATCTCCGGAAATGGCGTTCTTAAGAAATTATCGGCACTACGGTTCCAGCGGTGCCCTCGGAATTCGATTCCGGGCACCGGTTCAAAAGATAGAAATTCCCGCTCGCTCGTTCACTGAACGTACCCGAGCCATGCTTCGGAAATTAATTCCGGGCACACCGGGCCTCGGAATCAGGCGCCATCAGAAACTGCGTTCTTGTAAAATTCCTAAGAAAATTAAGAAAAAAAATTTCTTTGAAATTTCCGAATCTTTACATTACTCCCACCTCAGGTCTTTACGTCCCCGTAAAGCTTCAACACAAACAAGGGTCACAAAAGCGGTACCGAGCACGCATCTGAGCCTTCCGCTCCTATGTGCTCACCTGGTGGTTTCGTACTGCCAAGGAAAGTGCACCCGAGGAATCGATCGTCCTCCTAGGATATGCTCCTGTCGATCCTCGATCCCCACTAAAATCTCCGTGAAAGACACCCCATCGCCATCGTCCAGCTCCTCATGGTCGATGGTATGCGAAGGGTCGAGCACGTATCTCCTCAGTTGAGATACGTGGAAGTCGTCGTGCACCTGGTGCAATTGTGGTAAATGGGTCAAGCAGTAAACCACCCCGCCTACCTAGCTGGGGACCTAAGAAGGTCCGCTGAACCCCGGAGATAACTTGCCGCCTTGGCCACATCTCTGTAAACCTCGTCGAGGTGAGACCCGTATAAGGACGTGATCGTCATCCTCGATCTCCAGAGGTCTCCATTTTCTTTTAGAACTGGAACTCGAAAGGCTGCTGTCACGAGGGTAAGGTTGGCCGACTCAAGAGTGATCGGTCGCACCCACCTGTGCAAGAGTTACCCTGCGCTGTCAGGGGTTTCCTTTTCCGCCGACCAAGGAAAACCCATCCCGACGTTTTCCTAAAACTGTCAATTTGAGTATGAACAATTATTTCCCATTCCATACTCAAACTAACGTCGTAAGGCCTCGACGCTGCCACCAAGAGATTCCAACCGAAACTCTCGCCTCGAGGGTCTAACCACACCATCGGTGTAAGTGTGATTATCGAGTCTCCCCCCAAGGTATCTCCAGACGTGAGGGTCAAGTCCACGGGTTACCGGAAACTCTAGGTCTGGAACAAGATTTGTGAAAGCAAGGAATGATTCACATCGACTTCCATTACTACAGCAGCAAGTAGTGGACACGGACTGTCCCTTGAATCATTTCTAGAGCCATTGGGTCACACTCCTTGACCGCAAGCAGCCGCATTCTTCCTCCGTCCTCCAGCTCCTTGAGCCTGGTGGTAATAACTAATGCGGGAGGTTGTACCATGTTAGGATGTACACCACCTCATGCTGCTCTCCTAGCTTTGCCTCCACGTCTACTGCTTCGTAGACTCATCTCTCCTTTAAGCTTCCTATTCTTTAACACGCCCGAGTCTCTAAGACTGGCACCGGTTTCCTGTTTCTTACTGCACTGTGCAGTCTTCATCCTCTCCTGGATGTCCTGGACCTCCTTTAGTCTCACAAGAGCTGCTATGATTTCTTCTTTGCCGATAAGAGAAACCCGGTCTCATCCCCTAGATGAACCACATTCGTTGCCTAATACAGTCAATCCTGACATGAATGATGCATTCATGCCATGGATGACGTCGTAAGGCCTCGACGTAACTACTAAGAGATTCAACTATCACTCTTTCCTCCAAGGGTCGAGTCACACTGTCGGCATCAGTGTGAGGTCACTGGGTCCCCTCCAGTAAAAATCTCGAAAGTGAGGGTCAAGTCAACAGTTTTAACCGGGACCACTCAACATCAACCAAACAAATGGACAGGAAATCAAAGAAAGATAAGTGTCTTTTTATTACTGCAGCTCATAGTACAAAGACACGAATACAAAAGCAACATGGAACTATAAGTACAATGGATGTATCCACTAGTTCCTCTCATGTCCACCTGCTCTCAGAGCTCTACTGCCTTGTCCACTGGTCGGTTGTTTCTCAAGCACTCGCCGCTGCTTCTGTCTTGGTGGCTCCTCCAACACCCGCTGATCAATCGTACGAGGATTCAGAAAGTCACGTGCCAGGTGACACTTTCCACCGTAGGAGTAACATTGTCCGTTTCTGGCACGCCTGGCTCTGACCCCACCTCGGGTGCCCCACACCACCAGTCCTAAAACCCGAGATCGTCCAACTGCTAGTCCGGTCCTCCTGGACCTCTGAATCATCTGTCTACTTCCCACAGATGACTCGGCTACTGATAGAAAGACATGCGGCAAAGGCAGAAGGTCTTGTACACGCTCGGGGTGTAGAGCTACTGGCACAAACTTCACCCTGAAGAAGGTCTCGAAGTCTTCCCATGCAAAGGTCATCCCGTCGCAAAACTGAAACAAGTGGCTCCACCACCTGCCTGCTGCTGCCTGAAGGAGGATGGCAGCAAAGATCACCATGAAGTATTCTGGCGTCCCCACTAGCCTGAAGACTCCCACCACAGCCTCCAGCCAATCCTCAACCGCCTGCGGGTCCGTCTCTCCCCGGAACCTGGGTGGCCTTTGGCGCTAGAACTCATGCCGCGCACTCAAGTGGCGTGCATCGCCTAATGCTGGGACTGGTGGCATCGGTGGCCCAACGTATGGTAGTATCTCTGGTGCCTCCGCTGGTGCATCAACTGCAAGAGGGCCTTGTACCGAAGCCTCGTCGCTCGACAGGCTGTCAGTACGCACATCCCTCTCGGCTCTAGCTGGTCATTCGTGAAAAGGCATCCTGAAAGAAACAACGTAACACGGTCAAAAGATTATACCTGGTGAGCTGAACTGGTTTGAGATGACATTTAAAAACTTCGGGAAACACACACGCAATCAGTGTTTTTGTGCACAAAGTCGGAAATCAGTTGTCAGGGTCCTGGTGTATGGATACGTAGGCCGCCCGCACCAACACTGCACTCCATGAACTGAAAACCACACTCAGTACCCTTAACAGTATTGCTTCACAGAAAGAAACATCAGAGTTATAAGTTCTGCGGTAGAACCGAACTCCTCTGATACCAATTTGTCACGACCCGTCCTCGGGGCCTGTGCCGTGACTACCCCAATCCCGCCTTCCATAGGCCAGGGGCTGGTGACTAGCACCAAAGGCGTAAAATCCCGATAACTAGGAAGGCATTGCCTTTATAAAAGAAAACAAGCACTATAGAGTACAAGCGAAAGAAGTAAAAACTAACTAAAAACTGAGAACAACAGTAAGTGCAGAAAGTAAAAAGGGGCCGGAAATACAAGCCCAACTGTAAAGTACAACTCGAAAGGGAAAACAGCAACTGAAAAGAAAATCTGATACGCCGAGCTGTCCACTAGAAATCTCACCTGAAGGGTGGGTACAGATAGCTCCTCTGCTCCTCAGGTCCCGCCGTCCGCTCCGAGTATGTCTCGCCCAGTGGTCCACCTCCGGGACTGCCTCATCATTACGTCCACCTCTGGGTACCGTCTCCTCATGAGGTCCTCCTCCGGGTACCATCTCTTCGTATAGTCCACCTCCAGGTACCGTCCAGTCCTCGAGCACTCGGCCTCTGTCAGCACTGCCCGTCGTCTGCAACCAACACAACGAGGTGCGGGCATATCCCCAGCAGGGGTGAGTATAACGATACTCAGTAGGGACCCCGAGACCCTCAAGGTCTCACTAAACCAACAAGGATAACCACAAAGAAGATCTCAACAGATAACCTCTATTAAGGTATATACCCATACATATACCTAAGTTATCAAGTAACCCATCTCAATCATGAGGAAAGACAAGGATTGTGAAATCAACGGATAACCACTACCCGGGTATATGCCCATACATATACCTAAGTTAGAAAGTGACCCATCTCAATCATGAGGTAAACACAAGGTCAAAAGTCTCAGCTCAAACTAGGATTTCATTATCGAAACTGTAACTGCTGAAGAGCTTCGTCTCTGGAGTGTACAGTGGTCCTGTCACGACTCTGAGGTACTACTCACTAACCTAAGACTGCTGAAAAACTCCACCCATCGAGTACTACAGGCCAGCTGCTACAACCAAGCGCTCCCATGTGCCGCTACAACCAAGCGCACCTCTTTCGTGGGTCTGCCGCTACAACCAAGCGCTCCCATGTGCCGCTACAACCAAGCGCACCTCTGTCGTGGGTCTGCCGCTACAACCAAGCGCTCCCATTTGCCGCTACAACCAAGCGCACCTCTGTCGTGGGTCTTCCGCTAGAACGAAGCACACCTCTGTAACACACCGAGTCGTTCGATCAGCAGTCGTCGGGTCTAAACGCAATAGACGGCACATCAATCGGACGCCCGGTCTGTGAGTTATTAGCCTTTTCATCCCAGGGGCCCGGTTGGTTTCGTGAGCGAACCAAACCCGACTGTATCTCAACTGTACCCCGAACTCTCATAGGGTAAATTCATAGGGACCGTTTCTCAATGCGATCACCAACGCCGCTGACGGTTCGTCAAACAGACGTTCTGTCAGAAAGATATCAGTTTTTCCGTTCCAGGGGCCCGGTTGGATTTCGGTGCGATCCAACCCGGCCACTATCCATCTGCATCCAAAACTCGGGCGGAGGATGCCAAAAGTTACGTATCGTCAATAGGAACTCAACGCAACAGACGGCGCGTCAATCGGACGCCCGGTCTGAGAGTTATTGTTTTTTTTTTGTTCCAGGGGCCCGGTTGGATTTCGGTGCGATCCAACCCGACCGCAATCCGTCGGCATCCAAACCTTGAGCGGAGTAAGCCAAAAGATCCATCTCACTTAGAGGAATTCAACGAAACAGATGGCGCGTCAATCGGACGCCTGGTCTGTTATTTATTGGCCTTTTCGTCTCACACCCACCCTGGAAAACTTCCCAGGAGGTCACCCATCCTGATCACTACTCTAGGCCAAGCATTCTTAACTATGGAGTTTTAACCACGTAGGCTCCCGAAAAGGAAGGTGCACCTTGAGTATAGTATTCCGAAACGACCGTCTTGATGCAAGGATCGCGTTGCCGCTGACGGCGAGTCGTTTGGAGGCCCGTAGCCCAAGATATGGGCATTTGACCAAACCGCTCGGTAACGGGGGTTTCGGGCCCGGGTCGTCCCGGCCCGGGACCCCTCGGATGGCCCGAACCGGGTCGACCCGGCCCGGACGAGGTCGACCCGGCCCGACACAGCCCGACCTGGCCCGACACAGCCCGGCCCGGCCCGGCGCGCCCCGGCCCGGCGTGGCCCGGCGCGGCTCGGCCCGGCGAACCGGCCAGGCGCGCCGGTTCGGCGCAAGGCAGCGCGCTGGGCGCGCTGCCAGCTTGGCCGAAGGCCGAGCTTGCTGGAAACGGGGGGCCGCCTGCCCCCCCCCCCCCTTTGTGAAACCGGCCCCCCTCATAATGGGGGGCCAAATAACTACCCGGGGGAATTAAATTCCCCCGGTTTCCACCAACCCGGCCGGCCCGACCTGGCCGACTGGCTTCTTGTCAGCAGGACTAGCAATGGACGGTCCTCTTCCGTCTTCCGGCACCGGCGGCCCGGCTGGCCGCCGGTCATCATGATCCGCCGCGGCCCGGAACCGGTCGCGGCCTTCGTCATCCGGTGCGGTGCGACGACACCGTGCCCCTCCGCCGCGGCCCCGCTCCGGCCGCGGCGTCTTCGGTTTCCTTCGACGCGGCGCGACGGCGTCACGTTCATGATAATTCTTTCCACGGCGCGGCGCGACGGCGCCGCACAATAATTTCCGTGTGATTCCCGCGTGGTGTGACGGCACCACGCTATCTCGTTTCATCCGCAAGAAACATTCAAGAACAAAGGAGGGGGGGGTTCGGCCGTGTTTGTGCGGTCCGATCCCCCTCTCATTAGACGATAAAACTTAAACGTTCATCCTCAAATTTGTCATGCTAGAACCAAGAACGGAAAATAATTAAATAAAGCATCAACAAACCCTTACTTGGATATTTGACGTCGCACGTCGGGCGTCGCGGAGAACGGCGTCACGGAGAACGATGTCGCGGAGATCGAACGTCGATTCCTTGGATGTTGGGGTACGTCCGAGGAGGAAATGACGTCTCCTCACTTGTTGCGGAGATGAAGAAGGATGGCGCGTTGTCGTTGGAGAGTTCCCTACGTCGGTGTCTTCTCCCTTGCCGTGGAGGAAAAAGAGGATGAAGAACCGTGATCACCGAGTCGTTCTAAGTTGAGGGATCGATGTTCTTCATCGGAGAAGAACTGTTCTTCACGGAGAGGAGGACGTTCTTCAACGAAGAAGGAGCTTCCTTCTTCTATCACACAAAGGCTATTTCTCAAAAATCCTCCCACCACAATTCAACCTCCAAATAAAACAAGGTTTCCCCTTATTTTATTTTAATCATGCCATGCATTGTAAGTTCAAAATTCAAACACTTAATTGATTTAGAGTTTCAATAACTTAATTTATGTGATAGATGGAATGAGTTATGAGAGGGAGAGAGGGAGAGAAGGAGTTTCAAAATAAAGAGGGAGGTGAGGAGTTTCAAAATAAAGAGGGAGTTAGGGGGTTATAGGAAAAGTGAAGGGGTGGGGTTCGTGTGGGCCCCACCTCACCTTAAATCCTTCCATGGGTGGTTAACTCCAAGTGGGTCCCACCCCTAACTCCCTTACATAGGTTAAAACCACTTAAGAGAGGGTCAAGTGTTGTAACATAACACTTAATCTACTTAACAAGAAAAAAAAAATTATAGATAAGTTATAAATTAAACTTCCACAATTTTTATCATCTTGTATCAGATAAACGCAACTCTGGAAATGGCGTTCTTAAGAAATTACCGGCGCTGCGGTTCCATCGGTGCCCTCGGAATTTGATTCCGGGCACCGGTTCAAAAGATAGAAATCCCCGCTCGCTCGTTCACTGAACGTACCCGAGCCAAACTTCGGAAATTAATTCTGGGCACACCGGGCCTCGGAATCAGGCGCCGTTAGAAACTACGTTCTTGTAAAATTCCAAAGAAAATTAAGAAAAAAAATTTCTTTGAAATTTCCGGATCTTTACATATAGCTTGTATGGCGGGGGTAGGATCAAGTAAAGAGCCTCCTCCTCATTTGTTGATAATTGTGCAACATTCTCTTTCCCTTATTGTGCTCCCCCTAGTAAATATTATGTGTGTTTAGGGAGATCTAAATTTTCCTAAAAAGGTGCAACTTATTTTCCCTCATCATCCTCCAAGGCATAATATGAGATGGCTGAATCTGAAAATTCAAAACTATTAGGTGTGATACCCAAATTATTTTCAATAATATTAAATGAGTTTGAGGTTAAGATTGTATCATATCCCTGAGTCGGTTCGACTTTAATCTCATCTTCAATTGAATGTGCCTCTTGGAGTTGATCTTCAATGGATGGAGGTAGGTAGTTGGGCTCCTCCACATTGAGTTTGGATTTGACTTCATGGATGTCTTTAGTGAAATCTGGAAAGACTAGTGGCACTTCCTTCTTGGCCTTGAATATTTTTAAGTCAACTTGGAGTTCATCGACCATGGCCATCAAATCTTTCAGTGAGATCCATGTTGTTATTCCTCTTTCCACCTGCATGACCATTATTGTAGAGACCCGAAGCCTGACGTACATGGAATTTACATTACTTTTGCGGAATACTTAGTACATTACAAAAACACACACACAAGGACCGTAATAGTTTAGTGTCTTTGGAAACTCGGACTATAATCTTCTAATCGTGGTGAAAGATCTTCAACATCTCCCATAAAGATCTTCCCTTTTTTTTTACCTAAAACCTTTCTTTATATCCTGGGGAAAAGAAAACATAAAAGGGTGAGCTCAAATGCTCAGTAAGGGTAAACAAAAGAAATATCAATCACATCATATTCATAAGAACATAACATTTTGGAAATCATAACCTGCAAAAGAGAGCATAATTTCATAACATGGGATAAATCATGGCAGTGAAATGTAATCACAATAATCATAACATAAAACATGAAACTTTGTGGCATACACACATAATCATAGAGAATCATTTCTTGTTAGTCAAGACTCATTGCCAAGACTATCTTAGTGGACAAAGTCCCTTTCTGAATCGAGTAGTCCTCGTTTCAGTCCTGTTTCACTGAACCGGTATAACCTACCATTCCAGCCATGTCTATCTCATGAGATATAAAATCTTTACCCAATTCATTGGAGGGAGATATAGGTCCCACCCATCTTATAATGAATCCTTTCTTATGTGTGCCACATAATCATAAACATACATCATCCCATAACACATGTAACAAAAATGGGATTCTTGAAACATCATGACATCATAAATAAATTCATATAAGATAAAGGAATTCATAAAAATAATTACATCACAACATGATCAAATCAATGTAATAATAGGGATAAAAACAGAACCCTTTATTATCTTAGATGGAAAATAATTTTGATAAAACACTTGAACTCAATTCTTGAGGAAAATATCCTTTCTTCTTCAAAAATACTTTTCCTTTCTTAACATGTCGTACAATTATAAACTAAAAGAAGTTGATTAAAAATAAACTTGAATACTTGTAAAGGAAGCTTCTTGTAAATACTGTTTTAAAAATCCATTCTTTCCGTATAAGTTAAAAAAAAACATTCTTCGTACTTTTGTCGGAAAAGTCAAAAAGTACCTCGGATGAAAAACGACAAAAGATTCCTTTCATATCTTTTACAAAAAAAACTTACCGAAGGGTAAAATTGGATATAAACTATTGTAGAAGGATGGAAATAATATTACATATTGAGGGAACATGGATGTGGATGATAAAATACACCCCAGTAATTACCAAAGTAAATACAATCTCGGATAAAAGTGAGATTGTGATATTTCCCTTACCTTAGGTCCGACTTGCTTTGTAAGTGTCCGAACCTCCTGTATAATGATTTAAATCATGTTATTGACCTATTACAGAATCATATTCATTGTTATGATATCATATATGGTTCACTTATGACATTATATTACCCGTTCTTTTGTAAACTCCATGTTAAAGAAGCGTTTTGGGTAAAATCGTTTCATTTATCGTAGGTGTTTTGACTTGTTGTTCTTGACATCATTATTACTTATATCATGATTTACTTACTTCCAGAATATAAAATATGATTTATATATCATATATATTCAGTATATATATATATATAATAGGTAGATAAATAAAATGAAAAACACCGTTCATGGAGACGGTAGTCCGTACGTACGCATGAACGCTGTTTTCCTTTCCTTATTGTCTTGAAATGGAAGTAAGTAGATTACATACATATGTATATATATACATAAATCCAGTAGCTTTATAATGTCATATATTTCATTATTATTTCTTATATATACATTATAATCATTCTTAAATGGTTAACATGGAGAATGAATCTCATCGCGTCGTGGAGACGGTATTCCGTACGTACACACGAGCGATGATATCATTTATATAAATATTGAATTGAATTGGAGTGTATTATACAATATATCATAATCAATATGATGTTGTAATAACTATGTATAGTTATTCTTTACACCATTATACCCATCCATGTAAGGTGGTGGTGGAAAATAGATTACACCACGGCGTGGAGACGGTATTCCGTACGTACGCACGCGCGGTGATTTCTTTTTCCGTAGGATGGATAGATGGTGAAATAGGGTTTTTTCATACTTATAATAACATATCAGTATATGAGTGATACTGATGTTATTACTTCATAATGAAACAACCTAATAAGAAGAAGTGGAAGAAGAAATAAAGATGAAAGAATTGGTAACGGTAATTACCTCTTCTTTGAAGTGCCTCTTTGAGACCTCCTCTTAGGGCAATAAAATTGGTTTTTGAGGAAGACCAGAACCTCTAGGATGTTGCTAGGGAAGTGGATAGGAGAAATTGGCAGGGGTTGGCCGAGCTTGAGTGCTCAAATTGGTGTGAGGAGGAGGGGGAGGAGGTGTCCTTTTATAGGGGAGGAGAGGGGCATCTTAGGAATACCTCAAAATATTATTTTATATTAAAGTCAAAATCGGTTTATAATGGTTCCAAAGGGTATTATTTCGAAGCTAAAGTTGGGATGGGTCGAAATCCTATCAACCAATAGAATTTAGACAAGTTTAGGATATTATTTTAACCTTATCAATTAGATTTAACTCTAAGTTAAATAATTTAACATTTACCGTGTCTTTTTGTTTTCTTTCACTATATGGTTAATACACTTACTATAACATGCCAAACGAACCCCAAATGGTTTATTATTAATATATATATCCTTATCTAAGTCATTTGGCCGAACCTTAGATTTTTAGGAATAAAATAAAAATTAATAATATAATATTTGATTTAAAAAAACTATTTTGTGTCAATTTTGACACTATTTGATATATGATTTTTGTGAAAGTCATAACAGAATTAAATGTTCGAACCAAGTTGATTAAATCAACATTAATATATCATGGTAACCTATAAAATTAGTGGAATTCATAAAAATTTTCAAATTATATTTATTTTGGTGTTTATAACATCAATTATGTCAATATTTCATTAATAAGATAATTACTGCATCATCTTTGTGTCATAAATAAATTAAATTATTTGATGTCTAAAAATTACAAATAAAATACCATCATGTAGGAAATCTTTTTAGCTTTCTAATGAATATTTACAATCGAATTTATCTTATGTATAACCCCATATTAAAAATTATTTACTTATTAAACTTTGATTTTTTGCTATTTTAACCCTTCTTTAAATAAATTAATAATAAATGTCCTAATCTAATCCAAGTGGGCCTAAATGGTCATATTTTATTCCTAAGTTTGTTTTTGGTCGAATTACACTTGTCCAATAGAATTAGGACATGTGTTAGGGTAATAGTGATATCATATTTACCCTTAGTTACCCTATTTACTATTAACCGCGGTAAAAAAAGTAAAAAGTTACTATTCACCAAAAAATTATTTTCATCTCATTGAACCACATTTTAGTCCTTGATATTAACCGTGTCTCTCGGATTTTTGAAATTCCATTCACAGAAGCGGTAAAATTAAGTTTTATGCAAAATTCAGTTTTTAACCTACCACTTAGTAGTTTCACTATTCATCAAAAATTGATGTTTTTCAGAATAATGTCAAAATTTCATCCCAAGCTATATTTCATATTCCGAATTCAAAAATGAAGTCTATTTTACCAAATTCATAACATAAAAGTTGCATTAATTAATTTTATAATTAAATCCCGCTGTTAAAACAAATAGCGTGTTTTTAAGAAACAATATCTATCAAAAGATTGACACTTGTTTATGTCTGGTTTAAATGTGTAATTACATCCAATGACCAACATTGTATTAAATTGTAAAAATATATTCTAAATACACTTTAAAACCACTCAAATTAATGATTTATCACTATTAATTATTTCGATTAAAAAAAATTGTTTTTAATTATAATTTAGTAATTTTCACTATTCCTCAGAATATGAAAGTTATCCGAAAAGTACCAAAATTTCACCTTAGGCTAAATTCGATACTCCGAATCCAAAAATGAAGTCCATTTTGAGAGTTTAAATTTCTAAAATTTAAAAAGTGGTTATTACAATTCATAACGGCTAGTTTTAATAATATTTTAATAGCATATCATTGTTTCGTGAAACTCAGGATTACGTACCACACACGCTATCGAGGAAGGTTGCGATTGCGTGTAATGCAAGGCAAGTCAAGGATGCGTTTTGTGCAAGCTCCTTTTGGTGTAGCGTATAACACAAGACATTAGTAAAATAAGAAAGAATATTTTTCATAAAATCTCGGGCTGTTACATTCTACCCCCCTTAAAATGAATTTCGCCCTCGAAATTCGTCGGGGTTATAAATGGTTTACTATTCGAAAGTTTCTTTAATAGAAACCCACATCGTAAAAGGGAATACCAAAACTTGGCTTTAAAAACTAAAGTATGAAATGTAACGATTACCCAAATAAACTAATCACTGGGTTTCCACATAGGTGAAAATATGGATATGGAAGAGAAATCTAACCATCATGTTCTGATGGAGAGTGGTAGAGAACATGGCTATGGAAAAGCCAGTAATCACAAATCCATAGATTTGTGATGATATAAGGTACCATCTGATTCATCAGGTATAAGATCACTAGGACAACATTTTTGGTTTTCAAGATCATTTCCCTAAAGTTGAAAATTTTCTTAGAATAAATACTTACTTTATTTTGGTACAATCTCACTTTTGTTCGTGCCTTGAACAATTTCTACTTCATCTCTTAAATAAATGAAGTTGAATTTGTTATTTGTGAAGTGTTAGAAGATCATGTGATAGAATGACTTTTCATTCCATCTGTCTCAAACAAAAGGTTAGAAAAAGTTATTAAATATACATAAGTCATTCTATAGTGAGATTAATCATATATGGTTCCTAAAATGGACTTATACTTCATATATCATGCTGATTAATATAATAAAACTAGTTTCTACTAAACAGGGACTTCCTGTAGGCCAGTGGTAGGCGATAAAGGCCAGTCGCACTTCGGTTGTGGGTTCGATTCCTACAGCCTTGTCCGAAGCGATGGGCTGTCGCCCGTCCTGCAGGTTGTCCCTTTTTCTAAAACTACGTTACTATAACATCCCATCAATAATATCGAAAATCTTCTATCCTTAAACAATACTAACTTATGTCCAACATAATCCAGTCTAATCTTTAGGCTTATACATAATACTGCAGTCCACTCTCATAATATAGTGACAACGATTACCAGAGATTTAATACTGTCGTTGATCCCCACATATCATAAGATATGTCTTGTTGGTCACATTCCAAACATTCAAAGTCCTTAATCGTGTATTCTCTTGAATACCTTAGTGAAAACATGAGTGCAGTTAAAAGTTAACACTTTCCACATACCAAAATCCTCAAAATTCTATATACTCGAACCATGATATCACTTAGTCCTTATATCAATCATGAGCTCATGAATACTATTAAACATTTCATTTTCTCGTCTTCATTATGCGCATATCATCTTATTTCCAAAAAATATCTCAATCACTTTGAATACCACATCAATAAATATTGCAATACTCAATGATACAACATTATTTTGGAATCCCATTACATAAACACTTAATCATTCCACCACATCGTTGTCATATTCAACATTGTCAATAGTGATCGCATGTGATTTCCCTTTGTCCTTTGCCTTCAGTGGTTTCTCATGTTGATCATCACTAACCCTTGGATTAGGGCAATTATTAGCATAATGCCACATTTCCTTGCACTTGAAGCATTGAAGTGTTGGCGGTGCGTTCTCTGCAGTGTTTGCTTTATTCACATCATTAGAAACCCTTTTTCCATTACTTCGACACTTTGCTGCTCGATGACCTTTTTTCCACACTTAAAACATTTTCTAGTCCCTTTTAGACAATCTCCACCATGCTTCTTTCCACACTTTGTGCATAAGGAAACATTCATCTTCTTTTCACCATTATTCTGAGATTTCTCCTTGAACTCCATCTTTCGTTTCTTGTCAAAACCATGAGATGGATATGTAACACCAACTTCCATTTCTACCTTGATAGCACAACGCACAATTTCTTCATAGCTACTGAAGTCTCTTATAGCTAATGCCCTTCGAAGACTTGGTTTTAAGCCACTGAAAAATCGATCAACTTTACTTTCAGGTTGGATGATAATTCCAGAAGCATACCTTGCAAGTCTTGTAAAATTTGCTTCATAGGTACCAACAGATTTATCATCCCTTTGCTTTAGTTCAAGAAACTCTTTCTCCATCTTTGTTCGAAGAATACGAGGGAAGTACTTACTGAAAAACAAGTTCTTGAACTCGTCCCATTCCATGGACTCAATTTCATCTCTTGGCCTCGTATTCTTGATAAGATTCCACCATTGATCAGCTTCACCTTCCAAACGATATACTGCTAAGATGACTTTATCATGTTCAGAACATTGAAGAACTGAAAATATCTTTTCAGTAGTACTAATCCATTGTTCAGCAACTAATGGATCAGTAGACCCACTGAAAGAAGGTGGACGTTGCCTCATGAAGGACTCAATAGAATATTGTTCCCTTCTCTGCTCATTTGGAAGTCCAGAATGATTCATAGCTTGTGTAAGTATAGCAATAAGATTTTGCACTCCATCTCCCATAACATTTGTTTGTTCAGGAGGGCAATCATTGCATTGTCCATTGCATTGATCAACACGGTTCCTTCGGGTTCCAGCCATCGTCTAAAACCCATAAAGAATAGTGTGAGAGGCAAAAATCATGCTAGGGAAAACAACATAATAAAGGGGGAGTACCTTCAATATCCAACATCTTAGGTTTAATTCTATGATCTTTAGCGTAATTCTATTACTATAACCTATACGTATACTTAACCTTAGATACATCCCTAGACATACCTTAGAAATATCTCTAGGGATCTCACTAACGTTTTCGCATCCTAGTTTCCAAAGGTAGACTAAACCTTTCCTCTGATACCAACTGTAGAGACCCGAAGCCTGACGTACATGGACTTTACATTACTTTTGCGGAATACTTAGTACATTACAAAAACACACACACAAGGACCGTAATAGTTTAGTGTCTTTTGAAACTCGGACTATAATCTTCTAATCGTGGTGAAAGATCATCAACATCTCCCATAAAGATCTTCCCTTTTTTTTACCTAAAACCTTTCTTTATATCCTGGGGAAAAGAAAACATAAAAGGGTGAGCTCAAATGCTCAGTAAGGGTAAACAAAAGAAATATCAATCACATCATATTCATAAGAACATAACATTTTGGAAATCATAACCTGCAAAAGAGAGCATAATTTCATAACATGGGATAAATCATGGCAGTGAAATGTAATCAAAATAATCATAACATAAAACATGGAACTTTGTGGCATACACACATAATCATAGATAATCATTTCTTGTTAGTCAAGACTCATTGCCAAGACTATCTTAGTGGACAAAGTCCCTTTCTGAATCGAGTAATCCTCGTTTCAGTCCTGTTTCACTGAACCGGTATAACCTACCATTCCAGCCATGTCTATCTCATGAGATATAAAATCTTTACCCAATGCATTGGAGGGAGATATAGGTCCCACCCATCTTATAATGAATCCTTTCTTATGTGTGCCACATAATCATAAAACATACATCATCCCATAACACATGTAACAAAAATGGGATTCTTGAAACATCATGACATCATAAATAAATTCATATAAGATAAAGGAATTCATAAAAATAATTCCATCACAACATGATCAAATCAATGTAATAATAGGGATAAAAACAGAACCCTTTATTATCTTAGATGGAAAATAATTTTGATAAAACACTTGAACTCAATTCTTGAGGAAAATATCCTTTCTTCTTCAAAAATACTTTTCCTTTCTTAACATGTCGTACAATTATAAACTAAAAGAAGTTGATTAAAAATAAACTTGAATACTTGTAAAGGAAGCATCTTGTAAATACTGTTTTAAAAATCCATTCTTTCCGTATAAGTTAAAAAATACATTCTTCGTACTTTTGTCGGAAAAGTCAAAAAGTACCTCGGATGAAAAACGACAAAAGATTCCTTTCATATCTTTTACAAACAAAAACTTACCGAAGGGTAAAATATGATATAAACTATTGTAGAAGGATGGAAATAATATTACATATTGAGGGAACATGGATGTGGATGATAAAATACACCCCAGTAATTACCAAAGTAAATACAATCTCGGATAAAAGTGAGATTGTGATATTTCCCTTACCTTAGGTCCGACTTGCTTTGTAAGTGTCCGAACCTCCTGTATAATGATTTAAATCATGTTATTGACTTATTACAGAATCATATTCATTGTTATGATATCATATATGGTTCACTTATGACATTATATTACCCGTTCTTTTGTAAACTCCATGTTAAAGAAGCGTTTTGGGTAAAATCGTTTCATTTATCGTAGGTGTTTTGACTTGTTGTTCTTGACATCATTATTACTTATATCATGATTTACTTACTTCCATAATATAAAATATGATTTATATATCATATATATTCAGTATATATATATATATATAATAGGTAGATAAATAAAATGAAAAACACCGTTCATGGAGACGGTAGTCCGTACGTACGCATGAACGCTGTTTTCCTTTCCTTATTGTCTTGAAATGGAAGTAAGTAGATTACATACATATGTATATATATACATAAATCCAGTAGCTTTATAATGTCATATATTTCATTATTATTTCTTATATATACATTATAATCATTCTTAAATGGTTAACATGGAGAATGAATCTCATCGCGTCGTGGAGACGGTATTCCGTACGTACGCACGAGCGATGATATCATTTATATAAATATTGAATTGAATTGGAGTGTATTATACAATATATCATAATCAATATGATGTTGTAATAACTATGTATAGTTATTCTTTACACCATTATACCCATCCATGTAAGGTGGTGGTGGAAAATAGATTACACCACGGCGTGGAGACGGTATTCCGTACGTACGCACGCGCGGTGATTTCTTTTTCCGTAGGATGGATAGATGGTGAAATAGGGTTGTTTCATACTTATAATAACATATCAGTATATGAGTGATACTGATGTTATTACTTCATAATGAAACAACCTAATAAGAAGAAGTGGAAGAAGAAATAAAGATGAAAGAATTGGTAACGGTAATTACCTCTTCTTTGAAGTGCCTCTTTGAGACCTCCTCTTAGGGCAATAAAATTGGTTTTTGAGGAAGACCAGAACCTCTAGGATGTTGCTAGGGAAGTGGAGAGGAGAAATTGGCAGGGGTTGGCCGAGCTTGAGTGCTCAAATTGGTGTGAGGAGGAGGGGGAGGAGGTGTCCTTTTATAGGGGAGGAGAGGGGCATCTTAGGAATACCTCAAAATATTATTTTATATTAAAGTCAAAATCGGTTTATAATGGTTCCAAAGGGTATTATTTCGAAGATAAAGTGGGGATGGGTCGAAATCCTATCAACCAATAGAATTTAGACAAGTTTAGGATATTATTTTAACCTTATCAATTAGATTTAACTCTAAGTTAAATAATTTAACATTTACCGTGTCTTTTTGTTTTCTTTCACTATATGGTTAATACACTTACTATAACATGCCAAAAGAACCCCAAATTGTTTATTATTAATATATATATATCCTTATCTAAGTCATTTGGCCGAACCTTAGATTTTTAGGAATAAAATAACAATTAATAATATAATATTTGATTTAAAAAAACTATTTTGTGTCAATTTTGACACTATTTGATATATGATTTTTGTGAAAGTCATAACAGAATTAAATGTTCGAACCAAGTTGATTAAATCAACATTAATATATCATGGTAACCTAGAAAATTAGTGGAATTCATAAAAATTTTCAAATTATATTTATTTTGGTGTTTATAACATCAATTATGTCAATATTTCATTAATAAGATAATTACTGCATCATCGTTGTGTCATAAATAAATTAAATTATTTGATGTCTAAAAATTACAAATAAAATACCATCATGTAGGAAATATTTTTAGCTTTCTAATTAATATTTACAATCTAATTTATCTTATGTATAACCCCATATTAAAAATTATTTACTTATTAAACTTTGATTTTTTGCTATTTTAACCCTTCTTTAAATAAATTAATAATAAATGTCCTAATCTAATCCAAGTGGGCCTAAATGGTCATATTTTATTCCTAAGTTTGTTTTTGGTCGAATTACACTTGTCCAATAGAATTAGGACATGTGTTAGGGTAATAGTGATATCATATTTACCCTTAGTTACCCTATTTACTATTAACCGCGGTAAAAAAAGTAAAAAGTTACTATTCACCAAAAAATTATTTTCATCTCATTGAACCACATTTTAGTCCTTGATATTAACCGTGTCTCTCGGATTTTTGAAATTCCATTCACAGAAGCGGTAAAATTAAGTTTTATGCAAAATTCAGTTTTTAACCTACCACTTAGTAGTTTCACTATTCATCAAAAATTGATGTTTTTCAGAATAATGTCAAAATTTCATCCCAAGCTATATTTCATATTCCGAATTCAAAAATGAAGTCTATTTTACCAAATTCATAACATAAAAGTTGCATTAATTAATTTTATAATTAAATCCCGCTGTTAAAACAAATAGCGTGTTTTTAAGAAACAATATCTATCAAAAGATTGACACTTGTTTATGTCTGGTTTAAATGTGCAATTACATCCAATGACCAACACTGTATTAAATTGTAAAAATATATTCTAAATACACTTTAAAACCACTCAAATTAATGATTTATCACTATTAATTATTTCTATTAAAAAAAATTGTTTTTAATTATAATTTAGTAATTTTCACTATTCATCAGAATATGAAAGTTATCCGAAAAGTACCAAAATTTCACCTTAGGCTAAATTCGATACTCCGAATCCAAAAATGAAGTCCATTTTGAGAGTTTAAATTTCTAAAATTTAAAAAGTGGTTATTAATATTCATAACGGCTAGTTTTAATAATATTTTAATAGCATATCATTGTTTCGTGAAACTCAGGATTACGTACCACACACGCTATCAAGGAAGGTTGTGATTGCGTGTAATGCAAGGCAAGTCAAGGATGCGTTTTGTGCAAGCTCCTTTTGGTGTAGCGTATAACACAAGACATTAGTAAAATAAGAAAGAATATTTTTCATAAAATCTCGGGCTGTTACAATTATCATTAGGGCATCAGCTATTTGTTGGAGGTCCTCCTCAGTATAGTTTGTTTCTTCCTCCTGCGCCTGTGAGTAATTGTTCTATGCAGAATAATTTAAATTTTAATGCTTCATGGAAAATATTTTTTTTGTAGATTTTTTTAAAAAAAATGGAAACAACCAAAAATTTTAAAATAGAAAAAGTAAATTAAACAACCGATTATCTCCCCGGCAATGGAACCAGTTTTGACGCACGCATGTCATAGGGCATGGTAAATGAAATTTTATTTTCCTAGTGTTGCATAGAGGATGACCAAGGTCGTCTCACTTGAGGATCGTTCTCAATCGTTCACTTACTTAATCTAATTTAACAAAACTAATTATTTTTTATTGTTTTTTTTAATCTAGGAATGTAATTCAATTTAATTTAAATAAATGATAAAACTAACAAGCAATGAAAAAATGAAATTAATTGAGAAAGAACTTGGCCTTTATGGGTTGATCGGTTGGTTCCATCATTCTGCTTGTTGGTATTTAAATTAAGTTTGATAATTCAATTATGAAATATCATTCATGAATTACTATTATTTTATTTATTGTTTTGAAATATTAAATTCATTTAGCAATCTTAACTTCACCTCCTCCTATAATCAAGGTTGATGGCACACCTCGATCGAGAGTGTTACATCTTCCAAGACCTAGCTACATCATATGCCATTTCAACCACTGAATGGCTCAACTCCATCGTATGAAGAGCTTGTATCTAGTATAAGGGAGGAAAAATATTTAATAAAAGAATAAAAATGAGTTTGAGATCAGTGTTGTGGTCGAAAATTGCCACACTTGTGCACATCACTCTTGCTCATCACAAACTTAATAAAACATCGGAATTTAAGCACATAATAAATGAGAGTTCCACATACCTCCCTCGAGCCAGGTCTCGGGTTAACCCCTCATTTTTGAGGGTAAGAGGTCATAGTGGATAATATGAGAAGAATAAAATAATAAAATAAGGAGAAAATATGAAGAAGAAAACAGGGTGGATGGGTGGACACAAAAATAAAAATAATTCATGAATTTTATTAGAAATATAAATTACAACTAAAAACTAAAACAAAAATGAAGCAAATAAATAAATAAAAAAATTAAATGGGGAATATTTATGGTCGGCCTCGCTCAGTGGAGATCTCCTCCTTAGTGGCTTGATGGAATGGATGGAGAATGGGATGATTTGGGAAGGAGGTGAGCGCCTCCTTTTATAGGTAGAATTCTGGACCACGAATGTTTGTGCATTTTTATCTATATCAATGGACAATATACACATGTACCCCTTCATAAAAGCTGTTAATTAATGTGTATTCCTTTCCCCCTCCAAATGTCAGCTCATTTGTCCACCGTTTGTAGGAGTTATGAATTTTTCATTGGCGGTTTCTGTTTCTGGACGAACCTTCCAGGAAGGTTCCTCCAAAGGTATGTCATTATATGGCTGCATTAATGACTTAAAAACTCTCCCAAATTTTTTTTATAGTCAGTCTTATCTGTCCTAGTTCTATCCCAGGCTGAAACACCTCATTTGGATATGTGTAGACTACGTGTTTTTTTCGTTACAGTGGTGGGATCCACGTTGTCCACCCGAAAAAATGTCCAACTTTAATGAATTGTTAAGCCCTCTTTATGGACGAATCAGCTCCTGGTCCATAAAAAAAAGTTGAAGGAACATAAAACAGGATTCTAAAAGAATTTTAATCACAAAATTTAAAATTATATTTTTCATGAAATGAGTAAAATACCTTTGATGTAAAAATCTGTCTAAAATACAGAATTAGGCATTTTTCACCATTTTGCACAAAACACATCATAAATCAAAAATTGATTCACATAAGCTCAAATTTATTATATTGTATGATTAAAACAATTTAAATTAATAAAAAAATGTGGAAAATATTATCTCTATCACCAAATTATCCATACACTAGGACCCTAAATTCTGATTTCCGACTCAGTGCATGAAAACACGGATTCCATATGTTTTTTTTGAAAAGTCTTATTTGTGATCTCTATGAGTCAGATCACCAGATGTAAACTTAATTATCACGGTGCACCTATTTCTTTTCAAGATTCCTCCACACAGACATCCAACCAGGGTTCTAGTTAGAGTACATGATGACAACACACCAAGCGATGAGGTTTCGGTGCAGGGACCCCTTACGGTAGTTGTACAATCGGGTGGTGTACAAGTAGCACCACTACCCATTGGGAAGCTGATGCCAACAGCCCCAACAGTAGAGGGCGCACACCTCTTGAGCATGTTTCTTGAGTTACAGTGCTAGAGGCCACTGAGGTTCTAGGGCGAGACAAATTCACATGCGGTTGAGCACCGGCTGGAGGCCGTGGTTAGAGTTTTTTGACCAGAAGGGAAACCAGATGATCTCATGGGGATCCTTACCACCAGTCTTCTTCAGGAAGTAGTGTTCAGATGGTGGAGCTTGATGCTCTATGTTCACGATGAGGTGACTCTCATCTCGATGGACTTCAAGAGCCTTTTCAGGTTAGAGTTCATCCCAGTGACCCTACACTCAGTGCCTATACATGAGCTTCTCCACTTGCAGTAGGGAAGCATGACTGTAGCTCAGTATTCGGTGAGTTTTACTAAACTCTCATTCTACTCCACTGATATAAAGCATGAACCTTTCTTTATGGCATGAACCTTCGAGTAGGGGCTCGGACCGGAGATTAGAGCTTCAATGGTTTCTCTCAACATCCCAACGCAGGAGGGGGTGTTAGAGAGAGAACTCTTAGTGAAGAGATTCCTTGCTAAGTAGTCACCGGCAGTGTGACCCACCACCGGATGACATGTAGCAGATTCATCGACAACTGGCAGTAGAAATATGATGCAGAGGTATAAGAGCACCAGACCTACTAGTGGATGACCGCAGGATATAGGGTCGGTGGTGTGAGGATCTCGAGATAGGGCAGGGCTGGCGAGGATCAAGCAGTGTTATTCGTGCGGTGGGTAGGGTCACATGGCTTGCGACTGCCTAACCTGTCATACAGACAACCAGTAGTCACTCGAAGGACCTCCTTGGTAGAGGCTAAGATTCAATCGAGGAGGTCCGTAGTCAGGAGGCGGACGTGGCAGCGGAGCTGGTCGTGCAACAAACAGTGGACGACGATTCAAGGTTTTACCGCCACAACCTCTATGTGGTCCACCTTGATGACAGGGAGCAGGTGGACAGGGGTGAGCTCAGCTCTAGGCAGTTGAGTCTTATGACCACGGTGCTCCGGAGATGATACGAGCTACTATATGTGTCTACTCCACCTTAGCTAAAGTACTTATAGACATAGGTGAAAGTCATTATTTTATTACCACAGCCCTCATTCAGATATCAGAGATACTGGTGGAGTCGTTGGCTTGATCCTTACAGCTAGAGACTCCTATGGGAGTGGATTCGATAATTACACACCAGTTCCGACAGTTTTAGAATACTCTAGGAGGTGATAGATTTTTCTAGGATCTTCTAGTAGTGGCGTTGAGGACTTACGACATAATCTTAGGTATGGAGTGGTTTCCACAGTCCATGCTCAGATTGATTGTATTACGCACAAGGTGTGGTGTGTCCCCACGGATGAGACCATATTTTCCTTCACTGGTGAGAAGGGAACATTTTCACCATAGGATGGACTTACCTGGAAGACGATACAACTGATCACACATTATTTGGCTAGCCATACCCTCAGAGCGGTTGATGTTGGGAGTCTGAGCTATCTTGTAGTGGTGGACCAGTATGCTGATGTTTTCCCTGATGGGTTTCTTGGTCTACCTCCTCACAGAGAGGTTGAATTTTACATCGATGTGTACCCTGATATGACACTAATATCTACTACAACATATCATATGGATCCTGAAGAGCTTCAATAGTTGTGAGTACCACTAGAGGATTTGTAGGGAAATGGGTTCATTAGGCCTAGGGTTTCTCCTTGGGAAGCCATGATTTTATTTGTCAACAAAGCGAATGGGAGTTTGAGAATCTATGTTAACAATCAGTGCCTAAACAAGGTGACCGTGAATAACAAGTACCCACTCTTGAGGATTGACGTACTCTTTGACCAGCTGAAGGGAGCACGGTGGTTTTCGAAGATAGACCTCATATCATGCTATCACCAGCTCAGGGTATGAGATGAGGATGTTCAGAATGCGACCTTCATATATCAGTATGGCCATTATGAGTTATTGGTTATGCCATTTGGCATGACCAACTCCCCCGTAGTGTTCATGGGACTCATGAACATGATCTTCCAGAGATAAATCAATTGCTTTGTGGTAGTCTTTGTCGATGACATCCTGATATACTCAGCGACGGAGGAGGAGCATGCCTATCATCTACAGATAGTTCTAGACAAACTCTGAGAGCACCAAATTAATAGTAAACTCTCCAATTTCTAGTTCTTGAAACGAGAGGTCCACATTCTGGTACACTTCATCTAGGAGGATAGAGTTATAGTATATCCAATGAAGATTGAGGTTGTTCTTGCTTTGGAGCCTCCCAGGAGAGTGATGGAGGTACCGAGTTTCCTGGGTTTGGCTGGTTACTACTAGAGGTTTGTTCTTGACATTTCCAGAGTTACGGAAACCTTATTAGTGTTGAAAAAGAAGGTCCAACCATTGGTTTGGTCAGAGAGATGCCAGAAGATTTTCCAGGAGCTGAGGCAGAGACTGACGAGTACCCCCATCTTAAGGCTACTAGAGGAGGGTGTTGGGTGAGTAGTCTACTGCGACGCATCAAGGACTGGGCTTGGATGTGTCATGATGTAGAAGAAAGCAATGATCGCATATGTTTCTCGACAGCTGAGACATCATGAGAATAACTATGATACACATGACCTGGAGTTAGAAGAAATGGTCTTTGCCTTGAATAAGTGGAAATATTACTTTATGGGAGAACGTTTTACAGCCTACTCTGATCACAAGAGTCTCAGTTATATATTCTCTCCAAAGGACCTGAACCTAAGACAATGACATTGTCTTGATTTCATACAACTTAATGACATTTAGATAGTTTATACTCCCGGGAAGGGGAACATGGTAGCAAATTCACTCAGCAGGAGATCTGGTATACATTTGCTGAGTGAGGTGACAAATTAGTTAGCCTCTTCGTGTATATCCCACATGGATCGAGATGGAGCAGCTTATCTTCAGCCTCTGACAGTCACTCCACCACTACTTCAGAAATTCAGGGAGGCGCAGCTAGTGTACACTGACTGTGAGGCTCAACATGCTTGGATATTCATAAGACAGGAACCTTATGGATTTTCTGAAGGTGGGGAGCACGTCATCATCTTCAGAGGATGTATTATGGTTCCAGTGGAACTACGGGAGGAAGTGTTGAGGGAGTTTCATACATCCCCTATAGCAGTACATCCATAAGTGATTAAGATGTACCAATACCTTCGGCATCAACACTAGTGGCCTAGAATGAAGAAATAAGTACCTGATTTTGTCTCACAGTGCCTCACTTTTCAGCAAGTGAAGGCAAATCATCAAGTTCCAGCAGGCTTAGTTCAACCATTAGAGTAGAGAGAGTGGAAGTGGGATGTAATTTAGATGGAATTTGTGACGAGACTTCCATACACATCCAGACGACATGATTCTATCTGGGTGATCATTGACAGACTCACCAAGTCAGCTCACTTCCTACATATCAGAGAGCATGTTTCAGTAGAGGGATTTGGAAGCCTCTACATGCATGAGATTGTACGGATTCATGGAGTGAAATCTATGATTGTCTCTAATTTTAATTCACATTTTACTTTCTGGATATGGTAGGGGTTGTAAGAATCATTTTGGACACATCTTTGGTTGAGCACCACCTTCCATCCTTAGAGGGATGGTCAGACAAAGCATACCATACAGACCCTTGAGGACATGCTGCGTGCTTGCATCCTAGATTTCAGCTGCAGTTAGGAGGATCACTTTCCCTTGGTGGAGTTCTCATACAACAACAGCTATCACTCCACTATCGTCTTGACACCATTCGAGGCATTTTACAGACAACCTTGCAGATCATCTCTGTGATGGACTCACCCAAAGGAGTCAACACTCAAAGAACCATAGATGGTACGAGCTACCACGGAGAAAGTTCAGATCATCCAAGAGTAGATGAAGACTACACAAAATAGGTAGAAGTATTATGCTGATTGGATATTGATACCTCTAGTGTTTAAGGATGGTGACCATGCCTTTCAATGGGTCTCACCTCGATGAGGTTTGCAGAGATTTGGATGGGGTGGCAAGTTATCTATGAGTTTTATTGGACCCTTTCAAGTCCTTAGTAGAGTTGGCGAGGTGGAATACTGCCTAGCCCTTCCACCAAAGTTGGATAAGGTTCACGACGTCTTCCACATATCCCAGTAGAGGAGATACGTGCATGACCCATCTCATAGCATCAGTAATTGGTGAGATGGATATCGATGATGGGGAGATGTTTTTGGAGGTTCTAGAGGAGATTAAGGATCGATAGGAGAGAGTTCTTCGTGGGCAGTCAATACCTTTAGTGCACGTTCATTGGCAGTACATGAACCTCCAATAGAGCACATGGGAGTGGGTGGCTCAGATTCATGCTCAGTACTGCCACTTGTTTCCCTAGTTTGTGTTGTGTATTTCGGGGATGCAAATCCATTAGGTGAAGCGAATCTAATGACCCATATTTTTTCATGTAATTTTTTTTAATTAAATGTAAATATCACGAGTCCGTGAAAATTGATGGTGTGTGATTTTGAGGCCCGCTGTTCCTGGAATGAATTTAGGAACTTTTTTTCGGGTACATTCTATAAAGGTGCGAGTGGGTTTCTGTAACTTTTAAACTAGTGCTCAGAATTGAAATCTGAGGACATTGTTGAACTCACAATGCTAATATTCAATTAAGGAGACCTTCACCTCGACCATAGTATGTTGAGGGTGGAAATTAGTTTTTGGACTTTTCGTGGGTGTGTTAAAAGAATAAAAATAAAATAAAACATCTTTATTTTATTTTTCTTTGTGAAACCACCCATTTGAATTTAGTGGTGGGGACCACCCAACCCCTTGAACTTCCTCGTTAATGTGGAGTTAACCCTTGGAATCCTCCCAATTTATTTTTACAACTTCAACTTAATTAATGATCCAAAATTTAATTGTTTAATTAATAAACAAAACATATTAAGTTGCCTCCTCATTTTCCTATGGGGAAAATTTGTGTTGGCAAAGGAGAAGAGTTTTGGGGAGAGATTTTGGGGGATCATCTTCTAAAAAGAATAACACTCTCTAATGAAGATCATCCTCTAAAATAGAATAATGAGGACGATGCTTGTGCTCGAATCAGAAACATCTTGTGGGAGCAAAAAATGCTGACGTCACCATCTCATCAACTTATTCTTCTTCCTCGAGACATATCTTATGGGAAAATGAGGTAGGGGTTTTAATTTTATTATGATTAAATCTATTTTTTATTGATTATTTTTATTCATGAATTACAATGATGATGGCCAAACAAACGAGGACATCATCCTACACATATACCTTACCCCCTTTATCTTTTCATCTTCGTGCATTCCTTGTGAATTCTTCGACGTAAAATATTTAATGATGTTGGAAACACTAAGTTTTTCCGAGCGCGACATATGTATGTGGAGCCCTTGACCAGAGGATCATGAATATGCAAACAACATAATTTTCGGGCTTGGAACGAAGTAGTAATGGCTCGCAGAAGAAGGTGGCGGCCGACACCTGTCCGACCGCGAGGAAGGAAGGGCGACAGGCGTCCGCACCGCTGGATGATGAGAAAGTTGTGGCCCGTCGGCCGTGGTGGGGAAATGTGGTGGCTGGCATCCCGCCGGCCACATGGAGAAGCGGCGGTGCCTGTCTGCACCACCGGTGGAGTAGGAGGCTGCGGCCGATGGGCCGTGGTAGAGGCCAAAGGGCAGTGGGCCGTGCTGACCACAGTGGAGTAGGGGCGTGCAACCACGCCGCTGGGAGGTGGAGCGGTTGGAACACCAGCTAGCTGTTACAGTTTTGCAGGACCTTCTCGGGTCCCGCAGTGACTTGGCAGTGCCTAAAGGCACTCCCCTTTATATTTCTGAAGGGAAGGGGGTATGCTCCCCCTTCGACGCCAGTTCAGGCGGGCATCGCCAGCGGGCCGCACCCAGCGCGGGCTGGTCCTGGACGCCCCATTCGTGGGTCAAGCCGGACCACATCTTAGAAGGTTGGGCCCTCCAAGGCCTAGTCCAACTGAACCGAGTAGGGTCAGGTCAACCCAAACCTGGTCGGGTCGGACCGAACCCGGGCCCATCCGGACCAAGTTTCACCTTTTTTGCCATAACTTTTGATCCAGATGTCCATTTGATGAACCCTCTACCACAACAGGATCCTTGGATTGAGGCAGTACTTTTGGTATACTCCACATGTGTTTTGGATAAAGTTATAGTATGGTGGGGTTGGATCGAAACTGATTCCAACCGGGCCCTCAGAACAGAAACGCTAATAACTTACAGACTGGGCGTCTGATTGACGCACCGTCAGTTGTGTTGGGTCCCTTTTAACGTGATGGACCTTTGGGATACTTCTATATGGGAATTTTTGGCGATCGAGGTATGACTGATATCTCTAGGTACATATTCTACAGAACTCAAGCGCACCGTGTGTGAGGAATCCAGTGGCTGGCCGTGAGCTGGAGGTTGGAGACGGATCATGCGGATGTTAGTTTCCTATCGACTCTGGGCTGGTCGGATCTTATGTGGGTCATTGTGGGGGTTTGTTCCTAGAGATCTTGTGTGGGTCATAGCTCAACTATCATGTCTGGGTCAACGCATACCGATCCTTTGTGGGTCAGGTCCTGTGTGGGTCAGAGCTCAACGATCCTGTGTGGTCAGCGCATACTGATCCTATGTGTGTTAGATCTTATGTGGGTCAGCACTCAAAAATCCTATGTGGGTCATCTCATACCGATTATGTGTGGGTCAGATCCTGTGAGGGTCATCATAGGTTAGTATCTATTGACTTCGGGCTGGTCAGATCCTGTGTGGGTCACTGCAGGGGTTAGTACCTATCAATCTTGTGTGGTTTAGACTCTATATGGTCAGTAGTAGTGCCTATTGACAGAATAAGACGATCTAGCTTCACAAATAATTATCTCTACTTATATACTTCACTTATAACTGTGTGAGCTTAGTCATATATCTTCATGGTGTACCTATGTGGTTTTATATATTAGTGGTGTTACCTGTTTGGTACTCTTACCTTCGTGGTGTTACCTGTGTGGTAATTGTACCTTCATGGTGTTACCTTTGTGGTATATTTTCCTCCTATGTGAGATGAGTCTATCTTGATAACTTAGGTATATGTATGGGCAAATGACTAAGTAGGGTTGACTGTTGTTTCCATGTTTTTTTTATCCTTTGTGGATTTGAGAAACCTTCAGGGGTCTCGGGGTCCCTACTAATTACTATTATACTCACCCCTGTACGGGTTATGCCCGCACCTTGTTGTGTCTTGTGCAGATGAGGGATAGCACTGGCTGAGGAAGAGGGTAACAGGACCAGAGAGTGTTTAGAGGTGAACCTTAGATGAGGCGTACCGTAGAGACGACCGTTTGAGAGCTATATCTATCTTTCAGAAAGGATCCTTGGTGGGTGTTTACAGGAGATGATTCCAATTTTACTTTTAATTTCCTGTTTTACTTGTACTTTCTAGTTGGTCTTGTATTCAGGCCCCTTTACTTACTATACTTATTATGTATACTATTTATTTTACTTTGTGATTGTATCCTATTGTGTGCTTGGATTGTGTGAGTTCACAGGTTTAAAGAAAATGCCTTCCTAGATTTAGGGATATGCCTTCTGGTGCTAGTTGGCAGCCCCTGGCCTAAGGAAGGTGGGCTTTGGGTAGTCATGGCATGGGCCCTGAGGGATGGGTCATGAAAATATGCTATCCAGTGTCTCCAACAGACTAATCGGTGGTAGAAGACAATAGTCACCCTATAGGACAGTAACCCCATCCTTCTCTGTTTTCTATCCCGCTACACTCATCTACCTTCATACCCCAATTACATTTCTAAAAACTCTTTTTATATGTGCTCAAACTCTTCGAATTTCATTCTGAACCCTGTTTAAAAATCTAGCGTGCCAGCTAATTAAAAAATTCAAAAACCTTCCGAATTTTATCACTTTAAAACACTAAGGAGTTTTACAACCTCCACACAATAATGATAGTCAACTTTGAAAAGTTTTTGGGTTCATCCAAGCATATCCCTCAACCTATTCTATCATTAATTCAACACCAAAATGGTCATGTCTTATCTTCAAATGAAAAATTTGCTTCATGAGGGAAACTTCTACATAAGGAAAAAAGTTAAAAGCCCATAATTAGTATCTTATATTAATTATATAAACATTGATACAACACTACATGACACTCATCAATCTCGAGACACCCTTGGAATCTTCACACGAATGATTCGCAATCTTCTGGTGATCCCTACCATAAGTATTAGTTCATTATAGCCACTTCTATACCATGGTGCCTACCACCAATGGAATTACCTATAGAAACTATTCTACTTCACTCCAACCGATATTCTTGGAGCATTTTCCTATTCACCACCATAATTAAGAACAAAAACATTATTCAAACACTAATACCAATCTTATATTTACAAATCAAAGACTACACCAATGTTCTTAGACCATCGAAGGATAATACGAAAACACCGGGTTCATCTCAAAAAGCCCTAGAAAATTTTAAAAACAATTTATCATTTTCAATATAGCTCCCCTCGGGTGATTTTTTATCCACCACATCGAATTAATCAAAAAATCACTGGTCTAATATATTCTAGTCAATATTCCCTGATGATGTCAGTTTTAGCCACAAATGCACTTCCAAAATACCTGATCATGATCTGTTTATCTTCAGAGGAACCTTATGATTATTCAATTTTATACACCAAGTCTATACCCATCCTCTAGTGTAACATCATGGTTGGATCCTCCAATGGTAAAAACTACCGTCATTCACTAACCACGGGCACCAAGTCACTACCAACCCAAATCACGCTTAATCACCTCAAACTCGCCATGATCCTGATTAAAATGATCAAACTCCACCCAATATCAAATTTGAATTCAAACATGAAATTTTAAAAGAATCCAAGATAAATTTTTATCTATTTACTAACACGCATTCCTTATTCTATCAAGAAAACTTGTGGCACCCTTAGATTTTGAGAATTATGTTTTTTCAAATTAACTTATCTTTTCAATACTTTTCATTTCACATGACACTGAAAATAGTTATATATATATATATATATATTAAAACAATAATTAAAACATTTTTTTAACACTTAATACCAACTTGTATTGCTCTTCATGCAATACCAACTGGGCTTTCACTACAAGAAACACTGACTTGGCGTATGATGCAGGCAATACTGAGTTTCAATGAAACATCATTATATATATATATAATTAATTAAATGATATAATTATAACCTAACCATTAAACATAGTTATAGTAATAGTAATAAATAATTTCTAAATATTTTTTATAATTCTTTTATATAAATAAAACATATTGACAATGAAAGATAAGATTTATGTTAAAGTCCTTCTATGTTTAAAAACATCCTTTTCTTAAATGACCAACTTCTAACAATGAAAGTAATTTTAGACACGTTTAGAAATTTAATTTGATAAAATAAAATATATTTTTTAATTCATAGCATCAAAATTATCCTAGGATGAATTGTTCGGATTTTTCTGAGAAACTTCATTTTTTTTATGAATAGTGAAAATGTTGTTTTTAGTTAAAAATTGATTTTTTGTCTAATTATTTATTAATTATAATGATAATATAAATAAATTTTAAAGTCACATTAGATAAATATTACATATATTAATACAATTTAATTCATTAAAATGAATTTTACATTGAAACTGAATATAAAATCTTAACAAACATTTGAACATTTTCCTACTTTGAAACCCCGTTATTTCGTCTCGTCCGCTGAATTACCAGTTATCTTAATTTAGCAGATTCTGTGAAGTGAAGTTAAGAAATCATAATTACACTATTTTATTAAGTATAATATGTATATTCTAATAATACTATGTAAATTTTTTACCAAAATTATTTGTAAAAGTGATTAAAATTAATCACAATAGTTAAAGACAAATTAAGCTTATTTAGGGACCAAACCTTAAAATTAAGGGCCCAAACGACCCAGAAACAAGTCCAAAAACCATTTTATGTCCATATTTAGTCCATAAACCTTTTATTATTGAGTTTTTTTTTCATATTAAGACTTTTTTTATGTAATAACATGTGCCCACCTAATTCTTTTCTAAAACTTCATTGTGAGTCCTTTTGCTTCCCCATAAAATTGCACCACCACTAATCATTCCCCACACCTCTAAAACCTATTATGTTCATCCAATATGTACCCAATTAGCCACCCAAAAATTATCCCTTTTTCCTTGAATCCTACCTTTGGGAAAAAATCTCATCAACGAACCCCTTTGGCATAATCCAAAAGGAGTTACCCGATTAATAGGAAGCATCTTCTCTCAAGCTCCTTTCCTTTATTTTCTTTCTCCACCACCTCCACTCTCTTTATTTAATTATTGTGTGAAAAAAATGATATCATACATATAATAGTATTTTTTTTATTCAAATTTTCTTACCTACACTTACGCACACCTCCATCTAATGGATGTTGAATATATTGTTTTCATGTACCGCAAACTACTACCTCACAAAACAATGATTGTTCATTTTTCCTTTACCACCAATCATGGTGGCCATTATGATGGAAAATATATTTATATATGTAATATATTATATTTATTATGTACTTAATCTTTTTTATTCCTTTTATAACACACATCTCTTTACCTTCCATTTGGTGTTAATATGATAATCTTGTTTGAGGAAGTGTGGACTATCTCCCCCTCAAAGCGATGTGACTCGTTCACACACCACATAGAACATATTAAGGATGGGTATAGTGAAATAATATTATATAAATAATATATTCAATATAATATAATAATTATATATATATATATACATACATATATATACATATGTCATTTACACACTTTCTTTCAATATGAATGTAAAAATGGAAATAGAGTTCATGCGTATGTACGAATTATTGTCTCCATAAACTATGTATTTAATTTCATTATTCTTTATTCTATAAATTATTATAATATGAATATAAAAAATATAAATTATATTTATATCATTTTCTATATTCTGGAATCATGATATAAGTATAAGGATCAACGATATAACAAATTAAGATAGATGTGATGAATAAAATGAATATTACCCGAAGTGAAACTTTAACATAGGATCGTTAACTAGAAGGAAATATAAGGTCATAATAAAACCATACATGGTAATATATATAGTAATATTATTCTTCAAAATATATATAATAAACTTGTATTTATTATACAGTAATCTTGTTTGAGTATGGAGAGAGTCAAGACACATGGTAAGGGGATTTCATGTCACTTTTAATTTCTCTAAGATACAAGCTAGGTCTGCCACTCACTACTTTCATGTGGTGTATATAATTTCCATGATTTTATACTATGTATATTGTACATAAATTTATTGGTATTTAACATACCATTTTATTATCCTTTTTTCAGGGGGTTTAAGTTTTAAAAATTTATCAAATCAGTAAAAATGTTTTGTCTCAATTTTCTTTTTTTTAGATTCATGTTTTGTTATACTCTTAAACTCTTTTTCAAGGTGAATAAATATCCATTTAACATGCCATTAAATTATTATAAATATTTTCATGATATTATATGCTTCATGTAATTTAATTTCCTAACATGTAGGTCATGATCCCAAGATACCAAGTTATAATATTTTATTGAGATAATCTCATTTCTTTTCCAGATTATTTATATTTATTCTTCCATTAATGAATGATTATAATTCATATTTAAATAATATTCCAATGTTTCATAATCCTATGTTATTTTATGATATAATCATGTATCTTTACCATTTTCTAATCTTTGGTACAAAAGTTAATGAAGAATGTTTTTTTAGGAAAGCCCAAATTTACCCTCTCTTTAGTATGAAATCAATGTTTTCAAAAAAGAGTTTCCATGAATATTATATCATTACCCAGTAATATATAAAATAAATTTTTACCCTTTTTTTCTTTTACAAATATATTCAAGGTAATATTCTTTTTTCATTCCAAACAAGTCATATCTTTTTCATTTTTACTGTGAAAAATGAATATTTTTTTGACCTCGTACGACATGTACAAATTTGTTCACCGTCATTTCTTTGAAGCTAAATTTGAATTTTTTAAAAGGATAATCATTAATAATTTGTTTTTTAAAGTAATTTTCAAGAAAAACTATTTTCAAAATGGTTTCAAACTTCTTTTATATGTTTTCATGGAAAATTGTTTTCAAAATGTTTTCAGGTATTTTATACAATTTTTTAAAGTTCTTTCAAAGAAATGTTTTTCAAAACGTTTTCAATATTTATTTATATGTTTTCAATGTATTTTCAAATAAAGGGTTTTAAAAAAAATTACCATATTTATTTAAAATACATCAATTGTTTTTTATGAAAAGGGTTTTTAAAATATTTTTAATCTTATTTTAAAAGTTTTCATGGAGAAAAATTTTCAAAATTATTTTATGTATTATTTATAAGTTTTCAAGTTATTTTCCAAGAAAATTATTTTCAAATGTTTTTATGTATTAAAAATCCTTTTTTCAAACAAGAAATGATATTTTCCCCTAGAAAATTTTTAGATGATATTTCAAAATTATTTTCCATCTAAGATGACATATTTTGATGTTCCTCATACCTTCTAGGAAATTATCTAAAGGTTTCATTCATATTATTTATATAAATAAGTTATTATTAACGTTATGGTCATTATGGAACCCATTTATTATTCATGGGTAATTTTTTTATGAAACCCATTTCTATTTCAAGGGTTATATTCTTTTGAAACCTGCTTCTCTTAATAGGTTATATTTATTATATGTCTTCTTCCACAAGTTATGATATGTTTACATGTTTAGGATACCAATTTCATTACATGGGTTATGATATGTTCATTTATGATATTATGTCACATCTATGTATGATTTAATTATGTGATGGGTGGGACTTATATCTCCCAACAATGCATTGGGTAAATATTTAAATCTCATGATATAGACAAGTTTGGAATGAGGATTTACTAGGTTCATTATTACAGGGATGGAATGAGGGTTTACTCAGTTCAGTAATACTAGGCTGGAACAGGGGTTCACCCAGTTTAGTAAAACACTTTTTCCCCTATGATGGTTTTGGCAGTGATGCCTTGGCTACTATGGAAATAATTATATGCTTATGTGTTGCCACAATTTCATGTTTTATTCCAATGTTATGTTTTCATAGACTATGCTATTTATTTAATTATGATTCATGTCTTATGAGATGCCAATATTTATGCCAGGATCATTGATATGTAGGGTATGATATTATATCTTTATTATCATGTCATCATACCCTTATACTTGTTATTATGCTTTCATATCTCCCTTGTTAACACTTATTGAGGATTTTAGCTCATCCCTTTTTTAGTTTCCATCCCCATGTTGTGAATATATGTATTATGTTGGAGTTTTTTATGAAGGTTGTTATTCAAGAACAACCTAGTGGAAGATTATGTAGCTCACTTATGTATCATTGGTTATGTATTCCATGTTTCCAAAGGAACTAGACCAATATGGCCTTCTTGAGTGTATTTGTATAATGTTTAAGTAATCCTAAAACGTTATGTAATGTTGATGTTTGTATATCGAGGGTCACTATAGTTTGTATCAGAGGAAAAGTTTAGTTAACCTTTGGAAACTAGGATCATAAAATCTTGATTAAAACCCTAAGGAAATGTATAAGGATAATTATAGGGTTGAGTCAAAGTATAGTAAAATTTCCTTGAATTTTGGAGAAGGATATAATTATTGGTTTTCTAGAAATACATCCTTTTCTGGATACTACAAGTAGATGTGGCTCTGGAATAGATGTACCTAGGGGTAAAAACATCAAAAAGATGTTTTGGGATTGACGGAAGTTAATCTTGTACATGACAATGGGTCATGATGTACACCTAGTTTGACACTCTCGGGGGATATGCTTTGAGAATTCTCAAACTATTCATGAACCATCATGAAGGATTTATATATATGTTATCTATGAATAACCTAGGATAAACCCAAGGTGTCATATATTATGGAAGGTTTCATGATTTAGACACCCTATAATTAATTATTTTCATGACTATATGGTTTTCTGCTATGACAAGTAATGCTAATCCTATACTTCTAGTTTTAGTCAGGGGTGGGAACCGAAAGGAACTGTATTAATGTTAAATGTTATGGAATATTTTTTTATGAGTAGTCAAGTGGGATGATCACTAGAGTGAAAGATGATGTGATCATGCTTAATCAAATTTCATGGAACATGATTAATAATGTTTACCTTATCCAAATCTCGAACTCATCAAGGATGATAAATAAGGATTTTGTTGGGAATTCAGTTAATGGAGACTGTGGAGGAAAGAATATTCAATTTCCTATGTGTCAAGATTGTGGAAATAATCACCTAAGTGAATGTAGTAGTGGAACAAGAAGGTGTTTTTACTATAGAAAATAATGTCACAAATAAAGTTACTATAAGGTAAAAATTATGAGATCAATTAACGAAATAGATGGTAATTTTGGCCTCTCAATTTAATCATTGAAGGTTATGTTTTTTAAGTGTCGAGAAATTTTTCATTATATAAATCAATGTACCAAGATGAAAGATCATAAACGGAACCAAAATGTTGGTCTAAGTAATGGTTACATTTCTAAGGATGAAAATACAATAGAAGAAATGTGAAAGTATAGAGGTTTTATGTAATAGAATGAGGTATTATTTTTAATGTATTAAGGATGATGTAATATAAGTATTTATGTATTTTTATTCCATAATTAATAATGGTGAATTATGTCAGGATTGTTCAGTTCATGTTTTTACTAAGGATTTACAGGAATATGGAAAATGGTCATGGTGGACTAAAAAGGTTTTCTCGTGAAAATTTACATTTTTACTAATGGATGGTGAAACTTAATATGTTATTTATATTAAAGAATTTTTTATGGATAAAGATACATGGGATATGAATAAGTAAATAGGATTGTACTGATTAACTTTGAACTGAGAAAGAACTTGTTTATAGGTGGTTTATGATACCACTAATGAAGTTTATAACATTTTTGTATTTATGTAGTAAATCTAATATACATTGTAATGAGGAAGCATGAATGTTTTCCAAAAGGATTTATGGTAATTTACGTTGTTACCATGTTTCAAGAGAATATATGATGGGGGTATTCACACGCTTGGAATGTGGAAACCAAGTGATAATTGGTTTTATATAGGGAAATCAATGTTAATATAATTTTATTATTGTCTTTCTAATGTTTTGTATTTATTTACCTTTGAGAAGGGTTAAAAGGTCAACCGTTCATCAATAGTTTAAGTTATGCTTTGGTGGAAGTATTTGTGAACTGAGTTTGGGTTGAAAACCTTAGGTAAAAGGCTAATTAGTGATTGACATTATTTCAATGATGTCTATATTATATATTATATTAGTGTGGTTTAAAAAAAGTATATTAAGTATGTCAAGTGACAACCAGTGAAGTCCGGAAAAGTCACGGGTCTTGAACCCAAGATCGAAGGATGATAATGGTTTCATGCCTATCATTGGACTACGTGATATCCTGGTTAATTTATAGTTATTTGTAACGAATAAATATTTATGATGAACTATTAGTTTTACTTTTTTTATAGATTAGTTCATGATGTTGTTAAGAGACAAATAATTATACTTTTTATTATTTTATGGGCCTTAAGATCCGTTAAAATCATATTTTCGTTATATATTCATCAAAGGTAATTTCTAGAAATTCATTCCATGAAGTAATAGATGTATTAAAAAAATTTAAATATTGAACAAAGAATGAAATTTTGTTTGTATAAATTTATCAAGAATTTCTCAATGTATTGAAAGTGATCAAAAAAAAGTGTTGTCCTAATACCTTAAATTATATTGAAACAATGGCTTCTGGATTCATCACAGATTTATGAATTTAAGGCCCTCAACAGTACTTTGATCATTCACTTTTTTTTATTGATGACCTCAATATCTCCATATAAATATTTAGGATTTTTTTCTATGACCAATCTTCACACACAACCAATTTCTACTATATAGAAACCCAGTTATATGTTACTTTAGCTAACCTTTATGGTTTCAAATTTCCCTTTTTAAGGGAATTTTTAGTATCCATTTCTATGATGTAGGTCTATATGGATGAAACTTTATAGTATTAAAGCTTTGATAACCCAGATGAATTTCAATGGATAAATTCATTTTTTAAGGGGGGTAGAAGGTAACTCCCTGAGATTTTGAGATTGTTTTTCTGAATTAATTTATTTTCTGATTAATTTTCATTTCATATGAAACTATAAATAGTTATTTAAATATATATATATATATATATATTAATACACTAATCCAAACATTCCTTTAAATTGAAAAAAACACTTGGTTTTCACTATAAGAAATAACAACTCGTCTTTCACTACAAGCAACACCAACTTGGCATACGATGCAAGCAACACAGAGTTTCTATAAAACATATTTATATATATACACATAATTAATTAAATGAGATAATTATAAACTAACCATTAAATATAGGTATATAAATAGCAATAATGACTTTCCAAATATTTTTTATAAATTTTTTATATAGATAAAAAATATTGATAATGAAATATATGACTTTTGGTAAAGTCTTCTGTTTAAAAACATCATTTTCTCGAATGAACTGCTTCTTATAATGAAAATAATTTTAGACACATTTAGAAATTTAATTTGATAAAATAAAAATAATTTTTAAATTAATTATTTATAAATTATCCTTGGGTAAATATTTGGTATTTTTCTAAGAAGCTTCATTTGTTGATGAGTAGTGAAAATAATGTTTTTTACTTAAAAACTACATTTCTATCTAACTAATTATTAATACTATATGATATTATAAATTTTTTTAAGTAAAATTAAATTAATATTACATATGCTAATACAATTAAATTAATTATAGTGAATTTCACTTTGAAAATTAATATAAAATTTTAACAATCTTTTGGAATTTTTCCTACTTTAAAATCCCTTTATTTCGTTTTATCTGCGAGATTGACACCAATATTAATTTTTCGCTTCTGCGAAGTGAATTTAAAAAATCTAAAATAAACCATTGTATTAATTATAATATTTATATTCTAATAATCCCGTCTTAATTTTTTTCCAAAATGACTAGTAAAAGTGATTAAGATTAATCACAATAGTTAAAGACAAATTAAATTTAATTAAAGACTAAACCTTACAATTAAGGGCCCAAATTACATATACACATGTCCAAAACCTATTTTATATCCATATTTATTCCATAAATCATACATTATTGAGTTTTTTTGGTTTTTTAAGACATTTATTAGGTAATAACATGTTCCCACCTAATTTTATTTTAGAATTTCCTTGTGAATTGTTTTCCTTCGCAATGAAAGGCCACTACCTCTACCTATTCCTCACACCACTCAAACCTTTTAATTTCATCCAATATACATTAAATTAGCCTCTCAAAAATCATTTTTTCTACCTTGAATCCTCCCCTTTGTTATAAAGCCTCTAAAGGAAGCATTTTGGCATAAACCCAAAGGAGTTACCTGATTAAGAGGTAATGTCTTCTCTCTAGCACTTTCCCTTTATTTTATTTCTCCACCCCCTCTACTCTCTTTATTCCATTTTGGTGTGATAAATATAGTATCATAAATATAATAGGATATTTTTATTCAATGTTTCTAACCTAAACTTACAAAAACCTCCATCTAATGGATGTTGAACTTACTATTTTAGTGTACATCGAACTACTGCCTCACAAAATAAAAATTTGTTATTTCTCCTTTACCACAAATCACGGTGGCCATTATTTTGGAAAATATATTTATATATGTAATATATTATATTTATTATTTATTTAATCTTATTTATTCATTTTAAAATACAAATCTCTTTACTTTTTATTTGGTGTTAATATGATAATCATGTTTGAGGAAGTGTGGACAACTGCCCCCTCAAATAGATGTGATTTGTTCACACAACACATAGAATGTATTAAGGATGGGTTTAGTGAAATTTTATGACATAAATAATATATTAATTCAACTAGAATAATTATATATATACATTGACATATATATATATACACACATATTTCATTTACATACTTTCTTTCAAAACAAAAAGAAAAACAGAAAAAGTGTTCATGCGTACGTATGAATTACCATCTCCATAAATGGTGTATTCCATTTAATTATTATTTATTCTATAAATTATTATAATATGAATATAATATATATAAATTATATTTATATCATTTTCTACATTCTATAATCATGATGTAACTATAAGGACCAAAGATATAACAATTTAAGACATGTGTGAATAACAAAGTGAATATTACGTGATATAAAACTTTAACACAGGATCATTAATAAGTAGATAATATAAGGCCATAATAAAACCATATATGGTAATATATATAGTAATATTATTCTTTATAATATTTCTAATAAACTAATATCTATTATACAAGAATCTTTTACGACTACATAGAGATTCAATACACAAGGTTAGGGAATTTCACCTCACTTTTAAGTTCTGTGAGATACAAGATATGTTCATAAAACTTTCATTTTGTGTGGTGAATATAAATATTGTGATTGTATCCTATATATCTTGTACTTAAATTTATGGGTATTAACATTCCCATTTACAATCCTTATTTCATATGGTTTATGTTTTCAAAGTTAACAAATCAGTAAAAATATTTAGTCTCAATTTTCCTTCTTTGAGACTCATGGTTTCTTAGACAACTAAACAATATTTGGGGTAAAATACTTCCATTTTACATAGAATATCATGAATATAAATATTTTCAAGATATTTTATTCTTCATGTAATTTCCTTTCCTTACATGGATAGAATGATCCCAAGATACCAAGTTATATGTGTTTAATGAGACAATCTCATTTCATTTTGAGATTATTTATATTTATGATTCCTTTGATGAAATCTTATGATCCGTATCTCAATAATATTCATGATATTCCTTATTCTTTATTTTTTATGATATAATCATGTATTGGTATTATTTTCTACTCTTTGGTATATAATTTAGTTAAGAATTTGTAGTTAGGAAAACCTGACATTACCCTCTCTTTAGTCGGAAATAAATGTTTAATAAAACGAGTTTCCAAGAATAATATACCATTCCCTTATAATATATAAAAGACACTTTTACCCTTTTTTATTTTACCAATATATTCAAGTTAATATTATTATCTCTTTTTAAACAAGTCACTTTTCTATCCTTTTTTGTGTGCAAAAGGAATATTATTTTGACCTCGTACAACATGTACAGATTAATAATTTGTCTTTTCATTGAAGCTCCTTTTTCATTGTTAAAACAGTTAATCATGAAGAAACTATTTTTAAAAGTAATTATCAAGAAAAAAGTCTTTTCAAAATTTTTTCAAACTTCTTTTATATATTTTCATGGAAAACATTTTTCAAACTCTTTTCAAGTCTTACTTACAAGTTTTGAAAGTGATTTAAAATAAATTTAAAATGTTTTCAATATTATTTTATAAGTATTCAAGTAATATGTTTTTTAAAAAAAATTCATGATTTATTTATATGTTTTAAAAAAATCAATGAAATGGGTTTCAAAACATTTTCAATCTTTCTTTAAAAATTTTCAAGTATTTTCAAAGAAAAATGTTTTTAAAATGTTTTGAATCTTATTTTAAAAGATTTCAAGTAAGAAGTTTTTACAAAAATTCATGTATTCTTTATAAACTTTAAATATATTTTCTTTGAAAAATATTTTCAAATGGTTTTATGTATTAAAAATCCTTTTTTCAAATAAGAAATGATATTTTCCTCAAGAAACGTTTTTAAAGAATGTTTTAAAATTATTTTCCATATAAGATGAGATCTATTGATGTTACTCATACCTTCTAGGAAATGATCTAAAGGTTCAATTAATATCCTTCCTATGAATGAGTTATGCTTAATTTCATAGTCTTTATGAAACCTATTTTTTCTTCATGGGTAATATTTTTATGAAACACATTTATCATTAATGGTTTATATGCTTTTGAAACCTAATTCTCTTCACAGGTTATATTTATGATTAAATGATTATGAAAATTGTCTCTTTCCATAAGTTATAATATGTTTATATGTTTTTGACACCAATTTCATTTTATGGGTTATGATATGTTCATTAATAATATTTTGGCACATTTATGTATGATTTCATTATGTGATGGTTGGGACCTATATCTCCCTCCAATGCATTGGGTAATGATTTATATCTCATGAGATATACATGAATGAAATGAGGGTTTAATCAGTTTAATAATACATGGGTGTAATGAGGGTTTACTCAGCTCAGTAATATAGGGATGGAATGAGGGTATACCCATTTCAATAAGACCGGGCTGGAACAAGGGTTTACTCGGTTTAGTAATACAGAGATGGAATAGGGGTTCACTCAGTTAAGTAATGAAATTTTCTACTAAAATAATCTTGGAAGTGATGCATTCGATAATATGGAAATAATTGTGTACTTATTTGTTTCAACAATTCCATGTCTTATTCCAAAGTTATTCTTTCATGGAATATTCTCTTCATTTCATTCTGATTAGTGTATTTTGAACTGACAATCATTATTCCATGATATTTAAAATGCAGGGTATGATCTTTGATCTTCATGATCTTGTTCACATACCCTTGTTCTCATTGTTATTCATACATGTCTCCCTTGTTTACCCTTACTGATCATTTGAGATCCCCCCATTTTATGTTTCCTTCCCAAGGTTGTGAAGATATGTATTAATTTTTAGGTGTAAAAGAAGGGATTTAGTAAATAAGAACTTAGTGGGTGTTAATGTGTCTCACTTATGTATTAGTGTTTATGTATTCCATGTTTCTAAAGGAACCAGACTACTATGGTCTTCTTGTGTCTATTTGTATAATGTTAAAGTATTCCACTAAGGTTATTAAATGTTAATGTTTGTAATGCGAGGGTCACTATACCACTGATAGATTGATTATATTAAATCACATCTATATACACATGGGGGTCATGTCACCCATAACATATTGTACTCTCCCCACCATTGTGTATCCTTCTCATCACACCAATAGTTAAAACCCTACTTTTTTCGATTATCCCATCTATCCGATATTTCGATAGTTTTACATGAAAAAACTCACTCATAATTGGGGTATAACAAGAATCACCACTCAAATCCCATTCAAAGATTATGGTTACATCATAATTTAGAATTCATAGAAAACAAATCAATAATGAGGGAAACATCCCCAAATAGTATATGGATTACTCCCTGACATTGGGATTTCAACATACCACTCCTTGAGTAAAATCTTAATGTGTTTCAACATAACTAGGTACATCTCTCTCCTCCCATTCCACACTCATCAAATCATCACCCCTAATACCTTAATCATTTCAAAATTAAATTTTTTTGTGACACTACACTCTGATACATATTGATTTAACCTCTCTTCACTAAGGTAAATTTATGATTTTTATCCAATCCTTAGGTATCAATTCATGACAATATTTAAAATTCTCATCAGTCCTCAACTCACACATGGTCACACATCAGTTCAGAACACAACAAGAATCATGTTAAAATGTGTGAATTATCCCAATATCGATCAATATAATATATGTATTCTCATGTACCACTAATTCTCGCTCAAATTTACCCAAGAGAGGAAGGTAGAACGGTCCTTGTGGTTTAGCTTGGGTTATCGAATCCTCAGAGACCTAAGAAGAAACCTATAGACACGTACATTCTATGGAATGTTTTTAGCTATGAAGTGGCCAACATGGGTTGATTTTATATGGGTTTAAAGGATAACTAACAGATTTAAGTGAATTCAATTTAAAAGAATGAGTTGATCCTAGGTTATCGCTCGGGGTGGATTGGATGAATTACTTTTTTAATGATTTCAATTTCTTATAATTGAGATGGATTCATTTAAGAAGATCAAACAAAATCATAACTTACTATTTTAATGCCTAAACACCCTAATACTAATCACCTATAAACTTTAAGGATCAATTTTTTGAGCACTCCAAGGTAGAGGTTTGTATTAGCATTTGAATGTGTGACCTTAAATTCAATAAGGATGAAGATGTTTTAAAATCATCAAATAAAAATCTCATTTAAAAGAATTGATTTTCCATTAATAGAGTGATAAATAAAATCCAATCCAGCCCCTTTCTACTCCATTGGATTAAACCATAAAAGATTTATCTCTCCATTGAATACATGTCTTCAACGTAAGCGGGATGTAGACTTACAAAGGTGGAATTGAAGAAGTAAAAACAACAACAACAAAAAGATCACTCCTCCGTTGTGTGATAAATATCACAAGGTTTGGTATGAACAAGTTCACACCTTGAACCAATGGAATAAAAGTGATAAGGAGAAGAATAGAATAATAAGATAAGAAGAACATTTATTAAGAAACTAAGGTGAATTAAACAACTTACATGAGAAAGAAATGCGATTACAAATACAAAGCGGCAGCATAACACTACAATGAAACCAAGCACCAAATATCCTTCAATCCTCAAAAACCACTACCTTAAATAGGCATTTTTGATCCCTTGGGTCGAGCCTCCAACAGTCCAAGTCTCCTCAATTAATTGTGGTAGGCCATAGGTGGGTGGAAAGTAAGGGGGAGTTGATTTTTCCACCCTTGACCCGAGGTGACATCCAGCTTTCCTTCACCGAACAGACGCGTCTGAAAGACATTCTAGATGGCAGAATCAGAGTGGGCCATAGAAGAATAAAATGGATATCCAGATGTATTATAACCGCCTGTATATTTTGGGCCCATTTGGAGTTTCAAATTATGAGATATGATAAAATTAGTGGACTGTTTTTCTGGGCCGCAGAATCTATCCTAGAATTGTATCTCTAACATGGTCCAAATTAATGACCACCTTATAAGACGAATTAGAATTGGATCATGAAGATTTATTTGTTCTTATACATTTCTTTTAGCATCTCACAAAATTTGGGATTCATTGCGCCTATATGTTGGGCCCCACAGTCTCATCAGTGGGCTAGTGTCTAATCTACCTTCTCTAGAATTGCATCCTTTCATCACAATATATCCCCATATTCTTCCATGAATTATCCATTGATCCCTGAATGAAACATGATCATATTGGAGTGTAGATAAATTCCCAAAAATATCAAATTAAAATATGTATAATCAGAGGAATCATTGGGTACTTCAAATGATGTTCAAAAATGTACCACATAATAGTGCAATTTAAGAAGGTATTACAATCATAATGTGAAATGATGTTCAAAGTGTAAAATGAACTAAAATGGTGTTTATGAATAATAAGGCACATGAATATTATACATATTAACAATGATTATTAGCCTCATTTAGTGGCTAATCACACCCCCCAACTTGAGTTTTGCTAGTCCTGAGCAAAATATATCTCAACAATATGAAATTCGAATTCCCTTTTACAAAAACATTTTAAAACACAATGATCACCAAAAAACCTTATACCAAACAATAATGAAACCCATCAAAATATTTTAATACAAGATAGTTTCATAAGTAGATCCAAATCCCAAGCCCATTCCTTTGTTCAAATTCGTTGCCATATTTCATCCAATATCAATTAAGTATAAGGATGTGTTGTGCATCACAATAGACATGGGAGTTCATCTTTATTCAAGGGGAAAATTATGAAAGTGCTAGGTGGAATCACATTTCAATATTAAGATGAGTATTCATTTTTTTTGTATAATTTTTTTTTGTTTTTTTTTGTTGGTTTTTTTTGCAATTTTTCCATGGTAATTGAAGATGCACTCATAAGAGTCAACCCCTATAGCGAGACATTGCCGATGACTCCCAGGCTCAAAGTCCTTAGGGAACAAAGTGAAGCCCACATACTTGGGCATCATCTCGAGTTAACTCAGTCAAAAACAAATTCAAATTACCAAAAATAGATATAAAATTACTAACTTTGGGCCAGACAACTATGGATTCACGATCCTCAAGTGCCGAAAGGCACGCATTAGGTCATTTCATTGCTCTACGCGCAAAAAAAAAATTAATAATTTTTTTGAATACTCATATTAAACTAAAATGATCACCAGACCTATACTATTTATTTAGGGGGCCCCATGAACTTAAACTAACACCCCACTATCCAAAGGACATGCATTGTGAATTTTTTTTATTTGGATGAAAATATAAACGATGAAATATCACCTTGGACAGCCACACTTTCCAAAATCTATGCTCATGAAATTATACAAGGATTAAAATCAGAATCAGGGTATGCTAAATTATTTGATATTCAGTTTCAAAGTGTGCAATGTGTATTACCATGTTTAAAGTTAATGGAATTTTTTCTTCCATTTTTTTTTTTAAATCATTCATTTTTTGACACAAAAGCATTTTTTTTTTATCTCTACCGCCAACTTAAAAAAACACTATCTCTAGTGTTTGAAGAAATAAAAATTTAGAAGAAGTAGAGGCAGATAATGGAAGTTCAAAAAAGAAATTGAAACTGAGGATCATTGAATGAAATCAGCTGGTTGTTGAAGCTGAAGTTCTTTCGACTCCAAATTAGTCATTTGATCTCTTGGGGGATGTATGTACCTACTTGATTGAACATGTATCACCCAAAATAGTACCCAAACAAAAATAAGAACAAACCAGAAAAAACAAACAACACAATGACTTATTTAATTCCAAGTAACATCATTTTTGTGGTTTTTCCTGGTTTTTTATTTTTTATTTTTTTAAATCAACCTAATGATACATTGTCTTCTTTTTAATTTTCTTGGTAAGGTATTACTCAGGGATCACACCGCGTGACACGGATGAATACGATGCTCCCCTTTCATACCCATCCATACTCATAATAGAAGAACATGTCAATAGTCTTTTTTTAAATGTAAAAATTATTAATTAATCCTATTTAAAATATAATGTTTTTTAAAACAGCAAAATGATAAGAAATATGAAAAACAAGGGTTTCCTCCCATGCAACACTTTGTTTAATATCGTTAGCCTAACATGGACCCTAAATCTATCAATTTTTTCCTTGTTCATAGGTTGGATCAGTTAACACAACCTCTATTTCCTGTTTATTGAATGATTCAATGAATGGTTTTAACCTTTGACCATTGACCTTGAAAATGTAACCACTTGTGGGATCATGAATCTCTACTGCCCCATGGGGGAATACATGATGCACTATGAAAGGCCCTGACCATCTAGACCTTAACATTCCCGAATGTAACTGAAGTTTTGAACTATACAAGAGCACAAATTTTCCCGGTTCAAAATGTTTGACCTTGATATTCCTATATTGGTAGGCTTGAACTCTATCATTATTAGTCCTTGAATTTTCATAATCCTCCATCCTTAGTTCCTCCAGTTCATTGAGATCTAATTTCCTTTTTGTTCTGGCCAATGAGAGGTCATAATCCATTTTCTTAATTGCCCAAAAGGCCTAATGTTCAATCTCCACTAGCAAATGGCATGATTTTCCATAAACCAACCTATATGGGGGAATTACTAAAATGGTTTTGTATGCTGTACGATATGACCAAAGAGCATCTAAGAGTTTCTCAGACCAATCATTCCTAGAAGGATTGACAGTTTTCTCAAGAGTTTTCTTAATCTCCCTATTCGCTAACTCATCTTGACCATTCATTTGCGGATGGTATGCAGTGGACACTTTATGAGAAATACCATACTTAGACATGAGGGAAGAGAATGGGTGGTTGTAGAAATGTGTTCCTCTATCACTGATTATAGACCTAGGAATTCCAAATCCTGAAAATATGTTCTCTTTCAGAAATCGAATCACAACTTGATGATCATTGGACTTAGTCGGAATGGCCTCAACCCATTTTGAGACATAATCAACAGCTAAGAGTATGTAGAGGTATCCCCGAGAGTTTGGTAAGGGACCCATTAAGTCAATTCCCCAACAGTCAAATATTTCAACCACTAAGATGGGAGTGAGTGGAATTTGATTCCTTTTTGTGATGGACACTACTTGTTGACACCTATGACAGCTTTGAAAAAATGTGTAGGATTCCCTTGAGAGGGAGGGCCAGAAAAGACCACATTGAAGAATCTTAGCAGATGTTTTCTTAGAGGAAAAGTGACCTCCACATGGCTCACTATGACAGAATTTAAGGATGGACTCTTGTTCAGATTCTGGAACACACCTCCTAATGACTTGGTTAGGGCAGAACTTATAGAGGTATGGATCATCAAACACATAGTGTCTAACATCAGAAAGGAATTTTCTTTCAAGATTGAGTCCCTAAGAATTTTGGAATGACTCCTGTCACTACGAAATTTTCTATGTCAACATACCAAGGGTAGTCACTCACAGAGTATAGGTGTTCATCAGGAAACGAATCAGACACAGAAAGGTGATTTGAGTTGTCTTTGAATTCCATCCTAGAGAGGTGATCATCTACAAAATTTTCAACTCCCTTTCTATCCATGATTGTGAGGTCAAATTCTTGTAATAGAAGGACCCACCTAATCAGTCTAGCCTTAGCATCTTGTTTTTGGAAGAGGTATTTTAGTGCAAAATGGTCAGTGAACACAGTGATGGGGGATCCTAAGAGGTAGGACCTAAACTTCTCTAAATCAAACACAATAGAAAGTAACTCCTTTTCAGTAGTGGTGTAGCTTATTTGGGAATCATTTAAGGATTTTCTTGCATAAGAAATGACATAAAGAGTTTTATCACAACATTGTCCTAACACAAATCCAACATCAATGTCACTGGCCTCACACATAAGTTCAAAAGGAAGGTTCCAATTTGGATATTTCATAATGGTATGAGAGGTGGGAGAGTATTTGAGGGTTGAGAATGAACCCTCACAGCTTTCTGTCCAAACAAATGGAGCATCCTTTACTAGGAGATCACAAAGGGGATGAGATATTGGACTAAAGTCCATGATGAATCTTCTATTGAAACCAGCATGTCCTAAGAAAGACCTCACTTCCTTGACAGTTTTGGGTGATGGAAGGTGACGAATGATTTCAACCTTTGCTTTATCAACTTCAATCCCCCTACTCGAGACCAGATGGCCCAGAACAAGTCCCTCTTTAACTATGAAATGGAATTTTTCCCAGTTTAGGACCAGATTCTTTTCTTCACATCTTGACAAGACTCTCTCCACATTCTGCATAAATCCCTCAAATGTATCCCCAAACATAGAGAAGTCATCCATGAAGACCTCTAGAAAATCCCCTACCATGTCTGAGAAGATTCCCATCATGCACCGTTGGAAGGTTCCAGGGGCATTGCATAACCCAAAGGGAATGAGTTTGAAAGAAAAGGTTCCGAATGGACATGTGAATGTAGTCTTCCCTTGATCCTCTAGGGAGACCTTAATTTGATTGTACCCCGAGTACCCATCTAAGAAACAGTAGAAGGCATGACCTGCCACTCTCTCAAGGACTTTGTCAATGAATGGTAAGGGGAAATGGTCCTTCTTAGTGAATGAGTTTAGCTTCCTGTAGTCAATGCAGACCCTCCATCCACTACTCACCCTTGTTGGAAGAATCTCCCCATCCTCATTGGTTATCACTGTGATTCTGGACTTTTTTAGAACCACATGGATTGGGCTCACCCACTCACTCTCAGCTATGGGATATATGATACCAGATTTTAACAATTTCATAAGTTCCTTACTTACTACCTCCATGAGATTAGGATTGAGTCACCGTTGAGGTTGAAGACATGGCTTTGAATCAGATTCCAGAACAATCCTATGAGTCCCCATAAGTGGGATAATCCCAGGAATATCATAAAGGGTCCAACCAATGGCTTTCTTATGCTTCCTAAGGACATCTAGAAGCATCCTCTCATGATTGGCTTCAAGAGAAGAAGAAATGACAATAGGATGTGTTTGATTTTCCCCTAGGAAGGCATACTTTAGTGCAGCAGGAAGTTCCTTCAATTCAAGATCTGGTTGGTTCAGAATTTTAGCAGAACATTGGGACATTGGATCAAGAATAATTTCTTTTTTTAGAGTTTCAGATAGGATTGATTCCCCACATGTATAAGTTTTAGCTACTAGATTGGCTTGATCAGATTTAGGGAAGGAAATTGGAGTGGTCTCCATGAAAGTGGTTTCTTGAAAGTTTTCACTGATTATTGGACCTAAGACTTCATCATAAGAGAAATTTGAAAATGATTCAAGCCAAGGAGGTAAACTTCCTTCATATGAAAAAAGGAAATCAATATCATTCTTACTTAAACATTCATCAAATATTCCTTGATGTTCCATGGATTCATTATCAATGCTTCCTATCATATTTACTTCATGAATGTCCTCGTCATCCCCTATTTGTGAGCTTGCATTATAAACGTTCAAGTCTAGACTCATATTCCCAAAGGTGATGGTCATGTTCCCATTTCAGACTCGGATAACAGAGTTGATTGTTACAAGGAATGGACGACCAAGGATGATTGGGGTTTGTTCCTTATTTCCTATGTTTGGATGGTTGTCAAGGACAATGAAATAAGCAGGGTAGATGATGTTTTCAACCTTTACCAGAAGGTCCTTTAAAATCCCCTTTGGAACCCTAATTCTACGATCAGCAAGTTGAAGTGTGACAGATGTGGGTTGGTGCTCTTCTAGGCCTAATTGGAAGTACACAGCATATGGGATGATATTGACACTAGCACCTAGGTCACATAAGGCCTTGACAACTTTGCTTTCTCCTAGTTCAACATTGATGTAAGGGAAACCCGGGTCTTTCAACTTAGGAGGAATGGTCCCTTGAATGGTGGTACTCACATTAGCAGCCAAAAGGACTTGGTTTTTATGTGAAAATTTTCTTTTAAAATTACACAAGTACTTAAGGTACTTTGAGTAGGCAGGTATGGATTGGATTGCATCGAGAAGGGGTATGTTCAACTTGACTTGTGAAAAGATTTCCCTCAATGTTTCACTCAGTTCGGGCTTGGTTTTCCCCCTCATGCGTTTAGGAAATGGTGCAGGTTGTGGGGTTATTTGTTGAAGAGTTGTTTCCTTGAAAATGTTATCAGTTTCCTCAGTTAGATCTTGTGGTTCATTTGAATTTTCATCCCTGTTTAAATATTCATGTGGGTTCTAAATTAGTTTTTCAGGTTTCTCAATTGATTTACCACTTCTTAAAACAGTCACAGCCTTTAGTTTTTCATGAGTTGTTTGAGCACAACTTGACTCTCCCCTTGAAGTTGAGGATGGCACCACCTGAGTAGGCATGGGTGCCTTTCCGGTTTTTAGGGTTTGAAGTTCTTGTTTTAGGGAAGATACCTCCGAGTTCATCCTCTCCATTTGTTTGCATAGTTGTTCTAATAGGCTTTGTGGAATAGTTTGGGTTGGTGCTTCAGAAGATTGGTTTATCCCAGGGGGATATTTTGGAAGTGGGATGGATTGTTGAAAATGGACCGGTGGTTGTTGGTATTGTATAGGTTGGGTTTGGAACTGTTTATGGGTTTGGTACTTCTGATGGGGGTATGAATTTTGTTTCTGTGGTTGCCTAGGTTGTTGGTTATGTTTCCAGCAGAAGCCTGGGTGGTCGTTATACCTTGGGTTGAAGGTGTTTTGGTATTGAGGATTTTGAAAGTTCAAAGCATTTAATTCCACTGGGGTTCCTCCTAAGAGAACATCCTTGATGGATGGAATGGTTGGGCAGTTGTCTGTCTAATGGTCATGTTTGTCACAAATTGTGCAAACAGGGTCAACAGTTTGGATTTCATGGACTTTCCTAAGGTCTATCTCTTCATCCTTCCTAGAGAGTGCTGCGAGTTTAGCCCTAAGGATTTCCTCTTCTCTAAGTGTATGAATTCCAGTAGTTCTTTGTGGATTTTCAGAATAAGGTGAAGTTCCCCATGTTTGGTTTTGTTCAGAAAGGCTTTCTAGATACTTGTAAGCATCATTTGGGGCTTTGTTTTTAAAGGTTCCATTACACATCATGTCAATGAATTGTTTGTTCCCTGGACCCTACCCTTCATAGAAAATTCTCAATTGTTCAGGAATAGAAAAACCATGGTGTGGAACCATGTTTAGAGTGTCTTTGAACCTCTCCCATGTTTCATATAATGACTCTCCCTCTTTTTCAAAAAATATTTGGATACTCTTTTTAAGTGCAATTGTTTTATGGTGGGGAAAGTAATTTTTGTAGAATTATCTTTGTAGTTGGTCCCAAGAGTTGATGGATGATGGTGTCAAATTGTTTAGCCAATTTTTAGTTCGATCCTTTAAAGAAAAAGGAAATAGCCTCATCTTAGCTGATTCTAGTTGATGTGGGGGACACATGGTTTCTACAATGTCACTGAACTCTTTAATGTGCAGGTAGGGCATCTCGGACTCCATTCCATGGAATGTGGGAAGGTGGTTTAGGACATGGGGTTTAAATATGTTGTTGGAATCTTCTAGGGAATTGTGTCTAATGCATGAGGGTCATTGGTCCAAGAAGGTGTGAGGTAGTCATTCATGGTTTGATCAATTGCATTCCCCAAGTTTGGGGCTGCCTCATTTGGGTTTCCATTTTGGTCCCCACCCGGGATTATGAGTTAGTTTATTTGAAGAGCTTTCATTGAAATTGGATCAATTTTGGACTCTATAGTATTAGGAAGATTAGGATCTAATGGAATGAGTTCCCTTGGTGTACTTGACTCCCCAACCCCAGGACTATCCACCGTAACTAGACGGTTTGATTGATCGCGGGTGTAGGCGGACATGCACCAAAAGAAAAAAAATGAGAAAAGGACAAGATAAGAGAATTTTGATGAGAAAAGAAGAAATGGGGGATAATATAATGGGTGTTTAGATGACTTACTTTGGTCCTCGACAATGGCGCCAAAATTTTATTCTCGCTCATATTTACCCAAGAGATGAAGGTAGAACGGTCCTTGTGGTTTAGCTTGGGTTATCGAATCCTCAAAGACCTAAGAAGAAACCTATAGACACGTACATTCTATGTACTGTTGTTGGCTATGAAGTGGCCAACATGGGTTGAATTTATATGGGTTTAAAGGATAACTAACAGATTTAAGTGAATTCAATTTAAAAGAATGATTTGATCCTAGTTTATCACTCGGGGTGGATTAGATGAATTACTTTTTTAATGATTTAAATTTCTTATAATTGAGATGGATTCATTTAAGAAGATCAAATTAAATCATCACTTACTGTTTTAATTCCTACACACCCTAATACTAATCACCTATACACTTGAAGGATCAAATTTTTGATCACTCAAATGTAGAGGTTCGTATTAGCACTTGAATGTGTGACCTTAAATTCAATAAGGATGAAGATGTTTTAAAATCATCAAATAAAAATCTCATTTAAAAGAAGTGATTTTCCATTAATAGAGTGATAAATACCATATAATCCAGCCCCTTTCTACTCCCTTCGATCAACCCATAAACGATTTAGCCCTCTATTGATGACATGTCTTCAACGGAAGCGGGAAGTAGACTTACAAAGGTGGAATTGAAGAAGTAAAAACAACAACAAAAAAAGATCACTCCTCCGTTGTGTGATAAATATCACAAGGTTTGGTATGAAAAAGTTCACACCTTGAACCAATGGTATCAAAGTGATAAGGATAAGAACAGAATAATAAGAGAAGAAGAACTTTTATTAAGAAACTAATGAGAATTAAACAACTTACATGAGAAAGAAATGTGATTACAAACACAAAGGGGCATCATAAAACTACAATGAAACCAAGCACCAAAGATCGTTCAATCCTCCAACACCACTTCCTTAAATAGGAATTTTTGATCCCTTGGGTCGAGCCTCCAACAGTCCAAGTCTCCTCAATTAATTTTGGTAGTCCATAGGTGGGTGGAAAGTAAGGGAGAGTTGATTTTTCCACGCTAGACCCAAGGTGGCATCCAGCTTTCCTTCACCGAATAGACACGTCTGAAAGACCTTCTAGATGTCAGAATCAGAGTGGTCCATATAAGAATAAAATGGATCTCCACATGTCTTCTAATCTCCTGTACAATTTTGGCCCATTTTGAGTTTCGTATACCGAGATATGATAAACTTAGTGGACTGTTTTTCTGGGCCGCAGAATCTGGCCCAGAATTGTATCTCTAATATGGTCAGCCTTAATTACCACCATAGAGGCCGAATTAGCATTCTATTATGGAGAGTTATCTGTTCCTATACATGTCTTCTAGAATCCCACAAATTTTTGGATTCATTGGGCTTGTATTTTGGGCCCCACTGTCTCATCAATGGGCTAGTGTCCAATCTGCCTTCTCTAGAATTGCTTCCTTTCACCACAAAATATCCCCATCTTCTTCCATGAATTGTCCATTGATCCCCGAATGAAACATGTTCATATTGGAGTGTAGATAAATTTCCAAAAATATCAAATTAAAATATTTATAATAAGATGAATCATTGGGTACTTCAAATTATGTTCAAAAATGTACCACATAATAGTGCAATTTAAGAAGGTATTACAATCATAATGTGAAATGATGTTCAAAGTGTAAAATGCACTAAAATGGTGTTTATGAATAATAAGGCACATGAATATTATATATATTAACAATGAATATTAGCCTAATTTAGTGGATAATCAACCACCCACTAGTAAAACCCAAATTATTCTCCGTTTGGTTGTAAGGAAATGAAAAAGGCTAACAATTTTCACACCACATGTCATTCTTTTCAAGATAATAGAACTCTTTGAAATCTACTTCAAAATTGTTCTTAGATTTAATGCCAATATAAACTACATGATTATCCACTATATGGTTATATATTTATACCAAAATTATCTAACCATACTCTTACTACACTTAGAATCACATCCCAAGACAACAAGATAGAAACTTGAATGTCCATGCACTTACAAATTGTCCATTGCATCAAACATATTGGCACTTGGCATGCTCAATATAAAGAATATAAGGCATGAACATGATAAAACCATAACCTAGATATCACCATCTATGTATTTATCTTGAACCCAAGCCATCTATCTATGACTTAATGCCACTAAGGTAAATATAACTCAACTAACCCATCACTCAGTTTACCCCAATAAGAAAACTAAGAAGAGACACACCAAAAAACATAGTTTCATTAAAATTTCACTCGGTTCTATCTCCTAACCCATAAACTAAAAATACATGGGTCAACATCCAGGAAAATAACATTACAACACACTCATCCCATGTTTCACAAGGTATAACTAGAAATTTGTTTAAAAATCATTACCCACTCTTAGGGAAACCACCCTCACCAAGGATCTACACATAAGACTGCTCTCAGGAGAATCAGGTCACATCACATGATAATACATATACAACCTATTTCACCCTAAGAATACCTATATCAAGAATATCATGGTCATATGGTTCAATTAAGTAGAATATCATAAAAATATATACAGTAAAACACCATATAGATTGTAACTAACAATTTAAATAAATGAAGCTAAAGGGTTACCACTCTTAAGGGAGTTTATCACTAAGGCCTATAATGCCATTACCAACCTTCTAGGTTCACCACACCTCCTTTTTAAAAGGGATTACAAAAATTTCCTCATCATTGAATGAATAAATATATATCAACATGACATACCATCAGAATGAAAATATATATATTAATATAACTGAGTATAATTCCACTAATAAATTATACAGAAAATATCATATAACCTATTATTGAAAATTTAAATATATTATACTATATTATCAATGATAATAATCACACTAGTAGGACAACATATTGTGTGAGTCCTATATAGATAACCACGATTAATTAGATTAGTCATTCCTCTCTGATCTAAGATCCAAAATCTATTATAAATCACAATTATAAATCCAAAAATTTAATACAAGAGGTGAAAATAATATTAATCATAATATTAAATAATAAGAATAATAGTATTAATCCCCAAGAAACCTGTAATTTTTACCAAAACTGAAGCTTATGAGGAAGCAACCTAATATCCATCACGGGCTCTAACACATTCCTATAACTCCAAGATACCATATCCCAAATTCTAATACAAATAAAAGATAACCTTTGATAACTATTTGTAACATATTTCCCCATACTACTATGAACAATAATTGGAATGGTGGTACCACATGACCTTAGGTACGCCTCTCTGTATTCTAGATGATGTATACTAGTTCTAGGGATCTATGGTGGTACCACTAAGAGAGTATACCTCTTGCATCATAGTGTTAATAAAATAATAATTGGAAAAAATATCAGACACATAAATACATCAAATTATACAAAATAATAATAAATAATATGAACATGAAATAATAAATGAAATGGAGCTTACCGTAAGCATAAAAAACTCCTCTACCACTAAGAAAATAACATATAAAAAAGAATAAACAAAAAGAATAAATAAAAAAGGCTCCACTATTACTCTAAGAAGTACATCATCCAAATATCAATTAAAAAATTCTGATTTTTCCAACTCGGTCTTGAAAAAACTGATCCCCTTCCCAACATATACCTACAACCAAGTGAGAGCCTACACAGGTACACATGTGAAATAGTAGAAAAATATGGATGTGCGTATAAAAATCAATAGGGAAGCATAAATTGTCTCAAGTACATACTTGGAATACATTGATATGTTCATGTCATAACCTCTACAAAAATAAATAAACTACTAAAATAAAATAATCAAACCCACCATCAATCCTCATGTTCATGGCCTTGATTGATCATACCCACTTCAACTAGAGGAAGAGTGTCTCTAAAAATTTCATTATGATCATACCAAATATAATAAAATCCATAGGTTATTTTATATCGGTCTATATTATTCATGAAATGGAGTCCAAAGTTTCCCTAGTATGCATAACAACAACTTGAGGTAAGCTACATCTCTAAATCACAACTTGGGGACTACTATACCCCATTATGCAATAGTCGCAATAGTTGAACCCCAAAAGTGAAGGATAATTGACCACACCCACCGTAGACCCCACAATTATTGATAGCTCAAAAGTGGTATCACCTACCCTATACCTAGAACCAAGGTTATCATGGCTCCAAATCCACGGTAACCCCACAGTTAGTATGAAAGAACTCCCTACTAGTGGAATTTTCTTTAATATCATGGACCTTCCCGGAGAGAGTTTACTTTAGTCATCATGGGCCTCCCCTAAGGTAGATTTATTTAGTATCACAAACAACTCAATAATTGGAATTTTCTATATACAAAAAATGAGATCCAAAAGGGAATTTCATATATGTATCCCAACTTCTATAAGGGAACTTTCTATAACACAACACAACTACCTCTAAATCATATAATAGTAGTGTCATGGATTCATCCTAGGGTATTTTTCATATCATTTATACAGATAAAAGATGCAAGGGTTGGTTCAACAATTAAACTCATCATCACTGTCCATTAATCATCTCACCCACATGGGGTCATAATCTCAAGGGGAACCCACTAAGGTATCCTAGTAAATAACATCAAAAAAACATACCTAGATCCTTTAATTCAAAACAGAAGTGGAGGAACCACACTTGGGGTCCTCAGTCATAATAAAGTATCATGTAATCACCAATCACAAGAGGGAATCATGTCAATTGGTATTGTAGTACATGGAATGGTGTCATAAGCCAAATCAGGTAATCCATACTATCAATTGTTTAAAGAGATGTCTGATAGCCCATCCTAATATCCAATATTATGATAGATTGGTCCACTCACCCAATCCAAGTCCATCTTTTCTGTGGTCTATCCACCTACTCTAAACATATTTTAAGGGTAAGGATCACTCATCCCATAAACGACCCCATTGAGGTTAATGGATCTAGGGTATGTCGAGGGTTATGTCATGTTCCATTAGGGATGAAAAATATCAAAACAACTTTTTCCTATATGAGAAGGGTCCACAAGACCTATAGGGTTGTTCTTTAAGGTGTACATGGGTTGTCCATCTAAGTAAAGCCAAACCTATACAAGGATTTGACCAAGGGAACCTACCTTAGGTCTACTAAGGCTCACTCACTCTAGTCACATACCTCATGGAGTTTTGATGTCATAGGGAATAAAAAAATATTCACGGCCTCAACCATTGGTGACCTAGAAGGAAAGTTATTTCTCAAGGGTCATCATGGACATTGGTAGTCTCCAAAATTTATGGAACCTCGTATATATCTCAAAAACTAAATTAAAATTAAAATATTTAATTGAAATTAAAAAAACTATTATAAAAACAGTTGATTTTCCATATTGTTTATACAAAAAACCCACATACACTATAATGAAACATAATTCCATAGGGTATGTACCAAGACCATCTACCTAATTTGAAGCCTCTTCCACTTAATTCTATATGTTGGAAGCTATGCCTAGGCCTACCAATGCCTGTTCAAACTTGTTCAGCCACCGCCATATTCATTAGGGCCTAATATTAGACAAAAGAATAATAAATAATAAAATTAAATATTAATTAATTAATTAATTAATTATTTATTTAAGATACATATATGTTAGAAAATCATCAAGCATCTAGTGATTGTTGATTGCTCAAGTGAGGGGGTGTTGTCCATCCCTGACAGAACCCAAAACCTACATCGAGAAAAAGGACCAATAGACACCGCCATAGAAGAGTTCATGGCATGAAGTACCTTCACCAAATAAACAAGCGATGGAATATGGAATTATAGAGTACCCTCTTTATATTAGGAACATAATAACTATAATTCTCAGATGGTTCCACTAATCTTTAGTGGAATCATCATTAAACCCTAGCTAACAGAAGGAGAAGTTATAGGGGATAAGAGGTAAGGATGAATAGAGATCACCAATAGGTTTAAATCACTTCATATCATTGAAAATCATCCATGAAAATTCCTAAATAAGAGATTATATAAAAGGGGGAATAGGGTCCCCATGCTCCTGGTTCACCCGACCAAAAAAAAGGGTGGTATAAGATTCCCCCATTAAAAACCAAAGGGGGTGTAATTTTAATTATACCCACTAGAAACCCATCCATATCACTGTTATTTTATGCAGGGGCTATTTCATTGTCAGACACAACTGTTCGGTTGGTATTTGGACACTGAATACTCGGTGGATCCAGCAAACCAGGTAAGAAACTAGATAGTCAGTGGTTGTAGAGTGGAGACAATATATAGTCCATCAACCATGTTATACTCCTGGTTCTCTCCTCCTACTCTTGTCTACCTTATGACCTTCATATCATGTCTAAAAACACCTTTCTAAGGTGTTAAAACTCCAAAAAATACATTCTAAAACACAATTCAAAATTATATCCACTCTCTAATTAAAAATTCAAATACCATACAAATTTCTCAAATATAATATAGGTATGGAGTTTTGCACCATTAAACTTGTTTTTAAAATAAATTCTTGTATTTACAGGTTGTGATTGGTTTTTCAAATGGGTTGTTTTATTTACAAAATTCTGTTAAAGGTTTCATATTTTTTATCAAAGGGTTTTAAAATTATTTTTATATATTATGGTTTTGAATTATGACTATTTTCCCATTTAGTACTTTTTTTTAATGATTTTAAAAGTTATTATTGAAAAATTCCCTTCGAGTGTTTTAAAAAATTGAGTTTTTATTAGTAATGTAATTTTTTCCACAGTTTAATAATGATTATATTATTTATTATTCTTAATATAAGACAAGGGGTTATTTATGTTGATGGTGTTTGAAGGTTAAGTTGATTTTATTATTGATATTATTATTATATGATTTTTGATGATCTAATATTTATTTTCTATACCATATAATTCCTTGGGTAGTTATGTGGGAACTCTAGGTCTACATGCGACAATATTTTAGTATTATGGTCCAACTAGTGGCCCTAGGAGAGGCTATGTTCTACTTATGGGATTATGCCCTTCATTTATGAGAGTTACGTAAATTCCTAGTGTATGTGTAGGTTATTGATATCTAGTTCCAGTCTTATATTATAATTTTATAGTCAGGTCCTATATTTTACCCTAAACTCTTAGGTACCCATGGTTACTATAATTTTTTTTAATCATGTTAGTGTGTGTTTAATTTGATCATTGTTTTACTTTAAATCATGTTTTACTTAATAAAAGTTTTATTAAAGTGTAATAGAATGGATTTTTGAACACTTTGTTGAAAATATATTTTTCAAATGGGTGTTTCAATAAAGGAATAATTGGTCCTAGAAATGCATTAACAGTGATTTATTTCATTTAATTAAAATTAACGAGTAAATTTTATAAAATTATTTTGAAAATGATTTTGTATTTTCTATTCTCATGCATAAAAACCCAATTTTTTTAATAAATATTTCAAAATATCAAGAAATTGATATTTTATTTAAATACTATACATGGGGTGTGGTTTTCCTTACTATAATTACCAGGTCATTATGCTCATGTTTAGAAAAATTTTAATTTCTATTTCAACTCTTTATTTCTCATGGATCATGTTTGGTTAAAGGTTGGGTGGTGACTTGTGAAGTGACAAGGAGTTTTATTGGTAAATTTATGTTATTTACATTACATTATAACAAAATCCAAATAGTAAATCTCTATTTTAATTTTCATTTAATCAATGGTTAATTATATATATGCACATTGGGTGATGGATTTCCGGGGTATTTTCTATGGTGGGCATTGGAGATAATCTAATGGATTTATTTTTCTTGAAATTGTTTAAATTGATCATTTTTTTAGTTTCTACTATTTTAATTAGTTGTGGACATCCGACTTAGGGATCAACCATGTCATAATTTTCAGAAAATTTTAACTACTAACTTCAATTAATTTTTATTGGGAAACTTTGTTCCCATTGGATATACATTGATTTCAAAGAAACAGTTTCTAGCCTTGGGTGATCAGGAAGTCTCCTCGAGTATGTAGAAGATTGACATGGGTGCTCGGTTTAGGGGTGACTTAGATTTAGTTCATGAAAAATTTATTCAAAAAATAAATCAAAATATTAGTATTATGGTATTTTAGTTTATGAAAAACAATTAGTAAATATGTTACCATAACTTCATCCAAAATGATTTTCTTTATTATAAGTACAACTTTGTGCCAACTATCGATGTCAGTTAGTGTGTGAATTCTAGAATTAAAGTAAATATAACATATGAATATATATATATATATATATTTATATTTATTTATCTAATCATGTATTCAATATATATTCTCATAACCCACAACATTTGGTCACATGCTTCTTTCTTTAATAAAAAGAGCTCTCATCTAAATGGAAAAAAATATTTTTTCACTGAGTATAAAAACCAATATATGTTTTTTCACCTTCTTAATCACTATTATGCTAATTTTAAGGTCAATATTAGTAGTTGGTGGAGAATTCATTACACTCTCCACATGTTATATAAATTAAATTAATATATATTACTCATATATCAATCTCAAAGCATATAGTTAAAACACATAAAAATAAAAAACACCTCAGTAAAATAAAGCCTTTTTATTTAATTTTCTTTCTTTTATTTAATGGTGTAAGGGTCCTCCCAACCATTAATGATAAAAATTATTTATCTATGATCATAACTCAATTATAAATAATCCATTATCAAAGGGGTATCCATTAAATTGTTTTATGTCCCATGGAAAGGATCATCCTTGATATAATTATCATCTCCTTATACAATTTTTTTTATTTCTATAAAGAATAATGAATTAATTTATGTTTTCAATATCCAAACTAAAAGATACTTTTTATGCTTATAAATCCATTAAGAATGATATTTTTTTAATTATTATTTATTGAATTAAATTTTAAGAATATATACTCAAAAAATTAAAAAATGTGCTTATTATTAACCCATTTTCATCTGAACATTTACTCAAAAAGATATTATATAATCCAAATATTATATATTTTTAATTTTACTCAAATTAAATATCTCTTTATAAATGGTATTTTCCCTGGATAATAAATACATGAATTACTTAATGTACAAGAGTGACTTCACTATTTTACATCATGTTGTGTTCATAAAATTCAATTTTATATAATATTAAGAATTAATCACATACCCATCATATGATAATTCATGTTCACTCACTCTTTTACCTATCCATCACACTCTTCGAGAAATTGTTTTAGAATTTACTAAAAACACTTTAGAAGAGTGCGCTTAAAACCAACTCAAAAACTATTCATTATGTGTTTTTAATATATAAATTTTATCCCTTATTGGATTAAATTAATAATAATGGACTTGTGACTTTCAACGTATGATAAAACCCATTTACTATAATATAAAATATAAAGGACATATTATACCCAAATTGTGATAGTTATTGTAATAAATTAAGTGTTCTTTAAACTCATTTGGGAAAATTCACCATGAGTAACAATAATTTAAGAATGGATATATAATTATATAAGGGTTTTTTACATAAAAATTTTCAAACATAATGAAATTGTTTTCTCTATCATCATATTATTTTTACATATGCTTAAAATTTATCAATTTTTACCCATTTTTATCTGATGGGATTCAACAATAAGATTTAGAAAATAAATTATACAATCAAAAATATAATTTAAATTAAATACATTTATCAATTAAATTGTTTCATAAATTATAAAAGTCATTATTAAAAATAATAATGTATTTTATTTTTACCTGAGTAACAATTTAACAAAAAAATATCCTACACTATTAAACACACAATACTGCATAGTTATTCCATAGAAAAAATTTAAAATAAATAAATGTGATGTTTTTTATTTTGTATTCAAAGATAACTAATGAATATAAAAAATGATGAGTCATGTTATATGTTTATCCACATACAATCACTGGTATATACACACACTCAAATCTTTCGAATATATAAAAAAGCACACACACATATATATATACATATAAATATACATATATATAATCATAGGATATCCATTCATATTATTCACAAAATATATCATTAGAATTTTGGTATTTATCAAAACAAAGAACAAATGTTTCATAATTTTTTTAAAATACTAATAATTAATTCAAATAAAAAAATAAAATCATCACAATACTAGTCATAGTAAATATTATTCTAGTTTCACTATAGCTAATAGAAAAAATAAATTTTATTTTATTTTTACTTTAAACACTTTGAAAACATGTTTTTTTGTTATATTTTCATTTAATTTCATTTTATTCTCTTTAATTGATGTAAGATAGGGATTTAAAAATGTAAAATAATAAATTATATCTTGTGATGACTAAATAATTGGAAAAAATTTTGTGTTTTAAAAAAATGAATACAATTAAATTATTTTATAAAACTTTTATTAATTATAAATAATAATTTTGACAATGTTCCAAATATATATATCATTGATATTGGATCCAAAATATACATGTTATATTATTTATTTAATATTCACAATAATAATAATATCATGAGTCTCTAATTTAAAGATATGTACTCTATGAAATTTCACATGTATTTTAATCTTTAAATAATGAACATGAGAGAAGTTTTAATGTTAAGTGGATTCTAAATTTTCTTTGTGTGGTTAATGTGAATATTTATTTGACTTATTTTGTGTCACAATTAATTATATATATTATATATATGAGGCAGTCTAGAGTTATTTTTTATATATAAAATGTATTTTGAAATATATAATTAGACATTTCATACCCCTTTCCAATCTTGCAGAATCATATGATTGAATGATCATGCAACTAAAGTTCGTATATTATGCTTTATGGATAAATATTGGGAACATGTAACTCTGCCCTTGTATCATGAACTACATACTTTTGTACTCTCACGTAACTATATGGTAATAATTAATTATCTTGGGTATTGCCTTCAATTCCATGTGGTATACCTATATAAATGATATAGTGAGTGAAGATCAATAAATATCACACACAATCAATTTCACCCTAAAATATTTTTAAACTAAAAAATAATATGTACTTATTAGTGATTATACACAATATTTGATTATCTTCCACTTACATTTTGAGGTTGTTTTATTATAATCTAATATCTAAAATCATTTTGTATTATTTAATTATTCATGTCTATTTATTTTGAGTTAAAGTTCATATTCAGGGTATTATTGGTTATAAACAATATTTTTAGTTGTTTAAATAGATTAAATGTCCTGAGTTTAAATTGTGAAATATTTTCCTTGAAAATAATTTTATAAAGTATTTCATTATTTTCAATTTAAATATTATGTTTTCAAATAATTTTAATAACTTGTTGAATATTAATTTTAAATGTAATTTTTTAAAGTTGAAGAGTTATCAAAATTATGGGATGAATTAATGATTAGTATTATAGAAAATATTGTGGTGGAGTAAATTTGATTATTAATTTTAAAAGGAATTCAGTTATAAAAGTAAATTAAATTTATAGAAATAAATTTGGGATAAATTATTAGTTTAAAAAAGTGAATAAATATTAATTTGAAAACCTAATTTTTTAAGTAAATTTATTTTGAGTTATTAAAGAATAAATTTTGTATAAATAAGTGAGATTTTTATCAAGCAGTGTAAGAAATATTCATTCAGTGTTGTGTATCATTTTTAGCTTTAGAATTATTAGGTTTGAATTAATAAATTATATTTTAGTTAAATTAAGGATAAATACAATCAAATGTATGATATTTGTGTCCTTGTGTAAGAATAAAGTTCATTGAAATGAAAGTTACATATAATTAAGTGATATTTTAAGTGTAGTCTAATAATATTTATCCACAATATTACTTATCTAGGAATATAAAAAATTGAAACATGGGATACATAAGAGAAAATATAAGTTAGTGTTGGTATTTTTATAAGAATAAATTAGAGAACAAGGTATTTTATATGAAAAGTAATTTTTTTAAACCATTCACATGACAGTTAAGCAATAGTCTGAAGGTAATTAAAGGATTAATTAGTTAATTTAGTATGAAGAGGAAGTTCTAATCAGATTGTAATTAAAGGATAAATATAAATGAACTATACTCAATCTATTAATGTATTATGTTTATTTCATTATGCTTATGACCATTTGATGTGAGGTTATATGATAAAGGTATGTTTCAATGGATTATCATATGACGTTTTATCATATTAAATGTAAATGAATATAGTTGGTAGATATCATAGTAAATTGGATATATGAAAATTAATTAAGCAAACTATGAGACTAAATATTATGATATCAAATTACTATTGAAGATAAGATAGATTAAAAAAATTATAAAATGATGAAGTGATGGTCCTTGAATGAATCCACCAACTATGAACCAAAGTTGATTTTGATTAGTTACTAGATTTGTAGATCATAGGTGAAAATAATTTAAGATTAAGTTGGATGTTGATTGTTAAATTGATTGATGTTTTTTGGTGAATTTTATAGATTGTAAATGTTTTAATAACTGATGAGTTTCAATATTATTTGGTCAAAAGAGTGAACCTTATGAGATGAATAATGCTAAAATGTACTATAATTTGTGATGAATATTTTGTATTTGATAATTTTTCTTTTTACGGAATTAGGTTATCCTAGGTGATGTGGTATTTTGTTTTTATTTGAAATTGGGATCATTATCAAGCTGATGTTTATGATATATGATTGATAAAATTCCCAAGATATATATGTTGGTAGGTCGAGTAGTATAATGTTTTGGCTATGTGATTTTTATAGAAGATGATGTTAATCAGGGATCACAGAATCAATAAATTTTAAGAGACCCATGGATAATATTGTGACTATTTGACGGAATTTTATTAGAATTATTCTAGGATGTTACATGGAACTATAATACCGGTGTAAATATTGGAGATGCTTAAGGTCTTTATTAATTCAATATTAACCTGGTTTCAATGTAAAATGGAGTTTAGTTTGATTTTAGGAACATTGAGTAGACCGACCAATGTCTAAATATTTGAGAAAGGATTCAATAGGTGGAAACATGTTGGTCTAGGTCAACAATCACAAAACAAAATAACATAATAATAATGGATAACACTTAATGTCATATAATATTAAAGAGGAGTGAGTATGGACTTTGAATTAGATCTATGAAATGTTTATTTATAAAATTAATGAAGTAATAAAACAATATATTATTTTTGGAAAATAAATATAAAAGGGTATCATGAATTATTCTCAAAATTTCCAAGAACAAGAATTGATTTCTACATTGGAAACCTAGAATGAACTAAAATTTTATGAATTTTATACATCTAATACATTTCCATAAAAATATCTAAATACTGTAGAGTTGGAGAAAATTTTGAATCATGTGTCGGATCATCTTTAGTTAAGGGGATGAGTTTATGTTTATAATGGGGTTCAAATGAATAGTGGTAAATTCCATGTGTTTATTTCTAGTGGGAAGTCAAGAGGAGATAAAAATAAGGTAATGTTAATAGGATTATTCAAAAATATTTTCTTCATCATTTAATGGGGAATTCCTTCTAGGAGAGGATAAATAAAAAATATGGTGTTTCGGAGTTTCATCCAAATAAAATAGTGTTAATGATCTACTTTTCCATGTCAATCAAAATCATCAGTGGTTAAGCCTCGGAAAATTTGTAAATGATGTATTTTGAGTCATTCTTATCCATTTTTTCTATAATTATGTTTTTATGGATTTATTATTCTAAATAATTAATTATTATTTTTTTAATAAAATTTAATCATTATTTCAATGTTAATTCATTTTATTCCTCTCTTGATGGTTGAATCGTATATAATTTCTTGTTTATATTGTTGAGTGTGCGGTATATTTTTGCATGATATAATGAGACTCCAATCAACGTAGAGCCTTTATTTTAATTTCCAATTCATTATTTAGAATATAGAGTATAGGTATTTTTGAATTATATAATCTATTGAGTGATTTATTTTATAAATTGATGAATATTGAAAGGAATAAAGATTGATTTATTTGTTTACAGTGGTTTTATTTCGTATTTAAACAATGTAACGTGTGTGAAGTTATATTTTATAACACACATTGAATTATATATAGAAAAATTGCATTTTTATATATAATAAAGAAGACTTTCATTGGGGAATGGAACAAGATCCATTGGTTATTTCATTACATGTTACATCCCTTCATTGCATTGCAACTATTTTACTTTTTAATATATTTTTCATAATTAAATCCCAAAAAACATTAAAATTTCATAAAAATAATAAATAAGTTGGAATATCTTTCCTAGTAAGCACAATAGATACTACTTTAGATGTTTTTATACCATAGAATCGCAGGATGAAATTTGAGGAATCTATAAACAACTTAACAATACTCTTCTTTTAGCATTATTTATTGGGTAGTTTCTAAAACATTTAGAAAACATTATATATCAATAAAAATAGAAAAAATACACTTATTCTATTTTCTAGGAAATTTTAATTCTATTCATTTTTATTATTTAATTATAAATATTTTTTTCTCACTATTATTCAAACATTCATTCCCAAGAACCCAAACATTGTAGTAGAATCATTTAAACTATAAACAGATAATACATTCCATTTTTTGATCTTGGAAAGAAAATAGAGGTAAAACCAGGGAAAAAGATGAATTTTTTAGGCTAGAAATTATCATGTGTGCATTAATATCGTCTTCAATTGGGTTTCTAGGAACCGATCCACTAAAAATATAACCTTTATAACTTTATAGTGAGATGTAAGTTACGGGAACCATATATGATCAATATGCTCTAGATATATATAGACTAAACCTTGTTTTGGTATATCATTAAATTTATCATGTTTTTTAACTTAATTTCAATTTTTATCTATTATTTTCAACAATTTCATGGAATTATGGGGGAATATCCCCAAAAAACACTTGAAATAATTTAAAATGGTTTGTATCATCATTAATTCCCTAGGGAGTGGTGAGGATCAAATTGAGATGAGAGAATTAACTTTTTTACATGGAGAGAATTTTTATTGAGGGGATATATTATTATCAATTAAATTCTATTGGAAAATGTCTCAAACTCAAAAAAAATATTATTTTCAATTTTTTTATATCCTTTAAGGAAACTACCTTTAGGAAGGAAGTTTTGCGGATTAGAAATGTTCATGAGGAAATCCTACATAGGTACTGGAAGATGTTTAGGAAATTTTGAAATAGCTAACTTTACTATCAAATCAATTTTCAACTATTAATTAAATAATTTTATTTGGGTTTATATTCCATTGATAGGTGTAGGACATATGTTGTGATTCAGGACGATTTAGTAGACAAAACTCCAACTAGTGATATGAGATTAATTACAGATGTTTCCTAGAATGCTAAATAATTTGGCACCAAGGGTGTCACCCATGTATAAATATTCATCCAAGTTCCTAATTCATATTTTGATAACAATAAAATAGTGATCTAATTATGTTAACTTATTACCATGTTGTGAAAAATTATGACTTAAAACCTCCCCCTATACAAATATCTACTGAATATAGTGTTCCAATTCAAAATCATTTCTGTATTTGTTTAGTATAAGAAAATTTCAATGATCAATTTCCAAAATCAAAAGATTGATATTAAATATGAAATTGACTTTTTTAAGGTGAACATTCTATTTAAACAACTTATCTAATACATGTGTATCAAATAATAACTTTAATAAATTATATAATGATCAATGATAATATGTAAATAGAAAAACTAAACAATCAAGATTGTTTTTTAAAACCAAAATAATAACCAACAACCTAAGTACTATCAATAGAAATCCAACGAGCCTATTAAGAATTTACAACTATTCCAAGATAAAAATATCCAACCTATAAGAGAATTTTATCCCACTTAAAACATTTAAAAATATAGTATTAACTATAATGAAATTTTCAAACAATGGTATGAAAGGTCCAAACAAAAAAAGTTATATAAAATGGTGAAAACTACTTCTGATGATAGAAAATTAATGAACTAACAGTGTAAAATGATTTTTAATAATATAAAATTAACCTGAGTGGGAAAGAGAATGTTAGTTCCATGCACCACTGAAGTATAACTCGGGTACACAATCCATAAGTTATAGATAATAAAATATAAATCTTTTTGGATTAATCGACATATGAAATCATTAATTTTGAGCCATAATAAATGAGAAAAACACATAATATTTTTTGAAACATGATTCCTTAAAGTGGTCCACTATTGAAGAAAAATATGTTTCAAAAGCATGCATTTAATTAAAATAACTCATTTGTATTTTAAAAAAATAACAGGACCCAATAATGAAAAAAACTAATACTATAAATAGCTCAAAAATAAAAAAATAACCACTATATTAACTTCAACGTAGTCTCCCAACCACGAAAAATATAGAAAATTATATAGATAGTGAGGTGTCATAGACATTGATAAAGGTTTACATGAATACCCATTTTCCATATTCAATTAAAACATCCTCAAATATGAAACATTTATAAAAGAAATTTTCACTCATAAGAGGAAGTGGAAAGGGGGAGAGAATGTGAACTTGGGTAACCATGTGTATTTAATGATTCAATTTGATCTTATTATCAAATTCAAGAGACATGCACAAAGGGCATTGTTATTTCTCTTATTTCAAATAAAAATTCAAATTTATAAAACTCTTAACAATACTAATTAATTAATTAAAATGAATATAGTGGAATGATTGATATTATCCCCATAGATATGATAAAATTAGTTTAATTAGGGTTTTAAAGAAAATTATTTTATTTGATTGGTTTTAAGGAATAGGTTGAATAACCAATGACGGTTTTTAAAACAATATTAAGAAATATAGAGAACAAAGAAAAGTAATTTGGGTTTTAAAAGTCATGTTTTGAAAGCATGATAGGGATTTGTAGTTTCAGGATTCATTTAAAATTGGATTTCATTAATTAAATTATTAAAACATGTTTATAATCAGATTCAAGATGAGGTGGATCCAATGGTCATAGTATCTCCTCCACAAAGTAGAAATCACATGTTTCCCTTAGTCTGATAATTTAGGGTTTTTTCAAATTGATTTTCTCTTGATACCATATTTAAACTTGGCTACCCATAATGCGACAATTTACATGCCTCAATTCAGGATAATTAGTCATGCGGTTAAAAGGATCCTTTAAAATATATTAACCAATGGTCATTATTAAACAAAATAAGGATTGGAAATGGATAAATAAATTTCATCAAACCAAATTTAGGAATAAGAATAGAAATATATCCAAAGAAACATTCCCCTATTAGCTACATAAACCATGCACAAGGTTGGATTTACCCTCATCATTGTGATGAGGGAGTAACGAGGAAGGAATAAAAATATAATTCATAAATAAAACTAGATAGAAAGTGGTGGAGGACCCTGTAGTTTCATATGTTCTCACCATACACTTAGATATATAGATTTCTTCCCTGGAAGTAGAATCATGGATATTTATTTATAGAACTCCAAGAGGATCATGTTACATTTAATAGTTCATTAATGTGGACCAAACTGAATCAGGGGATTTCCCCTAATATTAAATGGTGTACCATTCCACATTAAAAAATTCTATGTTGAAATACACATTAAATATTTTCAATCTAGGAATGTCGGAAAACATTCATGGTGTGAAAGTTGGTTCACATTGTGAAGGTATTGGTCCATCCGAATATTTTCTTCATTTACAATATTTGGTTTGTATACTATAATGTTTAGACATCATGTGATGTTTACACAATGTGAATCTCTAGTTTCTAGCACCAGAATATCAATTTGGTTACATTTATTCACTTTCCACCCCCGAGAGTGTTCCATAGACATTTTTTATCATGGTAATAATTCTTATTTCTTTTTTCTGTATTGTGAAATGATTTTTTGTCTTCATATTATCCTTTTTAGTTCCTTTTCCAATTATTGGTTTTATCCTTCCACAAATCACAAAAAAAATATGCTACCCAAATATTAAAAAGAATATAATTAATACTACACAAATTAGGATATTAAAATACACTAAACTATATGCATTAAATACACATATTATCAAGAACCCTAGATATTTTTACTTCATGCACAATATGAGAGTAGGAGTTTCAAGATTCAATGATTCATTTGGGAGCTTCAAAAAATGTGATAACCCATTTAAGGTACTCTACATTAAGGGTATAAGAGATGAAACATTAAATTTTAGTGATTTAGTTATCTAATATGATAATATTAATGCCCAATGGAAGTATATATGATGTGATATTGAATGTTAAATACATAATATTTCTAGTGGATAACTATATTATAGGCATAGAGGATGATAGGTTCAAAATCAATAAACCATTGATGCTTGGAATTACATTCCTAAAAACTACTAAATTCATCATTAATGTTCATAAATGAAATTTGTTGCTAGAATATGTTTCATGTTTTACAGATTGACAATTCTACGTTCTTGATGTATCTAGTAGAAAATCATTTTAAATACAAAATAAATATTATAGATATATTATTCTATAAAGGAACCTTTTCTTAATATTAAATAAGATTAAGATGATATAATTTTTTACCATTGTAAAACTTATTTTAAATTTAAACTTAATGAGTTTAAAAATTCTAATGTATTCTTAAGAAAATATAAGAATCATTATTTTCAAGTTGCTAATTTTTATTGTTAAAAAATAATTGAAATGGATAAAATGAATTCTCAAACTAATTTTTAGTTTTTTTGGTAAACTATTTATATTTTTCATATTAATACATGTGAACCCACTATTTTTTTATAAAACCTACTTAAAATAATGCATGTAATCCATAATTTAAATATTTTATTAAAATTTAATTGTTTGGTGAACTTAACACATATACACTTATTGATTAAATTTTGTTTTCTCCAACTACAAATTACAAATCAACATGTTTATATATTTTTTTCTATAGGTTTAATTAGGTCTTAAAGAGTCTATAAAAGTCAAATTTAGTAGTTGATACCACAAACCCTCATTGTAATTGAAACCTTTTCATGAGGACCATAAGTATCCCTTATTTTAATTACAGTAATAGCCTATTGTCATTATTATAATGGGGTTTTATAGATAGAAAAAAATGTTAAAATATAGGAGTTCTTAGGAAGAATAAGTGGAAATGGGCTGATATTTGTCTAATTTACCAAGAAGTTACCCCTCAATATTCATATATAGGATACTTTTAGAGGAAAATATATATATATGATAGGTATTTTCAAAGAAGGATGGATATTACTAATCATGAGGTGGTTAATAAAGTGGTAACTTATTTACTAAATTCTGTAATAATCATCTCAATTTTATATAACTAGGGGTAAGTCTAGTCTAAATAGTTTCCAATATGAGTGGTTTTACTATGGTGAACAATGATTTTAGAGTGTTAGTATATACTAGGCTTCCCAATAAATGGATGGTGTGTATAAACTATAGCACACCTAACTTATCAAATGAAAATTACCAATTTATTTTTTCAATCCTTGATTAAATCATTAAAATGAAAATCATTCTATCCCACTATTTCTACATATATGTATTTTAATGTTACTTCACAATCCACATTAAACCTCAAGATTTGGAAAAAAACAGTATTACCTCTCCCTTTGGAACTTTTTCCTATATGAGAATTTCATTGTGTTGTTCAATACATCTTACACATTTTAATAATACATGGTGGGAAGAATTTTTGAGTATATAGAGAAGTTTATAGAGGTTTTAATGGATGTTTTCACTATTTTTTTATCATATTTTGAGGCTTTTTTGAAGATTCTATGGGATATAAAATAATTCCTAATATTAAAAGGCTTGTTTTCTAATTTTTATAGATTCATTTCTAGGTTTAGAATGTAATAGTTTTTTTCATGTGGCTTCTAGTAATAAGAAAAAAGTTTATAAATCCAAGGTGGAAATTATTTCCTCAATGCCTTACCCAAGGATAGTGAAGGATATAAGGTCTTTCCATGTCCATCTCAGTTTTTATAGGAGGTTCTTTAGGGAAATTATCATGATTTCATTATCCTTTTCCAAAATTATCCAAAAGGAGTATACATTGGTCTTTATTGAGTAGTATAAGGAAATAATTAATGATTAGAAATAAAATCATTTTCCATAACCATTTTTCAACCACCCATTTTGTGGAATTATTTTTGAACAAATAACTATTGCCTCTTATTTTTTTCTAGATGTTGTTTTAGGGGGAAAAGTGGATAAGAAATCTCATATCATATATTATACATCTAGAAATCTAGATAATGCTGAATTTAATTAGATGTACATGTAAAAAATATTTGTGAAAACTATATTTAATCATGAAAAAATTGTATTCCACATACATGTATCTAAATTGTAATTTTTTATTATCCACAAATCCATTGGGAATCTAATAAAGATACAAGAGGTAAAACTTTGGTTGATTGTGTGGATCTTGGCACATTAACAGTTTGATATGATGATATAAGTTATGAAAGTGAGTGAAAACTTGGTGGAATAACACATGATTATATAATATGATAATATGTGTAAGGAAAAATCAATTTTTGATCCCATTAGAATAATTTTCCCTTAGAATAAGTTGTATGTTGGAATTGTGTAGAATGAACTTTAGATAAATTAGGGCCAACTACTAGTGGTTTATTCCGTACACCAGGTTGTAACTCTCACATCTTAACCTCCATGATGTGGTCTCTGGAGGTTGTTAAGCTAAATGGTGACACCAACAGTGGAACTATAGCTATGAAAACATTCCCATGGTTATTATAGTAGCATAGACTTTAGATAGAACATTTTTATAGGTCAAAACATCCTATAACTAGACACTATATCATGATGAACCAATTATTTCCATTAGAACTATATCAATGTGAGTTGTTATATCCTTTTTTTATTTATGAGCTCATTTTATCTAGGGTTTCTAGACTTTTGAATTTCACCCTGTAATGTTTCTCTAAAAATTAGTGAAAAAATTATTCCTCTTCGATTATGTAAGGATTGCTCCTAAAAAACATAAATCATTGTTCCTGTAATATTATTTTTGTTATTTTTTTCTCCCTTTCAATATTATGTGAAAAAATATATATATTCATAGTTTCTCCTGACATTTCTACAATAAATATTATCATAATATAAGTTTAAATTATCAATATCTATTTTTCTCTAATTGAATAATGAATATGGTATAAGGAAAGGTCAAGAATTATCATTTTAATAGAACTAACTTTAGTAATAATAGGATGAAATAATATAATATCTTTATCAAAAATGAATATCACTTGATGATTCTAGATTAAAAATGGATATGGAGAAGACAAGGTGGGATATTTAGGATAGATATGTTATGGGAGTTATATACCTTATATTAGAAAAAATATTGTGTTCAACATCAAAGCGGATAAAATGATATAAAGGATGATGAAATATCCCATGAATATGTATGTTAATTATTATTTTTTGAATTATTTATACCTAATGTGATGGTTATCAAATCAAAAGATGATTTGTTCATAAAATTATTGTTGATCATGTCAAAGAATTCAACACCATCATAAGTCAGTTTTCATCTGTAATAAATAACTAAGATGATATGCCATGGGTAATAATTTTATTTTCTTTTTACCTGATAGTTGGTAAGAAACTATAAAAATTATAAGGCATTATTTTGGGAACAATAATTTATTCTAAATTATGTGTGATAACCAATCCTTAGTGAGGATATTCAGAGAAGATAATTAAAAAATCATTTGGATCTACATTGAATATAGGGGTAAAATGTAGATATGTACAATGATATAATCATATAGGATGGTCAAAATCAATAAGAAATAGCTAAGATAATGTAACGAGTTTTGATCTTACCAATTAGACTAGCAGGATAAAATTATATGTCAATAAGAAGTGTCGAATAAAATAGTAGTCATCTAAAATAAATATAGAAAACATGCCTACTGAAGGGATTGATATTGTATAACTACTAATTATAGATATCTCTATAGAGTCTAGGATTTTATGTATTAGGGAGTATTTACATTCCAATTTAGAGAAGTTTTTATTAAATAATTATTATTCAAGTAATTTTTTAATTGTACGTTTACTCATTATGAACCCTTTCTAATTCTGGGGAAGGGTGATGCACTGATCAAAAATAATAGTGGGAGTTTTCTTATTCTGTAAAATCTATAATATATTCCTTTATTTAGAAAGTGTCTTATTTTTATTAGGATACTTGATGACGAAGGATTTATCACCACATTCAATGCTATTGTATAGAAAATTACTTAGTTATCAATGGTTATAGATCTTAGTGTATATAATGGCACCCTATAAAATTTGGCTAGAAATTAAAAAGACATGCTTGAAAAATAAAATAAAATTGGGGACTCCCAACTATGTAATTATAGGTTAGTCCACATGAGTTGTAATTTCATGGAGGTTCCATAAAAAAGGATTATTATCAATGTTTTAATAACTCAATCTTTAATAAATGAAATTCCCTTTTTCAATGAATAAAATCCTTATTAACTAATGTAGTTATAGAAAACACATCCACTACAATGGTTATTTTTTAACATTATAATATAATAGTAGTATGGATTTAAAATACCATTAATAATCTTAACCATTCATATTAAATTCATTGTATAGTGACCGTTAAAATTATTATATATTATGGATTATGATAAATTATAATTGGCACAAACTGAATAAGTGATGGCCTGGACCAGTAGAATAATACCCTATGAATCCCATCTATCATAACATATAAGGTAGATTGAATTACTAGATTCTACCTTGATTAATCCCTATATTATATTCGAAAACTAAATCTCAATAAAAAAGTTTATGGGAGATGTAAATGATTATCGAGATAATGGCCCAATCCATGTTTGCCAAACCACCCTAAGAAAGTGTAATCTTATCATACATTACCCTTAGTTTGTATATTATTGTAATAAGGGTTTATGTATCTATAACCTACTAATATTAATTTTTATATTTTATTTTTAATAAAATATTGATTATATTTATTATTTCTTTAGTAATAATTATATAATGAGTTTGATAATAATTTTATTTTGACATTATGGAATCAAAACTGATTTTTTTTGAATTATATAGTTTCAATATGGACACTATTTTGATAAATTAAATATATTTATAAATAAATTATATTTTAAAAAAATATTATTTTTAGATAATAATTTTTAAATATAAATTATATTATAATTTAATTAAGTACAGTGTAATTTTTATAATGGTCAGAAAGTTGTAAATATTATAAAACTATTATTTTCCCATAAATGTGGATTTTTTATTTAAAAGTAAAAATTAGAATATTTCAAAAACTATTTTGGATACATAAATATTAATTTTGAAATCATAACCTTAACATTATCCAATGGTGAATTTTTCATAATTTTATGAGATAGTCAAATCTGTAGGTAAATTATAAATATTGTATAAGTATATGAATTGTATTATGACACCATAACATCCAAAATGTGATGTAATAAATTATATAAATTGAATAAATGACCAAATATAGTATTTTAATTTAAAATAATGTGTTTTTGAAGTAATTTTATTAATTATATAAACCATTTATGAATCCTCTATAACCTATATTATATTTTAATGTTATGAAATCAATTATTTATGAACATGACTAACTTACACATCACTAATGGTATTATTTTAAAGATTTGGATATTAGACTTACAAAATATTGAAGACCCCTCCTCTATTGAAGAAACCATTGGAAACCCCATATTAGGATTATAGTTTTTACTATTTTATTATATAGAGTCCAAAATCTACGTTTAGAAAATAATAAAAAATTCACATATATTTGGCTATAAATACACACCCAACCTCCCACTCCACATCACTAAAAATCATTAAAAAAATTAAATCTCTCTATTCATATCTAAATCCATCCCATGGTTTTCCCAATTCTCTTAATAATCTCCTAAATATCTTTTAGAAGTTCCCTCCTGAGGTAGGGGACCTCTCCTATTCATTTTTTAATTCAAGTAATTTATCTTTATTATGCATTTTTATTTTCCATTTTTATTATTGTAATATGTTTTACACATATTTATATTTAAATTATTATGTTAAAGTATTTTTACCACCTTTCACCCTTGTTAAAGACTTCTGTGAATCATTATGTACACCTGTTATGCTGGTCAAATTATACAGTAGTTTTTCTCTGCCAAACATTTATATAGTGAACACCCATCCCCGTTTCAAATCAAGGGTATTCACCTAGATGTAAATATACTTCATTTAATTTTTAATTTCATATATCTAATGACACTCTATAATTGTGGGAATAAAATTAAAGAATGTCATTATTATGTTGTCTGATCTATGTGGAACAATAATACACATACGCAATATGAATGTGATGGGTGGAACCATAATTATATATCCCTATAATGAATTAGGTAATGTTTTTATCTCATTATATTCCATGTATGGTATACGAGAACCTACATGATGCAAAATATGTTATGTTTTATTAGAATTTAACCTTGACTTATGCTTATGATTTCATGTTTTATGTTGTTGAAACATTGCTATGTTTCTATGATATTATCATCTTGTATCATGTTTCGAAGTTCATTTTTATGATTATCACCCCTTTAGGACACCTTGATTTTCCTATTGACTCACATGTATTACTTCTATCATTTTATACTTTGATTATTACCTTACTAGGATTTATAGGTCACCTCTTTCTTCTGTATATACCCAGGTTGTCCAATGAAATTTTAGTAGAGTGATAGAATTTTAAGGGCATGTTAAAGAATTTTAAAAAATATCTATATTTCATGTTATTGGCTCATTTATTTAATTTCCCAAATTCACTAGGTATTTCAATCTTTTTTTATGGTTTTATGTATTTCATTATGTAATAAATCCTGAATTAATGTTCATTAAGCATGTGGGTTGAAATATGATTGAAACATAGTGGAAGTTGGCTTGTGTAAATATTATATATTTGGGAAGAAGAAGAATGTATCCTTTGAAAAAGGTGGAAAAACACCAAATTCTAGGAAGTTAAACCTGGTACACATTGATTTTTGGGGGGTTGCACCAGTACATTCGGTTAGACTGTCAAAATATTATGTTACATTTATCGATACAAAAGTTATAGGTTTAATTTATAATAAAATTGATAAATTTATAATGTTTCATAACTATATGACCATGGTGGTAAATGAGTCAAGATCTAGGATAAACTTATTAAGGACTAACAAAATGGGAGAGTCTTATAGCAACGTGTTTAGTGAATTCTAAAATAATATCAGTATTTTCAAGGATAACACTCTTCCAAGTACAACAAAATAAAATTGTGTGGTAGAATGGATGAATAGGATGTTAGATAAATATTATAAGAGTATGAGTCTACACTCAATGTTACCCATGAACTTTTAGGCGGAATTGGTGAATATTGTAGCATATGTCATTAATAGGAGGCCATTTGTATGAATAGGGGAATGTCTACCTAGGTATCTCTATTTAGGAATGGAGGTAAAACTATCTCATTGATGATTATTTAGTTTATTTCAATATGTATATATAGATGTTAATGTAACGGAGAAGGTTTATTCCATGTACCAATAATTTTTCTTTATTTTATATGGTGATAAGTAGTTTGGTTGTTAGTTTTGGGATGATAAGAACAAGATTATCATAAGAATACAAAAAAATGATATTTAATTAAGGTGTTATATTCATAAAATATTATTTTATTGAAACTAAGGTTGAGAATAAAAAATTAAAATGTTAATAGAAAGTGGAGATTGAAGTTTAAATTGATCATGTAACAATGAAACCAGTGAATCCTACTCTTCAACTGGATTTGAGGAGATCAAAAAAGTTTAGAAGTCATATATAGAGGTATTAATCATTCTTACACAATTGTTTATTGAATGATGGTTGAGATACAAAATTATTTAAAGAGAAAATTTAGTTAAGGGAGTCATGAAAGTGGGAGTATCATATAAAGGAGTAGATTTATTTATTTCATGATAACAATACCTTGGATCTAACGCCATTTCCATGAGTAATAAATCATTTAAGAAAAATTTATTTAATATTCCAAGGAAGAACATTACGTTTAGATGTGGTACAAGGAATGTTTTATTGGTGAAATGATTTTAATAGAAGAAATGTGTGTAATTTAATGAAATTTTATCACAGTGGTGGAGCATACCCTCATTCAGGTGGTTATCAGTATTAAAGAATTATAGTATTTAAAACTTGAGTAGCTATACATAAATATTTATTTCCATCATGTATATTCAGATGAGGAAATTTATATACAACAACAACGGAGATAATTTGAGTATATAAAATAAAATCTAGTATGAAAATTTTAAAATAGCATATTTGTGTCAAAGAAGGTACCAAAGTAGTGGAGAAAAAAAATTTATTCATTCATGAGAAAAAAAGTACACAAATTATGTGAAATAGATAAATACTACTACTTTTAGTTTTTTGGAAATGGATATATTATATTGGTTTTGTGTTTGGATGAAATTCTCATTGTATGATAATGTGTGGTAACGATTGATGATTTTAATTAGTAGAAAAATAAATAGTTCAAGAAGAAATACCATTGAGAACATAATAGGATTTTGGGGATTAAGATCAAGAGAGTTCATTCTAGTTGAACTTTGATGTTATCACTAGTTTACTACATTGGAATGGTTTTGAGAATATTTTGTATTCTATAAGAAATATAGTTTTTATTCCCTTTTAATTCAATTTCACGGGAAAAAATAAGAAAGAAAAAAATATAGAAGAAGTGGTTGAGTATGTAGAAAAGGGTCCATATGCATCAGTTTTTTTAATCTTGATGCATGCCATGTCATGTACTGAAAATTATATTTATCATGTAGTTGTATAAATTAGTTAGTACATGGATAAACCATAAAAGAAACATTGGAAAGCTATAAAGTGTATAAAAATATATTTGAAGGGATGAAATTAAGTATATTTGTGCTTTTGGAAATAAAATTCAGTGCATGGGTATGTGTATAGAAACTCTGTACCAGATATCGATAGCATGGGGAGTAATATAGGTTAAAAATTTTCCTACATTGGAATTTCATTAATCTAGATATCTTAGTTATAAAAGGTGGTGGAACTATCTATCATAGAGGCAGAGTAAATTTCTATAATAAAATTTGGAAAGGATATGGTTTGGCTGTGGAAATTCTTAGAGGGGATAGAGATAAATAAAGAGGAAAAGTGTTTCATGATAATAGATTGTAGTTATAATTTTTTCAAAGAACCTAGAATTTTATATTGAATAATATATAGGGAACCAATATTCTAGAAAAGTAATTGATGAAGTTGATGGGCATAAATACATTGAGCATCTATTGATCTACTATTGGTATTCATCAATTAATAGATAATGGGAGTAAAAATATGGAATAACATTTTGGGATCATGGAAGGGAAACAAAATTGTATTTCATTATTCATTATCTCGAAATTGATATATTTAAGGGAATTTGACCATTGGTGATTGAATAAGAGGATCACCTCAGAATAACATAGTTGGATAAATATAGAAGAGATGAAGGATTACAGTTTTCTATATTATTATCTAAGTGGGATATTTTTTTTAATAGTGTTTCTAGATACTTGTATTGTGTTAAGATAATTTGTATGACCAATTCTATACACCAGGACACAAATCTCATTGTTTAGCCTCTACAAAGTAGTTTCATGGAGTTGTATAGTTGACTAGAGACAACGATATTGGTACTATAGTAATGAAATCATTGACATGGTTATTATATATGGTTGGAATTTAGAGGTAGTGGTACTAGTTTTATATGGGCTTTGATCCACTTGAAATTATAGCATAAGGAACCAACTATTCCAATTAGAAATATAGAAATACAGGTTAATGTTTCACATTTTTACTTAATAAACTCATTCAAACTATGGTTTTGGACACTAAATTTCACCCAATACTCTTTCTCTAAAAATTATTGAATTGATTATACCCATTAATATATGCATGGATTATTCCTAAACCATAAAAATCTCTATGTATGTGATCCTCTTCTTATTTTGTTTTTATCACTTTTACTCTTCTACTGTAAAATCAATTTTCATGGTTTGTGCCAAAATTTCCACAATAGTTGTATTCTATATCTATGAGTTAATGTACTTAGTTTTCATACACATTTAACTAATTTAATTCTAATGAAATACCCTACTAGTTCATAAAAATTGGATTCCAAGCTATTTAGTGAAGCTAAAAACATCATACGGGATGATCCTTACTTGTGTTACATTGGAAATATGAAAGATCAAAAACCTATTTAGGAGATTTATCAAGATCGTTTATTGGTACTTTGTTTCTTTTTTGAGTATATCTTTATTTGGTCTTAACATGGGTGTGTTTGGGGGAAAATTGAATGATTTTTGAAGGAGGAGAGTCAATGCATAGTTAGCCCACAGTTTGAGGAGACTGTGTGCCCAACCAAGCAAATTTTTTGAACACAAACAGAGGGGATTCACATGGAGGGAACATACGTTTTGAACCATTTCACCCTCATAGGATTAACCACGCACCCCCCCCCCATAATAGTAACATCATTAAGGTGCACAATTTTTCAAACCTCGTGCCCCTTCCTAGGAAACTATGCGTGCAGTTTTAATTAACCTAAAAAAGTTAGATTTTAAAATCTCAAACCCCCCAGACTTCACACTAATTTGACTCAACTTGGACCTAACAAATTATTATCATTTTTGGAGATTCCCATATGGATTCAAAGCCCATATGAACTCCATTATTGATGATTTGAATCCCAACATAAAGATATGAACCTTCTTGAGAATTTGGTTTCTTCCAGATTAGATCTCTCCCTCCCCCACTTATCTTTCTAGATAAAAGAGGGTTATTATATCTGCATTTGTAAATGGTTTAGTTCTATATCTAGGTTAAAGGTATATTGATCCTTTTGGTCTTTTTTCTAGGATTTGATTCAATATCATATTCTTTATCCTGGGTTTAACCTTTTTATTTCAATTTGGGTAATTTTCATTGGGTGATAACACATCATTGATTTGAGGTTGGTGGTATTTTATTCAAATCCCAAAGTCTTGATTTCAATTATGGATATGTATTTGTAAAATTTATATTGAATTATTATAAATTGAGTTTCCTAAATTGAATTAATTAATTTTTGAAATAATAAATGGGATATTGGGATTGGGGAATAGAATTAGTTAATTTCAGAATTAAATATTGGGTATTGGGATTGTTGAATTTGTATTAATTAATTGTTGATTTAATTAATGGGATATTGAGATTATGGAATTTGGAATGATTATTTTTTGATTTAATTATTGGGATATTGAGATTAATTAATTGGATTAATTAATTGTTTAATTAATTAATGGAAATTGTATTGTTTATTAAATTGGTTGAATTAGATTAATTAATCTAGTGAATTAATTAATGATATTTGTTGTGATTATGAATTTGATTGAATTGGATTAATTAATTGTTGAATTAATTAATAGATTTTGTGATTGTAAAAAGTTATAATAAGTTTAATTTTTGTTAAACTTGATTTATGTGATATATGTGATATTGTGATTGATTGATATTCATGTGTGGGACATGGTCTACTTCATCAAAATACTGTAGTGATAAATTGATATATATATATATATAAACATGTGTGGGATAGGGTCTACTGCATCAAAATACCATAGCGATAAATAAGTATGGTACATATACTTAATCTTCAAAAGACCACTTGTTTGATTTTTTGATATTACGTTTTGGGTCATAGAATGTTGCTTCAAATACCCATGGGGTCTTAGGCATGGTGAACTAGACCGAAAATGTTGGCATTGGAATATGGTTCCAATTGGACGTAATAATAATTGAAATTTAATGGATAATGAAATACCATTTTCAATAATGAATTATCAATTGAATATAACATATGGTTTGGACTCTGACATAGGCTAGAGAAGGTATTGAGGTTTGGGTGTCCTCGAGAACCTGAATAAGTTATGTGGTTAAATAAAATTAATTAAATAAATGTAAAATGTTTACTTTATTTCTAATACTTAATTATTTATAAAACTTCATAAAACATTATTGAATGAATATTGTTTTAGACATCGTTGGTGGTGGCCAACTTAGTTTTAATCACACCCTACTTGGGTTGCCTAATCGGTACTTGAATAGACTTCTTGTTTTTATGATAGGATAAGGGTAAAGGTCTTATATTAGAAGGATGAGTCGGGTTGGAGCAGGAATGACGGAACCATACATGGTTTGAAACCATCTTGAGAGTTTTCCATGACTTTATTTATTTTGGGGTTTTTCATATTATCACTTGATAGATACTTGACATGACATCTCTGTTGAATTGGTTTTGGATATTGTATTTCTTATTTTATTCATCATGTGATATTGGTTTTTCGGGTTATTTGTTTTATCATTTGGATTTTTTTATTTATTTTCATTATTGTGAAAATTTCATGAAGTGGTTATAGTCTCCCCATGATCGATATTGTACCCTCCAAGCTAGTTTGAAGCCTTTGCACTTGGTTAAGCGTGCTTGATGTCGCATAGAAAACCATCTTGGGGAACTAGTGTGTTGAACCCAGGTTAGGACGTTAAAAAGTGTTATCAAAGGTTAATATTTTTATTTTATTTTTTCTTAATATTTGGGAAAGGATGAAAAGAGAATAGGATGAGTTGGGACTTGGTTATTCACTCTTGTAAGGAAGTATCTAACCCATGAATGAGGTAAAATCCAATTACACTAGGTGGGATTACTATTATTGAAGTCTGTTGTTACATTTGATTTTATTTCACCGTGAGTGGTGCACTTTTTGTGTGATGTGATTATTGTTTTGATATTTTCAGATATCTGACTTTTTTCCTAGAATGGAACAATAGTCGAGTATCCATGAATCATTCTAGGAACTCCGGATTATTTTGTGACTTGCATCATTTTAGGCACCCAGAGGAAAACATGTTTAGGTTAAGTTTTTGAAATTGAAATGTTTTCCTTTCTTGTGATATTAAACTAAAAAAGTTTCCTAATATGAAAAATAAATTCAAAAATGATGACAAATGTTAAAAAATGGTGTCTAATGTGAATCTTGAGTTATGATAATGATTTTAAACTTTTTTAACCATGGCCTGGATGTAATATGGTTAAGGGTAGTGATATCTCCTTAGTTTTGACTGTGTGGCGGGGTATGGGGGAATGAATTGTTATGGATTTCTTTTAATCCCTATAAATGTGTTAAAATAATTTATGTGTACTAAGAAATGTGTTTGGAAGTGTAGAAATATGCCTCCAAAATGACACTTGTTGAGAGGACAATAGGAGGATATGGATAGAAATAATTCTCCAGCAATATAACCTAAGGCACCAATAGTGCCGGGTGAGGATGTCATAGAACAGTTCTGGGGTAACTTTTCGAACTTCATAAAGTTTATAGATAGTGGTTAAGGTTGGTTTATGAAAATCATGTCTAACATAACATGGGAGTTTCATTTGTAGTACACTTCGATGTTTACCAGAGGGGGTGGACCTCAGGTTTTTTGGTTTTGTATTTAGTCTATCTTGACTATTATTAACCACCTAGAGACTCTTGTTGAGAAGATATTCAAATCGACTACTTAAATGTTACATGGTCAAGTAAAGAGATGGTGGAAATCAAAATTTATAATGGACAGATGAAGACTATAGAGTGGAAGGAATTTTATGAGAAGTTCCTAGAACACTTTTATCCTAATATGATCATGTAGGAGAGAGTATTTGAGTTCATGTGGTTGACTCAGGGGATCATGTATGTGATGGTATATGTTGGATGATTTAAAAATTTATAGTGCTTTATTCTATCATTGGAATGGGATGAGGTTGCTTCATAAAAATAGTTTCAGGATGGGCTTAAATTTTAAATTAAGTCCCCAATGAATATCTTCAAGATGAAGAAGTTTTTAGAAGTGGTGAATTGGGATCTCATATATGAGGGGAACCTAAAGGAGGATTCTGATGGAGGATATGTGATTTATGTTAGACGTTCAAAAGTTATGGATTTCAACAGTTGTAAGCATTGTTATGATAATTTACTTGAGAGTATTGGAAATTAGAGTTACTAGAAAGAGGGTTTAGTTATATAAGAACTTACTCGAGTGATCCATCACTAGTGTTGATGGTCGGAACACTTCCATAGATAGTTCCCCAGACCACTGGTAGAGTGTCGAGCCTATGGTAGGATGGTTCATATGCAGAGGTTATTGCAGGTACCCACAACAAATGGGTAATGATGGAGCATCTAGGCAGAATCAGAGTGTGGGAAGGGGATCTTATTCACCATACCAGTCTAGAATTTATAGTTCTAATGGTCATGGTGTTTGATGTAGTGGACATGGTGCTTCTAGGAAATAGAACCTATATCAGTAGAGTGGTGTAGCTTAGGGGACTCAAACTACAACACAGGGAAGAGGGATAAAACATTTTCATGTCGTTAAGCCTACATGGGTGGATAACAAGGTTGGACCACTGATAGTTATAAGTACTATTCTTATAGATTCTATGTTTTCTAATGCCTTATTTAATATTGGTGCCTCTAATTGTTTTATATCTATGAATATTTTGAGAGGTTTGAGCCTAGAATTTGAGTTTGTTAGTGGGGTGATGATGATATATACACCTTTGGCTATAAAATCGAGAGACATCTATTTTTTCTAGGGGTGTTCACTCAAGACTATGGAGTATCATTTTATATGGAATATTAGCATCCTTGATAAGTCATGATTTTATAAAATATTTGGTATAGAGTGGTTAGTTGTATATTGATCCAACATATATTGTTACTAAATGAGATTAAACTTTTTGTCTCATAAGGGCAACAATTAAATTCAGCATGGAGAGTGGGATATCCAGGCAGGCCGTGCAGGTCCAGTTCAAAAACTGGGGGAGCTCACCGCATAGGTTAGTAGTATTTTTATTGATTATGGAGGTCAAAATCATGATGTCTTTACACTCGTAGTGGACTAGTTTCAGGATGTTTTTTCAAAGGACTTTTCAGAGCTTCCACAAAAGAGTTATGTGGGATTTACAATTGAGCTAATGTTAGGGGAAGAGCCGATTACTATTCCACCATACAAAATTACACCAACATAGATTCAAGAGATAAAGACTCAATTAGAAGTGTTGATGGATAATGGGTTTATCAATACAATTTTTTCACCTATGGGTTCACTAATCTTGTTCAGAAATAAGGCTAATAGGACACTGATCTTATGTATTGATTACTTGAAGTTGAACCGGATTATTGTAAAAATCAAGTATCCCCTTCTGCATATCGATGATCTATTTGTCCAATTTAGGGGATATTGTGTTTTCTCCAAGATCAATTTGAGATTAGAGTATCATAAGTTTATATTTTAACCTTCTAATATACCATGGACTACTTTTAGAATCATATATGGCCTTTATGTGTTTGTCGTGATTCCATTCAAGCTAACGAACGCACCAGCAGTGTTTATATCCTTAATGAATAATATATTCCATTTGTGCATGGATCGGTTTTTTGTTGTATTCTTGGATGAAATATTGATGTACTCCAAGACTCATGATTATCAGTCCCAAAATATTGACATCGTCCTATGTACACTTAGAGAGCACTAGCTATACGCCAATCTGTCTATCTCAATTTTGGATTGATCAAGTGCACTTATTAGGTCACATTATCTCAAAGGAATCTATTTCAATGGACCCTGAGAAGGTTCATAAATTTGTATCAGGGGATTATCCCAAGAATTTTTTTGATATCTGCAGTTTTCTAGGATTTGAAGGATATTATCGTATGTTCATCGAGGACTTCTCCCGATTGGAAGCACTATAATGACCCAATGTTTTATCAATAGAATTACCTTCTTATAATTGTGCCTTATGGTATAATCCTATAAGATTACTTATAGAAAACAATCCAAACCTTATAACAAAATATTGAGTGAAATGAAAGGTATCTCAATAAGTTAAGGAGCATTTATCGATAAAATAGTAACATGACCTTCAGAATAGTAATGTGACTCTTATAAATAGTAAACCATCCAATATAATAGTAACCTCACCAGTGAAAGTATAAATAAAATTTACCCATTTTATAAGATCCAATATGGTATAATTATATCATCATATAAGAAAATAAATATTTTAGAAATTATTAATAAAGTGTTGGTATTTTTTTAAGTCAGATGTATTTAATTAAACTTTTATGATTAATTTAATAAAGTAAAAGAAAATTAATTTTCATAAAATATTTTTATAAATTATTTTTTTATGTGTTATTAATATAATATAATTTTAGGAGACATTAATTATTTTTTCAAAGCATTAGAAACACAGTTTAAATTTTAAAATTATTATTTTTAAATTAAATCATGATTTTAATTAAAAATTAAAATTATCATATTTAGAAAATTATTTTTGAAAAATTGAGTTCAATTTTTAATTCTAGATGTCAAAAATATTAGGGTGATTTTTTGGTATTTGTTTGAAATACTAGTTTTTTGTGAATAGTAAAATAAGGTAATTTACAGTATATATACATTATGAGTTAACTTCACTATTCCTAGAATCATAGATAATTTAATCACCCTTGGTTCGAATTAAAAAGATATATTTACTTTTTTAGTCTCAATAATCAGCATTATTGCGTATATGGAGAAAAATAATATACTAATGAATTAAATATTGGGAAAACTCTCCTCTCCCCCACTATAAAAACCACCCTCACCCCCTCTTCTCTTCACTCCTCTCAAGACTTGTGCTTTGTCTACATTCTAATAAAATATCCTCCTAAGATTATCCCCGTGTCCATATGCCCTTGGTATCCTCAAAAAACAAAATCCTCTCCCCTAAAGAGTCTCTCAAGGAACATAAATTTAAGAGGTAAATTCCTCTATTCATTTCTTTTATTTTCTTTCAAGTTCCTTTCAGTCTTTTCTTTCCTCACCTCCTTTCATCCAAATTTTATGATAACTAACATACCTTAAATATAGTGTATTTTTATTATGGTAATGTAATAATTAATCATCATCTCTCATTTCACCTCCTTTTATACTAGAAATGAAAACACTATTCAAGATGTGTTAATTTATCACATTCAAGGATGACTAGTTTTCAATTTCTATTACCGTCATCAATTCTGGGCATGATACCATTTTTATTTTTGAACCTAGAAATAATATATTTATCATTTATTATTTAAGGTTCTTGATTTTTTTTACACATTATATTAATATATAAATAAAAATTTGCTTGTTGTGATAAAAAACTGCAAATTAACAAAAACGGTTATCATTAAAAATTTATATAAAGATTCATCTTCACTCCAAATAACCAAATGAATTTTATAACCATTAAATATAATGGATTTTTACTAATAAAATAAAACTTCATTTCTAGTCTACCATTCTCATCTTACATATTTATCCTAATATGTATATAAGTAAACTAATCACAAAAACCAAAAAAACAAACGCTCCCTAACAATGAAATTGAACCTCTTAACCCATCAAAAAGGTCATGAATGAACCTAAACAGGTTATAAAAAATACAATACATGTAGAAGTGTTTTTTTACTTATTAATTAATGGATATAATATTTTTATCCAGGGAAATAAGATCAAGTGAAGAACACTTTCAGACTTAAGGTAAGGGATTCTACCTGAACCACCAGTATTACTTCAAGTTACTCTCTCTCTCTCTCTCTATTTTTACCCAAATGAAATTATCTTTTATCTTTTACTTTTATGTGAATATTATAAATGATTTTTATATATTACAAACACTTTAATAAATATCAATTCATCATTCACATTCTGTTATATACATGTTTTTAAATGATTCCCTCCTCAATTCTTCCCAATAAGTAATCTTGTTTTAAAGGAACTTTTTGATTTCATACCCATTTTCTAGTAAAATATATAATCTATTTTTAAGGAATAATTATTTTTATAAAATCACTCTTTTTATTATGAAAACCTTATAGGTTCTCTTATAGTTTTATATAAAATAATATTCCATTTTATTTTTTAAATGACCTTTTATAATTTCCTTTAACTGCACTAAAATATTTTAATTCTAATGTTTCATAAGTACTATTTTTACATATTATTACACAAATTTGACAACACTTTTCATAATATATGACTATTCTACAATATTATTGTCCATGAATGATCTAATTTCATTCTTTCAAGGACATTTTTATGATACTCCCATTTATTTTCCTTTATGACATGATTATAATACTCAAATCTTACCATGGGTAACCCTTATTTTTATGTATTATTGATTAAGTAATATTATATATATGGAAAGAATATTGATAAACATGTTATGATATTTGATCCCATATAGATCTCCAAATCATTTGTTAAAGTTGAGTCTCATGAGAAGTTATGTGCAACGGTCTTGGCGGTTAGCCTTGACTCGTGCTACCATGTGCAATGGTCTTGGTGGTAAACCTAGACTTTTAATTCTCTATGTGCAATGAGACTTGACTCCTGATAAATTCTTGTTTTATGTAGCTTAATACTTACTATGACTCCAGGTTTATATGATTCCATGTTTATATGTTAATATTCCATATGTTTCATTCCCTTTTATATCATTATGTCATGTCTTCTAAACGTTATGCTAAAGATTTATTCTTATGTTTATTCCAATACTGATATTTTTAGATCATCCCATTGCCCATGTTATACCTAGGTTATCACATGAATATATAAGGAGTAAAGAGATTTTAGGATCTCATAATTGATTATAAATAAAGAAAATTTTTTAGTTTATGTTTTTAGTTTAATGTACCTAGTCTTCCAAGACACTAGACATTGCGGCCCATGGTTTTTAATATGATTATTTTTACCAAGTAATGATATGTATAAAATGATAGGGTCACTATAGTTAGTATCATAGTAAGGTCTAGTTATTTTTAATGATTATTAATTGATCACATTAGTAAGAACCTTAGGGATAAGACTAGGTATAAGAGAACATCCATAAATTTTGTAGGATTGAAATAATGAATGCAAATGCTCAATATACAACAGGGGTGAATTGTATACTTTAAAATTTACATTAAAGTTTAGTTTACCAAAGTTAAACTAACATGCAAAACACCTCTAAAATAAACCTTTTCTTAAATGAAAGATTCTACCTTAAATCATATAGAATCTGTAATATAATTAGAATAACATAATTATAAAGTATTAGAAAGTTATACTTTCAATATTTAAAAAATTAATGACTACAGTGAAAATAAAACTACTTGAAATAGAAAACAAGCAACAACAAGATTATTTTAAGCCAAGTAGAAAGGTATCCAACATCCTTGGATAAAGGTTCCTTGATTTATACTTTCAAGAAAATATTCCTTACCCAAACCCAAGTAAGACCTCAATATGAAGATCAGTATCTATCTTGGCATCCATGCAAGCCCATGATTTAGAATGAAATCAGAACCTCTGTCTTCCAAACCTAGAAGCCCACAGTCTGCACGATCGGAGTCTGCACAAAGCAAGTCTAAACAAGTTTTTCACACCCGAAATAGTTTTTCATGACATCTGCATGAAGCACTGAGGGTTGAAAAAACCACTCTCTCTAGAAATCACTTCACAGATTTTTCACATGCGTCATGTTCATCCACTCTCTTCAACCGTTTTGAAGTTATTTTCTTGTTCAAATGGAATTGTATTTATAAGAAAATCCTCCCAACGGTCGGCTCCACACCAGCAGTCATATTTTCCTTAAATTCCGGAGGGACTTGGACACGTATCAGAAACACAACGGTTAGTTTTTAACAGATTGTATGATATCATTTCAAGTAACAAAAATGATGTTAATTTAAAGATAAGTGTTATTGAAGAAAAACATGGAATCTGATAGTATTGAAATGATACATTAAACAACTCTAAAATTACTAAGAAAAACAGATTCTTAAGAAAAAAATTATCAAGAAAATAGATTCATAAGGAAAAGTAAATCGGATTGTGAAACTGGTATCTCATTTTTTTTGGAATCAGAATCATAAAATTGGAATCACTTGTACACCAAAATCGGTATCATAAAGGCGGTATCACTTATACACCGGAATCGTTATCATAAAGGCAGTATCACTTATACACTGAATTCAGTATCATAAAGGTTGTATCACTTATACATTGAATTCGTTATCATAATGGTGGTATCTTTTATACACCGGATTCAGTATCATAAAGGCGGTATCACTTATACACCAGAATCGGTATCATAAAGGTGGTATTAAAAATATGTAAAATCTAACAGAATGGAAAATCGTAATGATACATCTGTAAGTATAACATAATGTAAAATCATAATGATACATCTGTAAGTATAATGAAATGGAAAATCATAATGATACATCTGTAAGTATAATGGAATGGAAAATTGTAATGATACATCTGTAAGTATAAAGTAATAGGAAAATTCTGGATCTTAAAAAACATAACTTAAGAAGAAGAAAGAACTTAATAAAAAATCATTTGTGATTTTGAAAACATAAAATCATAAGGAATGGAGATGTCATAAGATAACCTTATTGACTCAACAATCTACCCCTTTTTGGAAAGCACAAACAACTTTTCTAAGGAATAAAATATTGACTTTAGATAAACAATTATGAAAAACTTATCTCCCCCTTTGAATGATATTTCTAATGAACATGACTGACTACCCCATAGGTTATTTGTTCCAAGGATCGTATTCTTGATCTTTATTAACTGGTTTTCTTTCTTAAGAATAAGTCTCCCCCTTAGATTAACATCTCTTCTTAATAGAAAACTCTTTCTTACTTGGACATTATCCTTTTTTACCATACTCTCCCTTAATAGATTCTCCTCTTTTGATATCTTCATTAAATTCTTACTTTAAATAAATTATCCTCCTTTTTTATTTTCAAAAAGAGGGAAAGTAATAGAGAAGAATAAGATTTACCTATAAGGTTATGCAAGAATACAATCTAAAACAAAAGAAAGACATGCATGAATATTCTTAAGGAAATTTTGGAAATAAGGTTTAGATTATAAAAAAACATCAGAATGTAAGTAGAAAAATCATCCATCCTTATTTTTCTCAAACAACATTTTCATTATCAAGGCTTTGAGTTTCTTCACTTCATTATGATCTTACTCAAACTTCTTCAACAAGATCTCCTGATCGTGATTCTTCTTTTCTCAGGAAAAGATCCTTTCTTCTTAAGAAACCACCTTCCTCTCTAATTCAGCTCTGACTTCCTTCTCAATGTTAACAGATCGGGAAATAGAATTGAGTTAACTATATTTATTAGAGATTGATGCCTTGACCTTTTTGAACTCGGTTTCACAAGTATTGGAAGCTCCATTTTTTGAATCCATGAAGTCACTGGACTGTCTTAGTTCTTCATTAATAGTTTTGGTATTGTTAAATACTTTCTTACAAGTCACATTCAGAGATTTTTAATCAATCAAAAGATTGATAAAGTTTTCTTCTTGCTTGACCCCCCATGTCCATAAGAATATTGGTTAATTCCACCTTTTGATTCAGGGTTTCATGCGTCATTTGACTCTGAGCATCTATATTTTCAAGAACTGGAATAGTGCTAACAAAATTTCTTATAGATATCTTGACAAAGTCATGTTCAATAGATGAAGAGGATTCAGAATCTGAAACAACTTTCTCTTTCTGATCTCCTCTTGTAGTTAAGGAAACTGATTTTTCTATTCTCTTAGTAGACTTCTGAGGTGTTTCTTTTTCAGATGAGAAAACCAAAACACTTTTTCCTTTGATAGGATTTTGAACAGGAGATTGTTCATCTGAAACATGGATAACATTAAGATCTTCCTATTCATCTTCTTCCTCTTGAAACTCTTCTTCTTCACCATGTTGATGATCAACCTATTTTTTCTCTTATTCTTCCACATTGGTTTCTATTTTTTCTTCTTCTTCAACTTGTACTTCATCCTCAACTTCTACTTCTTCCTCAACTTCTACTTCTTCCTCAACTTCTACTTCTTCCTCAACTTCTACTTCTTTAGCTTGTTCTTCAACTTGTTCTTATGAAATAGATTAAGTGACTGAACTCAAAGGAGTTCCAATATAGTCTTCCACTTCCCTTAAAACATCATCATAATATTCTTGAACTCTATAATATTATATTTCATTAACATATTATGATAATGATATAACTTTCTTGGCTTTCTGGATTTCCGGAGTGGAAACCGGTTTCTTATGAATAACTTTAGATTACTATACTTGTTGAGACTTCTTTTCTATAGCTTTTAGAAGGGACTGACACACTTGATCTTCCAAGGATTTCTTCTTCAGGATATCTTCCTTCTTTTCTTTCTCAAAATTTTTATCTTGCATGATTCCCAAGGCCTTAGCCTCTATAGGGTTTAAACCAAAGGAAGGATCTCCTTCCTTTCTGGTAGCTTCTATTTCTCTCCACTTGTACATTGTTGCGTCGGAATAAGATTTTGGTTTCTTTTCAGGAGGCGGTACTGATACCGGGACATTAGGAAATGGTATAGTCATGCTAGGTTCATCCTGTTTCCTTTTCCTGGGTACCAATTTTGATGATCCTGGATCATCTCCCTTGTTCTATAAAACCATTTCTTCAAAATTCTTGGACTCCAGTAAGAACTCTACCTTCATCCTTCTTAGAGTGTCATCCCTAAGAAACAAAATCTTGAAAGGCTTTGAGACTAATAGGAATGGAACATTCAACTCTTGAAGGCACAAGACAATTATCCTAGAGATAGTTGTCGGATAAATAAGTATCTGAGATCTGATGGATCCATATTTTATTGCTTGGATGGTGAGAAATATGTAATTCACAAATTTGATCTTCCTTAAGTTGATGAGAAAGTATAATAGAAAGATATCACATATCTTTAGAGAGTCCTTATCACCTTTTCTTGGTATAAGAAATCCTTTCATCCGAATAGATACCATCTTGTGTTTTGTTGAAATATTCATAATCTTCGGAATCTTAACAAACATGAAACCAAGGTAATTCAGAGCTTTGGATTTTTGAAAAGAACCTTCCTTATCGGGATGTTTTTTAGAGCAATGAATAGCTCCCCATTCATAGGGAATGTTAAGAACATTTGCTACTTTCTTATAAGGGATTGAATATGTCTTATCATAACATTTGAACTTAAACAGATCCTTACCATCCTTTTGGAGGAATGTAATAGATTCATAGAACTGAATAAACCGTGTAGGATAAACTAGATCCTGGATTTTCTCCTTAGCCACAAAAACACTTTCCCATCCATTAGTTCTTATCACCTTAGAGATAAGGGAGTCATATTTTGTATAGAAGTTAGGGAAAATCAAAATTTCCCTAAATATTGACCAATCCTTTATTTCCCTTGTAATTGCCTTCTGATCTGCTGAGGATTCAGGAGTAATTTAGGGAGATAGAGACAGAAGAATCTGAATGAAAACATTGATGGAAACAGATATTTGATACAGAGATCAGTAAGGATAGTGTCATTCTTATAAATGAGGCACCCCTTATATAGACGAGGCTATGACCTTTCAGCATACATAAGATAATCAAATAGATGAAACAAAAACTGATCTGATCTAACGGTTGAGGATGATTAAAAAAATATGAATTTTGATATTTTGAAGTAAGGTAAACTGGTATTTAAAAAATTTGAAAAACTAACAACTAAAACATAAGATAAGAAAATAAATAGTAATGAAGTATACCATTTGGAATACTCTATGGAATTTATCGGTACTATAAAAATTCTCTTGAATGTTTTAAAATCCAGGATTCTAATACCAAAATTTCCAATACCATGATTTCCAATACCAAAATTTCCAATACTGAAATTTTCAACACCAAAATTTCCAATACCGAAATTTCCAATACCAAAATTTCTAATAACGAAATTTCCAAAACCAAAATCTCCAATAAAAACTTATAGAAAGATAAAAATTTTAAAAAAAATCTTAAGAAAAGAATAAAAACAAGCAAGCATATGTACTCCCCATGAAATAAAGAGTAGTTTAATGTTAGGAGATGATTTAAACAAGAAATAGATATGACTGATTACCATATAGAGATCATTCCTAGATTTTTTTAATGTATTAAAATCTATTGTAAGATAATGTTTTTGTAAAAATACCAGCAAGTTGTACTTGCATTCCGATGAATTAAAGAATAATATCTCTTTTATGTGTGTGATCCCTAAGAAAGTGATGTATAATATATGTGTGCTTTGCACGAGAGTGATGTGTAGGGTTTTTACTTAGATAAATGGAACTTGTGTTATCACACATTATTTGAGTCTTAGTAAAACCCATACCATAGTCTATGAGTGCGTGTTGCATCCACAACAATTGAGCACAACAACTTCCAGCTACTATATATTTAGCTTCATCAGTGGAGAGTGTTACAGAATTTTGTTTCTTTCATGACTAAGAAACAAAGGAATCTCCTAAGAATTGAAAAGATCTGGATGTACTTTTTCGATCCATTTTACAGCCACTGAAATTAGTATCTGAAAAACTTTTAAGTTCAAAATTATTTCCAGAGGAATAAAAAAGTCCCAAATCTAAAGTTTCCTTTAAGTAGAAAATAATTCTTTTAACTACCTTTAAATGAGATTCTTTAAGATTTGCTTGGAATCTTGGACATAAGAATACTGAGAACATTAATTCAGGTCGACTAGATGTTAAGTAAAGTATACTTCTTATCATCCCTCTATAAGATGTCGGATCCACTGGTGTCCCTGATTCATCAATATCAAGATTATTAGAGGTTCCAATAGGAGTACTTATACTCTTAGTATTATCATACCTGGACTTCTTAAGAATATATTTGATATAATTATGTTGAGATATGTAAGTTCCCTCTGGTTTTTGAGAAATTTTAAAACCAAGAAAAAAGGTATACTCACCCATCATACTCACCTCAAACTCAAGTTTCATAAGATTCACAAAGGATTTAGTTAAGTATTGCTGGGTTAATCCGAAGATGATTTAATAGACATAAATTTGGACAATAAAAACATCTTTATTATTTTTCTTAATAAAAAGGGTTGGATCAGCAGTTCCCTTAACATAGTTATTTTGAATCAAAAATCATGAAAGTCTATCATACCATGTTCTAGGGATTTATTTAAATCCATAGATAACTTTGGTATGTTTATAAACATGATTAGGATGTTTTATATCTTTAAATCCATGGGGTTGATCTACATAGACTTCCTTATGTACATACTCATTAAGAAAAGCACACTTTACATCCTTTTGATAAAGTTTTAAATTAAAGAATATTGCAAAGGATTGAAAAATACGAATAGATTCAAGTCTTGCTACAGAAGCATGGGTTTCTTCATAATCTATGCCTTCTTGTTGGTTATAGTTTTTGGAAACTAATATTGCTTTATTTCTAACAATTACTCCATTTTCATTTCATTTTTTCTTAAAAACCAATTTTACTCCTATAACAGAAGTTTCCTTAGGTTTTTAACCAAGGTCCAAACCTGATTCCTTACGAATTCGTTGATTTCATCTGGCATAGCCTTTATCCAATATTCATTATCCAAGGCGTTTTCATGAGTATTTGGTTCAAATTGAGAATGAAAACCAACATGTTCAACTTTATTCCTTAAATAACTTCAAGTTCTTACTAGTTTATTAACATTTCCAATGATATTATCACTTGGACGATTTTTAAGTAATAACTGACTTTGGTTTTGAAATACTTGATCATCAACATAGGTTAGAAGATCATCAGGAGTAAATGTTTCAAAAACATTTTCTTGAACATTATCCTAATTTGAAATGTCTTCTATCTAAGGTTGGTGATCTATTTTATAAAATATAATGGGAATAAGTTCAGGTAGTTTGAAAACAAAAGGATCATTGTCATCAAAATTAACATATACTATTTCTTACACAGATCTAGTGTTTTTATTGAAAACTCTATATTCCTTAGAGTTAGTGGAGTAGAATAAGAAAATTACTTCATCATATTTTGGTGCAAATTTATGTAAGTTATCCTTGGTATTCAAGATAAATACTCTGTAACCAAAAAATTTAATGTAAGATACTTTCAGTTATTTTCTAGTCTATAACTCATAAAGTGTTTTATTAAGAAAATGTCTAATTAAAACTCAATTTATAGTATAACAGGTAGTACATACTGATTCATCCCAAAAAATTTTAGCTATATAATATTCACTCAACATGGTTCTAGTCATCTCTTGAATAATACGATTTCGTCTTTCAACAACACCATTTAGTTAAGGAGTTCTTGGAGCTAAAAAAATGTGAGTAAATCCTTTTTTACAACAAAAAGTTTCAAAATCAGAATTTTGAAATTCTCCTCCATGATCACTATGAATAGTTATCAATGGAAGGTTTTTCTCATTTTTAACTTGAGCTCTGAAAACTTTGAAATAAGAAAAATCTTCAGATTTCATTGCTAGAAAATAGACCCAAGTAAATCTAGTGTAGTCATCAACTAAGACAAACGCATAGTATTTCCCTCCAATACTTCCAGTTTGTGTTAGACCAAATAATTCCATGTGCACTAAATTTAAGTCATTATAAGTTGTAACATAACTTATAGATTTAAATCTAGATTTATTTTTCATTCCATATTGAGAAGGATCATAGACTTTTGATGAATCAAACCTAAGATTCGTTAGATCTTTAACAAGTTCTTTCATAGAAAGTTTACTGAGATTCCTTAAGTTACTGTGTCCTGGTATTCTATGCCAAAGACAATATTGATCTTTAATTTCACTTAGGCAAGGAATATCCTGACTTCTAAGGTCTTCTAGGTTCAGTGTGTATACATTCTCTGACCTATGGGCAGAGAGAATAAATTCATCGTTGGAATTGTGTACTAAGCATTTTTCATTCATAAAGTTTACAAGGTATCCTTCATCACATGATGGGATTATGCTGGTGAGTATGTGATGAATAACTTTAATAAATAGAACATTTGAAATTAAATATTTTCCAAGAAGAATAATGTTACCTATACCGACAATTTCTCATTGAGAGTTATCTCCAAAGGATACTTTTCCACCTTTAGTCTTTAAAATCATTTTGAAATAGTCTTTGTTTCCAGTCATGTGTTGGGAACATCCACTATCCATGTACCATATTTTGTTGGTAATTCCTTCACTAAACTGAAAAAATAAGAGTTTGGTTTTCAGAATCCAAACGTGTTTGGATCTGGAATTGTTATATAATAAAATTTTGGATATCCACATTTTTTTAAAAAAGTAAGCTTTATGAAACCCAAGAGATTAAACATTATTTAAAGAACAGTTCTTCTTCAAATGCCCACCACTTTGGAATTTGATACAAAAAATTACCTCTTAGAAGAACAAAATAATTGTTTCTAAAAATAGATTTTTTATTAGAATCACCTAATCCTTGATTATTACTATGAGGTCGGATCTGAGAATACATCTTCTCAAAATTTTCCTTACCAGAATTAAAATTTTCAATAAGTTTCTTCAAAGAAAAAATTACATACATTAGTCTTAGGACCAAATTTCTATTCTATAGAATAATAGACTTAGAGTTACATTTATCTTCTAAAACATATTTTTCAAAAAATTAATTTTTATGAACTTTAGAAAGCTTATCCCTCTCAGAATTAGCTTCCTCAAGTTTCATAGAATGATTTTCTAAAACATCATTTTTCATATCAAGATCTTTGGTAAGATCTGAAATTTCTTTTATTAAAATAAATTACCTAGAATTTTCCTTTTCAAGTTTCTTAGAAACTTTACAATTTCGTATCTTTAGAAAATTAGAAAACCTAGAAACTTCTTCTTAAGAAGGAAAATCGTTATCATTATCTGATGAAGAAGATTGTATATTTGAAGAAAAATCGTTATCAAGAGAATTTTAACTCAAAGACATATTGGTTAAGGATTCAGCAGATCGTACCTTATCTATAAGACATTGATTTTGAAATGGATCTTGGGCTATTAAACCAATATTCTATTTCTTAGAAGATTCATAATCTGAAGAATCATCAGAATAATCTCCACCACTCGCACACCAAGTTTCATTGGATTTTTGGACTTTATTATGCTTTGATCTAAAGAACTTCTTCTTATTTCTCTCAGAATTTCTATCCTTCTTTTCTCTTTTCTTAAGTAAGGGACAATCAGGTCTGATATGACAAGTTCTTCTACATTCATAGTATGTCACTTCTCTATCTTTCTTATCTTTTCCATATTTCTTCTTGTATCTATATTGAAAGTTCTTCTGCCCAACAATCTTGTTCATTCTCCGAGCAATATTGGATAACTCATTTTCTAAAGTTTCACTTTCACAATATTCCTATTAAACAACAACCTTCTTAGATTTAGATCTTGCAACTCTCTTAGGAGTCTTGGATTTCATATGATTTTAAGTAGTTGTAAAAGAAAAACCTCCATTTCCATTCATTTTCTTAATATTATCAGCATCTCTCTTCATTCTGGTTTCATGTTGAATAAGGGTTCCAAATAGTTCATCGAGAGAAATTTGTGTAACAGTTCTGTTTTCATCTATAGAAGTTCTCTTGGATTCCCATTTGTTGGGCATGATGTCTATAATATTTCCAACAGGAGCTTCATCATCTAATCCTTTCTCACCTATTTATTATAATATGCTGAAAATTGTTATGAATATTTGTTGTACCTTACAAACAGGTTCTCCATAAGAAAAGAAAAAACCAAGATACTCAGCTCTAAGCATATTTCTTCTAGTTTCAATAACATTTTATGTTCCAAAGTGATTTACTTCAAGATTCTTCCAAATACTATTTGTAGCTTCACAGGATGAAATTTGGCTATATGTATTTCTAGTCATAGAACAAAGAAAAGTATTATGTACCTTAAAGTTCAGCTGGTATTCCACCTTTTTCATATTATTAAAGGTTCTAAGTTCCTTATCAAGAATCTTATAATCTCCAGTTAACATAATGTAGTTTTCTACACCTATGTTTTTCACAAAGGTATTCATTCTGTCTCTCCAATACTCATAGTAATTTCCATCAAATATTGGTGTTCTAGTAGGATTGAGATTATCAATAGATCTAACATGAATTCCTGCCATACTAAAAAGAATTTGCTTCCACAGAACTTATTAGAAGAAAAAGTTTATAATCAAATAAGAAAAAGAAATCTTGAGCAAGAAAACTTATATGTGGATATAAGTATTTTAGAAACCTGCTCTGATACCAATTTTAGGATTGAAATGATTAATGTAGATTCTCAATATACAAGAGGGGTGAATTTTATACTTTAAAAATTCTGTTGTAACCTTTAAAGTTTAGTTTATCAATGTTAAACAAATATACACAACACCTCTAAAAGAAACCTTTTCTTAAAAGAAAGGTTCTACCTTAAAGTGTATAGAATCTATAATATAATCAGAGTAACGGAATTATAAAGTATAATAAAGTTATACTTTCTATCGTTAATAAAGTTAAGATTACAGCGGAAATAAAACAACTTGAAATAGAAAACAAGTAACAACAAGATTCTTTTAACCCAAAGAGAAGGGTATCCAGCAACCATGGATAAAGGTTACTTGATTTATGATTTCAAGAAATTATTCCTTACCCAAACCTAGGAAATACTTTAATCTAAAGATCAGTATTTTTCTTGATATCCCCGCAAGCCCTCGATTTAGAAGTAAATCAGAACATCTGTCTTCCAAACCCGGAAGCCCATGATCAGCACGATTGGAGTCTGTATAAAGCAAGTATGAACAAGTTGTTCACACCCAAACATGTTTTTCCTAACATCTGCACGAAGTACTGAGATTTTAAAGAGTCCCTATCTCTAGAAATAACTTTATAGCCATTTTACATGCGTCAAGTTCATCCACTCTCTTCATCTGTTTTTAAGTTCTTTGCTCATTAAAATGGACTTATATTTATAGGTAAATCTTCCCAATGGTTGGCTCTACTTAAATGGTCATATTTTCCTTAACTTTCAGAGGGACCTGGACATGTGTCAAACATACAATTGTTAGTTTGTAACAGATTGTACGACATCTTTTCAAGTAACAGAAACGAGGTTATGTTAAAGATAAGTGTTATGTATGAAAAACTTGGAATCTAATAATATTGGAATGACACCTAAAACAACTATAACATTATTAAGAAAAATAGATACTTAAGAAAAACATTATCAAGAAAACGGATTCATAAGGAAATGTAAATAGGATTGTGAAACCGGTATCTCATTTGATCCGGAATTGGAATCATAAAATCAGAATCACTTATACACCAGAATTGATATCATAAAGTTGGTATCACTTATACACCGGAATCAGTATCATAAAGGTGTAATCACTTATACACCAAATTCGGTATCATAAGGGCGGTATCACTTATACACTGGATTTGGTATCATAAAGTCGGTTTCACTTATACCCCAGATTTGGTATCATAAAGGCGGTATCACTTATACACTGGAATTGGTATCATAAAGGCAGTATTAAAAATTTGTAAAATCTAACCGAATGGAAAATCATAATGATACATCTGTAAGTATAATGGAATGGAAAATCATAATGATACATCTGTAAGTATAACAGTATGGAAAATCGTAATGATACATCTCTATGTATAATGGAATTGAATATCGTAATGATACATCTATAAGTATAACAGAATGGAAATTTTCAATGATACATATGTAAGTATAACGGAATGGAAAATTCTGAATCTTAAAAAATAGAACTTAAGAAAAAGACAAAACTTACAAAAAAAATTTTGTGATTTTCAAAAAATAAAACCATAAGGAATGTTGAAGTCATAAGATAAATTTATTGACTCAAAAAATTTTGTTATGTATAGAGTAATTAGTTTATCATGAAAATACATCCCTATCTAGATACGAACAAATGGATGTGGCTCTAGAACAGTTGTATTAAGGGGTAAAACAAAAAAATATATTTGATCTAGACTCAAACGGGAATAAGTGAATGACAATGGGCCTTTTTCACTCCTATTTTTACATTCCTGGGTGATATGATTTGGAAATTCATAATCTTAGTATGAACCATTATTAAGGGAACAAAAAAAGAATCCCATAAGAATAAATGTGGAGAAACAGATCATGGGTAACCTAGATTGAAACCTAGGGTGTCATGAGTTAGGATATACTTTTCTTTTAAGAGTTTATCCTTTTATATTTAAAGTTTCATTTTTATTCTTAATCGATATGTATTAAATACCTCTAATTGTATGTTCCTTTACTTAGTTAATGGTGGGAAATAGAATAAAAAATTCCAATAATCATTTTGATTGGAAATGCAATGATTTCTCTAATGATATGACTGATATGATGGGAATGGGTGCTTAAAACCTTATAATAACACTTCCTCAGATGGATCATGTTATGAATAATAAATTGAATCATGTGGAACTCCCTCCTCCTCCAAGGAAAGAGATAGTTTCTTTCAAATCCTTCATGTGGAAAAGGCCTCCCATGTATAGTGGATCTTTTGATTCCCACCTCAGGGAACTATTGACTAAATCCATTAAAAGGATATTATCTATCCTCCAGTGCTCAGAAGAAGAGAAAGTCATGCTGGTGGTCTATCGTGGCATATAAAGAAAACTTCATAAGGCTTGTAAGATACACCTCTAGATTTTCATGAAAACCTAAAACAATATGGATAACTTATTTAAAAGACTAAATCCAAGCCTACTAAAAGTGTTGGTGATTTGAGAATTTGAGAGTTATGAGTAGATTTTATGTTGTGCCCTCAAGGATGAACTGGAGATCAAAGACTGTCAATGGTCCTGTGGTCCCGATGAAAAAAAAAACGGAAAATAGATTCTAATATGGGTGGTTTGGAAAATAAATCCCATGATGAAAAGAAGATAGAACATCCCTTGTGTCAAAATTATGGGAAGAAGCATCTTGGGATCTATCTAAAGGGAACCAAGAATTTCATAAAATGTGAAAGAATGGGACATCTGGTTAAGACCTTCCTGAGGGATATGAAGAATCCCCCTAACATGGAAGAATAAAGGAAGGTTCAGATCAACACACATCATATAGTGAAGTGTTAAAACTACAAGAAATATGGACATTATGAGAACAATTTCCCTAAACCAAGTATTGTTAGAGGCAATAAAGAAAAACCTACAAGGAGGAAAGGAAGGTATTATGCTATTACTACTACTGAGGTGGAGCTGGACAATGATGTGGTGATAGGTAGGCCAGTTATTCATTCAAGAATAGAGAATTTATTATTTTATTCTGGTGATATGCATTCTGTCATATCATGAAAGTTTAGTATAACTATTCAGAAACCAACTCAAAATTTGGAAATTGAGATATCTATGAGAATAGAAAATAGAGAAATTATTTCATTCAAAGTATATAACTCTTCCCCAGTTAATTTTTTTCGACTGAAACTTCAATAAAATCTCATCATACTTCCTTTAGTGGGTTTCGATGTTATCTTGGGAATGGATTGTCTATCATTATACAAATCCAACAACAACTTTCAAGAAAATGAGATCACTCTTTACATCCTGATGTATCCTAAAATTCATTACACGTGTAAGGAAGAAGATAAATCTTTTTTATAATCATTGTCTCAATTAAAGATATTACTTTCTTATGAGTAATCAATCAAGCTAACATTATTGATAGAAACAAGATAATAATTCTTGAATTCTTGCTCATTGTTAGGGAATAATCTGATGTATCCCCTAAATAATGTACTGGTCTTCCACCTAACTTGGAGGTTGAGTTCTAAATGAAACTTATTCATAGATCTATGCCGATATCAAATACACCTTATATAATGTCCACCATATAGATATAAGATCTAAATAATCAGTTACAAGAAAATCTAGATAAGGGTTTTATATACTCGAGTGCTTCACTGTGGGGTGCACCAGTCCTCTTTATTAAGAATAAAGATGGATCAATGAACCTATGCATTGATTATTGTGAAAGTAGTAAAATCATAATAAAGTAGACATATCCCTTTCCAGGGATATATGACTTGTTATATCAGCTTTTTAGGGCCATTTATTTCTATTAGGCGGACTTATGATCAGGATATCACCAATTAAAGGTGAAGAAGGAAGATATTCCCAAGACTACCTTTCGAATGAGGTGTTGGAACTATGAGTTAATAGTGGTGACCTTTGGACTCATTAATTCTCTAGAAATATGGATGGATTTAATGAATATAATATTTAGATATTACCTTGAAAATTCATTGGTAGTCTTTTTGGATGATATTCTGATATAATCTAAGAGAAATGTGGAACATGAGGAGTATTTGAATATTATGTTGAATACTTTAAGAAGGGAGAAACATTATAAAAAGTACACTAAATGTGAGTTTTAGATTAAGGAATTATGATTCTTGGGTCATGTTATCCCCAGTAAAGGGATATCTGTAGACCCTTCCAATACAAATGAAATCGAAGAATGGCTCGGGCCAACATCTTTAACAGATATCCTTAGCTTTCCTGGTCTAGCTTGGTATTACTAACAATTTTTGAAAAAAAATCATGATTTTCAAACCTAGTGAAAACTTTTACATGAAAGAGGGTGAATTTTTTCAAGACTCAATAATGTGATGAATGATTTAAGGATCTCAAAAAGGGGCTTATTACCGTGCTAATACTCACACTCCAGAAAAGTGAAGAACTATTTTTTGTGTATAGTTATTCTTCAAGGAATGTATTAGGTTATGTACTAATGAAAAATGAGAGAGTGATAGAATGTACCTTAATTAAATCACAAATACATGAAAAAAACTATCCCACGGATGATCTGGAGTTGGAAGTTGTTATCTTTGCATGTAAAATCTAGTGGTGTTGTCTTTATAGGGAAAATTTTGAGATATATACTGATCAAAAGAGTCGCAAAGATATATTCACACATAATGAGCTTAATATGAGCTAGAGAATATAGTAATATATCATCAAGGATTATGACTTCTCAATCCACTACCATTCTTATAAGTAAAATAAGGTAGTGGATTCTCTAAGTTGAAAGAATCGTGAATATTTATCAATGATGAGAGTTGAGAAGGATCCAATATTCATAGATTTGTAGAGGATGAACATGGGAATAATTAAAGGAGGGACATCATCAATACATTCTAAAATGGTTACTCAATTATCCCTTATGGAGAAAATAAAGGGTACTCAAAGAAAAGATGTGGAAATACTAAAAAGGGTGGAAGCTATTAAAAATGGTAAATCCTCTATGTTCATGATTGATGAGGAAGGATTTGCAATATTCAGGTAACTATTATGTGTAACATCTGAACCATAGATAAATAAAGATATTTTGAATGACGCACAAATCTCAACCTTCTCTATTCTCCAGGGATCACAAAGATGTATCGAGATCATTGAGAGAAATTTTTGTTGGAAAATATGAAGAAGGGGATTGCTAAATATACAAACTGTCTGGTATGTCAACAAATGTAGGATGAGACACAAAATTATAAGGGGATGACGCAACCACTATTCATACTATCTTGGAAGAGAGATAAAATTAACATGGACTTTGTCATTGGAATTCCAAGGACATCTAGAGGAAACAATGAAATATGGGTCATTATGGATATTCTTAAAAAGACAACTCAATTTATCTCAATTCAAGAGGACTTCTCATTAGATCAAATTGCATGGATATGTATCGAAGAGTTTGTAAGGTTGCATGGAGTTCACCTATCTATTGTATCTGATTGATATCCAAGATTCACCTAAAAGTTCTGGAAAAGTCTCCAACATTCTCTAAGAACTAATTTGAACTTCAACACAGCCTATCATCCCCAAAATGATGGCCAATCTAAGTGAACTATTAAAACATTAGAAGATATGTTGATAGCATGTCCTATGGACTTCAAAAGAGGGTGGGACCACCATATTCCACTCGTCAAATTATCTTAAAATAATAGTTTCATCTCCAACATTTGAATGGAACCATGGGAATCCCTTTGTTGGAAAAGGTGTTGAATACAAGCGTATTTGGATAAAATCACTGAGCGTAAAATATTAGGACATGAAATGGTCGAAGAAATGGTGGAGTAGTTGAAAAACTTTTAGCATCACATCAAGGAATCCCAAAGTCATCAAAAGAGTTATGCAGACAATCATTGACGGTACCTTGAGTTTAATATTGTAGAGATGTTATTCCTTCTCATATATCCCTGGAATAAGGTCATTAGGTTTGGGGATAATGTAAACATAAGACCCATGTACATCAGCACCTTTTAGATTCTTGATCATGTTGGATCTTTGGCCTATTGACTAGAACTTCCAACTAGCATGTCTAAAGTATACGATGTATTCTAAATATCCCTTTTAAGGTAGTATATATGAAATCCTTCACATGTACTCTCTTCAGAGGTGATACATTTGGAGAATGATCTTTCTTACGTGGAGCAACTAGTAAAGATCTTGGATTATAGAGATAAATTCCTTGGGAACAAGACTAATCACCTGGTCAAATTAATATTGTGGAACCACATGTATGGAGAAGAAACATGTGAATAAAGAGGAATAAATAAAGGAAAAGTACCCACACTTATTTACAGCTTTGAATGTAAAACGAAATTTTGTGGGTGAAATTTCATAAGGGGGAAGAATGTAATGACCCAATGTTTTTTCCATGGAATTCCCTTCTTATAATTATGTCTTATAGTATAATCACATAGTATTACTTATAAAACACAATACAAACCTTATAAATAAATAACGAGTGAAATAAAAAGGTATCTCTATAAGTAAAGGAACATATACCAATGAAATAGTAACTTTACCTTTAGAATAGTAATGGGGCCCTTATGAATAGTAAACTGACCAATATAATAGTAACATCACAAATGAAAGTATAAATAAAATTTTATCCATTTTATAAGTGATAATACGGTATAATTATATCATACTATAAGTAATTAAATATTTTAAAAATTATTAATAAAGTGTTGGTATTTTTTAATTCATGTATATTTAATTACAATTTTATGATTAATGTAATAAATTTAAAAAAATATTTTCATAAAATGTATTCATAACTCATTTTTTTATGAGTTATGAAGACAAGATAATTTTATGAGACCTTAATTAATTTTTCAAAGTATTAGAAAGGCAGTTTTAATTTTAAAATTTGTATTTTTCAAGTAAATTATTATTTTAATTAATAATTAACTTTATAATATTTAGAATTTTTTTTAAATAGTATTATTATTTTAATTATACACATCAAAAAAATTTAGGGTGATTATTTTGTATTTTTATTAAATACATAATTTGTTTGATGAATAGTAAAATACTGTAATTTACCATATATATACATTAAGAGTTAAATACACTATTCCTAGCATCATAGCTGATGTAATCACACTTGGATCTAATTAACATGATATAGTTACTATTTTTAGTCTCAATAATTAGCACTATTTATTTTCTTAAGCATAATAATAAACTAATGAATTGAATATTGAGAAAACGCTTCTCTCCTCCACTATAAAAACCACCGTCACCCCCTCTTCTCTTCACTACTCTCAATAATTTTTCCTTGTCTAAATTCTGCTAACATATCCTCCCAATATTATCCCCACATTCATCATCCCTTGTTCTCTTCAAAATACCATGTCATCTCCCCTAAAGTGTCTCTAAAGGAAGAAAAATTCAAGACGTAAATTCCTCTTTTTCATTTCTTTTATTTTCTTTAAAGTCTCTTTCTTTTTTTATTTACTCACCTAAATTCATACAAATGTTATGATAACTCTATTTCCTTACTTGTGCTAGAATTTTTTTATGATAATTTAATAATTCATCATCATATCTCTATTCCCCACCTTTTATACTAGAAATGAAAATATCATCCGAGATGTGTTAATTTATCACATTCAAGGATGACAAGTTTTCAATTTCTATTATCAACATCAATTATGGTCATCAAACCTTTATCATGGATGAACTTGAAAATAATATATGTATTGTGTCTTATTTAAGGTTCTAGATTTTTTTTACAGATGAAATTAATCTATAAATAAAAATGTGTTCGTAGTTATCAAAAACCACAAATTAACCAAAACGGTTATCATTAAATATTTATATAATGTTTCATCTTCACTCCAAATAAAAATATAAATTTTATAATAAATGAATCTTATATATGTTCAATAATAAAATAAAACTTCCATTCTGGATATCCCTTCTCATCTTACATTTTTATTTTTACGTTTATATAAGTAACCCAATCATGAAAACCAAGGAAAAAACGCACCCAAACAATGAAACTGAACCTCTTAAACCATAAAAATGGTCATTAATGAAATTAATAAGTTAATTATAAATCCATTAAACTTAGAATAGGTTATTTAATTACTAATTAATGAATCAAATTTTTTTATCCAGAACATTAAGATCTAGTGAAGAACACCTTCAGACTTAAGGGAAGGGATTCTACCCAAACCTCCAATATTCTATTAGGTTACTCTCTCTCTCTCTATTTTCACCCTAATTAAATTCTATTTTAATTTTTTTTGAATCATATAAACGGTTTTTATTTTAAAAACTATTTTATCAAGATCAAATCATCATTATCTTTTGTATAAATACAAGTTTTAAATTATTCCCTCCTCAATTCTTCCCGATAAGCAAGCTCGTTTTAATGGAAGTTCCCTAATTCTTACCCATTTTCAAGTACACTATATAATATATTTTTAATGAACCATTATTTTTATAAAATAACTATTTTTATAATAAATAACTTCTTGGTTTACTTCTACTTTTATATAAAATATGATTCCCTTTTATGTTTTAAATGACCATTGATATTTTCCTTTAACTACACCAAAATGTTTTAATTCTAAAGTTTCTTAAGTACTCTTTTTACATTTTATTACATCAATTTGAAAACAATTTTGATGATATATTCCTATTAAACGATATTATTTTCCATGAATTTTCTAATTCCTTTCCTTCAGGGACATTTTTATGATACTCCCATTTTTTATGATTTACAACATGATTATGATACGCAATTCTTACCATCGGTAACCATTTTGTTTATGTATGATTGCTTATGTATGATTATATATGTGGAAATCATATTCATGAACATGTTATGATGGTTGAACCCAGATAGAGCTTCAATTAATTGGGTAAATTTGAGTCTGGTGAGATGTTATGTGCAACGGTCTTGGCGGTAGGCCTTGACTCATGCTACCATGTGCAACGGACTTGGTGGTTAACATTGACTTATTCTTCTCTATGTTCAATGAGCCTAAAATCATTGTAAATTTATGTTTTATGTTTCTTATACATTACTATGACTCCATTTTTATGTGATTCCATGTTTATATGTTTTGATTCCATATGTTTCATTCCCCTTTATATCATTATGACATGCCTTCTAAACCATGTGCTAAAGCTTTGTTCTTACGTTTATTACCTTACTAGACTTTTTAGCTCATCAATTTTTTAATTTTATCCCTAGGTTATCCGATGAATATTAAAGGGATCAAGGGAAGTGAGGAGCTCATAATATATTATTAATAATGAATTGTTTTTTTAGTTCCATGTTTTCATATTAATGTACCTAGTCTTCCAAGATACTAGAATTTCCGATACTTGGCTTGTAATATGATGATTTTTACCATGTAATGATATGTGTAAAAGGTAATAGTCTGTATAATAACCATGTCGAGGCTTGACTAAGAAGGGATTAATTTTTTAATGGAGGTAATTATGTGATAATACCATCAAGGATCTAAAGAAGAATTTGGAAATGGCACGAATCTCGATTGTACCTGAGAGAGGTGATGATTATGATGCTTCTAGGATAGGTCTTAGAGTAGTGTTGATGTAGAAAGATAGAGTTATGACATATGGATCTCATCATTTGAGGCCACATGAAGGGAACAAACCAATTCATGACCTCCAGTTAGCTGCATTCGTATATGATTTGAAGTGTTGGAGGAATTATATGTTGGGTGAAAAGTGCACTATATATATCGATCACAATAACTTAAAGTATATATATTTTTTGTAAATATTTCTATCTTCAACAACGAATATGGGTTGAGTAAATGCAGTCATTTTATTTTTAGATAGCATATACAACCAGGAAGGGAAACAATGTTACTGATGCTTTATATAGGAAAACACAGACTCAGGTAGTTCAGGAGTATAGTGATGAGTAGAAGATGATGAATTTACTGGAAGAGATGCATATAATTATTCGACAGATCTAGGACCAGATGAATATCACATAAATTTCAATAGAGTCTACACTTTTGAGATGTATTAGGGATGGCTAGTATGAGGATACAGATTGTTTACCCTTGAGGAAAAATCTTGAATATTGGGAGTCATCTTTGGATTGGACCATAGATGAGGATGAGATCATCTATGTCAGGAATTGAGTTGTTGTTTCTATGAGTATGTGGCAGGAGATGATGCATGAATTTCATGCATCAAAGTGGGTAGTACATCCAGGTGTGACCAAAATGTACCATGACCTATGATGACAATTAGGGTGGTCAGGCAAGAAAATTGAGATAGCAGGGTTCTTGGAAGGATGCTAAACCTATAAACAGGTGAAGTCCAATCATCAATGACCACATATTTTACTACAACCACTTCAAATTCTATAATGGTAGTGGGATAATGTTACCATGTATTTTTTAGTGGGTCATCTGAGGATGCCTTGTAATAATGATGCTATTTGGGTGGTTGTGGATAGACTAATGAAGTAACACATTTATTTCTTATATAGGTGTCTTTCTCAGTGGATCAGTTGGGAGAATTATATGTTTGGGAGATAGTCCATCTGTATGGGGTGCCACAGACAATTTTTTTTGGACATGATTCACTTTTTTACTTCTTTATTTTGGTAGGGATTATAGAAGGCACTTGGTACATAGGTTCTATTGAGTATGTCTTTCCACCCAAATATAGATGGATAGTTGAAGTGTACTATATAGGTTCTTGAGGAAAAGCTTCGAGCATGTGTCCTAGACTTTGGTGGGTCTTGGTAAAACACTCTGAACTTGTGGATTTTTTATATAATAATAGTTCTCAGGAAACTATAAATATGGAACCATACAATGATCATTATGGTAGGCCATGAAGATTACCTCTATTCTAGATGGAGGTAGATGAGTAAAAAAATTTAGGACCAAGTCTCATGAAGGATTCATCGGAGAAGGTCCAGTTGATTCAGAAACATATGACTACATCATAGAGTAGATAGATGTCATATTATAATAGACATCGATGACCCCTGTAGTTTATAGAGGGTGATCATGTTTTATTTCAGGTGTCTCCTAGATTGAGTCACCATATGATAGAGATATAGGGAAAGTTGTCACCCAGGTTTGTTGGGTTGTCTGAGGTTGTGGAGAGAATCGGTTTGGTGGAATACTAATAGGATCTTCCATAGAGGTACAATGATATTCATGATGTTTTACATGCTTCACAACATTAGAAACATCACCCTAAACCTTCTCATGTGATCGATGTGGATGATGTTGAGCTTGTGACCAATGTGTCCTTTGAGGATCATCTGATATGTGTGTTGTATCGTAGTGATAAAGTGTTTCATGGAAAGATATTTCCATTAGTTCATGTAATATAGAATCAAGTGAATGAGAATGAGAAAATTCTGGAGGTAAAAATAGATATTTAGGCTCAATGGACCAATCTTTTCGACTTGGATATTTAGAGATGCTTGGGAGTACAGCTCAACAATGAGCTATTATAAGGTGGTGTGATTGTAAGATCGTGATATTTATGGAGATGTCTCAAACACATTTATAGGTAATATTTTGAATTTTTTTAGTATATATTTTTTGAGTCTTAACTTCATTGTTTTTGGGTGAAAATTGGATTTTTCAGAGGATTTGTAGTGCATGGATGGAACATGATTTGGGAAAACTAAGTGCCCTGCCAAAAAATTTTGTGAACCCAAAAAAAATGGGATTGGCACAACTGTTACATGGTTTTTCAAACCCTAAACTCTCATTGGAGTAATCATGACCCCCCCCTAAAGATGCCCATGGTTAGGGTTCATGGTTTTTCAAACTATTCAGCCCTGCCCAGAAAACTGAGCATGTAGTTTTAATTAACCTTAAAATTATATTTTAAAATCCGTAACCCAACGTACTTCACCCTAATTTGATCCAACTTAGCCCTAAATTATTCCTATAATAGTGGTTATGATATGTATTACAATTCTTTATGACCTCCGTTCTTGAAAATTCAAAACTAGGATTAAATATCTACACATCCCCAAGTATGTGGTATCCTCCCAATGAAATCTATATCTATCCCTATACTCTTTCTATATAAATGAGGGATGTTCTATCCACTGGTATAAATGGTTTACATCTAGAACTAGTTTTGATGAATCTTGATATATTTTATCTTTTTTCTTAGATTTTATTTAATATTTCATGTTATGTCATGGTTTTTACCTTTCTGTTTCAATTTGGGGATTTCTGTTGGGCGATCGCTCAGCAACGATTTGAGGTAGGTGGTCTATTTTTCAAATACTAAAGTATTTATTTAAATTATGGGTATGTAATTGGTGAATTTATTTTATATTCTTAGCAATTTATTTTCCTAAATTGAATTAATTAATTTTTTATTTAATTAATGGGATATTGGGATTGTGTAATTGAATTAATTAACGGGATATTTGGATTATATAATATAGATTAATTAATTGTTGAATTAATTAATGGGATATTGATATTTTAGAATTTGGAATAATTAAATATTGACTTAATTATAAGGATATTGATATTTTTGAATTTGATTAATTAATTTTTTAATTAATTAATGGAAAATTTTGTGTTATTCAATTGGTTGGATAAGATTAATTAATCAGTGAATTAATTAATAGGATTTTTTGGGATTATAAAATTGATTGAATTGGATTAACTAATTTTTGATTTAATTAATATATGTTCTAATTATAAAATGTGATAAGAAGGTTAATGTTGATTAACCTTTACTGATGTGATATATATGATATTATGATACATGTGATATTATGATTGATTAATATTCATGTTTGGGACATCATCTGCTACATCAAAATCCAACAGTGATAAATTGATTGATAAATGACTGTGGGACATGGTTTGCTTCATAAAAATACAAGAGTGATAAATGAGTGTGGTACATGGGCTACTACTTCAAAATACAACTTTTTTATTGTTCGGTAATGACTTTTCGGTCATGGACTGCTGCTTCAGATACCCATGAGGTCCTAAGCATGGAAACCTAGACCCAAATGATATCATTAGAATATGGTTCCAATTGGTTGTAATAGCAATTGAAATGAAATGGATAATGAAATCCCATTTTTATGATGAATTTTGAACTGAATATGTGATATGGTTCAGAATATGACACGCACCAAAGAAAATATTGAGGTTTGGGTATCCTTTGGAACCCGAGGAAGTTATGTGGTTAAATAAAGAGTAATTGAATAAATGTAAACTATTTACTTTATTTATTTTACTTATTTATTTATACAAATACACATAATATTATTGAGTATATATTTTTTTAGACGCCATTGGTGGTATCTTACTAAGTTGTACTCGCACCCTACTTGGGGATCCTGATCAGTACTTGAATAGACTTTATGTTTGTAGGACAGGATAAAGGAAAAAGGCACCATGTTCGGATGAGTCAGTATGAAATAAGGGCGAGGGAATCAAATTAAGGTCAGGGCCCACATGGGAGTTGTTAGTGTCTTTATTTATTTTGTGTTTTTCATATTGGAACTTTAAATGTACTTAGGAAGATAAATCTACTAATTTGGTTTTGGATATTGTATTTACTATTTTAGTCATCATGTGAAATTGGTTTGTCTATTTATTGGTTAAATCATTTGGCTATTGTTTATTTATTTTTGATGTTGTAATACTTTGATAAAGAGGTTATAGTCTCTCCAAGATCGATATTAGAACCTCGATTCTAGTTGGTAGCCTCTGGAATGTGGGGAGGTGCGCTTTAGGTCATGTAGTGAACCGGCTCGGGACACCAGTTTGTAGAACCCAGGTCGGGATATTACGGAGTAAAAAATTAATTAAGATTTGTATTCTATTTTCATAAATATATTTGACTATATAATTTTACTAAAATTATATAAATGGTGACCACATGAGAGAAAAAAGGATGGTAAATAAATTTCTTGATTCTGGGATATCATGGTTTACCCTCTTCAAGGATTCTTCTGAGTATTGTAGTTGTTTTAGGCATGTCAATTCCATGGAAATGTCCTTGATTAAAATGAAATTCCACAACAACCATTTTTGTGTTATAATGTCTTTGATGTTTTGGGGATGAATTTCATGTGACCATTTTTCAATTACTTTTGAAATATTTACATCATTATTGCGGTAGACTATGTGTATAAGTGGATTTAGTCTATTCTAACTAGGAATAGTAAAGAAAAAGTGGTTCCTTAATTTTCCAAAATCCTTTTATTTAGACTATTTGAGCAACCAAGGTTCATTATCATTAATTAAGTCACCTATTTCTATAATAGAGCATTGAAATATTTTTTGAAAACATATGGAGTTAGACATAAAGTGTTTAAACTTACCTTTCTCAAATTAATGGCATGTAAAAAGTTTCAAATAGTGATATCAAATGCATTATTGAAAAAACAGCCCAACCAAATAGTAAATATTGGATTTTGAGGCATGGTTATTTTTTTGGGAATATATTAAAGCCTATAAATCATCAATAGAAATTATTCTTTATAGACCTGTGTTTCGGGGTGATTTTAAACTACCTATGGAGTAAGAAAATAAAGATTTGCAGGCTCTTAGAACATTTAATTTTGTTATGTTTGAATCTTAAAAGGTGAGTATATTGTGTTTATTGGAGTTAACGGAGATTAGTGATAGTGTATATGATAATTAAATGTTGTTTAAGGATAAAATAAAATCATTCAATTAATATTTTATTCAAAATAAGGAGTTTAAAGAAGGAGACATAGTGTTGTTGTAAAACTCTAGCATAACCTATTTCCAAGTAAATTCAATTCTAAATGGTATGGACCTTTCATTTTCACTCATGAATTTATATTTTTTTCTATAGTTTAAATATCCAAATAAAGATACTACATTCAAGGTGAATTTTTATAGGTAGAACATATTTAGAGAGAAAATTTAGGTGCCTTCAAGGATGGAGATTCAATTAAAAGAGGATGAATACCACTAAAATCTCTATGTAGTGTACTCCCTTACTTCTTTTTAGTGATTTCCATTTAAACTTTTTAAAAAAATTATTCATATATATTTTCTAATTCATATCTACTGTACAATGGGTACAATATAAATAATAAATATAGGGAAGGTATAACTACTTGTAGTTCCAGGTTTTTTGTTCTTTTTTTATCTTATTAACTTTACTTACAGTGAATTAAAAGGAAAATAATGTCCATACAACTAAAATATTATCCATATATAGAAATAAACATTTAGGTATATCATATCTTAATGCATTTAAATTATTAATAATTTTTCCCCTTTATAGAAAATCAACAGGATCAAGGTTTTCCACCATTCTTGAAGTTAACTCAAACTATTGTCCACCTATAAAAATAAACCCTATTGTTGTATCTTTCCAACCTAAAACTTTTAAATGTTTGAATTCAAATCACATACTTAAAAATAATTGTAGGTGGAATTTTAAATTTGAGATATTTATTTCTTTCTCTTACTCATTGTTGATAATCTAAGTTTATATAATTATTTTAATATGTTAGCATACTAAATTTTACATTTTTGACACCACACAATGTGTGCCACACACTTTTACATGTAAGGACACATGTGATGAGTTCTTATCTATACATAATACATAATGATTTATGCTAATGATGCTTGGGATGTGCACATTGTTTACAAAATTTTAAATACTTTTACAATTATTATTATTAGTATTATTATTATTATTATGTGTTCATAAATAACAAAGATGATAATAAAAAATATATAAATATAAATATAAATTTCACATTTAGATAATGGATAAAATGACTTCATGCCTCCTCTTCAACATCATAGTGAAAGGGTTTTAGTTTTCTCATCCCACCTAGAATCGATATCACGCACCAAAAACATATCATGCAAATGAAATTTCTCACACCACAACTCCCCATATAGAGGCTTGAAAATGAGACACTATCATAACAATACTACATTCCTAATATTCTTTAAAATTTAGTGATAATAATACTCCTCATACATTATTATGCATGGAAGAGTGGAAACATGACTTTGAATTAGCATATGATATGGCTTGCATCAAAACTCATAGGTTCATATAGAGAAATGTCATTGTCGTATTACATATTGTGGGGTACTCTGGAATCCCATGATGCATATTAAGAAAACATAAGAATATGATGATTGTGGGATTATGAAAACACTCCATGTAGATCATGTGGACATGTGCTACCACAAGGAAAGTTCATGAGTGGGATCAAAGTGAGATTAATATAGCTCGAGGAAATAATATTCAAACTCTTGCTCATGTATGAGTCATAAGAAAATGAATTAGAGGATCACAACACCAATTATCCATGTGCATGGTAGAACATCAGGCTAATATTTATACAAGGAATTAAAATCAAACCAATGTAGTTAGCACCGAAAATAGAGCATGAGCTGAAGAAAAATGTGTGATGTCACCACCATGAACATGATACCCTATAAAGATACTGAGTTTTAGGAATAACCTATGTGGGAGGACGTTCTATAGTGTATGCATGAAACACCAAATATTTATCACACAAATATGCGATGATTTTATGAGGTTACACGATAATTCATGAAGAATACTGAGAGGTTTGGTGTTTTGAAGATATATCTAGACACAACATAACCCTTAGATTTGAGGTTAGGTTAGTCGATGTGATAAATTGTGGAACATATTTATCTGACATTCCATCATTCTCATATTCACAAAGGAAGTGTGATCATTTGACTATAAATAACTAAGGGAGGTCAAGAGTTGGACGACTGTTTCCATTTGGGAGAATATGGATCAAATTTTCCATGAAAAATAGGGCATCACATGCTTACATAAGGGTCACATGATAAAGCTTATGCGATATGGATTTTATCTCACATAAATAAGATTTTATTTTGATCAAATCAATTAATAACATATTCAGTGAAGTACCAAAATAGAGTTTGCATATATGTGAATCCAGACACGTGATGGAGATACTAGATTGCATAATATTTAATGTGTCATGGAAATTAATCAAAAGAGGTTGTGTTTGAAATAATTATACTATCATTGAGGATCATGTGAATTACTTCGGAAAATATGATCAAAATATTTTCTTTTGATCAAACTACAGACTTAGAAAAAGTTATCGATGTTGGGATGACTTGCGCTCGCAGATAGTCATGTGACACCCTCATGTGAATTGGTTGTACAATAACTTCAATAGGATTAGGTTTCATCTAATGACATGCATCAGGAATCCTTTAACCCTTGTTCATTCATCACCTTTTGGTCATGCAAACCCGATCTCAGGACACCTTTATGTGAACTAGGTTGTTAGTATATTTATATACCATGCACGTGCACCCAAGATCATAAGACTCCTCTCCAGTCATGTGGGACATAAACATTGACATTTGAAAATATAAACATGTGTCATTGATAGAATTACTGGACATGAAACTTGAACCTTTGGTTTTGTAACACCTGAGATTTTGTGAAATATTTTTTTTTGAATTAATTGAAACTTTTGATAATTTTTATTTCACGCAACACTGAAAATAGTGTCTTTTTTAAACCAATAAGTTTGGATTGCATTATAAGTAACACCAAGTTAATAATGCAATACATGAAACATAAATTTTATTTTACTCTACATGTCACACCTAAGTTGGCTTATATTATCCTTAAGACTGGCTTTCCTCGATCTCTTGAGTAACACACAAGACCGAGTTTTATTGAACAATAATATATTATTAAAAATATTATTATAAAAAATAATAATTTATAACATAGTCGTTATATTGGTGGTTATAAATATAATTAAATAAATTAGGAAAATACATGGTTGAATTCATTATTTTCAAATTAATTATAAATGAATATAAGAACCAATTGAATATAAAGGGAATGATTTTATAAAAAACTAATTTTATGCTCAGAAAAAAAAATTTATCCTAACAAACAAAATTAATTAAAATTATAGAATAATATTACTAAAATATATAAATTACATCTTCCATCAAATATTTTTTATATTTATCCAATGGATTCGATAATCATAAGATAATAATAAACTCAATATTTTGAATAAAAATCAATATTTTTATATATTCACTTTTACCACCTTTTAATGGAGAACCAATTTTAAATCCAATTTTTGGAACTTTTATAAATATTAAATGTAAAAATAAACTTCATATTTTAAATTGAAACATAATAATTATATTAGGGTAAATTTTTTGTATTTTTCTATGAGGTTTCATTTTTAATGACTAGTGAAAAATACTGAATTCTAATTTAATACTGGTTTTTCATCTAATTTATTTATAGTATTAATTATATTTAAATTTTGTTTTTAATTAAAATTATATAAATTATTTATCAATTAATCCAATATAGGACATTTGAAGCAAATTCACATTATTATTGAATATCAAAACATTGAAATCATTTTAACGTTTTTACATCAAAAACTTGTGTTGTCATCATGTCTATGGGATTAAATTTAAATTAATTTCTTCAACCTATGGGATTATAATTTTGAAAAATGGATTTCATATTTAGAATCCTAATTATTTATAATATCTAATAAGAAAAACTTATTTATTTACAGAAAAGTATTAGTTAAATTAATTAAAATTAATTACACTGATTAAAGTGAAATTAAGCTTAATAGGGGAATGATCCTTAAACTTATAGGACAAAATGACATTGAAACTTATCCTAAATCAATTGGATGTCCATATTTATACCATATAATAAATGTTATCATATTTTTTCATTATTGGAGCCACTTTAAGGAAAAAACATAGGTGGAATCCCCTTTTACAAAATTTACAAGAGTGACACTCCTCCTCCATTTTAAAAAGGCCTCCTCTCCTCCTGCTTCCTCACCCCTCTCAACACGATTTGGCTCAACCAATGTATTCCCAAATAGATACTCAAAATACCTATACTATTCCTTTAATACTCTCCTTGGTAAGATGTTTATCCATGGAATCCATTTGGGTCAAACCAAAAGGAGTTACCTAGAGAAGAGGTAAAATCTTTCCTTAAACTCTTTAGTTTTATTTCTGCTCTCCACCCCCTAAACTCTATTTATTCCATACTTATAAAAAAAAATTTCTCAAATATACTTATATGTTTTATGATATTTTTTGTACCTATACTTACACACACTTCCATCTAATGTGTAACGAACATATTCTTTATGTGTACGTAGAACTAACACCTCACGAAATGATGATTGTTTGTTTCTCCTTTAACACCTTTCATGGTTTGGAATTATGATGTACATGATATTTATATTTAACATATATTATATTTATTATTTATTTCTGCTTCTATAATTATTTTATAACACCTAACTTTATACTTTCCATCTTGTGTGAATACAATAATATCGTTTGAGGGTGTGTGGACTACCTCCTCCTCATAGCAATGTGATTCATTCACACTTTACATGGAATGTGTTGAGGATGGTTTCATTCAAAATATTATATATATATATATATATAACATAAAATTTATAATTTAATAATATTATATACATATATACATATATTCATTTTATTTACTTTCATTCAATACGACAACAATATAGAAACAACATTTATGCATACATATGGTCTACTGTCTCCATGAACAGTGTATTTCATTTCATCTTTATATATTTTATAGATTAGAATAAATACATATATAGTGAATATATATGATATTTATATAATGTTTTATATTATTTAACAAATTAAAACATGATCTATGTAAGATGGTCAAGAATAATATTTCAAAATATGTACTAAGAATAAACTGGATATTACCCTCAGTGAAACCTTAACATAGAATTGTTAATAAGTGGGTAATATAAAGTCATAATAAAATCATATATGGTATTATATATAACAATATGGTTATATAAAGGATTTATAATAAACTTATATTTATCATACAAGATTTTTGTACGAGTACAACAAGATTAAATACATAAGGAAAGAGAATTTCAGCTCACTTTTTATTTCTTTGAGATACATGCCTCATTCATCACTCACTTATTTTATGTGGCGTATATACTGACCAATAATGTATTATATAACACTTATAACTATATTTATGGGTATTTTCATATCAATTTTATGAACTTTATTTCATAGGGTATAAGTTTGAAAATTTATCAAATTGGTAAAGTAATTGTCTCTCAATTTTTATTCTTTGAGACACATGCCATGTTATGCACATCTATTTTTATATTAGGTGTATATGATAAATTTATAAAGCTATATCATTAATATCATTATTTTTATGTTATTTTAATCTTCATTTAATTTCATTTTCTTACATGGATATTATGATCCAAAGTTACCATATAGTAAGAGTTATTGAAACAATATCATCATTTATGGGGATTTTTTACTATTATACTTCCATTAATGAAATATTTTGATCCATATATCAAGAAAACTAATGAGTTTTCTAATCCTATGTTAATTAAATATATCTCCATATATTAGTAACATTTTCCACTATTTGGTACTTAAGATAACCAAGGAATTGTTTTATGAATGTCCGACTTTATTTCTCTTTTCAGTCATAAATATGTGTTATTTCAAAATAGTTATATCTAAAATGTTATTGAAAATGTTTAAATTTTAAACTATGATGTTAATGGAAATTTTAACCAATATTTAACATTTTTTAAAAAAATAAAAGGAATCTTCTTTTTTTTCTAATTAGGGTGCTTTTATAAAATTGTAAGGTGTAAAAGAAATGTTCAGAACGTATGGACTTACCAGCCATCATGACCGTCATTTAATTTATTATTACATTTTAAATTTACGAGGTTATTTTTATAGAAATTATTTTCTCTAATATTCAATAAAATTCTTTAATTTAAAATTTTTTTCATATAAAAGGGTTTTCAAAAATTGTTTTATTTTTAAATAGTGATTTAAATGTTTTTAAACCTTTCTTTATATGTATTCAAAAGTTTTGTTTAAAAAGAAAGGATTTCAAATATTTCAAAGAAACATTTTATAAATTTTGAAATTAGTCTGAAAGAAAAAAATATAAAATTTTTCAAGATTATTTTATAAGTTTTCAAGGAAAATGGTTTTTAAACTGTTTTAATGCATCTTTTATAAGTTTTAAAGGAAACTGGTTTTCAAAAATTATTGCTATATATTTTATAGTTTTTCAAGGAAAAAGGTTTTCGAAATGTTTTTAAATTTACTTTATATGTTTTAAATTTTATTTTTAATGAAAATATTTTTCAAAATGTTTTATGTTTTAATGATTCTTTTTCAAATAATAAAGGATATTTTCCAAAAGAAATTTTTTAAAAATATATTTAAAAATCATTTTCCATCTAAGATGACATCCATTGATGTTACTCATGACCATATAGGAAATTTACCAAAATATTAATTCATATTTTTTTCTCAGAATGGTTTATATTTTGATGGCATAATTGTTTAAACCATATCATTACAAACATTAACATTACATAAATTTTATGGAATATTTAAAAATTATACAAACAGATGAAATAATATCATACTAGTCTAGTGCCTTTAGAGACATGGAAACATAAACACTAGTACATAAGTGAGATAAATTATCTTCCACAAGGTTCTTCTTTACTAGCACCCTTCTTAGACACCTCAAACATAATACATATATTCCCAACCTGAGAAAGAAACCATAAAAATGGGTGAGATTAATTTCTCAATAAGGGTAAACAAGGGAGACATGTAATAATAATCATGGGAATAAGAGTATGAGAACATGATCATGAATATAAAATATCATACCCTAAATAACAAAGTTCAGGGAAAAAATATTGGTCGTTAAAAGACATGAATCATAATAAAATAAAGAGCATAGGCCATGAAATCATAACATTAAAATAATAAATAGAATTGTTGAAGCAAGTAATCATATAATTATTTCTATGGTATCCAAGGCATCACTACCAAGACCATCATAATGGCAAAAGTCCTTTACTAAATTGGGTGAACCCCCATTCCAGTCTTGTAATACTGAACTGAGTAAACCCTCATTCCGACCCTATATTAAATAACTAGGTAAACCCTATTTCAAAAACTATATTACTAAACCAATTGAACCCTCAATACATCCATGTCTTTTTCATTAGATATAAATCTTCACCCAATGCATTGGATGGAGATATGGGTCCCACCTGTCACATAATGAAATCATACATACATGTGCCACAAGATCATAAAAGAACATATATTAAACCATGAAATGAAATGGGTATCATTAACATGTAAACATATCATAACATGTGGAAATATACAGGTTTCAAAATCATTTCCTCATAAACGTAACCTGTGAAAAGATGGGGGTTTCAAAAGCATATAACCCATGAAAGAGAAATGGGTTTCATAACATCATTCCATAAAAAATAATCCATTAAAATAAACAATATGAATGGATACAATGAATAATTTACCATAGAGGCATTATTGACACCAATGGATCTTATATTATATGGTAAATAATTTTTAAATATATTTTAAACACACTTCTATAGGAAAATATAATTTCTTATTTTAAAAATGATTTTTGTTACATAAAAACTTTTGAAAAACGTTTTCTTTGAAAATTGATTTGAAAAATTATGAAAGAAGATTTTAAAATAATAAAAAAAAATTAAAATACAATTTCCCTTTAGAATTACCTTCAAGAATATTTTGAAATTTTTTTTTAAAATGATTTTGAAAACATTTTGAGAACATGGTTTTGTTTATAAAAATTGATTTCTAATTGAAGAGAGAGGTGGTCAGATTTTACTGAAACATTATTATAAATACTAATGGGTTTAAACATGGTACTGAAAAATGAGGATATCTTGAAAAAAAAGTGTATAAAAAAACTCATGAAAATTATTGAATGATGGATCATAATATTTCATCAAAGGAATAATAAACATAAACAATCTCAAAAAAAAATGAGAAGATTGTCTCAATAAACTCTTATAACCTGATGACTTGGGATCATACTCTCTATGTATGAAAATTAAATTACATTAAGCTTATGATATCATGAAAATAATTAGATTCAGGATATAACAAATAAAATTATATTATATACCCCTTGAAGAAGAGTTTTGGTGAATAACAAATCATGAGTCTCAAAGAAGGCAAATTGAGACAAAACTGTTTTACCAATTAGATAACTTTTGAAAGTTAAACCTCATGAAAGAATGATCATATAATGGATATTTTAATATCCATAAATTTAAGTGAATTATAAAAATTATACAATAATTATCAATACATACACCACACTAAAGGAAAGAGTGGATAACAAAGCTTGTATCTCACAGAAATTAAAAGTGAAATGAAATCCCCTTACCTGGTGTCTTGACTCTCATTGTACTAATACAAGATTCCGATATAATAAATATAAGTTTATTATAATGATTTTAAATAATAATATTCTTATATATATATTACCATATATGATTTTTTATGACCTTATATTACCCTCCTTTTAACGATCCTCTGTTAAGGTTTCACTTTGGGTAATATTAGCTTTGTTCTTCACAGGTGTCTAATTTTTTTATATCGTTGATCCTTATACTTATATCATGATTAAGGAATGTATAAAATTATATAAATATCATTTATATTCATTATTTTTATATTATAATAATCTATATCATAGTTATATAAGTACTGTAATAAACCATTCATAGAGACGGTAAGTGGTACGTACACATTAATGTTGTTTTCCGTTTTTATTATCATATTGAAAGAACGTATGTAAATTAAATATGTATATATATGTATGTATATATATATATTATAGTATCATTAATATATCATATAATTTCACTAAATTTATCTTTAATACATTCCATGTGGTATGTGAATGAATCACGTCGCATTGAGGGGGAGGTAGTCCACACTTCCTTAAACGAGATTATCATATTAAAACCAAATGGAAGGTAAAAATATGTGTGTTGTAATGTATTAAAGAATATTAAAGTCATAATAAATATAATATATTACATATATAAATATATTATCTATCATAATGGCCACCATGATTGGTGGTAACAGAGAAATGAACAATCACTATTTCGTGAGGCAGTAGTTCACCATACACAGAAACCATATGTTCAACATCCATTAGATGGAGGTGTGAATATGTGTAGGTCAGAAAATATTAATAAAAAAATCATAGTATATGTATTATACTGGTTTTATCTAACAATAATTTAATAAATAGAGTGTTGTGGGTTGAGAAAGAAGATAAATGAAAGGATCTTGAGAGAAGACATTACCTCTTAAAAGGGTAACTCTTTTTGGTTTATGCCTAAAGGCTTCCTTGAGAAGCATTTGGGCCAAATTGAGGCTTCTAAGTCGAATGGAGTATTTTTGGGAGGCTAATTTGTCAGATCATTGATGAACTTAAATGTTTTTAGAGGTTTGAGTAATGTGTATAGGTGATGACAATTTATAAGGAAGGAAAATGACTTATTTAGAATTTCTTGAAACAAGTTAGGTGTGCACTTGTTATTACCTAAAAAAAGACTTATAAAATCACAACAACTCAATAATGGAAGTTTTATAGATGAACTATTGATAATAAATGGGGGTTGTACAAGTTTATAGGTTATTGTTTCCCTTGATTTTAAGTTTTCTCCCTAAATATGCTTAATTTGGCCTTAACTACTATGATTAATTTTAATCACTTTTACTGATCATTTTGGTTAAAAAAATAACATGGCCTTATTAGAATCTACATATTAGACTTAATAAAATGTTTTATTTTGGATTTTTTATATTCACTTTATATAAGCACTAAAATTAATGTTGGTGTTAATCCTGCAAACAGAACGAAATAACAGTTTGTTAAGATTTTATATTCAATTTCAAAGTGAAATTGATTCTAATGAATTTCATTGTATTAGTAGATGTAATATTTATCTAATTTGACCATAAAACTAATTTATAATATCATTTATCATTAATAATTAATAGGATAAGAAGTAATTATTTTACTAAAAAATAGTAGTTTTTACTATTCATCAAAAAATGAAGTTTTTCATAAAAATCCCAAAAATTTACCCCAGGATAATTTCAATATTTTGAATTCAAAAATAAATTTTATTTTATCAAATTAAATTTCTAAATCATTCTAAAATTAATTTAATTATTATAAGTGGTTCATTTTAGAAAACGATGTTTTTAAACATAAAAAGGACTTACCAAAAAATCATATCTTTCATTATAAATCTACTTAATTTATATAAAACAATTAAAAAATGTATGAAAAGTAGTTATTATTATTAATATAACTATGTTTAACCACTAGGTTATAATTATCTTATTCAAATAATTAAAATAATAAAAAGTGATGTTTCGTAGAAACTCAGTGTTGCGTGTGTTGTACGCCAACTCAGTGTTTCGTGCATCATACGCCAAGTCAGTGTTGCGTGTAAATTATGCTAAGTGTTTCATGTAACATACACCAACTCAGTGTTGTATGAAAAATGAATCATTTACTTTGTTAATTGCAAGATATAAATTAAATTTTATATTTATTCTGAAACAGAACATGTCTGTAAAATCTCAGTGTGTTACATTATACCTTCTTTAAAATGAATTTCACCCTTGAAATTAATCACTCGGGTAAAAAAAGTGATGATGATTCTGCTTCATCATATCCTAAAGTTCCCATGTAGCTTCCTCTAACTAGTTATTTCTCCACAAAACTTTAACCGTATAAGTGGTCATGTTTCGTAGAAATTTCTCTAATCGGTCTATAATTTCAACAGGTTGCTCCTCATAAGAAAGATTCTTCTCCAGAAGTATGAAATCTGAGTTCAGTACATGTGAAGAGTCAATTATTTACTTCATCATGAAAGATACATGTAACACATTATAAACTTGAGAGATATTTGGAGATATTTCCATGTAATATGTTATCATCCCAATATGATCAAGAATCTCAAAGGGACCAATATACAAAGGGATTAGTTTCCCTTTCGTCATAAATATCATAACTTTCTTCTATGGTGAGATTTTGAGAAACACATTTTCACCAACTTAAAACTCGATATCATATCGATGGTTATCAACATATCTTTTATGTTGACTTTGAGCTGCATGGAAATGATTTAGAATGGTTCTAACATTCTTGACCATTTCATCAACGATCTCAGGTCAAAATGGATTTATTTATCCAACCTCATACCAACATTTTGGAGATATACATTTCTTCCTATAGAGGGATTTATAGGGTTCCATTTGAATTCTTTAGTGAAAGATATTATTGTATGAAAACTAAACTAGAGGAAGGTGTTGATCCCAAGAACCTTTGATGTTCATATAACATGATCTCAACATATCCTCTAGGGTTTGAATTTTTCTTTCAGACTGACCATCTGTTTGAGGATGATAAGTCGTGTTGGAACTCAATTCTGTATTAAGTGATTTCTGAAGAATTCGCCATAACTTTGAGGAAAATTTTAGATCCCGATTTGATATAAAGGAATATGGTACTCCATGAAACCTTACCACTTCTTTAATTTATATTCTATAAAGCAGATCAAGAGATAAATATTTTATGATAGTAATGAATCATGATGACTTATTAAGGTGATCAACTACCACCCATATAGAATTAAATCCTTTATAGGTTTTATGTATTCCAATGAAAAAATCCATAGTGTTGTTCTCTAAATTCCATTCTGGTATGGGTAATGGATGCAACATCCCTTTAGAATTTTGTCTCTCAGCCTTAACTTAACGGAATACCAAACATTGAGATACACACTTTATGATATCTCTCTTCATGAAATCCCAAAATAAGTATTCTTTCAAGTCCCTATACATCTTTTTACTTCCAGGATGAATAAAAAATTAAGAACTATGAGCTTACTCTAATAGCTCCTTCTTCAAATATGTCATGGAAAGAACCCATACACGATTCTTGAGCCTTATCATTCAATCCTAATCAAGGTTAAACACAGATTCATTTATGACCTTCTTTTTCAAATATTTATCGCACATATTCACCTCCTTAATCTTTACTTTGATATATAGCAGAACATTTAGTTGAGAAAGATTAGATTTTTCCCCTTCCTTCAGAATTTCTAGATCCGTCCTTTTCAAATCCAAAAATATTGGATCTTCTGTAGTCCTCATCATATAAAATATAGCATGATATTTTTTACTCAAAGAATCAACCACCTTGTTCTCTTTTCAAGGGTGGTAATGTATTGATCATTCATAATCCTTTATCAACTCTAACCATCTTCTCTGACACATACTCAACTCCTTATGTGTGAATATATATTTAAGTCTTTTACAATTAGTATATATATCACACTTTTCCCCATAAAGATAATGCCTCCATATCTTTAATTCAAATATTACCACTACTAACTCCAAATCATGATTTTGGTTATTTTTCTCATGAATCTTCAAATATAATTAGACATAGGCTATAAATATGTTATTTTTCATAAGAACACATCCCAATACCTTCTTGGACACATATCTATAGATTAAAACCCCTTCTCCACTATAGGGTAGTGTAAGCACTGGTGCACTGACTAATATTCTCTTTAATTCCTTGAAATTTTCCGCACATTAATATATCCAAAGGAACTTAACACCCTACCAAGTTAACTTTGTCAGAGGATTAGATATTCATGATAAATTCTATATATACTATTTATAATATCTAGTTAAACCAAGAAATCTATGGATCTCAGTCACTGTAGTTGGTTTAGGCCAGATTTCAATAGCCATCATCTTTGAAGAATCTACTATTATACCATATCATAAGATTATGTGACCCAAAAATGAAACCTTTTACATCTAAAATTCACACTTGGTAATTTTTTCATAAAACATCTCCATCCTTAGAGTCTTCAGTACAATTTTCAAGTGATCTTCATGGTCATCATTTCACATAAAATTGATAATAATATCATCTATAAAGACTACCAAAAACCAGTCAAGGTAATATCTAAAGACTCTATTAATTAAATCCATGAAGATAGAAGGTAAATTAGTAAGACCAAAAGGCATCACTATATATTCATAGTGCCCATACCATGAGAAAAATTCCATCTCGGGTATATCCTCCTTCTTGACCCTCAATTTATTATATCCAGAATGAAGTTTGATCTTGGAAAAGTGTTGATCTCCACGGAGATGATCAAACAAGTCATTAATATGGGGAAGGGAATACTTCATCTTGATTTTTATCTTGTTCAACTCTCGATAATCAACTCAGAGACACACTGATCCAACTTTATTTTTCACAAAAAGAACCTTTGCACCCCAAGGTAACAAACATGGCTGAGTTAATCTCTTTTAAAGGTTTTTCTGGATTTTATTCTTCAATTCATACAACTCTATCAGATCCATTCTATAAGTATTCTTTGAAATGAGTGTGGAACCAGGTAAAGTTATATTGAGTACACAACTTCACACTTTGGTGGAAGACTATGAAACTCTTCTGAAAAGATATCCAGAAATCCCAAAAAATAGGCATATCATCGATTTTAATCTTCTCCCCAAACATTTGAGATAAACAACCCTTTTAATAGGAATTATAACCCATACACTGAATGTAATCTCCATAAGATGTTCAGACTTATCATCACATTGATGGATGATCATAGGAGGGTTTAAAATAACAAACTCAACTTCCCTTACCTGCCAATTGGTGTTGTCTCTATTTATATAAATTCAATCCATTCCTAGGATGACATCAAATTCGACCAATGGAAGAATAAAAAATATTTCTAGGAAGCACATTCCATCAAAATTCTACCATAGATAAATCATAGACTTAAGATTAAATTGTCATACCGTTAGGGGTTTACACTAGTAATTCCACCTCTAATTGTTTTGGAGGATTCTTAACACCTTTATAAAATTATTTAGATATGAAGGAGTGGGTAGATCCAAAATCAAATATGACACTATCAATTCCAGAGTGGATGGTAAGTTTATCATTAATGACGTCGTTATTTCACCCCTCATCAAAAATATAAATTTCATGAGATTTTCTATGATCTTGTTACTTAAGAGGTTTTTGATGTCAATCATCATCACTAACCCTTGGTTTTGGGAAATAGTTAACAAAATTCCCATTCTACTTACACTTGTAGCATTGAACTGTGGGAGGTGAATTCTATGTATCTCTTTCTCTATTAAAGTTTTGAATAAACTTATTCTCATCACCTCAATAATCAATTTCCCGATGGCATTCAATTCTACACTTAAAACATTTATTATACCCCTAAGGAAATTTCTTCCATGCTTCTTCCCACACTTATAGCATAAAGGAAAGTTCATATTCTTTTCTCCATGGGTTTTAGAGTTTTCATTAAACTCTATCTTCTTCTTCTTGTAAAATCCAAGATATTGATATGTGACTTATAACACTATTTCATCCTTTATTTCACAATGAACTATCTCTTCATAGACATTAATGTCTCTTATAGAAAATTCCCTTTTGAGACTTGGCTTTATTCCACCAAAAAACCTATCAACTTTACTTTCAGGTTGGAAGATAATTCCTTAAGTGTACCTCTCAAGTATCGTAAAATTATACTTATAGGTAGAAACAGACTTATTATTAATTTATTTCAAATCAAGGAACTCTTTCTCTATATTGGTAAGAATAATTTTAGGAAATTACTTATTGAAAAATAAGTTCTTTAACTTATCCCAATCCATGGATTCAATCTCATAATGCTACCTCGTATTCTTGATTAGAGTCCACCACTAATCTGCTTTTCCTTCTAACTGATAAATAACCAGAATGAATTTCTCATGATTCGTACACAGAAGAACAAAGAATTTCTTTTTAGAGGTACTAATCCATTTTTCAGAAAAAATTGAATCAATAGACCCTCTGAAATATAGCGGAATTTACCTCATGAAAGACTCAATAGAATGTTGTTACCTCAATTTCTCATTTGGAAGTCCACCATGATTCATAGCTTGAGAATGTTGTGTGAGAATATCAATGAGTTTTTTCATTCTAGCTCCCATAGATTTAATTTGTTCTGAAGAATAATCATTTCATTATCCATCGCAATCACCATAAATATGATTCCTTCAGGTTTTGGCCATTGACTAAAAGAAAAAGCATAGAGTAAGAAATAGTTATCATAATGAGTAACCACATTATCATGAAAAGACACTTTTAATATGTCTAACTTATGACACCTTCCTTAATCTATGACTCCTTAGGTTTATTCTAGGTTATTAATAGTCAACTTAGGTTTAAATCCATCATAATAGTTTGTGGAGAGTTTGTAAATTCCCAAATTATATCCCCTAGGAGTGTCAAATCAGGTGTGTAGCAAGTCCGATTTTAATGTACTAGATTACCAAAAGTCTTGACCAAAACATCTTGTTGGAGTTGTTACCCCTAGGTACATTTGTTCTAGATCCAGATCCACTTGTAGTATCCAGACATGGATTTATTTCTAGGAAACCACTCACTCATCCTTCACCAAAATTCCAGTACATTTTTCAATACTTTAACTCATCCCTATAATTATCCTTGGACACGTCCTTAGGGTTCTAACCAAGGTTTTCTCATACTAGTTTCCAAAGGTTAACTAAAATTTTCCTATGATACCAACTATAGTGACCCTTTCATTAAAAACATTAGCATTACATTACTTTTATGTAATACTTAAAAATTATACAAACTGACGTAAGAAGACCGTACTAGTCTAGTGCCTTTGAAAACATGGAAACATAAGCACCAGAACATAAGTGAGATACATTATCTCCCACTAGGTTATTCTTTACTATCACCCTTCTTAGACACCTCTAACATAATACATATATTCACAAACTAGGGAAAGAAACATAAAAAGGGGTGATCTCAAATTCTCATTAAGGGTAAATAAGGGAGACATGTAAGCATAATCATGAGAATAAGGGTAATATATCATGATCATGAAGATATAATATCATACCCTGCATATCCAAGATCATGGAATAAAGATTGGTAGTTCATAATACATGAAACATAATGAAATAAAGACAATAGGCTATGAAATCATAACATAGGAATAAGACATGGAATTGTGGAAACACATAAGAATATAATGATTTCCGTAGTAGCTAAGGAATTACTGCCAACATCATCATAGTGGACAAAGTCCTTTATTGACCCAGGTGAACCCCCATTAAAACACTTTAATATTGAACCGAGTAAACCCTCATCCCAACCCTATATTACTGAACCAAGTAACCCTTGTTCCAACCCATTATTACAAAACTAAGTGAACCCTCATTCAAGCCTTGTCTATCTCAGGAGATATAATTATTTAACAAATTATTTGGAGGTAGATATATGTCCCACATGACGTATAACGAAATCATACATACATGTTCCATAAGATCATAAATGAACGTATCATAACCCATAAAATTAAATGGGTATCATAAACATGTAAACATATCGTAACCAATGGAAATATACAGGTTTCATAATCATTTCATCCTAAACATAACCTGTGAAGAAAAGTGGGTTTCAAAATCATATAACTTGTGAAAGAGAAACGAGTTTTATAACATCATGCAATAAAAATATAATCTATTGAGAGAAAGAATATGAATGGAGACATTGAATAATTACTTATAAAGTCATGATTAACACCAATGGATTTTATCCAAGATTGTAAATAATTTTAAATTATCTTTTAAAAACAATTCTTGAGGAAAATATCATTTTTTCTTTAAAAACAATTTTTATTACATAATAACTATCGAAAGCCTTTTTCTTTGAAAATAGATTTGAAAGCGTACAAAGAAAGATTTAAAAAAATCTGTTTTTTATTGGGAATCATCATAAATCATCTTTTAAAAACATTTTTCAAAATGTTTTTGAAATTTTTTTGAAAACATTGTTTTTTGTTAATCCCATAAATTTCTGACCGAAGAGAGAGGTGGTCAAATTTTACTGAAACATTATATTAATTACCAAAGGGTGGAAAAATAGTACTAAAATGTTTATATATTTAAAAAATATAGGATATGGTAACCCATTAATATTCTTGAATGATATATCCTAATATTTTATCAAAGGAATCATAAACATAGACAATCTCGGAAAAAAATGCGGAGATTATCTCAAAAAACTCTTATAAATTGATGACTCGGGATCATACTCTATATATAAGAAAAGAAAATTAAATGAAGATTACTATATAACTAAAATATTTATATTTATTATATAAAATGTAAAATTAGATTATATACCCCTCAAAGAAGAATTTAGGTGCACAATAAAACATGAGTCTTAAAGAAGGAAAATTGAGACAATATTATTTTAATGATTTGGTAACTTTTGAAAGTGAAACCCCGTGAAATATAGATCATAGAATTAATAATTGAATACCCATAAATTTAATTACAATATACATACAATACAATCAGGATCATTACATACACCACACAAAATGAAAGAGTGGCAAATATAGCTTTTATCTCATAGAAAATAAAAGTTGGATGAAATCCCCTTACCTTGTGTCTTGAGTCTCTTCATACTCATACAAGATTCTAGTATAATAAATATTAGATTATTATAAGTATTTTAAATAATAATATTATTATATCTATTTCCATATATTCTTTTATTATGACCTTATACTACCCACTTGTTAACGATCCTATGCCAAGGTTTCACTTCGGGCAATATTCTCTTTGTTCTTCACATATGTCTCAATTTGTTATATCATTGATTCTTATACTTATATAATGATTAAATAATTTAAAATATGAAATAAATATCAGTTATATCCAATATATTTATATTACAATAATCTATAGCATAATTAAGTACGTAATGGAATACACCGTTCATAAAGATGGTAAGTTGTACGTATGTATGAACGTTGTTTTCTATTTTTATTTATGTGTTGAAAGAAAGTATGTAAATGAAATATTTATATATATATATATGTATGTATGTATATTTATTATATTATAATGAATATATCATATAATTTCCCAAAATACATCCTTAATACATTCCATGTGGTGTGTGAATGAATCTCATCGCTTTGAGTGGGAGGTAATCCACACATCCTGAAACGATATTATCATATTAAAAGAAAATGGAAGGAAAAAATATGTGTTTTATAAAGGAATAAATAAGATTAAATAAATAGAAAATATAACATATTAAATATATAAATATATTTTCTATCACAATGGCCACCATTATTGGTGGTAAAGGATAAATGAACAATTATTGTTTCATGAGGCAGTTGTTCGCCGTACACAGAAATAGTATGTTCAACATCCACTAGATGTAGGTGTGTGTAAGTATTGTTCATACCTAATAAATAAAATCATAATATTATATTTATAATACCTTTTTCACACAATAATAGAATAAAATATAGTAGAGGGGTGGAGAAAGAAAATAAAGGAAAGGACCTTGAGAGAAGATGTTGCCTCTGAATCGGGTAACTCCTTTTGGTTTATGCCAAAGGGATTCCTTGAGAAGCATTATGCCAAATTAGAGGCTTAAAGGTCAATGTTAGGATTGTTTGGAGACTACTTGAGCAGATATTTGATAAACTTAAAAGATTATAGAGGTTTCAGGAATGGTTATAAGTGGTGGCATTTTATATGAAAGGAAAAAAGGAATCATTTGGAATTTCTAGAAACAAGTTAGGTGTGCACATGTTTTTACCTAAAAAAGTCTTAACAATCCAACAAAACTCTATAATGTAAGGTAAATGGATGAAATATAGACATTCAATGGGTTTTCACTACACCAAATTGACATTTTAGCTGTGGTTTTTTAATGGTGGTTTATTAAACCTCCATTATATATTTTCTAAAATAATTTATCGGTGGTTTATAAAAAACCGCCGCTAAATCATTAAAAAAATAACATATGACACTCTCCCCCTCCTCCTACACCACCACCCCCCCCCCCCCCTCGACTCATCTAAGCCATACCTTCCCCTTCATCGCCCCTCACCGCACCTTCCCACCACCCCTCACCACCCTCACCACACCTACCTTACTCTCAATCCTCTATTGAAGACTCCCCAAGGTTCTTAGGAATGTTCTTATTAGTTTTATGGTTTTTTCATCTTATCCTATTTTCCCACCCTTGGTTCCTTCTTATTTCTTTCCTTGGATCTCTCTTGGTTGGACCTGATGGAATATGTTGGATTTTTGGTTTAATTTTCTTAGATTAAATGGTGTAAGAATTGTTCCTCAAGCCTTGTTCTTCATTCTATGAGAGTTTTATTGCATTATCACAATGATGAGGTTGGTGTCTCTATTTAGTACCTTTTCAGAATAATATTTCAATTCTTGGTGATTTCTAATTAAATTCTAAATGAGTTTTTCATGATTATAGTGTGTTTTATGAATTATAGTGGTGTTTTCATGTTATATTTTTGATGATAAAAGTGGTTGAAAAGGATTTAATTTATTAAGCCTATATATGTGTGCATATAAAGAGTTTTATAAAATGTAAATTTATATTTTAAATTTTAATTGAGTGTTTTTTAGATTATTTTAAACTTTTATAGATTTTAGTAGTCGGTTCGCATGTGAAATTGACTTGGTTGAGTGATTTGGTTTCCTTTTTTTGGTTTTAGAACTATTATAAATTCTTATAGATAATAACAATGTTCCTTAAGATTTATAAATTGGAGTATTATATGTTTTTTGAGATACCTTATGGGAATTCCATTAGATGTGGGTATTTCCATATTTGAATGAGGGAATATATCCTATATGTGTATTTTGTTCTTACACAATGACCAATCTCAATTATGACCAATCTCAACCACAAAACCATCATGATCATAAAATATAGGTACACGAGCTCTTAATAAAATTCCATGTACTTAGTCCTAATCCAACATAAAATCATAAATAATAGGTTATATCTATCCAAACAAAACATTAAGCCTCCTGGAGTCCATACAACCCCTCAAAAATAATCATTCAGTATATTCCATCACCAACTCCCATCACTAGATCAACACTTGGATCCAACTAAAATCTAAGGTGTATAAATAGTTATATAGATTCCATCTGATTCTCTCAAGAACCATGAAAACAAGGAATCCTAAGAATCAACTTCATTATCACCAATTTACTCTAGTAACTTTCTAGTGAGTAGTTAATCACCTCTACAATCTAATTCCATGATCGTACTAAGACCAAAAACCTATCACAAGCTACTGGACTCTTTAACAACATCCTACCGCTATAAATTAAGTTGTTTCTATGTTCTAGGTCATTGCCTATAAATTTTACAATAAACATCACAATCTCCAATGTTAACTAGTAGATTCCTAAAGGGTTAACCACTTGGATGCCCTTAAACTAGCTCACTAAGGCTCTCCCCATGCCAAAACACAACTCATCACACAAATAAAGACAACACAGAGGTACATAAATTTGTTTATGACTCCATTACCCCTACTGGTATAGCCATTGGGAATTTTTAAAATTCATGGACCAAGCATGAAATACCCAAATATTTTATATGGAACAACCTAGGCCAGTTGAGGAACTTTGATCCCAAATAATCGCTACCCACATTCCTGAACCAATTCCCTTATCATTATCATACATGCACATTCAAGCATGGATATTTCTATGTATTAAAGGGGATACCTAACATGATGTTAGATTTACCCCGTTACATAACCTGTTTACTATCTATATCCAAGATCAGACTAAAAATCTCTATTCTCTTGAGCCCCTTTCTCATACCTCAAGGCTCTAATAGTTATTTATAAAAATTTATAAATAATTATCCAACTTAATACGATAAGGAATAACAATTGAAAAATCACCAAGAATCATCGTGAAATACAAATATAGATCAATGATGTGTGAAAGGATCATATCATTCCTCAATAACTCCTTTGACAAAAATCCCCATGAATTTACCATAAATGACAGTCTAATCTAGAAAAATTCACAAAAAATCAATAAGCAATTTTTCAAATGATAATAAACATGCATCATTTATCCACCTCAGTAATCCTATAGACACAATACCATAAATTCCCATGAATAAAAGATTACACCACCATGATTTGGTGGAATTTTCAATAAATCCATAAATGAAACCATCCAAAATTAGTGGAAGAACCACAAAGAGAAAGATGTAAGATGGGTGGAGAAGATTATATAACTTTAGTATGGTGAAAACCTTATAATCAACCTACATTAAAGGTGTAGGGGGATAAAAATAGGGTAACAATGGGAGAGTGGGCTAAAAAAATTACCACTTAAAAGAACCTACCTAACTGAAGAAGGAAAAACCAACCCTCAAGTAGCAGGTCTAACCCTTCCAAAAAATAGGACTGAATGACCATTTGAACATAGCCCATGGGGGAATGACTAATTCCCCACTTATATGGTTTTGTTGTAGAATGACCCAATAGATCATGGCCAAAAAATTCATACCTATAAATCACCCATAACATCCTAACAACACATTACAGTATGACTAGGGAATCAGGTAAAACCAATCACCTAAGGTAAACTTGATAAAACTCTACCAAAGAACCCTTTAGGATGAAACCATTGGGTTTTAATGTGACACATTCTCCTCAGGTATCATTTATATAAAAACACAATGGTTGTGGTGTGATTTCATCTAACCCCAAAATTCAATGTTATGAAACATACACACCATGCCATAATTACCATTTTTGTAGTATGATTTAGATATCCCTTCAGTCATCCAAGATAAAACATCATGAAAACTGCTCATAATTGAATCAACCTCCTTTACATAGATTTCACCATTATATATTGTTCAATCACTGAATGTTAGGCCTTAAAAATTCCTCACACCATGGTAATAGTCCTTTTGGATTTGATAATTTTTATATGATACTCCACCTATCAACCATTCCATAATTTACCATAGATGTGATGTCTTTTTTTAATATTTTTCAACTATATATCAACATGTTTAACACAACCTTCTTTGATGATTCATTTTATATCTAGAAAAAAATTTATTTCATTTGTGTATGTTTTATAAATACAAAAAAAATGCTTGGATGGAATCCTCAAGAGAAGTTTATAAAACGGTTTTAGTAAGAAGATAATAGAAAACCTTATTTAAAATGCTTTATTATTTACCATGTGTATTTATATAGGAAAAACTAATTTAACATATATTTTTTTCAACTAGTATATATGAATCTCTTTCCCTATTTATTAATAGTTATGTGTTTTATTTTTTTTAATATTGTGTAAGTACATTGGGATATACATTTATAAAAGCATGATCATATTATCGAGGAACACACCTTAGTATGCTAAGGGTTTGGAGGAGTTTTTAGATTTTTCAGTTTCCAATTGATCTGTTTAAGGGAGAATAAGATGTCCATTTCCAAAATGTAAATTTAGAATATGGTTGAAGAGAGATGAATTTTATGATCACTTTATATTGAATAAATTCCTTGCTCAATATTTTTTTTTGTATTTGACATAGAGAATCGAACGTTACAAAAAGGTTGAGCACTGATGTAAATCCACAGAATGACCTCCCAACTTAGTCGAAAATGGAAAATGAAATGAAAAATATTATAAATGATGAATTCGGCATTGTAAGTCACCAAAATCAACATCAAAATATATCAGAGCAACCATTTGAGGATGCTACAAATAGTAATGTGACAAGTGAAGTTTTTGAGATTGTACGACAACCATATCAAGACTATATCATATCATTAGATCCTCCTCTTGATTATGTAGAGATTAATGTAAGATAAAACTTTACTGAGAAAAATACATTTCATGGTTTAGTTGATAATGGAAATCAAGAGTTGTATAGTGGATGTTTGAAATATTCAAAACTTTATTTTCTACTGAAGTTGTACCATATCAAATGCATATTTGGAATTATAAATAAGGCAATGTAAATGATATTAGAATTTTTTCATGATGAATTTCCTGAAGCAAACAACCCTGAGTCTTTTTATGATATGAAAAAAGTTTTCAATAGGATTAGTCAAATTATACAAAAATACATGCATGTCCTAATGATTGTATGCTTTATTGTCATGAGGATTCAAGTAGATAGGATTGAAAAGAATTCCTTCTTCAAGATAAAAGACAATGGGTGATGTTGGAAGTATGAATCAATATACTACCATGAAGAAGAAAAAAAGGAACACACCTATGAATCTTTTACATTACTTTCATTTAAATACTTGATTGAAAATATTATTCAAGTCATTGAAAACCACTGAACATATGAAGTGGAATTCTATATATAATAACAATGATGGGTTAATACGATAGCCATGAGATTCACAATCATGGAATACATTTGATTAATTAAATCCTAATTTCTCATCTGATCCTAGGAATGTTCGATTGGGATTGAAAGCTGATGGATTTAACCCATTTGGGACTTTGAGTAAAAGTTATAGCATTTGGATAGTTTTTTTGATCCCTTACAATATACCTTTGTGGATGTGTATGAAACAAATATCTTATATCATTTCTATGATTATTCCAAGAAACAAAATTCCTAGAAATGAAATTAATGTATACTTTCATCCTTTAATTGAATAATTGTAGGAGTTATGGAGCAACAGTGTTGATATATATGATGCTTCTTCAAAAAAAAAATGTTCAAAATTCATGTTTTTCTAATGTGGACCATTAGTGACCTCCCTAGACTTGTGAATTTATATATTTGAAACAATTACATGGGTTTGTCTTATCATGTTTGTAACTTTGATTTTGAGCCCAAATGGCTACTTCATAATACAAAATGGTGATTTTTGTGCCTTTAAATATTTCTCAATGCATCTCATAAATTTCGACTGAAGAGGTCAAAATTCAATGGTATTATTGTTCATAGACCACCTCCAAAGTTGTTAACTAGTTCTGAAATATTTGAAAAACGTGGAAATTTTGAAACAGAATTCAGAAAGTTGAATCATTTTAATGATAGTTAGAATTGAGTTCGAAGTGCATCATCAAGTGAAATCGACATACAAAAATGGAATAAAAAAAGTCTATTCATCAAACTTCTGTATTGGGAATATAATTTGTTGTGGTTCTATATTTATGTGAATAATATTTAGAATAATGTTTGGGAAAATTTGATATTCGCATTGCTTAATGATCACAGAAAGTTGAAGTATCATCTCAATTCTCAGAAATACTTACAAGCAATGAACATAAAACATGATCTCTATCCAGATGAGAATAAAAAGTATGCTCCAAAAAATTTTGCAATGAAAAATAAGGATAAAGATACATTGCTTAAAACTTTAAATAATGTGAATGTATCTTATGGGTATTTAAGTAACATATCACAGTTTGTTTATCTTAAATAATTATAGGTTACATGGATTGCAAATTCATGATTCACAAATTTTGTTACAGAAGTTACTACTATTGGCATTGTGTACATTATTACCTGAAAAAGTTACTATTGTTGTAGTTCAATTCTGCACATTTTTCAGACAACTATGTGAGAAATCTCTATATCCATTTGAGCTTGACAACATTCAGGAAAGATTTTTATTGAGACATTGTGCAATAGAGATGAAGAATCCTCTATTGTTTTTTACCGTCATCATGCATTTAACTGTGACTTTGGTTAAGGAAGATAAATTAGGAGGACTTGTACATTATCAATGGATGTATCCAATTGATAGGTACTTTATTAATATGTTTTTTAATTAAGTAAATAATTTTTGGCACATTATTAAATATAAAATTATGTTTTTTTCACAGATATCTTGGGAATTTTAAATCATATGTGATTACTAAAGGTCAACCTGAAGGCTCTATTTCTAAAGGCAATTTGGTATAGGAGTGTCTTACCTTTTTTTCAAGATAATTGGATGATATTGAGAAAATATTTAATCAATTTGGATGTGTTGAAGACACATCAACTCAATCTCAAATACATGGGAAATCAAAAATATTCCCTTCTATTTGCTGATCAGTTGGGAGGACCTCAAATGTTACATCGGTAGAATTTGAATTATTACAGGCACATAAATATGTGCTTATGAATAGTGAAATTACATATCCATTTATTGAAGAGTTTAGGATACAAACAAAGAGACGAATGAGAGGCAGAACATGAAATGATAAATATATAAGGAAAGCTATTAATAAAGATCTTATAGAATGGTTTCCACGACGTGTATGTTCATAAATATTGCAATAAATATGGATATTAGTTTGAAACATATATTTTGTAAATATAATTATTAATATTTCTTATTTTAGATCATGAATACTAATACTTATGTAGATTTGTCAAAAGATTTGAAATTTCTTGCTCGAGGTCCTCTAAAAAAATTTATAAAGATCGACGCTTACAATGTGAAGGGCTTTAGATTTCTTGTAGTAAATCGAGAAGAGGGTTTGAAAACACATAATTGTTGTATATTTACATTTTTTGAAGTGGTATACTATATAAAGTTGATTGATATTATCAAATTGAACTACAATGGTAATTTTTCAATTGTTTTATTCAAATGAAAATGGGATGATATTATCAGAGGTGTTAAAAGATATTCCTAGAAATTTAATTCTTTGAACTTCTCTCGATTTATGGATGTTGGTGATGATGAACTCCATGATCCATATATCTTATCATCATAAGAGAAAATGGAATATTATGTGAATTATGTTTCGGATGAAGGGTTGAGTGTAGTTTCTCACGTAAAACTAATAGATTTGTATGATATGGGTAATTAAGTGGAAAATTGACCTCTGACATTGAATCTCATCAACAGCAAGAAGCAGAACTAATTTTCCATCATGATATTGAAAATATTATTCTAGAAATGGTAAATGAAGTGGATGAAGTAATGGAGCAGTAAATTAGCATGATTGAAGGGGGAAATGATTATATGTACAATTATGAAATCATTTAACAAAAACATATTCCATTTATATAGTTATTCATTATCATTTTTATTTATATTTTGTTTATTACTATTGTACATCTGTTATCATTTTTAATTTTTTTTTTTCTGCATATATTTTTCGAAATATATGTTCTGAACTTAATTTTATTTGATTAAATGATAGTAAATTCAAAAAGAAAGCAGGTTTCGACTTCTAGTTCTTCGTGAGGATACTGGAGGGTGACTGTTATAGTAATTATTTTTTCATAAAAGATGTAAAAAATTTAAATATGGAGAAAAATATAAAAGGATGAGATGTATGGAATCTGACCATAGAGAAGATAGTTGTCCCATTTGATTCCTATAGGGTCCATATGGATGACATCACAGGATTACTTGGCCAAATTCTAGGTCAGCTGGTCGCAGAGCTGTTTTCCCTTCCGATTTCATATAATGATTAGGGATTTTACACTGATGTCAACTTAAAAATAAAGGTGGATGTAAATTGTGGCTCTTGGATTTCTTTTATGGTGTTATGAATTTAGTGGTGGTTGTAAAAATGTTGGATGTAAATTGGAACTCCTGTTATGAACTCATGAGATGGGCATGTATGTGGATATATATATATATATGTATGTATGTTTGTATGTATGTATGTGCATTGTATGTGTATTTTTATTTCTATATGTACCCCACCCATCCAAGGTGTTATAAGATTTTTTTCTCATGTTTTTTTAGGGCACTAATACTGGGGTCGAAAAATTAGCAAAATTTTTATAATTGTAAATCTACCTTTAGTGGCGGTTTAAACTGCTGATAAATAAATGTTTCATATTTATTGGCAGTTTAAACCATTGCTAAATACATACACGGTACAATTTAGCGGAGGTTTTTTTTAGAGGTGGTTTTCATGAAAAAATGGATATTTTTTAACGATGGTTGAAATAGACACTAAAGGCTCCTAATTTTCTATTATCATTTAGCGGCGGTGAAAATATCCACTAAAAAATCTTTCATTTTTTCTAGGCCATGAAAAAACCAAACCAACCGCCGCTAAATGTGTATACTATGACCATTTTCAGAAACCACAGCTAAATTGATGAAACCGTTGTGTATTGAACTAAGACAACAAATTTAGCAATGGTTTTTTGAAAATAACATAGTAGCATATGGATTTTTCTTAAACCACCACTATTTTGTGAATTTCTTGTAGCGTTTAAACAAGTTTCTAGGTCGTTTAGGCCCTTAATTTTAATGTTCAGTCCCTAATTAAGCTTAATTTGTCCTTAACTACTGTGATTAATTTTAACCACTTTTAATAATCATTTTGGTAAAAAAATTAACTTGCTCTTATTATAATCTACATATTATACTGAATACAATGGTGTATATATTATTTTTGAAATTCACTTCATAGAAGCATCCAAATTAAGATTAGTGCTAATCTCACAGACGGTATAAAATAATGAGGTTTTTAAAGGTCAGTCTCTATTTATTACACACACTACAAAGAAAGACCCCCTTGGGACTCCACCCCGCGACTGGAACCCCACACCCCAACCCTCTCTTCCACCACAACTGCCTGTGGGGGGAAATGAAAAACAAGGTTTTAAAGTAGGAAAACGTTCAAAAGTTTGTTAAGATTTTATATTCAGTTTCAAAGTGAAATTGATTCTAATGAATTTCATTGTAATAGTATATTTGATATTTATCTAATTTTATCTTAAACTAATTTATAATTTCACTTATCATTAATAATTTATTTGATAAAACTTTATTTTTTAACTAAAAAACAATATTATTCACTATTCATCAAAAATGAAGTTTCTCATAAAAATCCCAAAAAATCACCCTAAGATAATTTTGACATTATGAATTCAAAAATGAAGTTTATTTTACCAAATTAAATATATAAATGTGTCTAAAATTACTTTCATTATTATAAGTGGGTTATTTGAAAAAACTATTTTTTTAAACATAAAAAGGAAATTAACATAAAATCATATCTTTCATTATCAATATGTTGTTTTTATATAAAAAATTTATAAATAATATTTCAAAAGTTGTAATTAATATTCATATAAAAATGTTAACTGCTAGGTTATAATTATATTATTTAAATAACTAAAATAATAAAAAGATATGTTTCATAGAAACTCAGTGTTGTGTCTATCGTACGCCAACTCAGTGTTTTGTACATCATACACCAAGTCAGTTTTTATTGTAATATACACCATGTTTGTGTTTCGTGTAACTTACACCAAGTAGGAGTAGCGTGAAAAAGGATTATTTGACTTAGTTTATTGCAAGATATAAATTAAAATTAAAATTTATTTAGAAAAAAATAGGTTCATAAAAACACAGGGTGTTATAATGATATTTATAAAACATGTTTCTCTTTCACGGGTTATAAGTTTATGAAACTCATTTATATTATAGGGGTTATATACTTTTGAAACCCACTTATTTTCATGGGTTTTTATTTTATGAAATTATTATGATAGCTATCTTTCTTCCATAGGTAATGATATGATTAGTTGTTTACAATACCCATTTCATTTCATGGGTTATTATATGATTCTTTTTTATAATATTCTGGCTCACGTATTATGTGATGGGTGGGACCTATATATCCCTCCAATGAATGGGGTAATGATGGATGACTCGTGAGTATAAATGTTATTTCTGAACCTGATTACATGTTCACAATGGTATGCATGGACCTGTTTTCATGTCAATAAGTTTATGAGTGAACCTGATTACATGTTCAAAATGTTTTTAGTGGACCTTATTATGTATTTATAATGTTATGCGTGAACCTGATGACATGTTCACAGGGTTATGCATGGACCTGGATGCATGTTCATAATTTAATTCATGAACTAGATTACATGTTCACAATGTTATGCGTGAACCGAATTGCATGTTCCCAATATTATACATAGACCTGGTTTCATGTCCATAATTTTATATAGGGTCTTCATTTCATGTCCTTAACTTAACATGTGAACTTTTTTTTACTTATACATGTTCACAATGTTATACGTTTATGTGTATGCCACAATTCCATGTATTATTTATATGTTACGCTTTCATGTCTTATGTTCCCCATTATCTTATGATTCATGTCTAATGAACTTCTAATTTTTATGCCATGATTCATGTTTATAATCTATAAAACGAAGGGTATGATCATCTAATGCTACGATCATATTCTCATACCCTTATCTTCATATTATACTTACGTGTTTCTTTTATTTATCCTTAATGAGCATTCAAGCTCAACCATTTCTTATGTCTCCTTTCCCCAGGTTATGAGAAAATGTTTTTAAGTAGAATTACTAAGGGGAGGAGATCTTTGTGGGAAACATTAAAGATATTTCATTAAGTTAGAATATTTGCGTTAAAATTTTCCAAAGGAACTAAAATAATATGGTCTTTGGGAATTTATTTTTTTAATGTATTAAGTATTATGAAAAGATGAAGTAATGTCTATGTATGTAAAGACCATGTTGTTATACTGGACGTCAGAGTGAAGTTTTAGTCAGCCTTTGGATACTGGGATGAGAAAACCTTAGTGAGATCCCTAGGTAAATTTCTACGAATATTTCTAGGTATGTCTTGAAGGATAAGTCCCAGGATAAGGAAAAGAATAGGAAAATGTCCTGGAATAATAGTAAAGGTTAAAGGGAGTGGTTTCCAATAAATACATGAATTATAAAATATAATAAGTGGATATATATTTGGAATAGATGTACCTATGGTTAAAAATTTATACAAGTTGTTTTGGTTCTGACTCAACGTAACCCGGTACATGATAATAGGCCTTGTTTCACAAATAGAATGTCACTCCCAGAGCATATTACTTGGGAATTCACAAACTCTACATAAACCATCATGATGGATTTATGATTAAGATGACTATGAATAAAATACTATAAACCTTAGGTTTCATAGATTAAGGAAATAGTATCCATGATTTATACATCCTTAAGTGGTTTTTTCATGATTATATGGTTTTCTATTATGATAGATATTTCTTACACTATGAATTTTGGTTTTAGTCAATGGAAAGAACAAGAAGGAACTTTTTTAACATTAAATTTTTCAGATTTATAAATTATGGGCAGTATGAAAATCGATTTTCTAGGAGGAAATCATATGAAGTGAATTAGGAAGGTGGTATGAGAATTGGTTATACTACTGAAGATAAAGAGATTGTGAATGAAATGTGCAATGTATGTGATGTTCGTCTAGTATTGTTTACATTAAATGTAATAATAATGAATATATTTACATTGAAGAACCATAAGACATAGTTTATATATCATATTCTAGGAAAGAGTTATTAAGGAACAAGTTGATGAATCCTGAGTAATGGCTTAAGAATAAAGTTGAATGAAGTATTTATACTTCAGAATTCAAATATTATGATATATGAATCATGAAATGTATAATAACCTTCAGTATAAGTTTTCCTTAAGGATTTAAAATGACATAATTAATGGTGATGAAGAAATTAAAAAGTGATTTCACATATATTGATTAAATTAAGGTAATCATTAATTAATATGTGGCATTGAGATGATGTTATTTAGATAAAGAAATTTTGGATATGAAAAAGTAAAATAGACGATGTGGATTACACTGAAACTGATTATTAACAAATTAGTCCATTTCATAAAGGATTAAGTTTAAAAATTTCTGTATTTAAATAATATATCTAGTAATCATTGGAATAGAGAATCATTCATGTTTTCTAAAAGGATTTGTGTTAATTCAGGTTATTACCATGTTTCAAGATAATAAACGATGATGTTATTCACATGTTTATAATATGAAGACTAGGAGATCGTTTGTGATATATTTGGGATAATGTTAAGATTATCTAGTGACTTAATTTCTAAAATTTTGTATTTTCAACTTTCGTAATGGTTATAAGGCTGATCATTTATGGAAATTTTTAAGTTAAAATTTAAAGGAAATTTGTGAGATTAAATTATTATCTTACCATGTGAGGATTTATTCATATTGGATAACCTATTCAAAAAAAAATATTATTGATGTTAACTTATCAGAGATGGAATGGTTTATTATAGTTATCATGATTTGTTTGTTCATTAGGAATGAAAAAAATGTCAGCCTCTTTTTTGGAGAAAGAGGTTAAGTGGAAGTTGATCAAGTCACAACAAAGGTTGAGATTCTACTAAATCAAGTATGTAAATATTCTCATGAAAATTATTTAACTCTTTTAAAAGGATCTTAAAACTAAAAAATTTATCCTGAAACCTTTATTTATAATGAATTAAATAGTCCCTTCGATCATCGTTGATTTATGGTTTTGTGATCACCCACTTCTATGGATCAATGTTCTATATCACTCACCATCAGAACATGATGATTATATTTCTCTTTCATGTCCATGTTTTCACTTTCCACCTATGTTCTTCTACGTAGAAACCTAGTTATATGTTACTTTGGGTAACTTTTATGTTTTCAACTTTTCTTTTATTTAGAAAGATTTAGTATTCATTTCTATGATGTGGAATTATATAAAAGGAACTTTTACCTATTAAACCATTGATAAACCAGATGAATCTTGATGGAAAAAATAATTTTAATGGAGAGATAATGTATCACCCTATGATTTTGTGAAATATTATTTTCAAATTAATTTAATCTTTAGATAATTTTTATTTCATGCAACACTTAAATTAGTCTCTTTTTTTAACGCACTATGTTTCGCTTCAGTCATACGCAACACCAAGTTAATAGTGAACTACACACAATCTAAATTTTATATTGATCATAATTAAACAGTAATGTTATCTTACATTACATACAAGATCAAAATTCCTTGATTCTTTACAAAACATGCAAGACTGTGTTTTACCAAAGATTAATATATTATTAAAAATATTAGTATTTAATATAATAAGATAAAAACTAGATGTTAATTTGAAGGTTATGAATATAATTAAATAACTTAATAAAATAAATGGTTGAATTCATTTCTTAAAAATTAAATATAAATGAATATATAAACCAATGGAATATAAAGGGAATAATTTTATAAAAACAACTTTTAATCTCAAAAAGGAATTTTATCCTAAAAACTAAATAAATAACAATTAGATAATTAAATTAATGAAACATATATTTTATCTGTTAAATAAAATATTATTTATATTAATCTAATTTATTTTATAAGCATAATATGAGAAGAAATCCAATATTTCACAAAAAAATCAATATTTTTATAAAGCCACTTTTTCCGCCAATCAATGGTGAACTTATTTGAAATCCAATTTTTGGAGATTTTATATATATTATAAGTAAAAATAAAACTTTATAATTGAAATATAAACATAAAAATTATATTATGGTGAGTTTTTATATTTTTCTATGATATTTTATTTCATAATGAATAATTAAAAATACATAATTTTAATTGAAAACTGTTTTTTGTATAATTTATTTATACTGTCAAATTATATTTTAATCGGGGTTTAAAGTCAAATTATATAAATTATTTATAAATTAATACAATATAGGTCATTGGAATAAATTTAAAATTGAAATTTAATATAAAAATATAGCAAACTTTTGAATGTTTTCACTTTAAAAACTCACATTGTCATCCTATTTGCAGGATTAAATTTAAATTAATTTTTTTCACCTCTATGATTGGAATTTGGAAAAATGGATTAAATATTTGGAATAATATTAATTTATAATATATAATAATGTAAACTTGGTTTTTTACCAAAAATACTACTAAAAGTAAATAAAATTAATTACAATAATTAAAGTGAAATTAAGCTTAACAAGGGGCTAATCCTTAAACTTAAGGGTAAAAATGACCTAAAAACTTTTCCAAAATACATTGTATATACATATTTTTACCCTATACTCCTTTTTATCAAAATAATTCTACTATTTAATCCACATTCAATTGAAGAAACATTGGTGGAATTCCCTTTTCAAAAATTTACAAGAGTGTCACTCCTCCTCCACTACAAAAAGGACTCACCTTCTCCCACTTCCACACACCTCTAAAGGCACTTTTTCTCAACCAATATATGACCAAATAGATCATAAAAATCCCTATCCTCATTCTAGAATCCTCCCTTTATTCATAAATCCATCAATGGAATCCCTTTGGTGAAAACAACAAGGAGTTTCCCAGATAAGATGTAACATCTTTTGTCAATATCTTTAGTTTTATTTCCATTGTCCACCACCTAAACTCTCATTATTCCATGATTATAAAACAAATACAGTATCAAAAATATTCTGAGATGTTTTTATGCTGTGTTTTTTTCTTACAATTACACACGGTCCCATCTAATGGATAACGAACATACTGTTTACGTGTACGGAGAACTACCACCTCACAAAATGATGATTGTTCATTTTTTCATTTACCACCCTTAATGTATAGAAATTATAATGGAAAAAATATTTATATATTATATATAATATATTTATTATGTATTTTTGCTTATTTAATTATTTTTAATATACACCTTTATACTTTTCATATTGGGTAAATACGATAACATCATTTGTGGATGTGTGGACTACCGCCTCCTCAAATCAACGGGATCCATTCACACTTTACATGGAATGTGTTAATGATGGTTTTAGTGAACATATATTATATTTAAGAAATATAGATTCTACTATAATAATATTATATATATACATATATGTCATTGACTTAATTTTGTTCAATATGACAACAAAACTAAAACAGTGTTCATGCGTACGTACGACCAATGTCTCCATAAATGGTGAATTCAATTTCATCTTTATATATTTTATATATTAGTAGAAATATATATATATAGAATATATATGATATTTATATAATTCTTTACATCCTTGAAGTAATTAAATCATGATCTAAGTAATAAAACCAAGAATAATAAGTCAAAACCTATACAAAGAACAAAGTGGATATTACCAGAAGTGAAACCATAAAATATAATTGTTAATAAGTAGGAAATATAAAGTCATAATAAAATAATATATGGAATTATATATAATAATATGTTTCTGTAAAATATATATAATAAACATATATTTATTATAAGTGATTTTTTTATTAGTTCAATGAGGTTCAAGACATGAGGTCATGGAATTTCACCTCACATTTTTTTCATGAGATAAATACCTCATTCACCTCTCACTTCATTTATGTGGTGTATATAATAACAATTAATTTATTATACAAAACTTATACTTAAATTTATATCTATTTAAATATTAATTTTATGATCTTTCTTTCATTGGTTTTATGTTTCAAAAGCTACCAAATCGGTAAAGTAATTTTGTCTCAATTTTCCTTCTTTGAGATACATTCCATGTTATACACCTATATTTTTATATGAGGTGTATATATTGCCTTTGAAATGTTATATAACTAATATCATTATTTTAATTTTATTTTAATCTTCTTTTAATTTCATTTTGTTACCTGTATAGTATGATCCCAAGTTACTATGTGATAAGAGTTTATTGATACAATCTCATCATTTATCGAGACTGGTTATTATTATTCTTCCATTGATAAAATACTATAATATATCTCTCAAGAAAACTCATGAGTTTTTTCTCCTCTATTTATTCATATTATATCCTTGTATTAATACCATTTTTTCCACTATTTAGAACACAATATAACTAAGTAAATCTTTTTATGAATGTCTGACTTTATTTCTCCTTTCAGTCGGATATCAATGCTCTTTCAAAATAGTGATTTATAAAAAAAATGTTTTAAAAAATGTTTTACTTTTAACCTATGATGTCAAAGGAAAATGTTACCCATGTTTTACCTTTTTACAAAACATGTTCAAAAGGAATATTATCTTTATTTTACAATGAAGACACTTTTATAAACTTTTAAATTGTAAAAGGAATGTTCGGCATGTATAGACTTATCCACCATTACGACCATCATTTCCTAGATGGTTACATTGTAATAATATAAGGTTATTTATAAATAATTGTTTTTCCTAGTATTACTAGAATTTATTTCATTTAAAAAACATAATAGAAAAATGGTTTTCAAAAAAAAAGGTTTAAAAAGTGTTTTAAATTATTTTCGAATATTTTTTATGTTTTCAATATGGTGTTTTCAAAGGAAAGGGTTTCAAGGATTTCAAATATTATTTTTATAAATTTTAAAATTATTTTAAAACAAAAAGGTTTTATAAATTTTTTTCAATTTTTTTTTATAAGTTTTCAGTAAAAAATGGTTTTCAAAATGATTTCAAGCATCTTTTATAATTTTTCACGTAAAATGGTTTTCAAAATGTTTTCATGCATATTTATAGGTTATCAATGAAAAGGGTTTTAAAAAGTTTTCAAGATTCCTTTATAATTTTTCAAGTTCATTTTCAAAGAAAATTATTTTCAAAAGGTTTTATGTTTTAATGAGTGTTTTTTAAAGAAAAAAGGATTTTTCCCTCAAGAAATGTTTTTAAATGATATTTAAAAATTATTTTCCATTTAAGATGACATCCATTGATGTTATTCATAACCTTATAAGAAATGATCAAATTGTTATGTTCATATTCATTCTCTGAATGGTATATGTTTTTGATATTTATAAAACTCATTTCTCTATCATCAGTTATACATTTATGAAGATCATTTCTCTTTCACAGGTTATATTGTTTTGAAACCCAATTCTTTTCACGAGTTATTCTTTGATGAAATGATTATCATAACTATCTATTTTTCATTGGTTATTATATAACAAAATGTTTATGATACCAATTTAATTTCATGGGTTATCATATTTTGATTTTTTATAATCTTTTGTCTCCTGTGTTATGTGAAGGGTGGAACCTATATCTCCATATAATGAATTGGGTAATGATGGATGACTCATGAGAATAAATATTATGCGTGAACCTGATTACATATTTACAATGTTATGAATAGATTTGGTTTCATGTTCATAATTTTATGTATAAACCTAATTAAAAGTTCACAATGTTATAAGTGACCCTTATTTTGTGTTCATACTATTATTCATGAACCTGATTACATGTTCACAATATTAGTCATGGGCCTGGTTTCATGTTAATAAGTTAATGTGTGAGCCTCATTAAATTTTCAAAATATTATGGGTGATCATAATCGCATGTTTACAACATTATGCATTGACCGGGTTTCATTTCCATAAGTATATGAAAGGGTCTGATTTCATGTCATTAACTTAAGGTGTGAAAATGTTTATACTTATACATGTTCATGATGTTATATGTGTATGTGTAGGCCACAATTCCATGTATTATTCATATGTTATACTTTCATGGATTATGTTTCTAATTGTCTTATTATTCATCTCTTATAAACTACTAATATTTATTCCATGATTCACGTTTACAATCTTTGATATGTATGGTATGATCTTTTAATGATAGGTTCATGTTCTCACACCATTATGGTCATGTTATGATTAAATATTTATTTTATTTATCCTCAATAAGAATTTGTGATCACCCATTTCTTATGTTTCCTTTCCTCAGGTTGTGAAGAATGTTTTTTAAGTAGAATTTCAAAGCGGTGAGATACTTTTAGGAAACATTGAAGATATATCACTGAGTTTGAATATTTTGTTCAAAGTTTCCGAAGGCACTAAACTAATATAGTCTTTGGATGTTTATTTTTTAATGTATTAATTATTCTAAAAAAATGATATAATTTCTATGTATGTAATTACTGGACCGTTATAGGTTTAGTGATAGCTTCATGTGTCTTTGGATGTCATCCATGTACCCTTATCCCATATATCTTAGATTTACCACCTTGATTATGTGATGGCCTTATATTACTTTGATCATGTGATACCATTTTATGTGATCGCATGACACATTTAACATCATGCGACACCCCTAAGATCCACAGACTTGTGAAGTGACTCCCCATTACAATTCTTGCACACCATCACAAGATCAATCACTAACCATGCAACGCATCACATAACTTTGTGGCAATTTTCCATGATAATTATTATACACCATCACGGGATCTAGTATTAATCAAGTGATGCACCATAGATAAGAAACGCAACCATCCATGGCAATATCCACACATCATTATAAGATCTAGTTATAATCATGTGATTCCCTAATGGACAACCAATGGTCAATGGATTGAGGTATTGAAAAATAAGGAATAAAAAACTGAAAAAAAATTTTGAAGCCTCTTGAGAAGATAGAATGTATTGATCATCATGAGAGAGGGGTCATGTGCCCTTGATGATCACCAATAATCACATCAAATCCCATTGAAAATACATATTGGTCTCATGAAGACCCCTGGATAAGCCATCATGATCTAACAAGAGGTCTCTGACAAGTCATCTTGATCTTGTGAATGGCTTCTCATAAGCCATTTTAGTCTCACTAAGGACCCTAGAAAAGTCTTCCTCAATATCACGAGATCCTTTATGTGTGTGTCTTGATCTCCCAAATTCTATAGTAAACATCATATCAAAGGTGAAAATACCATTTCACATGTCATTATGGTTATGAAAAATCCATTTGATCAGTCAATTTCTAATAAACATGGCGATGGAGGAACATTATCATGGTCACTTTTATCAAGTAATGTTATGGATGGCCTGTGGCAGGATCATGTGAAGTGTGTGATGCCAAAATACCTCCATTAACTCAAAATAATATTTATGAGATATTTTTTGTGAATGGTGGAATATAACTAGGCCATATATGCCAATAAATTCTTCCCCCAATACACAAAAAAACCCACACAATGGTGAATGCTAAACGGGAGCATTGGAGCGGACATCGTAGATCAGAAGGTCATGTGATCAGAGGGGTCTTATACAAGGTAAAATTCAGGGAACGGACTAAGGGATCATGTGTCATGAATATGAGATTTGTGTGATTACCCTAAAGATCATGCAAAGGTCTTCGTACTAACCATCTATATCATGTGAAAAAGTTCTCTCTTTTCGATTAGGTCATGTGAAACCTACATAAATTAATTCTTAACAAACCTTAAAGAAAATATTCAAAAAATACCAAAAAAATATAGAAGTCTTATGAAAATACATATACACTAATATTCATACACTTTTTATGACCTACCAAGATCATGTGAAAACACTAGTACATGACAATGAAGTCATGTGAAACCCTCCAAACATGCCATCCAGATCATGTGATGTCCAATGGATATGTCAACCAAGTCTTGAATATCCATCCATAAATGTAAATAATGTAACACCCCAAGATTTCATAGTACAATATCTTTTTGAAATAATTTAATATCTTATATTTAATGCAACAATGACTTGGCTTGTGTTATACGCAATATTGAGTTTCAGCAAAACAACACATTAGTATTATAATTATTTAAATGATATATTTACTTATAAATTAAATATTGTAATATGAATAGTAAAAAATAAATTTTAAATGTTATCTACAATTTTTTCACATAAATAAAACATATCTATAATGAAATGTATATGTTTTGTTAAAATAGTTGTATATTTAGAAAAACTATTTTCTTAAAAGAACTACGTTTTATGTCCTTTTGTGAAAAATAATAACATTAATTTTAGACAATCCTACAAATTGAATTTGATAAAATAGACTTAATTTTTGAATTTTGAATATCAAAATTATCTTCGGGTGATTTTTTGGTATTTTTCTGAAAGCATTCAATTTTTGATGAATAGTGAAAAATACTACATAGTACAAAAAACCGACTTTTTCATTTAAATAATTATTTTTAATTAAAATTTATCTTAATGAAAAAATAGAAAAATAATACATATATTAGTCTAATATAATTCATTTTATTCATTTTATAATAAGATTAGATATATAAAATTTTATTAGACTTTTTAACGTCTTTTATTCACCTTCTTGAAACATTTACAAATTTGCATAAAAGTTAATTTTACCACTTCTGTGAATTAAATTTCAAAAATCAGATAGATATGGTTGTCATAAGTAAGTAAAATGTGGTTCAATATGATGATTTTTTTTTGTGAATAGTATCTTTTGAATTTTATTTACCACGGTTAAAAGAAAATAGGGTGATTAAAGGTAAAAATAATATTATAATAGTATAAAATTACCCCAACACATTTCCAAATTATCTTGGATAAGTTTATTTCTACTAAAAATAATCTTATAATAAAATATTATCATTTTTATCCACATAGATTAGATTAGGACATTTATTATATTTTATTTAAAAAAGAGTTAAAAGTGTTATTTTCATATTTTAATAAATAAATCATTTTTAATATATGGTTATACATAAGATAAATTAGACTATAACTATTAATTATAAATATAAAAATATTTCCTACATCATTGTATTTTATTTATAATTTTTATACATTAAATAAGTAATTTTTTTTATTACACAATGATGATGTGTTAATTACCTTATTAATGGATGATTAAAATAAATGATATTATAAATATAAAAATAAATATAATTTGAACCTTTTGATTCCATAAATGAATATATAGCTGAAATTAAAATATTAGGGATGATTTGATACATTTGGTTCAAAAGAATCAATTTTTATGACTTTAACAAAAATCAATTACTAAATAGTGTCAAAATTGAGATAAATGAGTTTTTAAAACAGATACTATTTTATTAAAAGATATAAAAATTTTAAAAATATAATATTTGTTCAAATGACTTATATAATGGTAAAAATTTCATTAATTATCCACTTGAGGTTCCCTTTTCAATTTATAGTAAATAAAGTAACCCTGAAGTATAAAAATACAAGAAGACATGGTAAGAGTTAAAATCTTTAACTAAGGATTAATCCCAAAAGATAAGGATACTTTTATGAATTAAACATGTCTAAAACATATTTTTTTTGATAATTTATACCCATAACAACATTATCCTCTAAATTAATCTATTTTGAGAAATTATAAACCGAAATTAATTTTATAATAAATTAATATTTCAAACTTTTCCAAAATTGCCTCTCACTTCTCTTATAAAAGGGTACTTCCCCTTCTCTTAAAATCACACCTAAAAATCCATGTTTCTCAGCCAAAACCTGATCAAATATCCTCCCAACTATCCTAAAACCAACCTATAGGCCTTACTTTTATCAGAAAGCCAACATAAGGAGCCCTTTTGTTCAAATCAAAAGGAAGCACCCAAAGAAGAGGTAATTATTTTATCACCTCTTCCAAAGTTCTTTTCTTATTCCACTTCATCATTCCTTGTTGTTTCCAGAATAAAATAATAATTGTAGTACCTTATACATAATTAAATTTTATTTAAAATTTGGTACAACCATATTAATTATTCTATCCATCTTATGAATGACAAACTCGCCATATGTATGTATGTACGGCTTACCGTCACCACATCGTGGTGTTGTTTGTAATTCAATAATATATTATTGGGCTGGGTATAATAATATGTATAAGTAATGTAAATAATGAATATAAAATGGTAAGTATTATTTATATATAATATACCATCCAATTAAACATTATTTCACCATCAATTGAATGATGTTGCCGCTTGTGCGTACAAACGGCTTACCGTCTCCATGACGTGATGAGATTCATTTTCAACTATAACTATTCAAGAATATATATATATATATATATATATATATATATATATTGAATAAGTATGACATATATGAAATAATATTTATACTAGAATAATATATATTTATGTAGATAAATATATGTTGTTTACTTACTTTCATACCATACAATAAGAAAATGGAAACAATGTTTATGCGTACGTACGGCCTACTGTCTCCATGAATGGTGTATTCCATTTTATATACATATCTATTATATATATTTATATTATGAATATATATGATATATACATCATATTATACATTATTAAAGTAATTAAATCATGATCTATGTGATACAATCAAGATTAAAAATTATAACATGTACGATAAAGAAATCAATTATTATCTGAAATGTTACTTTAACATGGAAATTATTATTAAATGGGTAGTATAAAGTCATAAATGAATGATATATGATATCATAAATATGAATATGGTTTGTTATAATTTAAATACATGCTATGGTCATCATACTGGTGGTTAAATTTACCCACAACTAAAGGAAAGTACAAAGTAAGGGTTAATTCCTCGATCTCATTATTATTCAAGATTTTTAATGTGTAAGTATTTATTGGGAAATATTTATCATCCATGTCCATGTTTCAAAAAAATTCAAAATTAATCTTTTATGGTTTTAAGTAAGGGAATCTTTAACTATATAATCATTTTAAATGTTTTAAAGATTCATTTTTCTCAATCTATTTAATTAATGTACATGTTTTTCAAAAAATATTTAAGGATTTATTTATATGGACATGATTTTTTCAAAAATGTTAATTCATTTCAAAAGTTTCAATGTGGTATGGGAAACTTTTATTCAAAAATATCTTTTAAATGATTTCATTTATAAATTGTGTGATTTTTAAATTATTTTAATAAAAGATATATTTCTCTGAAAGAGTTCTACTATATATTTTAATCAATGTCAACATCCTTTATTTGATATTATTCTTGATTGATTTTGATTTAATAGAAAGTAATATTCCATGTTTTTTTGAATGATTTATGATATGTTTGATTGTGTATGTGCTATTTTTATACCATTCATGATTTATGGTTAAAGTATTAACATTTTTTATGCTAGTTTTAATACAAATTTCTATGTTAGGCTTCGCCATTTTCATATGAGGATTGAATTGGACTTAGTAATTGATGGGTGGGCCCACTATAGCCCCTCAATGCATTAATAGGTATCATGAGAGAAACTAGTTTCTTGGTAAAATGGCTTGACAAAATTTATATTTAGAGTCTTTGCACGAGGCCTTGAATTTGTGGTTAAGATGTCCAGCATTAGGCATTCCATCATTATGAGATTATTTATTGATGTTACATGTGATTATTCGACTAGTAGAATATCCATGTGAACGTTTATATGAAATTTTTTATTTTTATTTTCTATATTATGATGAATTATATGTTTAATGAGATTGTGTTTAAATTTTTTTCCTTTCCATAAAAGTTTATTATTATTTATGATAGCTTCCGCTAAATTATTTACCCTTAATAACCATCTGATCTCACCCCTTTCTTATGTTTTATTTTCCAAGGATTCCAAGAAGTGTATTATGATTGATATGCAAGGATAATCTAGGGAATTAATGGAATTATCAAATGATAATTTATTTTATGTTATATGTTATAATGTGTAATGTAACATTCTTGTATGTAATCTATTTTCCAAGACTGTTAAACTGAACGGTCCTTCAGGACTTGATTTCCTATTATCATTCTGATGTATTAAAATAATGCACCGACTCTGGGCTTCTGGGGTTAGGTAATTATAGTAGGTATGAGAGCAATTTTAGTAATAACCACGGAAATAGATGTAGACAAATAAGATTATGGATCATGACCCAAAGATATAATTTGAGGATAAGTATTTCATAGAATCCTAGGATGTTAAAATAGAGATTATATTGGTATTAATAGAAAATACCACCATGTATAGATAATACATGTGGATGTGGTTCTAGCATAGATGTACCTAGGAGTGAAAAAACTGATAATGAGTTTTGGTCTTGACTCGGGGTATCCTGGTACACAACAATGGGCCTTATTGCGCACCTGGTTTGACACTCTTGGGGGATATGCTTAGGATAATTCTATCTTTTTTTACAAACCATTATGAAGGTTTTATGAGTAAATTTTTACTCAAAGAAACCAAATTTATGATAATGGTATTAGATATGCATATATATAAATATATATTCAATTTATGTTAAGTATTTCACTAGTTTAGAATCATGCATTAGGATTCATAACCTAATCTAGTGTATCACTTGTTTAGAAATGGCACCTAGTAGAAGTAATGACTACCCCACCAATGAATATGTTACAAATAGTAATAAGGACCATATCTTCCATGGTCTTAATCCAATATTTAAAAAGGAAATATCCTCCCATGTATTCTCATCATATGAGAAAATAGTATCATGTGTTAATAATATAAGTAAATAATTCTATGAGTCTTATGGCATTGAAAGGAATCTGGAGAAGAAGAGGATGACAAAGAGAAATATTGATAAAGGGAATAAGGGGAAGAAGGATTTTCCCATATGTTATAACTGTGCAAAGAATCACCCTAGGAAGTATTTTTAAGGACTGTGTGTTTGTTATAAGTGTGGAGAAAAGTTTTATCATAAAAAATAATTCAAATGGAACAAAGAAACGACTAATATTCAGTGTTTCAACTATAGTGAAATGGGGAATTACTTAAATAAATATCCTAAGAATCAAAGAAATATATCTCATAATAATCAAAGGGATCATGGTCAAGAATAAGTTTTTACCATAGTCTACATAGAATAATTAATATATTTTTGTTCATGGATGAAAGAATTGTGTCATTTGATTGTTGTATCAATGACGTACTGGTTATATGAACTATGGAAATAAATAAGGATTACATTTCATTACTATTTCATTGAGGATTTGAGATTGTATGGTACTAAGAAAAGTGACTCAATAATAAGTTAAACTTTTTGGAAAATACATGGCAGAAGGAATGATAAACCTTAATATGGTCTTGATACTGAGATAGTGATTTTGGAAAAATAGATGATTGATTTGGATAAGTTATATAGTATATTCTTGACTACCTTGGAACTAATTAATTGTTTGTTTATTCCTTCATTGTTGGAGTTTAATTAATTTTTGGATATAATTAATATATCCAGTATTCTATAGGGAATAAGGGAACATAAATGTATTCAATAAGGATTTATGGTAATTGAGGGTGTTACCTTGTTTTAATAGAACACATGATGAAGGTATTCACATGTTATTATGTGGAAAAAATAGATCTTCATTATGTTTACCTCCCATATAAATTTTTGTATTGTTTTTGGACACATGTATTTTGGATAAGTCTAATGGTTGGAATAGAGTAAGTTAAGCACATGATATTTTGTTTGAGGATAAAGTATAATTTATTGAATACTTTGGCCGAACCTTTTTGATTTTAGTAAACATATTGTGGATTAAGGAAAAACTTGTGGAACTTATGATTTATAAAATGTTCTTTAGGTGTAAAAAATAATTTTTGAACATTAATTTCATTGTGTAAGGGATAAAGTTAAAATATATCTAAGAACAACCAAGTGATGAGATTACGAGTTTGACAAGTAATGAAATCAAGTATGTTTTCTTGAGTTCTTATCTTGATAGTAAATTAATCCCTCCTCTTCAAAACAAATATCTAAAAAATGTTTTATCATAATACCGTATATTTTGTTGAACTGATGATACTTTAAATCATCATAGATTTATGGATTTGAGGCCCTCAATTCTCAATTTATTATTCACTTGTTTGTGATTAATGACCTCAATCTCTCCCTATAAATATTTATTTTTTTCCCCTAATTATATGTCTCTAATTTCCACCAATGTTCTCCTATTCAAAACCCTAATTTGGTGGTGACTTTTTCATTTCCCATTCCCTCTTATTAAGAGTAAATTTTATTAACCATATTTCTAATGTGGGTTTCCCACAATGTTATTTTCTATTTTAAACCTTTTATTTTTGAAAACAATTTCAAATTGTGAGGACACAATTTATTAAAGAAGGGTATAATATACCAACCCAATATTTCATAGTATGTTATATTTTTAAAGTAATTTAATAGATTATATTGCACATAACATCGACTTGTCTTGCGTTATATGCAAGACTGAGTGTCCTCGAAACAACATATTAGTATTATAATTATTAAAATGATATATTTATTTATCAATTAAATACTGTAATATGAATAATAAATAATAAATTTTAAATTCTATTTATAATTTTTTAACATAAAGAAAACATATTTATAATTAAATGTATAAGTTTTGTTAAAATATTTATATATTTAGAAAAACTATTTTCTTTAAAAGAACTACCTTTTTTCCTTTTGTGAAAAATAATAAAATTAATTCTAAACACTTCTAAAAAATTAATTTCTCAAAATAGACTACATTTTTGAATTCCGGATATCAAAATTAGTTTTGGGTGAATTATTTTTATTTTTATGAATATATTCAATTTTTGATGAATAGTGAAAAATACTACATAGTACATAAAAACCGACATTCATTTAAATAATTATTTTTAATTAAAACTTATCTTAAATTAAAAAAATATAAATAATACATATATTATTACAATCTAAGTCATTTGATTCATTTTATAATAATATTAGATATATAAAATTTTATTGAACTTTTTAACATCTTTTACCCACCTTCTAGGCACATTTGAAAATTTACATAAAACATAATTTTTACACTTCTGTGAATTGAATTTCAAAAATCTACAAAATATGGTTTTCATCAATAAGTAAAATTTGGTCCAATATAATGAAATTAATTTCTAGTGAATAGTAACTTTTAAATTTTATTTACCACGGTTAAAAGTAAATAGGGTAATTAATGGTGAAAATAATATTGTAATTATATAAAATTACCCCAAAACATGTCCAAATTAAATTGGATAAGTGTATTTCAAACAAAATAAACCTTTGAAAAAAAGATGATCCTTTTTCATAAACTTGGATTAGATTAGGATATTTATTGTATTTTATTTAAAGAAGAGTTAAAAGTGTTAAATTCAAATTTTAATAACAAAACCATTTTTTATATTGTGTTATACATAAGATAAATTCCACTATAAATATTAATTATAAAGATAAATATATTTCCTACATCAGGTAATTTTATTTATATTTTTAGAAATTAAACAATTAAATTTAGTTATGATACAATAATGATGTAGTAATTACCTTATAAGTGAATGATTAAAATAAATGATATTATAAATATTAAAATAAATATAACTTACTATTTTGATGCCATACACAATTTTTTTGATTATATTGACATATTAGTGATGATTTAATACCTTTGGTTTGAAGGAATAAATTTTTTATGACTTTAACAAAAATCAATTAATAAATAGTGTTAAAATTGACATAAATGAGTTTTTAAAACAAATACTATTTTATTAAAAGATATAAAAATTATAAAAATATAAAATTCTTCCAAATGACTTATATAATAATAAAAATGTAATTAATTATCTACTTGAGGTTTTCGTTTCATTTTATAGTAACTAAATTAACCCTTTATTATAAAAATACAAGAAGACATGGTAAGAGTTAAACTATTTAACCAAGGGTTAATCCCAAATGATAAGGATACTTTTATGACCTAAACATGTCTAAAAAATATTGTTTGAGAGCATTTAGACCCATACCAACCTTATTCTCTAAATTAATCCATTTTGAGCTATTATAAACCGAAATTATGTTTATAATTGATTAATATTTCAAGCTTTTCCTAAAGTGCCTCTCACTTCTCCTATAAAGGGTACTTCCCCTTCTCTTAAAATCACACGTCCAAATCCATTTGGATCGGTCAGAATATTCTCAAATCTCTTAAAAACTACCCTCATGTCATCCTAGAGAAATTATTTTTATCATAAATCCAACCCAAGGAGCTCGTTTTTTCAAATCAATAGGAAGCAGCTGAAGAAGAGGTAATTATTTTATCACCTCTACCAAAGATCTTTTCTTCTTCCAATTCTTATTTCATTGTTGTTTACATAATAAAATAATAAATATAGTACCTTATATATACTGGGATTTTATTATAAATATGGTACAACCATATTCACTATTCTATCCATCCTATGAATGACAAAGCCACCATGCGTGCCTACGTAGGGCTTACCGTCTCCACGCCATGGTGTAAATAGTTATTCAACAGTACATTTTTTGGATGGGTATAATAATGAGTAAAATTAATTCTAATAATTAATATAACATGATAATGATTATTTATATATAATATACCATCCAATTAAAAACTGTTTCATCATCAATAGAATGATATTGTCACTTGTGCATACATACGGTTTACCATCTCCACGACGAGATGAGATTCGTTTTCAACTATTACCATTCAAGAATTTTTATAAAATTATATATATTGATTAAGTATGAGATATATGAAATAATATTTCTACTGTAATAATATATCTTTATGTAGATAAATATATGTCATTTACTTACTACAATACTATACGATAAGAAAACGGAAACAACATTCATGCATACGTACGGTCTACTATCTCCATGAATGATGTATTCCATTTTATATACATATCTATTATATATATTTATATTATGAATATATGTGATATATAAATCATATTATACATTCTTGAAGTAATTAAATCATGATATAAGTGATACGATCAAGAATAATAAGTTAAAACATGTACGATAAAGAAAGCGAGTATTAACCGAAATGTTACTTTAACGTGGAAATTATTATTAAATGGGTAGTATAAAGTCATAAATTAATAATATATGATATCATAAATACGAATATGGTTATGGTATAATTTAATAACATACTATGGTCATTATACAAAAGGTTAAACATACCCTCAACTAAAGGAAAGTATAAGTTAAAGGTTAATTCCTCAATGTCATTATTATTTGAGATTATTTAGGTGTAAGTATTTACTGAGACATATTTATCATCCATTTCCCTATTTCATAACAATGTTTTCAAAAGGAATATTTTATGGTTTTAAGTAATGGACTCTTTAACTATATCATCATTTTAAATATTTTAAATATTTACTTTTCTAAATCTATTTAATTAATGTCCATGTTTTTTAAAATGGTTTTAAGGATTGTTTTATATGGACATGATTGTTTTAAAATATTAATTCATTTAAAATGATTCAAAGAGGTATAGGACAGTTTGATTCCAAAATATCTTTGAAATTATTTCGTTTATAAATTTTTTGACTTTTAAATGATTTCAAGAAAAATGGGTATTTTTCTCAAAGAGTTGTACTTATTAATTTCATTTCTATCAACATCATTTATTTGATATAATTCATGATTGAAGTTGATTTTATATAAAGAAATATTCCATATTGTTTTGAATGAGTTATGATATTTTTGATAGTGGATGTTATATTTTTATACCATTCTGGGTTTATGGTTAAATTTTTAGCATTTTGTGAGCTAGTTTTAATAGGAATGTCTAGGATATGTTTCACCATTTTTGTATGAGGAATGCATTTAACTTAGTAAGTGATGGGTGGGGCCCGATATAGCCCCTCGATGCATTGGTAGGTCTCATGAGACAAACTATGGTCTTGGAACAAACCCTTGACAAAATTTATATTTAGGTTATTAGCACGAGGCCTTGACTTTGTGGTTAAGATGCCTGATATTATGCATTCCATCATTATAAGATTAGTTATTGATGTTACATATGACTATTCAACTAGTATAATATCCAAGTGCTTGTTTATATGGTATTGTTTGATTTATCTTTTCCATATTATGTTGATGTTGATGTTTAAAGGTGTTGTTTTTTAATTTTATACCTTTCCATAAATTTTTATGATTATTTATGATAGCTTCCGCAAAATTATTTACCCTTACTAAGCATCTGAGCTCACCCCTCTCTTATGTTTTATTTTCCCAGGATGCCAAGAAGTGTATTATGATTGATATACAAGCTTAATCTTGGTGAATAATGGTATTATCAAAGGATTATTTATGATGTGTTTTATGTAAGAATGTGTAATGTATCATTCATGTATGCAATCTATTTTCCATGACTTCTAAACCGATTTGTCCTTTGGAACATGATTCCTTGTAATCATGCCGATGTATTAAAATAATGCACCGGCTCTTGGATTCTCAGGTCGGGGCATTACAAATCAAGTCTTCTGAAGTCCTCTGGACAAATCTACGAAGTTATGTAGTAGTATCAGGAAATGTCACCCCAAGTCATTAGGTGTCCTTTCAACATGTCTCCCATGTATTGAAAAGTCCTCCAACCATATCAAACAAGTCATATGACACCCTCCAGACATATCATCCAGTTCATGTGACATCCGCCATATATTCCATCTAGGACATGAGACATCCTACATATATGTCATCCATGTCATGTGAAGTCCTCCATACATGTAAAATAGGTCATGAGACTTCTTCTAGACATGTCATCCTGGTTATGCAACATCCTCCATCCATGAAATCTAGGTCACGCTATATTATTTGGACATGTTATCATGATCATGAAAAATTCTCTGGAAAAACTCTCCTTATAAAGTGAAGTCCTCCGAAAAAGTTAACTAGATCATGTGATTGAATTTATAAATGTCTTCTATGAAACCGGGACATGTCTAGACATCCTCAGACATGTCATACAGGCACCCAAGATATGTCAGGAAGATAATTAGGACATGTCAGGAATACAACCCAAAACATGATAACCTTTTCCAGGGGATGTATTCATGAATACCCCAAAATAAACTATGATAACCTTAATTCCTATCTAAACATGGTACATAGGATTCCTTCTTAAGGCCTGAGCTCCAATGGGAATCTACCTCAGTCTAAGTCCCTCTACGTCTCTAACACAAAAACACATGGGACCCAAACACTCTTATGGGTTCATCTCCATGCCTAATCCATAATCATTTTGATAAGTCCATTAAACTATGAGAAATATAATTCCTTATATAAACAAGATACATAGGACATCATCCTCAGTTCTATGCTCCAAATAAAACACCCGATTAGGGTCGTCCCAGTGCATAAGTCTGGAATCCATATACAATGAGATTGATCACATGTTATCCCTTGTTTCGCACACAAATCATGAATTACATGGGCTTAAGGATTTAAAATTATAATATCATTTACATCATAAATCTTCCACGGCCAGGGAATCATTGGTGTATAATCCCCAATCAGGGGCATGATTTTAATTCCCCCATACACGGGCATCCGCCTCATGCTATGTCTCGATGGTGTGATCATACTATGATGACTCTGATTTCTTTTATAAACATTATGCATACGATTCCTTCCTAAGGCTCAAACTCCGAATCTAGTGCCTAAGTTCTCATAGATATTTCATTTATTCATGACATTAAATTTCATATCTTAATTGAACTATGTGGGTGTTTATTCCTGTTAGAAACATGATACATTGGATATCGCATGAAGGTTCAATGTAATCCTTGAAATATCAATCAAATACATAGAAGGTAGTTAACAGTAGATTTTCTAATTATATGGCTTTTGAATATAATCACTTACCAATTAATAAGTAATGAAATTAAATGGATGAATAATATCAGATATATACAAATGGTCTCATTAATAGATCCCCCTTTACACATTGAATTATTCAACACTTGATCATTTTGTTAGGGTAGCTAGTATCATATTAGGATTAAGAACATATCCATAAACATATAATAAATATATAATAGAAACTTTTAATTAATGAAAATTCCCCCCAAAAGGGTGTTATGATCTCGACCTCTCATCCTCTCGACCATTCTGGGTTACTAAGATTCGTTAGATCTGAAAACCCAAAAGACTACCTGCATTTGGAAGGAAATAATATACTTAGTTATGGATGTGGGAATAATTGGGAGTTTCCATTAAGGTTGAAATTTTTGAATTTTATTTAAATGGTTGTATAGACATTAAACCCCCCACAATCAACTATCGGAAAAAATGCATGGGTTTTCATCGAAAACAAAAATAGTGAACCTAACATGAATCTCTCAAATAAAAAAAATGATTGATTAAGCATGAATCATTCTATTTCATTTGCCCTCCCCTACATAAATAATAATGGAATTCTTGGAGTGAAATACCGCCTAACCAGGGTTCCCATGAAATAAGTTCATTCTCGTTGTGACAATTCTACATTAGAAAATTGGAAAAACATAGAAAAATAAAGGACAATTGTGTTACCTATTCATATCTAAATGAGTACTTTTCTCACTTGCGAAGATGCACTAATTGGTGACTTGTTCCTTTTTTACTTTTTGACCAGATATTTCTCTCACAAACAACACCCCTACCCAAGATCATATATTAATCTAGCAATTATTCTGGAATATTAGATATGAATAAAACCCCTGAAAGTCACAGAACGACCTCAACCAACCAAAACATTCAGTCTTAGGTGGAAAACATGATGTTCTAGGAATACCATCAACACTATATGATCCCAACCCTTTAGTCTACATGAAAGGGTCTCTAAAACTAAAGTCAATGAGTCTGCCTCCTCCAAAGAAAGCTGTATTGAAACATATGGTGCTCATTGCCACCATAAAATTAAATTGAAGTCTTATACCAAGATTTTGAAAATAAGCACCTTCTATATCGGAGGAAGGTGGATCAAGGATTAAACTATTTCTCCATTCTAAATTAGAAGATACCGAGGAGGGATCCTATCAACTATTGTCACCAGCGTCATCCAGTTAGTGCCTCACAATTTCCTACTCAGAACACCACCTAACAGATTTCCACCTTGGATACTCATGCATGGATACCATGGAAGTCACACTGGGTGTGTAAATCTTTGTATGACCATGATTGGGCTATATCCTCACTTCTATTGATGAAGCCCATCAGTATATTTCAATAGTATCCAAAAAGCAAGCTTATATCCCTATTCACTTAGATCAAGTCTGCAGGTATATTCCTATATAGATCGTAGGGGAGGCACATGTCCCTACCCCCACACATGAATCCCATTGGCATATTTTGATGTCATAAGGATGCCAGTGGTGGTCTCATATACCTACTTCAATTGAAAATATATTAAAATAAATACTAGAGATAAAAAAAATGTGTAGGCCTATATACCTATACACACTTTCAAAAAATGACACTACATTCAAGAAATAGATTGAAAATAATTAGGAATATTCTAGAACAATTACTGATATAGGGATTGGAACATATTCCTATACTGATAGATATAGAATCATATCTATTGGATCAGTATAAACAAGTAGCTACTGTGAAGCAAGCGCATATTCTTGCTCCCATCCATGACTATTATCAGTGTATTCCAAAAAAGGATGTGGCATTGGACATGGATCATATTCTCGTTCTAACTAAAGATCATAAATTGAGCATGGAATAAGCCTCGAAAAAGGCACACTTTTCTATAGACAAAAATGGGTTCCTTTCTCTAAAGGAACTATAACGGGTTTATAGTCTTATTCTAACTGAGGCTCACCAAGTGTGAACGGAACATGCCTCAAGATAGGCTCATGTTCCTATCAAAAAAGACAATAGTCTTACTCTAAGGGCATAGAACCAGGATCATATTCTCATTCTAACCATAATTCACCAAGTGAGAGAGGCATACACCATGGGATAGGCTCATTCTCCTATCATTGAATCTACTTGGTATATTCTAGTATCGCATGAAATATAGGATCATATCCCTATTTCAATCAATGAATGACTACAGATAAATCCTTTATAGGTTGTATCAAAGGAGGATCATATCACTTATCCTACTTTGGAGGTTTGTTAGAATATTATTATGGGGAATTCATATTTTAAACGGGCTCATTTCCCTACTTCAACCTAGGTTGACCTGTATATTCTGAAAACCACCCACAAGCATGTTCATATTCTAACTGAAAATACACACCCTCACTAGAATACACTAGTGGCCTCTCAAGAGTGGGATAATATCCCCATAGCACCAGAAGGATATCAACATATTCTATAGCTATCAAGCAGTAGGCTCATACTCAACACATCCCTAAAAGGTAAGTCCTTATATTCCAGCCATGGCACAAAATGAGGCTCATATCCCCGATCTACTCAATGATAACATCCTTGAGGATTTTCAATGCATATATACAACACCTCTAGGGTGTATCAACTCTTAAACCAAATATGAAGTCCATCATTATCATGGTATTCCTCTTCATGGTAGTGTGGAGATGGATCATAAGGACTCTACTCCTGAAATCCAATGGGGTAAACCTCCCCATTAGGATATCTCCATCTAATAAGGAAATACTCCAATTTCCCAGACACCTCTATATAGAGAGGTGATAAAAACTCAGGTGCCTTCATATAGAGAGGTGATTGAAGCACTGGGGTCAACCATATATAGTTCCCCATCAACTACCAGCAACCCTTCTCCATGGTCAGTAGGTGACCCAAAGAAGCAATCTCTATAGTTAGACTAGGTAGAGGCTTGTACATCTTATGATGAGGAGAATTACATGGATATATAGAGAGAGTTATATAGAAACAACATATCCCCCACATTCTAGACCCTTCCTACTTCTGACTATGAGATCTCAAATGATCTATAGAAGGAGTTCATGCCGTATCTATGCCAAATATGTGGGAAACTCGTCATCGATTGAATACCATACACATCCCTTATTCAGGTTATGAGGGTTACAGTCAAACCATTAACATAATTTTTTTTCAAATAGAACTAGATGATTTATCCATGGAATGAGACCAAAAACTAGAATTGAACAACATAATTCTATATAATTCTTGACACCATTGCACCAAAAGAAATTGTTGACTGGTCACTGAAGCCTTGTTGAGTATATGTATCCATGGATTGGGAAATTATAGTTTTTAACTTCATCACACCCCTGGAACAACAAAACTCCCCTGGTATTGTATTCTAAATTATCATATCCTCCAGGTAAATCATCAGACCAGGTAATGTACATTACTATAGGTAAATACAAAAAAATACCACCCCTTTATAAATATTAATACATCATTAATAGAGGGACATGACTTCCCAAAAAATCATAAGCTAGTCCCCTTAGAACAATGGGAAAAAATTAAAAAATAGAATTCGAACTAGAATCCCACCAAACAATATCCCATATAAAATGATTCGCATTATAGAATATCATTGTACCAAGATCATTCATGAGATCAATTAAAAAAATCAAAGGGATTATAATAGCAGCGTCCAAAGAATCCATCTAGGAGTGAACCAAGTTTTTAAGGTTGGTGGAATATTTACCATCATGTCCACCTCTTAGATCTGGAATCCCTAAGAGGATTCTGGACATATCGGCAGTAGCTACAAACCAAACCCATTCCACATGGATGGGGGAATTTTTATCTCAATATCCATCGCTTGCTTCATCAATCCTCAAGAGGGTCTTGGATAAATTAGTGGTGGTTCTAGATAAACCCCAACTAATAGGTCTAGGGGAATTTATATCTCAATTATAGTCTTAGTAGTAATCAAATCCTCGATCAAAATCCTCAAATCCAGAAAAATATGATCAGAAAATATTAATTAAGGCCTTGAATAGTCCCTAAGTATCCCATAGGGATGGGGTAATTTTCATCATTATCATCACAAGTGATAGAATTAGTCTTTTATAGGTTGGGAAGTAAATATCTATGGTAGGAATCCCATTTTCCCTTCCACTGCATAATTATCCTCTTCAATTTGGGGCCTATTCGGAATACAAGACCCGAAACTCTCTCAAGGTCACTAGTAGCAAACTAAAATGGGAGGAATTTATTATAAAATAAAATCAAACCCCACAGGGGTTGTAATGTGAAAAGGTCCAATATGGAAATGGGTTAGTTAAATGACCATGATACAAGAAGTATATAATCACCCTACTGTGTTGCGAGTAATGGGATGACTACCATTTCTTGAAACCTCTCAGTGAATATCATCACCATAAACACAATGGATTATGTGGATCAAGATGTAAATGTAGAGGGATGCAATATGGAAAATATACGTCAAGGGGAGAGTTATTTGGATTCACCATCCAAGGCTACACATACATGGAATTAGAGGAGGAACCAAAACCTAGAACCTTTTAATAATGAGTTTACACCTTTAAGGTGGAACACCAAAAATGATAAAGGGAACGGTGTGATTGCATTCCACATTCCACCTAGTGGAACACCACCAATGCAAGTGACCAGAAAAGATAATTGTATCATTAAGAGGGGGAGTGGGTGAATCAGTGATACTCTTTTCTTTTATGTTTCCTTGAAACAAACTTCTCCTCCTGGTAAAGATTTATTTATCTACTGAAAAAAAATTGACACACATCCATACAAACACAAGTATTTACAAGGTTCACTATTCAATAAGAATAGCTACATCCTTGGTATTGTATTAAAATGATCTAATAACACACAATCCACTATACAAAAATCCTTTGATTACAACGAGTAGGATATTCCATTTCAATCATTTGTTACTTTGACGGAAATCCAAAAGTGTGTGTGCACCCTCTTAAAACAAATAGGGTAAAAAATGATTGTGTAAAAACTCATGTAACCTATTATTATTTTTAATTAAAAATTTTATTCAATTGAAAAAATTATTAAATTTTTTACCCAGAAGATGGTAAGAACTCCTTGGACTTTGTTAAAAAAAACTCAGTCTAATTTTCCAAGTACAATTATTCCGGGTCATATTTTCAAGTCTAATTCCTCCGAATATGATTCTTGCAATACAATTATTCCTAGTACGATTCTACCCATATGATTCTTTCGAGTATTAAAATATCAATACAAAAATATATATCACTAGCTAAGTAAGATTGAGACAATTAAAAACTCTTTGTTCCTCAGTCTAGAAAAACCGAGTATGGAAATCCCAATCCGATTATTCTGCCTGATACGATGATCGGCTGAATACGATTGACAATAGAAATATGGTAATAAGATAAATATGATAATCATTGAGTATGATAATAAGTTGAATATAATGTTCAGATCTTTTGTATTCTCTATTACTTCTTCATCAAAACATCTTTAACAAAAGTGAATACTGAAACTTCTTCTTCTCACTAAAAACTTAGAGCTCCTCTCTCTTCTGTAGTGAACTGTGCCTACATCATTTGAAATGTATGATTTACTTTTCACCGTTAATATGTGACCCATAAGAGTATTATATAGAATCCTAAAACATTTCTCACTCACTTAAATTCACCCAAATTTTGATTTCACTTAAAATATCATGGGTATTTATGAATTTTTCAATGCTTCTCGATTCTTCTCAAATCTTCTTCAAACATCATATCTTCTTTATATCAATATGATTTCTTCAAAACCAGTCTCTGTATCAATTGAATGTAAAATAATAAAGAAATAGATACCACTCTTATTTCAGTAGTATGATTCTCTATATTAATTGAATACAATTATTCTTTTGAATGTCAATCGTTCCCTTGATGGAATATTCAGCAAAATCCATCATCACTAATCTTGAACCAATTCTCCCTATTTCACCATTTCTATTGACCCACATAATAAATAATTTAAAAATAAAATAAAGTTATTCAAATCTTGACCCACTTGATGAAGAAATTTAGAAACAAATTAGAGTTCATCGATCTCTTCTTATAGAAAATAATTCAAGCATATCAAATGGTTGACAACATTGTTAATCAGTCTTTATCATTATCATTTTCATCGGCATCAGCTCAATTTCATTTCCATCATTATTTGTTAGAAAAAAATATGCCTGGGTATGATAGAATGTCTGATATGTTATACCGATGCTAATAACTTTCATCTTCACAGAATAGCTTTCTTTCAAACATACCTTGAGTACGATTGTCTGGAGTATGATCTTTTCTGTGTATGATCATTCTGGATATGATCATTTTGGGTACGATTATTTTCTTCCTGATGCTAAGCGTTATCTTCTTGATTATGATCATTCTGATTACAATTTTCCTAGATATGATCTTTTCTGATTGCGATATTCAACACCTTCATTCATTCCACCTAGATCCGATTATTCATAATACAATCTGCAGAATATCTATATTATCTTCCACCTAGATACTATTAATCTGGGTATGATTAGGGACATCTATTTTTCCTTTAATTCATAATGATTTAATTACAAGTACTCAAATCAAATTATGATTTATATGAAATAAAAATCAAAAATGAACTGTCACATTTAATTAATCGCAGTCATGCAGACTCTAATTATTCATCAAAAACATCACTTTTTCATATCAAATTCTGATTCAACCTGATGGCCATTTACTTATAGAGAGATTCATTCTTAATATGAGTGCTACTTTCATTTCAGACTCAGAGAAAATTGGATTACTATAATTCCTCACTATGATATTCTCTCATTCCAGACCCATGGTGAGTCCGATTCTTTTGAAAGTGTGAGTCTGGTTCTTCTGAAAACAATGATCAGTATAATTTTCATCCATCAATTTTCTCGAAATACTTTCTTTCTTCAATATACTGATTTATTGAAAATAAATACACCAAAAACACAACTTGGGCCTAACAATCTCCCCCTTTGTATTTTTTATCAATACCAACTTCAACCAATTGAAAACAATAAGCATTATTGTTTTTGTTTTATAACTTTTTATTATCTCCATTTCTTTTTTCTCCTCATATTTCTTTTAACTCACTCCCTTTCACTTATATCTCCTCATTATTGACAATAAAATTCAAAGAAACCATCAAGACAAGTTTCTCACAAATTATCTCATTTCTAGGGGTTATAACTTTTCTTCAACATAGGTTTCACATGAGTTTCTTAAGAAGGAACCTTTAACTAAACAGCCCTAAGTCTATGTGGGAGAATCTGGTGTAGAAAACAAGAGTGTATAATCTACGAAATAAATTTTGTCCATAAAAAAAATTTTATGTAATACCCTATTCATGATTCATTCAACATTATCTTTATTATTGTAGTCCTTGAAATAATTTGTTTTAAGATGAATGTATCATGCACCCATCTCAAAAAACATATCAGAATGTCCACATGAGTAAAAAAAGAACATTTTCAAAAACACATATTTTACATAACCACGTTAATTTTTTTAGAAATAATAGTAAGAGACTCATTAATTCAAGCTTATTTATTTTCATTCCTTAAATTTCCTAAAAGTTACCACAAGTATACAATCATTTTTTGGAAAAAGGAGGAACTTAGATTGTTCTTTAGAAAAAATAATCATACTGATAGTCCTCTCTCATTCTAGACTTCATTTTATTTTTCATTGATTTTTCATTGGATGTGATTTCTTCCTGTTGTTCATCCTTCTCAAGTTTTGTAACATCTTTCTTCTTATCTGCAGAATCTTATGATGAGAATGTTGACTTTTCTTCATCTTCATAAAAATCAATGTTATAATCAATATGTAATATTATTCCCATGTATGTATTTTCTTATATAAAAATAGTTAAATTTATTTTTATATCATGCCTCACTTTCTCATTTCCTTAATTTATTAATACCTTTTTGTAAACATTTATTATATCTTCATAATTATGTTTCATCCTTTCTTATTTAGCTGATTTTTGTGCTTCCTCTAATTTATTATCCAACTTAATGTGTTCTGGATAGATAAATAATCACTCTTTCTTTTAGACTTAGTAGATCCATTTTTCTTAACTTATAAAACATCCGGATTCTATGAATTGTTTAGAAAATATTGTGGTGATCGTATAAAAACAAGACATCCCTTAGTAAGATGTTATATTTTCTCACATATTTCACAAGTAGTTTCCAAATGTTGAAACCTATTTTTATCCTTTACACCAACCTTCTCAGGTTTATTCAAAACAACCTTTTTAGAATTCTTTATTTGAGGAGATTGACTCTCCATAAACCTTTTCCATTCATAAACTATGGAATAATATTAAAATTTTTGGTTGAACAAACACATATTTTCTATATGTATGAATCCACCACAATAGCAGAAATAGTTATAGAAGGAGTATTTGCCTCTAAAACTTCTATATTTATTGGAAAAATGAATATGTTTCTCATCCACCTTCTTTTATTTATTTTCTGAGCCACCAACCATTCTATTATCAATAAGATTATTTATTTTCTTTTCATACTTATTGGAACCAGAAGTATTGGAACCTTTTTTGGATCCAGATAAAACATTTCTGGACTCTAGGTTCTTTGAGACTTCTGAATTTTCCACTTTTTTAGTTTTGACTACATACATGACTTTCCCAACATTATTTTTTTCTGATACAATTCCATCATTATTTCTAACCTTTAATGGTAAATTATGTTTAGTCTTATTATATTTATCATTATGGTAACTTTCACCATCATTTGTCATAGATTTTTTAAAACGTGTACCTTTCTCTTCATCTTTAGAATGTTTTTGTGGAACAAGTTCTAACTCTTCTTTTTTTCAGCTTAACTTCTAGATTCTCATTATAATTCTTTTATTCTTTGAGTGATTTCTTAAAATAATCAATTTATTTCTCTAAATTTACCTTCTTATCATCAAATCATTATTGGTTTCATGTTGAGGTACATTCATCTTATAACTTTTTGTTTTTCTTTTCAAGCCTTCAGATCTTTCTCAAATATTCTTTAAACTCTTCTTTAAAATGAATTTAATGTTGATCGTATTCTTCATTAGATCATCTACTTCACAATTATTATTTTTTTTCTTAAAAGGGAATTCCCATGTGTGGCCTTTTAGAACCCTCCACACATGGAAACCCCCCTCCCCCATGAAGAGGTCATTTTAACGCCTCAGTCGGGGAAGGAGATGTTGCCAGCCGAGATGGCAGAGCGACCCAGAGGGTGACGGCCCGGCAGCAATGGTCCGTCAAGTGATCCATTAGCGATTGGTCCGCGCCTCATTTTTCCCACCCAGATGAGACCGGGCAACCCGGCAAGGTGGGTGGATCCTGGGGGAGAGGCTTGCCCCGAAAGCGGACTCCCAGGATTTGAACCTTGAACCTCCCAAAGAACAGCGTGGATGTGCCACTCACCTTCACCACCACACCACCACCAAAGTGGCATCTACTTCACAATTATTCACCATTCATTGTTTTAATAAAAGTATTTTCACTAACATACTAAATATATTTTTTATATTAAACATCACTTTCTTCTTCTTCAGAGCAGCTACTTTCATTTCTAGAAGAACAATATTCATTAATTGTTCAAATAAACATGTTCTATTCAAAATAATTTTTTCATCCTCACTATCATCATACATAAACAATGATATTAGCCTTTGGGATTTGGACTCTTGGAATAGAATTTTTCTTTATCACCCTTTTTCTTCTATGATCTTCTTGGTATTATTTCTTCTTATTCACATTCTTCTTTATCAAATTCTTCATCAACAAATCTTTGATGAAAATTGGCAACAAAATTACCAAAATCTTTACATCCAAAAAATTTTATGGGAAGTTTCCCTTTATACCTTTCTGTACCTCTTTCCACATTTTTAGAAAACAAGGATAAAACATCATAAGATCTTTTCATACCTAATTTTAAGAATCAGAATCCCCAGATTATTCATCTTCAGGAATCTTCTTTTCTTTATTGGAATCCTTGAAATACATATCTCTATCAACTTTATTTTTTCCTTTCATATAATTCTCCCTTATCATTTCATAAGTAATGAGATTACTATGAAAATAATCAACAGATAATGTTTCTAGATCACTATCTTCCATCAAAGAAACCTTTCCATAAAACTTGTCAGGAATATTTATCAAGATATTTTCAACAATAGTAAAATCTTTTAACATTTAACCAAGACATCTAATTGTGCCCAAAATGTAATTCAACTTGGTAAATATGTAATAAATAGATTCATTCTCACTCATTTTGAGGTCTTCATACTTCAATCTCCATATTTTTTACTTTTCTTTCTTTACTTTTGTATTGAATTCATAAAGGTTATTCCGCTTATCCCATATTCTTTTGGTAGTGGAAACTCATTTTACTCTCAGAAACTCACTTTTAAAAAGTGATGGGAGAAAATCATTCTTTTTTCTTCTTTCATTAAAAATATTTTCCTTATCAATATTAAAAAGAGGATCATTCTCAATATTAAGAAGGAAACCGTCTATAACAGCTCCTGAGACATCATACCCAAGTGAGATAAAATATAAAAGAATTATCCTTTTCTAGATGTGATAATTCCTATCATTTAGTATTGGAGTACCATTAATATTCATAGAATTCAAATTTTCCATAATATTCTATTCAAACATTCAGTAAACAATAAGAAAAGGAAACCTTTTTCTTTGATACCACTTATTAATGCAAAATAAGGATAATTATATCACTCAGAGAGGGAGGGGTAAATTAGTGATAATTTTTTCTTTTATCTTTCCTCAAAACAACCTTAAACTTATATTAAAGATTTATTTTCATGTTAAAAACAAGAAAAACACACATCCATAAGAACATAAGTATTTACAAGGTTCACTATTCAATAAGAATAGATATGTGCTTGGTATGGTATGGAAATGATCCCATACCACACAATCCACTAGAAAACAGTCCTTGTATTACAATGAGTATGATATTACCCTTCACATATGTATCACTTTTAAGACAATACAAAAGTGTGTGTGCATACTCATTGCACAAATAGGGTAAAATAAATTTTATATAATTACTCATGTTACATGTGCTTCTTTTTCAATTCCACAAATGTATTCAATTGAAAAAATTCTTCAATTTCTTACCCAAAAGATAGTAAGAACTACCTAGACTTCATTAAGAAAAACTAGATGTAATTTTCCCAGTTTGATTCTTCCCAGTTTGATTTTCATGTTTGATTCCTCTAAGTACGATTCTCCGAATACAATTCTTCCCGGTACAATTATCCTAGTCTAATTATTCCTAGTATGAAAAGATCAATATGAAAAGATATAGAACTAGATGATTATGGTTAATACAATTCAAAACTCCTTCATCCTCAGTTGAGAAAAAACATAGAATAAAAATACAAATCTAGTTATCTATCTTGATAGGATGATCGTCTGAATATGACTGATACTATGAACATGGTAATTAGCTGAATATGATAATAAATAAGTAGGATTATCATATGAATAAAAAGTTTCAATATTATCTCTTCCCTTTCACTTATCTGTCAAAACTTCTTCAACAAAAGTGAATATGGAAACTTCTTCCCTCTAAAAACTTAGAGCTTCTCTCTCTCTTATGTAGTGAACAGTACCTATGTCATTTGAAAAGTATGATTTACTTTTATCCTTTTATAGGTGACCCAAAATAGGTTTTGGTGGGAATCATGAAACCGTTCCCGCTCACTTAAATTCACCCAAATCTTTATTTCCCCTAAAATCAGGGGTATATTTATGAATTCTTCAATGCTTGTCTATTTATCTTGAATCCTCTTCAAACTTCATCTCTTCTTAATATCAATCAGATTTCTTCAAATCAAGGCTCAATATCAATTGAATGTAAATGAATGAATAAATTGATACCACACTAATTTGATGAATATGATGCTCTATATCAATTAAATATAATTATTATTTTGAATGTTAAGACCCCCCTTGATAGCATATTCAGAAAACTTCTTCATATCTAATCTCGAACCACTTATCACTAATTCACTTATTCTATTGAACCACTTGATAAAATAATTTGAAAAGAAAACAAAGTAATTAAATTCTTAACCCACTTGATGAATACATTTAGAAACAAATCAGAGTTCATCTATCTCTTCCTTCATCAAATCATTCAACCATCTCAAATGGTTGAATACATTATTGATTAGTCTTTTACATTAATATTTCAATTAACTTTATCTAAATTTCATTTTAATTGGTATTTTTTTGAAAAATAATTTTTCTTTAGTATGATAGAATGATAAATACGATATACTGATGCCAATAACATTCAACTTCACCAACCAACATTCTTTCCAACTCATCATGAGTGCAATTATCCAGAGTACGATATTTTCTGTGTATGATCATTCTGTATATGATCATTCTGGGTATGGTATTTTTTTTCATTGATCCTGAGTATGATTTTCCTAAATGTGATCTTTTCTGAGTACGATATTCTGTAAATTCTTTCTTTCCACCTAGATCTGATTATTCTTAATACAATTGGAAATATCTCTATCTTCTCTTCTACCCAGATATTATTAATTTGTGTATGATTATGAAAACCTCATTTCCATTTCATTGATCAATCTTTCATCATAAGTAATCCAATCAACTTATGATTTATATGAAATAAAAATCAGTAAATCATTCTCATATTTAGTTAATCATAGTAATGAAGTCTCTGATTTTATCATCAAAACCATCACTTTATTTATATCAAAATCAGAGTGAATCGATGGCCATTTACATCTAGAAATATGCATTCTTAATGTGATTTATCCATTCATTATGGTATCAGTGCAAATTTGGTTATGATCAATTCCTCACTATGATATTCTCCCATTACGGACCCATGGTGAGTCTGATTCTTTTGAAAGAATGAGTCTGATTCTTTTGAAAAAAATTATCATATTTCTCAACATAACATATGTCTTCAACATACTGATCGATTAAAAACAATTAAAACCAATACACAACTTGTCCTAACACAAACTGACACTACACATATATGGAATCAAAGGAGGAACCAAAACCTATAACCTCTGAATAATGAGTTTCCATTTCTACAGTGTATCACTAGCAATGATAAAGGGAAAGGTGTGGTTTCATTCCACTTGTCACCCATAGGAGCCAAATTACCTTCCTTATAGAAACTGTAGGCAAGTATGAGAACAAAAAACATAATCTCAAAAAACTCAACGAGGAAATATTCTTGGGAAATATTCCTACTAGGTATAGTATTCTCACAAAGATGAATATTCCTCCTCCAAAACATTATAAAATATCCAATCCACCTAAAACAGTGGCATCTAAGCGTTAGGATCTCTCTAGATCTATGCATCTAGTCTACATCAATGAGGAGGTCAAAAATGATTGATATTTCCCTCCAATATAGTGATGAAACATCTCCTTTCATGGTGATAATTTAGTCTTATCATAGATCAATAAAAAGTAAGAGATGAAAATGCTTCCACCTAATCAATCCCCTCCCACTCCTTGTAGATGGAAAGTGGACTAGACAGTGGTTCCTCTAGTAATACTTAATTACATCAAATAACTAGCTACTCAAATAGAAGCCATGGAATGGCAATGTATACCCTTTGAACCACGATAATAATACATATCCCAAATGGGTGGGTGACACTTTTACCCCACCAAATTTTGGAAATCTTACCTTCTCAAACTTTGATAGCATGGGAGGTCCATTATAATTTCTCATTCACTTCGTTTCCCAATGTGTCCTGATGATGGGACCTCAAGATCAATAAGAGTTTAAAAAGATGAGATGATTTAAATTGAATTTGATCAATCCATCTATAATTTGTCACAATATCCTTCCACTAGGATCCATTACAGGATGGGAAGACCTTTATCATCTATTTCTTTATCAGTACATCTCTATACTAAGGAAAACAACAATTGTTGACTAGAAAAACAACAAGTATCGCAAAAATGAGAGGGTGTCTGAATTCGTATCTAGATGGAAAGGGTTATCATATTTACTATGCATCCCCCTCTTTCAATATTAATTACCGAAACTCTATGTTTGAAATCACATGGATGAGTTAAAGAAATATATGATATTGATGTACTATCCAGAAATATGTTTTGAGTTTTTATTAATTACATAATGCCAAGAAGATTCCATTTAGCAGACCCAGTCTAAATCGTGGACCATTCCCTTAGCATAGGGGAAAAGGTTTGGTAAGGTTGACACTACCCCTGTTACCCTCAAACTGGTAGCAGTTCCCATTCAAGAACCTAGGAAATTCCCAAATTATTGAAAACCTCATTTTGAGAGGAAACAACCACAATATCTCCCTCACCTAGAAGCTAAATGATATTAGGGTTGTCCACAATTTGAGGGGTGGATGAATAAATCATACTACATACAAAATTATCATGTCCCTAGTTATTTCCTTACAGTAAGGTAAAATAACCTATTCAAGTTATTACAGATTAGGAAACCTAATGTGGTCAACCTCACTAGTAATCCCAATTATTACCCATTCCATAGAAGACTGAGTCACACCATCTAAGATATTTTCATCTTCAAAGATATCTGCTAATGAAGTATTGATTATGGATAAGTTATTTTGGAAAATTCCCCAACACAAGTGACTTGTGTAGTCGTCTCCCAACCAGAAGAAGAGGGTGAGTGGAAAAAAGTTCAGACTATGCATAGATATAGGTTTGATAACTGGATGGCTATAAATACATTCAATCAGGTATATGAAAAATTGAGATCACTACTATTAAAACCCATGATTATCCTATTACCAAGGGAGTTGACATTGAATACACCTTCTATAAGTGGATATAATCATTAGAAATAAGAAGAAAAAGATGAGGAATAATCATATTCAGCTCTTATGTAAACTCAAACTCTTGTATAATTCTTTCCTAAAATGTCTATAGAATAGGCACTACCCCACCAAATGGGACCCTCATCGGATGAAGATATCATATTTTTTTATATTAATATAAAAGAATTGGAATTTCCATTCTTTAATGATGAATATTACTTTGAGCACGAGTTTCTTTTACCAAACCAGGTAGTCATACATCGAAGTGTAGGATCTGAGGATATAGGGGACAACACGAGTGTGGTCGGACCCAATATCTTTTTCAAATTTCTATTAAATTTATATATGTATTTGATACTGATGGGAAAGAACTCTATCAATCCTAGTATAAATACAATAGTGTCTCAGAGCCCTCCAGTAGTCACCCCAACCTAGTCATCTTACATGACCGACTGGTGGTGGTGCAATTGTATGATCTTCCCAATCAATGGGGAAGGTTGATGTGGGCAATACCACTAGTATAAAATGATACATAAACCTCTGTATAAGCACTATGTTCATCAACCTCAAATTCATTCTTAAAATCCAAATAATATAAAGAAACCCTAACTTGGGAAGTGCTGACCTCTTGCTCAAAATTATGACATTATAAAATAGTTATAGGTTTCCCTAGGCAAACTCTCAATTCTGGATACACTCCATATTTCAAAATAACTTAGAGAGACACTAATCAAAAGCCTCTATATTAAATTGAAATCTGAGATATAAGTCATTGTAGCTGAGGTTTATCAAGTGGAGACTATCACATCATAATTATATATCTTCATCTCTTTCACATTGTAGGATTAGTATTTTGTCTTCCAATAACATATCATACCCTCAACATTTTGGGAAATCTCAATGATGTCGACATCCAAAGTTATCTAATGGAAAATGGTTCTAACAACATCATCATCCTAGTTTAGACCCTTCAATGTTTGGTATATAGCATGGGATATATACCTCTTAGAAATATAATCATTCAAGGGTATGATAAGAGCAAGAAAACATATCTTAGGAAGATCAATATTGAAGATCAGTTTGAGGTTATAGCATCTAATTCTATGTTCATGGTCATCCAGTAAGACAAAACATATAATTTCCTTCTCAAAAGACCTTATCTTCACATCCTTATAGTGATAACTTGAACATTTCACCAGTGTTTAATATAACCTATCAATGGGTAGGTCACAATAATACATTGTGAAAGAACTCCCTTAGAGTATTGTGAATCCATATATAATGGGGAATGTTTCTATAAAAGGGAGGGAAAACAAAATTGTGAATTACAATGTATAGGTTTCAGCCACCAATGGCTCGGGGACTACCCCTGTGAATCACTAGAGTATTCTAAACTGTGATTATGTACTACCCATAAACCTGATTGTGGTAGTAGATTTAATCGAAGATATCCAACCTCCTCCTATCCCCAAATATATTGAAAAATAAAATAATCAAGTATTAAATATCTAAAAAATGAATTTGGAACTTCAAGATGACAATGTATCTTCCTATGGCCTCTCTCACCTCGATAATGACAGAGAGACCCCCAGATTATCTACTATGTCTGAAAATTACTCTATAGAATAAGAGGTAAAAAATAATAGGATTACCTCAAGAATTCCCATCCTTTATTTGAGGAAGGAATCACCACCACTATCCATGAGATCGGGCTGGTAAATCTGGGAATAGAAAAAGACATGTGGCCCATAACTATTATCACTAACATGCCTCTTGATGAGTGAGAGATGTAAATTTTATTTTTAAAATTAAATTTGATGTGTGTTTTATTGGAATTATATAGAAATTATTGGGATGAATCCCGATGTGGATATGCACCATCTAGGCTTACCCGATGACTATCGAGGTTTTTATAAGGTAGCTAGGAGAATACACCCCTCCCATGATACTAATGTAGAATTTAAAGTTGAAAAAATGATCAAAGATAAAAAAAATAGGAATTAAAACAACCAAGATGTCTCCCCAACATCGTCCCTCTAAGGAAAAATAATAGTAAAATTAGGGATTGCATCGATTTTCGAGACCTTGATCGACACTTTCCAAAGGATGAATTCTTATTACCAATAATATAACTCTTTATCGATGTAGGTATTGGATTCCAAGACATTTCCTTTATAGATGGGTATTTAGGGTAAAATAAAATAAATATGTACCCAAAAAATGAGGTATCCACCAACTTCAGATCTCCCTAGGGGTTCTTTTTCTATCTGTTCGTTCCGTTTGGATTAAAGAATGTTGGCACTACTTACTGATGCACCATGCATCATATCTTTAATCCCTTATTGGTATGAGTATTATAATTTTATGTAGATGAACTGGTTTTCAAATCGAGATAGTAATCTGATCACTTCACAAATCTTCAAACAATCTTCAACAAGTTGTGGCCACACGATTTGAAGATGAATCCATTGATGTGCGCCTAATGTCCATGAAATTCCTTTACTTTATAGTATGCCACCCAAGTATCTAGGTTAAACCAAAAAAGACTAGTTCAATCCTAGAGATTTCACCCCTTTGTAATATCAAAGATATGAGGGGGATCCAGGGTCCCCTTGCTTACATTTAGAGTTTCATAGCTAACTTAGCCAATAAATCTCTCCCCTTCCCCAAGTTGATGTGGAATGGAGCTACCTACAGATAGGACTGGGACTTCCAAGAAGCCTTTGAGAGTCTTAAGTAGTACATTCTGCACCCAATGGTATTGATACCATTGGTGGATGGAAAACCACTTATCATATATGTGGTTTCCATGGAATTATCACTTGGTTCACTCCTCTCACACAAAAAATGATGTGTGGAATGATAATAGTCTCTACTACCTCATTCAAATGATTATAAGTATTGATATCTGGTATTCTATTATTGAGAAAAATTACTCATGATCATCTTTGTGGGTTCAATGATAATGAATTACTTACATCACCATAAAGTCCATTTGGTATCTTGTATCGACTTCATAAAGTATATCCTTGGTCATCCTATATTGATTGGGTGTTTATCCAGATGAGCAGTCATTCTGCAACAATATGACATCCATTTTTTGTCTCATAAGGTAGTGAAAGGGTGGGCCCTATCTAATGTCCTTGTGGTACATCCTAAGCCAAAATTACACCAATAGACACCGAACTTACATATTAAGAGTTTTTTATTCCCATGAAACTCCTTAAACATGGGATATGTATTTTGATGGCACCTTCTATAGTGATATTATAGAGATGCTCAAGAACCTGAAGCTTAATCGTTTTGTTCTAGGTATTGTGTTTGTTTCTCTGGACAAAGAAATTTTTCCCTGGCCTATCTCAATGTCTAAAGGCTACACTAATAATGAGTCTGAATACCAATCCCTCATTAATGGCTTAGAACAATCCCTATAGCTACAAATATCCTACATGAACATCAAAGGGGATTTGAAGATAGTAATAGAGTTGATCAATGTTGAGTATGCCATCAAAAAGAAATAATTTATTGTTATCTTAAACTATATTAAAGTACTGAATGAATATTTCCATTTTAAACCAACATTGCATCATGTCCCTTGATCACAAAATGCTTGTGTCAATGCACTGGTAAATGCAGTAGTAGTCCTCGATGATATTAACCCAGATGAACTAATTTTCCACATCACACACTAAAGGATGATCTCATCCATCATTATTTGTGACATGGAATAAATCAATCAGTTCAACCCCACCCCAGAGCATGATGACCAAATATCCACCCCTAGATGGATGAATCCCATAATTTATTATCTCTAAAATGGTACCGCCTCGATGGAATGAGTCGGATGGAAGAGCCTCATAGTTGAGTATAAAACTTTACACTTCATAAAGGTACAAATCAGAAAAAAGCACTCTAAAAATGAGTCACCGATGGAATCCTTCTTAGATGCATATAATAATGAGATATTCCCATTTTAATGGAATAATTCTATATAGGCTCTTGTGGAACCCATAAAACCGGGACCAGACTCTCCCACTAAATCAGGGGGCTTGGTTACTACTGGAAAAAATGATATAGGACGGTATGGAATTCACTAGGAAATATCATGTATGTAAGATTCATGTAAGCTTCATCCATTAACCCCCAAAATTGATTCATACATATAAATATTCATGTCTATGTTTCCTATGGGTAATGGATGTTGTGGGGACATATCCCTCATCCATATCTAAGTGGTTTAAGTACATCCTTACTGCTACCGAATTATTTTCTAAATGGTATGAGGATATACTCATTAAGAATTTGGGGATGAATAATATCATTAACATTGCAAAGTAAAATATCATCACCAAATTCAAAGTCCCTTACATGATGTTGATGGATAGCTACATCAACTTCTATTCTACCATGTTGAAGAAATTATACCAAGAGTACATCATCGAGTCTATCCATTCATCCTACTATCATGTATTGGAGGATTAAAAAACATATACCTTTAATAAGACTCTATCAAATATACTCTAGAAGACAGTGAATAAGGACAATAATTTCTTGCTGGACAAGCTCATCCATGCTTTATGGTCCTACCATACCACCATGCATACTGCTACACAAGAAACTCCATATTCATTAGTGTATAAAACCAAGGAATTATTTCTCATATAATTCTAGATACCCTCACTCAGAAAAGATATCTATGGAAAACACTCAAATGATGAGTACTCACAAGAAGTGGATGGATGAGTTAGAATAGATCGATGAGAAAAGGTTGTGTACATTTCACAACCTTGAAGTCCTACATAATTGGATCGTACGAGCCTTTAATAAAAAGGATTGAGTTTATTTATTCATTCTAGGAGAAATGGTATTAGCTCCCAGAACCCCAATGATACCATGAAAGAAACCTTCAAATTTGTAACCCAAATGGTAAGGTCCTTACAACATACAGAAGGTCTATTCCCATGGAGCTTACTCATTGTGCATAATGGATGGGGAGCAGGTTATGACCCCCACCAATGTGAGGTTTCTCAAGAAATATTTTGTATAGATATCATAAAGAATCTTTTTCCTAGTATCCCAACATTAAACTACACAATATTTCATGATCGCATAAAATTAAAACTATAATGAATACATCCTTGTCATATGATGTTAAACTAAAAGATAGTTCATTACCATATGATGTAAAAACTATATGGAATAAGTCCTAATAGTAAGAATTTAAATTGTACAACATCTTATATACAAACTGCATGATATTAAACTACAAGGAATTCATCATGGATTTATGATTCTAAATTGCATCAGTAGTCCTTGTCGTATGACCTAAAACTACATGATAATATTCAACCTTACCCCATGGAGTTAAACTACTTGGAGAAACATTGTGTCATAGATGACCCAATGCACATGAGATGGATGTATTCAACAATAAAATGAAGCACCATTATCCCTATGTGTAATTGAAATTCACATCACGAATCTCTTCATTCAAGAACTATGTGTGGCTTTATTCCTATCATCATAGGATAGGTAATGACACCCATATCTCAGTTATTGGGTCTAGATAAAATATATCTATCTTGGTCACAAACAAAATCAGAATGTGGGACAACCACTTCAAAACATCACATTAAAATTTAGTCTTACCTAATTTACTAAGAAAAGGATTCCTTAAGAAACCATCTTAGTAATCCTCATATGAAAAACATGTGATGCATCTCATGAGATTATTTTATAAATTACTAGACAACATTTATTGGGTTTCAAACTATTTTCACATCTGTTAAACATCAACCACACCACATGATGTTAAAATGCATGGATAAAGTTCATATCAGAAGATATTAAACTACATGGTTTTTCAAGAATCTGTATAACTTGATTCTCACTCTAATTATATACATAGAGGTTTCTAAATCTTATATCTTGTCTCAGCTACCACGTGATGAAAATTCTACTTATCCTTTCTGTAATAACCTATGTGTCAAAAAAAATTCATTTTGTGGTATTTCTATTATTTATTTTTTCTTTCATTTATCCTTTGTGTTTCCCCTGAGTTTTGGGTGAAAATGGAGAAATTAGACTTAACAGCAGGTGGCTCACAGTTTCAAAAATCATGTGCCCTTTCCTAGGAAAGAGTATGACCAAGTGGTTTTTTTGGATAGTGGTTAATCGAATGTTTAGTACATGGTTTTTTAACAATGTGGTCTAAATGTGTGCCATGTCCTTGTTTAATAGTAATGGATACATGGTTTCTACAGGGTTTGTAAAACTATGCGGGAAAACCATGTGATGTTTCTAGGTCATTTAAAATTGGATTTTTATCTTTTTTTATCCCACTAATTTTTAATCCTAATAACCTCTATTACTCCCCACTCGAGATTCTTCACCCTAGTAACCTCTCCATCCCCCCTTTTCACCCTTGTTCCTCTATTTTTGTGGAGGATTTTTTGTGGTTTCTCCACAATTCTTCAAGTATGTCCCTAATTTCTTGGTTTATTATTCTTTTCTAGAGTTTCTGTACTTCTCTCATGGGATTTCACTTTTCTAGTGGGTTAGGTAAACTATTTAGAGTTGTATCTTATTATTTAGGGTTTTATATTGATGTTTATGGTTCGATATTTCCTTTATAGGGTTCACTTGAGGTGAGGTCATGGTTTATCGCCATTTTACAGACGTTTCCACACTTTAAGTAGGTTGTTCCATTCTGAAAAATTGTTTGGTGATTTTAATATGCTTGATTTGATTCTTAGATTTGTTATATGCATTGTGTATGGGGTGATAAATTTTTTTGGAAAGTTTTTAAGGTGTCTGTGGATTTAAATTGGTTTTTTCTAAATTAAATTGGTTGTTTTTCAAGTGTGTTCTCTATTGGTCCTCTAGAATGTGATTTATAGGTTGTTAAAGTGGTTTAATAAATTCTAAAATTGAAGTGAAACATGTTTTAAAGTGCTTTTGGTGTCCATTTGGATTTGAAAGTAAATTTGGTCATGGAAATGGTTATTTATGAAGTGTGTTCATCTTGATTGGTATGTGCTTATGTAAATATAGTGATCTATGTGTCATGTAAAATAGTAATTGATAAAAAATGGGAAACCTAGGTATCTAGGTGGGAAAACTAGGACTACTATGCTAGTGATTTATAAATGGAGATCCAAGATTCTTATAATAGGTTGATGTTGGTTGACTCAGAAGTGGAAAATCATGGATTCACTTAGTCTGATTGATGGTTAAAACTCTAACTAAATTATGATGATGATTGGAGACCATTAGGACCATGGGATATTCCCTCCTAGTGGATCATGCTCCATAAATCTATTTTTTATGGTTTTAATACCATGTTTCACTGAGATGTGAGGTTCCTAGTGCCCCATTTTAGCTAGTTCCTATAGGGTTTTTCCATCACAAAGTGATCTCTTGTGATATTGTACTTTTTGTCAGCATACGGAAAACATTGTGTAATATATTAAGAAGCAAATCATGTTCTTAATTGAAAAAGGTTCGTCTTGTGAAATGTTTTCCTTTAAAATATTTTCTGTAAAAAATTATCTAGATTTAGCTTTATAAAACTTTAAAGTTAATTTGCCTTATAATGTTATGGCATGGAATATATTTTATTGAGTGGAGTCCTACTGGGCTTTGGATCACACCCTACTTACACCTTTGGTTGTAAGTAGACTTGGTTTTGTTTGACTTGGGTAAAGACAAGATATATCACCATGGTGATTAGGGTTTCTAGTATTCTTCCCTTTCAGGTGATAGAGGTAGTGTCTTGGGGATGGTTCTCCTCTTGTTTCATGGTGTTTTTGGGAGATTTTTTTCATTATTCCCTTTTACTATATCCCCTTTGGGTTTTGTTTAAAATTTGTAAATTTAATTTTGAAAAGTGTTATTCCATGTTTTGTTATGATTATTAAGCCATGTGATGTTTATTATTATTGGTTTTTTATGGTTATGTTCATGGGTGAAATCATTCCCAAGATGTATTGTTAATACCCAGGCACTAGTTTCCAGCCCATGGGTATCGAGAACGCACAATGGACTATGCCATAGACTAAGTCGGGTGTCAGGTTGGATGAAACCCCATACTGGTTCATGAAAAAAAAGTATCAGAGCGAGTCATGATCTTTTTGGGTCAAGTTGTTTGGGATCAGTCAGGATAAACTCAAGCTTGGATTGTTGAGGCTTGGGGTTCTAGTTGCGAGTAAGGTTCCTGGGAAACACTCCACCTGACAGATCATTAGGTTTCATGGGATGTTTGGATTTTTGTTTGACTTCTTCTCCATGTGAGACGTATAGGCTAAAGACTGTATATGGACACTGGGTGAGGATGGAGTGGTTTGATTTTTTGGGATTGATAATGTGATGGATCTGGTTATGTTGTGATTTTTAGGTGTGTTTGAGATTTTTTTTTGTTTCTATGTTTTATTTTTTGAATTATGGTATTGACGATATTACTTGTCGTTGTTGTTTTTTATAGCAAAATACCTCCCCATAGAATTCATGTGTAGCCACTGGAAGAGGCTAGAGAGAGTTCTCCCTCACCAATTGATCAAAGATTAATGGAATCTATGGTTCATGATATACAAGATATTGGAAAACGAGTAGACTCTAGTCCTTCTTAGGTTAAAGAAGTTGGACATGTTTCTAGGATGGAAAAAATCAAGAGTTTCTCAAGAACAACCCTCCCACTTTTCGGGGTAATGTGGAACCTTGGGATGCATATGATTAGATTTAAAAGATATAGCAGATGTTCAAATTCCTTAATACTCCCAAAGTGGTTTGGGTTAAATGTTATTAGTTTCTAATAGAAGGTCCTCATCTGATATGGTGGGACTCAATGGTTCAAGCTGGGAAGACTGAGAAGATGAGTTGGAAGGACTACAAAGTCATTTTAAATTAGAATTTTTTTTCCTGAGGTCTTAGCCTACACCAGATCTTAGGAGTTTATGAAGCTAAGATAGAGAGACCATTTTATGATGGATTGTGGTAAAAATTTTGTTCAGTTAGTGTGGTATGAACCTGAGATCATTTACCATGAGAAAATGAAATATTAATGGTTCAAGACGGAGTTGTATCTAGAGATTTATTCTCATGTATTTTTATTTTAGTTGGGGACCTATGTTGTTGTTGTTGATCATTATTATATGGTTGAGATCTATCAAAAATGAATTTTTGGATTCCCTGGATCAATTTCCACTGTGGTAACTGGCAATTCATGAGAAAATAAGAGGAAGTATGATGATCAAGGGAAAAGGGGATGTGGAAGTTCAGTCCATTCTTCATAGTTGTCTTCGTTTGTGGCATCTAATGCTAGGTTGGTCATGTGTCATCAATGTGGTAAGGTATGGTGAATCTGAAACGCATGAACATATCCTCCCAGACCATGTCATTGATGTAGATCAATGGGACACTTTCAACATTTTTACAAAGTGATGTGTCCATATCAGAGTGGTACAAGATTTTTTGCCTCTATGGGGATGTCAGTCCAGTCAGAACTGCACAGGTCAATGGGTTCTTGGTTTGGTAGTCAATTTAGTAGGACTATATAACATTCTATGTAGAATCATTTTATGGATGAACCATAGTATAGTGGTCATTCTCTGGGTTAGACTGAGGTAAAGCATCTTCATGTTCTGTTCTATGCACCAATAGGATCGGATGTGGGACCTACGATAGTTTAAGATACCGTTATTATTGAATCATCCTTGGATATTTTTCTATTTGATACGGGTTAATCTATTTCCTTTATTTATACCCACCTTATTTTAGTATTGAAATCTCCTACTAAGCTCATGTTGTATGTGACGGAGTTGGTGACGCCTCTTCGCAAGAAGTGAGAGAAGGGTTTCATGTGTCCATCTTGAGCACTCATTATGTCAGGGGTCTAGTTAGAATGGAAATTCCATATTTTGGAAAGATACCTCTGATGTAATCCTCAGAATGGATTGGATGGTGAATTTTCATGCACACATCAATTGTTATAGGTGTAAAATGATATTTGAGGTTCTGAATGGATGGGCCTAGGTTTTTTATGTTGAATGGTATCCTAGGTTGGGACATGATGGATCACCACATCCAAAATTGGGTAACCAAATTTTTTAGTTATCATTATTCGTGTTGGAGGGTGGTGGTGGTGATCTTAAGGGTGGATTACCTCCTGTAGGGGATGATTTCCCATAGGTATTTCCAAACGACTTTTTAGTCTTCCCTCTGAATTGGGATGTGGAGTTCTCTATAAATGTGGCACTAGGAACACAGCCTATATCTCTACCCTCATACCATATGTTCTCCACCAAGTTGTGGAAACTAAAGTTACAACTATATGATTTCGAATATAAATGATCCATTCACCCGATCAGCTCTCCTTGGGCCTCCCCAATCAAATTTTTGAAAAAGGCCAATGGATCTCTTCGGTTATGCATTGATTAACAGAAGATGAATAAGGTAACCATTAAAAACAAGTATCCTTTTCCCACATTGATGACTTGTTTGATCATCTTAAAGAAGAATTGTGGTTTTCAAAAAATGATTTACATTTTGGTTATAACCAATTCAGAGTTATAGTGATGTATGTTTTTGAAAACATCATTCCAAAGTAGGTATAGACATTTTGAGTACTTGGTCATGCCTTTCGGATTGACTAATGCTCCAACAGTCTTTAGGGTGCTTATGAATAGGGGGTTCTATCCATATCATCACACATTTTTATGGTGTTCATGGTGACATTCTAGTTTATTCTATATCTGAGGAGGGGCATGAGTGTAATTTGATAATTGTTTTGAGAAATTATTGGGGCCATTTTCATTATGAAAAGTTCCCTAAGTGCGCCTTCTGGATGAGGGAGGTGATGTTTCTGGGTCAGGTGATCTCGGAGCGAGGAGTTTTAGTGGACCCTGAGAAGATTACTACAGTGACGTCATGGGAGAATCCAAATAATTTGTTTAAGATCATAAGATTTCTAGGCCTGGAAGTGTATTATAGGTTGTTCATATAGGATTTCTCATGAATTGTCTCAACCATGAGGACGCTCACCAGGAAAAGAGTGATGTTTGAATAGAGCCTAGAGTGTTAGGAATCTAATTAGGAGATCAATTAGTTGTTCACCATTACCCCTATTTTGGTCTTACCATAATTTATAAATGGGTATGTGGTTTATTGTGATGCCTTAGGTATAGGTCTTGGGTGTGTGCTTATATAGAGTGTCCAGGTGGTGGCATATGGTTTTTGTCAGATCTGAGCACATATGAATAATTACCCAACCCATGACCTCGAGTTAGTGGAAATGATGAATTCCTTGAAGATGTGGTGCCATTATCTTTTACTGTAGAAATTTTTAGTTTATTATGATCATAAGATCTTAGCCCACATTTTTTCCATAAGGATCTGAATATAAGGTAGCGTAGTTGGGTTGAGTGCCTTTAGGGGTTTGACTTATATGTTGTTTATACCCAAGGTAAAGTCATTGTGGTGGAAGATGATTTGAGATAAAAATTTACAGTGAAAGATTTAAAGGAGTCCAGTGATGAGTGGGATTTTATGGGGATCTTCTCTTATATGCACTTAGAAACTAAGGATCATAGTGGAGGTGCATTCTTAGCCAATATCCAGTTGACTCCTTCCTTTATAGATTCAATTCAAGGGTATCAGCATGGTGATGAGTTCTTCCAATAGTCTATATAGTTCCTACATGGTGGGGAGATTCCTTGTGATTGGTCGTTGTCTCCCGATGGAACTTTGTGCTTCAAGAGTCTCTATATGTTGCTATTATCTATGAGGAAGGTGGTGATGTAGGATGTATTCCAGTCAAAATTGGATGTCCATCCTGGTACTACCAAGATGTAATATGATGTCTGTTGACAATTCTAGTGTCCCTTTATGAGGTAGAATGTGGCTAACTTATTATCATGATGATATATATGTTAGCGGGTAAAAGAAGAGAAGCAAAGTCCCTTAGGTTTTCTCTAGACACTACTCATTCATGCATGGAAGTGGGAAAAAAATTTATGGACTTTATTGTTGGCCTAAATCATACACCTTGTGAAAGGAATTCTATTTGGGTAGTGATTGATCATCTAACCAAATCAACTCATTTCATTTTGATCAGAGATGAATCCTAAATGGATGAGTTCGGCCAGTTGTATGTTTAGGAGATTCTGAGGCTTCACGTTGTGCCATCAGTAGTTGTTTCTAATAGGTACCCCCATTTTACTTCATGGTTTTGGGAAGGCCTTCAGAAAGAAATGGGGTCACAGGTAAAGTTGATAATGACATAAAATCATCAAAAAGATAGTCAGACGGAGCAGGTGAACCATATTTTAAGAGACATTCACTGGTCATGTGTGTTGTATTTCAGTGGCTTGTGGGATAAACATTTGTAATTGGTTGAGTTCACATATAAAAATATTTAACAATATTTGATTTGAATGTATCCTTTTTAGGTGCTTTACCGTCATCCATGTTGACCTTCTTTTGTGTTGGGTTGAGGTGGGTGAGACCTCATTGTTGGGACCGAGCCTTCTGCAAGAGACTTGAAATAAATTCAAGTTGATTGAGAAGTTTTTTTGACAGATCATATCCATTAAAAGTATTATTCCAATCAATATTTCTGATATCTAGAGTTTTATATAGGTAACCGGGTGTTCTTGAAAGTGGAACTTCACTTGGATCATCGTTATTTGGGAAAATAATGAAAGCTAACAATGAGGTATATTCGACCTTTTGAGATTATCGAGTGGATAGGTAAGGTGGCATAAATTTTAGATTTTACTTCTCATTTGACATAAATTCACAACATATTTTTTGTTTCCTAGTTGAAAAATTATTTCCTCGATGTGCCTCAAGTTCTAAATTGGGAATAGTAGGAGATAGATCCTGATTGTTTGTGTTTGAGCGACAGGTGTGGATCATAGATTCTTAGTGTAAAGTGATTAATCGTAAGTCTATTTCATTGGACTATGTTATTTTGAATCAAGTAAATGATGAGAATGAGACTTGGGAGAATAAGTATTGGGTTAAGGTAGAGTATCCATTTTAATTCTCGGATCAATCTTAGGGTTGACTTTCTGGGGAAGAATGTTTTTCATGGTGGGGATAATTGTCACATATGTGTTTTCATTTAGAGGTATTTATTCTATTTATTTTCTTCTTGAATTTATCCTTTAAGTTCCCCATGAGTTTTGGGTGAAAATGGAGAAATGATGCATGAAATCAGGTGGTGCGCGGTTTAGAAAACCTTTTACACCTACCCAGGTAACCTTGTAGAAAAGTGGTGTTTCTGGATAGTGGTTAATCACATGGTTAGCGCACAGTTTGAAAACCATTTTGGATTACCATGTGGCATGTCCTACTTGGAATTTAAGGGGTGCACAGTTGCCTCATGGTTTGAAAAACTGTGAAGGAAAACCGTTTAACTTGTCCAAGTCATTAAAAATTGGGTTTTTATCTTTTTTCTCCCAATAATTTTAAACCCTAATCACCTTTATTCCTCCCAACTCTAGATTATTAACCCTATTAGCCTCTCCCTCCTCCCTTGAAACTCTTGTACCTCTATTTTTGTCAATAATTCTATGTGGTTTCTCTGACATTCTTCAAGTAAGCCCTTCATTTCATTGTTTCTTCTTCTTTTATAGGGTTTCTCTCCTTCTCTCTCGGGGTTTCACTTTTCCAGTGGATTTGGTGAACTACTTAGGGTTTGATCTTGTTCTTTAAGGTTCTATATTGAGGTTTATGGTTCGATCTTTCCTTTATAGTGTTCCCTTATGGTATGTTTGAGGTTTAGCACCATTTTTTAGAAGTTTCTACACTTGACGTAAGTGATTCTGTACTTAAAAATTGTTTGGTGATTTTAATATGTTTTATTTTCTCCTTGGATATTTTTTATTCATTGTGTATGGGGTGAAAAAATGTATTTTTGAAAGGTTCTAAGATGTGTATGGATTGAAAGTGGTTTTTCTAAAGGAAATTGGTTGTTTTTCAATTGTGTTTTCTATTGTGCCTCTTGAATATGTTTTATAAGTTATGATAGCAGTTTAATAAATAATGAAAGTGATGAAAAACATGTTTTAAAGTGTTTTGGTGTGAATTTGGATTGGAAAGTGGATTTGGTTGTGAAAATGGTGATTTATGAAGTGTATCCATCTGGATAGTCACGTGTGTTTTTTAATTTATTGATCTATGTGACATGTGAAATGGGAATTGAGAACAGAGGGGAAATATGGGTATCTAGGTGGGTGGACTTGGAATGGTACGCTAGGGATTCAGAAGTGGAAAGACCTAATTCTTCTAGTATATTGATGCTAGTTGACTCAGAAGTATAAAATATTAGATTCACTTAGCCAGATTGATGATTAAAACTCTAACTAAATTATGATGATGATTGGAAAGAACTAGGTATGTGGGACGTTCCCTCCTAGTGGCTCATTCATGAGAAAGCTATTGGTTATGGTTTTTATAACATGTTTCACTGATATATGAGCTTCCTAGTCTCCCATTTTTGCTACTTCCTATAGGGTTTTCCCATGACATAGTTATCTCTTTTGATATTGTACTTTATATAGAAATATAGTTCACTTTGTGTTATATTTTAAGAAGAAAATCATGTTGTTCTTTCAAAAAGGTTCTTTTTTGTGAAATGTTTTCCCTTAAAATATTTTCTATAAAAATTTCTCTATATTTTCTTTTATAAAACTTTCATGTTAATTTTTCTTATGATGTTTTGGAATGGAATATATTTTATTGGGTGGCATACTACTCGGCTTTGGATCACACCCTACTTACACATTTGGGTGTAAGTAGAATTGGTTATGTTTGACTCAGGTAAAGTTAAGATGTATCGTGATGTTGGATGAAGTTTATAGTTTTCTTCCCTTGAAATTGTTGGTGGTGGTGGCCTGGGGATGATGCTCCTCTTGTTTAAGGGTTGTTTTGGGGGATTTATATTGTTATTCCCTATTCATTATACCCCATTTGGTTTTTCTTAAGTTGTAAAATTTAATTTTGAAAATTTTTATTCCATGTTTGGTTATGATTATTCACCCTTGTGATGTTTATTATTGTTGGTTGTTTCTGATTTTGTACATGGGTGAAATCATTCTCAAGTGGTATTGTTGATACCCATGCACTAATTTCTATCCCTGGGGATTGGGAACGCCTTTCGAGCCATGCCACCAAACAGATCGGGTGTTAGGTTGGATAGAACCCTAGCTTGGTTCATGACACTCTACGTTGTGAAAGAAACCATTTTCATTCCTTGTTTCTCACACTGAGAATGGATCACATGGGATTGGGAATTTCAGTAAGCGCTTCCCCACATGATTGATACATATCAGTTCATGACAGGGTAAGAATGGTTCTAAATGCAAGACCATAAAATGAATACCATACATCCTTACTAAATAACGTTAAACAACATGGTTAATGTCTCTTCCATGACATAAAACATCTCATTATTATAGGAATTTCCCAAGGGGGAGACTATCCTTGGTGTGGGTATCCCACCACACATTTATTCAAGGACATTGTGTGTCTTGATTTCTTTCATCATAGGATACATAATAACACCTTGATCTCTAATATTATGTCCATCCATATGAATCAATGGGAACAATGTCCACCTTTACATATGGGTATGACCTATGTGGAGAGTTTATTATTCAGTAAATATGTATGGCTTGATTCTTGTCATCACCTGAAACATAGGGATGCTTGAATTTCAATTCCTAGGTCCCTACACAATAATCAGTGGGAACAATTCCCCCCGGTGCATATGGTTTAGACTAGCATGGAGTGTTTCCTATTCAGAAACTCCATGTGGATTTATTATTTTCATTATATGATACATAATAAAGCTTGGATCTCCAATCCTAGGTCCAATCACAATAATCAACGGGAACAATCCCCCCCCCCCCCCCGTGTATGGGTTAGATCTGTGTGGGCATTTTTCCCATTAAATAATAATAGCTGGCTTTATTCCTATCATCACAGTATACATAGTGATGCCTAGATCTCCAATTCTAGGTCTAGCCACAATAATCAAAATGAAAAATACCCCCTCTGCCTATGGTTCAGACCCGAAAAGGGATTTCCACATTTAAGAACTATGTGTTGATTGATTCCAGTCATCATAGGATACACAGTGATGCCTAGATCTTCAATACTTGGTCTAACTGCAATAATAAATGGGAGAAATAACCTCCCCTTTGTATGGTTCAGACCTGCGTGGAGAGTTTCCCATTCTAGAACTATGTGTTGATTTATTCCTGACATCATAAGATATGTATTGATTATCAGATCTCTAATCTTAGGTCTATCCAAAATAATAAATGGGAAAAATCCCCCCCCCCCACCCATATGTATTGTTCAGGCCTTTATGGAGAGTTTCCTATTCAAGAACTATGTGTATATTGATTACTATCATCATAGGATACATAATGGTGCCTAGATCTCTCATCCTAGGTCCATTCAAAACAATAAACGGGAATAATTCCCCCCTCTATGTACAGGTCAGACCTGCATGGATTGTTTTCCACTAAAGAACTATCTATGGCTTGATTCCTTTTAACATATGATACATTGAGATTCCTAAATCTCTAATCCTAGGTATATATGCAATAATAAATTGGAATGATTTCTCCCTATGCATATGGGTTAGACTTATATAGAGATTTTCTCATTCAATAACTACATGTGACTTGATTCCTATCATCACAAGATATATAGTGATGCATAGATCTCCAATCAAGGGTAAAACTATAACAATAAACTGGAAAAATTCCCCCCACTGTGTATGGTACAAACATCTACAGAGATATTCCCATTCAAGAACTACATGTGGCTTGATTCCTATCATCACATGATATATAGTTATTCTCGAATATCCAATCTGGCGTCCAACTATAATATAAATGGGAACAAATCCCCCCTCTACATATGGTTCAGACCTGCATAGAGAGTTTATTATTCAATAACATTGTATATCTTTATTCCATTAATCACAAGATACATAGTGATTTCTAGATCTTCAATCCTACACCTAGCTGCAGTAATCAATATGAACAATTCCCCCCCTCTGTGTATGGTTCAGACCTATGAGGTGAGTTTCCCATTCAATAAATACATGTGGATATATTCCTATTATCATATGACATGTAGTTATTACTGAATCTCTATTCCTAGGTCTAGTTTCAATAATCAATGGGAACAATTCCCCTTTTTGTATGGGTTAGACCTACGTGGAGAGTTTCCCATTCAAGGACAATATGTGTCTTGATTCCTGTCATCACAGGATACCTAATCATGCCTAGATCTCTAATACTGGTTCTAGATACAATAATAAATGTGAACAATACCTCCTCTACATATAGGTCAAACCTGCATGGATAGTTTCCCATCCAATAAATACATGCGACTTGATTCCTTCCATCACATGATACATAGGGATGCCCAGATCTCCAATCCTAAGTCAGTTCACAATAATCAATGAGAAAACATCCCCTTGTACATATAGGATAAACCCACATGAATAATATCCCATTCATGAACTATGTGTGGCTTCTTTCCTGACATCACATGATATTTATTAAGGATTGAATTTCCAATCCTTAGTCCACCTAAAGATAATCAATGGGAATAATTCCCCCCTCTGTGTATGGGTCAGACATACATGGATAGTTTTCAATTAAATAACTATATATGGTTTGATTCCAGACATCAGATGATATGTAATATTTCTTGGATCTTTAATCCTAGGCCTAGCTTCATAGGTCAGACCTGTGTGGAATGTTTACCATTCAATAACTATATATGGATTGATTCTTGTCATCACAGGATACATAGTGACACATGGATCTTTAATCCTAGGTCCATATGAAATATAGAAAAATATCCCCCTCCCTATGTATGGTTCAGATCTGTGTAGGGAAATTTCTTACAAGAACTATGTATGGATTGATTCCTTTCATAAGAGGATATGTAGATACACTTGTATATCCAATATTTTTTCCATCTTCAACATATAAAATGATAAAAACGAACCCCTAACTACATATGGGATGGACCTACGTAGTGATCCATCTGAGACTTGGTGTCACACGGCTTAGTCGACTGCCCAGTCATCCTTTTTCCTTGTGTTAATCATGGTTCATGTGAGATTAGAGAAACTGAAAAGCCTCTTTGTCTTAAATAAATAAGACACACCTCAAATCAGGAACTGTGTCCTGGCCGCATGATGATAAAATACAAAATTAAATCCTTATAGCATAATGAAAAACTACAAGACAAAAAGGACTTCACATTGAACAAACCATCCCCTATGATGGTTTTGTATCCAATAATCACATGTTTTATTCCTTCACCATGAAATTTGTTCAGTACATGCTAGCATAGCCTTTATTTTTCTCAAACCCATCTTGAATATTACTCTTTCCCAAAACCAACTTCATGTCTTTGATATTTGAGTCAACAAAACAGTTCCTTGAGTTTATACCCTTTTATTGAAACCCCATGGACCTTGGGCTTCCTTGGTCTTGGATATTCTCTATAGAAAACTATTGATAGGTACTCGTTTGTCTAAACAGACCCTTGGATCAAATAAATACCCCCCTTAAATCCAATAGTTTTTTCCTCAACCATGTGGAATGTTACAGTCTCGTAACATTGTCCATGGTGGACCTAGACCCACCATTTCCTACCTCAATTTAACTTTGATATTCTTTGTTTATGACTTACATCTTTATAACCCAACTATTCAAGTGGATTAGTATTTCCTTGATGTTACATGTATGTGCATCTTACCCACTATCAAAGAAATATTATTGAATCATATTCTTATACACTTTCATTTTTGGATATACATCTTATGTGAAGAGCCAATCGCTATGAGATAATCCCCCCACTCTTCTATATACAAATCGATTTTTTTCCTATGGGTCTCTTTAAATTATATGATTATGGCATGATTCATGACCTTATAATATGAATAGGTAAACCCGGGAAAACTAATTCATAAAATTAGAATATACCTATGTTTAAAGAGGGTTGATATATAAAAGGTTTCTCTGTCTATGCATGAGCCAGATCTATGTATGGATTTCTTTTTTATGAGATAAATCCATGAAAATAAAAGTATGCGTCATATGGATATGCATAAATAAGCCCATTTATGTATAAAAGGAATTCCCTATATCTAAATACACTAACCATTGAAAATTTTCCATATGGATATCTTGCATAATTTCAAATTGGTTCCCACGTTCTTACTACATGATGTTAGACTACAAGGAAAATATCCTTATCTCATGAAGTTAAAGTTGAAGGAAAACACCTTGGTTGAAGCTATACGACCTTAAACATTATTCTTTAATAGTTAAAATCAGATGACCCCAAAATTTATAGTAAAATACACTTACACGATATCAAGTTGAAAGACCATAAAGGGGTGTTTGATAAAAAGTCAATTCTTTTCTCACTAAACTATTCATCTCTAGTGTTTAGGAAAAAGTTATAGAGTAAATGAACAAGGGATAAATATCATAGGGACCAATTTATAGAACAATTAAACGTTGATCCATGATTTTTAGACCCCATGGTCTAGGAAAAATATAGAGTAACGATTTTTTACATATTCTTACTATGATTACATTTTCACTAGGAAGCGACACAAATTTAGGGTGTTCGAAACCTTTTTAAATCTTAAATATTCCATAAACCACCTACAGGCCTCAAAAATATGAGCTAACATAACTAGTTCCTTGATTTGGTATCATTCTCTTGGAATCCCATGTACATTGGGATTATTTTCTCTTGGTACTTACCAATAAAAAATTTGTAACAGGGACTAGTTCATTCAAATAGACCTTTAGATCCCCAGAAGACCCCCTTAAATCTCGGAGTTATTTTATTAAACATGTTGAATATTATAGTCTCCTTTCATCACTGATTAAGGGCCTATACCCACTAGTTCTAACCTTATATTTACTCATATATTCCTAGAAAAAGATTTATAGTTCCCATTACCAAACTTTTCAGTGGATCTGACATCCTCAAAATTGTTTCACTATGTATTATACCCTTTTTCAAATAGGAATGCAACACTCCATTCCCAAATTTTTTGATGTCCCACACCACATGACTTGAGAACACCTGGAATAAGGCCCAAGCCTCCCAACCTAAATTTCAACTACCCTAGGGTACTAGAACCCATCTTTATATAACATTCCCTCCACTTCCAACTTCATAATCCTGAATTTTGAGTATATTAGAACCAAGAATTTTCACAGTTGTAAATAGAATCTATTTTCTGTTTGTTTTCAATCCACACTAGTTTAATCGTGTATTTTTTATGTAAAGTGATATTATAGTACAATATGGATACAGTGTTCAAGGTTGCAACATTTCCCAATTTCTTCCAAATTTTTGGGGTCAAATCAAGAGGAAGGAGAAAGCTTCACCAAAGGTAGTTTTCTAGGATTGAATCTTCTCAAATATGGTAAAGGAATGAGTTTTTTTAAGACTATTTTTCCAAATGGTAGATATTCACAAAGATATGGAGAATTGTGAAAAATAATTGTTAATGAACATCATGAACGTATTATGTAAAGATGGTAAATAAATGAGACTAAAATAAACTTTGATAAAGGGTTAACTTCCAATGGATATTGAAAAATAAAATAGCTTCATGATAATGACTCAAGAGGATCATGAAAATGCTTCAGGGAGCATGGGATATTCATGAAGGGTTGATCCTATAAATAGGTAGCCACCCCACTTCATTTGACATGAAAAGAATTAGATAAAATGCTAAATATATCTAAATTCAATAAGGAAGAGAGAGTCATGAATCGGGAATTAATTTCGAAATTGAACATCATGAAAAATGGTTCTAGTCTTGATTATTTATTAGGTATCTTTGAAAGAGGATTTTCACAATGATTGGGTCTTCCATGAGGAATTAGTTCTCCGATAAGGTAGTTTTCTTCATGAAGGAATTTTTCTTCATGAATGAAATTCATGAAAGTGTGTGGGTTCATGAAATCATTGATTTCTTTAAATTATAAACGGGGTTTCTCAAATGTTGGGAGTTTCAAAAATAGTTGTGTTGAACATATTTTTTATGTTAATAATACTTCCATGTGCATTAACTCAATCCTACGATGAAAGTAGTGTCTCATTCTATTTAAGGACAAATAATTAAATTCCCAATATACTGATGATACCTTAAGTTAGTTAAACTAAGAAATATTTTACCAAAATTTGTGAGCTAGGGGGATTCAATGGACTTGTTCTGAGAAAGGTAGTGTGTTGTCCTTAAAATATTATAAATGAATTTTTCCTAGAACAAAGCAAATATTTTTTGAACATATGTATTCCATAACAACTAGTTAAGATTAGTGGATTTAGTTATGACCAACACATTGTTGGCGTATTCTCTTTGGAATATACTTTAGTGTTGAACCATGTAAAACAACTATGTTTTCTATTTGAGTGTTATTATTTAATAATAGAAAAATTCCATCATATAGTTTTTAAAAGTTCCTACCAAGGTGGTAACAAGATCTATGTTTTAAAAAAATATTTAACACATTAATTCTCCCATCCCGTATTAAGGTTTTATGGGGCGCTAAAAGTGGTATCAGATAAAATAGGTTATTTGTTTTAAATATATCATATTTTATTATAGATAATCCAATGAATGTTAGGGTAGTTTCTTTTTTAGGTAATAAACTTTCATATTTGGAAGAATATAATAATATCTCATCTGATATCCCTTGGGATAGAAGTTTTTTTCCACTACATAGGGGATTCAGTTCACTGATGAAATAGGTATGCCTATAACTGAAAGGGGTAAGAAAATGCTTAATATATATGCCAAAGCATAAAATTATATTATTGTATCACTTTCTAATAAAATATTTTTAAAGGTGACGAGATTAAATATAGCCAAGTCCACGTGGGAGAGACTTAAAAATATATGTGAAGGTTATAACAAAGTAATTGGGGATAAACTTCAAATCATGTACAACCATTTCAATGATCTGAAAGTGTATCGAGATGAAATTGAAAATTGCTTATTTAAATGAATAACTGATGCTTTTGGAGATATTCAAGGACTTGGAGAAGAAATTAAGGATATTAAAATTTTGAAGAAAACATTTAGAGGGCTCCCATATCTTTATAATCCAAAAGTTTTGGCTCTTGAGAGAAGATATTTTTCTAAGATCTCCCTCGAGGTTCGGCTAAGCAGCCTGGTGGCTTATTAAATTAGAGTCAAACCATAAGATTCATCCACTATATAAAGTATTTAAATGGAATTAAAATTCTTGTAAAAACATCATATTTATATATTAAGTGATGATGATGAAGAATAATTTCTTTCTATTTTTTCGAAAATATTAAACAGAGGAAAAGGGATATTTGATGGAAATCTTCAATTGGATTATTTTGGTGGGGTAAACTAGCGCACATTGCCTCTCAATGACCAAGGAAATTTAATGATCAAGAAACTGAATAAAAAAACATAAAGAATCCTCATCATAGGTTCTATAACAATAGATAATTCAAATCAGGAAATAAATTTTAGAAAAAAATCTCCATCTGTAAATAAGAACAAGATGATAATGACTTTTTGGAGGATATAGAACCATAGTTTTAATCTGAACCTGAAGCATTCATGATGGATATAGTTGAAAAGGTATAACCTATAAAAGATAAAGATAATTAGTTTCTTGGTGTTGTTGATCTCAAGGTGGAATTTGAGGGTTCTCATTATGAGCATAACAATAAATGAAAGAGAAGCATAAATATGAGAGTTATTATGAAAGAGTCATCAAAGTAGGTTGATTATATTGAAGTAAAAATATATTTACTAGAAGAATAGGAAGAGGAATTATTAATAACTACTAAAAACTTATAAGAAGTTGTATATTTTAAACTCATGATTGAAGAGCAGCAAAAATTTATCAATGATATTACATAAATACTAGAGGAAAAGGATAATATTGTTGAATTAATTGAAGAGGAAGATGTTACTCTAAATATTAAATTGTAAATTGAATCAAAATCATGGGAAAAAAAGAATAAAATACAATTAATTTGGAATATAATCATATTTGAATTTATTTAAAATAGATAAACATGCTTTTGAATGTTTAGAGAAGGCCTTAAATGATCATAGATCCACTTGTATGGGAAAAAGTAAAATTGTATGTGATGTAAAAGCATCAAAGGCAGGAAAAGGATAATCTAAAATAAAGGCAAGAAGAAATATGGAAATATAACAAAGGCGCAAGATGTCCTAACAAAGAAATATTAGAACCAAATAGAATAGAGAGATAAAAATATTCCTAATGTATCGGAAAAAGAATTATAGTAAAATACTATTACAAGAGAAGCGTACATATGGAGGAATATAAGTGAGAATATTTTACCCCTTATGGAATGTCAATTCTGTGGTTTTTTGGGCCACACCATGTCTCTCTGTTAATAGGAAAGGATAAACCTTAAGGGATAAGTTCCATCAAGTCAATAAATAAGATTGAGACCACATCCTTCTTCATATAGAAGAATTAATTTCTATGGATATTGTTTTCATTGTTCTAATTATGGCCATAAATCAAATCATTACAGGTAAAAAAAGGTGGGAAAAATAACTATATAACTCTAATGAAAGTCAATACCAATCACACAAGAATAATTACCATTAAAAAAGTTATTCTCCTATAGATGAAGAATATGAGTATGATGAACCCATGCATATTGAAAAGAGTTTATAAAGGCCATCCTTTGCCTCTACTCAATCTGGTATCTCATGAAAGGAAAAGAAGAAAATCGGAAAATCCAACCTTATAGAAATAGAACTCAAAGCTACCAATAATAGTAGAACATATATTCTTGACAATGAATTCTCATCCCACATGATAGGAAATAAATATTTCTTGAACAATGTTAAGAAATTTTTTGATAAAATAGTGAGATCTGGAAACGACGGTGATTTAAAGATCAATATTATTGTAAATACAGATTTGTAAAATTATGAGATAAGAAAAAATGAAGTTCTACACATATATGGTTTGCATTAAAATCTTATAAGTGTGATCCATCTATATGACTCAATACTGATGGTGATCTTTAATCATAAGTGGTGAACTATCAAAGGAAACATAGTTAATTCTCTTATGAAAGGATGTAGGGTAGATAAAAATTGATACCGGTTTTACAACAAGGAGAACATTTGTTAATTAACAATTAAATAAGAAAAAACATGTGGAACTAGAGGTTGATTCATATTAATCAACTGATTATGAAATATATATCCAAATATAAGCTAGTTTTCAACATTCCCAATCTTAATTTTGATCGAGAAAATAAATTTGATTCTTTCATTCGAGGAAATATGGTCAGCAGTTTATATTGACTGAAAAACAAAAGGGCATTGAATCTACTTGATCTTATTCACACAAATTTATGTGGTCCAATTAATGAGTATATAATAAATGGGGAGAGTTACTTTATTATTTTTATCAATTATTATAGTATAATATATTGTGTAATATCTATGTAGAGGAAACAGTAAGTTCTTGAATGCATGAAGAGTTACCATTGAAGAGCTAAGAATGAAACTATCCACACAATCATGATACAAAAATTATAAAATGGAGGATAATACACATCCATTGAATTTAAAAAATACCTTTAAAATGGGATAAAGCATGACGTGTCTATAGTGACAACCCCTCAATAAAATAGGTTTTTTCGATGTAGAAATCAATAAGTGGACAATATGGATAGAACTATACTTATTGAGAGTCATGTTTCTTATCATTACTATAAAGAGGTTGTTTAAATATTAGTCTACACTAAAATCAAATGTGTATTTCTATAAGAGAAACCAAGATACCATATGAGATATGGAATAAAATGAATCCCTCTCTAAAGTATTTTTCATGTTTTTAGAAGTAAATGCTTCTTCTAAAAAAATAAGGGAATCAAGGAAAGTATGGTGATATTGCAGATAAGGGAATATTCTTGGGATATTCAATGAATATTAATGCCTAAAAATGTTACAGTAATCATCTTATAAATATTATGGAAAGAAGTGATGTTAGGATCATTGAGTATAAAACCATAACTACCTCAGGGAGCTAATATGATGATATTATTTAAGATGGATAAGAAATTATACAAAGAATATATTGATATATAGAAATGGTGGAAGGCTTGAAAAACATTCAGGGATCACAGAATGATGATGGTTCAGAATAACAATCATAAGGGGAAACCATTACTAAAGAAACATCATCAGAACCTCAAAGTAGAAATAAAAGAGATGAAATTGTTCAACCCAACATCATTGGGGATTATACCACACCTATATAGATTATAAGGAATGAAGCACATTATTCCTTCCTATAATTTGTGGGACCAACCTCGTTTGAAGAAGAAGTGAAAGACGATTCATGGGATAATTTCATGAATAAATAAATGGATTAAATTGATAAGAATGGAACATGGGATCATATTAAGATAATATAAATTAAAAATGTGATTAGAATAAAGCGGATCTTTAGAAAAAATTGATGATCATGGAAATGTGATTAGAAATAAGGCATGCTTGGTATGTAAAGTTTATGCAGTGATTCAAGGCATTGATGTTGAAGAAAAAAAATTCTCTGGTATCTAGAGTAGATTCAATCGGTATTTTCCCTTCCATAGAAATTTAAATAGGGTAAAATGTTTATTAGATGTATGTAAAAATGGAATTCTTAAATGAAGTTCTAGAATAAGAAGTCTACATTGAACAACCAATGGGATTTATGATTGGAAATGATGATACAAAGGTTTTTAGATTAAAGAATTCTCCCGATGGTATGAAGTAGGCCTCACGAGAGTGGTATTCTTGACTTGATTTTTATCTAAAGAATATTGAGTTCAAAAAATGTGGTGTTTTCCATAACCTCTATGTGAATAATTCTAAGAAAGGTCAATTTATGATTCTTATGTACGTGGATGATATTATTTTTTGTAGAAGTAGGCAGGGATCAGTGGAAGAATTTTCTAACCACATGAAATATGAAGTTGAAATGACTATGATTGGTGAACTTATATACCTTTTTGGTCTATATGTCGTTTAAAAGAAGTATTATACCTATATATCTTATGAAAAATATGAAGAAGAGCTACTAAATAAATTAAACATTCATAACTCCAGGCCAATATCGACTCCAATTATAGTTGGGACCGAACATGGAAAGCATAAGGATGGGACAATTCTGGATCCCACATTGTACAAGAGAATTATTGGAAGATTACTATACTTGACTTCAACACAGCCCAATATTGTGTTTGAAATATTCTTCTCAAATTGAATTCAAATTCTTCAGAAATAATATCATTTGGAATCAGTTACAATAATCATGAGGTATATTCAAGGTACTCTCAATTTTGGATTATACTTTGGAGTAGGAAGAGATAATTAATTATCATCATTTTATGATTTTGAATGGTCTAGAGATGTGGTGGATATAATTCCACAAGTGATGGATCATTTTTAATTGTAAGTAAATGTGTAGTCTATTTAATCAAGAAACAAGAAAGCACTTCTATTGGCATGGAAAATTAGAGTATATCTCTACTATGAAGGCATGCAATCAACTATTATGGATAAAGAAATAACTAATTGATATTGGTGATGAGGTGGAACATCCAATAGTGATTCACTATGAAAATAATGTCATGATTGATCATATGAATAATCTAGTTTTACACTCTCTTTCCAAAAATATTTAGATCAGATGTAACTTCCTCAAAGAAAAAGTTGAAAAAGGTGTGATTAAAATGGATTATATTAGAACTAATGACTAAGTGGATGGAATTATGACTAAGCCCTTGGTGGCATCAATGTTCATGAAACATCAGTTTAACCTCATTGTTTATCCACCTCCAATTTCATGATGAGTTTATGAGACCCCTCTCTCCATTTGTGTTAACTATTTTAATCTTTTTATGGAATTGATGTAGGTTTATGGGAGAGATATGATCCTGGGGATTTTGTTTTGAGAACTATAAATAAAAATTCAGGTCCTTTGGGTTTATTTCTAAATGGGGAGATAAGTGAAATTAAATTATTATTGGTTTTTAGGATTGGTTTGTGGTATATGGTGACATGAAATTCTCTTTTTCCACTCTTTTTTCTACATTGATCTTTTCTAACATAGAATTAAACTGATGGATGATTTATTTCATGTCTATCAGGATATCATTTGAGTCCTTTGCTTTATTGAATTTATCAACATATTATTAACAAACACAAAGGGATATATTGTTATAACCATGTCCTTTCATAGTTGTAAATGGAGTCTAGTTTGTGTTTGTTTTCAATCCACATTGGGTTGATCAGGTATTTTTCAAGGAAATTGATCATAAAGTACAATATGGATACATTGTTGAAGGTGGCATCATTTCCTAGTGCTTTCCAAAATTTGGATGTCAAAATCCAGAGAAAGGACAAAGCTTCTAGAATTGTGGTTTTTTTGAAGTCATGAGTTTCTTGAAGACTTGGTTTCATAAAGGTTGATATTTTTGAATGTGTTGATCATCACGACTGAGCATCACAAATGAGAATTGTAAAGGCTTGATGGAAAGTCGTTAAATCTACATGAATATGAGAGTCTTAGAGAATTGGTTATTTTTTATTGGAGATTCATGAATAAAGAATATTCATGAGAATAACTAAAGATTTTATTAAAAAGACCATTGGGAGTGTGGGATATTCGCGAAGGGATAATACTATAAATAGGCATCCACCCCCACTTCCTTTGACAATAAAATAATTGGAGAAAATGTTGAATCTCTTTGAATTATCAAAGGTTGAGATCTTCATAAATTTTTAATTAATTATGATCATATGCATTTTGAAAATATTGTTTGATTCTTTACTGATGATTATGTGCCTTGGAAATAGGATTTTCATGAAAACCAGGTGTTTTGTGATGGCATAGTGCTCTGTGAAGGTAGTTTTTTTTATGAAGGAATTTTTCTTCATGAAGGAGCTTCATGAAGTAGATTCATGAATGTGTGTGGGTTAACGAATGTTGGTATTTATTTGAAACATAAATGGAGATTTTTGAAGTCTGGGAGCTTCATGAACAACAATTTTGAACATCTATTTTAAGTGAGAAATGATTTCAATTGCATCGACTCAGGTCAACAGTGTAAACAATTCTCATGATATTCAGGGATAAATAGTTAAATGCCCAATATACTAATTTAACCTTCAAGTCATTAGACTGAGTATGTATTCTCCCAAATTAGTGAACCATTGGTTGTACAACACCTTCAAGAAGATTGGTTTTCATGTGATGACTTTCAATAAGAAAGATAAAACCCTTTGTCATGTGTTTCCTTTTGACCATGCAAACCTAGTCTCACGAAACCTTCATGTGAACTAGGGTATCGGTGTCTTTATATGCCTTGTACGTGCACCCATGATCATGTGACTCTTCTCTAGTCATGCATTACATCATCCTAGACATGTGAACCCTTGAAAATGTGGCCTTTATAGATACCCCAAACATGAAAATTAATCCTTTTGTTTAGTGATGACTTCATGATGTTTAGAATTTCAGCCATGTACCTTTATTCCATGAAAATTATAAAGACCCCCTTGATTATGTGATGGGCTCATATTCCTTTTATCACATGATCCCCTTTAATTCAATCTCATGACACATTGAACATAATGTGTCACCCCTTAAAATCCACAGACAATTGGAGCGACAATCCATGAAAATTCTCTCACACCATCATGAGATCCATCATTGATCATGTCATTCATCATAAAAAAGATAGGTGATTTTCCATGACAATTATTTCCCACTATCATGAAATCTAAAATTGATCATTCAATCCACCATAGATAAGAGGAGTGACTATCTAGGTAAAATTTCACACGTCATCACAAGATCCAATACTAATCATGAAATGATCTAATAGATAAACAATATAAAACCAATGGGAAAGGTCCTTAGGTATTTTAAAATAAGGAATAAAAATTTTGAATAAAGGTAGAAGCCTCTCGTAAAGGTAGGATGTGCTGATTTTCACAAAAAAGGGGTTGTGTGACTTGGGTGATCATTATTGGTCATAAAAGGCCCTTTAAAATGTCAGTTTAGTCTCCTGAAGACCCCTTGACAAGCCAACATGATCTCATGAGATTCCCCTAACAAGTCATCTTGATGTCACAAACTGAATCTGAAAAGTCATATTAACCCCATGAAGTACCCTAGAAAAATCATCTTTGATCACGTGAGAGCCTTTACATGGGGATCCTAATCTGAAAAAGGTTATCAAACATGTTGGATCAATGGTAAAAATACTATTTGACAAGTCAACATGGTTGTGATAAATCTCTTTGATCATCCATGGTCTAATAAACAAGGTGATGACATAATGTTATCATGGTCATTATAATCATGTGACTCCAAGGATGACTCAAGATAGGATCATGTGAATCCCATTATGAAAAAATGCCTCCACCAACTCAAGTTCATATTTTTGAGATATACACCATTCAAGGAGGAATATAACTGTTACAGAGAGGCCTATAAATTCTTTCTCCTCAACACAAATAACACCCACAATGGTGGTTACCACACAAGATCACAGGAGCAGACTTCTCAGAGTGTAGATCCATGTAATAGCAAGGGTCTTTCACCAGGTAATATCTGGGGAATGAACTAAGGGATCATATGGCATGAAAATATGATTCACATGATCTATCTATAATTCATTTTAAGGAATTATAATGAGCTAACTAAATCATGTGAAGTAGATACTACATGTTAACTGGGTCACAAAAAACCCTACATAAACTAATTCTTGACAAACCTTGAGGCACATATGAAATAAAGAATGTAAAGGACTAAAAAGTACAAAATACTTATGAAAATTTGGTTAGGATAATCTTCATGTGCTTCTCATGACCCACCAAATCATGTGATAACAGCAGTACATGTTTACCAATTCATGTGAAACCTTCTAGACATATCATCCAGATCATGCGATGTCCTTTGGACATATCAACAAAGTCTAGTGAAGTCATCCCAACATGTCAAACAAGTCTTACATAGTCCTCTTGTCATTTCACCAAAGTCATGTGGTAGTATCAGGGAATGTCACCCAAGTATTGATGATTCATTTAGACAAGTCTCCCAAGTCTTGTGAAGTCCTCCAGCCATGTCGACTAAGTCATGTAACACCCTCCATACATATCAGCTATGTCATTTAATGTCCTCCATATATGCCATCTAGGCCATGTGATGCCCTCCAAAAATTCTAGTTACATCATGTTATGTCCTCCAAACATGTCATCCAAGTCCTGATATGTCCTCCACACATGTCGACCATGTCGTGTGACATCCTCCAAATATTCCATCGGGTCACGCAATGTGCTTCGAACAAGCTATATTGATCATGCGACCTTGAATGGACATGTTATCCAGATCATGAGAAGTCCTCCTGAAAAGAAAACTGGATCATGTTATTTTCTTTTAACATGTCCTCTAGGAAACTGAGAAATGTCTAGAAATCCTCATACATGTCACACATACTCCCCATACATGTCAGGAAAAAAATCTGGGCATGTGAGGCAGACATCCCAATACATGATAACCTTGTAGAGTGGATGTATCCAGTCATACACCCAACTAAACTAAAATAACAACGATTCGTGTTCAAAAAGGATATGTAAGATGCATTCTTAAGGCCCAGGATCCAAATGGAATCTATCTCACTGTAAGTCTCTCCATGTCTTTGGTTATCAAAACCATAGGACCCATACTATCCTATGGGTTCATCTCCCAACCTCATTCATTAATATATTGAGAAGTTGACTAAACTATGATAACTCTTATTCATATAATAAATAAGATATGTAGGAAGGATTCCCTGGTCTTGAGCTCCATATCAAAACCCCCATTAAGGTCTCCCTAGTGCATAAGTCCCAAATCCATATTAATTGAGACTGATCACTTATTATCCATTATTTCTTACTCTAATCACGGATCAAGTTGTCTTAGGGATTTTAAATGATCATATCATTTACATAATAAATCTTCCATGTCCATGGAAAAGTTGGTGTATAATCCTCAATCAGTATCATGATATGAATTTCGCCATATAGGGGAATCCACCTCGAGGTATGTCTAGAGGGATCGATCAAACTACGATGAATCTAATTCCTACAATAAACAGGATACATAGGATGTGTTCCTGAGGATCGATCTCCATACCTATTTAATAGGATCCCTCATATATTTCCTTTACTCAAGAACTACATGGCTGAAACAAACTATGTATGTTTTGAGTCTTATTAGAAACAATATAAGTATGAAACCTCATAAGTGTTCAATGTCATCCTTGAAAAATCAATCACCTCCCTAGGTGGTAGTAAACATAATAGTACATGGTTATATAGATTCAAAATAGAATAAGCTACCCATTAATAATAAATCAAGGTAAATGGAAGAAGAACCTTAGATATATACAGACGGTCTCATTAATAGAACCCCTATTACACAAGAAAGGATTCAACACTTCATCATTTTTAGGGTAATTGGTCTTGTATTAGGATTAAGACGGGCTTTTAAACCATATATTAAATATATAAGAGTCTCAAAATAGTAAAATATCCCTCCTAAATGGTTCGATGATCATGAACTCTCATCCTCTCTACTAATGTGATTTCCTAAGAGTTATTTGATTTGAAACCCCCAAAGGATCTCCTGCATTCGAAAGGAGGTATATACTCTAGTATGGATGTGGGAACCATTAGGAGTTTCCATTAAGGATGAAAATGTTTAATCCAAAATAAATTATTGAAATTACATTAACCCCCCGCCCCACCCCAGAATCAACTGTCAGGTGAAACCGCTGGTGTTTTCATCAGAAATAGACAAACATGTAGTTTTCTATTTTTAATTCAATATTATATAGATATTTAAATAAAATCACGAGTTTTCACTAAAAAACCAATAAAAATCATGAAAAACATAAGAATTTTATTTTTGATTTTGTTCTAAAATTGGTGTTATGCATGATTTAACTATTATTTCATTCAAAATTATTATGAAACATAGTTGTAGTATTTTATGTGACCTTAAAAAAATCATTGGATGTTACTAGTAATGGGGTAAAGATATTTATTTTTAGACTTTATTATGAACCATGGGAATGTTTTTAATTTATGGAAAAGAAACTTTCTTTATAATATAATCTCCATCCAAAGCATCAACCTTGGGGATAATATTGTAAATATTTATTGTGTAAGGATTTTTATGTGTTCTAAACTAAATTTTTCATAGCACACATCAAATATTCCATTAAAATGATTCAATTTTTTTTGATGTAATTGTTTTCATGCTCATTAGAGTGGTATGTTTTCTTAGTGAAGATAATTTTTTTTCTTTTATGTGATTAATTTTCTCCTTGGAATTAAACTGATGAAATCATGTATATTAAACTCATGAGAATAATTTCATACTTAAATATTAAGACTCTATTTTTCATTTTTAATTGAATATTGTATTCAAATTTTGAATTATACTTTTAAATTATTTATTTAAATAATCTTTAAAATTCACACATAATTCAAGGATGAGTTATGTGTGAATTTGATAATGAATTTTATTGAAATTATTTTGATGGAATAATTTTTATAAGGAATATTCAAAGTAAATAAGTTGTTATGGGATATTAAATTAATATAATTAATGTTGGAATGATTTTAATATTAAATTAATGAGTATATTTTAATTCTATTTATAATTTTTAAAATTAATTTTTTATGTGTATTTTCATTTAAAAAATTACATATGAATAAGTGGTAATTTTATCAAGCATTTTATTAAATCTTCATTTAGTATTTTGTAATATTTTATATTTAGAAATTCTTACATATTATTAAATAAATCATAGATTTGGTTATGTAAGAATAAACTACAACTCACCCATGATTTATTTTACATAAAATTGGTGGCCATCAAGTTTATAGAAGATTAATTAAGATTTTTAGAACTATGTAAGAATCCATATCCAATCCTATAATTATGTACATAAAATAAAACTTATGCCATGGGTGTTAGAAAAAAATTAGGAAAATTAGGGGAATAAAAGGTAAAATTATAGTTTTTTTGGGAATAATAAATGGGGAAAACATGTATATTTTTCTTAGTATTAGTGAACACTAATTGGAAGTCACTAAAACCGCCAATTTTATAACTTATTTCTCTCATAATGTGACATGGACTCATTTTTAGGATTATTTTTAGTTAAGGGATAATTTTAAGTTAATGTAAGGGATTAAAAGAATGGGGATAGTCGCCATGTTTCAAATTCGCAGTGAGATTTTGAAAGGTGGTAACCTTGAGGTAATGTTTAGAGTATTCTTTAAAAAAATTATTCCTTATTTAATAGAGAATTAATTTTAGGAAAAGTTTGCTAATTTGGAGATATTTTTTGAGATATAACTAGAGAAAATAGATATGTCAATCTATATGTCTTAGTTAGGATAAGTCATTAGATTTCGGATCAAGGGAATTTTTTTATGTATTTTGAGTCTTTATTCTCTAATATTTTAACTATATTCATTTTAAAATAGATTTTGACTAATAAATAAATAATGATTGTTTATCATTAAAGAAATAAAATAATTTTAAAACATTTGATTCATTTTTAATCACATATAATGGAATTTTTTGATCATAAAGTTTTTGGTATGTGTATTTATATTATGATTAGAGTTGAATCAATTTATAATATCTATCTATATATCTTCTTCCTAGTTTTTTGTGGAGAGTATACTGATTTTGAATTTTATTTTTTCCCATAAATTATTTTAAACATTCATATTATTTCATATGAAATAGATCAATTTATTAATATTTTAGTGAGTTGATTTCATATTTTAAAAAAAATTTAAGGTGATTGAAATTTTATTTTCTGAAAAAAAAATTGAATTTTATTTATATAAAATATTATTTTTCAGATAATGAAGAAGAAAACCATTAGAAAATAGAACTTAACCCATATATTGTTTGATAACATGTTACATTCCTTTATTACTTTGGTAGTGTTTTACTTTTAAAAATTATTTATATAATTAAATACCTATATTATATTTTAAATTTTATAAAAATATCCCAAAAAATTGGCATATCTTTATTGGTAATTTCACTAGAGAAAACTTCCTGGGCTGTTAAACTGAAAAAACTAGGGTAAAATTTTGAGGATGTTTTAGGAGGCTAAAAAATTATCTCCAATTAGCTTAAAATATAATATTAGATTTTGAAAAAATTGATTACCTCAATTAGATTATGAAGTTAAGGTGAAAAACTAATCACCATACTATGGGTGTATAGATCTGTGTTTTCTTGTTGTTGTTATTGGTTTATTAAAATTATAATTTTTACTAATGCATTTTTCTCTCTCTATTTATTTATATTTTATATGTAATTTATCCTTGATTGTATAGAATTTTCAATTTAATTCTCTAAATATGTTATATGCATTCATCCTTGATCATGTTTTACCAAATTATCTCTTGGTGAGACTCCAAAACGTTCACCTATAATATAAATATAATATTCAATATGCTTTAATTCGAGCATTAATAATTATTCTTTGCCTTAATAAATTTACTCATCAAGTCCCTCTACAAAAAAATAAAATAAATTATTATTCATTATATTTTACTATGGTAAATAAAAATAATTTTTTAAATATTTCTTACTCAATCATTATTCTAATATGTTTTGTGTGTTTTTATCTAAAATTTTTTATTTTTGTTTACATGCACCTCATTCCACAACACATGACATGGAATGTAGGAAATTCCATACTTAAAATGATAAATGTATATATAAATTTAGACAAATAGATAATTTTATTTTTACTATCACATAAATTATGTATTATAAATTCAATGTACATCCTAAACTTTTAAAAAGTTCTACATACCCCTTTTTCTATTTTAGGATGAGGCATGATGGTTATAATGCACAATATTTGTTTGCTAAAATATTAAATTTTCTAAAAAAATTGAAAATTATGAAGTTGAATACTTTACACATGCCATTTCAAATAAATTAAAATAAGTTATAATTTACAATAAATTACATATACCATTTATAGGAAATGAAATTATCCGATGTTTCAAGTGATATGGTACTTGAATATGTAGCTGGTGGGTAACTATTTATTTTCTATTGAAAAAAATACCAAATAATTTTTGGAAAGTTTCATTCAAAATTCAATATAAATATTTTTTAAAAATATTGATACAAATATATAATACATTATTATAGGATAATGGTATTCATTAATATAACACAAAAAAATAGAGTTTTAATAATTGAACTGAGGAAAAAAAGTTATTATAGTAAACATATTATGACATTACCCCCCCCCCCCAAATTATTGTCATTATTACTGGAATATCAATATGCCCACTATAAATTTCTATAGGCATTTGATTTCTAGTGTTAGTTACAATATAACTAATGAATGAATATTTGTTTGTATCAATAGGTTATCGACACTAATTCCAATTAACTTCAAATTTATGTTCTATACTCATTTCTTTAATGACTTTAGCTGAAATATTCATATGATGAAAATCTTGTTTCCCTCTATAGGGTCACAAATATCATGTTATTACCCAGAAGGAACACTATTAAACAATTGATCTAGGTTTTTAGTATCATCAGGTAGAAAATTCATTATATTTACCAGAAGTTACACAAAAAAAGTAAAATATATAACACATGTATTAATATCAAAACATATAGATAAGACAAATAAAATTTTAAAACAGCCCAATCATATAAATTTTTTTATTTAATTATTTCTATACTCTTTAATGATAAGGAATTACCCCAGTTGATAATACAAATTAAATTTATATAATTAACACTAACATAGAAGAAACCATATTCAGTTGGTCCACCATAAAATGATTTCAGTGCCTCAAGGAAAGGATCATACTCAAAGGAACAATAACTCAAAAAAATTTCCAATGATCCTAAAATAATGTATAATTTCATAAATTAATATTTTTGTTCTTTAGTATAGATACAACTATAATTTAAGTCAAAAATATGGATCCAAAATTTTTCATCATACTTTTTTATCATGTTTGTTTATATAGGAAAATATAACTATAAACTACACACCCTTTATAAGATAACGTAGGTACACTTGGTATTTTATCATACCATCATACTCTTCTAGAGTTGGATTTATAATTTTGTAGATAGACAGTAAACATTTCTATTGAAACAAACTTATAAATAGTTCATTATGTGTTTTCGATATCAGACTTTCTACCCTTGTAGATTCATAAAAAGTTTATTGTTATTTTTAACATATGATACTACCCTTACACTATTAAATAAAATATATAGGTGAGATTGGTACCAATATATGATAAGTATCAGAGAAAATTGAGTACCAATCTAACTCATCTAAAGTAAAACTCATTTAGTAACAAAAACATAAGAGTGAACACATAATTATAAAACTATTTTTTTATGATCAATTGTAAACTTAATGAGCCCTTTGACAATATCATTATATTCTTTTGACATCCAGTTGACATTCATCCATTTTCAATTCATGGTTATCCTATAAGGATTTCCAATAAAAAATATTATAATATGAAAATACGAATATAATAAAAAATAAATATAATTTTTAGTTATAAAATTCCATTGATTATAAAAATAATATTGAAAATAAAAAAAACTATTTGACAATTACTTCAGTATGATATTTGCATAAAAATTACATCACCAAACATAAAACAAGGAATACTTAACACCTAATGAAGATAAAAATATAATTTATCATATTGTATATACACCTAGACACACAAATTTATGTATGTATGTATGTATGTATGTATGTATGTATGTATGTATGTATGTATGTATGTATGTATGTATGTATGTATGTATGTATGTATGTATGTATGTATGTATGTATGAATGTATCTATGTATGTATGTATGTATGTATGTATGTATGTATGTATGTATGTATGTATGTATGTTTGTATGTATTTATGTATGTATGTATGTATGTATGTATGCATGTATGTATGCATGTATGTATGTATGTATGTATGTATGTATGTATGTATGTATCTATGTATGTATGTATGTATGTATGTATCTATGATCATGCATCCCCCCCACCAATGAATGTAAACACTCACCCACACCCATCAACCAATATACAAAAAAATCACAGACATGAATACATGCGCACCCACCCACCCACCAACCCACACAAACACACACACACCCCACCCACCCACATAGATTTTCATAGACATAGAGACACACAACATCACCCACAGACACTGATGAACACATGCATGGATACCCAGATACCCTGTATGAATGCATGCAATAACCAACCCACCTCCACCCCCACACACATAGAGGGAAAGAGACTAACACATATTATTTCCCACATACACACACATGCAAGAAAGTGAACATATATACATGCATTCACATACACATACACAATCACACATAGTTATATTCACACGATACTTGCACATGACTAAACATTCACACATACATGTACACAGATGTGTGCATGCACATGAGAATATTCACATGTCTGCATGCACTTATGAGTACATAGGCCTACACTTGTGTGTGTGCACACACACTCACTCAATCACATAGATGAGTTCTCATACATATAAACACACACCCACCCACCCATTAATACACACACACACTCACTCAATCATATGCACATATGTGCTCACATGTTCACAGAAACACTCATGCATGCACAGAAACCTACCCTCACACACACACACACTTACGATTACACACACATGAACACACACACATACACACAAACTCAATTCATCACACTCACCCCCTCCCTCCTGGGTTCATGCACACACACACACATTTCGTAAATCATATGCATGCATGCACATGCACACACACATACATTCCCTTACCCACACATAAACACACCCATATACACTCATGGAGGAACACACACAATTAATCACACAAACACACACCATATCTTTCTCTTTATCTATAAAATACACACATAGACACTCTTAGACTCACATTCACAGATATATAAACACATTCACCATAAAATATATACAAAACTCTTTTCTTACCTTCCCCTCTCTAAAACATAGACACATAAACTTATATACACACAAATCCACAGACACATATATGAATATAATCACACTAAAAAATACACCCACACCCACACACGCATGCATGAACATATTTATTTTCTTGTGAACAAGAAAAAACACAATCAAACAGACACACACACACACACACACACACACTCTCTCTCTCTCTCTATCACATTATAAGATACCAACCTAAGAATACTATATCAATTTATGAGGTAATTCACTATAATTCCTCAATCAAAATCATTATTTTCCATAGACTATAACATATTTTGGGGGTATCAACCATTTAATACTGGTAAATATTTTACACTCTCGAAAAAACTAAAAAAATAACTCAAATTTTTATCCAAAATTAAATAAAAAGTTTAAATAGGATAGAAATTCCATTCTCAATAAAATAAATCATATTTCAATTATACCAAACTAAGCATAGAATGATAAAAACACATCTCACAAAACTCAATAAAATTTATAAAACATACATATTATATAAAAATCAAACATTGGATAAACCATAAAGGTGTAACAAGGTTTCATATACATGATAAAAAGACAAATATAAAATAAAATAAAGTAGCAATGGTTGATCATTGTATCCATAATTAAATACCCCAAAAAACAAAAACAAAAACTAATATTTTTAAAAAATCGACTGAAGATCCCAATGGATTATAATGGTTATATTTTTTTCAATGGGTATGATAGTTGTAAATATTTATTGGGTGTTGGGGGATTATCACAATGAATTAAAAGGATAAACTATGATATACATATTTAAGTTTAGAATAACATGGATGGTGTGTGTGATACTATACGAGGAGATATATTGGTAGTTGATTACCTATTCCTGAGGAAAAAGTTATTTAATTGTTGAAACCATGTCTTAGATCCCATGTAATCTGATCACATATTTAAATAATACTACAGGTCAAGGACAAATTGAAAATTAAAACTTTCCATGATGAAATATCATCATTCATGTAAGGTCTCATCATTTTTGGTGTATAATCCATTTATAGTTCTACTAATGAGACTAGTTGCAGTCAAATAAAATTCTTATTGCACTAAGATGTGATTTGAGGAATCATAGTGAAGAATTATTATGGACTAACATTCTTGTGGAAATAGGATGTAATGGGAAACATCATACTGAATATCAATTGCATCTATATAACATTCATGAATCTAGGAAATGTGATTTCTGACATCATAGTGGAGATATTTTGTGACTATGTAACATTCTAAAATGCTTGAGACGTGCTATATAGCATTATCGAGTGGATCATTTCCGATTGTACAATTAATTTTTGGAACTAATTATAGTAATTCAAGTTATTGAAGTAATCATACTAGCCTATAAATACACTAACACACACTTTGATTTAGGGTTTTTTCTCTTCAACACTACAAAGTTTGAGAGAGGAATCACCTTGTTTGTTAACTCTCCCTTTGTGTAAATCCTTCAAAACATTACACCCAATAAATTTTAATTATAAGCCTAGAAAATGTAAGGGTACCATGTAGCACCTATATAGTAATTCTATCTCCAATAATAATCATTTTTAACCTCTTATGTAATATATTTCATTGAGTATTCCCATGAAAATTCTTAATAGAGGGATACTCACATAACTTCTTTACTACTAGAACCCATTAAATACCATGAATTTAGATAAACCTAACCACTTGCATCAAAATAATATAATATAGAAATTTTGGGGTTCTTAAATTACATTTTACTCAATGTCCAATGATCCATCACCCAAAAATATTTGAACCATGGTCAGTTACATCAAGAAAGATCCCTATTATTTATAATTTGTCCAACATTCCACCTTTTTTCACCAAGATCATCTATTTGGGTTGAATTTATCTAAATAATCCCATTTTAAATCTATTAAAAAGTTCGAATCCATGAAAATACCATTCTATCAAGGCCCCCTCCAAAGTCCTTCCACTAAAAGACCAGTCTATTATACATGCTACTATAACAAACTGACCTAGGTTTCCTTAAAACCCAACACCCAACCCGATCTTCCACATACTCGGAGAGCATTCGTGATCCCCACGGGCTGGTGACAAGAACCCGGGAATCTAAAGACAAAACTGAGGGAATAATTTTTCCCAACTTGAACAACCACACAAAATATATATATATATATATATAGAGCAAGAAGAAATAGCAGAATACTAAAAAATATATATGCCAAAACTAAAAGGAAAACAGTGGAAACAAAACAATTTTAATTGCAGCTAAAAGCTCCTGAGAAAAGTATTAATGTAAAGGACTATAAACCAAATAGCTACTCCAATGACGGAAGGGAAGAACTCCAACCATCTCACCACCAGCTACCCATCCTGGTTGACAAAAACCTCGTCACCTCACTACAGTGCCTTTCTATTCCTCACTCTGGAAGACAAAAAAAGGTCTACGCACCACCGTAATAGTGCGTAGGGTGTGATCTAATAGGATTATTAGGATCCCAATCAGGTGTTCCATAACAAGTATTTGTATAAAAATCCTATATGGTCATTTTAAAATATAACATGACATGATAAGAAGTAAATCAGTTTTATAGAAAACATGGTAAATTTTCCTTTTTCCCCAGATTTAAAAAAAATCAGGTATAACAATTTCAAGAAATGTTTCCATATAATAATTCACAAGCATCAACATTCATATCAAGGATAACTCATAAAGCTAAGTAGTATACAATATAAGCACAGACATCACACACCAAGGAATACTATAGGTCTAGGTTGTAGGCTATATGTACCAAAATAATCAAGTGCACAAAAATTGATCCTAGAACAACGGGCCTAGGAAGCATAGGAATACCCCATGAGTAAACCCCCACCCCAAATGTCACTATCAGTCCCCTAGAACAATGGTCCTAGGAAACATAGAAAATTCCTAGAAACAAATATCCTTGATGATAACAATAATGGACGATGGCCTCAAGCTTACCTTCCACCTAAGTACCCAAGGTAAACAATGTGTTCTTTTTCACAAACCAATTTCAATTCCTTTTAAAACAATTCAAAACTATTTCACAATCCATTTCAAAATCTAGGGGAAAACCATTTTCTTTCAAATCCCCTTTTCAACACACACAAATAATCATGCCAATTTCATAAATCAATTTATAAATAAATAACAATTAGCCTCATTATCATAGGCTTGAGACGGAACCACCTACATCAATGTCTAGGTCACACGTTCCTACAATAGGATCCAAAACCAAGAATTAAACCCAACAGAACTAATAGAGAACCTATAATTCAATCCATAATGAGATTGATTCAAATATAAACAAAAAAGTTCAGTGGAAGATGGGAGGCACATATACCTCGAAGAAGAGCATCCGTCACACCACAAACAACAAAGGGAAATGGCCTCTAGAATGAGATCTCACAAAGGGTCTAAAAGAAGATGATAAAAATCAACCAACTTAGATCAAAGGATCTGATAACACAAGGAAAGGGTGATACTGTGATCAACTGCAATGAAGAATCGAAAAGAACACTTACATGGAGAGACACACCATAAAATAAATAATGAAACAGAGCCAATAAGAACCATCTGGAAGGTGACATGCTGATGAAAAATGCCTAAGAGAATATTAGGGTCGAGATCCAAGTGGTTTGGGAGAAAAAGTCTGATAAAAACTGAGAAACGCATGACTTAGACTTGGGTGCAGGCTGGGTCATGACGTGTACCCCTTGGTCACGACGTATAGGCCTCACTGGATATGTTACACCGAAACACCCATTACCTTGGGTTGAAAAAATGATATTTATCCCATACATGAAATGTACCTCTGGTACATGGTTTATACCAACTCATGGCAAGATCCCCCAGTTCACAACATGATCTCCCAGTCCTCTACATGAAACCAAAACCAAGTACATGTCATGTACTTCAGGTACACGGTGTATACCTGCTCAGTAGTCCGACCAAGGTAACGAGATGTTACAAACTCCCCACTATAAATACTTTCCGTCCTCGAGAATTCATGTGGAAGATGTTATCCCTGGTAAAAGATGAGGTTATTGCTCCCTCATCAACGACTCACATTCCCAAGTCTCATGAGAGTTCGATACTTGTTTCCATATAACTCTAAACAATGGAATCGACTTCCCACATAATACTTTCACTTGAGAATAAAAAATCTCAACTAGTTTCTCCAGAAAATAAGCATCTGTCTCTAACTCAATTTCTTCCCAACTCAAAATGTGAGCTAGATCAGGGTGATACTTCCTAAGCTGAGATATATGGAAAACAACCTGAATTCCTATCAATTGAATCAAAAATGATAACTAATAAGCAACCTTACATAACGTTTAGTGATCTCAAAAGGTCCAATGTATCTTAGAGACAACTTTCCATTTTTTCTAATCTGACGGTGACCCAACTGAGGAGAAAATTTCAAGAAAACCCATACACCAATGGAAAACTATAGAGGACAACACTACCGATCTGCATACGATTTCTGTCGACTCTGGGTTATAACCATACATCGTCGTACCTCCTAAATATTTACTAATGTCTCCTAAACTATACTTGGTCTAACCAAAGCTACTTCTCCCACATATGCCCACCAAAGAAATGATCTGCATGGGTGACCATACAACACCTCAAAGGGATCCATTCTGATTGACGACTGATAACTGTTGTTGTAAACAAACTCAACCAGTCCAATGTGGTCATCCCATGATCCACTGAAATCCAAGACACAGGAATGAATCATATATTTCAGGATCTGAATAACATGATTCATCTAGCCATATTTTTGTGGATGGTAAGATGTGATCAACTTTATATGAGTCTCCATTTCCTCTTAAAGACTCCTATAGAACCTTGTGGTAAGCCTAGGATCCCTATCCGAAACAACAGCAGAAGGAATACCATCCAACCTCACAATCTATTACACATATAGCCTTCCTATATCTTCAAATTTAGTATTGTCTTTGATTGGAATGAAATCATCAGACTTCATCAACCAATCAACAACCAACCAAATAGAATTTTCCCTAGAGGAGTCCGTGGAAAACCAAAAAAAATCCATGGACACATCGTCCCACTTCCAAACTAGAACTGGAAGAGGCTAAATTAAACCATATGGTTTCAAGTGCTCTGCCTTTATCTATTGGCAGGTGTAACAGCGGGACACATAATCTGCAATGTCACGCTTCATACTATGCCACCAGAATCATCTTATCATGTCATAATACATCTTCATATAACCTAGGTGAATGTACCATGAAGATATATGAAAACCAAGAAAAAATGAACACCTCACATAATCTAGGATGAAAAATTTCTTTCTGAAGTGAATTATTCCATCTGAAAAAATAGACCAAATATGAATGGTCTCCCCACCATAAAGGCTTTCCCGAGTGTGAAAGCCCCTGAGTGCCCAGAGCTGGTGCCCATGAGACATGATGTACCATAATTATATCATTACATTCATTTAGATATATCACATCATGTCCCACTCTATAGAGTATCATGAGGTTCAGGTTCTGGTAAACCAGGTACATTCTGAAACTTCATTGAATATATGACTGATACCTGAAAAAATTCATTTAAAATGTACGGTGACAAAAATAATTCCCAATAAGGTGTTTTAAAAACATTTGAAAATAAGGAAATAAAACTTTTATTAATTGAAAATAACTATTGAAAGTAAACCTAAGAATTTTCATAAAGAAAACCAATTAATACTGAAATAAAAAAACTTTTAAAATTGAAAAAAAACATGATCAGAGTATGCAGTTCTAAAAATGAAATAAAGTGCCTATGTAAAGAATGAAGGGTTATAAAATTTACTAATAAGACAAGTTCTGAGTGCACAAGACATAAACAAAAATGTTTTAACATAAATTGGTTCACATATCATGATAAACTTATCCATAATTTCTCACATGATGAGACATAAAATCTGCTGATAAATGGACCAGGTCAAAAATATTTCTGAAACATAACATTTCAATGCATTTAATTTATCTGTGCATACAATAGGCTCTGAACCAGGGATATCCTACTAGTCAGAAAATCTCATAGTTGTTCACTTACTAAAACATTAATAGGAGGGTATAATGCCACAGTGTGTCAAGGCCTCGTGCCAAGACCATAATCATCTATTTCTAGGAATTTCACCCGAACTGTAACTGTTTCCAGGCCTCATGCCATGACTGTTATTTGTCTCATGAGACCTGCTGATGCATCGAGGGGATATAGTGGGCCCCACCCAGCACATAATACTTCCAATAAGATCCTCTTAAGTCTTAGGGGTTATGTATCCAATTCATTCCATACCAACTTGGATACCCAATTAAGGTGTTGGTATTTGGGGTGTCCCATACCACTCCAAATAACGGGTTTTTAGATTCATTAATTATTATTTGCTGATCATTATTTTAGGAAAAATAGACAAAATATGATATGGAAACTACTAAGGAAATACATTCCTGAAAACAAATTGGTACATTCATAATACAATGTGCTAAATATCAGTGATGCGCACATAATTAATTTATATGTAAAATCTTCCAAGGAGTCACATGCATCATCTACAAAACATACTGATAAATGGTTCACAGATACAAGTGTATATAAATATGATTAATTAGACCTAAGTTGATATCTACTGGTACATGGAATCATTATTTTACAAATAACATAAGGCCTTGGTTTGAAGTTCAAGTAGACACAGCAAGACTCTCTACAATAACATTTTTCTCCAAAGTTATTACAAAGGAAAAATTTACAGAACTCCTTGACATTGTGGATTTGAACATTGAAAATGAAATTATGGAATTGTTGGAAAATATGTGTATACATATTGAAGGTTTGGAGCAGCATTACTAGAAATTTACTTAGTTTCAAAATTATACTTATACAATGTATACATTTATATATATAAATTTATAGTAACTATTTGTAAAATTTGTAAAACTAAAATTTGCACAACCACAAATTTAAAATCATTCCCAAACATGGAACTTAGTATGTTCAACATAGGATTTAGGACTTGAAAATATTAATTTCATAGTAAAAATATTTATGTTTACTTATACATACATATATATTTTATATCCCATCCTTAAAGGAAATCAATTGTGAAAGAATAACTAAAATTAATTCTCTTAAAACATATGGATCATGAACACAAGGGTATGATAAATGGGTTAGAGGTTTAGAATTTTAATTGAAACACCATCAACATGTATTTACAATTATACAATATATATATATATATATGTAAAACTTAATCCGTGTGAAATCTATGGGGAGAAATTCCTTTCACAGTTATCGGATATTTAAAATACGATTAAACTTGGAAAATGGAAGGTTGTAAACTGACTTAGCATATATACACATGGTATGTACTTATATATCTATATATATATATAAACTGTATTTGTATATGCACACATATAAACTTGTTTTTCATAAAAAAAATAGAAACATAAACCACTCGAAACCAAACTTATTAACTTCAAAATAGAAGGTAAGGGAGGAGATGAGGTTTTTAAAGTATAGGGTTAGATTAATATGTATGTATTTATATAAAAACTGGTTTGTATATGGATTAAAACAAAATCTCCCTTCCTGGTCTTATTAACCTCTAAACAGGAGGAAAAAGGAGAAGGTTAGGTTTTTTAATATAGTTGGATACATCCATATATATATATATAAAGCCGTATACAAACATACATATATATATATATAAACCTGGTTTGCATGAAATAGTAAGAGAAAAACCCCCTTACATTGGTGTTACGAGGGGTTGGATGAGGAAGAGGAGGAGATGAGGTTCACTTGCAAAGCCTCGAGAGTGGAGGTGTGGGTGCAACCATAGGGTTCACCAAGGCGAGAGGGAAGAGATCTTAAATAGGATACTCTCGACACATTTAGGTGACCCAACACCTAACCCGCGACTAGGTGCAGTTCTAGGAGGAAGAAAATGAGGTCGTTAGGGAGGTAGATAGGCTATGGAATAAATCGGAGAGGAGAGGGATGTGGCTGACCCACTGGTACAACGCATGCCGTGAGAGGAAGAAGATAGTTCCATGGGAGAAAACTGGGAGAAATAACACTATTGAAATTCTCCTTTGATACATGGCTTTTATTATAAGGTTAATGTTTTCAAAATAAACCTTTTCCTAAGGTATTATCTAAGGTTTTATATAAATACTGATCCTTTAACATTAAAAGTTATAAACTGAATGATATTTCTTATATTAGAGTTGTAGTGGTCTAAAAATTTGTTTAGTTAAAAAAATATAATTCAATTAATAAGAATTTAAACATAGTTTAAGACTTTAAAAGAAAATAATTACAACACACTTGAATTAAAATTTTTTGAATTCCTTATTACATTTCCAATGTATATCTCAAACATTCTTCTATGCCCTTTTAAATTTCATGGTTAGGAGTAGTTTTATAATTTTTCAATTTATAATATAATTATTTAGAGAACTAAAACATAATCAGATGTTTTCAATTAATTGACCTACGAGGCCAACAGATATATTTATAATCGTTAGAGTTCCATGGTTTCCCAAGACAATGGTCACATTAGTGTCTTATAAATCCAAGACTTAGGGTGTCCTAACACTCAAGTTGATTGAAGAAGATGGTTCACATCATACCTTTGTTTCTTAGTGTGGTCACGGTGGCTTCAACCATTCTTATGTTCATTATGACGAATTCCAAGGATCTGTATTACTTTCATGGGGTTATCATTGTTTTAAGTTGTCTATCTATAATTATGATAGGGTTTTTAATAGGTATATTGGGTTAGTTTCATTTCCCTCTTAATCTCAGCTTATTGTAACCACTACGGTGTTCTTATTTGAAGAAAACTCCTTGTGTCCATTTCGTGTGCTTATTCCTTTGTATCATATTATTATTTTTCCATAAGAGATAAGTTTTTATCGGGTAATAGACAACAAAAAACATTAAAAAACCATTACATGAAACACAAGTTCTTGGGGTGTCACACCGAGTCTTCTGAAACTCATCATCCTACTACTAACTTTGTAAAATAGACTCCAGGAGAGATGATGATAATTAAACACTATTCAAAACCATATGTGAAGCATCCTCATAAGTTCCCAAGTGAAACTGAGTGAAAAGCCCCATAATATTCCACTCCTCCATCAACTCCAAAATATCCTATGATGGTACCTTCCTTCATAGAGCATCTACAACAACATTACCTTTCCCCGAGCTGTAAGCAATGTCAAAATCAAATGTATAAAGGTATTTTATCCATCATCTTTGTCTGAGATTAAATTATTTTTGATAAAAAATGTTTCTATGACTCTTATGATGAGAGAACACTGTGAACTTTTCCCCAAAGATATAGTGTCACCAATACTTAAGTGCATGCATCACTACAGCAAGCTCCAAATCATGATTGGGGTAGTTCTTAACATGCGGTTGGAGCTAATGAGAGCCATAAGCTACAACATGGTCATCCTAAATCAATAAACATCCCAAACTAGTTCTAAATGCATCACAAAACACCACATACCCCTTTCTAGGCTCGGGTAAGATCAAAATAGGAACCGATGTCAGAAGATATTTCAGCTCATTAAAAGAAGACTAACACTTTTCATCCTATGAGAATATCACCACCATCTTGGTAAGATTATTTTGAGGTTACTCTATCATAGATAAATCCTTGAAGAACCATTAGTAATATCCAAAAATACCAAGGAATCATTGTATCTCAAAGACATTCAGTGGTTCCTTCCCGAACAAAACAGATTTTACCTTATCTGGAACAACAGATATGCCATGCTCATAAATTCTGTGCCCCAAGAATTTCACTTCACAAATCCAGAAACTATACTTTGAAAGATTTCCATACAAATGGTGATTTCCCATAACTTCCAAAACCAAACTCAGATGGTCCTTGTTCTCACGCTTGGATTATTAATAAACCAGAATATCATCCATGAACACTACCACAAAAGTGTCCAGATACTAATGGAATATCTGATTCACCAAATCCATAAAAATTGTAGGAGTGTTAGTCTGACCAAAAGGTGTCAGAAGATATTCATAATGGCTATACCTACTCCTGAAGGTCATCTTTAGCATATCAGACTCTCAGACTCTGAGCTTATGATAACTTTTACAAAGATCAATATTCTAGATCCAATTTTCCCCCTTTAATAGATCAAAAAAATCATCCACATGAGGCCAAGGATATTTTTTATTAACCATTACCCGGTTCAACTTTCGATAGTCCACACACAATTGAATTGAACCAGCCACTTTATTGGAAAATAGAATAGGGTCCGCCCAACGAGAAATGCTAGGGTGAATGAAACCTTTCTCTAAGAGGTTGTCCAACTGAATCTTGATCTCTTTCAACTCTATTGGTTTCATATAATAAAAAGGCATTGATATTGGTTGTGTACCTGGAACCAGGTCAATCATAAATTCTACCTCTCTCTCTAGTGGAAGACCAAAGAATTCATTTAGGAAAATTTCAGGAATGTATCTAATGAAAATAAGAAGATCACCAACAGAAGAAATGTCAGCAGTCTCAAACGCAATAGCAACCAATAAACTCTAGAGCTATGAGTGAGAAGGTCCTACATGACTTGACCTCGAGTCCCACTCTCCCTAAAACACATGAGATCTCTCATCGGTAGAAAAAAAGAATGTCAATGATAATAATCAACCTCAACTCGACAAGTGAAAATCCAATATATACTGATGATGATGTCAAATAGATCCAAATCAAGAACAAGAAAATCACAGATCAACTACGTATCAGTTATCTTCAATGAACAAGAAGGACACTGAAACCCCTATTCTTTCCCTTTTCTAAGATTTGTCGCTAACTCTATTGAAAAGGTCATAAATTCCATTGTAATTTTAAACATATCAACAAAACATATAGATATAAATGATTAGAATGCACCAATATCAACCAAAGTAATTGATATTGAAGCTGCAATAAGGAGCATACCTCTCACTGTTTCCAAACCTGAATTAACTTCAATAGGATACTCATCTACTACGTGTAAATGCTTCACTCTAGAGGCCTATGGCTAGAATCCTATAGTCTTTGAAGATTATGACGACACCGTAGTAGTCTTTGGATACAATGAACCCTGACCATAACAAGGCATATTCATCACCTGAAATAAATGTTTCAGATGAACAACACATCCACAGATATTGCACGCATTTTCAGGAATATGACAAGAACATTTAGTGTGTCCTCCCTTTACACAATAATATAAATTCAAAGGAACACTGCTAGCAATAATGGAAGATGTAGAGGAGGATCACTGCTGAGACCCACCTACACCACTTCTGTGATGGTCCTGCCACATTCTCTTCTTCTCATGTATGCCACTAAAGTTGTCACCTATTTGAAAAGAGGAGGTGGTAAAGCCGGCTTTTCCTTCCATGTTCATCATTACAATCATTACTCTTTATACCATCTCCACATAGGTATAAATATTTAACATAAACACCTTTGATCCAATGTCCGGTTGAAAACCCAATAAGTACTTCTGCGCCTTCATCTAATCATTCTTTACCACATTCGAAGAAAAATGGATAAGCTCAGCAAAACGGTTGGTGTATGATGACACTGAACTCTCTACCTCTTGAAATGAAAGGAATTCCAGAGATTTTTCCAACATCAGAGACTTTAGAAAAAACTTCTATAAGAATAGGGACTTAAAACCTTTCCAATCCAAGCCCACATGTATGTCTTCCTAGACCATAGAGTCTCACCAATGCTTGTTGGAACCCCCGAGTCTGAACAATGCACACTTAACCAAGATATTATTAAGTGTTTCAAGGAAGTAAAAGATTTGATCGATCCTTTCTAGACAATCCTCCTCCTCTTGAGGTTCATTCGTCCCTTTAAAAGACGGTGGCTTCTCATGAAAGAACTCCTATGATCGATCTCTTTCACCGCCATCTCCTGGATGGACCTCAACTATTACATTATGAACTCTTGGAACATCCTGGTCAACAGCACAGAATTCTCATACAGTAGTCTCGATAATATTTTAGTCCATAGGTTTATTTCCTTGACAGGCATCAGGTTTACCCTCTTGAATAACTTGTGGAAGATGTCTTAGAGGTATACTGCTGCACACCGAAACATAAGAATGATTAGACACAGACCAAATATCAATTAATACTAGAAACCCATAAGTAGAAACTAAGATTTTAAAAGAAAAAACCAACACTATAGACACATATCCCTATATCCCATGGTAACTTGAGTCTCATTATGACAAGATCTGGCCAGCCACTTCTCACAACATACCTCCCATGTCCCGAAAATCCTATCTCTAGTCTAACAGAGGTCCCAAGAAAAATATTCTTGAGGTCAGACCGCCCTCTGATACCAAACTGTAACAAACTGACTCGGGTTTCCCTAAAACCCAACACTCGACCCAATCTGCCACATACCTAAAGAGCATTCTCAATCCCCACAGGCTAGCAACAAGCACCCTGGCATCTAATGAAAAAACTAAGGGAATGATTTCACCCAACATGAACAACCACACAACATATATATATATTGCAAGAAGAAACAAAAAAAATACTAACAAATATATATGTCAAAACTATAAGGAAAAAAGAGGAAATATAAAAAATCTAACAGTGGATAAAATCTCCTAAGAAAATTCCAAATACAAAAGACTACAAACAAAACAACTACTCCAACAATGGCATAGACGAACTCCAACCATCTCACCACCATCTACCCATTCCAGCTGACATGAACCTCACCGCCTCACTATGATGCATTGCATTTACCAGCACTCGATGACATACAAAGGTCTATGCACCACCATAACAGTGTACAGGGTGTGAGCTAACAGGATTAGTAGAATCCCACCCAGGTGTTCCATAATAAATCTCTGTATAATAATCATGTATTCTCATTTTAAAATAAAACAAGGCATGATAAGCAGTAAAGCTGTTTTATAGAAAACATGGTAAATTTAACTTTTTCCCCAGTTCTAAACAAAAGTAGTTATAATAGTTTCTATCAAACTGTCCATATAATCTTTCACAAGCATAAACATTCATATCAAGGCTAACTCAGAAATCCAAGCAGTATACAACAGAAACACAGGAATCACACACCATGGAATACTATAGGTCTAGTCAGCAGACTACTTGTACCAAAATAATCAAGTGCACAAAACTGTTCCTAGAACAATGGTCCTAGAAATCAGAGGAATACCCCAAGAGTAACCCCCCCCCCCCCCCCCCCCCGAAGTCACTATCGGTCCCCTAGAACGGTGGGCCTTGGAAACAGATTAAATCCCCAAAAAACATCTTTGATAATAACAAAAATGGATGATGGCCTCAAGTTATCCCTCCACCTAAGTTCCCAAGGTAAACCATGTTATATTTTCCATAAACCAATTTCATTGCCTTTGAAAACCATTCAAAACCATTTCAAAATCCATTTCAAAATCCTAGTAAAAAACAATTTTCTTTAAAAAACCCTTTTCAACACACACAAACAATCATTCCAATTTAATATATCAATTTATAAAGAAATATAAATTAGTCTCATTCTCAGAGGCTAGATACGGAACCAACTACTTCAAAGTTTGGGTTTCACGCGCTCACAATGGTATCCAAAACCAAGAATGAAACCCAAAAAACCAACGGAGACCAAAGAATCCAATCCATGATGATATTGATTCAAATCTAAATAAAAAATGTCGGTGGAAGTGGTAAAACCCAAATACCTCGAAGAAGAGTGTTTGTCGCACCACAACAAATAAAGGGAAAAGGCCTCCAGAATTCGATCTCATAACAGGTCTAGAAGATGATGATAAAGATCAACTAACTTAGATCAAAGGGTCTAATAACGCAAGGAAACGGAGCTACCACGATCAACTGTAATGAATAACTGGAAAGAACACTTACCTAGAGAGACGCACTGTATAAGAAATAGTGAAACGGGGCAGATCGGGTTGATCTGTAAGGTGAGACACCTTTAAAAAATTCCTAGGAAAAGTTTAGGGTTGAGAGACAAGTGGTTTTGGAGAAAAAGGACAAGAGAAACTAAGAAGCATGTGACTTAAACCTGGGTGTGGGCCGGTTCATGATGTGTACCCCTTGGTCACGACATATAGGCCTCAAAAGTAAGTCACCAAAAAACATGTTTCCTTAGGTTGAAAAGCTGATATTTATCCCCTTCACGATGTGTACCTCAGGTATATGATGTGTACCAAATCACAACATGATCCCCCATTTCACGTTGTGATCTCCTAGTCATCGACATGCAACTAGTACCAAGTACACGTTTCTTACTTCATGTACATGGCATGTACCTGCTCAGTAGTCCGACCAAGGTAACGGGATGTTATAGCTATAATGTTTCCCTTCAATTGTGTTTTCCTTTGAATGTAAGGGTCTAGTTTCCCATGAGGTACCTATCTCAGTTTTTCACCCTAACAAATAGAAATCTATGGATATAATCGATCATGTATTCCATTGATAAAGAGTTTCCCTATCATTAGGTTACTAATGAAACCATCCATGGATCAAGATGCTCAACCCAACTACCCTTCAGATCATTTTACATGACTTATAAGTATCTGGTCAACTTTATCACACCAAATAAATGATAAAATTATCCAAGAATACATATGATGGACATCCAACCTAGTATAAGTCCCAAACCTTTGGAATTAGACCATATAATCATTAATACCAGTATTTCTTCCTTATTTAGTTACTAATAAATAGATGTTGGACATGTGTATCAGGGCTTCATACCTGGTGTAATCCCCAACCGTGTTCTCTTTGATGATATCATCCTTATGCCCCCATCAATGTGGTATATATATCATTGGCCTATAAAGTCTGTGTAAGTCCCTAACCTAACTTAACCTTAGTAAATTTCATGTAAAACTAGAAATAGAACCTCATGCGTAAGTCCCATAAAAACCTTTATAAGGAATATTTCACCTTGATGTCCTCGATATATGACATTAAACTGTATAGAATATAGTCCATTCTACATGATGTTAAACTTATTGAAATATGACCTTATCATATAATCCTAAACTAAAATACATCAATGGTACTAGACACAATACCTTAAAAGGAACCTTGTTATTCCTTACCACATGACCTTAAAAGGTATGAGGTTTTCTATTAAGTGGAACAGGACAATATGGGTTCTAATTACCCTCATAAGGATATATATGAATCCACTCTCATGGGCCTAATATTAATTCAACAACACCTATAATCTCTCTATATTGAGGAAAATTCCAAATTGTCTGGATCTATAGCTTTAAACTATAGTGTAACCAACCAGAAGAATATGAATAGATAACCTAAGATACCTATAGATGTTAATATCAATGCATGGTAAAGATCAGTCACTTTAAATACCAATGTAACATGTATTATTATAGGTAATTATTTAAATAATATTATTTAAATCTATAGTATATTCATGAACTATTTAATAATACCCCTTTAGGGATAAAAAGACCTCCTATACTTTAAACCAATGCATTATATAAAGTGATGCTAGTATGTCCTAGTGACCACCTATGTTTAGAATGTAGGTTTTCATTGATACAAATAGTTTTAGGTGTGTAGGAATTAAGGGAATAGAAATGGTGATCCCAATATGAAATATTTTACCCATGAATGAAATAAATTTACCATACACTTTTTATTAAGATTTTACACTGAAGGGATTCTTTTTTGTGGATATTCCTTCAAGTTCCACACCACATAAAAATAGAATCATAAAATATACCATATTACATTAAGATTTACTGATATGTCAGTGTTATTTTTAGGATGAATCATTCTATTTTACAGTATCATCTGATTAACCAAACATATGCCTCAGTTGTGATGAAATCCATTGACCAAATGCTCAGATGTATGCTTTCACCAATATGGTTCCTTCATTGTTAGTATTTTAATATTAATATATAGAAGTATCAACTAAATGAATATATCCAAACTATAGAGGTCAATAATCAAAGACTATGAGAGTTTAATACATAAAGTTCATTTTATCTATGTAAGGATGCAAATAAGAAAGTGGTGTATGTGGCCACGTCTATGCACTTTGGGATCATGTCCCTGTAGTGAAAAAAATTTACATCCCTTATCTTAGAGAGGTAGAGGAGGACTTCAACTTATATAAAGAAGACCCCATACCCACTCATGTATGGGTTAGAGGTGGTTAAACCAATTGAGGTATAATTTCCCTCACTTTCTATCTTTATCTTTATTCAATTTTATAAATATGAGTAGTGTCAAATATGGCTTGAAAAATTGGAGATACTTGATGAGAAAAGGTTACACACACTACAAAACCTTGAGGTATATCAAATTAGATTCATATAAGAATTTAATAAAAATATTTATCTATAATCATTCATCCAAGGAGATTTACTGATTGGTCCTAGAACTATCATGATACCTAGGAAAAAACCTCTAAAGCTAGAGTAGAAATGGTAAGGACCTTATTCCGTACACAATATCTAATACAATGAATCTTACTCTCTAATTACAATGGTTGGAGAAAATATAATTCTTGCTACCAATATATATTTTCTCAATAAATACATCAAAAATATCCTGGATGGATTCATTTATTCCAATTTTCATTACTCTAAACTTCTTGGAGATGGTACTCATTGTAAAACCATAAAATACATGACATGATGGTCCCATTTATACAACCTTACAATATAAGACACCAAGTCCTTTCCTCATAATGTTAAATTGTGTAACATATGATCCATCATGTATGAACTTAAACTACTTATATCATTCTATCATATATATGACTTCATCCCATTACAAATGATCTAGATCTATGTAAGAGTTCATATTGTATAAGCTCACTATATTCACTTTGGGTTACCATTAATGGAACTTAACTAAGGAATAAACTATCACTTACTTATAAAAAACATGTGGATTCGTCCTTATTATTATAGTAATCAAAGTGATGCTCAAACTTATCATTTCAATTATATCAATGAATCTCACCAGATTCAATTAAAGTTTTCAGGATCTTACATGATCATGATGGCTCTACCACTGTGTCCTACCACCAAAATGAATCCACCCCATTTTACACTCTTTATAATCTATATATATTCATATATTTTCTCCCTAAAACTATATAAATCTTGATTCTTGTAATCCTTGGATACATAGTGATGTTTAGATGATTTATCTTGGACATAGCCATAAATTTCATTCCCTATAAAACTCCTAATTTTTTCTAATGTATAATGGTTTATATTACTTAGTATTATGATGAAACCATTTCATTTTGTGGACAATACAGATCTACACAAAATCCTCTCCATAAATTTCCTTATAATATGAACTTAAACTATAAGACAATAATTTTTTGATGAATGATGTTAGAATTCATGTAATATATTCTATTATGTATGACTCTAAACTACTAAGAGATTGTTCAAATCATATGACCTTAAATTATAGCACATGTTGGTCCTCATCATAAGAACATAAACTATAAAACACTTATACCTTATTTCATAATGATTAAATTTAGTGAATATGGCCCATCCTACCTACCCTTAAACAACTTGGATTGGTCTTCTTCATATATCTCAGTTTCCTTACATGAGAACGATATCAGTGTATGATACCTCAGTGTATTTTTTTCTTAGATATAAACTATACTAATAATAAAATACTCCCCTCTACCATATAATAACTATGTGTGGATTGATTACTATTACCACAAGATATATAGTGATATTGGTTTCTCTTATCTTAGCTCTAGTTAGTAGATTTCACATCCATTCAATCCTCTTCTCTATATTAGTGTATGGGTTCTCCTCATTGACATTGTCTCTTCTCTGATGTATTTACATGTGGGATATATCATTTCATTTTTCTCGTCTAAATGATCCAAATCTATGAAAAACAGATATAATAGCTATATATGTTCGGATTCATATTATTGAATGATAAATTATGACATCTAGATCATCTATCATAGGCCCATTCAGAGACTCTGTCAATTTACAGCCCCTCCCCCAACATATGTTCTCGTCATTCATGTTGGATCTTTCAATATTGGACCCCACGCTGGGACGACATCTCTAATTAGAACTAAATATGGATTAGTTCCTATTATTAGAGGATTTGTAGTGATTTATAAACCAACCATTTCAAATCTAGCAATAAATATTAATCCAAATCATTATCCCCTTTCATATTTCATAACAGCCCAACCTTGGTCAGTTTTAGAAAAGGGATATTCAAATTAATATTTTAATACCATCTTTCCTTATTACACATTTTATTTCTTAAGTGTTTGTGTCACCATAAACATTTCATGGATATTGTAAATGTTTTTATCCAATTTCAAAAGGAAAAATCTCCTTGTTAATGATATCCATTTCATATATCCATCCTATAAACATAAGTAACGTTTTCAACCTTGGGAAAAGGGCCACTAACCCCATGTGCCCTTAAGAATACTATAGTGGAACACATCATTCAAATTTGGTCAACAAACATCCTTAGAATCTTTGTTATATTCCATTACTTCCTGGACCAAATACCTAAAGTTATTATTTAAATCATTTTCATTTATTGATTTAATGTTGTTAGGGAACTCCTTACCCTTGATCCCCATTTGGGTTGTCACTCCACACCCTTCATCGTCAGTATGAGCACTATGAACTTAGACTATGTGCACTCTTCCTTGAGGTTGTCTATATTGATATGGGCCCTTAATCCATTAACATCTTGTTTACCTTTCCCATATCAATGAATATAATTCCACGCCTTCAATTTTTTAATCATTATGGCCTTAAACTAAGTGCATATTCCTATTTAGATGCCTTTTTACATTCATGAGGCACATCAACTCATGTGGAATGGTTTTTTTATCTATTCCAAATATGTGACCTACCATTTGGGATATTTACACTAGTATTGGGTTCTATATTCATGTTGGGTTTACCTCACCCTTTTTATTAAGTATATCGCATCATATTTTGGTCAATACTATATAACCTTAAATCTCAACAACTATTGGTCTAAGCACTATGACTATAAACTCTGTGTATAATTTTCTACCCAAGTTTTTTTTCAATGACATTAAGACCTAATTCACATTATGTTAATCCTACCCTTATCACTAGATATGAAACTTATTTTTCAATCAAATCTATATGAAATTTAACATTATATTTCTCATTACAATTTTGAATACATTAAACTATATTCACCCATTCTATAGATTTTTTATATTAGAATTGTTCTCTCACTTCATGTCAAGTTTACCTTTCCCTTGAAATATATACCATATTATCTTTTGGTTAAATTTATTCAACCTTAAACACTACATTAATTGGTTCATATTTTGAGACCTTAAACTTCCAAAGTAAAGATGCATAGTTTTCTCTATGTTGAAAACCCTCAAAGGGGTTCCTAAGAAAATTTTGAGTCTCTTCTTGCTAAGCCTTCACCTTATATAGCTAATGTAAAATTTGATAATTCAAAAAATGATACGGAAAATTCAAAAAAATATTTAAATTTGAGAACCTACAAAGGGGGTCTTAACAAAAATATTGGTTACTCGCCACTACTCTTGTCCACAATTTCATCTTAGGGAATATTCTTAAATGAATATCAATAATTCTTGTAGGGACCATCACTCAATAGTGAAAATAGACACGTTATACTCACTGATTCAATTAACCAAAGAAAAATTTAGAGTACCCAGATGTTACATACATATATTAATTTAAATGTTTTATATAAAATACATGAAGGTGAAATTTCATGGTACTTCAGTCCTTTTCTTCTTTCAAATAATCAATCAAAAATCCTCCTTCATCGTTTCTATTTTATTGATTCATACAACTCTTTCATAAATAAATGAACAAATCCTAGCTTACGTTAATGGTATATATGCTACATATCTAGCTCTCCAATATCCACCTAAGACTACTTATATAGGATAAATTCAAATAAATGGACTAACCATGGATTACATTGATGGAATCAATGTCTCATATTGATGAGAACCAACATTTTCAAAAAAAATATTTATTTTTCAATAGATTTTAAAACCAAATTGACTTAAAACCTATAAAATTCATTCATATTTTTTACTTTTTTAAATCGGGAATTAAATGATTAAATCACGATTTTTACAAATTTTATTTATTTTTGAAATTTATGGGAAATCTATATATTGGTTTTTTGAATTTAAGGATTAAATTATTAAGATTTTTTAACATTATTTTTAATTATTTTAAATAAACTTTGAATAAACTAAGATAATCCTACACTACATTTTTCTTTTTGTTTTTCATGGGTTGTAGGTATGAACCTAAAAAAATAATAATATTTTATGTATAAGGAACTATTTCTATCCATGTATGTCTTTTTATCAGCTAGAGTATATTGATTTAAAGAACTTGTATGACTCCAGGAGACCACATAAGAATTCAAAGTCATTTAAGAAGGATTTTCCCCAAAAACATCATAAGATTTCATCCCCACATACAACTTCAATTAGAGATAATACAGATTCTATATTTTTTATTAAATTCACCATTAATAAAACTATAAATTCATATGAAATAAACTACATGTTATGCATCAAACTTCCTATACTTCATATGAATTTTACCTTAGAGCATATGACTTCTGAACTTTATCAAATTTCAACCCATGTGGCTTCAAAATTGAAATTACTTATTTAAAATAAGCATGACCTAAATTTAAAATACCACATTCATTGTTTTTTCAAATCATGATGAACTCTTCCTCATCTTCCACACAGTCATCATCCATCAAGTTGAAGAAGGTAAATATCATGATAAGGTACTTCGTGGCTAGAAATATTCAATAGATTATTAGCCAATGAAATTTGGACCCTAAACCTATAAACATGTTTGCAATCAAATAAATGGGACATGGGAATGAAATTTCTAGAATATTCTGAAGGCATAAAACTCAAACAAAGAAGGATATGTCCATGTTTATCATGTGGAAAATAAAGTTTTTGAATAACATGGGGAGCCCTAGATCATTATATAAAGAGGAATATTATTAACTAAATTTAAGAGGATTATGAGATACTAATAAATGGATATAGTTACTAATACACTATTTTCTTTTGAGGATTTTTTTTCATCATCACTAATAACACATTAGACCCATAATGGTCCATCCAAGGAGAATCTTCACATTCACCTATTAATGAATTCTATTCTTAAATATTGAATTTCATATAATTTTTTTATTAGAAAAAATAATTATTTCCTTCAACAGTAAGTTGTTGTTACAATTATTTTCATTTAATTTTTTCATCTCTCATTGTATATTCTATAAACACAGGACACAAGAATTATTTTTTTTCCCATACAATAGTGGGTGGTGAGTTGATTCCACGATGATAAGAGGTATCTGATCACTCATATTGGAAAAAATAGTTCATGTTTTTTTATATTATTTCTATATTCTATTTTAAATCACTAAGGGAGAGTAAATAGTTGATTGCTTAACTAATTAGAGAGAGAGAGAAATAGAATTAATTTGAGTTATTTTTTAAAACATAAGTAAAGGGTATAACCATGGTTATACCAATATCATTGAAAAATAAATTAAAATAAATTTTAAATTTCATTCTAAAACATAATTGAGCCCTAAAATATTCACACAAAATGAACCCATACATTAAAATAGAAGAACATATTTAATAAAACCTCCACTCCATATACAACATGAGTCCCTTGATCACTATATTTTCTTAGGTTCAAAATTTTTTTCGAGAAGAGCCCAATGACTAGCTCTTCATCAACCTAGCTTTATTTTTGGTGAAAAATAATATTTTTCTTTTTAATGTATTTTATTTTCCTTGAAATGATCATAATAAATGACCTTATAGTTCATATTTCATCTTTTTCTTTAATCAATAGGTTGAAATAACTTTACTAGAAAGAGTTTTGATTTATGAATTATTGAGAAAGTTGAGAGAGAGAGAGAGAGATAGTTTTTTATAATCCCTATAATAAACTATCCATCATCTTTTACTTATTCCATAAGATCCACCATAGGATATGAAAACATGGTTGATAATATAACATAATAGAATATATAACTTAATGAGCTATACATGATTTCCTTATTTCCATTTAATTTTAAAAAAAAATTGATAATGAATTGTAATGGTTTTAAATTAATTTATAAAAATAATAATCATTTTGTTAAATTATGAATAGTTTTTAGTTGGAGAATTAATTTGAAAAAAATAGTAATTAAAATGGTAAAATTGATTTTTATTTTTTTATAATTTTCTTTGTTTAATATATGCAAAGTATTTAATATTATTTTCGGTAAAAAATGGACAACACCTTGGCTAGCCCTCAACCCCATAAGAATGTCACATAACATGACGTAGAGGTATCCAACCAAGCAAGGTGGGGGAGTTATCTCGGGTTTGACATAGGTATTACATAGAATGAATAGTAAAGTGCATTGGCGTATGGAAGGAAGATTTTTGTAGCAGTGGGAGGATATATTAACTGGCATTGGGTGACTCACGGTAGTGGTATAGTTTTTTTGGGATCAATATAACTCAAATGAGTTAATGTGACCACACAATTTATTTTTAAGTATAATAATATTTTTCCCATGTTTGATTTGGGATGTTGAATTCATTTCATTGTTCGTCATTTATAAATATGATGTCATATCATGCTTAGTTGCATGCCCCTCCCCCTACTCGAACACACATGGTGCAACCTTTGATACATCATGCTCGCCGAGCCACTAAAAGTAATTAGGAATCATAACTATCACCACTATGTGGGCTTGAGATCAAGAAACAAGACACTAAAATAGGTCCAATAGATGACATATTGGAGCTTAAATGATTACATATAAATGCATTTTTTATATGTTGAATACACTATAAGAATTAAGACCTAAATGGATTATGATACATCATAGTGAAGTTGATCATGGTCCAAAGGGGGCACCAATCCTAAATATCCCACAAAAAATCACTATACCCATGTTGGATGTCATTATAGATGAAAAATTTGTTTAATATTTTTTCTATGACAAAGAAAGATTGGCTATGGTAAATAGGTGATGATAAAGATTGAAATGATCAAACATACAGTGTGTTCAAGAATATATTTAAATTCATGGGATCAAGGTATGAAAGAGTAATTGGATTATGTAATGCCCATGGTTGGGGATCCTATGTCCAAAAGTGGATAGAAGATTTTTGATATTTTCAAGGAAGAACCAAAGAGATAGAGCTTATACCATGGTCAATATATCTACAAATAAATAAAATGTGTGGATTCCTTAATCCCATACACCTGATTCAGATATTCAAGGTAGGGTTGAAACAATATATCGAGTGGGATATGAAAATAAAATCTATAAGAGATAAAGGGGTGACTTTAATGAAGGAGATGTGGAGATGTGGATGATTTATTAACCTCTCTCTCATGAATAATGAATTTATATTGTCGGGTGATATTCCATATGATATCTAAGGATAATTGGCCAATTTTGAAGAGAGATATCTTTAGACATAAGATAATAGGATTTTGAAGAGAAGTTAGAAGTGATATATCAAGGAAAATTTCTTATAAAAACATAGCATTTTACATAGATAATATAAAGAACCAATGGAGTTTCTTTCTCATGTAACTTCATATGCATATGTTAAATTTAAAGGTTATTCCATTATTCTTTCTCTCTCTCTATTATGATCTATTATACTCATGATCAAGAGTGATTAACCCAAGTAATGGCATTAGGGAAGGTTTTCTCAGTGTTCCCAAATCATTGTTCAAAAATTATTTATTAATTTATTGTTCTTTTGGGGAGGGAAAGAAAATTCCAAGATATGGGTGAAATAATCATCCATATCTATTTCGAAAGTCATTTTAACTCACTCTACTCCTTTAAAACTATCACTCCATAACTTCCCTTGTAAAAAACACTTTATACAATGAAGTTGAGTATATTAAAGAGTTTAAATGGTATCTGGTGGAACTATGTTTTGGGAATGCGTCACATTCTTAGTTAAGGTGTGTCATCAACCTTCAAAATCAGTGGAGGTGATGCTTGTTGTGTAACACCCCAAGCTTCCACGGTAAGTTTAACTTTGAATAATGTAATAGCTTGAATTGTATGCAACTTCGAGATTCTAACACACCGCGACCAATCAATCTAGCCATTATGAATATTAATACCCGCTTTTAGAAATTTTATAAATTTTATTTTTCAAAATAGACTTCATTTTCTAATTAATAATATCAAAATTATATTAGGGTGAATTTTTGGTATTTGTTTAAAAACTTTCAATATTTGATGAATAGTGAAAAACACTACGTTATTGGTTAAAACCGAACATTTTATTTAAATAATTATTTATTTTATTTACATTTATTTTAGGTCAAAATAGATACATAATACTTATATAGGTTCAATGTAATTCATTTGAGTCATTTTATAATAAGTTTAGATAGATAAAAATTTTATAGAACTTTTTACCGTCTTTTACCCACCTCCTAGGAGCATTTGGAAATTTTCATAAAACTTATTTTTATCACAAATGTAAGTTAAATTTAAAAAATCTAATAGACACAGTTGACATCATTAAGTAAAATTTGGTTTAATAAGAAGAAAATAATTTTTGGTGAATAGTAACTTTTTGCTTTTATTTACCACGGTTAAAAGTAAATAGGGTAATTAAGGGTAAAAATGATATTATAATTACCCAAACACAAGTCCTAATTCTATTTGATAAGTGTAATTCAACCAAAAACAAACATAGGAATAAATTATGATCCACTTTGGTCCACTTGGATTATATTAGGAGATTTATTATTATTTTATTTAAAGAAGAGTCAAAAGAGTTAAATTCAAAGTTTAATAACTAAACTATTTTTATTATAGGGTTATATATAAGATAAATTATACTATAAATATTCATTAGAAATATAAACATATTTTCTACATAATAGTATTTTATTTATAATTTTTAGACATTAAATAATTTAATGTATTTATGACATAATGATGATGCAGTAATTACCTTATTAATGAATGATTAAAATAATTGATTTTATAAATATCCAAATAAATGTAATTTGAGACTTTTGATGAATTACAATAATTTTATAGGGTAATATGACCTGTTAGGGTTGATTAAATAATTTTTTCGGAGTAATCATGCTGTTATGATTTTCACAAAAACCAAATACTAAATAGTCTCAAAATTGACAAAATAGAGTTTTTAAAACAAATACTATATTATTAACTGATATAATATTCTTAAAAATATAAGGTTCAATTAAAAGACTTATATAAGGTTATATATATTAATAATGAACCACATGGGGTTCTCATGTCTTGTTATATTATGTTTATTAACCATGTAATATAAAAATACAAAGAGACGTGTTAAATGTCAAACTATTTAACTAAGAGTTAAATCTAAAAGATAAGGTTAATATGGTAACCTAAACCTATCTAAAACCGATTGTTTGAGATTTTTTCGACCCATCCCCACATTACCCTAGAAATAATTCATTTTTGAGCCATTATAAACCTAAAATTATTTTATTATAAAATAATATTTCATGCTTTTCCTAAAGTGACCCTCAACTCTCTTATAAAAGGGTACTTCCCCTTATCTTAATTTCACTCCTCCAAGTCTATTTGGATAGGCCAAACCCTACCCAAATATCCTTCAAAAATTCCTCTCTTCATTCTAGAGGCCTTACTTTGGTCAGAAAGCCAACCTAGGGATCCATTTTGATCAAATCAAAAGGAAGAACCCAAAGAAAAGGTAAATATTTCATCACCCCATTCAAGTTCTTTTTTTCTTCCACTTACTATTTATTTGTTGGTTCTATTATAAAACAATAACTCTAGTATCTTCTATATACTATTATGTTATTATAAATATGGTACAACCATATTCTTTATTCTATCCATCCTATAAATGACAAAGTCACCATACGTGCGTACGTACGGCTTACTGTCTCCACGTCGTGGTGTAGTTTGTTATTCAAACACTTCATTATTTTGGATTGGTATAATAATGAATATAACTGATGTAAATAATAAATATAACATGTTAATTATTCTGTATATATGATATAACATCCAATTACAGGCGATTTCATCATCAATATAATGATATTATCACTCGTGCGTATGTGCGGATTACTGTCTCCACGAACGCGATGAGATTCATTCCCCATCTTAATCATTCAAGAATAATTTTCATTTTATGATTAAAAAAAATGTTTATGAACAAAAAATACTTATTTATATGGATCAAATATATCCTATCCATAATAAACATGGCTTACGTAACTAACCATATAAAGTAAAACGAATCATTTAACACCTGAAACAATGATACTACTAAAATATTATTATCAATGCAATATTAGAGGATCATATATGATATCATATTTATTTATATGGTTCCTTTATAATTTAATAAAAAAATTAACTATTATACATGAGGTTAACATACCATCGACTAAGGAAAATTACAAGGTAAGGGATAATTTCACAATCTCTTTGTTATCCAAGGTTGTTTTACGTAATTATCTACTAGGGCCTCTTTATCATCCACATCCCTATTTTATTAAAAATGCATTTCAAAAAAATTACTATTTATGAGAAAATGGGATTAAATCATTTATACCCTTATTTTAACTTATATGTTTTGAAAGTAATCTTTCTTTTGTTTTCTAAACAAGGTACTTTATGACCTTTTCGACAAAATTACGGTAAGAATGTTTTTTAACTTATACGGCGGGTGTGTCTATTTTCCACCATTATAACATTTTTGAATCTTACCTTACAAGATTATAAGAATATTTTCAATATAAATGTTTTATTTTATAATTACATGACTTCTAAATGATTTCAAAATAGAAAGAGATATTTATCTAAAAAGGATTTGATTTCATCTATGTCAACATTCTTTGATGGATTTTTAACCTGTTTGAAGTTGATTTATTTATGATACAAATCTTCTATATTGTATTTATGTTTTTTTGATTTATTTGATAGTGGATGTGTTATTTTTATACCATTCATGGTTTATGGATAAAGTATTGACATTTCGTATGCTTGTTTTAATACGAACGTTTCTTATGTTTAAAACTTTTCATATGAGGAATGCATTGGACTTAGTAAGTGACAGGTGCATCGCGCTATAGCTCCTCGATGCATCAGTAGATCTCATGAGACAAACTAGTGTCTTGGCACAAGGCCTTGACAAAATCTTATTTGTAGTCTTGTCACAAGGCCTTGACTATGTGGTTATGAAGTCTGGCATTATGTATTCCATCATTATGAAAGTGGCTATTGATATTTTATGTGATTATTCGACTAGTAGAATATTCATATAAATAAGTAAATGGAATTATTTGACTTTATATTTTCCATATTATTTTGAAGTTTAATTTTAAAAGGCATTTATTTTAGTCTTATACATTGTCTTAAATGTTTATTTTTATTTATGAAAGTTTCCTCTATATTGTTATCCTTACTAAACATCTGAGCTCACCCCTATATATGTTTTATTTTTTCCCAGATGTGAAGAATTATTTTATGGTTTACTAGTAAGGATAGGAAAAGGATATAAGTGTGTTCAAAAGGGGACAAAATTTTGTTGATGTTTTTATTTCATGATGTAATATAAAACTTGGGAATGTATCTAGTACTTCCAAGTATACTAAACTGATCAGTCTTTTGAGACATCATTACTTGTATCATGCCAATGTTATGTAATAATTCATCGACTCTGGGTAACTGGGGTTGGGGCATTACAGTTGGTATCAAAGGAAGTTTAGTATAGACCTTGAAAGATAGATTTAGAAAAACTACGATAATATAACATTACCCTAAGATAGACTTTGAGGATTAGTCTATAAGAACTTCCTATAATTATGGTAATGTAGAGATTTTGTGAGTTTTCTAAGCAATACATCCCTATCTGGATACGAGCTGGTAGAGGTGGCTCAGGCACAGATGTACCTAGGGGTAAAACCTAAAAACACCGCTTTGAGAAAAACTCGAACGGGAACTCATGCACAACAACGGGCTTCGCTGCACTCTTGGTTACGAAACTCCTAGGGGATATACTTAGGATAATTCTCATTTTATTTACAAATCATTATGAAGGATATATGAGTATATACTTCCTCAATGAAAACATTTTTATGATTATGGATTATATCCAGACACTGTTCAATTTATCTTAACTGTTTTACATGTTTGGAATTATGTATTGTGATTCATAAATTAATCTAGTGTATGCCATTTTTTTAAATAGTGCCTAGTGGAAGGAACGAAAACCATATCAATGCATGTAATACATGTATGGATTTCCCTCCTAATAAAAATAATTATAGTGGAGCTGGTGAAGCAACTGGTGCTGATGAGCTTATCATCGTACTGGGACAACTCACTCAGGTTATGAATAATAACCTTACCCGTATGGAGCACCCTGATCCACAATGCTGAGGATCAATGTTAGACTAATTCATGATCAAAAAACACCAACATTCAATGGGAGTAAAAATCCATTAGTATCTGAGCAATGGATAAATTCCTTAGAGAAAATATTTCATGCTTTGGGGAGTAGGGAAAGGGGAAAAGTTGTCATGGAATTTTATCACCTCATGGGAGATACAGATCAATGGTGGTCATTAATCCAAAACACAAAGAAAGATGAAGAAGTATTGAACATTTAATAGAGTGAGTTTAAAGATATTTTATTATAAAAATACGTTCCTCGTGACCATCGAGCAGATATGGAAAGACAATTTCTGAGTCTAAGGAAAAAGAAGGATGAGAATGTTGAAAAGTAGGAGGCTAACTTTACAATGTCATCAAGGCATGCAATAGATTATATACATAACCCATGAAGTAAGATTGATCGATTCATTTATTGGTTATAACAATTTCTCTATCGAGCATTAGTCTCACAATCATTCTAATCATACAATGATTTTGTCTCATGCACTATCAAGACAGAAAAGCAATTCTCTAAGTCTTACGACTTTAAATCAAATAAAGAGAAAAAAATATCTACTCAACACTATAGAAATGGAAATAATGGGAATAAGGGGAAAGTTTAATATCCATCCTATGGTAAATGTGGGAAGAAACACCCTGGTACTTGCCTGAAGAGAATGAGAGTCTGTTATAAGTGTGGTGAAAAAATCCACCAAGCTCGTGACTGCAAGGGGAAGAAAGAGGCTATTAGTATTGAATTCTATAATTTTAGAGAAAATGGGAATTATTAAATTGAATGTACTAAGCACCAAGGGAACATACCTAAGAAAAGGCCAAGAGAACCAGGCCAATCTTATGCGATCACTACTATTGAGGATGAAACGTTGAAAGACGTGGTGGCTGGTAATTTAATGGTTTCCTCAAGATTTTCCAATTATTTGTTTGATTTTGGATCATCTCATTGTTTCATATATTCTCATTTTTCTAAGAAAATTAGATATTTTTAATTTGACTTAACAAGGCAGTTAACAATGAAAACACCTAAGGGAAGTATCATCTCAACAAAGTTTTGTGAATCTATTCCCATTAGAGTAGATAAATTTTCTTTATCTGCTGATCTCATAGTCATACCCATTATTGAATTTGATATAATCCTCGTGATGGATTTGATTTCGGACCATGATGTGAAAATTTATTGTAAGAAGAAGTAGGTTACAATTTTCGATGATGATAAGGAGTACCTTTTCTTTAGACCAGAAAAATCACCACCTGATTCTTATCTAGATCCACCCCCTATAGCTCTACTAAACTCAATTATTAGGGAGGAAGAGAATGAAATAATTATGGGCGTGGAAAAGAATGTTCGAATAGAGGATGTACCTATTGTGCAAAAATATTTTGATGTGTTTCCAGAGCATCTACATGGACATCCTCCATAACGATAAATTGATTTTTCCATTAATTTAATTCCTAGTTCAAGTCCCATATCAAAGACCCCTTATATAATGGCCATTGTGTAATTATTGGAACTAAAGAAACAACTAGAGGAATTGATTAATAAGGGATTTATTTTCCCTAGTGTTTATCCACGGGGAGCCCTTGTCCTTTTTTTAAGAAGAAAGACGGATCTATGAGGTTATGCATTGAATACAGAGAGATCAATGCTATAACAATAAAGAAAAAGTATCCCCTACATCGCATTGAAGATTTATTCAACCAACATCAGAAAGCTCAATATTTTTCAAATATTTACCTTCGATCTAGATATCATCAGTTGTGTGTGAAGAAGGAAGACATTCTGAAAACAGCATTTCAAAACAGGAATGGGCATTACGAGTTTACAATAATGCCTTTTGGATTTACTAATCCACCCTCTATCTTCCTAGATCTAATGAATAGATATTTCAATGAATATGTTGATGACATTTTAGTGGTATTTATTGATGATATCTTGGTATACTCGAAAATATAAGAAGATTCTGAATATCACTTGCGCATTATTTTAAAGACTCTTAGAAGAAATGAATTATGTAGAAGTTTAGAAAGTGTGAATTCTGGCTCCAGAAGATTTCCTTTCTTGGACATATTGTCTCTAAGGATGGAATCTCTTTTGATCCTTCAAAGACCAAGGAAATCCAAGAAAGGCCATCACAGATGAGTATAACTGAGGTACGTAGTTTTCTTTGTTTAGTTGGTTATTATTGACGTTTTGTCTAGAATTTTTCCTGGTTGTCTAACCCATTAACCAAGATCACACGTAAAATGGTTAAATTTTTTTGGACAAAATAGTGTTAAGAATGTTTTTACGAACTAAAGATAAGATTAGACAATACTATTATCATGAATCAACCATCAGAGAACGATGGGTTTATTATTTATAGTGATGCTTCAAAGAAATGACTTGGTTGTATTCTTATGAAGAATGATAGAGTTATTACCTAGGTATCACGACAACTAAAAATTCATGAGAAAAACTATACAACTCAAGATCTTTAGTTAGAATCTATAATATTTTCTCTAAAAATATGGAGACACTATCTCTATGGTGAAAAATGTGAGATTTATACTCATCACAAGATTTTGATGTATATTTTCTCAAAAAAAGAACTCAACATGAGGTAAAAGAGATAGCTTGAACTATTCAAAGATTATGATTTCACTATACACTACCACCTGGGGAAGGCAAATAAGGTGGAAGATGCTTTGAGTAGAAAGAATCATAGAGTTTTTAACAAGATGAGAGTTGAAAGGGATCCTATTTCCATGGATCTAGTAAAGATGGATATGGTAATAACCATTGAAGGTGAATCATCAATACTTTTTCAAATGGTTGACAAACCATATTTACTAGAAAGGATAAAGAGTTCCCATGCAGATGATGAGGAGTTTAAAAAGAAGATTAAAGTGGTGAATGATGGGAGATTGAGTCACTTCATATATGAAAATGGAATTTTGAAATTTGGGAAGAGACTTTGTGTTCCCGATATACCTGATCTAAAAAGGTAATTATTGAATGATTCTTATAGCTCTGATTACTCTATACACCCTAGTAGAACTAAGATGTATAGAGATTTGAAGGAACATTTTTAGTGGCACAACGTGAAGAGTGAGATTGCTGATTTTGTTTCAATATGTATGGTTTGTCAACAAGTGAAAGATGGAAGGCAATAGCCTAGAGGAGTCATGCAATCTCTTCCCATACCTGAGTGTAAATTGGATAATATTACGATGGAATTTGTCATGGGGATACCAAATACTCTTATAAGGAATAATGTAATATGGTTCATTGTTAATTGTCTTACCAAGTTAGCACATTTTCTTTATATAAGAAAAGATTTACCACTTGAACGTATGTAAAGACTATATATTAATGAAGTTCTAAGACTTCATAGAGTACCCCTATCGATTGTCTCTGATCATGATCCCTGTTTTACGTTAAGATTCTAGAAAAGTCTTCAGAAGGCCTTGGATACTGAACTTCGTTTGAGCAATGCCTACCACCATCAAACTGATGGACAATCATAACAGACTATTCAAACCTTAGAATAAATGTTGAGATCTTGATCACTTGACATTCAAGGAATGTGGGAACAATATTTACCTCTGGTATAATTTTTCTATAACAATATCTTCCATTCAAGTATTCATATGGCACCATATGAAGCGTTATATGGAAATAGATGTTGCACACCAACCTTTTGGGATTATATTGGTGAAAGAAAACTCATAGGACTGGAACTTGTTTAGGAAACAATGGAAAAGGTGACGGTTATACAAACCCACATCAAAGCAGCTTAAAGTAGGCAAAAGAGCTATGCCGATAACCGAAGGAATGATTTGGAATTTCAGGTAACAGGTCTTGTTTTCTATAAGGAATCTCCATGGAAGGGAGGTATATGATTCGGTAAGAAAGGTAAATTAAGTCCCAGGTACATTGGACCTTTAAAAGTTCTAGAACGAATTAGTGTTGTAGCTTACCGATTGTCAATGCCACCAAGTATCTCCAAAGTTCATGATGTGTTCCATGTATCACTGTTGAGAAAATACATGCCTGACCCAATGCATGTACTCACCTATGAAAAATTAATACTGGAACTTGATCTGTCTTGTTGTGAAGATCCTGTCAAAATTCTTGATACCAGTGAACAAGTGTTGGGAAACCAAACGACTCGTCTAGTAAAAGTTCTATGGAGAAATCATAAGATGGAAGAGGCAACTTGGGACCCCGAGGAACTAATGATGAAGAACCACCTGAATCCTTTTATGCAGAAATTTTCTAGAAATTTTGAGGGTGAAATCATTTTAAGGAGGGGAGAATGTAACACCCCAAGCTTCCACGGTATATTTCCCTTTGAATAATGCAATAGCTTGCTTTGTACGCAACTTCAAAATTCTAACACACCACAACCAATCAAACTAGCCATTATGAATAGTAATACCGACTTTTTGAAATATTATAAATTTTATTTTTCAAAATGGACTTCATTTTTGAATTCAGGATATCAAAATTATCTTACGGTGAATTTTTGGTATTTTTCTGAAAACTTTCAATATTTCATGAATAGTGAAAAACACTACGTTATTAGTTAAAACCGAAAATTTTATTTAAATAATTATTTATTTTATTTAAATATATTTTAGGTCAAAAAATATACATAATACCTATATAAGTTCAATGTAATTCATTAGAGTCATTTTATAATATGTTTATTTATATATAAATTTTATTCAACTTTTTATCGTCTTTTACCCACCTCCTAGGAGCATTTGTGAATTTTCATAAAACTTAATTTTACAGCTTCTGTGAGTTGAATTTAAAAAATCTGAGAGTTGTGGTTGATATCAGTAAGTAAAATGTGGTTCAATAAGATGAAAATAATTTGTTGTGAATAGTAACTTTTTACTTTTATTTACCTTGGTTAAAAATTAATAGGGTAATTAAGGGTAAAAATGATATTATAAATACCCTAACACATTTCCTAATTCTATCGAATAAGTGTAATTTGACCAAAATCAATCTTATGAACAAAATATGATCCCTTTTGTTCCACTTGGATTGTATTTGGAGAATTATTATTATTTTATTTAAAGAAGAGTTAAAAGAGTTAAATTCAAAATTTAATAACCAATACATTTTTAATATAGGGTAATATATAAGATAAATTCAAATATATAAATATTCATTAGAAAGATAAAAATATTTCCTACATAATGGTATTTTATTTATAATTTTCAGACATTATATAATTTAATGTATTTATGACACAATGATGATGCATCAATTACCTTATTAATGAAGGATTAAAATAATTAATATTATAAATATCCAAATAAATGTAATTTGAGACTTTTGATGAATTAAAATAATTTTCTAGGTCAATATGACATGTTAGGGTTGATTAAATAATGTTTTTTCAAAGTAATCATGATGTTATTATTTTCACAAAAACCAAATACTAAATAGTGTCAAAATTGACATAATTGAGTTTTTTTAAAAAATAAAATATTATTAATTGATATAATATTCCTAAAAATATAAGGTTCGGAAAAAGGGCTTAGATGAGGTTATATATATTAATAATGAACCAAATGGGGTACTATTGGCTTATTATAGTAAGTTTATTAACCATATAATATAAAAATATAAAGAGACATGGTAAATGTCAAACTATTTAAATAAGAGTTAAATCTAAAATATAAGGATAATATAGTGACCTAAACCTGTCTAAAACCTATTGGTTGAGAGGTTTTCGACCCATCCACACCTTAGTCGTGAAATAATTCATTTTAGATCCATTATAAACCAAAAATTATTTTATTATAAAATAATATTTCAAGATTTTCCAAAAGTGACTCTCACCTATCTTATAAAAGGGTACTTCACCTTCTCTTAATTTCACACCTACAAAGCCATTTGGCTCGACCAACCCCTACGAAAATATCCTCCCAAAATTCCTCCCTACATCTTGGAGGCCTTCCTTTTGTCATAAATCCAACCAAAGGATCCCTTTTTATCAAATCAAAAGGAAGAACCCAAAGAAGAGGTAAATATTTCATCACCTCTTTCAAGTTCTTTTTTTCTTCCACATCCACTTCCTTTGTTGTTTTCATTATAAAATAATAACTCCAGTATCTTATATATACATTGATGTTAGTATAAATATGTTATATCCATATTCTTTATTCTATCCATCCTATAAATGACAAAGTCACCATACATGCGTACGTACGGCTAACCGTCTCCACATCATGGTGTAGTCTGTTATTCAAACACTTGATTATTTTGGATGGCTATAATAATAAATATAACTAATTTAAATAATAAATATAACATTTTAATGATTCTTTATATATTATATAACATCCAATTACATACGATTTCACTATCAATATAATGATATTGTCGCTCGTGCATAAGTGTGGATTACCGTCTCCACGAACGCGATGAGATTCATTCCTCATCTTAATCATTCAAGAATAATTTTCATTTTATGATTAAAAATAATGATTTTGAATATAATATAATTCTATATATGAATAAAATATATCCTATCCATAACAAACATGGCTTATGTAACCAACCATATAAAGGAAAATGAATCATTTAAAACCTGAAACGATGATACTACTAAAATATTCTTAACAAAGCAATATTAGAGGATCATATATGATATCATATTTTTGTATATCATTCTTCTATAATTTAATAACAATGTTTTAACTATTATACATGAGGTTAACATACCATCGACTAAGGAAAATTACAAGGTGAGGGTTAATTTCCCAATCTCTTTATTATCCAATGTTGTTTTTATGTAAGTATCTATTAGGACCTCTTTATCATCCACATCTGTGTTTTCATAAAAATGTATTTCAAATTTTTTTTACAATTTATGAGAAAATGGGTTCAAGCCATTTATACCCTTATTTGACCTTATATGTTTTGAAAGGAATCTTTTGGTCGTTTTCCAAACAAGGTACTTTATGACCTTTTTGACAAAATTAAGGTAAGAATGTTTTTTTTAACTTATACAGCAAGTGAGGATATTTTCTGTCGTTATAACATCGTAAAAACTTCCCTTACAATATTATAATAATATTTTCAAATTAAAAGTTTTATTTTATAATTACATTACTTCTAAATGATTTCCAAAGAGAAAGAGATATTTCTCTCAAAAAGTTTTGATTTAATCTATGTCAACATTCTTTGATGAATTTTAAACCTTTTTGAAGTTGATTTATTTATGATACAAATATTCCATATTGTATTGAAGGTTTTGTGATATATTTGACTATAGATGTGTTATTTTTATACCATTCATGGTTTATGGATAAAGTATTGTCATTTTGTATGCTAGTTTTAATACGAATGTTTTCTATGTTTAAACCTTTTCATATGAGGAATGCATTGGACTTAGTAAGTGATGGGTGGAGCCCAATATAGCTCCTCGATGCTTCGGTAGATATCATGAGACAAACTAGTGTCTTGGCATAAGGCCTTGAAAAAATCTTATTTGTAGTCTTGGTACAAGGCTTTGACTATGTGGTTATGAAGTCAGGCATTATGCATTCAATAATTATGAAAGTGGCAATTGATATTGAATGTGATTATTTTACTAGAAGAATATACAAGTGGATAAGTAAATGGAATTATTTGATTTTATATTTTCCATATTATATTAATGTTTAAGTTTATAAGGCTTTTGTTTTAATCTTATACATTGCCTTAAATGTTTGTGCTTATTTATGAAAGTTTCTGTTATATTGTTATCCTTGCTGAGCATCTGATCTCACCCATTTCTATGTTTTATTTTTCCGAGGATGTAACAAAGTATTTTATGGTTGACCTGCAGGTATATGCTAAGGATATAAGTGTGTTAAAAAGGGGACAAAATTTTTTTGATGTTGTTATTTCATGATGTAATGTGAAACTTATGAATGTATCTAGTACTTCCAAGACTGCTAAACTAATCAGTCTTTCAAGACATCATTTCTTGTATCATGGTAATGTTATTTAATAATGCACCAACTATAGGTAACTGGGTTTAGGGCATTACAATTGGTATCAGGGCAGGTTTAGTAAAAACCTTGGAAGCTAGATTTAGAAAAACTCTTATTAGAGAACATTAACCTAAGATTGACTTTGAGGATTAGTATAGAAGAACTTCCTAGAATTCTGGTAATGTAGATATTTTGTGATTTTTCTAAGAAATACATCTCTGTCTAGATTCAAGCTGGTAGAGGTGTCTTTGGCACAGATATACCTAGGTTTAAAACCTGAAAACAACACATTGAGCTAGACTCGAACGGGAACTGGTGCATGAAAACGGTCTTTGCTGCACTCTTGGTTACGAAACTCCCATGGGATATACTTAGTATAATTCTCATTTTATTTACAAACCATTATGAATGGTTTATGAATATATACTTCCTCAAAGATTACATTTTTTTCATTATGTATTATATCCATAAACAGTTCAATTTATGTAAACTTTTTTTCATGTTTGGAATTATGTATTGAAATTCATAAACTAATCTAGTGTATGTCATTGTTTAGAAATAACAGCTGGTGGAAGGAATGGAAACTGTATCAATGCATGTAATTTATGTAGGGATTTCCCTCCTACTAAATATAATTATAGTGGAACTGGTAAAGTAACTGGTGTTGATCATCTTATCAATATACTAGGACAACTCACTCAGGTTATGAATAATATCCTTACATATATGGAGCACCCTGATCCACAATGCGGAGGATCAATGTTAGACCGCTTCATGAGGCAAAAACCACCAAAATTCAATGGGAGTAAAAATTCATTAGTAGTTGATCAATGGATAAATTCCTTAGAGAAAATATTTCATTCTTTGGGGAGTAGAAAAAGGGAAAAAGTTGTCATGCCAGTTTATCGCCTCACGGGAGATACAGATCAATGGTGGTCATTAATTCAAAAAAAAAGGATGATTAATAAGTATCAAACATTTAATAGAGGGAGTTTAAATATATTTTCTTATAAAAATACTTTCCTCGTGACCATCGAGCGGATATAGAAAGACAATTTCTGAGTTTGAAGCAAAAGGAGGATGATAATGTTGCAAAGTATGAGGCTAACTTTACAGGGTTATAAATGCATGTAGAAGATTATATACATAACCCAAGGAGTATGATTTATCAATTCTTTTATTGGTTAAAACAATTTCTCCATCGATCATTAGTCTCACAATCCTTCTCATCGTATGAAGATATTGTCTCATGCGCTATCAAGACAGAAAAAGAATTCTCTAACTCTTACGACTTTAAATAAAAGAAAGAGAAAAAAATATCTGTTGAACACTCTATAAATGGAAATAACGGGTAGAAGGGAAAAGTTGAATATCCATCCTACAGTAAGTGTAGGAAGAAACCACCTAGTACATACCTGAAGGGAATGGGAGTATATTACAAGTGTGGGGAAAATGGCCAACAAGATCGTGATTTCAAGGGGAATAAAGAGGTTGTCAATTTTGAATGTTATAATTATAGAGAAAAGGGGAATTATGAAAATGAATGTTTTAAGTGCCAAGGGAACATACCTCAAAAAAGTCCAAGGGATCAAGGCCAAGCTTATGTGATCACTACTGCTGAGGCTGAACCTTTGAAAGATGTGGTGGAAGGTAATTTAATGGTTTTCTCAAGTTTAGCCAATGCTTTATTTGATTCTGGATCATCGCATTTTTTCATATCTTCTCAATTTGCTAGAAAAATTAGATATTTTCAATTTGACTTAAAAAGGGAGTTTTCAGTCAAAACACCTAAAGGAAGTATCATCGCAACAAAGTTTTGTGAATCTTTTCCCATTAGATCATATAAATGTTTCTTATCTGCTAATCTCAACATCATACCAATGATTAAAATTGATATAATCCTCAGAATGGATTGCCTTTCGGACCATGATTCGAAAATTTATTATATGAAGAAGGAGGTTACAATTTTCGATGATGATAAGGAGTACCTTATCTTTAAAGCAGAAACATCACCACCTTATTCTTATCTAGATCCACCCCATGTAGCTCTACTAAACTATGTTATTGGGGAGGAAGAGAATGAAATAATTATGGGTGTGGAAAATAATGTTCGAATAGAGTTCGTACCAAATGTGCAGGAATATGTTGATGTGTTTCCATAGGATCTACTTGGACATCCTCCAGAATGAGAAATTGAGTTTTCTATTGATTTAATTCCTGGTTCAAGTCACATATCGAAGACCACTTATAGAATTTATATTGTGGAATTAGTGCAACTAAAGAAACAATTATAGGAATTGAGTAATAAGGTATTTATTCTCCCTAGTGTTTCTCCATGGGGATCCCATGTCCTTTTGGTTAAGAAGAAAGACGGATCTATGAGGTTGTGTATTGACTATAGGGATATCAATGATATAACAATAAAGAACAAGTATCCCTTTTCATGCATTTATTATTTATTCAACCAACTTCATAGAGCTCAATATTTTTCAAAGATTGACCTTCGATATGGATATCATCAGTTGTGTGTGAATAAGGAAGACATTCCAAAAACAACATTTCAAACCAGGTATGGGTATTATGAGTTTACATTAATGCCTTTTGGATTAACTAATGCACACTCTATCTTCTTGGATCTAATGAATAGATTTTTCAAGGAATATCTTGATGACTTTCTAGTGGTATTTATTGATGATATCTTAGTATAATCCAAAAGCTACGAAGATCATGAAAATCACATGCGCGTTATTCTAAAGACTCTTAAAATAAATTAATTATATGGGAAGTTTATAAAGTGTGAAGTATGGCTCTAGGAGATTTATTTTCATGGCCATATTGTCTCTAAGAATGGAATATCGGTTGATCTTTCAACGACCAAGGCAATCCAAGAATGTCCAGTACCAACGAGTATAACTGAGGTGTGTAGTTTTATTGGTTTAGCAGGTTATTATTAATGTTTCATCCATAATTTTTCCTGGTTGGATAACCCATTAACCAAGATCCCACGTAAAGGGGTTGAATTTGTTTAGACAAAAGAGTGTGAAGAATGTTTTGAAGAACTAAAGAGAATATTATACAATGCTCCAATCTTGACTCATCCATCATGGAACGATGGGTTTGTTATTTATAGTGATGCTTCAAAGAAATGACTTGGTTGTATCTTTATAGAGAATGATAGAGTTATTTCCTATGCATCATGACAGCTAAAAATTCATGAGAAAAACTATCCTACTCATGATCTTGAGTTAGTAGATATAATCTTTGCTCTGAAAATATAGACACACTATTTATATGGTGAAAAATGTGAGATTTATACTGATAACAAGAGTTTCAAGTATATTTTATCACAAAAAGAACTCAACATGAGGCAAAGGCGATATATTGAACAACTCAAGGATTATGATTTCACTATACACTACCACCTGGGGAAGGAAAATAAGGTGGCAGATGCTTTGAGTAGAAAGGATCATGGAGTTTTGAATAAGATGAGAGTTGAAAGGTATCTTATTTTCGTGGATCTAGAAAAGATGGATATGGGAATAACCATTGAATGTGAATCATCAATACTTTTTCAAATGGTTTCCAAACCATCTTTACTAGAAAGGATAAAGAGTTCTCAAACTTATGATGAGGAGTTTCAAAAGAAGATTAAAGTTGTGAATGATGAGATATTGAGTGACTTCATATATGATAATGTAATTTTGAAATTTGGGAAGAGACTTTGTGTTCCCGATATACCTGATCTAAAAATGTAATTATTGTATGATGATCATAGATCTAATTTCTCTATACACCTTGGTAGCACTAATATGTATAGATATTTGAAGGAACATTTTTTGTGGGACAATATGAAGAGGGAGATTGTCGACTTTGTGTCAAGATGTATTGTTTGTCCACAAGTGAAGGTTGGAAGGCAATAGCCCAGAGGAGTCATGCAACATCTTCCTATACCTGAGTGGAAATGGGATAATATTACAATGGAATTTTTCATGGGTCTACCAAAGACTCCTAGAGGGAATAATGCAATATGGTTCAATGTTGATCATCTTACCAAGTCAACACATTTTCTTGCTATACGAGAATATTTACCACTTGAACGTATGGAAAGGCAATATATTAATGAAGTTGTAAGAATTCATGGAGTACCCCTATCGATTGTTTCTTATCATGATCCTTGTTTTAAATCAAGATTCGGGAAAAGTCTTCAGAAGGCCTTGGATACTGAACTTCTTTTGAGCACTTCCTACCACCCTCAAAATGATGGACAATCAGAACAAACTATTCAAATCTTAGAAGACATGTTGAGATCTTTCTCACTTGACTTTCAAGGTATGTGGGATCAATATTTACCTCTGGTAGAATTTTCCTACAATAATAGCTTTTATTCAAGAATTTAGATGGAACCATATGAAGTGTTATATGGAAAGAGATGTCACACACCAACATGTTTGGATGATATTGGTGAAATAAAACTCATAGGCCTAGAACTTGTTGAGGAAACAACGGAAAAGGTGAAGGTTATCCAAACCCACATCAAATCAGCTCAAAGTAGGAAGAAGATCTATGCCGATAACCGAAGGAAGGATTTGGAATTTTAGGTAGGAGATCATATTTTCTTAAAGGTATATCTAGGGAAGGGAGTTATACAATTCAGTAAAAAGGGTAAATTAAGTCTTAGGTACATTGGACCTTTCAAAATTCTAGAATGAATTGGGGTTGTAGCTTACTGTTTGGAAATTCCTCTATGCCTCTCCAAAGTTCATGATGTGTTCCACGTATCCCTATTGAGAAAATACATGTCTGACCCAATGCATGTACTCACCTATGATTAAACTAGCCATTATGAATAGTATTAACCACTTTTTGAAATTTTATAAATTTTATTTTTCAAAATGTACATAATTTTTTAATTCAGAATATCAAAATTATCTTAGGGTTAAATTTTGGTATTTTTCTGAAAACATTCAATATTTGATGAATAGTGAAAAACATTGCGTTATTGGTTAAAACCGAACATTTTATTTAAATATTTATTTATTTTATTTAAATTTATTTTAGGTCATAAAAGATACATAATACCTATATGAGTTCAATGTACCTCATTGGAGTCATTTTATAAAATGTTTAGATATATAAATATTTTATTGAACTTTTTACCGTCTTTTACCCACCTCTTATGAGAATTTGAAAATTTGCATAAAACATAATTTTACCACTTATGTAAGTTGAATTTCAAAAATCTGAGAGACAAGGTTGACATCAGTAAGTAAAATGTGGTTCAATAAGATGAAAATATTTTTTTGTGAATAGTAACCTTTTACTTTTATTTACCGCGGTTAAAAGTAAATAGGTTAATTAAGGGTAAAAATGATATTATAATTACCCTAAAACATGTCCTAATTCTATTGGATAAATTTAATTCCACCAAAAACAACCTTAGGAATAAAATATGATCCCCTTTGGTCCACTTGGATTATATTAGGACATTTATTAGTATTTTATTTAAAGAAGAGTTAAAAGAGTTAAATTCAAAGTTTAGTAAAAAAACCATGTTTAATATAGGTTTATACATCAAATAAATTCGACTATAAATATTCATTAGAAATATAAAAATATTTCCTACATAATGGTACTTTATTTATAATTTTTAGACATTAAATAATTTAATGTATTTATGAAACAATGATGATGCAGTAATTACCTTATTAATGAAAGATTAAAATAATTGATATTATAAATATTCAAATAAATGTAATTTGAGTCTTTTTATGAATTAAACTAATTTTATAGATCAAATAAATTTAATTTGAGACTTTTGATGAATTAAACTAATTAACCACATGTGATTCTCTTTCCTTGTTATAGTATGTTTATTAACCATATAATATAAAAATATAAGGAGACATGGTAAATGTCAAACTCTTTAACTACGAGTTAAATCTAAGAGATAAGGTTCATATGGTGACCTAAACCTATATAAAACCTATTAGTTGAGAGTTTCCCGACCCCTCCCCACATTAGACTTGAAATAATTCATTTTTGAGCCATTAGAAACTGAAAATGATTTTATTATAAAATAATATTTCATGCTTTTCCTAAAGTGACTCTCACCTTTCTTATAAAAGGGTACTTCCCCTTCTCTTAATTTCACACCTCCAAAGCCATTTGGCTCGGCCAACCCCTACCCAAATATCCTTACAAATTTATTACCTCAATCTTAGAGGCCTTCCTTTGGTCATAAATCCAACATACAGATCCCTTTTGATCAAATCAAAAGGAAGAACCCGAAGAAGAGGTAAATATTTCGTCACCTCTTTCAAGTTCTTTTCTTCTTCCACTTCATCTTTCGTTGTTGTTTCTGTTCTAAAATAATAACTCCAGTATCCTATATAAACTATTATTTTATTATAAATATGATACATCCATATTTGTTATTATATTCATCATATAAATGACAAAGTCACCAAACGTGCGTACGTACGGCTTACCGTCTCCACGTCATGGTGTAGTTTATTATTCAAACACTTCATTATTTTGGATGGGTATAATAATGAATATAATTGTTGTAAATAATAAATATAACATGTTAATTATTCTTTATATATTATATACCATCCAATTAAATATGATTTCACCATCAATATAATGATATTGTTGATCGTGCGTACATACGGATTACCGTCTCCACGAATGCGTTGGGATTCATTCCCCATATTAATCATTCAAGAATAATTTTCAATTTATGATTCAAAATAATGTTTATGAACATAATATCATTCTGTATATGAATCAAATACATCATATCCATAATAAACACGGCTTACGTAACCAACCATATAAAGGAAAACGAATCAATTAACACCTGAAACGATGATACTACTAAAGTATTATTAACAAAGAAATATTAGAGGATCATATATGATATCATATTTATGTATATGGTTCTTGTATAATTTAATAACAACGTTTTAACTATTATACAGGAGGTTAACATACCATCGTCTATGGAAAAGTACAAGGTAATAGTTAATCTCACAATCTCTTTATTATCTGAGGTTGTTTTTACAAAGTATCTATTGGGATCTATTTATCATCCACATATGTGTTTTCTTAAAAATGTATTTCAAATTTTTTTTACTATTTACGATAAAATGGGTTAAAGTCATTTATACCCTTATTTTACCTTATATGTTTTGAAATGAATCTTTCCGTCATTTTCCAAACAAAGTACATTATAACCTCTTCGGAAAAATTAAGGTAAGACTATTTTTTTACTTATACAGTGGGTGTGGCTATTTTATACCATTATAACATCTTCAAAGCTTCCCTTACAATATTATTATAATATTTTCAAAATAAATGTTTTCTTTTATAATTTCATGACTTCTAAATGATTTCAAAATAGAAAGAAATATTTCACTCAAAAATTTTTGATTTCATCTATGTCAACATTCTTTAATGGATTTTAAACCTGTTTGAAGTTGATTTATTTTTGATACAAATATTCCATATTATATTGAAGGTGTTGTTATATATTTGACTGTGGATGTGTTATTTTTATACCATTCATGGTTTATTGATAAAGTGTTGACATTTTGTATGCTATTTTTAATATGAATGTTTGTTATGTTTAAACCTTTTCCTATGAGGAATGCAGTGGACTTAGTAAGTGACGGGTGGAGCCCGCTATAGGTCCTCGATGCATCGGTAGGTCTCAGGAGACAAACTAGTGTCTTGGAACAAGGCCTTGACCAAATATTATTTGTAGTCTTTATACAAGGCCATGCCTATGGGGTTATGAAGTCTGGAATTATGCATTCCATCGTTATGAAAGTGGCTATTGATATTGCACATGATTATTAGACTGGTATAATATCCATGTGAATAAGTAAATGGAATTATTTGATTTTATCATTTCCGTATTATTCAGAATTTTAAGTCTAAAAGTCTTTTGTTTTAGTCTTATACATTGCCTGAAATGTTTATGCTTATTTATGAAAGTTTCTGATATATTGTTATCCTTATTAAGCATATGATCTCACCCCATTCTATGTTTTATTTTTCCCAAGATGTTAATAAGTATTTTATGGTTGACCATCAGGGATAGGCTAAGGATATAAGTGTGTTCAAAAGGAGAAAAAAGGTTGTTGATGTTTTCACTTCATGATGTAATGTAAAACTTATGAATGTATCTTGTACTTCCAAGGCTACTAAACTAATCGGTCTATTGAGACATGATTCCTTGTATCATTCCAATGTTATGTAATAAGGCATCGACTCTGGGTAACTAGGGTTGGGGCATTATATGGTGTATCAAAGAGTTTTCTTAGTCAAGCTAACCTTCACACTCAATATAAGGGCTGATGGTTTATATATGTTTTCAGGTCCTATAAAATATAATATTGAAAATAATAATGGATAATTATAGAACCCAAGAGACAGAACCTTGGACAAATACATTTCTTTCATTATTTATGTATCTAAATGATCATTTTTTTACTTTTTAGTTTTTCATTCCTTGTCTGAAAAACTATTTCCCTTTGTTTATTAAAATTAAAAATAATAATAAGTGAACTACGAATAGTGTGTGATCAAATAAAAAAATCCTAAAGAGATATGACTTTGTTCAACCATTATTCTATACTAGTAAATATAAATTCTATATTTTACACTGCCCTATAATAGGCATTTCAAAACTTAGATATGTTGTCAAGGAGATAAATAGTTTCTCTCTCACTGTTTTTTCACATATTTTTAAAATAGGGTTAATTTTTTCATAATAAAATCTCAAAAAATTATTATTCCATGATATATTTAAACAATTAGTATTCCATATGTATTTATTACTCATAGTTGAAATGATAGGAATAAATGGTTCACAAAAATATAGAATCCCAATTGCAAAGGATTAATGTCATAATGAAAAAACTAGGGAGAAAATTGGAATTATTAACTCAATGTGATTGTGTATCCTAGTAGAAGAAACTAGAGAAACATAAATATGAACCATAACAAGAACCTCAGATAAAGATGGAAGATATTTCCCCCCCTCATTTTTTAAATCGAATAACTCAAGTATTACAAGATAAATTTTCATAAATATCTATTTCACCTCTTAACCATTTATTTAATAAATTCATGATTAATACTTGAATAATGATTTATATATTGTACATAAAGGTAATTTGGATCAATTTTGGGGAGAATAGGAAAATATTTAAATGAAACATGATCTCCCCATAATTAAAGAATAAGAATCAAAAATTGTGTATATCTACATATCATTGGATGAAGAATAAGAAGAAACTACCCAGGTGGTGGAATTTGAAAAAATATTAGAGGAACCTAACTACCTATATCCATCCACTTAAACTCAACTCCAATAAGAATTTTATAATAAATAGTAACATTAATATGGACCAAATGATGGAGAAAATACTAAATTGAACTCAATTTACTTTAATTTTATTAAAACTAAATTAAGTATTTTCTCTCTGTGTTTAAATTTTATATATTTTTCCAGAACAAAGACCGCCTTGTAGAAACATTAATAAATGGAATTTTTACCTGATTAGGAACACATGAAGTTCCCTAAACATGTAAAACATTTATTAAAAGAAATACATAATGAGATTCATGTTGATTTTCCTAAAGAAACAAATACTCATGGAACCTATATTGAACGGGTATTTTGATATTGATTCTTAATTTTTTAATTTTGAATAATTACAGCATGACTTTCCCTTTAATTATTCCATTGATGTAGAATACCTTGAACAATAACGGAAGAATGAATAAGTTATTTTTTATGTGTAATTTGAAAAGAAGGTGGTCTTATTCTTTATCTGGACCCCACTATCAAGTTTTATTTCATTATCAATGTCATTGATTTGGTTTACTCTATCCATGTATTAATCAACATTAAAAAATGAGTAATGGAAGATGGAAGAATCAATATGATGTGATTCAAATCAAATAGAATTCACCCACCATCAAACTATGGATTATAGCTGTTGTTTCCATTCTGGGGGCAGTCAAAACATAGTGCCCACTTCAGCATTTAAGCCAAGACTAATCTGTGTTTTATTTTATTTTATAGGAATTATTTTAGGAATATATTAATAATTTTCTTTCAATTACTCTATCTTTTTTATCTTTAATGACATGGTCTTTACACATTTATGAGTGTTCATATTTGGTAGGTACATAATGATTATGGTGAAAGTCATCCCCTCAAGTAGCTTAAATAATATATAAGTAATTAAAATCGTGTTGAAAGGGGGGTAAAATTTTAAATTAATTAATTTTTTATATCTCTATATTCATAATATAAAATTTATTTTTTATTTTTGAAATAAATCTTTCAATCACATGTTTTTATTTTTTTCTATACTTAATAATATATTATACATAAGATATTTATTTTAAATCTTATCATTCAATGTTTTAGAATTATACTTTAATGAAATTTAATTATTAATGTGTGTGATTAAATTATTAAAAATGATATTATAATGTAATCTGATGAATCATGATTTGTAGGAATTTTTTGGTTCATGTTAGTAAAATTTTACTACAATTTTCCATGTATTGAATTTATGAAATTCATATGGATTGATTTTTTATTATTTTAAATTCCATGAGTGATTATTATAAATTTTATGTTCCATTCCTAATATGACTTATAGGCCCAATTTTTATAATTCTATCATGATTGTATTTATTGAGAGAACATGGGGAATTCCACCTACCAAATCTTGCATTCTATCTTTTCAACGCTATATTTATACAATGACAATTTTAAAATGATTGAGGCATTTATATTGATAATAACATTACCTTGAGGCCACCTTTTACATCAATCCTTATTTATCCTATAGATTCATTGATGAACTCGTTTGGAATTAACCACATTACAAGGAAATATTTCTATTTTCTACCATAATCAATGTATTTTTTATGATATATTAAAGTTGATGTGTTGGGGTGAGGGATGTGATGGTGGATGAGATACATTATATTAAAATTAATAAGTGTGAGGGTTATATTTTGGGTATTGGGAAATTTTTATGTTCATTTATTTATTATATTTCATTACTACCCATCTTGAAAAATATTAAAAAGATTTTTAAAAAAGAAAAAATGGAAAAAGGAATGGGTCGTGACTTGGGATAATAAAAAACCACATTAACATACAAAAAATTATATCATATCTGGTTAGGTAGTGGATGTGAGGTTCATTAAAATCATAGATTTTTAAAAAGTTAAAAAAATATGAAAAAATAGGTTGATAAAAAGTAATAAAATAGAATAAAAAAATAAATATAGTGCACATCATTCATTGTATTCATCACATCATGACCTTTACATTGAGTTTTTAGAAACTATGAGTATTCACATTTATAAGGAACAATTTCTTTGAGATTTTACTTTTGAATATCATGTATTATGATTTATAGATAATCCTCCTCATTGAGCCTTAATTTTTAAAAAACCATTACCCACCAACCTGAAGCCTTGGAATTATTAGAATATTAATTCAAGTCCCCATGATTATTTGATATTTTAGTCTCTACAAGGTATAGAAGGTATGTCCTTTTTAATATTATGTAAAGGTTCATGTACTCAGGGTATGAAAATAACTCTACATTAATTTGTTACCTTAATTAATGATAGAAATTAATTTAATGGTAAGGTGGAAAATTTTGTATGTTTAATAATGATGAATTGAGAAGATTCAGTGGATAAAAGGTGAATACCCATCAACTTCTGATGGGAAATAGTAAAATTCATGGTTTTATTAGTTTGTTTGATAAATTTGAAGTATGATTAATATTTTATGTGATTATTTAATGGTTGATTTTCCCATTTGTAATTGTTTGATTCTATTACTTAGAAATTTAAATTATTTGTAGCATGGGTTCCCTTTGAAATTATATGTTGAGATTCAAAATTTGGGGAAAATAATGAGTTAAAGTGTGAGGCTATTTTATGTCCTTAATTTTCATGAAATTTTTCAAAAAGAATTATAATTACTTTTAATGGTATTGAATTTTTAACCCAAATAATTAATTATTTTATTAAACTATGGATAATTTATAGTTAAAGAATTAATTTAAAAAAAATAAATTAAAAGGATAAAACTGATGTTTAGTTTTTATTATTATTATTTTATTTAAGTTGTAATAAGTATTTAATATTATTTTTGGTATAAATAACCAAAACATTAATCAACCCTCAACACAATAAGAATGTCACATAGCCATCCCAAGGGGAAGCCGACCAAATAGAGGGGAGGGCCATAATGAGTGTAGAATAGGTAGCTCAACGAATTCATAGACAAGCACATTGACCCATGGTAGAAAGATACAAGGGGGAAGGATGAGAGTATCACTGGTTTGGGGCCTCGCACAATGGCCATAGAGGTCCTACGACCTCATTCTTACTTTAATAGGCCATTATGGCTATGGAATCTTTTATTAAGGAGTGGAAAACCATGCCATCTCCAATGTGGGTTGGCGAATTTACATAACATTATTCATTATTTACAAATATGATGTCGTCTCACCCTCGTTTTCACACCCCAATATCAAACACACCTACTACCACCTCCACTACTTGATGCTCAATAGACCACTGTGTAAGTAATTAGTAATAAGCATTGTTGACACTGTGGGAGAATGATATTGTTAAATAATCCATTGAAGCAGGTCCATGTCACCGTGGACATCATTTTGGATCTTTAATTATTCCCTATAAATTAATTTTGAATAATATGAATCCCTTGTGTCATTGAATACTAAAACAGCTTCAGACACACCATAGTGAAGATGATTAAGGTCCACAAGGGGGTACCAGGTTATAAATTCCCACCAAACTATGTCTCAACCAATATTTAATGTTATGGACAATGAAAATGGTTTTAATATTTGTGTTAAATCATTTTTGTCTTCATATTGGTGAATAGGTGATGAAAAAGTTTGAAACGTGCATGTAGTTTAGGAACCTATGGAAAAAAGTGGAAATAAGAGTTCAAAATGGCTAGGAAAACACCATAGAGATTGAGTCTACACCATGGTCGATATATCTACAAACTGAGAAATACTTGTACACCTTCATCCCATGTTCATACTTTATATATTCAATGTAGATTTAAAATAGGATATGCATTGGGATATGAAAATAAAATCAATAAGAGATAATGGGGTGACTTTGATAGAGGTGATAAGTAGATATGGGTGATTTATTATACTCTATATCATGGTTAATTGATTTATATATGATTTTGATATTTCAGATGATATATCAGGATAATTTTCCTTTTAAATAGATATATCTTTGGCATTAATATAAGAATATTTTAATGATAATATAAAATTGATATCAAGGGAATTTTTCTATAATTATAGAGAATGTTTCATAGAAAAGAGGGGAAACCAATGTAGTTTTCTATTATAGTTTGGATTTTATTTCTAATGTAAATATATATGTGTAATTTTAATTCAAAGGTTCCTCTATTAGTCCCTCTCTATCCAATAAGATATATTTCACTCATGATCATGAGTGACCAACCTGTGTATTTTCATTAGGGGAGGTTTTCTTAGTGTTACCAAATCCGTGTTCTAACACTATTTATAAGTTTTTTCTTAATGTTTTGTGGGAAAGAGAAGTGCCAAAGACGGGTGTGGAGGTCATCCATAACTCTATGGAGAGTCATTAAAACTAACTATACTCCTTAAAAATATCCATTCCCTCTATTATCATTGAATAAAATCATCATAAGATATATTCTAGTTTATTTAATATATGAAATGTCATCTAGGAGAGAAAATTTTTGGGAAGTTTTCACATTATCAGTTCAGGTATGTCATTAACCATGATTTTTGGATGAGGTGATGATTAGTGTGTAAATGAGTTTTTTTATGAATTATAAAACTAAAAAGTGTGGTGGTTCATGTGCATTAGGATGGAATATCTAATAGAAAATTTATAATAATAATTGATAATTAAAGAACCCAAGATAAAAACCCTAGGATCAAGACATTTCTTCTATTTTATCTGAATCTACACGTGAAATTTTACTTTTTTTTGTATTCCTTTACCAAGAAACCATTTTTATTTTTTTCTTCAAATAATAAAAACACAAAAATATAATAAGTTAATTAGTAATTGTCGGTGATAAACTTTCCTCAAGATAGATGACCTTGGTCAACAATTGTACTACACTAGGAAATAAAATTATAGTTTTGCTCTACCCTGTGACATGAACGTCAATTTGAACCTAACATTAATATTTATAATTAGTTGATAAAATTAATAATCAAAATTATTTTTAGATTAATAATGGAATGATGTAGTTAGTACTAAATTTCACGGTTTCAAAAGATAATATCCTAATAGAAAATTGAAAGAATTTGTAGATTTGTGAAAGAGTTTCCAACCTCGAAGAATCCTTGAGGATTAGATAATCTCGACGGTCTTTCTATTATCCTTAAAATTATAATCCTGTATATGTATTTATAACCTAAAACCTGGATAATTCACTACCTAATATGAACTACAAATGACCTTCCTCTAAAAGTACTTCCCTAAATCAAGGATCACCCAGTAGAGAAAGTAAATTTAAAGGATAAAAAAGTTAGTGGAAAAAGTATATATAAGGTTTTTGGGAGGTTAAGGAAGATGAAATCATCCTTTTGATATCATACATTTGATAATCATAATTTCTTTGTGTTATTTTACAAATGACTACTATATAATGACATAAATCTATAGGATTATTTATCTAGAGGATAATTGATTTATAAGTCACCTAGTAGAGCTAAAAAACTATTAGATAGGATTTCACAAAACTCTAAACAATTTAATAAAAGATCCAATAGAGGTGTACATGAGCTAAAAATTTACAACACTCTTTTGCTTGAAAATTATATTAAATAACCGATGTCTATTTTGTGACATTTAGTACAAAAAAAGTTCAAGAAGTATCACCAACCACCCTCCCTCAAGTGTCCTAGTTGTTTCACTCCCAAGAGAATTGATGGTTATCCTAAATTTAATGAATGTTTTGATACCTATTCTAGAGCTAGTACTAGAAACCACCAAACATATATAAAGGGATTAAATATTACAAAAATAATCAACACGAAGATGGAAACCAGAATACATTGAGGCTATCATTCTAGTAGGGTTTTCAAAAGAAGTTTTACCCCCAACATTTCAAAGGAATTTATCTCAACCTCTACAAGATATCGATAATGAAAAATCCATGAAACCTCAAGGAAGGACCTACTAAGATAGCTTGTAGAGTCTCAAAACAACCAAATATCCACCCTCAAAACTCACATATTAGAACTAAAGGAACTAAAATTTATGTTCAAGTAGATTATTTCAAGTCTAAACAAAGTGGTGAATCAATACTTTTGTAAACTCCCTATCAGATGAATTCCTAAATCCAAGGTAAATGTTATTTCAATCTCTTTAAGGTGTGTTGAGGCAGGTAAAAGAAATTAATAAGAATCACTATGAGATAAATATATAACTAGATAAACTATGATATAATATGTCCCAATAAAGAAACCAAAAGAGTAGGTCCTCATAGATATACAAAAAAATAAATGTAAAGGAAATTTCAAGATGGAGGTCCTACAAAAACCCAAACCTCCCACTCCTATAAGAATAGATCATCCAAGTAGAAATAATTAAGTGACCTTAAAATAATAATTATAGTAAATATTCAATAAAGTGATATTTAATAACTCTTTTTTTGATTCCATCCACCAAATCCCGTGGTATATGAATTTTCTCAATGATATTTTCACTAATAAGAGTATATTTCATAGACATGAAATAGTGAGTTTTGGTAGGAATTTTTCTACTCTAATAACCCTAGTCTTATCTATGAAATTCCAAGACCAAGGTACATTCACTATCACTTAAACCATAGGATATATTACTTTTAATAATGTATTTCATGAGTTTGGAGCTTCAATTGATGTTATTCCTTAATTAGATTACTCTTCCCTATATATAGGAGAACTCAAGACAACCCAAGTGGTTTTACAATTGTATAACCAAACCACTTCATACCGAGTAGGAGTCTTGGATGGTATATTGGTATGAGTGAATGGACTAGTATTTCTAGATAATTTATATAACTTAAACCTATAATAAGAAACTAGTACAGCTGATTCCCCTATCATTTTAGGTAGGCCATTTATTAAGACTAAAAAATTATAATTAATTTTCACATAGAACATATTCAATGGATTTTAGAGAAGAAACAATAACTTTCAGAATTTTAGATTCAATGAAATAACCTCATGATGAACATCCTATTTAAACACTATCTCACTATAAAATTCCATTTTATTTTAAGGGTGAAAATGAAATATTATATTAAATAGTTAAACTAGTAAATCCCTTATAGTCATCTATGTATTTTGATAATTTTATTTTTAAAAATTGTTTAAATATAGAAATATATTTTTGTAGTACCCAATTTGAGGTGTTAAATGAATAATATTTTGATCAATTACTTGAATTGTTACCAAAACCCTATTGCAGGTATATTTTGGTTTCTAGAATCTGAAATAGTGATTTGAAACCATCCTTATGATACCCCCTCAAAATAAATTTAAGTAGTTATCCCTAACTAAAAATATGTTTTTCCTAATGAAGATGAAAAACTATCAGTAATAATTTAAAATAGGTTAGTTCTTTATCAGTAACATCAATTACTGAAAATTTTGAAACAAAACATTAGGGTTTTAGGTTAGTCATTAGGATACTTCCAATGAAATATATCAACAACCTATGTATATCAAATTTTATTATAATGTGATTCAATCTCTATAAGAGAGTCCCAAATAAGTATTGACCCAACATTAGTATATGTTGTGAAAAATGAAATTGAAATATTGTTAGGAGTTGGCATAAATTATTCAATCTTATACTCTTAATAGTTGAGCCACATTAAAATTTTCCCCAAAAAGACTGGATTCACCATTGTGAAAAATGAAAATAATGATCATGTTCCCATTAGGATTTTGAATAGTCAGTGGGACAATATTGATTATAGTAAATTGAACCATGTTACCTAAAAGGACCATTTCATAATACCTTTTATAGATCAAATGTTAAAGATACAAGTTGGGAAAGTAAAATATTACTTTGTTGATGGGTTTTATAGTTATTTTAAAGTTCTCATAGCTTATGAGGACATTTAAAAAACCACCTTCACCTACCCCATTAAATTTTTTCTTACCAAATGATTCCTTCTAGGTTATGGAATTCCTCTAGTACATTCCGATTTTTCATGGTAAGCATATTCTCAAACATTATTGAAAGATTTTTGGATGTATTTCTTGATAACATTACTGTGTATGGATTTTTTTTAAATTTTCTTAAAAAATTTGGGAAATATTTGAAGAAATAATTTAAAATAAATTTCTTTTAAACTTTGAAAAATTTAATTTCATGGTGGAAAAGGGGAATTTCCTGGGCCATATAATTTCTAAGGAAGTAATTGAAGTATATAAGTAAAAGGTTCTCATTATTTTAACCTTTATATACCCAAACAATATAAATAATATCAAATATTTTTTAGAGCATGTTGTAATTTATAAAAGGTTTATTAATATCGTTAGTAAAACTACTTTTCCCTAAATAAATTTCAAATTTGATATCTTTTATATACATTTTCTCATGATTTATCATAAAAATATACTCATAATACCATCCTATAAGATCGAGGGGCCTAGTGTATTTTGGAAATTAGGTATATATCACATTAACATGAAATAGAGATATAATGAAATTATTTAAAACTCCATAACATTCCCTTAAAATACATTGGTCTTATAATACTACACGGGATAACCTAGGGATGTAAAAAAAATGGGTGAGCTTTAAAGCTTAATAAGGTAATAATCAAAGTATAATATAGTGAATGTAAAACATTGGAGTCAAGAGGCATATTAAGGTAACCTAAAAGTGGGAGAATCATAAACATGATCATAAAAACACGATATATGATGATAACATCTAAGTAATATTTGAATGTTACAATAATATAAAACATGAAATCATAAGCATAAGTCAAGCATCACCATTGATAAATCATAACATAGTGATCTTAGGATAACCTACCATGAACCATAAATGGTGTATCAAGTGATAAAAACATTACATAATTCATTATAGGGCTATATAATTTATTTCCCACTAGTTACATTCATATAATATACCTGAATTTTTGTTCCACAGAGATTATAAAACATAAGAATGTATTCAATCACCTGGAATCCTATGATTAAAAAGTGTGGTTTATATGCATGAAATTTATAAATCACTTAATGATAGGTACATCTAGTTTAATACCATTGATTGGGAATGGTTATGGGTATTAAAAACACAAAAGTTTTTCATGGAAAATAATAGGATAATTTTGGTAGCATAACAGGTTTACATAAAGGTTTATAGAAAGTTTTAATGAGAGTGAAATGCGGTATCTAATTACTAGTTCATAATAAGGATAGTAACTGGATTTTTTAAAACATATTCCAACAGGAAAAATTGGAAATGAAATGGAATAATTCAAAGAATGTACTATAATAGAGGAGAAGGAATAGAATCCACTACTTTTACATAGAAACAAGTTTGGTAAAGGTTATAAAAAGAGTGGAAATGATATTCAATTCTTATAACATGAATTATATAGTAAGTGTATATTTATAAAGGTAAGAGAACATAATAAATTTATATTATAAAGGATAAATACAAATAAATTTATTGAATGGAAAATAAGAGAGAGATCACTAACCTTTATAGGGTGCTGCTAAAATAATAGGAGGATCTTCTTAAGAGCTTGGGAACACCTTGGGAGGGACTTAAAGATGTATAGGAATAGTAAATTCATGGTCAATGTTTTTTTAGTGATGAGGAGTGGGAGGTTTAGTGTGTATTTATAGTAAAATAGAGTATAATTATTTTTTTAATTTCTAAAAATAGGTTTTTAACTATATATAATAAAATAATCAAAACCACAAACCTTACTAAGGTTTTTGTAGTTGTTTTTAACCAAATAATATTGGTTTTAAATATTTCATAAGTCCAAAAATTGAAATTAATAAAAAAATATCATTGTGGGTAATTTAGTCATGTTCATAAATAATTGATTTTAGAATCTTAAAATATAGGTTTTGGAGGATATTTTAAATTTTATAAAATTAATAAAATAATTTAAAAAACACATTATTTTAAATGGAAAATATGATTTTGGTCATTTATGAAATTTAGAGTATTTATTACATCATTTATGTTCTATTATGATGTCATAATAGATAACATATATTTATATTGTATATATTTTTTACTCAAAAAATTGTTAGCCTCGAAAAATCATGAAAAATTCACCATTAGATAACTTATATGGGATAATTTCAAAAAACAATTATCAAAATATTTCTTTAAATATGAGAATTTATAGTTTTATAAAATCTATATTTACTAAAAAATACTTCTTTTTATGATACTAACATCTTTCTGAACCATACAAAAATTACATTGATAGTAATTAAATTATATAATCATATATATATAAATTAATATTATATTTTAATAATATTTTATGAAAATAATATTTATTTCAAAAAAATATTGAATTTATCAAAATGATTGTTTTAATTAAATCAATATATTTCCCAAAAATAAAATTTTGACTTCTTCATATCAAAATAAAATTTATATCAAACTCATTATACAATCATTTATAAAGTATTAGTAAAAAGGGATAAATATAATTATTTTTTCATTGAAAAGAAAATTTATGAATTTATATTATTATTTTCAAGATACATAACCCCTTATTACACCAGTGTACACCCTAAGGGTAAGGTGAGTGATGTTGGTTCTTTCTTGAGGTGGTTCAGCAAACACGGTTCTGGTTGTGATCTTAAGGTGCTTAAACTTCCCTCATAAATAGTTTCTCTTTAGCTTCAGTTGTTGAATCTTAGCTTGGTCTTGATCAGGGAAAAATATCCATGATGTCATCTCCATCAAAGGCTCTAGTAAATTATCTTCATAGGGTAAAATACTATTGGTCTAGGTCACCGCTTCATTAATCTATGCCAATTAAACTTTATCATAACCCTTATTATATATTAATATTAATGGTCATAGTAAAATGGATATGTTATTAGAGATTATGTTTCTTAATAGTATTTTAAATCTAATAGGCTATATTTCATAATTGTCCAAAATAACCAAATTAGTACATTTGTTGTCTATAACTACATTAATTAATAATGCATTAATTTATCAAAAGGTAGTTTTATTTATAAAAATTTGGGTCATTAAATTCTTCCCCCATTTAGAAATTTCACCCTTGAAACTTTATTTTCACACTAGAAAAAATGAGGCTGATTTTTTTATCACCTCTTCAATTTCCCATGTCTCCTCCTCAAACTTCTGGTTCTATATCAATTATTTAACCAGATGATTTTTCTTGGTTCATAGAAATTTTCCTCTATGATATAATATCATCACTGGATAATCCTCATATGAAATATCATTCTCTAAGAGAACCACCTCTAGATTTAGTACATGTGAGTGTTATGGTATGTACTTCATCAAGAGGGATACAAAGAATACATCATATACTTGATATAGGTTAGTTGGTGGTTCTAGTTGATTTTACATACATCTAATGTTATCAAGAATCACAAAGGGGGTGATGTATCTTGGACTAATATTTCCCTTTTCTCAATCATTATGACTTTATTCCATAATGATATATAAAGGAACACCTTATCTGTAATGGCCCGGACCTCTCCGGCCCATTCCTTTGTCAAAAAGAAGGCCACGAAGTGTTCTGGAGGGTAAAATTGACTTTTCCCACACTTTCCAGAATTTTGAAACTACACGTCGTGTAGTTTGAGTACACTCCATATACCCCCTTGCCAGGTATACCCCGTGTTGAAGGTCGTGTCCTTGCCGTGTGAAATAAATGGGTACACGCCGTGTATCAAATACTACACGTCATGTTGTCTCTCCCCGCGTACACGCTACCGTGTGTTGACCAATCAACGGTCATGTGCCGTGTTGGAGGAGTGTGAAATAAATGGGTACATGCCGCGTATCCAATACTACATGCCATGTAGTCCCTCCCCATGTATGTGTTACCTTCAAGCCATGTGTTGACCAGTCAACGGTCGCGTTCCGTGTTGAAGGTCGTGTTGGAAGCCGCGTGGTGACCATGTGAAACGGTCGAGTACACGCCGTGTACCATAAAGTACATGCCATGTAATTTTTCTTTTCTCGCCAATAAAAGGAGGGGTCCCCTCCTCCTTTTCAAATCACCCCTCTCCTCCCCATTCCTCTGAGCAGAGCTCTCCCAAGAGACTTGAAGGCTCCTTTTCTTCCATAACTTCTTCTTCCAAGCTCTGATTTACGAGCCGTCAGCGGCCATGAAATCGTAACAATGAGGTGGAACTTCCGATCTTGGATCTGTTCTCTTTACTTCGGCCTTTACTTTCCGACTTCCACCCGAGGAGGTTTTTCCGAGACCCGACAGAAGTGACGGACGCCGGCGGACATCTTCTAAAGTTGATCTGGGGGAGCGTTATGATTAGAACTTGTTGAGGTAGGGATCTTACCTTCGTCTCTCTTATTTTTACATCATGCGAGGTGGTTATCCTCTTTTTTTCATGAGAAACAGTTGAACCATTAAATAAAGATAATAACTTGTTAAAGAATGTGGAGAGGAAGGTTGTTATCTTTATCTTTGTTTATCCTATTGATATGTTATGAATTGAATAGGCTTATGCCTACTGAAAATCACGGTCGTTGGGGGACTTTTCTTGTGCAATTAAATGTTGCCCTATCTTCTAGACCATTTTTTTGAATGGAACTTTGTTGAATGTGGAATTTGGTTAATCACGTAAAGTTGGCTGATTTAAAATCTAGAACCCTTGTGTGATCACCCCGTTTGAACAAAATGGAATAATGAACATGTGGGTTTCAGATTGGTTACTGGTGTGTGAAAGGGAGGGGTGAATCCTGGGTTGTTACGAATAGAACAGGTATTAGGGATATGGTAAATAATGTTAAAGGGGCGATGATGTGGCACGAATCTTGTTTTGTGGGTTTTGGTGGATCAGATGAGCAATGGGGCTGCGATAAGTTGTATCAAGGGATGATGATGTACGGTGCGGTTGTGGTTATAGTGGTTGGTAGCGGGGCTGCAGTGATGGGTTTGAATGTGAACGGACTATGGTTTGTGAATAATAAGTAAAATGTAGAAGCGTTAATGAATGGTGGGGCTTGGTAACGGAACGGTATTAATAATCAATGGGGTTGGTTGGTTGATAAGAAGGGAATTAGTTGTGTTGCTTGTGTTTTCCTAACTTGATTTGTGGATGGCAGGGATATGTTTTATGAAAAATCGATGTGGTTGGTTGTAGATAGTTTACCAGTAGTTAAGGAACTAATAAATTAATTCTACTGAAACGTTAAAACCTAAATGTGGTTGGGGTTGTTTGTTGTATGCATTCTTTGTAGTAGCAGTGTCGAGGCACATTCTCAGTTTCTCTTTTTAGAACCCATAGGTTGGGGTGTGTGTTTGGTATACATATATATATCTATATCTTTGTGTTTTGACGCACCCCACCCATGTTGAGCACTTAGTGTCGAAAACTCCCATTTCATGGGAGAGGGTGTTTTCCCCTTAGTTACTAGCTCCTTCCTGCTCTTTATTCCCAAGGCTGTGATGGGTTGAGGCAACCTTACACATAAGACCCTTCAGGTAGGTTTCTATTGGAGTGGTTCTAGACCAAGACTCTTCGGGTAGTTTTTACTGTTTCCCAAGAATCTTTAGGATGAGGCCCAGGTGTGTGCGGGAGGGATGTGTGGTTGTGAGGCCCAGGTGTGTGCGGGAGGGATACGTGGTTGTGAGACCCAGGTGTGTGCGGGCGGGTAGACTGTGACAGTGTCAGGACGTTCACCGTTAGGAAGAGCATCTAACTAAAGGAAAATGGTGCAGGGTACCCAATAATCTTGTTCTTATATACTACTACCTGTTGTGATTGTGTTTTTGGAGAGTGTGGCTGGTGAGGTTGGGTGGATAGAATTCCTTGCTAGGTTTCTTTTGTTGTTCTCACAGGACATTAGGATGTCCCCCCACTTGTGCACGATAGCTTTAGGTTTCCCTACTGAGTATACTTGTATGCTCAACCTACGTTTACTTTCAGGTTTCCAGGAGAACTACCAGGGTCGTGTGAGACCCTACTAGTCTGACAGTTGGAGTTGTTGTTGTTGTTGTATACTTGTTTCTTTTGTTATTGTACTTTGAGCTTTCTTGTACTTCCACCTTTTTATAAAATTGTTTAAACATGCATGTGGGCTTGGTTTGGTTTTATTTCTATACACTTGTTCTTTCCCTTTTTGGTGGTTGACTTATCCTATTTCCAGATCTTAAAATAATAAAAGGGTAATGCCTCCCATATTTTTGAAAACTCATACCCTTGGTGCTAGTCACCAACCCGGGGCCTACTAGAGGCGGGACTTGGGGGTCATTATCTCCCTTTCACCATTGCCAGCTCAGGAGGGGCATCTTTGGTGGGAGGGGGTCGTGACTGAATGGTGTCATAGGTAATGGTTGAGAGATAGGATGGAGTCTGGAGTTAGGCACAGTGAAGATTGAATGGGATGGTAGGGCAACAGTGTTAGTTAATCTTGGTGCGTGACATAGGCCATGGAAGACCGGCTAGGACATGGGATTTTAGGGCCCCCTGTGATCCGATGCAAGGACTCTGAGCCAGCCGAACGACCAAGTGAGACTACATTTATTACAGGGTAGAGACCCTAGGGAAGTTACATGCATCATCATGATTGTGTTTTACTTGATTTGGCTGTTCTGGGAACGAAATTGAAATAAAAAATGATAAAATCAAACCGTGAGAAATTTCCTTACTACTTGGGATTAGGATATCTTTGTTTACCGTACATATATGGCACCTGGACTTTGTCCCCAGGTGGCTCATACAGATGAGGCCCAGCAGATTCATGCGATCGATTAGTTGAGGATTGACCGAGAGGAGGAAGATAGCCAGTGGCATAAGAATCTCTGTTCTTTCCAGCAGCAAACCCTCAAGAAATACGAGGGTAGTAATTCAGATATGGAGACAGAAGGGTGGCTTGAGGAGCCAGGGATCGCTTTTACCTTGATTCGTGCTCCGATGGAGTAATGGGTTCCCCTAGCAGTCAGTCAGCTAAGAGGTGTGGCGTGACAGTGGTGGATGCTCTACCTCAGAGAGAGGATAGAGGCATAGGTTCCATGGGCTGACTTTGAGAAGGAATCCTGAGAGGAATTCCTTTCTTCCATGATCAAGGTGGAGAAGCGGCAGGAGTTACTCTCCCTTCAGTAGGGGAGTATGTCAGTACAAGAGTTGGGGATCAAGTTCAAGGATCTCCTTCACTTTGCTCCAGATCTCTTTCCGTATGAGGAGTCTCAGGCGAGACGTTTGGAGGAGGTGCTTCATCCTTCACTCCAGTATGTTTTCACCCCCTTCACCCTTTGGACGTACTTGGTGGTATAGAAGAAGTCAGAGGTTGTAGAGAGGATTCACTCGCAGGGAGGTTCACCACGTGAGGGGATCTAGCCAGGTTCATCGAAGTGGAACACAGTCAGTAGCAAGTCTCCTGCGATGGGACCTTCCAGGTTCAGGCCAGTGGGGAGCAGGCCCCAGCAGTTCCAGTTCAGATCTTCAGGTCCTCGTCTCTTTTTCATGAGCCCAGGACCAAATTGTTTTTCTTGTGGAGGTTTTGGTCACATTCAGAGTCGGTGCCTGACTTTATCTCAGTACGGTGGAGGTGGGAAGGTTCAGCGCCCACCTCAGCAGCACCAGTTGCCAGCGAGGCCCTTCCAGCAGCAGTAGGACCATGCTCCTCCGAGGGCAGACTTTGCGGGAAGAGGCCGACCTCAGGGTGCTCCTCAGGGACCTCGACTAGGGCATGGTCGGGGAGGTGGATGACATCAGAGAGGCAGAGGAGCTGGGTGTGGACAGTTGCATGCAGCAGAGTTGATAGCTCTGGTAGGACTAGAGGTGGTGCGAGGTACGATTTGTTTGTTCAGCACTCTCATTTCTTCTTTGTTCGATTCGGGCGATTCACACTCCTTTGTTGAACCTGGTCTAGCACATGCTTTGGGACTAGATGTAGAGAGACTTTCCTTACCTCTGGTGCTGAGTACACCAGTTGGAGACCAGACCAGCGTATCTTGTGTTTGCCGTGGATGGGGGCTGACATTGGGACCACATCGATCTAGTGGGGACCTTCTTCTATTACAGATGCAGTCATACGATGTCATCATAGGCATCGATTGGTTGTTTTCCTTTAATGCCATTATCGACTGCTTCCGGAGAAGAGTCATGTTCTCCAATGTGGATGGGCAACGTGTAGCTTTTGTTGGCGAGAAGAGATATCAGGTGGGAAGTCGGCGTGTGGAGCCTCTCCTTTCCTTGTTAGGTGGGCTATCCATGGTTCTAGCTGATACAGAGATGATGGATGTCCTGGGGGTTGTTGTTGAGTTCCTCGATGTTTTTCCAAAGGAGGTGATGACTCTACCCCCACCCCCCCGACGTGACGTTGAGTTTGGGATAGACTTACAGCCTGGTGCCCGTCCAATTTCGATGGCCCCTTATCGGATGGAACCTTCAGATTTGCGGGAGTTGTGGATTCAGATTGACGATCTGATGGAGAAGGGTTTTGTTCGACCCAGCGTATCACCATGGGGATCTCCAGTTTTGTTTATGAAGAAGGTATATGGTGGTATCAGGCTATGCATAGACTACTGAAGGTTGAACCAGGTAATGTTCAAGAACCGTTACCCCCTTCCAAGGATAAATGATCTCTTCGTCCAACTGAGGGGAGAAGGTTGGTTTTCCAAGATTGATCTACGATCTGGATATCATCATCTGAGGGTAAAGGATAGTGACATCTCAAAGACGGCTTTCAGGTGCAGGTATGGGAACTTCGAGTTTGTAGTGATTCCGTTTGGAGTTACAAATGCACCGGCTGTGTTCATGGGACTTATAAACTTTGTCTTCTGAGAGTTTCTGGACCGGTTCATCGTTGTGTTTATCGATGACATTATGATCTACTCAAGATCAGAGGAGGAGCACGTTGAGCATCTCAGGGCAGTCTTGTAAGTCCTTCGACACCACCAGATTTATAGGAAATTGTCAAAGTGTATGTTCTTGACACAAGATGTACACTTCCTTGGGCACGTAGTGTCTCAGCATGGAGTGTTAGTGGACCCGTCGAAGGTGGAGGCAGTTGTTTCTTGGGCAGCACCCAAGAGCATGGCATAAGTTCGTAGTTTCCTAGCGTTATTAGGTTACTATCAGAGGTTCATTTCGGACTTATCTCGAGTTTATGCTCCATTGACATCTTTGACTAGGAAGAACCAGGTCTTCCTATGGAGTGAGCAGTGCCAGAATGCTTTCGACTACCTGAAGGAGAAGTTGGTCAGTGATCCCTTACTCAAGTTGCCAGAGGAAGGGTTGTTGTATGAGGTGTTTTGTAATTCTTCTGGCCTTGGTCTGGGGTGCATGCTGATATAGAAAAAGGGAGTGATCTGTTATGGGTCTCGGAAATTACGCCCTCACGAGTGTAACTATGCCACCCATGACCTATAGCTTGCAGCAGTAGTGTTCGCACTGAAGTTGTAGAGACATTACCTCTTTGGGTAGTGCTTTTTAGTCTTCTCAGATCACAAGAGCCTATGTTATATCTTCTCCCAGTGTGACCTGAACCTACGACAGCGGAGATGGGTCGAGTTTCTCCAAGACTATGACTTTGATATCTCTTACACTGAAGGTAAGGGAAATGTTGTGGCTGATGCTCTGAGTAGGAAGTCGCATAAAGAAGTGGTTCGGGAATCCACTGATGCTTGGAAAGCGATGGGAGAGTTGGCCGCCTTGCACTTGGATGCCAGGGTAGAAGGAGTTAGAGGCTGTTTTTTTAGATGACGGTGCAGTCCTCCTTGTTGCAGTAGGAGGAAGATTCTCAGTGGGGGGACTCTGAGGCGTAAGTGATGCGGGATCGTGTCGATCAGGGGAACGCTCCAGAAGGATGGTCAGAGGATAGCCGACATCGGATGCTTTTCCATGAAAGGTTGTTTGTCCCGGAGACAATGTGTGAGGGAGTTCCCCGTGAGTTTCGTAGCTCAGCCTTGGCGGTACATCCAGGAGTTTCAAAAATGTACCGAGGCCTGAGGGAACAGTTTTGGTGGCCCATGGTGAAATGGGCAGTGGTGGAGTTTGTGGCTAAATGCCTAGTGTGTCAGCAAGTGAAGGCTGAACACCGTGTTCCCAATGGTTTGTTGCATCCTTTAGATGTCCCCGAGTGGAAGTGGGATGACATCTCAATGGACTTCATCACAGAACTACCTAGAGCTTAGGGTGGTTATGATTCTATCTGGGTAGTGGTGGATCGACTGATGAAATCAGCTTACTTCTTAGCAATTAAGGAGTCAGGCCTGGTGAGTACCTTAGCACAGAGGTACGTAGATGAGCTGGTGCGTTTGCATGGAGTTCCAAAGACTATTGTCTCAGATCGGGATACTCGGTTTACCTCATGAGTCTGGAGGGGGTTACAACATGATTTTGGAACCCAGATACACCTTATCACTACTTTCCACCCCCAGACCGATAGACAGATAGAGCGGACTATCCAGACGTTGGAGGACATGCTGCGAGCATGCGTTTTGGATTTCGAAGGATCATGGGTAAAACACTTTCCTTTAGTAGAGTTCACCTACAAAAACAGCTTCCACTCTACTATAGGCATGGAACTATTTGAGGATTTTTATGGAAGACCATTTCATTCACCCATTTGCTGGGAAGAGGTTGGTAAGACAGGTGCTCTTGGGCCAGAGGTAGTGCAGAGCACCACAGAGAAAGTCCAGCTTGTACGTGAGAGGATGAAAGCGGCTCAGGACTGACAGAAGTCTGCTGATAATCCTTAGAGGAGGCCCTTGGAGTTTGAGGTGGGATATCATGTGTTCTTAAATGTTTCCCCTCGATGGGGGCAGCAGAGGTTTGTGAAAGAGAGAAATCTCTCACCTAGGTTCATCGGACCTTTTGAGGTGCTGAGGCGAGTCGGCGAGGTGGAATATCAGCTGGCCCTGCCACCTCAGTTGGAGAAGGTTCATGACATCTTTCACGTCTCCCAGCTTCGTTGGTACTTACACGATGAATATCATGTTATCGAATGGGGAGATTTAGATATAAGAGACGACGTGACCTTCGAGGAACGACCAGTCAGAATCGAGGATTGTAAAGAGAAGGTGCTCCGTGGATGAACCATTCCGTTGGTTCGTGTGTTGTGGAGGCATGGAGGCCTCGAGGAGAGCACTTGGGAGCGGGAGACCCAGATGCACGCTCAGTACCCGGAGTTGTTTTGACATGTGTTTTCCATTGTTCTTCTGAGCTTTGTGTTGATGTTATACTTTGTACCTTTGATATATGGAATGCTTGGCTTGTCGGTTGTGAGACATTTTGTTTCCTTGTTCCCTGGTAATGTGTAACATGTCCGGATGTGTGGGGAAAGGGAAAAACCATATCCTTAATTGAGACTCATTAATGCGGATGTGATTGAACCTGTGCGGGCGAGTCAGTGCTGCCTAAAGTGGATAATATCTCGACATAGGAGAAGGAATTTTTCCCCAAACCACATGTTCGGGCAGTGTGTTGGTTGTGTGGTGTTGGGGGTAGTGGAAGTTCGAAAATCCTAATATATGGAAGTTGGAAGTCCCAATCCTTAATCGAGACGCATTAATTCAGATGCGATTAAACCCGTGCAGGCGAGTCACTGCCGCTTAAAGTGGATAATATCTCGACATAGGAGGGGGAATTCCTAACACCTATGATTAGGGTTGTTGGTTGGGTTCCAGTTATAATGAGAACCCTAAGAGGTATCTTGTTGGGTTCCTCTGGATTGTTTTTTGAATTCTTGGGGACGAAAATGTTTTAAGATGTATCTGATGTAATGGCCTAGACCTCTCCGGACCATTCCTTTGTCAAAAAGAAGGCCACGAAGTGTTCTGGAGGGTAAAATGGACTTTTCCCACACTTTCCAGAATTTTGAAACTACACGCTGCGTAGTTTAAGTACACGTCGTGTACCCCCTTGCCGGGTATACCTCGTGTTGAAGGTCATGTCCTTGCCGTGTGAAATAAATGGGTACACATCGTATATCCAATACTACACGCCGTGTAGTCTCTCCACGCATATGCGTTACCATGTGTTGACCAGTCAATGGCCATGTGCCGTGTTGGAGCCGTGTGAAATAAATGGGTACCTACCATTTATCCAATACTACACGCCATGTAGTCCCTCCCCTCATATGTGTTACCTTCAATCTGTGTGTTGACCAGTCAATGGTCGCGTTCCATGTTGAAGGCTGTGTTGGAAGCCGCGTGGTGACCGTGTGAAACGGCCGAGTACACATCGTGTACCATAAAGTACACTCTGTGTAATTTTTTTTCACACCTATATAAGGAGGGGTCCCCTCCTCCTTTTCAACTCACCCCTCTCCTCCCCATTCCTCTTAGCATAGCTCTCCCAAGAGACTCAAAGGCTCCTTTTCTTCCATAACTTCTTCGTCCGAGCTCCGATTTATGATCCGTCAGCGGCCACGGGATCGTAACGACGAGGAAGAACTTCCGAGCTTGGATCTGTTGTCTTTCCTTCAGCATTTCTTTTCTGACTTCCAACTGAGGAGGTTTTTCTAGGACCCAACAGAAGTGACGAATGTCGACGGACGTCTTCTAAAGTTGATATGGGGGAGCGTTGTGATCAGAACCTGTTGAGGTAGGGATATTACCTTTGTCTCTCTAATTTGTGCATCATGCGGGGTGGGTATCCTCTTTTTTTCATGAGAAACATTAGAACCATTAAATAAAGATAGTAACTGGTTAAAGAATGGTGGTGGGAAAGTTGTTATGTTTATCTTTGTTTATCCAATTGATATGTTATGAATTGAATAGGATTATGCCTACTAAAAATCATGGTCATTGGGGGCCTTTGCTTGCGCAATTAAATGTTTCCCTATCTTCTAGACCATTTTTGTGAATGGAGATTGTTGAATGTGGAATTTGGTTAATCATGTAAAGTTGGCTGATTTAAAATCTGGAACCCTTGTGAGATCACCCCTGTTGATCAAAATGGAATAATGAACATGTGGGTTTTAGATTGGTTACTGGTGTGTGAAAGGGAGGGGTGAATCCTGGGTTTTTACGAATAGAACAAGTAGCAGGTCTGCGGTTAATGATGTTAAAGGGGCGATGATGTGGCACGAATCTTGTTTTGTGGGTTGTGGTGGATCGAATGAGCAACAGGGCTGTGATAAGTTGTATTAAGGGATGATGATGTATGGTGTGGTTGTGGTTATGGTGGTTGGAAGCGGGGCTGCAGGGTTGAGTTTGAATGTGAATGGACTATGGGTTGTGAATAATAAGTAAAATGTGAAAGAGTTAATGAATGGTGGGGCTTGGTAACGGAACGGAATTAATAATCAATGGGGTTAGTTGGTTGATGAAAAGGGACTTGTATGTGTTTCTTGTGTTTACCTAACTTGATTTGTGGATGGCAGGGATATGTTTTACGAACAGTCGATGTGGTTGGTTGTAGATAGTAGCCCAGTAGTTAAGGAACTAATAAACTAATTATGCTGAAATGTGAAAAACTAAATGGGGTTGGGGTTGTTTGTTGTATGCAATATTTATAGCAGCAGTGCCAAGGCACGTGCTCAGTTTCTCTATTTAAGCCATAGGTTGGGCTGTGTGTTTGGTATACATATATATATATCTGTATCTTTTTGTTTTGACGCACCCCACCCATGTTGAGCACTTAGTTCTGAACACTCACATTTCATGGGAGAGGGTGTTTTCCCTTTAATTACTAGCTCCTTCCTGCTCCTTCTTCCCTAGGCTATGATGGCTTGAGTCGACCTTACACCTAAGACCCTTCAGGTAGGTTTTGATTAGAGTGGTTCTATCCCAAGACTCTTCTGGTAGCTTTTACTGTTTCCCAAGAATATTCAGGCTGAGGTCTAGGTGTGTGCGGGTGGGATACGTGGTTGTGAGGTCCAGGTGTGTGCGGGAGGGATATGTGGTTGCGAGGCCCATGTGTGTGCGGGCGAGATACGTGGTTGTGAGGCCCAGGTGTGTTTGGGCGGGGAGAGTGTGACAGCGTCAGGACGTTCGCCATTAGAAAGAGCAGCTAGCTAAAGGGAAATGGTGCGGGGTACCCAATACTATTGTTCTTATATACTTCTACCTGTTGTGATTGTGTTTTTGGTGAGTGTGGCTGGTGAGGTTGGGTGGATAGAATTCCTTGATAGGTTTCTTCTATTGTTCTCACGGGACATTAGGATGTCTCCCCACTTGTGCACGAGAGCTTTAGGTTTCCCTAATGAGTATACTTGTATGCTCACCCTATGTTTACTTTAAGGTTTCCAGGAGGACTAACAGGGTCGTGCGGGACCCTACTAGTCGTACAGTTAGAGTTGTTGTTGTTGTTGTTGTACACTTGTTTCTTTTGGTATTGTACTTTGAGATTTCTTGTACTTTCACCTTGTTATAAAATTGTTTAAACATGCATGTGGGATTGGTTTGGGTTTATTCATATACACTTGTTCTTTTCCTTTTTGGTGGTTGACTTGTCCTATTTCACGATATTAAAATAATAAAAGGTTAATGCCTCCCATATTTGTGAAAACTCATACCCTTGGTACTAGTCGCTAACCCGGGGCCTACTGGAGAGGGACTCGAGGGTCATTATCTCCCTTTCACCATTACAAGCTCAGGAGGGGCATCTTTGGTGGGAGGGGTCGTGACATTATCTCTGACCTCAGCTCCAAGTATCCTTAATGATTATTTTTATAGCCTATATATTGTATTTTTTTGGATTTTAAATGGCATTTAATACATTTAAAATTATCTTTAATATCTTGGATAAGATCATGTATCATAAAAATTTGATCTCTAAATCCATACCAGCATGTTGGAGACAAAAAATGATTCCCATAAAGAGCCTTATAAAGATACATTTTTATTTTAGAATAGAATATATTATTATATGAGAACTCCAATAGGGGGAGTTGTTGATTTAAACATCCTTGGAAATTAATTCAAAATTATTTATGTATGTTCTATAGAGTTTGAATAGTTATTTTAGACTGACCATATATGTGAGGGTGATAAGTAGTACTAAAACTCAACTATGTATTCAATTCATTATGATGGATTATACAAAACCTTGAGGTAAACCTCATATATCAATTATATACATTAGAGAGTGGTACTCCATGTAGTCTTACCACTTCCCTTATACACATCATAATATGTTAGTCAAGATAGAAAACTTCCTTGATAATAATGAAATATGTAGACTTCATAAGATGATTGAAATACCACACAGATGGCGTTATTACCTTTAGATTTACTAGGGAGGGCAATAATAAAATCTATGGTTATGTTTTCCCACTTCTATGATGTTATCGGAAATGGTTTCATTATACCCTTAGACTTATGTCATTAACCCTTGACTTGTTAACATACTGAGCATCATGATACCAATTCTACAATCTTCCTCATCATGTTATCCAAACAAATGTTTTTATTAATATCTTTATACATTTTAGTTATTCCTAGATAAATAGATAATGAGGATTTATATGCATCATCCAAAAGATTCCTCTTAAAATATGGTTTTTATGGGAATCATATCTGGATTGAAAACCTTATAAATTCATCTTTAACAAAGTTTAACTCTATAATACTTTCTACCTTTTTTGTATCTCATTATCATCTTTATAGACCACCATTGATCCTATAATGAATGGATGGTTGAGAAGGTATCTGAGAAAGGTTGTATGATATTCCTTTTATGATTCCAATGATAATACTTTACATATTCAAGAAGATTGGATCCCTTTCAATCTTCATCATGGATAGGGTTGTGGGTCCCTTTTTACTCAGATCATATAACACTTTTTATCACCATCACAAGATGGTAAGGGATTTAAAAAACATAATCCTTCATTAGATCAAACCACCTTTGATTGGGAATATTAATCACCTTTTTGTGAATATATACTTAAGGATTTCATGATCCATATATATTTCACACTTCTCCCCTTAGAGATAATGTGTCTAGATATTCAATATGAAGATCACTACAACTAATTCTAGATCTTGTGTTTGGTATTTTTTTCTCATGGATCATTAATTTGAAGGAGGCATATGTTATAACCTTGTCATTTTTCATGAGTACAAAACCCAAAAAAAAATTAGATCTATCATTGTAGATTAAAAATCATTCCCCACTTCTGGGTCATGTGATAACAAGTGCTATGATTATCCTATTTTTTAACTCTTTAAATATCTCCTCCCATTCATCAGTGTAGAAACAATTCACTCCCTTATAAGTTATATTTGTTTTTAGTCTTGAAATTCATTATACTTTTCTCAAAAATTGATGATAATATCTATATAATCCAAGGAAACTATGAATATCCATCACATATTCTAGTATGAACCATCCTTCAATTTCCACAATTTTGAAAGGATCCACAGATATACCTTTATGGGTGATAACATACCCCTGGAATGTTACTTTCTCTATCCAAAACATTAATTTACTTTAATTCACATATAACTTTTCCTTTCATAAGGTATTTAGTAGAGAATTTAAATACACATCATTCTCTTCATTTCTTTTGGATTAGATAATAATATCATTTATAAAGACTATAAAAATTCTATATTAATTCATAAATACACTATTCATAAGTTCATGAAGATAGATAATGAATTGGTGAGTCCAAATGTAGTCACTATAAACTTTTGGTGCACATACTTGTATAAAAATAAGTCTTGGGGATATCTTTATTCTAAAATTTTACTTGATAATATCCCAACTGAAGATCCACCTTACGGAAGTACTAAGATCTATGTAGTTGATCAAATGAGCCATAAATTTGTTGAAGAGGATACTTGTTCTTTATCTTGGTCTTATTAAGCTCACAATAATCAATGCAGAGGTTAATTGACCAATAATTCTAATTTATGAAGAGGACTGGCACACCCCATAGTGAATTATTTGGTCGTATAAACCCTTTATCGAAATTATCTTATAGTTTCCTATTTAACTCTTCATGTTCGTTAGTGGATATTCTATATAGAGTCTTTAACATTAGAAAATTTATGTGTATAATTAATATTGAGATCATGACCGCTCACCTGTGAGGAAGATTGTGAAATTATTTGGTAAACACATCAGTATTCTCTTATAATTGGAATGTAATCATGTATGAAATTTTCCTCAGTCTAAATCATTTGAGATAGATAAGCTTACTTATAAGGCAATAATATCCATGCTTGAGATAATGATTCCAAAGGATATCCATCCTCCTCCAAACAGTTGTATAGAATTGGAGGGTGGTTCTTGATAAGTAGTGTAATTTTTTTCTCCCAACAGTTTACATTTTCCCAATATACGGAAAGATAATCCATACACATAATTATATAAAATTCCAAAAAAAAAGAGTATCACAAGTTTTTCTAGGAAATTATTCTTATAAATATATAAAAGGTAAATTTAATATACTTGGAAGGAAATAGTTTCCCCATTCTGCATTTTTACTAATATCTCCACTTCCATGTATTTAGGTGGTGTTTGAATAGTTTTACTAAACATTAATGATATAAAATAATGGATAGAACCAAAGTTATATAGTATTTTAATGTACTTGAATGGTTGGTAAGCCTGTCTTTGACTATTTTATTCTAGTTCTAATCATTTAATCCAAATAAAATTGAAATATAAGTGAGAATTTTCAAACTATAACACATATAAAATGGAATCTTACAAACATTTAAGGGATAACTCATAAATAGAATATATTACTTAACCTATTAATTTCAATGTTTAAATCTAAGTTATCCTTGTACTATTTCCTGAAATAAAATTTTATGTTCACTTTTTTCACTTCATAATCTTTTATAAAGATTTTGTGAATTTACCAAAGAATACTCACTAGGAATTTCAAACCAAGTGTGCAGAAAGGCCTATTTTTTGTGCACCAAGTGATGATAAATTTAATACCCAATACTCCATTTTTATTGTTATTACCCCAAGTTACAAATGTTCAAGATCCATATCCACCTGTAGTATCCAAAAAAATGATTTTGTGGCTTGAAAACCACTTACACTTTACTTTACAAAAAATTAGGGAATTTTTCCTATATTTAGTATTATCCCTAAAGCTTTAGTTATGGTTTTATAATCCTAATCCCCAAATATTAATAGACCTTTACTCTGATACCAACTATGAAAATCCAAATATTTTTTATATTTTATTTATTGATTAATTATATAAAGATAAATATAATAAAATCCTAGAATATTTAAAGACCTAGTTCTTTTGGGAAATTAGATACTAAATAAATTTACATAAAATAGGGATATACATAAATTATTTAAAACTCTATAACATGTCCTTAAAATACATTGATCTTATAATATTGTATGGGATAACTTGGGGACATGCATAAAAAGTGGGGATTATATAAAAATAAGTAATGGAATAATAAAAGGATAACATTATGAAAGTGATACATAAGTTTCATGGGGAATATTACATTTACATAAAAGGATGATAATTATAAACATGAACATCAAAGTATGATATAAGAAGATAACATCAGGGCAACATGGGAATGAGGAAATAATATAAAACATGACATCATAAGCATATGTTAAGGACAACCATCGAGACATAATAACATTTTGTTATTAGGATAACCTCTCATCCACCATATATGGTATCTCATGAGATAAAAACATCACCCAATGTATTGTAGGGCTATTTAATTTCAATACCACCCATCAAATTAATATCATGTACATATATTTTTGTCCCACTTTGATTATACAACAGAAGAATATTTTCCACCACTTTTAATCCCAAGATGATTGAGTGTGGGTTAAATAAATGAAATTATATTGTAAATTAATTATAGGTTCATTTGTGTGCATACCCTTTATTAGAAACGGGGATGGTTTCTCACAACAAAAAATTTTGGCATTGAAAATCATATGATATTTTTGCAGCATAACGGGTGTACATAAAGGTTCTTAGAAGTGTTTAATGACATTAAAATGTGGTATCTCATTACATGGGAACCATAATGATATAAAATGGATGTGAAAAATCATATTATATTATGAATTATTGTAAATAAAGAGGCATTATAAAAATAAAGTACTTGAATAGATGAAGAGGCATAGAATCTATACATAAACATACTAATATCTTAGGTAAGGGATTTAACGAGAAAAAATAAATGATCTATAATAATTAAAACATAAATTATATTATAAATGGATATTTATAAATTCATTAAAACATAGTAAATTTATATTAAAAATTAATAATATAAAGAAGGTTCTTGAATGGAAAAGAAGAGGGAGAGATCCCTTACCTTGAGAGGCTTCTTCTAAAAGCCTGGAAGATTCTTTTTAATAGATTTGGAACACATTGGGAGGTATTTAGAGGTGGATAAATGTTTTTAGTGAAGTGGAGTGGGAGGATGGAAGGGTATTATTAGCATAAGAGAGGGGACATATTTGTAAATTTCTAAACTTAGGTTTTTGACACTATATAATAAAAAAATAAAAACTACAATCCTTTCCATTGGATTTCCCCATGGATTCTACAAAAGATCAATTTTTTCAATATTTTTAACGTCCAATAACTGAGAATATTAAACTAATACCATTGGTGATGTAGAAGTGAGTCATGTTCATAAAGAATTGATTTTAAAACCATAAAATATAATATTGGTTTGGAGCATTTATTAAATGATTATAAAATTAATCAAATAACTTCAAAAACACATAACTTTAAAGGTTAAATCAATTTTTGGTTTTTGATTCATTTTATATTATTTATTTCCTTACCTTTAGATATTATGATTCCATAATAGATATTGTATATTTATACTGTATTTAATTTTTACCTAAAAATTAAACTATATGAGAAAATTATGAAAAATTAACCATGGGCTAATTTTGACCTGATGATTTCAAAAATAAAAAATTATTTAATAAAAATAATTCTTTAAATATGAGGATTTACATATTTAAAAAAATACTTATTTATTAGAGAAATACTTTTTTTTATTCAAGCATCTTTATAAAACTTATAAAAATACATTATAATTCATTAAATTATAATATCATTTATATATAAATACATATTATTTAATAAGAATATTTTATGAAAATAATATATACTTAAAATTGTTATTAATTTTTTAAAAATAGTGTGTTAATTGAAACTATATATTTACCAAAAAAAATTTGATTTCTTTCTATCAAAACCTAATTTTTATCAAACAAATTATATAATCATTAATAAAGTAATAATGAAAAGAGATAAATATAATAATTATTTCATTAAAAAAAATAAACCAATTCATATTTCTAGGGTCTAGATACAAAACCCCTTATTACACCAGTGTTTTCTCCAAGATTAAGGAGTGTAATGGTTGTTCTTTATTGGGGTGGTTCGGTGAACATTATTTGGGTAGTGACCTCTATAAGAAAAAACTTATCTCATAAATAGTTTCTCTTGAGATTTAGTTATTTAATCTCATTTTGGGGTTAGTCAAGGTAAAATCCTAGTGATGTAAAATCCCTCAGAAGCTCTGATAATTGGACATCATAGAGTACAATCTTACTATCCAAGTCCATCACTTCTTCCATATTTTTAAATTAAACATTATCATAACCCTTAATATATACAAATATTAATGGTCACAATAGAATGACTATATTATCAATAGTTATGAATCTTAATAGTATTTTAAATCTGAGAGCCTATATTTTAAAATGGTCTAGAATAACCAAAGTATTGAATTTTTTCTTCTATAATTACATTATTTAATAAGTTATTTGTTCAATAAAAGGGGATTTCATTTATAATAGTTTGGTTCATTACACAAACCTAATCAAGAGGGAAAAAATTTTGTGTTTTTTGAACACGCTGGATAGAATTTTAAAATCCTAAGGAGATCTTGACCATAACTCCTTTTATCAATCCACCAATCCAGAATAAAACTTTTGAAGTGTTATTTGATGCCTTCAACAAGGCAGTGGGAGTTGTGATTTTGCAAAATATTAATGTCATTTCACATTTTATAGCCTACACTTTTCAACATCTAGACAGAACCCAAATCAATTAAACTGTGTTAAATAAATATTTTTTGTCTGTTATTGTTTATTTATAGAAGTTTATATCATATTTATTAACAAAAAAAGTAACTATTTACTCTAATTATGTATCACTCATATATTTGATAAAAATTATAATAAAAAACAATGATTATTTATATATATATATGTTGATATTATAAAAATTAAACTTAGAAATCAATTAAAATAAGATCTATGAGAGGTTAGTTGTAAAAAAAATAGTATATTGTCCCAAAAGTTTGAGGTATAAATCCCAATAAAAATTTCCTCGAATGATTTCTTACCTAGTGAGAAGCTATATGAAGTCACTAAGTTACTTGGTTATACTAAAATGGTAGATTATTTAGCCAAATAAAAGGTATCTTCTTTCTTTTATAATCATTAAATAATTTAACTAAAATATGATTCCAAATACTATATTTGGAAGGATATTTATATATAGAAAATATCTAATGACCATGTGAATAAGAGATATATACCTGAGGAATTGGTACATTTTGTGATTTTATTTTATAATTAAATTTCATGTGGAGTCCATTTTGGTCCTAAAAAATAGTTAGAAAAGTTTTTGAAGATGTATTTCTTGGATATCAATTTTTAAAGAATCACATGAATATTGAAAATCATGTTTAAAATGTCAATTTACTAGATAAATTACTAGAATATAGAAAACTCCCCAACCATAATTGGTTTTTTGTAAAATATTTTACGTATATGTATTAGATTTCATGGTCCTATTTTCTATTTATATTGTATTTTCCTAATTCCTTCTTACAGTGCAGTATGTTTCAAAATGGATAGAAGTAGAAGCAACCTGAAAGGATGATTTAAGAGTTTTTTTAATTTTTAGGTTCAATTTTTTTAGGTTTATAGAGACTCTGGTAATAATCAATTATCATGGAATTTTTTTATAAAAATATAATTTAATACCTTATAATGAAATTTGGATTTTAGCACAAGGTCTGAACTATATACCACCCACAAATAAATGGGTAGGCTGAGGTATCAACAAAAAAATAAAGATAATTCTATAAATAAAGTATTCAAACTAAAAAAATACAGAGTGAGAAATTAGAGGATGTATTATGGACATTCATATTTTTCTTCAAAAAACCCCTAGGTATGTCACCTTATAAAATAATTTGTGAAAAAATTATCACTTACCTATTGATCTAAAGTATAAATCAAAATATTCTTTAAAGAAAGTTACTCCAAAATTATTTATGGATAAAGATGAAATAGTTATCTAAATGATGGGACCAGAGCAGTTGAGAAGGGAATTTTATGATAACTCCCTATTGTACGATGAAAAATCTATATCTTTCCATAAAAGAATCATTTGGAAAATGAATTTTCAATTTTGAGATAAAGTGATTATATTCCCTTCTAGAATGATTTAAATCCCTATTAATCTTTATTCCAAGTAGACTGAACCATTTATTGTGATAAAAATGTTTCAATTTTTCACAATTGAGATCAAGGGAGATGAATCACAATATCCCTTTAAGGTGAATAGATATAAGTTAAAATAGTTTCCAGAATATTTCTGAAGGGAACCAAAGAAGTTGTCCAAATCATTCGCTACTAAATATGAATAAGAACCATCATGTTGTCTCATTCCTACAAAATAACCTAAATACTTATATTTAAGTATCTTATTCCTTGATAAATTCATATTGGAATTAATTGAATGTTTATTCTGAGATAAGTTTGGGGGATAGGGAAACTATCTTATGATGTAAATTTTTTCTTGTGATTTTCTTTGTTTCTTTGTGTTTGTGGCCTTAAATAAAATAAAGAAAATAAAAAATGATTATTTTTTTCAAGAATAATTTTTAAAATTATGCATGTAATATTTCTTAAATTTTTTTGAGAAAAGGAAATTGAATTTAAAAGTTTTCATGCCCTATGAAAAAAGGAAATTATAGTTTTAAGGGAACCCACCTGATATTAATTTTTTAGAATTTGATGATTATTAAGTTGGTTTTCTCACTACATCTATGGAATTTTTTACATGAGGGGAAATGAATTTAATGAAAAATATTTAAATGGAATAAAAATTATGACATATGGAAACTTAATTTTTGATGTTTATTCATAGTAAATTTACCTTTATGAAAAATAATTCATCATGGATTCAACTCAAAATTTATTTCTTTAAGTGAATCTAAATTAAAATAAAATGGGAAATTAGAAATTAAATGAATTTTGGAGACAGTTAGACATTGGATGTGTGAGTAATAAAAATAATTTTAAATATAATAGGTACATTTCAAAAAATATTTCTGGAAAAAGATTCAAAAAGTGCCAACTTATAGAAAATAAATGTATTTAGGTGAGGATAATATTGAATCAGAAAAAAGAAGGGGAAATTAAATTATAAAAATCTCATTTGAGTTGTATCATGGAAGTGGTAAATGGAAATTTTTTGGAATAAACTTATGAAAATTATATTATTGAAGGTTTCCCTTTTTATAATTTTTAATTCAAAAATATTATTCTCTATCTTCACTCCTCAATGTAGAAATTGATCTTAAATTTATGTGAAGAAGTGGATTGTATTTATGTAAATGGAATTATATTTTTAGCAATGAATGAATATTTTTCCGCTTATTTTTTATTTTGTTTATTGTAACTATGAAATATAATCATTTTTGTTATTTTGAATTCATTTTACTACCTAAGAGAGAAATAATGTATGTGGTGGGACTGATGAGAGCCAATATTTTCAAAACAATATTTTTTTCTAATATAAATTAATCCCAAAATTATTTTGAAATCTAGAAAATTCATTCATATTTTCTTCTTCTGTAAATATTTAATTAAATTATTAAATAGACTAAATCATGATTGTTACTTGTTTTATTTATTTTGGAATTCATTGGAAATCCATACATTAATTTTTTGAATTTTTGAATTAAATTGATAACAAAAATTAAATTATATTTTTAATTTTTTTTAAATCAATTATAAATGAATTAGGATAAGTCTAAAATTAATTATGCTTTTTTATGGGTAGAATGTATTAAGATAGAAAATTAATAAAGGGTTAAACATAATACTTTGGTTACAACCATGTTTGACTTTTTCTCAACCAAGACGTATGAATTTGAAGATCATGTATGACATTAGTGGACTAGTATAATTTAATTTTCATTTCATAATAATTTTATTTACCAAATTCATAAGGCTTAATCCCTTTATAAGAATTCATCCATGTAGATCATGACTTTTGGATCATGTATAAAATTCATCATTTGTAATGATGTAGAGTCTTATGAAATGAATTTCTTGCTATGTATCATACTTCCTACACATTTTATGACTTTTCCAATAAAGTGCATGACTTCTATACTTTCCAAAATTTTAGACAACATAGAATCAAATCTAAAATTACTGATTTAAGATAAGAATGACCTAAAATCAACATTCCAGTTATATTGTTTAGACAATGTGGGAAGAAATTCTCCTGAGAATATATGTTCCACTCATCCATTAAGCTAATTGAGATGAAGATTGTAAGAAGGGACTTCGAGGCTGGGAAATTTTGAGAGATCTTAGATAATTCAATATGGACCCTCGTCTTATACACATAGATACAGTGGAAAAAATGGGACCTGGGGACTAAATTTATAGAATATTATGAAGGAACTACACTCGATCAAAGGAGAGGAGCATACTAATAACATAGTACATGGAGTCGTAAAGGAACTTGAGTAAATATGAATCATTATATAAAAAATGAATACTATTAACATAAGTAAAAGGATTTTTTACTTATGATCAGTGGATTGAGATACTACTACTAGTTTTTATTTCTTTACTTTTTTTTAATCTCTAGTGACGGTACAATAAACTCATAGTGGTCAAGCCAAGGAGGATCTACCCATTCCCATGTTAATGAATTATACTCTTAAATTTTAAATCTCTTATAATTTTGAATCTACCATGGTTTTTAATTATTTAATTTTTTTCATTGTTATTTTTATTTATTTTATTTTTCTTTAATTCCCAATTATGCACACATAGGCCACCTGAATTTTCTTCATTGCTGAAACAATAGTGGTTTATGATTTGATTCAGGAGTGATTGGAAAAATATAATCACTTGTCTAGGAAATTAGGGTGCATGAAGTAGTAATTTTATTTCTCTATTAAATCCTAAATCACCATGGGATGTTAATTAGTTGAGGTTTTAATTTTTTTGAAAGAGATATAGAGAGACTATGTGAGTTAATTTTAATTATGATTTAATAGGTAAGTGATTGGGATATATAAGTTTAGAACACAATATTTAAAAACTGAAATCAAATAAATTTTAAATATCATTTCAAAATAAAAATAATTATTATATTTATTATACACACTAAACCCACATAATACAATAGAAAAATATATTAAAGACCTCATTATCTCTGGAGGCATCTTGAGTTCAACTATCAATAAATTTTATTGGGTTCAAATTTTTTTATAAGATCCCTATGATATGATCTTAATCACATATATAGACAACCTATATCCACATAATATTATATATTTATAAGGAAACTATTTTTTTATTTTTTTATCTCATGAACTTTCCCTTATCTTATGGTGATGGTATATATACCGGCATATTTGGCCCACCTACATCCCTTTGAGGGAACATGTTTAAAATATAATGGATTGATTTACATATGTCATCATTGACTCAAGTTTTTATAATATATGATTTACCTAATCCATCCTCAGACAATGTTTAAGTGAATTTAGTTATTATGATATTACTTTTTGTGAGTTCCAAATATTCTCATGAATTGATAGTTGAAGAAATATATGATTTGAGAAATTGAGAATAATTTAACACGAAAAATATTTTTCATTAATGGAAAAAAATAAGAGGATAATCCACAATATAGACTCTATATCTCTCTATCTCAACATATATTGGAGGAATAATGAATCAAAATGTTATCAAACGGAACACTTGATGGAATTTAAAATTTGTGTCATTACTTTCTATGATTAATTGATAGCATAACACGTATTATCTAACATTACATATTTTTCCTCTTTATCAATAAATTTTTCCTCTACCCATGTGACAACATTCATACCTAAATTTTTTTCTTCCTCAACTAGTTCTCACTAATCCTTGATGACTCTCTCAGTGGTGGTCAGCTCTTGGAGAATCCATCCCACTAATTCCCTCCCTGCCGTTACTATATGTTTCCCCTTACCTAATAATGTTGCAATTTAAGTGGCTTAAAAAATTATAGTGGTATTAAGAATTTTCGGATGGGGCACATATTCTGTGGTTGAAATTTTCTATTATAGTGCAATCATCTAATCCTATTCAATGATGACCTCCTTAAAATTGGAATGGACCATGTGGAAATCAAATCCACTATAATCTAGAATGGTGAACATGTGTTAGAGATGATGTAGTTAAATATTTAACTTGCTAAGGGGGTACTTTTGAACTAGCCTCCAAATATTTCTCTATACCCACAACCACATCCTTTATTAAAGTGAATAATACACTAGGATTGAGTCGGAATATATTATAGGAACTTTCACATAGTTTGGGAATAAAAAATCATAGAAGGTCCAATCATGATATCTTTTTAATAGGTTGGTGATGAACTAGTTAATTTCCAAATTAATTTTGTTTACTGAGACACTAGATCAATGACCGCATAATTTTCTATAGTTTGAGGCAATATTTTCAAAATTAACACAAAAAATAAGGTATCATGTTTACATTTAAGGAGACTAAATAAAATGAATTTTTTGATAGAAACCTTCAGTAACTGGGTCATTTACTTTTCATACTATTATCTCACCATTTAAAGGTGTAGAAGAATGTTCTTCTCTTGGTGATCCTAACACAGGACCTAGGGATGTCAAGTCCAACTTAGATGCACTACACTCTCCAATGGATCTCTAGGATCGAAATCCATCTATGTGTTATACATATAATGGGAAAATATCTAAAAGGATACATGTAGGAATCAATATTTATTAACATGAATGATAAAGGAATTGAAAATTTCATGATAACACAGCTTGAAAAAATTAAATGAATGAAGTGACCTGCATTTAAGGATGTTCCACTAGGTGTCTAATATCTATAAGTCCATCAACTGAGTCCAAATTATTTGAAACATTAGGGAAAAAATCAGGTTAATAACTAACTACAAAATCTCTTTGTATTTGACTATGTAATCCTGATTATCCAATATCCTTGAACCTATGAGGCTATACTCAAATTGTAACCAAGTTGATGAATCAAATAATTCAAAAATAAATGCGTAGATATATCACATGCTTGATGATTCAGGGTGGAGGTAGAGTTACAGAGACCTCACTTACTCCTACCTATGTTTTTGTTCTAAAGAACGCTCTATGGTAGGAACTACTGGCAGTGGAATTGGGAAAAATCCAAGATAATCATAGAGAACTTCTTAGAGTTTTTCAAACCAGATAGGGGAATATTCTCCTTTATACTTGTTACCCATGTAAGCACTTAAGCTGTTCAAGGTTCCTCAAGCTGAATACAATGGAGATATAATAGGTGATTGAGCCCCATTGGATTCCTATAAAAGAAAAATAAGGAATTAATGATGAAATCGATTAAAAGATATAATTATCAAGTAGGAGAATATATTACGTCATCCATAGATGAGATCTAACTGGTCTCTTCTTTAACGATATTTTCCCATACCTCTAAAGGAACGTCATCATAACCTCCTTCCTCATCTCTATCTTTATTAGTGGTTGACTTGAGCTCCATCCGTTTAGGTACCCAATTCACATAAAATGTTTGACCATTAAGAAATTGTATTGTATCATTGATCTTCCTAATATATGATTTTACTTCTTCATTATGATTCTCATAAGAAATATTGGAGGGTGCAGCTACTTGCCCAAACTCCATCACGGTAACTCATACCACCTGAAGTACATCTTATATCTTCTTTATAAATTATGTTCTTCTCTAATAATCTCATTCTCTATTAGCTTCTAGAAGATGAGTGTCAGTAGAGATGAGGAATAAAATAGATAACCCACCCATCAAGGGAGAATAGTCAAGGAACCTCAACCATTTACCAAGAATCTAGGATACCAAATAATTTCTTAGAATGAGCCTATTTTGATGTCTTCCTAGAACTTTTGTATTCTATTTTTCTTATCTATATCTAGTTTTTGGTGGAAATATGAATTGTTCTACGAAATCATCCAACATTCCACTGAGGTATGACCCGATCCAAGTTTTATAAAATTCACTTAACAACCCAATAATAGCATTAAACAGTTGTAATATAACATGTATACACATATCCTATTATTTTAGTATTAACCAGAACTATGATGCAACTATAGGGTGTCATTATACTTGTGCACTTTTAGGTGGGGTAAGACACTTCTTTTATATAGACTGAAATTTTCACTTAAATTTTCAAGGTGGATACACATTGTTGATAATATCCCAATCAATCCTAAACTCCAAAATAGCCTCCCAGAATGTCATCAGGTATTCAAATTGTGGATGGGTAATATTCACATTATTATTTATTAGTCCAGTTAGGGATAAGTAAGGTTAAAATATGAACTATTTTTAGAGATTTATTATATTGAATGTATCTTGATCACTAAGTAACAGAGGATTAACCCCACCCATGCTTTGAAGAAAAGGATCCAACTAAGAAACTAGCATGTTACAGTTATTAATGAATTATTAATCACCCATATGGAAATAAATCAATCCTTTCAATATTTGGAAAGGTCCAACGAGCTTGAATAGAGCCTTTCCTACTGTATATGTGACTGAAATACTAGTATAGGGTTTCCAACATTAGAACATCCAAGTTTATCTAACAAATTCACCATAAAAACTTCCTAATTATTACACCATTAAGAAACTAACACACTATAAGAAGTTATATGTTGATTAATATGGCTATAAAAGGCTTCCAAACAAACTACTCAATGGACTCTAGGAGAAAGCTCCCATCCACATTCGGTATATTTTCCTTCCTCTAATTTTAAAAAATAGGCATATGGAATCTTGTGAGTCTTATGGGTCAATAATCATTAGGGTCTCCTCATGTTTGGTTCTTGATCATTTTTCCTAATAAAGTGTTTATCCTAAATTCTAAAGTTAACATTAACTCAAGGACTCAAGGGGGAAAAGGTCATAATCCATGGAACCCCTTTCCACTCAAAGAAACAACCTTGAAAGTAGATGATTAATTTATAAATCATCACATATATATGTTAGAGTAATGGGATAATCATAAATTTATACTAGTATCTGAGACCCACTAATCATATGTCATTGTATGGGCTTATAATGACCTCTTCATGTATCAAGTGGAATGTTTTTTTATGTAGGATACATCTTATGATTAAATCTATGATGATATTTATATTGTGGTGGGATAGCTATTAAGATACACAAACCACTTCATATAATACCATAGACCAAATCTCCTTTTAAAACATTATATAGATCTAGTTTACCCAAAATGGAAAACCCCAATCCATACTGAAAACACCATCATAGGAAAGGTCCCCACATGAATCCCACCCCAATAATTGTTTTGCAGCTAATTTCCTCTTAATGGATGAATAGTTGTGTAACTTGGGTTCTAGAATATATAATTTGTCATCATGGGTTATAGGATTATACTATAGATTAAAAAATTCTACATAGTTACCCTCTTGGATGAAGTTCCCCACCATATAAATATTGGCTTCGACCATCACACAATAATGGTTGATCATGTTTCTTAATTGATTCTATTATTGGGCCACAGGAATGGGTGTATCACCTAATAACACAAAACCATAAATGTTTAGTCTCTCTGATAATGGTAGTATTTTATTCCTACCCCCATCAACTCTAATAGGATTAAGTGTCTTGGGTGGGCATGTTGGAGTTGATTGGATTCAATTTTGTTGATTGTCTCTATTTTCCTCAAACTTCTAGCTTAGAAATATTGTCCTAAACTCATTATTATAATGTAGTAAAAGATGATATGTGAATATATAATAATTTTATACTAAGGAATCATAAATATATCATAAAAATTGTTAAATTAATGTATCTTCTATAGAAATAATGCAAAGTAGAATTCATATAAATACCAAGCGAATCAATATAGATCACATATTTTTTTGAAGGAATGGTTTATTTAAATATTATATAGTTACCTTTTTTAGTGAAGGATAACATAATTTCTATATAAATTCTTTTTTATAGATTGGAAAATAAAAAAATTATAGGATATAGAACCTTCAGATAATTATAGTGTGACATCCCGAACTAGGTGCCACATACTGTTGCCCTGATCCAGTTGGCTACATGACCTTAGTCATGCCTCCCCATATGCTAGAGACTGCCGACTAGCAGTGAGTGTCTTGTATTTGATATGGGGATACTATAACCTCTATATCAAAGAATCATAATAGTATAAGTAAATACACCATATCCAAGAGATATAACTAATAACCAGAATAATTCCATACCCAATATATACCAGTATCACACGATGAACCAAAATAGGAAAAAAATAACCCAAAACTAAATAAGTAGATATGTAATTCCATATATGTGTCAAGTGTCAAATGAAAAACCAAAATAAGGCACACTAACACTCCCATGTGGGTCTCTACTCCAAGTCTAGTTCCCTCATCCAACTCTATCCTAACTCATCCATTTACCATAAGACTCTTTCTCATATCATGTCTTGTAAACATAAAGTTTATTAGGGTAGAGATCATGTAGCCCAAGTAAGGTGTGAGTACAAATTATTAGGCCACCACCAATATCGTCTAAAAAAATATCCAGTCTATAATAGTGTATGCAGTTGTATAAATAATAATGTATAGGGGATAAATTAAATAGTTTACCAATTCAATTATTCTTTATTTAACCACATAAATCCTTGAGTTTATGATGACACTTGAACCATCAATACCTACTTTTCACATACTTTATTCTGAATCATATCACATAGACAATCACAATTCAATATAAAATGAGCTTCAATTATCCAATTATTTCTAATTTCATATCACGGATACTTAGAACCATAGTTCAATTCCAATATTTTGGGCATATAACATCATGTCTAACACCCCATGTGTATTTTGGATAATAATTCCTTATCCCATACCTCTTTTATCAGTCAATCAAATATGGGTATTTGAAGCATCAGTCTGTGTTCCACACTCATTTAACATTCAATCACATATATCAAATATATCACGTTTATCGAGTTTAATCATGATTAACCTTATTATCAAACATTATCATCATGGTACACAATTTCAATTTATCAAAAAACATGATTCTTTATTTTAATCACATGAAATAACATAAAAATTCACCATTAAACCATTTATCAACATTTAATCATATAAAACATTAACCCTTTAAGGTTATGACAACTATCCCTTAATCCCCATTATCAAAAAATTTATAATCACAATAATCAACCAATTCAAAATCCTAATAACCCACTAATTTCATTATCACAATTCAACCAATTCAAATTTCCCTAAGTTCAATCCATTTCATTATCACATGGAAATTAAATTTGATCAATTAAATTTCAGTTGAAATTAACTTATCATTGAAATTGCAATGGAACAATTTTAAGCATGCAATTAAAATCAAGAATAAGGGAATTGACATTTAGACTACCTACCTCAAGATCGTTGATGGACATTGTCCAATATAAATCCCCAATTGAAACATAACGATCAAGATAACAATGAATAATGAGATCCAGAATCAACACATATGATCAAGATCCAAAGGATTATGATCCATCATGACCTATATCTAAACTATCTCCAATGGGGAATAAAACATTACACTTTATTAGAAAAGAGATATAGGAGAGAGAGAAATCAAAATAGGAAGAGATTATATACCGAAATAGGTGTAGATCCATCAATCGGATCATTGATTCATCAAGAACAGAGTTCAAGAGGCCTTGGAATCCTCTTCGGGACATCTAAAAATTGAGAACCTATTAGGTAAATAGTGAGATAATGAGGGTAAAATATGGGGGGTTATAAATTTTAAAATAAATTTTTAGAGAAATAAAACCTGCATGCACGGTTTCTTGGGTTGGGTGCACAGTCTTTTGAACCGTGCAACCTAACTGTTCATATATTTTTAGGGGTACATAGTTTCTATAAAAAGGGAACATAGTTTGACAAACCATTCACCAACTTTGAAAACCCCACTATCTCAAGGGTTCATGGTTTGGGAAAAGTGTGAACCATCTATGCACTTCCGAAACACCCTCCAAAAACATCTAAAATTTTAAAAATTCTCTCTAAACAGCCCTAATAAGAAACCCAAGGAACATATACTCAAAGAAGGGTAAAAGAGTTACTAAAAATGAGCATGAGACATCTCCAAAAAATTCAGGATCTTATAATATCCCCAACTTATAATAGCTCATATATGAGTTTTACTCCAAAAAATATTTAATATTCTAAGGTAGAAAAATAAGGCAACTAAGCCCGTATATCTAATTCTCTCTCCCATAATTCCTCCTAAACACAATACCCAAACAATCAATATAATCTTTTCCTATAACACTTTATCACTAGGATCCATAACATGAATCGGATGCTCCTCGAAGGATGCATTGGTCTCAAGCATAGCATCATCAACATTGATCACATGATAATGGTTGGTATGATACCTTTAATGTTATGACACATGAAAAATATCATTCATAGAATTATACCTCCATGTAAGAGCCAATCGGTACATAACTAGCTCGATTATCTTCAGAAACTCAAATGGTCTGACAAACCTGGGCACCAAATTTCCATACCACCAAATCCTTTGTTGACCAAATCTAGGAGACACTTGAAGGAAAATATGATCACCTATTGAAAACATAAATAGTCATCGACGTCTATAAGCATAATAATTTTTTCAACACTTAGCCATAGACATACATTTCCAAATCAGCTGAACTTGATTTGATGTCTCGTGCACGAGACTTAGTCCCAACAACTCTAAATCTACTACCTCCATATAGCATAGAGGTGATCTTTATGGTCTACCATAAAGAGCCTCATATGGTTCTATATGAATAGTTTCCTGATAACTATTGTTATAGGTAAACTCAATGAGGGATAAGTGCTTCTACCAAGATCCACCAATGTCGATAACGTGCGCTCGTAGCATATCTTCCAAAACCTGAATAGTATATTCCAACTACCCATCTCTCTTTGGGTGGAAAGATGTACTCAGAAACATATGAATAATGAGTGCCTTATGCAATCCCTTATATAAGCATGAAGTAAAGCATGAGTCATGGTAGGAAATTGTGCTTCATAAAACCCCATGAAGACGGACTATATTTTTCATGTACATATCCCCCAACTGATCCACTAAAGAAGTCTCCCAGATATCCAAGAAATGTGCTACTTTCATCTATCATTCCACAACCACCAGAATAGTATCATTCTTCTAAGTCATCCTTGGTAGACCCACCATGATTTCTATGGTAACATTGTCCCACTTCTATTCTGGAATGGTAAATGTCTATAGTAACCCATCATGTCGTTGATTCTAAACATTAACATGTTGATAGGCATAGAATCAGGTCACAAACCCTAAAATCTCCTTTTTCATACTCGAACACAACTATTAATGACATAGGTAATGATACATTTTATTCAAACAAAGATGCACCACCCAATTCAAGGCATAAAACTCACAGATCATCTCTTCTTGAATACACATATCCACAACAACATGACCCAAAACATAGATTATCTCATCCTAATTTATAGTCTAATCGAAATGTGACTCCCCGCCTTCACTGCTTTCCCTTAAGGATAGAAACTTTGGATCCTCATATTTCCTCTCCCTAATCTAGCTCAAAAGTGTGGACTCCACTGATACAGATATGAGGTTCATCTACTCTTGGTCCTACTGAACCACAACAGGCATATCAACCATTAAGTTCATCATCTTCCACTCATAAATATACTCCTGAACTACCTAAGTTTGTGCCTTTCTAATTAAAGAATCAGTAACACTATTTCCCTTATCATGCGTATATACTAGTTCAAAATCAAAATAATACATATATTTAACTCATTTACACTATAAAAAATTCAATTCTCACTATAAAAATATATACTTTAAGATTTCGTGATAATTATACACAATAAACTTTTCACTCAATATATAACACCTCCAACAATTCAAGGCATAAATAACTACAGCTAACTCAAGGTCCAGTGTAGGGTAGTTTAGTTCATATGCCCTGAACTTCCATGACCCATATTCCAAAACATGATCCCCCTACATCAATATTTCTCCAATTCCTATCCCATATGCATCACAAAACATGGTATACTCCTATCCTATCTCAGGTAGGGTCATGATTGGTGCATTATTTAACCACTTCTTCAACTCTTTTAAAGCATTCTAACATGATCCAAACTATTCAAACTTTATCCCATTATTTTTTAAGGATAAAAAGGTTCTTTCAAGAAAGAAAAATAGAAGATGAACCACTTATAATAGATTTCCAACACCAAAAATCTTTATATATCAATGAAATTCTGGGTAAACCCCCAATAAACCACTAATTTCACATTCTTTGGGTTCACTAACACACCTTCATATGAGATTATATAATCCAAGAAGTGTACCCTATCAATGCAGAATTAACACATAGATATCTTGGATTATATATGATTCTCTCTCAGTGTACTCAGAATGATGTCAAGATGTTGGTAATGATCTTTATGAGTCTTGGAGTACACCAATATGCCATTTACAAACACAACCACAAACTGATCTTGGTACGAGAGGAAGATTCAATTCATTAAGGACATAGATACTACTGAAGCATTTTTTAGCCCAAAAACATCATGAGGAACTCATGTATACCACACCTTCTTATGAAAGAAGCCCATGGTATATAAGAAGTTCTAACTCTCAAATGATGATACACTGATCTCAATACAATCTTGGAGAATACACAATATCCCATGAACTGGTCAAAGAGATCGTTGATGTGTGGAAGAGGATATCGGTTCTTCATTATCATCTGGTTTAGCTTCCTGTAATCAACACATAATTACAAGGTCCCGTCGTCCTTCTTTGAAAACAATAATAGAGAGCCCCAAGGAGGCATACTCTAATAGATAAATCCATTATCCATCAACACTTCTAGCTAATTCTTAAGCTCCTTAAGCACTATAGGTCCCATATTATATGGTGGAATAGAGACTGGCTTGGTACCAGTCATGATCTAAATAGTAAACTCAATATGACTCCAAAGTGGAAGCCCTGATAATTCCTTAGGAAACACTTCCTGAAAACAGTCTAAAATGTGTGGAAAGACATCCGGCTTCAAACCCCCATTATCCAAAAATAGTCTTGAAACCTGGGTGGTGACCTCCCACAGTTTCTAATGAACTAGCCATTTACGACCTACCTAGATATCACACTATCCATGATGCACATAATTTTCACCCTCATAAGATGTAAAGGTCACTATCATGTGGTAACAATATATTTCGGATTGGTATGATACCAACCAGTCCATACCCAAAATCAAATCAAAGCCTAACATATCAATGATGTAAAGATCCCATAAGAAATTATACTCCCCAACCTCAAGAGAACACCCCTTTTACAAACAGATGTCACTTGACTATACCCCCAAAGGTGTATTGATCATCAAAACACCACTTAAAGACTCCACTGTCAAAATAAAACCATTCACAAATTATGAAAATATAATAGAATAAGAGGATCATGTATCAAATAAGTCACTAGAAAGTGTAGAAGTTACAAGAATAGTACATCAAAATGTCAATGGCCCAACCTCACCATCCATAAGTTCAAGTTGAATTGTATGCAACTGTACTACCCATATTAAATTTTCTACATTATGAGTCCCTTGAGCAACACTATTATACTAATATGGGAACTCTAGCCCCATAGTACCTTTCCCACTACCTCAACCACTATATCTAGTAGAACTCTATTTTCCAGACTAATATGGTGTTAAAGACCCCCTTCCATAAATTTGATTATTCCTAGATCCCCTATCATAAACCACATATTTTGGGTTCCTTCAGAACTATTTTAGATATCTCATCCTTTCACAAGCTCATCACTCTATCATTGGTTAGGTGAACTGTCTACATAAGTGACCCGAACTACCGCACTGGTGGCAGAGCACTTCATTAAGTTCTTGAGTAACTGATCATTCCCCCTAGACACTCATTTTTCACTATTCTTGTTAACATTCTCATAGTGACACTTCCTACTCATGGAATATGTACCTCCTGGACATCCATAAGAAACAACTTGTCTTCCACTAAAAGAATCCATCAGGTCCCCCTCAAATATGAGAGCTTGATTCACCACTTCTAAAAACTTCTTTAGCTAAAATATATTAAATTGAGAATTTATCTCACATTTAATCCCATTCCTAAAATTCTTCACCTTAGTATCCTCATCTCCTACAAATGTTATAATAAAGAATTTCAAATCCATAAATCATCCAACATATTCCATCACAGACACACTACCCTAAGTCAATTTTGGGAACTCTACTATCCTATATTTCCTAAGCATCTTAGGGTAAAAATTCTCAAAGAACTTCTCCTTAATGTCCTTACACTTCATTTTTTCTAATTTCGCATCATGTGTATGGATGTCCCACCAACGCTTTTCTTGACCACCTAACATATAAGCATTTAGTTTTATTCTCTTCTAAATGTGAGTCGTCAAGTGGCCAAATATTGTCTGTATAGACTCAATTCAAAACTCAACTACCTTAGGTCCATCTTCTCTGGTGAAATTTAGAGGGTGCTGAAATTGGAAATACCATATCAAGTTGTATATACTCTTCACAACCCTCCCTGGGTATCATTCCATAAACTAAATAAATAGAAATGTTCTCAAGGAACTACTCTCCAGATCCCTTACTTAGAGCTATCGGAGCTCTGGTTCCACTATTGGAGAAACATTTCTAGCCCTTTCCTCTTATCATCCTATCAACAAGCATCATCATGGAGGAATATATCTACAAGTCCAAACACACTTCTTAGGAAAAATTACAAATCATTAACATTTTATCATGATGGATTCACATAAATCCATAACAATTCATCCCCCATACCCTACCACTCAGTTAAAACTGAGACACTAACACTACCCTTAATCATCCCTGATCTAGGCCATTGATACCATAGGGTAAAACAATTCTCAAAAATAAATTTTCTCATTTTACACCCATTTATACACATTAATTTTATCACATTTATTATTATTTAAAATTTTCAAATTCATATTAGGCCCCTTTGTCATTTAAATCACACAAGATAAGAAAATATTTTCATTTATAAAACATAACCAATGATTTCTTTTACATGCATGCCTAAAATTATGTATGTCAAAATAAATATTAAGTGCCTTGGATAATGAAAGTATAAAAAAATCTCATGTCATTCCAGAACATAAATAAAATCTCAAAAAAAAATTGATAACATCACATAACAAGTGCATCACCCAAGGTGAAATAATATCGAACTGTAATTGAACACATCAAGAACATCAATCCCACACTGGGTACTTGGGTTTCCCACTATAAATGGGTTATCTACTCCCATGAATGATCTCGTAACCAAGGAATTACCATTATTAGTATCTTATCTACCTTTCCCAAATAGTAATATAAAAGAAAAGAAAAATAAAACTACCTTTGATACCACTTTGTGATGTCCGGACCCAGGTGCCACATACCAGTGCCCCAATTCAGTTGGCCACGTGACCTCAACTACACCTCCCCATATTCCAAAGGATGCCAACAAGCAGTGAGGGTATAATATTTAACATGTGGATATTATACCCTTTTTATCAAATTAGAACAATAGTGGAAGTAAATACACAATAGACAAGATATATAACCAATAACTAGAATAATTTCATACCCAATACATATCAGTATCGCATGATGAACCAAAATAGGGAAAAATAGCCCGAAACTAAATCTGTAGATATCTCATGACATATACGTGTAAAGTGTTAAAGGAAAAAAACAAAATAAGACACATTGACACTCTCAAGAGGCCCCTGACACAAAATCTGGTTCTCTCATCCATAATCCATCCCAACTACGCCATCTATCATTTGACTCTTTCCCTTATCATGTCCTACAAACATGAAGTTTATTTGGTTACCGATCAGTAAGAATGAGTAGGGCATGAGTAAAACTCATTATTCCACCACAATTGTCATATAAAACAATATTCAACCTATAAAAATGTATGCAGTTTTATAAAAAATAAAGTATAGTTGATAAATTAAACATTTTACCAATTTAATTATTATTTATTTAACCACATAAATCCATAGGTTCATGATGACACCCAAACCATCAATACCTACTTCAACCCATGCTAGAGTCTGGACCATTTCACATAGGGAATTACAATTCATTATAACATGGTCTTCCATTAGTTATTTAATTCTAATTTCATATCACGGCTACTTGTAACCATAGTCCAATGCCAATATTTTGCATTTAGAATATCATTTCTAACACCTCATGGGTATTTTAATCATCATTCCTTGTCCCACACCTCATTTATCAATCAATCACATATGGGAATTTGGAGAATTATTTTGTTTCCCACACTCATTTATTATTCAATCACATATGGGTATTTTGAGAATTATTCTACTTCCTATACTCATTTATCAATCAATCATATATATTTCATATATCACATTTATCAAGGTTAATCATCATTAACCTTCTTACAAAAAAAATTCATCATGGTACACCATTTCAATTTATCACAACAAACATGATTCTTCACTGAATTCACATGGAATAATATGAAAAATTCACCATTAAACCATTTATTAACATTTAATCATATAAAAAAATAACCCTTTAAGGTTAATAAAATCATCCCTTAATTCCCATTATCAATGAATTCATAATCATAATAATCAACCAATTAATAATCCCAATAACCCACCAATTTCATGATCATAATTAAACCAATTCCACTTTCCCTAAGTTAAACCCATTTCATTATCACATGTAAATTCAATTTAATCAATTCAAATTATTTTTCAATTTTCCTATAATGGTAACTGAAATGGTACAATTGTAAAAACATAATTAAATTAAAGACTATGGGAATTGAAATTTAGATCACCAACCTCAAGATCATTGATGGATGTTTGCCAACGAAAATCCCCAATTGAAGAGGAATTATCAAGATCAAAATGAATAATGAGATCTATAATCAACACATATGTTCATGATCAAAGGTATTAAGATGCTTCATAACCTAGATCAAAATCATCTCCAATGGGTAATAAAACATTTCTCTTTATCTAGAAAGAGAGAAATGAGAGAGATAAATCCAAATGGGGAGATATTACATACTAGAAGAGGTTCTAATCTGTCAATTGGATCTTTGATTCACCAATAAAGGAGTTTGAGAGGCCTTTGAATCCTCTTTGGGACCTCTAAAAATGAAATAGAACCTCTTAGGTCAAGAGAGGGGAAATGAGGGTGAAATTCAGGGGGTTCGGAAATTTTAAAATAATTGTTCATATAAATAAAACATGCAATAATGGTTTCCTAGGTTAGAACGCCTAGTTTTCCAAACCATGCATCTTAACTTAAAACCTCTTCTTAGCAGTACACGGTTTCTACTAAGAGGGTGCATGGTTTCCTTGAATGGAGTGCATGGTTTTCCAAACGATGCCTCTTAACAGTGTGCCTCTTCTTAGGGGTTTATAATTTCTTCTAATTGGGTGAAAAGTTTGAAAAAACATCTTCCAATTGGGAAAACACCACTATCTGAAGGGGGTACTTTTTGTTGGGTTGGGCACACAGTTTGGGAAAATAATGCGCCAACTATACATTGCCCAAACACCCTCCAAAAACTTCCAATATTTTCCAAATTCTACCAAAATAGCTCTGAACAAAAACCTAACAAATATATACTCAAACAAATGAAAAAGAGAACCTAAAAATGATCAAAATTTAGCATCAAAAAGGTTATGATCTTACATATATCTTTACCATAATTTCTTGCATGGGGGGAAAATTTTAGAGTATTCAAAGGGTCAGAGTTTACCCATATAAAAATTATATAAGAAATATTATTTCCTTGAAATTATATCCTCTTCATTCTAATTAGATACGACTCTATGGGGGGATTTTTTGGAACCCATGAAAGCTTATCGCCACTCTAATATAGACTGAAGGCAAAGGGAAATGAAAAAGGAAATTTTTATAAATAAATATCATTGTTCTTGGAATTTTTCATCATATATGGTATATAAATCATTTCCAGTTCCATGGTATAGTTTCTTTATGGCTATGTAACATTTCCATGACCTTGTGATTCAATTTCAGGTATCATATTAGGGATACCTTATGGTATCATAACATTATCTTGTCTATGGTATGTGTTTTATGGAATTATAGCAAAGATCCCTTATAGTCAGGTAACATTCTCACAACCCTGGGATACATTTTATGGTGTCATAGATAAAATCCTTTGTGAATATATACATCCTTTGTAGTGCTAATTTTTATAATTCCAAGGAGGGATCTTATGTGAATGGACAATAAATAACTGGGTATGCACTTTGAGAGAGGGACATTTTTTTCTTCAGTGATATAAAGTTCAAGAGAGGAAACCCCTCATTTATAAACTCTAACTTTGTGTGAATCCATTATCTCATTTTTTCATGTAAATTCCAAATTTAATCATGTTAAAGGGAAGGCCACCATGTATCACATTTATGGTAATTACCTCCCCACATAAAAACATCATGGAACCTCCCACATAAGATCCTTCATGAAGAATTCTCATGAGACTCTATCACGGAGATATTCTCGCTTAACTATTTTATGACCATTAGATTTTAAACACCACGATTTTGTTGAAACCTACCCACTCGCATAAAAATCTAACATTGTGTGAAAATTAGGTTTACATAATTAAATATTCATCCCTTTATAATCATCCATCATTGTGAAATATTTGACCCTTGGTAAGTTACATCGTAAAGGATCACTGTTGTGAATACTTGGACATCCTTCACACCGCATTTTAACCTAGTTCATATACTTAGATTAAATTATTTTTAATTACCTCATTATTATTATTTATCAAAGGTAAAATCCCTGAAAATAACATTCTATCAATTCCCCCCTCCTATGTATATAAACTTACATCATTATTCATTCCATAGTGCTCCTTAATCATGTATTCCTTTCATAATAGGGAACATACATCCCATGAGGACATGCCTAAGTTTCATATCTAATAAATAGGAATCCCAGATATAATCAATCCAGTTTTCCCTTGATAATCAGGGTCTCTATCATTTGGATATAGGTAAAACCTCCCCTAGATCAATATGCTCATCATGGATATCATCCAAACAATTTTCCATAACTTTAGTATTAATTCAAATTTATCATACCCAATAAACAAGTAAGAGATCCAAGAATACATATCATGGGTTGTTGGCCGAATGTATGGCCCAATACTTCCTTATTGGGATATATCACCCATGATCTTAGTCTTTTCTCCATGTTTAGTTACCAAAATACAGGAGGTGGATGTGTATATATTGGCCTCCTACTAGGTGTAAGCCCCAAAAAAGATGTCTCAATGATAATATTATATTTTTTCTTCCATCGATGAGCCAAAAATATCATGGACCTCATAAATTAGTGTAATTCATTAACCTAACTTCACCAAATTAATCTACCATGTTGATCTAAAAAAGTTTACTCATTCATAAGTCTCACACCAACCATTTATAAAAACCTTGTACCTAGTAATCCTAACATCATGAATTTAAACATCATAGTATATATTCCATTCCATGTGATGTTAAACTACTCAGAATTAGTCTCATTCATATGACCTTAAACAAAAAAGCATCATTATTCTTGTATTCATGACATTAAAATTCATTTCATTTTTTGATGGATGCATAACCTTAAAAGGTTCCAAATTTTTCATTGTCACATGACCTTAAAAGGTATTATGTGTCCCATTAAGTGACACAAAACTATGTAGGTTCTTATTTTCCTCAGATAGATATATAGTAATCCCATTTTTTCGTCTTGATCCCAATGCCATAAATCCTATCACCGATCTAGATGTAAAAAACTCAATAGCATCCAAATGTGAGACTTTAAACCATAGGATAATCAACTAGCAGAATATAAATGGATAACCTTTGAAACCTATGGGAATTCATATTGATGCATTGTAATAACAAATCACTTTTATGACCAAGGTAGCCAGTATTTTACTAACAAGTATTTCTCGAATATGTGTTAAATATATAAGAGATCCCCAAAATAGGAAATAAGACTCCTTAATGAATAATATGACCCCCATCCTCTTGAACAATTCATAATACAATGTTCTCAAGAATGTCCAAGTGACCACATGCCTTTTGAAAGTATGTATGAATCAACACAAATTGAGCAAGGAACATAGGGAAACATGAATATTGGACTATAATGAAGATCTTGTGTACAAATAAGAAGTTGGAGTATGATTGGAGACTAGATGGATCTGGTGTAATCTTATCTAAAAAACTACTTTTCAGTGATAGTTATTTCCATGAGAGTAAATGATGTATTTTACCCTTCTCTTTTAATCCCTATATAACCACATGGAAGTTAAGTATTTGTTTTTACATTATCCTATTAACAGAAAAAGAATCATGTATGTACTATACCATTTTCTTGTATTCAATTGTGTAATATAGTGAATATATATGTCTTAGACTTGACCAGAACACAACAAGAAGTATATTCCCACATTAGGATCAAACCTTGTAATGATATTATGTGCTGATATCTCTTGTTTACTTACTATTCATAATATTGTGGTGTGTGTTATGAATGTATAAAAATATCTACACAAATTAATTAATTTGGAAGTTTAAATAACAATAGGGGATAATTAAAAGAGGGTATAATTATGTAAAAAGGGTTATACTGATTCACCCCCCCCCCCCCCACTAGTTACTTTAGGTGGTATCGGTGATAATTAAGTTTCCATATGATTGGATCTATTTTTTTATAGTTATTTTATCATAAATGTATAATGTAATGATTTGAATGAGGATCATAATTGATACAAATAGAAAATATAGTTTTCATATCTATTAATTCCAATATGTATTATTATTATAAAACCTTAAATAATAGGAAAAATAAAGTGAAAAAGGTAAGGAATAGTTCAAAAAATAAATAGGCTACACCACTAATTGAAGGTAGTCAAAATGGTAGTTCATCTATCAAATATGTTGACAAGGATACTCAATAAGAATCAAGTACAAGTTGTAATGAGTATTAAGTGTATGAGTCTTCTAAATAAGTTGAATAATTATACTCTGACTTTAAATTATTTCTTGGTGAAATTTATCATTAAAATTATCACATATATATTTGGGTTTATCAAGGGACTATATAATGAAAAAACAAATCTATTAATGGAAGAAAAGTATATGGAGAAAGCATTGGATAAAATGTTTCAAAACTGAAAATTTATCACCCATATAGTTAAATAAAATAAAAAAATTATTATTTTTTAGAGAAAATTCTTCCAAAGTTAAATAATAAATATATAAATCATGTGGTTAGAAATCATATAATAAGAAAATATTTTAAGATGATATCCATTTATTGAAGATATAATTAGTGTCAAGGATTCCCAACTGAATATAAAAGCCAAAATAATTATAGACATGGATAAATCTTTACAATAAAGTGTAAAAATAATGATGATTAGTTTATGGAGTTAAAAATTAAGTTTTAAGGATGATTAAAATCAAGTTTGGATACAAAAAATATCCTCCTCATGAAGTGTCTTGAGAAAAAAGTAAAAGTGAGAAATATCGAGGAGACACAAACTAAGAGTTCCCAAGATGATTCCATGTGAGTTTTTTATAATATAATTACCTAAAAAAATAATCAAATTAATGATAAATAAATCTTGAGATCCTATAATGATTAATCCTCTATAATATTAGGGGAAAAGCTAACTCTTATCAAAAAAAATATTTTATGTACGGCTATTGTTTCATTTTCTAGTTAAAATTAAAAATAAAATTATGTGTAAATATGGATGATAAAGATGATAATAAATCCACCATAACATCAAGGATGGATAAAATTATGTGTTTAAATTGAATATACCAAATAATATCCTAAAAAGGTATATTTTTACCCAAAAATAATAAACTAATTTTTTTCCAAACTATAGTGGAAGGACAAGGATCAAGGTTCATTGTCCACTATTGGTGTTGTATAATGTTTGGTCATAAATTAATTTACTATTGGAATAATATTTAAATTCATGAATATTATATATTTCCTATATGACGGTGGAGTAAGGATGAGTAGAGGAAAATTTATGGGAAAATAGAAATATGTTCACCAGTTATATATTTGAGTATCTTGAGATATTCAATTCAAATTGAAATATGGATTTTCATTGTGATGATGAGTACTTATAAAAACATTAAAAGAATAAATAATGTGTTTTTTAAGAGATAATAAAAAAATTAATGAGAATAAAGTAATGAAATGATGAGAAATATTTTTGGTATAAACAAAAGATGATTGTTGAGAAAACATCCCTAAATAATAAAAGTGATACGGATGTTACACCAATATAGAAGATATTCATTTACTATGGAATAATGAGAAATATTACAGAATTTTAAAAATAAGAAATAAATATCACATTTTAATGAATCATGTTGTAATTAATAAAACAATCAATCAAAGAAATAAATTGAACAATTATTATTGTGGAAATCATTCCAGAAGAAGAAATTGAGAATTTACTATAGAATATTAACTCAATGATAGAAGAAAATGGTGTAAAATGTGAAAAAAATAGACAAACACTTATTAAATGCATTGGATTAATACCATGATAGAATTATTTATTGATAAATTAAGATAAATCATCATCGAATTTATATTCCAAAAATGATTCTATGAAGGAGTCCTTGTGTAATAAAAAATTTGATCATGGTCCTAAGGAATGAATAACCATATTGACTACATAGTTGGAAATGGATAGAAATATTGAGCAAACACAAAAGAGTGAGTGTGTATTTTTATCTTATGTAAAAAATTAAATTCCACATAAGGAAAAATTTTATGGTAAAGTGAATATAATGATGCACATGGATACTCAATCTTGGAAACTAAAAGAACAAAATATGATTTATCACAAAATGGTGCTAAGGGTGATGGGTTTTTGGTTTTGTAAATAAATCACAACTATATTTATCTTATTAAAAACAAAACGTTGATACAAATTATTCGTATTTATACTATTTTTATGTCTACATGCAAGGAATTGAATGTGATTCATGAATGGGGACAACCGGAATGCTGTGAATATCTTACATCATAGATTTATCAATCATGGATTGCTTTAAAGGTTTCCTCATTAAAAAAATTTAAATTAGTAAACAAATTATATTCTTAGATTGGTTTTTAAATAAGATCATACATGGTGAATAATTATGGAGTTTACATCTTGATTGGGAGCTAAAAATAATAGAAACTTCCAAATGATATTAGTTCATCTGAAACCATAAATCTAGACAGTATATAAAGAAAGTTGAATTTGACGTGTGGTTATCAAACATTCACAATATTCATTTGACTATATCAAATATTGTTATTAAGGGTGACTATATTATCGAGTGTCTCATTGAAACTATTATTTGTTTTGATAATTATATAAATCTCTCATGTTTTTTTTATTATTTATTATTTATTATTATTCTGTTTTATCATATTTTTTGTTGTGGATATTTTTACTAGGTAAATGACCATTAAATTATAAATAAATTACTCTAATGTATTATTATTAATAGAATTTTTTAAAACATAATGACCATTAAATATTCCTTGAGAATCTTAATTGAATCTTATGAATTGAATTTTGTGAAATTAAGTGACCTTTATTTATTATATTGAAAGTTAGATTTTAATCTTATGTTTGGATTTCTCATAAAGGAAAATACTCTTACATTTCAAGATATTACTATTGTGTATTGAGATTATGGACGATTTGGAAGATTATTTTATTCTTATGCATATAGAGGAAGATGTAAAGTACTTTTACTTATTAATTTTTTTATGTATTGAGAAGAAGACTCTTATGTACTGAAATTTGGGAAACTATTGGGCTTTATATATGTAGTCTATAGTGAATATTACTTTAATGTATGGATTTTTTTAGAAGGAAAATAATATTAAGTGTTTACTAGAAATTAGAAATTCAAATATTAAGTATTTTAATAGTTGATATTGGGAAGGTCTAAGAAATTAATGTTAGGAAAGAAGAGTACCACATAAAAATCATTATAGTGTTACTATATCACATATAAGGTGAGTTGTGCATGAATTTTGTCACTCATCAATGAATCATTAGATATCTCACATATAATTAAACTAGATTGTTTTAGAATTAAAATTTTAATATTTTCAAATATTGAATGAAAATATAGAATTGCTTATTATTTCTCATGACAAGATAATATATCATATGCTATGACTGAAAATATGGGATAACATATTCAAAATTAAAATGGTTTGAATATAAAGCATAGATATATCATGTTATTATCAATATTATTAAGGTGATTTTGATGATTATTATAGAGAATTTAATGATAGAATTTTCAAGAGTCAGCAGCTGATTAAATATAATGACCCTTGTGGGAATAATGGTAATTAAATTATTTCGTTATTTATTTATTCTATCCATTTCATTTGAGGCTGGATTTTACTGAGAAAATCCATGTGAAGTTATCATTTTTTATTAAATAAGAAGATAATGGAGTTATCCAAAATAATTTTCATATAAAATAAATCCAACCCTATGGGATAGAAATATAAAGGATCTATACACATTACTAAAATTCTAAAAAATTCAAGAGCTCCAAGTGTTTACACATTTTATCACTATATTTCCTGAAGTTATATCATTAAACTACTTCTATTAAGGGGTTATGATATTTGTTTCTACACCATAATATCAGATACAACATTAATTGGTTTCATTGTTTTAGTGTTCCATTGTATTATAATTTTTATCATGGTAAATATATTAACATACATGGTTATACAGCCACTAAAATGTACCATTTGGTTTAGTTACATGTCTACAAATCAGTTCTATAGGTTGTTCATGAACCTATCACTAGGTTAGGGATGCTCTAAAAAATTTATGGGTTTGTTCTTTACCCATAAAAAAGTTTGGGGTTGGTCTTCCCTCAAGTAAAAGTAAATATCATAGTGTATACCCATATTTTGGGGTTAAGAGTGTTAAGAATAGATATAGGATTTTTTAAATCAAAACTAATAGAAATTTCTTTTAATATCTTGTATAATTTACCTCTTTCACTCTTCACACATCCATTGCATCATTTTTTAGGTCATGAATTGTATAATTTTATCTTCCACTAAATTTGATATTATTATTTTTATTACTATGATTATTTTTTGATTTAAAATTCCCCCTATCTCTTTTTATATACGTTATAGGACATGATAATTGGTATCAAATCCTATCCATTTTAACATTTATGCTACATTAATACATTTTTAGATACCAAACAATTGGTATCAAAGTGATATCTTATTTTTAGATATATTTTTATCTAATTACTAATATTTAGGTGAATTTTTTTTGGTTTTAAACTAATATTTGTATTATTCCTTAATTAGGATAAGGTAATTATCTATTTTTAGTTATTAAAAATTATTTAGATTTCAAATCCACTTAGACCAAAACATTTTAATATCAATGACTATGGTTATCAGAAGAAAAAAATGGAAGTTCTTTTTATAAATATTATAATTGAGTATTGAACCATATGGTTTGACCATATAAATTGCTAGAATTTGACCTTGATACATTGGGTATTAATGATGGTGATAAAAAATATGAATTATAATGTTATTAATTATCTTTATTATCTTATTATAAGAATTTTTTATAGTCATATTTATACTTATAAAAATATTTATTCTATTTTGAGGACTTTAAAATTCACTCATCAAAGCACAAAAAAATTAAAGAGAATTAATCATGGCTTAATCATGGTATAATTTCAATAATTTGGAATGTTTAAACATGGAAGTGTTAATGTGATGTAAAATATATTTATAAATATTGAGAACAACATGACTAGTCTTGTTGAGACCATGAAGAATGAAGTGTTGATTGAAATAATTATTTCAGGTCTACTTAAGAAGTGGCATTATAAGAAATTCATGATTGAATAAAGTAAATTAATTGGTGAATATACCATTGATGAGATTATTAGATCATTTTTACAGTGCCATATTGAATTGAAGAATATTTATAGTGAAGATAACTCAGGAGGAATGAAACTTCTTTTAAATCAATAAAAGACACATCTTATGATCCATATGATGATAGTGAATGTTCTTCAAATAGTGAGAAAGTAAATTATTTAAGTCAAGGTTTGGTATTTATAAAAGGACTTATGAGGAAAAGAAAATATGACAATATGTAGTATAAAAATAAAAACATGATGGATTTTAGAAAGAAATATAGGAAAGGTAATCCTAATTTTGATATTAGATGTTATGAATTAAAGAATATGGGACACACAAAATATAAATGTTTTTGGATCAAACATGAATGGGATAAAAATAATAATAATAAACGGGATAAGAAAACATTGTATTCTGGATGGATTTTCAAAGAATATTTTGATTAATGTAATGAATCTGTAAGTGAAAAGGGAAATGATAATATTAATTTTATGATAGAAATGAGTAAGGTTATTGGTCATAGTATTGATTCTGATTTTGATTATTCTAATGGTACAGGTGGTGATAATCCTTGTGATGATGAATTAAATGAAATTCATGATAAGTATCATTAATAAATTGAAAATATTACAACCTTTTACAAGAATCTGTTAATGTAACATAATAAGGTTGATAATAAAAATAATAATATCAGTCCAGAAAATGAATAATTGAAAGATACCACTTTAATCACTAAGGATAAAATATATAATGATATGGAATTTATATAAAAGGAAGATAGTAAGCTTAAACCTAACATTAAAAAAATCAAGGAATCCTTATCCAACTTAACTATTAGAAGAGAAAGTTTGGATGAGCTTATAAAACTGAAAAAGTTGACTACAACATTGTAAAATAGAAATAGTTTTGATTATAATGGGAAGGAAAATAATATTTATAGAAACTAATTTTTCAATGGTAAAAGTGAAGGTATTTATTTCATTAACTATTTTAAGTGTGGATATTTTGGTTATTATTCTAATGACTATTCAATTCAATTATTCCATTCACCTGGTCATAAGAAGAATTTTTTTCTAAATATACTTTTAATGTTAAACTATATAATTATTCAATAGCATGGGTTCCAAAAGTATCTTATATAAATCCCACTGGACCTAAGATAGTCTACATTCCCATAAAATAATGTTCCATCTGGCCAGCATTCATACCCTTAATGTTTTATTATTTTTTATAATGGCATAATCATTATTGTATGAATTTGTTTCTAGTCAGTGAGAAAGTATTTAATATTTTCTATTTCGTTTAACAAATTATACTTAAATATTATTTAACATTTTATTTAATGAAAATAATTTATAATTTATTTAATATCATTAACTATTTCATGGGTTCTGGTTTTTTTGTTTTATATAAGATGTATTTTCATGTAGATCATTCACTATAGAATCATTTTAGTGATTTATATTTCTTAATCTTGCATTATTTATTTAGAATTAATTTTTTATTTTCTTCATTTTTTAGCATATGGGGGGATAATTTTTATTATATTTCATTCCTTTTATTTATTATTTTTATTTTATAAATTTTTTGTTTTTTTACATAATCTTCTCAATATGTTTATGTATCTTTTTTATCCATACACAAGGGGAGAAATGTTCTATTTTTAGATGCCAAGTTTTTATAATTATCAAAAAGAGGGAGAATATTGAGAGGCCCCTTGACAATTTATTTTTTTGATAATTAAATAACACTAATTTTTTTTTAATAATTTTTTTTTATTATTATTTAATTCTATTATATTCTATATTATAGAAATATTACAATGTAAATGAATTTTATATTCTGAATAAATGCCTCTTATAAATATTGAAAATTCGAAATTTGGTAAAGGGAATGAACTTATGTTTTCCTTGAAAATATAAATTGACTCTTATGTAAAGAATTTTGGTAAATGAAATAACCTTTCTATAGTAAAAAGTAATTTAGATATTACTATTGTATTTGAATTATTTATAAAGGAAAACACTATTATGTTTTAATATATTAGTCTTAAACATTTAAAATTCAGTATATTTAGAAAATTATATTAATCTTACATATACATAAGAATATGGAAAGTGATTTTATGCATCAATGTTTTACTTTTTTATATTGAGAATAAGACTCTTACATATCAAAATTTGTAAAACTTGTTAGACTTTTACATATGTAGTCTGAAGTGATGATTACTATTATGTATATATTTTTCATTAAGTAAACTACCCATATGTACTTATTATAATTTAAAATTTCAGAATCTAAGTTTTTATTGGTTGATATTTAAATTAATGGTTCAGAAATCAAGGTTATAAAATATGAATATTGTTCATAAATAATTATAGTGTTACATTAAGTGAAACCATGAATGTTGAGATCTTTGTAAGAATCATTTCAATGGAATGAAATAATAAAATATATCTCGTGATAGGTGAGAGGTTTGTGACCTCTGAATCTAATGTATGAATCATTATTTCGTCCACATATGATTATACTGAATTGTTTCAAAATTTAAATTTTTTGATTTTCAAATATTAAATGTTGATAGATAATTATTTATCATCGTTTATGATAGAATTATCTATCATATGCTATGACTAATAACATGTGTTATGAAATTTAAAATTCGAATGGTTTGATTCTCAAAGGAATCTATGTCATATAATTATTAATATTATTGAATTTGATTCATGATGATTGTTATATAGAATTTATTGACTGAATTATTGGGATTCTCGGAATAATTAAATTCAATGATTATTGTGGGAATAATAGAAACTATATTCTTTCCTTGTATGAATTATTTGAACCATATCATTATAGTTTAGAGATTATTAAGAAAATGAATTAATTATTAAAGAATAATATGAAGGTGTTGGCCGTAGGTGTTTTCTAATAAAAGAAACCCAAATCTATAGGCATAGAGATATATATCATACCGAAGTGATTTAATGTTAGAGAGATTCAATCATTTATAAACTACCATACTAGATTTCCAAGATAAACATCCATCAAAAACATATATTAGGGGTTAAAGATCATTCTGTCATCACCATCATCTCATTTATGACTTTGAGTGGTTTCATTATTTTAGTCTTCCATGGTATTATAATTGTTATCACTATAAATTCATTCACACACATAGTTATACCACCTTTAAAATTTAATTTTTAGTTCAACTACTAGAAAAAAAAGTAGTTTAAAAGGTTATGCCTAAACCAATTAGAAGTCACTATGTTGGGGATTCTACTTAGAAATCATGGAATTGGTCTTTACCCATGTAAAAGACAGGGTTTATTATGCAACTTTTTAAAATTTTATATCATTGTTGATATCCAAACTCTTGTAGTGAGGGTGTGAATATTATAGGTATGATAATTTTGATTTAAACTACTATTAATCTCTTGTCCTTTATTTTTTTTACATTAATACATTCACTCATCACACATCCACTATTTTATTTATTATTTATTGAATTGTATGATGTTATATTCTACCTAATTCCACATTATTATTTTGATTTATCTGGTTTTTTTTAATTTACCTCCCCCTATCTTTTTCCCAAACCATTATGGAACCTAACATGTACATAAAGATAAAATATATTCCAGAAGGGGAAAATTTTCACCTTATTTTTATGTGTTTTTTGAGTTGAGTGTGGGTAATAAAATTCATGAAAATATACTTTAATAACCCTTAAAAATATAAAACATAGTAGATAAAACTCGTTAGATAGTTCTATTGATAGATTTTATATATAGGTTAATCAAACATACACCATGCTATACAAAGTATTCTTCAAGTAGATTAATATATGGTTTATTTCTTAGAGAAGTGTGATGCCACCATTCTCTTAACTCGGTCATGTCTTACTAAGGGGTAGATTATAAAATTTTAGTAATGTATAAGATAAGTATGAATCTCCATTATTATTGAACCTTTGTATTTATTTTAAATAAGGTAATATAAAATGAGATATGTTGAAGGAATTTTTACTGATGATTTATATAATATAATTAATGGTATAAAAAACAAATTCAAAGAAGGACATTCAAGATCTTAATGTATCGGGATGATTATATTTTTTTTAATGAGTAATCTATCTATTAGTATGTATTGGGTGATGGAGGAAGAGTCTAATGAATGAAGCGGTTGAACTATAAGATAGTGCTTGGAGTTCTTATGAATCATATTTAATGAATCTGTTGACTATTGTAAAAGTTCATAGAGATCAATTCCTATATTTTAAAACAATTTTAGTTGATTTATTTATTAGTGTTGTGAAAGCATCTTATAAATCTACTGATTGTAGATTTTATCTTTTATAATGAACCATTGAAAAAAAATTAGATAAAGAGATAACTATCTATAATATATTCTTTATATGTTTGATAACTTCGCAATGATTGATAGAGAATAGAGCTAATAAGTTGAAGAGAATAGCTAGCTGGAAAAGTGAGAATTCTCCCTTGTATTGTCATGAAAAAGGTCATTATAATATATAGAGAATTTCACTTCGATAATGATTAGAAAATATTCAGTTTAAAGATTAATTTTTTGAGGAATATCACTTGGGTAACGATTTTATAATTTTGAGTTTAAATCTAGAAGTGTTGGGTCACTAGAGATCCATTGAAGCCCTAAATGTTGAGTAAATATTTTATATAATGATTTATAAATAAATTTTAAGCTATTTGGTAACATTATTTTAATTTCACAAGTCATTTATGTTTATTAGAGTTTTTATAGAGTGATTGAAGATTCCTAGAGAAGGTTCAAAGAGGTTCTGAGTAGATTTGAAGAAGTTGGGATTTCATACGTGATATATTTGTGTTTTCTTCAAAACTGGAGTTAAATGTTGGATGTGACTATGAAATATAGTATTCTTAGGATGATATGTAAGAATCACCTCGAGTTGTATGTTAAAATAGAAATAGTAATGTTCTTATTGTGATACATAAGATATTCAGTGTATACAAAAATATGGAAAACACATGGATGCACTATAATACATAAGATATGTTAAGAGAATATACAATATATTTTTCAAAGAATATATTGAAATGAGAAAAAGGTATATGTCACTTTAATTTTTAGGATACCTTAAAATCATATGTAATATATTTTTTGAGGCTTATATAGAAATATAAAAAAGGTAAAATTATTATGTTGATATATAAGAAAATTATAATTCATATTTAAGAGTTTCTATAATTTAGAAACTGACAAATTGTTGAATCTCGCTAGGATATATATTATTCTTTATAGAATAGATAATATATATTTTGAGGTTTTTATAGAAATGGAATTGGGAAAAACTAAAATATAATATGTAATGTATTTGGAGTATATGTGACATGTCATTATTACTATATAAGATATTTTAAAGTGTAATATTGGAAAAGTATAATAAGTGATGATATGTAATATATTCTATCTAAAATTAAATATATAAAACTTTATCCATAAGATATTTAGTAATATATATAATATTATCATGGTGCATATAGAAGTAGATATTATGCATGTGTAAGATGTTTGATATCACTCACTACAAAAAAAATTGAGTTATACCAATAGAAATTTATTGACAGATAATATATCTGTTGGTAAAAATTGGAAATTACAATAGATATTAACTTTTATTGGTATTAATTTTAAGTACCAACACTTGTTTTTTCCAACATATGTATCGATTGATATTGATCGTTTGATACCAATAAATATTTTACCAAGGATTAAATCTATTAATTTATCATATTAATACCAATAATTTTTTTACCAACATAATAATTATATAGTAATAATAAAAATTACTAATAAATTATTTACCAAAAATATTTTAAAAAAAATAAACCATTTAATAACAAAAAAGATTTTATCAATATCCAATTAATAAAAAACCAACTTTTATATATATTATTATTTTTATAACTAAATTAAATATTCATTTCTTGATGTCTTATCAAAAATATATCATTAATTGATATTATCTTTAAATTTTCACTAAATATCAATAGTGTTTATATATTTTTTAATTTTGTTCATTTAATAATCATTTAAATATTTTTTATAAAAAAATCATCATGACATTTGATATATTTACATATATGTTTCATAATATCTATATACATGATAATTTTATTTTTTATATTTAAATTTTATAAACATAAATAAGTCAAACTGATATAAATTCAAAAAATTAATTATTTAAATTTAATAAATAAGAAGCATAACAATCAATTCAATAATATTATTTTATTAACAGTTGATATTCATGTATTGAAATTTTATTTTATATTATAAAAAATATATTATTTTCTTTAAAATCTTATTCCATTCATACATATTTGTAGTATATTTTTAATTTAAAAAACTCAATGGTATTTGTTACATTTTAATTTTATTTTATTGTTAAATATCACAACTAATTGCTAAAGCTAATTTGGCACCACCTCATCCATCCTACTACCACGGCATCACCGCCCTCCACGGCTACCTTTGCCTCCACAACCCCCAACTTCTTCCACAACCCCCAATTTCCTTCAAAACCACCACTACCCTTGAAGACACATACCGCACACTCCACCACTCTCTATCATTGTTACCCTCCCCCTTCGCGACCCCCGTTTCCCCCTCTGTGACCCTCCGCCTATGCCACTGGCCCTGTCGACCATCACCCTCTGCCCTCTTTCAGCGACCGTTGTGCTAACATTATTGTTCCCACTAGAAAACTCCCATCATCCCTGACATTCCTCAGTTGTCCCATGCCATCCTGGACCATTTTTGTTCATCCCCCCACCATCCTTGGGATTACCCACATGACCATTCCATACCTATGTTTTTCCTCTCCCTCTCAGCCAATTGATCGACAGTGAGTGAGGCTTCTTCGGAGTAGTATGATCCTGGTTTACTTAACAGAATTCAATAACGCCCTGTGAAATTTTGTGTGAATTATATTAGCTAATTTCTTAATTATAGTTCTCTTCGGATATAATGGAATCATTTTGTGAGCTCAGGTATGATATAACAATCCTTTAAGTTTGTCATCCCAGTTATCTCTATTTTGAATCATCTTGGATATTTTTTTTGTTTTGTTCGTACATCTTTGCAGATGTGATTCAGTCATCATCATCACTGGTAGTGCATGTGAATAAGATAGTTATGTGTAGTAGAGTTTACATTTATATTTATATTCCATCATAGTTCAGGTACTAATGTATATTGTGGCCCAAAATTGTTAGTCGTCTTGTATTCTCCTTGATTCTCCACATATTTTTTTGGAATTACAGTGGCTAGGTGTGTAGGAACTATTAGTTTTCTTCTATTTCAGAAAACACACGTGACTCGGGCAGGTCATGAATTGTATATTGTACAATATAACATGTAAGAAGCTTCTTTCTATACCCCTAGAATTTTGGTTTTTATATTCTTAATTTATTGATGGAGGTGGATTTTGATCTTCATTTGATAATTGATGTGTTTCCCCTACTAAAAATTTGATCATGTAATAATCTGTGAAAATTGATTGGGTCGCTTTATCTTAGGTCCCTCTTAAATTTCATATCCTTGAAATAAGATTTAAAACTAGAACATGAATTAATACAAGACTATGTTTTCAAGGAATAATAAACTTTATAGTTAATACAGTAGTGAAACATTTACTAACTAATAGAAAATTAATGTTTTTATTATGAAAAAGATGATACAGTTCGTGATAAAAAATAAAACCAAGCATTCATGGGGGATAATAGTGATAGAGCCCATGGGAAACTCCTCTAAAAATTTTAGTACAGACCAAAGAAAGAGAGATAATGCTTGTATAGGTGATGAAGGTGTCATCCTACCTATATTTTGAAAATAGGTCATCTGCTTGCATGATACACTCTCTCTAAGGGTGACTAATAACCATGTCATAACTGATCATACTTGTAAAATATCTAATTTGGTAAACAAGGAACTAGTGGATTTGTTTGGTACCACAATGAAATTAGGACACCAAAGAAGAGTCTATTTCCACCAGAGGGATTGAAATTGATTTGATTGAAAAGACAAATCCAATTAAGTGTAGATTTTCCTACAGATTTTAGAGAATTTACCTGGACATAAAATGGATCTAAGGCCAAGGCCATTGATCCCTTCCGATTCACAGGTGATTTCTCCAACCTTCATGGTGCCAGGAATACATGCACCATCCAAATTAAATATAAACCTCATGGTGGGAGAACTCTTGCTCACCTACCATCCAAGAGTAGATCTGATATAATTCCCTCTAATAAGAGGTGGAGTAAGATTTTACAGTGTAGGGAATGATCCCTCTACTTGAAAAAGGAGATAAGATCAACTATGATTGATTAGTCTTTCACCTTTGTATGATTTGATGATATTCTATTACCATTGCATCTATATTCATTGTGGACCTCATAGATGACCTGGAATCCAACAACTATCATCATTTTGTGCTTATGGATCTTTGTTTTTTAGTTTCTTGAGTTCTGAAACCATGTAGAAATAAAATTTTCTATGGATAGAGCCTGATCCTCTTTGCCAATTATGTTTCTGAAAATCTTCCAGATGAAGCGTGCTTTCTCTCCTCGATGAATAAATGGAGAGTTATCTTGACTTTCTACTAGCTGCAACATGTTCATTTGGAAGCTAACTAAATGACATCACTCTATATTTCATCATATTTGGGAAGGTCCTGGTTGTGAATTATCTAAATGAGGATGTAGAATTTGGGTGGAATTGATATATCCAATAAATGGTCTTCCAATAATACGGTCTCCTATTGGACACATGTGATCCTATGAATTTCCACCTCCTTGAAGCATCCCAAAGCAGAATCTTTGCACCTATAACAATTGGGTTCCTCTATTAATTGGATATTATCCCTCATAACCTTATTTTTTGTCAAAAAATACTTTCATGAAGATATGATAGTTCTAATAATTTCAGAGGGTGATGTTTGGGACTCAGAATGCTGGAAAATGATGGAGACTGGACAAATAGTCAGACCACAAGTTGATGTTGTCTTTCCCCACAATCCATCTGAACTACTCATGAAGATTCTCAAGAGACTGTTGTATATTGTCAATGAGAGGAGTTCCTTTCAAATATAGATGAATAATTTCATGCCAGTAATACTTTTCCTTGATAGTATTTCCTTGGGGAGTTTTTCCCTTTATCTCTTCCCATGATAACTTTTCCTGCATGTCATTCATGGGATCTTCCACATTTTTAATATTAATACCTCCCACTTTAATATTTCTAGCCATCCACACCATGCTTTCCTAATGGAATTTTCCTTACTGATAGATTCCAAAATAAAAACATTCACGATGGTTTCAAATTTCCAAACTACAGATTTAGGAACTTTGAGAATCGAGATAATGTTCATGGGTATGAAGAGAGTATGAAATTTAAAAATTTAACTCTACCACTAAAAGAAATGAACTTATTTTTCAATTTGATGATTCAAGAGTTTATTTTATTCACTATCCCTTCAAAATGGTGAATGTGAACACTACCCAATGCTATAGGAGATCCTAACATCTCTAAAGGGAATGCTCATCTTATAATTCCCATCTAGCTCTCTATCTGTTTGGAATGTCTAAAAGTGATCTTCTAAGATATGTACACACTTATTTTCATTGATTTTAGTATTTTATCACTTAATTTTCCTTAGTAATTCATTAATCTGTTGAAACCTTGAATGAATATTTTCTTTTTTTATGAGGAACATGTTATCAGTGAAAAAAAGTGTGATACCCTAGAGAATCATTTCCTACCTCTTTATATCACAATCTTCCCTATAGTAATGTTAGGATTGATGTTGTTACTAAGGTTATATTGATACAAAAATAAACAAACTAGAAGATAAAGGATATCCTAGTTGAAACTCTCACCCCAATTTGAAAAAACCATTCATGCAACCAATATGAGAGATGGAGAACCACGAGGAAGAGAAACATAATAAAAATTTCTGACCTAGTCTGTGAAGTTTTATCTCTTCATGGTTTTATGAATTAAGTTCCACAATATTCTATCATAAACCTTATCCATGTTCTCTTTGAAAACCACACTTTCCCCCCATTTATTTTCTATTGATATCACTTATCATATCTTTAGTCAGACTAATGGATCCATGGATACACATTCCTTTTATGAATCCATGTTTTCCTTCTAAAATGATGTTTTAACGAATCAATTATAGTCTAGTATTAATGATGGACCCCATGACTTTATAAGGAAAATTTAAAAGATAGATAAGATGATACTGATTCAAGGTAATGTGACTCATCTTGGGGACGATCACAAGAGTGAACAAAAGGAGTGTGTTATAAAGATAAGGGAATTATATAAAGAAAACAGTTGATCTATAAAGATAATTAATGGAATAATTAGACAAAAGCTTGATGATAAGTAATACATATGATCCACTGACTTATTTCATCCTTTAATTTTTTCATATGTTCTTTTTCATATTTTTCATAATGAGAATCTTGTACAAAATATAAAATATGATTTTGTCCTTTTATTATTATTAATATTTTCCAACAATTATAGTCAATTTTTATAAATTATTTGGAAAAATAATCTGAAAAAATAAGTTGGTTGAATGTCAAGTCTATTATTTTATTAGAAAGTATTTGTGATGATCAAATCATGTGGATGAAGAATTTTCATATTCTTATCAAATTTATACTAGGAATTTAGATTGATAATGGAATTGATCCTTTATATGTTTCTTCTTATTAAGTGAGAAAATTTTACATTGTAACTTCAACAATTCTACTATGTGGTTGTTCTACTATTTGAGTAGTAATACATACAGCAAGGGGAATGCGTGAGAATTCATTAGAGAATTATGGAGTGCAGTGATTGTAGTTGGACTTATCATTATTCAATAAGTAGGGTCTTTTAAGTTGTATCATTTTATTTATTTTCATGACATTGAATGAAATTGGAAGTCTGATTATAGTTCAATACTACTACATGTATGCAAAAATTTGATAAGGTGGATTGAAGGACTCATTGAACCCAACTAACCCATTTCACAGGTAATCCATAACATTTTTTAGATAAATCCTTTATTTATAGGATCTTTTTTATTGTATGTGAACTCTTAGTTTTGGGTTCACTATTTTGGTTTCAAGACTATTACTAAAGCTATAGAGCATCTATTCAAGATGTGTGGGACCACATGAGTTGGTAGTGTTATGACTTATTTTCTATAATTATTTAACTCAAGGTCAAAGTGGGGTCTTTTAAATTGTATCTTGTTATTAATTTTTATTTAATGGAACAAATGGAGTGTTTGATAGATATTTTTCCTATTATAGGTTTGCACAGAATTTACGAGAAAGGGGGATAGAATGACTGATTTGGTGGTGACCATAAACACAACTGATCTGATAACCCTTATTTGTGTTCATTCCCTGGTCAAGCATGATCTATGTCAGTATCTATGAGAATTTACATCGATATACACACCATAAAGGAAGTATTCTATTTCAGGGACTCATCCATGAAATCTTCTAGGAGTTCAAGACTGATCTGAGGTTCTGGATCGCTATAGTGGTTGTGCTTCAGGAGGCGGGGGAGGCGTTCCTGGTAGTAATATTCAAGGAAACCAACCTATGTGCCCTCCATGGGAGGAGGGAGACGATTATGCAAAAGGATATTCATTTCGAATGTTCCATGGTTGTCATTTGTGTACTCTAATATGATTTCATTTTGATTGAATTTTATCTATTTGAATTTAGAGACTCATTGTTTATGGGTTGAGAAATTTTCATGAAATTGTGCCGTTACTGTGAACCATGAGGGGATGATCATTTATAAAATTCTCTTCCAAGTATCTGACTTCTAAAATTTTAATTCAAACTAATTTTCTAATTATTAATAATTATATTAGACATATTATATATAATTATATTTTTTTCATACAATTTAATGGGTATTGTAATAGAAAAAAAATTAATTAAAAATATATTAGAAACAGATATTATTGTTGGTATTACTTAAAGAGTGAAAATTTTATTATCTTTTGGTATTATTATAATTACAATAGAACTATTTTATCTATCGCAAAAACATTTACTAACAGAGTTTTTATCGACAGTTTAGTGACAGGGGAAAATATGTTGGTAAAAAAATTTACCAACAGAACATACCCATTTACTAATAGATATGACCCTGTTGGAAAAAGAGAAATATTTTATCGTGACTTATGGGATGTGTAAGATACTTTAATTCTTATATAAGGATTATTATTTTGAGAAAATATGAGATTACTGGAGATAAAAGTTAGATGATTCATATCTCTAATTCATGGATTACATATCATAATATTGTTAGATAGTGGACAATGACTAAATCCAAGTTTAGAGGTGATAATTGAATAACAAGGATATAATATATTGATTATTTAAACACCATGAATGAGTTTTCCCTCAAAACTAAGAAAGTTTTGGAGAATAGTAAGGTATAGTTCACACCATGAAGAGAGGTATTGAACCACAATGATGCTCCTGTATGAAAAATTCATTACATATTAGATTAAATACCTATGGATTTTGTGGATAATAATAGAACATTAAGATTATGATAATAATGTGGAGGAAAATAATCCATGAAAAATCAGAATTCAAAGATGGAGATTTAGTCTTTGTTAATTGATATTATATAGTTATTTAATATTTAAAGACTGGTAATTTTAAATAATATTATTTTTGTAACTAAAGGAAATGTCCATATTCAAATATAAAAATAATATTCAAATGATTCTAAGATAATAGAAATTATAAGAAGAGACAAAAGAATGAGAGGTGGGAGAAAAACATCATATTGTACTATGTTTCCAATCTTGTGTTTCAAAGAGAGAGAGAAATGAGATAATTGATACTAAATTCTTAGATATGACTTCATATATTGAAGAGATAGAAGCAAAGGATACTCAAAAAATATCATATCCCATGTATCAAGGGAGAAGAAAACAAAATGAAGAAGTGATAGGTGTGAATTCATTGTCTATGATATCTCTATACTTTATATGATGATGAAGAAAAATAAGTGAGATTTCGGGATAGATACAAACAAGTACCATTTTTTGTTCATCAACTACATCGAGACTCTTAGATAATGACGAGATTCTATGATTTAATACCACAATTAAATATTGTTGAGATGAACAAGGTTGATATGCATCCTACTATACTAAGATATAGAATGGTTTTTAAAGACCTGTTCCTAAGGAAGTAGATATTTCATTATTTATGTTGTAAAATCTTATAGTATATTAAATATATTTTTCAAAATGAAATTTTGTTGAACCATTGAATACTATAGGTATATATTATAATCATATCCAAACAACTTTTGTTTGGAGATAATTTTTGTAATAAGAGTCAATGATTTATTTGTCCCTCCACCTATAAACACGAGGCAGCCACATAGAAGTCAAGGATTTATTTTTTCCTTATACTATTGAAATTGAAATTTTAAAGGATATAACCATACCTTATATTGTATTTATTTGAGTAGTATAATGAATATACATTTATTTAACTAAACTCAATCACAACAAGTAGTAGATTCCTACATTGGGGACGAGTCATACAAAAGTATTATGTGCTAATATATCTTATATATTTATTACATTACATGTGTTGCTATTTTTTGAAAATGAATAAACAAATCAATACATATTAACTGAGATAGTGGTTTGAAAATAAAAAGGGGTTCATTTACAAATAGTAGCATTTGATAAAAATGGTTACATTGATTCACCACCTCACCCCAGAGAAAATTCATGATCTATTAAGCACTTTATTAACTATATATCCTTGTGATATGTATTCATCTCCCACATATCATGACCATTATATATCTGTATGTACACATATGGTTCATATCTAAATTGTGGTGATTCATTTCCTTTACATGTATCAAGGATAAAAAAATATGTATATATATATATAATTTTATATATGTAATGATTATAAACCCATAAGAATATATATAATGATTATGAAAATGCATTTTATAAGAAAAATAAAACATGTTAGTTTGGAAAAAAATTTATTTTAATAAGGAAACATGTTAAAAAAATACAATGTTTCACATAAACTCACATAATAAAATTTTAGTACCTTGAAGTTATATCGATCTAAAAAATGTATTTGAAGAAAAAACACACACATTTATAAAAGATGACATGACCACATATATTAGACTATTTACGATTTGGAGGGATGACCTAAGACTTGGAATAAATAAGGTATTAATTTTACATGTATTAATTAAAATTATAAATCTCACATTATCAATCAAAGCATGTTAGGGTTCTCCCACTAATTAAAGAAAATCATAACTAGGGTATTCTATTGGTCAAAGTGATATCATAGGTAATAGAACTAGTCAATGTGAAATCATGACTAGTAAGGTAGTCTCACAAGAATATCCCAATTATAATACCATAGTTTCAATTGATTTAAATCTATAATGAATAAAAAAATCATAATATTACTCATGTAAGACACCCACGATCCATCCCATAGAACCAGACCATTCATATTTCCATAAAACCATTCTATTTTATAAAAATATAATAGTAGAATATATAAACCTTAGGTTCATTATAATTTGGTATAATAAAAATAATTTCCACAATTATATCATAACTAGAAAAGGATTAATATTTTAAATTAGAATTTAAAACCATTAAATTATAATTTAAAAATAAATATTAAATAATATTTCATTTTGGAACTACAATCATGTTATAATAAAAATTTAATATTGTTTTATCATAACAATTTAGGTGTTATAAATCAATTAGTGGTATAATTTTACATATATTATATGTATGAAATATTATTATTTCCGAAATAATTATTTAATCATTCATTTGAAATAAAATTAGATAATAAGAAGAAGATTTATTAACATGTAAAATCAATAATAGACACCCAAGCACCTAAAGTTATTTCAAATTAAGTGATATGTATAGAATCTTATACAAAAAATACAAAAGTCTATTTTCACATGAACCCATCATTCTCTCTCTATAGGATCCCTTTTAGTAACTAGGGTTCACCTTATCCTCCCCACAATTCAGTGATGCTTCCCATCATTCATCTTGGTGTTCAGTGGGTCTACTTCCAACTATTCCATAGATATAAACCTATTAACTCTTCCTAAGTACTAATGTTTACAAAATTTAGTGTTTTTTAGTTAGTTTCCCATCTCTATTCATTTCCTCATTAGTTTATTTTTTTTGGATATGTTCTCTCCCTATCTTTCCTCACTTTTATCCGCCTCGTTCTAGTAACCATTTGTTGTAATTTTCACTTAGATCCACTTATTTAAAGTGTGTGCTTTCCATTTCATGATTATATTGACATTGGTTCTTTCATAGTGCTTTATATGGAATAGATCCTATCTATCAGTATAATATCTCATTCATTTATCATCCTTGGTTCCACTCCCAATAGTTTCTATTTGTCATATTTATGGTACTTATACCCCTGAGTGGTGTGGTTTTTCTTTCTTTAGCCTCCTGGTTTTTTTCTTGGTCCCTAATCCACTAAATATTTATCTCTCTTTATATAGAAGTTCTTGATAGTAGAGATATTTGTTTACATTTGTAATATTTATTGGTTATTTAATATGGAAAGTCTCTAGGTTGGTGGAACCCCTGGTAATATATTGGGAGACATTACTAATGGTGGAAATGCTTTAGGTTCCATCCCATGATGTTTTTTAATGTTTATTAGTGTAGGGATGTTTTTTGAGATATGCTAAATTTGTGGTATATTTTTAAGGTTTTGAACCCATTTTTGGTTATTGATAGTATCCTCTAAGGTTTCTTTGGTTGGGGAATTGTCTTTTTGTCCCCTCTTTAGTTTAGGATTTTAAATTTATTTAAGAGTTTGGTTTATGGACTTCAACCCCTTTTAAATTTTGTTATAGTGTGTTCGATATTTAGGTTGGGTTCTAGATTACCTGGTTGTAATGATCATGACCATAAAACCTGAATGGTTCTTGAGTCATGTTTTTACAACACCACATGTTCACCTTCCAGTCTCTATATTCTTGTGTAAATGTCCATGGTTTAATAAAACACAACTTAGAGGTTCTTTTCCCTTAGAAAAGGTGTGTAAATGAAATAATAGGCCTAAAATTTGTTATGATTCTTAGGGTTATCATAAATATAGACCAAAACATAATAACCAACCATTAAGGTACCTAGTCAAAAAACTACACAATAAATAGAATATGATACTTCTTTATGAGATATTAATACATGTAAAACCTATATAAAAACTCATATAAAGTCTTAAAATGATTAAAAAAACAAAAAACACCATATATAAATAATAAAAACCAATAATTTTCTTAAGGTTCAAAAAAAGGAGTTTCCATGAGTGGATACCCCTTAAGAATAATTTAAAACACCACACGCACATTCAACACAAATGTCAACTAAAGACTCCAAAAGACTCCACCCATGCTCTGGACTTCAAGAGGATCTAAATACTATTCCACCAGAGAACAACATATACATTCATATATCACTATGAATGAGGTAACTAAAATTTTGTATATGAAATTTCATGTCTACTAATGTATGCATTTCAAGTGTAAGAATATACATACTTTGTAGGGATTCACCAACATGCCATAATGAAATAGTGAATGATCAATTTTTTGTAATAAAAATTATACCCATCTATATAGAGATAATGAAAATAGATTCAAAATTAAATGATAATCATATCATGGAAATGTTAGTAAATCCCTATATCAAGAAGATCCATAAATATACTACCTACTTCAGGTCAATATCTAGTATCTAAATACCGCCTGCTTCAAGTCAATACCTATTGTATAAAATTAGAAGTCTAGTGTATTTCATTATCTCTTTCACTACACATTCATCACATAAAACTTAGGTCATAAAAGTTAGTGGGGACCACCATCCCATGTAAATGGGATGTTGTATATAAGAGTCAAGTCTAAATCTCATCCTATGAAAAGGGAGAAGGGGTATTTAATAATTATTGTAAAAAAGAAATTGCATTCAACATATTACACCAATTTATAGAAGACCTACTAAAAAAATTTATATATGATAATAATGGATATACACATACCCCTTTTAGAATACTTATAGTATAACAAGTAATACTCATGGTCATAAAAATAAAAATAGAAATTCTACTCTATACTACACTAGATACTATATCAATATTTCATAACTTTAACTTCTAATAAATTATATCATAAAACATATACATTCCAATCATACTATATCATGAATCTCTCACCAGTATACATGCTACAAGTTATGCATGCCACTAATTAAGTAACAACATTTCTTGATGGATATTATAATAAGTGAAATCAAACATAAATTTTAGCTTGAATAATTCTTTATACTCTATTAATCCTTTAAAAATATGTAACTAATCATGTTAAGAGAGTATTAAGGTAAAATTATATACAAACCATGAAAAGGATCGAGTGTGGAATTTCTCTTAACCCATACCTACATGGGATAACCCCAACAGTGTGTAGAACATGGTATAAAATTGAGTTAAAACATTTTCTCAAAATTAGTGTTATTTTCAAGATAATATTTCAATATTTTAAATTAATTTTTTAAGAAGATCACTTTTTTGATAAATAATATTTATAAATTAATGTTTTTAAACATAATAAATTATCATGTAATAGAGGAAAATTATCTAGAGATATGAATTTGATATTGATAAAAAATCACCATTAAAAGTTTTATTAAATTAATAAAATTACACTTAGTTATTATTAAAAATCATGATTTTTAAAAAAAAATATTTTAAGTTTTCAAAAGAAAGAATAAATTTCATATAAAACTTCCCAATTAAGGGATTTTAATAAACTAGTAGAAATATTTTTTACATTAAGGTGAATGATCATTTATTTAATTATTTAAAACATTAAGTTTTGTTTAGTTGAAACATGGTTTAGGAAACTAATGGTGTCTAAGATGGGGTTTATTTCCTTCAACCTAACTCACCTAGACATCACCTCTCCACTAATGCAATTCTTATTTGGGGTTAATTTTGGATGAATGAATTATAACTCATTTAGGTTATGGTGAAAATAAATAACCACCTTAAGAATAAATAATGAAGGTAATAATGGGTATACCTGAGTAAAACATGTTTTAACGATGTTGGAACCCAAAAATTATATTCCATCATATTTTTCACAAATACCATAACATGAGACTCACTCAGATGGTATCAATTGAGTTTAATATAGAGTATTTTCATACTTTATTAAGAAGAAACAAATGGTCTCTCCAAGTATCATGGGATTTTTCACATACTGGTGGATATAGTTCCTATAAAAACATTTCTTAATTTGTTGCTGTAGTTTTGAGAAGCTCCCTATAGAAGTAAGAAATATATTTAATCTATTATTGGATAAAAGGTTTATCTGGAATTAAGATCCACATTTTAAACCATTATTGACCAATTTTTTCCTTAGAATCTACCTTCCATGGGTGAATAGTATATCTCGTGGTGTAGATCTCTTCAAATGATTTAAATTTTATTTTTTGGATCCAAAATATACTTATTTATAAAAAGTTATGTACATTAATAATTAGACATTTATGATGAAGTTTTACAAAATTTCATACCCCCTCCTTGGTCTGTGTGTGCCCAACCTCACACCCAACCACCTATTTTTTTCCTCATGCACCATTTCATGCACATTCATCCTTGTGTACCTTTCCATGTTTTCCTAACCTCTCAAAGAATAAGAAACCAGTGAAAGTGCCTATATGTATCCATAGTCATGATCAGACCCATAAATGGGAACCCAAAGAAGTTATGGGTGGTTACCACTAATGGATGGTAACCTAGGCCATGTATTTCCTATAAAAGTGCCCCATGAATCCCATTTTGGGGGCCAAGTCCAACTCCCTATAGTGTTCACATAACTAGAGAATCTGGAGCTCTATTTTAGTTCTTAATTATTCATGAAATCACATAGGTGATTTTCGATTCAAAATCAGAGGATGTTCATTGATTCAAGATTATACTCTTGGTTTAATTTAACACTTTGAGTTGATATACTTCTCTTGGTTTCCTGATATACTTTGATTCAAGATTCTCCTCTTTGTTTCCTCATATACCTTGAGTTGAGATACTCATCTTGGTTTTCTCATATTCCTTGAGTTGTGATACTCCACCTGGTACCTAAAATTCATTAAATTTAATTGTATGTAAGTTTAAACTTGAAATGGACTTTTATGATAAATCCAACACCAAACCATTACTAGGTACCTTTAACCTAGTAGGCTACTCTCCCTGACCTTAAACTACTTATAAGTAGTCACGGATACATAACCATAAAAATAACCATTATAGTCCTTGTCACATAACATTAAAAATTATAACATATCACACTAAATGTAACTGAACTATATGGGTTCTGATTCCCTTTATAGGGATACATAGGAATCCCCTTTCTGGGTCCTGATCCTAACTCCACAACACCTCCTTCCACCTTCTAAGGCATTCCAATGCCTAACTAGATAGTTATGAACTCCATAGTTCTTCCAATATATAATTAAACCTTAGAGTGACTAAATACTTGGATAAAATGAGATATGGTATAATATATAATTCAATTTCCCTCTTAGATTAATGTTTTCATTAAATAAATTTCACCAATATTCATACTTAGAATTATTTCATGAACATGTATTAAATTTATAAGAGAGTATCATGCTTGGAGACAATACCCCTTAAGGAATGATCTGACCTACTATCCTTTCATATGATAAAAGGATCAATCATTACCTCACTACTTTATAAAGATTCTAGCCACCTTTAGAATGTGGGAGATCCATGTGATACCCAAAATAACTAAAACAGCCATTTGAGAATAGAAGTCATCGGAAAAAATCTACTCAATCTATAAGGTTGAGTGAATATTCAATTTACAGTAGGTAAATGATAGGGTGTAACCTAGAAAACATCAAATATCATCTCATGGAATAAAATCTCTTGAATTACCACATAGAAATGGTTAACCAAAATAGGTAGGGTTTCTGAATTCATGAGTCATTCGGAGTGAAGCAAAAAACATATAAAAATAACTTTATTATGTAATAAAATTTAAAAATTTAATGTCAAAAGTTAGGACTATATATTCTAATATTTATTGAAAATAAACTTTTCATGAAACCATAAAATGTGGGTTAGATAAAAAGAAATAATTTTAAACCATTTTAAAGCCTATTATAAAATATCACTAAAAGGGTTTCATTTTTTATATTAAAATATCCTAATAAACTATCAATTCATAGTTCATAAATATCTTTTAGGATTTATTATTATCTTTGGAAAATCTATGTAGGTATATCCACAGAATAGCATGGAGATTTACCAAATGGTTGAGAACCCCTAACCTTAAACATGTGTGATTTTTAACATCTAACTTATCATTAAAGTATGCTCTAAAAACACCAAAATATCACTTTAGAGTCATTTGGAAAATCCCATAAGCTAATAACCCCAAAAAAACTAATTCAAAATATAAAATAAGTCTAAAACTTTAAGGAAACCTTGGAATAATGCCTAAAAATTTTATCCAAACTCGTGATAGCATGGGGCCTCTATTAGAATCAAAAAAATAGAAAATTAATTTCACATCAAAATTATTAAAAACGTTGAACAATTCACACCCTAGTTTATTAGAATCAAAATAACCACAAACAGAAAGAAAATTATCCATAAATACTTCATTTATATAGAAGCAATAGAATACCTGTGACTATAGGTTATTTCACCATGTTATGGTGAAATAAAAAATCAAAATATCTAACTAAGATATATAAAAACAATGATTAGGGTAGAATAGGTAAAGATGAGATAAGAGGGGAAGAATTTCCTTAGATATAAAAGGAGAAAACCACATAGTCCAACATTAGATCAAGAGGCATGAATAAGAGGAATAAGATGAAAAATGAGAGTCATGGAGGGACTCATTAGTGGATTGGGAAGAATAAAGTTGAAGGATCCACAAAACGTGGTTAATAAAGTAGGTAAAATGGCCAAATTTTATGGTAAAATTGACCTAATCCAACCAAATAGCCAATATTTTCTACCGGGTACTATGTGTGAACCAACATAGTACATAGTGTCATGTAAATAAAAAAAATTTAGGTTATACCTCCTTAAAACCTACCCAAACCACCAAATCACCTGCTGAACCTAAAATGATGGTTAAAACGAACAATGCTTTCATCTGAGGCTTCAAAATCATAACCCAAAACCTAAAATGAAGAAAAACAACTTAACTATAGTTTAAAATTCAAAAAAAAATACATATTCTTAATTATGATTTCTATAAATTTTACTTTTAATTAGATACAAAACGACACTAATGTTATAACTCTCCCTAACAAAAAAATTATCATCTATTAAAATTTGAATATTCCATTCATTCAAAATTTCATACATTTCAAAAAGGTATATAAAATTTCCCTTTCAAAATACACTGTGTCTCTAAATAACCAATTTCTGATTAAAAAATAAATACTAAACATAAACATAATAAGGATTATAATTCATGAACCCTAAATCCAACCAAAAGGCATAAAACATTATAAGATTCCAAGATTAAAAACTGGCACAAGATTAAACATTCTAAATAAATATCCCATCTCCAATACATGACATCCCCAAATAAATATAAATTTAAATAACCAAATGAAATACTTATTATAGGCACTAAGATACCTACAAAACAATAATCTTATTTTTGATAAATAATCTTCAAAATCAATATAAACATGAATATAAAATAAAATATTAATATCTAAGTGTTTTCTAAGATTCCTAAAATCAATAAAATACCAATAACTAAATGATAATCCCTCTGATGACATCCTCATTATAAGTACTATACATGTATTCATATTATTGACTTTCCACTGAGTTCTAATTTATTAAAACCATTTTCATTCCAAAAAAATTTATCAGAAAACAATTTCCATTTTCAAATCTAAATACGTTTCCCATTTCCAAAATGTTACTACCTGAAAGTAGGAATTTATTTATTGGAAAGGAGTTACAATGTTCAAAAAAAGGTCACAAGACATTAGGTAGGATGGAAGTGATGAAAATCAAGAGCATCACTCCTCACAATGCTTACACACTCTAGAGAAATGGGTCATAAATCATCGTATAAAATAAGATCTTCATTCTGATTATACCTCAAAGCCAAGAAATATACAAATTTATTACCATCATGCCAAGTTTGAATCATCTATATTTGATTTTTCATTAGGATATTAATGCTTTGGATGACATAAAAAATATTCTAAGGGGTAGCAGCTTGATGCTAGAGGGATTTATGAATGATCAAGGAATCAGTCTCCACAGCTTCCAGGTTCATGCTCCTATCCCGATAGAGCTTGATTCCATAAAGGATCGATTTAGATTCTTCCATAAGGGAATCACCATGCCTGAAACCAGCTGAGAAGGTAGGCACAACCGATCCCCTGTGATCACGATCCACCCCACCACCCCTCATAATCCCATTTCAGCATGATCTATCGGTATCTAGTTTCATACCAGACCTAGGTGGGTTCCATTTCATCCATATCCCTTAAGGGTACAACCTATGAGAAAAAGTATTGGATTGGTTTCCAAATAGAGTCACACGTAGAGATAGAGACCAAGTCCAATTATCTAGAAGGAGACTAAGCTCTGCCGCCATGCTGTGAAACCTCATCATCATGGAAAACTACGAATAGTGAATGCCTTAATGGGGTGTATTTTGATTACTTGGTATGGGATCCCTAATGGGGTGTTGTTTAATTGCCTAAAATGGGATCCCCTAATGGGTTGTTGATATGATTATTCACATATATGTATTTTTATCCATGATATTTGATTATAGAATTGTTTTATTCATGATAACTATTTTATATAAGCTATTTTATATAAAAAAAATTACATAAACTATTCATTTAATCCTGTTTTGAGATATCTACCATCATTTTCTTTGAAATAATGTTTTTTTGAAAATATAAAAATGATTTTACATGCATTATTTTATTTAATTTGGTAGCATAATTAGTTAACTATTATGGTATTGTTTATAATAAACTTGGTGATACCCTACTGAGTTGTTTTATCTCACACCATACCTTTGTCTTTGGGTGTTTATAAATTATCTTTTTCTAGGTCTGATAAAAGGGAAGCCACTGGTTGGGGATGGTGGATGTTCATGATAATTGGGACTCAGAGTGATGGGTTTGAACTATAGAGATATTATCCACTTATTCCATGGTTTTTTTCATCTTTTATCTTTGAAGATGTTGGTTACATTAATGATGTATTGTTTTGGGTTTATTTTACCTATTTATTTTTAGTATTTCCACCTTGAGGGGTGTTAATCATGTTGATTTGTATTTTTTATCTTGATCTATTTATGTAAAAATAATTCCCTTATATTTCTTATATGATTTCAAGTGCTGGTCTCCAACTAGTGGGGATTGGGAATGCCCATTAGGACATGTCAGATCTTGCTTGGGTATCAGGGTACCAAAGTATTTGGGCTAGTTTGTGATAGGAAGACACCTTTAATGTATTTTTTCTTACTTCACCACTATATTCACTTCCACATTGTATTTTCATCTACAAATGTTATGTTTGTGAAACCAATAATTTTCCCCATGTTTGCGGCTTGTTCTAAAAAGTATATTTTTGTTGGTTATTCATGGACTCAACATGAATATTGATGTTTACCCCAAAACATGCATCATTTTATGGTTTTTAATGATGTTTATTTTGTGAAATATTAAACTTTTAATACCTTAATCCTACTCCCATCACCTTACCTATATAATCAAGAATCCCCCCTTCTATATTCCCTTGATCCCTGACAAGTAGATCCTTCAAGTACTAGCGATTCTCATTTTGTTCAATCACTTCCATAAACCACCTCCAAGGTTAAAACTCACAATCAAAAGAATCGTATAGCCAATGTAAGATGATTTGTGATTTTTCTATTCCACTATGAAAAGGTACATATACTTGATAGTCAAACCCATTTTTAACCTAATGTCATCATGGAATTTTTTTGGTTTTTATATATTTTATCAATATATTGGATGAAATTTCAATACCTCACATGGTGGATGAAGTGAAATCTTACCTAGAGTGGTTACTAACTATGTAATAAGAGTTATGGGATTTGAAACTAAACATTTCTGGGATCTCATACCTCTTAAAATCAAAAAATAGTTTGTCATGTGAAATTGAATCTATAATGTACATGTTAATTCAGATGACTCTCTTAATTAACTAAAATCATGTTTCGTGTTCAAGGGTTATGAATGGGAATATGTCATTGACTATATTGATAACTTTTCTTTAGTGGATGAAATAGAATTTTTTACCTCTTTATTAATCTTATCGTAAATAAAAAGTTTCATATCCATCAACTTCATGTGAAAAAAATCATTTCTTCATGGATTACTGTATGGGGAAGTCCTCCAAGGTATGTCATCTTCAATGTTCAAGAAGTATCCATGAACTTATATTTCATGATTCTCTACTATTTTAACTAGATATGGGATGTTTTAGTGCTTGAGGGATACATTTATCTTTTACCACGAGTCAATTATTGGGAGAAATATTGTTTTCATTAATGTTGGTGGAATTACCATTAATGTAAATGATTCTGTTAGGATCAATCAACTCAAATATTTTATTTTTTGAATTTTCACACCAAGTATTTGAGATTTATATTTTTTTTAAGGATTGAGGTTTCTAAGAGTAAATATGTCCTTTATCAAATACATGATACATATATGATCCATACAGACTCTATTGAATCGCCACTAGATTCTGGAGAGAAGTCCCCTCATACAATCAAGTCATTTTCCTCTCTAGAAAGATATTTATGTCTTGTTTAAAAGACAAATAATCTAAAAATAACATGAATTGATATTGCATGAATAATAAGGTAAGTCAAATTATGAAATATCTAATTAGATTTCAATGGGAGGTTATTCCTTTCATTATTTAGTATGTAAAGAAAGATCCATGTCATGAATTATTATACTCGGATCATAGTCACATAGATATCAAGTCTTTTTAAAATGTTGATTATACAATGAATGTTTAATCAACTAGATCCACATATAGCTTTGTTGTATTAATTTATGGTAATATAATCTCATGGAAAATAAAAAAAATATAAAATTATATCTCCATCCAGTACAGAGTTGGAATATGGGGCTATGAATCATGTTAAAGTAGAGATCATTTGGGCTCAAAAATGTTACATGAGATTGGATATCTTATCAAGAAGATTGTATACACTGGTTGTGACAATCATGTGGTAGTTAAAATTGATAAAAATATCATCTTACATGAGAAAAAAAATAACATTAAAGTTTATTGTGATTTAATTTGGGAGAATTATTTAAAGAAGATCATCATTATCATATATGTTCACACTTCAGATCAACTTACTTATTTTTTTTAAAGGAATTGTTGGAGCTTGTGTTCAATTTCTATGTTCCAAGAAAATATGTCAAATATATATGTCTCAACTTCAGGTAGAGTGTTGCAATATTTAACACATTAAAAATATATTTGACTAATCAATGGTTTCCTAATCATCTATTTTATGTATATTTAAATTCTTTGTATTTTTGACCATGCCAAATTTGACAAACATGGATTTAGATTCCAAATTTATATATATATATATATATATTATTTCAAAGTGGTGATAAATAAAGAAATAAAATTCTCTGTATTTTTTTTTGAATTCCAATAAATTTTCAATATTTTGTAATATCCATAATCTATACTAAGCCTTGTACTTTTCCTTCCATTTCTCAACTACAACATCATTTAATAACATATTTCAACTCCTCTATCATTCCTCTCCCTCTGATTCACTCACTTTGTTCCATCCACACTATTTGGGATTCATCTTGCCTTCCCACTCCCTCCTCCTCATTAGCACGCCCCTCCACTCCTCGACATCAATTCTCCACCTCCACCTCTGATAGCTTCCTCTTAACCTACCCACTTTTTCATACATATCCCCCATCCCCTAGAACTTAATCTTTGACATAAACTATCTCTCCACCCCCCCCCCCCACCCCATCCCCCTATCCTCATTTTCAATCTCCTAGACTATGGTAGTTTCCCCCATTAAACCTGGGTTTTATCTCAAATCTCTTACATCTTCCACCGTTATAATCTACTCACAACATCCTACATAGTTGTCTCATATCCTTGAATATGAATCCAATTTGTTTCATCGAGTAAGGTTCATTTGATTTCATATCCATAACCCCCTCACTATAATTTAGATTCATAATCTCACATTATAGTAGGGAATCTTTGAATTATCTCTTCCCCTTTTTGCGTTTCCTTAGATTTGTAGATTACATAAATAGGCCACTGACTCCTATCTAATTTCAAGACCTTCTTTAACCATGTACATTTTACTTATCCCTTTCCCATAATTCACATTATTTCTTCTAACAACATTGGTCATGGGTTTTTCTCAATACCTGAAAACCTATATGTTATTCTTCCTCTTCATCCATTCTCACAATTTGTTTTAGAAATTATTACATTCATTTATTTCTATTCACTATTAGTACATTGTATTCACTATTAGGATGTTTTCTATAAATATGAACATATTATGTTGTCATGATTTTAGTATACTACATTAAATTTGTATCATGTCATACAATTGTAGATGTTTTCATGAATGTAAAGTCTTTGCAATCATTTTTTCCATGAAAACATGACAGTTGATTTGAATTTTTTTATTCCCATAGTAGGTTCTCCACCTCTTCCATGGTATATACATTAGTTTATATATTTACTTTTCCTTCAAAATTATTCCCCCAATATTCCAATAAGGATCATGCATCATCTATCATAGCCATTTCTCTACTTGACATTCTATTTTCCATTTTCCCATCCTACATGGTTATGATTTTGAATCAAACTTCTTTATAATTAGTGTTAGTAAACTATTTATAGGATTTAGAATCATCTGTGGCACAAGAATCAGTGTTGGATTGGTCAACTCTTCATATCAATCAAACATATATTCCTTTAATTTTTTAGATTATATGTATTTTAGTTGATTCTTTAAATTTAATAACTATAAATGCCCTTTAGAAGCATTTTATATTTATCCATATAAATGTTTGTTTTTCTAATATTTCATTTGAATTATATATGCTATGTATATTCTGATTATATAAATAAATGATATCTATATGTATATTATGTTTGTGTGTTTTTTATATGTCTATATATATTTTCTATATATGTTAACCATTCTTTATATTGATAAAATAATTGTTTAATTGATCAACTCTAGGTTGGGGAACTAGGTGAAGAATCCTTTCATGTTCTTTCTCAAGTGAGTAATCCAAGTTAGAATCTATTATTTCATAGGTGGATTCAACTCATATTTTATCCTATCACAAGTGATACCATGTGGTATCTTTGATCGATTTGAGAATGAAAATCTATACAAGGCTAAAAATGATCATATATAATTATAACTAGCATATTATCCTCTAATTTAAGCAAGATCCTAGGTAGGAGTTTATTGTATCATGCATAGTAGTGAATTTTTTTTTCCCTCTATCAATTTTATCCTTGATTATTTATTTTTTATTATGGTTTTGTTATATATTTCTTGTTTTAGTGTCTTGTTTTCTACTTGTTTTCTTATTTTGGTTCTTTTGTGTTCCATGTTTTTATGTCTCTCTACATGATCATTCTCGATCATTCCTCTATACCCTTCTACTGGCATGATTCATAGTCTCCTCCATGAAAATATATGCATTTAAATTCATTTAAATTTTTTCTTAAAATTTCATCCACCTATATTCTACCTAATAATTGATCTGTCTTGGTTTCCTCATCGAATTTTGAAAAAAAATCTCATTAAAATAAACTCTATACATGAAGTGATCTATATAGAAGGTAAAAAAATTATTTATGTTTCTCTGAATCAATCTAGATATTTTTTCTCTTTATAAAATTAATTATTTCTTAATATCTCCCTTTAATTTTAAAAAAATAAACTAAATTCAAATTTTAGTAAATAGTTTTTCTAGATAATCCAACTTTGATCCCCTACTTTAGGTAATCCATACATTTCAAGTACAAATTACAATTTATTATTTCTCATCCTTCGCAATTAACTGATGGTGGTGGGTTATTGATATTATTCATTTTCTCATTATTCTAATGTGATGAAATATTTAGATCTTTATGTGATTCATGTTTCTAGGTGATCTTATTATAAATCAAAACTTTATTGGGGTCTTAGAATTATTTAATCAGTGGTGATTAGTATTTTCATTAGTTTATTGTCATATATTGGTAATGCATGGTTTATGTATTGTGCAAATTCATGAAGGTTTTCCAATTAAATTGAAGTTTTTAGTTTATTTTTTAAACAAAAATAAATTAAAATCATTTGTTCCCTTTAAATTTTTTAATATTCTATATCCATGTGTTTCTTTCAGAAGTCACTAAATGCTTGAAAGAATTTATTTGCAACATCTGCAGATATGAGAGACTATGAGAAACATCAATGGTTTTCACTAAAGATGATATTAAATCATAGAAGGATTTTATAAATGGTCTCCATGTAGGTGGATGGACAAGGTATATATCATCATACATTAGATGAAATTGAAGTGATATGTTTAAATTTTAATAATAAAATAATTTTCTTACATTTTATATGTTTAATTAAAAATACATCTTCGTTATTTCTCCTCAATTTATTATATATTATTATTTAATAACATGATAAGTCATGTAATTTAGTTAAATTATCTATTTAATGAATATTTATTATTTAATAACATGTTATTTCTTACATTGTATATGTTTCCACACTTTTCTTATTTTACTAAATTCTCATGTATGTCTAATAAAATCTATAAGTTGCCTTCCATTTAAATGATTATAGTTTAAACCCAAAAAAGAAACTATGTATAAACCATAATATTTCATAATTAAAATCATTTGGAATGATTCAATGTAAATATCATTCTTCTATTTACTTTAATTTCATATAATTTTATTCAGTGTCTCTTCACTGTTTTCAAAAATGTTTTTGCTACTATACAATTCAATATTTTAATAAAAGAAGCATATAAAATATTGAATTCTATTAACATTAGAAAAGTTGGACAATAATTGAAACCTAGGTTTATATTTCTTACAAGTCTACCTTAAATCACTATTTGATTAATACAAGCCCTTGAGTTATTCCCTTGAGTTGTTCCCATTAAGAATATACAATACATTTATACTTATGAAGAAATGTTTTGATGAATCTCCATATTCAATGACATTTAAATACTAGTTTCTATTTTCATGATTTTTTTTCTTTATTGTTTTCCTTCTACATATGAATCAATATTTTCTATGCTTAATAACAATAATAATAAATCATTACATTTTGATCATTTAAACATTAAAATCACCATATTCATATAAATATCTACATGAACATAAGATGTTTGTCCAGTATTGATTTATTATTCAACTAACTCGATCAATTTTTTGGTTTTATATTTGACCTTCATTTGCTAATTTTTTTAGATTTTAAACAAGGAATGATCATGAGAAACTTGGCCACTGGACTATTGTGTTTCATAAGGTATGACTGATATGTTATGCCTATTCTAACTCCTTTATATTCATTCTAACCACCCCTTATGTTCTACCATATTTTATCTTGTATTATACTGCTATATTATATACTAAATGGGATTTAGATAATCTAATATGACTCTTCTGCTATTTTATATTATTTAATTCTCGCATGTCATGCGGGACCTTTCATGGATTCAAAAATTTCCCTATTTAAGTGAATCTTCATTATTTTCACTATAGGAATTCGAATATTTTTCTTTAAAATTTAACATTAGTTTATTTAAGATTTTTTTATGGTAAAATGTGGAAATTTTACTACATGATAAATTTCATAAGAATCTTTCAATGTGTTTTCAAACTGAGTATAAAATTGAAATTTCCTCAATAACATTTATGGAATTACTTTGTTTTCCAATGAATACAAATTCCTATAATCATCTCTAATTTCTTGAAAATGGGGGGTAGAAGACATAAGTATGCATTCTTGATATATTATTGGCCTACCCACCAATTATTATAAAGAATTAATATTATTTTTCTACACATATCCTTGAGGTTTTATCTATGTATATTTTCTAAATTCTTAGAAACATATTAAAGTATCTATTTAATTTCCTAAAAACTTATGTAAATATTTACTTTACTTGTTATGGATAGTTACTTTATAATTTCTTAGAAATATTTATGTAACTTTCTCTATATCAATTATGTAAAGTATTGTGCTTACACAAATACATCAAAAAATGAAAATATTTACCTTTATAATAATTATTTACTTTATGAAATGATTATTGTTATATTATATTTAAAAAGGTATTAATGTGAATATTTACATTACTACTTATACAAATACATAAATAGTTAGATCAATAGTTTCTCATTTAATAACAGTTTTATCTTTTATAAAAAAAGTTTTTTTCATTATAAATGAATTTTCTTATAAATGGCCAGTTTGAATACTCAATTACAAAAAAAAATCCTTTGAATATGGTGAATCATTGAAAATTGAAGAACACATCATTTAGATGTGGTTCATAAAGTCATAAAAATTTAAAATTTTAGGTTAAAGCCTCTATTTATTAAAAAAATACCTATTTTATATTGGGTAGAGGGAGACCCATTACATATTTTTAAGGCCGAGGGGTATAAAATCCCATATTTAATGGCCTGAAGGCCCAAATTTGGCACAATGGCTCATTATGTGAATATTACTGGTATAGTATATGAGGCGATATAGTATTTACTATAATACTTTCTACAATACCAACCTCTACTATAGTGTTGCCCATCATTGCTACACTACTGTTTCAGGATCCTTGCGACAGTACCACTATAGTACTGCTAAAATGCCTTCACTCCATGGGATTTGAGCCCCAAACCTTGGATGTAGTATTATGGAGTACTTACCACTAATCCAAACCCCAGTTATAAGTCATAAAAATTCTCAGATGAAATAGAAAACATTGAATTTATCTTTAATAATGAAAATTTGAGTTAGATATAATAGCTTTACATCGACATTTATAAATACTAAAATCTAAGATACGGTATACATAGTGTTAATCATGATGTATATATATGTTTTATAATTACTTAATCATTGTATTGTCTCTCTGTATACTTAATGTACACAAATATATGTATGTCTATTATGTATTACATGAATTAAATTTTAGAAAAACATTTAAAATATTATTGAATATGTTAATATCTTAATAGGAAAATTGATAAAGGTTGTTTTTCAATATTGCTTTAATATAATTTAGAATTAAATATAACATATGTTTACACAAGAACCATGATTCCATTATTTATTCATAGAAATTTATTTATAAAGGTATAAAAAAAGATATATTATTTACAAAGGTATAAATTTGGATATACTATTTCAAAAAAGTAATCAATAGAAACTTTATTGTATTTTAATGGAAGAACATAGGAAGTGAATGTTAACCAACCTGAATATTCCTTAAAGATTGTGTGTATTCATATACATACATGTAATGATTAATCACACTCTCTATTTGAGTACATAGTCTATAAATGGATACATGGTTAGTTCCTATATATACTTTGTATATGAATACACTATCAGTTCCTTTGAGTACATACTATGTATGTACTATGTATTCATTTACAAAATAATCGTATTCTATAAAGATTATGTGGGGGATACATAGTCAGTTCCTGATCACTCCTCACAAGGAACACACTATCAGTTCCTTGGAGTAAATACTATGTATGTATTGTGTATTCATATATAGAATGAGATTATTCCATAATGATCATGTGAGGAATACATTGTTAGTTCCAGATCACTCCTCACAAGGTATACACTATTAGTTACTTTGAGTGCATATAGATTATGTGAGGAATAAATCATTAGTTCCTTTGATTACATACTCTTTATGTACTATGTATTCATATATAGAACCATTATATTCCATAAAGATTATGTGAGGAATCACTATTAGTTCTAGATCACTCCTCACTATCTATGATTTTCTTATCTCTCCTTTTATGCTCACATATACATTCAATGTTAACGATCATGAATTTAAGTATATACAACATAGATATTGAAATATAAACAAACATAAACATATAGTTAAGCCATCAACTACATTAATTTTATGAAGTTTTAATTTTTAGTTTTCCTCTTACACAACAAATTTATTGGAATCCCATTGTATTATTATCATTGCATAATGATATTTCTCTACTACTTACACTTTCTTAGGATATAGAAAATCATTATACCATGTATTTCATAGAATTGGTGGTAATTCTAATATTTTAGTACTATTATACTTTAATTTTTATATTTTTTTTATTTATATAAGCACATTATTTTTATGGGTATTATATTTTCATAACCTAAAAATATTTACATATATGTTTCTAAGAAATTATAAAGTAACTTTCTATAACCGGTAACGTAGAAAGAGATTTATTTCCCATATATATTTCTAAGAAACCAAAAATCACTAAAATTTACAATATTGGAATTGATAAATTTACATATATGTTTATAAGAAAGTGGAAAGTGACATTCCATAACCAATAAAGTAAATATTTACATATATGTTTCAAAAAAAGAACAAATTGACTTTAATATGTTTCTCAATTCTATAAACTAAATATTTAATTTAATGGTAAATATTTACACATATTTTTCTACTTTCTTAATTTCTAAACCTTCCATAACCATTACTTCCCACTTTCCATAACCAATAAATTAACTTTCTTAATATTGATAGTGTATGTGTTGTTAGTTGAGGAGTCATTACCTGGATATGGGATCATTTACATATGTCCCTAGGGTATATAAATCATCATTAAAGAGAGGTATTACCCATCATAAATAAAATATAGATAAAAACATGTGGTTACAGTTATAATTATTTTTCATTATTATATTTATTATTACATGGTCAATTTAATTTTAATTATATATTCTTTTATTATTCCAATTATTTTTTTTCATGATAGTTAAAATCATTCAAACCAAATTTTTGTTTCATATATTCATCCTATTAAAAACTTCACAACTATTATAATTATTGATAATTCATCTATTGGAATGGATAAATTGGTTATAATCATTTTTATACCACAACACTTTCTATAATATATATGATATAGACAAATATTTCATTAAAATTATTTCATCTTCTAAATGCATATTTCTAGTTCAATAGTCGAGGTTGTGAAAACATAACTTCTATAATTCATAATTAATTCATATTAATTTCATGTACCTCTATACTATTTGTTTGAATTTTTTATCGATGCACATTAAAGATATTAATTTCACGATTCAGATATTTCTATATACAATTAATTTATATGCTAATATAATAACATCATTCTACACATTTTCAATCAGATGATATCAATCCTTGAAACATATAATTTTAATATATTCTTCTGAGATAACAACATTTATTTTTAAGTATAGGAATTAAAATTTCACAGTGATGGTTTATAAAATTTAAATATATTCTTAAAACACATATATAATACATTTATTTTAGTGTTTTATTTTGTTCTTGTTTGGGTGGGGGTATTATTCATTAGAATAAAAATAGTGAAATTAATAAAAAATTCAGCTCCACTGAGGAATTTTATGTTTTTTATTATAGTCCCATGGCTCAACATTTATTCCCAAGACATGATAAATTTACCCGACCATATATGAGGGGAAAATTATAATAGTTCACAACCACTTATTTTGCTACTGTTTCTTTTAATCAGTTTCATTTTATTATTATAACACATGGACTATATAATATAGAAATATATATATATATTGATCTTAATATTTCCTTTAGTTTTTTCATTGATGTTCTAGTGGTTTTGTTTTATTTTTTTCATGTAAATATTATTTTTGGCTGATTGTATTATAGACTATATATATATAAATTTCTATAGAAATAGAAAAGTGTGATATAAGAGTATTAAAAAACTACTAAAGTGAGGTTAAAATTAACTTTAAAAGGGATAATTTATTCACTAATTGATGAGTTATTTTCTATTTTTTATGAATATATCTACTTCTATATTATTTTCTCTGTATTTTTAAACTCTTTCCCATAAAAAATTATAATAATAATAATAATAATACTAGGTAAGCATATAGACCTTTCATCGATTTTGAGGCCTATGAATTTATTATATGTTTTAACTTTCTATTCAACCTTCTCAACTATATATCCATGTTTATTTGTAGATGTTCTATTCTATTTGATTTTAAGATTAAATAATAAATTCAAATATATTTTATGTTTAGATTATTCACAATTTTGAATATATTACATGTTAGATAGTTGGGCTTTTTTTAGTGGATTCTGAAATTAATCAATAGAATAGAAATTTTTACTTTTTTCACTTTAGAATTCACGAAATGATATTATTTTATACATGAAGAGGGGTTAATGTCCTGCAATAAGTCTTTGGTCTAATAATTTAGTTCTAATGTAAAATATTTCCTATTACAATAATAAAGAAAATACTATATTCAAACTATATTTTGGAAGTCAAAAATGATAAATCAAAATTTTAATAATTTTAATGATAAAAAATTATTATGTAATAGATATTTGGAAATATTTGTGTTAAAACATACATTTTTATTTTAATATATTAATATGTGTATTTGATAGAATTTGGTTACAAAATTTTCCTATGTGTCTATTTTTTTCCATCACTTCTATATTTGAGCATGTGAGTCTGTTTGTGTGGGTATGACATATAAATATTCAAATTTCATGCATTTAAAAGAGTGTGAGTTTTTTTTGTGGGTATGATATAAAAATATTCATATTCCATGCATATGCATATATTCATGTTATTATCTAAAAAATATGAATGGTTAGTATAATAATAAATTATGATATGTTTCCTATGTACTTAGATATGAATCTATGTATTTTTAATATATTAACATGATGTTTTGGTTTTTAAAAGATTACTTTGTGATGTTGACTATTATTTCAATAAGAATAATGTGTTTTTTATATTAACAAATTTTGTGTGGTTTATTTTCTATATGAAGTATGAAAGAACAATCTAATTTAGTTGTTGGACTTTATGAGTTACATGATTTAGATTTGTACTAACTAAGAGATTATTTGATTTATTCCACAAAGGACAAAGATTTTGAAATTTTCTCCTCTATAGACAATTTTATGTGTCTAAAATATCATGGAAAACATAGTTTCATCTATCCAAAAATATGCAAGGTTAGGTAAGCCATTGTGATGAATTTATTTATTTATAACACACAATGATTTTTAGAAGTTGAGGTTATTTATGAATTTTTATTTTAGATTATATATTCCTTTAAATTTTACAAGAATATACACATCAAGAAGGTTAGAGAACCAACATTCTAGCAGATTTTGTATCACCTTCATTAACCATGTCTATTTGTACACTTTCTCTTTCTAATTTCCTTGATTTAATACAATCTAAGGGAATTTTTATTAGGTTCAATTATTCTTGAATTATAGTCTACACACACAAAAAATAACTTTATCATATATATCTAAGAAATTTATTATATAATGTTAAATTTATTTAAAAATTGAACTCTATATTTTTTTTATAATTTATTCACTTTTAGTTTTATGATAAGTAACTTTATTTTAATATATAATTTTTCAGTAATCCAATAATTCCATGTATCAATTATATTTATTTTACTTTCAATTTAAAATTAATGTGTGACATGTTATCACTTTTCTTATGATGAAATTGTTCCATTTATCAATCCCTTAATCCATGCATTCCATATATCCATGTAATGGAATCCCTCCTTTTTATTACATATTTTTCATTACATTGTAAAAATAGAGGATCTTTTAATGTTTAGTTTCTTTTAATTAAGTTAAATAATACATAAAAACTTAAAAACATTCTTCTAAATACACTTGAAATAAATCTTCATGGGTTCACTATAGGTTAATTTTATTTCATCTCATATCCTAGGGATATACATAAAAGTAAATGTGTGAGCATGAAGTCTGGTAAGGGAATAAACAAGGGAGAAAAAAATCATATGATCATGAGACATATCAATAAAAAAATGAGGTATAAAAATAAGGAATGAAAAAGATTCATATCATAATAATAATAACATGAATAAAAACATGGAAATTTGGCTACAACATTTAAATGATTCATTCCCAATCATATCTCCAAGGTTTGTCACCAAGGTATCATAAATGAAAATTACCAAGGTTATTCACCAATGTATCATAAAACATGTCATCTATAGAGATTAAATCATTTACCTAATACATTGAATAACTATTAGGGTCAACCCTTCATGTGTATTAATTAATTTTATCCACATAGATCATAAAAAATTATTTCATTAATGACTCATAGAGAATAAATAATGGGGTTCTTATCACAATCGTGGCATACAAAAGTGCTTAAAAACATGATCATTACTTCAATTTTAACCCATGAAAGGAAATTTGGGTTTCATATATGTAAATACCAAAATAAAAAATTATTTTTTACATTTATTTGAATACCTATTGAAGATAAAATCGTTTTGGGTATTCAAATAAAAGGAAAAGATAATTTCACATGTAAAAGAGAAAAAATTTAGAAGTAAATTTTGCAGCATAATAGGTATAAAACATGGTTTATAAAAAGGGTAAAATGAGGTAGAACAAAGTTAAACCATTAATGAATAATATTATTATAGTAATGGGATAATATAAAGTGTAAAAATGAACTTATTTTGTTAATTAGATGACATGCCACATAAAAAGGGAACTTGAATGGAAAGAGAAGTGTTAACTTCCCTTACCTTGAAGAGTTGTTCCTAAAACATAAAGATGGAACCTTGGTGGATTGTGGAAACCATTGGGGATTAATTGGGAGTAAAATCACTAAATCTACATAGATTATATATTGGTATTGAAGGTTAATAGTGAAATGGGTGGGTATTTATAGAAAAAGTCGAAAAATTGTTTAATGATTTGCAAATCTAGGTCTTAGAAATATAGGTTGTGGAAAATGAAAACCATTGGCTTACCCAAGGTTTTTTATTATGGTTTTGGATATTTGAGTCACATTTTATTATATTTGAATCCACAAAAACCAAAAACTATTTTTAAATACTTACTTTTCATGGAAAAGTAAATTTTCCATAAAGTGATTTTATTAAAAAAATTCTATTTTAGACTTTAAAAAGTCACTTATAGGTTTTTAAATTGATTAAAATAAATTAAAATGAATAATATTAATAAAATAAAATAATTTAGGTCATTTATTGTGGTTAATTTATTATTACATCATTATTACATAAATATGAAGTCATAAAACATACTAAAAACCTAAAACTGTATTTTTAATATTCACATAATAATAAAGTATTTCAAAAAATTATCATAAATTCACCCTAACCTAATTTAGGAATTTATTATTTCAAATATAATGTTTATTTTATCTAAATAAATCTATAAATATGAAAAATATACCATTTAAATATAAAAATCCTTGTTTATTAAAAAATAGTAGTTTTTAAGGCACAATCAAATTTTTGACACATATAAAAATTTCCTAGGATATAATAAAAAAACTTTATTCTTTATATTTAAATATGATTGTTTTAAAATATTATTTAATTAAAAAAATATTATTAAGAATGACTTTAAAATTTATATCTTTTCTAAAAAAAATATTTATGTTTATTTTGTGTCTGTAAATAAATTTATCAAATTTGTCTCAATTAAACATATATTTTATTAAACAAATATATTATTAAAAAAGAATTCATAGAATAAAAAATTATTTATACAAAGGAAAATACAAATTAAGTAAATAATTACTAAACACATAACCCCTTATTACACCTGCATATGACTTAAGAATAATGTGTGTGACGGTGGCAGTTTCATGGGGTGGCTCGGCTAACATCAACTGAGTGGTAATATTAACTAACATAAACTTCTCCAAAATGTGATTTCATTAAAGCTTCACTTATTGAAGCTAGGATGGGGATTGATCAAGGGAAAACCCCAGTGACACTACCTCCCTCCCAAGTTCTGAAAAATGGTCTTCAAATGGCATGACTCTACTGGTTGAGGCCATTATTTCTACTTTCTACATAAATTATCTTCTTTCATTACTACTTATAAACACTAATTATAGTGGTAAAATTATTACCAAAGGGTATAGTTACCAGTGGTAAAATTAACCAATGGTTATATTGACCAATGGTCATATTTGACCTATGGTCATATAATGGTCAAATACCAATGGTAACATTTCCCTTATACCCTATAAATACCACTTTATTCTTTCACTAAATATTCACTTCAAATACCCCTAAGGTTATATTTTCATTTCTTAAGATATTTATTTGTTTACTAATATTTTTTCTATTTCTATTGAATTTTTTATGGGGGTGATGTTTCTAAAGATTAGGGTGATCCATATTTTCCCATTTTATCTATTCTATTTTATGTTCTTTGGCTTGTTTTAATGTTTGGAATTTTAATTGGTTTCATATATTACTATTGTAATGGTGTTTATTAATGATATAAGGTTTTTTTGGTTATACTATATTTTGTGTGTGTATAATATTATATAATATATAACACACATTTATTAAATAAATAAATATCATTTAAAAGTATGGGTCACTACATTCTTCCCTCCATAAGAAATTTCATCTCTAAAATTTCAAATCATTATCTCAGTTGAGAAAAGTAATGGTACTTTTGTATCATTTCTTCCTCTAGTTACCACATCACCTATTCAAATTTATGGTTCCTTCACAACACTTTGACAAGGTGAGTTGTCTTTTTGCGTAGAACTTTGTCTCTACTGTCTAATATCTCCACTGGTTTCTCCTCATAAGAGTGGTCATGTTCCATCTTTACCACCTCCAAGTTTAGTACATGTGAGGGATCTAGTATGTACTTCCTTAGAAAATATATGTGGAATAGATCGTGAACATGAGCCAGATTTGGTGTAAGTGACAGCTGATAGATCACGGATCTTATACGATCCAGGATCTCAAAGGGGTTAATGAACCTAGGGATAAGTTTTCATTTATTTCCAAATCGCATGCCTCTCTTCCATGGTGATATACGATGTAAAAAAATCTCCAACATCAAAATATAATTCACTTTGTTGGTTTTCAACATATATCTTTTTCTAAATCTGAGTAGCCTTTATATGTTTTTGGATATCATGAACCTTTTATAACATCTCTTGCACAAGATTGGGCATGATTATATTTCTCTCGCCAACTTTATCCCAACATGTAGGAGTTATACATCACTTCTCATATAGAGATTTATATGGTTCCACTTGAATACTCAAGTGAAAGTTTTTGTTGTATAAGAACTAAAATATTGGGAGGTGTTGATCCCATTTACCATTAAATTCCATTGAGCATGTTCTCATTATGACCTTGAGTGTTTGAATATTCCTTTCAGATTGGACATCATTTTGGGGGTGATAGGTTGTGCTAAAATTAAATTTATTATTTATATTATATTGAATAATTCTCAATAATTTATATATGATCCTTGGAACATGATCATAAATGATATAAATTGGCACTCCATGCAGCCTCACCACTTCCTTTATGTATATAGTAGCAATTTGTTCAAGAGAGAAATGTTCCCGAATAGCAATGAAATGGGTATTCTTGGTGAGTCGATCCACTGTAACTCATTTTGTATTGTTTATTTGGGATGTTCTTGGGAGAATAGTTAAGAAGTCCATACTGATATTGTCTCACTTCCATGTTGGTATGGGTAGTGGTTGCAATACCCCCTTTAGGAATTTGTCAGTTCACTTTCACTTGTTGACACACAAATCACCTTATAGTTTAGTCAATAATACCCATTTTCCTATTATACCACCAATAATGATCATGAATTTATCTATAAATTTTATTTATTCTAATATGTATAGAGAATTTAGAGCTATTAGCTTCATTTATCAGTTCTTCTTTTATCTCTTGAATATATGGTACATGTATCTTTGTATGAAATTTCAGTACACCTTCTTGATCAATATTGAACTTAGGAGAATTCTCATTCTTCATTTCCTCTATCTTATTTTGTATCAAATGATCTTATCTTTGGGATCTCATGATCTGATCTAGTAATGATGGTTGATGAATTATTTTTTATAGGTTTTATTATATACTTTCCCTTATGATTCTCATGTTCAACTTGACTAGGCCCTTGATCAATGGATCTCCTTGAATCCTCATCATTGTTAAAACAATATGGTATTTCATAATTAATGCATCAGCAACATTGTATTCTCTTCTAGGGTGACAATGAATTGAACATTCATAATATTTAAGAAGATCCAACCATCTCCTTTTCCTCACCTTCAATTCCATTTGCATGAATAAATACTTCAAACTTTTTTGTTTTGTGTGTATATCATATTTATCTCCATAAAGATAGTGCCTCTATATTTTCAGAGAAAAAATAATTGAATCTAACTCCAAATCATGTGTATGATAATTTTTTTCATGAGTATTTAACTGAAAATATGCATAATCAATCACCTTTTCATTTTTCAGGTGGACACACCCAAGCCCTTTCAGAGATTCATCGCTATAAAAAACAAATCCTTCTCTAATAGAGGGTAGATGTAACATAGGTATAGTAACCAATCTCTTCTTCAGTTCTTGTAAATTTTCTTCACACTCCTTTTTCGAGAGGAACTTAGCTCTTTTTTGAGTTAACTTGGTTAGTGAATTATAAAGTCATGAATTTTTTTTAACAAAACTCCTATAATATCTTATTAAACTATGAAAACTATGAATCTTATTTACTATTATAGGATGAGGCCACTTCTCTACATGATTTATATTCATAGGGTTAACTAATATTCCTTCATTGGTTATAATGTTTCCCAAGAATGAAACTTATTGTAACCAAAATTCACTTTGTTGAATTTTCCAAATATATTCTCCTTCCTCTGAGTTTTCAATATAAACCTTAGATAATCCTCATGTTCCTCACGAATTTTGGAATATATCAGAATACCATTAATAAAAACTACCATGAATTTATCAAGGTAGTACTTAAAGACTCTATTCATAAAATCCAAAAATATAGTAGGAGAATTAGTCAAGAATAAGGTCATAATAATAGACTCATAATGACCTTATATATTTTGGAAGGTAGTCTTTGGAATATATTCTTTCTTTACCCTCAATTGATAATACCTAGATCGGAGGTCAGTCTTTAATAAGAATTAATCCCCATGAAGTTGGTCAAATAAATCATTAATTCTTGGGAGAGGGTACTTTTTCATCATTGTGATCCTATTAAGTTCTATATAATCAATGGATCGACACATCTATCCATACTTCTTCTTCACAAAGAGAACAGGTTATCCCCAAGGAGAACACTTGGTCAGATAAATCCCTTCTCTAGAAGATCTTGAAGTTGTTTATTTAATTCCTATAACTCTATATTTGACATTCTACACAAGGTCTTTGATATCATCTTCGATCTAGGTACGAGTTCAATGTATAACTCTACATATCTTTCTGGGAGAGGTCCAGGTAACACTTCAAGAAATAAATCAAGGTATTCTTGAATGATGGGAACATAATCTATTTTTATACTTTCATTTCCTTCTCCTTATTCACCAATAATATCCATAAATAAGGCTATGGGAGGTTCTTATAGACAAAGATCAGGATGGGATATATCTTCTTTAAAAATAACTATAGGTTTTCCATTCAAGACAATCAAAATTTACTTAATTCTATAGTTGATCTTAGCATTATACTTTGTGATCCAGTCCATACCTAGTATAGTGTTGAATTCCAACATGGGAATTACTACTAGATTTTTGATGATATTGGAATCCCCAATGTTAATACTAGAGTTTTTATACATTGTTGATTCTAATATAATCCCTCAAGGAGTATTGACTAATAACTCTACTTATAGAAATTTTGGGATTGATTCTATATTCTTTTCAAACTTGGAGGAAATAAACAAATACATAGAACCAAAATCAAACAAAGTACTTGCTATATTTTAGAAGACAATGAGTGTACCTATCACCACATCATTTAGAGCCTCTAATTTATCCATCATGATAGAAAGTTCCCAACCTGTCTCCCTTGGCCTATGCTGAGTTTGATGGTGGTTCCCCTCCATTATCTTTATATTTGTACATTGATTGGAAAAGTTCCCAAGTTTTCCACACTTGAAACAATGAACTTCTGGTCAGGCCCATTCCATATTCCCTTTGTCTTCAATGTTGATAGGTTGAGGCTTAACCTCACCATGATAGTTCTGAGATATATGTTTTTATATTCCACATTTTTATCACTTTCCACTCCCAAGAAATAAGTTTCATGAATGCTTCTTCCCACATTTTTTTCACATGGGAAGTTTCACTTTCATTCCTCCTCTTCCATGATCAAAGTTATGCCCTGAGTTTGGCTTCATTTCTCATTTATTTTTCTTTTTCTTATGTGACCATTACATCTCACCAAACTCTAATTCAACCTTCATATCATTATGTGCTATCTCATCATAGCTTTCATAGTCTTTATTTTCTATATTCTTTGGTAGATGGGGTCTCAGTTGACTACAGAATTTATTAACCTTTCCCTTAATATCCATAACAAATATAAAGGTGTATTGAACGAGTCTTGTAAAGTTCATTTCATATCTTCCCACTATTTCATTTTCCTTCTTATTAAAATCTATGAATTCCTTATTCATTTTTTCTTAAAATAGGGGAAATATTTATTAAAAAATATTCCTCTAAACTCTTCCCACTCTATAGCATCAATCACTCTACTTGGATTAATTTTTTTAATCAGTGTACACCACTGATCATATTATCCTTCTAAGAGTTATACTGCTAGGGTGACCTTCTATAGCTCTTAATATTGAATTATAAAAAATATCTTTACTATAGAGCTAATCTATTGTTCAGTAATCAATGGGTCAGTATATCCACTAAAATAATGTGGTCATTGATGCATGAAGGACTCAATATAAAGTTGTTCTCTTTAAGTTGAATCTAGTGTCTAAACTTGATTCAAGTTATTGTTTATAACTCAATTTATTTGATTCATCATCCTCGTGAATTTTTCCATTCTATATTCCATATAAACATTGCCAGTACTTCATTTGTTGCACTCATCATTTACGCATTTCCTTCTATTTCCCTCTATTTTTTTCTAAAAAAATAAAAACTTAGTGATAAATGTGTTAATTTTAGGAATATTATAATTCTAAATGGATTTTATGTCTTAAAACATAATTCTTAAATATGTTATTAGTAACCTCTAATAATAATTACATTTTATATATATCCTTCATAAAGTTTCATAAAAATATTTTGATTAACTAAACATATCCCCCAGGAGTGTCAAGTTAGGTGTGCAGCAAGGCCCATTATCATGCACCAGTTTTTGATTGAGTCTATATCAATGAGGTGTTTTCATTTGTTACCTCTAGTTACATTTGTGCCAAATCCACATCCATATATAGTATCCAAATAAGGATGTATTTTCTTGGAAACCACTTACTAAATACTCACCAAAATTCTAGGATGTTTTTGTTGAGTCAATAAGGTTTTCCTTATGACTTTTTCAATTCTTTTTGAAAATCACAAAGGGGGATAAGGAAAAAAGAATTGTTCCTAAGGAGGATAAAAGAAAAATTTATGAGAGAAATATCCTTAATTAAAGGGGGAGTTTCTCATTACGTTTTGTTTCATTCTTAAAATTATGAAAACTCTACTCTGGGAACCAAGAATACAATCCTTAGTGTTTCAATGCCTAAGGGGGAGTTAGTTGTATTCACTTCTATCCATGAACGAAGGGAGATATGTTTTAAATAGTCTAGTGAAATTTTTTTTCCTTATAATTTTTTAAAAGGTTGTTTGTGCTTTCCAAAAAGGGGGAGATTGTTGAGTCAATAAGGTTTTCCTTATGACTTTTTCCATTCCTTCTTATTTTGAAAATCACAAACACCTTATACTTAAGAAAATATTATTATTACTCAAATAAGGAAAATTTACTTCCTTAAGGAAATTTACCTTAACATAGATTTTTCTTATACATAGGTATTTGTTTCCCTTAAAATCAAAAATCAGAATTGCAACCAAATTATAGGATTCTTATAATAAAAAATTGGAGCATTCTGTTTTTAGGATCCGAATCTTGGATGTGATATGTAATAATCTGAATTCTGGACTCTAAACTATGTAGCAGATCTAATTCAAACTCTTTAGAAGTTTGACTCTGAACTCTTAAGAAGTTCGACTCCGAACTCTTAAGAAGTTCGACTCCAAACTCTTAAGAATTTCGACTCTGAACTCTTAAGAAGTTCGACTCCGAACTCTTAAGAAGTTCGACTCCGAACTCTTAAGAAGTTCTACTTCGAACTCTTAATAAGTTCGACTCCGAACTCTTAAGAAGTTTGACTCCAAACTCTTAAGAAGTTCGACTCCGAACTCTTAAGAAGTTCGACTCCGAACTCTTAAGAAGATCGACTCTGAACTCTTAAGAAGTTCGACTCCGAACTCTTAAGAAGTTCGACTCCGAACTCTTAAGAAGTTCGACTCTGAACTCTTAAGAAGTTCAACTCCGAACTTTTAGGCAGTTCAACTCCGAACTCTACAGATTTAGAATCTGATTTCTGATGAAACCAGACTCTGATTTCTTATATAATAGAATCCAAATTTTTCTTAACAAAGACTCCGAAATTCACTTTGATTAGACTCTGAACCCTTGACTTGCTTACACTCTGAATTATTAATTAGCCTTTACTTACGTATGCTTCATTCTAAAATGATATCATACATTCATTTATACAAAGTTTTTTATAAAACGGTGTCATCTATTTTGTTATAAACTAACCATTGTCTAAGTGACACGTGTACAGGTCCCTCTGATCTTTAAGGAAAATATGACCATTGAAGAAGGAGCCGACCTTACCTATAAATAGGAGCTCATTTGAAAGAGATCGATACTGATGACAGATGAACAACTTGGTTTTGTGCATACATGCTGTAAAAGTGATTTCTAGAGAGAGAGGCTCTTATTAACTCCCAAAGCTTCGTGCGACTCCGAATGTTGGTGATTACATTCAAGGGCTTCCGGGGATAGGAAGACAGAGGTGCCGACTACCTTAAATTTCGAGGGCTTCCTTGCTGAGTAAGACAGAGGTTTCCAACTACCTTGAAGTTGAGGGTTTGCAGGGATAGCAAGACAGAGACTTCGATCTTCGTATCGAGGGCTTACCCTGGTGTGGGTAAGACAGACTTTCTTGAAAGTATAAATCAAGGGACCTTTATCCAAGGTTGTTGGATACCCTTCTCTTTGGGTTAAAAGAATTATATCTTGTTACTTGTAGTTTAACTACTTGTTTATATTCCACTTCATTTTGTATTATAAGGAAAGTATATCTTTCTTATACATCCTTATTTGTACTCTGTTTCATTTAGATTCTATACGTTTTAAGGTAGAATCTCATATTCTAATCTTTTGTTAAGTTTCAATTTCCAGAACCGTATTTCCGGAACCTACTTTTGGAATCTCTTTCCAAGTTTGTATTTGGTGTTAGAGGTGTTGTCAATTTTCTTAGTTTAACTTTGTTAAACTTAGCTCCAACTAACTTTAAAAGTTCCAAAGGAATTTTTAAAGTATACAATTCACCCCCCCCCCCTCTTGTATTTTGAGCATCTACATCATTATTTCGATCCTACAGTTTTCTTATTTTTTTCGAATTATCCCTAGGGTTATTCATAATGTTTTCAAGTATTAATTTCCACAAATAACTAAACCATACTTTGATACCAACTATGTAATCCTACCTTTTTATTTCATAACTTTTCATTACATTGGAAAAAATAGAGGATCTTTTAAATTTTAGTTTCATGTAAATAATGTGTGTAATATATGAAAACATAAATCAATTTTATAAACCCACTTGAAATACATATTCATGGGTTCACTCTAGGTTACTTTCACTGCATCTCATATCTTGGGGATATACATCAAATGAAAGGGGTGATCACGAAGCCTAATAAGGGGATAAACAATGGAGACAAAAAGAATGTGGTTATCAAACATATTAATAAGAACATGAGTAATAACAATAAGGCATGAACAATAAGCATATCATACTAATAAAAACATGAATTATAACATGTAAATGTGGCCGCAACATTTAAATGATACATTCTTAATCATGTCACCAAGGTGCCATTAATGAAAATTACCAAGGTTATTGACCAAGGTATCGTAAAACATTTCATCTCTAGAGATTAAATTCTTTACCCAATGAATTGGATTGATATCAGGGTAAAACCATAATATGTATTAATCAATATGATCAATATAGATCAGAATAAATTATTTCATTAATAACTCGTGGAGAATAAATAATGGGTTTGTTATCAAAATCAAGTCATACAAAAGTGTTTAAAACAAATGATCATTAAATCATTTTTAGCCCATGAAAGGAAATGTGGGTTTAATATATGTAAATACCCAAATAAAAACACCATGTTTACATCTATTTGAATACCCATTGAAAATAAAAGTGTTTTGGTTATTCAAATAAAAGTAAAATATATTATCTCATATAAAATAGAGAAATTTGAGAAGTAAATTCAACAGCATGATGGGTATAAAACATGGTTTTATAAAAGGGTAAAATGAGGGAGAACAAAGGTCCCCAATTGATAGAAGACTATTATCATAGTAATTAGATAACAGAAAGTTTAAAAATACTTATTTTTGTAATTAGATGACATAACACATAAAAAGTGATCTTGAATGGAAAGAGAATTTATTATTTCCCTTACCTTGAAGAGTTGTTCCTATAATTTGAGGAGGAAAACTTGGGGGCTTGTGGGAACCCTGGAGGGACTCCTTGTGAGGAAAAATCACCAAAAATTCGTGGAGGATGGATTTGGAGTGAAGGGGAATGGTGAAATGAGTGGGTATTTATTGAAAAAGTGGAATAATTATTTAATGATTTTGACATATAGGTCTTGGAAATCTAGGTTGTGGAAAATGAAAAACCATTGGATTGATAATATTTTTTATCATGGTTTTGGATATTCGAGTCACATTTTATTATTTTTTAATAAACTAGGACCTAACAACATTTTTAAATACTTTTTTTGGCATAGAAAAATAAATTTTCTATAAGGTAATGTTATTAAAAACAAATTTTCTATTTTAGACTTTGGAAATTCACTTATAGGTTTAGAAATTGATTAAAATACATTAAAATACATAATATTAATAAAATAAAATAAAATAATAGGTTATGTATTATGGTTAATTAATCATTAAATCATTATGGAATAAATATGAAGTCATAAAAGATAATGAAAACCTGAAACTGTATTTTTACTATTCGTAGAAAAATTAAGTATTTTATAAAATTATTATAAATTCACCCTAACCTGATTTAGACATTTTAATTTAAAATATAATGTTTAATTAATCTGAATAATTCTCTAAATATACTAATTTTAACTTTTAAATATAAAAAACCTTGTTTATTTAAAAATAACAGTTTTTAAGGTATATTCAAATATTTGACACTTATAAAAATTTTCTAAGACATAATAAAATTATTTATTATTTATATTAAAATATGAGTGTAATAAAAGTTTATTTCATTAAAAAATATTATTCAAAATACCTTTAAAATGTATATCTTTTATAAAAAACAATTTTTTTATTTTGTGTTTAGAAATCCATTTATCAAATTTGTCTCAATTAAACATAGATTTTGTTAAACAAAACTATACTTAAAATGGAATTAATGGAATAAAATTTTTATTTATAAAAAATAAAATACACATTAAGTAACTAAGTCCTAGAAACCTAACCCCTTATTACACCCACATACACCCTAATAGTAAGGTTTGTGATGGTGGTAGTTTCATTAGGTGGTTCAGCTAACATTGACCAAGTGGTAATCTCCACTAACTTGAACTTCTCTCATAGGTGATTTTATTCAAGATTCACATGTTGAAGATCATTTTGGGATTGGTCAAGGTTGAATCCAAATGACACTACCTCCCTCCTAATTTCTGACAAGTGGGATTCAAATGGAATGACTCTACTAGTTGAAGCCATCGTTTCTTCTTTCTACATCAATTATCCTCTTTCATTACTACTTATAAAAACTAATTATAATGGTAAAATTATTACCAATGGGTATAGTTCCCAGTGGTCAAATTGGACAATGATTATATTGACCAATAGTTATATTTGATCAATGGTCATATAATAGTCAAATACCAATGGTCACATTTCCTTTATACCCTATAAATATCACTTCATTCTTCCAATCAATATTCACTACAGTTCCCCCTATGGTTATATTTTTATTTCATAATATTTTGATTGGTTTGATAATATTTTGTTTTATTTATATAGAATTTGTTTGGGAGATGATGATTCTAGAAAATTGGGGCAATCATATTTTCATATTTTAGTTATTCTATTTTATATTCTTTATTTGGTTGTAATGTTTGGAAATTTAGTTGGTTTTATAGTTGATTAATATAATGATATTTATTAATGAGATAAGGTTTTGTTGATTCCAATATATTTTTTATGTGTATAATATTCTATAATATATAACGCACATTTATTCAGGAATAAAATATCATTTAAAAATTTTGGGTTGTTACACATGCAACACACTCGATATCACATTATAATTAATGTGTGACATGGTATGGTAAATTATAGATTGTTAATAAAAGTTAATGGAATTTAACTTTTAATGCAGTACTTTTGATATCACTTTATTTGGGTATATGCTCTCTGATCATTCAAATTGGTCTCCATTTATACTTTCGTTATGATAAATCAATACAATTAAATATATTTCACAAATTGGATTCCATTTTTATAATATATTTTTCAATAGTTATGTTCATATACATTGAATTCATACATATTCTATATAACTTATTATGTATAATTCATTTTTTTATGCAGATTCATTTCAGTATGAATTTCACTACTTTAAAATGAAATATGAGATTAAATTATGCAACTGGTTGATGGATATAAATTAGGCATTTGGAACTATTGAAAATTTATCTCATTTTAGTCAGTGAACTTTGTCTAAAATTTTATATAACCACTTCCATAGATCATGCCTTATGCAGTGTTGTCCTTTAACAGTGCTAGAAGAAAACACTGATAAAGAAGGGACTTTTATTAGTGCTCCCCAAAAGTGCTGATAAAAGATTACTCATTGTCAACTCTTTTTTTATCACTGATAATGGTCTCAAATTTATTAGCGTTTTTTATTGTTCATAAAAGTGTCACCTTTATCAGTGCTTTTTTTAAGCAATGATAAAGTTTATAGTGAGTAATTTAATTTATATATAAATATTTGTGTATTTTGAAATTAGATTTATATTACAATAAGTATATATATGTAAATATAATATATAAATATGATTTATATAACTTATAATAAAAATTGATACTTATATTCATTATTATATATATTTATATAATTGTGTGTGTGTGTGTGTTAGGTTCTTGAGGGTATAATTACATTAAACACACACACACCACACACACAGGCTGGAAAGGCAGGTCATAGCCCCCCCCCCCCCAAGGATAGATCACCCATCAATCTGTATTTATTCAGTACATTGCTTGAAGTCCTAGTGAACATGGAGCTTATTACATAGCCCAAAGGCCCACAAACTAGCTTGAAGGACTAGTGAGGTGTCATGCCTAAATCGTACTATCTGCATCACCAGGCCTGCATCATGTCTGTATCACCACTTTCCTGCGTCATGTCTGTGTATATGCATCATGTGTCATATATAAATGAATATATTTATATTGATATTATGTACATGCATAACTGTGTGTGTGTGTGTGGATGTGTGTGTGTGCATATGTATGTTTTTAATGTGTACATGTATGTGTAAATGTTACAAATTCACTTTTAAATATTTCTATAATTTATTATATTTTATTTATGGATTTATTATTATATATTCAATAATAATGTTAAAAATATATTTAATCATTTTTTATTATTTATTTATACATATATTAATTTACTATATATAAAATTATCATATTTTCCTTCAGAAATTAATGTTTATTTATATATATTAATTATAAAATGCGCGTATATAATTAATATAAATGTGATATATTGATATATATATATATATTAATAATTCAAAAAATTATATAAATATAAATGACGTATTGTTAACATGTGTGAATGTGTATGTGTGGCATGTAATTAAATAGTTAATTATGAAATTATAAATATATATAATGTTTAAAAAAAGTATTTATAAAATTATAAATAAATATATATATTTAGATAATTACAAAATTATAATAAATATATTTAAATAATAATTATATTTATTATATTTATAATTATATATATTTTTATATTAATATATATATATATATATATATAATTATATAAATATATACAAATATTTATAAATATATTTATAAATATATATATAAAAATAATTAAAAAATTATAGTAAATAGATTTAAATAATAAATATATTTTTATATATAATTATATATATTTATATATTAATATATATATATATATAATTATAAACAAATATTTATAATTATATTCAAACATTTATCATTATATAAAAATATTTATTTATATCTAGAATTATAAATAAATTAATATATATTTATTTCTTTTGCTGTTTCCCTCATAAGGGATACTCTGGGAAGGCCTAGCTTAGTCAGGCCTGTGGACTTGGCCAATAGAAAGGACCCAAGGATCTGAACGGTTGTGGGTATAGTATTTGTGATGATGAGGACCCAATAGAAGTGATTATGTAAATAGTGGGTGTGCAGTTTGGCCTTGAGTGGGAGAAAGGTACTCTAGTGCATCATAAGTAGTCCCATGGTTGTGAACGTGGGGAAATTGATAAATAACATACCACTCAAGTTGAAAATTTACAATTGAACCAAGTGAAACCATCAACTCTTGAGCAAGTTATAGTTTTGACTTCTACCACTCATGTTAATGTATTGGCACGATATTGGGCTAAAATTGTAGCAGAGGATACTACTCAGGATGCTAATCAAGATAAGGATCCTCTTCCTAGTGTTGATCAAGTAATTAATGTAACTATAATTCAAGGTGTTCCTGATGAACTGTTTTTTGTAGGAACAAGAAGCTTCATAAAACTGAAAGGCAAACAAAGTTTTGACTCCCTAATGGTAAGCAAAGTAGAAGCAGCTAGAAAGAAATCAGATAAAGGGAAGAAATTAGAGGATATAAAATTTTTCCAAATGGCCTCCAAACATATTTCAAAGCTGATTAACATGGTTCATTTAGATGATGTGTAGGTTACCATATCAAACACATTTTATGTACTTGATAGACAGGAAGATGAAAGGCACAAGCATACTAACCCACTACAAGTGGATAATAACTAAGTAGAATCAAAAGGGATCTGGAAATAACCAAAATCCTGTAGACGGGTTGTATTCCAAAAGGTTGTGGTCGAGGGCATGGATGAGAAGCTATAGGGAATGGCTGGTCTACAAGGACTTCCTACAGGGAATCTAAGATTCAGCTCACTCTGGAATAGTTAAAGATCGGGGAAAAGTATGTTGTGATCTTAAATCAAAAAAGATTACACTTAGAGTGGGACACTGTTGATGATGATGATAGATCTGAAAGTGATTATGGAAATGATCCTAACTTTCTTAATAGGTATTTTTTAGGGATATGTGCATATGACCCCATCCACCATCTTTTTCTATTGTATTGCACTTTCTTTTGATGAATTTTTGGGTATGGGTTGGTTTTCCAACTCATACTCTAACCTACTTCTTATATTAATATATATATATATATATATATATAATTATATAATTATATATTAAGGGTAATTAAGGGTACAATTACATTGAAACACACACATACACCTCACATGGGTCATTGGATAGGTGTTAGTCCCCCAAGTGATAACCCATCCATTATATAGGCATATAGACCCCTTACAATATCGGCTCAAAGACCCTTAAAAATCATTCCCTGAAAGGCCTAAACAACCATAGTCATCCTAGAATGTGCAACTATCAGGTTACCATCAAACAGGCCTCCTAAATTTCAATAATGAATATCCAACCTATCATTGTCTCATCGGACATCGTGTCCTGTTGACACATACAACCATTGGACCATCGCCCCCACAGTCAAGAGAAGGTTCGTCGTTCTCATTCGGCGTTCCACTACCAGATAAACCACCACCGAACCTACACCCCACCATCACCAAAAAGCTTCATCATTGCATCTCATGTTGGTTCAACCATTATTCCTTCATGCCGGCAAGCACGCTGCCTCCACAACGCTCGCCCCCAAGCCAGGTGATGTCTCACCACCACGACCCAGAAGAAATCATGGTCTACACCGGTGCTGCCTCACCATCATCGAAAGAACCATCCATTGCAGATTCTAGTCCGCACCGTTGCCCACCCTTATCAGTCATGGCCTCACCATTGCAGCCCTTCTTTGGAAATCAGTGTTGTCACCCACCCTTGTCAGGCACAGCCTCACCGTTGTGGCCCATTTTTGGGATTGGTTTCCAAATAGATGAATGCCCCTACCGTTGATTATGGGCCAAACCTTCCACCTCCATTTCCAAATGCAAGGCCCCACATGCGTTGCACACACACACGGTGCCCCCCAATTTTATTGGGTGGGCGGAAGAATACTACAGTTGGGATTTGAACCCCAACCACCCTGGATGTTTTTAGGGCATATTGTACTACTCAAATACACCCCGATTATATATATATATATAAATACTTTTTAAATATATTTACTTATAAATATAATTATAAATATATAGATATATATATTAAAATAATTATAAAATTATAATAAATATATTTATTATATTTATAATTATATATATTTATATATTAATATATATATATAGTATAATTATTTATAATTATATATAAAAATATATAACTATATAATTATTTTTATAATTAATTACAAATATTTATAAATATATTTATTTGTAATTATAAATATTTATTTATTTATTTAAATAATTATAACATTATAATAAATATATTTAAATCATGAATATATTTATTATAATTATAATTATATATATTTATATATTAATATATATATATAATTATATAATTATATATAATTATATATAAATATATATAATTTTATAAATATATTTATTATATTTTATTTGAAAAAATGAGGCATGGACTCTAAATTGACTAAAAAAAGGGTAAAAGAGTGCAGGTGAGTACAAAAAGTGAAGAAAGACCCAAAGTGAAAAGCAGATCACACACTAATGACTCGCTCTGGAACTCATCTTCCTAGGGTACCTACCTCTGATCTATGTTTAACACCCTCACCATCATGATTTGGGTTCATGAGAGGTCATATGTTCATCACCTAAAGATGAGTTAGAATCATCTTCCAAATAGAGCAAATCTTATACTTCTAAGAAAGATCTCAAAAGTTCAACTCCAAGTTGCCTCAAATGTTTTACTCCATTTTGATGGATAATAATTTCACCACTGTGAGGTAGTCCTTGAATCTGAAAGTTTCTGGTTCCATTTTATAAATAACAAATTCAATCTTCAAATCAAACCGCTCAACATCCTCTTTCTGAAGACCACTTAGTATTATTTCCCCTTCTAAGATCTCTACTATAATGTTAATTTTATTATCTCGGGCTCTATAATCCTCCTAATCCTGTTCAGATTCCAAAACAAAGGAGTTATATGTATTCCTCATAATCTCAGTAAACTAGGGAGGAAAATTATATTCTTTAGTATTGACCTATCCACCTGTTTGAAAATGAGATGGAGACTCCATCTGAATATGCATCATAGTAGGGTCTAAAATCAACTCTTTAGTAGAGATAATTGGAGAGATTTTTCCAATATTAGAAGATGACCTAGTCATTTCAAAAGGAACCATTTGGAAGCCCTCCTTATCCACTAAAATCACCTTGGATGATTGATTACAATTATTATAAGCCTCTTTCTTACTAATGAGAACGTCTGATTCCATACCGAATGAGGCTAAGTTATTATTCCAATCCACCTACTTAGACACCAAAGCACTAGCCCATCCAACATAAGGGTGAAGCACTATTACTACATTATTCTTGTTTTTAATATTCAGAAGAGAATCAACATTCAATTTATGCTGACCTTTACGATTTCTTAATGAAATCATCTGTTCGTGTATAATTTATTCATCAGCCACATCTCGGATAGTTGTTTCCTTGAGATATTGCTCCTCCAAGAGATTCATCTCATTGTTGTCCTCCACTGTTGTTGTCCATTGTAAACCCTATTGGAACCATCTATTCCCAGATCAAAGGTACCTTTCACAAAATTAGAGTTATTTACCATACTATCTTCCACAACAATATCATACCATAATTTCATTCTATAGGCGGAGTGCTGTTCAAAAATTATTGTAGCCTGTTTGGTTTTTCACTTAGTGTTTACCTATAAATACCCCTCAGTTCCATGTTCAGAGCACACCGCAAAAACATGAGGTTTTTCAGGAATATAATCATCCTGATCTATTGTATCAATCCCTTCATTTAATACACCAGAAACAAATATCTCATCTTGCCCAATGAAATAAACAATTTTTCCTCCAAAACAAGGCCTAGCTTGTTCAAGAAACAAACCCTGTGTTTATAGCATTAAGAACTATCACATTCTGACCAGTCTCTTGGCCTTCCTGTCCTCCATATTGAGGCTTAGCCTGATCAGAAGGAACAGAAATAGCTTGAACATTCAATTTCCTACTCTTCTTAAAGCATGAATTCACCTCATGCCCTGGTTCAGAGCAAAACTCAAAAACATATGATCTCTTTCATCTCAAAAGGTCATGCCTAATGACCTTATAGTCCATACAAAATTTAGGAACATTATCATATGTGATTCTTAACTCAATATCATCATCATCTGTAGAAAGAAATACACGATCAACCAAGGTTAAACCCAGATCAACTTCAACCAAAAAATGCGAAAAATTTCCAAATCTAGCCGTGTTTGTTTCTTTATTCATTTTAATTAGAATTCCAATCAACATAGAAATGTCATAAAGTATTTCTAGGTGCCAAAAATCTAGTTAAGACTGTATACCTTGACCCAGATCTGGGTAGAAGAGTTTCCAACTTCTAGCAGATTAAATTTCGTGTCCCATTCCTGGATGTGTATGAAACCAGACTTGAGAGAGATAAAGCCAAAGCCTCAGGCTCGCATCTTCAAATCCTCATAAGGGAAATATAAATATATTTATAATTATACACAAATATTTTTAAATATATTTATTTATAATTATAATTATAAATATATATATATATATATATTTAAATAATTATAAAATTATAATAAATATATTTAAATAATATATTTATATTTATATTTATATTAATATTAATAAATATATATATATATAATTATATAATTATATTAATATAAGTATATATATTTATATAAGTATATATATTTATATACGTATATATATTTATATAATTATATATTTATAATTATATATATATATATAATAATTATAAAATTATAATAAATATATTTATAAAATTTTTATTTATATATATTTATATATTAGTAAATATAAATATATATAATTATATAAATATATTTTTAATTATATACAAATATTTTTAAATATATTTATTTATAATTATAATTATAAAAAATATTTATTTATTTAAATACTTATTAAATTATAATAAATATCTTTAAATAGTTAGTATATTTATTTATAATTATATTTATAAATACATATTTTTAATTCTTTATATATTAATTTATAAGTTTATAAATTTAATTTTATTAATTATATTTAAAATATTATTAAAATTAGGTCCTTATAAGTGCTTTTTTAGCACTGATAAATATATGTTATATCATCGTTAAAATTCTAATGTTGATAAAGATATGTTTTATCAGTGATTACTATTTTAGCATTGATAAAACGTATCTTTATCAGCACTTTTTTTAAAGCGCTGATAAAAGCCTTACCGAATGTTTTAAATAGAATCCTAATAGAGTCCTTCTCCCTCACGCCTTCAAAATTTCAAAGAACTGAACCATCACTACTTCTCTTCATCAAGCTTCGTGATGAATGGATCCTCTAAAGATCTATGGTATGGGATTATTTCTTCTCCACTTTAATCGTGATCTTCTTCCATCTCGGTCTTTTCCCCCTCCGACCTTCGTGCATGTAGTATGGATGAGGTCTAATTTAACATCTTGTCATTGGTTTTCAATTATTCTTTAACCCTTATTTAGATCATCATTTGGTTGGGGCTTGTCTTGGGTTATTTTAGGTAAAATATTGAAATTTTCGAAAGTTTCTGGGTTGTGCATAGTTGGTGCACGATTTTCCCAAACTATGTGCCCACCCAGTGCAAACCGTGAAACCCTGGATAGTGGGGGTTTACATGGTGAGCACGTGATTTAAAAAATTTTGTTCCCACCTAGTAGAAACTATGAACCCAAGTAGAGGTGTGCATGGTTATGGTGCATAGATTGTCTAACTATGCATCCCTACCTAGTTAATCGTACACGCAGAAACTTTTAATCTCGAAAATAATTTTAAAAAATTTTAAACCCTTATTTAAGCCACCTCTCGACACTAAATTGACTAAAGTGGAATTATTATGTCTTTGAGGTACTTAAGAACCCTTTTCGGATCCTCCAAACCCTTTCCTTGGAAGATTAAAGCATGGTAGATCTCATTTGATCCCTCTCTGGTAAGTGATTATCCTCCCGTGTGTTTCTATCCTCTCTCTTTATATCCTCCCTATTACGTGTTATATCTTCAATTTTTTATGTATATACACTTCATTGAATTGAATCTTGATTCTGGGTTTGATTTTTATATCTCTGTTTTTGTTGTTCTTCATTAGAAAATCCCATTTCTTGTGTTGTTAATATGTGATCTATGTGATAAAGGTAGGTGGTTCTGTTTGAGATTGGTTGTTTGATTAAACCCTGATATTCTTGATTTGATTTAAATTTCATTCAATTTATTTATAAAAATCCAATTCAATATGAATTGGAACTATGATTTTAATCAGCATGGAATTTTGGGGAAAACCCCCAATTCTAAAGAAATTTGAATTTGGGGCATATTTTGAAAATTTATAGAATTTACAAATTGATTTGATAATTGATTTTAAAAAATAGGTTAAATTGAAATAATAAAAAAACAATTATAGGTTTTTTATTAAAAAGGAATGAATTTATTAAAAACACATGTTTTGGTTTTGAAAGTGAATTGGCATTTTGAAAAGGAAAAGTAGGAAATTTAATTGTGAATGATGATTGATTTGAAATGAAATAAATTTCCCTTTTTATATTGATTGATTGATCACATGTGATTTTGGGTTTTGATTGGGTTATTTGGGACAAGAATAGTAGGATGATAATTCCCTATCAATGGATTGATGAAAAAAACTCTAACAAAAATCTAGTTAACTGGTCTTATCCCCAAATGGGTGTTGATAATTCATATTCGGTTTGAGCTTGAGGGATGTGTGTACACATATTTTCATGATCACTGATATGAGATGTGTGAGGATCCTATAACTAGAAATTATCGTATAGCATGTCAAATGGCTATGGTTCTTGTTGTGATTATTTTGATATATGTATATTACATTGATTATGAAACTTCTTTATTCATGATGGTTAATTTATATAAACTATTTTATATAAAATGTTTATTTAATCTATGTTTGAAATGCTTTCCATCATTCTATAATAAAAGAATGTTTTTTTAAATAATAAAAGGTATCTCTATGCCCATGTTATTGAAATTGAAAGAATTATTTGGTTTATTATTATGGAATCTTCTTATGGAACACTTGGTATGACCCTACTAAGATTTTTAGATCACACCCTACCTTTTCCTTTCATAGTTTTTAGATTTCCTTCTTCCATGTCTGAACAAAGGGAAAGTACCACTTGAAGCTGGTGGATGTTCTTGATCCTTTGGGGCTTTGAGTGATGTGTCATCTTGGGATGTTTGTTTTCTACTGAGTACTTTGATGATGTTCTTTCTAGATTTTTTGATATACCTTTTTGGTTTTTGGTACTTTTTCTCTATGGAGTTTTGATCATACTAACTTGTTTCTTTATACATCATTGTTCTGTTGAAAATTCATTCCCTATTTTATCTTTTATGATGCCAAGTTCTAGTCATAAACCCATGGGGATTGGGAATACCCTTCAGTCCATGTATTTTCTGGATCAGGTATCAGGGTACCAGGGTATCTGGTCTGGTTTGTGATAAAGTGGTATCAAAGGTGTAGGTTTTGCATCTTTCCTTGATGTTAGTATGCAGTTTGGAATATCCTATCGTGACTTATGAGGTAGTTTCAAGGGATTTAATGGTCATATCTTATCTTAAAAATCCTTAAGTCACCATGGGTGGTCTGAGAAAGGCATAATGAGTAATAAGTTGATCATATTCAAGTATTTTACCTTCTTTTTATTTTAATAGGTTGAAATAAAAATCTTGATATCTTATCTAATGGGATTAATTTCCCCTTTTCTCTTGTTTGAGTTTTTGGTCTGTGTAACCTTATAATTTCTTCAATGTTGAGTAGAACCATGCTTCTAATAAGATGTGTGAATAGGATCCAATAGGAAGCTATTAGTGAGAAACAACAAGCAAATCATTATGTGGACTAGAACCTCATTGAGATTATTGGGTGTGTTGTCCAAGCTCTGGGATAGGCACCTGAAACAATTCCTTTTTAATCTCTACTTGTGGAAATTCCTATGGATAAAATCATAATTGTGCTTAGTATTTCCTTCTCCAAAATCCAACAACATTACAAATCTCAAATTATCCTTAATGAGTTGAGGATTAGTTGAGATGAATATAGATTTTATTTGAGTTCTTGGAAATTCCTGATTCAATCAATGTAAAATGTGCCATATTCAAACTAGAGGGACCTAGAAGGAGATGGTGGTACTTGATGTTAATAGAAAAGAATCTCAATGGTTTAGAGTTCAAGAATTCTATGTTCTTTTCAATGAACAATTATATCTAGATTCTATGGTACTGGCTAAGGTCATGGAGTTTTTTAAACTCGAACAGGCTGACAGGACCATGATGGAGTATACTAACCATTTTTTCAATCTTCTGTAGTTTTCACCTGATATTATATTTAATGAGAATAATAAGACTTAATGGTTCAATGTGTTACTTCAATATAACATTCATTATTAGGTTTTCTTTCTGAATCTATCTTCTTATGCTAACATGATAAATAGGGCATTGATGGTTGAGCTTGACCTTACTGGTAAGTTGGGGTTAACAGGAGTTCCTTTTTCTCTAAGTGGTAGTTTTGTGGGTTCCTTTAAAGTAAAGAGAAATCATGATGAGTCTCACATTGGTTCTAGATAGAATGGTTCTTCCAAATCACCTGTAGTTCATGGAAGACGCCCTTTGACTTCCTTCTATTGTGGAAATCTTGGGCATTCAAAATGGGTTTGCACTGAGGCACCCAAGATTTCAAGCTCTTGTAGAAGTCCAAGGAACTTTTAGAAGTTATGATATATCTTTTCTACCCCACGTAGTGTAATGGGATCATCAACACCAAAAATTATTGTAGTGCATTCAGATTCTTCATGAACAAAGGGGTTTCAGCCACATGCATTTAGAATGGAGCATTTTCACATGGTGGAAGAGTCTCTAGAGGAAGGTGATATAGATTCAATGAATGTGAGAGGTATCATCACTATATCTTCATCTTTAGTGACTATTTAATTTATACTATTTCATCTCATTCATTCATTTCAAATCATATTATAAACTTTCTAAATCTTTATGTGGATATTTTATCTTATGTGATGGATATTACTACACCCCTCATAACGAAGATAGAGAAAGGAATTTGTTGTCCTACTTGTGTCTTCTCTTTATCAAATATTGACCTTACTTCTAGTTCTCAACGTGAAACCTCTTGTTTTTTTTTCAATATGGATTGGCTTATTACTAATAAGTCCTAAATTGTCTGTTATCTTTGACGGGTCTCCTTTATCGTGCCTGATGGGTGTGCTATATTTTTCAGGGAGAATGGGACCCAAGGTTGAGTAGAGATGAACCTTATAATCCAACGTTGATGAAATTGATATTTTTTTCTCTTTTGATATGGAGTGGGATTCTTTGAGTAATGATCTCCCTCCAATCATCATTGAGTTTCCTGAATTTTTCCCTTCTAAATTATATGGTTTTGCACAGGTAAGGGAGGTATATTTTTCTATTTATTTACTTCATGGTACTCAACTAGTGTACAAAAATTCTTATCAAATGGAACTAGATGAAATGAAAGAGTTTAAGACTTGGTTTTCTAATCTCTTAGGGAAAGTATTTATATGCCTGAGTGTGTCACCTTGAATGGTGCATACTCTCATTATGAAGAAATATGATGGAACACAGCACATTTGTGTTTATTACTAGAAACTCAACCAAGTTATAGTGAAGAAAAAGTATTCATTACCATGTATTGATGATATGTTTTTCTAGTTTAAATGGTAAAGTTTGTTCTCAAATATTTATCTTCAGTATTGTTATCACCGGTTAAGAATAAAATAATCTGACATTCATAAAACGGCATTTTGGAGAAGTTATGGCCATTATGATTATCTTTTCATGAAATATGGTCTAACCAATTCTCATATTGTATTTATGTATTTGATGAATAGTTAATTCCATGAGTATCTTGATACATTCATAGTAGTCTTTGTGGTTGACATCGTATTTTACTCTATGTCTGAGGAGGATCATGTGTGTCATCTAAGAGAAGTTCTGGAATTTCTGATAAATCACAAACTTTATTCCAAGCTATAAAAATGTTATTTATGTATTTGAGAAGTGAAATTATTTGGTCATGTGGTCTGGGAATATGTTATTTTAGTTGATTCTAAGATGGTGAAAATTGTTATGATATGAGAGAAACCATGTATTTTTTTGAGATTCAACGATTCTAAGGTTTATCTGGGTATTATTTCTAGTTTCTAAAAACATTATCGAGGTTTTGTTCTTCGATGACCGCTCTCACTCAAAAGGGGGTGAAGTTTTTTTGGGATGATAAATTTCATAGTTTTTTTTGAGATTAAATGTATTTTGACTTCTGCACCGATGTTGACACTTCCAAAGGTTAGGAAGGTCCCTGTGGTTTTTTGTGATACATCAGGTTTGGGTTTGGGTTGTGTTCTTATATAGGGTGATCCCATGGTAGCCTATTGATCTTAGCATCTTAGTCCACATAAGAATAATTATCTGACCCATAAACTTGTACTCATAGTCATTATTCATAAACTAAAGATTTGGAAACATTTCTTTTTTGGAGAAAGGTTTACAATTTATTCTGACCACAAGAGCATGAGTTATATCTTCCCTCAAAAAGATTTGAATCTCCACCAAAGGCATTGGGTTGAGTACCTATAGTTTTTTGATTTTAAAATTTCCTATACCCCAGGGAAAGGGAATTTCATTAATGATTCTTTGAGTAGGAAACTTATGGCCTAGGCCATGAAATAATCATTCAAATAGTGGAACTTGATGGATATTTTTTTACAACTGCATTTAAGATTACATGAAACAGGGTATGAGGTTATTTTGGCTAGTGTTTAGTTGACCTATGTTCTTCTAGAAATGATTCTTTAATAAAAACAACTTGATGATGAATTCTATATCATTAAGAAATATCTTTATGGTGGGGATACCGTTGTTGAGTGGTCATTCTACATGGAGGGTGTTCTATGTTTTTAGAATTTATTTTTTGTGCCATTATCTTTAAGAAAAGATGTGATGGGGGATTTCCATAATTCTCATTATTAATTGTAACCAAGAACCACAAATATATTTTATGATATGTCATAAGGATTCTGGTATCTAGGTATGAGACCAGACATTTTTGATTTTGTATCTCATTTTTATACATACCAATAGGTCGAAGCCAAGCACCAAAGATCTTAAAGTTTTCTTCATCCACATCCAATTGCAACTTGGGAGTGGGATGATATCTCTATAGACTTTGTGGTTGGGTTTCCATGTAACGAGAGAAAGAAGAATTTAATATGGGTTGTGATCGATCGTCTGACCAAATCGACACAGTTTATACCCATTCATGATAAAACCAAAGTTAAAGAGTTTGGAAATACCTATGTAAGAGATATTTCTAATTTTCAATGAGTACCATATGATATAGTTTCGGATAGGGATCCCCATTTTACTTCTCACTTTTCAAGACACCTCCAAGAGGCACTGGGATCACAGGTTCATTTGAGTATGATATACCATCCGCATATGGATGGCCATACAAAGAGAGCTATAAATATTCTTGAGGATATGATTCATAACTACATCCTAAATTTTGGTGGATATTGGGATGACCATTTGGGATTGATTTTTCTTATAACAATAGTTACCAATCAATGATTAGAATGAATCCTTTTGATGCCTTGTATGATTGTCCTTGTAAATATTAATTGTATTGGTCAAAGATTAGGGAAAGTTTCTTGGTTTGATATATCTAGGATCAAGAGATGATAAAAAATATTCAGTTGATTCATCAGAGAATATTTATGTCACAGAGCCAATATAAATCTTATGCTAATTTTCATCGTAGACTTTTGGACTTTTTAGTTGGTGACTAAGTGTTTTTTAAAGTTTCACCTCGTTTAGGTCATTGACAGCTTGAGAGGAAAGTAAATATTGCTCCTCACTTGTGAAACGTTTTTAGGTTGTTTAGTGGGTGGTGAAATTATATTACCATTTATCACTTATGCCACAATTTACATCAATACATAATATGTTCCTTGTATCTCGTTTATGAAAGTATCTTTCTGATCCATCTCATTTTTTGAGCTGGAGTGATCTTGATATTGAGCTTGATTTATCTATGACTGAGAATCTAGTCAGGATAGTTGATTCGGAGACCAAGGTACTTCATGGGAGGATGATACCTTTGGTCTATGTGATATGGAAGCACAGTTCGGATTCACATGAGACTTGGGAGAGGGAGGCACTGATGAGAGAGCAGTGGCCTCATCATTTTGATATGGAAGCTTCATGATAGGCTTTCTAGGGAAAGAAAGTTTCTATGGTTGGGAAGCTATGATATCTTGTTACTAGTTTTTAGGTATTTATCAACCCTTATTTTGATCATTATTTGGATGGGGATTTTATCAGGTTGTTTCATGTGAAGTTTTTAAAATTTTGTACGTTTTTGGGTTGTGCACGGTTTACCCAAACTATGTGCCCACCTTGTACAAACCATGAAACCCTAGATAGTGGGGGGTTTAATGGTTGGTATATGGTTTGAAAAAGTGTTCTCCCACCTATTAGAAACTATTCACCCCAGTAGAGGGGTGAACGGTTATGGCGCATAGTTTTTTTTGACCATATGACCTTTCCCAGCTAACCGTACACGTGGTAAATGTTTATCCCAAAAATTATTTTAGCAAATCTCGAACCCCTGTTTAATCCACCACTCAACCAGAAATCAACCAAAGTTGAATTCATTGGTCTTAGAGGCTCTCAAGAACCCTTTTTGGCTCCTCCAAACCCTTTCCTTGGTAGATCAAAGCATGGCGGGTCTCATTTGATACCTCTCCGGTAAGTGATTATCCTCCCATGTGTTTATATCTCGCTCTCTCTTTCTATCCTCCCTAGGATGTGCTAGATCTTCATTTTGTTAATGGATCCAAACTCTGTTGAATTTAATCTTGATTCTATTTTTATTTTCTAGATCTTTGTTTTCATCATTCTATGTTGTAAAATCTTGTTGCGGGTGTTATTGATATGTGATCTCCATGATAAAGGTATATGGTTACATTTGATATTGGAAACTTGATTAAAATGTAATTTTTTTGATTTTAGTTAAATTAATTTCAATTGATTAGTTAAAACCCAATTCAAGATGAATTGGAATTGTGATTTTAATTGTCATGGAGTTTTGGAAGAAAACCCAATTCCAATGGAATTGGAATTTGGGGATTAGTTTGGAAATTTATAGAATTTGTGAATTGATTTGATAATTGATTTTAGAAAAAATGATTAAATTTAATTAATAAAAACCCTATGATTGGTTTTTTATTAAAAAAATCATGAATTTATAAAAAAAATAATGTTTTGATTTTAAAAGTGAATTGGAATTTTGAAAGGGAAAAATTGTCAATTGAATTGTGAATGATGATTGATTTCAAATGAAATGAATTTTCCTTTTTCTATTAGTTGATTGATCCCATGAGAGCATGGGTAGTTAGTGGGTTATTTGGGATAAGCATGTTAATCATTCCCTAGTAATATATTGACTATGACAACTTTGAAAAAAAATCTAGTTAGGAAGATCTTATCCCCAATGGGATGTTGATAAGTCCTATTCGGCCTGAGCCTAAGGTACGTGTGTACATATTTCCATGATCACTAATGTGGGATGTGTGAAGATCCTATAACAAGAAACTATTAGACCATAGGGAAGATGAACATGGTGCTTATTGTAATTGTTTTCATGTATGTATATGCCATTGATTATGAAACTGCTTTATTCATGACAGCTGATTTATATAAACTGTTCTATTTAAAAAATTTATTTAATCTAATTTTTAAATGTTTTCCATCATTCTATAATGAAATAATGATTTGTTTTAAAAATTAAAATGTGTCTCCATTCCCTGATTATTGAAATTTAAATCATGATTTGGTTTATTATTATAGAATATTCTTACAGAACACTTAGTGAGACCCACCTAGTATTTTTTCTCACACCATACCTTTACCTTTGGGTGTTTTTAGATTTCCTTATTCCAGTTCTGGGAAAAGGGAAATCACCACTTGGAGGTGGTAGATGTTCTTGATCATTTGGGTCTTAGAGTGATGTGGCATCTTGGGATGTTTTTTTATGCTGAGTAATTTGATGATATACTATTTTGGTTTTTTGATATACCTATTTAGTTTCTGGTAATTCTCCCTGTGGATCTTTGAGCATTCTAACATGTTTCATTACCTTCCGTTGTTTTGTGGAAAATCAATTCCTTCTTCTATCATGTACGATGTAATGCACTATTCACCCACCTATGGGGATTTAGAATTTCCTTTAGTCCATGTTAGCTCGGGCTCAGGTATCAAGTATCATGGGTATCTAAGCTGGATCATGGCATCTAAAGCACATAAATACTCTTTTCCATTTAATTTTTTATATTTTTTTATAATTCTTGTTTATTTTTTTCATGACACCACTCTTTTTTTATGTTATATCCTTCCCAAATCTAATTTCATTATCAATATTTCTATTTTAATTCTTGATTGGTTAGGTCCGTGTCATTCAGATTGGATTCACCCATTTCATTTTTAATGGTGAATTAATAGGTTATGTGTAACCCTCTAGGGGGTGTTGTCAAAGTGACCCTTTGTCCCCTTATGTGCTTATTTCGTTCTTGGAGTTTTAGAACTCTATTTGGTATATTTTTTGGTTCACCAATGGTTGATTTTCCCACAAAACTAATGTTTGGTCAATTCTTCTTTGTTTCTATTTTATGTGTAAAAATTATTTCTTGAGTTAAACTATTTGTTAGAGCTGGAGATTTCATGATTGCATCTGTTTAGTAGAGTTAAAACTGTATGATCCATCTATGATTTTTATTTTGGGGATATTCAGATGTCCATCCTATATATTATGTGTATATAAATAATTATAAATAATTTTTAAATAATTTTTATTATAGGTAATTTTGATTATGTATAATTTTTATTATCTTAAATTAATAATTTATATAAATAAATTATAAATAATTTTGAATTAATATTTATTTTGAATTAATATTTTTTTTAAAGAATGGAAAATGGTTATTAACTTAATAAATTATAATAATATATATTGTTTTTTAAATATATATGTCATTTTTACCATTTACCAAATTTTATAGTATTTACAATTCATCGATATATTTAACTATTCTCACATGTAATATATTTTTTACCAATAAATGATGTTTACTATCTTAATCAATTTTTATATCTTGATTCAAAATATAGAATGAATTTTTTTAAATCAAACTCTAAATATATATATATATATTATTAATTTAAAACATGTAATGTATTTTAAATTTAAGTTTTTTGTAAGAAATACTTCTTTATTATAAAATATTTTATTTTAAATTCTTAGTCATCCTTTATTATTTCTGAATTAATAATTATTTTATTTTATATATATAAACATATACAATATATTTTTTATAATTAACCATTTAATTATAATAAATTTTATTTTCAATTAAAAATATTAATTTAATAAAAATAACGACTTCCTATAAAATACATTTTATATTTATTAAAATAAAATTTTATCAAATAAATAATTATAGAGAAGTAAATTAGATTCAAAAGGTAAGAATTCAACCACCACTTTATGCTAAGAACCAACCTAAAACTAATATAAAATTAGGGATTGTTTTGTTTTTTATATCAAGAATGAAATTATAAAAGGGAAATAATTTATTGCCTTGGTATCATCCAAGAAAACCATCCACTCAAACCTAAACTAAGGAATATTAAAGGATCTAAAAATTTTCAATGGCCTAATACTAGATTGCAATGCATAGGAATAGTGTAAAAAAGAAATAGTTGAAGAAGAATGTAACGACCCAAAAAATCATCAATGAAAATTCATCTTGGACTATTTAAATGTCTTCTTATGGTTATGTAAAACGTATGCACTTATTTGGATTTCTGTTTTGGATTTTAAAATATCATTAAGAATTGTGACCATTACTAATATAGTCGTTTAATAGTGATCACATGATTAGTATAAATATAGTGCTTTAACAAATCCAATTTACTTAGACAAAGGAAGCGATGGCCTCATCCAGTAAACTTTCCCCATACGAATCCCATTTTTCGGAGCTCGGAAAGGAGGTGGTGTCATTGGGCTCCTCTCTTGACCAAGCCCAATCTGATCTTATATACGTTAATTTGGATCATAACCGCTTACGGGAGAATTGGAAGTTGATAGAGATTCCCAACCGAGTGATGTTATCCGAGCCACCCCAAGAGTCTGTCACCATCGTGCACCTTACTCTATGGTCTTATGCGGGTGTTATTAGGGTTTATGTAACAATACTCTAGCACTATGATTATGTGCAAAATTTTTTATATAATAATCAATATATATTATTTTTAGTATTGTAACTCTGTATATAGTTTTTAAAGCACAAATAGTATTTTTAGTTAATTTTAAACAAAGGAATATATTTTGATAAATTAATGAATTTTTGAATTAAATAATATTTTAATAATATATTATTATTATTAAATTAATTTTTATTAAGTATAAACTTTCATATAATTTTTATGAATATAATTGAAATTTTTATTATAGTTTGAAATCTATTTTTTCCAAAACACATGAATTTTTGATAAATGTCGGTTTTTAGTTTAAAAATTAAAATTATCATATTTAGAAAATTATTTGGATAAATTGAATATTATTTTTGGAATCAGGACGTCGAAATTATCCAACGGTAAATTTTTCATAATTTTCTGAGACAGTCGAATTTTTGGTTAAAAATCAAATAATGTTTAAATATATAACGTGTTTTATGACATCATAATGACCTAATAGTGATGTAATAAAATACTATAAACATTGTGTTCATCCAATATATGTTTTACCATTAAAATAATTTAATTTTAGGTTTGTTTTATTTATTTTAAAAATCTTTAGTGGACCCTTCAAGACTTATAAAACATTTTAGTTTTTTAAATTGATTTCATTGAGAGTGTGAGTCACCTTCACATAATAAACACTATTATTTTAAGAATTTCATCCATTGGCCTTATAAAATATTTTTTTCCACTCTCCTTTGGAAAAAACATGGGCAAAAACCATGGTCTAGTTTGTGGTTTTGATTAGTTTAATGTGTGGTGTCCCAAACCTAAATAATAAAGAATTCCCTCTCCTTTCCTATATAAACTCACCCAATCTCCCACTTCCTCTTCACTCAAAGCCTTTAGAGTTCTTCCAACCTCTGCCTTCCTCTCTCTAGAATCCTCCCAAGGTTCCCCAAGTGTTTAAAAAGTTTTGTTTTCAATAAAACTCTATTTTATTAAGGGGAGATCATTGAGAACGATACTCTATCTCTTTATGATTATTTTGATATTCACAAATACCCTTATTTGTTATTTTAATGATTTTACTTTGAGTATATTTTAGGAAATTAATATTCTTTATTTCCCTATTTTAGAATAATATTATAGTTTTTAATCCATGTGGAATATTTTACAAAGTGTTCGGAAATCATTTTAGCGTGTTCTGGAAACACTATTCATACTCTACGTGTTCAGAAATCACGTTCACGTGTTCTAGAAACACTGTTCATACCATATATTGAGAAGCGTAGCATAAAGATGGAATCTGTCATTTAGTTTAGGGCATATCAGAAAAGTATGGTTAAGAAACCATACATTATAGACAAAAGTATGAAATAATAACCCTACATTTGGAAGGAACCTTACGTTCGGGATATCATAAAAGTATAGAAGAAGAACCCTACGTTAGTATGGAACATTATATGTGTTTCTCAAAATTATGGTTCATCAACCTTACTTTTGAAAATAACCTTACATTTTATCAAAAAATATGGATCATATACCTTACATTTATAAGCTGATAAAAGTATGGATCATTAACCTTACTTTTATAATGAACCTTATAGATCATGTATCTTATGTTTTGCTAAAAATGAAAGTATGGATATTGTACCGTATGTTTGAGAGTTGAAGAGAAAAGTGTGGTTTATCAACATTATGTTGTGAACCTTACGTTATCAACCTTACATTGTGAACCTTATGTTACCAACCTTATATTGTGAACCTTACGTTGTGAGCCTTACGTTCAGAGAAAGAATCCAATGCAGTTCAACCATACGTTTGGCGATGGAGATTTAAATTACGACTTTATTGAGCAATGGTCTTTATGCAGATTATTAGGCAGATTTCAGGCCAAATTCAAAGCTCGATTTTAAAGCCTGTATTTTACTGATTCAATTCTTTTTATTTTTGATTCAAAGGATCGATTTAAGAGGATCTTTTCATGCCGGATATTCCGGAGAGTTAAGACTGCTTTATTATTCAAAAATTTGAATATCGTGATTCTAATGGCGACTTTTGTGGATCTAAATTTTTTAAGGAAAATTCTCATCATTATTATATATATTTCTGTGATATTTTGTATTACAAAAAAAGGGGGAAATCATAAAGAAAATATATAACAAGCTCTTGAGTTCTTCACGACTACAGTTTTATAGAGTCATTCAAGATTTAAAAATCTGCTGCTACTAAGATCTATCAAGCTCTATTTTTCTAAAGAAGAAGAAGAAACGCGTTGAAGATTCACTGTTTCTACATCGAAGATCTTTAAGGAATCTATTATTGTTGGAGTTTCTGAATTTCTTTCAATATTTATTGCAACTGGATCGACTCATAACTTCCCTTATCTGAAGAACATCTTTTCTAAAGATGATGATTTATCAACTATCAGTTGTGTGCTGTTTCAACAGTGAAGATCAACTGGAAAGTATTTCAAGAAAAATACTCTTTTTATTTTGAGTAATTGGCTTCCCGTACTAAGCTGTGTATTTGGTTCTATAAATGAACCAGAAGGATCTGCTTTTTAGCATTAACATGTAAAGGTGTCAACTTCCTGCACTCAGTTATGGATGGTCTGTTGATAAGAGGACCAGATTGTGAAAATCACCAAGCTCGTGGAGTAGAGTGTTGGTGGAGTGGACAAGGGGATTTATGTTCCCTGAACCACTATACATCCTTAAGTCTTTTAACTGTTTATTTTCTACTACATAAACAATCTAATAAAGATAAAATGACAGACTTGGTCTATAACGACCCATACTTTACATACATTGTTATTACATCAAAATTGAAGCATACTTATTACAACATATATCAAAACAATGAAAGGACCATATAGGTATAGTGTCTTTAGAAACTGGGAAACATAAACAACTGGTTCATAAAGCATCTACATTGTCTCCCATTTATTTCATCATATCTAGAGTCCCTTTTGGAATATCTTACTTAATAAGTTTCTTCCTGACCTGGGGAAAGAAAACATACAAAAGGGTGAGCTCAAATTCTCATTAAGGGTAAACAAAATAAATATCAATCACATCATATTCATAAGAACATAACATTTTGGAAATATTAACCAAAAAAAGAGAGCATAATTTCATAACATGGGATAAATCATAGTAGTGAAATGAAATACCAATACTCATAACTTAAAACATGAAACTTTGTGGAATACACACATAATCATAGAGAATCATTTCTTATTAGTCAAGACTCATTTCCAAGACTATCTTAGTGGACAAAGTCCATTTCTGAACCGAGTTTACTCCTCGTTTCAGTCCTGTTTCACTGAACTGGTTTAACCTGCCATTCTAGCCATGTCCATCTCATGAGATATAAAATTCTTACCTAATTAATTGGAGGGAGATATAGGTTCCACCCATATCATAATGATACCATTCTTATGTGTGCCACAAAATCATAAATCATACATCATTGCATAACCCATGTAGTAAAAATGGGATTCTTAAACAACATGACATCATAAAACAATTCATATAAGATAAAGGAATTCATAAAAGTAATTCCATCACAACATAATCAAATCAATGTAATAATAGGGATAAAAACAGAACCCTATATTATCTTAGATGGTTAATAATTTTGATAAAGCACTTGAACTCCATTCTTAAGGAAAATATCCTTTCTACTTCAAAAACATTTTCCTTTCTTTAACATGTCATACAATTTTAATCTAAAAGAAGTTGATTAAAAATAAACTTGAAAACTTGTAAAGTATGCTTCTTTCAAATAATGTTTTAAAAATCCATTCATGCCATATAAGTCAAAAAAACTTTCTTCTCATACTTTTTTCAGAAAAGTCAAAAAGTACCTTGTTGGGTAAATAAAAGAAAGATTCCTTCAATACCATTGGGTAAAAGAAAAAATGGGTAAAAAGGACTTTAAAAATACATGAAAACACTTTTATAAAACATGGACATGGATGATATAAATAACCCCAGTAAATACTTACGAATAAGCAATCTCGGATTAAAATGAGATTTGAAAAATTATCCCTTACCTTAGGTCCGATTTGCTTCGTAAGTGTCTGAACCTCATGTATAATGATTTAAATAATTTTATTGACTTATTCCAGAATCATACTTATTGTTATGTTATCATATATGGTCAATTTCTTAGCTTCTTATTAGTAATATTTCATTGCTACTTGTTATTTGGGTGTTATTACATTTTGTTCTTATGCGTGTTTGTCGAATAAATTCTTATTCTTCTCTTTAGGTTATAGATACCTCATTTCCAGAATGGTATTAGTGAAGTATATATCATATTCATTCATTAAATTCATTTATATAATCATTATTCAATGAAGATCATGTAGAACGAATCGCATCACATCGTGCAGACGGTATTCCGTACGTACGCACGAGCGATGATATCGTTCCCATGATTGTGGAATTGTATTGGAGTGTATGTATACTATTCCAGAATCAATACCACTTTACAATAATCATATATATTAATTACTTTCACCCTTATACCCATCCAAGTAAGGTGGTGGTGGAAAATAGATTACACCACGGCGTGGAGACAGTATTCCGTACATACGCACGCGTGGTGATTTTGTTTTCCGTAGGATGGATAAGAGGTGAAATATGGTTGTTTCATATTTATAATAACATATCAGTATATTATTGATACTTATGTTATTACCTCATAATTAAACAACTATAGAAGTGGGAGTATAAGAAAAATGGAACTTGAAGAAAACGGTAGAAGGTATTACCTCTTTCTCGAAGTACCTCCTTTAAACTTTCTCTTAAGGCACTAGAGTTGGTCTTTTGATAAGACAAGTACCTCTAGTAGGTTTCTAAGGAAGTGGGGAAGTGAAATGGGCAGGGTTTGGCCGAGATTGAAGGATCAAATTGGTGTGAGGAAGAGAGGGAGGAGATGCCCTTTTATAAGGGAGGAGAGGGGCACCTTGGGAAATATAAGAAATATTAGTTTATATTAAATCCCAACCCCACTTAAAAACATCCAAAATAACTCATATCCGAAGCTTAGATGAGATAGTGTTGTAATCCCATCAACCAATAAAATTTAGACATGTTAGGAATTTATTTTAAACATTATCAACTTGATTTATCCTTACTTATCAATTTAATTTTATTTGTGGTAATAATATTCTAAATTTTAAATTATTATAAAAAATTACATATGTGTTGTGAATTTTCCATAATTTGACACTTTATGACATTGGAGACCATATAAATTTTAATTTATAATTTTTAAATATTTTTGGTATTTTTAAACAATTTTATAATATGTTATTTTTATAAAATAACAATAGTGTCAATTTTGACACTATTCATTTATTTGAATTTAAATAAAATATATACAGAAGTTATGTTCAAACTAAAAGCTTTAATAGATTCATAAAATGTCATATGTATCTATAAAATTAGTGTAGCACATTAAATAGTTCATATATTATTTATTTTAATATTTTTAAAACAATTTATTTGATATTTTAATTAATAAAATAATTTCAACATCACTATTGTGTCATAATTAATGATATTTATTTAATCCCTAAAAATTCTAAATAAATTCCTATGATGTAGATAATTGTATTAGATTTCTTGAGACTATTCATGTTTGAAGTTTCATTAAGTATATCACCAAATTAAAATTATTATACTTATAAGATTTAAGAAAGTGACATGTTGTCACATTATGTGGTTTTAATAATAATTAAATTGTTTTCATGAACAAAAGTCTATTAAATGAATCTAATCCGACCCTAGGTGATATGGGTAAACTTTTAGTCATCCAATAGGATTTTGGCAGGTGTTAGGGTAATTTTATAATCTTATATTTACTCTTAATTACCAGATTTACCATTAACTATGGTAAATAAAATTTATCGTAGTTACTATTCATAATGCCCAAAAATAAAAAGTAGTCTATTAACATAATTTGGACCCACTGATTCTGAATATGGAATCCATTTTTCAAAATTCAAAGAATATAAGTTGCAGTAATTAATTTAAAATAAATCATGTTGTTAAGAAAATGGGTTTTAGAAGATAAAACATTGCCAAAGATTGAAATGTTTTTACCTATGAATTCAACGTGAAATTAATGCTAATGACATACATTATATTAAATGGTAAAAATATATTCTATTTATACTTTAAAACCAATCAATATTATAATTTATCCATATAAATTATCTCAATGAAAAAAGTTTTTTTTAATTAAAAATTAGCGTATTTTTACTATTCATCAAAATATGAAAGTTATCAGAAAAATATCAAAAATTTATCCAATGTAAATTTTTATACCCTGATTCAAAATAAGAATTTTATTCTATCAAATTGAACTTATAAACATGTCAAAAACTAGATTTAATGTGGGTACGCCATTAAAAGGCGGCAAAACTGTATTTTTTGAAAAATATTTCTTTTATCCAAAAAACCTGATTTTTCTTTTATACCTCATTCTAGAAAATGTATAAGTTCAATTAAAATGTTCTAAAATTCAAAATTAAGTTAGTACTCTTCATAACGGCTAGTTTTAATATTATTTTAATAGCATATCATTGTTTAGTGAAACTCGGTATTGCGTACGACGCAAGCTATCGAGGAAGGCCGCGGTTGCATGTAAAGCAAGCCCAGATAGTGTTGTGTGTAGTGAAAGATTCCTTTGATGATTTATATAACATAAAAACAAAATATTTCTCATAAAAGTTTCGGGTGTTACATTCTACCCCCCTTAAAATGAATTTTTCCCTCAAAATTCGTCACTTTGTAACAAACAGATGAGGATACCTCTCCCTCATCATATCCTCAAGCTCCCATGTAGCTTCTTCTAATTGGTGGTTCCTTCATAAAACTTTCACTAAGCGAGTGGTCTTGTTTTGTAGGACTTTTTTGCTACGATCCAGAATCTCTATCGGTTGTTTTTCATAAGAAAGATCTTGCTCCAGCGGTACAACTTCTGAGCTGAGTACATGTAAAGGATCTGTTATGTACTTTCTCAGGAGAGATACATGGAACACATCGTGTACTTGAGAGAGATTCAGTGGAAGCGCCAATTGGTAAGCTACATTCCCAACATGATCCATTATTTCTAAAGGACCGATATATCTAGGGCTCAACTTCCCCTTCTTTCTGAATCTCATGACTCTCTTCCAGGGAGATATTCGTAAGAACACTTTATCACCCACTTCAAACTCTAGGTCTTTTCTTCGGTTGTCGGCATAAATTTTATGTCGACTCTAAGCTGCTCTTATGTGTTGTTGAATAGATCTGACCTTTTCTTCCATTTCATCAACGAGATCAGGTCCTAATAGATTTCTTTCCCCAACATCGTCCCAGCATGTTGGAGTCCTACATTTCTTTCCAAAGAGAGCTTCATAAGGATCCATCTGAATACTGGAGTGAAAGATATTATTATAAGAAAATTCCACCAAAGGTAGGTGTTGATCCCAACCACCTTTGAAATCCAAAGAGCAAGCTCTCAACATATCTTCTAGAGTTTGAATTGTTCTCTCAGACTGACCGTCTGACTGAGGATGATAAGAAGTGCTGAAACTAAACTCTGTATCCAGAGTATACTGAAGACATCTTAAGAACTCTGAGGTAAATCTCAGATCTCGATCAGATATAATAGAAATTTTTACTCCATGCAATCTTACCACATACTTTACATATATCCGGGCAAGCTGATCCAGAGAGAAATCCTCTCTAATAGCAATGAAGTGTGCAGACTTTGTAAGATGATCAACTGTGACCCAGATAGCATTATTGCCTTTGGATGTTTTAGGAAGTCCTATGACAAAGTCTATAGTGATGTTTTCCCATTTCCATTCAGTTATGGGTAATGGTTGTAACATCCCCTTAGACTTCTGTCTCTCAGCTTTAACATGCTGAAAAACCAAGCATCGAGAGACTTATTCAGCAACATCCCTTTTCATGACATCCCACCAGAAGTACTCTTTCAGGTCCCTATACATCTTCGTGCTTCCAGGATGAATAGAGAATGAAGAACTATGAGCCTCATCCAGCATCTCCTTCATTAATTCGGGGATGGGAGGAACCCAAACCCGATTCCTGAACTTTATTATCCCATCACAATCAAGGTTGAATTCAGGAACATTTCTCACCTTCTTTTGTAACTCTACATCTTCTTTCTGTGCCTCTTTAATCTTCACATGTATAGATCATTGAACATTCATTTGAGAAGGATACGATTTTCCCCCTTCCATTATAATTCCATGATCCATCCTTTGTAAATCCATAAATATTGGATCTTTTGTGATCCTCATCATGGATAAACTGGCATGGTCTTGTCGACTTAATGCATCTGTCACCTTGTTTGCTTTCCCAGGGTGGTAATGAATTGAGCAGTCGTAATCCTTAATCAGCTCCAACCATCTTCTTTGACGCATATTCAGATCCTTTTGTGTGAAAATATACTTTAAACTTTTATGATTAGTATAAATGTCACACCTTTATCCATAAAGATAATGCCTCCAAATCATTAATGCAAAGATTACCGCAGCTAACTCCAAATCATGTGTTTGGTAATTTTGCTCATGGATTTTCAACTGTCGTGAGGCATCAGCTATCACCATATCATTTTGCATGAGAACACATCCCAGTCCCTTCTTGGATGCATCACTCTAGATCACAAACCTTTCTCCACTACAAGGAAGTGTGAGTACAGGTGCACTGGATAACCTTCTTTTCAACTCCTTGAAATTCTCTTCACATTCGTCCGTCCACACAAACTTAACTCCTTTTCGAGTAAACCTCGTGAGTGGATTAGATAATCGTGAAAAATCTTTCACAAAACGTCAATAATATCCAGCCAAACCAAGAAAACTTCGGATCTCAATTACTGTTGTTGGTCTCGACCATCTTTCGCTAACCTCTGTTTTTGCTGGATCCACAGATATCCCCTCTTTTGAGATTATGTGACCCAAAAATGCAACTTTTTGAATCCAAAATTCACACTTGGTAAATTTGGCATAAAGCTTCTCCTTTCTCAGGGTCTTCAATATAATTCTCAAGTGATCTTCATGTTCTTCCTTGCTCTTTGAATAGACAAGAATATCGTCTATAAAGACTACCACAAATTGATCAAGGTAGTCTTTAAAGACTCTATTCATCAGATCCATGAAGATAGCAGGGTCATTAGTAACACCAAATGGCATCACTATAAATTCATAGTGTCCATACCTTGTACGGAAAGTCGTCTTTGGTATATCCTCCCTTTTGACCCTTAATTGATGATACCCTGAATGAAGATAAATCTTGGAAAAGTATTGAGCTCCGCGTAATTGGTAAAATAGGTCATCAATGCATGGGAGAGGATATTTTTTCTTGATAGTGATCTTTTTAAGTTCTCGATAATCAATGCAGAGTCTCATTGATCCATCTTTCTTCTTAACAAATAGAACAGGTGCTCCCCAAGGTGGCGCACTAGGGCGTATGAATCCCTTATCAAGATTCTCTTGGAGTTGCTTCTTCAATTCCTGCAACTCAATTGGGGCCATTATATAAGGTGTCTTTGAAATAGGAAAAGCACCCGGTATGAGTTCTATTGAAAACTCAACTTCACGATTTGGTGGAAGACCCAGAAATTCCTCTGGAAAGACATCATCAAACTCTCGTACAATGGGCATATTATTAATTGTGAGTTTCTCACCAATCATTTGAGATAAATAACCTTCATTAAGTGGAATCAAGACCCATAAGATGGAAGAAGTTTCCACTGGAAGGTTATGTTCATCCTTGCATCAATAGATAATCATAGATTGATCTGGAATATGAAATGCGACTTCCCTTATTTGGCAATTGATATGAGCTCCATATAAAGAAAGCCAATACATTCCATTAATCACATCAAATTCCACTATAGGAAGGATCACAATATTTGCAGGAAGCACTTTCCCACAAACTTCAATCGGGGAAGAATTATAAGCTTTTGATGCGACTGTTGTGCCATTAGGTGTTGTCACAGCTAACTCAACATCTAATTGTTGAGGTAATACGGTGATACACTTATAAAAATCTTTAGAAATAAAAGAGTGGGTGGATCCAGAATCAAATAAAACATTTGCTACTTTAGAGTGGATGGTAAGTGTACCTTTCACCACATCGTTATCGTACTCCACATCGCTGATAGAAATTTCATGTGACATTACTTTATCTTTAGCCTTATGATTTTGTTGATGTCGATCATCATCAACAACCCTTGGACTAGGGAATTTATTGGCATAATGCCCCATCTCCTAGCACTTGAAACATTGAAGTGTAGTGGGTTCATTATGTGTGTCCCTTCCTTTGTTTTCATCATTAGACATCTTCTTCCCATCATTACGGCATTCAAATTCCCGATGACCTTCCTTTCCACATTTGAAACATTTACTTGTCCCTTTAATACAACTCCCTCCATGTTTCTTTCCACACTTTGAGCATAAGGGAAAGCTCATCTTCTTTTCAGTGTGCTCATTATATTTTCCTTTGAATTCAATTTTCCTCTTTTTATCAAACCCATATGACTGATGGGTTACTCCACTCTCCATCTCGACTTTGAGAGAACATCAAACGATTTCCTCGTAGCTATTGAAGTACCTTATGGATAACGTCGTTCGAAGACTTGGTTTAAAGCCACTAAAGAATTGATTGATCTTGCTCTCAGGTTGGATAATAATAACAGAAGCGTACCTTGTAAGTCTTGTAAAATTTGCTTCATTGGTACCAATAGATTCATCATCCTTTTGCTTCAGTTCAAGAAACTCTATCTCCATCTTTGTTCGGAGAATATGAGGGAAGTACTTATTGAAAAATAAGTTCTTGAACTCATCCCATTCCATGGACTCAATTTCATCCCTTTGCCTCGTATTCTTAATAAGATTCCACCATTGATCAGCATCTCCTTCCAAACAATACACTGCTAGGATGACTTTATCATGTTCAGAACATTGAAGAACTGAAAATATATTTTCAGTAGTACTAATCCATTGTTCAGCAACTAATGGATCAGTAGACCCGCTGAAATAAGGTGGACGCTGCCTCATGAAGTATTAAATAGAATGTTTATCCTTCCTTTGCTCGTTTGGAAGTCTTGCATGATTCGTAGCTTGAGAAAGTTGTGTGAGCATGGCTACAAGATTTTGAATTCTAGCTCCCATAACATTTGTTTTCTCAGGGGGACAATCATTGCATTTCCCGTCGCATTCCCCATTAACACGGTTCCTTCGGGTTCTAGCCATTGACTAAAACCAAGAAGAATAGTGTGAGAAATACTAATTATAATAGGAAACCCATATAATCAAGAATAAAATTTCACACTTAAGGTCTTATCCTAGGTTATTCATGGCCATTTTTAAAACACTAAGATTGTGTTCTATTCTTAGACTTATCCTTAGGGTTCTTACTAAGGTTTTCACATCCTAGTTACCAAAGGTTGACTATACATTTCCTCTGATACCAACTATAATGACTCATACTTTACATACATTGTTATTACTTCAAAATTGAAGAATACTTATTACAACATATAACAAAACCATGAAAGGGCCGTATAGGTATAGTGTCTTTAGAAACTGGGAAACATAAACAACTTGTTCATAAAGCGTCTACACTGTCTCCCATTTATTTCATCATATCTATAGTACCTTTTGGCATATCTTACTTAATAAGCTTCTTCCTGACTTGGGGAAAGAAAACATACAAAAGAGTGAGCTCAAATTCTTAGTAAGGGTAAACAAAAGAAATATCAATCACACCATATTCATAAGAACATAACATTTTGGAAATCTTAACCTACAAAAGAGAGCATAATTTCATAACATGGGATAAATCATAGTAGTGAAATGAAATCCCAATAATCATAACATAAAACATGAAACTTTGTGGCATACACACATAATCATAGAGAATCATTTCTTATTAGTGAAGACTCATTGCCAAGACTATCTTAGTGGACAAAGTTCATTTCTGAATCGAGTTCACTCCTCGTTTCAGTCCTGTTTCACTGAACCGGTTTAACCTGCCTTTCCAGCCATGTCTATCTCATGAGATATAAAATATTTACCCAATTCATTGGATGGAGATATAGGTCCCACCCATCTCATAATGATACCATTCTTATGTGTGCCACAAAATCATAAATCATACATCATTGCATAACCCATGTAGTAAAAATGGGATTCTTAAACAACATGACATTATAAAACAATTCATATAAGATAAAGTAATTCATAAAAATAATTCCATCACAAAATAATCAAATCAATGTAATAATAGAGATAGAAATAGACCCCTATATTATCTTAGATGGAAAATAATTTTGATAAAGCACTTGAACTCCATTATTGAGGAAAATATCCTTTCTACTTCAAAAACATTTTCCTTTCTTTAACAAGTCATACAATTTTAAACTAAAAGAAGTTGATTAAAAATAAACTTGAAAACTTGTAAAGGAATATTCTTGGAAATAATGTTTTAAAAATCCATTCATGTCGTATAAGTTAAAAAAACATTCTTCTCATACTTTTGTCAGAAAAGTCAAAAAGTACCTTGTAGGGTAAATAAAAGAAAGATTCCTTACATACCATTGGGTAAAATTAAAAATGTGTAAAAAGGAATTTAAAAATACATGAAAACACTTTTAAAAAACATGGACATGGATGATAGAAATAACCCTAGTAAATACTTACGAATAAGTAATCTCGGATTAAAATGAGATTTGCAAAATTATCCCTTACCTTAGGTCTGATTTGCTTCGTAAGTGTCCCAACCTTCTGTATAATGATTTAAATAATGTTATTGACTTATTATATAATCATACTTATTGTTATGATATCATATATGGTCATATTCTTAGCTTCTTATTAGTAATATTTCATTGCTACTTGTTATTCGGGTGTTATTACTTTTTGTTCTTATGCGTCTTTGTCGAATAAATTCTTATTCTTCTCTTTAGGTTATAGATACCTCATTTCCAGAATGGTATTAGTGTAATATATATCATATTCATTCATTCAATTCATTTATATAATCATTATGCAATGAAGATCATGTAGAACTAATCGCATCACATCGTGGAGACGGTATTCCGTACATACGCACGAGCGATGATATTGTTCCCATGATCGTGGAATTGTATTGGAGTGTATTTATATTATTTCAGAATCAATAACACTTTACAATAATCATATATATGCATTAATTTAACCCTTATACCCATCCAAGTAAGGTGGTGGTGGAAAATAGATTACACCACGGCGTGGAGACGATATTCGGTACATACGCACGCGCGGTGATTTCGTTTTCCGTAGGATGGATAATTGGTGAAATAGGGTTGTTTCATATTTTTAATAACATATAAATAAATGAGTAATACTTATGTCATTACCTCATAATTAAACAACTAAAGAAGATGGAGTAGAAGAATAATGGAACTTGAATAAAACGGTAAAAGGTATTACCTCTTTCTCGAAGTGCCTCCTTTAAACATTCTCTTAAGGCACTAGAGTTGGTCTTTTGATAAGACCAGTACCTATAGTATGTTTATAAGGAATTGGGGAAGTGAAATGGTCAGGGGTTGGCTGAGATTGAAGGCTCAAATTGGTGTGAGGAAGAGAGGGAGGAGGTGCCCTTTTATAAGGGAGGAGAGGGGCACCTTTGGAAATATAAGAAATATTAGTTTATATTAAATCCCAACCCCACGTAAAAACTTCAAAAATAACTCATATCCGAAGCTTAGATGAGATAGGTTTGTAATATAATCAAAAAATAAAATTTAGACATGTTAAGAATTTATTTTAAACATTATCAACTTGATTTATCCTTATTTATCAATTTAATTTTATTTGTGGTAATAATATTATAAATTTTAAATTATTATAAATAATTACATATGTGTTGTGAATTTTCCATAATTTGACACTTTATGACATTTTAGACCATATAAATTTTAATTTATAATTTTTAAATATTTTTGTGATTTTTAAACAATTTTATAATATGTTATTTTTATAAAATAACAATAGTGTCAATTTTGACACTATTCAATTATTTGAATTTAAATAAAATATATACAGAAGATATGTTCGAAATAAAAGCTTTAATAGATTCATAAAATGTCATATGTATCTATAAAATTAGTTTATCACATTAAATAGTTTATATAATATTTATTTTAATATTTTTAAAACAATTTATTTGATATTTTAATTAAAAAAGTAATTACAACATCACTATTGTGTCATAATTAATGATAATTATTTAATCCCTAAAAATTCTAAATAAATTCCTATGATGTAGATAATTGTATTATCTTTCTGGAGACTATTCATGTTCGAAGTTCCATTAAGTTTATCACCAAAGTAAAATTATTATACTTATAAGATTTAAGAAAGTGACATGTTGTCACATTCTTTGGTTTTAATAATAATTAAATTATTTTCATTGAAAAATGTCCATCAAATGAATCTAATCCGACCCTTAGGTGATATGGGTCGACTTTTAGTCATCAAATAGGATTTTTTCAGGTGTTAGGGTAATTTTATAATCTTATATTTACCCTTAATTACCCGATTTACCTTTAACTATGGTAAATAAAATTTACCGTAGTTACTATTCATAATGTCCAAAAATAAAAAGTAGCCTATTAACATAATTTGGACCCACTGATTCTGAATATGGAATCCATTTTTCAAAATTCAAAACATATAAGTTGCAGTAATTAATTTAAAATAAATCACGTTGTTAAGAAAACGGGTTTTAGAAGTTAAAACATTGCCAAAGATTGAAATGTTTTTACCTATGAATTCAATGTGAAATTAATGATAATGACATACATTTTATTAAATGGTAAAAATATATAATATTTATACTTTAAAACCATTAAATATTATAATTTATCCATATAAATTATCTCAATGAAAAAAGTTTTTTTTAATTAAAAATTAGCGTATTTTTACTATTCATCAAAATATGAAAGTTATCAGAAAAATAACAAAAATTTATCCAAAGTATATTTTTTTACCCTGATTCAAAAGAAAAATTTTATTTTGTCAAATTGAACTTATAAACATGTCAAAAACTAGATTTAATGTGGGTGCTCCATCAAAAGGCGGAAAAACTTTATTTTTTAAAAAATATTTCTTTTATCCAAAAAACTGATTTTGCTTTTATACCTCATTCTAGAAAATGTATAATTTGAATTAAAATGTTCTAAAATTAAAAATTCAGTTAGTACTATTCATAACAGCTAGTTTTAATAATATTTTAATAGCATATCGTTGTTTAGTGAAACTCGGTATTGTGTACGACGCAAGCTATCGAGGAAGGTCGCGGTTGCGTGTAAAGCAAGCCAAGCTAGTGTTGTGTGTAGTGAAAGATTCATTTGATGATTTATATAACATAAAAACAAAATATTTCTCATCAAAGTCTCGGGTGTTACATTCTACCCCCCTTAAAATGAATTTCTCCCTCGAAATTCGTCACTTTGTAACAAATAGATGAGTATACCTCTCCCTCATCATATCCTCAAGCTCCCATGTAGCTTCTTCTAATTGGTGGTTCCTCCATAAAACTTTCACCAAGCGAGTGGTCTTGTTTCATAGGACTTTTTCGCTATGATCCAGAATCTCTATCGGCTGTTCTTCATAAGAAAGATCTTGCTCCAACGGTACAACTTCTGAGCTGAGTACATGTGAAGGATCAGGTATGTACTTTCTCAGGAGAGATACATGGAACACATCATGTACTTGAGAGAGATTCGATGGAAGCGCCAATCGGTAAGCTACCTTCCCAACACGATCCAGTATTTCTAAAGGACCGATATATCTAGGGCTCAACTTCCCCTTCTTTATAAATCTCATGACCCTCTTCCAGGGAGATATTCGTAAGAACACTTTATCACCTACTTCAAACTCTTGGTCTTTTCTTCGGTTTTCGGCATAACTTTTTTGTCGACTCTGAGCTGCTCTTATGTGTTGTTGAATAGATATGACCTTTTCTGCCATTACATCAACGAGATCAAGTCCTAATAGCTTTCATTCCCCAACTTCATCCCTGCAAGCTGGAGTCCTGCATTTCATTCCATAGAGAGCTTTATAAGGAGCCATCTGAATACAAGAGTGAAAGATATTATTATAAGAAAATTCCACTAAAGGTGGGGGTTGATCCCAACCACCTTTGAAATCCATAGAGAAAGCTCTCAACATATCTTCTAGAATTTGAATTGTTCTCTCAAACTGATCGTTTGTCTGAGGATGATAAGCAGTGCTGAAACTCAACTCTATATCCAGAGTACGCTGAAGACATTGCCAGAACTTCGCGGTAAATCTCAGATCCCGATCAGATATAATAAAAAGTGGTACTCCATGCAATCTTACCACTTCCTTTACATATATCCTGGCAAGCTGATCCAGAGAGAAATCCTCACTAATATCAATGAAGTGTGCAGACTTTGTAAGACGATCAACTATGACCTAGATAGCATTATTTCCTTTTGATGTTTTAGGAAGTCCTGTGACAAAGTCCATAGTGATATTTTCCCATTTCCATTCCGGTATGGGTAATGGTTGTAACATCCCCTTAGACTTATATCTCTTAGCTTTGACTTTCTTACAAACCAAGCATCGAGAGACATATTCAGCAACATCTCTTTTCATGCCAGCCCACCAGAAGTACTCTATCAGGTCCCTATACATCTTCGTGCTTTCAGGATGAATAGATAATGAAGAACTATGAGCCTCATCCAGCAGCTCCTTATTTAATTCGGGGATGGGAGGAACACAAACCCGATTTATGAACTTTATTATCCCATCACAATCAAGGTTGAATTCAGGAACATTTCTCAACTTCTTTTGTAACTTTACATCTTCTTTCTATGCCTCTTTAATCTTCACATGTATAGATGGTTGAACATTCATTTGATATAGATACGATTTTCCCCCTTCCATTATAATTCCAAAATCCATCCTTTGTAAATCCATAAATATTGGATCTTTTGTGATCCTCATCATGGATAAACTGGCATGGTCTTGTCGACTTAATGCATCTGCCACCTTGTTTTCTTTCCCAGGGTGGTAATTAATTGAGCAGTCATAATCCTTAATCAGCTCCAACCATCTTCTTTGACGCATATTCAGATCCTTTTGTGTGAAAATATACTTTAAACTTTTATGATCAGTATAAATGTCACACCTTTCTCCATAAAGATAATGCCTCCAAATATTTAATGCAAAGATTACCGCAGCTAACTCCAAATCATGTGTTAGGTAATTTTGCTCAGGTATTTTCAACTGTCGTGAGGCATGAGCTATCACCATATCATTTTGCATGAGAACACATCCCAGTCCCTTCTTGGATGCATCACTGTACATCACAAAGCTTTCTCCACTACAAGGAAGTGTGAGTACAGGTGCACTGTATAACCTTCTTTTCAACTCCTTGAAATTCTCTTCACATTCGTCCGTCCACACGAACTTAACTCCTTTTCGAGTCAACTTGGTGAGTGGATTATATAATCATGAAAAATCATTCACAAAACGTCGATAATATCCAGCCAAACCAAGAAAACTTCGGATCACAGTTACTGTTGTTGGTCTCGACCATCTTTCGATAACCTCTATTTTTGTTGGATCCATAGATATCCCCTCTTTTGAGATTATGTGACCCAAAAATGCAACTTTTTTAAGCCAAAATTCACACTTGGTAAATTTGGCATAAATATCCTCCTTTCTCAGGGTCTTCAATATAATTCTCAAGTGATCTTCATGTTCTTCCTTTCTCTTTGAATAGACAAGAATATCGTCTATAAAGACTACAAAAAATTGATCAAGGTAGTATCTAAAGACTGTATTCATCAGATCCATGAAGATAGTAGGGGCATTAGTAAGACCAAATAGCATCACTATAAATTCATAGTGTCCATACCTTGTACAGAAAGTCGTCTTTGGTATATCCGCCCTTTTGACCCTTAATTGATGATACCCTGAACGAAGATCAATCTTGGAAAACTATTGAGCTCCGCATAGTTGGTCAAATAGATCATCAATGCGTGGGAGAGGATATTTGTTCTTGATAGTGATCTTGTTAAGTTCTCGATAATCAATGCAGAGTCTCGTTGATCCATCTTTATTCTTAACAAATAGAATAGTTGCTCCCCAAGGTGACGCACTAGGGCGTATGAATCCCTTATCAAGATTCTCTTGGAGTTGCTTCTTCAATTCCTGCAACTCAATTGGGGCCATTCTATAAGGTGTCTTTGAAATAGGCAAAGCACCTGGTACGAGTTCTATTGAATACTCAACTTCATGATTTGGTGGAAGACCCAGCAATTCCTCCAGAAAGACATCATCAAACTCCCGTACAATGGGAATATTCTTAATTGTGAGTTTCTCACCAACCATTTGAGATAAATAACCTTCATTAAGTGGAATCAAGACCCATAAGATGGATGAAATTTCCACTGGAAGGTTATGTTCATCCTTGCATCGATAGATGATCATAGATTGATATGGAATATGAAATGTGACTTCCCTTCTTTGGAAATTGAAATGATATCTATATAAAGAAAGCCAATCCATTCCAAGAATCACATCAAATTCCACTATAGTAAGGATCACAAGATTTTCATGAATCAATTTCCCACAAACTTCAATCGGGGAAGAATTATAAGATTTTGATGCGACTGTTGTGCCATTAGGTGTTGTCATAGATTACTCAACATCTAATTGTTGAGGTAATACGGTGATACCTTTAGAAAAATCTTCAGAAATAAAAGAGTTGGTGGATCCAAAATCAAATAAAACATTTTCTACTTTAGAGTGGATGGAAAGTGTACCTTTCACCACATCATTATCGTACTCCACATCGCTGATAGAAATTGCATGTGACTTTCCTTTGTCTTTAGCCTTAAGATTTTGTTGATGTCGATCATCATCAAAAACCCTTGTATTAGGGAATTTATTGGCATAATGCCCCGTCTCCTTGCACATAAAACATTGAAGTGTAGTATGTTCATTCTGTGTGTCCCTTGCTTTGTTTGAATCATTAGACATCTTCTTACCATCATGGTGGTATTCAAATGCCCGATGACCTTCCTTTCCACATTTGAAACATTTACTTGTCCCTTTAAGACAACTCCCTCCATGTTTCTTTCCACACTTTGAGCATAAGGTAAAGCTCATCTTCTTTTTAGTGTGATATTTATATTTTCCTTTGAATTCCATTTTCCTCTTTTTATCAAACCCATATGGCTAATGGGTTACTCCAATCTCCATCTCGACTTTGAGATCACATCAAACGATTTCCTCATAACTATTGAAGTCCCTTATGGCTAACGCCCTTCGAAGACTTGTTTTTAAGCCACTAAAGAATCGATCGATCTTACTCTCAGGTTGGATAATAATACCAGAAGCGTACCTTGCAAGTCTTGTAAAATTTTCTTCATAGGTACCAACAGATTCAACATCCTTTTTCTTTAGTTCAAAAAAAACTCTTTATCCATCTTTGTTCGGAGAATACGAGGGAAGTACTTATTGAAAAATAAGTTCTTGAACCCGTCCCATTCCATGGACTCAATTTCAACCCTTTGCCTTGTCTTCTTAATAAGATTCCACCAATGATCAGCATCTCCTTCCAAACGATACACTACTAGGATGACTTTATCATGTTCAGAACATTGAAGAACTGAAAATATCTTTTCAGTAGTACTAATCCATTGTTCAGTAACTAATGGATCAGTGGACCCGCTGAAAGAAGGTGGATGCTGCCTCATGAAGGATTCAACAGAATTTTACTCCTTCCTTTGATCGTTTGGAAGTCCTACATGATTCATAGCTAGAGAAAGTTGTGTGAGAATGGCTACAAGATTTTTCATTCCAGCTCCCATAATGTTTGGTTGCTCAGGGGGACAATCAATGCATTGCCCGTCGCATTCCGCATTAACACGGTTCCTTCGGGTTCCAGCCATTGACTAAAACCAAGAAGAATAGTGTGAGCAACACTAATTATAATAGGAAAACCACATAATCAAGAATAAAATTTCACACTTAAGGTCTTATCCTAGGTTATTCATGGACATTTTTAAAACACTAAGATTGTGTTCTATGCTTAGACTTATCCTTAGGGTTCTTACAAAGGCTTTCACATCCTAGTTTCCAAAGGTTGACTATACCTTTCCTCTGATACCAACTATAACGACCCATACTTTACATACATTGTTATTACTTCAAAATTGAAGCATACTTATTACAACATATAACAAAACCATTAAAGGACCGTATAGGTATAGTGTCTTTAGAAACTGGGAAACATAAACAACTGGTTCATAAAGCGTCTACACTGTCTCCCATTTATTTCATCATATCTATAGTCCCTTTTGGCATATCTTACTTAATAAGCTTCTTCCTGACCTGGGGAAAGAAAACATACAAAAGGGTGAGCTCAAATGCTCAATAAGGGTAAAAAAAGAAATATCAGTCACATCATATTCATAAGAACATAACATTTTGGAAATCTTAACCTGCAAAAAAGAGCATAATTTCATAACATGGGATAAATCATAGTAGTGAAATGAAATCCCAATAATCATAACTTAAAACATGAAACTTTGTGGCATACACACATAATCATATAGAATCATTTCTTATTAGTCAAGACTCATTTCCAAGACTATCTTAGTGGACAAAGTCCATTTCTGAACCGATTTCACTCCTCGTTTCAGTCCTGTTTCACTAAACTGGTTTAACTTGCCGTTCCAGCCATGTCTATCTCATGAGATATAAAATCATTACTTAATGCATTGTAGGGAGATATAGGTCCCACCCATCACATAATTATACCATTCATATGTGTGCTACAAAATCATAAATCATACATCATTGCATAACCCATGTAGTAAAAATGGGATTCTTAAACAACATGACATCATAAAACAATTCATATAAGATAAAGGAATTCATAAAAATAATTCCATTACAACATAATCAAATAAATGTAATAATAGGGATAGAAACAGAACCCTATATTATCTTAGACGGAAAATAATTTTGATAAGGCACTTGAACTCCATTCTTGAGGAAAATATCCTTTCTTCTTCAAAAAAGTTTTCCTTTCTTTAACATGTCATACAATTTTAAACTAAAAGAATTTGATTAAAAATAAACATTAAAACTTGTGAAGTAAGCCTCTTGGAAATAATGTTTTAAAAATCCATTCATGTCGTATAAGTTAAAAAAACATTCTTCCCGTACTTTTGTCGGAAAAGTCAAAAAGTACCTTGTAGGGTAAATAAAAGAAAGATTTCTTCCATACCATTGGGTAAAAGTCAAAATGGTTAAAAAGGACTTTAAAAATACATGAAAATTATTTTATAAAACATGGACATGGATGATATAAATAACCCCAGTAAATACTTACGAATAAGCAATCTCGGTTTAAAATGAGATTTGCAAAATTATCCCTTACCTTAGGTCTGATTTTCTTCGTAAGTGTCCGAACCTCCTTTATAATGATTTAAATAATGTTATTGACTTTTTACAGAATCATACTTATTGTTATGATATCATATATGGTCATATTTTTATCTTCTTATTAGTAATATTTCATTGCTACTTGTTATTCGGGTGTTATTACTTTTTGTTCTTATGCGTGTTTGTCGAATAAATTCTTATTCATCTCTTTAGGTTATAGATACCACATTTACAGAATGGTATTAGTGTAATATATATCATATTCATTCATTCAATTCATTTATATAATCATTATGCAATGAAGATCATGTAGAACGAATCGTATCATGTCATGGAGACGGTATTCCATACGTACGCACGAGCGATGATATCATTCCCATGATCATAGAATTGTATTGGAGTGTATGTATGCTATTTCAGAATCAATACCACTTTACAATAATCATATATATTCATTACTTTCACCCTTATACCCATCCAAGTAATGTGGTGTGGAAAATAGATTACACCACGGCGTGGAGACGGTATTCCTTACGTACGCACGCGCGGTGATTTTGTTTTCCGTAGGACTGATAAGAGGTGAAATAGGGTTCTTTCATATTTATAATAAAATATCGTTATATGAGTGATACTGATGTTATTACCTCATAATTAAACAACTAAAGAAGAGGGAGTAGAAGAAGAATGGAACTTGAAGAAAACGGTAGAAGGTATTACCTCTTTCTCAAAGTGCCTCCTTTAAACTTTCTCTTAAGGCACTAGAGTTGGTCTTTTGATAAGACCAGTACCTCTAGTAGGTTTATAAGGAAGTGGGGAAGTGAAATGAGCAGGGTTTGGCTGAGCTTTAAATCTCAAATTGGTGTGAGGAAGAGAGGTAGGAGGTGCCCTTTTATAAGGGAGGAGAGGGGCACCTTTGGAAATATAAGAAATATTAGTTTATATTAAATCCCAACCCCACTTAAAAACTTCCAAAATAACTCATATTAAAAGATTATATGAGATAGGGTTGTAATCTCATCAAAAAATAAAATTTAGACATGTTAGGAATTTATTTTAAACATTATCAACTTGATTTGTCCTTATTTATCAATTTAATTTTATTTGTGGTAATAATATTCTAAATTTTAAATTATTATAAATAATTACATATGTGTTGTGAATTTTCTATAATTTGACACGTTATGACATTGTAGTCCATATAAATTTTAATTTATAATTTTTCAATATTTTTGTGATTTTTAAACAATTTTATAATATGTTATTTTTATAAAATAACAATAGTGTCAATTTTGACACTATTCATTTATTTGAATTTAAATAAAAGATATACAGAAGATATATTCTAACTAAAAGCTTTAATAGATTCATAAAATGTCATATGTATCTAAAAAATTAGTGTAGCACATTAAATAGTTCATATAATATTTATTTTAATATTTTTAAAACAATTTATTTGATATTTTAATTAATAAAATAATTTCAACATCACTATTGTGTCATAATTAATGATAATTATTTAATCCCTAAAAATTATAAATAAATTCCTATTATGTAGATAATTATATTATCTTTCTGGATACTATTCATGTTTGAAGTTTAATTAAGTTTATCACCAAATTAAAATTGTTATACTTATAAGATTTAAGAAAGTGACATGTTGTCACATTCTTTGGTTTTAATAATAATTAAATTATTTTCGTAGAAAAAAATTCATTAAATGAATCTAATCCGACCCTTAGGTGATATTGTTTGACTTTTAGTCATCCAATAGGATTTTGGCAGGTGTTAGGATAATTTTATAATCTTATATTTATCCTTAATTACCCGATTTACCTTTAACTATGGTAAATAAAATTTACCGTAGTTACTATTCATAATGCCCAAAAATAAAAAGTAGCCTATTAACATAATTTGGACCCAATGATTCTGAATATGGAATCCATTTTTAAAAATTCAAAACATATATGTTGCAGTAATTAATTTAAAATAAATCCTATTGTTAAGAAAACGGGTTTTAGAAGTTAAAACATTGCCAATGATTGAAATGTTTTTACCTATGAATTCAATGTGAAATTAATGCTAATTACATACATTATATTAAATGGTAAAAATATATTCTATTTATACATTAAAACCATTAAATATTATAATTTATCCATATAAATTATCTCAATGAAAAAATTTGTTTTTAATTAAAAATTAGCGTATTTTTACTATTCATCAAAATATGAAAGTTATCAGAAAAATATCAAAAATTTATCCGAAGTAAATTTTTATACCCTGATTCAAAATAAGACTTTAATTTTGTCAAATTGAATTTATAAACATGTCAAAAACTATATTTAATGTGGGTGCGCCATCAAAAGGCGGCAAAACTGTATTTTTTGAAAAATATTTCTTTTATCCAAAAAAACTGATTTTGCTTTTATACCTCATTCTAGAAAATGTATAAGTTGAATTAAAATCTTATAAAATTAAAAATTCAGTTATTACTATTCATAACGGCTAGTTTTAATAATATTTTAATAGCATATCGTTGTTTAGTGAAAGTCGGTATTGCGTACGACGCAAGCTATCGAGGAAGGTCGTGGTTGCGTATAAAGCAAGCCAAGCTAGTGTAGTGTGTAATGAAAGATTCCTTTGATGATTTATATAACATAAAAACAAAATATTTCTCATAAAATTCTCGGGTGTTACGTGGTCTTTATCACGATTTGTGAATAATTTGTAAAAGACACAATTCACCCCCCCCCCCCTCTTGTGCATATTTGGTATAACCCGGTCAAATAATTGGTATCAGAGGAGGATATTTTGTCAAACCTATAACAATATGAATGTTTTTGGATTATATAGAGCACAATGGATGATTCACGAGAGGGTATGTCAATGGTTTGAGCTCCCTATTACAATGGTAAACATTTTGGATGCTAGAAATATAGAATGATCATTTAATTAAAGAGCCTTGGATACAAAGTCTACTCGAAAATTCTAACTCCCTATGTGATTCCAGAGAAACCTGAAACATGGAGTGATGATATAGAAGCAGAGTATGACATCAACTCAAAAGCTATTAATGTTATCATCTGCGGTCATGGACCAGATATATTCAACAGAGTATCTCAGTGCTCGACTACTTATGAAATGTGGCAGAAAATTGCAGTTGCTTATGAAAGAACTGACAATGTCAGAAAAATTAAGTATGCCATAGCTAAATTGAAATTCGACACATTCATAATGTTTGAAGGAGAAAGCACCACCCAGATAAATTGAAGTATTACAGAAATTATTCATAACATCACTTCCTTGGGATATCCTATCAAACAAGAAGATCAATCCCTGAAAGTACTGAGAGTACTAACACCAAGATGGAATGGGATATCAGCGGATATTATACAATCATCACCAATCAAAGATCTTACAATGAGAGAGTTAATTGTAACTCTTATGATGTATGAATCTGAGATGTAAGATGAAGAAAATGAGCATAAAGTCATGATCAAGAGATAAAATACTTCTTTGAAAGTAACATCCCAAAAGAAGATCAAAAATATGAAGAAAGAAATCAAAATGAAATCAAAGAGTTCTGATTCATCTAATTCAGATGCGGAAAAGGCTCAGCTATCCAAAAAAATCATCAAATTCTACAGAAAGAAGAAGGGTTTCATAAAATCCTTCAAAAAGTATGAAAAAGAACAAAGGGAAGTCAGATGTTATGAATGCAAGAAGATGGGTCACATTAGACCTGATTGTCCTCAATTAAAAGAAAAAAACAAAACGAAATTTTTCAAAAAAAAATGATTATGAGCAGAAATACAAAAGAGCAATAAAAGCTACTTGGAGTGTTTCAGAAGACTCCAACAGCTCATCAAAGCCTGACTCAAAAAAACAAGAATCAAATCTAAAAGAAAATATGTGCTTTATGGTAGAAGCTGATGAGGTACAATATTATTACTCATATGATTCTGATTCTAGTTCTAATTGTTCAAATAATAAACTTGTAGCCTACTGCAACATGCTGGAAGAAAAATATGATAACTTATTTAAGAAACAAAAATCACTGAAAAATATTCACACTGCTATTTTAAGAGAAAGAGACACTCTGCTAAAACAACATCAAGAGTTAATTGAAAAATATAATTCATAAAACATAAACTGTACAGATAATGAAACTAAAATAAAAACAATACAAACAGAAGTAAAAACATACAGAATTGCAGCTCTTGTTTTTATAAAATAAAAAAATACAATGAATGAAATTCTTTGAAAGAATGTGATTTAAAATTAAACATATGGAATAGGCAGTAAAGGTGAGAAACCCAAACTGTATAAGAACTATTTTTTCCAAGTACAAAATATAAAATTTGCAACTACTGTGGAACAAAAGTTCACATATCCAAAAACTTTTATTTAAGGAAACCTCAAATAAGTGGGATTAAGAAAGCCTTTGTTGCAATCAGTTTATATGATTCTATTGATTATATAAAACAAATCAAGTCTGGATTCTCATGACTTTTCCATCTAACACTGCTGGACCCAACAAAATATGGGTGCCAAAACAAACCTTTTTTTAAATTCCATTGCAGGACGTAGGTCATAGAATCCAAGCTGAAATATGATATATGGACAGTGTATTCTCCAGGAATATGAGTGAGAATTTATCAAATTTTAAAATATTAACACAAAAGGATGGAGGATTAGTCACATTTGGTGACAATGCCAAAGGTAAAATTATTGTCATTGGAACTGTTGGAGATCCAGAAGTTGTCTCAATTAATAAAGTACTCTATGTACAATGATTGAAACACAGCCTGATAAGTATCTCTCAAATCTATGATGATGGTTATTTTTTTGATTTTTCTAACAACTGTTGTTCTATTTTTAAAAGATTAATTACTTAAATTTAGAGCTCCTAGAACTGATAATGTTTATACTCTGGACTTAAATTCCTTATGTAAACAAAAATTGAACTGCTTAACTACTAAGATAAATGAATTATGGATCTGGAATAGAATATTTAGACATTATAATGTATATGATTTACATAAGTCATCTAAAAAATTAGTTTCTAATTTTCCTAGTCTCAAATTTGAAAGTGATAAATTCTGTGTTGCGTGTCAACTTGGAAAGCAGTACAAATCATCCTTCAAATCTATTAACAAAATTGATACATCTAAACCTCTAGAACTTATCCATATGAATTTGTTTGGACCTTCAATAATAGCAAGCTTGGCTAGTAAACTATATATATATATATATATTTGTGTGTGTCTGTTTTATTTGATTACTATTCTATATTTACTTGTATTTATTTTCTAAAATATAAAAATGAAGCTTTTACTATATTTGAAAGTTTTTTCCAACCTGTCCAAAATGAAAAGGTTTTTAAAATAATTTTATTAAGAAGTGATCATGGTGGAGAATTTGAGAATCTAGAATTTAATTCCTTTTTCTCAAATATGGGTATTAAATACACCTTCTCTGCACCAAGATCACCTTAACAAAATGGAATTTTTGAAATAAGAAATAAGAATATTCAAGAAATGGAAATGACTATGCTAAATGAATACAGTCTTCCCACCTATTTCTAGGAAAAAGCTGTAAGTACAGCATGCTATATAATGAATAGAGTTTTAATCAGACCAATTTTTTAAAATACACCCTATGAACTCTGGAATAATAGAAAACCTAAAGTAAATTTCTTTAATAATTTTGGATGCAAGGTTTACACTTTAAACACCAAGGACAATCTTGGTAAGTTTGATCCAAAATCTGATGAAGGCATTTACTTAGGATATTCTGCTACTTCCAAAGCTTATAGATTTTTTAATAAAAAAACCAAGGATTTTTGAAGAATCAATTCATGTGAAATTTGATGAATGTGATCCCTTTAAGAAAAGGAAAGACCAAATTAATGAATCTAAATCTAATGAAAACATGATACTTGAGGACTTAAAAGATGATTTTGAAAAATATTTAAATTAAATTCAGTATAGTTCAGAAGAACATGACATTTAAGAACCTAACAGTGTACTACCTAGAAAGTCTAGAACCCTAAAGAACTATCCTTTAGAAACTATTATAGGAGACCTAGACATTGGAATAAAAACTAGAAGAAATGTAGTAAATCTTGTTCAATTATCTATATTTCTATCCCAATTATAACTTAAGACATTATAAGAATCCTTAGTTAATGAAAGTTGGATGATAGCAATGCAAGAAGAACTAAACCAGTTCAAGAGAAATGAAGTTTGGAATTTAGTTGAAAGACCTCAGAACTATCCAGTTATAGGAACTAAATGGGTCCTTCTAAATAAACAAGATGATCAAGGAATAATAACTAGAAATAAAGAAAGACTAGTAACTAAAGGATATAATTAGGAAGAAGGTATAGATTATGATGAGACCTTTTCACCTGTAGCTAGATTAGAAGCTATAAGAATATTTTTAGCCTATGCATCTGATATGAACTTTAAATTATTTCAGATGGATGTTAAGTCTGCCTTTTTAAATGGTTACTTATTGGAGGAAGTGTATGTTGAGCAACCTCTTAGTTTTGAAAATTTACAAAACCAGATATTTTTTTTAAACTTACAAAGGCTCTTTATGGCCTTAAACAAGAACCTAGAGCTTGGTATGAAAGATTAAGTTCTTTTCTTTTGAAAAATGATTTTATTGTTAGGATGGAAGATCCAACCTTGTTTAAGAAAACTATTAACTCTAATATTTTATTAGCTCAAATTTATGTTAATGATGTAATTTTTGGTTCAAAAAACAAAAAACTTTCTCATGAGTTTTAAAATTTAATACAAAAATAATTTGAAATGAGTATGATGAGGTAATTAAAATTCTTTTTAGGACTTAAAATTTATCAAAATGATTTTGGAAATGTTTTAAATCAAAACAAATACATTATTGATTTACTAAAGAAATTTGGACTTGAAAACAGCAATACATATATAACTTCTATGTGTACTAATATAAAACTTGATTTGGAGGAAACTAGAAAATCAGTTGACAACCCGTTATATAGAGGTATAATTGGTGGTTTATTATATCTTACTGCTAGCTGGCCAGATATAATGTATTCATTGTGTCTTTGTGCTAGATTTCAATTTGATCCTAAATAATCTCACTTAAGTGTTGTTAAAATAATTTTTAGATATTTAAAAGGAACTGTTTTTCAATATCTTATCTATCAAAAAACATCTAATTTGAGTTTAATTCCATATTCAGATGCTGAATTTGGAAGTTTTAGATTAGATAGAAAAATCACCTCAGGGACTTGTTGTCATGACCCGTCCCCCATGGCCCGTGCCATGACTACCCCAAGCCCACCTTCCATAGGCCAGGGGCTGGCGACTAGCACCAAAGGCGTGTTCCCAAAAACTAGGAATACATTTCCATTATAACCTGTAAACTCACGCAACCAATCCCACAGCTAGATACGAACACCAACAACTATATAGTAAAATATATTGAGTACATTAAGCAAATGGGTCCAGAATACAAGCTCAACTAGAAAGTATAAAAAATTTAAAGTAGTGGTAAACTAGAACAGCTCCTGTGATCACCCACTAAGGATCCTACCTGAATGGTAGGTACATCTCTTGAATAGTCATCTCTATGGTATTCCTCATCTAAGGTCCACCTCCAATCTACCTCTAATCCTGGTACTCTCGTCCTCAGTCAGCGTTGTCTGTCGTCTGCACCAAACACAATGAGGTGCGGGCATAGCCCGTGCAGGGGTGAGTATAACGATACTCAATAGGGACCCCATGACCCTCAAGGTCTCACAAAATCCACAAAGGATAAACCACAAAGCATGAAATCATCTGACAACCCTACTTAGGTATATTCCCATACATATACCTAAGTTATCAAGTATACTCATCTTAATCATGAAGAAACAGAGAGTCCAACTCAAAATCCCAAAGCTCAACTATTCCACAAAGGAACACCATGAAGGTAAGTACCACATAGGTACACCACACAGAAGAATACCATAAAGGTACTAACTCGTCTCACACTAGGTATTTCTTAGGTGAAGTACTAGAGATGATTAGATGTAACTACTGAATAATCTTACTCTGTTAAGATGCAGACCCACTAAGGATCGCTAATCATCATCAGACCCATGGAGGGTCGTAGTACATCATCAGTAAGTCGTTAGACCCACATAGGATCTCTAGGTGCTGACCCACACGAGATCGCCCGTGCTGACCCACACAGGATCTCTAACCCACATACGATCGCTTGGTGCTGACCCACACAGGATCGCTAGAGTAGTCCCACATGGAATCCTAGAGAGGACTCATGTGGGACCCTCAATCACAGACCCATGAAGGATCTTTTTCTCAAGTCACAACCGGCTACAGGGTTCCCGCACTAGGCTTGCTCATCTCCGGGAGGGTACGCTCCTCAAGCCACTAGTTGATACTCCAACTTCCATTAAGTCCCATGAAAAATTATCTCAAAGGTCTACCCTGTAAAAGGTGTCTCAATGCAATAGATGGTGCGTCAATCGGATGCCCGGTCTATAAGTTATTAGCCTTCTAATCTCGAGGGCCCAGTTGGATTCGTACTTGATCCAACCCGACTATATCCTAACTTTATCCAAATCTCAATTGGGGTATACCAAAGTGACCATCTCACTCCATGGTTTTCAACATCACAGACGGTTCGTCAAACGGACGCTTGGTGCCAAAGTTATGGCCAAAAGAGAGTATAGGGTCGAAACTGGTTCGGGTCCAGTCTGACCCAGTCGGACCAACCCGCTGGGTCCGGACCAGCCTGCACTAGGCAGTCCAGCCTGAGTGGCATGGGGTAGCACAGAGGCCGCATGGGCCGCGAAGGCCGTGAGAGGTCGCAGGTGCCGCGGGGCAGCGGAGGCCGCAGATGCCGCGGGGCAGCAGAGGTTGCGGGTGTCGTGGGACAGCGCATGGCCACGGGTATCGTGGGATAGTGTGAGGCTGCGGATGTCGCAGGGCAACAGAGATCACAGTTGTTATGGAACAATGTGAGGCCATGAGTGATGTGGGGCGGCAGAGGTTGCGGGGTGGCGTGGTGGTCACAGGGTGGCAGAGGCCACGGGCGGCGGAGGCTGCGACGGTGCAGTGGTCGTGGGGAGGCGGAGGCCACGGGCGGTGGATGCCGTAGTGGCCTGGAGGCTACGGGGCGGTGGATGCCGCGGCGACATGGTGCCCGTGGAGGTGAGCGGGCCGCGGGGCATCGTCGTTGTGATGTTGCCTTCGTCACGGCCGGTGGTGGTGTCGGCCGCTATTCTCATGCCCCACTGAGGATAACTTGTCGTCCTCCTCCATCGCAAAGAACACGCCAAAAAGAAGAACGGCGGAGGGGTTAGGCCATGTTTTTTTGCCCCGCACCCTTTGCATTAGAGCGGTAGAATGTTTCTCAACAAAATCGTGAATGAAGAACATCAAACTCTACAACCCCCAACAATTGATTATTCCCAAACCTGCAAAAGAAAACATTCATGGATCAACTAATTAGAGAGTTGATCTTCATTCTTTGTTTTAGAAGGGAAGAACTTGGAAATATATAATCATACACAACTAAACCCCTACCTTAGATATTTTTTGATGGAGGTCACGAGGAAAGAGATGATTTCGTTGGGGATAGATGGACATCGGTGACGTCGACATCTCCTCAATCATCGGTTCATTGTTGTTGAAGACGTTCCTCATTGGAGAGAGTGTTCTTCATTGAAGGATGAGTTTCTCAATGAATCTCTAAATATTCTCCCTTTCCCCAATTCTACCAAAAATAAAAGGTAGCCAACTTCTTAATTTAAGTTTATCAAATTAAATAATGTTGGCACAATTAATTGGCATCATTAAATAGGTTGTGTTATCATAATTTAAATAATGGATATCAAAGGTCACCTCCCTCATTAAAGAGGGAGTTCGAGAGGCCTCTCTCATTAAAGAAGGAGTTAGGGGTTTCGGGTGGTCCCCACCCTCAAATTCAAATTGGGAGGTTTTAGTTCAGGTGTTCCCCTCCTTTAAACCATCCACATGGGAGGTTTCAACAGAAAGAAAAATAAAATAAAAGTTTATTTTATTTTTATTTCCACAAAAAATCCAAATTCTATCTTTCACCCTTGATCAACTACGATCGAGGTGAAGGTCCCCTTAACTGAATACCGGTGATGCAAGTTCACCGGTGCCCTCGGCTTTCCATTCCAAGCACCAGTTCAAAAGTTACAAAAACCCGCTCGCACGTTTACTGAATGCACCTGAAAAAATTGTTTAGAAATTCATTCCAGGAACACCGAGCCTCGGAATCACGTACCGTCAATTTTCGCGGACACGTAAAATTCCCATTTAATTAAAGAAAATTACAAGGAAATTTTGGGTCCTTATATTCTCCCTACCTCAGGGATTTGCATCCCCATAAGTCACATCTCAAACTAAGGGAACAAGTGGGCGTACTGAGCACGAATCTGAGCCTCCCGCTCCCATGTGCCCTACTAGAGGTTCCTGTGCTGCCAACGAACACACACCAGAGGTATCGACGGACCATGAAGGACCTGCTCCTATCGATCCTCAATCTCTACTGGAACCTCCGTAAAAGTCGCCCCATCATCGACATTCAACTCTCCATGGACAATGATGTTAGAAGGGTTGTGCACGTATCTCCTCAGCTGGGGTATGTGGAAGACGTTGTGCACCCGGTGCAATTGAGATGGAAGAGCTAAGCAATAAGCCTCCTCGCCAACTCTGTTGAGGACCTGAAAGGGTCTGATGAACCTCAGAGATAACTTGTCGCCTTAGCCAAATATCTGTAAACCATGTCGATGTGAGACCTGTAGAAAGATGTGGTCGCCATCCTCGAACTCCAGAGGTCTCCATCTCTAATCAACATAAAACTTATGCCTGCTCTGTGTAGTCTTCATCCACTCCTGGATGATCTGCACTATCTCTAGGGTAGCCTGTACCATCTCTGGTCCCACAAGTGCTGACTCCCCTCGGTCAGTCCAACACAATTGTGATCTGCATGGTCTCCCGTACAACTCCTCAAAAGGTGTCATCCCAATGGCGAAGTGATAGATGTTGTTGTATGAAAACTCCACCAAATGAAAGTTATCCTCTCAGTTGCGACCAAAGTCAAGGAAACAAGTACACAACTTGTCCTTAAGAGTCTGAATGGTCCACTCAGTCTGGCCATCCGTCTGAGGATGGAGGGCGGTGCTCAAACAAAGTTACATTCCAAAAGCCTCCTGCAACTCCTTCCATAGCCAGGAAGTGAAATGTGTATCATGATAAGAGTCAATCGTCGGGGGTAATCCATTTAGCCACACAGTCTCTTGCACATAAAGACATTCCAATCTCTATACTGAACCCTGCTCTCTGATCGGTAGGAAGTGGGACGACTTGGTGAGTTGGTCGACGATCACCCAGATAGAGTCATGACCTCTGGATGTACATGGAAGTCCTGTCACAAAGTACTTGGGTATCCCATCCCACTTCCACTCTGGGACCTATAAAGATTGAACTAAGTCTGTTGGTACCTGATGCTCTACCTTCACTTTCTGGCAAGTGAGGCACTGAGAGACAAACTATGCTACTGCTTTCTTCATTCCCGGCTACCAGTGCTATCGTCAGAGGTCCTGGTACATCTTCACCACTCCTGAATGTACCGCAAGATGGGATGTGTGGAACTCCCTCAATACTTACTCCTGAAGTGACACTGGTACCATGGTACGTCCTCTGAAAAGGATGACGTGCTCCCTACCTTCAGAAAATACATAAGGTGCCTGCCCTGTAGATATCTGAGCACGTCGAGCCTCGCAATCAGCGTCCCCACACTGTGCCTCCCTAACTTTCTTAAGAAGTGGGGGAGTGACTATAAGAGACTATAGAAAATTTTCTCCATCCCGATCCACAAGGGATATCTACAAAGAAGCCAGCTACATTGTCGCCTCGCCTAACAACTATATACCTAACCTTCTACTAAGTGCATCTTCTACAATGTTCCCCTTCCCAGTAGTATAGACTATCTCGAAGTCATAATGTTGGAGGAACTCAAGCCAACGTCACTCTCTTAGGTTCAGGTCCTTCTGAGAGAAGATATACCTGAGACTCTTGTTATCAGAGTACACTGTAAAACGCTGACCCATCAAGTAATGTCGCCACATATTCAAGGTGAAGACCACTACAGCTAACTCTAGGTCATGGGTAGCATAGTTCTACTCATGTTGTCTCAACTATCGAGAACCATAATTGATCATTGCTCGCTTATGCATCAGGACACATCCGAGCCCGGTATCTGATACGTCGCAATATACTATGTACCATACACCCTCCTCCAGTAGCCTCAAGATGGGTGCACTAGTCAGCCTCTGCCTCAGCTCCTGAAAACTCTGTTGGCATCTCGCCGACCACACGAAGGGTTTCCCCTTCTTCGTCAATTATAATAAAGGTAATGCAAATTTGGAGAAATCTGGCACAAATCTCTGGTAGTATCCAGCCAAAATTAAGAAACTTCATACCTCTGTCACACTCCTAGGTGGCTCCCAAGAAAGTACCACCTCAATCTTCGCTGGATCTACTGAAACTCCAGCCTCTGAGATGACGTGTCCCAGAAAGTGAACCCCTCATATCCAAAATTGCCACTTCGAGAGCTTACCATAAATCTGGTGCTCTTAGAGTGTGTCCAGTACTACCTGCAAATGATAGGCATCCTCCTCCTCAGTAGATGAGTAGATCAGAATGTCGTCGATGAAGACTACTACAAAGCGATCAAGGTATGGCTGAAGGATCATGTTCATGAGTCCCATGAAGACTGATGGAGCATTGGTCACACCGAATGGCTTAAACAAGAACTCGTAGTGGTCGTACCGACATCTGAAAGCCATCTTCTGCACATCCTCATCTCGTACTCTGAGCTGGTGATAACCTGATTTGAGGTCTATCTTCGAGAACCACTATGCTCCTTTCAGCTGATCAAAGAGGTCGTCAATCCTTGGAAGTGGGTACTTGTTCTTCACGGTCACCTGGTTCAGGCACTGATAGTCAAAACAAATAATCAAGCTCCCATCTGCCTTATTGGAAAAAAAATCGGGGATACCCAAGGAGAAACACTGGGCCAAATGAACCCTTTCCCCTTTAAGTCCTCTAGCTATACCCACAGCTCACAAAGCTCTGCGGGAGCCATCTGATACACTGGTGTAGATATTGGTGTCGTCTCAAGGTACAATTCAATGTAAAATTCCACCTCTCTGTGAGGAGGTAGACCCAGAACATCATTAGGGAAGACATCCGCGTACTGGTCCACCACTATAGGACAGCTTAGACTCTCTACATCAACCACTCTGAGGGTAAGACTAGCCAACTGATGAGTGATTGGCTGCACCCTCCTCCGGGTAAGTCCATCATGTGCTGCAAAGGTTCCCTTCACGCCGATGAAGGTAAACCTGGTCTCATCCGTACGAACACACTGCACTTTGCACCTAATATAGTCTATCTGAGCATGGACTGTTGATAATCAGTCCATACCCAAGATGACGCTGTAAGGCCTCGACGCCGCTACTAGGAGATCCCAGCCGAATGTCTCACCTCCTAGAGTAAGCTCACACAACTAGAACCAGTGCGTAATTGTAGAATCCGATCCCGTAGAAGTATCTATCCATAAGGATTGAGCCAATGAATCTATCAGAATCTTCGAGATCCGAATGAGGGCAGTGGAAATAAAAGAATAACTGGAACCTGTTTCTATTTGTACAGCAGCTAAGGTGGAGTAGACACAGATCATACCTCGTATCATCTCCGGAGCGTCGTGATCGTAGGCCTCAGCTGCCTGGAGCTGAGCTCGCCCCTATCCTCCTACTCTCTGTGGTCGGGGTAGACCACCTGGTGGTGGTGGTGGTAACATCTCAAATTGACGCCCACTGCTAGCTGCATGGCCAGCTCCTCTACCACGTCTGCCTGCTCCCTTCGGACCTCCTCGGTCGAACCTCTGTCTCTGCCTAGGCGGTCCTTCGACTGTCTTCTGATCATCTATACGACAGGTCGGACATTCACGAGCCATGTCACCCTACCCACCGCATGTGTAACACTACTCACTCTTGGTATGACTGGATCTTCCTCAGGATCCCCCACACAACCGACCATGAATCCTGTGGTCATCCACCTGAAGGTCTGGTCCTCTTAGACCTCTGTGACATCTATCTACTGCCAGCTATAGAAGACTCAGCTACATGATGACTGGTGGTGGGTCTTGTTGCTGGTGACTGCTCAGCAAGGAAACTCTCCACTAAGAAGGCTCTCTCTAACACCCCCGCCTGCGTCGAGATGCTAAGAGAAATCATCAAATCCCTGATCTCTCTCTTGATCCCCTACTCAAAGTTATGGGCCCTAAATAATGGGTCCTGCACCATATCAGTGGAGTAGCGTGAGAGGTTAGTGAACCTCACTGAGTACTGAGCCACAGTCATGCTTCCCTACTGCAGATGAAGTAGCTCCTAAATGCACATTGTGAGAAGAGTCACTCGAACAAACTCTGCCCGAAACAGGCTCTCGAAGTCTACCCAGAGAATCATCACCTCGTCATGAACCTAGATTATCAAGCTCCACCATCTGTCTATTGTTGCCTGTAAAAGGCAGGCGGCAAGGATCACCGTGAGATTGGCTGGTGTCCCTACTAATCGAAACACTCTCACCACGGCCTCCAGCCATTCCTCAGCCACTTGTGGGTCTGTCTCTCACCGGAACCTAGGTGTCCTCTGGCACTGGAACTCGTGGAACATGATCAATCAGTGTGCACCCTCTACTTCTGGGGTTGGTGGAATCAGTGGCCCAACGGGTAATGGTACCGCTGGTGCCTCCGCTGGTGCCTCTACTGGAAAAGGTCCCTACATTGAGGCCTCATCGCTTGGTGGGATATCAGTCTGTACTATATCTAAAACCCTATCTGGCTGTCTTCATGGAGGCATATTGAAAGGAAACAGGTGCACCACAGTCAAAAAGTAATAACTGGTGAGCTGACTCAAATAGATCACAGAGAAAACTCTTGAAAACATACACACAATCAGTGTTTTCGTGCACTGAGTTAGAAATCAAAAGTCAGGGTCCTGGTGTGTGGATATGTCGGTCGCCACAACAACATTTGATTCCCAAAAATGATAATCACACTCAATACACTTAACACTATTTCCATTAAAAAGAAAGATCAGATTCCTCTGTTCTATGGTAGAACTGACTCCTCTGATACCAATTTGTCATGACCCGTCCCCCGGGGCCCGTGTCGTGACTACCCCAAGCCCGCCTTCCATAGTCCAGGAGCTGGAAACTAGCACCAAAGGAATATTCCCTAAAAACGGGATGGAATTTACTTTATAACTTGAAAACTCATGCAACCAATAACACAACTAGATATGAAAACCAACAACGGTATAGTAAAATAAAGTGATTACATTAAGCAAAAGGGGCCATAATACAAACCCAACTAGAAAGTACAAGAAACTAAAAGTACAAGTAAACTGGAATAGCTCCTGTGATCACCCACCAAGGATCCTATCTAAAGGGTAGGTATATCTCTCAAACAGTCATCTCTGTGGTACGCCTCGTCTAAGGTCCACCTCCAATCCCGGTACTCTCATCCTCAGTCAGCGCTGTTAGTCGTCTACACCATACACAATGAGGTGCGGGCATAGCCCATGTAGGGGTGAGTATAACGATACTCAGTAGGGGCTCTGAGACCCTTAAGGTCTCACAAAATCCACAAAGGATAAACCACAAAGCATGAAATCAACTGAAAATCCTACTTAGGTGTATGACCATACATATACCAAAGTTATCAAGTATACCAATATCAATCATGAGGAAACACAGAGTCCAACTCAAAATCCCAAAGCTCAACTATTCCACAAATGAAGGAACACCACGAAGGTAAGTACCACACAGGTACGCCACACAAAAGAATACCACAAAGGCACTGACTCAGCTCACACCAGGTATTTCTTAAGTACAGTAGTAGAGATGATTAGATGTAAATACTAAATCATCTTACCCTGTTAAGAGGTAGACCCATGAAGGATCGATAATCATCATCAGACCCACAGAGGGTTGTAGTACATTTTCAGTACGTCATCAGACCCACAGAGGATCTCTAGGTGCTGACCCACACAGGATCGCTCATTGTTGACCCACACAGGATCGCTCGGTGTTGACCCACACAGGATCGTTCGGTACTGACCCACATAGGATCACTAGGTGCTGACCCACACAGGATCGCTTGGTGCTAACCCATACAGGATCCCTAGTGTAGTCTCACATGGAATCCTAGTGCATTTCCATGTGGGACCCTCAATCACAGACCCATGAAGGATCTCTTTCTCAAGTCACAACTAGTTACAGGGATCCCGCACTAGGCCTTCTCGTCTCCGGGAGGGTCTTATCCTCAAGCCAGTGTTCGATACTCCAACTTCCACTAAGTACCACAAAAATTTATTTCAAAGGTCTACCATGTAAAAGGGGTCTCAACGCAATAGACGGTGCATCAATCGGACACTCGGTTTATAAGTTATTAGCCTTTTAGTCCTGAGGGCCTAGTTGGATTCGTGCTTGATCCAACCCAACCATATCTCAACTTTATCCAAATCTCAAGTGGGGTATACGAAAGGGACCATATCCCTCCAAGGTTTCCATCACCGCTGATGGTTCATCAAACAGATGCCCGGTGCCAAAGTTATGGAAAAAAGAGAGTATGGGGTCGAAACTGGTCTTGGTCTGGTCCGACACGGTCGGACCGACCCAGCCCAACCTGGCCTAGGTTGACCCAGTTTGGGTCGACCTGACCCCGGTTCGGGTCGAACCTACCCGACTCACTGGGTCCGACCTAGCCCACGCTGGGTCCGGCCCGGCCCGCGCTGGGTGGCCCGGCCTGGGCGGCGCGGGGCAGTGAGGAGGCCACGTGGGCCGCGAAGGCTATGGGTGGCCACGGGTGTCGCAGGGCGGTGGAGGCCGCGGGATGGCCCAAGGTCATGGGTGCTGCGGGATGGTGTGAGGCCGCAGATGTCGCGGGGTGACAGAGGCTGCGGGGACCGCATGACGACGTGAGCCTGCAGGTGTCATTGGGCGGCGGAGGCCGTGGGGCGGCACGGGGGCTGCGGGGTGTGGGAGGTCACGAGTGGCGGAGGCCACGACGGTGCGGCGGACGCAGGGCGGCGGAGGTCGCCGCGGCGCGGTGGCCATGGGGTGGCCGAGGCCGCAGCGGCACAGTAGTCGCGGGGCTGCATCGTTGCGTCGTCGCCTTCATCAAGGCTGGCGGTGGTGTCATCCACTGTTCTCATGCCCCATCGAGGATAACATTCCATCCTCCTCCATCGCGAATAACACACCAAAAAAAGAATATTGGAGAGGTTGGGCCATGTTTGTTTGGCCTACACCCTCCGCGTTAGAGCAGAAGCAAGCGGCTCAACAAAATCGTGAATGAAGAATGTCAAACTCTACAACCCCCGACAATTGATTATTCCCAAACCCACAAAATAAAACATCTTTGGATCAACTAATTAGAGATTTGATCCACGTTCTTTGTTTTAGAATAGAATAACATGGAAATATATAATCATACACAACTAAACCCCTACTTCAGAGATTTGTCAACGAAGGTTGCAAGTAAAGAGATGATGTCATTGGGGATAGATGGATGTTGGTGACGTATGAGTCTCCTCAGTCGTCGATTCGTTGTCATTGAATATGTTCCTCGTTGGCGAGAGTGTTCTTCGTTGAAGGATGAGTTTCTCCACGATTCTCGAAGGCTTATCCCTTTCCCCAATTCAACCACAAAGAAAAGTTATCCAACTTCTTAATTTATGTTTATAAAATTAAATAATGTTGGCATAATTAATTGGGATCATTAAATGGGTTGCGTTGGTATAATTAAAATAATGGATACCAAAGCTCACCTCCATCATTAAATAGGGAGTTCAAGAGGAATCTCTCATTAAATAAGGAGTTAGGGGGGTTCCGGTGGTCCCCCCCCCCTCAAATTAAAATTCGGGGGTTTTAGTTCAGGTGGTCCCCACCTTTAAACCATCCACATCGGAGGTTTCAACAGAAAGAAAAATAAAATAAAAGTTTATTTTATTTTATTTCTATTTCCACTAAAAACCCAAATTCTATCATTCAACCTCGACTTACTGTGGTCGAGGTGAAGCTCCCCTTAAGCGAATACTGGTACTGTGAGTTCAACGGTGCCCTCATATTTCAATTCTGATCACCAGTTCAAAAGTTACAAAAACTCACACGCACGTTTACTAAACGTACCCAAAAAAAGATCAGAAATTCATTCCGGGCACACCGGGTATCGGAATCACACGCCATCAATTTTTGTGGACTCGTAAAATTCCAATTTAATAAAAAAAAATTACATGGAAATTCTGGGTATTTACACTTGTCACTTCTTAAGAAAATATTTAGTTTCATGGTCTAGTAAGAAACAACACTCAGTTTCCCTGTCAACAGCTGAGGAAGAATATGTATCTGCAGGTAGTTGCTATGCACAAGTTTTGTGGATGAAAAACAATCTTATGGACTTTGGACTCAATTTTAATAACACACCTGTTTTATGTGATAATACAAGCGCTATAAATATTTAAAAAAACACTATTAATCATTCTAAAACTAAGAATATTGATATCCGACATCATTTTCGAAGAGATCGTGTTCTTAAAAAAGGATATATTCTTAGAATTTGTAAGTACTGAGATTCAATTAGCTGATATTTTTACTAAACCACTTCCCACTGTGAAGTGTTATTTTATTAAGGGGAGCTTGATTTATTTAACTTTAAATGAAATTTTAATTTTAATTTTTACGTGTTTTTTTCCTTCACTGTTTTAAATAATTTAATTATTTTTTTTAGAATAATTTACAATTTTATTTGTTTTTTTCGTGTATGTTTTATTTAATTTATATAATGTAATGATTATTATGTAAGTAAATGACATGGGAATCAAGGATCTCAGAAACAGTTTCAAATTCCAAACCCATTCATTTTCTCAAAACCTTTCGAAACACCAAAAACCCTTACTGCCTTCGTCTAACTTGGGCTTAACCTTTTAATCCCTAAACCTTTGAGCCTTTATAACTTTGAAAAAAAATGGATAAGACACGGAGAATCGAGGAAGGTGAAGCTAGTAATGACAAGCATCAGCGCATGGCAGGAAGAAAGATTCTACATGGAAAAGTAATCGACCTGGAATGGTTGTATCAAACGGATCTCATGCTGCGACAAGCCCTCGCTTTTCAGAATCTCATGAAAACTTTCAATGGTGAAAATACAGAGTTTCTATATAAGGTAGATATTCATCCCTTTTTCAAATCTGTTCAGTTCTGTCTTGGAGATACATAGGACATTGTATTTGCGAAAATTGATGATTGGGATTTTTCAATTTCATCTGTAGAAATAACTAGAATCCTAAACTTCCTTCATGGGGGAGTTTATAATTTCGACTTAAAGAATACTGGAGGTGATGAAAATAATTTAGAGGAAATTATGTCATTTTTATTTGGATCTACAAGTATAAGAAAAATGTTAGTGAAGGATTTAAAAACTGATCAGAATATTCTTGCTATGTTTTTGCAAACAGGAATTACACCTAGGAAGTCATAGATAGAGAATATTTTGTTTCCTGACATGTACATAATGTATTTTCTTATGAGTGAAATGAAATTAAATTTTTTGGGATATATGGTAAGATATATCAACCAATGCTGTCAACTAGAGGATAGAATAAACTTCTATCCCTATGGAAGGTTCATTTCAAAATTACTATTTAAGTCTGATATGGTGAGATTAATAGATGCCAGAGTAAAATTTCATCACAAAAATATTTTCAATACTAGAAATCTAAGGAAGATTGGCTTCTTCTGAAGTATTGTAAAAGGAAATATTATGGCTATTGGAGCTGAGGAAGACCAGGACTCAGCTCAGGGGGAGAAACCTACTATGTCTAAGGAAGGCATGGCTAAATCAAGAGAAAGTGGAACTTCAATAAGACTAATATTTTAAGTAGTTGATCCATCTACTGATGAGGCATGTCAAGAGGGACTTCAAAGGAAAAAACATCGAGTGTATCCAGCTGGTGAGGAGTCAGTTCAAGCAACTACTAATGCAAATGAATCTCTTCTGGGCTATAGATTTATTAGAGAACCTGCAGTATATTAAATTGAACAACCAATAGTTTCCCATATTGAGGGGACTCCTCAAGTGTAAAAAGAAATTGTGCCTCAAATTGTTGAAATTCCTGGAGATGTTGAAGTGGCTGGACCTGAATCTGCTCAAAATGTACAGCCTACAGAGATTTATCAATAGGAATTAGCTCAAGAGGAACCTATATTAGAGGATCCAGTTTTGGAGGAAATCAATGAGTAAGATGCTCGGGAGGACAAAGAACCTATTTATGTGAATCAAGTAGAGAACCCTTCTAAAATTTACATTGAAATTATTAATGAGTATTTTTCTGTGGATGAGTCAGGGAAGGACTTGAAGGAAGAATCAATTGAGAAGCTAGCACAAAGAGAAGATAAGGAGACATCGTATGCTGAATCTCTACCTTTAGTGTTGTTAAAACTAGTGGAAGCTCAGACTGAGAATCAATCACAAGGTGCCACTAATTTTATGAATGCAGAAGTTGAGGATCTGTATAGAAAGTTAACCAGAGTTGAATCAGAAAATAATACTTTAATAAGAGCATTGGAAAAGGAAAATTAGAGATTTCATAAATTGAAATCACATTCTATTTCAAAACAAGATGTTGAAGTTTTTAAGAAGGATATGCTGGCTGAAGTTTTAAATTTTAAATCTGATATGGTAATTAAGTTAGATTTGGTATATTTTAAGCTTTTCCTGGAGCAACAATTTGCAACTGTCAGGGATAGTCAACCATGTACCGCAAGTACTTCCCCTGATCTAATAAAAATATTTTAGGACATTATAACATTAATGAGAAATATGAATGACAGATTGTAGTACTTACAGTGTAACAGTGCTCCATTATCTGTTCTTCTGAATAATTAAAAGCATCTTATTGACCAGCTTACCTTAGATGAACCAGGGGTCAGAGTTCTGTTGAACAGATTCACAGAGAAGCTAAATCAGTTTATAGAGAAGGAAGAGAGGTTACATGAGTTTTTTAGATTCAATTTGATTGAAGATATCCATATGACTCAGGAATTAAGGGATCTCATAGTCTAGTTAGGCGATGGACTGATGAAAAGGTTGCGACTGCAGATGTCGAAGCTCAAGGAATTCATTCAGAGGTTCTAAAACCTGTTTCCCAAACCTTTTTAGCCCAACCTTGATTCTCATTATCATTACTATAAATGTAATAATATTTTCAATAAAATATAATTTCATGTCATTTTCATATGTTTTGATTTGTTTTACTATACTGCCTATGTTAAAATGCCAGTAATCCAATTTCAAATATAGATAAATAGTTTATTATAGTATTTACTTAAGTTCAATGCTATATTAAAATGTGTTATATTCCTTATTCTATTATTATTTTTTATATCAAAAAAAGGGAGATAAATATGGTTAAACACAAAATAATTTTTTATGGAGAAATACGGACAAACACAACATTTTTTTTACTTAGAGGGAGAAAAGAAAACTCTTCATTTTAAGGAGAGAAATTTCTAAAAGTTTTTTTTAAGAAGAAATTTTGTGGATAAACACAATATTATATTTTATTTATTTATAATGGAGGATATATTTTTTTACTTTTTAAAGGGGGGGGGGAATGTAAAAATTAAGAAATAATTTTATTAAAATAGAATATTTTTTTGTCTTTTCAAAATTCTAAACTATATACAATTAATTTTCTAAGATAATTTCATTGGTTATTTCATGGGTTTTGTGATCATCAAAAAGGGAGAGATTGTTGAGAAATTTTTGTTTTCAACAAAACTCTATTTTATTAAAGGGATATCATTGAGAAAAATACTCTATCTTTTTATGATGATTTTGATGTTCACAAATATCCTTATTTGTTATTTTAATGATTTTACTTTGAGTATATTTCAGGAAATTAATATTCTTTATTTCTCTATTTTGGAATAATATTTAAGTGTTTAATCCACGTGGAATATTTGACAAAGTGTTCAGAAATCATTTTAGCGTGTTCTAAAAACACTGTTCATACTCTACGTGTTTGGAAATAAATTTCATGTGTTCTAGAAACACTATTGATACCCTAAATTGGGGAGCGTAGCATAAGGATGGAATCTGTCATTTACTTTACAGTATATCAAAAAAGTATGGTTAAGCAACCATACGTTATAGAAAAAAGTATATAATAAGAACCCTGCATTTGGATGGAACCTTACTATTTTGATATCAGAAAAGTATTGAAGAAAAACCCTACATTAGTATGGAACGTTATGTGTGTTTCTCAAAATTATAGTTTATCAAACTTACTTTTGAAAACAACTTTATGTTTTATCAAAAAGTATGAATCATATACCTTACGTTTTGAAGCTGATAAAAGTATGGATCATTAACCTCACTTTTATAATGAACCTTACGGATCTTGTATCTTATGTTTTTCTAAAAAGGAAAGTATAGATATTGTACCATATGTTTGAGAGTTGAAGATAAAAGTATGGTTTATCAACCTTATGTGGTGAACCTTATGTTGTGAACCTTAAATTATCAACCTTACGTTGTGAAACATACGTTATCAACCTTACGTTGTGAACCTTATGTTGTGAACCTTACATTCAGAGAAAGAATGGTATGTAGTTCAACCCTACGTTTGGCATCAGAGATTTAAATTAAAACTTTATTGAGCAACGGTCTTTATGTAGATTATTAGGCTGATTTCAATCCAAATTCAAAGCCCGATTTTAAAGCATGTCTTTTACTGATTCAAATCCATTTATTTGTGATTCAAATAATCGATTTAAGAGGATCTTTTCATGTTGAATATTCAGGAGAGTTATGAATTCTTTGTTATTCAAACATTTGAATATCACGATTCTAAAGGCGAATTTTGTGGATCTAATTTTTTTAAGGAAAACAATCATCGTTATTCTATATATATATATATATGATATTTTGTATATATAAAAAATGGTGAATCATCAAGAAAATATATAACAATATCTTGAGTTCTTAATGACTACAATTTTACAGAGCCATTCGAGATTTATAGATCTGCTGCTACCAAGATCTTTCAAACTCTATTTTTCTGAAAAAGAAGAAGAAACACGTTGACGAATCATTGTTTCTACATTGCAGATCTTTTGTGAATCCATTATTTTTGGAGTTTCTGAATTTATTTCTATATCTATTGCAACTGTATAGACTCAGAACTTCCTTTATATGACGGACATATTTTCCGACGGCAACGATCTATCTATTTTCAGTTGCGTGTTGTTGTTACTGTGAAGATTAACTGGAAAGTATTTCAATACAAATACTCTTTATTTTGCGTAAATGGATTCTCATACTAAGTTGTGTATTCAGTTTTGTGAATGAACCATAAGGCTCTGTTTTTAAGCCTTAACTTGTAAAGGTGTCAACGACCTGCACTCAGTTGTGTACGGTCTGTTGATAAGAGGAACATATAGTGAAAATCACCGAACTCATGGAGTAGAGAATTGGTAGAGTGTACTAGGGGATTTCTGTTCCTCGAACCACTATATATACTTGCATCCTTTAATTTGTTTATTTTCCACTGCTTAAATAATCTAATAATGATAAAAGGACAGACTCGGTCTTCAACACAATTTGTGAAGATTTTTTAAAAGACACAATTCACCCCCCTCTTGTGCAAATTTGGTATAACCCGATCCAACACTAAGCTCCCAAGAATCCTCTCTCAAGCCTCTCCCAAGCTTTTGGGATCACACATCCAAGTAAGGGATTCTCACTTTATTTATGTCCAAGTTTCCTTATATTGTTATGCCCTTTTATTTTCAATTATAAATGTTGGGGTATGATTTTTAACCTCCCCCATACTTCCCTCTTTATGTTTGAATGATGAGAGACCCCTTTATCTCTCATTAATACCTCCCATGTACACCCGTTACCATGTCGAAATTCTTTAAGGAATTTCTCTCTCCTCATTTACATTCAAGAAATTCATTTATATTATGCATCTAAATTCCATTCCATATGTTGGTATATTATGCCCCATGATCCCCTTACTATCCATTTAATGTATAAATTATGAGAGACCCATTTCACTCTCATCAACCCATTTTACTAATTTCCATTTGACGTCGTTATGCTGGAGGAATTACACCAAAATTTCCATGCCAAAATCATTGTATAATGAATACCACACCCACTCATCTATCAAGGGTATTCACCTTTATGCACATGTACTTGATTATTGAGAACTTACATTTATGTATTCCAAATCTCTTATTCATGGAATAAATTATGATGTTTTATAAATCTATGTTGTATGATCTTGTGGCACACTTAAGCATGAAATGAAATGTTTAAGAAGGGTTCTCTCTGATAGCACTCCAATGCATTGGGTAAAGTATAGTATCATGATACATCATGTTCAATGAGTGTTGAATCATTCTAATTCAAGTGCAGCAAGGTTCTACTCGAGCTTCATGTATAATGAGGGTTTACTCATGCTCCATGTGCAATGAGCCTTGGTGCATGCTAATATCATGTTAAATGTTGTTGCCACATCTATATGTTATGATTATCATGCTTTATCATGCCTTTATGTTCATTTTTAACTTTTGATCCATTGATATTCCTATTGACTAATATGTATTGTATTCCTTATGTTATTCCATGTTTATTCACTTACTAGGATTTATATCTCACCCTTTTCTTATGCATGTCCTCAGGTTATCCCATGCAATGCTAAGTACAAGGGAATGTAGTGGTCATGTAAAGGAAATTTTCAATAAGATGTTGTGTTTTATGTTTTAATTTTTTATGTAATGTTCCTAAGACTCAAAGACACCAGACCTCTCGATCTTCCGTGTTGTATCAAGTGAAGATTTTAGGTAATAAATTATGTTAAGTGTGTAAAAAAGAGCAGGGTTGTCATAGTTGGTCTGAGAGGATAGGTTTAGTTATTTTTGGGATTCAGATTATAAAACCCTAGTGAAGCCTTAGAGACTAGACTAAGTATAATAAAAAACATCCCTAAGTTTTGGTGAGTATTGAGTAAGTGGTTTATCAATAAAATACATCACTCTCTAGATACGAGTAGGTAGATGCGGCTCGGGCATAGATGTACCTAGGAGTGAAAACTCTAACAAGGAGTTTCGAGCTTGACCCAGGGTATCCTGGTATACGACAATGAGCCTTGTTGCACTCTTAGTTACGACACTCCCGAGGGATATGCTTTGGTAAATACACAAGCTTAGTATGAACTATTATCAAGGGAATTAAAAAAATGCCTTTAAGAATATAAGTTAGAAAGTAGATCATGGATAACATATATTTAGGCCTACAGATTTATAAGTTAAGGAAATAAAAGTTATTTATAAGTTATCTATTTTGCCTTTGGTTTACAATTTATTTGTTACCCCTAACTTTCATTTCATTAAGGAATAAAAAATCGTTAGACTTCAAGTAGTTTAATATCACAATTTTATCTTCTCTAGAGGGTAACTCTAAATTTGATATGTTTTGTTAGCATTATAAAAGATAGTTTCAAGATGGAAGAGGAAGAACCTCATACAACACTCTTATCCCTTATTGAGGACTTACTAGCTATAATTATTGTGAAGTCAAGCTCACATAGCATTGAAACCTTTTCTAATGTCCAACATTCTTGAAAGACAATCTACAACATATTAAACACCTCCTCCATACCACAGAATCATCAGGGATCATGGCTCACCTATGATCAAATATTAAGCTCCCAACTCTCCCACCTTTCAAGACGAGGGATGTACCATTAGGGTATTTTCCAATATTTCACCCTATCCAGAGAGTATGATGCACTATTTGATTTTAGAATAGTGACTGAAGAGGGAGACCTCTGAGCAGTCTATATATAGAGTCTTGTCTTCCATTATTTTTGGAAACATAGACAATATATTAGAAGAATCACATTTCAAAAATTTTAAATCAAACTCTGTTGGACTATTTTACAAAAACCTGGTACATGGTGATGTTTTGAAACTATACATTAGAAACAATTTTTTTAAAAAATTTCATCATATTTTCCATCGGTAAGATCCATGTTGCACGGACTGCGTCTGGACTAAGGATGTGAAAGACTTTGAATGTGCATTGAGGTATTGTTGCACTAAGTGAGCCCTCGCCCTCTATGATCGATGTGATAATGAGGGTTGGGGAATGCTTAATGGTGGTGGTTAAGCAACACTAAAGTCATGTTTAAATTTCAGAGTTCTTTTTGTATGTAATCAAATTGGGAGGATGCAATTTTTTTAAGGGGGGGAAGATTGTAACAACCTAAAAATTCATTAATGAAAATTAATCTTGGTCTATTTAAATGTCTTCTTATGGTTATGTAAAACATATGCACTTATTTGGTTTTATGTTTTGGATTTTAAAATACCGTTAATAATTGTGATCATTGCTAATATAGTCATTGAACAGTGATCACATGATTAGTATAAATATAGGGCTTTAACAAATCCAATTTACTCAGACAAAGAAAGTGATGGACTCATCCAGTAGACCTGCCCCGTAAAAATCATATTTTTCAGAGCTTAGAAAGGATGTGGTGTCATTAGGATTCTATCTTGACCAAGACCAAGCTGAGCTTGAATATGTTAATCTTGAATGGAACTATCTGTGGTAGAAGTGGAAGTTGATAGAGATTACCACTCGAGCGATGTTATCTAAGTCACCCCAAGAGTACATCACCATCGAACACCTTATTCTAAGGTCTTATGCGGGTGTTATAAAGGGTTATGTAAAAAGACCCTAGCACTATGATTATGTGCATTATTTTTGTATATAATAATGAATATATATTCATTTTATTATTGTAACTCTGTAAATAGTTTTTAAAGCAAAAATAGTATTTTAAATTAATTTTAAACTAAGGAATATATTTTGATAAATTAATAGATTTTTAAATTAAATATTATTTTAATAAAATATTATTATTAGTAAATTACCTTTTATTAAGTATAAATGATCATATAATTTTTATGAATACAATTGTAATTTTTATTATGGTTTGAAATCTATTTTTATCAAAACACATAAATTTTCATTAAATGTCAGTTTTTATTTTAAAAGGTAAAATTCACATATTTAGAAAATTATTTGGATAAAATGAATATTATTTTTAGAATCAGGATGTTGAAATTATCCAACGGTGAATTTTTTATAATTTTCAGAGACAATCAAATTTTTGGGTAAAAAATAAATACCGTTTAAATACATAATGTGTTTTATGACATCATAGTGACCCAATAGTAATGTAATAAAATACTATAAAAATTATGTTTGGACAATATATTTTTTACCATTAAAATAATTTGATTTTAGATTTGTTTGATTTATTTTAAAATGCTTTAGTGGACCCTTCAAGACTTATAAAACATTTTAGTTTTTTAAATTAATTTCCTTGAGAGTGTGACTCACCTCCACATAAGAAACCCTATTATTTTAAGAATTTCGATCATTGGCCTTATAAAATATTTTTTTCCACTCCACTTTGGAAAAACCATGGGTTGGTTTTTGGTTTTGATTATTTTAATGTGTGGTGTCCCAAACCTAAATAATAAATAATTCCCTCTCCTTTCCTATATAAACCCACCCAGGATCCCACTTCCTCTTCACTCAAAGCCTTAAGAGTTTATCCAACCTTTTCCCTACTCTCTCTAGAATCCTCCCAAGGTGCCCCAATCTCCCAAGAATCCTCTCTCAATCCTCTCCCAAGATTTTGGGATCACACTTCCAAGTAAGTGGTTCTCACTTTCCTTATTTATGTCCAAGTTTCCTTATATTATTATGCCCTTTTATTTTAAATTATAAATTTTGGGGTATGATTTCTCACCTATCCCATACTGCCCTATTTATTTTTTAATTATTAGATACCCCTTTCTCTCTCATTAATGCCTCCCATGTGCACCTGTTACCATGCCGAAATTCTGTAAGAAATTTCTCTCTCTTCATTTACATTCAAGCAATTATTTTATATTATGCATCTAAATTCTTTTCCATATGTTGGTATATTATGTACCATGATCCCCTTACTGTCCATTTAATATATAAATTATGAGATAACACTTTCACTCTCATCAACCCATTTTACAAATTTCCATTTGACGTCGTTATGCTGTCGAAATTATACCAAAATTTCCATGCCAAAATTATTGTGTAGTGAATACCATGCCCACTCCTCTATCAATGGTATTCACATTTATGAACATGTAATTGTTTATTTAGGACTTAAATTTATGTATTTCACATCTCTTATTCTTGGAATTAATTATGATTTTTTATGAATCCATGTTGTATGATCTTGTGGCACACTTATGCATGAAATGAAATGTTTAAGAAGGGCATGCCCTGATAGTGCTCTAATGCATTGGGTAAAGTATAGTATCATGATATGTCATGTGCAATGAGTGTTGACTCATGATAATTTAAGTGCACTAAGGTTCTACTCATGCTTTATGTGCAATGATGGTTTACTCATGCTCCATGTGTAATGATCCTTGGATCATGCTAATATCATGTTAAATGTTGTTGTCACATCTCCATGTAATGATTATCATGCTTTATCATGCCTTTATGTTCATATTTCTCTTGTGATCTATTGATATGTCTATTAACTAAAATTTTTTGTATTCCTCATGTTATTCTATGTTTATTCCCTTAACTTTCTTTATAGCTCACCCTTTTCTTTTTCATGTCATCAGGTTATCCCATGCAATGCAACGTATGAGGGAATGTAGTGGTCATGTAAAGGAAGTTTTCAATAAGATGTTGTATTTTATATTTTATGTTGTAATGTAATGTTCCTAATCCAAAAAGACATTAGACCTCTCGATCTTTCGCATTGTATCAAGTGAAGATTTTATCTAATAAATTATGTTAAGTGTGTATTAAATAGTAGGGTTATCATATAGAATATTATAGGAGAGCATATAGGCTTATCTTTCTGAGGAATAGTTCTTATTCAAGATTCTAGGGAGGTTGTAATTTATCATTGAAAAGTGGTGATAAATAAGTGATACACTTTTTCTTTTAAAATTACTCTTTAGAAATTAACCTCTATTGTTGATTAAAGTCAAGATCTAATCAATTAATAATTTTCTTTTCCTTTTCAAACACTCCTTAAAATATGTTTCTAAAAGTTGAGTGGTATCTATATTTATAAATGCAATGGATTGAGTGGTATCTATATTTATAAAATCATACATGTGTAAGGAAAAAGGGTGGCATCTATATTATATGATCATATTAACATTCATGGACCTCCTAGATACACATAATCTCACCTCCTACATAATATAGATTGATAATAACACCATGGAAAGGGCGTGTCACTAAATCCATCCAACCCATATGATATCCATCATGACCCCACTCCTACAACCTTGGCCTCACAGGAAGATAAGTGATACTAAAATTCAGTCCTCGTACAAAAAGACTTTTCCTTTTCATGGTGTAATTGAAGGATTGGTTTGAATATTGAAATTGTAATGGATATCTTAGTATGAGTGTGTGTAAGACCATCCAGCTGAGCCTTCTCACAGTCACACTAATCAAGGAGCCCCGTATAAGGATTAAACTATTGTTGCTGCTTTTTTACTTTAGACATAAAAATAAGAAATGTTGTATGGTGATTTGCCAACTCCCCAACCTGGGCGCATTTGGATTTAAGGATACAACTATCATCCTCATCATTTTTATCTACCAAATAGTTATTATTACATTTTCTTTTCTGAGACTCATCCCCCATATATTTTGGAAATGAACCTATGTTTCTTGAACTCCTATGATTAATAGTCATCCCATACCAAGTATCGATGCTCATTGTGGATGAATTTAGAGGATGACACCTACCACTAGTGAAGTAATTATTTTATTAAATTTAGTTACCCATTTCCTTCAAAGAATGATAAAATTATTTGAAACATTCAAATATTGGGTTACTCTTATTTTAAAGGCCCCTTTTGTGTATTTATTTTTTTTTTAAATATTAATATTACCAATTAAATTAGGATGGATATGAATTTAAAATAAATGGATGCCAATCATATGACAAAAGAGTATGAAAATGGAGTGAAATATTTCATCAAATTTGAAAAAGATTGTGAATATGACCATTATCAAATCCTTTTTCTATGTTTACACTGTTGATATTCAAGACTAATTAGTCTAGAGAAGTTGTAAGAACACTTCATCTATTAAAAAATAGATCAAAATTATAAATGTTCGACTAAACATGGATAAAGTGAATGTAGCTAGTGACTAGGATAACATTGTGTTTCATGGATCATCTGATATGATTACAAGTGTGGACAATGAATAAGATCATATCGAGTATGAATTTATTATATTATAATGGTTATGTAATTAATGGTTATACATTCTGTACAAATTGACATGATAAATTCAATACCATGAAAAATGGTGGAGTTACAGTTGTGGATGAAGTTATGTATGTATCTGATACTAAGGATATAAATCCAATTTATGTTAATATTTCATAACTTGGCATTATCAAACAAATATGGGAGTTAGATTATAGAAAATTCCAAGAGATGATTTTTTAATACATTTGGGTTGATAATAGGAGTTCTGAGAAAATAGATGAATTGAGATTCATGAAACTGGATTTCAATAATGAAGGGTATAGAGATAAATCATTTATAATGACATCACAGGAAGTAAAAGTATTCTATGTTCTAGATCTCGCAAATCAAAAGTGGTCAATTGTTTTGTTATCAACCAAAACCACTGAAGGGTCAGATGAAAATTCAACTGAGGATGACTATTTCATTGGTATGTCACAATCATTTCATAGTGGTCCCAATGTAAATGGGGCCTTATATGTCAAAGGAGACCACAATGAAGGGATTTGGATACTTGATAAAGAGGTCAAATACCTTCAACCTTAAAAAAGATATTTCAAAAATCAAATTATATTTTTTTTAATATAAATTGTGTTACCTCATATTATTTTTTTTTTCACCAATATATTTACATAATCTAAATTAAATGTCCAACCAATTTGGTAGATATTGACTTCTGCACATGCTGATGTTCTCAATCCTAAGTAACAACAGGTTTCTCAACCTGTTGGTCCTCCCAATGTAGAGGAACAACAACCTTCTACATATTCCAATGTTACCAATCTAGAGGACCAACATATTGAAAATGTTAAACCCAAAGAAATGGTAAGCGGTGAACAATTGGTGTCTTGGAAAAAATAGAAGTGTTGTAGTGTGATTTTGTTAGAAAAAATTATTAAGGTGAGAAGAAAAGGCATCAAATTCAATTTTGGATGGAATGCACATGGATAGTCTATTAACCCCAATAAGGCCATGTTCAGTAGTTACATTGGGATCACCACTCGACAGCATGTGCTGATTGATATATATTCATGGCATAATGTTTTTCACGTGCTTAAGACACTAATTTGGGAAGATATTATAATAAAATTATGATATGATTTTTTTATTTTACTAAAAAAATAATGAAACATTGACTTACTCTTTATTATCCCTTGCAGAGTGCATTTATAATAGATGAATCTAGAATTAAATTTGTATTAATACTTGCTGGAAAGGCTCACATATGATTTCACGCAATTCTTACAATGTTTCATCTCAAATATGGTAAAGGGAAAATAAATATGCACCCACTTTAGATGTATGCACACCTGATAAACCATGAAATTTGGTATGTGTTTAATTGTCATTGTGAGGATACATCTTTTCAGGTACATTGTGACCAGTAATATATTTCATGGAAATATGTGTATTAATCAATTTGATTAAGAATTTTTAATTTATGAAACAAAAATGAAGTATTAAAAACAAGAGACGGGAAAAAAAACCAATGTACCCTTATAGTAAGATAAGTTTGGGGTATGCTACACTTGAAAAAATTGGTATATATTTTAAATCTACCGTAATACTTTAATGTGACATAAAACAACAACATAATTATGTTCCTATTTTTAAATATAGAATGATGAATCAAAATTGAAATACCCTTCCATCCCATAGAATGTGTTATGGAATGAGGCACGTGTAAATAAATAAGGGATACTAATAGATTATAATACACAAAAATTGTGGGATTCATGTGTAAGTATGACATAATAAAAAACAATTTTCTTTAAATCGGTATTACATAATAATGATTATTTATTTTCCTATATTTTTTATCTGAATTAGACATAAGAATCATCATCAGTTGTACCTGATGAACAGATTCTATTAGTGTCCTTGAATAGGACTGAACAGTATGGTCATGTTAGAGGTGTGGGTTTTGGGGTGTCACCCCAAACATATTTTGAGAAGATAAATAAACAAGGGGATAAGTATAAGAAAATGGAAGAATTTAAAGCATGATTATCTACTCATGAAGAAAATTTTAACTGGAATTCAGAGTTGTTAGAACATGTTATGGGAAGTAATCAAAGAGAATAAACAACACAAGAACATATACTATGTGAAGATCCCCCCCACCAGATTTGAGGTGAGTTATTCCCCTCAAAGAGTTGTCCTAGATGAGGTGATCAATATTCTCATAATTGTTTCTGTGAAATGTGAATATGGAAGATACTGATACCTTTCATGTATTGATATTCTATAGGGTGAAAATGATTGTGATTTATATCTATCAATACCCACCGATCACATTATTGTGAAGGATACTATGTTTAATATCCAAGAAGATAATTTACACAACATATAACTTCCAATAGGTCATGTGAGAGTGGGGATTAATGTAGCTCATCTATTGAGTGTCGAGATACCTGTTCCACTTTAGGATGTGGATATTCATACGGTCGAGAAAGCTATTGGAACATTCGTACTAAGGGAAACCCCTATGAATATTAATTTGTACTCATTAGTACTCACATCACTTCTACACAATAATTCAAATTGGAACCAAAGAAAATTAAAGTAATAGCTGATAAAATGGTTGTGATGTTTGAAATAACATTTACAGATGACAGAATATTCTTAATACCCACGATGTAGGGGTAAAGCTCTATAATTTAATCATATAAATTATATTCTCATTAATTTCATTACTTATTCCTTTTTAGGTATCATTTGTTTCTAATTACAGTAAATTTAGATACTCCAATGGTTATTTTTTGAATTCAAAGCATGGATACCCAAAAAACCAACCACACGTGATGACATATATCAATTTTTAATACAATGAATGCAACATTTTACAACTAATATTATAGTTATACATTTTATATTATGTTTTATTGAAAATTCTGTTATGATGGAGAGGTGTTTAAATATCGTCAAAATCATGGCATGAGGACAGTCCATGAATACAAGGATCCTGTCAACTTGTAAAAGTTGATGAGTATTAAGGTATATATAATAAGATTTAACTATCAAAACAAATTACTTATTTCTATCAATGTTTTTATAGTGTCTGAAACAAACCAATAGAAAATATTGTGGTTATTATGTTTTCATGTTTATTAAAGATATCATATGCCATCAACCAACTAGCATCCCCGAAGAGGAATTTCCAAAGATAATTACAATTTAATTTAAAATATTTATTAATCTTTTGTTTATTTATATTTTTTCATCACTACCAGGACTTTTGACAGTCCTCTTATTCACAAGAGGAAATAGATTTGTTTAGAAATGAATGGGAAGCATGACTGGTGTTAAAATTTATATATACATCATGAAAAGGTGATGTATGCTACTTATTTAGTTGATTTTATTATCATTTTATCTATTTTTTTAGTTAATTTTATTATCATTTTTAACTGATACTTTAGGAAAATAATTCATAAGTCATTTGTGACATATAAGAATCAACCACACTTTAATATGATACACAGTGTGTCTGGTATGGCTCAAATTGCGTGTTTTCCATTTAAAGTTGATATTTTAGTTGAAAACACACATCACATGCTCAAAACCAAGAAAACACATTTGGATTATTTTGATACTTTAGGAAAACGATCCATAAGGCATTTGTGATATTTAGGAATCAATTATACCTCAATTAGATACACAATGTACTCGATATGAATCAAATTTTGTGGTTTTAGTTTAAAATTGACATTTTATGTTTAATTCATTTCTTAATAGTATTATAAACATAAGAATTGTTTTCTTATACATGTGTATTATTTTTCTCGAGTTGGGGTTGTTTGTTCGAAGCATCTCATTATTGTAAGAGATTGGACTTCGAGACTGCAACTGAGATAATGGGAATAAGGAAAATGGTCAATAATGTATATATACAGCATGAAATAGTGAATTCCTACTACTTATTTAGTTATTTTTTTTATCATTTTAACTAATATTTTTATGTTAATTTCTTTATAATTTTTATCAACTATTTTTAAGTTAATTTCCTTATCATGTTTATCTAATGAATTTTTTGATTTTTTCACAGATATTTTGGGAAGTCATATTTTTCTTTCAACTATCTACAATAAGACAGAAAATATGGAACATGTTCCTTTTGGATGGAAGAGGAAACCTCGTGATGCCTGAAACGTGAATTTTTTTAGCTAGCATGGAGTTTTCTCTTCTCTCTAAATGGAACATTTTCCCTCTTTTTTGGATTATTAAAGATAGTTTAAAGAAAAAAACACATCACATACTCAATCATACGCACCTTAATCAGATACATAGTGTTCTTAGTATGACTTAAACTGTATGTTTTTAGTTTATAATTTACATGTTAGTTCAAAACACATATCAAACTCTTAAAACGGAGAAAAAAATCAGATTATTTTGATACTTTAGTAAAATGATTTATAATTTTTTTTGTGATGTGTAGGAATAGTATGCACCTTAATCTAACACATGATGTGATCGTTATGACTCCATGTGTGTCATTTTATTTAAAATTGACATTAATTTTAGTAAAAAGGACAAGTGACATACTCAAAACTAGAAAAAACATTTAGATTATGTTGATACTTTATGAAAATAATCCATAAGTCATTTGTGACATGTAGGAATCATACACACTTCAATCTAATACACAGTGTGTCTGGTATGACTCAAAGTGGCCGTTATCAGTTTAAAATCGACATTTTAGTTCAAAATGTGTGTCACTCAATGAAAACCAAGAAAATGTACTCAGGTCATCTTGATAATTTAGAAAAAATATTCATAAGTCTTTTTTGACATGTAGGAATCAGTCTCATGTCATATCGATACATGATGTTATTGATATGACTCAAAGTGTCCGTTATCAATTTAAAATTGAAATTTTAGTTTAAAACGTGTGTCACTCACTGAAAACTGTGAAAAAATACTTTGATTATGTTTAAAATTTAGTAAAATTATTTATAAACATTTTTTATATGTAGAAATCAGTCTCACACCAAACCAACACAAGATGTGACCGATATAACTCAAAAATGCGTGTTTACAATTTCAAATGACATTTTAGTTAAAAAAACACGAGTGACATACTCAAAATCAAGAAAATGAATTTGGATTATTTTTTTTACTTTAGGAAAATAATCTATAAGTCATTTATGACATATAGGAATCATCTGAACCTCAATCTAATACACGATGTGCCCAGTATGACTCAAAGTGTCTGTTATCAGTTTAAAATTTAAATTTTAGTTCAAAACATGTATCACTCACGGAAAACCAAGAAAAAACACTCCAATTGTCTTGATAATTTAGGAAAAAAATTATAAGTCATCTGTGAAGTGTTTATATCAGTCTCACATAAAACAAACACACGATGTAACGGGTATGACTCCAAATGTGTGTTTAGTTTAAAATGAAATTTATTAAAAAATACAAGTGACATACTCAAAATAGATAAAATGCATTTGTATTATTTTGTTACTTTAGGAAAATGATCTATAATTAATTTTTGACGTGTAGGAATCAGTCGCACCTCAATCTGATGCATGGTGTGGCCAGTATGACTCCAAGTGTGTCTTTTTATTTGAAATTGACATTTTAGTAAAAAACAAAAGTGATATACTCAAAACTGAGAAAATGAATTCTGATTATTTGGTTACTTTAGAAAAATAATCTATATGTCCTTTGTGATGTGTAGGAATCAGTCGCACCTCAATCTGATACACAGTGTGCCTGGTATGACTCAAACTGTTCATTATTAGTTTAAAATTGACATTTTAGTTAAAAACGTGTGTCACTCACTGAAAACAGAGCAAAAACACTCTGATTATCTTGATAACTTAGGAAAATGATTCATAAGTCATTTTTGACATGTTGGAATTGGTCTCATGTCAAACTGACACACTATGTGACCGGTATGACTCAAACTGTATGTGTTTAGTTTAAAATGACATTTTAGTACCAAAAAAATTGACATACTCAAAATCAAGAAAACACATTAAGATTATTTTTATACTTTATGAAAAATATACATAAGTCATTTTTGATATGTATAAATCAATTGAATCTCAATCTGACGACTGGTGTGATCGATATGACTCCAAATGTGTCATTTTATTTAAAATCGACATTTTAGTAAAAAAAGGCAAGTGACATACTCAAAACCAAGAAAACTCATTCAGATTGTTTTGATACTTTAGAACAATGATCCATAAGTCATTTTTGACATGTAGGAATCATCCGCACCTCAATATGATACATGGTGTTCTTGGTATGACTCAAAGTGTCTATTATCAGCCTAAAATTGATATTTTAGTTCAAAACATATGTTGCTCACTAAAAACTGAGCAAACACATTCAAATTGTATTGATACTTTATGAAAATAATTCATAAGTCATTTTTGACATGTAGGAATTAGTCTCATATCAAACCAACACATGATGTGACTAGTATGGCTCAATGTGCATGTTTTCAATTTTAAATGACATTTTAGGAAAAAAGACAAGTAACATACTTAAAACTAAGAAAACGTATTCAGATTGTTTTGATACTTTAGAACAACGATCCATAAGTAATTTGTGACGTGTGGGAATCAGCCCCACCTCAATCTGACGCATAGTGTGACCAGTATGACCCCAAGTGTGTCCTTTTATTTAAAATTAACATTTTATTCATGTATTGTTTCATATTATGTTTAATTTATTTCATTATAGTACTACTAACATAAGAATTGTTTTCTTATGAAGATGGATTCTTTTCCTTGAGATGGGGTGGTTTTTTCGGCAACTGATACCATGATCGTGATTTTTTAGAGGGGTTCGGGTGCCAAAGACAATGAAACATTGATGTTTTTGAATTTCTGTAATATTACTTGCTAATGTAATTATATAAAACATTGTTGGAAATGTCTATAATATAGTGTTTTTAATGTAATTGTGGTGTAATTTTTATTTCAATGAAATTATGAAATTACCATATATACAGGTTGGTGCTACAATATACTGTAATTCAAACAACATACTATAGCGGTAGGGCTTTTATCAGTGCTAACGAAAGTGCTGATAAAGGGCTCCCCCTTTCAACGGTGCTTTGGACTGACTGACTGAAAGTTAACTTTGACTACAATAGAAACTACTTTACACAGCGCCACCCTTTAACATCATTAAAAAACATTGATAAAAGGTGTACCTTTATCAGTGCTCAAAAAACATTGATAAAATGTTCTTTTAACGGCGTTAAAAAAACGCTCACATTTAATATATAATAAATTCAGTGAAAATGGATTATAAAATAATTTAAAAAATAATATTAATTAATAATTTATTAATCATTATTGACTAATAGTCATTTAAAAAAAATTGAAGATAAAAAATTCAAAAAAATAATAAAAGATCTAAAATAAGTTGAAAAAAACTCAAACTTCAAACACCCATAAATTTTGGTCTGAGTGTCTATTTGGGCACTACCACATATCAAATCAAAGTTTGTGACAAGATATATGCCTTAATAACTAGAAGAAATCCCAAGTCATATTTTTTGAGGCCAAAAAGGCCCAGAAGGCCTCCAAACCTGAGTTTTTAACTGGGGTATCCCATTTTTTTAACATTCAATGGAATTTCGGTCTTGTATAAGGGGGTCTTCTTATCTTTTTTCAGTAGAGACTCAATTTATTTTCAAGGCTTAAACTCATAAGGATATTATGAAATTCAAATTTTGTTATTTTTCATAATGTACTTTATTTTATAATTAAGTATATACACATATAGATTGTCGCTTCGATGGTGGTGTAGTGGTGAAAGGTCAAGGGTCATTGCAACGGTGTTTGATGAGGTATGGGGTTCAATTCCTGGGAGCCTGCTCTTGGGGGAATTTATGCCTCTCATGCTCCACTCACCTTATTGGGTCACCCAGTGTCTCACCGGGTGGGAAGATGGGTGTAGACCTCCTAACTGATGGATTACTGTGTTGAACCATCGTTGATCAGACTGTTACCCCATGGGACGCTCTGTCATCTCAGCTAGCAACGGCTACTTCCCGACTGAGGCTTCTTTGGGTGACATCTTCATGGGAGGGGGGTTTCTGGGTGTGGAGGGTTTGAAAAGGCCACTCCTAGAGATTTTGTTTCTGAGGAAAGTATATACACATATAGACATATTTATATATATTTACACATTAAAATTTAATTTTATTAATAATTATGTAAGCATATTTATATATAAAATATATTTATAAATATATAAATCATATCTAAATAAAAAATAATATCCATTTTATTTAAAATAAAAATATATGAATATTTATATACCTATATAATGTGTGTGTATTTGTGTATGTTTGTATTAACACACTGATATATATTGTCTATATATTCTAATCTATGTAAAGAAATATCTATTATTATTACTAAAAAACGTGGTTCCAGTACACATATACACATATTTATATATATTTACACATAAAAATTTTATTTTATTAATAATTTTGTAAACGTGTTTATATATAAAATATATTTATAAATATAAAAATCATATCTAAATAAAAAATTATATCCATTTTATTTAAAATAAAAATATGTGAATATTTATATACCTATATAATGTGTGTGTATTTGTGTATGTCTGTATTAACAAAATGATATATATTATCTATATATTCTAATCTATGTATAGAAATATCTATTATTATTACTAAAACAGGTGGTTCCAGTACATGTGTCAACTCCGTTCTACTCCCTTATCTGGTCCCCCACTCCCCGCATCAGTCTCCCCTCTCCCCAGTTTCCCATCCCCATCTCCCGCTCTCTGTTTCGCCATACCTTCTTTATCTCGTAGTCCTCTTCTCCCAAATCTATGTGTTCTTCCTACCTCTATATCCCCATCCCCATGTCCCCAGTCTCCCTCTCAGTCTCCCAATCCCTATCTACCCTGCTCCTCTCGCTCCCCCCCCCACCCTGCTCCCCCCGCTTCCTTGTTCCCCTACTCCCTGTTTCCGGCCCTCCTCCCACTGCCTATCTTCGTCTCCCTCGCAAATCTCGTCCCCTCACACCTCCATAATACGTCAACCCACCGATGTCGTTTTCGTAAGGTTTTTAGGGTTTTCTATTGCCCGATTGGCGATACTTCGATCTTACTCTCCTTCGTTGTGCAACGTCTCCCCGATCTCTGACAAAGGATTTCATTCAGGCCTACTCCTACATCGATCCATTTCCATTTTTTTTGCACCTCTATTTCTGTTCAACCTTGCAACTGGTCGATCGCTCTCATCAATTTCATGCGGTGTGTTCTCCTTTTAACAATCTCACTTCTATTAATAAATGTGTGAACATGTTTTCTGTTGTTTTTTCTACTCTGAATATGTTAAAAAAATCCTTCAAATTATTTCTCCTCCTTTTCTCATTCTACTCTTATTTTTTTCATTCCAATCGGTCATAGCAGTGCCAAGAGTTTTTTTTGTTCTACGTAAGTCAACTTTCTGTAAACATGGGCTTTACGAACTTGCCTATTTTCTATTGCCTTTTCTTCTGTCTACACCTGTCACCATGCATAATTATATTGATGTGATTCTAGATTTTTGGGGTTATGATTTACACTACTAGGTCTTCCATCTTTCATTTTTCATCTTATTTCTCATCACATTAATTCTATCATAAATCATGATAGAAAATAATTTTTATTTTGGTTTTTGGGATTTCCATGTTTTCGATTCATATTTTATTCCCCATTAGATTGTTCCTAGTCCATCTCTCTTTTTACATTTTTTATTCTTCAATGTGAAAGTTCATATTTTGGAAACTATATTTCTCTACTTATATTGTAATTTTATTTTAGTACATCTATATTCATATTTACATATAGATTTTAAAACCTTGATATATGCATGATATGGAATTCATAGCATGATTTTATCCTTAAATAGATATTTTTATCTCCTCTATTGAATAGAGGATGAGATTTTACAATAAAATGAGAAATGATTTGTATTTTCATGGAACAATTTTCCTCATAGAATTTTCTGATTTGGTTAATTTTCTGAGGAATATGAAAATAACTACCTAACATTATGGATGGTTCTTTTTATTTTTCAGACGTTGTAAAACATTTTTTGTATATTCTTATAATTTATCATTCTAAGAAGTATTTTAGATTGTGAAAACATTTATTCATTGATAATTTTGGAAATTGATTTTGGTGCAGGTATCACATAGAATGGCGTATAAACAAGGTGTTGCCCTTATTTTAGGTGTAAATTTCGAAATCAAGCATTTATATCTATAACCAGCAAAATTTCTATCTATATCTAGAAGAAGTATAGTGTATTTCTATTTACATAAACATACAGGTAGCAAGGTATGACTCCAGTCTTGCAAATTTAAGTATTGCATTAATTATAAAAGCAGCTAAGATATTCATGAAGTTGTTAAGAATTTTTCTATATGTAGTGTCTTTATATAAATATATATATATATATTCTATATATGTGTATATATATTTTATGGTATTTGGATGTTTTCTTATCAATGTTGAATATGAACCCATATCACAAAAATTAGGGATTTGTGTACTCTGTCAAAATCTACACATCTCCTTCAATGTTTTACCATTCTATATCTTCAATTCTTATATCCATATTAATATAATCATAGTTTCTACATTCATTCTTAAAACATTCATATTAATATATTTTTTTCAAATATAGTTTTCCATTCAAAGAAGTTTTTTAAACTGTTAAAACATATTTTCATTTATAATTTTGGAAATTGATTTAAGTGCAAGTATAACACAGTTTGAGGTAGAAACAAGGTGTTTCCTTTAATTTAGGTGTAGATTTCAAAATCAAGATTTTATATCCATAACCAGCAAAATTTCTATCCATATCCAGCAAAAGTATAGCGTATTTCTATTTACAGAAACATGCAAGCAGAAAGGTATGGCTCCAGTCTTGCAAATTTAAGCATTGCATTAAATTTAGAAGTAACTAAGATTTGCATGAAGTTGTTACGAATTTTTCTATATGTAGTGTATTTATATATATATATTATATATATATATATGAATATATATATTTTTATGGTAGTTGGATGTTTTCTTATCAATGCTGAATATGAACTCATATATCACAAATTAGGGATTTGTGTACTCTATATCAAACTCCGCGTCTTCTTCAATGTTTTACCATTCTATATCTTCAATTCTTATATCCATATTAATATAATCATAGTTTCTACATTCATTCTTGAAACATTCATATTAATATATTTTTTTCAAATATAGTTTATTGTTTCTCCCTTCAGTAGTGGTTGTGTCTCGTGCGAACGCACGAGGGAAATACTGGTAAATATATAATGTATGTAAGTAAATAAAAATACGTATAATTATATTTATAGATACACATATATAAATATATGTATGTAAAAATGCGTATAATATATGTATGTATGTATGTATTTATTTATTAATAAACACACGCAAAAAAACATATTTTATAAATGTATTTAAAAATAATTATTGAAATATATATTAATATAAGAATAAATATATGGATAAAAAAATATAAACATATATCTGCATTTTTTTAGCACTGATAAAAGAGATCTCTTTTAACGACACTTAGATTAACAATGATTTTTTAGCGTTGTTGATGGTTTTTTCTAGCGCTGCGAAAAGTTGTTTATGTAGTGGTGTTTTTATTCAAAAACACCGGAGGAAAAGAGAGAAACCACAAAAGTGCAATCACAAAATTAGACACCATGAGACATCACAAAATCATTAAAATCAGGATTAAGCCTATTGGAAACATTCTCTCGATATAAATTTGAGTGTAGAGTAGTTACCTTTGTATTCTGATCCTCCCTGTGCGGTGTTAAAGGGCCGATTTATGGTAGTGAACATATTATTTGTAGAGAAATTTAGAACATTAATTCGATCAAGAAAGATTTGAAACATATGAAGAAGTCAACACTGAATATAACAAATACGGTTCAACTTCAAAGGATCTTAAAAAACACATCATTTAACATCAATGCAATATGAAAAAAATGAATAGACTGACAAAAAGTCAATCACTGCGTTCCACTTCATTTTTTGTTATGTTTTTTTTCTATGTATCAACTATTACTTAAAATTATGTTTCTTTTTTTCCTTATATTTCATTTATTTAAAGTTTTTAATAACAATAAATTACGAGTGTAGGTATGTGAATTTGTAATTAAACGATTTTGCCGTGCAAATGCTCCTATGAATATGAGGTACATGTTAGTTTGTAAAATGATACTCTATCATTTTATCTGTTATCCATGATGATCATATGTTGAGGATTTAAAATCATGTTTTTTTTACATTTCTAAGGATCGTGACTTTTTTGACAAGCTGAGTTGATTAAAATAATTGAAAACACAAAACATTGAGAGAAATATTATTATAGAGAAAAATAATCCTCGCAAGGAAACTTTTGGAAATTTCAAACCCATGAAGAAAGAACCATGAGTTGCGTGGTGGGGGGATATTTAATCAAAAGCAACTGAAAAAGGAAATCGTCCCTCACAATCTCACAACGAAATCAGACTTTAAAAAATGTATGACCTGACCAATTGTATTTTTTTAAACATTAAATCATTTAATATGTGAATAATGTCAAAACGGGTCCCCGTCCGTCTGGCTTGTTGGTCAGCCCGTGAATATGGTGAATGACGGGACTTCCAACATACACCTCACATATATTACAAATAACGCGGTTTAGGGACTCCACTCCGTGACTGGAGTATCAAACCTGTTATACATTTAATATATTTTATTCAAAATATTTTGTTGTTATAATTTTATTCAAATTATTTATTAAAATAAATAGAGTGTTTTTTCAAATTTGAACTGGTGTGTCTATCACCAAGAGTTGTGTCATTTCAGTTGAACCAATGTGTTCATTGATCGAAATGGTGACATCGAAGTGGTGTGTTTCTTACCAAGAGTTAGTCTTGTTTCGGTCGAACCAATGTGTTCTTTGACCGAACCGGTGCAATTCACACTGTTTCTAATCTATAAATAAGCGATAATGAGATCGCTTATGTATTAATTAATTTTCCAATCCTAGAAATTCTTCAAAGTTCTCCCAACATCGGTGCAGCGGGGTAATCGGAAACTGGTGTTCAATTTTCCCCAAACCTTGGTGAAATCCTCGAGGGATACTTACACCGAGAACCCAACACCATCAACATGGGGGTGGATCAAACCCTTTTGGATAGTGAACCTGATTCACGCATCAAGGTTCTATCCATCTTCTCTTTCAGCCAATCTATTTTTATAACAAAACCTCGTTCCTCCTCCCACCCATCTGCCTTCGGGGTGCAAAACTACAAAACATCATTCCTCAAAAATCAAATATGATCACTTGAATCAAATACTTCAAGAATCCATGGTTCCGCCTGATTTGTGGTTGTTCGCTCCTATCACCCAAGTATATGTCATTGTCCACATTTTTATCTGCTCTTCACGACACTCATTGTCACTCCTTTTATAGCCTAGTCAACCAAAAACCTCATCTTTTTATCATAAGGGTATCAAAATGGAAGGGGACACCTTTTCAAATTTAAAAATAAAACATTTTCACTACCATAGATCAGTGCATATGAAGTGCCTAAATTTATCAGCGTTAAAACACGGATAAAAATGACACCCTTATCAGCGTAAGTTAAAATCGATGATAAACGTTCAACGTTAAAAAAAACTGATAAAAATGTACCATTTATCAACATTTTTTTTAACGTTGATAAATGTTGATCTTTATCAGCGCTATTTTTAGTGGTGATAAATTTTTTTAATAAAAAATATTATTAATATATACATATAATTATTGTATTTATATTAAAAAATAATGTTTATTTATATGAATTATTGTAGAAGCACTACAGCGGTACTGTAGCAGCGACAAACTGTAGCACTAGTGACACTGTAGCGGTGGTGGATATTGTAGATGGAATTGTAGCGATGACAAAAATGTAGCACAGATTGTAGCAGCTTGGATACTGTAGCAGCACTATTCACCCGAAGGCTTTTGGGTAAAAAATTTGGGCCTTCAGGGCCATGCAATTGAATTTTATGCCCATTGAGCCTATGGACCATGTAATGAGTTTCATACCCACTGAGCCTACAAGTCATGTATTGAATAAATAAGACTGGATGAGTGAGTTATACCCTTGGGGGAGGTATGACCTGCCTTTCCAGCCTATGTGTATGGTCTGTTTGTGTTTAAATTTAATTGTACCCCTAAACACCTAATATATATATATATATATATATATTAATATTATATACAAATATTTATAAATATATATTAATTTATAATTAGAATTATAAATAAATATATATTTTTAAATAATAGATATTTATTATATATATAATTATATATACTTATATATTAATATATATATATATATATTTGTAAATAATTTTATATCTAAAAACTTATAAGATTTATATTAGTAAAAAATGTTTAATAGTTTATTTATATACATTGATTACAAAATGTGTATATAATTAAAATAAATATAATATATTAATATTTCATTTAAAAAATTATATAAATGCCTAGGAATCTTTTAGCAAGGCCTCAAATGAGGATTGTGATATTGCACGAGAAATAAATTCTAATATTATACCACCAGTGGACCAGGAAGGTGAAAGATCTACCAAAGGCATTATCAAGGAAGCGACATATTGGTTTTTTTCACAACTTGAAGCCCTTTAATCTTTAATGGTGCCAGTCGTCTTTGGTTTTAATCACTGTAACAAATCAAAAATTATTATCAATTAACATTGAAGATGACTTCCGATCCAGTCCAGAGATGGACTTTCAGGATCTATCATGGAAGTTCCGAATTTTCTCTGTGTTAGGGGATTTATCTGAATTGTAATCGGAGGAAGAGCAGGAGGCTCCACCAAAGGTCAAAACTTGGCAGAGAGGTCAACATTCAAAGGGTAGAGGAAGACACCCTAGGAAATTGGGATCTAGAGGAACATGCTAGGATTGACTTTTTCATTTACTTTTATCTTTTGATGTGGGCATTTGATGCCTTGTTTTGAACCGTCTCTTTTCTTGTATGTTTTCTTTTTAAGTAATAATTTTGAGGTTATGGGTTTGGTTTCCAAATTCTTGATTAAAATGTTTTTTTTAATTTTAGGAATTCACTTTATAAAGGGGCATGAACCCGAACTGTTTCGAATTAATTTCATTTATCCATTTATTATTATACATTCATTAATGTTAAAAATATATTTAATCATTTTGTAAAATTTATTTATACACATATATTTATTTACTATATACATATAATATTTTCAATATGTTTGTAATTTATAAGAATAATATTTATTCGTTTTTATTTATTAAGTTTTAACATTTAAGATATGTTTGAAATTTATAGATTTGACCTATTTAAATGATTTTTTTAATAGTTTTGTGATTTAAGTATATAATTATACAATTATAAATATATATATATTTTATAAAAAATATTTATGAAATTATAAATAAATAATTATATATTTAAATAATTATAAAATTATAATAAATAAATTTAAATAATAAATATATTTATTATATTTATAATTATATATAAATATTTTTTAAATATATTTATTTATAAATATAAATATAAATAAATAAATACATATTTAAATTATTACAAAATTAAAATTAATATATTTAAATAATAAATATATTTATTATATTTATAATTATATATTTATAATTATATATGAATACTTTTTAAATACATTTATTTATAATTATAATTATATATATATATATATATAATTATAATTATAATTTTTTTTGAAAAAGATGAGGCATGACCTCTAAATTAATGAAGAAAAGGGGTACAAGAGGGCTGGTGAATACAAAAAGTCAAGAAAGACCCAAAACGAAAAGCAGATCACACACTAAGGACTCGCTCTCGAACCCATGTTCCAATGACACCTGCCTCTACTCTGAGGATAATGCCCTCGTCTACATGATTTGGGTTCATGAGAGGTCTTATGTTCATCACTTGAAGATGAATCAGAAGCATCTTATAAGACAGAGCAAATCTTATACTTCCAAGAAAGATCTCGAAAGTTCAACTCTGAGTTACCTCGAATGCTTTCCTCCATATTGATGGTTAATAATTTCACCATTGTGATGTAGCCCTTGAATCCGAAGGTTTTTGGTTCCATTTTGGCAAGAAGAAATTCAATATGCGAATCAAACCACTCAGTATCCTCTTTCTAAAGACCACTTGGTAGTCTTTCCCCTTTCAAGATCTCTACTGGAATGTTAATTTTATTATTTCGGGCTCCAGTAGCCTCACAATCCTGTTTAGATACCAAACAAAAGGAGTCATAAGCATTCCTCATAAGCTTAGTAAACTGGGAAGAAAAATGGCATTATGTAGTATTGACTTATCCACCTGTTTGAAAATTTAATGGAGACTCCATATGAATACGCGTCATAGTAGGGGCTAAACTCAATTATTTATCAAAGAGAATTGGAGAGATTTGTCCAGGCTCAAAAGACGACCTGATCTTTTTAAAAGGAGCCATCTGGAAGCCCTCCTCATCCACTATAATCACCATAGATAAGGGCTTACTAGGTTTATAATCCCCTACCTTACTAATGAGAACGTCTGATTCCATACGAAGGGAGGATGGGTTTTTTGCAACATTCTCATCCACCTACTTAGAATCCAAAGCACTAGCCAGACCAACATTTGGTTTAAGAACAATTACTGCCTTCTTAATTTTGATCTTCACAAGGGAATCAACGTTCAATTTCTGCTTACCTTTACGATTTCTCGATGCAATCATCTGTTCATGTATAATCTGTTCCTCAACCATATCATGGATAACACTTTCAATGAGATCTTGCTCCTCAAGGAGACTCATCTTAGTGTTGTCCTCCACTGCTTGTTGTCCACTATTGGCCCTTGCAAACCCTATTGGCACCATCTATGCCCAAATCAGAGGGACCTTTTACATACTTGATATTATGTGCCATAATGTCTTCTGCAACAATATTAGACCATAATTTCTTCCTATAGGTAGAGTGCTACTCAAAAATTGTAGCAGCCTATTGAGTTTTTTCCTCAAAATTTCTCTGTAAAGCCCCCTCAGTGCCACTATTAGAGGTTTCCATAACAAAATGAGGTTTTTCAGGAATAGAGACATCCAAATTTGTTGTATCAGCCGCTTTATTTAACACACTAGAAACAAACAACTCATCTTGCCTAGTGCAACAAACAATTTGTCCTCCAGAATGTGGCCTAGATTTTTTACCATCAGACCCTGTGTTTGCAGCATTAAGAACCATCCCATACCAACCAGTCTCTCGGCCTTCTTGTCCTCCAGATTGAGGCTTACCCTGATCAAAAGGAACAGAAATAGCTTGACCATTCAATTTCCTACTCTTCTTAAAGCAAGGATTCGCCTCATGCCCATGACCATAGCTTAACTCACAAACATATGATCTTCTACAGCTCAAAAGGTCATTCCCAATGACCGTGCAATCCATGCATAATCTAGGAACTTTCTCATATATGGTTTTCAACTTATTCTCATCATCATCACTAGAAAGAAATACATGATCAACCAAGGTTGAACCCCTATCAACATCAACCAAAAATGAGCAAAATGACCAAATATAGCAACGTCAGTTTCTCTATCCATTTTAATTGGAACACCAATCGACATAACAATGTCATAAAGGATTTTTGGGTTCCAAATAATTTAGTTAAGACCGTATACCTTGAACCGGTTCTGGGCAGAAGAGTTGCTAACTTTCAGCGGATTAAATTTATTATCTCATTCCCAGATGTGTATGAAACCAGGCTTAAGAGAGATAGAGCCAAAGCCCTTGGCCCGCATCTTCAAATCCTCAGAAGGTAAGGTCGAGTGATAGAATCCGCGACCTAGTGACATGTACTTCCAGTTTGAAAAACCCCTTATTTCTGAAATCCTCTCGATCAGATCCCCAATCTTTAATGGATTATAGCCCCTAGGCAAGATAAAATGAGTAATAATAGAATGATCACTAAATTCTAAGTGTTCCAAGACCACAACTAGGTCCGCTTTAACATAATATACATTTCCTTTCTGACGAAAGGCACCCGTAGTCGATCCAAGGGATAAACTACCAAGAGATAACCCATCCATTAATTTCCCAAAGACCCTTACAAATAAATTATTCCCTGAAAGGCCTGCAATTACATCTCATATATGGCCTGAACCACCATGGCCCATAAGCCCAAATCCCATCCTAGATTTCATGTGCACCCCTTTCCCATACCATGCCTCCACCAAACTATATCACACTGATGCCATCTTCACCACTTGCGTCCATCGGAGATGGCGCTGGAACGCCTGCACCAGGACACCAAGATTATCCACCCTTCTTCCATTTTGGCACCGCAAAACCCTTCATATCTTTTATCCTTATGCTATTCTGACACCGTACCCTGCACCGGAAATTCCTGTCTCAATGCTGATGCCGTCTTTATGAGATATTCTGACACGACACCCTGCACCAGAAATTCCCATCTCAACACTGCTGCTACCCCACTATGATTCCATAGTCATGGCCATCTCCCGACTTGTCGGGCCAACTAAAGACGTCATTGCTATCGATCTTCCATCATCTACTATCGGACCGTAGGGACCCATTAACTAAGTTTCTTCCAATATAACCCCACAAGTTTGCTCATACTCATCACACATGGTACGGATTAAACGGGCACTAAATCCCCAAATTGGAGATTCCCAGGTTTTGAACCTTGGACGTGATGCAGTATTACAGGGTTTCCATACCACTTGAACAACACCCAAAGTATAAATATATAAATAGTTTTATAATTATATAAAAATATTTATACATATATTTATTTATAATTATAATTTTAATTATGATGGTGGTCACCAAGATATTCTCTCCCCTATTTAATGGCGATTAGGGCTCGATCTGTGGGATGACGCTTTATTTCAATGACTATTTTGAACTTGCGCATGTCTTTGTTGGACCTTCTAAGAAGGATATCCCAGGATCTAGCCTGGGTGATGTTATTTTACCTTCTGCTGCTACGCAGGATGTAGCGAGGGTTGAACCCCATTCTCTCTCTATGAAACAGGTTGATCAGAGGTCATATGAGATGTTGGAGAATCTGCAAGTGACACAGCTTGGTGTGAATGATATGTTTTTCATGGGTCCTTGAAATGATTCGATGCTTGGGTGAAGTAGAATTTCGAGGAATAGTGACCTAGCTCTTGTTGAAATAAATTTTATGTTCATTGAAGATCATATCGCAAAGTGTAAGCACTCTATTATTTCATGGATCACCCCCTTCACAAGGATTAACTCTTGGAAGATTGAAGATCTGAGGGTGCGACTACTATAGTTTTGGGGCTTTGATGGTTGGCGTATGGTGTCTCTCTGGTGTTTCCCAGTAAAGATTCAAGTGTCATTGAGAGGAGAGGACGAATCAAGGATATCTTTTTCATTTATGTTTCCTTTAAAATGAAACAACCTTCATATCCTATTAAATATTTACTCCCCTACTGAAAACAATTCAAACACACATTCATAGGAACACAAGAATTTACAAGGTTCACTACTCAAAAAGAGTAGGTACGTCCTTGGTATGGTTTGGAAACAATCCAATACCATACATTCCACTAGAAAATAATCATTTTGTGTAGAATACAATGAGTAGGATATTCCTTTATACTCATGTAGCACTATGTGAACAATTAAATAGTTCATGTGCTTCTTCTAAAATAAAATATGTAATAAAATTTTTGTAACAAACATGTCACTGTGCTTCTTGATCAACTTTCACAAATATGATCTTTCAAAACAATTCTTCACTTTCTTACCAGAAGGTAGTCAGAACTTCCTGGACTACGTAATGATACTCAGTCTAATACCCAGGTCTAATTTCCTCATCTAATTTCTCACAATTGAAATCATATTTTTCTGCATACTGTTAGTTTGGAGAAATTTATTTTGCAACTATTTTAGTGCCTTTGGGAACTTTCTTGAGCCCTCTGTGAACATTCCTTCTTCCACCATGAACTTCCTATATCCTCCGCATAATGGGTTTCACTGTGTGGAATGAATGCTTGGATCTATACTGGGACCCCTGGTTTGATCTGTCTCAAGCTAGGAATAATACAGTTCGGTCCTAGATCTGTATTTAATGGTTGAGATGGTTTTTTGGCACTAAAAAATCCTTTGAGACATCACCTCGGCTGTGGGATCTAAAATTCAGTTTGAAAAAGGAATCCATTTTTCCAAATTTGGACATTTTTCAAGGCTTTTGATGGAATCTGATCTTAGCTCCACTTTGATTGAATCACTGCTTGTGGTTGCTGGAGAGTTTAAGTTTGAGTTGAGAATAGAGTATTAATATGTTCCATATTTATATTTTAATTGCATTTCAATCAAGAATGTGAGAGATAACTATCGGCGGGGCTTGAGGTGCATCAAATGTAGTAAGTATGGCCATCGATATCAGGACTATAAAGTTAAAATTCCCAACAATAATTCTTCACCAGTGGGGAAGGGAGATGAAAATGGTGCCTTTGATTATAGATCTCACCCATGTTCATTTTATGATGTGGTTGATACTCATCCTTGACATATGGAACATGTAGGCATGGATGTGGGTGCCTTGGCTGATGAGCTTGCTACTCTCCCAATATAGAATAATGTTAAAGGATATTCTCCTCACATGCTCGATACTTCTGGTTAGGATACACCAAGAGATAGGATATGTCCAGACAATTTTAGTAATGAGATAACTCAACCGGGGGCCGGTAGTAGTCGACTGATAAAGGCTGGACCAGGTGCGGCATTGACACAAGTGGAGAGTGCCTCAGTGGAACCAAGGTAGCAGGTTGAAGTCTATTCAGATAGAGTAATGAAATAGTTTGTTGTTGAGCAGGTGTGTGTAGAGGATGGACCAATTGATCAGTTTGAAGGTGTGGGAACTACGATTCGGGTGTGTGGTGAATTTGATGTGGGAGGGGCTAGAGCCACTAAATAGGTTCTAGGAGGGGTTGTAGCTTCTGAACAGGTGTTTGGGGGGTCCGATTCTGATTGTGAGGATTAGGTGAAATCTAAAATTTATGCCTAATTACTGCATGAAAGTAAATTGCTTGCTATAGTTGATAACAAAGTAAAAAAGAATGAATCTGTTTCATTTTCAAATCTCATGAAAGGGCCAAAGGGTTCCTGGTATCTTGATAATAGGTGTGTAAGTAATTCTCATTAATAGTATAATGAGCATGGGGTAATAAATGAGGTGTCTTGGGCTATTAATGCCCAAATATAATAGGATGTACATGTGGATAAGTAGGTGTCTATGCTTAAAGTTAAGAGAATATAGGTGCATGAAGAGGGATTCCAACTGGTCCTCCCTCGGAAATCTATGACTTTTGTGTCTGCACCGGAAGTGGTGCATACTTCTCCTGTTTAGGAACTTCCCCTGTAGGTGGAATTTCCAGCTAGCAGTCTGATTGTGGATTGGAGGTACCCATCCCTTTTTTCAGATCTTATGAAAAATGGTTATGGCTTGTTTGGTAGGTCTTCAGATGAGGTCTGTGTCACTACACAATACAAAAATCCTCATATCATTCCTCCAGATGATATTGAAGGTGAAAATCCTATTAAAGGCCTCAATAAGGTGGTGACAGACTGGTTCTTCTTGCAACATGGTGCCACCTACTCCATGATGGAACCAGAATTATTCGGTTTCAATGAGTACCTACTTGTGTAGAAGTTGTTGGTAATCAACATAGAGGATGGTTTTCAATCTAACCCAATGGTGGACTTTTGGGACCTCTCTAGGAAGTTCAGGATCTGTTCCATTCCAGAAGAATCTTCTAAATCATCATCGAAAGAGGCTCATGCACTCCCATAACAGGCCAGGACATGGTGGAGAGGATGACACCCAAAAGTCAGAAGAAGATATTCTAAGAATGTATGCACTAGAGGGAAGTGCATGAAGTGAAATATTATTTATCCAAAATAAAAAAAATTAAGGCCTTCGGGCCATTCAGATAATAGTATTAAATATTATACATATATATTTTAAATATAATATTTTATTAATTATTTATTGTTTTATAGTTTTTTAGATTTAAAAATTAATATAAAATCATAGTTTTTTTCGTTATAAATTGTTATACTTTTTTACTTTAAAAAATCTTACTCTTATATATAATAACATTATAATTTTATAAATTTGTAAAACTATATAATTATGTAAATTATGTATACTTTTATAAAACATTTGTACTTTTATAAAGTTTTATAAATTTATATACATTTATAAATGATTTATATTTATTTAAAATATATATTCTTTTATAAATTATATATAATTTTATACTTCTATATATATCTGTATTTTTATATAATGATATAAATATATATACATGTGAAATTTATACTTTTATACCTATATACTTTTTTCAATTAAAAAATAGTTTAATACTGTTATACTTTCATGAATTTTATTTCTATAAACTACACTTTTATAATTTTATAATTCTGTAATGTGATTATTATTTTTTCAACAAATTCATATATATAATTAAGAGTTATTTTATTATATGAAATATTATATGTTATAAATCATAACGGATCGCCGCTTAGGCGGTGGTGTAGCGGTGAAACAGAGGGGTACAACAACACCATTCTTTGGGAGGTGTAGGGTTTGAATCCCAGGAGGTCACTTTCAGGGCGAACCTCTCCCCTGAGATCCACTTACCTTGACGGGTCACCCGGTTTCCGACTAGGTGAAAAATATGAGGTGCAACTCACCCATGCTAACAGATTTCTTGACAAACCATCACCGCTTGGGTTGTTACCATTCGAGATGATCTGCCATCTTAGATGGAAATGACTCCTTCCTGGTTGGGGCTCTCTCCAGAGTGATCTCTTTGTGAGGAGGTGGGTTTCCTTGTGTGGAGGGTTATAAAAGGCCACACATGGGAATTCTGTTTTCAAAGAAAAAAAATTCATAACATATAGACGTTGGATGTATTATTTTAATTGATTATTAAATGAGTTTCAAAATTAGCTTTGTTTTTTTTGGATTTCATGTTAAAAAATGTATCTAATGGGGAACTTATTCAATTCTATTTTATAATTGGATCGGTAGACCATAGTTTACTCGTAAAGAAGTAAGTTATCATATCATTAGAGTTAGATTTCAAACCAAATATGAGGTATGGAACCATAATAGAGAAACAATTAAATAACTAGAAAATGATTATAGACTAAGAGGTGTGATGTTAAAGATATGTTATTTGATCAATTTTATTTTCTTTCACAATCTGAGTATGAACTTAATGACTGAAAATTCAATGTTAGTGTTGAAAATATTTTAAAAAATATAATAATATCTTCTATTTTTTTGAAACCATTGATATATTAAGTAGTCATATTTTCTATCATGAAAATGTTTTTCAAATAATATAGATTTTTTTATATTTCTATTATTATATTCAATAGCCTTAATTTCATGGATTTTTATAATGTAAATGTGATTTTAAGGGTAAATAATTGGTTTTAATGTTAAAAATTGGATTTTTATAATGTTTTAGAATGAGGGAGATATTTTTGTATTTCAATGATAATCTAAATAGATGATATTTTAAATTTCACATTGAAATTAAAATGATGTTTTTTTTATTTTAAATTAGAGTGAATAAATTCATCGAGTTTTTTTATAATGTAGTATGCTCTATCAATGAGATGAGTGGTATCTATTTTTATAAATGCAAACATGTGTAAGGAAAAAGGATGATATCTATATTTATATGATCATATTACCTTTTAAATACCTCCTAGATAAATAGAATCTCACCTCCTACATAATATAGATTGATAATATCACCATGAAAATGGCATGTCACAAACTCTATCCAACCTATAGGATATACATCAGGACCTCACTCCTACAAAATGTTTATTAATGTTTAACCCCATTGTAACTCCTAAACCTACATTGTATCCAACATCACATGGATGGTATAAATTAGGGGATTCCTCAACAACTACATATTCACTCTGATTTGGTGGTAGCTTCTAAGGGGATGAGTCTAAGGAAACAAAATGCAATAATAACTATCATCCCCATCAGCTTCATCTTCCATACAATTATTATTTAATTTTGTTTCTTGAGACTCACCCCCCATATCTTGTGGACATGAACCTATGATTCTTAAATTCAAGAGGATAACACCTACCACCATTGGATTAATTCTTTTCTTAAATTCAATTACCCATTTCCTTCAAAGCATGATGAAATTATTTGAAACATTCAAATGTTGGTTTCCCTTTATTTGAAAGGACCTCTTTTGTGTATTTATTTATTTTTTAAATATTAATATTACTGAATCTAATAGGATGGATATAAATAGATAATGGATGGATTCCTATCATATGAAAAAAGAGCATGAAGATGGGGTAAAAGAGTTCATCAAGATTGAAAAATATCATGTATATGACCCTTCTCAAATCCTTTGTCCCTGTTTACGCTATTTTTATTCAAGACTAATTAGTATATAGAAGTTATAATAAGTCTTGATCTATCACAGAATAGATCAAAGTTATAAATGTTGGAATAAACATGGGAAAAATCGAATGTAGCTAGTGATATGGACAACACTGTGTTTTATGGATTATTTGATATAATTAAATGTATGTAAAATGAAGAATACCTTATCTAGGATGTGATTATAGGTTTGAATGATGATTAAGATCATATTTAGAAAATGGAAAATGACAATTGAATATAATCTTTGTGGTTTTCCAAATTTTTTTGAGAAGTTAAAGAGTTGTACAAAGAAAACATTTTATGTTGGCTTCACTAAATATACAACATTGTTAGCCATATTGAAGATGTATAATTTAAAATCTAGAAATAAATTGAGTGATGATAGTTATACAAAACCACTTTCTCTATTTAATGATATGATCTCAGAAGACAATGATCTTCCTAGCTGAACACATTACACTAAACGAGTTCTATGTTAAATGGGTATGATCTCTAAAAAAATACATTCATATCCATATGACTCCATACTGTTTTTCAAGGACAAAAAATCACTTAAAGAATGCCCGAAGCGTGGTTCTTCTTTATACAAGAAATATAAATCACATCCTAAGAAATTGGTATGGTACTTTATAATCATTCCATCGTTTAGATTCCTATATGAATGTGAGGAGACTGAAATACAATTGATGTGGCACGAAGATACATAAAATTAAGATGGTAAATATCATCACTCGACAGACACTCCTGAAAGGAATATAATTGATCATGATTATCCTGAATTTGGAAATGATCCGAGAAACCTTCATCTTATGCTATCTATAAATGCAGTGAATCATTTTGGTTTTCAATGAAGCAATCATAGTACATGACCAGTTATGTTGGTAAATTATAACTTTCCACTATGGTTATGTATGAAATGAAAATACATTATGTTATCTATGATTATATCAGGACCAAAACAATCCGGTAATGATATCGATATTTATTAGTCTCTATTGATTGATGATTTAAAATTATTATGGGATTCATGTTTTATATTGTATGATTCTTATATAAATGATTATTTCATGTCAAGATCCATGTTTTATAGAATGATAAATGAATTTCCTTCTTATGGAAAATTTTGAGTATATAGAATTAATGGAACTCAAGGGAGTCCCATTTGTGAACAAGGTACATAATCAACTCGGTTGAAACATTCATTTAATATTGTGTATCTAGGACATCTCAAATTTTTACCCAAACAACATTAGTACAGATCATGGATGACATTAGTCGATGGGAGATCATAAGAATGTAAAACACTATCTCCAATAAAATGTGATCAAATGTTTGAGAAAGTAAAATATATGGACACTGAATTTGGTAAACTTTTTTTTTGAAAAACCATATGAAAATTGGTTGGAAAAAGAGATTAGTTTTTTTAATCTCCATTCTGGAATTGTTTATACGTCATAAATTTTCATGATGTTTTGTATATTGAAAAAATATATATGTAATAATGTAATTGGAACATGAATAAATGCATCCTTAAAAACAAAGGATTTAATTAAGTATAGGTTTGACATGATTGACATGGGAATACAGGAAGAGTTAGTTCCAGTGAAGGGTGAAAAACAAAATTTTCTTCCTCTAACTACTTATAATCTTTCTAGGCAGGAGAGATATTATTTTTTCAACTTCCTGAATGATGTAAATGTTCCAGAGGGGTATTCATCGAATTTCAAGAATATTTTGTCAATGACTGATTTAAAGTCAATGGGTCTGAAATAACATGACTATCATGTTTTGATGCAAGATCCAATGAATGTAGCTTTAAGTTTCATTTTCTCCAAGAATGCTTGACATATATTAACCAAGCTATCTTTTTTTCCAAAGATACTTGTAGCAATGTAATAGACCCAATGTAATTACCAACTATTGAAAAAAATACCACCATATTATGTGAATTGAAAATGTTCATCCTGCTGCCATTCTTTAATATGATTGTTCACTTTATGGGTCAATTGTTGAGAGAGATTTGACTATGTGGTCTGGTAAATTATAGATGAATTTATCCTAATGAAGTGTAAATGAATATTTTGAAAGGGTATGTCAAAAATAGAATTTGGTCGTAGGGTTGTATTATGGAGAGGTATGTTGTGGAGGAAGCCATTGAATTCTATACTGACTACCTATCTGGTGTGTAAAGCATTGTTCTACCAAAATATCATCAGACAGGGAGACTTGTGGGTGAAGGAATTAATGGAATAGATGTTGTCACAATCAATATTACAGATCCGAAGAAAACCCACATTTACTTTTTTTATAACAGTTTAGAGGTTTCCCCATATGTTGAAACCCACAATGAAATTCTTAGTCATTTGAATCCACCAATGGATAAAAGGTGAATATAACATACACATAATCAATAATTTATATGATGGTTTAGAGACCATATTTTTAATGAGTGAGATGAAAATATGGATTCAATTTCAGAATGAATTCGATGGCTAGACAGAGGACCAAGTGTGCATGTATTATCTTACAATGGTTATGTAATTAATGATTATACATTCTATAAAAATGGACATGATGAAGGTAGTACCATGAATAATGGCGGAGTTACACTTCTGGATGAAGTAATGCATGTATCTAGTAGAAAAGAGATAAATTCAATTTATAAAAATATGTCATACTTTGGAATCATAAAACAAATATATTATATGGATTATACAACATTCCAAGTGCTGATTTTTTATTGCAAGTGGACTGATAACAGGATTAATGCTAAAATAGGTGAATACAGATTCATGAAAGTGGATTTTAGTAAGGAAGGGTACAAATATAAACCATTTATAATGAAATCATAAGAAATACAAGTATTTTATGTTCCATATCCCACAAACCAAAAGTGGTCAATTGTTCTGTTATCGATGAAAACCACTAAAGGTTCAGTTCAAAATTTAACTGAGGACGACCCTTTCATTGGGATGTCGCAATCATTTCACAGTGTCCCAAATGTAGATGTGATATTGTTTGTCATAGGAGACCATAATTAAGTTATTTGGATACATGATAGAGGGGTAAAATAATTTAAACCTTAAAAAATGTAGTTTAGTAATCATGTTATATTTTTTTTGTAATAAACATTATGTTACCTCATATTATTATCTTTTCACTTCCACATTTATCTAATCTAAATTAAATGTTGAAGCAGTTATTCAGATAATGACTTCTTCAAAGTTTGATGCTCCCAGTCCTGAGAAACAATAGGTTTCTCAGCCTACTACTGCTCCCAATACAGAGGAACAACACCCTTCTACATGTGCTGATGCTCTTAATCCTGAGGAACAATAGGTTTCTCAACCCGCTACTACTCCCAATGTAGAGGAACAATGAATTTCTTCACATGCTGATGCTAAAAATCCATAGGAACACCATACTGATGATTTTTAACCTAAGGAAATGGTAGATGATGAAGAAATGATGTCCCAAAATAAAATAGGAGCACCATAGTGTGATGGTGTTAGAAAAATTATTAAATCAAAAACAAAGGCATCAAATTCGAGGTTAGATGGAATACACACAAACAGCCTATCACCCCAACAAGTCCATGTTCAATAGTTTCATTGGTACTATCAATCAGTAGTGTGTACTGATTTATATATCCTCATGGAACCATGTTGTGACCATGATGAAGACATTAATTTGGGAATATATTATGGTAACATTATGATATCCTTTCGTTATTTTACTAAAAAATAAAATAATAAAACATTAAAATAATTTTCATTATCTATTAAGGAATGAATTTATAGTAGATGAATCAAATAATAAATTTGTAATAATTATGGCTAGAAAGTCTCACAAGGGATTTCACACAATTCTAATGAAATTTCATCTCAAATATGCTTAAGGGAAAATAAACTTTCACCCACCGCATATGTATGCACACCTGATAAGGCAAGAATCATGTGATGCATTTACTGGATATTGTGAGAAGATATCTTTTCAGGTATATTGTGGATGGAAATAAATTATTTGATAATACAAGTATTAATCACTTTGATTGAGAATTTTTAATTTATGAAACAACAAATGAGTACTAAAAATTCGGAACAAGAAAAAAAACTAACATACCCTTACCGTAAATCAAGGATGGGGTACACTTCACTTGAAAAAAATTGGTAAGTATTTTAAATATCCCATAATACTTTTATGTGACATGAAACAAAAACATAATTATATTCCTCTATTTATATATAAATTGATGAATCCAAATCCAAAGACACTTTCATCCCACATCATGTGTTATGCAAGGAGGCATGTGGAAATAAATATGGGATAATAATGGATGAAAACACACAATAAGTGTGGGAATCAAGTGCAAGTTTGACATAATAAATATTTGTTTTTATTTAAATCACTACTATATAACAATGATTACTTATTTCCATATATTTTCAATCGGAATTAGAAAAAGGAATCATCCATAGTTGTAATGGATGAACACCTTCTATTGGAGGCCTTGAAGTGACTAGAACAGTATGGCCATGTCAGAGGTGTGGGTTTTAGGGTGACATGACAAACAAATTTTAAGAGAAGAAAAGAACAATGGGATAAAGGTAAATAAATGGATGAGATGCAAATAATATTAGCTACCCTTGATGAAAACATTCATGGGAATTATGAGTTTCTAGAAAATATTACAGAGTGAGAAGAATGAAGAATAAACAACTCAATAACAACCAATGTATGAAGATCCCACCCCACCCCCACCAACTTTGAGATGTGTCATTCCCCTCAAAGAGTTATCTTAGATGAGGTAATCAATATTCTCATAATTGTTTCTATGAAATATGAATGATGTAGACAATAATAACTTTCCTATACTAATATTATATAGGGGGAAATTATTTTGATTTATATATACCAACACCCACTATAACATCCCAAGTTTTTAAATGGATACATTATGTTCAGTAACATACATGATATGCCACATCGAGCTTAAACAAACAATAAAATATTATTATTTAGCCATTATAAAGGTGGGAATGAACATGATTAAATAAATTATGAAAATATGGTTTACACATGAATATATAATTGATTCTTTGATGACCAATTAATTATGAATTAAAATAAACCACTTTTTAAAATAAAAGGAAATATTTTTCTGAATAACTATTTAAATGAGAACAAGTGTGTTTTATACTAAAAAATAATTAAATCAATACTATTGGATTATATTAATGATATATGTATATAATATATTAAATTTAATTTTTAACATTTATTTTATGTTTTTTAAGACATGATATAAGAACAAATACAATTTTAAATATAAAAGAAGTATTTTTCTATAAAACAGTTTTACCAATATTTGATGAAACACTTGTTTTAAATCTAGATTTTATGATTTCATAAAATATATTTGAAAAAAAACTTTTATTTGAATTAATATTATCAAAATTTACATTGTTTGATTTTTTGTTGTTTTTATGATAATGTTCATTTTTTTGATGAATAGTGAAAAATACAATATTTTAATTAAAAACTGTGTTTTCGTATGATTTATTTATATTGCTAGATTATATTTTAGACTGGTTTTAAAGTATATTTAGATCAATATTTTATCAATTTATCTAATTAATGTCATTGGAATCAATTTCACATTGAATTTGGATATAAAAACCTTTCAATCTTTTAACTGTTTTTAATTTAAAAACCCATTTTCATGATCCGTCAACAAGATTAATTTTATATTATTTATATCAAACTATATATATATTTTATTTTGAAAAATGGATTCCATATTTTTTTATCATAAGGTCAAAATTTAGTAAATAGTTCCCTTTTATTTTTTTGAAAAAATATGAATAGTAATGTTGGTTAGGGTAAATCTGGTAATTAAGGGTAAAAATAATATTATAAATAATAGAAAATTATCCTAACACTTGTCTTAATTTTATTGTATGATTAATTGTAGACCACATTAATCCTTGTTCCATTTTTTATCTCTTGGAGCAACTTGGATGACTTTAATCCATTTATAGTATTATATTCAAGGAAAAGTTAATTTTGTCATACTTTTATTTTTAACAAGTGAAATATTTTTAATATGGAGTTATATAAGGGATATGTTCGACTATAAATTGTTTTTTGAAGAATAAAATGTTTATATTCATCATAATAATTTATTTTTAAATTTTAGGTAATGAATAATTAACTTAAAGTCTTATATAATGATGATGCAAAAATAGATTTATGAGAAGAAATATAAAAATAAATGATAATAAAAACATTAAAATAAATATTATTTGAGAAAATTAATACCATACACTATTTTTTTGGATGAATTTTACATGTTATTGATGATTTAAAATATTTGTTTTGGAGATATCATGTTGTTATGATATTTTTAAAAAGTCATGCGATGAATTGTGTCAAAATTGACTTTAATAATATTTTAAAATAAATAGTAATTTATTAAATTATAAAAAATTAATAAAAATATAAAATTCTACCAAATTATTGGTAAAATTATTATAATTTTATCAATTAATTATTTATTGGTATTTTCACATTTTATAGTAAATATATTAACCCTCAAAGTGTAAATTATACGATATCACAGTAAGAATTAAAAATGTTAAATAAGGTTTTAATCAAAAAGATAAGGATTAAGAAAATAATTAAAAATTGTATATTTTTAATTGTGTGAATTTATTTTGACGCATAATCATCTTATATTTTAAATAAATTAGTATGTATCCATTTGGAATAAAAAATTAATTTATATTAACATAATATTTTAAAGAATTCCAAGAGTGCCCATCCCCTCTCTTATAAAATGGAACTTCTTATTCTATTTTATTAACACACTAAAACCTATTTGGTTCATCCAATATCTAAAAAATATGTTCCTAGAATCCTAAACCACATTATAGAGGCCTTATTTAAGTCAAAATTCCCTCCTTTGAGGTGTTAAGGTGTTAATCAAAGGGGATCGTCTGAAGAAGAGGTATCATTTTTAATCAAGTATTTCTATTTTATTTATTCTTTAACTCCCTTAAAATTTAATTGAACCATGATTAAATAATAATTCCAGTATCCTAAATATATTGATATTTTATTCTGTTAATATCATCAACTAAATCCATCTCCACTTCCATCAAATGGGAAAAGAATTATCATATGTGTGTACGATGAACTACTGCCTCGTGAACCGATTTATTTCGTTTTACATCACCATATATAAATAAATATGATTTAATTAAAGTTTTTATATTATATTCATGATATATTTATCATTATTAGAAGATAATATATCATTTACATTCTTACCTTTCCATGTAGGAAAAAATGATAACGTTGTTCATGCGTACGTGTAAACTATCACCTCCACGAAGTGATGTGATTCGTTTTTCATCACCACATCACATGAAGGATGCATATAAGAATATTTAAAATATTAATATGATATTATTTATATTATTATAATTTTGGAAGGATAACATAATACTTACCTTCTTTCCATAATGATCATTGAATAATGGAAACTTTACTCATGCGTATGTACAATTTACCGTCTCCATAATTGTAACGTAGTACATTTTTCATATCCATATTTAATGGATGAATTTAAAAGTATCATTTATTTATTAAATTTATTATTATTTCATGTATATCATTCTTATGATGATGGACTAATGACCATTTTTGACTATAGACATCATACCAATGTCATTTTGGACTTATGTACCGAATATCATCAAAACGTTCGATGTGAACATAAATAACTGAGTAATTATTATAATATGATAATAAGTGATATTATTATAATAATAAAATTGAAAAATTTTATCAAGAAAGTAAATAATTAACCTAAGAATAATATTCAAGAATATAAAGATTGTACGTGGCGAGTCAGACTCAAGGCAAGGTACTTCGTCTTAATCTCATTTCATTGAGGCATATTTTGATGTTATACACCCACCTTATTTTTTGAGGTGTTTATATAGACCCATAGAGAAAATATATCATGAATTTATTTATTATAATGTTATTTTTTAAAAAAAATTATTATTTCATGGAGCTTATGTTTTAAATGTCCAAAGTAGTATGAGACACTTTGAATGATTAAAGATTTAATCATAAAATATTTTTCTTCATTTAAATATTATTGATATTATTTTACATATATATATATAAAAGGATTATAAGGTAATTTTATTTCTATTTTTAATTACATTCAAAGGATTTCAGAACGAATATTTTTACAAGTTTTATGTGGAACATTTTGACAAATGATAAAAGGAATGTTCTATTCATAACACACACGACAATAATCAATTTTCTACCACCATGGAAGTTATTTTATTTTTGGGTTCCTTTGAAATATTTAATATTATATTAAATGAAAAAAAACTATTTATCTTTTTGGTATTTTGGTATTGAATTTTTTTTTCAAAAGAAAGGTGTATTTCGTATTGAAAATTTGATTTTTAATGATAATGATATTTTAACATCTTAAAGTGATTTAAATTTGATTTTAAAAGAGTTTTTAAAATGATGAAATGTTTTATTACATGTTGTGGTTCTTGTAAATTATTAATGAAGAATGCACCTAGATAACTCTGGGTGATCCCGTTATAGCTTATGTGATGGGTGTGCTGAGATAACACTCCATTGCATTGGGTAATCTGAAGATTGAAGTCGACCGTATGGTTATTACATTTGTAAGAGTTCTATAAAGGTTCTATGTGATGATGTTCCAAGGTACCTACATTAATTTTCTATGATTTTTAATGTGTTTTTATGGGAATCAATTCTTTTCAATAGGTAAAATTAATTTTATTTCTAAATTTATGATATTTAACTTTGTGGGTAAAATGTAATGTTTTCAAGGAAAACATTTTTTTGTGGTTTTCATGTTTTTACAAAAAAAATAGTTTCCTTTATTTTTATTTCCCTTATTAAGATTTTTGTGCTCATCCCAAGTTTTAAAATGTTTTTCATAGGGTGTAAGGATGGGTAAGAGAAAAGAGTATGTCAAGTTGAAAGTTATAAATATTTTTCACGAAAATTAAATCATGTTTTATTTTAAAAGTTTTATATTATGGAAGAAATTAATATTATTTTAGTAGTATCCACTTTTTACTAAAAAAGGATGTTATTTTTGTATTATGACTTAATTCTCAAAGGCTGTAAACCTGAAATGGTCCTTAATGTGAAAGCACGTAATTTATTGATTAAAACTCCACATTATGTAATGTTTAAGGTTGATTACTTATACCCACCCATCACCATATTGCAAGGTATACCATCTTCAATATACAAGAAGACAATATAAATAATTTCAAACTTTCAACAGGTCATGTGAGAGTGGGGATTACCATAGTTCATGAGTTGAGCGCCGATTTACATGTCCCACTTGATGATTTATATATTCATACAATCGAGCAAGATATTAGAAAATTCTTATCATGGCCACCAAATATTGTAAAAAACATTTACATAGAGGTATTCCTTTGCAATTTATTTTTCATGCTAAACCTTTGATAATTAATGAAAAAATGTCTAAACAGATGAATGTTATTATAAATGAACAAATGGAAGGGGTTGAAATGAATGTTTGAGTAAAAACCATCTAAAGGATCTACCAACTTATTGAAAATAACTTTATAATGTACCTTTACCCCACCCATTCAATATCCGCATTTATTAATATTGAAGGTTCATGCGGATACAATGATACAAAGTGGTAGAAATCACATAGTTGATTTTGAAGATCAAATGTATAGAGATGACACTATAGACTTCATTCCTCATGAGAATTTAAATTAAATTATTATGTATGAATGGCTAGGAGTCCTAGTTTTAAATGTACACATTAGGTGTGTTATCATGATTTGTGTTCCAAATAGCTGAACTACTATGTTAGTTATGACTAAATACAATTCATATTTTTCGTATGTGTATATATGAATACCAATTTAATGTATTAATCTATGAAAATAAATATGGACTCATTAGTCCTCACTTCACTTCTATAGAGAAAACCAAAATAGAATCAGTTCAAATTAATACAATAGTGGAAAATCTGCCCAAATAATTTGAAACAAAACTAACGGATAAAAGACACTTATTAATACCAACGATGCAGGGGTAAAACTATACAATATAATCACATCAAATATATTTTCATTTCTTTAATTAATTATTAATTATTTCTTTTTAGGAAACATTGGGTACTCATTGAGGTAAATTTAGATACTACAAATATTTATTTTCTAGATTCACCATATGGATACCCAACAAGAAGACCACACACGATGACATTTTTCAATATATAATACACTACAACCAACATTTTAGAACTAAAATTCAAGTTATATATTTTATATTATGTTTTAATGAGAATTATTTTATGATAGGGTGGTGTTTAAATACTATGAAAGTCATGGAATGAGAACAGTCCATGCGCACAAGGAGCCTGTAAACTTCTACAAGTGGATAAGTATCATGGTATATATAATGATATTACACTATAAAAATACATATAAAAACAAATTTATTGTTTTTATAAATATTTCTTCAGTTTCCAAAAAAATGGGAAATATTATGGTTATTAAATTTGTATATTTATGATAGATATCATATACCATCAACATACTAGAATCTATGAAGAGGTATTTTCAAATATAATTAATATTTCATTTTAAATATTTATTAATCATTTTCATATTTATATTTTTCGAGAACAACTATGACTATAAAAAATCCTCATATTTACAAGATGAAGTAGATTTATTTATAAATGAATGAGCATCATACATGATTTAATAATCTACACATATATCATAAAGATGTGAATTCCTACTTCTAATTTAGTATATTTTCACATAATTTTATCTACTTTTGTAGTTATTTTCTTTAGAATTTCTATCTGATACTTTTTTTTTAATTTTCTTTGAGATCATAAAGAAATTACTTTATCAAAAAGGATGATTTACTCCTACACTATGATCATGAACTCAATATAATACATGGTGTACCTGGTATGACTCAATTTGTATAGTTTCAGTTTAAAATTGAAATTTTATTAATGTATTGTTTTATATTTACGTTTAATTTATTTCTTTATATTATTAGTAACATAAGAATTATTTTCTTATATTGGTAGATTCTTTTGCTTAGGTTTGGGTGGTTTGTTGAAATCTACTTGTGCTTGTGTGAGATTAGACTTTGAGGCTGCAACTGAAATATTGATAAAAAGGAAATGAGTCAAGAATGTATATAATCATCTTGAAAAGGTGAATTCATACTACCTAATTAATTAATTTTTAAATAATTATATATATTATTTATAATTTAATTTTTTTATCATTTTTATCTAATATTTATTTAGTTTTTTTAAAAATCTTTTGGAAATTCATATTTTTCTTTCAACTATCTGTGAAAAGCCAAAAAAGAAAGAACATGTTCCTTCTGATGGAAGATGAAACCCCACAATTCTTGAAATATGAAGTGTTTTAAAGATTATGGGGTTTCTCTTCCATCAGAATGGAACATGTTTTATCTTTTATACATTTTTTACATAGTTTAAATCAAAACACATATCGTATACTCAATCATACACACCTCAATTATATACTCAATGTATTTGGTATGACTCAGACAGTATGTTTTTAGTTTGTAATTTACATTTTAGTTTAAAACACACATCACATACACAAAAACAAGTAAACATATTAATATTTTTTTGATACCTTATTTAATAAGTCCATAAGTCATTTTTGATTGCTGGGAATAAACAACACCTCAATCTGATGCATGGTGCAGCCGACATGACTCCTAGTGTTTCTTTAATTTAAAATTGAAATTAATAATAGTAAAATGAACAAGTGACATACTGAAAACCAACCAAACAAATTTTTATTATTTTTATTTTTTAGTAAAATGATCCATATATCATTTTAGATGTGTAGGAATCAACCAAATCTCAATCCAACACACATTGTGATTGATATGACTCCAAGCGTGTCTTTTTATTTAAAATTGACAATAATTTTAGTAAAAAGAACAAGTTTCATTCTGAAAACCAAGAAAATTTTTTTTTATTGTTTTTATACTTTAGAAAAAAAATCCATAATTCATTTTTAATGTTTAAAAATAAACCAAACCTCAATATAATGCACGGTGTGACTGATATGACTCTAAGAGTGTATTTTTAATAAAAAATGGAATTAATTTTAGTAAAAAGAACAAGTGACATACTGATAACTAATAAAACATGTTCATATTGTTATTATACTTTAATAAAATTTTCCATAAGTCATTTTTACAATTAGGAATCAACAAAACATAAATCTGATTCTTGGTGTGACCAAAATAATTCCAAGTGTGTATTTTTATTTAAAACTGTCACTAATTTTAGTAAAAAGATTAAGCGACATACTAAAAACTTTGAAAAATCATTCATATTGTTTTGATACTTTAGTACAAGGATCCATAAATCATATTTGATGTTTAGGAATCAAATTCACCTAAATACGATACATAGTGTGATCGGTATAACTCAAAGTGTGTCTTTTAATTTAAATTTGACATTAATTTTAGTAAAAAGAGCAAGTGACATATTGAAAACTAATAAATTTCATTTTTATTGTTTTGATACTCTAGGAAAACAATCCATAAGTTATATTTGACATTTATGAATTAACCTCACCTAAATATGATGCACGGTGGGACCGCAATAACTCCATGTGTGTATTTTTATTTAAAATTGACAATAATATTTGTAAAATGAAAAAGAGACATGCTGAAAATCAATCAAACAAATTCATATTGTTTTGATACTTTAGGAAAATGATTCAGAATTCATATTTGACATTTAGGAATCAGCATCATCTCAATCCAACACATGGTGTGACTGATAACTCAAAGTGTGTCTTTTTATTTAAAATTGACGTTATTTTTAGTAAAGAGAGAATCTGACATACTGAAAACCAAGAAAATTAATTTGGATTGTTTTTATACTTTTATAAAATGATCCATAAGTCATTTTGGCCGTGTATAAATCAACCCCACCTCAACATGATTCACGGTGTGATCGATATGACTCTAAGTGTATCTTTTTTATTTAAAATTGATATTAATTTTAATAAAAAGAAAAAGTGACATACTGAAAATTGAGAAAAAAAATTTGTATTGTTTTTATAATTTAGAAAAATGATCCATAATTCATTTGTGATGTGTATTAATTAACCACACCACAATCTGGTGCACGGTGTGACTGATATGACTAATAGTTTCCATTATCATCTTTGTTCAAAACGTGTGTTACTCACTAAAAACAAGAAAATAGGATCTGATTCTCTTGATAAATAATGAAAATGATTTATAAGTCATTTTTGACATATAGAAAGTACTCTCACATAAAACTGACACATTATGTGAATCGTATGAATCAAAGTGCATGTTTTGTGTTTGAAATGACATTTTAGTAAAAAATAAAAGAGACATACTCAAAACTGAGAAAATGAATTCATATTGTTTTGATACATTAGGAAAATGATCCATAATTAATTTATAACATGTAGGAATCAACCTCACCATAATCCTATTGGATTTAGTGTCATAGGACCAACTACTTATACTTCGATTACATAAATATTCGATTTATTGAATATTAATAAAACTTCTTATTACATATTGTTTGTTTTTCTTTACGAATTTGATGTAATAATTTCCAAGAGTTTATGTCACATTGATAAGGTCATCGCAGTTCCATGCTATTATGAGAACCTTGATGTGTTATGATGATATTCTCAAATAATGTTCTATGGTTGGATAATGTACTATGATGGGACACATAGTATATAGACTCTCAGGTGCGAGTACTCGTAAATAGATGAGTGTTCTTCTCATGAAGACCACACTAGGTAATCTCTAAGACAAGAGATTATTAGAATAGACCTTTCATTAGGAATTTCTCATGTTTTTATGTCATTGTATATTTATATTTATGATCATGTGTGATGGTCATTTGACTTTGAGATTATTATTAATGCATGTTACAACTCACGTACTTAGATGTATTTTGTAAACCATGATGATAATCATTCATAGAGAAGTTGGATACGTTGTGTGCATCACGAGTAACATGTAATTAATGAAAAAGTTGAGGAAATATTTTTCCCTTCCATATTTACATAAGATGATATCTCGGTCCTTTGATTAGAATAGAACCATCGTATTAAATTCTATGTCCATGGTGTAATGACATGTTTATTTCAGATAGAAAAATAAAGACATATCAATCATATAGGTTGGTGACATGAATTTGAAACCTTCACGATGAGATATTATGACAAAGGGATTATATTACATAGTGAGTGTTCATATGTGGTTGTCGATGATGCAATATTAAGTTCTTTCTCTTGGGTTCCTTGACTCATTTCTAGATAGTAATCTTGGACTTTAGGAAAGTCGGCCTAATGTTAATGAAAAATAATCTTAGAGGGCCACACACTAAGTGTTTCAGGTGATCTTGATTAAATTATTTTTGAGTTTAATTAATGGAATAAATATTATTCTCATGTCCGAGGAATAATTTTATTCAAGTTATATTGATCTCATAAATTAAATAAATATTTATTTTTCGTCATGTGAATAAAGTATTGATTTTATTTATTGAATATTTTAATAAATATTTATTCGTTAGATTAGGAACATAATATTTATTTATGAATAAAATATTTATTTGGTTATTCAATGAATGTAGGAGGAGTTTGAATGGATCAAGACCGATTCTGGTGAAATATATTAATTAACAAGACTATTACCTAATATTTTTTATTTTTCAAGTTGGCGCACACCACAAAATAGTAATAACATAATTATTATGTGGAATGAGGTTTATTAAAGGTAATAAATGTTATTTAATGGTTGGTATGAAATTAAATAATATTTTAAATTAAATCCTAACTATATAAATAGACGACTATGTCTATTGTGTATGGTATCCAAAATTGAAAATAGAGAAATATTATGCACAAAGAATTGTCTATCAACTCCTCCTCTCTCCCTCTTGAGAATGAGAAGTTTAAGAGATATTTCTTAAAGATCAAAGAACAAGCGATAATGAAAAAACAATGCAAGTCATTCAAATCACTTCAATAGGAGCTGAAGATGGAGCAGTGTTTCTCGGAGATCATAGGAGCATGTGTGGATCACTGCTAGAGGGATTCTATCCTTGGATCCTCACAGTAAAATTAAGGCAATCCAAAAGGGTATTTTCAGATGATAAACATTCACTAATGAAGAAATTTCCTAAGACCAGGTATTTATTTCTTCAAATATTAAATAAATTAATTATAAATTTAACGTGCTGGATCCTCTCTCTTGGGTTCGGGCATCGAATATTAAAAGAAAATTTAATATATTGCCCCCCTTTGCATGCTTCCCATAAACTAGTATCAAAGTCATCACGTTTAAATTTATAAAATTTTATTTGAATGTTGATCTATGCGTAATTGTGGTTAGATATTCATTTGATGTTATTTTTTCTTAAATTTGATTTGAATTAACATGTTATCGACATATCAATCATTTTCATTCAATGTTTAATTTTATTAATGGTTTAAGAACAAAAGAAGATTGATTGTAGATTCCAATGGGAAGTGCCAAATCATTGACCAGTAAAACTGGGTTACACGGTGTGTTGCTGGAGCACACATCGTATACCCATGCACATTGTATCTATATACACCAAGAAATTAATTTCACATGGTTATTTTATTGCACACTCCATATTGACTAGGGAAACCTGGCACACATAAAGTGGATACAATGTGTGTAGCTAGCATCTGCACACAGTGCAATTTGAATGAGTTAACATGCCAAAGCCCCAAGCATGTAACTTGGATATGCAACAACCAAGGTACATGGAGTGTAGCTACATGTACACGCTATGTAGTCTCCCATTAATGGAAAAAATTAAAATTACATTAAATTTGAAAATTTCAACATTAAAACCTATTTTTTTTATTAGCACACTGTTGTGTGTTTGGAAATTTAATAATGGTTTTAAAGAATTTGAAATGCTCAAATAATTTATTATAACTAATTTTTCATCATTGGTTCTGCCGTTTATTTTCCATGAATGTCATTAATGATGGGTATCTCCAAATAAGATTGTATGATCATTAAGATGAAAGGGAATTATTTAATTAATTATTTAATTAATGTAAGCATGTTTATCTTAAGTAATAAGAGAAATAATAAAGAAATGAATGTTAGCTGTTTACTTTTGCGTATCCGTTGAATGTATGACCATTCATGAGATTGACCAAGACCTGTGTATGTGTTTGATGTTTTAATTTAATTTATTTCATAAGTTTTCAATTGTTTAATATTAAATTAAATGTTGGCATGCGATTGATCCCTCCCTCCATTATTATGTAGTAAATATGTGTCCATGGATATTTATATAACCCCTTTAACCAATAACTTGGTTCCCCTCACCTACGTGTGAGTAATAAACATTTTTAATTAATAGAGCATCACATGGCGTGTGGAAGCGGTTTAAGGAGAAACCATAATGATACCAACCCAGGTGATAAACAGATGGATTAGTGGAATTATATAATTCATGACAAGACCATAAATAAGAGTTATTTCCCCTAGGTCAAAGGTTGAATTAAAGTCTTCTCATTAAATCAACTGTTAACTATAGCTCATAATTAGGTCATTTAATTAATTAATTATTTCTTTCTATGCAATTATTTATTTTATGGATGCAAGACCACGATCACATAAATAAATGAATTAATGTGCAAAAAAGGAAATTAAATAAATGAATTATGCGTAATTTTTTTATCCAACATGGTTAATTAATTAAGTAACATGCACTTAATATTAACAATATGTGTAAAGGATAAAACAATATAAAATTTAAACAAAAAAAATTAAAATCCATCAATTAAATATTATGTTAGACTAATCCTTCCATTACTTGGTTGGGAATGAAACCATAGATCTAAGTGTAGCACATGACCAAATCCTGGACAATTACTTTTATCAGGGAGTTCTAATGAGAGTTTTGGGTAGTTTTCACTGAAATTGTATTATGATTAATAGCCAATGTCTGTTCCATAAATATTTGGAGGTAAGTTGTAAGGAAATCCATATCAGGACGATGGAAATGAGACGACTATGATGTCAATGCAATAATGGTGTGGTCGATGTGGACATGCTTAGACCCAACTTGTCAGGCCTTAATCCACGTGGTGAAGCATCCTGAGTTGGTGTTACTGGAATCGAGGAATCCCTTTAATTATAGTTTGAAATTCAAATCTATTTTTCTTTGGCGTCCAATAATTGGTTTTTTAATTTTGTGGTATTTTTGGCTGGTATTTTATGTAATTGTAATTTTTTTAAGGTTCACACTCAAATATAAAAAGTGTTTTCAAAAAATGAAAAAAATATGGATTTGGAGTCCTGATCCACCTTTAAAGAGGCAAGTGATGAAGAATTTATTTTATATGAGAAAACATTGAGAAATGCATTAGATGTTCAATGTTTTATAATTTCATTGATGTCTAGTAAGCTAATGAAGTCTTATAAAAACATGTATTTGTATATCATGCTTGAGAACCTCCATGGTATTTACCAGGAGAGAGATAAACAGTAACAATTTGAGATCTCCAAGTTTCTCTTTCAGAGAAATCTTGGAGAGGGAGCCCTATATGGGCATCATGTAGTCAATATAATTGGAAACATTGAGCACTTAGAGGTTCTAGGGTTTAAAATATATCAATAACTAGGCACTGACCTCATTCTGACATCAATCCCTCAATGCTTCTCCATATTGTTTTGTGAATTTTAATATGAACGACATTGACATGTCTCTTCTATATCTTCTTACTTTTCTTCTCTAAGCAGATAAGGAAACGAAGCATGAAAAAACTTTCCTACATACGGTGAAAAAAAGGAAAGAGAAAGTGAAGATCATTAAGACCAGAGATCTTCACAACCTTCCAAGAAGAGAAAGATCAAGGGGAAATCATAGGAAAAATATATTGCCTATTTAGAATTTGGAAAGAAGGGATACTGGAAGAAAAAATGCACCCATCCAAAGACGAAAGAGGATGCTTCATGTGATTTTGTTATCGAGTGAAGTTTATTTTCTTCTACAAATTGGGTATTAGATACAACTTGTGGTGCTCAAATATTTATTAAAATATAGAAAGCATGTAGATTTAGAAAGACCGACTAAGGAGAGTAAGATCATCAAGCATCAAATAGTGATAAACTTGCTACTGTAGCTATCACGGACTACCATATCACATTTACAACTAGAATGATCGTAGTTTTAAAGGGTTGTTATTATGTTCCTTCAATTTCCAAAAACATTATTTCTGTATCTAGACTTGATACAGATGGATTTATTTTCATATTTTGGAATAAATGTTTCTTCTTTTATAAATATATCATTTTTAATGGTAAGAAACATTTAAATAATGGTCTCTATTTGTTGTATTACTTGAACCAAATAATGATAATCGATAACAATGTAAATTCGCATGACTCATACCAAACCGAAATTCAACATCCCCATTTAGGTCATGTAAATGAAATTAATTTGAATAAATTACATAAAAATGGATATTAAGATTATTTTGAACTAAAACCACATGGTGTATGTCACAAATTTTTATAAAGAAAAATTACCAAATCCCTATTTAGCAGGAAAGGTGAAAGGGATAATGATCATCTTGAATTAGTTCATACTGATGTACATGGACCATTTCCTATTGAAGCAAGGGATGGGTACTCATACTTCATAAATTTTACTACTTATTTTAGTAGATATAGATATCCATAAATAATGAGGTATAAGTTAGATTCTTTTGAAAAATTCAAGGAATACAAGAATGAATTTGAGAAGTAGCTTGGTAAAAAGGTTATGAAACTTCACTCAGATTGTAGTGGAGAATATCTTAATCAAGAATTTAATGATTATATATGGGAGTTTAGGATTTTATCTCAACTCACTCCTCCTTATATACCATATTGGAATGGTGTATGTGAATGGAGGAACCACACCTTGTTGGACATGGTCAGATTAATGACGAGTCATGCAAGTCTTACATTATTCATTTGGGGATACACGTTAGAAACAATAATATACATACTAAACCAAGTGCCACCAAAATAAATTGACGCTATACCATACCAATTATGTACTGGAAAGAAACTTTTGTTGTCTTACTTATATGTGTGGGGTTTCAAATAATTTGTTAAGGCCTCTTCAGATAAAAAGATTTCACCCTGGGTCACAATGTGTATCTTTATAGGATATCCCAATGGAATAAAGGGACACTACCTATTCAATCCTTAAAACAATAAGGTTTTGGTTGACAGACACCCCAAATTTCTTGAGTAGGATCTTATAAATAAAAGAGATAGTGGGAGTGAGATAGACTTCGATGAAGTCTAGGCTCAAGATGCACAAGAGTTAGCACATGAAGAAATTCGATAATGCCCTATGGAATAAGTAATTATTCCAAAGACACAATTACTATGTAGGAATACTAGAGAGGTTAGAGAACCAGAATTGTATGGTTTTATAGTTACCAAGGATGGTTAATCAATATTAGTTGATAATAATGATTCTTTAACCTATAAGGAAGAAGTTAGTGGCATGTATATTTCCAAGGGGAAAGAATCCATGAATTCTAAAATGGATTCAATGTACTAAAACCATGTCTAGATTTTGGTAGAATCTCTAGTAGATGTAAATCCTATTTGTTAAAAATGGGTATTCAAGAAGAAACTAGACATGAAAGGATGATTCAATACCTATAAGGTGTGACTGGTTGTAAAAGTGTTTAAACAACGTCATGTTATTGAATATAGTGAAAAATTTTCACAAGTTGAAATAATGTAAGACATCAAAATTCTAATTTCCATTGTGGCTTTACATGATTATTATATTTGGAAAATTGATGTCAAAATAGTCATCCTTAATGGGAACCTTAAAGAAGATGCCTATATGATACATACTGAATGATTTGTGACTCCAAAGGATGCCAAAAAAGTATTTGAGTTTCAAAGATCCATTTTGGATTAAATAAAACATCCATGTCACAGAACATTCGATTTGATGAGGCCATAACGAACTTTGGTTTAAAAAAGAACAAAGGTGATCTGTGTGTCTATAAATGGTTTAGTGGGAGTGCATTCATTTTCTGAATAGTATATTTTAATGACATATTACTCATTGGAAACAACATACCAGTATAATAGTATGTTAATGTGTTGTTGAATAAATGCTTCTCTATGAAGGACTTGGGTGAGACAACATATATTATTGGGATCAAGATCCATCATGATAAATCCAAGAGGTTATTCGACCTAAGTAAAAGTACATACATTAACAAGATACTAAAGAGATTCAATATTGAATAATCCAAGAGAGGATTGTTTCTAGCATCACATGACATTAATCTTTCCATAAAAATGTGTCCTAAGACACATCAGGAAAGAAATAGAATGACAAATATTCCATACGCATCAGCGACTCGGTTTGTCATGTAGCTATGCTATGTACTCTCCTAGATGTCGACTACACATTAAGTGTGGTAGGAAGATATCAAGCTGATCTTGGTGACCTCCATTGGTTGGTAATCAAGACTATCCTCAAGTATGTAAGGTGTACTAAGGATATGTTCCTTGTTTTTGGAGGAGATGAGTAACTAATCATTAAAGGATATGAAGATGCTAGATTCTAAACTGATCAAGATGACATGAATTAACAAATGGGATACATCATCACTTTGAATGGAGGTACTATGAGCTGAAAGATCTCAAAGAAGGATGTGATTGAATATTATATAGTAGAGTATGAGTATATTGAGGCTTATGAAGTAGTAAAGGAAGCAGTATATATGTGTAATTTTTTCCAAGAGCTTGATGTGGCACCTAGTAGTAAAAATCTAATCACACACTATTATGATAATACTGCAATGGTGACTATTGGAAAAGATCAAAGGTCACATCAATGGGAAAAACACACACATTATAAGTATCATTTATTGATGGATTTTTTTCAAAGAGGTTAAGTTATAGTGAGGAGTATTTCCATATAAGGCAATATGGAATACCCCTTGACTTAAATCTTAACTTATTAGAAATATGAAACTCATGTGAGGTCTAGCAAACTAAAGGTCATAAGAAGTTGGATCTAGTCTAAGTGGTAGTTTGTTGGAGTTGATGTCCTAGGACTAACTGTTTTAACATTGATTACATAAATATTTGATTTATTACATATTAATAAAACTTCTTATTTCATATTGTTTATTGTTCTACATGAATCTAAAGTAATAATGTCCTAGAGTATAAACAGCATTGATAAAGTCATCAGTGTTCCCTAATATGATGATGACCATGATGTGCTATGATGATATTATAAAATAATGTTATGGGATTGGATAACATACTATGATGGGACACATATTACAGAGACTATCAGGTGCGAGTACTATTATGTAGAGGAGGCTTCTTCTCATGAAGTTCTCACTTGATAATCAGCATGATTATGAGAATAGATCTGCCAATAAGAATTCTTCATGTTTTGGTGTCATCAGATATTCCTATATATGAGTGTGTGTGATGGTCCTTAGACTTTATGATTATTATTAATTCATGTTACAACTAATGTACTTAGATGTATTTCATAAAACATGATGATAACATTTCATGGTGATGTTGGAGATGTTGGGGGCATCATGAGTGACATGTCATTAATGAATAAGTTGAGGAAGGATTTGTCCCATCCGTCTTTATGAAAAATGATATCTCATCCATTTTATTCTAATATAACCATCAAAATAAATTCCATGGATATGGTGTAACAATGTGTTTATTTCAGATAGTCAATGAAAGACATATCGATCATATAGTTTATTGACCTGGATGTGAAACCTGCTTGATGAAATATTGTGACAATGAGAGTATATTACATAGTGAACATTCATATGCGGATATCCACATTGCAACATTAATTTCATCTTCTTGGGTGCCTTGACCTATTTCTAGATATTAATCTTGTACTTTAGGAAAGCCCACCTAATTCCAAAGAGAAATAATCCTAGAGGGCCACAAACTAAGTGTGTCCATTGATCTCGATTAAATTCTATTTGAGTTTAGTTAATGGAATAAATAGTTTCTCATGTTCGTGGAATAATTATAATCAAGTTATATTGATTGCATAAATTAAATAAATAAATATTTTCCGAAAAGTGAATAATTTTTTTTTATTGAATATTTTAATAAATATTTATACTCTAGATTATGAATAAAATATTTATCAATGAATGAAATATTTATTCATTTATTCAGCAAATACTGGAGGGGTTTGAACAAACCAAGACCAAGTCTGGTGACAAATATTAATTAACAAAAATGTTACATAATATTTTTTATTTTGCGTGTTGGTCTACACCACAAAATAGTAATAATATAATTATTTTTAGGTGGAATGAGGTTTATTAAAGGTAATAAATGTTATTTATTGGAATTTATGCAATTAAATAATATTTTAACTTAAATACTAACTATATAAATAGATGGCTATGTCTATTGTGTAGAGTATACAAAATTGAGAATAGAGAAATGTTGCGCACAAAAAATTCTCTCTCAACTCTTCATTCTCTCTCCCTCTCAAGAATGATAAGTTTAAGAAATATTTCTTCAAGACCAAAGAATGAGAAATCAAGAACGAACAATGCAAGAAATTCAAATCACCACGCTAGAACCTTATGATCGAGTGGTGTTGCTCAGAGATTATAAGAGCACATGTGAATCACCACTAGAGGGATTATATCCTTGGATCCTCATAGTGATAAAGTGGTAGTCTAAAAGGGTCTTTTTAGATGATCAACATTCACCGATGAAGAAAGTTCCTAAGCCCATGTATTTATTTCATCAAATATTAAATAAATTAACTATAAATTTGACGTGAAAGGTCCCCACTCTTGGTTTTGGGAAAATATTATTAAAACAAATTGTAATATATCTACCACCTCCAAACGCTTCCGATGAACCTGAAACCATCAAATATGACGCATGATGTGACTGATAAGAATCTAAGTGTGTTTTTTTATTTAAAATTTACATTAATTTTAGTAAAAAGAACAATTGAAATACTAAAATGAAAATAAAAAACTTTTTTATTGTTTTGATACTTTAGGAAAATTATCCATAAATAATTTTTGATGTGTATGAATCAACCCCAGCTCAATTCATTGTACGGTGTGACCGGTATAACTCTAAATGTGTCTTTTTTGTATAAAATTGACATTAATTTGAGTAAAAAGAATAAGTGACATACTGAAAACTAATAACACACGTTCATGATGTTTTGATACTTTTTTAAAACGATCCATAAGTCATTTGTGACATGTAGGAATCAACTGAACCTCAATCTGATGTATGGTGTGACCGATATGACTCCACGTGTGTATTTTTATTTAAAATTGACATTATTTATATTAAAAAGAACATGATACCTATTGAAAATTGATAAAACACATTCTATTATTTTTATACATCAGGAAAATGATTCACAAGTCATTTTGACTTGTAGGAATAAACCGAACCTCAATCCAATTCATGGTGTGACCGATATGACTCAATGTGTCCATTATCTATTTAAAATCAATATTTTAGTTCAAAATGTGTTTTAATCACTAAAAAACAAGAAAAAAACTGTTATTGCCATTATAATTTATGATTACAATTAATAAGTAATTTTTGAAGTGTAGAAAGTTGTCTCACATAAAACCGACATACAATATGATCGGTATGACTCAAAGTGCATGTTTTCAATTTGAAATTAAATATTAGTAAAATCACAAGTGGTGTACTCAAAACTAAGCAAAAACATTCATATTGTTTTTATAATTTATTAAAATGATACAGAAGTACTTTTTGAAGTTTAGAATCATCCGTACCTCAATTTTGCAAATGGTGTGACCGGTATAACTCAAAGCACGTCCTTTTATTTAAAATCAACATTAATTTTAGTAAAAATAACAAGAGACATACTGAAAAAAACAAAAACATTCATATTGTTTTGATACTTTAGAAAAATTATCCATAATTCATTTTTCATGTGTATCAATCAACCACACGTCAATATGATGTAAAATGTGATCAATATAACTCCAAGTGTGTCTTTTTATTTAAAAGTTACATTTTATTAATGCATTATTTCAAATTTATGTTTAATTTATTTCTGTTTAGTATAACTAATATAAGATTTTTCTACTTATATAGGTGCATTAATTTTCTCAGGTTGGGTTGGTTTTTTTCGAAATTGATACCATGGTCGAGATTTTTTGATAGGGGGTCGCAGGTGTAAAATATGATTAAGAATTAATGTTTTTAAATGTTTGTGGATAATAATTGTAAATCTAATTATTCAAAAAATTCTTTGAAAATTATATAGTAGTATTTTTTTGTATTTTTGATGTAAAATTTATTTCTCATAAATTATATATTTTCATATAGGTGTATGTGATTTAGGTTACAAATGTATTTGTAGTATTATGTTGTTATTAAAACAACACACTCCTTAGGTTGACATTTATCAGTACTATTTCTATTTATGATAATGGCCCCCCTTTTTCATGACCCGTCCTCGGGGCTCATTCCGTGACTACCCCAAGATCACCTTCTATAGGCCAGGGGCAGGCGACTATCACCAAAGGCGTAAATCCCTAAACTGGGAATGCATTGCCTTTATAAACTGAAACAAACACAAAAGAGTAAAAGTTTGAAGTAAAACACTAAGAAAAGCTATATACTAAAGAGTGATGAAAAGTAAAGGGGCTGGAAATACAAGCCCAACAGGAAAGTACAAGTACAACTGAAGAAAGGTAACGCAACTTCTGGGTCGTCCTCTGGGGTTCCTACCTGAAGGGTAGGTACAGATGGCCTCCTCAGCACTCCACATCCGTCTGTCCACTCCAGGTACTGTCATGTTGAGTGGTCCACCTCCGGGAACCGTACAGTCTTACTACTCTCTACCTCAGTCAGCGCTGTCCGTCGTTTGCAACCAACACAACGAGATGTGGACATAGCCTGTGCATGGGTGAGTATAACAATACTCAGTAGGGACCCCAAGACCCTTAAGGTCTCACATTATCCAACAAGGATAAACCACAAAGTAAGGATTCAACGGATAACCATTACTTAGGTATATGCCCATACATATACCTAACTTATCTAGTAACTCATCTCAATCATGAGGAAACCACAAAAGTCAATGACTCATCTCAAACTGGGATTTTATTTTAGGGGGTAGTATCAAGTAACAACCCCAGTCACACTGTCGGAACCTCATCTAATGGTGTAATCCTCCATTATCGAGTACAGTGGGCCTGCCGTGTCACACCGAGGCACATCCCACTATCCTTGGATTGCTGTGGTACTCCTCCTGTCAAGTACCGTGGGTCTGCTGCGTCACACAGAGGCACTCCCCACCACGGGTCTACATCTCTCACAGAGAGGTGCTCCCCCTCGTATCCTGTTGAGGTACTCCTCCTGTCGAGTACAATGGGTATTCCGCACTCACACAGAGGTGCTCCCCACCGTGGGTCTGCCGCATCACACAGAGGCGCTCCCCACTGGGCCAGTCGAGTCACTCCGAGTCGAATCAGTCAAGCAGTCGTCAGGTCTCAGCCAGCTACTAGGTCTCCGTACTCTGTTTGCTTACCTCTGGAAAGATCCTCTCTATGAGATAGTGGTCCATACTACAACTGTCATTAGGTCCCATGTAAAAGTATCTCAAAAGTCTGCCTCATCATATGGGTCTCATCGCACCAGCCGTCGCATCAATCAGACGCCCGGTCTGTGAGTTATTGGCATTTCCGTCCCAGGGGCCCGGTTGGATTTTAGGTTCAAACCAACCCAAATGTACCCCAACTGTAACACCCCAAGTTTCCACAGTACGTTTCCCTTCGAATAATGCAATGGCGTGCATTGTACGCAACTTCGAGATTCTAACACACCACAACCAATCAAACTAGCCGTTATGAATAGTAATACCTACTTTTTGAAATTTTATAAATTCTATCTCTCAAAATGGACATCATTTTTGGATTCGGAATATCGAATTTATCCTAGGGTGAAATTTTGGAACTTTTCAGATAACACTTATATTTTGATGAATAGTGAAAATTACTAAATTTTAATTAAAAACAACTTTTTAAATCAAAATAATTTATAGTGATAAATTATATTATTTAGTGGTTTTAAAGTATAATTAGAATATATTTTTACCATTTTACCCAATGGTGTTCATTAGAATTAATTTCACTTTGAAATTGGACCTAAACAATTGTCAATCTTTTGATATATATTGTTTCTTAAAAACACGCTATTTGTTGTGACAGTGGGGATTAATTATAAAATTAATTAATGGAACTTGTATGTTTAGATTTTTTTAAAATAGAAATAATTTTTGAATTCAGAATATCAATTATAGCTTAGGGTGAAGTTTTAGCATTGTTCTCAAAAACTTCAATTTTTGATCAATAGTGAAACTACTAAGTGGTTGTTAAAAAAACTGAATTTTTCATAAAACCTAATTTTACATCTTCTGTGAATGGAATTTCAAAAATCCGAGAGACACGGTTAATATCAAGAAGTAAAATGTGGTTCAATGAGATGAAAATAAATTTTTGTGAATAGTAACTTTTTACTTTTATTTACCACGGTTAAAAGTAAATAGGGTAATTAAGGGTAAAAATGATGTTAATATTACCTTAACACATGTCCTAATTCTATTGGAAAAGTTTATATCGACCAAAAACAACCTTAGGAATAAAATATTATCATTTAGGTCCACCTGGATTAGATTAGGACATTTATTATTATTTAATTCAAAGAAGAGTTAAAAGAGTTAAAATCAAAGTTTATTTACTATAACATTTTTAATATAGGGTTATACATAAGATAAATTCGATTGTAAATATTAATTAGAAATATAATAAGATTTCCTACATAATTATATTTTATTTATAATTTTTAGACATTAAATAATTTAATATATTTATGACACAATGATGATGCAGTAATTACCCTAATAGTGAAAAATTAAAATAATTGATATTATAAATACCCAAATAAATATAATATAAGACTTTTAATGAATTACACAAATTTTATATGATAATATGACATATTAGGATTGATTTAATTGACTTTTTTCGAAGTAATAATTCTGTTATGAGTTTCAAAAAAATCAACTATTGAATAGTGTCAAAATTGACATAAAAGAGTTTTTAAAACAAATATTATATTATTAATTGATATTAAATTCCTAAAAATCTAAGGTTCGACCAAGAGACTTATATCATTATGGTTATATCATTAATGGACCACTTGGTGGTCTCTTGGATGTATATAGTAAGGTTATTAACTATATAATATAAAAATACAAAGTGACATGGTAAATGTCAAACTAATTAGCTAAGAGTTAAAATTAAAAGATAAGGTTAATATAGTAACACAAACCTGTATAAATTTTATTGGTTGAATGGTTTGAGACCTATAACCACCTTAACCTTTTAATAATAATCTTTTGAGCCATTAGAAACCGAATATGAATTTATTATAAATTAATATTTCTAGCTTTTCCAAAGGTGCCCCTCACCCATCTTATAAAAGGGAACTCCTCCTTCTCATTTCTTCACACCTTCAAAGCCTTTTGGTTCGGCCAAACCCTGAAACAATACTCTCTCAACTTCTCTCACAACAACCTAGAGGCCTTATTTTGACCAAAAATCCAACCTAAGGGGCCCTTTTGATCAAATCAAAAGGAAGAACCCGAAGAAGAGGTAATGTTTTCACCACCCCTTTTCAAGTTCCTTTCTTCTTCCACTTCTTCTTTATTTGTTATTACCATTATAAAATAATAACTAAAGTATCTTACATATACTATTATGTTATTATAAATATGGTACAACCATATTCAGTATTCTATCCACCCTTTGAATAACATGTCACAATTCGTGCGTACGTACGACTTACCGTCTCCACGTCGTGGTGTAATTGTTATTCAATATATTATTATTTGGGTGGGTATAATAATTATGTGTAACTCATTTAAATAATAAATATAAGATTATAATTATTCTGTATATATGATATACTATCCAATTATATATTATTTTAATATCAAAAGAATGATATTGTCGCTCGTGCGTACTTACGGACTACCGTCTCCACGAACGCAATGAGATTCATTATCCATCATATCCATTAAAGTATAATTATCATTTGATGATTTAAAAATAATTTTTAAAAACTTTATATCATTCTGTATATGAATAATATACAACATATCCATGAAAAACATGGCTTACATAACAAAACATATAAAAGAAAATGAGTAAGTTAACACCCGAAACGACGATAATTCTAAGATATTATTAACAAAGAAATGTTAAAAGAACATATTCGATATCATATTAATGTATATTATTCATGAATAATTTAATAACAATTATTTAAACATTATACATGAGGTTAACCTACCCCCAACCAAGGAAAAGTACAAGGTAAGGGGTTTCTTATCTCACTTTTAATTCCGTGAGAATTCCATTGTTCACCACTTATTTATTACATGTGGTGTGTGTACTGCCCATGTTTGTATTTATTGTGTAATATACTTTAATTCATTTATATTTACATCATCATTGTATGATCCTTCTTTCATGGGTGTATGTTTTGTATGATACCAAATCAATACGGGAATTTGAAATTTCAATTTCCACTCATTCGGCTTTACGCATACTTCATTGATTATTTTACTCCAAGATTATGTGTGGAATCACAATTCATTTGATTATGTCATAATTTACACTCCCCTTTCTGTGGATATACTTTTTATGCACATAATCACTCCATTGATAAATTCTCAATTCATCAGTATGAACTTGAAAAGAGTAATTTTTACTCAATCTTGATTTGTTGAGATAAACATCCAATTCATTGGTGTTGTTTTTACTAGAATATGTGTGAATGTCCCTTGATTGTTTTACACTGAATATCCAACCATATTTAGTGTATTTATATTTGTACCACATAATTATGTCAGTGATTTATCCTTAACCTAAGGATACAACCTTTATGAGAGATTTCATCTCAATTTACATTCCATTGAGACTTCTTTGTTTTTATACACCAAATCACTTTTAGGTGGTGTATATAATGTAATTTGAAATAGTATATCATGAATCCCTTTATTCTCATGATATTAAAAAGTTTTTATTACCTCAATTATTTTTATTCAAGTGTCTCTCTTTTGGTTAGAAACTCTAACTAAAATACCATTTTTAAATGTTTTAAAGACCCATTCTTTTAAATCTTTCTCATTAATGTTCATGTTTTAAAAAATGGTTTTAAGGATTTATTTATATGGAAATTAATGTTTTAAAATTAAAACTCATTTTGAAAGTTTCAAAGTGGTATGGGACACTTTGATTCAAAAATCTATTTTTAAATGGATTCTTGAAAAATAGTGTGACTTTTAAATGATTTCAAGAAAAAGGGGGATATTTCTCTCAAATAGTTTTGATGATTATTTTCATCTATGTCAACATCCTTAATTATTCTTGATTGAAGATAATGTGATACAATATAATCTTCCATATTGTATCGAATGAGTTATGTTTGATAGTGGATGTGATATTTTTATACCATTCATGGATTGTGGTTAAAGTATTGGCATTTTGTATGCTAGTTTTAATACGAATGTTTCTGTTATGTGTAAACCTATTCATATGAGGAATGAATTGGACTTAATAAGTGACGGGTGGAGCCCGATATAGCTCCTCGATGCATCGATAGATCTCATGAGACAAACTAGTGTCTTGGCACAAGGCCTTGGCAAAATCTTATTTGTAGTCTTGGGACGAGGCCTTGGCTATGTGGTTATAATAGTCTGGAATTATGCATTCCATCATTATGAAAATGGTTATTGATATTGCTTGTCATCATTCGACTAGTAGAATATCCATGTGAGTAAGTAACTGGCATTATTTTATTTTATCTTTGCCATTTTATGCTGAAGTTCAAGTTTAAAAGGCTTTCATTTTAGTTATAAACAGCCTTATGTGTTTATGCTTATCTATGAAAGCTTCTGCTATAATGTTATCCTTACTGAGCATCTGATCTCACCCCTTTCAATGTTTTATTTTTCCCATGATTATGAAGATGTAATTTATGAATGACCTGCAGGGATAGTGTGAGGGGATATGAAGACAAGATGTTTTTGTAGTTTTTTAACCTTATGATGTAATGTAAGACTTATGAATATATCTAGTGTTTCCAAGACTACTAAACTAATCGGTCTTTCGAGACTTGATCCTTTGTGATCATGCTAATGTTATGTAATAATGCACCGACTCTGGGTATCTAGGTTCAGGGCGTTAGAGTTGGTATCAGAGGAAGTTTAGTACAAACCTTGGAAGCTAGATTTAGATAAACTCTGATTAGAGCACGTAGACTTAAGATGAACTTTGAGGATTAGTATAGAAGAACTTCCTATAATTTTGGTATTGTAGAGATTTTGTGAGTTTTCCGAGCAATACATCCCTGTCTGGATACGAACAGGTAGAGGCAGCTCTGGCACAGATGTACCTAGGGGTAAAACCCGAAAACACTGCTTTGAGCTAGACACGAACGGGAACTGGTTCACGACAACGGGCCATGCTGCACTCTTGGTTACGACACTCCCAGGGGATATGCTTAGGATAATTTACATTTTCTTTACAAACCAATTTGAGGTATTATATATATAAGATGAGATTAAATGACCTCGGTTAATCCTAATGTGTTTCAAATTGAGAATATGGTGACATGTTAATCTCTAAATTATTTTATGACTACTGTTACTCACACAATGATTTCTGGTTTTAGTCAATGACTGGATTCCAAGGAAGTCATAGTGACTTTGAGAATGATGTACAAGGTGGGAACGGTGGTGGCAATGAGAAACAAAATGGAATGTTGATAGGCGTAAAAGATATCATCTTTATGCCAAATCAATTTTCCAAAAATATGATCAACAATATATATATTAACCAATTACCGGACTCAACAAAGAAGAGAAAGGTGATGAATGATAAGATCTCCAGTAGTGGAGACCATGGAGAAAGAAATCCTCAATTTCCATCATGTAGGAAATGTGGAAGGAGACACCTAGGAAAGTGTCTCAATGGGACAATTAAATGCTTTACGTGCGGGAAGGAAGGACATAATGTGAACAATTGCCCAAGAAAAATGAAGAGTACTATGGAAGAAGATAAAAATGGTCCCAAGAATCCATTTACAGTCATTTGCCGTAAATGTAGGGGACCTGGCCATTACCCGAGTGAATGTCCTATTCTATAGGATATTTTCATGGTCCTAGAAGAAGCTATGTAGAAATAAATGGTTGGATTAATGTTTAAAAATTATTAGTGATCCTTGTTGAAGGGTTTACATTGGAATAATTTTCTCTTGTATTTGTAACCCTAACGTTTTCCATGTGAGAATGATATTTATGGAATAATTATCTTTTCTCTTGTGGATTTAGTTATAAATAACCATTTGGTTTTATATGATCATTGGGTTTGAGGAAATTACAAATTATTACAATTTGGGATGAAAATTCAAGGTATGAGATAACATTTGTGGTTAAATTATGTTATGGTTATTTTGAAGAATTTATCTCATTTTGGTAATGTTATAAAATATAGTTTTTGAAAAAGGACAACACGTAGACCGTCTGACAACCCATCGCGTCGGACAAAGTTGTGGGAATCGAACCCACAACCAAAGTGCGATTGGGATTTATCACCTACCACTGGACTACGTGAAGTCCCTGGTTAGTGTGACTATTATTTATAGTTAAATGATTTTATTGATCAATAATAATTTTATTTGGGATGTTATGTCTTATCAAATGAATACCCTTATTATAGGAAAATGATTTGGTGATTAAGTGATAAATGTTATTTTGGAAGTTGTTCGCTTTGTTGAGAACAATATATGCCAAAGGAAAATAGAGTAGTATGGGATTTCATTTGAGGAGTAATGGTGGATTTTTATCTATGTTTTTATTGTGGATTTATAATGATTTGGGTTATTTATGGAAATTATTAGGTTAATTACTTTTATGTATGTGACTTTAAGAGTAATTAATGTCATTTGGAGATACAATTTAACGTGGAAGACTAAATTCTTAATATGTTTTGGTTTTCAATATTAGTTTTGATTATATTAAAGGATTTTAAGGAGAATTGATTATTGAATGGTATTTATTTAACTTTGGGGTATTGTTGGTTTAATTTTAGAAATAAAGATTAGTGTTTATTTCTCTTAAGGAATATCCTTTTGGGGGATCATTAGATCTTTTACTAACCATTTTGGTTTTGATTAATCTCTACAGACAGTGTCAATATATAGTTCACCCTGCATGGATCATGTGATTCTATATAAGTTTATTCTAGCTCTTCCAGTGTGACCAAGTCTTCTCAAATACTCATCGTTTAATAAAAAATGAGTTAGTGGTGGAAATTTATTAAAGAATGAAACTATACTTAAAATGTAAGTATATATCTTTATATTCTTAGTCAATATCATAAATGAATTCCTCATCCTTATGTAATGTAACTTGAAACAAAAAAATGTTGTCCGTTTACTTTCCTACTAAGAGACTAATGGTCGTTTGTCCCAACACAAGTTTGTGGTTTTCTTATTGTTAACTTTCTCCTGATCATGATTTCTATCCCTCTCCATCAGAACTTGACACTTAGTTTATCATCTATATCCATGTTTTCCTACATGGAATCTGAGTATGGGTTATCTTGGTTGACCTTTATACCTCTCTTTCTTTCTTTTAAAGTGATAGTTTTATTGACTCTTTTTCCAATGTGGGACTTTCCATTATATTCCCAAGAACAATTTTAAAAATTGAGAGGACGAAATTTATTGAAGGAGGGGAGAATGTAACACCCCAAGCTTCAACGGTACGTTTCCCTTCGAATAATGTAATGGCGTGCATTGTACGCAACTTCGAGATTCTAACACACCACAACCAATCAAACTAGCCGTTATGAATAGTAATACATAATTTTTGAAATTTTATAAATTCTATCTCTCAAAATGGACTTCATTTTTGGATTCGTAATATAAAATTTATCCTAGGGTGAGATTTTGGAACTTTTCTGATAACACTTATATTTTGATGAATAGTGAAAATTACTAAATTTTAATTAAAAACAACTTTTTAAATCAAAATAATTTATAGTGATAAATTATATTATTGAGTGGTTTTAAAGTATTTTTAGAATATATTTTTACCATTTTATCCAACGGTGTTCATTAGGATTAATTTCACTTTGAAATTGGACCTAAACAATTGTCAATCTTTTGATATATATTGTTTCTTAAAAACACGCTATTTGTTGTGACATCGAGAATTAATTATAAAATTAATTAATTCAACTTATATGTTTAGAATTTTTTAAAATAGAAATCATTTTTGAATTCGGAATATAAATTATAGATTAGGGTGAAATTTTGGCATTGTTCTGAAAAACTTCAATTTTTGATGAATAGTGAAACTACTAAGTGGTAGTTAAAAAAACTGAATTTTTCATAAAACTTAATTTTACCGCTTCTGTGAATGAAATTCTGAAAATCCAAGAGACACGGTTAATATCAATATGTAAAATGTGGTTCAATGAGATGAAAATAATTTTTGGTGAATAGTAACTTTTTACTTTTATTTACCACGGTTAAAAGTAAATAGGGTAATTAAGGGTAATAATGATGTTAATATTACCCTAACACATGTCCTAATTCTATTGGACAAGTCTATATCGACCAAAAACAACCTTATGAATAAAATATTATCATTTAGGTCCACTATGATTAGATTAGGACATTTATTATTATTTAATTCAAAGAAGAGTTAAAAGAGTTAAAATCAAAGTTTATTTACTAAAACATTTTTAATATAGGTTTGTACATAAGATAAATTCTATTGTAAATATTAATTATAAAGATAATAAGATTTACTACATAATGATATTTTATTTATAATTTTTAGACATTAAATAATTTAATATATTTATGACACAATGATGATGCAGTAATTACCCTAATAGTGAAAAATTAAAATAATTGATATTATAAATACCCAAATAAATATAATTTAAGACTTTTAATGCATTAAAATAATTTTATATGACAATATGACATATTAGTATTGATTTAATTGACTTTTTTCGAAGTAATCATTCTGTTATGAGTTTCACAAAAATCAACTATTGAATAGTGTCAAAATTGACATAAAAGAGTTTTTTAAAACAAATATTATATTATTAATTGATATTAAATTCCTAAAAATATAAGGTTCATCCAAGATACTTATATCATGATAGTTATATCATTAATGGACCACTTGGGGGCCGCTTGGATGTATATAGTAAGTTTATTAACTATATAATATAAAAATACAAAGTGACATGGTAAATGTCAAACTAATTAACTAAGATTTAAAAATAAAAGATAAGGTTAATATAGTAACCCAAACCTGTCTAAATTCTATTTGTTGAATGGTTTGCGACCTATCCCCACCTTAACCTTTGAATAATCAACTTTGGAGCCCTTAGAAACCGAATATGAATTTATTATAAATTAATATTTCTAGCTTTTCCAATGGTGCCCCTCACCCCTCTTATAAAAGGGAACTCCTCCTTCTCATTTCATCAAACATTCAAAGACTTTTGGTTCGGCCAAACCCTGACCAAATACTCTCTCAACTTCCCTCACTACAACCTAGAGGCCATAGTTTGATCAGAAAGCCAACCTAAGAAGCCCTTTTGATCAAATCAAAAGGAAGAACCCGAAGAAGAGGTAATGTTTTCACCACCCCTTTTCAAGTTCTTTTCTTCTTCCACTTCTTCTTTATTTGTTATTACCATTATAAAATAATAACTCCAGTATCTTAAATATATTGTGATGTCATTATAAATATGGTACAACCATATTCAGTATTCTATCCACCCTTTGAATAACATGTCACCATACGTGCGTACGTACGGCTTACCATCTCCACGTCGTGGTGTAATTGTTATTCAATATATTATTATTTGGGTGGGTATAATAATGATGTGTAAGTCATTTAAATAATAAATATAACATGATAATGATTCTGTATATATGATATACCATCCAATTATATATTATTTTAATATCAAAAGAATGATATTGTCGCTCGTGCGTACGTACGGACTACCGTCTCCACGAATGCGATGAGATTCATTCTCCGTCATATCCATTCCAGTATAATTATCATTTTATGATTTAAAAATAATGTTTAATAACTTTATATCATTCTGGATATGAATAAGATACAACCTATCCATGAAAAACATGGCTTACATAACAAAACATATAAAAGAAAATGAGTAAGTTAACACCCAAAATGACGATAATTATAAGATATTATTAACAAGGCAATGTTAAAAGATCACATATGATATCATATTAATGTATATGATTCATGAATAATTTAATAACAATTATTTAAACATTATACAGGAGTTTAACCTACCCCCAACCAAGGAAAAGTACAAGGTAAGGGGTTTATTATCTCACTTTTAATTCCGTGAGAATTCCATTGTTCACCACTTATTCATTACATGTGGTGTGTGTACTACCCATGTTTGTATTAATTGTGTAATATAATTTAATTCATGTATATTTACAACATCATTGTATGATCCTTCTTTCATGGGTGTATGTTTTGTATGTTACCAAATCAATAAGGTAATTTGAAATTTCAATTTCCACTCATTCAGCTTTACGCATACTTCATTGATTATTTTACTCCAAGATTATGTGTGGAATAACTATTCATTTGATTATGTCATAATTTCCACTCCCCTTTCTATGGATATACTTTTTATGCACATAATCACTCCATTGATAAATTCTCAAGTCATTGGTATGAACTTGATAAGAGTAATTTTTACCCAATCTCGATTTGTTGAGATAAACATCCAATTCATTGGTGTTGTTTTTATTATAATATGTGTGAATGTCCCTTGATTGTTTTAAACTGAATATCCAATCATATTTAGTGTATTTATATTTGTCACACATAATTATGCCGTTGATTTATCCTTAACCTAAGGATACGGCCTTTATGAGAGATTTCATCTCAATTTACATTCCATTGAGAATTCTTTGTTGTTATACACCAAATAACTTTTATGTGGTTTATATAATGTACTTTGACATAGTATATCATGAATCCCTTTATTCTCATGATATTACAAAGTTTTGATTACCACAATTATTTGTATTCAAGTGTCTCTCTTTTGGTTAGAAACTCTAACTACAATAACATTTTTAAATGTTTTAAACACCTATTCTTCTAAATCTTGCTCATTAATGTTCATGTTTTAAAAAATGGTTTTAAGGATTTATTAATATGGACATTAATGTTTTAAAATTAAATCTCCTTTTGAAAGTTTCAAAGTGGTATGGGACACTTTGATTCAAAAATCAATTTTTAAATGGCTTCTTGACAAATAGTGTGACTTTTAAATGATTTCAAGAAAAAGGGGGATATTTCTCTCAAATAGTTTTGATGATTATTTTCATCTATGTCAACATCCTAAATTATTCTTGATTGAGGATCATGTGATACAATAAAATCTTCCATATTGTATTGAATGAGTTATTTTTTACTGTGGATGTGCTATTTTTATACCATTCATGGTTTGTGGTTAAAGTATTGACATTTCGTATGGTAGTTTTAATACAAATGTTTATGTTATGTTTAAACCTGTCCATATGAGGAATGCATTGGACTAAATAAGTGACGGGTGGAGCCCGCTATAGATCCTTGATTCATCAGTAAGTATCATGAGACAAACTAGTGTTTTGGCACAAGGCCTTGGCAAAATCTTATTTGTAGTCTTGGCACGAGGCCTTGGCTATGTGGTTATGATAGTCTGGCATTATGAATTCCATCATTATGAAAATGGTTATTGATATTTCATGTGATCATTCAACTAGTAGAATATCCATGTGATTAAGTAAATGGTATTATTTTATTTTATCTTTTCCATTTTATTCTGATGTTCTAGTTTAAAAGGCTTCCATTTTAGTTATAAACTGCCTTAAGTGTTTATGCTTATCTATGAAAGCTTCTGCTATAATGTTATCCTTACTAAGAATCTGATCTCACCCCTTTAAATGTTTTATTTTTCCCAGGATTATGAAGAAGTAATTTATGAATGACCTGCAGGGAAAGTATGAGGGGATATGAAGACAAGATGTTGTTGTAGTTTTTTTACCTTATGATGTAATGTAAGACTTATGAATATATCTAGTGTTTTCAAGACTACTAAACTAATCGGTCTTTTGAGACTTGATCCTTTGTGATCATGCCAATGTTATGTAATAATGCACCGACTCTGGGTATCTAGGGTCGGGGCGTTACACCAACTATGTCCAAACCTCATGTGGGGAATGCCAAAAGAACTGTCTCGCTCTAAGATTTTCGTCACCATAGACGGTTCGTCGATCAGACACACGTAGCCCAAGTTATGGGCGAAAAGGTGTATTCGGGTCAAACGGTCCGGACTGGGGTCCGACCCATTCCATGGGTCCGACCCGGTCCATGGGTCCGAACCGGCCCGAGGGGGTGGCCCGACCCGCGCTGGGCCCGGCCAGGCGGCCCGCGGGGGGTCCGCCTCAACCGCGTCCAGGGGGGAAACCGTGCCCCCTGGCTCCCGAACGGAAGAGCCATTTGGGTGGAGACCCAACCGACACTAGGTGGCGCCAGTACAACATGTGCGGGACCCAGAAGGGTCATGCTCCTCCCGGCTGGCCGAGCAGCAAGCTGCTCCGCACCACCGACGGCCTACCTGACACCGGCTGCCTCTGCCCCTCCATCGTGGCCCGCCCTGGCCATGGCTCTGCTCCTCCACAGGATGTGATGGCGTCGCACCACTCTGCCGCGACCCACCCTAGCCGCGGTTCTCCTCCTTCACCACGCGGCGCGATGGCGCCATGCCCTTCTGCCATGGCCCGCCCTGGCCGTGGCCCCCTTCTCCTCCACGCGGCGTAACGGCACCATGTCCTTCCACCGCGGCCCATCCTGGCCGTGACCCTTTCTTCTGTGGGGCACTATAGTGCCGCACCCTTCCAGCGACCCGGTGGCCTTGCGCAACTGGTTTTCTTCAGGGACAGCCCATCACCGGCCGCCATTGCTCCGCCGCGGTCATCAATAAGCGAGGAAAAACGAAGGGGGAGGGTCGGGCCATGTTCGTGCGGTCTGAGCCCTCCATGTTATGGTGTTATCAATTAGAAAAACATTACCCAAGAGTGAACGACGTAGAACGGGAAAAAATTCAACTCAAATCCCCTACCTTGAGTTCGTTATTCATTGACGTACGAAATGAAGAAGATGAGGATGGAATCGTCGGCATTCTTCAAGGATGGTGCTCCCTCCTTTGTTCTGGTTGAAGAAGGAAGAAGATATCTATCATTATTCATTGGAGTGTTCTTTCCTCCTTGGCGTTCTATCTCCAAGAGCTCCTCCTCTCCTTAATTCTCCCTTCCAACAAAAAGTATGATGCCAACCCAAATGAAATAATAGATTATCTATTATTTTAATGGTTGGGATGAATTCAATTGGAGATTTAATTAAAGGGGGGCTCCACTTAATTAATTCTTGTGTGTAGGCACAAATTAATTAAGGGGGTCAAGAGGTTTCATGTGTGGTGGCTCCATAAATGGGGAGTTCAAGGGTTTCATCTTCAGGTGGTCCCCACCTCATTAATTTATAAGAGGTGTTTAAACCTCAGGTGGGACTCAGCACCATAACCTATCATGGGAGGGTATGGTGTGGTGGTCTCCACCCCTAACCACCTCTTGGAGGTTTTATCCACCAAATAAAAATAAGCTACACACTTATTTTTATTTAATTTTATTCTTAAAAACTCCAAAAAATTACTTTCATTCTCGACCAACTGCCTTCGAGATAAAAGTCTTCTTAAGCGAATACCGACACTGCGAGTTCAATGGTGCCCTCAGATTTTAATTCCAAGCACCAGCTCAGAAGTTATAAAATCCCACTCGTACGTTTACTGAATGTACCCAAACAAAACTTCAGAAAATGATTCCGGGCACACCGGGCCTCAGAATCATGTGCCATCAATTTTCGTGGACTCATAAAATTCCCATGTATTTAAGAAAAAATTTTCTATGGAAATTCTAGGTCTTTACATTCTCCCAACCTCAGGGCTTTACATCCCCATAAGCTAGAACTCAAACTAAGGGAAAAAATGGGGGTAATGAGCACGCATTTGAGCCTCCTGCTCCCATGTGCTCTCCTGGAGGTTCCCATGCTGCCAGTGAATGCGTACCAGAGGTATCGACCGTCCATGTAGAACCCGCTCCTATCGATCCTCAATCTCAACTGGGACCTCCGTGAATTTCCCCCCATCATCAATTTCCATCTCTCTATGATCGATGATTTGGGAAGGGTCATGCATGTATCTCCTCATCTGGGATACGTGGAAGACGACGTGCACCCGGTACAACTGAGGCAGAAGAGTTAAGAGGTAATCCAACTCACCTACACTATTGAGGACCTAGAAACATCCAATTAATCATAGATATAACTTTCCACCTCAGCCAAATCTCCGTAGAACTCGTCGATTTGAGACCCGTAAGAAGATGTGGTCGCCATCCTCGAACTCCAGAGGTCTCCACCTCCTGTTAACATATGACTTCTTCCTGCTCTGTGTAGTCTTCATCCGCTCCTAGATGATCTGCACATTCTCGGTGGTAGCTCACACCATCTCTGGTCCCACTAGTGCTAACTCCCATGGGTCTATCCTGCACAGTGGTGATCTGCAAGTTCGACCATACAAGGCCTCCAAAGGTGTCATACCGATGGTTGAGTGATAGCTGTCATTGTAGGAAAACTCTACCAATGGTAAGTGATCATCCCAACTGCGGCCAAAGTTGAGGACACAAGCATGGGGCATTTCCTCAAGGTTCTGGATGATCCGCTTGGTCTGGCCATCTGTCTGAGGATGGAAGGCGGTGCTCAAGTGAAGCTGTGTCCCGAAAGCCTCCTGAAACCCCTTCCACAGCCGAGAAGTTAACCATGCATCACGGTCGGATACAAGAGAAGAGGGTACTCCATGTAAATGCACAATCTCCTGTACATAGAGGCATCCCAAGCTCTCTACTAAACCCTGCTCTCTAATCGGTAGGAAGTGGGACAACTTGGTGAGTCAGTCGATGATCACCCAAATCGAGTCGTGACCCCTAGATGTACGTGGAAGACCCATCATGAAATCCATGGATATCCCATCCCACTTCCACTCTAGGACCTCTAAAGGATGAACCAAGCCTACTAGTACTTGGTGCTCTGTCTTCACTTGTTGACAAGTGCGGAATTGAGAGACAAACTCCGCTACAACCTTCTTTATACCTAGCCACCAGTGCTATCGTCGAAGGTCCTAGTACATCTTCGCCACTCCTGGATGTACCGCTAGAGGGGAAGTGTGGAAATCCCTCAGCACTTCCTCCTGAAGTGCTATTGGTAGCATAGTACATCCTCTGAAGAGGATGACATGCTCACCACCTTCTAAAAATCCATCAGGTGCCTTCCCTGTGGATATCTGAGCACGTAGTGTCTCACAGTCAATGTATCCACACCGTGCCTCCCTGACTTGCTGAAGAAGTGGAGGAGTGACTCTAAGAGATTGAAGGAAAACTACTCAATCTCATTCCTCATAAGAAATCTGTAAAGCAGCCAGCTGCTCTGTCACCTCTCCTATCAACTGTACACCAGATCTCCCACTGAGTGCATCTGCACAACGTTCCCCTTCCTATGAGTATAGACTATATCGAAGGCATAGTCCTGGAGGAACTTAAGCCATCACCACTGTCTCAAGTTCAGTTCCTTCTAGGAGAAGATATACCTAAGACTCTTGTGATCAGATTATATGGTAAAATGCTCGCCCATCAGATAGTTCCTCCACATCTTCAAGGAGAAGACCACTGCTGCTAACTCTAGGTCATGGGTAGCATAGTTTTGCTCGTTCTATCTTATCTGCTGAGAACTATACGCGATTACAGCTCGCTCCAGCATCGGGACACACCTGAGTCTGGTCCCTGATGTTTCGCAGTAGACTACGTACCTTACACCCTCCTCTAGAAGTCTCAAAATGTGGGCACTAGTCAGCCTCTGCCTCTGCTCCAGAAAGATCTGCTGGCATCTCTCCAACCACACAAAGGTTTTCCCCTTCTTCATCAAGGCTGATAGAGGTGATGCTACTCTGGAGATGTCTGGAACAAACCTCTAGTAGTATCAGCCAAGCCCAGAAAACTTCGTACCTCTGTTACACTCCTGGGTGGCTCCCAAGAAAGTACCACCTCAATCTTTGCTGGATCTACTGCAACTCCAGCCTCTGAGATAAAATGTCCCAAGAAGTGAACCTCTCGAATCCAAAAATGGCACTTCGAGAGTTTACCATAAATATGGTTCTCTCGGAGTGTGTCCAGTACTACCTACAAATGGTAGGCATTATCATCCACAGTAGTCGAGTAAATCAGAATGTCATCGATGAAGACCACGGAAAAACGATCGAGATAAGGCTAGAAGATCCTATTCATCAGACTCATGAACATTTCTGGAGCATTGGTTACACCAAAGGGAATAACCAAGAACTCTTATTGGCCATATCGACACCAGAAGGTCATCTTCTGCACATCCTCATCTCGAACTCTGAGCTGGTTATAGCCTGATCTAAGGTCTATCTTCGAGAACCACCATGCTCCCTTGAGCTGATCAAAGAGGTCATCAATCCTCGAGAGTGTGTACTTGTTCTTCACGGTCACCTGGTTCAGGCAACGATAGTCAACACAGAGCCTCAAGCTCCCATCCACCTTCTTGGAAAACAGAATAAGGGCTACCCAGGGAGAAACATTGTGCTGGATGAATCCCTTTCCCTGCAAGTCCTCTAGCTATACTCGTAGCTCACGAAGCTCAGAAGGAGCCATCCGATATGCTTGACTAGATATCAGTGTCGTCTCGGGGTACATGTCAATGTAGAAGTCCACCTCTATGCGAGGAGGTAGTCCTAGAACATCGTCAGGGAAAACATCCGCGTAATGGTCCACCACTACAGGATAACTCGGACTCTCTACATCTGCTGCTCCGAGGGTAAGACAGGCCAACTGATGAGTGATTGGCTGCACCCTCCTCCGAGTAAGTTCGTCATTCGCTGCAAAGTTTCCCTTCTCACCGGTGAAGGTGAACCTGGCCCCATCAATGCGGACACACCGAACATTGTGCCTAATACAGTCAATCTGAGCATGGACTGTAGATAACCAGTCCATACCCAAGATGACGTTGTAAGGCCTCGACGCTGCTACGAGGAGATCCCAGCTGAAGCTCTTGCCTCCTAGAGTAAGATCACACTGCCGGAACCAGTGCATAATCATCGAGTATGCTCTCGTAGGAGTCTCTAGCCATAAGAACCGAGCCAACATCTCTGTCAGAATCTCCGAGCTCTGAACGAGGGCAGTGCAAATGAAAGAATGACTGGAACCTATGTCTATAAGAGCTGTAGCTAAGGTGTAGTAGATATAGATCATACCTCAAATCATCTCCGGAGTGCCATGGTCATATGCCTTAACTGCCTGAAACTGAGATCTCCCCTATCCACTGCCAACTACTCGACCAGCTCCTCTACCACGTCTGCCTGCACCTTGCGGACTGCCTCGATCGAACCTCTGCCTTTTCCTGGGAGGTCCCTCAACTATCTGGTGATCATCTGAATGGCGGGTCGGACAGTCACGAGCCATGTGACCCAGCCCACCGCACGAGCAACGCTGCCTGCTCCTGGATGGTAAGTCACTACCTTGGGTGCCCCGCACAACAGATCCTGAGTCCTGCAGTCATCCACCCATGGGTCCAGTCCTCTTGGACCTCTGTGTTATCTGTCTACTTCCAGTTGTAGAAGACTCCGCTTCATGTCCACTAGTAGTGGTTATCACTGATTGTGACTTCTCAGTAAGGAAACTCTCCACTATGAGGGCTCTCTCTAACACCCCCGCCAACGTCGGGATGCTGAGGGAGATCATCGATGCCCTGATCTCTTGCCCAAGTCCCTTCTCGAAGGTTCGGGCCCTGAAGAATGGGTACCACACCATATCTGTGGAGTAGAGCGAGAGGTCGGTGAACCTCACTGAGTACTATGCTACTATCATGCTACCCTATTGCAGATGAAGTAGCTCCTGTATCCGTACTACTCCTAGGGACACTGGAACAAACTCCGCCTGAAATAGGCTCTCGAAGTCTTCCCAGAGAAGTGTCACCTCGTCATGCACCTGGAGCATCAGGCTCCACCATCTGCCTGCTACTGACTGAAGGAGGATGGTGGCAAGGATCACTATGAAGTCTGCTGGTGTCCCTAATAGCCTGAAGACTCCCACCATAGCCTCAATCCAATCCTTAGGCACCTGTGGGTCCATATCTCCCCGAAACCTGGGTGGCCTCTGGCACTGGAACTCATGCAACGCGCTCAAGCGGCGTGCATCATCTGCTTCTGGGGCTAGTGGAATCGGTAGCCCAACGGGATGTGGTACCGCTGGTGCCTTCGCTGGTAAAGGGACCTACACTGAGGCCTCGTAACTTAGTGGGCTGTCAGAGCGTACGACTCTTGGGGCTATGTGGGGAGGCATCATGAAAGAAACAGATGTGACAAGGTAAAAATATTATACCTAGTGAGATGACTTGGTTGAGCTGACATAAGAAAACTTTTAAAGACACACACACACTCAGGGTTTTTGTGCACTAAGTCTGAAATTAGTAGTCAGGGTCCTGGTGTATGGATACATCGGCCGCCCGCACCAACACTAAACTCCCTAAACTAGAAACCACACTTATAAACATTAACACTATTTCTTCATAGAAAAGAATGATCAGAGTCATATGTTCTGCGGTAGAACTGAATCCTCTGATACCAATTTGTCACAACCGGTCCTCGGGGCCCATGTCGTGACTACCCCAATCCCGCCTTTCATAGGCCAGGGGATGGCGACTAGCACCAAAGGCATAAATACCTAAATTGGGAAGGCATTGCCTTTATAAACTAAAACACACGCAATAGAGTACGAGCTGGAAGTAAAACACTAAGAAAAACTGTATATGAAATAGTGCCGAAAAGTAAAGGGGCCAAAAATACAAGCCCAACCGGAAAGTACAAGTACAACTGAAAAGCAAGTACAACTGAAGAAAGGTAAAGCAGCTACTTGGTCGTCCTCCGGGGTTCCTACCTGAAGCGTAAGTACAGATGACCTCCTCAGCACTCCACGTCCGTCCATCCGCTCTGTGTACCGTCAAGCCAAGTGGTCCACCTATGGGTATTGTCCAGTCTTGCTACTCTCTACCTCAGTCAATGCTATCCATCGTCTGCAACCAACACAACAATATGCAGGCATAGCCCGTGCAGGGGTGAGTATAATGATAATCAGTAGGGACCCCGAGACCCTTAAGGTCTCACAAAATCAAAAAAGGATAAACCACAAAGTAAGGATTCAACGAATAACCATTACATAGGTATATGCCCATACATATACCTAAGTTATCTAGTAACCCATCTCAACCATGAGTAATACACAAAAGTCATTGACATAGCTCAAACCAGAATTCTATTCTAGGGGCTAGTATCAAGTAACAACCCCAGTCACACTGTCGGAACCTCAGATAAAGGTGTACTCCTCCTCTATCGAGTATAGTGGGCCTACCGGGTCACACAGAGGCACTTCCCACTATCCTTGGACTGCTGAGGTACTCCTCTTGTCGAGTACTATGGGTCTGCTGCGTCACATAGAGGCGCTCTCCACCACGGGTCTACCATGCTCACACAGAGGCAATCCCCCTCATAGCCTGCTGAGGTACTCTTCCTGTCGAGTACCATGGGTCTTCCATTCTCACGCAGAGGTGCTCCCCACCGTGGGTCTGTCACCTCACACTGAGGCACTCCCCATTGGGCCAGTTGAGTCACTCTGAGTCGAATCGGTCATGCAGTCGTCAGGTCTCAGCCAACAACTAGGTTTCCATACTCTGTCCGCTCACCAATAGAAGGATCCACTCCACGAGTTACTGGTCGATACTCCAACTATCATGAAGTCCCATGTAGAAGTATCTTAAAGGTCCGTCTTGCATTGGGGTCTCATCGTAATAGTCAGCGCATCAATCAGATGCCCGGTCTGTGAGTTATTGACATTTCCGTCCCGAGGGCTCAGTTGGATTTTAGGTTCAAACCAACCCGACCTTACCCTAATTGTTTGAAAACCTCATGTGGGGTATGCCAAACGAACCATCTCACTCTAATATTTCTTTCACCATAGACAGTTCATCGATCAGACACCCGTAGCCCATATTATTGGCGAAAAGGTGTATTTGGGTCAAACGGTCCGGACTGGGGTCTGAACCGGTCCGCGGGTCCGACCCAGTCCGTGGGTCTGACCCAGTCCGTGGGTCCGACCTGGTCCGTGGGTCCGACCCAGACCGAGGGGTCGGCCTGAACCGTGTTGGGTGGTCCGGGCCGCACTGGGTGGCCTGTGGGGGGTCCGCCTCAGCCGCGTCCAGGAGGAATCCATGCCCCCTGGAACCCGAATGGCAGAGCCATTCGGGTGGAGACCCAACCAGTGCCAGGTGGCGCCGGTCCAGCTCATGCGGGACCCAGCAGGGTCCCGCTCCTCCCAGCTGGCCGACCATCCAGCCGCTACGCACCACCGGCGGCTGGCCCGACGTCGGCCGCCTCTGCTCCTCCGCTGTCGCACACCCTGGCCGCGGCTCTGCTCCTCCACGCGGCATGACAGCGCCGCGCCCATCTGTCGTGGCCTGCCCTTGCCATGACTCTCCTCCTCCGACACGCGGCGTGAGGATGCCGTGCCCTTCCGTTGTGGCCTGCCCTTGCCGCAAAACCCTTCTCCTCCATGCGGCGCGACGACGCCGCATCCTTCTGCCACGGCCCAGCCTGGCCGAGACCCTTTCTTCCGCATGGCACTATGGTGCCTCTCCCTTCCGGTGACCTGGCGGCCTTGCGCATCCGGTTTTCTTTATGGCCGGCTGGCCGCTGGCCGCCGTTTCTCCACCGCGGTTGTCAATAAATAAAATAAAATGAAGGGCGAGAGTTGAGCCGTGTTCATTCGGTCTGAGCCCTCCGCGTTATGGTGTTATCATTTGGAAAAACAATACCGAAGAGTGAACGACGTAGAACAGGAACAAATTCAACTCAAATCCCCTACCCCGAGTTCGTTTTTCTATGACGTTGTCGAGGAATGGTGGATGTCGATTCATTGAAGTTGGAAATGAAGAAGCCGAGGATGGCGTCGTTGGTGTTCTTCAAGGACGGCGCTCTCTCCCTTGTTCCGGTTGAAGAAGGAAGAAGATATCTGTCATTCTTGTTGGAGGGTTCTTTCCTCCTTGGCGTTCTATCTCCAAGATCTCCTCCTCTCTTTAATTCTCCCTTCCAACAAAAAGTATGATTCCAACCCAAATAAAATAATAGATTATCTATTATTTTAATGGTTGGAATGAATTCAATTGGAGATTTAATTAAAGGGGGGCTCCATTTTATTAATTCTTGTGTGTAGGCACAAATTAATTAAGGGATTTAAGAGGTTTCATGGGTGGTGGCTCCATAAATGGGGAGTTCAAGGGTTCCAACTTCGGGTGGTCCCCACCTCATTAATTGACAAGAGGTGTTTAAACCTTAGGTGGGCCCCACAACCATAACCTCTCATGGGAGGTTATGGTGTGGTGTCCCCCATCCCTAACCACCTCTTGGAGGTTTTATCCACCAAATAAAAATAAGCCACACACTTATTTTTATTTAATTTTAATCTTAGAAACTCCAAAATCTAACTTTCATTCATGACCAACTGTCATCAAGATGAAAGTCTTCTTAAGCGAATACAAGCACTGTGAGTTCAACAGTGCCCTAAGATTTAAATTCTGAGCATCTGCTCAGAAGTTATAAAATCCAGCTTGTACGTTTACTGAACGTACCCAAACAAAACTTCAAGAAATTTATTCCGGGCACACCGGGCCTCAGAATCATGCACCGTCAATTTTCACAGACTCGTAAAATTCCCATGTATTTAAGAAAAAATTTCCATGGAAATTCCAAGTCTTTACACCCTTTATCAGTGCTATTTTAGTGATGATAAATCCTCCCCTTTATTAGTACTAATGAAAGCACTAATAAAGGGTGTCCTTTATCATCCTTAAACTGGTGCTGATGAAGGGGGGACTTTATGAGGGATTTTTTAGAGCTGATAAAGGAGACCCCCCTTTAACAGCGCTGAGGACAACAACACTTTTTTAGAACTATTAAATCCCTTTTTGTGCACTGTTAAAAGGTTGATTTTTATTAGTGTATCTTTGAATTTGAAAAATAAATGGGTTTAACCTTATAGATATTCCTCTTCACCCAATCAATGAAAGAGATTGCATCCAACAAACTCAATTGGAAATTAAATCAGTTGATTTACACCAATCATCACCCTTTTCATAATAAATGATATCACCCTTTTGTAATTATAAAAACAAACTGATATCACCACTATAATATAAATCAACACATCTAAATCTTCTTTATACCTGTATTTATACTATCATGTTGAACAGTACCAAAACCAACAACATTTTCTTCCCCTGTAGTAGTGATTACCATATAATTAGAAGCACCTGGAGATATTAATTTCCTCATGCTCAATATCTGCCAAGTTGTCTGCAAATTGGAAACACATCATCTTGATCTTGAATTTTAATTATTTATTCACTAGTGACACACATATAAAAACAAAATTATGTCTAAGATCTTAAATACCTCTCTCAACTTGATTCGGCTTCCAAACCATCTTTATTTTAGTTGAGAATCTTTGTCTTAGATGCGTTGATAGTTCACGCCACAAATCTGATGAGTCCTTTGAAATTACATTCAACACTTCACTATACAACTTTATATTAGCCACATAAATCATGTCAAAAATTCTTTCTCATGCATATAACATCGAACCTCTTGAAAATGTCCAACATAAATTATCAAACAAACTCTTGAACCCATTATTATAAAGTGGACTTGCAGACAAAAAATTATGGCATATACCTAACACATGTCTCACAACCCTCAATATTAATGTACAAAATTCATCTATAGTGATATAAATATATCTAACACCAATGAAACACATAAAATATTTTTTCCCATCATCAATCTACAAAATTCACATTATTCTCATGTAGAAAATAATGCTCTATTTGATGTAATATAATAAAAAAATTCTGAATTAGTCACACTTTCATTGTAAAAATATGACTTCTGAAAATCAATTCCAACTGAAAATAAATCAATCTCACCCTTTATAAAACTTTCATCCGAATCTTTAGAATCAGTGTCATGCCTATTCTTTTCTTACTTATATTTATTTTTCCTAACTTCATTGAGCCTCTACACATGACTCTCCTTATTGAAATAAAAATACAAGACTTTTCCTTTTTTCTCTAATTTAACCAGTGAAAAACGTCACCCTTCAGTGAAAAAACATCAACTTTCAATGAAAAAACTCCACCCTTCTCGGTGATTAGATTCAAACATGTGTTGTCATAAACACTATTTCAATTATTGTTTGACTCACCAATACTCCTTGTTGATTCCTCTCACATACTACCACAAACATTATATCACCCTTCCTCCTCTCGGTAATTATGCACATAAAACCTAGCTACTAGTCCTTTTGCATAAGGATTCCCTTCCGCCTTTATAGCTTGAACCTAGCATCCACACATAACCATTTGAGGAATTACACATACCACCTCTTATAGTGAATTATCTACCAAATATATCCAAAATTTTCTTATCTTTAAATATCTCATGCCTTTACAATTATCATAATTTATCTTCTCTAGATCCTTTTATTTTTTCTTCAGCACCTTCACCATCTTTTCACGAGTTAACATATTTTTTACCAAATTTTTCCCTATAGTAAAACCATTTATTCTATTAAACAATTCGATACAGAAAATCATCCTTTTACTTGAATTTCCCATATTCGATTTCCTAGAAAACTTTCATACCTAGTTATGATACCCATTATTGGGGAAGAACAGATCTTTCCTAGGATAAAAGTGCTTCCAAACATTATTTGTGAGAATCTATAATGAAAATAGAGGTAAAATTTTAAGTACAATTAATAAATCGACATATATTATTTTTCTAAATGTGGTAAAAGCCTTAAATGTAATGGATTAAAAAACGATGTCGAAACTCCAAAAAATACATGAATTATTCGTTAATATAAAATTTAAGTCAATGTCCACCACGAACAACCCGGGGTTAACTAGAAAATCCACCCAAAACGGTTTAACATATAGTTAAAAGAAGAAAAGAACCACAAATCTCATGTATAACCGGAGAATCATCAAATTACAACATAGAATAAATAAAAAACATATCCATAAGACATACAAAGTCAAGCTAAACAAGTCAAACTAGGAAGATAAATAAGACTAGACTAAATAAGCCTACATGTTACCAACCGTCACCACCAAACCATCCCACTACGAAGGCAGAAAATGAAAAGAGAACCAGACATTCTACATGATGACCTTCCTTTTACCCAATTCCTATGAAATAAGGTCTAAAACTACCTAAAGAAAAAATTTGGGTGTTATCAGGAGCCCTGTAGGATACCACTAAATAATCTACACAAGTTCTAAAATCAAGAAATCACTTGTTCTATCTTTAAAAAAAATCAAGTTTATAAATATTTTTCATAAATAAAACCATTTTTTAAAAATTACTTTGTTTAATATAAATTGATACCATATTCACCAAATCCAAAAATATGTCATGTATAAAGAAATGTAGGTAAGAATAGGAAAAACCAACCATGGATACACTATAAGATAAGAATGTGAGAAATATAGACTAGTTATAAATGAAAAATAACACCATTTTGGCTCTAGAATATGAGAATATTTACTAGACATAAAAGAAACCTAAAATAGGCATATGTTGGTTCCAACTGAATTTGAGTCCTACCGAAATCTTTTAATATTAGAAAATCACTAGTGGCTTCACACACACACACACAAATTTATCATGTCCATTTCTTGATGCACCTAAGGTTCCCAATGTGCTATGTTTGTTAAAAAAATTTCAAAATCCATTCTCAAATTTAATAAAACCTTTTAATATCAAATAAAATCCATTTTTGAAGCTAAATCCCTTTAACAACATGAATCCTTTCAGACAAATCCATTAGAATTTCGAAACATGCATTTTCATTTTATAACCCAAAGTAATTGATAATAAAATATTGAAATTCAAGAATTATAACCACTTGAATAGTTACACCTATCTCAATTATGATGTAAACCTAGACTCCTTCAACAATGGATATTAGAAACTAGAAAATCAGACTTTGAAAGAAAATTCATGAAAGAAAACTAAAAAGGATTGATAGAAAACAGAAACTGTTCACAGTATTAATAAAAAATTCTGCCAAAACTATTGTTGTGACCAAAGTCAAGTAAGAAATAGAATTAACACATATTATGTATATGCGATACAAACACTATGGGAGTCAAATAAAGAATGAATCAATACAAAAGAAGGGAGATCACCCCAAACCACCCAAAATTACCCTAAAACTAAAGAGGTAGGCTTGAGTACCAGATAAAAAAAGTGTTATGCATGAAACATTCTTAAAACAACTAAACACAATGAATTCACATTGTAAACCACTTTCACAGCATAGATTATATGTTTTTCAAGTATTCCAGAAAAGGTGTCGCCTCAGATTAAATTAAATCTCAATTGACCCATTCACTTCATGTAATGGTTTCCCAGCTTGAAAATTTTCAAACTATAAACATGGATCATGAAATTATCCCTATAACTGGATTACATTTTGTAACCCATTAACGTTGTGAATAGGTTCAATAGGCAGTGAATGGTCCAGTTTTGTTTCAAAAAAATTCGAACCAAAACATGAGGCCCTCCAAACCAAAGGCGCACCCTCTAAATCCATTTATAAATTTATACTAGGACTCAATTAATATAAAAAAATACATCCCCTAACTTTAGGTCATTTTCTCTATAAAAGGATCTCTATCCCTGATAATTCTTCAATGAAACCAAACAAAAAGGGAAACTAAAACAAGGATAAAATCATAACTGAAGGAAGGTAATTAGGTGTTACAATCTCCCTAACATAAGAAATTTCTATCTTGAGAAATTTCTCAAGATCTCGAACTCTAAAAAATAGAAGGCCACTTTTTACTCATCATCAATTACCACTCCCACATATCATGGCTATCCTATCTTCATAGACATAGTACATAGACCAAAGGAATCATTTTACCATGCAATCCTTTCTCTCAATGATCCACATTTTGAATTGATTTCTTGACTAGAGTGGTGTTGAGTTCAAGACCAATATCCTCCTGTTCAATCACATTGTATGGATTTGGTCGATACCTCATCTACTAAGAAACATGTAACACTTCAAGGATTGATATCAAGAAAAAATGTTAATTCTAACCAATATACCACCTTTTCAAGTTTTCCAATGATCGCAAAGGGTACCCCAAACCTTGATGCCAACTTACCCTACTTACCAAACCAATAGTGTCCCAAATGTGGTGAAACTCTAAGAAAAACCAATCATTGACTTCAAAATCTATTGACTGATTATGATAGTCTACATAATATTTATAACGATACTATGACATGACCAATCACTTTCAGATCAACTAAACCCTATATGTTGTCTCCTGAACAAGATGTTATCCAACCAAGTACCTCTTTCCCAACACTTCCAAAAACAAGGAATATCTACATGTACACCTATGAAAATACTCAAAGGGTATCGTTTTGTTTGAGTATTGATAACTATTATTATAGGAAAACTCAACTGAAAAAAAATGATTTTCCCAAGAACCATCGAAATCAAGCACACATGCACAAAAAATATCTTCAAGAACTTGGATAGCCATCTCTATCTTTCCATCCATCCATGGAGGATATGTTGTGATCAATTTCAACTTGGAACCCATCGCCTCTTACGAACTTTTCCAAAACCTAGATTTGAACCTTGGGTCCCTATTAGAAAAAACCACGGAGGGAACCCCATAAAGTCTCAAAATCTCTAATACATACAAGTCCCCAAACTATTCCACATTAATAATATCCTTGATAGAAGTAAATGTGCCAATTAGAGGAGTTGATAAATGGTCACCCAAAACACATCCATCCCACTTGGAGTCCATGGTAATCAAATAATGAATTCCATGGAATTATAATCCCATTTCTATACCAAAATTGCTAAGGGATACAACAAACCAACAGGACTTTAGTGTTCCACCATAATCCTATAGAAAGGAAGACACTATTGTACAAAATCTGAAATTGACCATATCATCCCTGATCACCAATACTGAAGTCTCAAATAATGATACATTTGGTAGCACCTTGGCGTACAAAACAATAGGAATGGTACCCACTATCCATTAACTCATATTTTAGAGAGAAAGGAACAACAAAATTATTTTAAAAACATAGAGCAACATTTGGAGATCATGACCACTCACCCTAGGTCTCCCCTCTATAAAATAATTTTATTAAATATCTAGCACTTGAGATCAAATATATTCTCAAGCCAAACCCACAAAAAAATGACGAGTCATACTTCATTAAATCCAAACATACCTTCCCACCAGTTTCTTCCATTCCCTAGCCCATTTTAGCAAACAAACTCATCAGAGACTACTCTTTCCCTAATTATTTCACTTCTCATGTCATTAATTTCCTACTAGTGCATTGGAGACCATATTTTATATCCCATTAGAATAATAAATATCAAAATTAATGGTCTAGAGAACTCCCCCCAGTATCACTATTGAAAGTTTAGATCCCTCTATGTGAAAATATACCTCAGGATCTTATGACCAGAATATACATTAAACTAATCCACAAAATGGTAATTATTCCTTGTTTTTAGTTCATGCATAACCAATTCAAACTCAAGATCATGAGTAGGGTATTTTTTATTATGAGGGTATAATTTGTGAGAGAAATAGGCTACTACCTATATCCCATGAATTAAGACTATCACGACCTGACCTAATGGGGCTCGAGCCATGACTCCCTAAGATCGCCTCCAATAGGCCAAGGGCTAGCGACTAGCACCTAGTAGGTTATCACACACATGGGAGGCATTAGCCTGAGGTACCTATACACACACGCCCATGTAAAACTCCATGAAACAGTGCATATATATATATATATATAAACTGAAAAGAAATTCATGCATACATCTAACCCACAACCAATGTACATAAAAATTACAAAAGGGAAAATACAGGGCCCACCAAAAGTAAACTGAAAAAACATCCAACCTACTCATAAGGAGGGGATCACTATCAAAAGTACCCACCGGTATGATCCTTGACAAAACTCCGGTAAACAACCTAGTCAGTCTTGCTCACAAAGCTCCGCCTACTCCGGGTCCTCCTGGGACTCCGTCGAAAGGCATGTGGTCTGCACAAGACACAAAAATGTGCGGGAAAATCCCATGCATGGGTGATTATGAAAATACTCAGTAAGCACCCCAAAAAACCCAAAAATAAAAGGGAGAAACTGAAAGGAAATAGTCAGCTCATCCCAGTTATAGGGAACCCAAATGAGAGAGAAACTCTATATCGAGACCATCCTCGACTAAAGATGACCTGTCAGCTTAGCTCAAGTGTATTCCCATACATACACCATGATCATCCACTCAGGTATATGCCCATACATATACCATGAACATCTAAATATACTAATTCACACACCAATCCTTATGAGGATTTGACCTCATCACCTACGACAGGTACATAACTAGGAGAACACACTCCACGAGCTCTATCATCCCAGAAAACACTCGTCTGATAGATACACTCCATCAGGTCTCACACCAACATCCCAGATGCCCGTCCTAGAGATCACACTCATTGGATATCATCATTAAGAACATCATGCTAAAACAACAGAAACACCAAACTTCTCGGATAGGGGATCACTCTTAGGGTCTTCTAGGGGATACAAGAACCCACTTCGGTATCTTGAAGATCTCCCAAATAGGGGATCAATCCTAGAATCCGCTGGGGGATACCAAAACATGATCTGACATTCTAAAATTTACATTACTCAGATAGAGGATTGTCACCCATGTAAATATGGTCATGATGATGCCGAAAACCCCATTTGGTATAACTCGCGATGTTGGGTGTCGAATTGATGTTGCACCAACCCTACCAAAAAGCACGCGCTGAGTAGGGGATCACATAACCAACGATTATACAACCCTACTAAAACCATGCGCTGATTAGGGGATTGTATACCCGACGATACCACCACCCAACTATAAACCACATGTTGAGTAGGGGATCATATACCCGACGATGCCACAACCCTACTATGCACATACCACTACGTAGGGGATCATATTCCCGATGATGCCTCAAACCCCACAGGATTAACCTACAAGATAGGGGATCACCGTGCATGGATAAGTGGTAACATCGATACCAGGAACACAATCTAGGGAAACAAAGCTAGAGGGTCCCACCTTAGACCCACTAGAGCGATGTCGCAACTCTATTAGGAAAACATGTTATCTAGGTTATCAAAAACCTATAAAAAGGTTATAATGACACATGAACCCTCATAGGAACGAACCAAGAGAGTACAATCAACCACTTCTAGTCCAAACATCGCTAACCTGAGCAATATGAAACAGTTCCACATTGCGCACCTCATAGGCCTACACTGAGGCCACCACCGTGATATATGCGAAAAAAAAACACATGATAGGCTATTTACGCATCCAAAACGGAAAACCGGTGAAAAAGGTATATTAACCATAGATATACCAGGTGGGGACCATTCCTCGATCCCAAAACTCATCAAGTGAACTACACCATTGCGATCCCCTCAAAAAAACACATGAGATCGACTACTCGTTCATCTAAAACGGACACCCGACAAAAAAGTCGTGTTTCTCCATAAATGCACAAAAGCAGCCACGTGGGGCCCACATCTTGATCTCCGTCCTAGAAACCATAAACTATATTGAAAAGTCCAAATTACTATCAGGATCATAACATAACTGATGACATGTATATCAGACGCTCTGTGCAGAAGTTACGGCGGGTCGAAGTAGAATAATAAAAAAAATTACTATTATTATTTCCATGTTCTATAGCCCTAGGACACAAAAATGACTCATAATAATTCCTGAAACAGCCACAAGGGGTCCATATTTTCACGATGATTGCATCGCCACAAATGGATTGCAAGTCGGACTTACAGTTTGCGGGTTACTGGGGTTTAAAGAACCCCTAGAAAAAATCTTGCTGGACCACAGCTGGGTCGTTGGAAACCACCACCGCCGCCTGCTGGAATCCGTTGCGCCGCCACCGTGCCACCATTTCCCTCACTGGAAACCACCATTTCCACCACCTAAATCCAGTTTTTCCACTGGAAAACATCTGGAATCCACCGAAAGCACCCCGATTCTACAAAATTCATATCTAAAACATTTTTCGGAATGCCCGTGATCCGAACAACACACCCTTATGACAATTTGATGAAAAACCACACATAAACTGGATCCAAGATTTTAAAACTAATCCCGCCTAACTTTTTTCGTATCGCTGATGCTTTGCATGCTCCGCTTCTACTACTGCACGATCCGGGAGCGTCCGCCTTCGGAATCCGAGTCCGAAAATACCTTGTTTTGACGATTCGGCCTCCAATTCTTCATTGGAGGAGGAAGTTAGTGTATAGGAGGAGCTCCTGCATTTGCTTTTTAAATAGGGGGGGATTGATTAGATATTTTTTTAAACAAATATCAGCTCAACTTTGCGGCCCAACATGCCCCGACCCAACACCGGGTGCCGATAAAGATTATGTTGCACCTAGGGTAAACACGACATTCCAGACTCAACCGTGATCTCAGAATTTCTTTAGAGACTCTATTCGAGAGTTATTCCTGCCAAAACCCATAAAAAAACTTTTCTATTTATTTACAAAAATTACCCTGGTAGCTTTTTCCACAGAAGGCCTATGCTCGCAAATTTTACACCCTATCTACGGTAAACAACACGCTCCGGACAGAACTGTGCCCTTGGATTTCTGATCCAAGACACTGTTTAGAAAAAAACACAACCCCTCCACATGCATAGTTTAAAAATACTTTATATTATTATAAAATTAATTCTGAGCACATAGGGCCTCAGAATCGCACGCCGTCTTCATGCCTAACTATGGAAATATTCGTAGGAATATTTCAAAGCCTGACAGGGAAAAAACATGATTCACTACATCCTCCCCACCATATAACTTTTCATCCCTGAAATTCCATAAGCACAAGGAAATAAAATGAAATCTCAACTAGTTCTCCCACACCAGTGAGTTCGCCAACACACACCCCTGCCCGAACGCATCAGTTAGAGGGTCTCATCCACCACACCTCGACACTATCCCCTTTGGGCGGCACTGACTCACCTGAAATGTTTTAATCACTTCACAAAAAAATGCATCTTGGTGGGGGAAGGATCCCACATCCTCATGCATTCTTAGCACGTCGAACAACACCCACACATGGTCTTACCAATGCCCTGAACAATACTCGATCAAGAAATGGAAAGGAAAGAGTACCACTAAATAGTGTATCTCAAAACAACTAAATAAGTATAAAGGACATAGAGAGTACCTCCATCCACCTGCAGAGCTTCTAGGTATACAACCTCTAAGGCCTGCAGCTGTCCTATCCCTCACCCTCCAACTCCTAGAGCATAGTGTGGGCCACCTGGGGGTGGTGGTTGTGGCATCTGATACTACCTACCACTTCTCGCTACTCTACCAGCTCTGTCACCATGTTCACCGCCCTACGAGCTTCCATATTGAAGAGGTTGTCGCTGCCAAGGCATTCTGTCAACCGGATCCCTCTCAGATGAATGGCGGGATGGACACTACCTATCAAGATGTCCCTGACCATCACAAGTGTAACACCGCCTCTCCTGTGGCTGACCAAAATAGACCAGAGATACCTGAGATTCCTGAGCCTTAGATCCTCCATCCTTGGGTTGGCTCCTAAAACGTCAAGCACTTCCAAACCCTTATGCCCTCCATCGACTACCAACTGTCGAGTTCGCAACTACCATGTTCCCAGTAGTGACGGGCTGAATTTTCTCAGCCAAAAATCTCTCCACCCCAAGGCTCGCTCCTGCACTCCTGAATAGGTGGGCATACATAAAGAAACCACACCTTCCTGGATGTCTCTGCATAGGCCCTACTCGAAGGATCGGGCCCAAAATAATGGGTCTTGAACCATATCCATGGAGTAGCGTGACAGGTCTGTAAGCCTCATTGAGTACTCTGACACAGTCATGCCCTCCTGGTGAAGCTGCAGAAGCTCCTAGATCCACACTGACCTCAACATCACTGGATATAACTCTTATTTGAAGAGCCTCTCAAACTCTACCCACGTGAGCATCTCCTCGTCATGGGACTGTGTCACCAAAATCCATCATCACCTGACCAAACCATGAAGAAGGCTCGCCGCTAGGACCACCATCTGATCTGGAGGTGTCCTCACTAGGAGGAAAACTCATGTGACTACTTCAAGCTAGTCATCAGCTATCTAGGGGTATGGATAATCCCAAAACCTCATAGGTCACTACCTATGGAACTCGTGCAGCACACTAAGCCTATGCGCATCCTCATTCTACACCGCCGACATAACCAGCTGCTCGACAGGTGGCGGCTCAACTATCGGACCACCTGGAGGTCTAGCCTCAGAACCTGTGCCCTAGTCCACAACCTCTACACTGGGTCCATCATCACCACAATCCCACTACAGAACCCTCACTGGTTGTCATCATGGAGGAATCCTGAAATACAATCATGATGTACCACGGTCATGGAGTATATCTGGGGAGTTGACTCAAGAAGAACATGGGAAACCCAAAACCCAGTCTTATATGATGCATGTACCATTATGTTCCTCCGACTGGTGTCCTAATGTCCTGAGTCGAAAGGCAGGTTATCAAAGACCTGGAGAATAGATACATCGGCCGCCACATCAACACTAGAGACCCTAGCATGAAATTATAACTCAAAACATCTTAACACTACCGCAATGCAACCCAAACCAAACTCATAGCTATAACACCTACACTCAGAGATCCCAAAGGTGGAATCTCCTCTGATACCACTCTGCCACAACCCGACCCAATGGGGCTCGAGCCGCAACTCCCCATGCTCGCCTCTAATAGGACAGGGGCTGGAAACTAGTGCCTAGTAAGATATCACACACATGGGAGGCATTAGCCTAAGGTTCCTGTACACACGCACCCACGTACACCTCCATGAAACAGTGTAGAGATATATATTAAAACTAAAAAGAAATGCATGTATACATCTAACCCACAACTAGAGTACCAAAAAATTACAAAAGAGAAAATATAGGCCCACCAAAATTAAATAGAAAAAGTTTCCAACCTACATAGAAGGAGGGGGTCGCTTTCAAAAGTACTCGCTGGTAAGCCCCTAGGCATAACCCCGGTAAACACCCTGGTCAGTATTGCTCACAAAGCTCCGCCTACTCCAGGTCCTCCTGGGACTCCATCAAAAGGCTTGTGGTCTGCACAAGACACAAACATGTGTGGGAAAATCACACGCATGGGTGAGTATAAAAATAATCAGTAGGCAACCCAAAAAATTCCAAAAATAAAAGGGAGAAACTAAAAGGAAATAGTCAGCTGATCCCCATCAGAGGGAACCCAAATGAGAGAGAAACTCCATCTCAGGACCATCCTCAGCTAAACACGACCAGTCAGCTGAGTAAAGGTGTATACCCATACATACACCATGAAAATCCGCTCAGGTATATTCCCATACATATACCATGAAAAACCAAATATACTCATTCACACACCAAGTCACATGAGGTTCCGACCTCATCACCCGCGACGGGTACATAACTAGAAGAACACACTCCACAAGCTCTATCATCCCAGATGATACTTGTCCGAGAGATACACTCCATAGGGTCTCACACGAACATACCAAACTCCCATTCGAGAGATCACGCTCGTCGAATATCGTCCCTGAGAACATCATGCTAAAACAATGGAAACACCAAACTTCTCAGATAGGGGATCACTCCTAGGGCCTTCTAGGGGATACAAGAACCCACTTTGGTATCTTGAAGATCTCATAGACAATAGATCACTCCCAGGATCCACTAGGGGATACCAAAACCCGATCCGAAATTCTATAGTTTACAACACTCAGATAGAGGATCGTTTCCCATGTGAAGATGGTCACGATGATGCCGTAAACCCCATACGGTATAAATCACTATGTAAGGGATCAAACTGACAATTCACCAACCCTACCGAAACCACGCGCTATGTAGGGGATCATAAAACCAACTATTCTAAAACCCTACTGAAACCATGCACTGAGTAGGGGATCATATACCCGACTATACAACAACCCTACTATAAACCACATGCTGAGTAGAGGATTGTATACCCAACTATGACACAACCCTACTATGCACGGACCACCATGTAGGGGATCATATTCCCAATAACGCCTCAAACCCTATGGGATTAACCTATTAGATAGAGGATCGCCGCCCATGGATAAGTGGTAACAATGATACCAAGAACCTGATCTAGGGAAGAAAAGCTAGAGGATTCTACATCGGACCCACTGGAGGGATGTCTCAACTCTATCAAGAAAACATCCTATCATGGGGATCACAGACCTATACAAAGGTTGTAATGCCACATGAATCCTCATAGGAAATAACCATGGGAGTACACTCAACCACTGCAAGTCCAAACATCACTAACCCAAGAGACCTGAAAAATCCCCATAATTCACACCTCCTAGTCATATACTGAGGCCACCACCATGATCTATGAAGAATAAAGACACAGAATAGGCTATTTACTCGCCAGAAAGTGATAACCGGTGAAGAAAGTACTATTCACCATAGCAGTCCTGGGTGGGGCCCATGCCTCGATCCCAAAACTCATCAATCATACTGTAACATTGCGATACCCTCAGAAAAACACACGAGATCAACTACTCATTCATCCAAAACAGACACCAGATGAAAATGTTATGATTCTCCATAACCACCCAATAGAAGCCTCGTGCGGTCTATATCATGATCTCCGTCCCAACAACTGGAAACTATCCTGAAAAGTCCACCTTACTCTCAAGATCATAATGTCACTGACGGCGCATCAATCGGATGATGAATGCAGAAGTTACGACGAGTCGAAGTTGAATAATATAAAAAATATTACTATTATTTCACCATTCCATAGACCTAGGCCATGAAAATAGCTCATAAAATTCTTAAATCATCTTCAAGGGCTCTGTCTTGTCATGAGGATTGTGGCACCGTAAATGGATTGCAAATCGGACTTACAGTTTTCTAGTTACGGGGGTTTAAATAAATCCTAGAAAAAATATGGCCGGACCACTGTTGGGTCACCAGAAACCACCACCGCCGCCTGACCGAACCGCCGCCGCCTGCCAAAATCATTTGTGCCACTGCCGACCTCATCAGAAACTGCCATTGCTGCTACTGGAAACTGGGTTTTCTTCCAGAAAACTTCCAGGATCCACCGGAAGCACCCCTGTGCTCCAAATTCATATCTGAAACATGTTTCGGAAAGATCAGGACATGAAATACACAACCCTTATGATGATTTGAAAAAAACTGCATAAAAGAGATCCAAGATTTTAAAACTCAAACCGCCAACCTTTTTGAGGATCTTCGATGCTTTTCATGCTCCGCTGTTGCTGCTGCACGATCCGGGAGCATCTGCCGTTGGATTCTGAGTCTGACGGCACCTTGTTTCGATGATTCAGCCTCCAATTCTTCATCATCGGAGGAAGGTAGAGGGGAGGAGGAGCTCTTGAGTTGGTTCTTCAAATAGGGGGGGGGGTAATTGATTAGATATTTGTTTTTTAAAATAAATATCATCTCAACTTCATGGACCGACACGCCACCGACCCAACACCCGATGCTGACAAAGATTATGTCCCGCCTAGGGTAAATACAGTGTTCCAAACTCAACGGTGATCTCATAATTTCGTTATGAGGCTCCATTCTAAAGTTATTTGAGCTGATGCCCATAAATAAACTTTTCCATTTATATATGAAAACGCCCTGGAGGATTTCTCCATAGTAGGCCCATGCCAGCAAATTTTACACCCTGCCTATGGTAAACGACATGCTCCCAACGCAATCGTGCCCTCAGATTTCTGATTCAAGCTACCGTTTATGAAAAAACACAACCCCTCCATTTTCATAGTATAAAAATACTTAATATTTTTATAAAATTAATTTTTGGAACACCAGGCCTCAGAATTGCTTGTTGTCTTCGCTCCTAACTCTGGAAATATTCGTAGGAATATTCCAAAGACTGATAGGGCCAAAACCCGAGTCGCTACAAAGTTAGACCCAAAACTCATGCCATAATTATAAAAAACCACATAACCTAAAAATGGTTATAGAAGAATCAAAACTAGAGTTGAAGTCATTGTCAACATAATTTCCTCAAAATATCTTTGAAAATTTTCATTCTAGTAAATCTTTACACCCTTACAGGTTAAATATTTCACCAGAGATGCAAGATTTGGGAATTCATAAACAAACCACATGTAATAACCAGTCAACCTGAAGAATCTTTGGATCCCATATACATTTCTAGGTCACTCCCAATACATATCTTCCTGAACCATATCATGATCTACTTAGATACCCATATTAGATATAACATACAATAGAAACATTACTTATTGAATCTAAAACTCCCATTTGGAAAGCTTACCATACAAGCGATGTTCCCTCAAGGTTCTAAAAATGTTATATAAATAGACAATGTTCTCCTCCTCTAACTTGAAGTACACCAAAATATCATCCTTGAACACAACAAAAAAGAGTTCAAGAAATGATTAAATATCTATTTCATTAAATCCATAAATATCGCAGGAGAATTAGTGAGACCAAATGGTATAACCAGAAACTAAAAATGCCTATACCATATCATAAACATTGTATTATAAATATCTTCTTATCAGAATATCAATTGTTAGTACCCTAACCAAAGGTAAATCTTTGAAAAACAATGAGCCACTCTAATATGGTCAAAGTGATCATCAATCCTATTAAATAGATATTTTTTCTTGATAGTTACCTAATTTACAATTCAATAGTCAATACAAAGTCTAAGGATTCTATATTCCTTCTTATCAAAGAGGATAGACAAATACCATGATGTGATGATAGGATAAATACATCCCTTTTCCTTTACATATGCGATCTATACCTTATGCTATCCAACCCAGGTGACACCATCTAATAAGATGACATAGAAACAAGAATTTTACCAAGTAGCAGGTAAACCAAAAAATCTTCTAGAGAGACCTTAGGGAACAAAAACCACCATTGTAAGTGAACTACTTAAACAAGGATAAATGAAATATCAGAAAAATTCTGATAACTGACATGAGATCAGCCCATTGTAAGGAACAACATGCCCCACTCTCCTATACCTTCAATTACACTCACCCAAAAAGACATGAGTGATTCCATCCGAAGGTTGAAAATCAACTCGAAAATGGTAAAAACCAATCTAGGACTTAATGTTGATCATCTAATCAATACTAATAATTAGTTATAAGGTATCATGATCAATCACCAAGAAGCCCACTCCACCTTATGGTCTTGTATCATCACTCGACATGCTAACAAGAATTTAAAGTAATTACGAATTATTCAAAAAAAAAAGAGAGAACCTTAAGAAAGAACAAGTCCATTTATATAAACCCTATATCTATTTTATTCAAATAATCTCAACCAATAAGTCTCAATATTGGAAAAAATACTAGACCACCCATGTTAATTTGGATTTGGACACAAAATTGAGCAAGACAGTCCCCTTTTACATAATTACAAGCTGAATCCTGACGGTCCTAAATTTGGTTTACAAAAGAACCATCCACACCTAGGCAATTTCAAAAACACTGAAAGAATGAACCAACCCATTTTCATAATACAATTCACCTAGGATGGTCCTCAACATGGTGAAACATAGAAAATAACCACAAGTCTCATGTATATTTGAGGAATAATCCATGTACAATGCGGATGAAAGTAAAAAAATTTCATGATACATATAAAGTCACACCAAACAGGACAATCCATGAAGATAAATTAGAACAGACTAAACAATTCTCTATGTGATCATACATCACTACCAAACCATCCCACTATAACGGAAATGAATGGAATGAGAACCAGACATGAAAAAAAATGCTCTTCCCTTTACCGAGTCCTACAAAACAAGATCTACAACCACCCAAATGAAAAAGTATGGTGTAAGCACAGAGCCCAGTAGGATACCACCAAAGAGTCTATAAACGTTCTATATTAAGAATGCATTAGTTCCAGTTTTAAAACAAAATCCAGTTTATAATGAATATTTATAAATAAAACCATTTTTTAATCATTCCCTTCATTTCTATAAATGAATACCATAATAACCAAATCAAAAAATATGTCAAATATAATGGAAAGAAAGTTAGCATACAAAAACCAACAATGTATACACTATAAGATAAGCATGTGAGAAAATATAAATGAAACAATCCATCATGTTATAAAATAGGTATAAATGTAAAATCAAATAATTGGTCTCTAGCCTATTATAATATGTACTAGACATAAAATAATCCTAAACTAGGAATATATTTGTTCCAATTGATAACAAGTCCTACCACAGTCTGTCAATATAACAAAACCACTAGTGGTACTACACACACACACTAAAGTGACAAGTCTATTTCCAGATGCACCCAAGGTTCTCAATCTTCTATGATTGTCAAAACCATTTCAAATTCTATGCTCACATTTAATAAAAAAATTTCATATCCAAGACAATCCATTTTTAAATAAAAATCAATTTGAAAATGTAAATCCTTTCCAAAAAATCCATTCAAATGTCAAAAAATGCATTATCATTCAATAACATAAAGGATTCGACAAGAACATATAGAAATAGAAGAATTATAACATCTTTCATAGATATACCTACCTCATGAAAGATGTAAACCTAACTTACTTCGACAATGGAGATTGGAAACCAATAAATCAGCCTTTGAAAGACTAGGAAAGAAAGAAAACTATTAAGGATCAATATAAAACACTAACCAATCACAATCCAAATCAAAAACACATCCAACACCACATTTGGTACCAAAGGTAATGGAGAAACAAAATGAAAACATACCAAGGACATGAAACATAATCTCTATGGGAGTAAAATGTTGAATGGAGTGACCCTAAAGGAGGGAGAGTACCTAAAATCTCCTAAACTCTCCCTAAAATTTAAGAGTGAGGCCTATGCATCGTATAAAAAAAGTCTCATTCATGCATCATGCTTAAAAAAATTGAACATGAAGAATTCACATCATGAACCCCATTGATGGAGTGAATCCCATAAATTTCAAGTATGATGAAAATGGAATCACCATGAATCAAATTAAATCCCAATATATCCATTCACGACATGTAATGGTTTAATTGATTATAAATTTTCAGTCAAAAAAAGACTCATGGAACCTACCCTGCCACAAGTTCACATCATGCAACCTATTCACGATGTAAATATGTCTAGTAGGTTGTGCATAGTCCAATTTCCTGCTGAAAAATCCTGAACCAAAACATGAGGCTCTACGAACCCAAAGAGAGCCCTATAAATCCATTTATACCTTTATATGAAAACTCTAATAATCTAGAAAACATACATCCCTATACTTTAGGTCAGTTTCCTTGCAAAGTATCACCATCCTCAAGAAGCCCGCAATTCACCCAAACAAAAATGGAATAAAAAATGGGTCAAAGCATACCAGAAGAAAATAAATATAGAGTTATAATGTCCAAACATGAATTATAAGAACAACATAGAAAAACCTATGTGAAAACAAAACCTTTATATACCTACATCGCCTCTTTACAAAACCTCATGGGACAAAACATCACCCTTCTAAGATCAAATATGATCATGTGGTGTTGTTGTGAAACCTCTTCAAACACTCTACGAAGCCACTACACAACCTGAGTCCCACCTTCAGTGGGCCTCATGTTGGTGACAAGTACCAAGTGTGTAAAAATATCAAATATGGAAGAAATTACCCTCAAAATATAAGTAGGATAATGAGATATGATATCAACCACCAAACAAACCCTTAACATAAAAAAAGGGTAAACCCACAATATCCAAAAATTCATGTAATGTCATATGAATACAAATGAGAGAAAATCTAAACTCAAAGATAACAAACAATTAAATCCAAGCTACTTGAACATCAACATCAACTCTGGTGATTTAACATGAAAATAATAGAAAACTATGGTGGGGTGAGTACTTGTGTCATGACCCACCCTAGTGGGACCCATGCCGTAACTCCCCAAGACATCCTCCAATAGGCCAAGGGATGGTGACTTGCACCGAGTAGGCATATCACTAACAAGAGAAGAATTGCCTATGTACTTGTATACAAAAACACATCTCCAAGCCCAAAAATTGATGAAATGTAAACAAAATCACTAAGTAAAAAATTTATGCATACCACTAAGATCTCACAACATAGTACGATAGTAAAAGTAATTGAAGTAAACAAGGCCAAATACAAGCCCACCACAAAGAGTCTATAACACAAGTCCAACCTAAAAAAAAGGTACTGGGACTACTGTATGAGAGCCACAGGAACACACCTCGGTCTGTATGGTCTCACTAAGTACCGTTCGGTCTTGGTCTTCCCAAGGATCCATCAAAAAGTCGATCATCAACACAAGACATGATACGTGCAGGTAAGGACCATACATGAGTGAGTATAAAAATTCTCAGTAAGACACCCAAAAACCACAATGGAATACAAAAAAGGAATACCACAAAGGAATACCAAAAAGGAAAGTATATTCATCTATACATAGGTATATGTCTACAATACATATAACAAGAATATCTGGATATACTCAATCCAAGACACACAATATAGAGGTAAGTTAAAACCACATATCAGCCATAGGATTCTACTCAAAGCACACTTTTTCGAGGAGAACCGACTCCTCGAGTCATGATATCATCAAAGACACTCACAAAGTGGTCTATCTCATTTGGACCATTCTCCAATGAAGATATACTTCTCAAAGAATACTATGATATATAGAGAGGGGGTCATGCCCAGAACTAACTAGGGGACACCACATATCGAGCCTAGACTCACTAGGGGATACCACATACCCAATTTGGATCAACCTACTATGTAGAAGATCATGCCTAGAACCAACCGAGGGATGTCGTGGACCTTACTGATTCAGTATTCTAGATAGAGGATCAGCGCCCTTCTTGAGGAGGGCAGGTGATTCCACAGACTCGACTAGAAGTGATAGAGGATTGCACTTCAGTCTCAAGGATGGATACCATACTATATCTGAGAATATTCCTCTATAGGGGAATAAAATATAGTGATGTGGATGTAATATCGATTCAAACCCTTGAGGATGGGACCAAGGGAATGATCTCAACCTATAATGGTCCAAACTAAAAACATACAACTTATCCCAAAAAGACCGTCTCAATGTCAGGGTGTCTACGCTACAGACAACTCATCAATTGAAAACTATATTTAGGAGATACACTCATTTGATTGAAACTTCCCATATTCCTACTAGGGCCTATAGACATACCATTATGGTAAGTCCAACCTACCGCTGCGGTAGATCAAACCTATCGCCACGGTCGACCGTCGTGGTCAGTCAATTGAAAGTGAGGTCAGTATCACGGTCTATACACCAGTGGTTGAACATTATGGTTGACCTTCATGGTTGACCATGACCAGTCTTCACCTCGGCCACCCCGGATCTGACCCGAGTTTGACCCAAATCCAACCCGGGCCTACTTCGTTTAACCCGGACCACCAGACCGACCCAACACACCGGTCCAACCTGGTCTAACCCATCACCACCTCGTCCCCCTCTACCTGCCCCACCAAAACCTCGTTGTCCACCACCCATGGACCACTACCATTGCTACGTCTCACCACCATCGCACACTCATCATCGTTGCTATCTCCCACGTTTGTCGCTGGCCGCACCCATCGCACGCGACTCCGCTGCCGTGCACCGCCGCCACCGGTCACCAGTTCCATGATGGATGTCCCTTGGGTGGACCAACGTACCTCATTTGATGCCTAATAATCCAAATAGTATCAAATCTGAGCTCCTTGGGAACTGATCGACATAGATCCATCTTCAGTTGTTGATTTTCCTTGAATCTGAGTCTCCAATCATGATTGGAACCACCTAGAAACATCAAGCCATGAACTTCAAGGTTCCAAATATGAAAAATGTAAAGAAGAGAGAGATAAATTCAAACAAGAAAAGTATTAACATCATTGGCCAAACATTATTGGCCAATAATCAAGAATGAGGGATTTGGGGTTAGAAAAATAGCTTTAATAAACCATGATAACCCACAAACAAAACCATATCGTAAATACGAACAAACCACAAATCAATCTACTCATTAATTGGTCTGCGTTAATCGTGTAATTCATGAATAGGGAAAGAAAATCAATATAACAGGACCTACCTCAATTTGGATTTCTTTTAGTGGAAGAACGGTCACCGTGTTGTTTCTGTAGGAAACATCCTTCGAATCCAAGGTGTGTCGGTCATCGATCCATGATCTTTTCCCATCACCTGAGAGAGAGTCCTTAATGATCTCTCCAATGGATTTACGAGGATTCCAGGGTTATTTGAAAAACCCTATAAATCCGATAATAATATTTTTAATGATTTTCAACCGCTGCATCAACAAAATGATTTTTATTAAATTATTTTATTCATGTTACGTCCCGCGATAGCTTTTTACCATACGATGCACACCGACTAATGTTAAGTCACGCCTTGAGTAAATCCGCCATTATGAGATTGAAGATGCACTCAATTTTTTGATTCAGGCTTCTGTTTAAGATTTATTCCACTTTTTTAGGAAAATTCTGTACATGTGATAATAAAAGATTAATATTTTTCAAAAATTTATTGCAGGCACACCGAACCTTATAATTTCACGCCATCTGAGCACCTATATCAAAATCATTCCATATAATATTTAAATATAATACATAAAAAATATGAGATGTTAAAAATTGGGAGTACTCAGTAGGATCATCCCTCTAAATAGATTGACATCTATGTGTAATAAAAATGAAATAATACAAAGGACTAAAACTAACTGAGAAAAAAATTCAAAAATAATCATCATCAATAAGTATGGAGGGGATAGAGATAAGCCAAAGTCCAAAATAACACAAATAACAAGAATCATAAAAAAACCATAACAACAATTATATTCCCATTTATCTGAAACATACAAAATAAACCCTCCATTAAATAACCAAAGAAAACCACCAGTACATAATCATAACCTCAAAGATTCCCCCTCTAGGACTAGATTATACTCATATTAGCTCCAGCCTATCATCTAGGGTTTCTCCAACTCAAACCAGTAGCTAGATGGCAGGATCATAATCTCGTAATCAATAGGAAGAAAGTATGGGTCCACACCATTAACACATCATCAATTATAATACCATACATCAACAATTTTATCAACACAATCCCATATATCTATAACTAAAGAATGACACCACACCATTGCCACACACATTCCCACTTTCATAGTTTCCATTCACCCACATCAATTAATAATATTTTTCACATTAATTAATTATATTTTCATATTAAAAGTAAACATCATCATCCTATTTACCATTCATTTTTTTCCAATCCCAAACCATTCATTCTTACCCAATTCTATTTAATTGGAAATCACCACTTTTCAAGAATTCTATAATTATTGAGAAACTGCCAATCCAATACAAAATGTCATCAACCATTCCCATATCAACCTATATCCCATTCTAAATAGTAGGGTATCATGAACATGTAGAGCATTAACATCACCATATATTACGCATGACCCCCACTATAAACCACCACATCCTCTCATCAATATTAAAACTAGTGTGATTTTGACTTCAAGCCTTCAGAACCCATGTGTAATCACCAACCTCAATCCATTAGATCCAATGATAATATGTAACCACTACAATCCATTATATCCCTTAGAATATTTTTAAATATCATGATCCATTATTTCCTATGAAACATTCCACAATATATTTTCTTCTTCCACAACACATCTAGAATTTCTATCCATAACATAATACTCACCCATCAACCAACAAAAATAAAAATAATGAAAAATAAAAAATAACATAACCAATATTGATAAAATAGGAGGCCATAAAAAAAACAAGTTACAATGTCCATTTTATTCTATTTCCCCATTAATTACCAATTTCTATAATTTTAAATTTTACATTTATTCATTTATCCAAAACCAAACATTCATCATTATATATCCCATTCCAGATTCATAATGTTTAATCAATCCATAAACATTCATTACATTCATTAACCATTCATCCAAAACCTACTTCCCTTTTCAATTTCTCATCCACAATTCCCATTTCCATTTTACAAAATAGTTATAGAAAAATTCTGGGAATATATAATAAATATAAAAATAACCACACCCCATTTTTCTTTAATAAACCATTAATAAATACATTTTAAGGAACCACTAATTTAATAGACATAATTTATATTTCACATTCTAGAATTTTCCCATCATGCTTTCATTCTTAAAGTGATTATTAATTTTAGGGGTTCAAAGGTCCTTTATAAATAGTAGTAGACACATTATTAAATATAAATAAATCATCATGGAAATAATCACATCATTAAACATGAATAACATGGGATTTAAAATGGGGAAATTGTAAAACACATAAAGCACACACAATAACAATATTTCCCCATTCAATTTCTCCTTAATTAGTTTATCCACTTCATTAATTTCTTACCCCTTTTAATGTGTTTTTGAAATCCTTTTATTTCCCATAAAACACAAGCACACATAAAAAAATCATCTAAAACAAAGTAAGGAAGGATCAAATCAAGAGAGGAAGCACAATGAGGCCATTCAATCATAATTATTACATAATATTGAATGATAAATTTCGAGATCCCCTACTTAGAAAACAAGAAGCCTTCACACTACAACTAATGATAAAGAAGAGGGAGAGAAAACATAACCTTTAATCTCAATGAAAAAGACATGTAAGACTCCATGGAAGGGTTTTGATCATCTATAATTGAGACAATTCAATATAAATTGATAGGGGGAGGTTTATGTATTTTTAAAATAATAGAAGCAACACATTATTGAAATTTGGGATACACACCATCCGGAATCCCCAATACAAATTGGTACAACTTTAATATTCAATGACTTGTATTTAAAATCATTATAAATATTTTATTTAATAGAAATGATTCAAAATCATTAATTCCCATGATTTTAGGAGTTTAAAATCATTGAAATAGGGTTAATGTGGTTTGTAGATTGATAAGAGTAGAAAACCCTAAAAAAATGGGTAAGGAAGTTATCCATAAGTGACAACATGAAAAATGTAAGTGTATATTACTTTTCCCTTATGTAGTAGCATAAATATTATACCCTTACATGGGAATCATGTGCTATTTATGGGTAATAAGGTTTTACCCTTATATAATTTTCTACATTTATGATGACTTCGAGAGGACCCATACATGGGGAAGGCCTACCCTTATGCGAGGAAGGTTTACCATCATGTGAGGAAGTCTTACCCTAATATGGGGAAGGATTACCCTTATACAAGGAAGTATTTACCTTAAACAAGGAAGAGTTGCCCTCACACGAGGAAGGATTACCCTTACATGTCCTTTAAATACCACAAACTACCTTTACAAAGCACCGAAACTACCCCTACACAAGTATAATAAACAATCACTTACCTTTACATGATCTTTATAAAGACTAGGTCACCTTTATGCGAGTACCCTCATGCGACTCCACCCTTTTATGATTACCCTTACACAGCCAATAGTATAACTGAGTTACCCTTATGCAGGCAATAACCTACCTTTATGAAATCCGTAAAAATAACAAATGACCCAAACACAACTCTAGAATTACGAATATACTTTTATGAAATAAGGGGAAGAAATAGATTACCCTTACACGACTTAAGAAAAAAGAGAACATAAATATATACAGTGGTTGGATTTCAAGGTGACCCTTACATAACCACTAACTACCCTTACACAACTCATTCAAAATCACTATTACCCTTATACACCCATTTTAAAATTAAATTACCCATATGTAATATCTATTTAATGTGTAAGGATAAATATTTATTTGAAAATATTGAATTTTATAGAAAAAATACATATAAATAAACATGAAAATTATTTATTATCATTTAAAATACCCAAAAAACTTCCAGAATTAATTAAATAATTTTTAAAACTTTAAAAACACATTTAAAATATTTGAATCACTTTATAAATTCCCAATTAATTTATTAAATATAATTTTATCACTTTAAATCTATATTTATAATTTGAAGAAACCTTTTAGAACTAATTTATAAATTCTAAAATGATTTCAAAATAACTTATAAAATATTTTAAATTGCCCTCGAACCACCAGACACCCTAGAATGACAAACAAAGGGTTTGGGAAAACCTAAAACATTACAATAGATGCCTCTTAAAAAATTCCAATCCTTGAGAATTAAATTAATGGTAGGAAGAACAAGGAAAATATGGGGGATACATAAACCAATCTATGAGATAAATCTGAAGAATCTTGATACATTTGGAACATAAAAACCACTCTAAAAATAATCTCTTAGGGGAGATAACTCTAAAATAGGGTTCCAATGTGTCCCTATCCTTCTCAATCCCAACTAACTCTTCCCAACCACTCTTTTCATATTAAATAGGTTTTTCAAGAAATCACAACCTTGAAAAAAAATTACCTCAACCTGATTAGAAATATTTAATTCATTTTTGAAAAGGGATTATTTGGAATATTTCATGAATACATTCACACTTGAATTTTCCAAACTGTTCAACATAGTTTTTGAATTTTTTCCAGAAATCCTCTATAAGGATTCAGTAAAAGAAGTGTGACTCAACTAATACATATATTATCCACTAACTCTCTAAATTAATGTATGGGAATCATGTTGAACCTAAGGATAGTAATATTAACAATTCCCCAAATAATCACTTAAAATATATATCAAATTTCCAAAAATTTGAACCACCAAAGAGTGTTAAGCCGCACCCTTTCCTTAACATACAACCTCACTCTCTTATTCTAAGAACCATGATCCACACAAATTAGAGAATTAAACTCCACTTTCTTAACCACTTAAGATATATCTTTACTAGAACCTCTCTTCAAAGAAAACCCTTTTCTCTATGATTTACACATAATCCTTCACTGCTTCCTAAGACAAAATCTCAAAGAGTGTGATAGATCACTGAATCTATGACCTTAAAGTAGATTCAAAAATATAATACCTCCCACTATCCTTAGGAAATAAAATATAGGAATTGACTAATAATATCCATAAAGTAGATTCCAAAGTCACGTATACTCTTATACCACTATTGAAGCTTCTGAATCTCCTTCAAAAAATCACACATCTGCACTCAAGAAAGGGAAATTTTATTGAATAGGGAAAACAATTTCCTCCAAGGAATCTATCCCATATAACCATACTTCATCTCCTTCCACCATTGAGATACTTTCTAAAACAATACAATGGACAGATAAACATATAATTTATCCTAGATCTTCACCAACCCAAAATAAACCTCAAAATCCTCCACCCAATCCTCAATATAGGGGCAGGAGGACCCATTGAAGATCTTTGGAACTTCCTGCCTCTGGAATTACAACACGGCTCTATCGCAAGAAATTTATTCCTCTATCAAACACCTTGATCCTCAATGGAATTTCATTAACATACCACTAAGATAGGATTCAAAAATATTATCACTAGCCACACACGAATGAAAAACAACAAACAAGATACATCAACACTTCACAATAAACATATAAATACAAGATAAATCCCCCACAAAAATAACCCATATAACCACATTACTATCCTCCATTGAGAACAAAAATGTATCATTTCATGATATCTACAAACTACCTTCTTTAGACACAAAAATCCTAACCAAAATTTTAATATCCACAAATCCTATTAAAAAATTACCACAACAACCACACAAAACCTCCTCATACTAATAACAAAACCAAAACATATCTGTTTTTGGAAAACAAATCATGGGGTCCCATACACTATAACACGATATTGTCTGATATGGGAAACACTAACTCACATACATAGTTTTAAAATGCGTCTTAAAGAACACATCCAAATAGAGAAGGGGTTTACCTCTATTATTATACTTGAATCCAAAGAATAAATTACTAGTATAAGATCAATAAAAACATACCCAAATATCGAGATAATAATTAAATACTTTCATCACTTCTTCCTCAATAATCAAGTGTGGTAAGTAAGATTATGTTCACCAATTAAAATACTTTTTTCAAACAACCTTGTTCTATTACTGGATTTAAGTGATTGAAATTTTATGGGAGGTGGGATATTCCATCAATATAATTAGAACAAAACACAAAATAATCCAATTCATCACCAAAAATCAACCATCTCATTACAAAAACTACTCATCACAACCACTACACATCAGCCCATATCAACGCATAACATCATATTTCATCTTACACATTTTCCACAATCCAATTTAAGGGATTTCATAACATTTAATCATCTTTAGCATGAGATATTATCAAAAAATTATAGATTTATATGAGTAACCAATTTATCAACCATATATAAGTGATTATGATTATAATTAATTGTGAGATTAATCAAACAATCACATCGAGGATCTTATAATGCATAATAATCATAGATAATGAAAGGTTTCCAACAACCATTATTTTTCATCAAGGCATATCAAAACATCAATACAATAATAAATAATGAAAGTATAAACAATATTTAACCTTTCCAAGTCATTTACAATGAAACTCTATTCCTTGAATTTAAATATTTCTAACATATGATCAAGTTAAATACAAATACTACACATGAATCATGCTTAATATGATTAAACAAGACATTCTAAGCTCATCCTATTACCAAGGAAACATACTTACACATTTATTTGAAAAATTTTACATCCTAGGATCTTGTGGTCAATTCAAATAATCCATTACATATACAAAATTATTTCAGAATTAACAAATTAAAACATGTTCTCGGATAAAAAAAATAAAAAATTGAACATGCTATATCACCATGTTTCATGCTTATCATGCTTGAATTAAACATTCTTTAAAAATTAATTACTCAAAGAAAATTCTTATATACTGAAATAAAGGTAACATGATTATATTTCCATATTTAATAAAACATGATTAGTATAGAACATGGTTTTATATTCTAATATAATATATTAAAAATGTTACAGGATTGATATTAACATACTAGAAATTTCATACACATGATTTTAACACTAGACATGATTCCCATTAAAAAATATCATTGATTAAAATGTGAGGCACAAATATTTCAGAACTACAAATTCTTATTAGTCATTGAAATATTATGTTGATCGTTTAAAATTTTTTGATTCTCAATAGGATACCATAAATCTTGATTTATCATTTGCCCAGAATACAGAGAAAACCAAGTTTCTCTTTAAAATTTAATTTTATCACGTGAAATCTATGTATCATTAGTAGGAATGAAACACAAGACACAAAATTTATGTTTCTATGTTCAAGAGTATAAATAATTCAGTATAAAAAATTTTTAACAATGCTTGGAAAAATGATATAGATTTATTAATTTTGAAAACATATAAATTGTTAACAATTATCACTGAGAATTTTTATCAATTTTACAAAATTTGGAAATGAAAGAAAACAAAATTTCATCCTTGATATGAATTTATATTCCTAGAATGATACATATAATTGAATTAATATTAAAAAACTGTAATTATGACGAAAAAGAAGGGGTGATAAATTTACATCAGTTCCTCATAATCAAAATAATTACTAATAAACATGCAGGTAATTTCCTTAAAATTATATAATTTAAATAATTAAAACAATGTTCCACAATCAATATTCATCACATAACCATAATACATCATGAATGAAAATAAATTCCCAGCACAATAACATTAAATGAATTTTTAATACTCCTAATTATAGTTTTAAAATGTTTCATTTTATCATTTAAATATGGAATCTTCTTGTAGTAACATGAATTATAAGTGTTTTCAAAATTTCGCATCTATTCAAGAAAAAATAAACCCATCAATATTTTATAACAATTAAAAATATTAAGAAAACAAGATAGTATATTATACATTTTAAGAAACATGGAAAATATTATTATAATAGGAGAAGGAATGAAATATTAGATCCTAAAAAGGATTCAAATAAATAGATTATCCTAATTAATATCTATTTTACTCTTTATTTTTATATTATATAATTGTTGATGCTCCTTTTCGTTACATTGTCTAAAAGAATGGAAATGGAAATGACTTAGCACAAATTGATTCATCCTTTGAAGAAAACCTCAAAAATAGACAAAGGCATGAACAAGGATTCAAATGCACAAGAGTTGCGCAATTTCCCTCACTATCGCGCAAGTATACTTGCGTGCCGCCTAATGGTCATACAAGTGACTTGCGCGCCCTAAATGATAACCGCCCGGGGTCTTCTCTAGCCTATAAATAGACCCTGTAGGCCCCCCATTTTAGGAGGATTTTTTCCAGAATTCGAATATAGAGCTCTAAACGCCCAAGTATCTTATTTAGGTCTTTAGAACACTTCTAAGGTAATTCTTTACCTAGAATGGAAGGTCTAGACAAGAGGATTAAGGTCTAAGTGTTATAATTCACTAACACTTGCGCGCCTAAGGTGTTTTAACCTTAAGGGAAATGGACACACTTGCGCGCCTCCTTACTTCTTCACCAGAACTTGCGCGCCCCTCTTCTGGAGGTACCTCAGGATAATTCTAAAGGCTTTAGTCAAGGATCACCCAAATGTTACCCTACTGGTTAACAATCGCAAAAGTACCCATGTGACGCGCAGGTATACCTATGTGACCAGGGACCTGCGCACCTACGCAGTACTTGTGCGACTCCCTAGGACTTACGCACCCTTATATTTTTGGGTGCCCTTCCTACCCATTTAACCCCTCTTATGCCATTCCACCTCTCCTATTCAAGATTCAGTCTTCAAGACAATCTTCAATGCCATTTTTGGCATGTTTTCTTGACTGACTTCCTTATCTGAAAGGAATTCTGTGGAACATCTCTTAAAAACTTAGTGATTCACATATCTTTATGTCACTAAAGTTAGAGAGTTCATTCATTCAACGTCATCCATTAAGATAAGGGAATCCTTAAACAATGGGCCTCTTTTCAGGAATAATCCCCAGTCATAATTCTCAAATCTGGGCATCGTCATTAGGAGTAAGCCCCAAGTCCTCTCTAATATGGGCATCCTTTTCAGGAGTAAGCCCCAATATTAAATTTCCCAAATATGGGCATCCTCTTTAGGAGTAAGCCCCAACAATAATTCTCTTAACCTGGGCTTCCTTTTCAGGAGTAATCCCAAGTCTCAAATATGGGCATCCTCTTCAAGAGTAAGCCCCAAGTCCCTTAATTTTTCAAGTCCCTTAACCTGGGCCTCCTTATCAGGAGTAAGTCCCAGTCTTAATTTCTCTTAACCAGTCCTAATTTACTTTTTGATATGGGTATCCTTCTCAGGAGTAAAACCCAATCATAAGTCCCCTCCTAATTTGGGCCTCCTTTTCAGGAGTAAGCCCCAAATTAGAGTATCCAAATCTCCATAAAGTATATATACCTTTATGGACCCTATTCTTGGATTTCTTCCCTGAAGTAAATCCTAATCTTTATCTATTTGGGTAGTCATACACACATAAGCCCCACATCATTGCATCTTTCATGGCACAATTGTCCAGTTTCACCAATACATCTTGTTTCTCACACCTAGCATGAATCACGTGAGCTTAGAGTGTAAAAGTAATCATGACATCTTTCTTTTAGCCATCAATCATGCATAAAAATCATACTCCCTTACTCGAACTACGTGGGTTCTGATTCCTTTTCCAAAACAAAGGATACATAGGTATCCCATCTGCAGGTACGATCACAAATCTGAAATAATCCATGTCATTCTGAACGACAATAAACATCATGTGCCCCACTGAGTGGCTTTAAAACCAGTATGGTCATCATAATGACCAAGAGACTTTTATGTATTAAAGGATACCATTGACTAAGAATCTCTAAACAAATACATATGATTATCTATCGATGAAGAACCTCGAATACACATAAAATATTCTCTAAATTTCCTACATATCAATCATTGATTGTCAGATCTAAAGGAAATCTCATTTTATACTTGGTAATGTAATAAGGATTCACGAACATAACATAAATATATAAAGAGAGTCCCGAAGTAGACAATAATTCCCCTAAAAAATGTGTGATGAGTCCGACCTCCCATCCTCTTGACCAATGAAAATTCCTAAGCCTCATCAGTCCACAACCAATGAGCACCTACCTTTGGAAAGTAGGTTCAAATGGATATGGAATCATTGGATGTTTCCAGTTCTATGAACAAACCCATTAGAAACCGCTTGGAATGTTTTAATCTTAAATCAATGAGATCATCCCCAATTCTAGAGGGAAACAAAAAATGGCGAACATGAAGTGAATCCTTAACGAAGTTAAAATGATGTTTTACTTATTTGTTAGGCCCCTATTTAAAACTCAATGAGAGGGCCAACAAAAACAATCATTGACATATGTGATCATCCAAAAGATGTAGTGGCTGAATTTATCTTGATTATGTCTGTTATGTAAAATAGGCACTCTTTTCCAAGATTTTCTGCATTCTAATAAATGGCTGCTCTCATGTTCACACCTGTGAATACCGCTAGTGCGAATTCCACTACTGCTACTCTGGCTAGATCATCGTCCGCTCTGAGGACGACATCACCTACTCAATATCATCAATGCTGGGTATCAAACGCGCTGGTTAAGGAGTACCGTCAACACGGTACCATTCCAACTCTGGAGGCTGTCCGACAAGCCCTCCAAGTGAACAACTCCCACCGTTCATCCGGACAATGATGACCAGTGATCAAGAAGTAGGTGGTGCTAACCACCGTCTCCAACCGTTTCGGGTCATTATCCCCGGAACGCAATCACCATTCACTCCCATATTCTGAGGAGGTGAATGAGCAGGCCCCTCAGGGCCTTAATGTAAAGAAACAAGAGTTCTTCCCAAGGGATCCTATCAACAATCACTACCAGACTCGTGCGACAGTGCGCCCTCAACATGATGAGGGTACCGACTCCAGGCGTTCGGCTCAGGTTCCTCGAACCTGAGCAGGCAAGGCGAATCACCAGAGGTGAAATCCAGTTAAAATTGATCAGGTTCTCATAACTTCCATCTCTGGAGAAGTCCACTAACCTAACTTGGTGGAAAGCAACGAGCAGGCACACAAACCTGCCCGTTTTAATTCCACTGTCCAATAGACTCGTCTGGCAGCATCACGCCAATCCCGCCAGGCAATTCCGGAAGAGTATTATAGGCAGGAACATACACCTGTTTATATGTCATCATATATTCAACAGTATCGTCTGAATACATATGATGGATCTCATCAACCACGTTCGGAGAAGTGCAATCAGTAGGAACATACACCTTCTAGTACTGATCAAGCCTACCAACAGTCTCGCTTGGTAGTATTCGGAAAAGTCAGTCGGAATGCTTCGATGACAAACAGGAGGCAGAATCAACTCTCTACCCCTACACTTAAGTACTATTAGGATTCACTAATAGGAAAAAGGAGGACAGGAGAAGGAAAATACACCTAATCCAAGCATAGAATGGACGTATATCCCCATTTTAGCAGCTGAAGTCACCAAGCATATTCTATCAATGGTGAAAGAGAAGAAGCAAATCCCTTCTCATATTCTGGATGCTTGCCAGGATATTATAATAGCTTCAGCAATATCTCAGGGAAAGACACACAAATCTGTCCCTAACAGTGGAGTGACACATCAACGGTTCACTCCAGAGTAGATACACACATCTTTTCCAGTCCAGGAGGGTTGTGGGGAATAATCCCCCATATCATACGGACAACCAAGTCGGGCACATACACCTGATTTGAGTAGATATCGTTAGCCTAACCTAGCCAGCTCTCCTGATCAGGCATATACACCTGCTCAGAGAAGCCACTTTCATCAACAAGTGGTTTCCAAGGCGAGTAAGAAGGCGTCTAAGATGAAGACCCACCCAGCACAGTCAAGAGATCAAGAGCCAATCTGTAACAAGGCCTTGCTCGATGCTGGTGTTCTTAAAGACCTCAGACAGTTATATGTTGGAATTCAAGATTCTACTTCCTCATTTCCCAATAGTGGGAACATTAATTCCGAAGGTCTTCAACAGACACTTCCTCAGGAAGGCTTGCTTCATGACAATTCAGTCGATCTCAAAGTTCCATCTTCAGATGAGAGCCAAAGGAACCCTCTGTGTGGTCAGAAGACCAAGGAGAAAGATATCTAATCTTTTGTTGTAACCCATCATGGTGATCCTCCCCATGATAACGAATTTCGCTGTGAAAGTCCTCTCCGCAGTAGTGATGCACATTTCTTGAAAAATGCTCTAGTGGAAAATGTAGTGCCGAGAAAGACCTCTTATCTTGAGGCACTTTCAAATGCGAAACCAGTCATGTCTGATTCTTCATCGCTAGACGGTGAAATACTTTATCAATCAGAAGATATCCCAGGGTGTAGGTCATTCTCTGAACCACCCCTAAGTCATGCATCTTCTAGTTTGATCAGTGATTTCTCTACCAATCTTGTTGAATACGATGAAGCAACAAGGGATCACCAGATCTGGTCAAATCAGGTAAAAGAATATTCATTTAATGATAAAGAGGAAATGATGAACATGAGAAAACAACTAGCGAAAGGTGAAGTGCCAGTTATGTTTTGGCCTCTGGATGACTCTCAGCATGACATTCCAGAGATGTTGATGGGAGATGGAATTCATGATATTCGTCTCAACATATGGAAAAATCTTTGTAAGTTGAAAAATAAAGTATTATATTATGATGAATATGAAAATCATGTTAAGATAATAGAAGGGTTACAATGTCAAATTGACTTGGAATCTCAATCAGTCTCTCAATATCTGAAGGCTGAAAAGCAGCAGAGAGCCCTTCAATGTTCATGCCTTGGCGCACTGCGAAGATTGCGCCAGTTAATTGACAATTCCCCATATGGTATTCTTGTCAGAGGATGGGGTGTTCATGGAGCACTACATTTCACTGTGTTCTCCAGTAAAAAAATCCCACCGAAAATGGTTTCATACAATGTTATTTCCCCTGGCTGGCCAAAGTCAGTGGGTTTTGTTTGTAATCAAAAGCTTGCCCAAGAACAGGCTTCAACTAGTTCCTCTCAAAATCAAGAATACAGAGAACAAGTTGTTGAATTACTCCTGCATCGAGCGAAGGAGAATATTGAACATGCCTCTCATATGGAAAAATCACATCATCAAGTGATAGAAGTGTCAAAAATCATCCAACGGTATTTTGAACCGGGTGATAAAAGTGGATGTCGATTGATGCATCCAGCTAATTTCAGGAGTAAGGTCCGCAAGATCAGGAGAGATTTTAAGAAATTCTCAGACATAGCATGTCAAGAGCCACCCCAGCTTGCCAGATTGGGGACTCTTTTAAACCAACCCTTGGAATCAACAAATAGGATTCAAGGAGTTGAGCAAAGATAGTAAGAACAGCCCCAGTCCACCAGACTAGGTACTTTTTCAAATCATCAACTCCCTCCTCAGAGAAATTCAGTCTTTTCTCAATTGGGGAAGAAGCCTCAAGAGGAACGAAGAGCCAAATTATCAGGAGATTACCTCCAAATTACAGTTCTTCAAGAAGTTCCTAAGGGATAAAATCAACAAAAGGAAATGTCTCATCAAAGACATGGAAGAAGACAATATCACACAAATGATGATAGAAGGGATGTGATGTGTTATGCATCAATCAATGTCATAAATTCTGTTTTTGATGATCCACCAGATGAGGCTCACTCAGGGGACTCAGATGAAGAGGTTCCTGCTCAAGAAGATGTACGCACAGACACAAATGAAGAAGGTGTGCGTACATGAAATCAAAGGATTACTCAGAACCTAGGTAATCCTTCAAGTAACCTACTTCCCCCTCTCCGAAAAGGATCCAACAAAGGGAGGGAAAAGAATCAGGTTACACATCCTTCCTCTGGAGAAGGCCAATCGCTCTAACTAGAGCAAATGTTTGCACAACAGGAGGAAGAAATGATGGAATTGAGGAGGTTGAATGCAGAACTACTTCAGGGTAGTCTTCTTCCTTAGCGTGCTGGAGTCATTCAGCCAAGGGAATTTGTTGCAACTACTGAGATGGATCAAGAATATCCTCTTTTATTAGTACACCCTCACAAGTCTAATCCTACGGGTTAAGTGAAACAATAGTTGGCAGTGCTACCATCGGTTGCAACACCAACCACCATACCTGTCCAAGCTCCAGTAATTGCACCTACCCAAGTCCAAGTTCAACCGGATGTTTATCAAAAGTTAATAACTACCATTGAATCATTAACAGCTCGATTAGAGACTATGGAAGGGAAGCGTGCGCAGGTTCAACCAGAAAAGAGAGCTTACCCTAAATGGGTAGATTTAGTCTCTCCCCCCATCAAGTTTTGAGAACCCTGTATTCCCTATTTTCAATGGATCAGGCGAACCTGAACAACATTTGATGCATTAAATGTCTTGTTGCGATCCTATGATGGGAACTCCGAAGCAGAAAGAAGCAGTGAAACTCAGATGCTTCGTGTGAACCTTGCAAGGACCAGCCTTTGTCTGGTATACAAGCTTGCAATCCCGGTCAATTACCGGATGGGAAGATCTCCGTCAACGATTTATTCTTCAATTCATCTCAACATTTCCAAAGACAACTGTTTTCAATCTTACAAACTGTAAGCAAAGGGATAATGAAAGAGTCTCTGATTTCAATGCCCGTTGGAAGGGATTAACATATTCCCTGAGTTTAGCAATTCCTCTAGAAGAATTGTTTCCAATCTATGTGGAAAATCCACGTGATGAATTAAGCACGTCATTGATCCCTGTGAAATATCCAGGAGGGTTTTGAGACCTTACTTCAATCACTCAACAGATTGAAGATTCTCTTATACAGACTAAGGCTAAATCTCGTGTAATTCCATCAACTCCAAGAAGGAGAATTGGTAAATCAGATACTGCTACAGTTATGCTTAAAAAATCACATGTACCTGCTTCTACCACAAAACCTTCATCTTCTCGAAGGGATCCACCTCCTGAGAATCAACAACAAAGGCCATTTCATCAAGACGATCAAAGAGATAAAATACGGAAACAGTTTGATGAGTTGAAGAGAAAATTTTATTCTTTCCGAAATGAACATGTTACTGGTTACTTCATTTCGGCTCTGGAGAATAATTTGGTTCAGCTACTGAGGCCCAAGAGGCCAAACAAGGAAGGAGATGAAGACTGTCCCAATTATTTCCCATTTCATCATATGTTGGGACATCCCATCCAGGAGTGTTTTGTTTTCAAAGACCTCCTGTAAAAAATGGTCGACTCGGGACAAGTCAAACTAAATGGTTATTTAGCTCAGGTAGCATGTGTTACTGCTACAGTTCCATAGGAGGAAGGTGAATGGAAAGAAGTCAAAAGAAAAAATGCACAAAAATATGATGATTGGATGGTTATAAAGACGATCATCCGAACTCATGCTATTTTGTGAACACAATTGAAGAAACCAATTGTACCTTCTGCCATGAATGCTGCAACAAAATCGTCTTCAGAGGGAAAATCCTCAAAAGGGTGGCATAATTCCAAGAAAGAGGAACAATCAGAAGAAGATGAGTATGTGTCAAAGCCTAAGATGTATTTGAATCTGGAATATTTCATGCCATATACTTCTAAGACACGGGCACCATCCCACCAAACAGAACAACCTAAATTGGCTAGTCAGGCGGAGTCTTCATCAGATGAAGAGCAGATCTTTGGTTCTGTTAATATGATTCACTTAACCGATACTTATGCCAGTCGCAGTTTTGATTTTGATGAGCCTGAATTCCCTATATCAAATAGAGGAATCAGAGGGAGTTCTAGAGGCTCAGGATATAGGGGAAGACGTGGATATTTCAGAGGCAACTATTCCAATTCTACTCCTGCTAGAACTGTGTATGCGGCAGAAACTCGTGGGAGATCCCTTCAGGAAGCTCAACAAGAACAAGAATGTTCTTCCACCAATAGCAAACTTAGTCCTAGCAAAATTATACTGGAGGATCCTTAGGGGGTTCCACTTTCAATCTCTCAACAAATAAATGGATCTAATCGGTCTAATCTTCCAAAACCAGGAATATTACCAACTCCAATCCCGATACAAGATGCATCAAATTCCAAAGCATCAACTTCCAATGAACCTGCTAAACCACATGTTCCTTTTGGGAAACCCAGACCTCTGGATCAAAAGTATGATGTATTGTAACACTTGGCCCAAGTACCGACCAAGTTATCAATTATAGATGCTTTGAATCTGTCAAAGGATCTTCGGGAGGCACTCATCGAGGCTTTGTTAAGTCCTCAAGAGTTTGAAACTGAAATTGTTGCAGCTGAAGTCTATCACGTAGAGAATAATCATGTGGAATTCCATGAAGTGATATCTTTCACTGATGAAGATGAAGATGATGTCGTGCATGGACATATTAGAACATTATATTTATCTAGCAAGGTCAATAGTGTAGACGTCCGAACAACTTTCATTGATAATGGTTCAGGAGTCAACCACATGCCCATTTGTACACTTCGACGATTGGGCCTCACAGAATTTGATTTATCTCCTTCTACTATGATGTTACAAGGATATGATAAAAATGAACAAGAACCACTGGGCGAGATTACACTCAGAACTCAGTTTGGAGATCTTGTATCTAATTCAGATTTCAAGGTTGTTGATCAAGATTCATCCTTCAACATCTTACGTGGAAGACCCTGGCTACATAAACATGCGGCTATCCCTTCACCATACCATCAATGTCTCAAATATTGTTTATATGGTCAAGTTAGGACATTTTATGGTGATAAGGCCTCGTTCAAGACGTGTGAGTCTCAATACATTGAGGCGGAATTCTATCACATGAAGGGAAGGGAGAAATCCACAGCAAAGGAGATTACCAAAGTTAATGCTCCGTATGGTTTGGAAAATATTCCAGTAAATCAATTTGCGCATGTGAGTACAGATTATGCGTTGCCTATCAGTCAAATTGAAAGGATAGACCCAAATCAAAATAATCTTATGAAAAGATCCATAATGTCAATTACAACCATCGATCCAGACAACATGGGAGAAATTGGTGAGCCACCAAGTAGTGATGAAATCCCAAATGGAGATGTCTTCATTTCATTTGCTGAAATACAGCAAGTCTATACTTTTCCAGTTTCATTCATGCCATGTACATTCCAACTTCATTCATCAACCTCCAGAGTTTCTTCATACAGCTAAATACTCATGGCCATTTTCCACATGGGGAATGGATGTGGTGGGACCTTACCCTTCAGCTACGGCCAAGCAGTTTAAGTATATTCTAACTGCTACTGATTTCTTTTCCAAATGGGCAGAGGCAATACCTCTTAAGGAAGTCAGTTCTAAATGCATTGTTAGCTTCATCAAGTCTAACATCATTACCAGATTTGGTTTCCCTCATACCATATTGACGGACAATGGAACCAACTTCTGTTCATCCGAGGTGAAGAAGTTGTATCAAGAATACAACATCAAATCCAACTATTCATCTCAGTATCATGCAGCGGCCAATGGCCAGATAGAAGCCTTCAACAAGACTATTTAAAATATACTGCAAAAGATAGTGGATAAAGATAAGAAATCATGGCCTGATAAACTCGTTTATGCTTTATGGGATTATCGGACTACCACCCGCACTGCAACGCGGTTAACTCCATATTCACTGGTATATGGAACTACAGCCTTCTTTCCCATTGAAGTTCAACTACCCTTGCTCAGAGTAGCCATTTTTGATCAGTCATCTATAGATGAGCAATCTCAAAAGTGATTGAATGGATTGGAACGGTTAGATGAGAAAATATTGTGCACACTGCACCACATTGAAGTTTATCAGAATCGAATAGCACGAGCTTTCAACAAAAAAGTTCATCTTCGTTCATTCGTTCAGGGAGAATTGGTATTTGTTCTCAGAACTCCAATGATACTAGGGAAGAAACCTCCCATGATTGAGCCAAAATGGGAAGGACCTTACTCAATATATAAGGTCTACTCCAATGGAGCATATTCATTAATATCGATGGATGGATAACTCATCACTACTCCAACCAATGCCATATTTCTGAAGAAGTATTTTGTATAAACACAAAATATATCATCATTGGTCTGGTATGACCTTAAACGGCACCACCGTCTAGCAAGACGTTAAACTGCATAACCAATGGTCCATGCATATGACCTTAAACTATTCACATTTTTTCATCCAACATGACGTTAAGCTATGAAAAAGTTCTCTAATTCGTCTAACATGACGTTAAACTGTGTCCCCTTCATTGTACTTGCTATATGACGTTAAACTATACAGAAATGGTCCATGTATATGACCTTAAACTATTTTCACGTCCCTTACGTCCAGCATGACATTAAACTGCACAATCCACGGTCCATGCATATGACCTTAAACTATTTGCACTTTCGTCCCACATGATGTTAAACTATGACATCTTAACTACATGGCGCTAAACTGTAAAGAAGTCTCTTACATCCAGCAAGACGTTAAATTTCATAACCAACGGTCCATGCATACGACCTTAAACTATTCTCACTTACGTTCAACATGACGCTAAACTGTATCGTCCTTTTTTTCATCCAACATGACGTTAAACTGTGAAAAAGTCCCTAATACGTCCAACATGACGTTAAATGGTGTACTCTTTTGTCCTCACTGAATGACATTAAACTGCACAGCTCCCCTTTTGTCCAACATGACATTAAACTATATTGTCCCCATCGTCCTAACTACATGATGCTAAATTGTACAGAAAGTCCTTTAATACGTCCTACATGACATTAAACTGTGTTTTGTCCCTGCTACATGACACTAAATTGTGCAGCACCAATAGTCCTAACTGCCAGACTTTAAACTGCATAGTCCCTTCATATGTCCGACATGATATTAAGCTATCTATCGTTAGGGTTGTTGCTAAATCTTGTTTCTCACACCGTGTATGACTCACGTGATCTTAGAGAAAACTTCAACCATAACACTCTCTCTGGGCTACTAACCATGTGTAAGTCCCAACACTATTTTTTAGATCATTGTCTATAAGGAAAACTTGATCACTAATTCATTATTTAATTGAACTACGCGGACTTTGATCCTTGCCTTCCAGGATGGGTACGTAGGAAACCTTCCAAGGTTCAAGCCCAAAACCAATCTCTTTACATCGGTTCACTTCCATCTCATACGATGTTGATTCGTGAAACCTCCCCCAGAATCAATATCTTTACATTGGATCACTTTTGTCCTTGCTATACGACGTTAAACTGTACAATACTTTTGTCCTGTATGACAAAAAACTATAAAATTCTTTGATACCCTCACCTGATAGGGAATTATTATTTACATTGATTTTCAATCATGTTATATTCCAAAGAATATGTTCATACATGGAAATGCCCGAATCTTTTATCTTGGGTTAAACCATCATTGCACTAAGGTCCCCTTTCACCCTTCACATGTACGAACCAAATTTGTACAGAGGGTATTTCTAGAACTAAGTTGGCTTGATTACCATCCTTATGGGATATGTAGGAAAATTCGAGTGTCCCTCGAATCCAACCCCAAGTCTTTGGGCCTAACCCCATATTCCACTTTTAGTCCCATGGCTGAAAAGTCCCCATGAAAACACACACTGTGTATTTCTTATAATGGTCGAAGCTCTATGACCCTAAACTAAGATCTCCAATCCTTTTGTCCCACACGACGTTAAACTGTAGTTCAAGAACTATGTATGGCTTGATTCCCATCCTTATGGGATATGTAGTGAAGTCCAACATTTCCATTTAGGACACGACCACAATATGATTATGGTTAGCATTGATCTGTATATCTTTGCATACATTGGACAATACCCATCTTTATGTGTCATAATCCTAACCTAAAATATTTTCAGATCTTTATAACCCTTTTCTTGACTTCTAGTCACAAAAATGTCAAATTTCTGAGAGTTCTTTTGCCTGACTATGCAGTACATTCCCTTAGGCGGCCTTACATAAACAGTCTCTATAACAGATTTGTCAGCCAAAAGATACTATTATTTGACTATGCAGCCAATGCCCTTAGGTGGCCCTGCATAATTCAACCCCCTAATGGGTTTTTCAGATACTGGTAACTTCATTCTTGGGAAGAAAGCCTCTTTTGTCCTTATTTGTCTTAAATGACAATATGTAGGGATCCACGAAAATAGCCATCCTTAACATATTTTTCCCATAGCCTTTCTCATGATCTGAAAGTATTCAAGTCTATGGTTTATATTATCCTTCCCTACATTTGGGTCAGACCTTAGTAGGAGTGATATCCATCCAGTTCTTCGATAATCATTTTTGGAAATATCTTCCCCATATTCAAGTACCTCTTTCCATATGGAAAACTCTAAACATTGGAAAATTTTAATCTCCATAAACTTTCACTGGCTTTTAGCAGTAGAAAGGTAAATTTCTGAGAGTTCTTTTGCCTGAATATGCAGCACGTTCCCTTAGGCAGCCTTGCATAAACAGCCCACATAATGGACCTGTCAGCCAAAAGATGCTATTTATTTGACTATGCAGCCAATGCCCTTAGGTGGCCCTGTATAATTCAACCCCCTAACGGGATTGTTAAATAAATGTATCATCATTATTGGGAACTACTTAATCTAATGCCTTTTTAGCTCTTTCTCATATCATTACTCAGATTTAAATATTCTTAAGTCATAGTTTACATATTTTCCCTCATACTTGAGTATGGTAATATGTTTTCAGATAAATTGTCAAAGAATTAAGTCAATTCTAATTCATTCGGTCAAAGATATTTTGACCTTAAACATTAGCCTCTTTATGTACGACGTGCATGACTTTAAACTGCCCACAAAAGACAAGGGAACTCTGAATAAAAGTCAAGTTCCAGCTCACTAAACATACATTTTGTATGATTTAGGTAATATTGAGCAATTAAAAAGATTCAAAGTTTGTAGGGTTATTTATAATAATCCTAGTAAAAATAAAACTATGATTACTAGGCCCATTGGATTAGGTAAAATTTAAAGCAGATGAAAAAGAGAATGCAGGTACAAATGATTGAAGGTGAACGTGTTTTTCATTGATGCAAAAGAGTTAGAAGGAAATCCACAGACTGGACTCTCTTCTCTTTTTCAAGAATTACAAAAGAATTTCAACATAACTCTTCATTTTAATTACAGAATCCCGAGCTTCATCACCAGTCACCTGGAATTCATTCATTCAACTAGATACCGTAAGATATGTAGTGATACCAGCTCTTCTTGGAACATTTTTAAAAGAATGTTCTTGAGTGCGGTTTGAGAAAATTTTCTGCTGATCAAACAGTGACTCTGTTTCTGTCTAAGAGACTTGGAAGATGGATACATGGATTTGAGAATGAAGCATTGGAAGCAAAGAGCCATTTGGAGAGAGTAATCTTTTCAGATATTGTTCTAATGCAATATTTATCTTCTCTACACCAATCAGAAGTGGAAAACTTTTCATCCCATGGGTTTTCCATTTTCATATCTGCAAGGAAATGGCATGCAGGAAAAATTTGAAAGTTCATGCCAATGTTGTTGCTCTTAATGCACAACATAACCGAAATAGAGGAGTAGAAGTGCAGCTCCATCTCAGGCATATAGTTCTTTGCATCTAGAACATTGACTCCTTGCAGATGACCATGACCATACAGGGGTAGATAGATGCTCTGTGGGAAGTTAAGATGATATTTCTTTAAGTACTTAACCAAATATGGAAGAGTGATGTCACCGATATAATAGTTTTCATGGCCAACAATATTCATTATGTAATCTATCCATTTGCTAGCCAATTTATCAGCCATTCCAATTCTCTTAGGAGCCATTGGATTTGCACAAAATTTGAGTAATTAACTCTTAAAGTAAGTTAATTTTTCATAAAATTTATGAAGGAATTTGAAAATAATGGCTAAGGCATTAAGGCATGCAAGTCTAATTTTGACGCGCAAGTATGGATGTTCCGCACAAGTATCACCGCGCAAGTTCAAATACCTATACCAGAACGTGACATCAAATAAACATCATAAAATAGAGCAACTTGTGCGGTGAAGGCAACCTGCACGGCGAGAGCTCGAAAATCCGGAAATCATGTGCTATGTGCGATAAATGATCGCATATTTATAGGCAGGCGACCCACCTGCACGCCTACAGCCAGCGCACTCCATCCAGTGCATTCCAACCCTGTGCGACTTGCACCTGCGTGATGATGGTTGCACGGTGAACACTTGCGTGCCTCTTTCCCTTTGGTTTTCTTCTTTTCCTCAGAGTCACATCCTTATTTCTTCCAGATCCAACTCTGAGGGGGGAATTTTGTTGACACTCCTTTTCGTCACATTGTCTAAAAGAATGCAAAGGGAAATGACTTAGCACAAATTGATTCATCCTTTGAAGAAAACCTCAAAAATTGACAAAGGCATGAACAAGGCTTCAAATGCACAAGGGTCGCGCAAGTTCCCTAACCGTCGCGCAAGTATACTTGCGCGCCGCCTAATGGTCGCGCAAGTGAGTTACACGCCCTAAATGATAACCACCCGGGGTCTTCTCTAGCCTATAAATAGACCCTGTGGGTCCCCCATTTCAGGAGGAATTTTTCCAGAATTTGGGTATAGAGCTATGAACTCCCAAGTCTCTTCTTTAGGTCTTTCGAACACTTCTATGGTAATTTTTTACCTAGAATGGAAGGTCTAGACAAGAGGAGTAAGGTCTAAGTGTTATAATTCCCTAACACTTGCGTGCCTAAGGTGTTTTACCCTTAAAGGGAAATGGACACACTTGCGCGCCACCCTACTTCTTCACCAGAACTTGCGCGCCCCTCTTCTAGAAGTGCCTCAGGATAATTCTAAAGGCTTTGGTCAAGGATCACCCAAATGTTACCATACTGGTTAACAATCGCGCAAGTACCCATGTGCCGCGCAGGTATACATGCGCGACCAGGGACTTGCGTGCCTACACAGTACTAGCACGACTCCCCAGGACTTGCGCGCCCTTATATTTTTGGGTGCCCTTCCTGCCCATTTAACCCCTCTTATTCCATTACACCTCTCCTATTCAACATTATGTCTTCAAGACACTCTTCAAAGACATTTTTGGCATGTTTTCTTGATTGAATTACTTATCTGAAAGGAATTTTGTGGAACATCTCTTAAAAACTTAGTGATTCACATATCTTTATGTCACTAAAGTTAGAGAGTTCATTCATTAAACCTCATCCTTTAAGATGAGAGAATACTTAAACAATGGGCCTCCTTTTCAGGAATAAGCCGCAGTCATAATTCTCAAATCTGGGCATCCTCCTTAGGAGTAAGCCCCAAGTCCTCTCTAATCTGGGCATCCTTTTTAGGAGTAAGCCCCGATCTTAAAATTCCCAAATATGGGCATCCTCTTTAGGAGTAAGCCCCAATCTTAAAATTCCCAAATATGGGCATCCTCCTTAGGAGTAAGCCCCAACTATAATTCTCTTAACCTGGGCTTCCTCTTCCGGAGTAATCCCTAGTCTCAAATATGGGCATCCTCTTCAAGAGTAAGCCCCAAGTCCCTTAATTTTTCAAGTCCCTTAACCTGGGCCTCCTTCTCAGGAGTAAGCCCCAGTCTTAATTTCTCTTAACCAGTCCTAATTTACTTTTTGATCTGGGTCTCCTTCTCAGGAGTAAAACCCAATCATAAGTCCCCTCCTAATTTGGGCCTCCTTTTCAGGAGTAAGCCCCAAATTAGAGTATCCAAATCTCCATAAAGTACATATACATTTATGGACCTTGTTACTAGATTTCTTCCCTGAAGTAAATCCTAATCTTCATCTATTTGGGAAGTCATACACACATATTCCCCACATCATGGCATCTTTCATGGAACAATTCTCTGGTTTCACCAATACCTCTTGTTTCTCACACCGAGCATGACTCACGTGAGCTTAGAGTGTAAAAGTAATCATGACATATTTCTTTGAGCCATCAATCATGCATAAACATCATACTCTCTTACTCGAACTACGTGGGTTCTGATTCATTTTCCAAAAAAATGATACGTAGGTAGCCCATCTTTGGGTACGATCCCCACTCTGAAATAATCCATGTCCTTCTGAATGACAATAAACTTCAAGTGCCCCACTAAGTGGCTTTAATACCAGTATGGTAATCATAATGACCAAGAGACTTTTATGTATTAAAGGATACCATTGACTAAGAATCTCTAAACAAATACAGATGATTCTATATCGATGAAGAACCTCTAATACATATAAAATATTATCTAAATTTCCTACATATCAATCATTGATTGTTAGATCTAAAGGAGAGATCATTTTATACTTGGTAATGTAATAAGGATTCACAAACATAACTTAAATCTATAAAGAGAGTCCCAGAGTAGACAATAATTCCCCTCAAAAAGGTGTGATGAGTCCGACCTCCCATTCTCTCGACCAATGAAAATTCCTAAGCCTCATTAGTCTTCAACTAATGAGCACCTACCTTTGGAAAGTAGGTTCAAATGGATATGGAATCATTGGATGTTTCCGGTTCTACAAACAAACCCATTAGAAACCTCTTGGAATGTTTGAATCTTAAATCAATGAGATCATCCCCAATTCCAGAGGGAAACAATAACTAATTCAGAAAATGATAATAGTTCATCAGCAAACCCATCATAGAAACAGTCTTTGAAAAAACATTAAATTTTATTATTTTTTAATTAAATTCCTTAACTCCCCAAAAATACCTCATTAAATCACAAATGAAATAAATAAATATGCATATAGTTATCAAAGTATTTCTACCTTGATATAGTTTTTTTCAACTAAACATGCTAGTATGTTTTCAATTTCCTTGAATTATATCATAACCCCACCAAAATATATGTATCCTATACATTATCATTTCTCTACATCTTATGTTAGGTTCAAGGTCCACCATTTTCTAACCAAACCCATACAACCTCACTTATGGCTAACTCCACTATCCACCATATATCTCAACAAAATCTTTTTTTACCACTCTATTATGACCCCTCACTCCAAAGGTACCCCTTCTATGATGGAAATGAATGAAGAGAGATAAATACCCTTGAGTCTCACCTTTAGCAGGCCCTAGGTTGGTAAAAATCACTAAGGGTGAAAAAATATTACACATGGAAGGAATTACCCACAAAACGATAAGTAGGATTAAGAGATAAGATATAAACCAGAAAAACCCCCATAGCATGAAAGGGTATACCCGCAATATCCTATAATTTATGTAATGTAATAAAAATAAAAACAAAATAATCTCTAAAATCTAATCCAACAACTAACTCCGTCAAATATACCCAAACAACAACATCATCTTTGGTGATTTAACCAGAAAACACTAGAAAACTATGGTAGGGTTAGAACTTGGGAGTAATTAGTAGGATAATATCTTTAAATATATCAGCATCTGTGTGTACTAAATATGAATGAATAATAAGGGGTTAAACAAACTAAGAAAACCCCCAAACAAAATCATTAGAAATAATCATTGAAGGAATATGGATAAACCAAATCCACAATATCAAAAAGATTAAAAATAATCAAGAATACCATGGAAATAATTGTGTTATCATTACTCTTCCATAACTATAGCCAAACCCTACATTTCATATCAATACTAAACCACTAGTCAATAATCATCACAACAAAGATTCCTCTTCTAGGCCCAAATTATACTCATCTCATCCTAGGGGTTCTCTCACTCAAACTGGTAGCTAGCCAAAAGGATCATCCTCGTGCAAGAACAATGAAATGAGTATGAGTCAACACTAACAATGCAATACCCCAATATTTTATGGTATGACTCTTAAAATTTAATATCTTCAATAGTTTATGATTCACACAACACTAAGTTTGAAACTATAATATACTATTTTTAGGATCTAAATAATGATGTAGATGCTCAATTTACAAGAGGGGGGTGAATTGTACACTTAAAATTTCCTTAGACAAGGAAAAATATAAGTTTAACAATGTTAAACTATGAAAATTCACAACACCTCTAATCACCAATTGGGGAATTGGAACCAAAGTTTACAATATGAGATTCTACCTTTAAAGCGTATAGAATCTAAACTAATCAGATTACAAGTGTAAGGAAATATAAGAGAGTTATACTTTCCTTACAATACAAAATTTCAGCGGAAAACACAAGTAGTAAAACTAAAAGTAACAAGATATAAGTCTTATAACCCAAAGAGAAGGGTATCCAACAACCTTGGATAAAGGTCCCTTGATTTATACTTTCAAGCAAGTCTATCATACCCACACCAGGTTAAGCCCTCGATATGAAGATCGGTGTCTCTGTCTTGCTGTCCCCGCAAGCCCTCAACTTCAAGGTAGTTGGAACCTCTGTCTTCCTCAGCAAGGAAGCCCTCGAACTTCAAGGTAGTCAGCACCTCTGTCTTCCTATCCCTGGAATCCCTCAAATGTAATCACCAACATTTGGAGTCGCACTAAGAAATCTGAATGAGTGGTTCAGTATGAAAAAAGGATAAAAAGATTCTATCTCTAGAAATCACCTTAACAGAGTGTGGTATCTAGAGTGATCAACTTGTTGTTGAGCTCTTTCAAATGAGCTCCTATTTATAGGCTCAGTCGGCTCCCTCTCCAACTGTCATATTTTCCTTAAAATTAGGAGGGACCTGTACACATGTAACTCAACCAACGGTTAGTTTAAAATAGAATGGATGACATCATTTAATAACAAACCATGTATAAATGAATGCAAGACATCGTTTTGTAATGGGGCATATGTATGAAAAATCCATTCTAAAGTTCAGAGTGTAAGGAAATTAAAAGTTCAGAGTCTAACCAAAATGAAATTCGGAGTCTCTAATAAAAATATTTTTGGATTCTGTTTTAGGTAATCTGGAACCTAAAATCTGTAGAAGTCCGGAGTCTGAATTTCTATGGAAATTCGGAGTCCGGTTTCACCAGAGTTCAGAATATGAACTTGCAGAGTTTGATGTCGAACTAGTAAATGTTTAGAGTCGAACTTCATAAGAGTTCAGAGTTTAACTCATGAATGTTTGGAGTCGAAATTCATAAGAGTTAGGAGTTGAACTCATGAAAGATCGGAGTCAAACTTCATAAGAGTTCGGAGTCTAACTCATGAAAGTTCGGAGTCAAACTTCATAAGAGTTCGGAGTCTAACTCATGAAAGTTCGGAGTCAAACTCATGAAATTTCATATTCGAACTTCATAAGAGTTTGGAGTCGAACTCATGAAAGTTCGGAGTCTAACTTCATAAGATTTCAGAGTCGAACTCAGGAAAGTTCGGAGTCGAACTTCATAACAGTTCACATCCAGAATTCGGAGTGGAACTTCATTACAGTTCACATCCAGAATTTGGATCCTAAAAACAGAATACTCCAATTCTTGACATTATATGATTTAGGGGTTTTGGGTATGAATATGGTTTTTGTACTTAAGAAAAATATTGATATGTATAAGAAAATCTAGGTTAGATTAAATTTCCTTAAAAAAGAAAATTTTCCTTATGGAGGTAAAATATATATTTTCTTAAGTATAAGGTGTTTGTGATTTTCAAAACAAGAAGGAATGGAAAAGTCATAAGAAAAGTCTTATTGACTCAACAATATCCCCTTATGGAAATCAAAAACATCCTTATGAAAAATAATGTAAGGAATTTGAAAAATTTCATTAGACTTTGAAATTAAAACTTATCTCCCTTTGTTCATGGATGAAAGTAAATACAAATAACTCCCCCTTAGGCATTGAAACTCTAAGGATTGTATTCTAAATTTCTGGAGTGGAGTTTTCATTATCATGAAAATTAAAAGCTTCGTAGTGAGAAACTCCCCCTTACTTTAAGGATATCTTCACTTATAAATTTTTCTTCTTGATTTTAAAATTTTCTTTCTCCTCTTTTTAGTGGTTCTTTTTCCTTCTCCCCTTTTAGAGTAGTTCTTTTTTACTTCTCCCACTTTGTGATTTTAAAAAAGAATTAAAGGGAATGGAAAAGAAAATATCGTACCTAAAACATTAGTGTATAACAAAACAAGATACAACAACCAAATATTTCATTAGAGTTGGGAATATTTTTACAAGAAAAGACAAATAGAAAAAAAGATCTGAGTGGGTTTATTTGTCTTCCGTTTCCTTTGGGATCATCTTCTTTAAAAAAGTTTTGAGATTCTTCAAGTCTCTTTGGTCTTCCTGAACTTGCCTTTCCAAGGCTTTCATCTTTTCTTCTTGGGATTTCAAGGGTTCTGCCTGAGCCTCCATGACTTCTTTCTGCATCTTTATTAATTCATCTTGCTTTTCCAGCTTCTCCTTAAAATCAATCCGGAAATCTCTTTCACTTTTCCAGTTATGAGCTACTGAGTTACGATTCCCATTCAAGTCTATAACCTGTTGATTCCAAGTGCTTTTCTCAATGATCATCTCTTCCTGAAGATTCTTGATCTTTTTATCCTCGTTGTCAAAATCATCTTTCACCTCATTCGGAAAATTATCATACACAGCCAAGTATTCTTCAAATTTCTTAGACCGCAGAGTTATTTGGCTGCAAGACTTTCTATGCATATCATAATTGATAAGAAAACTTTTATGATCGGCCTAAATATTTATACACTTATCTATGACCATGTATAAGGAATCCGATTTCTGATTCATACTCTGTTGTAGCATCTGGAATATGGAATCTATAGTTGGAAAAATCGGAATGGTGTCCACCAACTACTTCAGAGATTCAACCAAAAAATCATGACCAAGAGCTGATGACTCCGAATCATATAATTTGCTTGGAGATTGCACATCCTCAACCTGGACTAGCTTCCTTCTAGATGAACCACAACCTCATTCTTTCTGATGATATCTTTTATTGGTGTATCCATGAGCACTTGCTTCTCTTTATCAGATTTCAGAATTGGTTCCTCATTAGGATATTCTCCTTCGGATTCAGAAAATTGAATAATTTAGTCTTCATCAATTTTCTCCTTTTCTTGTCCCTCCTCTTGAAAATCCTTCTCATAGGATTTTACCTCATAAAAAAACATTTTCTTGATGTTCTTCCTCAACCTCATCTTTCTTAGCTTCTTCTCCTTTTCTCGGAGTGGCTATTTTTTCGTATTCTTCCTTCTCTTTATAATCTTCAACTTTCTTGATCAAGGAATCGAAATATTCACTTCCCTCTTCTTCTTCTTCTTCTTCAACTTATTCTTATGCTTATTCTCCAGCAGATATTTCTTCTTTAACAAGCATCTCTTTACTCTTATAGTTTTCCCGAGAAAAGTACTTCTTGGCCGGAGTCTCTGGTAAAGGTTCAGTACCGAAAATTTCCGGAATGGGAAACATTTCAGAAGCTATTTCAGTATCTCTCAAAAGATATTGCACCAGTTCAACTTCAGACAACTTCTTTTTCATCTTCTTTTATTTTACCTACTTTTCTAACTCTTCCGCAGCTCTTTCTTTTAAGGCCTTACCACTCCAGGGTCCAATCCGAACTGTGGATCCCCTTCTTTACTCTTCTCCTTGTCTTCCCTCCACTTCACAGCAACTTCATCAGGATAAGCTTTTTGTTTCATCTTTTTGGGGGGAGAAAACTGAGTTTCCTTAGATTTGGGATTTTCTTCATTAGCAGCCACTTCCTTAAGCTTTCTCTTCTTCCTTGCCTTTTTAGATGGTTCTGGAGTCTGTGCATCTTTCTGAGCTGCCTCAACCTCTTCCACAGATAGAGAGTAAAATTCTCCGGATTCACTGGAAAAACCCATCTTCATCCTTTTCAAGGTATCATCACTAACTAGCATAATCATACAATTCTGGACTTTTGATTTGCATGCTACTTTGAAAGACTCTAAGCACTGAACTATCAGCTTTGATAGTAAGGCATGGAACATGATTATCTGAGATCTTAAGTTTCCTTCCTTGATGTTCTTGATCGTAATCAGAACATGCCTCATCAAATTTATCTTTCTTATATTTACCAAGAAATATTAGACATAGATATCACTTTTCTTCAGATTATCCTTGTCACCCCTTCTTGGTACGAGAAAAACTTGTACCCACAGCTGTAGAATTCTATTTTTTGGAGAAAGATGAGCAATATTAGCAGTTTTAACATCCTTGAGTTCAAGAAATTTCAATGCTTTCACCTTGTTAAAGATACCTTGCACATCCGGAAGTTTGTGTGAGCAAAACTCAGCTTCCCCTTCATAGGATAAACCAACCAAGCTCTCGGCCTTGGTGTAAGATATCTTGTAAGTATTCCCATAAGAATTAAATGAAAACCACTCTTTGAAATCTTCCAAATGGAAGGAAATAGACTCGTAGAAATCAATTAGCAAGTCAGTATAAACCGGATCCTGTTTATCTGACTTTTCTAAGCAAACATCCTCCCATCCATTCAATTTAATATTCTTTGATATAAGAGAATCAAACTTATAGAAATACAGATTCACTAACCATTCCCTGAAAACTAACCACTTTGAGATTGGTTTTGAAGTAGACATATCTTGGGATGTTGCTTCAACAGACATTCAGAACTGAGAGATTTGAAAGATTCGGAATGGCTTTGAAAAGATCGGAACCGGTCTTAAGAAGAGTAGCAAGGCTTTGAGATGTGAAATCTTTGAAAAACCGATGTGGGATAAGTCTTAGGGTCCCCTTTATATAGGATATGGAGGTGACCTTTGGTCTTCCAAAATCCATCTAACGGTTGAAAAACATTTTGATCTGATCTGACGGTTGAGAACATTCCCTCAAGGAAAACGTGACTCCGATCATTTGAGGTTTTAAGAAAAACATTCGGATTTAAGGAAAACTAGAATCCGAATTATTTTAAAAATCAGGAAAATACTCACATGAAAAATATGATTACAGAAATTTAAGTAAGGAAAATATACCTGTCGGATTAACTAGAAAGATTGTTCGTAATTGGTAATATTCTTCTTGAAGGAAAAATTTGACTACTAAAAACTCATTACGCAAATTATCATTACGAAAATTATCATTACGAAAATTCTTATTACGAAAATTATCAGTACGAAAATTATCATTACGAAAATTTCCATTACGAAAATTACCAGTACGAAAATTCTCATTTCAAAAAATATCCATTCCAGAAATTTCAGTTCCGGAAATGTCATTACGAAAATTTTAGTTATGAAAACTTCATTACGAAAATTTCCAGTTCCAAAAATTTTTAAAAACTCACTACAAAAATTTTAGTTACAAACAGTTTGAAAAAAAAAATATAGATTATGAAAATTTTGATTATTCTAACAATAAAATGTAATCCCCCTATGAAAAGGAGTTTATTAATGTTAGGATAATTGTTCAACAAGAAGTTAATGAAGAAAAATTACCTCACGGTTATCATTCCTAACTTTTGTTTAATGTATTCAAATCAATCGGAGGATAATGATTTTGTGAAAATATCAGCAATTTGATATTGTGTTCTGATAAACAGAAGAATGATATCTCCTTTCAGTGTGTGATCCCTAAGAAAGTGATGCCTAATATCTATATTTTTTTCATGAGAGTGATGTGTAGGGTTCTTACTGAGGGAAATGACACTTGTGTTATCACATAAAATTTGAGTCTTGGTAAAACTCAAGCCATAGTCTGTGAGTGTGTGTTGCATTCACAACACTTGAGCACAACAACTTCCAACTACTACATATTCAGCTTTAGCAGTGGAAAGTGATACAGAATGTTGTTTCTTGAAGGACCAAGAAACTAATGAATCTCATAATAAATGACAAGTTCCAGATGTACTTTTTCTATCAATTATACACCCACCAAAGTCAGCATCCAAAAATATTTTTAGGATAAAATCATTTCCATAAGTATAAAATAATCCTAGATCTATGGTTCCCTTTAAGTAGCAAAAAATTCTTTTTACCACCTTTAAGTGAGATTCCTTAGGATTGGATTGATATCTCGCACATAAGCATACTAAAAACATCAAGTCTGGTTGACTGGCTGTTAAGTATAGTAGACTTCCTATCATACCTCTAAAGGATGTTTGATCTACTGGTTTCTCAGCTTCATCAAGATCTAAAGAGTTTGAGGTACCAATGGGAGTACTTATACTCTTACTGTTGTCATAACCAATCTTTTTAAGAAGATCTTTAATATACTTATGTTGAGATATATAGGTTCCTTCTGGTCTTTGAGAAATTTGAAAACCAAGGAAAAATGTTAACTCACCCATCATACTCATTTCAAACTCATATTTTATTAGTCTTACAAAAGAATCAGTTAAAGATTGCTGGGTTGAACCAAATATGATGTTATCAACATAAATTTGAACAATCAAAACATTTTTCTTATCTTTCTTTATAAAAAGGGTTGGATCTGCATTTCCCTTAACATAGTTATTTTGAATCAAAAATCTTGTAAGTCTATCATACCAGGCTCGTGGGGCTTGTTTAAGGCCATACAAAGCTTTGGTAAGTAGAAAAACATGATCAGGATGTTTTGTATCTTCAAAGCCAGGAGGTTGTTCAACAAAAACTTCCTCTTGAACATAACCATTAAGGAAAGAACATTTCACATCCCTTTGAAAAAGTTTAAAATTGAAGAATGCTACAAAGGCAAGTAAAATACGAATAGATTCAAGTCTAGCTATTGGAGAATAGGTTTCTTCATAGTCTATTCCCTCTTGATGATTATAGCCTTTAGCAACTAGTCTAGCTTTATTTCATACAATGACTCCATTTCCATCACATTTGTTTCTGAAGACCCACTTTACTCCAATAACAGAAGTTTCCTTAGGTCTTTCAACCAAGGTCCAGACTTTATTCCTTTCCAATTAATTTAGTTCATCTTTCATGGATTTGATCCAGTCATCATCACCTAAAGCTTCATCAATGCCTTTTGGTTCTAATTGGGAATGAAATGCTAGACTTTCTACTTCATTTCTCAAGGAACTTCTAGTCCTTACAGGTTAATTTACATCACCAATGATACTATCACTAGGATGATTCTTAAGGAACACCTGGTTTGGGTTTTGTACAACCTGTTCATTAACATAGGGTAGAAAGTCTTCTGGGGTAAATGTTTCAGAAGTATCTTCTTGAACATTTTCCTTATTAGAAGAATATTCTAAAAAGGTTGATAATCTATTTTTGAAAACAAATTTGAGGATTTAGGTTGGGATGGTTTAAAAACAAAAGGTTCAGATTCATCAAATTTTACTTGCACTTTTTTTCAACAATACAAGTATTTTTATTGAAAACTCTATAAGCCTTAGAAGTTGTGGAGTAGCCTAAGAAAATTCCTTCATCATATTTAGGTGCAAATTTGTGAAGATTATCTTTAGTATTTAGGATAAATACCTTGCAACCAAAAACCTTGAAGTATGAAATTCTTGGTTTTCTACCATTCCATAACTCATAAATAGTTTTATTAAGAAAAGGTCTAATCAAAACTCGATTTATAGTATAACAAGCAGTACTTACAGATTTATCCCAAAAATGTCTAGCTATAGAATATTCACTCAACATTGTTCTAGTTATCTCTTGAATAATTATATTTCTTCTTTCATCTACACCATTTTGTTGAGGAGTTCTAGGTGCTGAAAAGTTGTGAGTAATACCTTTTCTACTACAAAAATTTTCAAAGTCAGAATTTTGAAATTCTCCTCCATGATCACTATGAATAGTTTTTAGTGGAAGATTTTTCTCATTTTTAACTATGGATCTAAAACTTTTGAAATAAGAAAAAACTTCAGACTTCTTTGCTAGAAAATAGACCCATGTAAACCTAGTGTAATCATCAACTAGAACAAACACGTAGTATTTGCCTCCAATGCTTCCAGTTTGTGTTGGACCAAAAATATCCATGTGAATTAACTGTAATGCATCAGTTGTTGAGACTTCACCGATTGATTTAAAACTAGATTTATGTTGCTTACCATATTGACAAGGATCACAGACTTTAGAAGAATCGTATCTAATCTTCGATAAATCCTTAACTAGTTTCTTCTTATAAAGTTTACATAAGTTTCTAAGGTTATAGTGACCTAGTCTTCTATGCCATAACCAAGAATGATCTTCCATTTCACTAAGGCAAGGTAGGTCTTGGCTCATGAGGTCTTCTAAGTTCAAAGTGTAAACATTCTCTTGTTTATTTGTTGATAGAATAAATTCTTCCTTGGAATTGTGAACTAAGCATTTATCATTCCTAAATTTCACAAGGTATCCTTCACCACATAACAAACTTATGATAATGAGGTTGTGCTTAAGACCCTTAAAAAATAAAAATTTTGAAATAAAAGTTTTACCAAGAAGAACAATATTACCTATACCAAAAATTTCTCCCAGAGCATTATCTTAGAAATTTACCTTTCCTCCTTTCATCTTGATAATCTTTTCAAAATAGATTTTGTTACCAGTCATGTGATGGGAACATCCACTATCCATGTACCATGTATTGTTTTTGGAACTTCCTTTATCTTCCTAAAAAAAGAGTTATACTTTCAAAATCCTAACTTGTTTGGATCTGATATTTTCAGATAAAAAAAATTTAGGCACCCACATCTTCATAGAAAAATAGGCTTTATGAAAACCTAGAGATTGGGTTTTATTTAAAGAACAATTCTTTGCCCAGTGACCACCACATCGACAATTGGTACAAAATGGGGCACTTTTTGGAACAAATTAGTTGTTACTAAAAGTTGGTTTTGCATGGGTATAACCAAATCCAGATTTTTTTTATTAAAGGTCGTATTTGTGAATACATTTTATAAAAAATTTATTTACCATGGGTAAAGTTTGATAAACACTTATTTAAGGAAAAAATTTCATAATTGAGTTTTATAACCAAGTTTTTATCTTCAAAATCATTATATTTAGAACTAGAGCTAGGCTTGAAAACACTTTTCTTAGAAATTACTTGTTCTAACTCTTTAGAAAGTTTTTTCTTCTCAGAACTTACTTCCTCAAGATTTTTTGCAATACTTATAAAATCAGTATTTTTCCTATCAATATCTTTAGAAAGATTTGATATTTCATTCATAAGAATAGTATTTCTAGAGTTTTCCTTATCAAGATTTTATTGTGTTTGGAATTCTCAATCTCACGATGTTTAGAAAACCTAGAAACTTCTTCATAGGTACGTGAAGTATTTTCTTCATCAGAAGAGGATTCTTCATCTGAAGAGTAATAATACTTACTATCATTAGAATTTAAAGAAACATTTTTCAATGATTCATCATTGTATACCTTAGCCATGAATCATTGATTGTTAATAGGTAATCTGGCTATAAGACCAAGATTTTTTTGTCCTGAAGATTCATAATCATAAGATTCATCTGAAGAGTCCCCACAACTGGCACTCCAAGTGTCATTAGATTTTAGAACTTTCTTATCTTCGGATTTATAATACTTATTTCTGTTCCTTTCATAATGCCTTTCTTTTCTTTCCTTCTTTTTAATCATAGGGAAATCCGGTCTAATATGTCCATCTCTCTTGCATTCATAACAAGTAACTTCTCTATCTTTCCTATCTTTCGTTTATTTTTTTCTTATACTTAGATTTGAAATTTCTCTCTCCAGCTATCTTGTTCATCCTTCGAGAAATATTTGCTAACTCATTCTCTGAGACTTCACTATCACTAGATTCTGATTGAATAACCACCTTCTTAGACTTGGATCTAGTTACTCTCTCAGGGGAATTGGATTACATATGATTTGATGTTGTTGTAAAAGCAACAGTACCATTTCCATTATTCTTCTTGATGTTTTCAGAATCTCTCTTCATTCTTCTTTTATGTTGAATAAGAGTTCCAAATAGCTCATCTAACGAGATTTGAGTGACCTTACTGTTCTCATAAATTGTTGTTCTCTTTGATTCCCACTCATTGGGAATAATATCAATAATCTTGTCAACAAGGACTTCATCATCTAAACCTTTTTCTCCCAAATACTTAAGACTGTTCACTATAGTCATAAATCTCTGTTGAACTTTACAGATTGGTTCTCTATACGGAAAATTGAATCCATGGTATTTAGCTCTAAGCATAGCTCTCCTAGTTTCAATCACTTTAGAAGTGCCAAAGTGTGTAACCTATAGCTTCTTCCAGATACAATTAGCTGCTTCACAAGAAGAAATTTGGCTATATATATTTCTAGTCATTGAACATAGTAAAGTATTGCTTACCTTATAATTGAGTTGATATTCTTGCTTTTCCTGGTAAGTGAAAGTTCTAACTTCCTTATTAGGAATTTTATAATCACCAGTAAGCATAACGAAATTATCCACTCCAGTATTGATAACGAAAGTCTTCATATGATCTCTCCAGTACTCATAATCATTACCATCAAAAATTGGTGGTCTTGTAGGGTTTATATTGTCAATATATCCAACGTTTATACCTTTCATATTTAATAAAAAAATTTGGAAACCAGACTTGTTAGTAGGAAAAGTTTGTAACCACAAAGTTCAGAATGAACAAATTCGGAATGAACAACTCGGAATGACCAAGTTCGGAATGAAACTATCCTTCTAAGAAAGGGTGAAGAATAATGAAAAAGTGAGCAAGAAAATATTATATGTGAGTATAAGTATTTCAGAAACCTCCTTTGATACCAATTGTAGGATCTAAATGATGATGTAGATTCTCAATATATAAGGGGGGGTGAATTGTACACTTTAAAATTTCCTTAGATAAGGAAAAATCTAAGTTTAACAAAGTTAAACTAAGAACCTTCACAACACCTCTAATCACCAATTGGAGAATTGGAACCAAGGTTTACAATATGAGATTCTACCTTTAAAGGGTATTTAATATAAACTAATCAGAGTACAAGTGTAAGGAAATATAAGAGAGTTATACTTTCCTTACAATACAAAATTGCAGCGGAAAACACAAGTAGTAAAACTACAACTAACAAGATATAAGTCTTTTAACCCAAAGAGAAGGGTATCCAACAACCTTGGATAAAGGTCCCTTGATATATAATTTCAATTAAGTCTGTCTTACCCACACCAGGGTAAGCCCTCGATACGAAGATCGGTGTCTATGTCTTGCTATCCCCGTAAGCCCTAAACTTCAAGGTAGTTGGAACCTCTGTCTTCCTCAGCAAGGAAGCCCTCGAACTTCAAGGTAGTCGACACCTCTGTCTTCATATCCCTGGAAGCCCTTGAATGTAATCACCAACATTCAGAGTCGCACTAAGCAATATGAACGAGTGGTTCAGTACGCACAAAACATGAAAAGCTTCTATCTCTAGAAATCACCTTAACATCGTGTGGTCTCTAGAGTGATAAACTTTTTGTTTAGCTCTTTCAAATGAGATCCTATTTATAGTCTCGGTTGGCTCCCTCTCCAACGGTCATATTTTCCTTAAAATTCGGAGGGACCTATACACGTGTAACTCAACCAATAGTTAGTTTGAAATAGAATGGACGACATCGTTTAATAACAAACCATGTATAACTGAATGCATGAAATCGTTTTGTAATGGAGCATATGTAAGGAAAAGCCATGCTAATGTTTGGAGTGTAAGCAAATTAAAAGTTCAGAATCTAACCAAAATGAAATTCGGAGTCTATAATAAAAAGATGTTGGGATTCTGTTTTAGGGAATTCGGAACCTGAAATCTATAGAAGTCCGGAGTCTGAATTTATAATGAAATTCGGAGTCTCATTTTACCAGAGTTCAGAATATGAACTTACAGAGTTCAAAGTCAAACTAGTAAAAGTTCAGAGACAAACTTCATAAGAGTTAGGAGTCGAACTCATGAAAGTTTGGAGTCGAACTTCATAAGAGTTTGGAGTTGAACTCATGAAAGTTTGGAGTCGAACTTCAAAAGAGTTCGAAGTCGAAGTCATGAATGTTCGGAGTCGAACTTCATAAGAGTTCGGAGTCGAACTGATGAATGTTCGGAGTCAAACTTCATAAGAGTTCGGAGTCAAACTCATGAAAGTTCAGAGTCGAACTTTATAACAGTTCACATCCAGAATTCGGAGTGGAACTTCATTACAGTTCACATCCAGAATTCGGATCCTAAAAACAGAATACTCCAATTCTTGACATTATATGATTTAGGGGTTTTGGGTATGAATCCGGTTTTTGTACTTAAGAAAAATATTGATATGTATAAGAAAATCTAGGTTAGAGTAAATTTCCTTAAAGAAGAAAATTTTCCTTATGGAGGTAAAATAATTATTTGCTTAAGTATAAGGTGTTTGTGATTTTCAAAATAATAGAGAATGGAAAAGTCATAAGGAAATCCTTATTGACTCAACACTATTAAGTATGACCATTAGAATATTAATGTAACCATTAGGAATAGTATCATGACCAATATAATAGTAAATCAAACTATTAAAGTATAAATAAAATATTGGTATATTATAAATAAAAATATGATACATTTATATCTTGGTATAAGTAGTTAATTGTTTTAAAAATGATAAGTTATGTGTTGGTATTTTTGTAAAAAGTAAATGTTTATTTTTTATTTTATAATTAATATAAGTTTTCAAAAGAAAATTTATTTTCCTAAAATATATTCATAAAATAATAATTTGTTGTCTTATTATTATAATATATTTTTATGAGATCTTATTTAATTTCTCAAAGTGTTTTAAAAATAATTATAATTTTAAAATCGGTATTTTTCAAATAAACAATGATTTTAATTAAAAATTAAAATTCATATATTTAGAAAAATATTATAATAAAATTAAGTTCATTTTTTAATTATGCACATAAAAAAATGGTGAGGGTTAATTTTTTATATTTTTCAAACGTAATTGAATTTTTGGTGAATAGTGAAATACGATAATTTAAGGTATAAATACATTATAAGTTAAATACAATATTCCTTGGGTTATTTATGATTTAATCACCATAATTGTGAACTAACATTAAATATTTTAATACATTTAGTGATAATTCTAAAACTATTAATAGTATTGATACAAAATAATAAACTAATGAATAAAATAGTGAGAAAACACCTCTCTCATCAACTATAAATACCACCCATCACCACCTCTTCTTCTCACACCTACAAAACCTTGAAGCTTGATTATATTATTCCCATTTACTATCCAAAATACCTCCTCTACGTTATGTTATTTCCCCCCCCCCCAAAATAAAATTTCAAAGTTACTTAAAGAGGTTCTTAAAGAGAAGAATTCAAGAGGTGAATCCCTTTTTGTTCTTCTAATTTTTTTTGAGTTTCTTTTATTTTCTCATCATTTCATTACATCATCCATCCAAACATACATAATAAATAATTTATATTATATATAATGGAATTTTATTATTATTATGGTATATACACCATTTATTCCTTTATATTCCCCTTTTTGTTATAAAACTGAAAACGTCGTCTGTGAGGTGTCGATTCACTACCTTGGTTGACGATGATTTTTTTCGTTTTCTAATACCGCCTTAAAGGATAGTCATAAAACCATTTTTATGGTTAAAAAAGATTATAATATGTATATTACAACTTATTTAGTGTTATATAACTAGTATATATGCATTATATTAATTAATAAAACAAAAGTAGTGCGCGATGATCGAAAAAATGCCAAAATAATCCAAACGATTATCATTAACATTTTATCTAATGAATCATAATCATATATGGAAAACACTACGGCAAAAAAGGCATTTAGTGGCGGTTTTTCAAAACCGCCGCTAAATCGTGCGTCAGGAAACTATTTCGCGGCGGTTTTCAAAACCGTCGTAGAACGTTTCGCGGCGGTTTTTTAGCGGTGGTTTTTTTTATTTTTTTATTTTTTTTATTTTTTTTATTTTTTTTATTTTTTTTTATTTTTTTAATTTTTTATTTTATATATTTATATATTTATATATTTATTTATATATTTATTTATATATTTATTTATCTATTTATTTATCTATTTATTTATCTATTTATTTATCTATTTATTTATCTATTTATTTATCTATTTATTTGTATATTTATTTTTCGTATTTATTTGTATATTGATTTCGTATTTATTTTATTTATTTTATTTATTTTATTTATTTATTTATTTATTTATTTATTTATTTATTTTATTTATTTATTTTATTTTATTTATTTATTTTTTTTATTTATTTTATTTATTTTATTTTATATATTTATTTTTCGTATTTATTTATTTATTTATTTATTTTCTGTATTTATTTATTTATTTATTTATTTTATTTATTTTATTTATTTATTTATTTATTTTATTTTATTTTGTATTTGTTTTATTTATTTATTTTATTTTATTTTGTTTATTTATCTTATTTTATTTATTTATCTTATTTTATTTATTTATCTTATTTTATTTATTTATCTTATTTTATTTTATTTATTTATTTATTTATTTATTTATTTAATTCCGTATTTATTATTATTATTATTTCGTATTAATTTTATTTATTATTATTTTTATTTCATATTTATTTTATTTATTTATTTATTTATCTATGCATGCACATCCCATGCACATGCACATGCACATGCATACCCATGCAATATAAATAAATTCTACGTTTGGTGAGATTTGAATCCCTAACCTCTTGCACATTTTCCAAAGACTTTACCACTCCAGCAAGCTCGCCATGTGTTTAATAAACAGAATTTAATATACTTATATATATTAATTGAAAAACAAATAATACATAAATTATAAATATAAACTCAGTAATAATAAATAATAAATAATAAATAATAAATAAGGAATAAGGAATAAGGAATAATAAATATAAATAATAAATAATAAATAAATATAAATAATAAATAATAAATAAATATAAATAATAAATAATAAATAAATATAAATACTAAATAATAAATAATAAATAATAAATAATAAATAATAAATAATAAATAATAAATAATAAACAAATATAAATAATAAATAATAAATAAATATAAATATAAATAATAAATAATAAATAATAAATAAATATAAATAATAAATAATAAATAAAAAATAAAAAATAATAAATAATAACTAATAAATAATAACTAATAAATAAATATAAATAATAAATAATAAATAATAAATAATAAATAATAAATAATAAATAATAAATAATAAATAATAAATAATAAATAATAAATAAATATAAATAATAAATAATAAATAGAAAATAATAAATAATAAATAAATAAAAATAATAAATAATAAATAATAAATAAATATAAATAAATATAAATAATAAATAAATATAAATAAAAAATAAATATAAATAAATATAAATAATAAATTAATATAAATAATAAATAAATATAAATAATAAATAAATATAAATAATAAATAAATATAAATAATAAATAATAAATAATAATTAAATATAAATAATAAATAAAAATAAATATAAATAAATATAAATAATAAATAATAAATAATAAATAAATATAAATATAAGTAATAAATAATCAATAATAAATAATAAATAATAAATAATAAATAATAAATAAATATAAATAATAAATAATAAATAAAAAATAATAAATAATAAATAAATATAAATAATAAATAATAAATAACAAATAATAAATAAATATAAATATAAATATAAATAATAAATAAATATAAATATAAATAATAAATGAATATAAATAATAAATAATAAATAATAAATAATAAATAATAAATAAATAATAAATAATAAATAATAACTAATAACTAATAAATAATAACTAATAAATAAATATAAATAATAAATAATAAATAATAAATAATAAATAATAAATAATAAATAATTAATAAATATAAATAATAAATAATAACCAGAAAATAATAAATAATAAATGAATATAAATAATAAATAATAAATAATAAATAAATATAAATAATAAATAAATATAAATAATAAATAATAAATAATAAATATAAATAATAAATAATAAATAATAAATAAATAATAAATAAATATAAATAATAAATAATAAATAATAAATAATAAATAATAAATAATAAATAATAAATAATAAATAATAAATAATAAATAGTAAATAAATATAAATAATAAACAAAAATAGATAATAAATAAATATAAATAATAAATAATAACTAATAAATAATAATTAATAAATAATAACTAATAAATAAATATAAATAATAAATAATAAATAATAAATAATAAATATTAAATATTAAATAATAAATAACCAGTTACAAATAATAGATAATAAATAAATTAATGTATATTATAAATAATAAATAATAAATAATAAAGGAAACATATGAAAAAGTATGAAAAGACGTGATAAGGGATGAAAAATCATGAAAACGCATGAAAAAGGATGGAGAAACATATGAAGAATGAGGCATTAGAAAAAATGAGAATGCATGAAAACTCGTGACAACTTTGGAAAACTCCTTAATAATTCAACATAATCATCATAATAACCCATAAAAAACCATTGATAAAGATAAAATGTCATGGAAACCCAAATAAATAGTAATAAATGGAGCTACCGTGAAAACCCATCAAAACGGTCATAAAGAGACAAAAACATTAGACTCACATTAACGGAGATAACTAATGATCTGAGAGTCCGTTTTAGATCCGCGACCTGTCAAATCAAAGATCCTGAAACGCTCTTCAACCTAAAAGGTGAAAGAGTCTTAATGGACAGACGGATCGGAAGTTATGACCATTTAAAAAAAGCTGACGGAGAACGGGTGCTAGAAACGAGACACTGAAAAACATAACAAACCCGATACCCACTAAAAGGCCATAACATATGATCTAGGAGTGCATGTGGCGCCGCGACCAGTCAAACTGAAGCTCATAGAATGAGCTATGATCTGGCAGGTGGAGGAGGCCAAACTGACACGCGGATCGAATGTTAGGTCTGTTTTTAAAACCGCCGCGAAAAAGTCGCCGCTAAACGGAGGTTTTCTTGTAGTGAAATATGATATATGATACCATTAAATATTTTTGATGTTCATTAATAACATATAATTTCAATTCTGGATAACTATCCCCATTTCACATAATCTTTCATAATTGTATACAACTGAACCAATAATGAAAACCAAGGAAACAAACATTTCCAAATGAAAAAAATTGATTCTTTTAACTCATAAAAAATACCACAATTGAACTTATTAAAATTATACTAAATAAAATACATGTTTAATTCTTTTTAAATTAAATTATTAATTAATCTAATTTCATTATCTAGGACATTAAGTGCAAGTGCGGAACACTTTCAGACATAAGGTAAGAGATTCTTCCAGAACCACCATTTTTCATTTGGGTTATGTTTTATCTATCTTTACCATAATGTAATTATTCATTATTTCTTATATAATTATTATTAATTCTATTTATATATTCCAAACACAATTATCCAAATTAGTTTATCTTTATTTTATGGGGAAATAAATTTTTTTACATGGTTTCCTTTTCAATTCCTCCCTATAAGGAAGAACAATTAATGGGAAATTCCCAATTTCATACCCATTTTCAAGTAAAATACAAAATCTATTTTAAGAGAACAATATTTTTATAAAATAATTTATTTATCATGAATAAAAATATTATTTATTTTTTAGTTTAATGAAAATAAATAATCCTTTATCCACTTTAAAGAGTCTTATATTTTCCCTCAAACCTATGCTTAAGTGGCCCATTTCTAAAGTTTCTTAATTTTTTTACATGTTTTCACTTAATTTGGGCATCATTTATGCCTAAAAAATAATTTCATTATCCTAATTTTCTATGATATACATATTTACAATAGGATTTTATGACAAATACAAATAATATTTCCAAAAGAACTCTTCTTTGCAAAGTAAAAATGGTATTATCACAATACTTCTTTGCTGATTTTATTAGAGTATTTTAATCTATTTAAACACCATCTATTGAATATTATGATTAATTGGGATTCATATTCTATAATATCATGTAAAATATTTTATTAAATTTTTTATGATCAGTTTGAATGTGGATGTTATATTTTGATACCATTCACAATATCCCTCAGAATGGATAGTGATTATGTTTACTGATTGGGGAAAGATAATAAATTTTTCATGTATATTATGTTTATGTTTCAAACCTTTCATATGAGGAATTCATTGGAATTAGTATGTGATTGGTGGGGACCTCAATATCCTCTTGATGTATCGGCTGGTCTCATGAGAGAAAATAGATATGGAATTGTCCGAGGATTTTCCCATTCTTAGAAATGGATTTGGCCAAGGACTTAACCAATTTTTTAGATGTATTTGATGAGGACATCACAATATGTTTCAGATGTCCAGAATTATGCATTCCATCATTATGATATTAGTAATTTATAATCCATGTGATTATTCGATAAGTATAATATCCATGGTTATGTTTCATTCACATATGATTATTTATATGGAATTATTTAATCAGATGTTATTCCTGCCATATTATGATCAAGATTATATTTTAATGGAATGTGTTTTTAGTTATTCACCTTCTATTTTTTCATGTTTATATTAAATTATGTTCTATTTCTTACCATTACTGAGAATCTATGATCACCCCTTTCTTATGTTTTATTCATCTTCAGGATGTGAAGATTTATATTAGGAATGAATTTTAGGGATAATCTAAGAGTTTATGGGTGTTACAAATGTAGTTTCAATGTTTTTTTTCCTTTCAAGTTGTAATGTAAAACTTATGTATGTATCTGGTTTTTCAATGCTACTAAACTATTTGGTACATTGGGATGAAAACACTTATTATTAGTTCCAATGAATTTAAGTTAGACATCAACTTCGAGCTACTGGGGTTTGAGTCTTCATAGTTGGTATCAGAGCAGATTTAGTAGAAACCTTGTAAAATATATTAGGAAACATAACCCTAAGATAGAATTTGAGGATAAACATATAATAACATTTGAAAATTTTGGTAAGGTAGAGATTATATGGGTCTTCCTAGAAATACATCCCTGTCTAGATACTACAGGTGGATGTGGTTTTGGTACAGATGTACCGAGGGGTAAGAACTCTGACAATGTGTGTAGGGCCTAACTTGGCATTACCCGGTACATGGGAACGGGTCTTAATGTACACCTAGTTTGACACTCCTAGGGGATATTCTTATGATAATTGAAAAATCCTTTACAAACCATTATGAAAGATTTAAAAGTAAACATGTCCCCAGAGAAACCCTTTTTATGTTTATGATATTAGCCATGCATAAATTTCCAATTTATGTTAATTGTTTTTCTAGTTTGAAATTATGCATTATGATTCATAACACAATTTATTGTATGTAATTGATTAGAAATGGTGCCTATTGGAAGAAATGAAAACCATATTAATGCACATATCCAATGTAGGGATTTCCCTCCTATGCAAGATAATGACATTGGATCCGGAGCTGCAACTGGAGATGAGAAACTTATAACTATACTGGGACAACTGACTTAGGTTATAAACAATAAAATTACCTGTATGGAGCATCCTGATCTACAATATGTAAGAATAATGTTATACCACTTCAGGAGACAACAAACTCCATCATTCAATGGGACTAAAAACCCATTTATAGTAGAGTAGTGGATAAGTTCCTTAGAGGAGATATTTATTGCTTTGGGAAGTAACAAATGGGGGAAGGTGATCATATAAGTTTATCATCTATCAGGAGATAAAGATCAATGGTAGTCATTAATTAAAAATAAAAAGGGGTAGGAAGAAATTTCAAATAGGTAATGGAAGGATTTTAAGGAAATTTTCATAGAAAAATATTTCCATGACAAACAATGAGAAGATATGGAGAGACAATTCTTGAGTCTAAGTCAAAAAAATGGATAAAAAAATTTCCATGTATAAATCCAACTTTACAATATTAGAAAGGAATGATATGGATTACGTATGTAATCCAAAAATAAATATTATTGATTCTTTGATGGGTTTATACCATTCAACCAAAGAGCACTGGTCTCCCAAACTTTCTCATCATACAATGATATAGTTTCATGTGCTATCAATATAGAGAAATAAATATCTAAGTATTATGAATTTAAGAGAAATCAAGAGAAGAATATGGTGGTGGATAAAAGAATCGATAAAGGAAATAATAAAGAAAGGGAATTTTTCAACGTGTAATACTTATGGATAGAAACACCCTGGTGCATTCTTAACTGGAAAAAGATTTTGCTAAAAGTGTGGTGATAAAGGCCATCATGATCATGATTTCAAGATAATGAAAGAAGATACCAATGTTAAATGATACAGTAGTAGAGAGGTGGGACACTATGAAAATTATTTTATGAAGAATCAAGGAAACTTTCCTCATAAAATCCCATAAGATCATGGAAAATCTTATGCAGTCACAATAGCTGAAGTTGAAGTTCCTAATGATGTTGTGATAGATATTTTAATCATCTACTCAAATTTGGATAAAGATTTATTTTATTATGGATCATAAAATTCCATTGTATCTTCCTAGTTTTCTTTAGAAATTAGATATTTCCAATTCAACATAACAAGGGAGTTTTCAGTAATGAATCATAGTGAAAACCTTATTTAAAAAAATATGTGACGAGAAGTTCCAATTATGACACATAAAAGTGCTCTAATTACTGATTTTATCATCATACCTATAGATACTTTTGATACAATCGTTAGTACATGCTGGATTTAAAAATATAATGAACAAATTTATTACAAAGAGGATGAAATTATGATTCGTGAGGAATATATTGAATTTATCATCTTTAGAGGGGAGACCTCATCATCTGATTCATATATGGATCAACCTCATGTTACAATTCTAAATGAAATTCCTGGGGATAATCCATGGACGAAGAAATAAATATTCAAATTCAATATATACCTATTTTCTAAGAATACTTTGATGTATTTATAGAGAATTTACTTGGACACACTCCAGAGAGGGATGTTGAGTTATCTGTTGATTTAATTCATGATGTAAGAAATATATCAAAGACTTCTTATTGAATAACCACTATAGAATTAGTTAAGTTAAAGAAATAACTAGATGAATTGAGTGATAAGGTATTTATTCACCATAATGTTTCTCCATGGGGAGCCCCTATTTTCTTTTTCAAGAAGAAAGATGGATCCATGAGGCTGTACATTGACTATAGTGAAATAAATGCTATTATAATAAATAAAAAGTATCCACTTCCTCACATTGATGTTTTATTTGATCAACTTCATGGGGCACAATATTTTTTGAAGATTGACCTTTTATAAGGATATCATAATTTTCATACGAGGAAAGAAGATATTCCAAAGGCAACATTTCAAACCAGTTATGAACATTAAGAGTTTATAGTAATTCCATTTGGAATGACTAATGAACCCTAATTTTTTATGGATATAATAAACATAGTGCCCAAGGAATATCCTGAAAATTATTTTTGTGGTATTTATTGATGATATATTGATATATTCTAAAAGTTTGGATGACTATGAGAACCACTTGCGAGATGTTCTGGAGTATCTTAGAAGAAAAGAGTTATATGGGAAGTTTATCAAATGTGAATTCTTGCTTCAAACAGTTTCTTTTATTGTCCATATTATCTCTAAAGATGGAATCTCAGTTGAACTTGTAACAAAAAGGCAGTCCATGAATGGCCTACACCAACAAACATAACCAAGGTATGTAGTTTCATTGGTTTATAAGGTTAATATTAGCATTTCATTTATAAATTTTCTCAATTAGCTAACCTGTTAACCAAGATCACTCATAAAGGGGTTGATATTATATGGAAAATAGAATGAAAAGAATGTTTTGAATAATTGAAGAGGATATTAGTGAATACTCTGATCTTAACTCTAACATCAATAAATAGTGGATTTGTGATTTATAGTGATGCATCAAAGAAAGGACTTGGTTGTTTCCTTATAAAGAATGATAGATTTACTGCCTATGAAGCATGGTCGGGAAAAGTTATGAATAGAACTATCAAACTCATGATTCTAAGTTAGCAGCAATAATATTTTCCTTGAAAATATGGAGACACTATCTCTATGGTAAAATATGCGAGATATATAAATATCACAAGAGTTTGACATATATATTCTCACATAAATAAATCAATATGAGGAAAAGGTGACAGGTCAAGATTCTCAAGTATTATGATTTTTCAATACACTACCACCTCGGGAAGGTGAATAATTTATTGGATGCATTAAGCTGGAAGGATCACGAAGTTATGAACAAAATAAGGATTGACAAGGATCATGTGTACATGGATCTAGAAAAGATTGATATGGGAGTTATCAAGGAATGTGAAACATCATTAATTTTACAAATTTTTACCCAACCATATTTATTGGAAAGGATTAAAATTTCTCCATCTGATGATGAGAATTTTCAAAGGAAAATTAAAGCTGTGAATGATGGGAATTTGACTAACATCATGGATGAGGATGAAATTATGAAATTTGGGAAGATAATTTTTGTTCCCTATATACCCGAGATAAAAAAAGGAATTATTGGATGATTCCCATAGATCATATTATTCTATACACCATGGTAGCAATAAGATTTATAGATATTTAAAGGAACATATCTGGTGGGATAATATGAAGAAGGAAATTGCTGATTATGTATTGGGATGTTTGGTCTGTCAAAAGGTAAAGGCTGAAATACAACATCCAAGAGGAGTCATACAAACTATAAATATTCTTAAATGGAAATGGGTTGACATAACTATGTATTTATTCACTGGATTACCAAAAACATCAAGAATTAATGATGCAATATGTGTAATTGTTGATCGTCTCACCAAACCTACACATTTACTCACTATAAGAGAGGATTTTCCTTTAGTGTTCTTCATAATACTCTATATTAATGAAGTTGTAAGACTTAATGGTGAACCTATTACAGTTTTTTTATTGTGATCCAAAATTTACTTATAAATTCTTGAAAATTCTTCAGAAATATTTACATATTGATCTTTATTTGAGTGAAACTTATCACCCTCAAACTGACGGTCAGTATGAAAGAACCATTAAAACATTATAAGACATGTTGAGATCATTCTCACTTGACTTTAAAGGTATGTGAGATCAATATTTATCTTTTTTAGATATTTACTAAAATAATTGTTTTTATTAGAGTATTAAAATGGCACCATATGAAGCATTGCATGGAAAGAGATGTCATACACCCCATTGGGTTGAAATTGGTGAAAGGAAGCTTGTAGGCCCAGAACTTGTGAAGGAAATAATGGAAATGGTAAAGACAATTAAAACACAAATCAAATCATCTCAAATTTGAAAAAATAGCTATGCCGATACTAGAAAGAAGGATTTTGAATTTAAAGTGGGAGGTCATGTTTTCTTGAAAGTATCTCTATGGAATGGTGATATAAGATTTTGAAAGAAAGGAAACTATTCCCTAGGTACATTGAACCTTTCGAAATCCTAGAGATATTTGGAGTTGTGGGTTATTGTTTGGTGATTTCACATAGACTTTATAAATTAAATAATGTTTTCCACATCTCTTTATTAAGGAAGTACATTCTAGACCCAACACATTTCCTCACTTATGGAGGAATAGAATCAGAACCTAATTTATCTTACTGTGAAGAGCCTATCAGGATTATGGACAGTAAGAAATAGGTGTCAAGGAATCAGATGACTAAGATGGTAAATGTACATTGGAAAAATCATAAAATTAAAGAGGTTACATGGGAACCAGAGGAATTTATGATGAAGAAATACCCAAATCATTTTATGAGGTGACATTCTGAAAATTTCAAGGAATAATATTTTTTAAAGGAGGAGAGAATATAACACCACTATATTTTAGGGTATTCCCCTTTTAAAATTTAATATCATTGATAGTTTATTCTTCACACAACACTAAGTTTAAAATTGTGATATACTATTAATTATGATTGTTGGAATAGTAATATAACCATTAAGAATAGTAATATTACCAATAGAATAGTAACATAACCTATGAAAGTATAAATAAATTTTTGGTATCTTATAAATTAAAATATGATATATTTATATATTCGTATAAGTAATTAAATATTCTAAAAATGATAAATTAAGTATTAGTATTTTTTTAAATCATAAATGTTTATTTAAAATTTTATAATTAATATAATTTTTTAAAAGAAAATTTCTTTTCATGAAATATATTCACAAACTAATATTTTATTATTTTATTATTATAAGATAATTTTATGAGACCTTAATTAATTTTTCAAAGTGTTATAAAAACAATTATAATTTTAAAATCAATATTTGTTTGAGTAAATGATTATTTTAATTGAAAATTCAATTTCCAAAATTTATAAATCTATTAACATAAAATGGAGTTCATTTTTGAATTCTATATGTTTAAAAATGGTTAGGGTGAATTTTTGGTATTTTTATAAAATACATGATTTTTTTGTAAATAGTAAAATACGACAATTTACGGTATAAATACACTATAAGTTAAATAAACTATAACTTGAGTAATTGATGATGTAATAACCATAATATCATAATAACATTCATTATTTTAATAAATTTATTTATAATTCTAAAATTTTCATATTCTTTAAGAAAAATAATAAACTAATGAATAAAATAATGAGAAAACAACCCTCTCCTCCTCTATAAATACCACCCCTCACCACCTCTTCTCCTCATAACATCAAAACCTTTAAGATTACTTATATTATACCAATTTCCTCTACTAAATATCTCCCCCAAATTATGGTATTTCTTGTCTACCCAAAAGACCAATTCAAAGTACTTAAGGTGGTTCTCAAGGAAAAGAATTCAAGAGGTAAATCCCCTTCCGTTCTTTTAATTTTCTTTTAATTTATTTTATTTTCTTATCATTTAATTACCTCATATGTCCAAAAATACATGATAAATACAGTATATTATATATAATGTTATTTTATTGTGATAATGGTATATCCACCGTCAATTACTTTCTCTTCCCCTATAAAATTGAAAACATCATCCGTGAGGTGTCGATTAACCACCTTCGTAGATGATGATTCTTTCATTTTCTAATAATGCCTTTATTTATAGCCATAAAACAATTTTTATGGTTAAAAAAGATTATAATATTTATATTTCAACTTATTTAGAGTTCTGGAACTAGTATATATACATGATATTAATTAATAAAACAAAACTAGAGCGTGATGATTGAAAAAATTCCAAAACAATTCAAATGATTATCATTAAAATTTTATCTAATGAATCATCCTAATATATGGGAAAAAATTATATATAATAATATTCAGTATTTTTACTATTCATTAATAACATATAATTTCCATTCTGCAATATTATTCCCATTTCACATGATCTTTTTTACATGTATACAAGTGAACTAATCATGTAAACCAAGGAGATAAACACTTCTGAATGATAAAATTGAATCTTATAACTCATCAAAAAGATCATAAATGAACTTAATAAAATAATAATAAATAAAATTCATTTTTAATAGGTTCTAAATTTAATTATTAATGAATCTAATTTCATTATATAGGATATTAAGTGCAAGTGCATAACACTTTCAAACATAATGTAAGGGATTCTCCCCAAACCTACATTTTTCATTCGGGTTTCGATTTCTCTCTCGTTAACCGAATGTAATTATTCATTATTTTTATATAATTCATCTAAATTTAGTTTATATGTTTGAAAATCATGTATCCAAATCATCTCATCTTTCTTTGATGTAGAAAATACATGTTTTATAAGGCTCCCTTTTAAATTCTTCCTTATAAGAAATCCCGATTAATGGAAACATCCCAATTTCATACCCCTATTCAAGTACACTACACAATAAATTTTTAGTGAAAAATATTTTTCCAAAATCAATTTTTTATTATTAAAAACAATATTATTCCTTTTCAGGTTTTATGAAAATAATTAATCCTTTTCCATTTTTAAATAATCTCCTATATTTTCCATCAAACCGTATTGAATTTTCCAGTTTCTAAAGTTTTTTAAAAACTATTTTTTATATGTTTTCACATTAGTTAGACAAAATTTATGAATCAAACATAATTTCACTATCCTCGTTTTCTATGATATATATATTTACAATATGATTTTATGACAAATACAAATAATATTTTCAAAATAACTCTTCTTTTCAAAGAAAAAGGGAATTTGTCTCAAGAATTCCATAATGATTTTATTAGAGTATTTTAATCCACTATCTAATATTGTTCTTAATTGAGATTGATATTATATAATATCATCTAACATATTTTATTAAATGGTTTATGATCATTTTTACTGTTGATGTTCTATCATGATACCATTCACCATATTATTCAGAATGGTTAGTGATTATGTTTACTAATTGGGGAAAGTTATTTAAATTTCATATGTATATGATGTTTATGTTTCACCCCTTTCTTATGAGTAATTCATTGAACTTAGTAAGTGACGGGTGTATCCCACTATATCCCCTCAATTCATAGGAAGGTATCATGAGGAAAAAATAAGGAATTGGCCGAGACCATACCCATTTTCAAATATCGATTTTGCCGAGGCCTTAACCATTTATTTTCAGACGTCTTGGTTGACGCTTCAATGACATGTTTCAGATGTAAAAAATTATTCATTACATTATTATGATATTAGTAATTTATAATCCATGTGATTATTAGGCTAGTATAATATCCATGGTTATGTTTTATTCTCATATGATTATTTATATGTAATTATTTAATCATCTTTTAAAACTAACATATTATGCTCAATATTATGTTTTAATGAAATTTGTTTTTAGTTATTCACCTTTTCCCTTTGTTCATGTTTACATTTTATTACACTGTATTTCTTACCCTTAATAAGTATCCAAGCTCACCCCTTTCTTATGTTTTATTCTTCCCCAGGATGCAGAGATGTATATTAAGAAGAACTTGATGGGATAATCAAGGAGGTTATGGGTGTTTCTATTGGGTTTGATATGTTCCTTTTTTACTTTAAAGTTGCAATGTAAAACTTATGTACGTATCTAATTTTCAAAATCTAATAAACTATTCAGTCCTTTGGTATGAAAATGTTCTTTCTTAGTATCATTGTATTTAATTATGTAACAAGCATCGAGCTACTAGGATCTAGGTATTCACAAACATTATATCATCAGACATCACACAATACACCTATTACCACATCACCAGAATCACACATATCCACAACTAAATAATCACACCATACCATTACCACACACAAGACATAAGGCCACTTTCATAGTACTCATTTAACCACACCAACTACCAACCATTTTCACATTCATTAATCAACATTCTATAGTAATGTTAAACCACATCATCCCATTTACCATTCATTTATTTCCATCCCCAAACCATCCAGTCCAACCCATGTTTATTTAATTAGAACTCACTACTTCTCTAAAATTCTATAATTATCGGGAAATAGCTGATCCAATACACAATTCCATCAACTATTCCCATACCAACATCATATCCCATTCTCAATAGTAGGTTATTGTGAACATATAGAGCATAAACCTCCTGACCTAACCCTACCATGCATGATACCCACTATGAACCGCCATATCCTATATTATCATCACTACTTGTGTACTTTTGACTTCTAGCCATCAAAACCCTTGGGTATTCACCATCCTCGAATGATTGTATCCCATGAGAATATATAACCATCATGATCCATTATATACTTTATAATATTTTTAACCACCATGAGCAATTGTAGCCCATGGAACATTCCAAAACATCTTTTCTTCTTTCACACCAATTCCATAATTTCTTGCCACAATATAATACTCAATCATCATCCAACACAAATAAAAATAAGGAAAAATCAACAACAACAAAACAAATATCCATAAAATAGGAGGCCACACAAACAAAAAGTTTCCATTTCTATTTCATTATATTTCCCCATTAATTACCAATTATTAGACTTGTTTGGTTTTTTGTTTATTCATTTATCCATACCCAACCATTCATAATTTCATAACCCATTCCAAATTCATCTATTAATTATTCATCATGTTTATTCAAGACATAATTATTCATTAATTGTTTTAATCATTCATCCCCAAACCACTTCCATTTTGGTTTCTCATTCATAATTTCCATTCCCATTGTACAAATCAATTTTAGGTAAATTTAGGGATGTTATAATAAATGTAAAGATAACCACACCCCCTTTTCATCAAATAAAAAAAATACATTAAAAGGTTTCAACAATATTAGAAACATAATTTTCATTTCATATTATAGAATTTTACCATCTTTCTTGACCACTTTATGTGATTATTCATTTTGGGGGTTACAAGGTCCTTCAAAATTTGAAATGGAAACATCAATAAACATAAATAAATAATCATGGAAGTAATAAAGACATTCAAAAATTAATCAAAAGGGTTCAATAATGTAAATAGTATGAAAATAATAAATCACACACAACACCCCTCTTTCCCCATTAAACATCTATTTAATCAGTTCATCCTTATCATTAATTTATTACCCCCTTTAAGGTTTTTTTTCAATCCTTCCCCTTCCCACAAACCATAAAAAGATATCATCCAAAAAAAATTTAGGAATGAACATATAAGGGGAGGAATAATAGTGAGACCATTCATGTATAATTATAACCGAAGATAGAATTATAAGTCTCAAGACCTCATACATGGAAAACAAGAATCTTTCACACTACACCTAAAGATAGAGAAGAGAGATATTTACATAGGAAACTCAGCCTTCCTAGATTTGTAATCCATGACTAAATTGGGATTATACTCATTGAAGAAGACTTTAAAGAATCCAAGGAAGATGTTAAATCATCCTGACTTTGGATAATTCAATAGAAATTAAGAGAGGAAACATTAGGTATTTCTAAAATAATAGTAGCCAAATGTTCTAGAAATTAGAGATACAAAAACATCCAAAATCCCCAATTTAATTTTTTACACCTAAAATATTCAATACAAAATATTTAAAATCTTCATAAATATTTTATTTAATGGAAATGAGTAAGAATAATAAATTTCCATTATTTTAGGATTTTAAAATCATTGAAATAGGGTTTATACTGTTTGATGATTAAATAGGGAAGGTATATGTAAAAATATAGGTAATAATGTTTCCCATACATTACATCATTGTGTCATATAAGGGTAACATTTTTTACCCTTATACAGTGGAAAAATACACTACCCTTATGTGATAATAATGTGTTGGTTAATGGTAATGGGGTTTTAACCTTACACAACAAGATACCTTTACACAAGATATGGGAGGAACCTTACACGAGGAAGGCTTACCCATACTTGAAGAAGGATTAACCCTATGTGAGGAAGGATTATCGTTTTGTAGCCTTTAAAAACTAAAGTTTACATCTATGCACTGCCCAAACATCCCTAACATAAGTATTAAAAAAACTCATTTACCTTTATATAAAAAGACCAAGATACCTTTACATGAGTACCTATATGCGAATTCACCCTTATGTGATTATCCTTACGTAGCCTATGGTATAACCAGTTTATCCTTACATAGGAAAGATCCTACCTTTATGTAAGCCTTGAAAATAATAGCAGATCCTTATGCAACTCCATAATTTTAAATCTACCTTTATGTAACAAGGGGAAGGAAGATATTAAACTTATGAAACATAAAAAAAAGGGAACATACCTATTCACAATGACAACATTTCAGGGTGACCATTATACAACCATTAACTAACCTTAAAAACTCATTAAAAAAATTATTACCTATTCAAAAAAAATTTAAAATGGAATTTACAATATGCAACATCTATTTCATGCATGAGGGTAAATATTTCTTTGAGAATATTACATTTTCAATAAAACTATCTTATAAATAATTTTAAAAACTATTTACTATCATTTCAAAAAAATTCCAAAACACTTAAAAAATTAAATATTTTTTTAAAACTTTAAAAACACTTCTAAAATATTTGAATAACTTTAAAAATTAGAAAATAATTTTATAATATGAAAAGACCAATTATAACTACATTATATATTACAAAATCATTTCCAAAAAACATATAAAATATTATAAATCACTTCTGAACCACTAGAAACCCCAAAATGATAAAGGAAGGGTTTGATAAAACCTATACCCTTACATGTATCAACCCATGAAGTAATCATTCGTGCATTAGTGAATTTAGGGATTCTTTATAAGGATTATGACATGTTTGGGGTGGAGTATGTGAGGGAAGATGATGATGAGCGATAAGATAAATATTATAATATTTACAAGGCTATTTTTGGTGATGAGTAGTGTGTTTCCAATGTCACTAAATCATAATCCCAAAATCCTATCACAAATTGTAATCATGATTTTTGTACAAAATATTAAAAATTATTACAAAAAAGAGTAATTCAAAATTAATTTATTAAATTGATTTATTAAAAAAAAATTCTTGTTTTATTGTTTATTAAATGCATATTTTATATGATTTTATTAACTACATTCTATATACATTAATTTTTCCATTTAAATGAGGTTTTTATATTAATATGCAATTGGGATCATCCTTTTGGTCTTATTCCATGACTATTTCTTACCTTTAATGCTTTGTTTATCTCCTCTTATATGTGATTTATCAATGATTTAGATTGTTTACATTGATTCATATGTTTGCCTTTGTTCAAATTTGTGTATCATCGTGTTTTTCCTTATAGATACATCCAATGTTTGATCTATTTATCCTCTTTTTAGACATTGGAAGCTAGTCATATTGTAAGAACTTGGTTTTTCTATTAGGAATGGATCCTTTTATTATTGGTCTAATTATTTGTTTGGTAGTTAATATGGGTTCCTAATGAGTTCACAGTTGTTTTAGGGTTGTCCAGAGCTTGTTTAAATCTCATAATCCCGATTGATGGAGAAATGAATTTGACACACAGTTAGTAAAAAACATTCAATTCAGTCCACACGGTTTCACTAACTGTGAAAGGGATGGATAATGGGATAAAGGAGGCCACACGGATTGAGGAAACCATGCATCCAGGGATGTACGACCATGCAGTTTGATTAAAATTTTTAACAGATCCACCAAGCATGCTTGGTGCACATTTTCTCTGACCATGTGGCCTAACCATGGGTCCCCCTTGAGGTAGTTCCATGCACACATTTAGCGCACAGTTTGACCAGCCATGCAGATAAACCACATATCCTAAATTTTTAGGGTGAAATGGCCATTTTTACCTTATAAATTTTTAAAACCAATTTTTATTTTCCTCCCTTATCAATTGTAGCATATAGAGTCTTTCTCCTCATTTAAGGCTCTCAATATCCCTCCACATGGGATTTTTGGTATATTTTCCATCTTAATTCAAATTGATCTCCCATTGGTCTGGTTGGATTCCACCATGTAATATCTTTGATCCTTTGGCTCATTTATCCATTCTTCTTTCTATCGGATGTGATATTTTCATGTAGGATTATATTCCTTATTTTTAGTATATTTCACTATTATTCTATTTTATTCCGATACAAATTAAACTAAGAGCTGATACTGGACGAGGAGACTGCTATCGGCTTGAGGTAGAAGTTCTACAACTCATCCTTCAAGTATCACCGTTTCAAAAATTGTAGTTTTTGTTCCATATGCCGATTTCACATGGAATTTCCTATTAAATTCACATGTATTGGCTATATTTTTTTGAATGGTATTCTAAGACCCTGGTCATGTATACTCATTATAATGTTGGAGGTTATAACCTCAACACTAAGCACCACAAATAGGGTGTTCTCTCTTTTATATCATTAATGATTTGTTGTGACCATATTCTCCATTATTTAGGTGTGCTATGTCTTGGCCTTAATAAAGGTAAGTGTTTAATTTGATGAAAGAATTTTTAATATATATTTAATTATAGTATCAATTTAACCTTTTAAGGTAAGTGTTTTAATATAAAAAATGAAAGTAAATTGTAAGTGGAAAGTATATAATATGTATCACATAGCCTTGTTAATTATTATTGAAATGTATATGGTCGGATGTCCTTATCCAACATTTTTTATTCTTATAAAAGGTAAAGGAATGAACTTAATAATTGAATATGTAATAAAAGTAATAAATGATTACATTCCCATTTATCATTGTCACCATGTATGAAAGGAAATGGGATGACGCCTCTAAATTATCAAATAGCATGAGTATTATATGAACTAAATTAAATAATAAATTATGTCTAAGGTACCTATTAAATATGGATTTTTTTATTTTTATGATTGGTTAGACTTGAGAGAGCCTTGGATACTCGAGGGAATTCCTTGATCACTCATAGGATTCACTTCTGATTCAAGGAGCTGGTTTCCAAGGGAGATACTCACCTTGGAACATGGTCTTTTTCTATTAGAGGATGCCGAGAATGCCGCTGTAGGATCCCTTTAACATTTTTTTTGATATTTGGATGCCTTGGATACACTCCTTGGATCCAAATTGATGTCTTCAGACACATGGATAAATGGATTCACCCCATTAGGCCCTGTCATGCTTATCCTGTTTTACCTTTGATAATATCCTTAGGCTCAATTAGACTCATTTACAGTGGAATGCCTTGGGTGATTCCCCTTAGATTACACTAAGACCCCTTATAGATAGGATGCTTGTTAAAACTGAGTTGGCTCAAACCTTGAGGTTAAGGATGCCTTGGTAATTACATTGGATACTTTTTACTATTATCATCATTATAGGAAGCCTTGTTATAAGATGGATCCTTCATAATTATTATCATTATATATTGTTAGTTCTCATTATACGTCACATGAATTATCTATATAAACTGAAAATAAATTGATTAATTCAATTATCTCTTGTTCAAATACATTACCATCTAATTCTAAATAAGGAATGAGTTATTTATTCGACATTTCCTTACATTTATATATACTTGCACATTGTTTCAAATTATCTTCATAGATTGGATTGTATAGATAGTGTTGGTGGTGGACTACTGAGATTTATCTCACACCCTATACAAGATGATAATGTTACCCATGAATATTTCAGGTATGTATGTGTTGACAATGGGATGTTTCCAACTTTAGAAACCTGATCTTGCTTTCTTTCTTTAGGATGGAGCTTGATAGCAGATAACCAAACCAGTGCTTCAGATGTGGGATAGTTTTTGGATTCTTTTTGTTTCTTTTGTATTGCATGTATTTTCTTCTACCATTGTAACACCCAAGATTTTTATGAGTAATATTTTGTTTTTATATATTATCAAAGGAATCTTTCACTACATACTATCTTGGCTTACTTTACACGTAATCGCGACCTTCCTCGATAGCTTGCGTTGTACGCAATACCGAGTTTCACTAAACAACAATATGCTATTAAAACTAGCCGTTATGAATAGTAATAACCACTTTTTAAAATTTTATAAATTTTATTTTTCAAAATGGACTTCATTTTTGGATTCGGAATACCTAAATTAGCCTAGGGTGAAATTTTGGTATTTTTCTGAAAACTTTCAATTTTTGATGAATAGTGAAACCACTAAGTGGTAGGTTAAAAACTGATTTTTTGCATAAAACTTAATTTTACCGCTTCTGTGAATGGAATTTCAAAAATCCGACAGACACAGTTGATATCAGTAAGTAAAATGTGGTTCAACGAGATAAAAATAATTTTTTTGGTGAATAGTAACTTTTTACTTTATTTACCGCGGTTAATAGTAAATAGGGTAACTAAGGATAAATATAATATTACTATTACCCTAACACATGTCCTAATTCTATTGGACAAGTGTAATTCGACCAAAAACAAACTTAGGAATAAAATATGACCATTTAGGCCCACTTGGATTAGATTAGGACATTTATTATTAATTTATTTAAAGAAGGGTTAAAATAGTAAAAATCAAAGTTTAATAAGTAAATCATTTTTAATATGGGGTTATACGTAAGATAATTCAACTATAAATATTATTTAGAAATATAAAAAGATTTCCTACATAATGATATTTTATTTATAATTTTTAGACATTAAATAATTTAATTTATTTATGACACAATGATGATGCAGTTTTTATCTTATTAATGAAATATTGACATAATTGGTGTTATAAACACCAAAATAAATGTCATTTGAAACTTTTTATGAATTCCACTAATTTTATAGGTTACTATGATATATTAGTGTTTATTTAATCAACTTTATTCGAACATATAATTATGTTATGACTTTCACAAAAATCATATATCAAATAGTGTCAAAATTGACACAAAATAGTTTTTAAATCAAATATTATATTATTAAATGTTATTTTATTCCTAAAAAATCTAAGGTTCGGCCAAATGACTTAGATAAGGATATATATATTAATAATAAACAATTTGGGGTTCGTTTGGCATGTTATAGTATGTGTATTAACCATATAGTGAAAGAAAATAAAAAGACAGGGTAAAAGTTAAATTATTTAACTTAGAGTTAAATCTAATTGATAAGGTTCAAATAATACCCTAAACTTGTCTAAATCTTATTGGTTGATAGGATTTCGACCCATCCCCACTTTACCTTCAAAATAAGACCCTTTGGAACCATTATAAACCGATTTTGACTTTAATATAAAATAATATTTTGAGGTATTCCTAAGGTGCCCCTCTCCTCCCTTATAAAAGGGAACCTCCTCCCCCTCCTCCTCACACCACTTTGAGCACTCAACCTCGGCCAACCCCTACCATTATCTCCTCTCCAATTCCCTATAATAATCCTAGAGGTCCTGGTCTTCTTCAAAGACCAATCTTAGTTCTCTAAGTGGAGGATTCAAAGAGGCGTTTCAAAGAAGAGGTAATATCCATTACCGATCTTTTCAATTTCTTTCTTCTTCAACTTCTTCTTCTTTAGTTGTTTCATGATAAATTAATAACATCAGTATTACTTACATACTGATATGTTATTATAAACATGAAACAACCCTAATTCACCTTCTATCTATCCTACGGAAAAATGAAATCACCACGCGTGCGTACGTACGAAATACCGTCTCCACGCCGTGATGTAATCTTTTTTCCACCATCACCTTACAAGGATGGGTATAATGGTGTAATGAGTAACTATTTGTGATTATTATAAAGTAATATTGATACTGAAATAATATATATATACTCCAATACAATTCCACGATCATACGAACGATATCATCACTCGTGCGTACGTACGGAAAACCGTCTCCACGATGTGATGCGACTTGTTCTACATGATCATTATTGCATAGTAATTATATAAATGAATTGAATGAATAAATATGATATATCTCACACTAATACCATTCTGGATATAAGGTATCTATAACCTTAAAAGAAGAATAAGAATTTATTTGGCAAAACACGCATAAGAACAAAAGGCAATAAAGACCCGAGTAACAAGTAACAATGAAATATTACTAACAAGAAGCTAAGTATATGACCATATATGATATCATATCAATATGTATGATTATGGAATAAGTCAATAACATTATTTAAACCATTATACAGGAGCTTCAGACACGTACAAAGCAAATCAGACCTAAGGTAAGGGAAAATACCACAATCTCATTTTTATCCAAGATTGTTTATTCGTAAGTATTTATTAGGGTGTATTTTATCATCCACATCCAAGTTCCCTCAATATGTAATATTTTTTCCATCCACTTACACTAGTTTAAATCCAATTTTACCCTTCGGTGAGTTTTTAGTAAAGAATATGAAAGGAATCTTTTGTCGTTTTTTTGTACGAGGTACTTTTTGACTTTTCCGACAAAAGTATGAAGAATGTTTTTTTAACTTATACGACATGAATGGATTTTTAAAAAATTATTTCCAAGAAGCTTCCTTTACAAGTTTTCAAGTTTATTTTTAATCAACTTATTTTAGTTTAAATTTGTATGACATGTTAAGAAAGGAAAAATGTTTTTGAAGTAGAAAGGATATTTTCCTCAAGAATGGAGTTCAAGTATTTTATCAAAATTATTATCCATATAAGATAATAAAAGGGTTCTGTTTTTATCCCTATTATTACATGTATTTGATTATGTTGTGATGGAAATATTTTTATGAATTCCTTTATCATATATGAATTGTTTTATGATGTCATGTTGTTTAAGAATCCCATTTTTATTACATGGGTTATGCGATGATGAATGATTTATGATTATGTGGCACACATAAGAATGGATTCATTATAAGATGGGTGGGACCTATATCTCCCTCCAATGAATTGGGTAAAGATTTTATATCTCATGAGATAGACATGGCTGGAACGGAAGGTTATTTCAGTTCAGTGATACAGGACTGAAACGAGGAGTGAACTCGGTTCAGAAAGGGACTTTGTCCACTAAGATAGTCTTGGCAATGAGTCATGACTAACAAGAAATGATTTTCCATGATTATGTGTGCATGCCACAAAGTTTCAAGTTTCATTTTATGATTATGGGGATCTCATTTTCACTTCTATGATTTGTTCTATGTTATGATTTTATGATCTCTTTTGCAGGTTATGATTTTCAAAAAGATATGGTATTATTTTTATTTCCTTTATTTGCCCTTGCTGAGCATTTGAGCTCACCCTTTTATGTTTTATTTTCCCCAGGTCAGGAAGATGTATATTAGGTAGAATATGCAAAAAGGGACCCTAGATATGATGAAATAAATGGGAGACACTGTAGAAGATTTATGAACCAGTTGTTTATGTTTCCCAGTTTCTAAAGACACTATACCTATATGGTCCTTTGTGGTTTTGTCATATGTTGTAATAAGTTTGCTTCAATTTTGAAGTATTAGCAATGTATGTAATGTATGGGTCGTTATAGTTGGTATCATAGGAAAGGTATAGTCAAACTTTGGAAACTAGGATGTGAAAGCCTTAGTAAGAACCCTAAGGATAAGTCTAAGCATAGAACACAATCTTAGTGTTTTAGAAATGGCCATGAATACCCTAGGATAAGACCTTAAGTGTGCAATTTTATCCTTGATTATGTGGTTTTCCTATTATAATTAGTGTTGCTCACACTATTATTCTTGGTTTTAGTCAATGGCTGGAACCCGAAGGAACCGTGTTAATGCGGAATGCGATGGGCAATGCAATGATTGTCCCCCTAAGAAACCAAACGTTATGGGAGCTGGAATGAAAAATCTTGTAGCCATGCTCACACAACTTTCTCAAGCTATGAATCATGCAGGACTTCCAAACGAGCAAAGGAAGGAGCGACATTCTGTTGAATCCTTCATGAGGCAGCGTACACCTTCTTTCAGTGGGTCTACTGATCCATTAGTTGTTGAACAATGGATTAGTACTACTGAAAATATATTTTCAGTTCTTCAATGTTCTGAACATGATAAAGTCATCCTAGCAGTGTATCGTTTGGAAGGAGATGATGACCAATGGTGGAATCTTATTAAGAATACGAGGCAAAGGGATGAAATTGAGTCTATGGAATGGGATGAGTTCAAGAACTTATTTTTCAATAAGTACTTCCCTCGTATTCTCCGAACAAAGATGGAGAAAGAGTTTCTTGAACTGAAGCAAAGGGATGATGAATCTATTGGTACCTATGAAGAAAATTTTACAAGACTTGCAAGGTACGCTTCTGGTATTATTATCCAACCTGAGAGTAAGATCGATCGATTCTTTAGTGGCTTAAAACCAAGTCTTCGAAGGGAGTTAGCCATAAGGGACTTCAATAGCTCTGAGGAAATCGTTCGATGTGCTCTCAATGTCGAGATGGATATTGGAGTAACCCATCAGTCACATGGGTTTGATATGAAGAGGAAGATGGAATTCAAAGGAAAATCTTAAGAGCACACTGAAAAGAAGATGATCTTTCCCTTATGCTCAAAGTGTGGAAAGAAACATGGAGGGAGTTGTCTTAAAGGGACAAGTAAATGTTTTAAATGTGGAAATGATGGTCATCGGGCATTTGAATGCCGCGATAATGGGAAGAAGATGTCTAATGATGAATACAAAGGAAGGGATACACAGAATGAACCTACTACACTTCAATGTTTCAAGTGCAAGTAGATGGGGCATTATGCCAATCAATGCCCAAATCCAAGGGTTGATGATGATGGTCGACGTCAACAAAATCTTAAGGCTAAAGACAAAGGAAAGTCACATGCAATTTCTATCAGCGATGTGGAGTACGATAACGAAGTGGTGAAAGGTACACTTACCATCCACTCTAAAGTAGCAAATGTTTTATTTGATTCTGGATCCACCCACTCTTTTATTTCTGAAAAATTTTCTAAGGGTATCACCGTACTACCTCAACAATTAGATGTTGAGTTAGCTGTGACAACACCTAATGGCACAACAGTCGCATCAAAAGTTTATAATTCTTCTCCGATCAAAGTTTGTGGGAAAGTGCTTCCTGCAAATCTTGTGATCCTTCCTTTAGTAAAATTTGATGTGATTCTTGGCATGGATTGGATTTCTCTACATGGAGCTCATATCAATTTCCAAATAAGGGAAGTCACATTTCATATTCTAGATTAATCTACGATCGTCTATCAATCCAAGGATGAACATGACCTTCCAGTGGAAATTTCTTCCATCTTATGGGTATTGATTCCACTAAATGAAGGTTATATATCTGAAATGGTTGGTGAGAAACTCACGATTAAGAATATGCCCATTGTATGGGAGTTTGATGATGTCTTTCCGGAGGAATTACCGGGTCTTCCACCAAATCGTGAAGTTGAGTTTTCAATAGAACTCGTACCGGGTGCTTTGCCAATTTCAATGACACCTTATAGAATGGCGCCAATTGAGTTGCAGGAATTGAAGAAGCAACTCCAAGAGAATCTTGATAAGGGATTCATATGCCCTAGTGCGTCACCTTGGGGAGCACCTGTTCTATTTGTTAAGAAGATAGATGGATCAATGAGACTCTGCATTGATTATCGAGAACTTAACAATATCACTATCAATAACAAATATCCTCTCCCACACATTGATGACTTATTTGACCAACTACGCGGAGCTCAATAATTTTTCAAGATTGATCTTCGTTCAGGGTGTCATCAATTAAGGGTCAAAAGGGAGGATATACCAAAGACGACTTTCCGTACAAGGTATGGACACTATGAATTTATAGTGATTCCATTTGGTCTTACTAATGCCCCTGCTATCTTCATGGATCTAATGAATAGAGTCATTAGAGACTATCTTGATCAATTTGTGGTAGTCTTTATAGACGATATTCTTGTCTATTCAAAGAGCAAGGAAGAGCATGGAGATCACTTGAGAATTATATTGAAGACCCTGAGAAAGGAGAAGCTTTATGCCAAATTTACCAAGTGTGAATTTTGGCTTCAAAAAGTTGCATTTTTTGGCAACATAATATCAAAAGAGGGGATATCTGTGGATCCAGCAAAAACAGAGGTTATCGAAAGATGGTCAAGAACAACAACAATAACTGAGATCCGAAGTTTTCTTGGTTTGGCTGGATATTATCGATGTTTTGTAAAGGATTTTTCATGATTATCTAATCCACTCACCAAGTTGACTCGGAAAGGAGTTAAGTTTGTTTGGACAGAGGAATGTGAAGAGAATTTCAAGGAGTTGAAAAGAAGGTTATCCAGTGCACCTGTGCTCACACTGCCTTGTAGTGGAGAAAGGTTTGTGATCTACAGTGATGCATCCAAGAAGGGATTGGGGTGTTTTCTTATGAAAAATGATATGGTGATAGCTTATGCCTCACGACAGTTGAAAATCCATGAGCAAAATTACCCAACTCATGATTTGGAGTTGGCTGCGGTAATCTTTGCATTAAAGATTTGGAGGCATTACCTTTATGGTGAAAGGTGTGATATTTATACTGATCATAAAAGTTTAAAATATATTTTCACACAAAAGGAGTTGAATATGCGTCAAAGAAGATGGTTGGAGCTGATTAAGGATTACGACTGCTCAATCCATTACCACCCTGGGAAAGCAAACAAGGTGGCAGATGCATTAAGTCGACAAGACCATGCTAGTTTATCCATGATGAGGATAAAAAAGGATCCAATATTTATGGATTTAAAATGGATGGATCTTGGAATTATAATGGAAGGGGAAAAATCTTATCTTTCTCAAATGAATGTTCAACCATCTATACATGTGAAGATTAAAGAGGCACATAAAGAAGATGTCGAGTTAAAAAAGAAGGTGAGAAATGTTCCTGAATTCAACCTTGATTGTGATGGGATAATAAAGTTTAGGAATCGGGTTTGTGTTCCTCCCATCCCCGAATTAAAGAAGGAGCTGCTGGATGAGGCTCATAGTTCATCATTCTCTATTTATCCTGGAAGCACGAAGATGTATAGGGACCTGAAAGAGTACTTCTGGTGGGATGGCATGAAAAGAGATGTTGTTGAATATGTCTCTCGATGCTTGGATTGTCATCAAGTTAAAGCTGAGAGACAAAAGTCTAAGGGGATGTTACAACCATTACCCATACCCGAATGGAAATGGGAAAACATCACTATGGACTTTGTCATAGGACTTCCTAAAACATCCAAAGGCAATAATGCTATTTGGGTCATAGTTGATCGTCTTACAAAGTCTGCACACTTCATTGCTATTAGAGAGGATTTCTCTCTAGATCAGCTTGCCAGGATATATGTAAAGGAAGTGGTAAGATTGCATGGAGTACCACTTTCTATTATATCTGATCGGGATCCGAGATTTACCTCGAAGTTCTGGCGAAGTCTTCAGCATACTCTGGATACAGACTTGAGTTTCAGCACTGCTTATCATCCCCAGACAGACGGTCAGTCTGAGAGAAGAATTCAAACCCTAGAAGATATGTTGAGAGCTTGCTCTATGGATTTCAAAGGAGGTTGGGATCAACACCTACCTTTGGTGGAATTTTCTTATAATAATAGATTTCACTCCAGTATTCAGATGGCTCCTTATGAAGCTCTCTGTGGAAAGAAATGCAGACTCCAACTTGCTGGGATGAAGTTGGGGAATGAAAGCTATTAGGACCTGATCTCGTTGATGAAAGGGCAGAAAAGGTCAGATCTATTCAACAACACATAAGAGCAGCTCAAAGTCGACAGAAAAGTTATGCCGACAACCGAAGAAAAGACCTAGAGTTTGAAGTGGGTGATAAAGTGTTCTTACGAATATCTCCCTGGAAGAGGGTTATGAGATTTGGAAAGAATGGGAAGTTGAGCCCTAGATATATCGGTCCTTTCGAAATACTGGATCGTGTTGGAAAGGTAGCTTACCGATTGGCGCTTCCACCGAATCTCTCTCAAGTTCATGATGTGTTCCATGTATCTCTCCTGAGAAAGTACATACCTGATCCTTCACATGTACTCAGCTCAGAAGTTGTACCGCTGGAGCAAGATCATTCTTATGAAGAATAGCCGATAGAGATTCTGGATCGTAGCGAAAAAGTCCTACGAAACAAGACCACTCGCTTGGTGAAAGTTTTATGGAGGAACCACCAATTAGAAGAAGCTACATGGGAGCTTGAGGATATGATAAGGGAGAAGTATCCTCATCTATTTGTTACAAAGGGACGAATTTCGAGGGCGAAATTCATTTTAAGGGGGGTAGAATGTAACACCCGAGATTTTTATGAGTAATATTTTGTTTTTATATATCATCAATGGAATCTTTCACTACATACTATCTTGGCTTACTTTACACGCAATCACGACCTTCCTCGATAACTTGCGTTGTACGCAATACCGAGTTTCACTAAACAACAATATGCTATTAAAACTAGCCGTTATGAATAGTAATAACCACTTTTTGAAATTTTATAAATTTTATTTTTCAAAATGGACTTCATTTTTGGATTCGGAATACCGAAATTAGCCTAGGGTGAATTTTTGGTATTTTTCTGAAAACTTTCAATTTTTGTTGAATAGTAAAACCACTAAGTGGTAGGTTAAAAACTGAATTTTTGCATAAAACTTAATTATACCGCTTCTGTGAATGGAATTTCAAAAATCCGACAGACACGGTTGATATCAGTAACTAAAATGTGGTTCAATGAGATAAAAATAATTTTTTGGTGAATAGTAACTTTTTACTTTATTTACCGCAGTTAATAGTAAATAGGGTAACTAAGGGTAAATATGATATTAATATTACCCTAACACATGTCCTAATTCTATTGGACAAGTGTAATTCGACCAAAAACAAACTTAGGTATAAAATATGACCATTTAGGCCCACTTGGATTAGATTAGGACATTTATTATTAATTTATTTAAAGAAGGGTTAAAATAGTTAAAATCAAAGTTTAATAAGTAAATAATTTTTAATATGGGGTTATATATAAGATAAATTCAACTATAAATATTCATTAGAAATATAAAAAGATATCCTACATAATGGTATTTTATTTATAAGTTTTAGACATTAAATAATTTAATTTATTTATGACATAATGATGATGCAGTAATTATCTTATTAATGAAATATTGACATAATTGGTGTTATAAACACCAAAATAAATGTCATTTGAGACTTTTTATGAATTACACTAATTTTATAGGTTACTATGATATATTAGTGTTGATTTAATCAACTTTATTCGAACATATAATTATGTTATGACTTTCAAAAAAATCATATATCAAATAGTGTCAAAATTGACACAAAATAGTTTTTAAATCAAATATTATATTATTAATTGTTATTTTATTCCTAAAAATTATAAGGTTCGGCAAAATGACTTAGATAAGGATATATATATTAATAATAAACAATTTGGGGTTCGTTTGGCATGTTATAGTAAGTGTATTAACCATATAGTGAAAGAAAACAAAAAGACACGGTAAAAGTTAAATTATTTAACTTAGAGTTAAATCTAATTGATAAGGTTAAAATAATACCCTAAACTTGTCTAAATCTTATTGGTTGATAGGATTTCGACCCATCCCCACTTTACCTTCGAAATAAGACCCTTTGGAACCATTATAAACCTATTTTGACTTTAATATAAAATAATATTTTGAGGTATCCCTAAGGTGCCCCTCTCCTCCCTTATAAAAGGGCACCTCCTCCCCCTCCTCCTTACACCAATTTGAGCACTCAAGCTCGGAAAAACCCTACCATTTTCTCCTATCCACTTCCCTAGAATAATCCTAGAGGTCCTGGTCTTCTTCAAAGACCAATCTTAGTTCCCTAAGTGGAGGATTCAAAGAGGCGTTCCAAAGAAGAGGTAATATCCATTACCGATCTTTTCAATTTCTTTCTTCTTCAACTTCTTCTTCTTTAGTTGTTTCATGATAAAGTAATAACATCAGTATTACTTACATAATGATATGTAATTATAAACATGAAACAACCCTAATTCACCTTCTATCCATCCTACGGAAATATGAAATCACCACGCGTGCGTACGTACGGAATACCGTCTCCACGCCGTGGTGTAATCTATTTTCCACCATCACCTTACAAGGATGGGTATAATGGTGTAATGAGTAACTATTTGTGATTATTATAAAGTAATATTGATACTGAAATCATATATATATACTCCAATACAATTCCACGATCATAGGAACGATATCATCACTCGTGCGTACGTATGGAATACCGTCTCCACGATGTGATGCGACTTGTTCTACATGATCATCATTGCATAGTAATTATATAAATGAATTTAATGAATAAATATGATATATGTTACACTAATACCATTCTGGATATAAGGTATCTATAACCTTAAAATAAGAATAAGAATTTATTTGGCAAAACACGCATAAGAACAAAAGGCAATAAAGACCCGAGTAACAAGTAACAATGAAATATTACTAACAAGAAGCTAAGTATATGACCATATATGATATCATATCAATATTTATGATTCTATAATAAGTTAATAACCTTATTTAAACCATTATACAGGAGCTTCGGGCACGTACAAAGCAAATCGGACCTAAGGTAAGGGAAAATACCACAATCTCATTTTTATCCGAGATTGTTTATTCGTAAGTATTTATTAGGGTGTATTTTATCATCCACATCCAAGTTCCCTCAATATGTAATATTGTTTCCATCCACTTACACTAGTTTAAATCCAATTTTACCCTTTGGTGAGTTTTTAGTAAAGAATATGAAAGGAATCTTTTGTCGTTTTTTCGTACGAGGTACTTTTTGACTTTTCCGATAAAAGTACGAAGAATGTTTTTTTTAACTTATACGGCATGAATGGATTTTTAAAACATTATTTCCAAGAAGCTTCCTTTACAAGTTTTAAAGTTTATTTTTAATCAACTTCTTTTAGTTTAAAGTTTTATGACATGTTAAGAAAGGAAAATTGTTTTTGAAGTAGAAAGGATATTTTCCTCAAGAATGGAGTTCAAGTATTTTATCAAAATTATTTTCCATCTAAGATAATAAAAGGGTTCTGTTTTTATCCCTATTATTACATGGATTTGATTATGTTGTGATGGAAATATTTTTATGAATTCCTTTATCTTATATGAATTGTTTTATGATGTCATGTTGTTTAAGAATCCCATTTTTATTACATGGGTTATGCGATGATGTATGATTTATGATTATGTGGCACACATAAGAAAGGATTCATTATAAGATTGGTGGGACCTATATCTCCCTCCAATGCATTGGGTAAAGATTTTATTTCTCATGAGATAGACATGGCTGGAATGAAAGGTTATTTCGGTTTAGTGATACAGGACTGAAACGAGGAGTGAACTCGGTTCAGAAAGGGACTTTGTCCACTAAGATAGTCTTGGCAATGAGTCATGACTAACAAGAAATGATTTTCCATGATTATGTGTGCATGCCACAAAGTTTCAAGTTTAATGTTATGATTATGGGGATCTCATTTTCACTTCTATGATTTGTTCCATGTTAAGATTTTATGATCTCTTTTGCAGGTTATGATTTTCAAAAAGATATGATATGATTTTTATTTCCTTTATTTTCCCTTGCTGAGCATTTGAGCTCACCCTTTTATGTTTTCTTTTCCCCATGTCAGGAAGATGGATATTAGGTAGAATATGCAAAAAGGGACCCTAGATATGATGAAATAAATGGGAGACACTGTAGAAGATTTATGAACCAGTTGTTTATGTTTCCCAGTTTCTAAAGACACTATACCTATACAGTCCTTTGTGGTTTTGTCATATGTTGTAATAAGTGTGCTTCAATTTTTAAGTATTAACAATGTATGTAAAGTATGGGTCGTTATAACCATGTATGCATATTTTCTAGTTTTATAGAGACGTGTCATTACATCACCATCATTTTGTATATGATTTAGCTTCCATCTTCTAGTTATTATATTCAACTTGGATTTTTATCTTTATTTCCATTGAGAATACTTTATTATACCGCTTCTTCTATTTTATCTTCTTATTATACCATGTTTATCCACATTAAAATAAGTGAATAGTCTCCCCATAGACACACCCAAGTCCTTCACTACTATTCAGTATCCTTTAGCATTTGGGGAGGTGCGCTTGGGGCATGTGGACCACTGTTTTGTGGCACCGTTGAGTGGAATCTAGGCTAGTATGTCAAAAAGTGGTATCATAACACTTTATTTTATTTATTTTCTATTTTGATACAATAGATAAAATATTAGGAACACTTTGGAACTTGTTTATAAGACATTATTTGGCAAAGCTAACCCATGTTTAGGGTCAGTACTGAGTTTCCTAAAATAATAATTTTTGTTCTTTATTTTTCTGATTCCAGTTTCTAATCTTTCAATATTGAGTGACAAAAAATCTATGTGATGGTTATTATCATTATTATGATTGAAGATTTAATTTTATCCTTATATCTATGATTTGAAGGTAAGGAATCATCAATCACACATCATTAAAGGCACCTAAAAATCACATTACACTCATATTCCATGCCATTTAGGTGAATTTCACCACATCCATTTTCCTGTATTTCCTGTGATTGTTAAGTGATCCATGGTTAATATATATGGATACGATGAAAATGACTTCTATAGGGTAAGATAATTTTTTTAAAGTATTAGCATCAATCTAAATATTTTTTTCCAATATAGGTTGATGGTGGCAACATAAATAGCTGGTTTCTACCCATGTCAGCTATGTAACTTTGGTTACATGAGATGATCTTTGGTTGTGATTTAGAGATTTCTAGTTTCAATTCACGAGGTTTATGGGACCTCATGGATTGTAATGTGTAATTTATCAATTTTAGTCATCATATTTTACCCGTTACATTTGTAACAAAATTTACGTGAGGTTAAATAGAAATTAAATGGGTTTCTATTTTAGTGATGAGGTGTATGAGCCCTTTTTCACTCGGAATAGTCATCCACTTTAATCAAACATTGATATATGTATATAATAAAATGAAAAATTAAAATCTAAATAAATACTTATTAAAATGAAATGGTTTCTAGTAAATGAAGAGGAAATGTAGGAATGAACTTTCACCAATTCAAACCCAAATAATTTAAATTCAAATACTTACCAATACCATGGAATTCTAAGTATGTAGTTAGAGTAGTACCTTGGGTAGTAATATCTTATTCTTATTATATGCTTCTTCTAGTTCTTCTATCTATTCTCAAATTTTGTTATGAGGCATGTTCTTTACATTTAAAGAGATATGACACCATGAAATACCCTGGTCATGTTCTAGGAGGGTGGAGATAACCATTCACTAGAGATGGTGGACCATGAGCCTCCAGTCTTACCACTGGGAGTTCCACTTGAGGCACTGCCAAATATACCTTTTCTTGGAACAGATTCTCAGCTTTGAGAGAGTTCTCAATGTCTCATGCATTCCATGTAGGGTTCTCCACAACCTTCAAATATTATGGTTGATCTAACTCAAGAGTTCTAGAATAAACATCCTCTCTCTTTTTTAGGGTATGGTGTTCCTTAGGTTACTGAGTCTAGGATGGTGCCACTATTTCTATCTTCAAGCATATGGAGATGCCTCCCAAGAGGAGGGATAATATTTCCACCTATATATTGTGTGATTTGACCATGAGATAGTGGGATGTGATTACCCAAGATGGTTTTCATCAAGTAATGGTTTGGACTGACTTTTAGACTGCCTTCTACATTTACATCTCTCCCCAGACACTAAGAGATGACCAATATAGAGAGTTCATGAACATGGGGGAATGTGTTATTTACATTATGGATTATTCATCATGTTTTTCTATGTTGTTGTGATTTTCACCACTTCTATCCAGTGATGATCTATCACATGCTAGATGCTTCAGGGATGGGAATAGGAATACCATATGTACTCAGTTGAATGTCTTTTTCCTACCTACCTTTTTTAGATCGTGAACTAGGACCTTATTATTAAGTGAAACCTAAGGTAAGGTAATAGTTATGGGCATAGAGGTTCAGTGTCGAGGTAGGGCATTAGTTATTCCAGTAGTATAAAGCACACCCTTGAGGTTTCTTGTTAGATAATTGGTATCTAGATTATCAACACTGGAAGATCCATTAAATGAAATCAGTGTAGACAACAGGGTCATCTGAAGCCATAATGTGATAAAGACCCTCTTGAGTTCTATTCTTGTAGCTGTATAGGGAATATTTAGGTATCTTTTTGAACATTTACATATAATTCTAGTGTAAGAGGATCTTTGTCAGCTCCACCTTTAGGAGCAGTGTTTGTTGCACCTCGTCTAGTGGGGAGTTGGAGTTGAACTGGAAGGAATGTTGGGGAGGAGGTCATGACTATGGTATCAAAACCTATGATTATCAGTTCCACTAGATAAAAACTTGTTAGTGTATTCCAGGTGTAGAATAGGGCTGTGAATATGTCTAGTTACATGAATTATAGTCGATACCCAAGGATCAGTGTCACACATGGTTTTTTTTCTTTTCTGTCATTGTATTGATCCGGCCCATTAGAAATACCGATCCTTTTCAGGGGTATTTGATGAGATAAATCTTTAGTTTTAAAGTTTCATATATGTCTAACCACCCTAATTTGGGATCCCCATTGTTTGTTTAGTAGTTTTTGAAGAAAGGGTGGTTACTTCATGATTTGGGCCAACCGTGAGCCCATTCCCAGTTTTAAAAACCGAATTTGTTTCTTTTATAACTCTTTTGTTTTTCATAATTTTTCACCCATTCAACTTCCCACTTGTCCTATACTGATATATTAAAACTTATTTATCCTTTTGGACCCATTATAAATTCATAGGCCGGGTGAATTTGGGTTACTCATTTAGGTATTGGGCCAGCCCATGGGCCCATTTCCTGTTTAAAAAATAATAAATTGTCTCGTTTATATATTTTTCAATTTTTACTATGTTTTGGTGATTCCACCTCTCCCGCGAAGCCAATAACCCTATCCTAACCCTCATAATCGATTTTACCTCTTTGGAGCTCATATTGGTCGCGTATTAGGTCGAATGTTCTCTGGTTTCCTCAAAACGTCCTGAATTGAGAAGGTAACTTGTTTCACCCATAACTCATTCAATTCGTATTCTTTTGGAAACAAATCTTCTTCCCCTAGTTCGTCCAGACCTTAGGAGTCTCTCCAAGAATTTTCAAGCCATTACCGTTTCTCTAGGGCTTCAGATCTAATGGAAGATGAAGAGTTTTCTATGATGAAAGGTGAGATTCCTTCTCCTTTCTTCTTCCTCTTCCCCCTCCTTTCATTATTTCTTGGTTTTATATTGTACCCTAGTCTTGATCGACCTAGGGTTTTGTTATAACTTGTTATTTGATGGGGTTTCTGTTTTTTTATGTCTGATCTTTATAGTTTTATAGTTTATAAACCTGCGGCGGGTGATTTCGGGTGTGCGTTTCAATTACGCCAATGATTTGAGGTAGGATACCCCTTGCACATGACTTTATTATTTAAGTTTCATCATTTTATTATATTTAACACCAGATATATATGTTTATTATTGTTTTTAATCCTTTGAATAATTTTATTGGTGTTCAAAGTGGTTGTTTAATCATTGGTTTGTGAACGGTATTGTTGTTTTGTCATGAAAGTTCTCCACAAGTGTTTGTTTAAATGTTCCGTTATCTTTTGAAAATATTTTGTGAGGTTTATAATCTGTTATATGGTATTTTTAACATGTTATAGTATCTTGAATGAAAATATGGCTTTCAATTGGTGTTTTATTCCTTTTCATTTACTTAAAATAAATTGTTTTGTTTAAAAAGGGCATGTCATGTGTTCGGTAAATTGCCCGGTTGGCTTTTATGTGTGATGTGTGATTTAAAAGTTATTTGTTTGGATTTATAAAGGAATTGGAATAATGATAAATGGTATTTTTGGGTACTTATATGGATTTACTATTTGTATTCGTTTTTACAATCAAGTGGATTTTGATTTAAAACATATTTTGGCCCGAGTTGCCCAAAAAAGGACTGTTTCACATCTTTATGAAAATGGTTGTGTTTTGAATATGTAACCTGAGTATTATTAGAGATTTATGAATGTGGTTTTTCTGATGTAAATTGTGTTTATACAGATCCTTAATAAAATTAAAATTCATACCTTTGTCAAAGGATAGTTTTGAGAAAATAATTAAAGGCCTATTTGGCATTTCCTAGAAATGAAGGAGTGTTTTACTTGTATATAACAATTTGTGCAATAGGGATTGTTTTATGGTACATTAAATGATTTTATTAAATGTTTATTGGGATTCAAAATATGATTTGGTTTGGTTATGATGTGTGTTTATAATTTAAAGAGTGTTTTTGAAAGAGTTTTATGTGCAAAGCCTCAATACACTTCATGAAAATGTTTTACCAAAATATTTAGCGGTTTGTTGATTAGTGTAAGAAATGTGAAGAATGATTATGGGCTGTTTGTGTTTTTATGGTTTTGGAATGGAATGGGGATGTGAAATGTGTATTTGATAATATGTGTAACTTGATTGAGCAGTAAAGGGAATCTCGGGTATCTAGGTGGGGGGACATGTACTAGTATGCTAGTGATTCTGTGGGGGTTGGCCCCTGTTTCACGTAGAATGTTTGACGATGACAACACTAACTAAACTATGATGATGATGATGATTGGGGACCACTAGGTTATTGGTATGTTCCCTACTAGTGGCTCGTGCACGAGAACATATATTTATTATGGTTACTTTCACTGAGATACGAGGTACCTGGGCTCACAACTAACTAGTGCCTAGGGGTATTCCTGTGACTAGTGCTCATTGGCTATTTTTTACTCACCATAGGAATATGGTGTGTTTGGTTGGTAAATTAAGTAGTAGGTGTTATTTATTTTAATGTTAAAATTATTTAAAGCAGCCCTCTTGAAAACTATTTTCATTTTGAAGTTTCACCTCTTTGAACATAATTGTTACTTGCATTTTTGTTTATTAAACATGCATGTTTTTGTCTGATAATTATTATAGCATGGAACCTCATTTGAAAACCATACTTTAAAATATTGAATTTAAAACTATAAACTGATGTTTCTTGTATTTTAAAGTAATGTGCATTGGGAATAGAATATCGGGCTAACCTACTGAGTTTTAATACTCACGCCTATAGTCTTCTTCTTTTTTTAGCCCTTGTGCAGGTTTCATATTTAGTTCAATCACCTTGGGAGACTTTTTATCATTGTGTTGGAGAATGACCAGAAGTGTCACATGGAGTTATTTTTTCATCGGGATTGTTCAGTTGAGTTGTTGGTTTTGTTCTAATTTTAGTTTCTTGTACAAATAATATTTAGTTCAATTTTTATATAAATTCATTTTGGTTTGTCCGTTTATTTCCGCTGTTTGTTTGATTGTTTATATATGGGCGAAATCATTCGCCTGTGTACTCTATTGATGCCCTTGGTGCTTTTCACCATCCTGGTAGGATCGGGAATGCCTCTCGGGACTTGTCGCGGGTTGGCCTGGGTGACCGGTTCAGGGTCGAATCGGGCTGGTTCGTGACAAAATGGTATCAGAGGAGGTCGGCTATTAGTGGACCTTTCTTTTTTGAGTGCCCTTGTTATTTTGGGGATGTCAAGTTAGATGGAGTAGGATTGTTGGGACTTGAGGGGTATGTGCAAGAAGAGCGTCGCGAACTCTTTCTTGTTCTAATCCTCAGGTTTCCATGGAAGTCTGGTTTTATTAGTGTCCATTGTTCTAGTTGATTGTTTGGTATTGGGATATGACAAGGGGAGTCTGACCAATGGCCTTCGTGAGCTCATAGGGCCTGGCAAGCCATGTGGAGCTGGGGAATGGTCCTAATAAGTCTCTCTGTGTTGGTTTTGTGTTTGGCATATGGCTGCCAACCATATGGTCAAGTCACCCACTGACACTAGTTCCCTTTTTTTGGGTCTCTTGAACCATTCTTGAATTCTGAATTTTTGTTTTTAAAATCCATGTGTGAGAATTGTGGAAATGGGTTTTAATGTAAGGATTATATTTTGAAAAGTGAAAAAAGGGGGTTTCAATAATTAAATATAAGAATGGTTTTGGAAGGTTATGTTTTTGTGAAAAAAAATGGAGGGAAGCAGAAATGATTTAAAGGGATTGGATAATCCATAATCTAAACTTGTGGTTTGTTGAAATTAAACGTTTTGAAATTGTAAATCATTTTAAAGTGATTCTGGATCTTTTTTTACATGGGGTATTTTAGGATGTTATAAAGTTTTTGAATCGGATAAATTAGTTTTTGAATTAGTTTTGATCGGTTGGCGTTTTACTACAAACAGTATTGGTCTCAATGGACCTCGGATTATGAAAATATACCTTGCTGATTTTTTCTTAAAAAAATGGGAAGGGGTTGTTTGGAGTGGCTTGGTTATTTAAAAAGTTTTTTTTAAAATGAAAAGGGGTAGGTTTTTAAGAAAATGGTTCTTAATGAATTATTCTTTTTTTGTGAAATAGGAAAAGGGTTTTTCACTTGGTAGTTGGTGTTCCTTTTGAAGGTACATGATTTTTGGAATGATGTTGTTTTGTTTTAGCCTTTGGTGTTTTCATGAGTGCTCACATGCATGGTTTTATTTATATCTGGAAGGATGAAATATATGGTATGGTGGTTGGGTGCCTGGGGTGGCATGGAAATGTGCATGTGGGTGAGACTTGATGAAACACCATTGGTGAATGTTGAAACCCACCAAGTTAGTTTGATTTTTCAAAATTGTTTTGAGCTGAAAATTGTGGCCTTTTTTTTAAAACCAATTGTTATGTGGCTTGATTTTTCTTTGTCTTAGAAGAGTTGTTTATTTGGTTAGCTTCCACATGATCTAGAATTCATACTCTTGTTCTATCTAGTGATGAGATCTTGTTGGTGGCTCGGTTTTGGAGTAATTTTCATTGGGTTTCTAAAAATATGTTTGATGTTGTGATAGGTCAATGGATAGTTCTGCATTAGAAATATTTCCTGCTGATCAACCTAAGTATTCCTTTAAAATTTTAAATCCACCTCTTTTGATGATGCCTCAACCTGTTTTTTGGAATAGAGAGCTATTTGGGATCTATTAAAAGTGCTTCTAGGTCATGATAATTCTTTTGGACAGAGCAGTTGTGTTCGGTGATGTTGATGTGTTTCGTCGTATTCCTTGTCCATTCTGCCCCACGTTTGGAGTGAGATAGAATTTTGATATGTATCTATGAGTTACTATTTAGATGAAGGTTTTTGTTTGGTGATCAAGTGTGGTTTTTTTTGAGTGGTGTGATCCTTATCACCTGACTGCGGTGCAGCAAATGCTTCAAGAATCAGGGCTCCAGCCATAGGCCTCAGAGTGAAGCTTTTCACGCAGTCAGAAAATCGACAGAGGTGTGGAGTGCTTGATTAGGATCCTTACTCCTCTATTTTGTTAAGTTATTTTCTATGTCAATGTTTTGGTTCTTCATTTCTATGAATTTCCCTTTGTCGCAACAAGCGTGGTGGACTTAACCCCTCACAAAGTGTCTATGGTTATTCCTTCATGGATGTGGGTTTTCAATCAATGTCCCTGTGTGGACCACCTGTAAAAATCATATGCATTCTTGGTGTTACCTATTCATATGGGGAGATTTTTGGGTAGTTTCTTTGTTTCTTTTGTTGTTTAAGTGGCCAAATTATTGGGTCCCCTTCCCTCCCACCCCCAAGTGATGGGGGTCCAGAATTGTGTTGAATGTGTCGACCAAGTTATTGTCCCCTCCATTCGGGAGTGGGTGGTTTATATGTTCATGTTGTAACTCTATTAACTTGGTATAGTAGTTTTAGTATGAGGGTTTTTTTGGGCTTGTGTGAGTGAGTCCCAACTCTAGCTCATGTTCAATTCTTGTCTATTCATTGCTAGTTGGTTTCTAATGGTGGGGAGACCCACCATGGGTCTCCTGGATTTTCATCCTAAGAAAATTTCTAGTTATAGTTGATTCTTAATGGTGGGGAGTACTTTCTGGAATCCTTAGGTGTTGTTTTTTTTCAGCCAGAAAGTGTTATGACTTTCCGGGGGCGGAAAGCTTTAATGGTGGGGAGAATTGTCACACACGATTTTTTTTCTTTTCTGTCATTGTATTGATCCAGCCCATTAGAAATACCGATCCTTTTCATGGGTATTTTATGAGATAAATCTTGAGTTTTTAAGTTTCATATATGTCTAACCAACCTAATTTGGGATCCCCATTGTTTGTTTAGTAGTTTTTGAAGAAGGGGTGGTTACTTCATGATTTGGGCCAACCGTGAGCCCATTCCCAGTTTTAAAAACCGAATTTGTTTATTTTATAAATCTTTTGTTTTTCAACATTTTTCACCCATTAAACTTCCCACTTTTCCTATACTGATATATTAAAAATTATTTATACTTTTGGACCCATTATAAATTCATAGGCCAGGTGAATTTGGGTTACTCATTTAGGTATTGGGCCAGCCCATGGGCCCATTTCCTGTTTAAAAAATAATAATTTGTTTCATTTATATCATTTTCATTTTTTAGTATTTTTCGGTGATTCCACCTCCCCCTCGAAGAAAATAACCCTATGCTAACCCTCATAATCGATTTTTCCTCTTTGGAGCTCATATTGGTCGCGTATTAGGGCGAATGTTCCATGGTTTCCTCAAAACGTCCATAATTGAGAAGGTAACTTGTTTCACCCATAAATCATTCAATTCGTATTCTTTTGGCCACAAATCTTCTTCCCCTGGTTCGTCCAGACCTTAGGAGTCTCTCCAAGAATTTTCAAGCCATTCCCTTTTCTCTAGGGATTTAGATCTAATGGAAGATGGAGAGTTTTCTATGATGAAAGGTGAGATTCCTTCTCCTTTAATCTTCCTCTTCCCCCACCTTTCATTATTTCTTGGTTTTATATTGTACCCTAGTATTGATCGACCTAGGGTTTTGTTATAACATGTTTTTTTATGGGGTTTCTGTTTGTTTATGTCTGATCTTTATAGTTTTATGGTTTATAAACCCGCGGCGGGTGATTTCGGGTGTGCGTTTCAATTACGCCAAAGATTTGAGGTAGGATACCCCTTGCACATGACTTTATTATTTAAGTTTCATCATTTTATTATATTTAACACCAGATATATATGTTTATTATTGTTTTTAATCCTTTGAATAATTTTATTGGTGTTCAATGTGGTTGTTTAATCATTGGTTTGTGAACGGTAGTGTTGTTTTGTCATGAAAGTTCTCAATAAGTGTTTGTTTAAATGTTCCGTTATCTTTTGCAAATATTTTGTGAGGTTTATAATCTTTTATATTGTATTTTTAACATTTTACAGTATCTTGAATGAAAATATGGCTTTCAATTGGTGTTTTATTCCTTTTCATGTACTTAAAATAAATTGTTTTGTTTAAAAAGGGCATGTCATGTGTTCGGTAAATTTCCCGGTTGGGTTTTATGTGTGATGTGTGATTTAAAAGTTATTTGTTTGAATTTATAAAGGAATTGGAATAATTATAAATGGTATTTTTGGGTACTTATATGGATTTCCTATTTGTATTCGTTTTTACAATCATGTGGGTTTTGATTTACAACATATTTTGGCCCGAGTTGCCCAAAAATGGACTGTTTCACATCTTTATGAAAATTATTGTGTTTTGAATATGTAACCTAGTTATTATAAGTGATTTATGAATGTGGTTTTCTGCTGTAAATTGTGTTTATACAGATCCTTAATAAAATTAAAATTCATAACTTCATCAAAGGATAGTTTTGAGAAAATAATTAAAGGCCCGTTTGGGATTTCCTAGAAATGAAGGGGTGTTTTACTTGTATATAACAATTTATGCAATAGGGATTGTTTTATGGTACATTAAATGATTTTATTAAATGTTTATTGGGATGCCAAATATGATTTTGTTTGGTTATGATATGTGTTTATAATTTAAAGAGTGTTTTTGAAAGAGTTTTAGGTGCAAAGCCTCAATACACTTCATGAAATTGTTTTACCAAAATATTTAGCGGTTTGTTGATTAGTGTAAGAAATGTGAAGAATGATTATGGGATATTTGTGTTTTTATGGTTTTGGAATGGAATGGGGATGTGAAAAGTGTATTTGATAATATGTGTAACTTGATTGAGCACTAAAGGGAATCCCTGGTATCTAGGTGGGCGGACATGTACTAGTATGCTAGTGATTCTGTGGGGGTTGGCCCCTGTTTCACGTAGCAAGTTTGACAATGACAACACTAACTAAACAATGATGATGATGATGATTGGGGACCACTAGTTTATGGGTATGTTCCCTACTAGTGGCTCGTGCATGAGAACGGATATTTATTATGGTTACATTCACTGAGATACGAGGTACCTGGGGCTCACAACTAACTAGTGCCTAGGGGTATTCCTGTGACTAGTGCTCATTGGCTATTTTGTACTCACCGTCAGCATACGGTGTGTTTGGTTGGTAAATTCGGTAGTATGTGTTATTTATTTGAATGTTAAAATTATTTAAAGCATCCCTCTTGAAAACTCTTTTCATTTTGAAGTTTCACCTCTTTGAAAATAATTTTTACTTGCATTTTTGTTTATTAAACATGCATGTTTTTGTCTGATAATTATTATAGCATGGAACCTCATTTGAAAACCATACTTTCAAATCTTGAATTTAAAACTATAAATTTATGTTTCTGGTATTTTAAAGTAATGTGCATTGGGAATAGAATACCGGGCTAACCTACTGAGTTTTAATACTAACGCCTATAGTCTTCTTCTTTTTTTAGCCCTTGTGCGGGTTTCATCTTTAGTTCGATCACCTTGGGCGACTTTTTATCATTGTGTTGGAGAGTGACCAGAAGTGTCACATGGAGTTATTTTTTTCATCGGGATTGTTCAGTTGAGTTGTTGGTTTTGTTCTAATTTTAGTTTCTTGTACAAATAATATTTAGTTCAATTTTTATATAAATTCATTTTGGGTTTTCCGTTTATTTCCGCTGTTTGTTTGATTGTTTATATATGGGAGAAATCGTTCCCTTGTGTACTCTATTGATGCCCTTGGTGCTTGTCACCATCCCGGGAGGATCGGGAATGCCTCTCGGGACTTGTCGCGGGCTGGCCTGGGTGACCGGTTCAGGGTCGACTCGGGCTGGTTCGTGACAATCAGAGTGTAGGATCATCTACAGTATGAGGTACTATCCTAGTAGTCTCCACTATTATATATTCATTATTCGATACATGTGCCTCACACTTTTTTATCACTCTATCGACCATGGAAATTGTTGTACTGGAAATTTAGTACTACTATGGTGTGATGACCCTAGACACACGATAAAGTGTGTGGTTAGAGGGAATATGAAAATGAAAAGACTACCCCCATGAGGAAGACGTTTCTACCTTTTTATGGGACCTCTTCATACTTGAGATGAAATTATTCTATGTCATTATAAGGATGGATAGACTGGTTCCATATCACACCTATGTGGACTTCTATCTCCTTAGGGTTTCGTTTAAATAACTAGAGGGTAGAAATTATCTTCATAAGGGTGTGTGGGAAGTCTGGGCCACTAGAGTTGGACTAGATCATTATAGGCTAGGTAGAGTGACAACCTAGATTTATAGTCTCTTCATAAAAGAGTTGGGAATACATAGGATATATTTTTCCCCTATAGTGGATCATTTTAAGGATTCATTTCCCGATGATTTTTCTAGAATAACTTTTGAGAGAGAGGTAGAGATTACGATTGAGCTCATTATAGGAGTAGCTCCAGTGTCTATTCCTCCATATAGGATGACACTTATTTTGCTTTAGGATCTCAAGACATAATTTGTGGATCTGAAGTCTAAATGTTTTATCTGTACCATTACTTCCTCTTGGGGTTCACTCATTCTTTTCAACAAGAAGGTAGATGGGAACCTTGGGATATGCATGGATTACTGATAGTTGAATCATATTATGATTAAGAAACTGTATACACTACCATGAATACATGATCTCTCTGACTAGATCATAGGATGTAGGGTATTCTTGAAGATCGACCTAAGATTGGGATATCATCAGGTGTGCGTTAGACCTTCTGATATAACACAAATGAATTTCAAAAGTCAATATGGTTAATATGAGTATCTCATTATGTTGTTCGGTCTTATCTACACACTACTGTTTTCATGTATTTGATGAATATGTTTTTACACCCCTATCTAGATTCCTTTTTCATTGTTTTTGTAGATGACAACCTGGTGTATTATCATACTAATAGTAACCATTATAAACATATTGATATCATTTTGGATACACTAAGAGAGAATCATTTTTATTCCAGTCTCACTAAGTGTCACTTCTAGATAAAAAAAGTTCACTTATTAGGTCATATTATATCAGAATCAGGAGCATTAATTGACCCCAAGAAGGTGAGTTCTATGGTTTCTAGGGAGAATACAAAGAATTCGTTTGATATAAGGAGTTTCTTGGGGATGGATGGATATTATAGGAGTTTCATATAGGACTTATCACACATTGATACACCTCTTAATGGTATTAAAAATAAGGGTGTGATGTTCCTATGTTTATAAGATTGTGATAATACATTTCAAGAGTTTAAAGGAAGGCTTACCTTGACACCTATTCTGATTCTACCCAAGCCTGGAAGAGGATATATAGTTTTCTAAGATGCATCAAGAATCATCCAAGGTACAATAATGATGAATAAGGATATATTCATTGTGTACGGGTCTCGTTGGTTGGGACATCATGAGTGTAACTACCCACCGCACGAACTCATGATAATGTTAATTGTCTATGCCTTATGCTTCTAGAGAAACTATCTGATGGGTGAGTGATTTGTGGTGCATACAGACCACAATATCCTAAAATATATCTTTACACATTATGACTTTAATCTCAAACAATGATCATGGGTTGAATACCTTCAGTATTTTGACTTTGAACTTTCCTATACGCTAGGAAAGGGAAATGCGGTAGTTGACGTGCTAAGTTAAAAAACTCAGGCATAGGCCCTACAAGAATCTAGTGATGAATAAAAGTTTTGGACTCCCATTTCTGAGATAAATCTGAATTTTATGATATTAACGAATGGTCTTGTCTTATAGCATTATCAATTATCTCTACACTCTTTGATAGGGTGAAGAGCAGGCAGTTTTTAGATCCCAAGGTTTAGTTCTCTGGGAAAGTATTTCTTGTCAGGACCTACCTATAGATTATTTTTTTGATGGATATGACATCCTATGTATACATAGACATGTCTAGGTTCCTAAATATATGATAGGGGATGTGATGAAAGAGTCCCACGCCTCTCATTGGAATGTTCATCCACGAATCACTAAGATGTATCAATATATGCAATGCCAATATGGTTGGACTAGGATGAAACATTAGATAATAGGTTTTATCACTAGGTGTTCCACCTATTAGCAGGTGTAGGTAAAGAACAAGAGACCTTCTAGATTATTATATCCATTAACAGTCCTAGAATAGAAATAGTAGGATGTCGCTATGGATTTTGTTTATCACCTTACTGAAGTTTCCTTGAGGTAGTGACATGATTTGGGTAGTCATGGATCGAATAATGAAAGTATCCCACTTTTTTCCTATTTCAGAGATTTTTGCTGTTGATGAGCTGGGAAGACTACATGTCTGTAAGATTATATGACTACACGGGGTCCCTCGTACTATCATTTTAGATAGGGATTCCCATTTCATATTGATATTCTGGTAGGGTTTATAGAGAGCTATGGGTGCAATGGTGTTTCGGAGTATATCTTTTCACCCTCATACATATGGATTTTTGAAATAGAAGATTGGGTTTTAGTGGAATTCTACAAGCATGTATCCTGATTTTAGTGGTTCTTGGGAGAATCATATCCCTCTCGTTGAGTTCACCTATAATATTAGTGTTTAGGTGAAAATTTTTATGGCTCCCTATGAGGACATGTATGGTAAGTCATGTCATTCACCACTATACAAGTTAATGGAAAGAGAGGTAGAACTACTAGGTCCATGTATCATGTAGGAGACTTCATAGTAGGTTCAACTGATCAGAAAGCATATGTATACTGCTCAGTCTAGACAAAAATACTATGAAAATATCCATCAATGAACTTTAGTGTTCGAGGATATGGATTGTGTTTTCCTGTGGGTATCATCTAGGCTTGGGAATAGACAGATACAAAGACAAGGGAAGATGTCTCCTCATTATGTCAGACCCTTTGAGATTATGGATAGAGTTGGGATGGTAGCCTATCTGTTGATATTAAACTAAAGGTATTGTACCATGAATGACATCTTCCTTGTTTCATAGCTTCACCATTATCATACCAACCCCTCTCATACATTTTATCCCAATGAGTTTGAGATAGATGCTGATGCATTGTTTGAGGTGTATCTCATACACATCATTGACCAGAGCATGAAGTCTGTGTGAGTATAGTCTATCTTTTTATTAAGGGTGAAATGGAATCATGACTATGTATATGATGAGAATTTGCAGTGGGAGGATGGCGTACATGCCGAGTGGTTAGAGTTGTTCTTAGATAATGTTTTTCAGCACTTAGAAGGTGAGCTTGGGGACGAGTTCTTTTAAGGGGGTAAGACTGTAAGAAATTGGTTTTTATATGAGGTATGAATCATTTTTTAGTCTAATTCTATGTGTTGGGCCTGATATGGATGCCTAAGGAGTTTACATCTATTTTGGGGGGTGTTTGGAGCTTGTTTGGAACTTCGAACCCCAGCCAATGGATAAAGGACTAGGCCGAATGGTTAGTAAAAACCATTCAAGCTAGTATTCATGGTTTCTATAATGAATTTAATTTTCAATTTATTATTTTTTTATATTATATGGATTATTTTTGAGACCATACATTGGGATGAAATGTGATTCTGAGACCCGGTGTGCCCAGAATAAAATTTTAAAATATATTAAATATATTAAATAGAATATGCTTGATTTTTCCTTGAAAAAGTGGAATAAATACATAATAGGGGATCAAAAAAAATATAAGGGAACTATTGAGTTTAGGATTTGATTTTTACTCTAGGAATGACATAATATTTATTTTCGTGGTCTGTTTGTGAAAAATTTGTAACTGGTGAGAAATTAATAAAATAAATAAATTACATAATTTATATTATTTTTGTGATTCATCAAAGTAATTACTCTTTAAATTTATGGTTATAGGATTTTATGAGGGTTGTATTCTCAAACTCTGGAGATTCAGACAACCATTGGAGAGGTTTCTTAGAGAACGATGATGGATGAGGTAATATCATGGATCATTTCTCCAATGGAGTTCATAGATCTAATCAATATTGAAAAATAAAAAATTCTTCATCATTGATCGACCAAAAATCTAGGTAGGATGTTTTTTTATTTCCATCCCATTTCTTAATATCAGATGAACTCAGATCAATTCCATGAACAAAATTGATACACACATCATCGGTAGAATTAAATTAATGGAATTTTTTTATTTATTCCTCTTCATTCATCATATTATACATAAATGGATAAAGAAAAAATGAAAAAAAGATGAGGTTTATTCATAACATCTTGTAGATGATTTTTTTCTCCCCATCCTTCTTCTCTCTATCATTATTGTTATTTACATGTCCAACAGTTTGACAAATACACTATTCCTAATCATTGCACGAATGTTCTTTGGTGTAATAGATTGAAACTGTGGGTACAAAACGCGATGGAAGTTTCGTTTTGAGAATTGGTGATGACAATAGATGAATCAAGGGAGAATGAGACCAAATCAGGCATTCTTTGTTCTTCCTAAGTGACACACGGCACGACTACAGATGGTGAAAACGGATGACTCCTGAGTGAATTCAGAGCCTAGTATCCAAATATCAAGTGATTAGAGGCCCATATAAACATTGATCATTAGGTTATGGAAAGGGTTGTAGCTCCAGCGACGTGCATGATGACGTGGAAGACATCTTGATGAATCTAGAAATTATCATGAAACACAACATGTATTTCAGGTTTAGACACTGTGTTCCCACTGGCTGCGGTGCAAGGGTTCTGGTTGGAGTTAACTATAACATTCCACGTGACTCAGTCACATTCCATGTGACCCTTTCTGATTGAATCAACATGTACATTGGGAAGTACACAGACATGGGAAAAATTACACGACTAGTGTCATGCTGTGTACGTAGACATGGACACGACCTGGTGTACATAGGCCGATACACGGACTTGACCACTATACACAAACATGACCAGGTGACATGAGTAAGATGTTGTGTGTCTCTACAATTCGTGTATGTGGTGAATTACATGCCGTGTGGTGATTTTCTACACATGTAGACTTGGGGATAGTTGGACATGTCTTATACCCCTCGTAAACATTGTGTACCCCTTATTATAGTGTTTTTAGCTCTTCATTAACATAGTTTGGACCAAATTAGATTTGAGAATTTTCCCTTGGTCCATTACCTTAAGTGTATAGCGTGACATTACATCCACATCATAGGATTGTTAACCCCTATAGAGAATGAGTCTCAAATGGAGTTGTTGCGTCCCTCTGTGATACTAGAGTGTGATCCTTGATCATATTTGTTACCTAGGTGGGGTTTGTGGAATCAGAATGACCCCTTTATGAAGGTAATTTATACTCCATATAAAAGACAATATTTTTGGGGTTTGTGGTATCATTGAAATACGATCCCCTACATAGCAGGTAGACTCAGATTGGGTTCATGGTGTCCCCTAGCGGTTTTGGGTGCGACCCCTATCTGTGTATTTGGATCATCTTAGACTAATGTTCTTTCTTGGGCAGGCCATGATGCATGCCTATAGTGGGGCATGGTCAAAATCAATTTATATTTTTCCTAGTACAACATAGAGGATGACTATGGTCTTCTCACTTGAGTATCTTTCCAGTTCAGTTCACCTACATCCTCTAAATAACTTAAACTAGTTTTTTTGTTGTTTTAATTAATTTATGAAAGTAATAATTAATATTTTTTGGTGTTTAATATTTATAACAACAAAAATTTTTGTGTTTTTTTTATTAATGTTTTATGACATAAAAAATGAGAATTTAAACTACCATGAAAATCATAATGGAATGAGTTAAGGGGAGAAAGAATTTGGTTTCAGGGTTTGGTTTAAGGTTTAATAATTATTCTCCTTTTTATATTAGATTTAAGTTTAATAATACAAATATAAAATCTCATGTTTTAACTAAATTTATTTTTTTTATAAATTGTGGAATATCATTTAATGTATAAGAACTCTCAATTCCACCCATCCTTTAATCAAGGTGGATGACACACCTTGGTCCTGGATGTGTTATCATCCCGGAACGAGTTCAATTGAATCCATTTCATCCATTGATTAGATCAAATCCAACATTTGAAGAAATAACCAATGAAGAGAGGGAAAGTGATTAAATAAAATAATAGTGATAGATTATGTTTCATGTCATTGGGGGTAGTCACCACATTGGGGAAATTTTCCTCACCCATGAATGCTACTCAGTTCTTTTTTCAAACATAAAATTAAACATTAAAAAAATTTAAGAACACCTTCACCTCCCCCCAGACAAATCCTTGAGGTCAGCCTCTCAGTTTCGAGAGTAAGAGATTACTTGGTGGAGGGGGTGGAAGAGAAGAGGAAGAGAGAGAAAATAAAAGTATCAATGGTGGAAGAATAAAATAAAAATGAAATATTGGGGGATGAGATAGAGAGGGAAAATAAATAATAATAATTAAAACATTTTATTTATAAATAATGTTATAATAATAATAATAATGATGATGATAATAATAATAATAATTATAATTAAAGGATGAATTTTTGAATATGAAGAGGGATATAGAAAATTATAAAATAATTTTAGAATAAGAATTTTATAACTATAATAATGATAATAATAATAATAACAAGAATAATAATAATATTTAATATTAATATTAATACTAATAATTTTACTTATAATTAAAATATGAAAATTGAGAATAAGAATTGTGGAATGGATGGAGAAAAACAAATGCATGGATTAATTTAGTAAAAATAAAATTTAAATTACAATTGAAAATAAAACTAAAATAAAGAAAAAAAATGAAGAAGAATAAATCAGAAAGGAAGAATATAATGTAGTGGATAGCCTCACTTGGTGGAGATCTCCTCTTTGGTGCCTCACATGGATTGGGATGGAATAGAATGATTTGGGAAGGAGGAGCTCTAATCCTTTTATATTTCATATTTTCGATTCAAAATTATCTATGTGTTAGGCCCAGTAAATGGCCAATTAATGCTTAGAGTCCTTCGGAAAAGTTGTTTCCAATTGTATTTTGAGTCTCCCCAAAAACATTCAGCATATGTTTCCATGTTTGGAGAGAGTTATTCCTGTTTCACACTGAGAAATTAATCTGCCTAGACAGAATATCCATATTCAATGTCTCGAGTTTCCCATGACTTAATGGCCTTCCAAAAGGAAAATTCATGCATGACCTCCTTACTGAAAGATTTTAATAACTTTCTTACACATATCTATTCCTAATTTTAGCTTTATTGGGATGTCCTACTTAGATATATAATCTAATATTTAAAAAATATCATATCTATGAATAGTTTTCGATGCATGTTTTGTGAACATATTTTGGGCCACTAATTAATAGATTGAGCTTGTATTCCAAAAGGATTCAATGTATCCCAAGATTTTAGGTTTACTAAAAAATAATTTCACAATTTAAATTAGTTTAAAAATATTTATGTCATAAATTAAGAATAAAAATAAAATAGTTAAATACGAAAATTAGTCCATTCTTTAAATTAAGCTCAAAATTCCCAAAAAACATAAAAATATGACAATTTACAATAAAATAACACCATGGTGGGTCTAAAACCATTGAAATTAAATGTAAAATTACGATAAATTTTTTTTTATTTCAGGGACCAATGACCTAGACCTCTTGTTTGAGTGTCTCTGATGATAACATGAATCATGGAGTGGACTCTCCCCAAATGAGCATTGATTTGAGAAGAATCCCATCGGTGGTAGTTGATTATGACCTCCTTGAGGCAGGTTTTCTTTCCTGAGTATATCTAGGTATTTACATTATACATTTGTTGTTATATATTTTATTGAGATGCATATAATTGGTTCATTGTGTTCAGTGTTTTTATGTTTTCTTAATGAGTTTTTTTATACTCACCCATGAATGGTATTTTCCCTCATGTGTCATGTATTATGATGATGTATTCCCATTTGATGGTGTACTGGGAGGACTTGGAGCATGTGGAGAATTGATTTTTCTTTTCATACTATGGTTTTTATCTAGAGATTTTATTTGACTTTAGTCCTCACCCTTGTAGTATGTTGGACACTTTAAAGTTTTCTTCGTCTTGTATTTGTCACTTTTTTTAACTTTTAGTACTTTATTGTTATGCTCTGTTGTGGGATCATATAATTATGCATGCATTGATTTTAGTTGTTTTAAATTTCATAATTGTGTGGTGTTGGAGATGTGTGTGTGTGTATGTAATTTATACTAATGTCACCCATTTTTAGATATTTATACTTGGCCTCAGTCGCCAACCCTTGGGCTATTGGAGGTAGGATTGGGGTAGTCAGAAGTTATACCTCAGTAGGTCAGGTCTTGAATGAGTGGTATCGAAGGAGTCAATTTTACCGTAGGACCAGAGTTTATGACGTTGGTTTGGGAAAAAATGTTTACTGTTTTGAGTGTGGGTGTTAGGCTAGAGAGTCAAGTGTTGGTGTGACAATCGATGTATCCACACACCAGGAATCAGACTACCCACATTTTGAACCAATGGATGTAAAAATTGGTTATAGGGGAATTTTTTGGTACATGAATCATATAGTAATGGTTGTTTTTTCCATGTACTTATTGATTCAGCTCCCTAGATATACTATTTTTACCATGATACATCTTATTTTATTTTAGGTTCCATGCATACAGAAAACATTCCAGGATTCCACTACATGATTACAAGGATAATATTCCCAATGAATAGGCATCAGTACATGGGCCTGTACTATCAATAGAACCTTAGGGTGCATTACTAAATATACCACAACCCATTGAACAAAAACTTGAACTAGTAGTACCAGCTAAGGATACACATAGGATGAGTGAATTTCATGAGTTTTTGAGGTAGTGACGTCCTAGGTTTCACTATGATCCATACCCCCAGGTGGTTGAAAACTGGATAGAGGTAGTCACTTACATTTTATGCCTTATGAGGACACCTATAGATCAGATGGAAGTCCTCATGTTGAGTCTTATTCAAGGCTCTGTTGGGTGATGGTAGATTTTGGAAACTTAGTCACACAATGAGACAACTCTCTCCTGGTCAGACATTGAGCGTCTCTTCATGGAGGAGTTCTATCCATCCATGTTGTGATCGGTATGCATATAGGAGCTTGTGAATCTATAGTAGGGTAGTAAGACCTTGTAAGATCACTCAATGAGGTTTGTTGATCTCTTTTATTACTCCTTATATATGTTATGGAATCAATTCTACATAGCTCGATACTTTGGGAAGGGCTTCTTCTATGAAATCAGGACATCAGTGGTATCCCTTTTCATTCCCACCTTTGATGGGGTGATTGAGTGAGTCTTGGCAGTGGAGAGATTTCTAGAAGAGCATGCACTGAAAGTGGGTGCTAGTAGTGGGAACCTAGTAGCTAAGACCTTAGCATCAGGTAGTCAATAATAGTTATAGAGACCCATGAATGTTTAATACTTTAGGAGATGATCCTTGGACATAGGTTCATAAGTAAAGGGATCTTAGGGTGGCTAGAATCAACCTAGGTAGAGGTGGTTTTTCTCCTATAATGATTGGGAAAATCTGGTTTGGGATTGTTCGACCCGTCGTATAGCTGATCATGAGATGGTCGAGGGACTGCTGAGAAAGAGACAGAGGTAGGAGAATGATTTTTATAGGGCACCTAATGTGGAAGAGGGGTCGATATGGTAGAAGAAGGTGGTCAGAGGTTCGACCAATTACCACCACCACCCCTAAGTGGTCCACGCCAAGCTCAGGGAGCCGATGGACATGGTCAAGGTTAGTTATAGGATATGCAGGTCTACGAACCCAAGGCTCGTGGGATGATAAAAGGTTTAATATGTTTCTATTTTTCTTTGGATAAAATATTTATAGACACAAGTGTGAGTCATTCCTTCCTTTACACTTCTCTAGATTGAGACATAGATATTTTGGTTGATCCATTGGCTCGACCCTTGTGGTTGGAGACTCTAATAGGCATTTATTCAGTGATTATGCACTTGTTTCGATAGTACAATTTGATGCTTGGAGGTGATAATTTTGAACTAGATATCATTTTTACACAATTATTCCTTACAACATCATCTTAGTATTGGATTGGTTATCCACAATTCATTCCTAGATTTACTACTTTAGGAAGGGGATACAATGTGTCTGTAGTGATAGAATGATGTTTTCCTTTATGGGTGTAAAGAAGACCTTGGAAGAGAAGGACAAACAGATGCATAAGGGGGTGAATCCAATTACTCATCAGTTGTCAAGAATGGCTATTGGAGTTGTTGATTCTTTGGGATATCGGTTTTTGGTAGTGGTGGTGGAGTATGAGGATGTATTTCTTGAGGATGTACCAAGTTTTCCTCCTCTATAAGAGCCATAATTCTGCATTGAATTGTATCCTAGGATGACACTGATATCTATACTCGTATATCAGATGGATCTCAAATATCTTCAAGAGATGACAGAGCAGTTGATAGACTTCCAAGAGAAGGGCTCTGTGAGACCCAACGTTTCCCCCCTAGGAAGACCAGTATTGTTCTCTATGAGAGCATACATTAGATTGATGTCATGTACATAATACCAACAATTTAATCTAGTGAACTTGAAGATTATCTGTTCACTAATGAGTATCAATGAACTCATTGATAAGTTGAGAGGGGTGCGATGGGTCTCAATGATTATCTCTAGATGAGGATATCACCAGTTGTGAGTACGGAATAAAGATATACTGAAGAAAAAATTATAATGTCACCACAATCACTATGAGTACTTGGTGATTCCTTTTTGGAATGGTGAATGTGCCAATAGTGTTCAGTGGTATCATGAACCAGATCATTCATCCTTTCTTATAATGGTTTATGGTAGTCTTCATCAATTACATCCTAGTGTATTTGGCATCTGAGGAGGAGTACATGAGACATTTCAGGATGGTCCTACACAAAATCCAAGAGAAAAAACATTATAGGAAGCTCATGAATTGTCAGTTTTGGATTTGAGAGGTCCAATTTGTGGGACACATCATCTCAGAGGCCATAGTAGCTGTGGATCCAGCAAAGGTTGAGGCAGTGCTTTCTTTGGAGCCAACCAAGAGTGTTACCATGTTGCAAAGTTTCCTTAGGTTGGTAGGGTACTATTAGATTCTTATACCTGATTTCTCCATATTTGGAACATACTTGATATATTTGACTCAGAAGGGGAATCATTTTATGTGGATAGAGAGGTTCCATAAGTGCTTTTAGGAGCTAAGGCCATGGTTGATGAGTGCTTCCATATTGAGATTGCCTGAGGAGGATCTCAAGTATATAGTGTTCTGTAATACATCAGAGACCAGACTTGGTTTTGTTTTGATGTAGAGGTAGGAGGTTATTACCAATGGTTCACACCAGTTGAGATCACATGAGAAGAACTATAAAATCCATGATCTTAAGTTTTTAGTCGTAGTCCATGCATTGAAGATATGGTGACACTACCTAATTGGAGAATTATCTATTGTTTATTATGACCACAAGAGTCTCAAGTATATCTTATCAAAAAATGATTTTAACTTGATACATAGGTGATTTATATAATTCCTCTAGGACTATGACTTTGATATTGTCTATACTCTTGGGAAGGGTAACATGGTGGAATATGATCCTAGTAAGAGATCTTCTTCTCAGTTGTTGGTCGAGGTATCAGAGCAGGTAGCCTCATTGTAGTTTTCTATCATAGATTAGGAGAATGATTCATATCTTTACTCAATGGTTATTACCACGCCACATTTATAGTGTTTCATGGATTCTCAGTATTGAGATACTAACTTTTAAACCTTACATACCAAGATATCCACTAGAATTATATTTATGAATATTATGAAGGTGGTGACCACACTATTCTTTTCAAAGGAAGAATTATGGTACCTTTGATGTTGCATGAGTTTCTTTAAACCCATTTCTAGGTACATCCATATGAGTAAAAGATGTACTAGGAGGTTCTATGTCAGTTTTGGTGGCTAGAAATGAAGAATTTAGTTTAAAATTTTGTTTCTCAATGCCTCACTTTTCAGTAGCTGAAAGCAGAGAACTAGGTTTTAGCTGGTTTAGATCAAACCCTTGATGTGCCAAAGTGGAAGTGGGATGGGATTTCTATGTTAATACTCATGGGATTAAAACATAAATCCAACAGATATGATTTCATCTAGGTAATCATATACCAACTCAACAAGTTGTCCCACTTACTCTCTATTCAACAATAGAGTTTAGTAGAGAGATTGGGGTGCCTCTACCTAGAGGAGATAGTATGACTCCTTAGAGTTCCATCAAAAATTGTATATGACTATTATTCTTGATTCACCTATCAGTTATCGAGATGATTGCATTAGGATTTTGAGACTTAGTTATTCTTGAGAATATCATTTCACCCTCAAACTGACAAATAGACAAACATGACTATTCTGGTCTTAGAGGACATGATGTAAGATTGTATATTGTAATTTGGCTATAGTTGGGAGGATCACCCACCCTTAATAGATTATGTGTAAAAAAACAGCTAGCATCCCACCATTAGTATGGCACCATTTTATGTTTTTTTAAAATGGCCATGTATGTGACCACTTTTTGGACTGATCTAGGTGAGTTATCACCCATGGGCCTAGAGATGGTGCGAGGTACTATAGAGATGGTGCAAATAATCTTGAAGTGGATGAGGATTGCACAGAGCCATCAAAAGTATTATACAGACCAATGATGAATACCTATGGAGTTTGATGAGGGAGTCCATGTGTTTTTAAGGCCCTCAAATCAATGTGGATTGAGGGTATTTGGATGTAGAGGTAGGTTATCTATGAGATTAATTGGTCCCTTATAGAAAACGTGGAGAGATGTCAAGGTGGAATACCACTTAGCTCTACTACCACAGTTGGAATGGGTACATGATGTCTTCCACATTTCATTACTAAAGAGATACATGCACAAACCATCACACATTATCAACTTGGGTGAGATGGACATTGAAGATAGAGCTACCTTTGCTGATACCTAATAGAGATCATGGATAAGCATGAGAAGATCCTTTATGGGTGATCGATTCCCCTTGTGTGTGTCTGTTGAAATCGTGTGAATCTTATGGAGAGCACATGAGATTGGGAGGCCTAGATGCTATCCCAGTACTATCATATTTTTGATTAGGTTTTTCACATTTTGGGAGGAAAATACATAAGGTGGGTAGAATGTAATAAATAATACTTTTAATGTATTATTTTTGGATATTATATGAGTTATTTTTGAGACCAGGTGCTGAGTCTTTGTGCGATTCAGAGGCTTGGTGTTCCTAGATTATATGTCTGAAATATATTAAATATATTAAATAGCACACACGTGCAATTTTCCTAAAAAAGTGAAATAACTCCCAAACAAGGGAAATAATTATAAATCCAATATAAATATTGATTTTAGAACCCATGTTTTACCCTAGTTGTGATATAATATTTTTCATAATGGACTGTATTTGAAAAAGTTTTCACATGCATGAAATTAATAAAACAAACTAATTAAAGAATTTATTTTCTAGTCATGATACATTGATTTAATTCCTCTATAAATTTATAGTTATAGTATTTCCTCAGGGTTGGCAGCTCAAAACCTAGAGATTCAGACAATCGTTGGAGAGATTTCATGGTGAACGATGATGGATGTGAATCAGATCAAGGATCATTATGCCAAAAGATTTTTTTTGGATCTCATAAATAGTGGAAATAAAACCATTCTTCATCAATGATCAATCCAAACTCTATGTAGTATGTTTTGTTTTGTGATTTATATACCGTTTCTTAATCCTGGAAGAATGTAGATCAATTCCATGAATAAAATTGATACATGCATTGTCGGTATAATTAAATTAATGGAATTTTTATTTGTTCATTTTGATTTATTCCTATTTGTTCTTATTATTCAATGAAAATGGATCAATTCCAAATTAACAACAATAAATGTACATTATTCATGTTTTGTTGTTGAGGGGTTTATCCCTTGTTTTTTCATTTGATCATCATTAGTATTTCCTTGGCCAATAGTTCGACTAATGCCCAGTTCCCAATCATTTCACGACTGTTGTTTGGCGAAACAAATTAGAACCGTTGGTACGACACACGATAGCGATTGAGGTTTGATAATCCATGATGAAAATGAATGAATTGATGTTTAATGATACCTAATTGGATGTTATTCGTTCTTCCAGAGTGATGCATGAATTGACAATGGATGGTGTCAATGGATGAATCCCGAGCAAAATGGAATGTGTTTTGGCTTTACAATCCATGTCCCCCCTGGGCTATGGTGCTAGGGTTATATCTAGAGTTAAGTATCATACTCCATGAGACTCTTTAAAATTATCTCAACATATACTTTGGGAAGTACAAGGACATGAAAAAAAGTATAGGGCTAGTGGTATGACATGTACATGGACACAAACATGGCTAGGTTTACACAGGTAGGTATACTACCACAACCCCAACAACCATACATGGACACGACTAGGTGACACAGGTAGGATGTCATGTAGCTCTACATGTTGTGTAGTTCTTCTACACACTGTGTATGTGGATACATACATTATGTTTGAGGCATTACCACACTGGTAGACTTGGGGATAGCTTGATATGTAGTGTACCCCTAGTACATGTCGTGTACCCCTTAAATAGTGTTTTCAGCTCTTTTTTTCTTATTTTGTACTAGTATAGGTTGATTATTTTCCTTTGGTCAATTCCCGAAAGGGTATAGTGTGACATTACATCCACATCACATGATTATGATCCCCTCTGGTGGCTAATCCTTAGATAGAGTTGTGGTGTCCCACAATGAGAATAGACTGTGATCCTCTATCATCTTTATTACCTAGGTTTGGTTTTGAGGAATCAGCATGACCTCCCAAATAAAGGCATTGATCCTCCATCTAGTATTCCATATTAGTGGTGTTTGTGCAATCGTTGACATAAGATCCCCTACATAGCAGGTTGATACAAATTTAGTTTATGGTTTCCCCTATTAGTTCTGGACATGACCCCTATCCACGTGTTAGGTTATTTGTAGACTAATGAAATTTCTTGGGTGGACCCAATGAACTAGAACTCTTCGTTTAGTGTCTCCATCGATATCATGAATCATGGAGTGGACTCTTCTAGAACAACCATAGATTCTAGAAGAAACCTATGGCTGGAAGTTGGATATGACCTCCAAGTGGTGTAGTGTCTTTCCTAATTATATATGGGTGTTTCTATTATACATTGATTTTTATTTGTTGTCTTGAGTTAACTATATTGGGATCCTTGTGTTTAGTGTTTTCGAGGTGTCCTAATGATTATTGTTATACTCACCCCTACATGGGATTTTCCCGAACATGTAATTTATTTTTAAAATGATTTCCAATTTTATGGTGACCTGGGAGGATAGCAAGTGGTTGGAGCATAAATTGAGCTTGTTAGACCAAGATGTTTACTGATAGATTGCATTTAAATTTAGTCCCCGTCCATGGATAAGGACGGTCTCTTTACAGTTTTTGGTTACGCATGTAATTTACTGTCATGCTCTCTTGTGGGATCTTAGAGGTATTCATGCATTTGTTTTAGTTGTTTTACATTTTATTATTGTGTGGGTTTGGATATTTGTTCTTGTTTATAGTTATATTAGGACAATTCCTCCCATTTATGGGATATGCTTACTCAAAGCTGGTCACTGGCCCCTAGCCTATTGAAGGTGAGCTTAGGGTAGTGATGGGTCAAACCTCGGTGGGTCAGGTCGCGATAGTTTCCCTAACCGTATGAGGGTTGGGCAATGGGATGAAAGAGGATTCATGGTTTGAGGAATCCATTTAGACAGGGCCCCACACCCATGTAGTTGGTATGTAGTTTTTATCATATCCACCAAGCATGGTTGGTGCATTGTTTCTTATATTGTGTGGTCCCACACCCATTGTTTCTTATACCGTGTGGGAAAACCATGATATGAAAATTTTCTAGATTAAATGATCATATTCCCTTAAAAATTCTCAAAACCTAAAATTATTTTCCTACCTTCTAATTTCCAACATGCAATGGTTTTCATCCCTATCAAATTTATCATGTTGCCTACACCTAGGATTCTTGATATATATTTCGTTCAAAGTCTGATCGATCTTCCATTGGTCTCGTTGGATTCTTCTAAGCAATATATTTAATGAATTGGTTCGTTTCACCATTATTTTTTCTATCAGTTGTGCTATTTTGATTCAAGATCATATTCCCTATTTTTAGGGCATTGAACCATTCTTCTATTTTAATCAAATCCATGCCAAAATAAGGGCTAATACTGGATGATGAGAGTGCTATAGGCTCAAGGTAGGTGGTATATGACTCATCCCTCAAGTCTCACTATTTCATAATCTATAGTCGTTGTTCCATATACCAATTTCATGGGGTTCTGCCAATTAAATTCCCATTCCATGATTATATTCATTAGAATGGGAATCTAATAACCTTGTTATATATACTCATTACAACATTTGAGGTTATAACCTCAACACCAACCACTCCAAGTTGGGTGTTTTCTATTTTATTCCATTAATTATTTGTTGTGAGTATCCACATCACTATTCGGGTGTGCAATGTATTGGAATTGGTAATGGAAAGTGTTTAATTGAATGAATGAATTGTTAATGGATATTAATTTAGAGTATCACTTGACCCTTCTAAGATAATTATTTAATATAATAAATGAAGTTAATTGTAAATGTAACGTATATTATATGTATCACTTGGACTAGTTAATTGTTATTTAATTTCATATGGTTTCATGTCTTTATCATACTTTTTAATTATTATGAATGGTAAATGAATGAACCTAATAATTGAATATAGAATGAAAGTAATAATTGTTTTCATTTTCATTTAGTCTTTTCACTGAGTATGAAATAAAATTGGATGAACCTTATGAATTATATACTAGAATGAGTATTACATGACCTAAATTAAATATCAAATTATGTTTAAGGTGACTATTTCATATAGACAATTTAATCTTTATAAGATTGGTTAGGTTTGATCTAGCCTTGGATTCCTAAGGGAATTCCTTGAACACTTAGATGACTCCATTCTAATTCAAGGAGTCGGTTCTAAGGGAGATACCCACATTGGAACATAGTCCTTTTCTACTAATAGATTCCTGACATGACACCATAGGATCCATTGACTATATTTTGGATATTATAATGCCTTGGATACACTCCTTGGATCCAGCTTGATGTCTTCATACATGTAATACCATGGATTTACCCCATTGGGATGAGTCATGCTTATCCCATTTTACCATGGATGAGAACCCTAGACTCAATCAAAATCATTTATAGCATAATTCCTAGGTCGATTCCCCTTGGATTACATTCATAACCCTTATAGCTAGGTTTCTTGTTATTACTGAGTTGGATCGACCCCTGAGGTCAAGTATACTTAGGTTATTACTTTGGATCCTTTTTACTATTGTCATTACTATAGGAAACCTTGTTATAACTTGGATACTTTATTATTATCATCCCAATATCTATTTAGTTCTACTTATCCCTCACGTGACTTATCAATTAAAACTGAACATAAATAAACTAATTAAATGATCTCATGTTCAAAGGCATTACTAGATGAGGCTTAAGAATGTATGATTTATTTATTCTGTATTTCATTACATTTATATATACCCACACAGTGTTTTAGTTTATATTCACAAATTGAATTGTATAGAGTCTATTTGTGGTGCCATACTAAGATTTATCTCACACCCTATCTGGCTCGTTGATGGTACCTATTAAGATTACATGTTTTTTGGTGTTGATAAGGGGAAGTTTCCCGCTTTGGAAACCTGATCCATCTAGCTTATTCAGGGTGGAATTTGGTAGTATATGACCGAGCTAGTGCTCAGGATGATGGATAGTTTTTGGATTATCTTTGATTCGTTTACATATAATGTATTTCCATATACAATGCATACATGTTTTCCAGTTTTATAGAGACATAAAATTACTTCACCATATTTTTGTATATGATTTGACTTCCATCTTCTGGTTAATATATTTGTAACAGCCCAAGATTTTATAAAAAATATTCTTTTTAATTTTATTAATGTCTTGTGTTGTACGCTACACTAAAAGGAGCTTGCACAACACGCATCCTTGACTTGCCTTGCATTACACGCAATCGCGACCTTCCTCGATAGCGTGTGTAATACGCAATACCGAGTTTCACTAAACAACGATATGCTATTAAAATATTATTAAAACCAGCCGGTATGAATAGTAATAACCACTTTATAAAAATCTGTAAATCTTATTTTTCAAAATGAACTTAATTTTTGGATTCGGAGTATCGAATTTAGCCTAAGGTGAAATTTTGGTACTTTTCGGATAACTTTCATATTCTGATGAATAGTGAAAATTACTAAATTATAATTAAAAACAACTTTTTTAATCGAAATAATTAATAGTGATAAATCATTAATTTGAGTGGTTTTAAAGTATATTTAGAATATATTTTTACAATTTAATACAATGTTGGTCATTGGATGTAGTTTCACATTTAAACTAGACATAAACAAGTGTCAATCTTTTGATAGATATTGTTTCTTAAAAACACGCTATTTGTTTTAACAGCGGGATTTAATTATAAAATTAATTAATGCAACTTTTATGTTATGAATTTGGTAAAATAGACTTCATTTTTGAATTCGGAATATGAAATATAGCTTGGGATGAAATTTTGGCATTGTTCTGAAAAACATCAATTTTTGATGAATAGTGAAACTACTAAGTGGTAGGTTAAAAACTGAATTTTGCATAAAACTTAATTTTACCGCTTCTGTGAATGGAATTTCGAAAATCCGAGAGACACGGTTAATATCAAGGACTAAAATGTGGTTCAAGGAGATGAAAATAATTTTTTGGTGAATAGTAACTTTTTACTTTTTTTACCACGGTTAATAGTAAATAAGGTAACTAAGGGTAAATATGATATTAATATTACCCTAACACATGTCCTAATTCTATTGGACAAGTATAATTCGACCAAAAACATACTTAGGAATAACATATGACCATTTAGGCCCACATGGATTAGATTAGGACATTTATTATTAATTTATTTAAAGAAGGGTTAAAATAGTTAAAATCAAAGTTTAATAAGTAAATCATTTTTAATATGGGGTTATACATAATATAAATTCGACTATAAATATTAATTAGAAAGCTAAAAAGATTTCCTACATGATGGTATTTTATTTGTAATTTTTAGACATCAAATAATATAATTTATTTATGACACAAAAATGATGCAGTAATTATCTTATTAATGAAATATTGACATAATTGATAATATAAATACCAAAATAAATGTAATTTAAGACTTTTTATGAATTCCACTAATTTTCTAGGTTACTATGATATGTTAGTGTTGATTTAATCAACTTGGTTCGAACATGTAATTCTGTTATGACTTTCACAAAAATCATATATCAAATAGTGTCAAAATTGACACAAAATAGTTTTTAAATCAAATATTATATTATTAATTGTTATTTTATTCCTAAAAATCTAAGGTTCGGCCAAATGACTTAGATAAGGATATATATATTAATAATAAACAATATGGGGTTCGTTTGGCATGTTATAGTAAGTGTATTAACCATATAGTTAAAGAAAACAAAAAGACACGGTAAATGTTAAATTAAATAACTTAGAGTTAAATCTAATTGATAAGGTTAAAATAATATCTTAAACTTGTCTAAATTCTATTGGTTGATAGGATTTAGACCCATCCTTACTTTAGCTTCGAAATAAGACCCTTTGGAACCATTATAAACCGATTTTGACTTTAATATAAAATAATATTTTGAGATATTCCTAAGGTGCCCCTCTCCTCCCCTATAAAAGGACACCTCCTCCCCCTCCTCCTCACACCAATTTGAGCACTCAAGCTCGGCCAACCCCTGCCAATTTCTCCTCTCCACTTCCCTAGAAACATCCTAGAGGTTCTGGTCTTCCTCGAAGACCAATTTTAGTGCCCTAAGAGGAGGTCTCAAAGAGGCACTTCAAAGAAGAGGTAATTACCGTTACCAATTCTTTCATCTTTATTTCTTCTTCCACTTCTTCTTCTTAGGTTGTTTCATTATGAAGTAATAAAATAAGTATCACTCATATACTGATATGTTATTATAAGTATGAAACAACCCTATTTCACCATCTATCCATCCTACGGAAAAAGAAATCACCGCGCGTGCGTACGTACGGAATACCGTCTCCACGCCGTGGTGTAATCTATTTTCCACCACCACCTTACATGGATGGGTATAATGGTGTAAAGAATAACTATACATAGTTATAACAACATCATATTGATTCTGATATATTGTATAATCCACTCCAATTCAATTCAATATTTATAGAAATGATATCATCGCTCGTGTGTACGTACGGACTACCGTCTCCACGACGCGATGAGATTCATTCTCCATGTTAACCATTTAAGAATGATTATAATGTATATATAAGAAATAATAATGAAATATATGAAATTATAAAGCTACTGGATTTATGTATATATATACATATGTATGTAATCTACTTACTTCCATTTCAAGACAATAAGGAAAGGAAAACAGCGTTCATGCATACGTACGGACTACCGTCTCCATGAACGGTGTTTTTCATTTTATTTATCTACCTATTATATATATATATATACTGAATATATATGATATATAAATCATATTTTATATTCTGGAAGTAATTAAATCATGATATAAGTAATAATGATGTCAAGAACAACAAGTCAAAACACCTACGATAAATGAAACGATTTTACCCAAAACGCTTCTTTAACATGGAGTTTACAAAAGAACGGATAATATAATGTCATAAGTGAACCATATATGATATCATAACAATGAATATGATTCTGTAATAAGTCAATAACATGATTTAAATCATTATACAGGAGGTTCGGACACTTACAAAGCAAGTCGGACCTAAGGTAAGGGAAATATCACAATCTCATTTTTATCCAAGATTGTTTATTCGTAAGTATTTACTGGGGTTTATTTTATCCACATCCATGTTTCCTCAATATGTAATATTATTTCCATCCAACTACAATGGTTTAAATCCAATTTTACCCTTTGGTTAGTTTTTAGTAAAAGATATGAAAGGAATCTTTTGTCGTTTATCGTACGAGGTACATTTTGACTTTTTCGACAAAAGTACAAAGAATGTTTTTTTAACTTATACGGCACGAACGGATTTTTACGGTTTTTATAAAGCCTTATTTTCATGAACCTTCCTCCAAAATATTTCATGACTATTTTTAATAAAATCTCTTTCTTTTAAAATTGTATGATGTTTTGTGAAAAGAAATTGATTTTGAAGAAGAAAGAATATTTTCCTCAAGAATTCATTTCAAGTGTTTTATCAAAATTATTTTCCATCTAAGATAATAAAGGGTTATGTTTCTATCCATATTTTTACATTGATTTGACTATGTTGTGATGGAATTATGTTTATGAATTCCTTTATCTTATATGAATGGTTTTATGATGTCATGTTGTTTAAGAATCCCATTTTTATTACATGGGTTATGCAATGATGTATGATTTATGATTTTGTGGCACACATAAGAATGGTTTCATTATGAGATGGGTGGGACCTATATCTCCCTCCAATGCATTGGGTAAAGATTTTATATCTCATGAGATAGACATGGCTGGAATGGTAGGTTATACCGGTTCAGTGAAACAGGACTGAAACGAGGATTACTCGATTCAGAAAGGGACTTTGTCCACTAAGATAGTCTTGGCAATGAGTCTTGACTAACAAGAAATGATTCTCTATGATTATGGGTGTATGCCACAAAGTTCCATGTTTTATGTTATGATTATTGTGATTACATTTCACTGCCATGATTTATCCCATGTTATGAAATTATGCTCTCTTTTGCAGGTTATGATTTCCAAAATGTTATGTTCTTATGAATATGATGTGATTGATATTTCTTTTGTTTACCCTTACTGAGCATTTGAGCTCACCCTTTTATGTTTTCTTTTCCCCAGGATATAAAGAAAGGTTTTAGGTAAAAAAAAAGGAAGATCTTTATGGGAGATGTTGAAGATCTTTCACCACGATTAGAAGATTATAGTCCGAGTTTCCAAAGACACTAAACTATTACGGTCCTTGTGTGTGTGTTTTTGTAATGTACTAAGTATTCCGCAAAAGTAATGTAAAGTCCATGTACGTCAGGCTTCGGGTCTCTACAGTTGGTATCAGAGGAAAGGTTTAGTCAACCTTTGGAAACTAGGATGCGAAAACGTTAGTGAGATCCCTAGAGATATTTCTAAGGTATGTCTAGGGATGTCTCTAAGGTTAAGTATACGTATAGGTTATAGTAATAGAATTACGCTAACGATCATAGAATTAAACCTAAGATGTTGGATATTGAAGGTACTCCCCCTTTATTATGTTGTTTTCCCTAGCATGATTTTTGCCTCTCACACTATTCTTTATGGGTTTTAGACGATGGCTGGAACCCGAAGGAACCGTGTTGATCAATGCAATGGACAATGCAATGATTGCCCTCCTGAACAAACAAATGTTATGGGAGATGGAGTGCAAAATCTTATTGTTATACTTACACAAGCTATGAATCATTCTGGACTTCCAAATGAGCAGAGAAGGGAACAATATTCTATTGAGTCCTTCATGAGGCAACGTCCACCTTCTTTCAGTGGGTCTACTGATCCATTAGTTGCTGAACAATGGATTAGTACTACTGAAAAGATATTTTCAGTTCTTCAATGTTCTGAACATGATAAAGTCATCTTAGCAGTATATCGTTTGGAAGGTGAAGTTGATCAATGGTGGAATCTTATCAAGAATACGAGGCCAAGAGATGAAATTGAGTCCATGGTATGGGACGAGTTCAAGAACTTGTTTTTCAGTAAGTACTTCCCTCGTATTCTTCGAACAAAGATGGAGAAAGAGTTTCTTGAACTAAAGCAAAGGGATGATGAATCTGTTGGTACCTATGAAGAAAATTTTACAAGACTTGCAAGGTATGCTTCTGGAATTATCATCCAACCTGAAAGTAAAGTTGATCGATTTTTCAGTGGCTTAAAACCAAGTCTTCGAAGGGCATTAGCTATAAGAGACTTCAGTAGCTATGAAGAAATTGTGCGTTGTGCTATCAAGGTAGAAATGGAAGTTGGTGTTACATATCCATCTCATGGTTTTGACAAGAAACGAAAGATGGAGTTCAAGGAGAAATCTCAGAATAATGGTGAAAAGAAGATGAATGTTTCCTTATGCACAAAGTGTGGAAAGAAGCATGGTGGAGATTGTCTAAAAGGGACTAGAAAATGTTTTAAGTGTGGAAAAGAAGGTCATCGAGCAGCTGAGTGTCTAAGTAATGGAAAAAGGGTTTCTAATGATGTGAATAAAGCAAACACTGCAGAGAACGCACCGCCAACACTTCAATGCTTCAAGTGAAAGGAAATGGTGCATTATGCTAATAATTGCCCTAATCCAAGGGTTAGTGATGATCAACATGAGCAACCACTGAAGGCAAAGGACAAAGGGAAATCACATGCGATCACTATTGGCAATGTTGAATATGACAACGATGTGGTGGAATGATTAAGTGTTTATGTAATGGGATTCCAAAATAATGTTGTATCATTGAGTATTGCAATATTTATTGATGTGGTATTCAAAGTGATTGAGATATTTTTTGGAAATAAGATGATATGCGCATAATGAAGATGAGAAAATGAAATGTTTAATAGTATTCATGAGCTCATGATTGATATAAGGACTAAGTGATATCATGGTTTGAGTATATAGAATTTTGAGGATTTTGGTATGGGGAAAGTGTTAACTTTTAACTGCACTCATGTTTTCACTAAGGTATTCAAGAGAATACACGATTAAGGACTTTGAATGTTTGGAATGTGACCAACAAGACATATCTTATGATATGTGGGGATCAACGACAGTATTAAATCTCTGGTAATCGTTGTCACTATATTATGAGAGTGGACTGCAGTATTATGTATAAGCCTAAAGATTAGACTGGATTATGTTGGACATAAGTTAGTATTGTTTAAGGATAGAAGATTTTCGATATTATTGATGGAATGTTATAGTAACATAGTTTTAGAAAAAGGGACAACCTGCAGGACGGGCGACAGCCCATCGCTTCAGACAAGGCTGTAGGAATCGAACCCACAACCGAAGTGCGACTGGCCATTATCGCCTACCACTGGCCTACAAGAAGTCCCTGTTTAGTAGAAATTAGTTTTATTATATTAAGCAGTATGATATATGAAGTATAAGTCCATTTTAGGAACTATATATGATTAATCTCACTATAGATCGACTTATGTATATAATTTTTGCTAACCATTTGTTTGAGACAGATGGAATGACCCGTCATTCTCTCACATGATCTGCTAACACTTCACGAATAACAAATTCAACTTCATTTATTTAAGAGATGAAGTGGAAATTGTTCTAGGCACAAACAATAGTGAGATTGTACCAAAATAAAGAAAGTATTTATTCCAATTCAAATTTTCAACTTTAGGGAAATGATCTTGAAAACCAAAAATGTTGTCCTAGTGATCTTATACCTGATGAATCGGATGGTACCTTAGATCGTCACAAATTTATGGATTTGTGATTATTGGCTTTTCCATAGCCATGTTCTCTACCACTCTCCATCAGAACATGATGGTTAGATTTCTCTTCCATATCCATATTTTCACCTATGTTCTCCTATGTGGATACCCAGTGATTAGTTAACTTGGGTAACCATTACGTTTTATACTTTAGTTTTTAAAGATAAGTATTGGAATTCCTTTTTACGATGTGGGTTTCTATCAAAGAAACTTTCAAATAGTAAATCATTTATAACCCCGACGAATTTCGAGGGCGAAATTCATTTTAAGGGGGGTAGAATGTAACAGCCCAAGATTTTATAAAAAATATTCTTTTTAATTTTATTAATGTCTTGTTTTGTACGCTACACTAAAAGGAGCTTGCACAACACGCATCCTTGACTTGCCTTGCATTACACGCAATCGCGACCTTCCTCGATAGCGTGTGTAATACGCAATACCGAGTTTCACTAAACAACGATATGCTATTAAAATATTATTAAAACCAGCCGGTATGAATAGTAATAACCACTTTATAAAAATCTGTAAATCTTATTTTTCAAAATGAACTTCATTTTTGGATTCGGAGTATCGAATTTAGCCTAAGGTGAAATTTTGGTACTTTTCGGATAACTTTCATATTCTGATGAATAGTGAAAATTACTAAATTATAATTAAAAACAACTTTTTTAATCGAAATAATTAATAGTGATAAATCATTAATTTGAGTGGTTTTAAAGTATATTTAGAATATATTTTTACAATTTAATACAATGTTGGTCATTGGATGTAGTTTCACATTTAAACTAGACATAAACAAGTGTCAATCTTTTGATAGATATTGTTTCTTAAAAACACGCTATTTGTTTTAACAGCGGGATTTAATTATAAAATTAATTAATGCAACTTTTATGTTATGAATTTGGTAAAATAGACTTCATTTTTGAATTCGGAATATGAAATATAGCTTGGGATGAAATTTTGGCATTGTTCTGAAAAACATCAATTTTTGATGAATAGTGAAACTACTAAGTGGTAGGTTAAAAACTGAATTTTGCATAAAACTTAATTTTACCGCTTCTGTGAATGGAATTTCGAAAATCCGAGAGACACGGTTAATATCAAGGACTAAAATGTGGTTCAAGGAGATGAAAATAATTTTTTGGTGAATAGTAACTTTTTACTTTTTTTACCACGGTTAATAGTAAATAAGGTAACTAAGGGTAAATATGATATTAATATTACCCTAACACATGTCCTAATTCTATTGGACAAGTATAATTCGACCAAAAACATACTTAGGAATAACATATGACCATTTAGGCCCACGTGGATTAGATTAGGACATTTATTATTAATTTATTTAAAGAAGGGTTAAAATAGTTAAAATCAAAGTTTAATAAGTAAATCATTTTTAATATGGGGTTATACATAATATAAATTCGACTATAAATATTCATTAGAAAGCTAAAAAGATTTCCTACATGATGGTATTTTATTTTTAATTTTTAGACATCAAATAATATAATTTATTTATGACACAAAAATGATGCAGTAATTATCTTATTAATGAAATATTGACATAATTGATAATATAAATACCAAAATAAATGTAATTTAAGACTTTTTATGAATTCCACTAATTTTCTAGGTTACTATGATATGTTAGTGTTGATTTAATCAACTTGGTTCGAACATGTAATTCTGTTATGACTTTCACAAAAATCATATATCAAATAGTGTCAAAATTGACACAAAATAGTTTTTAAATCAAATATTATATTATTAATTGTTATTTTATTCCTAAAAATCTAAGGTTCGGCCAAATGACTTAGATAAGGATATATATATTAATAATAAACAATATGGGGTTCGTTTGGCATGTTATAGTAAGTGTATTAACCATATAGTTAAAGAAAACAAAAAGACACGGTAAATGTTAAATTAAATAACTTAGAGTTAAATCTAATTGATAAGGTTAAAATAATATCTTAAACTTGTCTAAATTCTATTGGTTGATAGGATTTAGACCCATCCTTACTTTAGCTTCTAAATAAGACCCTTTGGAACCATTATAAACCGATTTTGACTTTAATATAAAATAATATTTTGAGATATTCCTAAGGTGCCCCTCTCCTCCCCTATAAAAGGACACCTCCTCCCCCTCCTCCTCACACCAATTTGAGCACTCAAGCTCGGCCAAACCCTGCCAATTTCTCCTCTCCACTTCCCTAGAAACATCCTAGAGGTTCTGGTCTTCCTCGAAGACCAATTTTAGTGCCCTAAGAGGAGGTCTCAAAGAGGCACTTCAAAGAAGAGGTAATTACCGTTACCAATTCTTTCATCTTTATTTCTTCTTCCACTTCTTCTTCTTAGGTTGTTTCATTATGAAGTAATAAAATAAGTATCACTCATATACTTATATGTTATTATAAGTATGAAACAACCCTATTTCACCATCTATCCATCCTACGGAAAAAGAAATCACCGCGCGTGCGTACGTACGGAATACCGTCTCCACGCCGTGGTGTAATCTATTTTCCACCACCACCTTACATGGATGGGTATAATGGTGTAAAGAATAACTATACATAGTTATAACAACATAATATTGATTCTGATATATTGTATAATCCACTCCAATTCAATTCAATATTTATAGAAATGATATCATCGCTCGTGCGTACGTACGGACTACCGTCTCCACGACGCGATGAGATTCATTCTCCATGTTAACCATTTAAGAATGATTATAATGTATATATAAGAAATAATAATGAAATATATGAAATTATAAAGCTACTGGATTTATGTATATATATACATATGTATGTAATCTACTTACTTCCATTTCAAGACAATAAGGAAAGGAAAACAGCGTTCATGCATACGTACGGACTACCGTCTCCATGAACGGTGTTTTTCATTTTATTTATCTACCTATTATATATATATATATACTGAATATATATGATATATAAATCATATTTTATATTCTGGAAGTAATTAAATCATGATATAAGTAATAATGATGTCAAGAACAACAAGTCAAAACACCTACGATAAATGAAACGATTTTACCCAAAACGCTTCTTTAACATGGAGTTTACAAAAGAACGGATAATATAATGTCATAAGTGAACCATATATGATATCATAACAATGAATATGATTCTGTAATAAGTCAATAACATGATTTAAATCATTATACAGGAGGTTCGGACACTTACAAAGCAAGTCGGACCTAAGGTAAGGGAAATATCACAATCTCATTTTTATCCAAGATTGTTTATTCGTAAGTATTTACTGGGGTTTATTTTATCCACATCCATGTTTCCTCAATATGTAATATTATTTCCATCCAACTACAATGGTTTAAATCCAATTTTACCCTTTGGTTAGTTTTTAGTAAAAGATATGAAAGGAATCTTTTGTCGTTTATCGTACGAGGTACATTTTGACTTTTTCGACAAAAGTACAAAGAATGTTTTTTTAACTTATACGGCACGAACGGATTTTTACGGTTTTTATAAAGCCTTATTTTCATGAACCTTCCTCCAAAATATTTCATGACTATTTTTAATAAAATCTCTTTCTTTTAAAATTGTATGATGTTTTGTGAAAAGAAATTGATTTTGAAGAAGAAAGAATATTTTCCTCAAGAATTCATTTCAAGTGTTTTATCAAAATTATTTTCCATCTAAGATAATAAAGGGTTATGTTTCTATCCATATTTTTACATTGATTTGACTATGTTGTGATGGAATTATGTTTATGAATTCCTTTATCTTATATGAATGGTTTTATGATGTCATGTTGTTTAAGAATCCCATTGTTATTACATGGGTTATGCAATGATGTATGATTTATGATTTTGTGGCACACATAAGAATGGTTTCATTATGAGATGGGTGGGACCTATATCTCCCTCCAATGCATTGGGTAAAGATTTTATATCTCATGAGATAGACATGGCTGGAATGGTAGGTTATACCGGTTCAGTGAAACAGGACTGAAACGAGGATTACTCGATTCAGAAAGGGACTTTGTCCACTAAGATAGTCTTGGCAATGAGTCTTGACTAACAAGAAATGATTCTCTATGATTATGGGTGTATGCCACAAAGTTCCATGTTTTATGTTATGATTATTGTGATTACATTTCACTGCCATGATTTATCCCATGTTATGAAATTATGCTCTCTTTTGCAGGTTATGATTTCCAAAATGTTATGTTCTTATGAATATGATGTGATTGATATTTCTTTTGTTTACCCTTACTGAGCATTTGAGCTCACCCTTTTATGTTTTCTTTTCCCCAGGATATAAAGAAAGGTTTTAGGTAAAAAAAAGGAAGATCTTTATGGGAGATGTTGAAGATCTTTCACCACGATTAGAAGATTATAGTCCGAGTTTCCAAAGACACTAAACTATTACGGTCCTTGTGTGTGTGTTTTTGTAATGTACTAAGTATTCCGCAAATGTAATGTAAAGTCCATGTACGTCAGGCTTCGGGTCTCTACAGTTGGTATCAGAGGAAAGGTTTAGTCAACCTTTGGAAACTAGGATGCGAAAACGTTAGTGAGATCCCTAGAGATATTTCTAAGGTATGTCTAGGGATGTCTCTAAGGTTAAGTATACGTATAGGTTATAGTAATAGAATTACGCTAACGATCATAGAATTAAACCTAAGATGTTGGATATTGAAGGTACTCCCCCTTTATTATGTTGTTTTCCCTAGCATGATTTTTGCCTCTCACACTATTCTTTATGGGTTTTAGACGATGGCTGGAACCCGAAGGAACCGTGTTGATCAATGCAATGGACAATGCAATGATTGCCCTCCTGAACAAACAAATGTTATGGGAGATGGAGTGCAAAATCTTATTGCTATACTTACACAAGCTATGAATCATTCTGGACTTCCAAATGAGCAGAGAAGGGAACAATATTCTATTGAGTCCTTCATGAGGCAACGTCCACCTTCTTTCAGTGGGTCTACTGATCCATTAGTTGCTGAACAATGGATTAGTACTACTGAAAAGATATTTTCAGTTCTTCAATGTTCTGAACATGATAAAGTCATCTTAGCAGTATATCGTTTGGAAGGTGAAGTTGATCAATGGTGGAATCTTATCAAGAATACGAGGCCAAGAGATGAAATTGAGTCCATGGTATGGGACGAGTTCAAGAACTTGTTTTTCAGTAAGTACTTCCCTCGTATTCTTCGAACAAAGATGGAGAAAGAGTTTCTTGAACTAAAGCAAAGGGATGATGAATCTGTTGGTACCTATGAAGAAAATTTTACAAGACTTGCAAGGTATGCTTCTGGAATTATCATCCAACCTGAAAGTAAAGTTGATCGATTTTTCAGTGGCTTAAAACCAAGTCTTCGAAGGGCATTAGCTATAAGAGACTTCAGTAGCTATGAAGAAATTGTGCGTTGTGCTATCAAGGTAGAAATGGAAGTTGGTGTTACATATCCATCTCATGGTTTTGACAAGAAACGAAAGATGGAGTTCAAGGAGAAATCTCAGAATAATGGTGAAAAGAAGATGAATGTTTCCTTATGCACAAAGTGTGGAAAGAAGCATGGTGGAGATTGTCTAAAAGGGACTAGAAAATGTTTTAAGTGTGGAAAAGAAGGTCATCGAGCAGCTGAGTGTCTAAGTAATGGAAAAAGGGTTTCTAATGATGTGAATAAAGCAAACACTGCAGAGAACGCACCGCCAACACTTCAATGCTTCAAGTGCAAGGAAATGGGGCATTATGCTAATAATTGCCCTAATCCAAGGGTTAGTGATGATCAACATGAGCAACCACTGAAGGCAAAGGACAAAGGGAAATCACATGCGATCACTATTGGCAATGTTGAATATGACAACGATGTGGTGGAATGATTAAGTGTTTATGTAATGGGATTCCAAAATAATGTTGTATCATTGAGTATTGCAATATTTATTGATGTGGTATTCAAAGTGATTGAGATATTTTTTGGAAATAAGATGATATGCGCATAATGAAGATGAGAAAATGAAATGTTTAATAGTATTCATGAGCTCATGATTGATATAAGGACTAAGTGATATCATGGTTTGAGTATATAGAATTTTGAGGATTTTGGTATGGGGAAAGTGTTAACTTTTAACTGCACTCATGTTTTCACTAAGGTATTCAAGAGAATACACGATTAAGGACTTTGAATGTTTGGAATGTGACCAACAAGACATATCTTATGATATGTGGGGATCAACGACAGTATTAAATCTCTGGTAATCGTTGTCACTATATTATGAGAGTGGACTGCAGTATTATGTATAAGCCTAAAGATTAGACTGGATTATGTTGGACATAAGTTAGTATTGTTTAAGGATAGAAGATTTTCGATATTATTGATGGAATGTTATAGTAACATAGTTTTAGAAAAAGGGACAACCTGCAGGACGGGCGACAGCCCATCGCTTCAGACAAGGCTGTAGGAATCGAACCCACAACCGAAGTGCGACTGGCCATTATCGCCTACCACTGGCCTACAAGAAGTCCCTGTTTAGTAGAAATTAGTTTTATTATATTAAGCAGTATGATATATGAAGTATAAGTCCATTTTAGGAACTATATATGATTAATCTCACTATAGATCGACTTATGTATATAATTTTTGCTAACCATTTGTTTGAGACAGATGGAATGACCCGTCATTCTCTCACATGATCTGCTAACACTTCACGAATAACAAATTCAACTTCATTTATTTAAGAGATGAAGTGGAAATTGTTCTAGGCACAAACAATAGTGAGATTGTACCAAAATAAAGAAAGTATTTATTCCAATTCAAATTTTCAACTTTAGGGAAATGATCTTGAAAACCAAAAATGTTGTCCTAGTGATCTTATACCTGATGAATCGGATGGTACCTTAGATCGTCACAAATTTATGGATTTGTGATTATTGGCTTTTCCATAGCCATGTTCTCTACCACTCTCCATCAGAACATGATGGTTAGATTTCTCTTCCATATCCATATTTTCACCTATGTTCTCCTATGTGGATACCCAGTGATTAGTTAACTTGGGTAACCATTACGTTTTATACTTTAGTTTTTAAAGATAAGTTTTGGAATTCCTTTTTACGATGTGGGTTTCTATCAAAGAAACTTTCAAATAGTAAATCATTTATAACCCCGACGAATTTCGAGGGCGAAATTCATTTTAAGGGGGGTAGAATGTAACAGCCCAAGATTTTATAAAAAATATTCTTTTTAATTTTATTAATGTCTTGTTTTGTACGCTACACTAAAAGGAGCTTGCACAACACGCATCCTTGACTTTCCTTGCATTACACGCAATCGCGACCTTCCTCGATAGCGTGTGTAATACGCAATACCGAGTTTCACTAAACAACGATATGCTATTAAAATATTATTAAAACCAGCCGGTATGAATAGTAATAACCACTTTATAAAAATCTGTAAATCTTATTTTTCAAAATGAACTTCATTTTTGGATTCGGAGTATCGAATTTAGCCTAAGGTGAAATTTTGGTACTTTTCGGATAACTTTCATATTCTGATGAATAGTGAAAATTACTAAATTATAATTAAAAACAACTTTTTTAATCGAAATAATTAATAGTGATAAATCATTAATTTGAGTGGTTTTAAAGTATATTTAGAATATATTTTTACAATTTAATACAATGTTGGTCATTGGATGTAGTTTCACATTTAAACTAGACATAAACAAGTGTCAATCTTTTGATAGATATTGTTTCTTAAAAACACGCTATTTGTTTTAACAGCGGGATTTAATTATAAAATTAATTAATGCAACTTTTATGTTATGAATTTGGTAAAATAGACTTCATTTTTGAATTCGGAATATGAAATATAGCTTGGGATGAAATTTTGGCATTGTTCTGAAAAACATCAATTTTTGATGAATAGTGAAACTACTAAGTGGTAGGTTAAAAACTGAATTTTGCATAAAACTTAATTTTACCGCTTCTGTGAATGGAATTTCAAAAATCCGAGAGACACGGTTAATATCAAGGACTAGAATGTGGTTCAATGAGATGAAAATAATTTTTTGGTGAATAGTAACTTTTTACTTTTTTTTACCACGGTTAATAGTAAATAAGGTAACTAAGGGTAAATATGATATTAATATTACCCTAACACATGTCCTAATTCTATTGGACAAGTGTAATTCGACCAAAAACAAACTTAGGAATAAAATATGACCATTTAGGCCCACTTGGATTAGATTAGGACATTTATTATTAATTTATTTAAAGAAGGGTTAAAATAGTTAAAATCAAAGTTTAATAAGTAAATCATCTTTAATATGGGGTTATACATAATATAAATTCGACTATAAATATTAATTAGAAATCTAAAAAGATTTCCTACATGATGGTATTTTATTTGTAATTTTTAGACATCAAATAATATAATTTATTTATGACACAAAAATGATGCAGTAATTATCTTATTAATGAAATATTGACATAATTGATAATATAAATACCAAAATAAATGTAATTTAAGACTTTTTATGAATTCCAATAATTTTCTAGGTTACTATGATATGTTAGTGTTGATTTAATCAACTTGTTTCGAACATGTAATTCTGTTATGACTTTCACAAAAATCATATATCAAATAGTGTCAAAATTGACACAAAATAGTTTTTAAATCAAATATTATATTATTAATTGTTATTTTATTCCTAAAAATCTAAGGTTCGGCCAAATGACTTAGATAAGGATATATATATTAATAATAAACAATTTGGGGTTCGTTTGGCATGTTATAGTAAGTGTATTAACCATATAGTGAAAGAAAACAAAAAGACACGGTAAAAGTTAAATTAATTAACTTAGAGTTAAATCTAATTGATAAGGTTAAAATAATATCTTAAACTTGTCTAAATTCTATTGGTTGATAGGATTTCGACCCATCCTTACTTTAGCTTCGAAATAAGACCATTTGGAACCATTATAAACCGATTTTGACTTTAATATAAAATAATATTTTGAGATATTCCTAAGGTGCCCCTCTCCTCCCCTATAAAAGGACACCTCCTCCCCCTCCTCCTCACACCAATTTGAGCACTCAAGCTCGGCCAACCCCTGCCAATTTCTCCTCTCCACTTCCCTAGAAACATCCTAGAGGTTCTGGTCTTCCTCGAAGACCAATTTTAGTGCCCTAAGAGGAGGTCTCAAAGAGGCACTTCAAAGAAGAGGTAATTACCGTTACCAATTCTTTCATCTTTATTTCTTCTTCCACTTCTTCTTCTTAGGTTGTTTCATTATGAAGTAATAACATCAGTATCACTCATATACTGATATGTTATTATAAGTATGAAACAACCCTATTTCACCATCTATCCATCCTACGGAAAAAGAAATCACCGCGCGTGCGTACGTACGGAATACCGTCTCCACGCCGTGGTGTAATCTATTTTCCACCACCACCTTACATGGATGGGTATAATGGTGTAAAGAATAACTATACATAGTTATTACAACATCATATTGATTCTGATATATTGTATAATCCACTCCAATTCAATTCAATATTTATAGAAATGATATCATCGCTCGTGCGTACGTACGGACTACCGTCTCCACGACGCGATGAGATTCATTCTCCATGTTAACCATTTAAGAATGATTATAATGTATATATAAGAAATAATAATGAAATATATGAAATTATAAAGCTACTGGATTTATGTATATATATACATATGTATGTAATCTACTTACTTCCATTTCAAGACAATAAGGAAAGGAAAACAACGTTCATGCGTACGTACGGACTACCGTCTCCATGAACGGTGTTTTTCATTTTATTTATCTACCTATTATATATATATATATACTGAATATATATGATATATAAATCATATTTTATATTCTGGAAGTAAGTAAATCATGATATAATTAATAATGATGTCAAGAACAACAAGTCAAAACACCTACGATAAATGAAACGATTTTACCCAAAACGCTTCTTTAACATGGAGTTTACAAAAGAACGGGTAATATAATGTCATAAGTGAACCATATATGATATCATAACAATGAATATGATTCTGTAATAAGTCAATAACATGATTTAAATCATTATACAGGAGGTTCGGACACTTACAAAGCAAGTCGGACCTAAGGTAAGGGAAATATCACAATCTCATTTTTATCCGAGATTGTTTATTCGTAAGTATTTACTGGGGTTTATTTTATCCACATCCATGTTTCCTCAATATGTAATATTATTTCCATCCAACTACAATGGTTTAAATCCAATTTTACCCTTTGGTTAGTTTTTAGTAAAAGATATGAAAGGAATCTTTTGTCGTTTATCGTACGAGGTACATTTTGACTTTTTCGACAAAAGTACAAAGAATGTTTTTTTTAAATTATACGGCACGAACGGATTTTTACGGTTTTTATAAAGCCTTATTTTCATGAACCTTCCTCCAAAATATTTCATGACTATTTTTAATAAAATCTCTTTCTTTTAAAATTGTATGATGTTTTGTGAAAAGAAATTGATTTTGAAGAAGAAAGGATATTTTCCTCAAGAATTCATTTCAAGTGTTTTATCAAAATTATTTTCCATCTAAGATAATAAAGGGTTATGTTTCTATCCATATTTTTACATTGATTTGACTATGTTGTGATGGAATTATGTTTATGAATTCCTTTATCTTATATGAATGGTTTTATGATGTCATGTTGTTTAAGAATCCCATTTTTATTACATGGGTTATGCAATGATGTATGATTTATGATTTTGTGGCACACATAAGAATGGTTTCATTATGAGATGGGTGGGACCTATATCTCCCTCCAATGCATTGGGTAAAGATTTTATATCTCATGAGATAGACATGGCTGGAATGGTAGGTTAGACCGGTTCAGTGAAACAGGACTGAAACGAGGATTACTCGATTCAGAAAGGGACTTTGTCCACTAAGATAGTCTTGGCAATGAGTCTTGAATAACAAGAAATGATTCTCTATGATTATGTGTGTATTCCACAAAGTTCCATGTTTTATGTTATGATTATTGTGATTACATTTCACTGCCATGATTTATCCCATGTTATGAAATTATGCTCTCTTTTGCAGGTTATGATTTCCAAAATGTTATGTTCTTATGAATATGATGTGATTGATATTTCTTTTGTTTACCCTTACTGAGCATTTGAGCTCACCCTTTTATGTTTTCTTTTCCCCAGGATATAAAGAAAGGTTTTAGGTAAAAAAAAGGAAGATCTTTATGGGAGATGTTGAAGATCTTTCACCACGATTAGAAGATTATAGTCCGAGTTTCCAAAGACACTAAACTATTACGGTCCTTGTGTGTGTGTTTTTGTAATGTACTAAGTATTCCGCAAAAGTAATGTAAAGTCCATGTACGTCAGGCTTCGGGTCTCTACAATATTCATCTTAGAAGTTTATCTTCATTTCAACAGATTATCCTTTATTATAATTCTTCCTCTATTTTATCTGCTTATTATACAAATCTTCTTCACTATAACATGAGTGAATATTCTCCCCATGGACACACCATAGGCCGTCACTTCTAGTTCATAGCCTTTGGCATACAGGGGAATGTTTGAATCCATGTGCACCACTGATTTGGGGCACCATTGAGTAGAACCTGGGTCACTACGTCACATATATGGCTCCGAAACTATTATGAGGTTTATTAGGTAGTTGGAACATGTGATCCACCCATAATTTCTTCACCATACATGTGTTCTCCTCATGTCACATCTACTAATATATAATGATGATTCAACTACCCCCCCTCGATTTCAACAATTATTCAGTTCCAAGGAACTTGATTGACTAAAACATATCTAGTTTGTTTTTTCTTTTTTGAATGAGAGGAATACAGAGATCATTACACCCCCCCCCACATTTCATAATTTATGATGATGAGGAAGTGAGTATGATGTCTTTAATCTTCCATGGTTGATCATTGGAACTTGGATAGATGTCTTATCTTTTCATTTTCTATTGTGTGTAAAGAAGGTAGTAGATCCTTGTTCTTGGACAATGTAAAAAACCATACTGGGTTGACTCAACACTTTTCCAAAATTAGTCTGTAACTAGTCCCGAAGGGTGTTTGTATTCTCTATGGGTTGTCAAATAGTGCTTTATCATATAGGGAAACACACAAGTGAATGAATTATCCAAATAATAATGAAGAACTTAAAGTTAAATCTTCACTGGAAATCCAGTATGAACCATATATAGATTATAATTCCATGAAAATAAAATAAAAATATAAAAAAATATATAGAACCAAAAAAATTATGAGAAATTAACATGTCTCATAAATCCAATGAAATATAATAGATATCACTCAAAATAAATGAGGCTGAGTCCATATTAAAAACCCAATATAAAAATGTAGGGGGATAGAATATAACAACAAATATTTAATGATACCATATATGATAAAAAAAAACCAATTAAAACAAAGGCCAAATGAACCCATGTACATGTATTATGTTAATCATCCTCACTCATCTCGACTAACGTACCTGAACCAAGTCTTGAAGGATCATTCACTACATCTAACAAGTACCTTCTAAAATTTCAATGTGATAGGATAAAGAAAAAAGAGTGGTAAGTAACCTCACCATACCCCATGAATAGGCTTTAAAAGAAAATACGATTCATGTTAATTGAAATTATATCTATAAATGATAACTATTCATTTTAATTAAAAATAAGCCACATGGGACCATCACTCAAATTCATTTTTCCCAGAGTAAATGATTTAAGAATTCAAATAAGAACAGGATTTAAAACATTTTAAGAAGATATTATATTTATAATAAAATATCCACTTTAAAATATATTCTTGGAAACACCATCATTTTTAATGTAAATGAAAAAATCCACCTTTTTTAAGTTCCCCTTTTTAAAACCACACAAAGAGATGTAAAAAAACCCACATTTTTTTAATAAAAATAGAAGAACCTGAATGATTAAGAAGATGAAAATGATAATAATAAATCAACAAACACAAAAAATATACAAAATTAGGGGTAAATAACTTTTTAAAAAAGGTATAGGAAACAATAACATTCCAAAAAACCAAACAAGATAACTTAATAAATACAAACAATAACAATAACTCTCTAATGAAGGGATATAAAAATATCCAAAAAACTATAAAGCATAGATTGGGAAACATGGAATATACAATATAAAAATATCCAAATAAAGATGTGGGAAACAAGCAATAACACATATCATATAAATATAACATACACTAAATTGGGCCTTACCCCGTGGGACTATAGTAACTAGGACTCGCTTAAGGAACACTAAATGACATACATGTACTTAAGAAAGAGATCACTCTGTCTCACCGGGGAACTAATACACCCCATTAGCTCACTTAGTATAATTGGGAAACCATCCCTATCCAACACAAAATCTATAGTTGTTCAACATTATTCCGGGTTACCAACTCAACTATGGTCTCCCATGTGCAACCAACCATCCATCCATAGAAAAAAATACAATAACATCATTTAAACATGACCATAGTTAATAAAATATCAATAAAAAAATATTTTGTAATCTCATTTAAGATCCACTTGGCATAATAGTTATATTTTAATCAATTTATCAAATATTTGGTACATGAAAATAAACTTTTCTCTTTGAAGAAACTATATGATATCACATTTTTTATTAATACATGTTAAGTGAAAAATTAAAAATTAATAAACATCCCCTAAATCCAAATTCAAATATACTAAAGGAACTAAAACAAAATCTATGGAAACATTGGCAAAAAAATCATCAAACAAAAATCAAATCCCAAAACAACTTTAGAAGAAACTTTCCCATACTTAGTTTGTAATCCATTTCTTAAAAATTATATGGAATAAAAAAACCTATTTATAATTTTGTACTTTTGGAAATAACCATTAAAAACTTTTATAAATCACATAACATATATAATTTCATATTAAAAAAATAGTTTTTTAATCATAAAAACTTTATTTACAACTTTTAAGAAACTCAAATCATAGTTTAAAACTAGACAAGTAATCAAAAATTTAAATTTAAAGTGTTACGCATGGTTCAACCGAACTTAATCATGTTTCTTTCACCATGAACACTATTTTTTCACCTTATCAAGTCAAAAGAAGACTCTAAAAGGACCAAATGAACCCTAAAACCCTTTCATCCCCAAATAAAATCAATTAAACACAAAGACCTAGGTCACTGTGACTATTCTAGAGCAATAAAAAAGAATAAAAAAAGGAAAAACATGAGAGAAAGGGGTCTATAGGATATTAACATTAGGAAACACTTTAATTAATGAATAAATACCTTTTTAATTTATCAAAGGAGATAGGTAATGAAGAGAAAATATCTTAGAGACCATGGGAGTTGAGTGAGGAAGAAGAGGAGTTGCTAAAGTGTTAAAACCCGAGAGGGAACTACGGTAATTTCAAATTTTCAAAGAATCTGGGTATAACAAATGATTTTTATAATAAGGTTTTTCAACCATGTAAAAATCATATGAGATCCAAAAGAATTTATTGTATTTTTTTATTATCCAGTTTATATATTTTTCACTAACCATACCAAAGGAAAAACTCAACCATTTCTAAAAACGTTTAAAGGGAAAAAAACCAATCCTATAAAAAACCCAATAAATATACAGAATATAAGGTAAGATAATAGTCAATGTGTGAAAATTATGTCTACCATATTGATTTTTCCCCTTGAAATATTATACTAGAAAGGGTTGACCAAAGAAAGTATAAGGTTTAACATCCACTTCTTTAAGTAAAAATTTAAAGACCAAGGAATACTATGACATCTATTAGAGCCAGACCCGTAGAACCAAAAAATATGAATTATACCACTGAATACCAAATCATATCCCAAAGAAACTTAATTAATGTACATGAAGACCAGATATCTACTTATAAAAAAATGTCAAGTACACCACAAACACTTGTCATTAATACATGAAAACCATAAAAATTCCCAAATCAGGCTACCATAATGACTTGAATCTAATTATACAACTATAAATCAATAGTCATGTGAAGATTAAATAAAAAAGGAAACATCCATCATGGTATCTCAATAATTTAGGAGTTCCACTAGAGTGCTGACCCTACAAAGACAACCAACAATATCAAGAAACAATATAAGAGAAAAATATCTCCACAAAAGAAATCTCAACAAAGTATGAAAGGATCCTAAGGGAATTCACCAACACCTAAAAAATACATGAATATGAACACAAAATACCAAAGGATATAAAGATAATAAAAAACTCCCAGTAATCCAAAAAAAATCCATCAGAATCAAAATATTAGAAGAGACACCACCAGGAAAAAGAGAAACCAAGAGAGATTTGATAACAAAATGGAAGGGATCAATATAAATATCCATAGACATATAATTGACTATTTAATAATAATATGGTCTCTATAATAGGTTCAAGATATAGTAACTTATGAACCTTCTCTCAAGATAAAATCTCTTGATGAACCTGAATGAACAATCGAAAAATAGGTAGATCATAATCTAAGATAAGAGTATCACTTGTACAAGTTACCCAAACACATACCCTAGACTTCACATGTGTAACATCTCAAGGATGAAACCTCATCATGGGTGTTATGTCATATCAAAACAAATTAGGGTACAACCAAACCTTGATGCATGATCATAACCATAAGAAAAAACATTCTATAAGGAATTACCAAGGAAACACCCAACAAATTAATCAATTTAAATTTTCCTCAAAATCTTTAACCTGGTCTAAAGAAAAAAAATTATAAGTCACAAAAAAATTAATAAACACTAATCCCAAAACCATTTATGGGGAAATAAAATACTCTAAGGATAATTATAATTGATAAAAATTTTACCTTTCACCAATAATTTTCAATGTAATACATTAAATAAAAAACATTAATTCATTTAAATCATGTTCCCTAATATGTATCAAATAGTCCCAACATAAACTATGGGACAAATCCAAACATAAAATATAATAAGATAAAACAAAATTTTAAAATAATATCCTCTTTCACAATCACCAAACATAAATTATGAGTTTAAAATTCCCTCTATAAAAAAACATTCACATTGAAAAAATCCCATATCATTGAGAAAATTAAATAAAATCTCTTCGGAAATTTCATCACAAGTTAAATCATAAAAAATGTTTTAAAAAAGAACCAAAAAATATAATTTTAAAACATTTTACAAGTTCCAAAATAAAATAAACCCTTTTTACAAAAACCTATTAAATAGATTTCACAACACATAGAAAAACCACAAGTGATTCTCAAAACATTTCGAAATCAGTTTAGTACACGAGTGAAAGCACCCCTTTAAAAATAAAACTTATTCAAAATCATATTTTATAAATGATCACAAATAAATAATATAAATATGGATTATGGGATCTTATCCAACTCAATATGGGAATCCTCAAAACATTTTATACACCTTTAATAGAACCAATTTCTGTTGAAAGAATTTTTTAATTCAAAATAACTATTTACGTCCTTTGGAATTTACAAAATACAATCAATAATCTTTTAGGATGGCACCAATATTTTAGTATTATCATTATAGATTTAATCATCCCATAAATTAAAATAACCCAAAAAACACTTAAATCAATCTCAATTAAATAATTAAAAATAGTGAACATATTTTAGAAGCTCAAAGATCCAAAACTCAAAAATCTCTAAAATTTAAAACTGCACATAGTTTGGATACATGTTTTAAAAAACCATGCATTAATCATAAAAGAACCCACTAGAATCCACCTAGACCCATAAAAATACCCTAGACATGGTTATTTAGACCCTAATAAATAAACATGTACCTCTAGATTCTCTAAAAATTCAACTCCAAAACATTTAGTTTCTCCAAATAACTTATAAATTTTCAACGATTAATATAAATTTTTATTTTTGTAACTATTCTTGGGATTTTTATGGAATAAATAACCTCTAATGTTTCATTATTGAGAAATATTTAATCACTTTTATTTCTCAAGGGTTTTTTTTTTGAAAATTTAGAAAAAATGGATTAATTAATTATTTTTAAGTGGTTTAAATAATTTATGGATTTATTTGATCAAGACATGTTTTTCATAAAAATTCTATGAATTCTTGTAAAATAATATTTTTGAGTTTGAAATATTTCATTTTGGATAAGTATGGAAGTTCATTTAATATTTAATTTATCCTCATATGATATTCTCTTCTCATAAGATGATTTACTTTGTCAAAATTCATTCTCATATGATATTATTGTGGTAGGTAACACATTTTTCTCTCATGTGTGATGTTTTTGTGAGAAATTATGATATATTTTAGAATATTTATAGGATAAATACCTTTTCAAAAATATTATATCATATGAAATTTTTAGATCATAAGATATTTCTCCCTTTGTATGATATTTCTCATCCTGTATGATTAATCACTTTGTGAAATTTTTAGTAATTTAAGGAAGAAAATTCACAATAAAATATTTTATCTAACTACATAAATTAGACTCATGGATTTAATTGAAGATAAAAATTATTATATGATGATTATATAATGATTCAAATGAGTAATAAAATATTAGTATACATTGAAAATAATTTCACATACATGTGGATGAAGAAATTATTGTTTTCACCACCTAGATCCAATCGAAAGGAAGCTGCTTCACACAAATGAAGCTTCTCGAGGTCACTTAAAGGCGTAAATAAAATTAAAATAAATTTCCCTCAATTTTTATGGAAGAATATATATATACAAATATTAAGGTTCTTACAAAAAAACGAGTGAGTGAAAAAAGAAAGATCATGTGGACTATAGAGGTGTAGGGACAAAGCTGATGTTGTTGTAAAGAAGAAAGAGGAATATGGGAGTTGTGTTATCAATAATAGGATAAATCCTAAGTAAATGTGACTATGTGGTCTTAGTATTAATCCTTATTATTCTCTATACTTTATATTTTATTTTTATTGTATTTTTCAGAAATAGTGTTTTGGATGAAGGAGTTATTTTTCTTTATTAAATAATTTTATTCTAAAAAGTTATAAGTAGTTTATAAATTTGTAAAAGTAAAGTAAATTTTCTAATTATTTATAATTATTCGACAAGGTCCAATCATTGAACATAGTGACTTCAGTTAATACTATTTTATTGGAAGTATTGAGGCTTAAGAATCACTTTTATAAAGTGAACAACACCAATACCTTGGTTTTGGTATAATAAATATGCAGATTTAGGTGTCTACCTAGAGTTATTTGTCTAAATAATGAGAAATAAAAATTAGACAATAATTTTAGATAAGGAAGAAGGAGTAATATAAAAGGATATACATTTTCAACAATTACTTATTTAAAAAATGATTTTCACCCTTACATTAAAATTTACTTCCATTCTTAACATTTTCATATTTGAATTCTCAACTCTGTTCCATTTTAATTTTTATTATATTCAAACAAAACATCCTCAATTTAGATATAATTTACTTGAAAAATCCGAAAACCAAAGTGATATTTTGAGGATTAATTCTAACAATATCACTAAGAGATAATCTGATAAACTGCTATACTACATTCTTCAGTGGGTAAATTTTTTATATGATCCATTTGACAGGTATCTTACATCAACTAGAATCATTTTAAGGAGGTTTATTAAGTTGATTTTAAATTTTCATTCACATGACTAGAAGTTCTGATCAATTTTTTTCCTTGAGATCCTGAAATTTATTGAACTTTCCACTCTATGGTTAGAACTGTTATAGATTCTACTATTCCTTATAGCGAACCAAACCCAGATAGACCAGAGCGGGTATTTTATATCAATTACAATGAAATGATTATGAGGAATCAAGCCCCTAAGGACTACTCAGTTTAGTAGTCTTGGTAAACCAGATACAAAAATGGGAATTTTGTTAAAAATAGATACACTAATTACAACAAATATTTTTTTCTTCTAAACAAATTAATAGCTTCGTGGATAACTCTAATTTATATAGTATTTTTTTTAATATACTTCATAATACAATTCTTGGATTCATGGGGAATAAAACATGATAACAGTGAGATTAAATTCCTAGCAAGGAAAAATATAGAAAAAGAAATAATAAATCAATGTGAATAGTCAATATAGAAAGGTAATTAACTAAAGACACATGCCATGTAATCAATAAACTAAATAAATGTACATAAGAAATATGGGTAGGTAATAAATAGAAACACATTCCATTCATATAACTAGATAAGAAAAAAAATATATGGAAATGTAAGAAACTAAAACACATGCCATTTATCAAAGAACTGAAATGAAATGTTTCCATAGATATGTCGACACAAAATATCATGGATGAATAAAAACTGAAACGTCTATGAGGGAAATTATTTCTTAATGAAATTCAGGTCTAAGGGACATGAGGACCTATTACCATCAATACCTTTTACAATATGGTTTAAAACTAAGGGCAGAAACCCATTAGCACAATTATTCATCTCATGAGAAGCCGTCAATGCATCAAGGAGCTATACAAAGTCCATGCACCACCTGTCATTACCAATACAAATCATTCCTCATATTGAATAATAAAAATAACTAATATTCCTTATAAAATTAGTGTATTGAAATAGAAATACATATTTATCAATATTTTCCCAAATAATAAAATAAATGTCAATGTAGTCACCATATGTAAAATTATATATGGTGTGGGTAATGAATGTATCCATGATAATTGATATGGAAAGATAGGGGAAATTCAATGTTCAATGATCAAATGAAATTAAATATTTCAAGGGGACTAAAAATAATCATATAAGTGAATGTGAATACTATCCTTGTCTAAATCAACAATAAACCATCCATAATAAGAATACTGAGTTTTTCAATACAACATACCCATGTGGAGTAAATAAGAGACTTGTTGTCATTGATGAAATAATAGATTAGATTTTAAAAATATTCTTGAGGAAAATTTATTTTTCTTTTGAAAACATTTTTAGAATATTTTTCATTAAAAAAATAAACCTCATAAACTTGGAAAGGTGGATTCAAATAAATGAAAATAGATGAATCAGTATATGTTGTACGAGGTAAAAATTATATTCCTTTTGTATGACAAAAGGTTAGAAAACACATCATTCGGGAAGATAAAAGAATATTAAATTGAAAACTTTTGTAAAAGACAAAAAGGTTAAAAATTAAATTACCAAAACATTTTAAAATCAATTTTAAAAACATTTTAATAAAACATTTTTTTTAGAAGAAAACAGGTTCTCCGACTAGAGAGATAAAGTCAGGTTTTCTTAAGAAAATTATCTACAACCTATTAGTACCAAAGAGTGTAGAAATGATTCTAATAATAGAAAATGGTCATGAATAACTATATAAGAAATAAATTTTTTATTTAAAAATGTATATATAGTTTCCTTGAATGGAAACTCCATTGAAAGATCATTAGGATTATTCTTGAGGAAAATAATCTTTAAACACCCCCAAGTGTCCCATACCACATTGAAATTTTTTAAACATAATCTCATGAAGAAGTAAAATTTAATGGAAGTAATAATATCATTAGATTAAGGGTATTCATAATATATAATTTCAATGCATATATATACATTATATAAAATAACCAAGTGCATAACAATATAATGTGCCTCAATGAAATGAAATTGAGATGAAATCCATTACATATTAATACAAAGGCCCAAAAGTGATAATCATAAAATGAAACATATAAATACCATGAAGATAAATTATTTCATGATATAATATATCAAAATAGTCTGTAGGTACCCCACAAAAAATAAGTAAGTGTGTAATATGACATTTATCTCACGGATGTAAAAAAAAGAGATGAGACTCTTTACCTATGTGGTTACAAATGAATTGGAAACCCCAAAGGTATTAATTTTTAAATAAAAAATTTAAATTACATGAATATAATAAATTTAATGATATTATATGTTAATGTGGAAGTATGTACAACATATATGTGAGAAATGTGGTGCACAATAATAAATTATGCCTCATAGAAAGAAATGTGAGACATGAATTCCGTACCTTTCATTGCCTTTCGGGCGAAAATCTTTTAAATTAATGTATAATATACATATTTTAAATTTATACAAACTTCATAACCTTTTTCATGTTTATAATTACTTTTATTTCACATATTACCATGTTGTGTGCAATTACTTAATCAATTTATTTTACATCGGATGTTTTGAACGAATCGGGTTTAAGTGTCAAAAAAAACTTTTGTAGGTCAATTATGGTCAAAGGGGTAAATATATAACTTATAAAGAATAATAATAATGAAATAATTATCATATTTATACATCAATTATAATTTTAAAATCAATCATTGAATATGTTTATGAAAAATAAATCAACCTTACATTCATGGAGACGATAGGTTGTACGTACGCATAAGTAACATTCCCATTTTTAAATGATCGTCATGGGAAGAAGGTATCTAACACCACATATTTCTAGATTGATAGTTATATAATAAATAAAATTTTATTTGATCATATATACTTATATATAGAATTTTGTGATGTAAAAGGAATCACATCTTGTAGAGGAGGTGGTAGTCCACATGTCCACGAACGATATTATCACTTTTAAAGTGTGTGAAAAGGTAATAAAAAATGTGATATATATATATTTAAAGAAAGGTAATTATGTCAGGAATATATTATATATTTTGTTTATTTCTCATATTTTTATTTATAACCATCATTTATACATTCCATGTATCATGTGAACGTATCACATTGCTTTGATGAGGCACTAGTCCACACTTCATCAAATGATATTATCGTATTAACGTAAAATAGAAATTAATAAATGTATGGGTTATAAAAGGTTTAAAAAATATAAAGATATAATTAATATAATATATAACATATATAAACATTCTTTCCTTCTTAATGGCCACTATGAGAGGCGGTAATGGAATAATCAACAATCACCATTTCATGAGGTAGTAGTTCACCGTCCACAGAAACATTACATTCGTTACCTATTAGATAATGGTGTGTGTAAGTGTAGGTATAAGTATCATAATATGAAAATCATATTATACTTAGGATGCTATTTTTTATACAGTAATATAATAAGGATATTTTAGGGGTTGTATAATGGAAATGAAACTAGAGAGATTGAGAAAATATATTACCTATTAATTGGGTAACTTCTTTTGGTTTATACCAAAAGAAATCCGTTTAAGGTATTAAAAACAAAGGGAGGATTCTAAAAAAATGTGAGGGGTGTTTTGAGGCCATATGTTCAGATATTTTCTGAACTTATGAGGCTTGAGAGGTGTGAGGAATGGCCAAAGGTGGTAGCCATTTATAGGGAAGGAAAATGACTCACTTGGTATTCTTTAAAAGATGATAGGTGTTCACATGATATTACCTAAACTAAGTCATAATAAAACAAAAAAACTCAATAATTTAAGGTTAATGGACGAATTATGGATATAAAATGGGTGTTTTACAAGTGGCTAGGTCATTTGGGCCTTTAAGTTATAGGTTTAGTCCATTATTAACCTTGATTGTAGATAATAATTATAATTATTTTTTAACACTTTCACTAATTGTTTGATAAAAAAACAATGTTATTATTATTATAAATTATAAATTATTATGATTCCAAATATATAATATATTTTTTTAAATTCCAATCACAAAAGTGGCAGAAATTAAATTAAAATTAACCCCGTAGATGAAATGACAATGCATGTTTTTAAAGTAAAAACGCATGGAAGTTTTCTTTGTTTTTATAATAAATTTCAATGTGAAATTGATCCCAATGAAAAAAATTGTATTAATTTATAAAAATATTATCTAATTAAATGTTAAAACCAATTTAAATTATAATTTTACCTTATAAATAAATTAGATAAAAAGCAGTTTTGAACTAAAATTCAGTATTTTTAACTATTAATTAATAAATGAAGTTTCTCAGAAAAATACCAAAAATTTACCCTAATGTAATTTTGACATTATGAATTAAAAAAATTAATTTTTATCAAAAAATTAAATTCATAAATGTGTAAAAATTAATATTTATATTAGGTTCACCATTAAAAAGCAGTAAAAATGCCTTAATAAAAATATAGGTTTTTATGTTAAATATTGGGTTTACTATTATCTTATGCTTACCAAATATATTGGATGAATATAAAAAAATATTTTATTGAATATGTAACATATTCATTACATTAATATCACTCACTAATTTTAATTAATTTATTCAATTTTGGTAAAACAACTTTGTGAGCATAAATTAGTTTTCTGTAAAATATACTTCTATTATTCAATTGGTTCTTATATTAACTTCTAATTTATTTATAACCAATGATTTAGTTGTCTAAACCATATATTTTCATAATTTAGTTAATACAATTCATTACGGATTGTTTATATCTTATTATATTAAATAATAATGTTTTTATTAGTGATTGTTTCCCGGTAATACTCAGTATTGCATATAGTGAAAGCCATCGAAGAAGGTCGCTTTTGCGTGTAACAAAAGCTATAGGGGAAGGGTATTGTTTTATATTATGTACTATAACTTAGTGTAATGTGTATTTCAAGCTAACTTTGTGTTGCATGTGTTGAAATATATAGAATATATTTTAAACAGTAAATATATTATAAAGTATATGAATATTATATTACCTCACACACTTGATGTTGTGTGTCATACACACTATCAAAAACATGGTTTTACTTTAGTTTTTTAGGGTGTTACATTCTCCCCACATTATTTAAATTGCGTCCTCAAAATTTAAACTCGATCATGGTAATATATTGTTTGATACTTCCTATGTTTTAAATCCCACATCAAGAGAAGTGTTAATAAGTAATCCCATATAAAAGAGAGAATGTAAATTATAAAGATGACATGTAATTCCATATAACTAGGTCTCTATGTAGAAAAATATTAGTGTAATGTAGAGATTTACACTTGGAGGGAAACCATAAATATTTATATGGATTGTATAAGGCCATCAATCACAAACCAGTGAATGATAAATGGAATGTTGAGAACCTCAAAGCCATAAATAATTGATGATTTAGGAAGCCATTAGTTCAACAGAAATTTTGGTATCCGGAAAACGTTTTTATTTTGATGTCATTTCCTTAATGGTGGGTAATTATTTTTCTCACCAATAATATCACAAAATATTATTACTTGATAGGTTTAAATCCCATATGAATAATCATAAATTTTGGTTGTGATTCGATCAAATTATAATTCATCCCATCACTCCCAAAAATTAATTATGAATAAATTTTTTTATACCTGAAGCACTAAAAGAAACATTTAAAGGGTCTTAAGGCCTATAAAAGGGTGAAAGGTATAACTATTTGTCCTTACCCATATTAAAAATCTAATATGGTTGATAGATTAATCCTTAATCCTCAAAATTGATATTACTGGTTCATAATTAAAATTTATTCATCAAATTATTTAACTAAAATAATTGAAAATTAACTAGGACATTACGTTGGTAAGTGTTTCGTGTGAAACCCATATCTTTCTTCAGTCATTGGTTCAAGACCAATTACCTTACCATATTTGATTGGTTGTTACCTAGATTATAGGTTTTCCTTTACTAAAACCAAATTAATATAATTTCCAAAATAAATATGATGGACATCCTTGAAATATGGTTAATCACTAAATATTATTTTAATTAAGGTTTTCACTACATCATCAACACATAAATACTTTATCCAATTTATTTCAACATAGTTCCTTCCTTGGTCAAGGTTTTATCCATAATATCATTTATTTTATTTCTAAATCTCGAAACCTTATCTTAAATCTAAAACTCCCTAGTTTTATCCTAGGATATTCATTTTCATTATCTATTTAAATTATTCATAATGGTATGAATGGAAAACATGGATTATCCTTATCATATCCCCTGAGAGTTTCAAACTAGGTGTGTAGTAAGTCCCATTTTCGGGTACCAGGTTACCCCGAGTTAGGCCCAGAACTCCTTTTTCAAGTTGTTACTCCTAGGTACATCTATGCCAGAACCACATCAAATTGTAGTATCCAGTTAGGGATTTATTTTTAGAAAGACTCAATTAATATATACTGTACCAAAAATCTAAGGTTTTCATCTGTACTTATCTTCAAATTATACATTGAGGTTATGTTCTCTAATCTATGTTTTCCTAAATCTAGTTCTCAAGGTTGCTACTAAATTTCATTTGATACCAACTGTAGTGACCCAGCCCCAAATAGCCTAGATCTAGTGTCTTGTATCAATTACATTGACATGATTAGAAGGAATCAAGCCCCAAATGACCGATAATTTTAGTAGTCTTGGTAAACAAGATAAAAAAGGATAATTGTATTAAAAATGGATACACTAATTAAAAAATATATTTTTATTTTCTTTTAAACAAAAAAAACAACTCTAAGGATAACTCTAATACATCTAGTATATTGCTATATATCTTTCATAGTACGGTTCTTGGATTCTTGAGAAAATAAACATAATAAGGGTGATCTCAAATACTTAGTAATGGAAAAATATAGCATAAGAAATAATGAATCAATGTAAATAGTCAATATGGAAAGTAAAATAACTAAACCCACATTCCATGTAATAAACAAACTGAATAAAAGTAAACAATAAATATGGAAAGGTAATAAATGTAAACACATTCCATTCAAATAACTGGATAAACAAAAATAAATATGGAAAGGTATGAAACTAAAATACATGTTATTAATAACTGAACTAAACTGAAATGTATCCATAAATATGTTGATACAAAATAACACGGATGAATAATAACTAAAACTACTATGAGGGAAATTATTTATTAATTGAAATCATTTATAAGGAACATGAGGACCTATTATCATCAATATCTTTCACAAGACAGTTTAAAACTAGGGGTAGAAACCCATTTGTACAATTATTCATCTCATGAGAACATGTCGATGAATCGATGAGTTATATAATGTTCTGTCTCCACCCATCATTTCCATTCCAAAAAATTCCTCATATTGAATGATAAAAATTACTAATTCACCTTATAAAATAACTATACTGAATGACAAATATAGATTTATTAACATTTCCCCAAATAATCAAATAATTGTCAATGTTGACACCATATGTAAAATGATATACAGTTTAGGCAATGAACATATCTATGATAATTGATATGGACAACTAGGGGAAATTCAATGTTTAATGATCATACGAAATTGAATATTTCATAAGGAATAAATAGATCCAAGTAAGTGAATGTGAATACAATCCTTGTCTAAATAAATAATAAACCATCCATCGGAAGAATAAGGATGGTATCAATACAACAATACTAAGTGGAGTAAAATATAGGTTTGATGTCGTTGATGAAAAAAAGATTAACTTTTAAAAATATTATTGAGGAAAATATCATTTTATTTTTAAAAACCTTTTGAATTTTTTTTCTTTAGAAAATAATCCTTTCAAACATGAAAATTGGTCTTTAAATAAATGACAACAAATGATTCCATATATTTTGTACGAGGTAAAAATAATATTTCTTTTGTACAACAAAAGGTAATAAAATACCTTATTCAGAAAGTGACAAGAAGATTCCATTGAAAACATTGGTAAAAGAAAAAAAAGTGAAAAACTATATTTACCAACTCATTTTAAATTCATTTTTGAATTTTTTTTAATAAAACATGGGTTTTAGAAGAAAACATGTTCTTCTACTAAAGATATAGATAATGTGAGGTTTTCTTAAAAACATTTCTACAACATCTTAGTACCAAAGAGTAGAGAAATGGAACTTGTACTATAAAATGGTCATGAATAACCAGATAATAATTAATTGGTTTTTTTAAAAATGGTTATTTAATTTCATCTAATAGAAATTCCACTGTAAGAATATTACGATTAGTCTTGAGGAAAATAATATTTAAACATCCCAAGTGTCCCATACCACTTTGAAACATTTTGAATAATAAACTCAAGAAGTAGTAAAATTGAATGAAATTAATAATTTCATTAGAATAAGAATATTCCTGATATATAATTTCAATTTAAATATATACACATTATAAATAAAACTAGGTGCATAACAATACAATATACCTCAATAAAATGAAATTGAGACGAAATCCATTAAATATGAATTCAAATACCCAAAAGTAATAATCATAAAATGAAACATATAAATACAATGAAGATAAATTAATTAATGATATAATATATCAAAATGGTTAGTAGGTACACCACACAAAATAAGTAAGTAGTGAATATGACATTTATCTCACGTATGTAAAAAGTGAGATAGATCTCTTTACATATGTGGTAACAATTTAATTGGAAAACCCAAATGTATTAATCATTAAATAAAACATTTAAATACAATTAATATAATAGATTTAATGATATTATATGTTAATGTGTTTTTATGTACACCATATATATAATAAATTATGTGCAAAACAATAATTTATGCCTCACAGAAAGAAAAGTGAGACCTGAATTCCGTACCTTGCATTTCCTTCTAGGTGAATGTCCTTTAAATTACTATATAATAAACATCTGTTAACATTATACTTGATCTGGGACCCTTTTAATGTTTATAATTACATTATTTCACTTATTACCATTTTTTGTATAACTACTTAATCAATTATGTTTACATCAAGTGTTTTTTACCAAATTTGATTTATGTGTCAAAAACAACTTTCGTAGGTCAACTATGGTCAAAGGGGTAATTATATAAATTCTATAGAATAATAATAAGGAAATAATTATCATATTTATATATCAATTATATTTTTAAAATCAGTCATTGAATATGGTTATGAAAAATGAATCAATGTTACATTCATGGAGACGGTAGGCCGTATGTACGCATGAGTAACGTTACCTTTTTTAAATGATTGTTATGGGGATAAGGTATGTAACAACAAATGTTTATATAATGATAATTATATAATAAATACCATGTTATTTTATCATATAAACTATTATATATAATGAATTTAATAAAATGAATCACATCATGTAGAGGAGGCGATAGTCTACACGTCCACGAATGATATTATCTCTTTTAAATTGTATGAAAAGGTAATAAAGAATGTGATATATATATATATATATATATAATTATTTCATGAATATAACATATATGTTTTTTATTTATTATATTTTTATTTATAACCTTCATTTATACATTCTATGTATCATATGAACGAATCACATTACTTTGAGGGGTAGAAGTCCACACATCCACAAACGATGTTATCCTATTAACGTAAAGTTGAATGTATTAAATGTAAGTTTTATAAAGGTTTAAAAAGTATAAATATATAATTAATATCATATATAAAATATATAAATATATTTTATATCATAATGTCCCCTATGAGTGGTGGTAATGGAAGAATGAACAATCGTGGTTTTGTGAGGCAGTAGTTTGCCGTCCACAGAAACATTGTGTTCACTATCCATTAGATGGTGGTGTATGTAAGTGTTGGTCTAAATCTCAGAATAAAAATATCCTAGTATATTTAGGATACTAGTATTGTTATAAAATAATATAATAGGGATATTTTATTAGTCAGATAATGGAAATGAAACTAGAGAGATTGAGAAAAGACATTACCTTTTAATGGGGTAATTTGTTTTGGTTTATACCAAATGGCATCCGTGGAAGGTTTTATACCCAAAGGGAGGATTCCAGGTCTAGGGTAGGTATGTTAGGAGGCAATTTTGGTAGATATTGGACGAACTTAAGAGTCCTAAGAGATGTGATTAGTGGGTAGAGTTGGTGTCCATTTATAGGGAAGGAAAAAGACTCACTTGGTATTTTTTGAAAAGAAATTAGGTGTGAACATGTTATTACCTAAAAAAAGCCATAAATAACCATCAAAACTAAATAATTTATGGTTAATGGACTAATTATGGACATAAAATGGGCTTTGTACACGTTTATAGGTTTTTTGTATCCTTAAGTTAAAGGTTTAGTTCATTATTAAGCTTGATTTTACCTTAATAATTATAATTAATTTTAATAACTTTCACTAATCTTTATGGTAAAAAAAGTTGGTATTATTAGAAATTATAAATTATTTCAATTTAAATTATTTCATCCATTTTTTGAAATTAAAATCACTTAGGTTGTATAAATTTAATTATAATTAATCCCGTAGACGGAATGACAATGCAAGGTTTTAAAGTAAAAACCTCTAGAAGATTGCTATGTTTTTATTATCAATTTCAATATGAAATTGATCCCAATGACACAAATTGTATTAATTTATAAAAATATTATCTAATTAAACTTTAAAAATAGTTAGTTATATAATTTAACCTTATAAATATATTTGATAAAAATCAGTTTTGAACTACAATTTAGTATTTTAACTATTCATATAAAAAATGAAGTTTCTTGGAAAAATCGTAAAAAAATAACCCTAAGATAATTTTGACATTATGAATTCAAACTGAATTTAATATAATCAAATTTAATCATAAATATGTCAAAATTAATATTTAAAATAGTTTCTCTATTAAATGGTAGTAAAAACACCTTAATAAAAATATAGGTTTTTTATGTGAAATATTTGGTTTGATATTATCTTATGATTACCAAATATATTGTATGAATATAAAATAAAAATTATTGAATATTTAATATATTTATTAAATTAATATCACTCAGTAATTATAATTAGTTTAATATATTTTGGTAAAATAGCTTTGTGAGCATAAAAATAGATTTCTATAAAAATATCCTTTTAATATTCAATTGGTTCTTATATTCATTTCTAATTTATTTTTAACCAATTATTATGTTGTCTAATACATATGTTTTCATAATTTATTTAATAATATTCATAATGGCTAGTTTATATCTTATTATATGAAATAATAATTTTTTAATTATAGATTGTTTCTCGGTAATACTCAGTATTGAATATAGCGCGAGCCATCAAAGAATGTTGTTTTTGTGTGTAACTCAAGCTATATAAGAAGGTAATTTTTGGGTATGATGTACACTAACTCATTATCATGTGAATTGTAATCTAACTCGGAGTTTCAAGTGTTGAAATACATAGAATATATTTTAAATAGTAAATATATTATAATGTATATAGATATTATATTACATTATAAGGTTGGTGTTGCGTGTCATAAACACTATCAAATACAAGGTTCATACTTTATATTTTTGGGGTGTTACATTCCTAGTTTCAATTAAACCATTAAAACACCAATAATAAAAAATATTAAACCAAAAATCTCAATGGATGAAAATAGAAAATTAAAAAAGTTTTATTCATCTTTTGAAGAAAATTAAAATAATCCTATATAATATCTTGATGCACATGATGGTTTTGAATTCAAATATGGTTTTGTTCACCTACTTCCAAAATTTTATTTATTTCTTGATGAATATCCGTATAATAATTTTATATAATTCAGATATCTATGTGCTAACGTGAAACCCAAAGTAATATGATTAAAATAAAATGATTCTTATAGATTTTCCTTAATCATTAGACGGTGTTTCTAAATATTTTTTTCACATTCTATATTGACACATTATTTGAATGAATTGAAAAATGAAATTATTGAAAAATTATTTCCTACTTCTAAAATTTATTAAATTAGAAAAGAATTTTTTAGAATCAGTAATACCCAAAGAAAAATGTACATGAATACTATGAATGATTTAGGAAACCTCATTTTAGTTTCCCCCATAACCAAATAATTGAAAATATTTTGATCCAATATTTTTATAAAGGATTATGTATTAATGATAGGAGTACGATTGATGTTTCTATTGGATGATATTTAGTTTATAAACACCAATTTAAACTAGATATTTAATCGTAAACATGGCCAAAAAATGATTAATAGTTTGGAACAATAGGCCTGTTACAAGTTAAACCTTCTCAATAATCCCCCATTTCCAATTATGAAAAAATATTCTTTTTAAGACAACCTAATGATATTACTAACATGGTGAGGTCAATGATGATTTTCAATACTCCACAACCCTAACTAAGATCAAAAAAAATTTCAATTACAAATACACTGTGTAATTTTCTCTTCAAGTGAATATTTCAGTGACTGATGTACTCAAATGAAAGAGCCTACTGAAATTTATAACACTATATTTCATATAGTACCATTTAATTCCAGAAAACATAGATCATTTTGACTAAACCAAAATTATAACCAAGGCTATACAAATCAGACCCACCAAAGAATTATATAGTGAAAACCATTTATTTTTTTACATGAGACTAATAATTCTCAATCTAGATATTTTAATGAGCATAAAAATTATTAAACTAGAATGAATTTATTACCTACTCATCCTATCCAAAAATTTAAAAACAATTTGGAAGAAGCTGTGATAAAATAAGTGATGAAATTACAAGAAAATTCAGAATAAAAAATATCTTAAAGTATAATTTGATGGGTTAAATTGTTCAACTAGCTAATGATGTAAGTAGTATTAAGAATAAAATCAATGGTGGTTTACATTTACAACCTCATGTGAACCCCTGGGATAATGGAATGAAAAATATGAGTGTCGTTGAACATAGGAGTAGACCAAGCTGGGCAACCCCCAAAATAAGAGTTTTAAACCTAAGTATAAACTCAAATATATTTTATAGACTCCCAAACCTCTTATAAATATTTTATAACTTGATTTAAAGAAAAAACCTACTAATGATCTATCTAAACATTTCAAAGGTGTTGAAAATTTAGGGTATGTTTTTAAAGAAAAATCACTATCACAAGTAAAGGATTTATTTTAAAAGATCAAGAAATAATGGAAAAGGATTCAATGTACTTATGTTGAAAATGATTTAGAAATATTCAAACCATCACAAAACTATCCTAGGATTAATCCATCATAGGAAAAAATTATTGAAAAATAAATTGACTAATAAGTCCTAGGACCTTTTAGGAATGTGAAAGTCAATTTCCCTTTTTTAGATGTTATGAAACAAATTACAAAGAATTATTTTTTTGAAATAATTGTATTATCACAATAAAATTCAATGGATGAGAGAAAATTAAATTTATATTAAATATCTCTTAGATGATATAACATAATTTTTTCTGTCAAATGTAACGACCCTATAACTTTTAAATTACCTATAAAATAGGATAATTTGATTTCAAGGATTCCATTATTGATATAAGAGATTCTTTAAATGTTATTACACAGTTAGTTTATTAATATTTATAGGTTTAATAACTCAAACCTGCTAAAATAGTCATTCAAATTTCCAAATAATGTACCACTAAGCCAGCGGTGTTATTGAATATGTTTTGGTTTAGGTAAGAAACACAATTATCCAAGATTATTTTATGTCATAGATATCGTAGATGAATGATTTAGCATACGTGCACTTCTCATTCTGGGAATACCCTTTTTGAAAATATACAAAGACATCATTAATATTTTAAAAGTCACAATCTCATTTGAATTTGGAAGAGAAATATAATTTTACAACATTTTTCAATCAATAAAACACATAATTGAAGAGTATTAAACCCTTCAAGTTAATATAATTCATTGGGTTTCAATGGAAATATTCTATGATTTTGAAACTGAAGTGGATAAACATTTTTATTTGGAAAAAAACTAAAAATTATTTCAATAAAATTATTGATAATCTAGAAACTTATTTCAAAATAATTATTTAACACCTATAAAATAAAATAATTTTTTTTGAAATAACATTGTACGTCTGGAGACCCAATCACTAATTAATCTTCTTCTTGTGAAACTACTGTTTTAGAAATTATTAAACCTGTAATTATTTTGGAAACCTTAAAAAATAATTGTTATTTATCCTAATAATATGATAATTTAATATTTCTAATCATTAGTGATGCTATTCAAATTGATAACATTATTACTTAAAATATAAAATTAAGAAACCTATCAAATATGAAAAGTTTCTGAATGAACAACCCTGTACACTGACTTCTGGATAGTTTACTACCCCCAAAGGCAATCTAAAATATGATCATATCTGTGAAGACTAGGATATTAAATCGATGTTACTGATTCAAATGAATTTTTTTCCAAAAACAATTACACCTAAGTTAGAGTTGAAAACATTGATTAAAAATCTCAAAGAGTTTTTTAGATGGGAATAAGAAATTCCCTGTCTACATTTCTAAAGAGATGTAAAAATAAAAATAAAACTAACTACTATGATTACTTAAAAATCATAAAAAATATTTGGTATGAACTATATCTGATCTTATTAGAATTATCCCTTCAATTTCTTGCATATAATTCTATTTAATGAAAATAACAAACCTGTGAGACAATTTCAAGGAATAGGAAACCCAATATTTTTAGAAGTTATTAAGAAAGACATTACTACTTTTTTGGATACTAGAATAATATTTCCAACATCTATTATCTAAGGGGTGATTCTTATTCAATTTTTCCCTAAGAAAAGTTCCTTTATTATCTCAAATAATTAATTTGGTGAACTTTTCCCAACCATAATTCCAAAAAAGTGTAGGATGTGTATTTACTATAGAAAAGTCAACTTGTTTACTATAAAATATCATTTCCCATTTCATTTTATTCATCAATGCTTGATATACTAGCCAGAAGACACATTATTGTTTTATAGATGGATTAATTGGATATTTTCAAGTCCACATAGCATATGAGGATCAAGATAAAACCACTTTCAATTTCCGAACTGTTAAATTTTCCCATGGAATAATTCCCTTTAGTTTGTGTATTACACTAGGAACTTTTCAAAGATGCATGATGATTATTTTTTCTGAGTTTCTAGATTGATATATAAAAGTATTTATGGATGAATTCATTGTTTACAGATGATCTAATGAATGATTCCGGAAGAGTTTCACTACTGTTCTTTAAAATTTAATTTAAAAAAATCATTTTTTAAATTATAAAAATTTCATTTAATGGTGAAAAAATGATTTATACTTGGTCATGTTATATCATAAGATGGAATCCAAGTTGAAAAGTTCAAATTTGAGGTAATTTAATCACCACATTACATAATAACTATGATAGATCTTAGATCATTCTTTAGTCATGAAATATTTTATGGGATATTCAAAAAAGATTTTAAAAGAATTATTTTTCCATTATCTAAGTTACTCTAAAAAGAATCGATAATTATATTTAATGATAAGTGTAAAAAAGCCATTGATGATTTAAAAAATACATATAATCTCACCTATATACGAACCACCAAACTCAAACTTACCCTTTGAAATTATAATTTATGCTTTGGATTTTTCCATAGGAGTACTTTTGAGATAAAATAGAGAAAATATATATCATGTTATTGCTTATTCTTCTCAAACTTTATGTCATGACCAAACTAATTACACAATCACAAAGAAATAATTTTTTGTTTTTTCATTCACTATGGATAAGTTTAGTTGGTACTAGTTAGTATCCAACGTGATTGACTTCACTGACCATTTAATAATCAAATATTAATGAATAATCATGATGAAAAATCAAGACTTTTGAGATGGATATTATTGTTAAAAAATTTTATATTTAATTGAATATAAGAAAGGAATTTAAAATCATGATGCTGGACATTTAAGCCAGATAACCGCAGTTTTTATGAAATGTTTCAAATATATCCACTAATCAAATAAACCTTTCTTGAAGAATGATTGTATACTATTAGGAAATAGAGAACTTGTTTTTCAATGTTAGTGAATTATCTAGCTATTAGTAACGTTCCCTATTTTTTTATGAATAAAACGTTTCTAATCTAGTGAGTGATTCTAAAAATTACATTCAGGATGACCATTACCTTTTTCATGTTGGAAATGACTAAAAAAATGATAAGTTTCATTCATAATTAAGAATTATAATCAACCCTAAATTTTTGTCACACATTAAGCAATGGATGTCAATTATGATCTTAAAGAACATATAGAAATTTTCTAGACTATGGTTTTTATTTTCCCCTCACTTTTCAGTGATAATTTTTAATTCTGATAAGAATTTTATATATTCTAGTTTTTAGGTAATTTTACAAAGAGAAATTATATTTCACAACAACCCCTCTTGTTTTTTGATGTATTTTATTTTCAGGGTATGAATTTTCTGGGAACCATTACCAATTATTTTGGATACATTTACACACTTATTTTTATGAATTATATGTTAAAATTCATAGAATACATCCCTATAAAAAGTGATGATGGAAAAGTGGTTGCAAAATTTGTAAAATATTCTTTTTGGTAGATTTGGTATTCCTAAGTTCTTAATTACTTAACATAACACCAACTTTTGTAATCAATATAAATGAGAAAATATGGATTAAATCACATAGTTTCAACATACTATTTATCAAAAACTAATTTAATGTCTAAGCTACCAAATAGATAAATCAAACACATTTTGGAGAAAACTATGAACCCAAACAAAAATGAAAGGAGTTTGAGTATATATGATTCACTATGGGCCTATAAAAATTAATTTATAATAACAATATGAATGTACCCATTTATATTAGTCTATGAAAATATTTTCACCTACTCATTGAGTGAAAGAAATTTTTTTGGGCTGTAAAAACCTGAACCATATGTTTTATGGGGTAAAAGAAAGATAATTATATTTGTTGGAGCTGGAATAAATTAAAAAAAGTGCTTATGAACAAACTAGGCTATATATGAAGGATATAAAGTCCTGCTGTATGACTCCATAATGAAGTTATTTTCATGTAAATTTAGTTCCATGGGGATAATACCTTATATTTTTACTCATGTTTTTTATTTTTAGCACTATTTGGATTAAAGAACTAAAAAAATAAACACTTTTTATAGATAATGGGAATATTTTATAGAGCCTCCAGGAGAGGAGATCTATATTGAAGATACTGAGTTCTATTGAGAACGAGGTTATTTCTTTCCATATTACTTGTTTTTTTATTTGTTTATAATTTCTAAATTTTATTATCTCATTCATAAATCATATATCAATGAGGGAATTGATCCAATATAGTATTGGGTATGAACATCTTTTGTTAATATAATATTTTTGTGTGGTTTTGTTTTCTTTTCAATTTTTTTTATTTTTTTTCTCATTCTATTTAATTGCTATTTTTAATTTTTGGGTGTTTTATTTTCATTTTTTGTGTGTTTTTAAAAGTAATTTAAGCTCAAAGTGAGGACCCTTTTAATTTTGGGAACTGTATACAATTATTGAATTTATTTTCCCAAAAAACTATTCTTAAATGAATTTTGAAACATTTGTATTCTAGATTAAAAAATTTGTGAATCTAATGAAAGGAACAATTAAATTTTGAATCTCATGTCCCAAACAGCTTTCCAAATTTTAAATTCACTATCCCGTGAGGACTCTGAACTATTTTTACATATTCTTTACATTGAACATAATTCTTTAGAAGATCAACTATTATTCTCTTACCTATAAATTTATTTACTTCTATAAAAACCTTTTAGTTTGAGACACCTGTGTTTAAAATGATTAAATATTTTTTTTATTCCAAAAACCCTTTTCATTAAAATACTTTTTTATAAATCCTATATAAACTTTTTCTCCTTGTATCCCCTTATAATCCATGAAAATATTGCTAGTTAGCCACATTAAAAGCCACTTTTCTTATCCACCATACTTTAGGAAATAAAATTATATTAATTAGTGGAATTAAAGTGTTGGGTGGGGGATATTATGGTTAGATTAATCATTTTTAACTGTTGTGTTAAGAAAAATAAGAATCTAAATATTTTTTATATTGAAAAAGTAATTATACTAATACTATTGAAAAATAAAAATCAACATCAGTTTTGGGAAGCTGATAAGAAATTCACACATTTGAGAAGGATGTTAGAAGTTTACAAAACATTATAGAGATCAAAGTTCCCTGTCTTTCATTCACTATTTAAATTTTTTTTTAAATTTTATATCTAAAACATTCTAGATAGCACTATCATAAATTGAGGAAAGAGGGGTAAAATTATATTGTTACTGATTTTTTGATAGTTATGAAATGTAATTTAATATTTTAAAGATGTTAGAGATTATTTTTTGATGACATAAATGGGAGAACCACACATGAATGAAAAATGACCATTTATTTTTTATTCTAAATGGGAAAAACCTCATTGTTCTACCCAAAAGTGTTCAATCTAAACCCTACCTACCAAAAAACCTCATAATAACTTCAAAAAAAGACCTCATTATTCTATAGAAGTCATTAACCCATATTAGTTGGAGATTTTGTATTTTATCAAACTTATTGTTACTCTTCCATTTTTTTGGATGAGAAAAACATTGTTGAAAATCCATATTTTTGTGAAGTGGGTAAATTTATATGAATAAAGTTATTTGTGGGAATGGGATGATAAATGAAGTGAAACTGGATTGACCAAACCTAATGGATAAATTTGTATAATAGTTTCTTAGATGCATGATAATTTTTACTTCCATTGTGCTAAACATGTGAATCTCATGGGATTGTTCTTTGAAATTATTTTAGTATGATCTTCATCACTTAGTTGTCTATGATTATAAGTTATAAGTGTGGGATAATTGATATATATTTATTTTCATAACTTTCATAATGATTTTAAAGGAATAAATCCCCACTAAATTGTACTTATTGAGTTGAATTACATCAATTTTAATTCTCAAGGGTATTTTTTAAATTTTTGTGAAAATGGATTGATTCATGGTCCCTAAATGTTTTAAATTATTCTTGGATTTATTTAATAAATACATGATTTAAAAAAACAATATGAATTATTTGAAAATTATGTTTTTGATTTTGAAAGCGTGCATTTTAGCTAAGTCTGAGAGTTTTTATGATATTTTATTCATCCTCATAAGATATTTAATTCTCGGATGATTATTTACATTAAATTATGAATCATATGATACTTTTTGGGTCCCATAATACATTTTTCAATATCTTATGGAGTTTTGAGAGTGTGTTTGATATTTTTGAAAAAAATTTCCAACAATTTCTCATTCCAAAATTTGATCTTGTATGAAATTTTTTAGATCACAGTATATTTATCCTCATGTATAACATTTATCTTTCTGTGTGATGAAATAATTTGTGAATTTTTCAATAATTAGTAAAATGAAACTTCACACTACTATATTTCAGTCAGTTGTATACCTTTTCCACGTGGCTTCGGTTGAAGAAGTAATGAAGAGGTTATGATCATAGGATAATTACAAGGAGCAATAAAATCTTAGGACACATGGAAATAATTGACTATTTATGTGGATGAATAACTTATTATTGCTACCACATGGAACTGATTAAGATGAAGCTGTTGGAAACACATGAATCTTCTTGAGGATACTTAATGTCTAAGTTCAAATTGAAATAATTTTCCCTAAATTTTTATAGAATAAACGAGATATAAAAATAATAAAGTTCTTATAAAAATAGGTGAGTTTAAAAATGGAGTTTGTATAGACTATATAGGACCAGGGACTACACTAGTTCTACCATAGGGAACAATGAGGAATACAATAGCTATGATAGCCATGCTCAGCTAAACTACCAAGTAGTAGTGGATGTGTTATCCAAGGATGAACCCTTCTAGGTCTCTATTCTTTTTATTATATTTTCATTATATTTTATTAGAACCGTGTTTTTGAATAGACATGTTATTGATCTTTTTTTAATGATTTTATTATAAAATTTTCTAAGTACTTTCTCAATTTATAAAATCAAATTAATTATTATAATTGTTTAAACTTCTTTGACAAGGTATTTTTGTTGAGCACAGTGAGTTTAGTTATGTTTATTTTCATGGTGGTATTCTAACTTATGGATAAATTTTATAATGGAAAAATACCTATAATCAGGTCTTGGTATAATAATGTAGAATATTTATGTATTTACATGGAGTTATTTGGGTATAAAATGAAAAATAAAAATTCGATAATCATTTTATACACGGAAGAAGGAGGAATTCCAATGGATCCACTCTTTCCACAATAACTACTTTAAAATACGATTTTCACTCTTATTTTTTAATATATTTTCATTCATAAAATTTTAATCTATAAATTCCCAATTTATTTTTTACTTATTTTAAATTTTATTCAAAAAAAAACATCCCCAATTTAGTTATAATTTACATGAAAAATCAGAAAACCAATGTGATAGTTGAGACTTATATTTATAAACCTCCCGAAGAGATAATGAGAGGGACTGACATATTGAATTTTTTAGGGGACATATATTTTATTATATAACCATGATAGATATATTACACAATTTAAAAAAACAAACACTCAATATAAGAACAAAACATCTGAAAAAAATTCAGAAAAAAATTAGAAATTCGATACTTACACATCCTGAACATCCATAAAAACTAAGTTTCATCCTAAAAGGAACAGACTAGGAACCTACTCATGACCTACCACTTTAATAATTAAAATAATATCTAAATATTACCAAAAAACCAATTTTAAACTATATTTGATAGTATTTTTAACAAACCAACCGTGGATAAACTAACACATCACCTAAACCAGCTCGTCACTAGGTTCGATGGGCATTCCTGATCACCACATTCAGGAAACTAGTTCCTGTGAATCAAGAGAAACACATTTGTAATATTTTATACCAATAACAATAAAGAGAATAAAAATAATTCTCACTATAAATCCATCATGACCCATCCATAATATGAACTTCTATACAAAATTAAATAAACATGTTAAAAAAAAGAACCATATAAATCATGATCAATGAACATTTATCATAAATTTAATTCAACATAACCCGTAGGAGATAAAATAAATGAGCCTAAACCTATGATAAAAATCCAACATAAAAAAACTTATATAATTGGAACACATATATGTAGAAATATCACAAGGAATCAACAAAACCAAATAAAAAATACACACAAACCCATCTCAATAAGCTAAGTGAATCATCCTAACTTTTCCCATTTGACATACCCAAATTCTTACAAAAAGGATCATATACTACATTCAATTTAACCTTATAAATATGGAATATGATATATGTGAGAAAAAATCCAAGTGTTTAACTACCCAACACTCTATGCATAACATTTAAAATAAAATCCCCTTATCTCTATTTTGAAAATATATCTATAAATTTAAACCTTCAATTTTAATTACAAAACAAGTCACATTAGACTATTAATCAAATTCATTTTACCCATGGTAAAAAATTCACCCATTTAAACAAGATTTGGATTGAGACATCTTTAAAAAGAGATAATATTTACAATAAAACAGTTAATTAGAAATTCATGATTTAAAAAATTCTTATTTTGAACGTAAAGGAAAGAAAATTCTATTTTTTAAATTCCCCAAAGAACCTCCCAGAAAAATAAAACAATAATTTTAAATTAAAAGGGAAGAACCCAAATGATGAAAAACATAGACATAAAAATCATAAATAAAAGAAAAATAAAATATATATAAATAGGGGTTAATAAATTCATGAAAATATTTATAAGAAATAATTATATCCACTTAAACTTAATAAGATAAATGACTAAATTCAAACAATAACAATATCTCTCTAATGAAGGAATATAAAATGAAAAAATAGCTATAAATAATAGTTGAGGGAAACATGGAATAAATTTTAACTCCACTAATATTTAGTGGAATTTTATGTTTTAAATTTTTTTATTCTCATAACTTTCGATGGTCTGAGGTTATCATGGGGTGTTTTTTTATAGATTTAAATAACGTTTTAGTAGACTTGACCTAACTTGCAGCTGAAATACTACATAATATAGGTAGTTAGGGTGTGATGTTTGGAATCACTATATGGTGGCTAGAGTAGGGAAGTATTATGATGTAACCTCAAGGATGTTCCATGGAGATATATAGGGTATGTGACTTAAAACATAACACTATTTACACACCATAAGGGGTGCCTTATATAGGGGTTATACCCTTTTCTATTTTGGGGGATCTTACACCATGGTCCTAGGTGCTACACCGCTAGAGCCATTAGTAGAGGGGGATCAACCCATAACGTGATTTCGGATTCCTTAATATTATTCAATGGAACACATCATCATACATCCCAATTATGTAGTTCCATGGATAACCTCATATTCCCACACAATGATCCACTCATTGAGTGATTTTTTATAGGATGGTTTGTAATATTTCGTTAGACCCACTTTTAAATTTATACATCCTCATCCATCATCCCTAATATGGATTGGGTGATGCTGAGGGATTATCATTGGTGTTTTGAGATCTTCTAACCTTGATATTTTTCTATTTAATGTTTTTTTATTTTAGATGTTCTCTTTTAGCGAGTCTAATTCCATCCAAGTCCTAGTTACCTTCTGCTTCCCATATCTCTTGGGTTTCCTAATATAAATTATAAATGTGGAAATGTGGTGATGATTTTATGTTTTTAGAAGTTGTTTCTTGAATATATATGTGAATATTGGTGAATACACTTCATCATTATTGATGTAGGAAGTCCTTAAAATATTACTACTTTTGTATGAATTTGTATGTCATAGTTTTCATAAAGATGTCTATGCAGCCCTATGAGAACTCTTTTTTAGTATAAAGTAATTAGGTATGTTTATAGAGATGCGTTTTACCATTTATATGGGGATAAATTAAATTATATTATACTTAAGGTGGAGTTTCATTTAATTCCATGAGTGACACTAGGGTTTCCAACTGGAGAATTTGAGCTCGTCGGAGTTTTTGGATTTATTGATGCTAGGATTTCCTGGTTGGATTATTCATGTTTTTGAGTGATGAGTCCATTTTTTATGATTATTTAAGTGTATTAATTATTGTTACTTTTCATGAGACTACATATTTTTGGGTCCACCCTTAGTATTAAGGTGTGTTTTAAGATGTGTTGAGGCCCACCTTGACTGAGAAGGCATGGCTGAGACTGTGGGGTTCATGTCTACCTTGAGAAATATGGTATGGATTGAGACATGAATGAAATATGTTAATTAATAAGTATGAGTTGGGGTGTGTGACCCCCTTATGTTAAAACGGTATGGTTATGAAACACCATATGATTTTAGGATATATTGTTCTTCAAATAAATATAATTTCTTTGATTTCTTGTGATACACGCAACCACAAGTCTAAATGAATCATAATATAATATACCATTATAAAATATATTTTAAATCATAGGTATGAATATGACTTACAATTTTTTAAAAAAAATTATAAATTTTTTGTATAATTCAAATATATTGATAAATAAGTACTCAATTTTTAGTAAAGACATTTTCTACTTCAAAATAATGTTTTCTTCAAAAAATGGTTCTTATTTAATTTTTTGAATAGAACTTATAATTAAATTCTAGTATTTTAAGAAATTTTATTTTAAAAAAAGAAATTTATTTTGAAATAATCCTGCCAAATTTATAATAAGGTGAATTTTTTAGAAATCATTGAAAACATAGATTTTTTGGATGAATAGTGAAAATACTAATTTTTTAAAGAAAGCTATTTTTTATTTTAATGTATTTAAAAATATCCATTTTTATTTAGATTGGTTTTAAAATTTCATTAGTTTATTATTTTTAAAAATAATTCAATTTATTCCTTTTTTATTAACATTATAATTTATCTTGGAATAAAAATACATTTATACTTAAAAATCCATTTTTTTTATAGAATCAATTTTAATTGAGTTTTGTGTTTTTATATTAAATTAATTCCTACCATTTCTAGAGATTTAATATTTAGATTGATACATTATTTGGAATCATCATTTATAAACTTATTAATGAGATCTATTTTATTATTTTTTTATTATGAATAGTAACTATAAGAAAAATATTAATGCCTTAGTAAAAGGTTAAAACGAATAAATTATGGTTAAAATAAGTGATAATGACACAAAATTTCAATTTTATTCTTATTGGATGAAAGTATTTATATCCTGAACACCGTAGTCTAGAAATTTAATTATTTATGGGAAAAATTTCTAGGAATATTAGTTAATAAAATTTTAATCCTTTATAAAAATTCAAGGTCTGTCACTCCCCCAACTAATAAAATAACACCCCTCCTCTCTCTTCATTACTACACTTTGAACCACTTATATCAAAAAATCCTATCCAGTTATCTTATAAACTTACATAACCACAACATAGAAGATATAATCCTCTTAGATACCTTATTTCAATTTATTTTACTTATAACACCTCTAAATCGAGGGTATAAATTATAAAATAATGAATTAAGTATATTAAATATAATATAATATATTATAATTATTATTATATATAAACCTTTTTACCACATATTCTCCATTATATGGGAACTAAAAAGTATCGCTCAAGAATACGTGTGTATAACAGACCATAATTTACATATAGATATTACTTCGAAATTGATGAATATTTATTACATAACATAATAAGAACCATGAAAGGACCATAAAGGTTTAGTGTTTCTAGAAACTGGAAAAAATAAACAACTGCTTCATAAAACATCCACATTATCTCCCTCTTATTTCTTCATAAATATACTACTTTTTGACATATGTTACTTAAAATCCTTCTTCATGACCAGGGGAAAAGATTTAAATGAAAGGGTTAGATTAAATGCTCAGAAATGGTAAACAAGGGAGATATCATTCATATCATAACCCTAAGAACATAACATTTGAAAATCTTATCCTGCATATAAAATATCATAATACCATGTAATGAGATAAATCATAAAATTTCAATGCAATCCCAATTTTCATAACATAAGACATGAAATTTCATGTCATATGCACATAAGAATATAAATTCGTTTCATATTAGCCAAGTCTCATTTCCGAGACCATCATAGCAGACAAATTCCATTAGTGAACCCAGTTCACTCTTTATTACAGCCCTGTATTACTGAATCAAAATTACTTTCCATTCCAGTAATTTATATATCATGATATATAAATCTTTACCCACTGAATTGGATGGAGATATAGGTCCCACCCTTCTCATAATTAAACTATTCTTACCTGTTCCACAAAATCATAAAAACATTCACCATAGCATAACCCATGAAATAAAATGGGTTTCTTAAAAATCACTCAATCATAATTGATATAAAACAAATGCATTTCCTAAAAAAACACAGTCAAATAATATTAATAACATGGTTATAAATATAACACGTATTAAATAGTATCATCTTTGATGGAAAATAAGTTTGAGAAAACACTTTAAATTAATTCCTGAGGAAAATATCCTTTATTCTTTAAAAACTTTTTCCCATCTCAAAATGACACACAATTTTAGAAGAAAAAATTTTATGTGAAAATAACCTTGTAATTTTGTAGGATAGTAATCAAGGAAATAAGGAATTATGAAATCATAAAAATCCATTCATTCCATACAAGTTAAAAAAAACATTATTCTCGTAGTTCTGCAAGAAAAATAAAAATAAACCTCATACTGAAAATGAGAAAATATTCCATTCTTACCGTTATGTAAAACATTAACAATGGGTAAAATTTACTTTAAAAAATTATATAAGGATATAAAAAATATTTTTTTATTACATATTTAGGAAACATGTATGCATATGATAAATATACCCTAGTAAATACTTATGAATAAAAATTCTCGAATAAAAATGAGATTTGCAAAGTTATCCCTTGCCTTAGGTCCAATATCCTTTATATGTATCTGAACCTCCTGTATAATTATTTAAATACTATTATTGAATTATTATAGAATCATAATAATTTTTATGATATCATATATGATTATATTATCATTCATTTGTTAGTAAAATTTAATTGTCACTTGTTATTCGAATATTGACTGCTTTGTGTTCTTATGCAAGATTTTTTAGATAAGTTCATGTTCCACTTCTTAGGTTATAGTTAAATAATTTAAATAATGATATTAGTATAATATATAGCATATTTATTCATTCAATTCATGTGTATAATTATGTTTTAATTAATATCATGTAGAATGAATCACAACGTATCATGGAGACGGTAGGCCGTACCTACGTATGAGCGATGATATCATTCACAAATTATTGAATGGTATTGAAGTACATTATGTATAATATTTAAGAATTAGTATCATGTTATAATAATCATATATATTTATTATTTCCATCATTATTCCCATTCATTTAAGGTGGTGGTGAAACATATTACACCACGGCGTAGAGACGGTAATCCGTACGTATGCACACGTGATGAATTTGTTTTTCGTAGGATGGATAGAAGGTAAAATATGGTTGTTTTATTATTATAATAAAATAAAATTATATGATTGATACTTATATTTTTACATTATAATGAAACAAATAAATAAGAGGGAGTAGAAGAAGAAATATGTTTGAAAGAATAAGTAAAAGAGATTACCTCTTCCTCGACGTGCTTCCTCTAAATTTCTTCTTAGAGCAGTAGAGTTGGTATTTTTAGACAACAAGAATCTCTAGAATAAAAATAGGGATGTTGAGAAGGAAAAATGGTAGGGTATTTCCAATATTGAAGCCTGAAAGTTAAGCGAAGGGGTGTGGGAGGAGGTTCCCTTTTATAATTGTGGGGAAGGATACCTTTGGAAACTCCATTAATAATAATTTATAATAGAATAATAACCTACCAACAAACCTCCAAAATGTACCAATTAAGAAGATGTGATGATATAGGGTTGTAATATCCTAAAACAATAAATTTTTTACAAGTAATGTTTTCAATTTGAACCATATTATTTTAATTGACACTTAGTTATTTTATTTTATTTTAATTTTGTATTGACATTCTAAATATTTAATGGTTATAAATATTTACATATATGGTGTTAATTGATCATATATAGATATTTAATGAAATTTTATATCTTATAATTATCAATTTTTTAATTTTAAATTTTTTATGATTTTTAAATAATTTAATAAAATTTTATTTTTTTAAAATATCAATAGGGTCAAATTTGACACTATTCATTTATTTGACTTTAAAAAAATACAAACAGAAGATAAATTCGAAAAAAAATATTCAATACACTCCTTAAATGTCCTAGTAACCTATAAAATTGTTTTATTACATTAATTAGTTTATACGATATTTATTTTAGTATTTTTAAAACCATTTATTTGATATTTTTAATAATTAAATATTATTTACATCACTATTGTATTATAATTAATGGTAGTTATTTAATCTAAAAAATTTATAAATAAATTTCTATGATTTAATATTTTTTTAAAATTTATTAAGACTATCTATAGTCGAAATTATTTTCTAATTATCCATACATTAAAACTAATATTCTTATATAAAATGAGATTGTGACATTTTGTCACATTCATTAGTTTTAATTATATTCATGTCATATTCATTGGTTAGTTTCCATAATGTGATTAATTTCTAAAATTAGATGATAAGAGTCCAATTTAGTCATCTAATAGGACTTTCATAGGTGTTAAGTTAATTTTATAATATTATTTCTACCTTTAATTACCGGATTTACCTTTTACAATGGTAATAAAAATAATTACCAAAGTTACTATTCATAATGTTCAAAAATAAAAGTATCCTATTAACATAATTTGGACATTATAATTCCAAATATAGAGTCTATTTTTAAGAATTCATAACATAGAAGTTTTAATAATTATATTAAAATCAATCTCGTTTTCGGAAGGAGAAAACATGTTTTTTAAAAGTTAAAATATTGAAAAAGATTAAATTTTTTTACATATGAATTCAATGTAAAATTAATGATAATGACATAAATTATATTGAATGATAAAATTATATTATATTTTTACTTTAAAATCATTCAATATTATTATTTTACCATATAAATTATATCGATGAAAAAAGTTGTTTTCACTTAAAATTTAGTTTATTTTTACTATTCATTTAAACATGAATGTTATTGAAAAATATCATAAATTCAACCAATGAAAATTTTTATATCCCACATTAGAATAAAATGTTTATGTTGTCATATAAAAATTATTAATGTGTCAGAATCTTAATTTAAATGGGGTTCACCATTTAAAGGTGCAAGATTGCCCTTTTTTTAAAAAGTAGGTTTTATACAACAAATAGGGTTTATTCACACCCTATGATTAAAATATAAATTATGTTAATAAAAATATTTTATTAAGTATATATCATATTTGTATAATTAATTTCATTAACAATAATAATTCACTCAAAAATAAAAATATCTAATTTATATTTTTCATAAATAATTGATAGCCAAAGAATTCACAATGCATTTTCATAAGTTAGCTATAATTGTTACCACTAAGCTAATGGATAGAATATAATTGTAATTTTATACTGAGAGAATCTTGAATTTGTTTTAAACTCATGATTTCATGAAACACAAGCTACTAAAGAATAAAAATTATTTAAAGAATTTTTTCATAAAAAACATCCGGGTGTTATATCCTACCCCCCTTAAACTGAATTTCGCCCTCAAAATTTATCACTTTGAAAAAAATAGAAAATGATACCTTTCCTTCATAATATTTTCAAATTACCATGTAGCTTCTTTAAATCTATGGTTCCTCCATAAAACATTAACCAAGCGAGTGGTCTTGTTTCGTAGAACTTTTTTTGCTATTATCCAAAATCTCTATCAGTTATTCTTCATAAGAAAGATCTTGGTACAACGGTACAACTTCTGAGGTCAGAACATATGAAGTATTGGGTATGTAATTTATCATGAGAGATACATGGAACACATCTTCAACATAAGAGAGATTCAGTGGAAGTGCGAACCGGTAATCTACCTTCCAAACATAATCCATAATTTTATAAGGACAGATATACCTAGGGCTCAACATGCCTTTCTTTCCAAACCTTGTTTCTCTCTTCTAGGGAAATATTCATAGAAACACCTTACCAACTACTTAAAACACTGTGTATTTTATTTGGTTATCAGCATAACATTTTTATCATCTCTGAGATGCTATTATGTGTTGTTGAATGGATCTCACGTTTTTTCCATTTTATCAACAAGATCAGGTCCTAATAGCATTCTTTTCCCAACTTCATCCCATCAAGTTGGAGTTCGACACTTCTTTTTATAGAGGGCTTCATAAAGATCAATCTTAATACTGAAGTGAAATATATCATTGTAAGAAAATTAAACCAATGGTAGGTGTTGATCACAACTACATTTCAAAATCCATAGATAAAGCTCTCAACATGTCTCCTAGAGTTTGAATTTTCCTCTTTGACTGACCTTCTATCTAATGATGATAAGCAATACTGAAACTTAACTCTGTATCCAGAGCATGAAGAAGTGTTCACCATAACATCTATGTAAACATTGTATCCCGATCGGTTATAATATAAAGTGGTACTCCATGAAATCTTATAACTTCTTTTATATATATCCTGGCAATATGATCAAGATTGAAATCCTCTCTAATAGCAATGAAGTGTTCCAACTTCGTAAGGCGATCAAATATATTTACTTTGGATGTTTTGGGATGTTCGATGAAAAATTCTATAGTGATGGTTTCCCATTTCCATTCTGGTATGGGTATTAGTTGTAACATCTACTTACACTTCTGTCTCTAAGATTTAACTTGATAAGAAACCAAGCATTGAGAGACATATTCAGTGACATGTCATTTTTTCCATCCCACCATAAGTATTCTTTTAGTTCCCATTAAATCATTGTGATTCCAAGGTGAATAGACAATGAATAACTATGAGCCTCATCTAATAGCTCCTTATAAAATTCTAGTATCGGAGGAATACAAACCCAGTTACTAAACCTTATTATTTCATCACAATCAAGGTTGAATTTGGGAACATTTCTCAACATCTTTTGTAGCTCTACATCTTCCTTCTACACCTCCTTAATCTTCATTTTTATAGATGTTTGAACATTCATTTGATAAAGATAATATTTCTCCCCTTCCATTAAAATATCCAGATCCATCCTTTTCAAATCTATAAATATTGGATCATTCATGGTCCTCATCATGGATAAGGTTGTATGGTATTTTTGAATCAAAACATCTACCACCTTGTTCACTTTTATAGGGTGATAATGTATTGAGAATTAATAATCTTTAATTAACTCCTACCATCTTGTTTGTTTCATATTCAGATAATTTTGTGTGAAAATATGCTTTAAAATTTTGTGATCAATATAAATATGACACCTTTCACCATAAAGATTAGGCCTATATTTCTTTAATGAAATTGTTACCGCAGCTAACTCCAAATCATGAGTTGGGTAATTTTGCATACAAATTTTCAACTACTGTGATGAATAAGATATTAGTATATCATTTTGCACAAGAAAAAATCCCAACCCCTTATTGTATGCATCACTGTAGATCACAAACCTTTCTCCACTACAAGGTAGTGTGAGCACATGTGCACTGGATAACATGCTTTTTATCTCTTTGAAATTATCTTCACAGTCCTCAATATAAACAAACATAACTCATTTCTGATTCAAATCGATGAGTGGATTAGATAACCGTGAAAAATATTTTCCAAACGTCAATAATATTCATCAAAACCAAGAAAACTTTGGATCTCAGTTACCGTTGTTGGTCTTAACCATCTTTTAATAACCTTTATTTTTGTTGGATTCATAGCTATCCCCTATCTTGAGATTATGTGACCAAAAAATGAAACATTATGAACCCAAAATTCCCACATGGTAAATTTGTCATAAAGATTCTCCTTTCTCAGGATCTTCATTACAATTCTCAAGTGATATTCATGTTCTTCCATTCTATTTGAAAAGACAATAATATCATCTATAATGACTACCACAAACTAATTAATATAGACTATAAAGACTTTATTGATTTGATCCATGATGATAGCAGGGGAATTAGTAAGACCAAAAGAAATCACTATAAATTTATAGTGTCCATACCTAGTATGAAATGCCATATTTGGTATATCATTATTTTTGAACCTTAATTGATGATATCCTGAATGAATATCAATATTGGAAAAGTATTGAGCTCCATTTATTTGGTAAAAAAATTCATAAATGTGGGTAAGAGGATATTTGTTCTTGATTGTGATCTTGTTATGTTATAGATAATTAATGAAGAGTCTTATTGATCCATATTTCTTCTTAATAAACAGAACATGTGCTGTTGAAGGTGATTCACTAGGGAGTATGAATCCCTTATCAATATTCTCTTGGATTTTCTTCTTTAATTTCTATAACTCAATTAGGGACATTCTATAAGGTGCCTTTGAAATAGGGAAAACACCCTTTAGGAGTTCTATTGAAAACCCATCTTCACGATTTGGTGAAAGACCTAGAAATTATTCCAAAAAGACGTCATCAAACTCTCATACAATGAGTGTATTCCTAATTATGAGATTCTCCCCAACCATTTGAAATAAATAACCTTCATTTATTAGAATCAAGACCCATAATATTTAAGAAATTTATACTAGAAGGATATATTCATACTTTCATCGATAAATGATCATAGATTGTTCTAGAATATGAAATGAAATTTCTGTTCCTTGGAAATTTATATGAGCTCTATATAGAAAAATCTAATCCATTCAAATAATCACATCAAATTCTACTATAAGAAGAATCACAGGATTATCAGGAAGCACGTTTCAAAAACTTCAACCAGAGAAGAATTACAAACATTTGATTAGACCATTGTGCCTTTAAGAGTTGTCACTGCTAACTCAAAATCTAATTGTTGATGTAATATGACGATATCCTCAGATATTTTTTCAGAAATAAAAGAGTGGGTGGATCTAGAATAAAATAAAACATTTTCTACATTAGAGTGGATTTTAAGTGTACCTTTCACCACTTCAATATCGTACACCATGTCACCGATAGTGATTTCATGTGAATTTCCATTGTATTTGTCCTTAAAAGCTTTTTGACATCGGTCATCATCAATAACCATTTGATTGAGGCACTGGTTCACAAAATTCCCCATTTCTTTGCACTTGTAACATTGAAGTGTAAGAGGTGAATTTTTTGTATCCTTTTCTTTGTTCGCATCATTATAGATTTTTTCCCATGACATCAGCATTCAACTTCCCAATGACCTTTTTTCCACACTTAAAACATTTACTGTCCCATTAAGATGATTCCTTCCATGTTTCTTTCCACCCTTTGAGAACAAGGGAAAACTCATCTTCGTTTTAGTGTGGTCTTTATATTTTCCTTGGAATTCCAATTTTATCTTCATTTCAAACCCATATGACTAATGGGTTACTCCAATATCATTCTCAACCATGATAGAACATCAAAATATTTCCTATTATATATTGATGTTCCTTATGGATAATTCCCTTCAAAGAATTGCTTTTAAGCCACTACAGAATTGATCAATTTTACTCTCAGGTTGGATAAAAATTCCAGAAGCATACCTTGCAAGTCTTGAAAAATTTTCTTCGTAGGTACAAATAGATTCATCATCCTTGTTCTTAAGTTCATGGAACTCCTTATCCATCTTTGTTTTAAGAATACAAGTAAATTACTTATTGAAAAATAATTTCTTGAACTCATCCAATTATATGAACTCAATTTCATCTCTTTGCATCATATTCTTGATAAGATTCCACCATTTATCAATTTCTCCATCCAAATGATATTCTACTAAGATGGATTTATCATGATTATAACATTATAGAACTGAAAATATGTTTTCAGTTGTACTGATCCATTGTTAAGCCAATAATGAATTAGAAGACCCACTAAATGAAGGTGGACACTTCCTCGTGAATGTTTCAATAGAATGTTTCTCCCTCCCTTGATCGCTTATAATACCTTCATGATTCTTATATTGTGAAACTCGTGTGAGCATAGATACATGATTTTTAATTCTAGATCCCATAACACTAGGTTTCTCAGGGGGACAATCATTACATTATCCATTGAATTTTTCATTAATACGGTTCCTTCAGGTTCCACTATTGACTAAAACCAAGAAGCATAGTGTGAGAAACACTAATAATAATGGGAAAACCACATAACACAAGAATATAATTTAAATTTAGGACAGTTTAGGTCTTATCCTAGGTTATTCATGATCATCTCTAAGACACCAGGACTAGATTGTAACCTATACGTAGACATATCCTTTGTATTCTTACAAAGGTTATCTCATCCAAGTTTCAAAGTGTTAACTATACCTTTGATCTGATAACAACTATAACAGACCATTTTTTATATATAGATATCAATTCAACATTGAAGAATATTTATCACATAACATAACATGAACCACGCTAGGACCGTATAGGTTTAGTGTCTCCAGAAACTGGGAATCATAAAAAACTGGTACATAAAACATCTATATTGTATCCTGCTTATTTCTCCATAACATGACTCCCTTTTGAAATATCTTACTTAAAACCCTTCTTCATTACCTGGGGAAAATAAAAATATAGAAGGGTGATCTCAAATACCCAGTAAGAGTAAAAAAGGTAAATACAAATCATATCATAACCATAATAACATAACATTGGTAAATCTTATCATTCATATAAAAGATCATAAGAAAACTTCATGAGATAAATCATAAAAGTGAAATGAAATCCAAATATTCATAACATAATACATGAAATTTAATGGTAAACACACAAAATAATACAAAATAATTTCATTTTATTCAAGGCTCATTACCGAGACCATCATAACTGACAAAGTCCATTAATAAAACGAGTTCACTCCTTGTTCTATCCCTGTATTACTGTACCATATTTACTTTCCATTTCAGTCATGTTTATCTCCTGAGATATAAATCTTTACCCAATGCATTGTAGGGAGATATAGGCCCACCCATATTATAATGACACAATTCTTTCGTGTGCACAAAAACATAAAACAATTCACCATAACATAACCCATGAAATAAAATGGGATTCTTAAACATCATTCCATCATAATTGATATAAAAAATAGATTACATAAATAATATACCATAATATAAAAGTAATAATGGGGTTATAAATATAACCCTATTTTAAGAGTGTCATCTTAGATGTAAAATAATTTTGAGAAAACAGTTGAAATTAATTCTTGAGGAAAATATCCTTTATTCTTCAAAAACGTTTTCCTTCAATAAAATGCCACAAAATTTTAGAAGAAATATTTTTATGTGAAAAGAACCCTCTAATATTGCAGTGAAAGCTTAAAAGAAAATAAAAAATTATGAAAGTGTAAAAATCTGTTCATGCCATTCATGTAAAAAAAATTCTTCTAATACTTTTGATGGAAAAGTCAAAAGTACCTCGTACCGAAAATGGAAGAAGATTCCATTCATACTATTTAGTATAAATTTACCAATTGGTAAAATTTAATATAAAAAATTATATAAGGATATAAAGAATATTTTGAAATTAATATTTAAGAAACATGGATGTGTTTGATAAATATACCCTAGTAAATACTTATGAATAAACAATCTCAAATAAAAACATGATTTGCAAAGTTATCTCTTACATTAGGTACGATATCCTTCGTATGTATCTTAACCTCATGTATACTGATTTAAATAATTTTATTTAGTTTTTACAAAATCATAATCATTTTTATGATGCCATATGTTATTATATTATTATTCTTTTTTAGTAACATTTCATTGTCACTCGTTATTCAGATATTGACTAATTTATGTTCTCATGCAAGATTTGTCGGATAAGTTCATGTTCCGCTTCTTAGGTTATAGTTAAATTATTTACAGAATTATATTAGTAAAATATATATAATATTTATTTATTCAATTCATGTATATAATTATGGTTTAATGAAGATCATTTATAATCGATCACATCACATCGTGGAGACGGTATGCCATACTTACGCACAGGCAATGATATCATTCCAAAATTATTGAATGGTATTAATGTGGATATTGTATGATATTTCAGAATTAGTATCATGTTATAATAATAATATGTAGCTATTATTTTCATCATTATAACCATTCAAGTAAGGTGGCGGTGAAAAAAATCTTACACAATAATGTGGAGTTAGTAAGTCTTACGTATGCATGCACAATGATTTTGTTTTTCATAGGATTGATAGAAGGTGAAATATGATTGTTTCATATTTATAATAACATATCACTATATAATTTATACTAATTTTATTAAATTATAATGAACCAACTAATTAAGAGTAAGTATAATATGAAGGAAGTTTTAAAAAATTAATAGAAGAGATTACCTCTTCCTCGATGTGCTTCCTCTAAATCTCTTCTTAGAACAGTAGAATTAGTCTTCGAAGATGACCAAAATCTCTAGCATGAAAATAGGAAAGTTGATATGGATATAGGGAAGGGTATTTCCTAACTTGAAGGTTCAAAATGAAGTTAATAGGTGAGGTAGGAGGTGCCCATTTATAATTGAGGTGAGGGTCACTTTTGGAAACTCCATAAATAATAATTTATAATAAAATCCTACCTCACCTAGAAACCTCATTTATGTCCCAATTTTAAATATTAGATGAGATAGAGTTGTAATATCATCATCCAAATAAATTTTGACACATTATTTTGTCAATTTAAACCATATTTTTTTAATTGATACTTAGTTATTCTATTTAATTTTAATTGTGGTAATACCATTCTAAATATTTAATGGTTATAAATTTTTTACTTATATGGAATTAATTGACAATAAATAGATATTTAATGACATTTAAGATCTTAAAATTATCAATTTTTAATTTATAAATATTTTTTTTTATTTTTAAATAATTTAATAAATTTTTTTTATAAAATATCAATAGTGTCAATTTTGACACTATTAATTTATTTGAATTTTAAAAACATCCACACAGAAGATAAATTCAAAAAAATATTAAATACACTCCTTAAATGTCCTATTCGTCTAGAAAATTTGTGGATGACATTAATTAGTTCATATGATATTTATTTTAATATTTTCAAAACCATTTATTTGATATTTATATTAATAAAATAATTTCTACATCACTATTGTGTCATCATTAAGGGTAATTATTTAATATACAAAAATTATAAATAAATTTCTACGCAGTAGGTAATTAATTTAGAATTATAGTTAATATCTATAATCTATATTATATATTATTTATCTATATAATAAAATTAATATACTTATATAAAATGAGATTGTGTCATTTTGTCACATTCATTAGTTTTTATTATATTCTTGTCATATTCATAGGTAAGTGGCTATAAAGTGATTAAATTTAGAAAAATAGATGACAAGGATCAAATTAAGTCATCCAATAAGACTTTTAAAGGTGTTACATTAGTTTTATAAAATTAATTTTACCATTAATTACCTGATTTATCTTTAATCATGGTAATAAAAAAAATTACCAAGGCCACTATTCATAATGACCAAAAATAAAAGTAGCCTATTAAAATAATTTGGAACTAAAGATTCAAAATATAGATTAAATTTTTAAAAACTAAAAACACGGAAGTTATATTAATTTATTTAAAATCAATCTCGTTGTTAGAATGAGAGTACGAGTTTTTTAAAAGTTAAAACATTAAAAATGATTGAAATGTTTTTACATATGAATTCAATGTAAAATTTATTATAATTACAAAAAATTATATTTAATGAAAAAAATATACTCTATTTATAATATAAAATCATTCAATATTATAATTTATCCATATTAATTATCTCGATGAAAATATTTGTTTTTACTTAAAATTTAGCGTGTTTTTACTATTCATAAAAACATGAATGTTATCAGAAAATATCATAAATTCAAAAAATGTAAATTTTAATATCCTAATTTAAAATAAAATGTTTCTGTTTTCATATAAAAATTATTAATGTTTGAGAATATTAATTTTAAAATGTGTTCACCATTCAGAGGCATAAGATTACCTTTTTTTAAAAGTAGGTTTTTATATAACAAATATGGTTTATTCACACCCTATGATTAAAATATACAAGGGATGAATACAAATATTTTATTTAGTATGTTAAATATAAATATATATATATATATCATTAATTTAATTACCAATAGAAATTCAATAAAATAATACAAATATCTAATTTATATTTTCCATAAATAATTGATATGGAAAGAATTCACAATGAATTTTCATAAGTTAGTTATAATTATTCTCTCTATCCTAACATCTAGGCTATAAAGGAAATTTTATACTCAGGTAATCTCATGGTTCTTATAAAATCATGACTTCATGCACCTCAAGCTACAGAAGAAAAAAAATTATTTATAGAAATATTTTCATAATAAACATCTGGGTGTTACAGTGTGTACCAACGCCTCCATGTAGAGATATGATTCATTCTTCCCCACAATAACTCATGGTGATTAATTATGACGAGTTTAATGTTTATATATTAAAATTGTGAAAACTATTTATACATATTTAAATATAATATTTTTTACCTTCTTATCTTTCACTCCATTAAAAGATGATAATGTCGATCATGCGTAAGTGTGGATTACCACCTCCACGGAGCGATGTGATTCGTTTTTCATTTTCACTCAACAAGGATTATAATAAAGATATATTTAATGGATATATATTATATATATGATATATATATTATTTATTAAAGGTTACTTAATTTTTACCTTTCTTTATTTCTAACCATCGAAAAGTGGAAACATCACTTTTGTGTACTTACGGACTACCGTCTCAATGAAGTGATATAATTAATTATTCATCATAAAATTATTAGAATAATTATAAAAGTGTATTTTATAAATAAATATGAACCTTATTTAATGATTATTATTATATATATTTATTAATCCATGTCCAAGGTGAAAGTACCAAAACCCTCTAACTGAAACATACAAGAAAAACTAAGCAGTTATCACCCGGAATAATGATTTTAATTATTAATTTTTAATCAAAAAGTGATAGGATGTTATAAGAAAATTATATATGGTGATATATGAATTAAAAGGTTTTTTTAATATATTTATAATATATTTTTATTTATTATATATTTGATTTTAACACGTATAAATAAATACAATACTTGAGGTAAGGGAATTCTATTTCAAACCCATTTTAATGGGGATTGTTTATGATCAATTTTTATTGAAAAAATTCTATGATATTTATCTGATAAAACCCTTTCATTTTTATTATAATATATTTATTTCTATAATTTTGAATTTTACATACCATTTTTCTCTCTTTGATTCTCAAAATGGGTCAAAAATGTTTTTAAGAAAAGCCGGCCTCATTTCTCCTCTTTCGATCAGAAAATATTTTTCTTTTATATCCATGGTTTATAAAAAAAATTCAATAATATTTTTGACTATTATTCAATTATTTTTTAAATTCAATTTTACCCATGTTTCATTTTTAACAAAAGGGATTAAAAACAATACTCTTTTCATTTTCTATAAAAGGTACTTTTTACCAATGGTGTGATCAAAATCATTTTTTAACGATTACAGAATGAAGGAAATTTTGATCCATCATGACCAATAAATTATTTGTAATATAATTTACAAGTTTCCATAGTTATTTTTAATGAAAAAGTTTTAATTAATTTTTAAAAATATTTTTATTATAAATATGTGATTCTAAAATGAAAATGGTATTCTCCTCAAGAAATATTCCAATTATATTTTAAAGAAACTTTTCATCTATCATAACACCCATTGATGCTATGTATAACTTAGTAGGGATATATTAAAATTATACTAAAATTATTATTTATTTGGATGATTTATGATTAATATAATGATATTTTTATGAAACCTATTAATTTTACAATGGTTATGCTATGTTACATTGATGAAATGTTTATGAATCCATTTCATTTCCATAGATTATGATATGATGTTATGATGATTTTTTTATTATTTTATGACACACACATGTATGGTTTTAATTATGTTATGGGTGGTAACAAAATTATATATCCCTCAAATTCATTAGTTAAAGATGAATATCTCACGAGAGAGTGAAAATTAGAATGGGGAGTGAACCGAGTTCTGTAAGGGACACTGTCCACATTGATAGTTTTGTGAGTGAAAATTAACTAAGGATATAATGGAATAGAGAGTCAAAAAATATACTATGATTGTATTGGTAGTGATACTAGAATAATTAAATCATTTTATATACATGTTTATGCAAAAAAATTATGTCTTATGCTTATAATATGTTCACATATCTCATGATTGATTTTTTATGATTCCACAGACTTAGGATTTATGTGTTTTGTTTTGAAAAATAATTATTCCATGATTTGTGATTAATGATATTTGATGTATTAGTTATAATTATTATATGTCATGACCATTTTCTCATAACCATATTGTTATCTTATGTTCACTTATGATTATTTATTTATATCTATAATTTTTACCCTTATTGAGAATTTTAGCTCACCCTTTCTTATTCTTACTATCCCACAATTATGATGAATGGTTAAAGGTAGGGTATGTTTAAGAAGTGTTCTATTTGAGAAGAAATTTTTCGGAGATGTTAAATATATGTCATTAAATAAAATTATTATGTATCTAGTCTCAAAATACACTAAACCATTATGGTTCTTGCATGGAACCTAATTTTATGTAATGTATATTAATCTAAAATGATTTAATATCTATATATTTTTTTATTAGGTCAAATAATTATGTATTAGAGAAGGTTTTATTTATTTTTGTATATTAGTATTATATATCCATATTAAAAACCCCAAGGATAATCCTATGTATATGGTAACATCCTAAACATTTGGTAAGGTACATATTATATGGTTTTTTTGTGAAACAACTGATGTTTTTATGAATTTTTTTCTTATTAAATTAAAATTCTTTGATGAATTTCATTAAAAAAGAGAAACCTATTCTTGTTTTAAATTCAAAAATAATTTAATCTTGTTCTATAAGCCACACGGGCATAGACTACATTGAACACAAAACTAACTTTTAATAAAACCATGATATATTAGTAATTTATTTAAACATGACTTTTATAACCTAACCATTAAAAATTGAAATATAAATGAAAATAAATAATTTTTAAATATTTACTATAATTTTTTTTTTATTTAAATGATTCATATTTATAATAATATACATAATTTTCAATAATGTCATTATATGTTTAAAAAATACTACCTTTTCAATGAAATATTTTTCAATCTCTTTTTGTAAATAGAAATAAAATTAATTTTAGATAATTTTATAAAATAATTTTGATAGAATAAAATTAATTTTTTAATTCATAATTTCAAAACTATCTTAGGGTTAATTTTTTATATTTTTCTGAAATGTTTCATTTTTTGATGAATAGTGAAAAATACTAAATTTTCATTAAAAATTTCCTTTTCTTTTAATTGATTTATAAAGTTAAATTATAGTTTAATTTTTTATATACAAAATAATTAGAATAATTATAAATTTATTAATCCAATTTATGTCATTAGAAACAATTTTATATTGAATTTATATATAATAACTTTGTAAAATTTTGAACATTTTAACTTTAAAAACCTGCTTTCTCGTCACATATGTGGGGTTAATTTTAAATTATTTTTCTCCAATTCGGTTAGTTGAATTTGTAAAAATTAATTCCATATTTTTATTCATGATAATTTATAATTTATAAAAATTTTAACATTATTTTTTACCAAAATGAATATTGAATGTAGTAAGAACTAGTTAGCATGATTAAGGTAAAATGTGTTTACTGGGGGGTTAAACTAGAAAGATAAGAGTTAAAATGACCTAAAATATTATATTAATTCTATTTATGAGTATATTTATACCTTTTAAATCAATGTATCTAGAATATGGTAAATTTTTTCTATTTTTCTTTGAATATGACGTATATAATAAGTTAAGTAAAAAATGACAAAAAAGATGCTTTTCTTACTTTTAATACATATAATGATTTGGGATAGTGAAATAAACAACACTGGTTTTAGTTATACATATTATTTTGAAATATAAATGAGTTTTTTATCTTAAAAATTTATATTTATTTTTTAGAGATGAAATAATTATTTTAAATGCTTAAGAAATACCAACATAATAATTATTTAATTTATAACTAAATAAAATAAATAACACTAAATTTTTTAATAGTGAAGAAAATTGAATGAATTATTATATTCCATTATTACTCTATATTAATATATCATATTACAAATGTGTGACCTTAATAAATTCTAATTCTATCATTTTCATGATATTTTTAAATTGAAATTAAATGAATACTATCAAAATTAACCTTAATGTTATTTTATAATAAATGATATTTTATTAAATGATTTAAAATTACTAAAAACATTATATTATTTTAAGTGATTATTAAATGTTAATAAATATATAATATGGTCCATTAATATAGAAAATAATTTTTTATAATGAAAATATTTTCCACTAAATTGTAAAAAGTTTTTAGCTTGATTAGGGTTAAACCGGCATTTATGCATCAAACTTTCATTTATTTTAAAATTAATTTCCAAATAACATTTTATTTATATTTTATAAATTATATATTTTATTCATAATTATTGGGAAGAAATTATATTATAATAATCACTCTAATTTACTCTTAAATGATAAATTACCATGGTTAGAAAATTAGTTACCATAGTGAAAAACCAAAATGGTAAAAATAAAGATGCTTATAATTTAAGGAATGAATTGTTTAAGACATTTGTTTTGTTATGTGTTTGAATTTTGGATCTACCATATCATCCATCAAAACCATTAATTTCTATATTTCTATCCACTTGAGGTAATATTAATATACCAAGATGGAATAATTTTTAGTATTTATAATAATGACACTCCTAAAATATAAAAGGGCACTCACTATCTCCACTTAGTCACACCAATCAAGAAATTTGGATGAAATAATATCCTCCCAAATAACTTAAAAATTCTAGGTTTGAGACCGAGTTAAGAAATTCCCATGGTGGGGAGCCCTTTGAGGATTTTAGCTAGAACCTTTGAGACTAGGGAAGTCCGGGTTACTTTGATCGTGGTGGCATATTCGGTGCCATCTATGGGATTCGTTTGATAGCTCGAGGACAAGATATGTTAAGGTGGGGAGATTGTAAGAACTTGGGTTTTTAGAATGGGTCAAAATCCCGACCCTGTTTGAATTTTTAACATGTTTCTGAGAAAACCGGGAAAATATGGGATGTTCTAGAAATTTCTGGACTACACTCTGTGTACTCTAAAGTACATGTCGTGTATAGTTTAGGAGCATACCGGCCTTGTGCTCACTAAGTAAATGTCATGTGATGACTATGTAGAAATTTCCTACCATAGGGCGTGTAGTGGCGCTCGACACACCATGTATCCTTCTTTCTGTGTACCGGCTGTGTTCAAGACGTGTGTCAACCTGTGTGGCATGTCCAAGCTATGTGGAAACCCTGCTTAAGTTGTAGTATGGACAAGGCCACTACACATCGTGTCATCCTTAACAACACGCCTTGTATTTTTTTTTTCTTAAATGAAAGAGCATTGCGTGTTATTATAAAAAAGATCTTATTCTTCCCTAACATCGGAACATCTCCATTCCGAAAACCTGAAGAACATACCTAGCCCTAGAATCATCAATCGGAGTCCATTATTCAATCTGTAGATGGATGTGGGATCACAACATTGAGGATAAACCCACACACCCTATTCTGTTCATGATTCCTTGTCTCAAACATCACAGTTTCCACCCAAGTGGAATTGACAGGATTTAACGGAAACGTAGATCTACGAAGATCAGCTTCTAATTAGAGCTCAATATCATACATTCTATGTCTATGTGTCTTAGGTAGGTGTTTCATACCTTATTTTTTGTTTTGACATACCTTTCGGTGGTGCAACATAAAGTTCGTATTCTGGTATTTCGAAAGAGACCCTATTTTATCTTCTATTGTATATTCAATTTATTATTAGACCTATGGGATGAAATTAGATATTTACTTCGTCTTGTATTCATAGAGCGGGGCCAGGCGAGGGTTCGTTGGTCATTTAGGGAATTTTGGTCGGGGGTGCCAATGTAACAACCCGATATTTTATGAGAATTATTATTTTTAATTTCTTTGATGTCATTTGTTGTACGCTACACCAAGATTATCTTGCGCTATATGCAACGATGTATTAACTTGCAATATATGCAACACTATTCTTGGATCATGTTATACACAATTTCAAGTTCATTTTGTGGAAATTATTTTACGCAACATTAAGTATATATTTTTTTTAATGTATAAATGAAATAAGTTTTAATTATGTTATAAGCAACATTTAGTGTATATATATATATTCAATGTATAAATGAAATATTGTTGGATTCTATTATATGAAAAAAAAGGAGTCTTTCACTACATGCAACCCTAACTTGTCTTACATTACACGCAATCACGACCTTCCTCGATAGCGTGTGTAGTACGCAATACTGAGTTTCAATAAACGAGATATTATTATAATATTATTATGAACTAGCCGTTATGAATAGTAATACCAACTTTTTGAAATTTTATAAATTTTATATTTCAAAATGGACTTCATTTTTGGATTCGGAATATAAAAATTATCCTAGGGTGAATTTTTGGTATTTTTCTGAAAACATTCAATTTTTGATGAATAGTGAAAACACTGGGTTGCTATTTAAAAACCAACTTTTTATTTAAATAATTATTTATTTTATTTAAATTTATTTTAGGTCAATATTGATACATAATACCTATATAAATTCAATGTAATTCATTGGAGTCTTTTTATAATAATTTTAGATATATAAAAATTTTATGGAACTTTTCACCGTCTTTTACCCACCTCCTAGGAGAATTTGGAAATTCACATAAAACATAATTTTACCACTTCTGCGAGTGGAATTTTGAAAATACAAGAGACACAGTTAATATCAAGGACTAAAATTCAGTTCAATGAGATAAAAATATTTTTTGGTGAATAGTAACTTTTTACTTTTATTTAACACGGTTAAAAGTAAATAGGGTAATTAAGGGTAAAAATGATATTATTATTACCCTAACACATGTTCTAATTCTATTGGATAAGTTTATTTCGACCAAAAACAACCTTAGGAATAAAATATGACCATTTAGTCCCACATGGATTAGATTAGGACATTAAATATTATTTTATTTAAAGAATAGTTAAAATAGTTAAAATCAATGTTTAATAACTAAATTTTTTTTAATAAAGTGTTATACATAAGATAAATTATACTATAAATATTCATTATAAAGATAAAAATATTTCCTACATAATGGTATTTTATTTATAATTTTTAGACATTAAATATGTTAATTTATTTATGAAACAATGATGATGCAATAATTATTTTGTTAATAAAATATTGACATAATTGATTTTATAAATACCAAAATAAATGTAATTTGAGAATTTTTATGAATTACACTAATTTTATAGGTTAATATGAAATGTTAGTATTGATTTAATTAACGTTTTTCGAACTAATCGTTCTGTTATGATTTTCACAAAAATCAATTACCAAATAGTGTCAAAATTGACATAAAATTGTTTTTTTTTAAAATATTATATTATTAATTTTTATTTTCTTCCTAAAAATACAAGGTTCAGACAAATGAATCATATATGGTTATATATATTAATAATAAATAACTTGGGGTTCGTTTGGCTTGTTACAGTATGTTTATTAACCTTATAGTGTAAGAAAACAAGAAGACACGGTAAAAGTAAAATTATTTAACATAAAATTAAATCTAAATTATAAGGTAAAAAAACCTAAACTTTTATAAATTATATTGGATGAGAGGATTTCGACCCATCCCCATCTTATATTTTAAATAAATCAATTTCTAGCTATTAAAAATAGAATATGACTTTATTATAAAATAATATTTTTTCCAAAGGTTCCCCTCTCCTCCCTTATAAAAAGGGCACCACATCCCTCTTCTCTTCATACCCTTTTGAGCCTTCAAGCTCGGCCAAACCCTACCAATTTCTCTTCTCCACTTCCCTAGAAACATTCTGGAGGTTCTGGTCTTCTTAAGAGACCAACTATACTTCCTTAAGAGAAGGCTTAAAGGAGGTGCGTCGAAGAAGAGGTAATCTCTTCTTTCGATTCTTTCAAGTTTCTTTATTCTTCCACTCATTCTTATTTAGTTGTTTCATTATAAAGTATTAAAATCAGTATCACTCACATACTGATATGTTATTATTAATATGAAACAACCCTATTTCACCTTTTATCCATCCTATGGAAAACAAAATCACCACACGTGCGTACGTACGGAATACCATCTTCACGCCGTGGTGTAATCAGTTTTTCCAACACCACCTTACATGGATGGGTATAATGGTGTAAATAAATAACTATATATGGTTATTTTAAAGTGATATTGATTTTGTAATATTATACATACACTTCAATACAATTCCATGATCATGGGAATGATATCATCACTCGTGCGTACGTACGGACTACCGTCTCCACGAACGCGATGAGATTCATTTTCCGTGATTAACCATTCAAGAATGATTATAAAGTATATATAATGAATAATAATGAAATATATGACATAATGAAGCTACTGGATTTATGTATACATATATATATTTCATCTACTTACTTCCATTCAAGTCAATAATGAAAGGAAAACAACGTTCATGCATACATACGACCTACCGTCTCCACGAACGGTGTGTTTCATTTCATTTATATATCATTTATGTATATATATAATGAATATATATGATATATAAATCATGTTTTACATTATGTAAGTAAGTAAATCATGATATAAGTAATAATAATATCAAGAACAACAAATCCAAACACGTACGATAAATGAAACAATTTTACCCAAAACATTAATTGACAAATGAATGGGTAATATAAATACCTAAGTGAACCATATATGATATAATAATAATTAATATGAGTCTGTAATAAGTCAATGACATTATTTAAATCATTATATAAGAGGTTCAGATACATACGAAGCATATCGGAAATAAATTAAGGGATAATTATTCCAATCTCATTCTTATCCAAGATTGTTTATTCGTAAGTATTTACTGGGGTTATGTTTATTATCCATGTCCATATGTTCTCAAACTCTTTTCATAAAATGTTTAATTTTATTACATGTATGTTTAAAGTCATTCTTACACTTATTTTTTACTTTTACCACATCGTATGGAAGGAATATTTCTTTTGTTTACCATACGAGGCACTTTTTGACTTTTCGGGAAAAGTACGAGAAGAATATTTTTTTTAACTTATACGGAATGAAAGGATTTTTACGGTTTTATAAAGTCTTATTTTCATGATTCTTCCTCCAAAATATTTCATGACTATTTTCAAAAAAATATCTTTCTTTTAAAAATTGCATGACGTTTTGTGAAAAGAAATTGATTTTGAAGAAGAAAAGATATTTTCCTCAAGAATTCATTTCAAATGTTTTATCGAAACCATTTTACATCTAAGATGATATTATTTCATATGTGTATGTTTCAAGTATAATGTCCCTATGATTTACATGGTTTCACTTTTCTTATGATGAAATATCTATTTGTTTTATATGGATTATGTGATGATGGGATGATGTTTATGAAACCCATTTTATTCATTGGGTTATGATGAATGTTTCAAGTTTATTTTGTGGCACAAGTAAGAATGATTTCATTATGAGATGGGTGGGACCTATATCTCCCTCCAATGAATTGGGTAAAGATTTATATCTCATGAGATAGACATCGCTAGAACAGTAAGTTAATCCGGTTCAGTGTTATAGGAATTGAACGAGGAGTGAACTCGATTCAGAAAGGGAATTTTTCCACTAAGATGGTCTTGGAAGCAATGCCTTGGCTACTATGGAAATCATAACATGTGCTTAATGGATGCCACAATTACATGTTTTATTACCATGCTAGTTTATCATGACTAATGTTCCTTTATGATCTATGCTTTGTGTACTTCTACAATTTATGTCGTTGCTCATGATTTTGATGTTTGGATTTTATGTTCAAGTTTTTTCATTCAAATGTTTATGTATTGTTTTATGTTCTCTATGCTTACCCATACTAAGCATTTGATCTCACCCTTTATATGTTTTCTTTTCCCCAGGATTTAAAGAAAGGTTTTAGGTAAGAAAACAAAAGGGAAAGATCTTTATGGGAGATGTTGAAGATCTTTCACCATGATTAGATGATTATTTTCCGAGTTTCCAAAGACACTAAACTATTACTGTCCTTGTGTGTCTATTTTCATTATGTATCAAGTATTCCAAAAAAGTAATGTAATGCCCCTGTACACCAAGATTAGGGTATCTACAGTTGGTATCAGAGGAATGGTTTAGTTAACCTTTGGAAACTAGGATGCAAAAAATTTATTGATATCCCTAGAGATATTACTAAGGTATGTCTAGGGATGTCCCTAAGGTTAAGTATATGTATAGGTTATAGTCCTAGAATTATGATAACGATCATGAATAACCTAGGATTAAACCTATGATGTTAGAGATTGAAAGTACTCCCCTTGATTATGTTTTTTTTCTAGTATGATTTATGCCTCTCACACAATTCTTTTTGGGTTTTAGAAAATGGCTGTAAACCAGAACATTCATGTTAATGAAGAATATGATAGACAATGGAATGATATTATTCATGATCAAGCAAATGAAATGGGATTTGGAAGGTGAAACATCGTTATTATGCCTAATCAACAATCTCATAATATGATCAACAATCTAAACTTTGGTATGTTTCCTGACTCAACTAATAAGAGAAAGATGGAGTTTCATGATGATCATAGAGGAAGTAAAGTTCAATGACTATCATGTAAATAATGTGGGAAGAGGCATCAAGGATAATGTTTCAAAGGAACTGGAAGATGATTTGGGTGCGAAAAATAAGGACACAAATCCAATAAGTGCAAAGGAAAAGGTTCAGTTGACACCATGGATAAGGATAATGGTATTGCTATGACATCAACAATGATTAGATGTTTTAAATTTGGAATGTATGGGCATTATGAAAACCAATGCCCTAAAAGAAAATCTTATGAAAAAAATCAGCATGGTCATATGGGTAGTATTTATGTGGATGATGATGAGGAGACTACAAATGATATATGAGATGAAAGAAGTGTTGAAGCTTGGTCAATGGTTTAAGAAGGTAGTGGAATGATTGTATGTTTATCAATTGTTACGTTGTATAGGTAATTTAATGGTACTATGGAATAAAGAGACATCTAAGGATTGTTACACTATTGTTTTTCCTAAAGTATTTGAAAGTATATATTGAATGGTACTGGTAACCATGAAAGGTTATTCAGATATTTTTGGAAAGAAGATGATATGCACATAATGAATGGATAAGGAGGAAATAATATGTTTGATAGTATTCATGAGATCATGATTGATATAAGGACTAAGTGATATCATGGTTTGAGTATATAGAATTTTGAGGATTTTGGTATGTGGAAAGTGTTAACTTTTAACTGCATTCATGTTTTTACTAAGGTTCAATGGGTATTCATTTTTCAAGAGAATACATGATTAAGGCCTTATAATGTTTGGAATGTGACCAACAAGACATATCTTATGATATATGGGGATCAAAGATGATATTAACATGCTTGTTATATGAACTCTCTGGTAATCGTTTTCCTATAATATGAGATTGGACAACAGTATTTTGGATATGCCTAAAGATTGGAATGGATTATGTTGTACATAATTTAGTATTGTTTAAGGCTTGTACTTTTTCGATATTATTGATGGAAAGTTATAATAATTTATTTTTAGAAAAAAGGACAACCTGCAGGACGGGCGACAACCCGTCACGTCGGACAACGCTATGGTAATCGAACCCACAACCGAAGTGAGACAAGCCTTTATTTCCTACCACTGGCCTACAGGAAGTCCCTGATGAGTAGAAACTAGTTTTATTTTATTATGCATGATGATAGATGAAGTATAAGTCCATTTTGGAACCATATGTGATTAATCTCACCATAGATGGACTTATGTATATAACTTTTCCTAACTTATGTTTGAGACAGATGGAATGACCTATCATTCTATCGCATGATATGCTAATATTTCGCGAAAGACAAATTCAACTTCGTTTCTTAAAGAGATGAAGTGGAAATTGTTCAAGGCACGAACAACGGTGAGATTTTACCAAAATAAAGTAAGTATTTATTCTATTTAAAATTCCTAAACTTTTGGGAAATGATCTTGAAAACCAAAAATGTTGTCCTAGTTCCCTTATATCCGATGAATCAGATGGTACCCAAGATCATCACAAATTTATGGCTTTGTGATTGTTGGATTTTTCATAGCCATGATCTCTACCACTCTCCCTCAGAACGTGATGGTTAGATTTCTCTTCCATATCCATATTTTCACCTTTGTTCTCCTAGGTGGAAACCCAGTGATTAGTTAATTTGGGTAATCGTTAAAGTTATTCTTACACTTATTTTTACTTTTACCACATCGTATGGAAGGAATATTTCTTTTGTTTACCATACGAGGTACTTTTTGACTTTTCTGGAAAAAGTACGAGAAGAATGTTTTTTTAACTTATACGGAATGAAAGGATTTTTACGGTTTTATAAAGAATTATTTTCATGATGCTTCCTTCAAAATATTTCATGACTATTTTCAATAAAATCTATTTCTTTTAAAAATTGCATGACGTTTTGTGAAAAGAAATTGGTTTTGAAGAAGAAAGGATATTTTCCTCAAGAATTCATTTCAAATGTTTTATCAAAACCATTTTCCATCTAAGATGACATTGTTTCATATGGGTATGTTTCAAGTATAATGTCTCTTTGATTTACATGGTTTCACTTTTCTTATGATGAAATATCCATTTTTTTAAATGGATTATGTGATGATGGGATGATGTTTATGAAACCCATTTTATTCTTTGGGTTATGATGAATGTTTCATGTTTATTTTGTGGCACAAGTAAGAATTATTTCATTATGAGATGGGTGGGACCTATATATCTTTCCAATGCATTGGTTAAATATTTATATCTCATGAGATAGACATGGCTGGAATGGTAAGTTAGTCCGATTCAGTGTTACAGGACTCGAATGAGGAGTGAACTCGATTCAAAAAGGGACTCTGTCCACTAAGATGGTCTTGGCAGCAATGCCTTGGCTACTATGGAAATCATAACATGTACTTAATGGATTCCACAATTACATGTTTTATTACCACGCTAGTTTATCATGAGTAATGTTCCTTTATGATCTATGATTTTTGTACTTCCACGATTTATGTCGTTGCTCATGATTTTGATGTTTAGATTTTATGTTCAAGTTTTTGCATTCAAATGTTTATGGATTGTTTTATGTTCTCTATGCTTACCCATACTGAGCATTTGATCTCAACCTTTATATGTTTTCTTTTCCCCAGGATTTAAATAAAGGTTTTAGGTAAGAAAACAAAAGGGGAAGATCTTTATGGTAGATGTTGAAGATCTTTCACCACGATTAGAAGATTATTTTCCGAGTTTCTAAAGACACTAAACTATTACGGTCCTTGTGTGTCTGTTTTCATTATGTATCAAGTATTCTGAAAAAGTAATGTAATGTCCATGTATGTCAAGCTTAGGGTCTTTACAGATAAAATGGCACAAGTTTATTTATTTGGTTAAACTGTTGAGTTATTGGTTAAGTGATGATATGATTTTTTTAGAGGCTTCCAAGACCTTGGTAGTGGTTTGGGACAACACATAGTTAGTGAAATTCGACAGTTTTGTTTGTTTTTCCTGTTTAATGTTTTTCTCTTGATTTTATATATATATGGGATGTGAGATATTTCATATGTTGGAACCTTTAAGTTGTACTCAGCATGGCCTGGGTATTGTTGAGTGATGTAGATCACATGTTGGGTTTGGACTAGGTTATATTGGGAGGTTCTGACCATGAGATTAGGCATCATGGACGTCAGCTTAAGGCAGGGTGACTGTTAGGTTGGGCATGACCCAATTTACATGGATGGAGATACTAGAAGACTTGAGCTGCATGGTTGTAGGGACACGAGGTGTCAGAGGTGGTGTGGCTTGGGTACTATTTCGGTGATTACCACTCTTTCAAAACATTGAGTAGTGTGCACACAGAGAGACTCTATGATGAGGTGTTTTTGACCACTCATGTGGGTTGAGACCCCTATCAGTTGCGGTTTAGGTACATTTGGTTTGGGGGTGCTTGCTGTAGAAAGCTGTGTGGAAGGTGCAGAGCCTTCAGGGGATAGCATTGAGGCTATCGGATTGGGGGCAGAGGCTCGATATTATTTGGGGGAAGACATTACTCTCCCTATGGTTAAATTATTTTAGGGAATACATACTTGTCCCTTCGGTTATGTTATTTGAGGGCATACATCGCTTTCCCTCTGGTTACTTACACTACAAGAAAACTGTCGTTTAGCGGTGGTTTTTTCACGGCGGTTTTAAAAACCGCCGCTAAACGTGTTTCGGGCCGACGTTTCGCAGTGGTCTTTAAACCGCCGTGAAAAAACCGCCGTGAAATGCCATAAATTTTTTTATTTTTTTTATTTATTTTTTTATTAATTTTTTTTAATTTTTTTTCAAGGATTAGCGGCGGTTTTTTAAAAATCCACCGCGAAATAGCGGCGGTTTCGGTAAAACCACCGCGAAATGAAAGGAAAAAATAAAAAAAAAACACGAGAAACCATGAAATCACTAAAATGACCATAACTTTTGATCTGGGCGTCCGTTAGAGTGCCAAAACTAGTCAAATCGAAACTCATGAAGAGATATAGAGTCACATATAATCAAAACCATGAGACGTTCTAAGGTGTAGAAGAGATTAGTGTTATAAGAATGTTGAAAAAAGTTCTCCAACTTCAAACGACCATAACTTTCACTCCGGGTGTCCGTTTGGGCTCTACCACATATCAAATCGAAACCAGTGAAGAGAGCTACACCCCAAATCGACATAAGAAAGCTTATGTCATGTTTTTAGACCCCAAAACCCCTCTGAAGGCCTCCAAAACACCATTTCTGTCACCGTTGTCCCGTTGAACTTGTCTTCAAACGAACCTAACTTTCGATCCGTGTGTCAGTTCAGACACCTCCACCTGCCAGATCATAGCTCATTCCATGAGCATCAGTTTTACTAGTCACGGTTCCCACATGCACTCTTGGATCATATTTTATGGCCTTTTTAGTGAGTATTGGGTTTGTTATGTTTTTCTATGCCTCGTTTCTAGCACCTGTTCCCCGTCAGCTTTTTTTTAAATGGTCATAACTTCTGATCCGCCTGTCCATTCGGACTCTTTCACCTGTCAGGTCGAAGATCGTTTCAGGATCTTTGATTTGACAGGTCGTGGATTTAAAACGGACTCCTGGATCATATGTTATCTCCGTTAATGTGAGTCCAATGTTTTTGTCTCTTTATGACCGTTTTGACGGGTTTTAATGGTTGCTCCATTTATTACTGTTTATTTGGGTTTCCATGACTTGTTATCTTTATCAATGGTTTTTTGTGGGTTATCATGATGATTATGTTGAATTATTAAGGGGTTTTCTAAAGTTGTCATGAGTTTTCATGCATTCTCATGCGTTCTCATTCTTTCGAATGCCTCATTCTTCATATGCTTCTCCATCCGTTTTGATGTGTTTTCATGATTTTTCATCCCTTACCACGTCTTTTCATACTTTTTCATGTCTTACCTTTATTATTTATTTATTATTTATATTTACTTATTTTTATTATTTATTATTTATTATTTATTATTAATTATTTATTAGTACTAATAATAAAATATTATTAATAATAATAATATTTGTTAGTGGTTATTTATTATTCATTATTTATTATTTATATTTATTTATTATTTATATTTATTTTTTATTTTTTATTTTTTATTATTTTTTATTATTTATTTTTTATATTTATTTACTATTTATTATTTATTATTTATATTTATTTATTAATTATTATTTATATTTATTATTTATATTGATTATTGATTATTGATTATTGATTATTGATTATTTATTATTTATTATTTATTTTTATTATTTATTTTTATTTATTATTTATATTTATTTATTATTTATTATTTATTATTTATTATTTATATTTACTTATTATTTATTAATTATATATTTATTCATTATTTATATTTATTTATATTTATTATTTACTAATTATATTTATTAATTTTTAATTATTAATTATTTATATTTATTTATTATTTATTATTTATTATTTATTATTTATTATTTATATTTACTTATTACTTATTATTTATATTTATTTATTATTTATTATTTATATTTATTTATTATTTATTATTTATTATTTATATTTATTTATTATTTACTATTTATTATTTATATTTATTTATTATTTATTATTTATTTATATTTATTATTTATTATTTATTATTTATTATTTATTATTTATTATTTATTATGTATTATTTTTGATTTATTATTTATTATTTATTATTTATTATTTATTATTTATATTTATTTATTATTTATATTTATTTATTATTTATATTTATTTATTATATATATTTATTTATTATTTATTATTTATTTATTATTTATTATTTATATTTATTAATTATTAATTATTAATTATTTATATTTATTTATTATTTATTATTTATTATTTGTTATTTATTATTTATTATGAATATTTATTATTTACTATTTATTATTTATATTTATTTATTATTTATATTTATATTTATTATTTATTATTTATTATTTATTATTTATATTTACTCATTATTTTTTATTTATATGTATATTTATTTATTATTTATATATATTTATTATTTATTATTTATTATTTATATTTATTTATTATTTATTATTTATTATTTATATTTATTTATTATTTACTATTTATTATTTATATTTATTTATTATTTATATTTATTTATTATTTATTATTTATTATTTATTATTTATTATTTATTACTTATTATTTATTATTTATTACTTATTATTTATTATTTATTATTTATTACTTACTATTTATTATTTATTATTTATTATTTATTATTTATATTTATTAATTATTAATTATTTATATTTATTAATTATTTATATTTATTATTTATTTATTATTTATTATTTATATTTATTTATTATTTATTATTTATATTTATTTATTATTTATTATTTATTATTTACTATTTATTATTTATTATTTACTATTTATTATTTATTATTTAATATTTATTATTTATTATTTATTATTTATTATTTATTATTATTATTTATGATTTATTATTTATATTTATTTATTATTTATTATTTATTATTTATTGTTTATTATGTATTATGTATTATGTATTATTTATTATTAATTATTTATATTTATTTATTATTTATTATTAATTATTAATTATTAAATATTAAATATTTATATTTATTTATTATTTATATTTATTTATTTTTTATTATTTATTATTTATTATTTATTATTTATTATTTATTATTCATTATTTATTATTTATTATTATTGAGTTTATATCTATTATTTATTTATTATTTGTTTTTTCAATTAATATATATATATATATATATTAAATTCTGTTTATTAACCACATGACGAGCTTGCTGGAGTGGTAAAGTCTTTGAAAAATATGCAAGAGGTTAGGGGTTCAAATCTCACCAAAAGTAGTATTTCTTTATATTACATGGGCATGTGCATGGGATGTGCATGCATGGATAAATAAAGTAAACAAAGTAATACAAAATAAATAAAATAAATACGAAATAAATAAAATAAATATGAAATAAATAAAATAAATACGAAATAAATAAAATAAATAAAATAAATACGAAATAAATAAAATAAAGAAAATAAAGAAAATAAATAAAATAAATAAAATAAATAAATAAATAAATAAATAAATAAGTAAATAAATAAATAAATAAATAAATAAGTAAATAAATAAATAACTACATATGTAAATAAATAAAATAAAATAAATAAAATAAAAAAAAAAAATAAAAAAATAAAATAAATATATTAAAAAAAATTAAAAAAAATTAAAAAACTGCCACGAAACGTTCTGCGACGGTTTTAAAAACCGCCGTGAATTGTTTCCCGACGCACGATTTCGTGGTGGTATTTCAAAACTGCCGCCAATCAATTTAGCGTGGTTTAAACCGCCGCGAAACGAAAAAAAATCGCCGCTAAATCGTGATTTTGCCGTAGTATTATTTGAGGACAGGCAGCGATGTTCCTCTGAGCTACTATTTCTTGGGCATGCCATTGGGACAAGTGTACTTGAGACATGCAGTGCCAGGGGCACATGGTGCCAGGTAACATGATAGAGATTTCGGTATTTGACGAAGTAGGTGACACTCAACGGTGGCTACTGAGCAACAATGGAGTTTGTGTTTGTTTGTGAGCATCGTATTGTTTACTGATAGTCTTATAACAGCATTTCTGCTTAAAAAATTATATTATGTACACACCATTGGGTGGTATCATAGTGAGATTCATCCCACACCCTACATGGCCCCTACGGGACACGTGTAGACTTTATGGATTTACGTGCAGGAAAGAGGACAGCTTCTGGAGCTGGACTCCACTAGCTGTTGTGTGGAGATGGTATGTACCTTGAGGTCTTGCCTAGCTGGAGATTATTTTTTTTGCATCCTTTTTTCTATCAGTATGCTTACTTATTATTTAGCTATAGGTGGTTATCCATTGGTGCCCTATATATATTTTTGGATATGGATGACCTGCTTTGGATGCATGTTTTGTCACTCCGTAGTAGTTACAAGTGATCAACATGTTGTTCTGTTTACTTTCCGCTGCTGTTGTTTATATTATTGCTTTCACTATTTATCGGTATTGTATGTGCTTCCGCTTTGTGGGTCTAGTTCGAGTATGCTGAGTAATTTATTCCAATTCATATTTATTATTATACTTGAACCAGAACAATTATTATCTTTCGTGAGGGTATAGCCTCCCCACTATACATATAAGAGGCTCGCTGCTAGTCGAAAGCCTTTGTAATTTAGGGAGGTGCACTTAAGGTAGTAAAACCCAACCCATTTAGTACTGTTTGGGTGGCTATTTGGGTCTAGGTCATTACAATTTTATTACCTAAAACACAAAACACTTTTATCAAATGTCTTATGAAATCATCGTTCGTGTGTACAGTGGACTACCGCTTCACAAACCGATGTCATTTTTTTTCCATTCCTACCTTTCAAGGTTGGATATAAAGATGGATTTATAGTTTATATACTATATATATGATATTTATTAGGTTTATTTTTTATTTTTGAACTATTATATCACACATACCATCATACTCTTTATTTTTTGGGAATATGATAGCGTCGTTCCTGTGTATGGCGGACTGCCGCCTCACGAAGTGATGCGATTTGTTCAAACATTACTTGGAATGTATTAATGATGTGTTTAATAAAAATATGTGATATATATGAAATAAATATTCTACCGTAATGATAATATATATATATAAATATAATTTCCATTTCTTTATTTTAATATGATATGAAAATGGAAATGACATTCATGCGTACATACTGTGTACCGTCTCCATGAAGGGTGTATTCCATTTACTATTACTAAATAATATGGATCAATATAAATAAATTTATAATTAATATATATTATATTTATATCATGTTTTATATTCTTTATATGATGAAACCATGATCGAATTAAGAGGAGAAAAATTACAAGTCAAAACATATAAGAAAAACACATGAGTTATTACTCGACACATAATTTTAACATTGAATTGCTCATAAACAGGGTAATAAAAGGTCATATGAAAATAATATATAGTATTATATATATGAATATGGTTATTTAATAAATTTATAATAAAATATTTTTATTATATATTTTGTTTTAATGAGTATAACAAAATTCAATAATTAAGGTTATAGATTTCTCATCTCACTTTTACTTCTATGAGACATACACCACATTCACTGCATATTTCTTTTATGTGGTGTATATACTTACCTTATTGTATGATATATCATTAATTAATCTATCTTAATATAATTAATGTTTCATTTTAAGTTATTTCTTTGACGGGGCTTATGATAAAAAATTTACCAATGTGGTAAGAGTTTAATTCACAATCTCATAACAATTCGAGATGGTTTCTGTTTATGTCTCCATTTGGGAAATTATTTGATATTTACATATTTAAATAAATATATTTTGTTATCCAATTATTATTCATGATATTTTCAATTAATAATACCAATTTCCCACTCTTTTTTACTTAAGATAATTAAGGAATCATTTTTTTAAACCTGACTTTATTTCTCTCTTCGGTCGGAAATTTTTTTTCTTCCAATACCATGTTTTTGAAAAATGTTTTCAAATATATTTTTAAATGATATTTTTTCCATTTTCAAAGAAAATGATTTTGAAAATTTTTTATGTTTAAAAATTTATTTTAATTATTTTCAAATCTTCATTTTTAAATTTTCAAATATATTTTCAAGGAAAAACATTTAAAAAATATTTTATTATTTAAAAATAATTTTTCAGAGGAAATGATATTTTAATCAAGAAATGTTTTAAATTACCTTTAAAAATTATTTTCCGTATAATATGATATTCTTTGGTGTTACCTATACCTTTATGGGGATATGATCTAATGATATCATTCATATTTATTCTATAAATATTTTATGTTTTTATGGTAAGATGTTTATAAAACCTCTTTCTCTTCCATATGTTATACCATGATAAAATCATTGTGAACCCCAATGTTATTCACAAATTATACTATGATGAAATGATTATGAAATCCATCTCTTTTACAAAATATGTGAGATGATGAAATTTTATGATATGTATTTCATTTCATGGGTTATGATATGATAAATATTTTTGATCTTATGGAAAACATAAATATGGTTTTCATTTTGAGATGGGTGGTACCTATATCTCCCTCCAATGTGTTGGGTGATGATTTATATCTCATGAGGTAAAAATAGTAAACAAGTTGATGGACTTGATCTACTATAGGGAATATGTGTTTTCTTATCCACTATAGGAAACAGGTGCATCTTAATACACAATGGAAAACATGTGTGTCCTAATGCACTATGTGAAATGAGTGCATCTCGATCCACTATGTAGATGGCCTTGGTAGTAAACAATGGCACATTAAATGTGGGTTTTCTATATCTATGATGGTTCCACACTTCTATGACATGGGTTTATATTTCATGATTGATTTATGATGATTTATCACCCTCATGGGCCATGTTTTAAAAATGATAATCTTTTTTTCCATGAGTCATGTTTATAAACTATGATTGATTGGATATAAAATTAATAAGTTATTTTTGTGATCACATACCCTTATTCTTATCTATTTTCTTCATAAGATCATATATTAATATCTATTATGTTTACCCTTACTGACCATCTCATCTCCCCCTTTCTTATGTTTCCTTTCCATAGGCTAAGAAAAAAGATTATAAGTACATGTACTAAAGGGGAAGATATTTATAGGAGGCATTGAAGATATTTCACTAAGTTAGAAAATTATGGTTTCATGTTTCTAAAGGCACTAAACTATTACGGTCTTCAAGCGTGTGTTTTTGTAACATAATGAATATTCATCAATTATGATTTCATATCCATGTATGAAAATCTCAGGCCATAATGTTTTGAGAAATAAATCCCTATCTAAATTCCACAAGTGCGCATGGTTTTACCATAGATGTATCTAAGGGTAATAATCCCAAAAATAGTTGGTCATGTATATATTGTCCATAATTATATTTCGTAATGAATGAGCACTTACTGCACACCTAGTTGGACACTCCCAAGGGGATATGATTTTGTTAGATCATATTTTCCTTATAACCAATCATCAATAATTTTAATAGATTATTACCAATGATAAACTAGGTTAATCATAAGGTTTATTAGATTGAAAATAATTTTTCATGAATAGCAAATATTATTTGTGAATTTTCATGATTGTGTGGCCTCTCACTATGATTACTGTTTCTCACATTATGATTTTTGGTTCTAGTCAATTGATGGTACCCAGAAAAAACATGTTAACGCTAAATTTGATACACATTGTAATGATTTTACTGATAAGAAACCAAATTCTAGGGGATCAAGAATGAAATTTTTTGTCACTATACTTTAGAAGATTTATCAAGATTTGAATCATGAAGAGATTCCAAATAAGAATATGAGGGAACTATGTTTTGTTGATTCCTTCTTGAGGAAACATCCACTATATATTAGTGGGTTTTCTAATCCACAAGATATTGAGTAGTCGATCAATACCATATAAAATATATTTTCCACTATCCAGTGTTAAAAACCTGAAAAAAATAATTTTTATATTTATTTCATGGAAGATGAAGTGGATCGATGATGTACACATATTAAGAACACAAAGAAATAGAAATAAATGGACTCTTTGTAGTTTGATGAGTTTAGAAGGTTATTTTTCAATAAATACTTTGCTCACATTCATCATAAAAAATAGATAAGTTATTCCTTGAGAAAAAATAGAAGGATGATGAATCCATTAGAATCTATTAAGACAAACTTTAAATACCTTAGAGGTATGATTATAGTATTATTGTCCAACTTAAAAATAATATCTATCATTTCTTCAATGGATTAAAACCAAGTATCCAAATGGTATAATCCATAAGATAATTAATTAGCAATGAAGAAATAATCCGATGTGCTATTAAGGAAAAAATATAGATTGTAGTTACCCATCAATCTCATGGTTTTTATATAAAAAGAAATATACAATTCACAGTAAATTATAATAATAAAAATCACAGAGAGAAGGGGTTGAGAATTCCATTTTTATTGAACTATGGAACAAAACATAGAGTAAATTTTCTTAAGGGAACTAGTAAATGTTTTAAATTTGGAAAATAATTCTAGAGGGAAATGGAATGATAATGTGATGTGAAGAGGCCATCTAATGAAAGGAATAGTGAAAAATCTCAATAGAATGCACTTCACACACACTAATGTTTCAAATGTAAGGAGTATGGGTATTTTTTAAACTATTTATAGACTGAAGGGTTAATGATGATGATCAATTTAAACAACCACATAGTCCTAGAGACAAAGGTAAATCTCATGTGATCACTATTTTGGATATAAGTTGTGATAATTAAGTGGTGATAGGTAAACATAGAATCTACCCCAGACCTTATATTTCTTATTTAATTATATTTTTACCCAATATTTTTTGTATGAATAATTTTATAAGGGTATCACTATATTTCCTCGATGATTACATATTTAATTTTAAGTGAAAACACATAACCCTACAATGTTAGCATCACAATTCTATGAATTTTCCCCGATTGTAGTTTTTTTTGGAAATATTCTTCCTAAAAGTCTTGTTGTTATACCAATAGTGGAATGTGATGTTATTTTGGAAATGTATTGGATTTATTTATATAAATAAAATATAAATTATTGAGGAAGGAAAGTAACATTTGATTTTCCAAAACAACCTATGATTATTTAACAGTGTGAGGATAAATGTGAACTTAAAATGGAAATTACATCCATATCATGGGTCTTGACTCCTATTAGAATAATGTATTTATCTCATAAGTTTGGGGAGGAACTAAAACTTGAATATATTCTAATTTTATGAGAATTTATTGATGTTTTTATAGAAGATTTTATACAATCTTCATTTGAATCATAATGTTTAGTTTTCAATATAACTTAGAACCGATGCTACACATAATTTAAATTATTTTTATAGAATGGTCATGATTTAATTACAGGAATTAAAGAATAAACTCTAAGAGAATCTAGATAAGGGATTCATTAGGCCAATTACATCACCATGGGGTGTCATTGTTCTTTTTAAGAAATAAATATGGATAAATGTGGCTCTGTATTGATTATTTGGAACCAAACCTGATAAAAAATAAGAATACATATCATCTTCCTTGTTTTGATGATTTTTTGATCAATTATAATGGGATCAATATTTTTCCATGATTTTTCTTAAATCTAGATACTATCAATTGAGGGTAAAAATTGAATACATACCCATAACAACCTTCCATTCAGGGTACATAAACAATGAATTTATAGTTATGACTTTTATTCTTAATAATACCCCAGTTATCTTCCTGGATTTGAAAAATAGTTTCCTTAGATATTATCTTGATCAGTTTGTGGTAGTCTTTATATATTATATTCTTATATACTCCAAGTGCAAGGAAGATCATGAAGACCACTTGCGAATTATACTGGAGACCCTATGTAAAGAGAGAATGGATGAAAAATTTACCAATATTAAATTTTAGCTATATAAAGATGCATTTTTGGTCTTATAATCTTATGAAAGGGTATACAGATGGATCCATAAAAGACATAAGTTTTTTAGCATTATCCCGGACCAACCACAGTGACTGATATTCCTAGTTTTCTTGGTTTTGATGGATACTATCAACAATTTGTGAAGAATTTATCATGAATATCTAATCCACCCATCATGTTATATTAGAAAGAGTGAAGATCCTTTGGATAGATGAATGTGAACAATAATTCAAGGAACTGAAGATAAGGTTGGTTAGAATACCTATTCTTACACTAACTTATAATGGATAAGGGTTTATGAACATTAGTGATGCATCCATGAAGGGATTTGGATACATCATCATGTAGAATGATATATTGATAAATTATTACTCAAAAAAATTCCTTAGAAAAATTAACATACTTAATGTTTGGAGTTGGAATTAGTATGTTTTTCACTAAAAATATTGAGGAATTATATTTATGGTACTATAGTAGGTACTATTTGGTACTATTGCAGCCATAATTATTCACCTTCAGGCCACTGGTTTAGTCCTAGAGTCATTTAGGCCTTTAGGCCACCTAGCCCTTCGGGTATGTAAGGATTTAGGGCCACCTTAAGACCTATGGTCCATCTCAAGGACTTTGGGTCATCTCAAGGACTTTAGGCCACATTATGTGTAGTTGTAAACTATACAGGAGGATTCAGAGTAGGCATATTTAGCAGAGTAGATCTATCAGATTTGGAATAATGAGACAGTATGGAATTTTCCATCAGTACCAGGCCTATGCATCTATGCACATGACAACTAGTCGAACAACCATGCAAAGGTGGAGAGTTGATCATGATGCAGTCACCTTGGAGGGGATATTTCATGTAGTCATAATCTGTTTGAATTTCTCTATGACATTTTGGTCTTGTAATATTACGAAGTGGCCCATGTAAGGGTTCCCCTTCAACCCATAAATGGGGGATTATCAAAAATGAATAAAAATTGAAGGCCTTTAGCCCATTCAGGAAGTAAAGAAAACAATGTGGTTGATTCTATAAGTTGTAATGACTAGTATATTTTTTCAATGATTTGGATAGAAATATATTTATGGATTTTTAGAATATTGATCTTGAAATATTGAGTAATGTAGACATATCATATCTTTCCCAGATGAGTGTTCAACCATCTATTTGTATGAGGATTGATGATGCATAGAAGGAGGATGTGGAACAATAGAAGAAGGGGAGAAACATTTTTGAGTTTAACAATGATTATGATTGAATGATATGGTTAAGGATCTAGGTATTTGTCCTATAAATAATAGATCTAATGGAGCCATTGTATGAAGTTCATAGTTCATTATTATCTATTAATCTTGGAATCAGATGATGTATGGAGATTTGAAAGAATATTTTTAGTGGGACAACATAGAATAAGATATTTCATAGTATGTATCTTGATTCCCAGTATTTCAATAATTTAAGTTTGACAGATGGAATTCTAATGTAATTTTATAACCATTACCCATACTGGAATGAAAATAGGAAAACATTACCATGGATTTCGTCATCAAACTCCCCAAAACATCTATATGGAAAAATGCTATTTGGGTTATAGTTGATCGAATTATGAAATCAGAACATTTAATTTCCATCATAAAATGTTTCTCTCTTGATCAAAATTATTTGATATATATTAAGGAATTGGTAAGGTTTCATAGATTATCATAATGAATTTTGTCTAATGGGGATCCAAGGTTTTACTTGAAGTAATAGAGAAGTATTTAGTAGTATTTTCATAAAAATTTAGGTTTCAATATTAAATATCATCCTCATTTAGATGGTTAGTCTGAGAGGGCTATTCAAACAATAAATGACAAGTTGAGATATTACTCTATGGATTTAAAAAATGGTTGTTAAATACACCTTCCTTTGGTATAAATTTTCTTACAATAATAGTTTTCACTCGAGCATAAATTTTTTTCCTTATATATCAAAATATGGTAAGAAGTGTAAAAATCCAACATGTTGGGTATATATTTGGAGAAATTAATCCAATTGGTTCTGATCTAATTGAGTAAATGATACCTATTGTTAATTCTATTCAGTATCACATCAGGCCCGCTCAAATTCAACAAAAAAGTTCAATTGGAAATCTTCAATGAGATCTAGAGTTTGAAGTTGGTGAAAAGGTATTTCTATGAATATCTTATTGGAAAAAGTTTATGATATTTTTAAATAAGGTTATGTTGAGCCCAAGATATATTGGTACCTTTGAAATTCTAAATCATACTGTTATATTTTCTTATCACTTGGCACTTTCATCAAATATATCTAAAGTTCATGATGTGTTTCACGTATCTCTACTGAGAGTGTACATACCTAATCCTTCTGTAAAAACCAGATTCATCCTTTGAGGAAAAAAATATTTCCTTTTTTAGGTTGTGCATTTGTAAGTGGATAGAAAACAGGGTTATACACCGTGTAACTCAGGTGCATTCCATGTAATTGGGGTTACATGACATATAATCTTGATACATGCCATGTAGTTGTTTTACCATGAACTGTATGGAAATAGGAAATACACTACATGTAGTTTAAAGTACATTCCATGTAATTTTTTGGTGTTAAATCGAGAAGTAGAAACATCTTTCTTAGATGGATCGAAACTCACCCATTTATTTGAAGAAAAACGTCCCCTTTAGGGAGCTCAATATTCCTCTTGATCCATTCTTCATGATTTATTATCATGAAATAGTTATCTAGGCTTGAGTGTTTAAGCTCTTTTTTAGATCTAATCCATTCTAGGTCAAATTAGAGGCCAACGCTGGATGGGGAAAGTCATAATAGCATGAGGAAGGTGGTCTCGTGACTATTGCTAATTGTAAAGTTGAATATACGTGTCATAGTGACAAAACCCAATTATTATGGTGTTTCCTTGAATAAATATTTTCTATTTTTATTGCCTATTGTTTTTGGTAATTGATTAAGGGGTTTTTAAGAGTGTTTATGGATTACTACCTTTATTAAGGGCCACCCCATGGGGGTGTTTCTAATGAATAACTGTTTATGGACGTTTGGATTAGGATGCCTATAAGGAAGAATTAAATTCCCTTTTGGGTTGTTTAAAATGAATTTTATAAAATTATAATACATGTAATATTATAATTTACAAGTTTTTCTTATGAGATGAATTTCCCACATGAGTTATTTATGTTAAAGCCTTGTAATAGTTTAATTTACACCTATCGCTTCAAATATAAAATGATAATGGGGTAAATAGAAATAGGTTATCCATATCCTCAGGTTAAAAGGAAAGGTCATGCCCATATGACTATTTCACTTTATACCTTGGGTGAACCATGGTATTAGATAAAAGGCCATGGATGGACACAAAGAGGACATTATCATGACAAGTCATGAGCGAGCAACAAATGTAGTGGTCAGGATCATGTAGATGTTATTAAATGTCAAGAAAGTATTGAATCCAATGAGGGATACCAAGGACGGGATCTATCAATAACTATTTATATGTCATGAGTGAAAATTTAGTTATAATTTCATATACAAATGGAATGACTTATTATGTATCATCCAAGCCAAATAACAAGCTTGGATTTAGTCTTCACTTACACTTGTTTAGATGATATTTTGAGACATATTATATGCTTACTTTTATATGGGGATCATCAGGCTTAGGCTAGATCTCAACACTTATATAATTCAATTTAATTGAATTTGAAGTGAACGTGAAGTTAATATAAATGAGAAGTAGTGTTTGTAGGACTATTTAATTTTGAGTACTTCCTAGTTTACTACATTCATTATTGCATAATGCCTGTTATATATATATTCACTGATAGATTGAAATAAACCGTGGCTGGTTTCCATCTATGATTTAGTCTCATATACAATTTGGTCCATGCTTTGGTCCCAAATAGATTATATTTTTGTAGTTGTGGATTAGGGAAAGCACCCTTCTGCAGGTACTTGATATGCTATTTAGAAGTAGGAATGCATTGGACCAATTCGATCCTTGAAATGATTCTTAACATCTTTTGTTCTTTTTTGCTTTTGGTACATATATCGTGTATTACTACAATGTGACCTATTTTTGAAATTTTCTTAGAACATGTGACATGCGACATCATCCTTTATATGCTATGACATCTTGTTATTTATATTATCAGTCTTCTGTTTTTTACCTCAGTTTTATGGTGTAACTACTTTCTCTATTATTGTATTATTGTGTTCCACTATTTTATACTCTGACAATGAGGGTATAGTTCCCCCACCATCATAGAAAAGACCTCACTTTTAGTTGGTAGATTCTGGTGTTTGGGGAAATGCACTTGAGGCCACGTGGCCAGCCAAGTATGGGGCACCTTTGAGTGGAATCCAGACCTGGGACGTTACAAAGTGGTATAATAGGATGTTATATTATGGTTTTCCTTATTATTTGGTGACATTAGAGAGGGATAGTAAGGAAATGGTGTTTGGTAATAAACTGTACCTTGGAGTAGCTACACCATGTATTGGGAAAATCTAAATTTCATTGAATTGAATTTTGTTTTTTGGATTTTGAGTTTTTATAGTTAATTTGATTTCTCCTTTGGGTGAAGAAATTTTATTGTGAAGTTATTATTGATTTCATTGTGATTATATTTTTTTCAACCTAATATGTTGAGGGTATTCCATCTCATGCATCACATCTGAACTTGTTAGAAATCACATGCCATACATTCCTGCCATTCCATTTATAGAGTATTACTGATTGCATGCTATTGTGATAAATACTGTGATTAATATGCCTGCTATTATGATAGGTGTATTGGTATGTGCTATGGTTCTAATTGAGTTGACACTATACTTTGGTTCCTAAGGTGTATGGTCCCTCTTGGATCAGAATTTAGTGGATCATGTTGTTGTATTAAATTGAAGTTTTGTTATGGTATGTTATATATATGGATTCCATTTATTGATTTGTGGATAGTATGCCCCCCATGGATCATAATTTGGCACACCTTTGGTTTTATTTTGAAAAATAGGGGTTCCATAAAAGTTTTATAGATTTACTATTCGGAAACCCTGACAACACGGCGTGTGGTTCCATAAACACAATCCATGTGATCTTCTTTTCGGGAGGAAATACTTTTATTAATTACACGTCATGTACTATGTGTACATGCCATGTGGTAAATGAATGTGTATAAAGAAATGTGAGAAGAAACAAGGAATAATGATGTTTTTGGATAGTTCATTCCATGTACATTAGGTTCACACCATGTAGTTTTACATAGGTAGACCCCATGTGGCTCTGGCTATGTTGGTTTACATGGAAAGGGGAAAATACTTAAGTATAGGTTGTTTCCCTGTCTTACACGTCGTGTACTTGGGATGGCTACACACCCATGTTGGTGGAAGTACACACCCGTGTAGGAGCTTGAGGGTACTCACCGTGTATGGTTTCGACATGTTGTGTACTCCTATTTCAAGTAAACATTGGGGTTTTTTCTCCTATTTAGTTCTTGCAATCTTGAACTATAAACCTTGATAATGAAATTGAACTAAGGTGTGTACTTGACCTTTTAGATTCATGCTTCCACAATGACCTCCAGGTGTATTCCAAGAGAGTGGAAATTATCATATCATGAAGGTGGTTGGCCATGGGAAACTAGTGGATCCTCTAGTCATGCCAGTTTCAGTACCAGCTGGTATACTGAAAATAGGTGCTAATGAATAGTTCTGTGATGGATTTATGAGGTTCATGAAAACCATTCAGGGAGCACCACACTCTGCCATGTCTATGGAAGATCTGATGCGAGTGTTCAAGTATTATAATTCTCCCACGTTTTCGGGGGATAACAGACTAAAGGATGAAGAGTCATGGAAAGATGCTATGTTATCGATCTTTGAGCATCTTGAGATGCCTCCTAATAAGTGGGTCATCATTTCTACATATTTGCTTCACGATTCCACCAATAGATGGTTGGATTTTATCACTCAGACAAAACATCTTCGGGATATGGATTAAGAATATTCTCAGACAGTCTTCTATGATTACTTCTATCCGAAGACATTGAAGACTGAAACCACCTGAGAGTTTATACATCTGGAGTAGGGCACATTATACTTTATGGATTACTCGGCCCCTTTTACGAATCTATAGTGATTCACACCGATTCTGAAGGGTGATGACCTGTCAAAGACTAGTTGTTTTGAGGATTGTCTCAGGTATGACATCAAATCGCAGGTCATTATCTTCCAGCTAACTAATTTATCTACAATAGTGAATCAAGTGCTAATTACTGAGTGTAATATGAGATAATCTTGAGGTGCAATCCAGGGCAGTTTTTCACCGAGATCTGGTACAATTTCTACCGGTAACAGAAAGCATTTTTTGGAGCTTTCTCGTGGTGATGCAAGTAGTCAGGACATATCTTCAGGTAGCCAAGTGAGGTTCTACCAATGTGGCAGAATTGGGAATACAATACCACATTGTCTGATGGAGCCAATCAAGTGCCGATCTTATGGCATGATGGGCTATCTACAACACTTTTGTAGGGAATTTCCAACATCTTCTAGAGAGAGATGGTATGCAACGACTCCACATTTAGGAGTATGGTTGATTGCTTCTCACTAGTAAGGGAACTGGAATTCATCATGCCATTTAGGTAGAGGTGGTGGTCGTGGTAGTAGTATCCAGACCCAAGGTTCTCAGTGACAACAGGGTGGATCAGCTTAGGGTAGCAAGGTAGTGTCATAGGGCCGCAGTATAGGTCAGACTTATGCAGTGAAACAGACTCAGTAAGAGCAGGATCCCAGAACCCCTACTATCAGAGGTACTATTCTAGTCGCCTCTGTTTTAGCTTCTGCACTTTTTGATATTGGAGATTCACATAGTTTCATATCTTTTCCCATTTTTGAGAGACATAGGCTCTATATTTTTACTTATGATGATGTTATGAAGCTATACACTCTGTTAGGAATTAGAATGATAGGTTTGTGTCAGTACAAGGAGTGCCCCCATGTGGTTGGCGGGTGTCACTTCATATTTTATCTCTATGTCTTAGAGATGAAAGGTTTTGATTTAATTCTTGAAATGGACGGGTTTTTCTCATTTCAACCCATTATCTATTTCTATTTCCATAGGGAGAGATTTACGTCACCAGAGGGTAGATCGTTTCAACAAAAAGGTGAATGGGATGTCTAGGCGAGCCAAGATAGACCTGAGCATTGTTGTTTGAGAGGGATGAAAACCCAAATTGCGAGTTTATATCTAGAAGACTAGGGAACATGTAAGATAAATTTCCCTCCAATAGTTGATCATTTTAGGGACATCATCCATGATGTCTTTTTTGGTTTACCTCCAGTGAGAGAGGTAGAGTTCTCTATCGAGCTGGTGCTAGGACCTGCACCAGTATGCATTCCTATTTAGGGGATGGCTATGATGGAGTTGAAAGACCTCAAGAGGAACATAGGGGATTTGGAAGCTAAGGGTTTCATCTGACCTATTACTTCTTCTTGGGGTTCACCAATCCTTTTTTCAAAGAATGTGGATGGTACCCTCGGGCTATGTGTGGATTATCAGAAATTGAACTAGTTAACAATTAAGAATTGGTATCTTATACCATGAATAGATGATATCATTGATCATCTCTGAGGATCTTGGGTTTTCTCTATGGTCGATCTGAGATTCTGTTATCATCAGTTTCATTTTAGAATATCAGACATACCTCGCACATCCATTCAGAGAAGCCATGGTTTTTATTAGTATCTTGTTATGCCATTCGGTCTCACGAATGCACCTTCAGTTTTCATGGCACTGATGAACCGAGTGTTCCATACTTATCTCGACTCATTCATTTTTGTTTTTGTGGATGATATCTTGGTGTATTCTCACAATCAACAGGACCATTCCACACATCCTAATATTGTTTTTAGTACACTAAGTGATCATCAGTTATATAATAAGATTGCAAAGTGCCACTTCTAGATGGATCGGATTCACTTCCTAGGTCACATCATCGCAGAGAGTGTAAAGACCCATAAAATTCAAGTGAATTTTTTTTCTTGATTTTCTCTTGGATTTTACAAGAACGCAGTTTCTAACAGCACCTGATTCTGAGGCCCGGTGTGCCCATAATCAATTTCCAAAGTTTAGCTCGGGTACGTTCAGTGAACGAACGTGTGGGTTTTCCTAACTTTTGAACCAGTGCTCTGAATCAAATTCTGAGGGCATCGATGGAATCACAGTGCCGGTAATTGCTTAAGAAAACTTTTTCCGGAGTTGCGTTTTCTCGGGTGAGGTTATTAATTAATTGGGATAACTAAAGAATAAAAATAAAATATTGTGCTACGATTTTATTTTTATTCTAAGTAATGATAACCTATGCTTGGTGGTTAGAGTGGGACCCACTAATATCCTAACTCCACTAGGTAGGATATTAGTGAGGTGGGGCCCACATGAGCCCCATCCCCTTTTTTCCCTTTTTACCTCCCATGTGAATTTATTTTGGTATCTCACCCGCACCCCCTCTTTAATTCCAAGTCAACTCTCGTGTTTATTTGGATTATTAAACGCCTCATTAATTGGTCAACGCTCGATAATTAAATCGTGTTTTAATATTTGAATTTCAAATAAGGGATGACAGGAGTAATAAAATAAGGCAACACCTTGTTTTATTTTTGTGGTTTCGTTGTGTAAGAAGGATTGGAGAAGATTTTCTCAAAGCTTTCGAATAATCATCTTCTTCGTTGGAGAATGTGAAGAATGACGAAGAAAGTCGGCCTCCGACGGAAGACGACGAAGAATTCTAGATCCTCAGAGATCGACGATGCGATGCAGTGTACCACGATGCCGACGATCCTCTTCTCCGTGACGCTGACGATCCTTTTCTCCGCAACACCGACGAATCCCCTTCTCCGCGACACCGTGTACTGTGACGCCGACGACGCTTACAGAGCCTTCTTCCGCGACGTCCTTTTTCCCGCGATGAACCTTCGTTCAACAACGCTTAAGGTAGGGGGTTTGGTTTAATTTAATTTATGTGGATTATATCCTTGAGATGTGATTAAATTGTTGGAAGTCATTTGAACCACTAACGCGGTGTGTAAGGACAAACGAACAAGTCCAAACCCACCGATTCTATGTTCTTGATGCGCAAAACGTTGGATGATGATGAAACTGGACCGTTGAGCGACTGGAGGCCATCCCAGTAATCTACGGGTCCCGAGAGAACCCCAGGTGTAGAAAAAAGCAAGAACGGACCACCGGAGCGGCTCCGGTGGCCCGTGGACTTCACCGGCATCGCGAGTCACCGGCGGCGTCCCGACACGCTGCTAGGAGGGACCGCCGCGGCTGAAGCCGCCGCGGCCAGCGACTGGTCCCACGGCCGCGCGGGACCCGGGGTAGACGCGTCGCCCAGTGCTGCGTCCGATGGCAAGGGAGCAGCCCCACACGTGGGGGTTGCGGCTTCAATCAAGGGGGGCAGCCCCCCCCCCCCCCTTTCGCTCAGCTGGGCGCTGGCCGAGCTGGCCATGCGAGCCGCGCGCGCGGGTCCGTCCAACCGGCCCCCCAGGCCGGGCCGGGCCGCACCGACCGGGCCGGGCCGCACCGACCAGGCCGGGCCGCGGCCACCGGGCTAGGACGCGCCCTAATGTTCCGGACCCGGACCGGTTCGGGCCGACCCAGGGGGTCTCGGGCCGGGTCGGTCCGGGGCCCAAACCCCCTAAAACCGGTTAGGTTCGTTCTTTTTCCCATATCTTGGGATAAGAACCTTCTAAAGATGAACCATTTGTTGCGATGCGATCCTTGGATCGAGACGGTCGTTTTGATATATTACACTCAAGGTTTTGAAGAACTTTGGGTATGGCCGGGTTGGTTCGAACACAAAACCAACTGGGCCCTCGGAGCGAAAACACTTATAACTTGAGCTCCGGACGTCCGATTGACGTGCCGTTGACTTTTTTTGGATTCCTATTAGTGATACGGACCTTTTTGATTACTCCGATCGAGTTTTGGATGCAGTTGGAGTGCGTTCGGGTTGGTTTTGACTTAAAAAACCAACCGGGCCCCTGGAACGAAAAAGCCAATAACTCTCAGGCCGGGCGTCCGATTGACGCGCCATCTGTCGCGTTGAGTTCCTCTTGTCGAGATGGAACTTTGAGATACATAAAATCTGAACTACATGTCAGTTGATGTATCGACCCCTTGGCTTGTGGAGCGGACCCTCCCGGAAACGAGCATGCTGTGTGCGGGAACCCTAGAGCTGGCTGCGACTGCGACTATGAAGACTGCACTGAAATCCTATGTGGGTTCGGTAGAGATGAAGACCATACTGAAATCCTCTGTGGGTTCGACGGCGATGAATAATTCACTGAAATCATATGTGGGTTTTGCAGGGATGAAGACCGTACTGAAATCCTTCGTGGGTTCGATGGCAATGAAGAATGCACTGAAATCCTCCGTGAGTTCATCAGCGATGAAGACCGTACTGAAATCATCCGTGGGTTCGACGAAAATGACTACTATTCTTGTATCCTACGTGGGTCTGGCAGTGTGTGACTCTATTCTTGCTATCCTATGTGGGTCTGGCAGAGTAGTTAGTCGGTATCCTATGTGGGTCCGACAGCTTGGCTGGTTTAGTATCCTACGTGGGTCCCAGCTTAGATGAATCAATGGCTATATCTGATCATCTCTATCACCTTACAAAGAAGTATACCTATGTGAGCTGAGTCTTGACTTTCAATCTATACCTTCGATATGATTGAAATTCTTTCCTATGTGGATTGGGTTGTGTTATCCTGTGTGGATTGGGTTATATTATCCTGTGTGGACGCGATCAAACTTGGGCTCGGATGTTGGAGTCGAACTAGAATTGATGACTTCGGTATATGTATGGGCAGATACCTAAGTAGTGTTGGATGTTACTTCGTGATTGTATCTTTCCCTAGTGGATTATCCTTTTTGGATTCTGGGAGACCTTCGAGGGTCTTTGGGTCCCAAATGAGTCGCGTATACTCACCCCTGCACGGGCTATGCCCGCACTACGTTGTGTTGGATACAAACGGCGGACAGCGCTGATCGTGGTTGAGGCTTGTGGAGTAAGTCGGTACCTGGAGGTGGACCACTGGGAGGAACGTAAACGGAGCAGACAACTGGACCAGAGGGGCTGAGGAGGCTATATGTACCCACCCTTCAGGTGGGACTTCCAGTGGATGGCTCGACGTTGCTGCTTTACTTTCAGTTGTTGTACTTCCTTTCCAGTTGTACTTTACTTTCAGTTTGGGTTTGTATTCTGGCCCACATACTTTTCCGCACTACTATTATACCCAGTTTTACTTAGTGTTTACTTCTGATAGCTTACTCTGTGGTGTTTGTTTACTTTATAAAGGAAATGCCTTCCCCTTTTTTTGGGATTTACGCCTTGGTGCTAGTCTCCAGCCCCTTGCCTATAGGAGGTGGGCTTGGGGTAGTCACGGCACGGGTCCCGAGGACGGGTCGTGACAAATTGGTATCAGAGGAGGTTGGTTCTACCCCAAAACTCAGGACTCTTATATTTCTTCTATGTGAAGAAATATTGTTAAGGGTATTGAGTTTGGTTATCAGTCCAGGGAGTCCAGTGTTGGTGTGGCGGCTGATGTATCCGTACACCAGGACCCTGACTTATGATTTCTGACTCAATGCACGAAAACATTGATTGCATGTGTGTTTAAAAAATTTTCTTTGTGATTACATTGTGTAAGCTCACTAGGTATACTGTTTGACCGTGGTGCACCTGTTTCTTTTCAGTATGGCCCCACGACAGTAGCCAGCTAGGGTTCCGAGCTTTGTGCGAGACGACAGCCCACCGATCGACGAGGCCTCGGTGTAGGGCCCTTTGACAGCGGAGGCACTGACGGTTCCTCTACTCGCCGAGCCACCGATGCTACTAGCCCCAACCGCTGATATTGCACATCGCCTTAGTGCACTGAATGAATTTCAGCATCAGAGACTACCCAGGTTCTGCTGGGAGATGGACCCTCAGGCAGTTGTGGCTTCGCTGCAGGCAGTTGTGCGAGTTTTCAGGATAGTGGGGACACCAGCTGACCTCATGGTGATCCTCATAGCGAGCCTCCTGCACGCGCCAGTAGGCATATGGTGGAGCTTGATGCTCCAGGTGCACGACAAGGCATCACTCCTCTGTATAGACTTTGAGAGCCTCTTCCGCTCAGATTTCGTCCCAGCCACCCTCCATGCGGTGCGCATCCAGGAGCTTCTACAGCTGCGGCATGACAGCATGACGGTCACCCAGTACTCGGCGAGATTTACCGATCTCTTGCGCTATTCGACGGACATGGTACGAGACCCATTCTTCCAGGCCCGAACCTTCGAGCAGGGACTGAGGCATGACATCAGGGCATTGATGATATCCCTCAGCATTCCGACACAGGCAGGGGTACTGGAGTGAGATCTTCTCATAGATAGATTTTTTTATGAGCCTACGCCAGCAGCGAGACCTACCGCAGGGCGGCACGCAGAAGAGTCGTCTGAAGATGGCAGTCGACGGATGTCACAGGAGTCCAGGCGGACCAGACCATCAAGAAGACAACCTCAGGACATTGGCTCAGAGGTGCGGGGCATAGGGCGCAGAGCCAGCCTTCCGAGGAGCAGGCAGTGCTACTCATGCGGCGGGCAGGGCCACATGGCTCGTGACTGTCTGACCCACCGTGTAGAGGAGCAGTAGACGGTTGAGGGGCCACCCAGGCAGAGGCAGAGGGTTGACCGTGTTGGTTCGCCGTGAGCAGGCAGACGAGGCAGGGCAGCTGGCCGAGCAGTAGGTGGTGGGCGACGCTTTGAGGTTTTACCACCACCACCAGGAGGTCCACCCCAACCACAGGGGGATAACGGGCAGAGACAGGCTTAGCTTCAAGTAGCAGAGGCCTATGACCACGGCACGCCAGAGATGATTTGAGGTACTATCTGTGTCTACTCCACCCTTGCTGCAGTTCTTATAGACACAGAATCAAGTCATTCCTTTATTGCCTCTGCCCTTTTTCGGAGCTCGGAGATTCTGACAGAGCCCTTGGCTCGATCTTTATGGCTAGAGACTCCTACTTAAGCATACTCGACAATTACGCACTCGTGCCGGTAGTGTGAGCTTACTCTAGGAGGTGCGAGCTTCGGCTGTGATCTTCTTGTAGCGGCGTCGAGGCCTTACGAAGTCATCTTGGGCATGGATTGGTTATCTACAATCCATGCTAAAATTGACTATATTAGGCACAAGGTGCGGTGTGTACGCACCGACGGGAGCAGGTTCACCTTCACTGGCGAGAAGGGATCCTTTGAAGAACAGGATGGACTCACGCAGAGGAGGGGACATCCCATCACTCATCAGTTGGATAGCCTCATCCTAGGAGAAGTTGATGCACAGAGTCCTAGTTTTCCTGTAGTGGTGGATCAGTATGCAGACTTTTTCCATGACGACGTTCCAGGACTACCTCCTCACAGAGAGGTAGACTTCTATATTGACCTGTACCACGGGACAGCCCCGATATCCACTCCAGCATATTGGATGGCCCCCGCTGAGCTTCGAGATCTACGAGTATAGTTGGAGGAATTACAGGGCAAGGAATTCATCTGACCCAGTGTTTCACCCTGGGCTTCCCCGATATTGTTCTCCAAGAAGGTAGATGAGAGATTGCGACTTTATTTTGACTATCGTCACCTGAACCAGGTGACCGTGAGAACAAGTATCCGCAACCGAGGATTGATGACCTCTTCGATCAGCTCAAGGGAGCATGGTGGTTCTCGAAGATAGACCTTAGATCAGGTTATCATCAGCTCAGAGTTCGAGATGAGGACGTGCAGAAGACGGCCTTCAGATGTCGGTATGGACACTATGAGTTCTTGGTTATGCCTTTCGGCGTAACCAACTCTCCAGCAGTGTTCATGGGTCTCATGAACAGGATCTTTCAGCCATACCTCGATCGATTTGTCATGGTCTTCATTGACGACATATTGATATACTCGACCACTGAGGAGGAGAACGCCTACCACTTGAGGGTTGTACTAGACACACTCCGAGAGCACCATCCTTATGGAAAGCTCTTGAAGTGTTAGTTCTGGTTACGTGAGGTCCACTTCTTGGGACACGTCATCTATGAGATGGGAGTTGCAGTGGAACCTTCGAAGATCGAGGCAGTGCTAGCTTGGGAGCCACCCAGGAGCGTGATGGAGGTGAGGAGTTTCTTGGGGCTAGCTGGGTACTACCAGAGATTTTTTCCAGACTTTTCCAGAGTTGCGGCACCACTCTCAGCTTTGAATAAGAAGGGGAAACCCTTCGTGTGGTCAGACAGATGTCAACAGAGCTTCCAGGAGCTGAGATAGAGATTGACCAGCGTGCCTATTTTGAGGTTACCGGAGGAGGGAGTAGGGTACGTAGTCTACTGAGATGCATCAGGGACCAGACTCGGATGTGTCCTGATGCAGGAGTGGGTCGTGATCACCTATGGATCACGTAAGTTGAGGCAGCATGAGCAGAACTACGCTACCCATGACCTAGAGTTAGCAGCAGTGGTCTTCGCTCTGAAGATGTGGCGACACTATCTGATGGACGAGTGCTTTACAGTCTACTCTGACCACCAGAGTCTCAGGTACATCTTCTCGTAGAAGGACCTAAATCTGAGACATCAGTGATGGATCAAGTTCTTCCAAGATTACGACTTTGAGATAGTCTATACTCCTAGAAAGTGGAACATGGTAGCCTATGCACTCAGCAGGAGGACGGGAATTCAGCTACTCGGTGAGGTGACGGAGCAGCTAGCCGCTTTGCAAATATCCTTCATGGATAGATATGGAGCAACCTTTCTTCAGTCACTCCTCCACTACTGTAGTGGGTTAGAGAGCCACAATGTGGGGATGATGACTGTGAGACGCGGTGTGCGCAGATATCCCCAAGACATGCACCTGGTGGATTCTATGTAGGAGGAGAGCATGTCGTCCTTTTCAGAGGACATACCATGGTACCAGTTTCTTTACAGGAGGAGGTGTGAGAGAGTTTCACACTTCCCCTTTAGCGGTACATCTAGGAGTGGTGAAGATGTACCAGGATCTCAGATGACAGCACTGGTGGCCGGGTATGAAGAAGGCTGTGGCTAAGTTAGTTTCTCGATGCCTCACCTGTCAGCAGGTGAAGGTGGAGCACCAGGTACCAGCAGGCTTGGTATAGCCCTTGGAGGTCCCAGAGTGGAAGTGGGACGGGATATCTATGGATTTCGTGACTGGACTTCCACGCACTTCCAGAGGTCACGACTCCATTTGGGTGATTATCGACCGACTCACCAAGTCGGCCCACTTCTTACCCATCAGAGAGCAGGGCTCGGTGTAGATCTTGGGTCACCTCTACGTTCAGGAGATCATATGGCTTCATGGTGTTCCATCATCTATCGTCTCCGATCGAGATGCTCGCTTTACTTCCCGGCTTTGGAAGAGGTTGCAGGAAGTGACGCACGCCTGTCGTGGGGCGTGGCAAAACAATATTTTATTTACCTAAGTATAGTATAGCAGTTGATCCTAGGTAGTCTCCCAAAGAGGAGTGCACACAAAACAAGGTTGTCACTTTTTGTTGGTTTTCTTAAAAAGATTGGTTTTAACAAATTTGAATGACTATGAGAGAAACAAACAACAGAAATTGATTGATTTTAACAAATGATAAAGACGGTGATCGGATTTGGTTCCGCTAGACATAGTGTTGTGCCATCATGGTTTCCAAATTTTATCTCTTCTTCTTCCTTAAACTGGTAAGAGAGAGATTTATCTACCGATTCCTCTCTCTCCCTTAGTCAGATAAATGTGATGAGAATTTTCCTTTTTAAAACCTTAGATTGGTCTATCCTCCTTCCAATGTGTTTAGGGTTGTATATGGTCTCTTGATTAATTAGAGCAATCCCAGACCTGGAATTGTTGTTCCCTAATAAACCAAGATTTCAACATACAATCCTACACACGTGCTTGACAACCGTCGAGCAATCACCACCCAACCCTAATCATGTGCCACCGTATACAGATTAGAATTGGGTGGAGGGAGATGTGATCATCGACCAAAGAAATTTATAATTTCAGAATAAAAACCTTAACACAACCGCATTCTGAATTTAATATTGAATTATGAATTGGCACCGGAAGAAGAAAGAAGAACAAATTTTATTCATTTCAAGCACAAAACTCAAGCACAACACATAGGTCCAGCCTCCCATCTTCCTTATCACTCAAATGAAACTACCCCTCCATGGATGAGGTATGCGAGATAATGTGGGAGAGAAGAGACATTTTAAAATAAAATAAATAAAAGAAAAATATGAGAAGTTCTTCTCCTGGATGCCCGGGAAGGAATGGGGTGGAGAATGGGATGTCTTGAGGAGGAGGAGCTCTCCTCCTTTTATAGCCAGATTTCTGTCCTCCGAATGTTGTCGCGTTTTGGAGCCAATATATGACCTCTTCACGCATTGATCCCTTCTTCAATGTTGTGCATAATTGTCTTGGCCGTGTCCCCTAAAAATATCAGCGTATTTCGACAGGTATTACGAGAGTTATGGCCCTTTTATTCTGATAATTTATTCTGTCCAGTCAGAATATCCAAAACGTCAAACCCCGGATTAGGTAGCTTTAATGGACCCTCAAACGGACGACTCCCGCGGTGCTTCCTTCATAAAAGATGCTCCAAAACTCCTTTCGCGTCCACCCACCGAATTTTGCAAGAGTTGGGCCCACAATGGATGAGTTGTGGATCCCACACCAAAACTAGTCAGAACTGGAAACAGGTTTCTTGAGCCAAATTGTGAGCTTCCTATGAGCTTCCATATGGCCGATTCAGCTTTTAGTCCAAATATAGTAAATGAAGCCTTGGATGTGTAGAATCTTCAAAAGAAAGAATTTTGCAATTCGGATCAATGTAGATAATGTTATGGCCAAAATACAGAAATAAGTTAAAACTGTTACAAATCCAAAATGGCCAATTTTTACTATTCAGCTCAAAATAACACCAAAATCATAAAAATGAAACAATTCATCTTATAGGAACACTTTTGTGAGTTTAAAACAATGATATTAAAAATAAATTAATTGAAAATATTTGCTCTATCAATTCCCCCACACTTAAACTATGCTTGTCCTCAAGCATAAAATCTCAACATGGAATTCAAAGGGCACCAATGTGACCAATATTTAAATTTCAAATGGAATAAAATCAAATGATTATCAATGTCCAATCAAATTTTCCAGTTCCACAAAAATACCAATTTAATTTCCCATTTTTCAAAGAAACAATAAATTCCTTCATTTTACTTTTCCCCTTTGAAAAATAATGAAGCTTCTCCTTTCATTCATTCAAGCTTCTCAATTTATTATTATTAAACATGCCAAATCATGACCTACCTCACTTTTGAATCTTTTCTCTCATCACTCATGATACAATTAATAGTGGAGTTATGCTCATATCATGAGAACATGCTCCTTATCCATAGGCTTGTAAAGTAACTACTTTCTCCACTTTGTAATGACAAAACACACATAAAATCATGAGGACTTGCAATAAAGGTTCAAATGATTCTGTGGCTTAGGGTTGGTGGGTAAATGCTTGAAATAATTTAAGGCCAGAAGTAGGAGGTTTGACTCTTATGTACAATGCATGATTAATCAAGTGAAAACACAAGATGAACCTCACTCAAATCCCCTTGAAATGTGAATCACAACACCACTCCCCTTTCAATGACATGGGTCATGAGTCAATAAATGATTACAAAGAATGATATCATCCAAGTTCTCCCTGTTTTTTTTTGTAAAGCTCCAGAAAGGCACAGCTTTATTTTCTTTTCTTTTATGGAGAACCGGATGAAATGAAAGAAGCATAATGAAATGATGACTCATGCCCAATTTTCTAATAATACATTTCCCAAAATGATGACGCACACATTACACCACCCAAAAATGATACATATCCCAAGGAACGCACACGAAAGGCCCTTCCCCCACACTCAAACTTGAAATAACCATGCAAAAATACTAAAAGTGCAGGAAGGTAAGAAAAAATTGGATTGTAATATGGCTTAAACCTATAAGGAAATTCATGGCATCTAAGGGCTTACGAAGGATAAATGTAAAGGTGGGTCTTAGGATAAAATTTGGCTATCCAAAGAGATGCCTCAATCATTTTAAATGTGGTTTTGTACAGTCATAGCTTTGACAAGTTTCAATACAAGTTCTAGCAGGTGGCACGTCCCAAGATCACTCAAGAAATATGCTCAAGATAAAATAAGAAATATTTGGTCTAGAAATCCTCTCGAGAATGAGAATATGATATTGGAAAATCACTCATGGCATGATTAATAATAACAAATTAATTCACATGAATTTCAGAAATTCAAAGAATGAAAAATGGAAGGGAAATTTCATTTACATGAATCAATTAATTCCCTCAAATCATGAGTCCTTATTTCAATATCCTTGCTTCACTTTAATCATCCAATTATCCATTTTAATCATTCAATCTCAGAAACATTGAAATCTAAAACATAGAATCACTGGATTTCTATGAAACTCATGTCTCCTAGAGAAGTCAAGTAAAACATGAATTCAAGCGTGGGAATGCCTTTTCTTGATTAATTCTTTAAAATACTAAAAAATGTAGGGAATAAAGTCGAATAATATAGAATTCAAACTCATACTCCCCTGTCAAATGGATCCTTTTCTTCACAACGTATAATCCCACAACAACCTCTTCATTAATGGGCCTGAAAAAAAAATGAAAACAATTGATAGTGCAGGCTCGTTCAATCATGCTGGTAAATGACTAAGAAGACAAGTGGAAAACGGGGGAAAATGTGGGTTGCCTCTCGGTAGCGCCTTTGTTTAATGTCGTTGGCTCGACAAAACAAAAAAAAACAATTTTTTTTGTTTTTTGTTTTTTTTTGTTTTTGTTTTATTTTTTGAATAGTCTCCTGGACTTCAAGATTTCCTCCCCCACACTTAATTTATGCAGTGTCCTCAATGCATGTAAATGTATGTTTCAAAAATTTGGAGTTACTGCATTTAATCAAGTGTCAAGTAATGATGCAACCTGGTAGGTGTTTATTTGTATTCAGGATGAAGGAGTGTGATCTCCTCTACTGGTTCTTGAGGTACGGTCCCATGGAACTTCTTCAGCCTCTGCCCATTTATAGTGAATGGGTTTCCTCCTCCTTCCTTTTGAATCTGCACAGCACCAAAGGGATATACATGAGTAACAGTAAAGGGGCCTTCCCATTTGGAACGAAGTTTACCTGGCATAAGCATAAGTATGGATTTGAAGAGTAACACGTGATCTCCAGGGTTGAAGGTTCTTGGTTGAATTATCTTGTCATGGGCCATCCTCGTTCTCTCTTTATAGATCATTGAGTTTTCAAAAGATTCCCTTCTAATTTCCTCTAACTCCTGCGACTGCAATCTTCTTTCTTTCCCAGCTTTCTCAAGGTCCAGATTCATCTCTCTGACCGCCCAGTAGGCTCTATGCTCCAACTCCACAGGAAGGTGGCAAATATTTCCATAGATCAATCTATAGGGACTCATCCCTATCGGTGTTTTGTAGGCCGTCCTGTATGCCCATAATGTATCATCTAACTTTTGGCTCCAGTCCATCTGGTTGGGTTTAACAGTCTTCTCTAGAATGGATTTGATTTCTCTATTAGAGACTTCTGCTTGGCCATTTGTTTGGGGATGGTATGGGGTAGATGTTCTATGATGTACCCCATACTTCTTCACCAATGCTTCCATTTTCCTGTTGCAGAAATTAGTTCCCTGATCACTGATGATTGCTCGTGGCACACCAAACCTACAGAAAATGTTAGCCCTAACAAAATCACAAACAACTTTTGCATCATCAGTTCTGGTTGCTTTTGCTTCCACCCATTTTGAAACATAGTCTACAGCCAAAAGAATATATGAATTTCCAAATGACATTGGTAATGGTCCCATGAAATCTATTCCCCAAACTTCAAAAATTTCACAAAAGGTTATTGGTTTCTGTGGCATTTCATGTCGTTTGGATATGTTACCAGAAAATTGGAATTTTTCACATCTTTTACAAAATTCATATGCATCCTTGAATAAGGTGGGCCAGTAGAGTCCAGATTCTAAAACTTTTCGGGCAGTCCTATGTGGTCCAAAGTGGCCTCCACAAGATAATTTATGACAAAATTCAAACACTGATTCAATTTCACTTCTTGGCAGGCATCTTCTTATGATTTGATCATTACAAATTTTCCACAGAAACGGATCTTTCCAAATGTAAAATCTTGATTCAGATTTAAGCTTATGTTTTTGATGAGAGCTTAGATGAGAGGGTACCTGAGATGTTACCAAATAGTTGACAATGTTGGCATACGGTGGCACTTCACTGTTGATGATGTAGATTTGTTCTCCAGGAAGCTCATCATTTAGTGGGTTCTGCTTTGGTATTCCTATTTTAGCAGTGTGGGGTAGTCGACTCAGATGATCAGCCACTTGATTTTCAGTCCCCTTCTTATCTTTGATTTCCAAATTGAACTCTTGTAAGAGTAGCATCCATCTCACCAACCGGGGTTTTGCATCCGCCTTTTTCATTAAGTACCTAAGAGCTGCATGATCAGAAAAAACAACAACTTTAGTACCCAGAAGATATGATCGGAATTTATCTAGTGCAAAAACGACTGCAAGGAACTCCTTCTATGTGGTTGTGTAATTTATTTGTGTTTCATCCAAGGTCCTTGATGCGTAGGAGATGACTTGAGGCTTGCTGTCAATTCTCTGTGATAGAGCGGCTCCCACTGCTTGGTTGGATGCATCACAAAGTATCTCTAAAGGGTAATCCCAATTGGGTGGCTGCATTATTGGTGGTGTTATCTGCCTTTCCTTTAATTCATCAAATGATTCCCTACATGCACAATCAAAATTAAAGTTAGCATCCTTTAGAAGTAATCTTGAGAGAGGGAGAGAAATCTTACTGAAATCCTTGATCAATCTTCTGTAAAATCCTGCATGCCCTAAAAAGGATCTAACATGTTTGACACAAGTTGGATATGGTAAGGAATTTATTACATCAACTTTTGATTTATCAACCTCAATCCCATTTTGTGAAATTATATGCCCCAACACTATCCCTTTTTCAACCATGAAATGACATTTTTCAAAATTTAAGACAAGGTTCTTTTCAATGCATGTTTTCAAAACTTTTTCCAAATTTCCCAAGAAATGATCAAATGAATTTCCAAAAACTGTGAAATCATCAAGAAACACCTCCAAGAAATCCTCAATGTGGTCCGAGAAAATACTCACCATACACCGTTGAAATGTACCTGGGGCATTGCATAGCCCGAAAGGCATCCTTTTGTAGGCGAATGTTCCAAAAGGGCAGGTGAAGGTTGTCTTCTCCTGGTCTTCTGGTGCAATTGGTACCTGAAAATAACCTGAGAATCCATCTAAAAAACAGTAATGAGTATTTCCAGCTAACCTTTCAAGCATCTGATCAATGAATGGAATAGGAAAGTGATCTTTTCTGGTAACTTGATTTAGCTTCCTATAATCTATACACACTCTCCAGCTGTTTTGTATTCTCATGGGGATCAGTTCATTTCTTTCATTTGTGACAGTGGTCAGGCCAGTTTTCTTGGGGACTACATGAATTGGGCTGACCCATTGAGAATCAGAGATTGGGTAAATGATATCAGTTGCTAACAATTTCTCAATATCTTTTTTAACGACCTCCATGATTGTGGGATTGAGTCTTCTTTGAGGTTGTCTAACTGGTCGAGATTCACTTTCTAAAAATATCCTGTGAGAGCATACCTTAGGGTTGATTCCAGGAATATCACCTAAACTCCATCCTACAGATTTTACATTCCTTTTGAGAAGGTCAATCAATGTTTGTTCTTGTGAATGGGATAGGTTATTTGCAATGATTACTGGAAATTTCTCCCCTTTCATTAGGTAAGCATACTTCAAGTCACATGGCAAAGGATTTAGTTCTAAACATGGGGGTTGTTCAAGGGATGATATTGAATTTATGTTTCCTACATCTAATGTTGAATTCTCTGGAATAATCTTACTTCCTCTTAACAAATCATCGAAAAAATCAGATTTTACATCATCCTCCAACATGATATCATAATTTTCAGGTTCATGGGAGTTATAAAATTCAAATGAAGAGTGTTCTCCCACAGATAACAAGTCATGAAGCATACCTGAGTCTTCAATTGGTTCTATACCTTCATCATGGGCGATTGCATAAAATGAGTGATTGCTGGACGAGTGTTTCATCGTATCAAGAATATTGAAGTGTACCGTACTATCTCCGAGCTCCATGGTGAGGGTTCCTTCATGCACGTTGATGATTTTTCTTGCTGTTTTCAGGAATGGTCTCCCTAAGATGATGGGATATTGGGATGGTGCTCGGTCTTCCTCCATGGTAAGGACATAAAAGTCTGCTGGAAAGATTAATCCTCTCACTCCTATAAGTACATCTTCAACGACTCCAGCTGGGAAAACGGTGGATCTGTTTGCTAATTGTACCACCACCCGAGTTGATTTTAGTTCTCCGATCTGTAAAGATGAAAACACAGAGTGAGGCATCACATTTATCGAAGATCCAAGATCACATAGTGCATCAGTAAAATTTAGTGAACCGATAGTGCAGGGAATAGAGAAAGTCCCTGGATCTTGACATTTTTGCGGTATCGGTGGTGTGATCAATGCTGAGACGCTTCTTCCAAAGTTGATTTTTTCATTTCCATCCAGCCTCTTTCATTTAGTACATAGCTCCTTCAGAAATTTTTCATATTTAGGGATTTTCCTGATTGCATCTAGTAGTGGAATGTTAATCTCAACTTTTCGGAATGTTTCCTGAATTTCCCGTTGAAGTCGTTCTTCTTCTCCCTTCTTTGACTCAACCAATGCTGATGGGAATGGTGCTGGAATATCCTTTTTCTCCCTTTGTTGTTTCTGCAATGGTGTTTTTATTCTTTCTTTCTTGAGCCTTGTTCTTTCTACTTTGTTGTTGAGTCCATCTTTTGGTTGGACAGGACGAGCTTCAGCAGGTTCCCTAGATTCATCCTCCTCATATTGTTCTAGTGGTTTGAGCTCCTTCCCGCTTCGGGTTGTGATTGCACTAACATTCTCTTTCGGATTGGGAATTGTTTGTGCAGGAAGCTTACCTTGGTTCTTGGTGAAAGCATCCATAATGCTTGCAAATTGATCAGCTAGCTTGTCCATCTTTTCTTCTATTCCTGCAACTCTTGTCTTCAGTTGTTGGTCTTCATTTGTTGGTGCACTTGTGGATGGTTGCTCATAATTCTTCCGCTGGAAAGGTGGTGGTTGAAAAGTTTTTTGTTGTTGGAAGGGCTTCTGATAAGGTTGTTGGAATACTATCGGGTTCTGATATTGCTGCTGAAAAGGTGCTCTGGCTTGGTTCTGTTGAAACCCATACCCTGGTTGGGTTTGCGGTTGGTATTGCCTTTGTTGATAGGCTGCAGCACAACTTTCTGTCCCCTGCACTTCCGGACATTGATCAGTGTAATGAGAATTAGAAGAGCATAAACCACATACCTGATTCGGTCCTTGTTGTTCCTTCACATGGTTCACAGCTATTTGTCGCACCAACCTGGTGAGTTCACCCATTTCATTCCTAATTAAATCAACTGAATCAGATGTTCTTACCTCATGGATCCCTCTGGTGATCGTACCTCGAGTGCCAAACTGCTGTGAATTTTGTGCAATATTTTCAATTAGAATTCGTATATCTTCAGGTGATTTATCAATGAGGGCTCCTCCCGACGAGGCATCTAGTAGATTCCTGTCATTGTCAAGCAATCCTTGGTAGAAGCACACAAGGAATTGGTCCTCTTCTATTTCTTGGTGTGGACAACTTGCACAAAGCTTCTTGAAACGTTCCCAGTATTCGTAGAGTGTTTCTCCAGTTGATTGATGGATGACATAAATCTCCTTCTTTATTGCAGTGCTCCTAGATGTTGGGAAGAATCTTTGTAGAAAGAATTTTTTTAGATCTTCCCAGTCACTGATCTCCCCCGGTTGTATATTGTACAACCATTCCTTTGCTGCTCCCTCTAGTGAGAAGGGGAAAGCCCTCCACTTCACATGCTCTTCCGCGACTGCTCGAGGTTTGAAGCTGGAGCAGACATAGGTGAATTCTTGAATATGTCAATTTGGGTCTTCACCTGCAAGACCATGAAATTTAGGGAGCACTTGGATCATGTTAATTCGCAATTCAAAATCATTTTCTATGGAAGGAATTGCAAGTTTAGAATTTTGATTGACAAATTGAGGTGCACAGATGTCACGTAGGGTTCGGTTGGGATTTACAGCCATTATTAAATGTTCAAAGTCTTCACTCAAGGTATCACTTGAATCGGTGAGATTGATTTCTTCAAATTCTTTGGGAAGATTTTGATTTTTCAATTTGGTTCTTGCGCGCTCAATTTCTGGATCGAATTCTAATAAATTGCTATTTGAACTACGGTTCATTCAAAAGAGATTTTTTTATTTATTTTTTTTTAAAAAAAAACTTTGAGGCACTGTATCCCCGGCAACGGCGCCAAGTTTGACGCATGCCTGTCGTGGGGCATGGCAAAACAATATTTTATTTACCTAAGTATAGTATAGCAGTTGATCCTAGGTAGTCTCCCGAAGAGGAGTGCACACAAAACAAGGTTGTCACTTTTTGTTGGGTTTCTTAAAAAGATTGGTTTTAACAAATTTGAATGACTATGAGAGAAACAAACAAAAGAAATTGATTGATTTTAACAAATGATAAAGACGGTGATCGGATTTGGTTCGGCTAGACTTAGTGTTGTGCCATCATGGTTTCCAAATTTTATCTCTTCTTCTTCCTTAAACTGGTAAGAGAGAGATTTATCTACCGAGTCCTCTCTCTCCCTTAGTCAGATAAATGTGATTAGAATTTTCCTTTCTAAAACCTTAGATTGGTCTATCCTCCTTCCAATGTGTTTAGGGTTTTATATGGTCTCTTGATTAATTAGAGCAATCCCAGACCTGGAATTGTTGTTCCCTAATAAACCAAGATTTCAACATACAATCCTACACACGTGCTTGACAACCATCGAGCAATCACCACCCAACCCTAATCTTGTGCCACCGTGTACAGATTAGAATTGGGTGGAGGGAGATGTGATCATCGACCAAAGAAATTTATAATTTCAGAATAAAAACCTTAACACAACCGCATTCGGAATTTAATACTGAATTATGAATTGGAACCGGAAGAAGAAAGAAGAACAAATTTTATTCATTTCAAGCACAAAACTCAAGCACAACACATAGGTCCAGCCTCCCCTCTTCCCGATCACTCAAATGAAACTACCCCTCCATGGATGGGGTATGCGAGATAATGTGGGAGAGGAGAGACATTTTAAAATAAAAAATTAAAAGAAAAATATGAGAAGTTCTTCTCCTGGATGCCCGGGAAGGAATGGGGTGGAGAATGGGATGTCTTGAGGAGGAGGAGCTCTCCTCCTTTTATAGCCATATTTCTGTCCTCCGAATGTCGTCGAGTTTTAGACCCAATAAATGACCTCTTCACGCGTTGATCCCTTCTTCAATGTTGTGCATAATTTGTTTGGCCGTGTCCCCTAAAAATCTCAGCGTATTTTGACAGGTATTCCGAGAGTTATGGCCCTTTTATTCAGATAATTTATTTTGTCCAGTCAGAATATCCAAAACGTCAAACCCCGGATTAGGCAGCTTTAATGGACCCTCAAACGGACGAATCCCGTGGTGCTTCCTTCATAAACGATGCTCCAAAACTCCTTTCTCGTCCACCCACCGAAGTTTGCAAGAGTTGGGCCCACAATGGATGAGTTATGGATCCCACACCAAAGCTAGGCAGAACTGGAAACAGTTTTCTTGAGCCAAAATATGAGCTTCCTTTGAGCTTCCATGTGGCCGATTCAGCTTTTAGTCCAAATATAGTAAATGAAGCCCTGGATGTCTAGAATCTGTAAAAGAAAGAATTTTGCAATTCAGATCAATGTAGATAATATTATGGCCAAAATACAGAAATAAGTTAAAACTGTTAAAAATCCAAAATGGCCAATTTTTACTATTCAGCTCAAAATAACACCAAAATCATAAAAATGAAACAATTCATCTTATAGGAACACTTTTGTGAGTTTAAAACAATGATATTAAATATAAATTAATTGAAAATATTTGCTCTATCAGGAGGCATTCGGGATGCAGCTATGGCTGAGCACCACCTTTCACCCTTAGACGGATGGTCAGATGGAGAGGACCATTCAGACTCTTGAGGACATGCTCTGTGCATGTTTCCTCGACTTTGGTCATAACTGGGAGGACCCCCTACCATTGGTGTAGTTCACATACAACAACAACTACCACTCCACCATCGGGATGGCACCATACGAGACATTGTACGACCGACCTTGCAGATCACCTCTGTGTTGGACAGACCCTAGGGAGTCAGCACTTGTGGGACCGGAGATGGTCCAGGCCACAAAAGAGAAGGTCCAGGTCATCCAGGAGCGGATGAGGATAGCTCAGAGCCGGCAAAAGTCGTATTCTGACAGGAGGTAGAGGCCACTGGAGTTCGATGATGGAAACCACGTCTTCTTGCGGGTCTCACCTCGATGTGGATTACAGAGATTTTGCCGAGGCGTCAAGTTATCCCCGAGCTACATCAGACCATTCCAGGTTCTCAACAGGATAGGCGAGGTGGCTTATCGCCTGCCTCTACCACCTCAGTTGCACCGGGTGCACGACGTCTTCCACGTATCTCAGCTGAGGAGATATGTTCACGACCCGACACATATCATCGACCATGGGAAGCTCGACATTGACGATGGGGCGACTTTTGCGGAGGTCTCGGTGGAGATCAAGGATTGACAGAAGTGGATCCTATGTGGGCGGTCGATTCTTCCAGTGTGCATCAGATGGCAGCACGGGAACCTCCAAGAGAGCACTTGGGAGTGGGAGGCTCATATGCATGCTCAGTACCCACATATGTTCCCCTAGTTTATGATGTATCTTTACGGGGACGTAAAGCCCTGAGGTGGGAGTAATGTAAAGACCCATAAAATTCAAGGGATTTTTTTTGTCTTAATTTTCTTTGGGATTTTACAAGAATGCAGTTTCTGACGGCACCAGATTCTGAGACCCAGTTTGCCCGGAATCAATTTCCAAAGTTTAGCTCGGGTACGTTCAGTGAACAAACAAGCGGATTTTCCTAACTTTTGAACCAGTGCTCGGAATCGAATTCCGAGAGCACTGATGGAATCGTAGTGCCGGTAATTTCTTAAGAAGACCTTTTTCGGAGTTGCGTTTTTTTGGGAGAGGTTATTAATTAATTGGGTTAACTAAAGAATAAAAATAAAATATTATGCTACGATTTTATTTTTATTCTTTGTAATGATAACCTATGCTTGGTTGTTGGAGTGTGACCCACTAATATCTTAACTCTACTAGGTAGGATATTAGTGAGGTGGGTCCACATGAGCCCCATCCCCTTTTTGTTTCCTTTTTACCTCCCATGTGCATTTATTTTGGTTACTCACCCACACCCCCTCTTTAATGCCAAGTCAACTCTCGCTTTTATTTGGATTATTAAACGCCTCATTAATTGGCCAACGCTCGATAATTAAATCATGTTTTAATTTTTGAATTTCAAATAAGGGATGACATGAGTAATAAAACAAGGCAACACCTTATTTTATTTTTGTGGTTTTGTTGTGCGAGAAGGATTGGAGAGGATTTTCTCGAAGCTTTCGAATCTTCATCTTCTTCGTTGGAGAACGCGAAGAATGACGAAGAATGCCAGCCTCCGACGGAAGATGACGAAGAATGCTAGTTCCCTGGAGATCGATGACGCGAGTCCATGTACCGCGATGCCGACGATCCTCTTCTCCGTGACACCGACGAATCCTCTTCTCCACGACGCCGTGTACCACGACGCCGACGATGCTTACAGAGCCTTCTTCCGCGACATCCTTTTTCCCGCGACGAACCTTCATTCAACAACGCTTGAGGTATGGTGTTTGGTTTAATTTAATTTATGTGGTTTATATCCTTGACATGTGATTAAATTGTTAAAAGTCGTTTGAACCACTAACGCGGTGGGTGCGGACCAACGAACAAGTCGGAACCCACCGATTCTCTGTTCTTGATGCGCGGGACGTTGGGCGATGATGAAACGGGACTGTTGAGTGATTAGAGGCCGTCGCAGTAATCTACGGGTCCCAAGACGACCCCAGGAACAGAAAAGAGCATGAACGGACCACCGAAGTGGCTCTAGTGGCCCGCAGACTGCACCGGCGGTCGACACTGGCCGGTGGCCCGGAGGCGGCGATGTCCCGGCGCGCCGCTAGGAGGGACTGCCGCGGCTGAAGCCCCAGCGGCAAACGACCGGTCTCGCGGGACCCGGGGGAGACGCGGCGCTCAGCGCCGCGTCCGCTAGAAAGGGAGTGGCCCCCCACGTGGTGCCGCGACTTCAATCAAGGGGGGAAGCCACCCCCCCCCCCTTTCCGCTCAGCTCGAGGCTGGCCGAGCTGGCCACGCGAGCCGCGCGCGCGCGCCAGGCCAACCGGCCGCCCAGGCCGGGCCGGGCCACGCCGACCAGGCCGGGCTGCGCCCACTGAGCCGGGCCGCACCCTAATCGGCCGGACCCGGACCCGTTTCGGGTTGACCTGGTTCAGGCTGACCAAAGGGGTCTCGGGCCGGGCCCAAAACCCCCTAAAACTAGACAGGTTCGTTCTTTTGCCCATATCTTGGGCTAAAGACCTCCGAACGATGCACCGTGAGTTGCGATGCGATCCTTAGATCAAGATGTCCGTTTCAGTATATTACACTCAAGGTTTCAGTGAACTTTGGGTATGACCGGGTTGGTTCGAACACGAAACCAATCAGGCCCTCGGAGCGGAAACACTTATAACTTGAGCTCCGGACGTCCAATTGACGTGCCGTCAACTTTGTTGGATTCCTCTTAGTGAGACAAACCTTTTGAATTACTCTGCTAGAGGTTTGGATGTAGTTGGAGTGCGGTTAGGTTGGTTTTGACTTAAAAAAACCAACCGGGCCCCTGGAACGAAAAAGCCAATAACTCTTAGACCGGGCGTCCGATTGATGCGCCGTCTGTCACGTTGAGTTCCTCTTGTCAAGACGGAACTTTGAGATACATCAACTTTGGACTACGTGTTAGTTTATGTATCGACACCTTGGCTCGTAGAGCGGACCCTCTTGGAAACGAGCATGCTCTGTGCGGGAACCCTAGAGCTGGCTGCGACTGCGACTATGAAGACTGCACTGAAATCCTATGTGTGTTCGGCAACGATGAAGACCGTACTGAAATCCTCCGTGGGTTCGACAATGATGAAGACTGTAATGAAATCCTATGTGGGTTTGGAAGCGATGAAGACCGTACTGAAATCCTCCGTGGGTTCGAGGGCAATGAAGACTGCCCTGAAATCCTCCGTGGGTTCAGTAGCGATGAAGACCGCACTGAAATCCTCCGTGGGTTCGATGGAAATGACTACTGTTCTTGTATCCTACGTGGGACTGGCAGTGTCTGACTCTGTTCTTGTTATCCTATGTGGGTCTGGCAGAGTAGCTAGTTTGTATCCTATGTGGGTCCGACAGCTTGGCTGGTTTAGTATCCTACGTGGGTCCTAGCTTAGATGAATCAGTGTCTATATCTGATCATCTCTATCACCTTACGACGAAGTATAACTGTGTGAGATGAGTCTTGAAATTCAATCTATACCTTCGATATGATTGAATTGCTTTCCTATGTGGATTGGGTTGTGTTATCCTGTGTGGATTGGGTTGTACTATCCTGTGTGGAAGTGATCGAACTTGGGCTCAGATGTTGGAGCCGAACTGGAATTGATGACTTGGGTATATGTATGGCATATACCTAAGTAGTGTTGGATGTTACTTCATGATTGTATCATTCCTTAGTGGATTATACTTTGTATATTATGGGAGACCTTCAGGGGTCTCGGGGTCCCTACTGAGTAGTTTATACTCACCCCTGCACGGGATATGCCCGCACTACGTTGTGTTGGATACAGACGACGGACAACGCTGATCGTGGTTGAGGCTTGTGGAGCAAGTCAGCACCTGGAGGTGGACCACTGGGCGGAACGTACATGGAGCGGACGGCTGGACCCGAGGGGCTGAGGAGGCTATCTGTACCCACCCTTAAAGTGGGACTTCTAGTGGACGTCTCGACGTTGCTGATTTACTTTCCGTTGTTGTACTTCCATTCCAGTTGTACTTTAATTTCAGTTTGGGTTTGTATTCTGGCCCACTTACTTTTCCGCACTACTACTGTACCCAGTTTTACTTAGTGTTTACTTCTTCTTGCTTACTCTGTGGTGTTTGTTTACATTATAAAGGCAATGCCTTCCCCTTTTTGTCGGGATTTACGCCTTGGTGCTAGTCGCCAGCCCCTGGCCTATGGGAGGCAGGTTTGGGGTAGTCATCGCACGGGTCCCGAGGACGGGTCGTGACAGAGAAATGTGTATTAGTGGACCCAAATAAAGTGAGAGTAGTAGTTTCTTGGGAGAATCCAAAGAATTTATTTGTGTTTTAGATTTTATTGGTGTTGGATAGTTACAAAATGTGTTTTATACAACATTTCTCACACGTAACAGCACTCTTGATGGGCATGACTAAAATGGTTCCAAAGTATATATGGTAAGATTCCTACGAGACGACCTTTTTGGAGATGAAAGCGAAATTTAATTTGGCATCGATACAAGTTTTTCCAAAGCCATAAAGGAGTTACACTATGTACAATGATGCATCAGGTACTAGGATAAGAGTATTTCTATTACAAAGGGGAATGAGTCATTGCATATAGGTCTTAGTAGTTGAAGCCACATAAGAGGAATTACTAAACACACAACCTTGAGTTAGCTATAGTAGTTCATGATTTTCTCTATTAGAGACATTTATTTTTTTAGAGAGAGTATTTTGGTGCACAAAAACCACAAAATCCACAAATACATCTTCACTCAGCATGATCTGAATCTAAGGTAGCGACGTTGGGTCACTATTGGAAAAATAACCTATACCAACTATTTGGAACCGTTGGTATATGCCTCCAAACCATTGGTATTGCCAATTACAACAGTTTGGAGAACCATTTCTAAGTAAGCTTTGGGGACAGATCTATACCAACAGTTTGGGGAAAACCATTAGTATAGACCTATACCAATAGTGTTGCAAACCTTTGGTATAAGTAATATGAAAATATATACCAATGGTTCCATAAAACCATTGGTATATGTAATTCAGAAAATAATCATTCGGTTGGTTTTGATCTCAGCAACTCCCATTTGTGATTGAATGGCCTAACCACTAACCTAACTTGCTTTTGTGAACATAATTTCATAAATACATATATGAATTAGCATAAGTATTTTAAATTTTTATTAATTTAATGTCCTCTATAAGAAGATTCCATTTAAAATACATGTACCTAAACCAACGGTTTTGAGAACCGTTGGTATAGGTTCTTTTATTTTGGGACCTATACCAACGGTTTGGCCAAACTGTTGGTATGGGTCCCCCCTCTACCAATGGTTTTGGACAAACCATTGGTATAGATCATATTTCCAGTAGTGGGTGAAATACCTTTATTATTTCGACATCAAGCTTTCCTAAACTATCGGTACAGGCAATTCAATGGATGATAATTTGAGTAGGAGGAATAAAATACAGTTAGTGAAGTAAGATAGTGTTGAGTGGAAGATTACAAAATTATTCTCTAAGATGCACTTGGACGTGTATGATTGGAAATGACAGATTTTCCTTTCATCCTTAACTATTACCTTTACCCTAGTATATTGAGAGAAGATGAGGAAGCTATCATATTCTGAAGGCCTAGTTATACGAGATAGTATTTCAGGTGACAACCCTCCTCCTGGATGGATGGTAGGTGATGATGAGATCTTATGTGAACATGTACGTGTTTGGGTTCCAATGGATATATGTGAAGAGTTGATGCAGGAGTTTCATGCTTCAGCTTGGGTAGTACATCCTAGGGTAACCATGATTTACCATGAATTACATCGTCAGTATTTGAGACTGAGTATTAAAAGAGAGCTAGCTGTTTTTTATGAGGTATTCCACATTTCAGTAGGTGAAGGTAGAACATCAATGACCAGTTGGGATTTTATAACAGTTACCTATTCTGGAGTGTAAATTGGGTGATATCATGATGGATTTCGTGACTAGTTTACCCTAGAGGTGGTGATTCTATATGGGTTGTTTTTGATAGGCCTACAAAGGTCACTGATTTTTTGAAAATAAAGGAAACTTTCATTGTGGATGATCTCAGATGATTGTATATCCGAGAGGTGGTACAACTACACTGGGCCCCACACTCACTCGTTTCAGCTAGGGACGCCAATTTTACTTCTTATTTCTGGAAGATTTTTCATAGGGTGCTGGGTACAAAGGTTCCTCTGAGAACATCATACCACCCTGAGACCGATGGTCTATTGGAGCGAATGTTATAGGTGCTAGAGGACATTCTGCGAGCATGCATTTTTTATTTTGGGGTCTTTTGGGAGAGAAACATTACCCTTGTTTAATTCTCTTACAATAATACTTATTAGATGATGATACCAATATAGCCTTTTGAGGATTTATATAGTAAGCCATGTCTTTATCCCCTGTTCTTATTGGAGGTAGGTGAAACTACTTTTTTGGGACCGCGTCTCATGTAGGATAATTCTGAGCAGGTCTAGTTGATTTAGAAGAAAATGGAAACTGCATATTCTCGTCAGAAATCTCAGGACGATCACCATAGATGACCTCTAGAGTTTGAGGAAAATGATATGATTTCTTGCATGTTTAATCGAGGTTGGGACATAGGTGGATCATGAGATAGGGTAATATTTCACCGAGATATGTCAGGTCATTCGAGATTCTGGATAGAGTTGGGTTAGTGGAATATCAGTTGCAGTTATCTGAGAGGTTCTAATCCATGCACAACGTCTTCTATGAATATCAACTATGAAACTATCACTCAGAACATTCTCAAGTTTTTTAGAGAGAGGAGGTTGAGCTTCAAGTTGATGCATCCTTTGAGGAGCATCCAATATGTTTAGTTGACAGGAGAACGGAGGTTGTTTGAGGCTAGTCAGTTCCTCTAGTACGGGTGCTATGGAAGAATGTCTATTTATAGGATGATACCTGGGGGTGGGAGGATGACGTACAAGATGAGGGGTTAGATTTGTTCTCATATGAATCTTGTCCACCCTAGAAAGGGTAATCTATGAACAAAGTTATTTAAGGTTAAAGTTTTTAAGAACCTGATTCATTCTTTGAGGTATGATTATTCCATTTTTAGGTTGTTCATAAGTAAGTGGAGGAATAAGAGGGTTACAAAACATGTGACTCAGATGAATTCTGTGTAATTGGGGTTGCATACTGTATAATTCTGATACATTCCATATAGTGTTCTGGCTAGGAACCCTATGGAAACAGGCACTACACGAACAATAGTTTCCAGTACATGCCCTGTAATGTTTTTGTATTTAATCAGTTCATATATTTGTTTCACATAGATGGGTAGAAACTCACCCCTCCATTCGATGAACAGATCACCCATGCAATCTAAGGATGGGGTGGCCTCCCGTTTCATCATCCAACCTCCGATTAAAAGACCGTCAGATGCATTGGAATCCTCTCAATAATCTCTTGATTCCTATAAATCCATTCATCATGATTTATTATCTTGAACTAGTTATATAGTCTCAAGATTTTATTCTATTTTTTGTAGATATACTCTATTCTAGGTCGAATTAGAGGCCAATTCTAGATTCCGAGAGTCATACTAGCATGAGTTACGTGGTATCCTTCCTTTTACTTATTTTCAAGTTGAATATATGCACTGACGTGATTCCCATCCATTATTAGGGTGTCGCATTGAATTAATATTTTCTATTTCTATTGAAAATTGTTTTTCGGAAATTTATTACGGGTTTTAATGCATGTGTAGGGGTTGTAACTTGATTAAGGGACACACCATGGGTGCATTTCTCATGAATGACCGTTTATAACTGTTTGGACAAAGATGCATATGAGGCATGCCTTAAATTCCCTTATTGGGATGTTTAAAATGAAGTTAATTAAATTATAATCCATATAATATTTTAATTTACATGTGTTTCCTGTGAGATGAATTTTCCAAGTGATTTTTTGATGTTAAATCCATGTAATAGTTTAATTTACATGTGTTTATTCTTATATAAAATGATAAATGGGTAAGTAGAAATTGTCAATCCAAAGCCTCAGGTTTAAAGGAAAGGTCGAGATCATATGACTATTTTACCTTATACCTTGGGTGAACTATGTACTTGGTTAAAAGACCATGGATATACTCAATGAGGGTATTATCATGACAAGTCATGAGTGAACCACGAATGCAGTGTTCAGCCTCATGGAGACTTTATTAAATGTAAAGGGAATCTTGAATCCAATGATGGATACAAAGGAGGAGATCTATTGGAAGCTGTTTATAAGTCTTGAGTTGAAATTTAATTATAATTGAATAATAAAATATAATAACATATAATTCATATTCCAAGAAAAACAAAAATCATGGATTTAGTATTCACTTCTACATGTTTAGATGGTCTTCTGAGACATCTATTGTGCCTAATTTTATATAGGAATAGTTGGGATTAGGAAAAATATCAAGACTTATATAATTAAAAGAAATTTAATGATAAATGTAAATGAAATGAATATAAATAAGAACCAATTTTTGTAAGATTGTTTACTTTTGATTACTTCCCAGTTTACTACTTTCATTATTTCACACTGCCTGTTATATATATTCACGGAAATATTGGCACAGACCTTAGGTGGTTGCCTACTGAGATTTTGTCGCACAACCTGTTTAGGCCATAATTTGGGACTAAGATGATTATATGGAAGCTGGTGTTGATCAGGGAAAGGTACCTTCTTCTGGTACTTGAAATTATATTAATGAGTAGGAATGAATGGGACTGAGATGAGGCATGCGATGCTTCTTAGATTCTTTTGTTTTTTGTACTTTTGGTACTTATATCTTGTATTACTTCAGTGTGAAATGTTTTTTCTATTTTATTATAACATGAGACATGAACCACAATATTTTATATGTTATGTCATTTGAATATTTAGATTATCAGCCTTTCACTATTTACCTTAGTTGAATGGTGTTACTACTTCCACTATTTTTATATTATTGTATTATGTTGTGTTATACTATTCCAATGAGGGAATAATTTTCCCTCCATCATACCAAGTGTGAGAACCCGGATCTTCATTTCAGCTTCTTCGTCTGAGAGCACCGATAATTCGCGGATCTTTGACGAGCCCCCGCTCCTCTGTCTGTTCTCAGAATCGATCGCCGTAAATTGCATTGGAATCACAGCGATTCTCATCGTTCTAAGGAGAATCTGTCATCGTGGTTCACATATATAGATCTCCTAGAATCGAGGTAGGTGGGTTTTTCCATTCTGTATAATGTCGTTGAATATTATGTACAATTTTCACCAATACCCTTGAACGAGGTATTGCGTGTTTCCTATTTTTCCCTCGTTGTTTGCCTGCTTTGATTGATTGCTTGAGTAGAGGTAATTTCTTGTGAATAGTGTAGTTTTACTTTACTATGGATGTTTTCCATGCTTGTTATGATTATTTGGCATTTTTCCAGTTTCCATGCCTAGTTGTAGGATAGTGGAACTGTTTTTTTGTTATGCTGTTGAGCCTTAGAATGATAGCCAAGTAGTTCTTGAAGTTTACTTGGATGATACATCCGTGCTATGAATGTTTATTTTACACAGGGCTGCGAGAACGTAGTGTAGTGGACCATAGAGAAAATGGATGGAAGGGATTCTCCAGAGTGTCTTTAATTACGATGCGAGACCACAGGGGGAATTGCCGTTGAGTTATTCCTCAAAGAGTCTGTAGTTCCTCAAAGCGGTCCACATGGGGAATTTATGTTGAGTGCTTTCTTAGAGAGCCTTTAGTATGATACGAGACTATAGGGGTAATTGACAGTGAGTGCTTCCCTAGAGAGTCTATTATTTAGCTTAACCAGAGGGGTGTGACTGTGTGTGCCTCCCAGAGGGTTACTAGTATTTGTAGGTTGAACCTTAGTGGTTAGACTGTGATAACTACCCAGATGTTACCTTTTTGTTCTACTTGCTTGAGTAGAGGTTTATTTTTTGTAGAATATATGCTAGAATCTGTGGATTGTTACTGTTTTGTATTATCTTGTTTATTTCTTACTGTTCACTACTTAGTGTACTTTACCTGCCATATATTCATTGACTATTGGGCACAGATCATTGGGTGGTTGCCTATTTGAACTATGTCTCACACCCTGTTCAGGTCATGCTTTTGGGACCACACAGATTATATTATTGTAGGTATAGATATGGGAAAGCTCCCTTCTACTTCAGGTTCTGGATTGCACTGGAGCTGGAGAGCATGGGACCGAGCCGAGGCTTGTGATGCTGAGGATTTGCTCATCTGTTTTTCTCTTGTTCTTTGGTTTAGTACTATGTTTAGCATTGTGACTTGTTTGGATGTTTTCTAGACATATGTGTACTGTAGATACCTGAATCTTGATGTACATGGACATTACATTACTTTTGTGGAATACTTAATACATAACAAAAACAGACACCAAAGGACCGTAATAGTTTAGCGTCTTTGGAAACTTGGAACATAATCTTCTAATCTTGGTGAAAGATCTTCAACATCTCCCATAACTATCTTCCCTTTTTTACCTAAAAACTTTTTTATATCCTATGGAAAAGAAAACATATAAAGGGTGAGCTTAAATTCTTAGTAATGGTAAAAATAGAGAACATAAAACAATCATAAACATTTGAATTAAAAAGCTTGAACATACAATCTAAACATCAAAATCATGAGCAAAGACATAAATCTTGGAAGTACGTAAGGAATATATCATAAAGGAACATAAATAATGATAAAATAGCATGGAAATAAAACATGTGATTGTGGAAAACCATTAAGCACATGATATGATTTCCATAGTAGCCAAGACATTACTGCCAAGACCATCTTAGTGGACAAAGTCCCTTTCTGAATCGAGTTCACTCCTCATTCCAGTCCTGTATTACTGAACCATATTAACTTACCGTTCCAGCCATGTCTATCTCATGAGATATAAATCTTTACCCAATGCATCAGAGGGAGATATAGGTCCCACCCATCTCATAATGAAATCACTCTTTCGCGTGCCATAAAATCACGAATCATTCATCATAGCATAACCCATGCGATAGGATGGGATTCTTATACATCATGCCATCATAACATAATCCATAAAAATGGATATAATTTTATCATAAGAAGAATCAATCCATGTAAATAATGGAGAAATTATACTTTAAACATAAACATATTAAATAATGTCATATTAGATGGAAAATAATTTTGATAAAACACTTGAAATAAATTCTTGAGGAAAATATCCTTATTCAAAATCATTTTCTTTTCACAAAATACAATGTAATTTTAAAAGAAAAGGATTTTGTTGAAAATATTCATGAAATCTTGTAGATTAAGCTTTAGGAAAATGAGGTGTTATGAAACCATAAAAATCCGATCACACCATATAAATTAAAGATAACATTCTCCTCATACTTTTGTCGGAAAAGTCAAAAATTACCTTGTATGGTAAAAAAAGAAAGATTCCTTACATAACATGTAGTAAAATTCAAAAATGGTTAAAAAGGACTTTAAACATACATGAAAACAATTTTAGAAAACATTGACATGGATTATAACAATAACCCCAGCAAATACTTACAAAAAAAACAATCTCGGATAAAAACGAGATTGGAAAAGTTATCCCTTACCTTACGTCTGATATGCTTCGTATCTATCCGAACCTCCTGTATAATTATTTAAATAATTTCATTGACTTATTATAGAATCATATTAATTTCTATGATATCATATATGGTTCAATTATGACTTTATATTACCCTTACTTTTGTAAATTCCATGTTAAAGCAGCATTTTGGGTAAAATCGTTTCATTTATCATACGTGTTTTGAATTGTTGTTCTTGATATTATTACTTATATACTGATTTACATAATTCCAGAGTGTAAAACATGATTTATATATAATATATATTCATCATATACATATATATATATATGATAGATCGATAAATAGAATGAAATACACCGTTCATGGAGACGGTAGGCCGTACGTACGCATGAACGCTGTTTTCATTTCCTTATTGAATTGAATGGAATTAAGTAGATGAAATACATATATATATATATATATATAAATCCATTATCATTATTATTTCATATATTTTATTATTATTCATTATATATACTCTATAATCATTCCTGAATGGTTAACATGGAGAATGAATCTAATCGCGTCATGGAGACGGTAGTCCGTACGTACGCACGAGTGATGATATCATTCCCATGATCATGGAATTGTATTGAAGTGTATGTATAATATTTCAGAATCAATATCACTTTACAATAATTATATATATTTATTTATTTACACCATTATACCCATCCAACTAAGGTGGTGGTCGAAAGCAGATTACACCACGACGTGGAGACGGTATTCCGTACGTACGCACGCACGGTGATTTTGTTTTCCGTAGGATAGATAGAAGGTAAAATAAGTTTGTTTAATATTTATAATAACATATCAGTATTTAATTAATACTTATGTTATTAATTTATAATGAGACAACTAAATAAGAAAAAGTAGAAGAAGAAAGAAACTTGAGAGAATCGGAAGAAGAGATTACCTCTTCTTCGACGCACCTCCTTTAAGCTTCCTCTTAAGGAAGTAGAGTTGGTCTTTTGAGAAGAACATAACCTCCAAAATATTACTAGGGAAGTGGAGATGAGAAATGAGCATGGTTTGGCCGAGCTTCAAGGCTCAAAAGGGTGTGAAGAGAAGAGGGAAGGGGTGCCCTTTTATAAGGGAGGAGAGGGGCACCTTTGAAAAAACATAAACTGTTATTTTATTATAAAGTCATATTCAATTTTTAAGAGCTCCAAATTTATTTCTTTCAAATATAAGGTGGGTATGGGTCGAAATACTTTAAACCAATAGGTTTTAGACAAGTTTAGGTTACTATTTTAATCTTATCTTTTAGATTTAACTCTAAGTTAAATAATTTAACTTTTACCGTGTCTTCTTGTTTTCATACACTATATGGTTAATAAACTTACTATAACAAGCCAAAATAACCCCATATGGTTAATTATTAATATATATAACCTTATATATGTCATTTTGCCGAACCATAGATTTTTAGTAATAAAATAACAACTAATAATATAATATTTGTTTTAAAAACTATTTTATGTCAATTTTGACACTATTTGGTAATTGATTTTTTTGAAAATCATAACAGCATGATTTTTTCAAAAAAAGTTAATTAAATCAATACTAACATGTCATATTAACCTATAAAATTAGTGGAATTCATAAAAAGTCTCAAATTACATTTATTTGGGTATTTATAATATCAATTATTTTAATATTTCATTATGTAGGTAATTACTGCATCACCATTATGTTATTTTTTAATATCTAAAAATTATAAATAAAATACCATTAGGTAGGAAATTTTTTATATTTATAATTAATTTTTATAGTCTAATTTTTCTTATGTATAAACCTATATAAAAATTGTTTTAGTTATTAAACATTTATTTTAACTATTTTAACTCTTTTTTAAATAAAATAATAATAAATGTCCTAATCTAATCCAAGTGGACCTAAATGATAATATTTTATTCCTAAGGTTGTTTTTGGTTGAATTACACTTATCCAATAGAATTAGGACGTGTGTTAGGGTAATAATAATATCATTTTCACCCTTAATTACCCTATTTACTTTTAACCATGGTAAATAAAAGTAAAAAATTACTATTCAACAAAAATTATTTTTATCTTATTGAACCACATTTTACTCCTTGATATTAACCGTGTCTCTCGGATTTTCAAAATTCCACTCACAAAAGCGGTAAAATTAAGTTTTATATAAATTTGCAAAAAGCTCCTAGGAGGTAGGTAAATGACGGTGAAAAGTTCAATAAAATTTTTATATATCTAAAATTATTATAAAATGAATCCAATGAATCACATTGAAATTATATAGGTACTATATATCAATTTTTACCGAAAATAAATTTAAATAAAATAAATAATTATTTAAATAAAAAAATCGGTTTTTAAATAGTAACCCACTATTTTCACTATTCATCAAAAATTGAATGTTTTCAGAAAAATACCAAAAATTCACCCTAGGCTAATTTCGATATTCCGAATCCAAAAAATGAAGTCCATTTTGAAAGAAAAAATTTATAAAATTTCAAAAAGTGTTTATTACTATTCATAACGACTAGTTCATAATAATATTATAATAATATCTTGTTTAGTGAAACTCAGTATTACATACTACACACGCTATCGAGGAAGGTCTTGATTGCGTGTAATTCAAGCCAAGTAAAGGCTGCGTGTAGTGAAAGATCCGTTTGGTGTTGCGTATAACATAATAAAAAATTATTTCATTTATACATTAAACAAAATCTATACTTAATGTTGCGTAGAATAATTTCCACAAAACGAACTTGAATTTGTGTGTAACACAAGCCAAGAATAGTGTTGCGTATACTGCAAGATAATACGGTATTTCATATAGTACAATCTAATCTTGGTGTAGTGTATAATAGAAGACATCAAAGAAATTAAAAATAATATATCTCATAAAATATAGGGGTGTTACATTCTACCCCCCTTAAAAGGAATTTCGCCCTCGAAATTCGTCGGGGTTATATATGGTTTACTACTTGAAATTTTCTTTAATAGAAACCCACATCGTAAAAAGGAATACCAAAACTTATTTTTAAAAACTAAAGTATGAAACGTAACAGTTACCCAAATTAAATAATCACTGCGTTTCCACGTAGGAGAACATAGGTGAAAATATGGACATGGAAGAGAAATCTAACCGTTATGTTCTGATGCAGAGTGGTAGAGAACATGGCTATGAAAAATCCGACAATCACACAACCATAAATTTGTGATGATCTTAGGTACCATCTGATTCATCGGATATAAGGGCACTAGGATAACATTTTTGGTTTTCAAGATTATTTCCTTAAAGTTGAATAATTAGAATAAGTACTTAATTTATTTCAGTACAATCTCACCATTTTTCATGCCTTGTACAATTTCCACTTCATATCATAAAGAAATGAAGTTGAATTTTTCATTCTTGAAGTTTTAGTAGATCATGTGATAGAATGCTGGGTCATTCCATCTGTCTCAAACAAAAGGTTAGAAAAAGTTATAAGTCCATCTTATGGTGAGATTAATCGTATATGGTTCCAAAAATGGATTTATACTTCATCTATCATAGTGCTTAATAAAATAAAACCAGTTTCTACTAACCAGGGACTTCTTATAGGACAGTAGTATGCAATAAAGGCCTGTCGCACTTCGGTTGTGGGTTCGATTCCCACAGCCTTGTCCGACGTGATGGGTTGTCGCCCGTCTTGCAGATTGTCGTTTTTCTAAAACTACAATATTATAACATTACAGAAATAATTTCTAAAAAAAAGTTATTTCCTTAAACAATAATATCTGATGGTCAACATAAACCTTTCCAATCTTCAGACCTATCCAGAATACATCTGTCAAATCTCATAGTATAAAGAAAATAATGACCAGAAATGTCACATAACAAGAACGTGAATACCATCATTTATCATACGATATATCTTGTTGGTCACATTCTAGACATGTGAATTCTATAATCATGTATTCTCTTGAAAAATTAATACACATTGAACCTTAGTGAAAATATGAATGCAGTTAAAAGTTAACTCTTTCCACATACCAAAATCCTAAAAATTCTATATACTCAAACCATGATATCACTTAGTCCTTATATCAATCACGAGCTCATGAATACTATCAAACATAATATTTTCTCCTTATCCATTCATTATGTGCATATTAACTTCTTTCCAAAAATATCTTAATAACCTTTCATGGTTACCAGTACCATTCAACATATACTTTCAAATACATTAGGAAAAACAATATTTTAACAATCTTTAGATGATTCTTTATTCCATTGTACCATTAACTATACATCATAACTCTTGATAAACATATATCATTCCATTACCTTCTTAAACCATTGACCAAGATTCAACACTTCTTTTATCTCATATATCATTTATAGTCTCCTCATCATCATCCACATAAATACTACCCATATGACCATGCTGATTCTCTTCATGAGATTTTCCCTTAGGGTATTGGTTTGCATAATGCCCATACATTCCACATTTAAAACATCTAATCATTTTTGATGTCATAGCAATACCATTATCCTTCTCCATGGTGTTAACTGAACCTTTTCCATTGCACTTACTGCATTTGTGCCCTTCTTTTCCGCACCCAAATCATCTTCCAATTCCATTGAAACATTCTCCTTGATGCCTCTTCCCACTTGATTTACATGAATAAAATTTAACTTTCTTTCCTCTATGATCATCATGAAACTCCATATTTCTCTTATTAGATGAGTCAGGAAACTTACCAAAGTTGAGATTATTGATCATATTATGAGATTGTTGATTAGGAATAATAACGATGTTCGGACTTCCAAATCCCGTTTCATTTGGTTACTCATGAAGAATATCATTCCATTGTCCATCATATCCTCCATTATCGTGAATCTTTCTGTTTCCATCCATTTTCTAAAACCCAAAAAGAATAGTGTGAGAGGAAAAAATCATGTTAGGGAAAACAACATAATCAAGGGGGAGTACTTTCAATATTTAACATCTTAGGTTTAATTCTATGATCATTACCGTAGTTCTAAGACTATAACCTATATGTATACTTATCCTTACGGACATCCCTAGACATACCTTAGAAATATTTGTAGGGATTTTACTAATGTTTTGGCATCCTAGTTTCCAAAGGTTAACTATACCTTCGCTCTGATACCAAATGTAGAGACCCAAATCTTGACGTACATGGACATTACATTACTTTTGCAGAATACTTAATACATAACAAAAACAGACACCAAAGGACCGTAATAGTTTAGTGTCATTGGAAACTGGGAACGTAATCATCTAATCGTGGTGAAATATCTTCAACATCTCCCATAAATATCTTCCCTTTTTTACCTAAAAACATTATTTATATCCTGGGGAAAAGAAAACATATAAAGGGTGAGCTCAAATGCTCATTAAGGGTAAACATAGAGAACATAAAACAATCCCTAAACATTTGAATGCAAAAGCTTGAACATAAAATCTAAACATCAAAATCTTGAGCAAAGACATAAATCTTGGAAGTACGTAAGGCATATAACATAAAGGAACATCAATCACGGTAAAATAGCATGGGAATAAAACATGTGATTGTGGAAAATCATTAAGAACATGATATGATTTCCATAGTAGCCAAGGCATTGCTACCAAGACCATCTTAGTGGACAAAGTCCCTTTCTGAATCGAGTTCACTCCTCGTTCCAGTCCTGTATTACTGATCCGGATTAACTTACCGTTCCAGCCATGTATATCTCATGAGATATAAATCTTTACCCAATGCATTGGAGGGAGATATTGTTCCCACCCATCTCATAATGAAATCATTCTTTCGTGTGCCACAAAATCATGAATCATACATCTTAGCATAACCCATGTGATAGGATGGGATTCTTATACATCATGCCATCATAACATAATCCATAAAAATGGATATAATTTTATCATAAGAAGAATCAATCCATGTAAATAATGGAGACATTATACTTGAAACATAAACATATTAACTGATGTTATTTTAGATGGAAAATAGTTTTGATAAAACACTTGAAATAAATTCTTGAGGAAAATATCCTTTCTTATTCAAAATCATTTTCTTTTCACGAAATTCCATGTAATTTTAAAAGAAAAGGATTTTTTTTAAATATTCATGAAATATTGTAGAGTAATCTTCTTAAAAATAAGGTGTTATTAAACCGTAAAAATCTGTTCACATCATATAAGTTAAAAATAATATTCTCCTCGTACTTTTGTCGGAAAAGTCAAAAAGTACCTCGTATGGTAAAAAAAGAAAGATTCCTTACATAAAATGTAGTAAAAGTCAAAAATGGTTAAAAAGGAATTTAAACATACATGAATAACATTTTAGAAAACATTGACATGGATGATAACAATAACCCCAGTAAATACTTACAAAAAAACAATCTCGGATAAAAATGAGATTGGAAAAGTTATCCCTTACCTTACGTCTGATATGCTTCGTATGTATCCTAACCCCATGTATAATGATTTAAATAATGTCATTGACTTATTAAATAATCATATTAATTGTTATGATATCATATATGGTTCACTTATAACTTTATATTACCCGTTCTTTTGTAAATTCCATGTTAAAGCAGCATTTTGGGTAAAATCGTTTCATTTATCATACGTGTTTTGACATGTTATTCTTAATATTATTACTTGTATATTGATTTAAATAATTCCAGAGTGTAAAATATGATTTATATATAATATATATTCAGCACATACATATATATATATACACACACACATATATATATATATATGATAGATCGATAAATGGAATGAAATACACCATTCATGGAGACGGTAGGTCGTACGTACGCATGAACACTGTTTTCATTTCCTTATTGAATTTAATGGAATTAAGTATATGAAATTAATATATATATACATAAATCCAGTATCATTATTATGTCATATAATTCATTATAATTCATTATATATACTCTATAATCATTCATAAATGGTTAACATGGAGAATGAATCTCATCGCGCTGTGGAGACGGTAGTCTTTACGTACACACGAGCGATGATATCATTCCCATGATCGTGTAATTGTATTGAAGTGTATGTATAATATTTCAGAATCAATATCACTTTACAATAAGCATATATAGTTATTTATTTACAGCATTATACCCATCCAAGTAAGGTGGTGGTCGAAAATAGATTACACCACAGTGTGAAGACGGTATTCCGTACGTACGCACGCGCGGTGATTTTTTTTCCGTAGGATAGATAGAAGGTGAAATAAGTTTGTTTAATATTTATAATAACATATCAGTATATAAGTAATACTGATTTTATTACTTTATAATGAGACAACTAAAGAAGAAGAAGTAGAAGAAGAACGAAACTTGAGAGAATCAGAAGAAGAGATTACCTCTTCTTCGACACACCTCCTTTAAGATTCCTCTTAAGGAAGTATAGTTGGTATTTTGAGAAGACAAGAACCTCCAAAATGTTTCTAGGGAAGTGGAGAATAGAAATGGGTAGGGTTCGGCCGAACTACAAGGGTCAAATGGGTGTCAAGAGAAGAGGGAAGGGGTGACCTTTTTATAAGGGAGGAGAGGGGAACCTTTGGAAAAACGTAAAATGTTATTTTATTATAAAGTCGTATTCGGTTTTTAATAGCTGAAAATTGATTTATTTAAAAGATAAGGTGTGTATGGTTATAAATACTTTAAACCAATAGGTTTTATACAAGTTTAGGTTACTATTTTAAACTTATCTTTTAGATTTAACTCTAAGTAAAATAATTTACCTTTTACCGTGTCTTCTTGTTTTATTACACTATATGGTTAATAAACTTACTATAACAAGACAAAAGAACCCAAAGTGGTTAATTATTAATATATATAACCTTATATAAGTCATTTGGCCGAACCTTATATTTTTAGGAATAAAATAGCAATTAATAATATAATATTTGTTTTAAAAACTATTTTATGTCAATTTTGACACTATTTGGTAATTGATTTTTGTGAAAATCATAACATGATTATTTCGAAAAAAGTTAATTAAATCAATAATAAAATTTCATATCAACCTATAAAATTAGTGTAATTCATAAAAAGTCTCAAATTACATTTATTTGGGAATTTATAATATCAATTATTTTAATATTTCATTATTTCGGTGATTACTGCATCACCATTGTGTCATTATTTAATGTCTAAAAATTATAAATAAAATACCATTAGGTAGGAAATCTTTTTATATTTCTAATTAATATTTATAGTCTAATTTATCTTATGTATAACCCTATATTATTATTTTTTAGTTATTAAACTTTGATTTTAACTATTTTAACTCTTTTTTAAATAAAATAATAATAAATGTACTAATCTAATCCAAGTGGACCTAAATGATAATATTTTATTCCTAAGGTTGTTTTTGGTTGAATTAAACTTATCCAATAGAATTAGGACATGTGTTAGGATAATAATAATATCATTTTTACCCTATTTACTTTTAATCGTGGCAAATAAAAGTAAAACGTTACTATTAACCAAAAATTATTTTTATCTTATTGAACCAAATTTTACTCCTTGATATTAACCGTGTCTCTCGGATTTTCGAAATTCCACTCAGAGAAGCGGTAAAATTAAGTTTTACTTAAATTTGCAAAAAGCTCCTAGGAGGTAGGTTAAAGACAGTGAAAAGTTCAATAAAATTTTTATATACCTAAAATTATTATAAAATGACTCCAATGAATCACATTGAACTTATATAGGTATTATGTATCAATTTTTACCTAAAATAAATTTAAATAAAATAAATAATTATTTAAATAAAAAAGTCGGTTTTTAAATAGTAACCCAGTGTTTTCACTATTCATCAAAAATTAAATGTTTTTAGAAAAATACCAAAAATTCACCCTAGGCTAATTTTGATATTCTGAATCCAAAAATGAAGTCAATTTTGAAAGATAAAATTTATAAAATTTCAAAAAGTGTGTATTACTATTCATAACGACTAGTTCATAATAATATTATAATAATATCTTGTTTAGTGAAACTCAGTATTGCATACTACACACACTATCGAGGAAGGTCTTGATTGCGTGTAATGCAAGCCAAGTCAGGACTGCGTGTAGTGAAATCTACATTTGGTGTTGCGTATAACATAATCAAAACTTATTTCATTTATACATTAAACAAAATCTATACTTAATGTTGCATATATTAATTTCCACAAAACGAACTTGAATTTGTGTGTAACACAAGCCAAGAATAGTGTTGCATATACTGCAAGCTAATACGGTATGGCGTATAGTACAAGCTAATCTTGGTGTAGTGTATAATATAGGACATCAAAGAAATTAAAAATAATATATCTCTTAAAATCTAGGGGTGTTACATGTACCATGCATCATTTATATATATTTCTGCTTCAGTTGTTTATGTATCAGTCTTCCTCTGTTTACTCTTGTATGGAAGTCTACTGTTTCTACTATTGTTGTTATTGTTTTATCTTCCACTGTGTACTCTGCCAATGAGGGCATAGTTTCCCCACTATCACACCCAAGGCCCATGCTGCTTTTAGGCAGCCTCTCGCATTTGGGGAAATGCGCTTGAGGCCATGTGACCAACCGCGTACAGGGCGCCTCTGGGTGGCTTCCGGAACCGGGACATTACAAAGTGGTATCATAGGTGTTTCTTTTCTCTTTATTTACTATTTGGAGCCTTTATCCAGAGATAGGACGGATTCGGTACTTGGTATTAAGATGTGCTCGGGAGTAGCTAACCTGTGTACAGGGAAAATCCATAATACTTCGTTAATTGCAGTTTTCTGGTTTTGAGCTTTTATGGTTGATATGATTTCACCTAGAGTGATTCACATGTTTTATGTTGTTATTGTCTTAACTATTGTAGTTTTATTTCTGTCGCAACCCGATGAGATGAGGGTATGCCATCTCATGCATCATATAGACACTTGTAGAAATCACATGCCATGCATTTTTTCCATGCCATCTAGGGTGCATTAGTGATTGCATGCTGTTGTGATAGACTTTGTGTATATTTTTCATGATGTTGTGATAGATGCTTGATATAATCTCTGCTGCGTTGTTAGAGGATTGTTTGTTTTCTTCTTTGCTTAAATGAACCCCAAATTTTGATTATTGAGGAGTTATGGGCCCTCTTGAATCAAAAATTGGATGATCATGATCCTGTTTTCTCTGGTCTATGACTATAGGAGATTCTAATCTTTGATTCACGGGGAGTATGGTCCCTCATGAATCGGAATTTGGCACCTCTTTGCCTTGTTTTCTGTGTTATCTAGCCTTCTGCGCAGTTTCTAAGCTACTGCCTAGAAAAACCCAGAATACACAGCGTGTACTTTTTGACTACACGCCGTGTAGTTTTTAGATCGCGTCACTGACTGTGTGAGTAGGGACATAATGTTGTGGAAATGCCTCCATGAACACGCCATGTACAGTAGGTACACGTCGTGTGGTAGTGATCCATGTACTCGGCCGTGTCACTAACAACACGGGCCGAGGAATCTCAAGTAGAACACACCATGTTGGTAAAGAACACGCCGTGTAGTCTTGTTCCAGGTACCCAGCCGTGTCACGAACAACACGCGGCAATGTTCTCTTTTACTATACATTCCGTGTAAGGGTCAGCCGTGTACTTGGCCATGTCACCAACAACACGGGCTAGGAAAAGTCTTCATGTACACGCCGTGTTGTTTTAGAACACGCCGTGTAGTCTCAGCCATGTAGCCGGCCGTGTAACTAACAACACGGGTCATTGACACCTTGTCGAGGGAAGGAGGACCACAGGCTGTAGAGTCATGGCTGGAAGCTATGATGACTATCTTCGAGCATCTGGAGACGCCTCCAGACAGGCGGGTAAAGCTCGCTACCTACATGCTCCAAGACTACGCCAATAGGTGGTGGGATGTGATCTCACAGGTGGGTCATTAGCATGTTATGGATTGAGAAAAGTTCCAGTGCGTGTTCTATGACTACATCTACCCGGGGACCCTGAGGTCCGATCGAGCCCGGGAGTTCATGAGTCTCGAGTAGGGTACTCTTTCCATCATGGATTATTCCTCTAGTTCCACCAAGCTACAACATTTCACGCCCCTCCAGGATGGAAGTGGGGTGTTCTTAGAAAGGAATTTTGAGGATGGTCTCAGGTGGGAGATCTACTCGCAGGTGAATATCATCCAGTTGAATTCCATCACTTCCATCGTCAACCAGGCACTGATTGTGGAGTGCAATCTGAGAGACTCCGGAGCTACGATCCAGGGAGTTTCTGCTTCCAGAGCTATTGTTCCTCCAGTTGACAGTAGGAAGCATTGTAGGGAGCCTACGTGTGGTGATCCGTGGAGGCGAGATACATCTTCAAGTAGCCAGGTCGTATGCTACCAGTGTAGAAGGGCAGGGTACACGAGGCCGCAGTGCCAGAGAGACCCAGTGGAGTGCCGATCATGCGGCAAGATGGGTCACCTTCAGTGTTTCTGCCAGGTTTTCTCACCAGTTTCTGGTGACGAGGGTTCTTCCATGACTCCTCGTTCTGGAGTAGCACCACCAGTTTCACACCTGTCGGGGAACTGGAGTTCTTCCGGCCGTTTGGGCTGAGGTGGGGGTCGAGGTCATGGAAGTCAGTCACCAGTCCCTCAACGCCAACAGGTATTTTCAGCTCAGAGTGGTCACGCAGGGTCATAGGGCAGCGAGGTAGGCCAGACGCTTGCAGTAGAGAAGACCTATCAGGAGAAGGATCCCGGACCTTCTATAGTTCGAGGTACGATTTTAGTAGCATCAATTTTATCTTCATCCCTTTTCGATACTGGTGTTATGCATAGCTTTATCTTTGTTGCTGTTATGGAGATCCTTAGGCTCTTTATCTTTTCTTATTCCGACTCGTTGACACTGGAAACACCTTTGGGGACGAGGAAATATAGTGTATGCCAGTGTAGAGAGTTACCTCTTGAGGTTACAGGGTATCGTTTCTTATGGGATCTCTATGTCCTAGAGATGATAGTCTATGATGTCATCCTCGAGATGGACTGGTTGGTTCCTTTCTGGGAAGTCGTCGACTGTTATCGCCTCATAGTTAGTTTCGTTTCACCAGAGGGTGAATCGTTTCTTCATATAGGCGAATGGGATGTTCAGGCGAGTCGAGCAGGACTCGATCATCATGGGATAGGAAAGGTGACAGCCCAGATTTCTATTCTTTATTTTGATTATTAGGGAACTTCACCTCTAGACTTTCCTCTAGTGGTGGATCATTTTAGGGACGTCTTTCCAGAAGACTTTTCGAGTTTTCCTCTGGAGCATGAGGTAGAATTTTCTTTTGATCTTATGCCAGGAGCAGAACCAGTGTCTATTCCTCCTGATAGGATGGATACACCGAAGTTGCTGGAGCTTAAGAAGCAGTTAGAGGAGTTGCAGGAAAAGGATTTCATCCGACCCAATACTTCTCCTTGGGGTTCTCCTGTCCTGTTTGTGAAGAAGGCAGACGGTACCCTTCGCCTTTGTGTGGATTATCGGAAGCTGAACTAGTTGATGATCAAGAACCGATATCCCTTGAAGAGGATCGATGAACTCTTTGATCAGCTTTGAGGAGACCGTGTGTTCTTGAAGATCTACTTGAGGTTCGGTTATCATCAGTTGCGTGTTATACCATCAGATATACCTCTGACCGCCTTCGGGAGCAGGTATAGTCTATACGAGTATACAGTCATGTCGTTCCATCTCACGAACACGCCTGCAGTTTTCATGGCACTGATGAACCTAGTGTTCCGTCCTTACTTGGACTCCTTCTTCGTGGTCTTTGTGGACGATATCTTGGTGTACTCTCACACTCGACACGACCATGCCACACATATTGAGATCGTTCTGAGTACATTGAGAGAGCATCGTCTCTATGCTAAACTCTTGAAGTGCCACTTTTGGATGGATCAGATTCACTTCTTGGGTCACGTCATCCCAGAGGAAGGAGTATCTGTGGACCCAGAGAAAGTGAGATTTGTAGTCTCCTGAGAGTAGTCGAAGAACGTTTTTGAGGTACAGAGTTTTCTAGGGCTGTATGGATACTATAGAAGCTTCATTCAGGACTTTTCATGCCTAGCAGCACCATTGATGGGTCTGACCAAGAAGGGGTGAAGTTCTTATGGTCAGATTCTTGTGATTCATCCTTTCAGGAGCTGAAGGGAAGCTTGACGTCGGCACTGATACTAGCTTTTCCATATCCTGTCAAGAGCTATACAGTCTTTTGTAAAGCTTTAGGTATCGAGCTTGGTGCTATGATTATGCAGGGAGATGGAGTCGTTGCGTACAGGTCTCGACAGTTGAGGCCACATGAGAGGAACTACCCGACGCACGATCTGGAGTTGGTGGCTATTTTTCATGCCTTATGCTGTTGGAGACACTATCTTCTAGGATAGAAATTTGTGGTCTTCACCGACCACATGAGTCTCAAGTATATCTTCACTCTGCGTGATCTGAATCTGAGGAAGTGTAGGTGGGTCGAGTATCTTCAGTTTTTTGATTTCGAGCTTGCCTATACGACGGGAAAGGGCAATGCAGTGGCATATGCGTTGAGCAGGAGAACTTAGATTCATGCAGTTCAGGAGGCCAGCAGTGAGTGGAAACGTATGGCTCTGTTCTCTGAGATTCATCTGGAGGTTCACGATAGATAGGGACAAACTTTCCTATCTTCTACAACTGTTACCTCTACACTACTTGATCGGGTACGGATGAGGCAGCTATCAGACTCAGAAGGCTTAATCCTGCGGTAGAGTGTGTTAGGAGTGGACTCTCTTCCTGTATGGATAGTGGGAGGGGATGAGATCTTGCATTTCTAGGGACGCGTATGGGTTCTAGAAGACATACGTGAGGAGCTGATGTGGGAATTTCATTCCTCAGTTTGGGAAGTTCATCCTGGCATCACCAAGATGTATCAGGATCTTCATCACCAGTACTGTTGGTCAGGTATGAAGAGGGACGTTGCTAGTTTCGCCTTGAGGTGTTCTACTTGTCAGCAGGGGAAGGTAGAGCATCAGGGACCATCAGGCCTTCTACAGCAGTTACCCATTTTTGAGTGGAAGTGGAATGATGTCGCGATGGACTTCATGACCGGATTGCCGAGGTCGCCTCGAGGGAACGATTCTATTTGGGTGGTCGTCGATAGTCTTATGAAGGTCGCTCAATTATTGTCGATCAAGGAGACCTTCAGTGTCGATGATCTGGGATGAATTTACATCCAGGAGGTTGTGTGTCTGCATAGAGTTCCACACTCCATTGATTCAGACAGGGATGTGTTCTTTACTTCTCGGTTCTGGCATGGAATTCAGAAGTCGTTGGGTACCCAGGTACTTCTGAGTACGGAATACCATCCCGAGATAGATGGTCATTCCGAGCATACGAACGAGGTGCTTGAGGATATGCTCCAAGCTTGCATTCTAGACTTTGGCAGTTCTTGGGATAAGCATATTCCTCTGGTGGAGTTCCCCTACAACAATAGTTTTCAGGCAACTATATAGATGGCACCTTACGAGGCCTTGTATAGTAGACCATGCCGATCACCCTTATGCTGGCTGGAGGCAGGAGAGGCATCTTTACTGGGACCTCGTCTTTTTCAGGAGACTTCAGAGTAGATAGAGTTGTTTCGGAAGAGGATGGCTACAGCACAGTCTCGACAGAAGTCTTATGCTGATCAGTGGAGACGAACTTTGGAGTCTAAGGTCGGGGATCAAGTTTTTCTTTGTGTCGCACCGAGGTTGTGGCACAAGAGGATTCATAGATAGGGTAAGCTTTCACCATGGTAAGTCGGGCTGTTTGAGGTATTGGAAAGAGTTGGGCCGGTTGCCTATCAGTTGCAGTTACCTCATAGGTACCAGGACATTCTTGACGTCTTCCACATCTCTCAGCTCCGATGTTACTTTTCAGACCCGTGTCATGTCCTTCAGCCCGAGGATGTTGAGCTCGAAGCCCATGCATCATTCAAGAAGCATCCTATCCGGATTGTCGATTGCAGTATGAAGGTTCTCCGTGGGTGGTCAGTTCCTCTAGTACGGGTGCTATGGCAGCATGGGTGAGTACATGATGAGACTTGGGAAAGGGAGGCCGATGTACGATCGCAGTTGCCGGAGCAGTTCAGGGTTTCTTCTCCTCCGCCTCATTAGGGAAATTCGAGGACGAATTTATTTAAGGGGGGAAGTTTTTAAGAACCCAGATCTTCATTTCAGCTTCTTCATCTGAGAGTGCCGGGAATCCATGGATCTTCGACGAGCCCCCGATCCTCCGTCTGTTCTCCGAATCGATCTTCGTCGATTACTTTGGAATCGTAGTGATCCTCATCGTTCTAAGGAGAATCTGTCATCGTGGTTCACATATATCGTTCTCCTAGGATTGTGGTAGGTGGTTTGTTCCTTTTTGTAGAAAGTCATTGAATATTATGTGCAATTTCCATCAATACCCTTGAACGGGGTATTGCATGTTTCCTATTTTGCCCTCTTTGTTTGCCTTTTTTGCTTGATTTCTTGAGTTGAGGTAATTTCTTGTGAATAGTGTAGTTTTACTATACTCTGGATGTTTTCCATGATTGTTATGCTTATTTGTAATTTTTCCACATACCATGCCTAGTTGTAGGATAGTGGAACTGTTGTTTTTTTAATGTTGTTGAGCCTTAGAATGATATCTAAGTAGTTCTTGAGGTTGACTTGGATTATACACGCACGCTATTCATGTTTATTTTACAAAGGGCTGCGAGAACCTAGTGTAGTGGACCATAGGGAGAATGGAAGGAAGGGCTTCTTCAGATTGTCTTTAATTACGATGCGAGACCACAGGGGGAATTGACGTTGAGTGCTTTCACAAAGAGTCTGTAGTTCCTCGACGCGGGCCATAGGGGGAATTGGCATTGAGTGATTCCCCAAAGAGCCTTTAGTGCGATACGAGACTATATGGGGAATTGACGGTGAGTGATTCCCCAGAGAGACTATTCTTTAGCTTAACCAGAGGGGTGAGACTGTGTGTGCCTCCCAGAGGGTTACTAGTATTTTTAGGTTGAACCTTAGGGGTTAGACTGTGAGAACTACCCATAGGTTACCTTTTTTGTTTTACTTGCTTGAGTAGCTTTTTATTGTTTGTAGAATATATGCTAGAGTATGTGGATTGTTACTACTGTGTATTATCTTGTTTACTTCTTACTGTTCACTGCTTACTGTACTTTATATTCCATATATTCACTGAATCTTGGGCACAGATCTTTGGGTGGTTGCCTATTTGTACTTTGTCTCACACCATGTTTGGGTCATGCTTTTGTGCCCAAATAGATTATATGATTGCTGGTATAGATAAGGGCAAGCACCCTTCTACTTCAGGTTCTTGATTTCACAGGAGCTGGAGAGCATGGGACCGAGCCGAGGCTTGCGATGTTGAGGAGTTGATCATCTGTTTTTCACTTGTTCTTTGGTTTAGTACTCTATTCAGCATTGTGACTTATTTGGCTGTTTTTTAGACATATGTGTACCATGAATCATTTACATATATTTCTGCTCCAGTTGTTTATGTATCAGTCTTCCACTATTTACTCTTGTATGGGCGTCTACTGTTTCTTCTATTGTTGTTATTGTTTTCTCTTCCGCTGTGTACTCTGGCAATGAGGGCATAGTTTCCCCACTATCACACCCAAGGCCCTCGTTGCTAGTCAGCAGCCTCTGGCATTTGGGGAAATGCGCTTGAGGCCATGTGACCAACGGGTACGGGGTGCCTCTGGGTGGATTCTAGAACCAGGATGTTACACCAAGGACCTCTCTCCTAGTCGGCATACTTTTTCATTTTGGGAAATTTTTTTGAGGGCATGTGTTCAACCGAGTATGGGGCATCATTGATAGGATTTTAGATCCAAGATGTTACAAATTCCCATGTACTGAAATTCGAGGTCATAACACTGGTGCATAGTCTATCTTATGAGGAACAATCAATGTACATTCTAGATCAAAGAGATAAAGTACTATGAAACAAGACCACTCACATAGTCCATGATTTGTGGAGAAACTAGAAATTTGAAGAAGCTAAATGATATTATGATGAATACGTATCCTCAGTTATTTATATCATAATAATTAAATTTTAGGGGGGGGGCTTATTATATAGTGGTAGAATGTGACACAGTAATATTTTATGATATATTTATCTTCAAATAAATTTAATTTCAATGATAGATTACAATACATGAAACCCTGAGTCAAAATGAACTATAATATGGCATACCATTACAACCTAGCTATGAAATTTTTTGTATGAATATTAATAACAAAATTTCCAAAAAAATTATACAGGTTTTATATAATTCAAATAAATTGATGAATAGATATTTATTTTTTATTAAATACATGTTATTATTCAAAAATATGTTTTATTCACTCAAAATTTAATTGTTTATTGTACACTTTTCCTTGAATATATCTTAATGATAATTTAATCCTTAAAAAATTTCAAGGCGTGTCTGTCCCCCCACTTATAAAAGAACACCCCCATATCTCTTATTTTCATCATATTGAGCCACCTATCTAGAAAAAAAACCCACCCAATTATCTTATAAACTTATCTATACATGAATTAGATGTTCTATTCTTCTTAAAATACCATTCCTATAGTCCTTAATAAGGAATATAAATGAGGTCTATTGAAGAAGTGGTAATCATCTTACCCAACATATTTCTATTTATTTCTTATTTTACCACATATAAATCTTTTTTATCCATTATAAAATATTAAATTAATTATATTAAATATAATACATATTTATTATTATTATAGATAAAACTTTTTCTAAATAAGTTCCATCAAATGGGAATTGAAAAGTATTGATTATGCATACATTTGGACTACCACCTCCATGCAGTAATATGATTCATTCTCTATCACCATAATTCATGGTCGATTATATTGATGGATTTGATGTTTATATATTATATTTATGACCTAATTATATTTTAATAATTAAAATATATTATTTAACTTCTTATCATCCGATCCTTTTAAAAATGATAATGTAGCTCATGAGTAAGCGTGGATTACCACCTCCACAAAGTGATGTGATTCATTTGTCATTTTTAATTTACATGGATGGTAATGGGATAAAATTAAGGAAAATATAAGATATCTATGATAAAATTATTAATATATAAATGTGATTTATTTCTAACTTTCTTTCTTTCCAACCATTAAGAAGTGAAAAAATCACTCATGCATACGTACGGACTACCATCTCTATGAAGTGATGAAAATAATTTTTCATCAATGATTTATATAAATAATTATAAAAGTGTATATGATGAATTAAAATGATAATTATTTCCTGATTAATATTTTTTATATGAATAAACCAGGACCAAGGTTCAAGTACTAAATCCATCCAACCAAAAGATACATGAACAACGAAGCAGTTATAACTAGGAACAATGATTTTAATAAATAATTATTAATAAGTTGATATTAATATATTATAATTAAATAATATATTTTGAGGTATAAATTATTATGGTTTTTAATGTACTTATAATAAATCTATGTTTATTATTGAGGACATTTGAACATATATGAAGCAATACATGACCTTATGTAAGAGATTTATGTTTCAATCCCATTTTAGTATGGATTATTTATGCATGAAATCACAGTGAGGAAATTATACGCTCACTATTTTATAAACCCATTTAATTTTTATTCTATTTTGGATATCTATAAAATTTATCAGTTTTATTTAAATTTTCCTCTCCTTGTTACTCAAAATGGTTTATAAATTTTTTTTAATAAAATATGACTTTAATTCTCTATTTACGGTTTAAATAACATTTTCTTCAACATACATGTTTTCTAAAAATAATTCCAGAATGTTTTTTACTATTATTAAATATTTTATTAATTTCAAATTTACCAATTCTTTAGTTTTTATGAAAAGTTTAAAAATAATTCTCTATTTATTTTATGAACAATGTACTTTTTACTAAATATGTGAACAAAATACTTGTTTCAAAGATTATGATACGAAAACAATTTCTCGCTATCTTGACCACTCAATTATTTGATGTTTCTTTTATATCCTTAAATATATATTTTCAAATAAAATTTTCCATTAATATTTTGGAAATATTCTTATTTTAATTAAATAATTTCAAAATTAAATATGTACTTTCATCAAGAAATATTCTAATGGCCTTTTAAAGAAAATTTTCATCTATGACAACATCCTTTGATGATAATTTTTCTTTAATAGGGATATAATCCAATGATACCATCATTATTATTCATTTTATGGTTTAAGATTATGAATTTGATATGTTTATAAAAACAATTTATTTTACTTGGGTTAAGCTCTGATGAAATGATGAAATGTTTATGAAACGTGTTTCCCATCCACGGGTTATGATATAATGGTAAGAGGGAACTTTTATGATATTTAGGAACACCTATGTATGTTTTTAAATATGTAATGGATGAGATTGGAATTATATATCCCTATTATGAATTGGGTAAGATGGATATGTCATGAGATAAGAATAACTGGAATGGGGAGTGAACCCATTTAAGCAAGGGACTCTGTCCACTATGATTGTCTTGGGAGTGAGCCTTGACTAAAGATATAATGAAATAAGGATTGAACCCAATACACCATAATAGACAAGTAAGTGAGACTTGACTATGGAAATTATTACTTATTCTTATATGTATTCCAAAATCTTATATCCTATGCTTATAATATGTTGTCATGGCTCTGGATAAATTATTTATGATTCCACACAGTTACTACTTATGAATTTTTTATGTTAAAAAATAAATTCAATGATTTATGTATAATTATATTTGACCGATTGAGTATAATTATTGTAATTTATTATCATATTCTCATACCATTATTCTTTTCATATAATCATATATCATCATTTATTGATATCTATTATTTTTACCATTACTAAGAATCTAAACTCACACTTTATTATGTTTTAATTCTATAGGTTACAAAGAAATGTTTTAGGTAAGTGATGATTAAGAAGTGCACTATGTGAGAATATATTTTTAGGTGATATTGAAGATATTTTAAGAAATACTAATAATTTGTTTCTAATATCAAAATACACTAAAACATTATAATCTTTTAATGGATCCCAATATAAAATTATGAATATTAATCTAAAATAATGTAATATCTACATATGATTTTATTGGTTCACCTCAGGTTGGGTGTTCTATATGTGGATTTGAGGGTATGATAGTCACTTCCTTCCATTATGGGGCTAAAAAAAGTATGGAATGATATTTTTGGTGGCATGGTTAGTAAAAAATAACCAAATTGGTATTGCATATTTATTTTGTGGTTTATTTAGTTCTATCGATGACTATATTGTTAGATAGATGTTGCACTTATGATATGGGCCTATTGGTGGCATCCAACTAGATTCTTACTCTTACTATTGTTAGATATATAAATGTGTATAATGAATTCTTCTTCATGGATATAGCCAAGGGAAATGTACATATTAAAAATATCTGAGCTGATGATGGTGAATATGATTGAAAAGATATTCTGACATACTGCATGATCATTTATAGTGATTACTCATTTGTTATTTTTATTAGTTTTTTCATTGTCTATAAATTGATCTATTATATATGGGGATCCCTTTTTATATGATATAGTAGTTATTTTATTACTATTTTATATTTCAAGGGATAGTGTTATTATTTATTCTAATGTGTTTGTTTTATTGCTACATTTATTGTTCCTTTTATTATATGTGTTACTCTGATGGTTATATGATACCAAGGGAATCAAATCCACATAACTCCATTTAGTTCATTTCCATTAGTTAAAAAATATTGTATATGGGGTGGTACACATGAGGTCATGTGGACCAATAGATTAGACCCAATGATTGATACTATGGCATAAAAATTGTATCATAACCCCGTTTCTTTGGATTTACTATTTTGGGCTCATTAGAATTGAGATAGGATGGTCATAACTTGGTTAAAAATATTTTCTTATGTATGGATAATTAATATATAGTGGATATTAGAGTTACTTGGTTAATGTGATTGTTGAACTGGTTTTTATGTTACAATTTCATGTTCTTCCTATAATATTATTATGCTATCATGTTTTAATGGATTTTATCCTATCATAATTATAAATAGTTGGTGATTTATATGCATAATATGTTGCCACATAGGTTCACATGTCGTGTACCTGAATTCAAATGATTGATGCTGGTTTAAAATTATTAAATTCAATCAATAATATTTTTGTCATTTTCACAAATTCAACATTGGAGACGCTTAATTTATTTTATATGACCTTTATTATATTTATACTTAATATGATGGTTGATAATGTGTACATACCGAATATTGGGACTCTGGACTTGGGTTATAGGTAAGGGTCATTCCTAGTAGTTTTGGTTATCCTTATAGGGAATACTTCTTAGTGTTGTTTTATTCACATGAGGTTATTAATTTCTTAGGAAATGTTAATATTAAATCTATTCAGGTCATTTTTGAGTATCTATTCAACATTTCAGATAATAATACCTTGTCGACATCCTACGATTCCATTAATGGACTATTGTAAGGGAAAACCTGAAATAAAACATAACTTAAAAAATCTATAAACAAAAAATAAATTTTCAATAAAAATAAGTGTTTTTAGTGTTAATTTAAAAATTGAACTTTTAAAAAAAATATCAAAAAATTCAATCCGAGTAAATTTTTACATTCTAATTTCAAAAATAATGTTTTTTTTCAAATACATTTTCTAAAGGTGGTGAAAAATAATTTTAAAATAAGTGTGAAAAATGTGATGAAACCACTTTTTAGAAAAAACACTGTTTTTAAGCATAAAAATAGTTTTATTATTATATCATGTCAAAAAATATTAGATGAATGATAATTTTTTTATATAATTTATTATATATAAATTTAGTTAAAATAATCCATCATTAGTTATTGATTTAATTTATTATTACAAAACATACTTCACACATAAAAATAGGTTTTTAGAAAAAAGTTTATTTTACTTTCAAATGTTTGTTATTTTTATTTCTAATCAATTGATAACCAATTAATTTATTTTATACATGGTTAAAATATATAATTTTTATAATTTAGTTAGTCCTATTTATATTCACCAATTTAATGGCTATGTTTTAATAGTCAAATTTATATAGTACATTTCATGGTTTGTTTAAGGTCGGTGTTGCATGTTGTATATGTTATCGAACATAATTTTCTTATTTTAAAATATTAGGTAATTAAATTCTCCCCACCTTCAATAAATTATGTTCTAAAAATTTAACCATGATCTAGAGAATCAAGGGGTTTCCTTATGAAAATACATTTTTTTAAATCCCACATCGTAAAAAGGGTTAATAAACTTACTCTTGATAAGAGATAAAGGGATGTATGAAGGTAATTTGGAATAAAAAATAACAAGATTTCATATTAGGAAAGCATTATACGAGTATGGTGGGAAAATGTAAATAATTATATAGAGTTATTGATATTATTGAACATAATAATGTGGAAGATCATGTGAATTTTAACTACTGCATAACTATAAACCGATGAGGTGTGAAAAAACAATCGATTCATTAAAAATGAAGGTAAATGTATAAAATTTTTATTTAAAGATCCCTTTCCAAAAGATGAGTGATTATTTTATTATCAAGATACATAAAATTATAAAATATACTCACATGAATCTTTTTATTTCCTAAACACAATTTTACGCTTTGGTTTTTCTTCAATCAATCCCCAATTGATTTTTTACTCTAATAAATGACTAACCGTGATGATTTTTTTTATTTTTGAGTCACTAAATCTAACTATTAAAAGATCATAAGATGCATAAAAGTGTAAAAATTATTTCCATCTATATTTAAATACTTACCTTAACAAAAATGGTTAGCACAAGTTTTCCAATATAATACATTAATATATAAAATATCAACAGTACACCCAATGTTATACTTAATACGTTCCATAAATAGTGAAACTTATTAATATGTATGACCAAATTCAAATCCCAAAATCTGAAATATTTGTATAAAAATTTATCAATAAACAACATAATGTATGTCAAAATTTCACATTCCTAACATGTGAATACCTTATTCATATATTCTCTTAAAACGCACAAATAAATTGAAACACTATAAAACCAAAATGAAATCCCTGAATATTGAGTATATTCCATGATTTTGAAAATGTATTAAACTCTCTCAGAAATTAATTTTCCACTAAATTACTAACCATTTTCAAGTTCACTAATATTATCCCATTTACTTCATTAATTTTAATATTATCTATTTCCCAACTATATAATATTAACATAACTTCTTGAAGATATTTAGGGTTATCATTACCTAATTCATTTATTGTCCAAAAAAAACCTTAACTCTAAATTACTGTTCTTGGTTATCAGTACCATTAAACATATGCTTTCAAATCCATGATGAACAACTACTGCATTTCAATAGTTATTTGATTCATGATTATAAAAACCAAAATATCATTGATAAAATACAACTACAAAATAGTAATTTAATCCAAATAAACAAGTAATTTATTCCATTTCAGCTGTATTAATAGCAAAGCCTTGACCATGATCCCTTAGCTTTTACTAAGGTATATTCCCTTAGAGATAGAGGAATTCATTTTTGAAATGCTCCATCTTCTTACAATTGAATCATTAAACATTAAAGTTTTATTAATTAATCTTTCATTAAGGTTTTTGATGACCTTTCTCTCCACACTTAAAGAAAACCATGATTCCCTTAAAGTAATTTCCAAAGTGTTTCTTTTTATAATTATCACATGTGGGAAAATCCTACATTCACCTTTTCCCCATATCCATTTTTTATCTTCCACCACATTATTCTATTTATTTTCTAAAAAACCATAATAATTTGAAAATTATTTCCCTATATTTATATCACATAATACTATATCCTTATATGATGACATTTTTTGGGATACTATTACCCTTCAAAGTATTGGATTAATCCCATTAATGAAATTGTCAATATTACTATTTTGATAACATAGGGATTCCATTGAATTCCTTTCTAACCTTGTATGGATGGATTCATACTTAACAAAACTTTTTATATTTCTTTTGGTTTATACTCAATAATTGTCTCTCCATATTAACTCATTTCTCATGAGGAAAATATTTTTCCAAGAAGTGTTTATTAAAATACATACACTTCGTGATTTTTAATTCTTCTTCATATTTAGTGTTTTTAATTAATTTATTCTATTGACATATATCTCTAAAAGATGATAAACTTCCATGAAAACCTTCTCTTTTTATTTACTTCCAAAAGAAATAAATATCTTCTCTAAAGAAGTTGTATATTTTTTACCTAAAAATGGATTTGTAGTACTATTAAATGATAGATATTTCTAGAACATGAAGTGATATGAAATTATTAGACCATATTGTTGATTAGTAGGCTTCTCCATATGAGCTAGGATATTGGTCAAAACCTGAGTCTACTTCCCTAACATGGTTATAATTTGATTAGTTCCAACTACACCTCCATCTCCATCTTCATTATCTTACCCAGGATGGAAATCCCAATATAGGTTACATGTATTGATACAGTTCACATTCCTTCTACTAGGAACCATTTTAAAAATAGTTCCATACACTATACTAGATCATAATATCACCAAAAATATTATATAATCCTAAAACTAGTGAAACACAAAACATAAATTTTAAAAAATATTCATAGCTAATATCATAATCATAAACACTATTTATTTGGGAATGATTTCTAATCATAAAAATATTTTCAATCCCTTGATATTGGTTTGTAACTAAAATTTGAGTTAACTTAGGAATATCCCCCGAGAGTGTCTAACCTCGTGTGTTATGCAGCCTATTATCATGCACCAGGTGATAATTGAGTATAAGACTACGGCTCATTTTTTGAGTTATTACCCTATGTAAAAATGTGTTAGAGACACATCCACTTATAGTATCAAGACAAGGATGTATTACTAGGAAATATACATAATCTCTACCATTACAAAACATTATTATATTATCATATACTCATACTTATCCTAAAATTCATTCATAGGGTTATGTTCTATAATCCATGTCAACCTAAATCTGTTTCCAAGGATTCTTCTAAACATATTATGATACAAACTATAAATACCTTGAACATAGTATCCCAAACTCAATGGTTACTTTATTACATTATCACTAGATACAAGGTATCACATCCTAAATGACTGGATAGTTTAATAGTCTTGGATGACTAGATATACACTTTAATATCACACTATAATTTAAACTTAAAATAAAACATAATATTTTTTTGAGACCATCATTATTCCCTTAATCATATCCATGCATGTCAATAACAGTACATTTCTTGGGATACTGGGGAATGAAAACAAAAGAAAGTGTTATGCTCAGATACTTGGTAAGGATATGTGTATAGTGTAATATATCATAAAAAAGTAAGTAATAATTAATATGATAAGGTAAATAAATGAAAACATTCCATTTAATTAATAAATTGAAAAAGAAGAATAATATTGCAGGAATAAATGATGATAAAATAATTCCATATAAATAATGACTTAAGGTTGAAACTTATCCATGGATATAATAACTAATCAAATAATCACATGGAAATCATTAACTAATCTCATAATGAGGGAATTCATAATGACGTACATCGTAAACATACCTTCAAGGCCTCGTTCCAATACATATAACTTAAATGTGTAAGGCCATGTCTATATAACTGAGCTAGTTTGTCTCGTGAGACCTACTAATGCATCATGGGGCCATAATGGCCCCACCCATCACATATTATGTCCAATGATTTGCACGTATGAAATGGGAGAAACATAATCAACATAAACATTCATATTGAAAATATTTCATAGGATATGTAAATATTTTCCTCAATAATTGAAAATAATCATAAATGATCCAAAGTAATATGGAAAATGGTATTATAATAGTACTTCCCTAGAAAAATTGATAATAAACCATATATAGAATAATTAGGATGGTATCATTATAACATATCCCTGGTAAAGAATAAGAAAAAATAAGAGTTGTTTTTATAGATGATTATAAATTCATTAAAAAATAAAATAAAACTTCATGTGGAAAATACCCTTTTCACTTTGAAAATAACATTTAAAAACAATAAATCTCAAAAATATTATGAAAAATATTTTCTTTGAAAATAATCATGGAAACATTTTAAAGGTAGATTAAAAATAATGATTGGTCATGAAATATTAGGGAAAACAATTTCTTTGAAAACAACCATATCAAATTTTAAAGGAAGCTTCAAAAATAATTATTGTTCAATAGGGTGTGTAATTCCATACATGTTTTATAAGTTAAAAATGACATTCTTTTCAAACTATTGTAAAGGATAAAAAGTACATCGTTCAGAGAACGAAAAGATTATTCCATTAAAATCATTTTGTAAAAATTAAAATATTGATAAAAATAAATTTAATAAATCATTTGGATAATATTAATTATTTCTTTTATTTTTTAAGAAAACAGGGATATAGAAGGAAAAGTATTTTTAACCGGTGAGAGAAATAATGTACGCTTTTATTAAAAGACTTTTATCAAATATTTTTAGTCTTAAAAAGTGAAAAATTGTACTATTACTTATAAATTTCCCTAATAACCATATGAGTATAAAATATATTGGTTTTAATATAAAATAATATATAATACCCCCAGTGAAGACTTAAACTTAAACAATCTCGAATATTGATGAGATTGTGAAATAAACCCTTACCCCTATGGTAACTTTTGGATCATAAATCCCATTAAAAAAATAACTAAAAATTTAACATTAAATAAAATAATATAAATATATTCGTTATATAAGAAATCAAATGAGCAGTATATACAACACACAAAAGGAATTAGAAGTTATTATTTCATACGTGCCATAAAAGTAAATGTGAGATGAGAAACCCTTACATCAAATATTATTTCATTCATATGTGTTCGAGCATAAAATAAAAAAAAATATTTCACACACACACACACACACACACACACACATATATATATATATTAAAAAACCACGCCCATATAGGTAATACCATTTATGATTTACTTATAACTTATTTTCACCCATTTATTAAAAATTCTTTATTAAAATTACTATTTTGGGCGATAACTGCTTATTTTTTCATGTATATTTGTATTAGTAGTTTTAGTTCATGTACATTGATCATGGTTAAATAAGATATATTTTTTAAAATTGATATAAATATAACATATATTCCTTATTTAATTATTTTTAATAGTCTACAAAATTTATAGATAAAAAAAGGAGTCACACCATTCATGAAGACGGTAGACCATATGTATGTTTGAATACTGTTTTCTTTTTTTTGATGGATGAAGAGAAAGAAAGTTAAATAATAATTATAATTTAAATAATAATTATTATATCATATATATCATATATATCATATATATTCATTAAATATATCCTTATTACCATCCATGTAAAAATATAATGAAAAGCGTATCACATCGCTACATGGTGGTTGTAGTTCACACGTACACTGTAAAGACTGAAAGCTTGACGTACATAGACATTACCTTACTTTTACAGAATACTTAATACATAACAAAAAAAGACACCAAAGGACCGTAATAGTTTAGTGTCTTTGAAAACTCAGAACGCAATCTTCTAATCATGGTGAAAGATCTTCAACATCTCCTATAAAGATCTTCCCCTTTGGGTTTTCTTACCTAAAAAACATTCTTGAAATCCCAGGGAAAAGAAAACATATAAAGGGTGATCTGAAATTCTCAGTAAGTATAAGCATGGAGAAAATAAAACGAAACATATACATTTGAGCTTAAAAACATGAACATAATGTTTAAACATCAAAATCATGAGCAAAGATATAAATCTTAGAAGTACGTAAGGCATGTATCATAAAAGAACATAAATCTTGATAAAATAGCATGGGAGTAAATCATGTAATTGTGGCAACCATTCAACCCTTGTTATGATTTCCATAGTATACAAGGCATTGCTTCCAAGACCATCTTAGGGGACAAAGTGCCTTTCTGAATCAAGTTCACTCCATGTTCCAGTCCTGTATCACTGAACCAGATTAACTTACCATTCCAGCCATGTTTATCTCATGAGATATAAATCTTTACCCAATTCATTGGAGGGAGATATAAGTCACACCCATCTCATAATGAAATCATTCTTACTTGTGCCTCAACATAAACATAAATCATTTATCGTAACCCAAAGAATAAAATGGGTTTCATAAACATCATCCCATCATCACATAACCCATATAAAACAAATGGATATCATTTCATCATAATAAAAGTGAAACCATGTAAATCATAGATACATTATACTTGAAACATACACATATGAAATAATGTCATCTTAGATGGAAAATGGTTTTGGTAAAACACTTGAAATGAATTTATTGAGAAAAATATCCTTTCTTATTCAAAATCATTTTCTTTTCACAAAATTTCATGATATTTTAAAAGAAGAGGATTTTTTTAAAATATTCATGAAATCTTTTATAGTATGATTCATGAAAATAAGGCATTATAAAACCGTAAAAACCCATTCATGCTGTATAAGTTAAAAAAACATTCTTCTCGTACTTTTACCGAAAAGTAAAAAAGTACCCCGTATGTTAAACAAAAGAAAGATACCTTACATACCATGTAGTAAATGTCAAAAATGGGTAAAAAGAACATTAAAAATACATGAAACCATGTTTAGAAAACAGGGACATGGATGATAAATATAACCCTAGTAAATACTTATGAATAAACAATCTCAGATAAAAATGAGATTGGAAAAGTTATCCCTTACCTTATGTCTGATATGCTTCGTATGTATCCGAACCTCATGTATAATGATTTAAATAATTTCATTGAGTTATTAAAGAATCATATTAATTGTTATTATATCATATGTGGTTCACTTAGGTATTTATATTACCCGTTCATTTGTCAATTCCATGTTAAAGTAGCGTTTTTGGGTAAAATTGTTTCATTTATCGTACGTGTTCGGACTTGTTGTTATTGATATTATTATTACTTATATCCTGGTTTACTTACTTCCAAAATGTAAAACATGATTTATATATCATATATATTCAGTATATATATATATATATAATATATAGATAAATGAAATGAAACACACCGTTCATGGAGACGGTAGCCCGTACGTACCCATGAATGTTGTTTTCCTTTCCTTATTGACATGAATGGAAGAAAGTAGATGAAATATATATATATATACATAAATCCAGTAGCTTTATAATTTCATATTTTTCATTATTATTTCTTATGTATACTTTATAATTATTCTTGAATGGTTAACATGGAGAATGAATCTCATCGCGTCGTGGAGACGGTAGTCCGTACGTACGCACGAGCGATGATATCATTCCCATAATTATTGAATTGAATTGGAGTGGATGATATAATATATAAGAATCAGTATGATGTTATAATAACTATGCATAGTTATTCTTTACACCATTATACCCATCCAAGTAAGGTGGTGTTGGAAAAACAGATTACACCACAGCGTGGAGACGATATTCTGTATGTACGCATGTGCGGTGATTTCATCTTCCGTAGGATGGATAGAAGGTGAAATGGGGTTGTTTAATATTTATAATGACATATCAGTATATTATTGAAACTGATTTTATTACTTTATAGTGAATCAACTAAAGAAGAAGAAGTTGAAGAAGAAAGAAGCTTGAAAGAATCGGTAGAAGAGATTACCTCTTCTTCGACGCACCTCCTTTAAACTTTTTCTTAGGGCACTAGGGTTGGAATTTTGAGAAGACCAGAACCTATATGATATAACTAGAGAAGTTGCGAAGATGAATTGTTAGGGTTTGACCGAGCTTCAAGGCTCAAAAGGGTGTGAAGAGAAGTGGGAAGGGGTTCCCTTTTTATAAGGGAGGAGAGGGGCACCTTTGGAAATCGTAAAAATATTAATTTATAATAAATCTAACCCCACTTAAAAACCACCAAAAAAGACTCATATTAAAATATTAGAAGATATAAGGTTGTAATCTCATCAAAAAATAAAATTTAGACATGTAGGGAATTTATTTTAAACATTATCAACTTGATTTATCCTTATTTGATATATTAAATTTTATTTGCAGTAATAAGATTCTAAATTTTAAATTGTTATAAATAATTACTTATGTGGTGTGAATTATCCATAATTAGATAATTTATGATATTTTAGGCTATATAAATTTCAATTTATAATATTTTTAAATATTTTTATGATTTTTAAACAATTTAATAATATGTTATATTTATAAAATAACAATAGTGTCAATTTTGACACTATTCATTTATTTGAATTTAAAAAAAATCCACAAAAAGGATATATTCGAACTAAAATATTTAATAGGTTCCTAACATGACATTAATCTAGAAAATTAGTGGATCACATTAAATAGTTCATATAATATTTATTTTAATATTTGTAAAACCATTTATTTGATATTTCTCTTAATAAAATAATTACTACAATATTTTTGTATAATTATTAAATATACTTATTTGTTGCATAAAAATTAAAAATAAAATTATAAGATGAAGATAAATCGTATATAATTCATAATAATATATTTAGTCGGATTTATCTACTAGAAAACCCACATTTTGTAATGTTATATTTATTAAATTTGAAGGTGACAACTTTGACATCATATAAAATAAAATAATATAAGTGTCATAATCACTTTTATAATACTCCAAATGGTCATATATTCGGTCATTGTATGATTATGGTGTAGATATACATTACCAAGAAATTTTGATCAGGTTTTTGGGCCCTTTAATATGTATTAATATTTCAATAAAAACAATATTACTGATTTTTTTACTAAATAAATAATTTCTGCATCATTAATGTATAAACTAATAAGGTAATTAAATAACTCCTAAAAATTACAAATAAATTACCATGATAAAGAAAAAGATTTTATCTTTCAAATGAGTATTTATAACTGAATTTATATTCTGTATAACATTATATTAAAAATACTTTTATTATTAAAGTTGGAGTGAGACGTATTTCACTTTCCTTTAAATAAAATAAACCAAAGGTCTTAATCACATCCAAGTGGGTTCTAATGGATTAACTTTCGACCCAAATATGACTTAGGACAAAATGTAATCATCCAATTGTATTAATACAAGTGTTAGGGTAATTTTATAATATTATATTTATCCTTAATTACCCGATTTACCATTAACGATGACAAATAAAATTTACCATAGTTACTATTCATAATGCCCAAAAAATAAAAAGTATTATATTAATATAATTTGGAACCAATGATTCCAAATATTGAATCCAATTTTCCAAATTCAATACATATAATTTGATGAAATTAAATTAAAATTAATTCCGTTGTCGAAAGAAAACGAGTTTTTGTTTAAAACATTACAAAAGATTGAATTGATTTAACCTACGAATTCAATGTAAAATCAATTATAATGACATAAATTATATTAAATTGTAAAAATATATTCTATTTATACTTTAAAACCATATAATTTTATGATTTAACCACATAAATTATTATGATGAAAAAAGTTGTTTTTAATTAAAATATAGCGTGTTTTTACTATTCATTAAAATATGAAAGTTTTTAGAATATTATGAAAAATTTATCCAAGGTAAAATTTTATATCCTGATTCCAAAGAATAATTTTATTTTGTAAAATTGAACTTATAAACATGTCAAAAACTAGATTTAATGAGGGTGCATCATTAAAAGGCGACAGAACTGCATTTTTTGATAAATACTTATTTTACACGAAAAATTTATTTTGTTCTCATACCATGTTCTATAAAATGTGTAAGATGAATTATAATGTCATAAAATTCAAAATGTATTTACTACTATTCATAACTTCTAGTTTATAATAATATTATAACCATATATCATTGTTTAGTGAAACTCGGTATCGCGTACAACACACGCTATCGACGAAGGTTGCGATTGCATGTAATGCAAGCCAAGTCAGGGTTGCATGTAGTGGAAGACTCCTTTTTTGTTGCATATAAAAAAATCCAACAATATTTCATTTATACATTGAATATATATATATATATACACTCAATGTTGCGTAGAATAACTACTATCAAAAAAACATGAAATTGTGTGTAACACGATCTAAGATTAGTGTCACATATACTGCAAGCTAATATGGTGTTTCATATAGCACAAGATAAACATGGTGTAGCGTACAACAGAAGATATGAAAGAAATTAAAAATAATATTTCCTATAAAATCTTGGTGTGTTACATTCTACCCCCCTTAAAATGAATTTCGCCCACGAAATTCGTCGGGGTTATAAATGGTTTACTACATGAAAGTTTCTTTAATAGAAACCCACATCGTAAAATGGAATACCAAAACTTAACTTTAAAAAATAAATTATGAAACGTAACGGTTACCCAAATTAACTAATCACTGGGTTTCCACATAGGAGAACATAGGTGAAAAATATGGATATGGAAGAGAAATCTAACCATCAAGTTCTGATGGATAGTGGTAGAGAACATGGCTATAAAAAATACAAGAATCACAAAGCCATAAGTTTTTGATGATGTAAGGTACCATCAGATTCATTGGATATGAGAGTACTAGGACAACATTTTTGGTTTTCAAGATCATTTCCCTAATGTTGTTGATTTTTTGTATAAGGATAAATACATACTTGATTTTAGTGTAAAATCATCATTGGTCATTTCATAAACAATTTTCGCTTCATCTCTTATTTAAAGATATGAATTTTAATTTGAAATTATTGAAGTATTATAAGATCATGAGATAGAATGATAGGTCATTCTATCTGTCTATATCACAATATTAGGTGAGTATAAGATATTAAATATATATAAGTCCATCTATGGTGAGGTTAATCGTACATGGTTCCAAAAATGGACTTATACTTCATCTATCGTACCATGTAATAAAATAAAACTAATTTCTACAAACTAGGGACTTCATGTAGGTTAGTGGTAGGCGATGAAGGCCTGTCGCACTTCGGTTATGAGTTTGATTCCCGCAGCCTTGTCTGACGCGACGGGTTTTCACCCGTCCTGCAGGATGTCATTTTTTCTAAAACTATGCTATCATAATATCAAAAATCTCTATCCTTAAACAATACTATCTGATGTCCAACTTAATCCATTCCAACCTTTAGGCTATTCTAAAATACTTCTGTCTAATCTTATAGTATAAAGAGAATGATTACTAAAAAGGTCATGTAACAAGCACGTGAATACCATCATTTATCCCTCATATATCACAAGATATATCTTTTTGATCGCATTCCAAACATGTGAATACATTAATATTTTATTCTCGGGAAAAATGAATACCCATTGAATCTTAATGAAAACATGAATGCTTTCAAAAGATAACTCTTTCCACATATCAAATTCCCAAAATCTCGATATACTAAAACAATGGTATCACTATGTCCTTATATCAGTCATGGGCTCATTAATACTATCAAACATATTATTTTCTTCTTATCCATTCATTATGCGCATATCATCTGCTTTCCAAAAATATTTCAGTCACTTTTCATGGTTACCAGTATCATATTATTATTGAAAACCACAATTGACCAATACATAGATATTATAATATACCATAAAAGTACCTCAACAACATTATTATTTAATAACAATACATAAACACTTCAATCAATCCTATTCAATGATTTTCATGGAATAAGTCCATCCTTGATTTAGAAGTAACCTCTTAGGTCATGGCATTGAGTTGGGTAATGCCCATGTTCTCCACAGATAAGACATTGAACTCCATAACACTCGGTCACTCTATGACCCTTATCTCCACACAGATAACATCTTCCCCTCCATTTTATGTATTCATCAAGGTTCTTCTTCCCTTATTTAGAAATCTCAAAATTCCTTTCTTTATGCTCCTCAACATGCGAACATGCATAAAAGTCTATCTTCCTCTTATTTTATGAATTAAGAATACCACTAAATTTCACCTTGTTAATCATAAGTCGCGATGACTGATTCGGAATAATCACAATATCTTTCTCTATAGGCATTATGCAATTTCATTGCTTATAGTCACCATATTGTCCATTGGATTCAATGTTAGCCGAATTCCTTCTGGTTCCCTCCATTGACAAAAACACAAAAAATAATTCTGTGAGAGGAAAAAATCATACAAGGAAAATAACATAATCAAGGGGGAGTACCTTTGACATCTAACATATAAGGATTAATTCTAATACCATTACCATAATTCTAGGACTATAATCTATACTTATACTTAACCTTAGGGACATCCCCAGACATACCTTAGAAATATCTCTAGGGATCTCACTAAAAGTTTTGCATCCTAGTTTCCGAAGGTTGACTAAACTTTTCCTTTGATACCAAATGTAAAGACCCAAAGCTCAACGTACATAGACATTACATTACTTTTTCGAAATACTTAATACATAACAAAAATAGACACCAAAGGACCTTAATAGTTTAGTGTCTTTGGAAACTCAGAACGTAATCTTCTAATCATGGTGAAAGATCTTCAACATCTCCCATAAAGATCTTCCCCTTTTGGTTTTCTTACCTAAAAAATTTTCTTGAAATACTAGGGAAAAGAAAACATATAAAGGTTGATCTCAAATGCTCAGTAAGGGTAATCATGGAGAAAATAAAACAAAACATATACATTTGTGCTTAAAAACAAGAACATATTGTTTAAACATCAAAATCTTGAGCAACGACATAAATTTTAGAAGTATGTAAGGCATGTATCATAATGGAACATCAATCTTGATAAAATAGCATGGGAATAAATCATGTAATTATGGAAACCGTTCAACACATGTTATGATTTCCATAGTATCCAAGGAATTACTCCTAAGACCATCTTAGGGGACAAAGTCCCTTTCTGAATCGAGTTCACTCCTCATTCCAGTCTTGTATCACTAAACCGGATTAAATTACCCTTCCCTCCATGTCTATCTCATGAGATATAAATATTTACCCAATTCATTGGAGGGAGATATAGGTCCCACCCATCTCATAATGAAATCATTCTTACATGTGCCTCAATATAAACATAAATCATTCATCATAACCCAAAGAATAAAATGGGTTTCATAAACATCATCCCATCATCCCATAACCCATATAAAAAAATGGATAACATTTCATCATAAGAAAAGTGAAACCATGTAAATCATAGAGACATTATACTTAATCATACACATATGAAATAATGTCATCTTAGATGGAAAATGGTTTTGATAAAACACTTGAAATGAATTCTTGAGAAAAATATCCTTTCTTCTTCAAAATCATTTTCTTTTCATGAATTTCATGAAATTTTAAAAGAAAAGGATTTTGTTTAAAATAGTCATGAAATCTTGCAGAGTAAGCTTCATGAAAATAAGGCGTCATAAAACCGTAAAATTCCATTCATGCCGTATAAGTTAAAAAAAATTCTTCTCGTAATTTTATGGAAAAGTCAAAAAGTACCTCGTATGTTAAACAAAATAAAGATTCCTTACATACCATGTAGTAAAAGTCAAAAATGGGTAAAAAAAACTTTAAAAATACATGTAACCATTTTTAGAAAACAAGGACATGGATGATAAATATAACCCCAGTAAATACTTATGAATAAACAATCTCGGATAAAAATGATATTGGAAAAGTTATCCCTTACCTTATGTCCGATATGCTTCGTATGTATCCGAACCTCCTGTATAATGATTAAAATAATGTCATTAAGTTATTACAGAATCATATTAATTGTTATTATATCATATTTGGTTCACTTAGGTATTTATATTACCCGTTCATTTTTCAATTCCATGTTAAAGTAGCGTTTTTGGGTAAAATTGTTTCATTTATCGTACGTGTTTGGAATTGTTGTTCTTGATATTATTATTACTTATATCGTGATTTACTTACTTCAGAAATTTAAAACATGATTTATATATCTTATATATTCAGTATATATATATATATATAATAGATAGATAAATGAGATGAAACACAACGTTCATGGAGACGGTAGCCGTACGTACGCATGAACGCTGTTTTCCTTTCCTTATTGAATTGAATGGAAGTAAGTAGATGAAATATATACATATATACATAAATCCAGTAGCTTTATAATGTCATATATTTCATTATTATTGCTTATATATACTTTATAATCATTCTTGAATGGTTAACATGGAGAATGAATCTCATCGCGTCGTGGAGACGGTAGTCCGTACGTATGCACGGGCGATGATATCGTTCCCATAATTATTGAATTGAATTGGAGTGGATGATGTAATATATAATAATCAGTATGATGTTATAATAACTATGTATAGTTATTATTTACACCATTATACCCATCCAAGTAAGGTGGTTTTGGAAAATCAGATTACACCACGGTGTGGAGATGGTATTCCGTACGTACGCACGGGCGGTGATTTCATTTTCCGTAGGATGGATAGAAGGTGAAATGGGGTTGTTTAACATTTATAATAAGATATCAGTATATTAGTTATACTGATGTTATTACTTTACAATGAGACAACTAAAGAAGAATAAGTTGAAGAAGAAGGAATCTTGAAAGAATCGGTAGAAGAGATTACCTCTTCTTCGACGCACCTCCTTTAAACTTCTTCTTAGGGCACTAGGGTTGGTCTTTTGAGGAGACCAGAACCTATATGATATAACTAGAGAGGTTGACAAGAATAATTAGTAGGGTTTTTCTGATATTCAACGCTCAAAAGGGTGTGAAGAGAAGTGGGAAGGGGTTCCCTTTTTATAAGGGAGGAGAGGGGCACCTTTGGAAATCTTAAAAATATTAATTTATAATAATTATAAACCCACTTAAAAACTTAAAAAAATGACTAATATTAGAATATTAGATGAGATAGGGTTGTAATCTCATCAAAAAATAAAATTTATACATGTAGGGAATTTATTTTAAACATTATCAACTTGATTTATCCTTATTTAATCTATTAAATTTTATTTCTGGTGATAAGATTCTAAATTTTAAATTGTTATAAATAATTACTTATGTGCTGTGAATTATCCATAATTAGATAATTTATGAAATTTTAGATTATATAAATTTCAATATATAATTGTTTTAAATATTTTTGTGATTTTTAAACAATTTAATATTATGTTATTTTTATAAAATAACAATAGTGTCAATTTTGACACTATTCATTTACTTGAATTTAAATAAAATTCACACAAAGGATATATTATAACTAAAATATTTAATAGGTTCCTAGAATGTTATAATAATCTAGAAAAGTAGTGGAGAACATTAAATAGTTCATATAATATTTATTTTACTATTTGTAAAACCATTTATTTGATATTTGTCTTAATAAAATAATTACTACAACATTTTTTGTATAATTATTAAATATACTTATTTGTTTCATAAAAATTAAAAATAAAATACTCGGATGAAGATAAATCTTATATCTTTCATAATAATACATTTAGTCAGATTTATCTTCTAAAACACCCAAATTTTAAAATGTTATATTTATTAAATTTTGAAGGTGACAACTTTGACATCATATAAAATAAAATAATATAAGTGTCTTAATCACTTTTATAAGACTCCCAATGGTCATATATTTGGTCATTTGATGATTATGGTGTAGATATACATTACCAATATGTTTTGATCAGGTTTTTGGGCCCTTGAATATGTATTACTATTTCAATAAAAACAATATTATTTATTTTTTTACTAAACACATAATTTCTGCATCATTAATATATAAACTAATAAGGTAATTAAATAAATCATAAAAATTACAAATAAATTACCATGATAAAGAAAAAAAATTTATATTTCAAATGAGTATTTATAACCCAATTTATATTATTTATAACCTTATATTAAAAATACTTTAATTATTAAAGTTTGAGTGAGATATATTTCACTTTTCTTTAAATAAAATAAACTAAAGGTCTTAATCACATCCAAGTGGGTTCTAATGGATTCCATTTCGACCAAAATATGACTTAGGATGAAATATAATCCTCAAATTGTATTAAGAAAAGTTTTAGGGTAATTTTATAATATAATATTTACCCTTAATTACCCAATTTACTTTTAACGATGGTAAATAAAATTTATCGTAGTTACTATTCATAATGCCCAAAAATAAAAAGTATTCTATTAATATAATTTGGACCCACTGATTCCAAATATGGAATCCAATTTTCTAAATTCAATACACATAATTTTCATAAATTAAATTAAAATTAATCCCATTGTCGAAAGAAAATGTGTTTTTATTTAAAACATTGCAAAAGATTGAATTTATTTAACCTATGAATTAAAGGTAAAATCAATGCTAATGACATAAATTATATTTAATAGTAAAAATAAATTCTATTTATACTTTAAAACCATTCAATATTATAATTTAACAACATAAATTATTACGATGAAAAAAGTTGTTTTTAATTAAAATATAGCGTGTTTTTACTATTCATTAAAATATTAAAGTTATCTAAATAATATGAAAAATTTATCCAAGGTAAAATTTAATATCCTTTTTCCAAAAAATAATTTTATTTTGTAAAATTGAACTTATAAAAATTTCAAAAACTAGATTTAATGAGGGTACGCCATCAAAAGGCGGCAAAACCGCATTTTTTTAAAAATACTTATTTTTCCTAAAAAATTTATTTTGTTCCCATACCATGTTCTATAAAATGTGTAATATGGATTATAATGTCATAAAATTAAAAAATGTATTTACTACTATTCGTAACGGCTAGTTTATTATAATATTATAACCATATATCGTTGTTTAGTGAAACCCGGTATTGCGTACAACACCCGCTATCGAGGAAGGTTGTGATTGCGTGTAATGCAAGCCAAGTGAGGGTTGCGTGTAGTGAAAGACTCCTTTGTTGTTGCGTATAACAAAATCCAACCATATTTCATATATACATTGAATATATATATATACACTCAATTTTGCGTAGAATAACTACTATCAAACAAACTTGAAATTGTGTGTAACACGATCCAAGATTAGTGTCGCGTATACTGCAAGCTAATACGGTGTTGCATATAGCACAAGATAAACTTGGTGTAGCGTACAACAGAAGATATGAAAGAAACTAAAAAGAATATATCTTATAAAATCTCGGGGTGTTACATTCAACCCCCTTTAAAATGAATTTCTCCCTCGAAATTCGTCGGGGTTATAAATGGTTTACTACTTGAAAGTTTCTTTAATAGAAACCCACATCGTAAAAAGGAATACCAAAACATATCTTTAAAAACTAAATTATGAAATATAACGGTTACCCAAATTAACAAATCACTGGGTTTCCACATAGGAGAACATAGGTGAAAAATATGGATATGGAAGAGAAATCTAACCATAATGTTCTGATGGAGAGTGGTAGAGAACATGGCTATGAAAAATCCAACAATCACAAAGCCATAAGTTTGTGAAGATCTAAGGTACCATCAGATTCATCAGATATGAGAGTACTAGGACAAATTTTTTGGTTTTCATGATCATTTCCCTAATGTTGTTGATTTTTTGTATAAGGATAAATATGTACTTGATTTCAGTGCAAAATCATCATTGGTCATTTCATGAACAATTTCCGCTTCATCTCTTATTTAAAGATATGAAGTTGAATTTGAAATTCTTGAAGTATTATAAGATCACGCGACAGAATGATAGGTCATTCCATCTGTCTCTATCACAATAAAAGGTGAGTATAAGATATTAAATATACATAAGTCCATCTATGGTGAGGTTAATCATACATGGTTCCAAAAATGGACTTATACTTAATCTATCGTACCACGTAATAAAATAAAACTAATTTCTACAAACTATGGACTTCTTGTAGGCCAGTGGTAGGCGATGAAGGCCTGTCGCACTTCGGTTATGGGTTCGATTCCCACAACCTTGTCCGACGTGATGGGTTGTCGCCCATCCTGCATGTTGTCCTTTTTTCTAGAACTATACTATCATAATATCAAAAAGCTCCATCCTTAAAAAATACTATCTGATGTCCAACATAATCCATTCCAACCTTTAGGCTATTTGAAATTACTTCTGTCTAATCTTATAGTATAAAGAGAATGATTACTTAAAAGGTCATGTAACAAGCACATGAATACCATCATTTATCCCTCATATATCACAAGATATATCTTTTTGATCGCATTCCAAACATTTGAATACCTTAATATTGTATTCTCAAGAAAAATGAATACCCATTGAACCTTAATGAAAGCATGAATGCTGTAAAAAGTTAACTCTTTCCACGTACCAAAATCCCAAAATTTCTATATACTCAAACAATGGTATCACTTTGTCCTTATATCAGTAATGAGCTCATGAATACTATCAAACATATTATTTTTTCCTTATCCATTCATTATGCACATATCATCTGATTTCCAAAAATATTTCAGTCAGTTTTCATGGTTACCAGTACCATATTCTTATTGAAAACCACAATTGACCAATATATAGATATTCCAATATACCATAAATTTACCTAAACAACATTATTATTTAATACCAATAAATAAACACTTCAATCCATCCTCTTCAATGATTGTCATGGAATAAGTCCATCCTTGATTTAGAAGTAACCTCTTAGGTCATGGCATTGAGTTGGGTAATGCCCATGTTCTCCACAGATAAGACATTGAACTCCATAATAGTCGGTCACTATATGACCCTTATCTCCACATAGATGACATCTTCCACCCCATTTGATGTATTCATCAAGGTTCTTCTTCCCTTATTTATAAATCTAAATCTTCTTTTCTTTATGCTCCTCAACATGTTAACATGCATAAAATTCTATCTTCCTCTTATTTGATAAATTTGGAATACCACTAAATTTCACCTTGTTAATCATATATCGCGACGACTGATTCGGCATAATCACAATATCTTTCTCTCTAGGAATTATGCAATTTCATTACTCATAGTCACCAATTTGTCCATTGGATTCAATTTTAACCGAATTCCTTCTGGTTCCTTCCATTGACAAAAGCAAAAAAAAGAATTATGTGAGAGGAAAAAATCATACAAGGAAAATAACATAATCAAGGGGGAGTAACTTTGACATCCAACATATGAGGTTTAATTATAATATCGTTACCATAATTCTAAGACTATAACCTATACTTATAATTAACCTTAGGGACATCCCTAGACATACCATAGAAATATATCTAGGGATCCCACTAAAGTTTTCACATCCTAGATTCCAAAGGTTGACTAAACCTTTACTCTGATACCAACTGTAAAGACCCACAGCTCGACGTACATAGACATTACATTACTTTTGCGAAATACTTAATACATAACAAAAACAGACACCAAAGGACTGTAATAGTTTAGTGTCTTTGGAAACTCGGAATGTAATCTTCTAATCATGGTGAAAGATCTTCAAAATCTCCCATAAAGATCTTCCCCTTTTGGTTTTCTTACCTAAAAACCTTTCTTGAATTCCTGGGGAAAAGAAAACATATAAAGGGTGAGCTCAAATGCTCAGTAAGGGTAAGAATGGAGAAAAGAAAACAAAACATATACATTTGAGCTTAAAAACATGAACATTATGTTTAAACATCAAAATATTGAGAAATGACGTAAATCTTAAAAGTACGTAAGGTATGTATCATAATGGAACATCAATCTTGATAAAATAGCATGGGAATAAATAATGTAATTTTGGAAACCATTTAACACTTGTTATGATTTCCATAGTAGCCAAGACATTTCTGCCAAGACCATCTTAGGGGACAAAGTCCCTTTCTGAATCGAGTTCACTCCTCGTTCCAGTCCTGTATCACTGAACTGGATTAACTTATAATTCCATCCATGTATATCTCATGAGATATAAATCTTTACCCAATGCATTGGATGGAGATATAGGTCCCACCCATCTCATAATGAAATCATTCTTACTTGTGCCTCAAAATAAACATAAATCATTCATCATAACCCAAAGAATAAAATGGGTTTCATAAACATCATCCCATCATCACATAACCCATATAAAACAAATGGATATCATTTCATCATAAGAAAAGTGAAACCATGTTAATAATAGATACATTATACTTGAAACATACACATATTAAATACTTTCATCTTAGATGGAAAATGGTTTTGATAAAACACTTGAAATGAAATCTTGAGAAAAATATCCTTTCTTCTTCAAAATCATTTTCTTTTCACAAAATTTCATGAAATTTTAAAAGAAGAGGATTTTGTTTAAAATAGTCATGAAATATTTTAGAGTAAGCTTCATGAAAATAAGGCGTCATAAAACCGTAAAAATATGTTCATGCCGTATAAGTAAAAAAAACAATCTTCTCGTACTTTTACCGAAAAGTCAAAAAGTACCTCATATGTTAAACAAAAGAAAGATTCCATACTTACCATTTAGTAAAAGTAAAAAATGGGTAAAAATGACTTTAAACATACATGAAACCATTTTTAGAAAATAGGGATGTGGATGATAAATATAACCCCAGTAAATACTTATTAATAAACAATCTCGGATAAAAATGAGATTGGAAAAGTTATCCCTTACCTTATGTATGATATGCTTCGTATGAATCTGAACCTCCTTTATAATGATTTAAATAATGTCATTAAGTTATTACAAAATCATATTAATTGTTATTATATCATATGTGGTTCACTTAGGTATTTATATTACCCGTTCATTTGTCAATTCCATGTTAAATTAGCGTTTTTGGGTAAAATCGTTTCATTTATCGTACGTGTTTGGAATCGTTGTTCTTGATATTATTATTACTTATATAATAATTTACTTACATAAAAAATTTAAAACATGATTTATATATCATATATATTCATTATATATATATATATATATATATTAGATAGATAAATGAAATTAAACACACCGTTCATGGAGACGGTAGGCCGTACGTACGCATGAACGCTATTTTCCTTTACCTATTGACTTGAATGGAAGTAAGTAGATGACATATATAGATATATACATAAATCCAATAGCTTTATAATATCATATATTTCATTATTATTTCTTATATAATCTTTATAATTATTCTTGAATGGTTAACATGGAGAATGAATCTCATCACGTTGTGGAGACGGTAGTCCGTACGTACGCACGAGCGATGATATCATTCCCATAATTATTGAATTGAATTGGAGTGGATGATATAATATATAAGAATTAGTATGATGTTATAATAACTACTTATAGTTATTATTTACAACATTATACCCATCCAAGTAAGGTGGTGTTGGAAAAACATATTACACCACGGCGTGGAGACGGTATTCCGTACGTACACACACACGGTGATTTCATTTTCCATAGGATGGATAGAAGGTTAAATGGGGTTGTTTCATATTTATAATAACATATAAGTATATTAGTGATACTTATGTTATTACTTTATAATAAAATAACTAATGAAGAAGAAGTTGAAGAAGAAAGAACCTTGAAAGAATCGGTAGAAGAGATTACCTCTTCTTCGACACACCTCCTTTAAACTTCTTCCTAGGGCACTAGGGTTGGTCTTTTGAGAAGACCAGAACCTATATGATATGACTATATAGTTTGAGAAGAGGAATTGGCATGGTTTTTTTGAGCTTCAAGGATCAAAAGGGTGTGAAGAAAAGTGGGAAGGGGTTCCCTTTTTATAAGGGAGGAGAGGGGCACCTTTGGAAATCTTAAAAATATTAATTTATAATAAATCTAACCCCACTTAAAAACCTCCAAAAATGACTAGTATTAGAATATTAGATGATATAGGGTTGTAATATCTACAAAAAATAAAATTTAGACATTTAGGGAATTTATTTTAAACATTATCAACTTGATTTATCCTTATTTAATCTATTAAATTTTACTTGTGATGATAAGATTCTAAATTTTAAATTGTTATAAATAATTACTTATGTTCAGTGGATTATCCATAATTAGATAATTTATGACATTTTAGACTATATAAATTTCAATTTATAATTTTTTAAATATGTTTGTGATTTTTAAACAATTTAATAATATGTTATTTTTATAAAATAGCAATAGTATCAATTTTGACACTATTCATTTATTTGAATTTAAATAAAATACACACAAAGGATATATTCGAACTAAAATATTTAATAGGTTACTAACATGTCATAGTATTCTATAAAATTAGTGGAGCACATTAAATAGTTCATATAATATTTATTTTACTATTTTTAAAACCATTTATTTTGATATTTCTCTTAATAAAATAATTACTACAACATTTTTGTATAATTATTAAATATACTTATTTGTTGCATAAAAATTAAAAATAAAATACTATGATGAAGATAAATCGTATATAATTCATAATAATACATTTAGTCGGATTTATCTTCTAAAAAAACCAAATTTTAAAATGTTATATTTATTAAATTTTGAAGGCGACAACTTTGACATCATATAAAATAATACAATATAAGTGTCATAATCACTTTTATAAGACTCCAAACGGTCATATATTTGGTCATTGGATGATTATGGTGTAGATATAAATTTCCAATAAGTTTTGATCAGGTTTTTGGGCCCTTGAATATGTATTACAATTTCAATAAAAAAATATTATTTATTTTTTTACTAAATAAATAATTTATGCATCATTAATGTATAAACTAATAAGGTAATTAAATAACTCTTAAAAATTACAAATAAATTACCATGATAAATAAAAACATTTTATCTTTAAAATAAGTATTTTAAAATGAATTTATATTCTATATAACATTATATTAAAAATAATTTAATTATTCAAGTTTGAGTGAGACATATTTCACTTTTCTTTAAATAAAATAAACTATAGGTCTTAATCACATCCAAGTGGGTTCTAATGGATTAAATTTAGACCCAAATATGACTTAGGACGAAATATAATCATCCAATTGTATTAATACAACTGTTAGGGTAATTTTATAATATTATATTTACCCTTAATTACCTGATTTACCTTTAACGATGGTAAATAAAATTTACCGTAGTTACTATTCATAATGCCCAAAAATAAAAAGTAGTCTATTAATATAATTTGGACCCACTGATTCCAAATATGGAATCCAATTTTCCAAATTCAATATATAGAATTTGCATAAATTAAATTAAAATTAATCCCGTTGTCGAAAGAAAATGAGTTTTTGTTTAAAACATTGAAAAAGATTGAATTGATTTAACCTATGAATTCAATGTCAAATAAATGCTAATGACATAAATTATATTAAATGGTAAAAATATATTATATTTATAATTCAAAATCATTCAATATTATAATTTAACCACATAAATTATTACGATGAAAAAAGTTGTTTTTAATTAAAATATAGCATGTTTTTACTATACATTAAAATATGAAAGTTATCAGAATAATATGAAAAATTTATCCAAGGTAAAATTTTATATCCTGATTCCAAAGAATAATTTTATTTTGTAAAATTGAACTTATAAACATGTCAAAAACTAGATTTATTGTGGGTGCGCCAACAAAAGGTGGCAAAACTGCATTTTTTGAAAAATACTTATTTTACCCAAAAAATTTATTTTTTTCTCATACCATGTTCTATAAAATGTGTAAGATGAATTATAATTTCATAAAATTCAAAATTTATTTACTAATATTAGTAACAGCTAGTTTATAATAATATTATAACCATATATTGTTGTTTAGTGAAACCTGGTATTTCGTACAACACACGCTATCGAGGAAGGTTGCGATTGCGTGTAATGCAAGCCAAGTCAGGGTTGCATGTAGTGCAAGACTCCTTTGTTGTTGTGTATAACAAAATCCAACCATATTTCATTTATAAATTCAATATATATATATATATACACTTAATGTTGCGTAGAATAACTACTATCAAACAAACTTGAAATTGTGTGTAACACGATCCAAGATTAGTGTCGGGTATATTATAAGCTAATACAGTGTTGCGTATAGTGCAAGATAAACTTGGTTTAACGTACAAAAGATGGTATGAAAGAAATTAAAAGGAATATATCTTATAAAATATCAGGGTGTTACATACATACAAGAAACATTATCATTTCCAACATATTGGAAGGTAAGAAGATATATGTGATATTTAGATTATATAATAATAATTATTTAATAAATATCTTATATAATTATTAAATCCATAATTATATTCATATGTTAGAGATGGTGATGGAAAATGAATTAATCAGTTAGTGAGGTGGTAGTCCGTCATACACGCAATCAATAAATTCGTTTCACATTTGAGGGAAGAAGGGATAGATATAGGTTATGAAATTGACATAATAACATATAATTATATGAAATATAATTTTTTTTATTATTTTATCATATTTGGAGAATATTTTCATGAGATAGAGGCAGAAATAAAATGAAGATTTATGGGTAATTATTATACCTATTCTTCGGAGAAACTCTTTAGGTTTATACCAAAATACTTAATATAATGGTTTTATGATAAAAAAACTATAGCTCATTGGGAGAGATTTTAAGAAATTATTTGGGTTGGTATTGGATGAACTAAATGTCTTTGGAATTTTGAATAGGGGACGATAGGTGGTGTCTTTTTATAAATTGGGGAGGACACACTTGAAAATTTGGAAAAGAATAAATTTTACCCATGTATTTTACATGGAAAAAGGATAAAAAAATGAATCATTATAGAAAATTATATGATATAAGGTCTATATATTTCCATAAAATTAGAATTTGAAATTTTTTTAGTTCATTTTAATCCTTATCTTCTTAGTTTAAACCTACAAAAAATCTATTTTAACCTTAACAATGGTAATTATTTTTTTTCTACTTTTAATTTTCATTATGACCTAAATGTATGTTAAAATTATTACATAATACTAATTATTATAATTAAAAATATATTATGTATTTTTTAAATTTAAAACCATATAATTGGAAGAATTTAAATTAAAATTAAAACTGTAGACGTGATAAAAAAGTGGTTTTCCAAAGAAAGGTTTATATAAGTATAAAAAATATTTAATAAAAATTTTTACATATATTTAAATCAAATGTACTAAATTGAAATAATCATAATATTATTGAATTAATTATACTTTTAAAATAATTATTAAACAAAACATAACATAAAAAAATTTTAAACAAAAGGACATTTTCAATAAAATTCAGTATTTTTTAATATTCATCAAAAAATTAATATTTTCAAAAAAAATTCAAAAACTAACTCTAAGATAAATTTTAAATGATTATTTTAAAAATTAATTTCATTTTTTCATATAAATTTTATAAAATTGGAAAAAATTAATTTTAAAATAAGTGTAAAAAATTCAATGAAACCGTTTTTTAGAGAAAAAACACAATTATTAAGAATAAAAATGGGTTTATTATTATCTCATTCATACAAAAAAATTTATATGAATAATAAATTTTTATATGAATTTAATTTATATAAATTTCATTTATATAATTAAACAATAGTAATTAATATAATTTATTAAGATAAACAAATATTGAGCACATAAAAACTATTTTATAGAGAAACATGTTTTTACATTCAAATGTTTTTTATTTTTATTTATAATCAATTGATAACCGATAATTTATTTTATACGTGTGTAAAACATATATAATTATTAATCTAATAAGTCATATTCATATCCTCCAATTTAACAACTAGGTTATAATAGTCATATTTAATTAGTATATTTCATGGGTCATTTAAGCTTGGTGGTATGTGTTGTATACTCTATCAAACACAATGTAATTTTTTTATAATTACAGGGTATTATATTTAATGATATTATTTTACATTTATATATCATGGATTTTTATATAGAGAATACTCTTTATGATTCCCTTATGATCTGGGTAACATTGCCTCTTTAACCATTTGTTTTTCATATAGTGCCTGTGGGCGGTGGAGGCCCCCATATGGGAGGGATGAAGATGATGGATTTTGTCTAATATTTACAACTATATAACCCTCCATACTTCTAGGGTTTGGGTGTTCCTTGAGATTATGAGGATTGTATCTAGATTCTTTAGGGGATCCTTAGAATTTTAGATATTTCTGATGATTTTTTTGGTATCGTTGGCTACATATATACTCCAAGGACACTTTAAGAAGTAGTGAGACTTTATGAACTAGGATTTCAGATATAAAGGGCTATCATGGATAGCATTTAGGAACCTATTTTTTAGGATTTATTTAAAGATATGTTGATTTTTTATAGATCACATGAGTTTATGGAACTGTAGAAAGGGGGAACATTTTTGGTATATTATGTGACCCATTTGGGGGATTGATCTTTCTTACATCAATGTTGGTAGGTAAAAAGACATAGAAGGATATGTGATTTGATATCATCCTTCATCTCGAGGTGAGTTTTTGGAACATAAATTTTACTTAAACTCATACATGGATTTGGATGATAATTCGTTCACTTTTGAGATGTGCTTAGGGGAGGGCAATGTTGTGAGGTTTCCTACTTTCATTAGTGGATCAAGTAATATCCTTATAAATATTGTTTAATAAAAATTATTATATGAAATATAAATGATTTAATTATTTATCATCTATTTTTATGTGATGATTTAATAAGAATTTTTAATTGTATAATGGATTTTAAAATTCCATGGAAATTTTTTTCACCCTTTCAATACCACTCTATTATTTTTATTATAAAATTTTCTGTGTATAATTTTTACTTTATTTTTTGTGATTTATTATAAATTCATTATTATAAATTTTTATTCATAAAAATATAGTTTTACCCCAATTTTTAAGGGAAACATTTTTCTATTTGTGCAGCGGTATATTGAATTTGACATATTGGACTTTACGTCGCAATTTTGGACATAACATTCCATCTGTGATTAAATTGTATTGAAATTTTGATAACTATCATAGGAATAAATTCCATTCATTTAATTATGCTAGAGGGAATTATGATTTGTGTTGGAACATTATCAAAAATGTATCACATAGTGTAATAGGATTGGTTGTGAAGTAGGGATATACCTTTGTTGACATTTGAAAACCTATACGTACCCCACTCTATTTAATTTTACCTTGAAAACATGGGTACAATTAGTATTGGATATATTAGGATGAGAACTAATAGGATGGATCATTTCCACCCTTTTAACCAGTTGTAAGAAGGAATACTTGTGGAAACAAGCTCCTCCAAGAGGGATCTCACCCAATTATTTTTCATCATATTTATTTTCTTTTGTGCTTATAATATCACTTTAATTTCATCAAAACAACTTTTTTTTATTTTTAATTTTATTTTCTAGGATGAATTATAATATTTTTTTAGATGTGGCTTTACCCTCTTAATACTTTCATTATTAAAATCATCTCGATGATAACACCTTCACCCATGAATGATTAGTTTCGGTTCATAGTTCATCTAATTCATACTCCCTTAATTTATTTTTTCTGAATCCATGATCACACTAAATTTAATAAAAATTGATCATTTAATTGAGTATTAAATTCTATGGATCTCGATCAATTTTTACTTTGATCATGAGTTTGGTTTTGTTTAATTCGTGATAGAGAAACTTTAATCACTTAATCTAATAAAATTAGGATCGATTCATAGAGTTTTAATCTAATCCAAAAATTCATATAATTCTACTTTATAGGGTGCATATGCTACCCTACTTAGCTACAAACCATATGTTATCTTTTGGACCATAATAAATGTAGGGTTCCTTGATTAGAAGTCTCAATGTTAACCCAGGTTTCCTTTCATCCAATCATTGTGGTCATGAGAATTTCCATAAGTGTTGGGGGGTATAAAATGTTAAAAGATTATAATTAAATGGATTTAATGATTTTTTATTACTATGTATAAATAATTAAGGGGCATATTAGATAGATTAAATTTTTTCATATTGGTGTTTTCAATGAACTCATTTTCATACTTGTTTCCATTTATCCCAATGTTACTCTATAAAACTCCCATTTATCTTTTATTTTCATAAAAAATAAAATTACAAATATATGATAATGTAAATTGGAATATTGAGTGGTCAACTCTAGGGATCCGAAATAGAGAGGACCTAGGTCAGTCCCTATATTGTATTTAGTAAAAATCACTAATATATTGTTAGTCTATGTGACGAGGATTATCGATTTGGGGCCTTTTTAAAGGGTAGAGGTTAGTGTATCATTATTTATTTTCACTTTACAAAAATATTTTACTAATTTATTTTTTCAGGAAAATTATAAAAAATTAAAATCATTTTTTAATCCACCATTCTTATTAGTGAAACTATGTAGCTATTTGAAAGGAAAATTTATTTATTGTAAAAACCCAACTGTGTAGAATAGGAAATCAAGGAGTTAAATGAATACCTAAAGTAATACCATGAGAAAATAATTTTAGAGGGCTTGACATGGAGCTTGGAGAAATATCTTACAACTTTCAAGAGTTACATTAAGATGCGGATGCGGAACAAAAATATAATTTTCTTCCTAATTTTTAAGAAGACATCACAGAGATAGATTCTTAACTATACAACCCTTATCTCACAAATAATTATATAATACTATCAGTGTAATAATAAGAATAACTAACCCTTGAAGCTAATCATTTGAACGGAGAAAAATTAACAATTTATTCTCTTGTTTTTGAATTTAATCTATTATGAAATACAACTCACTACACTTATTTTTGTTTTGAATAACCATCTCATTTTATTTATCTAGAGAGTGATTATAAAGAAGATGAAGTGATCTCTAATGATAAGAATATGGAGATGATATTTTAAGATAAAAAATTTCTAGGGTTTTTTTCAAGAAAAAAATAAAATTAGAAGGTAATACAATTTAGTATTATCTTGAAAATTTAAAATTTTCATGTTTTAATTATAATAAAATATAATTTTTAAATGATTTTAATCATTTTTATCTTATTGAATTGGAACATTTGAAACTAGTCCTAGATGATACCAAAGAAACTACCAAATAAGTGGTTATTGAAGAAGAATAAGTGATCATAGAGATTGTGGTGTTGTGATTTAATTATATACATCTATATACACATCTTTTAGGGGAGGAAACTGCAATGGATTATAGGTTAGATACCTTATTACTTTACCCACTCCCCTTATAACTCTTTTCTATAGATATTTTATGGGATGGGTAAATTATCCTTTATTTTGGTGGTATCTATTCATGTTACCAACTTAAAGACACTAATATAAAAAATATATTGTGGTTCCTATAAAAGAAACCAAATCAACCTATTTATTGGGGTCAAAAAACACTATCTAGTTGTAGGATATATAATGAAAAAACTTCCCATGGGATAACCAATGTTTTTTTTAATTTAACACTTTATATAATTTTTTGAAATTTTTTATAATTTATAGGTTAAATAATGTGCTAATTATAAACATTACTCAATACTTCCATATTCCAAAAAACAATTGGTTGTACGTATCCCTATTATTTGATTCCTTCCCTACACTAGTAGATTATTCTTTAATTCAAATACATAGTTTCACTTATTTGTGGTGGAATGTCAACCATTTTCAGTAAATTTTTTATTTTTAAGAATATTTAGTTTCATTGCATATTGATTATCATTTTTATACATGAATTTAATTTTTGTGATTTTACTTGATTATTGAAAAAATGGATTTTAAATGATTGTTTATATGGACATTTTTATTATAACATTATTCTCAGAATATTATAATTTATTTTACCTAGTTTTAATATAAATTTCCATGAAATACAATCCTAAAATATTTTTATAGTCCTAAGATTAATTTTAATACCTTTTTAACTTATTATTTTAATACCCTTACTTTCTTGAGAGAAACGTGGAACTTGTATGAAAACTTAAACGTTTGATTATTTAATTTTCAAGGTTTTGGTGTGTATAGATTGTTTTTAATATGTTTGATGCATTTATACAGTATGATTATTTTTTTAGATTGATATATACCATTTGCATCAATACTTATTATCCTTTAGAAGCCATTAATTGACTTATTTATATAATTCACATTACAAGAAAATTTATTTTTACCATATATTACAGTTAATATATTTTCATTACTATTTTATGTTTGAGTGTGATGGATAAAACATTCATGTTTGTTATTTATGGAAGTAAATCATTGATGTATGTGGGGTGTGTTTCATCATTTTTAGAATATTTTAGACTAGAATGTTAATGAGTCAATTTAACTCATATTGTACTTAAATTATTCTCACCATTATCTCTAAAAAAAGATCGAAAATGAAAGAGGAAAAATAAAGAAACAAATAAATTGATATGAGATTGAATTTTTTCATTATGATTATATTTATGACTCATTTACCACTAAAAAATAATGGTCTTGAACTATCATTCATGCATTATATTCCATTTTCATCTCATCTCCAATAAAAAAGAAGTTAAAAAGTATAGAATTAAGATGAATTCATTCATTTCATTTATTGATTGACTCATGGTATATGAAAAAAGAGGGATGTTTTATGCTATATATTTTAAAGAGTTATTGATTAAAAAATTACACATGTCTCACTATACTATTTATGAAATTGTATTTTAGTATTTTACCTCCTCTTTTCAGACTTTGAATTTTATGTGATTATAACTACCAACCCATAGTGGATAATAATATCCTTCAATGACCTCATGAAAGAAAATAATTTTATTTATCAAATTATGGAGAAAAAATAATTTTTACAATCGTATAGTTATACTTGAATTTTTTAGGCATGAGTATAACTCCATATTTCATTTTTATCAACTAAAGAGTGACTTGAATTTCCATGTGGGTTAGGTTCTAATTAGGTCATGGATGAATTATTGATGTTGAATAAATTATAATGCTAGATAAGTAAATTAATTGAAATTTATTTTTTAGATGAGACATGATAGAATCAATTTTAGAAAATATATCAAAAATTTCCTCGTTATTAATTTTGGTGTGAATTTGATATGGATATTAGATAATTCATTCCCATGAGTGAAAATGGGTAACTCTGGTGGAGTTCATAAACCATGGTTTTATTTAATATTTTATCTATTATAAAGTATATAATTATCCTAAATTTTTTTAATGTTTTAATAGAAATTATTAATTAAAAAATTCCTTTTAAAATTGCACTGAAAATCTCCTTTTACCCTTTCAAGACCGATCTAGTATTTTTCATGAAATTTTTCTATGGATTGAATTTTTACTTTCAATTTGATGAAAATATTATAAACCAATTTGGATGATTTTTTATTTTAGAAAAATATTGATGTATCCCAAATCTAAAAGGAGAAATGTTGACATTAATGGAGAGCTAGACCAGATTAGATATATTACAGCGTTCTTCACCATTTCATCAATAACATTATCCTACATTCTTATATAGAAATAATATTTTGAAATTTTTTAGAGTAACTCATTTCAAACATTTTATTAAGTTGGATGGACCATTGCTTAGCATCATAACATGATCAAATACAGGGATCAATGGAGAGTAAATTTTGGTGATAACATTATACTTGTACCCACATTAACAATTCAAAACCTATCCCCGAATCTAATTAATTTAAATTTTCAGAATTAGGGTGGGATTATCATGTAATTATGTGTATTTTAATGAAGAAGGTGGTTCCTTTATACTTCTATAACTATTTGGGAAAAGGAATGTTTGTGGAAAGAATCTCTTCCAAGAATGCTCTCATCTATTTATGCATATCGTCTCCATGATGACACCTCCAACCATATAAGTTTAGTTTCCCTTCATAGTTGACCTAATTCATACTCAAGGAATTTATTTATCTTTAATCCATGAGAGAAAAATAATTCATAAAAATTTATCAATTAATTGAGTTTTAATTTATATGTATCTCAATTGATTTTCACTTGGACAATGAGGATTGTATTGTGTGAATCATGAGAGTGAAAATTTAATCTCCATATTTAATCAACTTGAATTAGATTCATAGGGTTAAAATATAATAAACAAACTTAAATAATTCTCATTTATATTTTCGAGATACTTACCTAATTTTTCACTAACCATGAGTTATCTTTTATAACACAATAAAAGTAGGCTGTGGTGATTGAATGTCTCAAAGTTTATCTATGGTTAATTCCATTCAATATTTTTGGTCATGTAAATTTATAGAGGGTTTAAGGATGGAAAATATTTTAGGATCATAATTTAGTGGATTTAAAATTTTATAATTATGATGAATAAACAATGAATTGGTATATTAGATCGATTATGATTTATCATATATGTGATTTCAATGTAATTATATTTATGTTTGTTTCCTTTTATTTCAAATTAACTCTCAAAATCCTATTATTTACATTTTTTTCAAAAAATATAAAATTACAAAAATATAATAAATTAAATTGGAATATTGAGTGATTAACACTAATGAACCTCAAGAGAGTTGACTTAGGGTTTTCTCATCTATTTCACTTAGTAAAAGTCATAAATATTTTGAGAGATAATGTAAAAATGTCCATCTATGTTGTTGGTACATATTCTAGTAGATGGAATATGAAGTATAAGAAGATACATCTGAAGGGAGATAGGTAATTGGTGAAGAGTTAGGGCTCATATCATCTACATCTATGAGGAAATCCCCCCTGAAATTTAAATTAAAGGACCCCAGAACACCTTGAGAGGGGGGTGAATCAGGGTGTCAATTTTTTCTTCTTAATGTGAAGGATATTGTTCCAATGTTGGTTGAAACTTGTTAAAACTATCTTATGGTAATGTACAACAATTAAAAAATTCACACGTAGTAAGACAAAAGATCATTTTTTTAATTGGTTCACCAATAAGGGCTAGTACAAGGAGCATACATCAACAGATTGTTGGTCATACCTAAATCCACTAATCATTACTAGATATGTAATACAGAAGTCTTGACACAGTCACTCTATGCTAGGAGAACTACCTTTACAATGTTTTAGGGATAAAACAATGTGTCCCTTAGTTCACTTACATTGACTTCCCCTATCTCAATTCTTTGAGATAAGTCTAAACTAGTTTATCAACATGAAGGTTGCTTCAATTATTTAAAATTAAATACTTTGTCCCTAACTTAGCACAATACTCTTCTTCAACCACTGACATGATTGGATGCTCTATAAAAGACATGTTCACTTAAAACTGATGTTCAATACTACCTTTTGTGAAGCTCACTCCATCGCAAAGAACCCCTGCCTTTGAAGAACACACTTACTTCAAGAATTACTTCTTTATTCATGGAACAAACTTCTTTCTCGAAGCTCACTGAGTCAATGCAGAGTTACCCATCTTCACAAAACAACTCATTAATCAAAAGCATTGGCATCTATCAACACTATAGTATACTTTTCATGATGCTCAAGATCACCTGGAATAACAGTTTCACAGATCTCCCCTGGCTTCATTAAATCAAATAAATTCTAGATTTCTCGGGCACTATTACCTTCACAATGCTCAAATGAAATTTAATATCTACAATGCTCGTCGTAGTTTCAGAGCCTTCTGTCAAAACATTGCTCAGTCATGATTCTTTTGTAATCATAATCACGTAGAAACATATTCTTTTTTTGCAATGATCTTTATCTTTAAAAACATAATCCAAGGATTTTTGAAACCCATTCCTTTACCATATTTATGAAAATTTGATTCCATAATACTACCTTTCATTATTCTTATCATAATCCTAGAGCACACCGTCAGAATCCATAAATCCCTTGCAAAACACAACTCATACAGCACTTCTACATGAAACTCATGCCTTTTTCATATTTTAAGAAGGACTTAAAGGATATCCACACTTCATGATGCACGTAAAATTTTATATTTTGGACCTCAGAAATTTAGTAAACACTAGGAAACTACGCCACCTTTAATATAGTTGTTTTCTTGAACTGTAAGATCCATTTCCTTATAAACTCGCCAATATTTCTTGTGAGTATTGAAAACAAACAAAAACCATAATCCATTTCCAAAAAGAATATATTTGGTTCCAATATAATCATGGGAAGTGTGGACATTTCCATAGGATGTGTACTGCTTTGTTGAGGGAGTTCCATTCATGCGACCATATAAGAAATTAACACTGATTTTATTCAAGGGTATCCTAATCAAGCATGGAAATAGGCTTAGGGAAGACATATGATTCAAGTTATTAGTTAGGTATTACAAACAAAATAGAAGTTTTGAATCTAAGTGAAAAAACCTAATAGCTTTTCAAGGGTCTCTATATCTACAAAAACAGATGTTTGAGGGTTCAATCTAGTCACTAAGATAACGATTATGAGGGAAGAGTTGAAGATTTTATGTTGGACAAGTATATTCTTTGGACCATGTTCTAGCTGACGAAGTTGATGGTCCTTCGACTGTTAGAGTCATGGTACTCATTCCATAAATGATTTGGATTTAATTTTTTATATAAAATATTATTTTTACTTTATCTCTGACCAAGTTATATCTTGATTAGGGTTAAACGTAGAGTTTTCCCTAGGGTTTTATGTTCTTGATACACATCTTGAAAAGAGTATAGATTTTTCTTAGAGGTGTCTCACTTGTTTCAAAGCGTTTGGGGGATATATTCATATTTGGGATTTTCTATTCTTGGATATAATGAGTTTTATGTCATTTTTAGGATGGATTGGATGACACACTATTGGGTTTACATTGATTTATAATAGAGGTGTGTGTATTTTACATCATTTTGGGGAGATGAATATTTCTGGAGGTATAGAAGGATTCTATGAAAGGTATGTCTAAATATGAATTAAAATGGGTAAGATCATTTACAACACATGTGGTAGGTATAGTTCTTATATCAGACTAGGTGATGGTTCTTTCCATTTCCCTCTAGTGGTGGACTAGTCCAGAGATTTCATTCTAGATGATTTCATACGGATTCCTCCTAAGGGGGATACTGAGTTCACAATCGATCTCATTTTATGTTCAGATCCTATATCAATTACCCCTTAATATATGACACCATCTAAGATAGGGATCTGAAGGAAAAACTAAAGGATCTTGAGGTGAATGGTTTTATCTACCCTAGTACTTTCCATTAGGGTTCTACAATTCTATTCACCAAGAAAGAATACGTCGGCCTTATGTAATGATCCACTTATTTTCAATATATTGTGAATAAAGTGAACCATTAATTGGAATTAAGTTACATACCCATGATTCCAAAGGCTAGAAATAAATGCTGTAGGGGTTCAAATTCAAGTAGGGGGTGATTTACCATTTAAAAACTTAATCCATTAACCTGAAAAACTGTAATGACCCAAATCCAGAGCCACAAAACTGGTTCCCCGTACCCGGTTCGCCACATGAACTCAAGAGCATTTCCCCAAATGCCACAGGCTTCCGACTAGTAGTGAGGGACTTTGTGAGTCAGTGGGGAAACTATGCCCTCATTTGGTAAAGTATGCAGCGGAAGAATAAACATGATCAATAGCGGAAGCAGTAAACAACATAGAATGACTAAACTAAAAGTAGAAGCAATGTCTGATATAATAATGATGCAGAATGGTACATGTATCTATGGAAAGTAGTAAAAAAACAACATGCTGAAATAAAATTGAAACCAAAGTACTAAACATAAACAGCAACTCCAGCAGCATCGCGAGCCAAATCTCTGTCCCATGCTCTCTAGCTCCAACCAGCCATCAAGTACATGAGGTATAAGGGCCACAATCCCTATCTACACCTGAAACTATATAATCTGTTTGGACCGAAGGGCAGGACCCAAACAGGCTGTGAGAATAATCCCAGTAGGCAACCACCACAAGATTTGTGCCCTACTGTCAGTGAGTAATATAGAAAAAGTAAAGGAAAATAAGTATAGTAATGGACTAAGAGTACACCAGTAAATAATCCTACCAATTACCATCCACATTCATTTAATTAAACAACCAGGAAAAACTAGAAAATATTTCTAATCCAAGGTAAAGAAAGTAACACATTAGGTATCTCAAAAGACTACCTAAACACAAGTAGTGCAAAACCCAAGATTGTTCTTTGTCTTGGTGGACTCATCACAACCAACCATCAAAATTTACACAGACTCTCTGGGTGGATCAAACTAGCAGAACCCTATAGTCTAGTAATCAAACAAGGCACAAACACTCTAGGAAGCTCTCACGTTGATTACCCTATGGTCTTGCAACGATAGCTACTGTCTCTCTGAGGAAGAACTTACGTCTAATTCATCCTGTGGTATCGATGCGTGTGTAAACTAAGAAAACTATTGGGAAGAACAAAGTCCTATTCCTGTAGGTTCTACACATGAAACTAATACCAACATACCCTCTAGGGAAGAACTTAATCGTCTATTCCCCCTTTGATCTCACGCACCAAGTTCCCACAGCCCTCAACAGTCTAGTCGTGCGTAATCGACTGTCAGCAGCCCTAAGTAAGTTCAACAACTACTTGGATAATAGATACCATGCATCAAGAGCATTTAAACAGTAGGAAACACATGCAAACAGTTATAACAAGTAAACTATCAATTGCAATAGGGTTTCCATCATAGGAAAACTGTGCCGAACAGTGATAAACTGCCAAACAGGGAGAAACCAGCCATTGGGTGATCCCAAAACATAAAACCAAGCATATATTAGTAGAAATTATTCATAATCTAACAATCAATCTAGGGAAAATAAACAATAGGATCAAAATCCTCAACACAGGATACTCGATACATGGGTATCCATCACTTTTGCAACCAAAACTCATAGAACTTCAACGTAGGGCAACAAACCACCTACCTCGATCCTCGAAGATAGATATAATTGAACCTCGGCCTGTGAATCAGCCTAGAACAGAGTAGATATTCAAAAACTTATAAAACGTTCAACCTCAGATAACTCACACGAGAAAAAGAATCAGGAAACAAGGCCAAAGAATAACCAAGAACTGACCGCTGTGATTCTTCTGTAATCGACGGAGTTCGATTCGGAAAACCGGTGACGGATCGATGGATCGGAGAAGAAACGGCCTCCTCGGATGCTCTGGACGGAATTAGGTGGAGAAGAAGACATTTATGAGCATTAGGCGCGACCCTAGTTTGATTAATAAAATAAAAAGAAAAGTACACGGTGTGTACTTTTAAAGTACACGGCTTGTAGTGGGTTTTTCCATACTCTTCCAAAATTAGCCTCCATGTCACCCCTACACACCGTGTGTGTGGCCCGAACATGGCCAACACACGGCTTTGAAGGGGAGGAGAGTACACGGCATGTACTCAAAAAGTACACGGCGTGTACTTCAAAAATTTCCAGAAACAACATTTTTCTCTAAAACTCCAGAAAAAGGGAAAAAATACCTGAAACGAAGATCCGGGTTCTTAGAAACTTCCCCCCTTAAATAAATTCATCCCCAAATTTCCCTAACGTGGCGTAAAAGAAGAAACCTCTAATAACCCTGGCCACTGTGATTGAATATCAGCCTCCCTCTCCCAAGTCTCGTCCTATATACGGTCGTGCTTCCATGGCACCCGTACCAGAGGAATAGACCGACCACAGAGTACCTTTGCACTATGATCAACAATCCTGATAAGATGCTCCTAGAAAGATGCATCTTGCTCTAACTCAACCTCCTCGGGTTGAAAAACATGTGACAATTCTGAGAAATATTGTCGAAGCTGAGAAATAGGAAAGACATCGTGCATAGCCTGGTACCTATGAGGTAACTACAACCTATACGAAACCAGCCCGACTTTCTTCAGAATCTCAAATGGCCCGATGTATCTCAGTGACAGTTTCCCCTGTCTCCTAATCCTCTTATGTCCCAACCTCGGGGTAACACGCAGAAAAACCTTGTCTCCAACCTTGAACTCCAAATGTCGTCTCCACTGATCAGCAAAAGACTTCTGTCGAGACTCTGCAGTCACCATTCTCTTCCGAATCAACTCTACCTTCTCCATGGTCTCCTGAATGAGACAAGGTACCAAAAAGGCTACCTTTCCTGCCTCTAGCCAAAATAATGGTGATCGGAATGGCCTACCGTACAAAGTCTCATAAGGTTCCATCTGAATAGTCACCTGAAAACTATTATTGTAAGCGAACTACACCAGAGGGATATGATTCTACCAAGTACCGCCAAAGTCTAGAATGCAGGATCGGAGAATATCCTCAAGCACCTTGATTATTCGCTCAGACTAGCCATCAGTCTGGAGATGATATGCTGTACTCAAAAGTACCTGTGTACCCAAAGCTCTCTGTAGACCCTTCTAGAAGTGCGAAGTAAAACTCACATACCTGTCTGAAACAATGGAGTGTGGAACTCCATGTAGACGTAAAATCTCTCGGATGTACAACCGTCCCAGCTCATCAACACTGAAGGTATCCTTGATCAGAAAGAGCTGTACAACCTTCTTGAGCCTCTCGACTATAACCCAAACTGCATCATTTCCTCAAGGCAATCTCGGTAACCCTGTCACGAAGTCCATCGTGACATTATTCCATTTCCACCCAGGGATGTGTAGGAGATGTAAAAGCCCTTCCGGTCGCTGATGCTCTGCCTTCACCTACTGACATGTGGAACACCGCATAAAAAAACCAGCCACATCCTTCTTCATACCTAGACACCAATACTGACGGTGTAAGTCTCGGTACATCTTGGTGACACTAGGATGAACTGCCCAAGCTGAATCATGAAACTCCCACATTAGCTCCTCACGTATGTCCGTTGAAACCCATACGCGGCCATGAAAATATAGCACCTCATCATTACCCACTGTCCACCCCAGAGTAGGGTCTCCATCTGACACACCCTCGCTTAGGACTTGGCCTTCTGGGTCTGATAGCTGCCTCATTCGAACTTGATCTAAAATAGTAGAGGTAACAGCTACAGAAGAAAGAACTGTTTATCCCTGTATGTCTTGAACCTCCAAATGCATCTCAGAGAAAAGATCCATAAGCTGCCACTCGCTGCTGGCCTCCTGAAATACCTGCAACTGAGTCCTCCTGCTCAGTGCTTCACCACAACATTTCCTTTCCCTAGCATATAAGAAATCTCGAAGTCGAAAGACTGTAGGTACTCGACCCACCTCCGCTGTCTCAGATTCAAGTCACACTGCGTGAAGATATACCTGAGGATCTTGTGCTCAGTATATACCACAAAATGTTCTCCCATGAGATAGTGCCTCCAACAACGCAAAGAATGAACAACCTCAGCCAACTCCAGGTCGTGCGTAGGATAGTTCTTCTCATGGGGCCTTAACTTCCGAGATCCATACGCAACAACATGATCCTCCTGCATAAGTACTACTCCATGCCCGATGTCGGATGCATAATAGAAAACTGTATAACTCTTCCCCGGCTCTGGCAGAACTAGAATCAGTGCTGAAGTAAATCTCCCCTTCAGCTCCTGGGAGGCTGAATCACAAGCTTCTGACCAAATATACTTCACACCCTTCTTAGTCAAGCCCATCAACGGTGCTGCTAAGCATGAGAAGACCTGTATAAACCGTTTGTAATAACCAGCCAGTCCCAAGAAACTTCGTACCTCGAAGTCATTCTTCGGCTGCTCCCAGGTAACTACTACTCTCACCTTCTCTGGGTCTACTGATACTCCTGTCTCTAAGATGACATGGCCCAGGAAGTGAACCTTGTCCATCCAGAAGTGGAACTTTTAGAGATTAGCATATAACTGATGCTCTCTCTATGTACTCAATATGATCTCAAGATGGGTAGCATGGTCGTGTCGAGTGTGAGAGTACACCAAGATATCATCCACATAGAGAACGACGAAAGAGTCCATGTAATGATGGAAAACTCTGTTCACCAGCACCATGAAAACATCATGTGCATTCGTGACACCGTACAACATAACCAGATACTCGTATAGACCATACCTGCTTCGGAAAGCTGTGAGAGGTATATCAGATGGTCTCACCCACAACTGATGATAGCTGGATCTCAAGTCGATCTTCGAGAATACCCTGGCTCCTCGAAGCTGATAAAAAAGATCATCAATCATCAATAAATGATATCGGTTCTTGACTGTCAACTGGTTCAGCTTTCTATAGTCCACACAAAGTCGTAAGGTACCATCCACCTTCTTCGTAAACAATATACGTGAACCCCAAGGGGAAGTACTAGGTCTGATAAAACCCTTCACCTGCAACTCCTCCAACCGCTTCTTGAGTTCTTGAAACTAAGGCATAACCATCCTATAAGGAGTTATGGATACCGGTGCTGATCCTAGAACAAGCTCAATAGATAAGTCTACCTCACACTCTAGAGGCAACCCTGAAAAGTCTTCTAGAAAGACATCTGGAAAACGGTCAACTACCAGAGGGAAGTCCATCTAAGAAGTTCCCTAATCATCCAAATATAAACTAGCAATATGGGCTGTAACACTACCTAACCCATGATGTTCTGTTCCATCTCTACTTTCCTGGACATCCCATTCGCCCTTGTGAAAAAAGGACCCACCCTCTGGTGATGTGAAACTCACCCTACGACGATAACAATCGACAAAGGCCTGAAAAGGAACTAGACATTCCATTCCGAGAATGACATCATAACCCATCATCTCAAGGACATAAAGATCCTACAAGAAGTGAAACCCACCAACCTCAAGGGGGAACTCCTTGCACTGACACACACTAGTAGTTCTACGTGCCAAAAGAGTGTCTAGTGCTAACGTATCCTCATAAGTAAAGATAGTAAGTCTAAGGGTCTCCACAGTGTGCACATAAATAAAGCTATGAGAAGCTCCGATATCAAAAAGTGTATAGGATAAAATTGTGGCTACTAAGATCGTACCTTGAACTGTGGAAGGTCCATGATCCTGCTCCCGATGAATCTTCTCTACCGCAAATGTCTAGTGAGTACCACGACCCTCTATAGAATCCTGATATCCCTGATTTGATCCTCCCTGAGCCTGACCACCGCATCCGCGACCTCTACCCTAGCCTGAAAGACCTGAAGAACTCCAGCACCTAGTCTTCTGTGGAACTGGTAATCCTGCCCCTGTATGTGGAGTAGAAACCGATCCTCCTTCACTAGCTTCTGGAAGAAGAACCCTGAAAAAACGCTGCAGATGACCCATCTTGCCGCAAGCTCGGCACTCCACTGGATCTCTCGGGCACTGAGGCTTCTTATTCCCACTCCTCCCACACTGATAGCACACCACATGATTGCCATAAGGAAGATCCTGTCTTCCAGAAGAAATACCTCGCTTCCTCGAGTCACCTCGAGTAGACTCTCGATGGCGCTTCCTGCTGTCAGTATGAAATGAATCAGCCTTGGGTGCTGAACCAACCTAGTCAATGGATTCAGCCTTGCTCAGATTCCATTCAGTGATCAGCATCTGGTTGACTATTAGGGTAATAGAAGTCAACTGGAAGACGTTCACCTACGATATGATTTCTTGCTTGAGGCCTTCCTCAAACTTCCTTGCCAAAAACAACCCGTCATTCCCTAGAACGGGAGTGAAATGCTGTAACTCAGTGAAACTAGAGGAATAATCCATAAATCAAAGAGTACGCTGCTGCAGGTTCATGAACTCTCTAGCTCTGTCGGCCCTCAGCGTTGCCGGATAGAAGTAGTCGTAGAACGTACACTGAAATTCATCCCAATCCATAGTCTGCTGGCGCCCTGCCTGCGAGACTACATCCCACCACCCCTTGGCAGAATATCGCAGCATGTAGGTCACGAGCTTCACCCTTCTATCTGGGGGTGTCTCCAGATGCTCGAAGATGGAAAGCATGGTTTCTAGCCATGACTCTACAGCCTGAAGTCCTCCATCCCCGGTGAAAGTGGGAGGATGCTGCTGCTGGAAGACTCGCATCAGCTCTGCCATAGACAGGGTAGGATGCTGAGCTCCCTAGAATCATTGCATGAACCTCATGAAACCCTCTTTGAACTGAGCGTCGACACCAATGTCTGGACTCAATGCAGGTGCCATGTCTGGAACGATCGGCGGAACTACCGGTAGTCCCTAGTCTGCCGCATCAGGCGTACAATCACTGCCTGGTTCTTGGCGTGCAACGGGAAGACGTCTTGGTGCCATGGACCTAAAAGGTCAAAATCACACGTTAGTTATAGGATTAACAAGGACATAAAACACAAGAGTACAAAACAGGAACATGATAGAGAAAGACTTAAGTTTGCAAGGCAAGACTACACGACATGTATTTAAACTACACAGTGTGTTTTCTAAGCCTTCCACATGGGCGTATAACTCTTCCGCCACTGGTCGTGTAACATCCCATACTACACAGAGTGTTTTCCCAAAACACGGCGTGTACTTGAACTCCACTCCCCTTCCCGAGTCTCTTTACACAGCTAACCTACACGGTCCCCTAATCCTAAACTACACGACATGTTTAATAAAGACACGAAATGTACTGGATAGGTTTCGGCGACCCGTGTAGCGGTTACTTGACCGGCTACACTGCTGACCACTACACGGTGTGTTCCGAACAAACATGATGTGTATAAGAAAAGATAAAACCAAAATGTGTTGTTCGTGACACGGCCGGGTACCTAGAAGAAAAATATATAGCGTGTTTGTATGAAACAAGGCGTGTACTACTCGAGTCTCCAGCCTCGTGTTGTTAGTGACATGGCCAGGTACCCAGAAGAAAACTACATGGTGTGTTCGTATAAAACACAGATTGTACTACAAGAGTTTCCCCAACCCGTGTTGTTAGTGACATGGCTGGGTACATGGTTGACTACTAAATGGCGTGTACTTATCGTACACAGCGTGTCCCCCAGAGACTTTCCGACAAACTGTGTCTCTATACACATAGTTAGTAACGTGGTTTAAAAACCACATGACATGTATTTATAAAGTACACACTATGTATTATGGATTTTTCCGGGCAGTAGCCCAGAAACTACACCTAATTCCATAGACACTAAAAAACAAACATATATGTGCCAAATTCCGATCCGTGGGGGCCCATAATCCCTGCGAATCAAATCTTGGCATCATAACAATGCATATAACAAGTAAAACAACATAACAAGTATGTCCATCACAACAATTATCACAACAACATTCATAATTTATCACATCATCTATCACAACAGCATGAAATTCTAATGCACCCTAGATGGCATGGTAAAATGCATGACATGTGATTTCCTACCCAGTTCCTTTATGATGCATGAGATGGCACACCCTCATCTCATCAGGTTGAAAAAAAATAGAACCAAAATCATATAAACTGTAACAACACAAAACATGTGCATCACCCAAGGGTCAAATATAATAAACTGTAACGCTTGCAAATTTTTTTTGCAATTACGAGGTAATATAGCTTTTCCCAGTACATGGGTTAATTACTCCCAGGAACAGTTATGTACTAACTACCCATTTCTTCCTATCCCTGTCTATTGTTGCAAAACAGTAAGGAAATATAAAAGAAAGAAAACCTCCTCTGATACCACTTTGTAACGACCCAAATATGGAGCCACAAAACTGGTGCCCCGTAACCGGTTCTCCACATGACCTCAAGCACGTTTCCCCAAATTCCAGAGGCTTCTAACTAGTTGTGTGGTCCTTTTCAAGTCAGTGGGGAAACTATGCCCGCATTTGGTAAAGTATGCAGTGGAAGAATAAACATCATCAATAGCGGAGGCAGTAAACAACATACAACGACTGAACTAAAAGTAGAAGCAATGTCTGATATAATAATGATGCAGAATGGTACATGTATCTATGGAAAGCAATAAACCAAACAACGTGCTGAAATACAACTGAAACCAAAGTACTAAATGTAAACAACAACTCTAGCAGCATCGCGAGCCAAAGCCCGGTCCCATGCTCTCTAGCTCCAACTAGCCATCATGTACCTGATGTGGAAGGGCCAAAATCCTGATCTACACCTGAAACCATATAATCTATTTGGGATGAAAGTCAGGACCCAAACAGGGTGTGAGAATAATCCTAGTAGGCAACCACCACAAGATTTTTGCCCTGCTGTCACTGAGTAATATAAGAAAAGTAAAGGAAAATAAGTACAGTAATGGACTATGAGTACACCAATAAATAATCCTGCCAATCACCATGCACATTCATCTAATTATACAACCAGAAAAAACTAGAAAAACTTTCTATTCCAAGGTAAATCAAGTAACACAGCAGGTATCTCAAAAGACTACCTAAACACAAGCAGTGCAAAACCCAAGCATGTTCTTTGGCTTGGTGGAATCATCACAACCAACCATAAAAATTTACACTGACTCTCTGGGTGGCTCAAACTAGAAGACCCCTATAGTCCAGTAATCAAAAAAGGCATAGACACTCTGGGAAGCTCTCACGTCAATTCCCCTATGGTCTTGCAATGATAGCTACAGACTCTCTGAGGAAGCACTTACGTCTAATTCCTCCTGTGGTCTCTATGCGTGTGTACTCTAAAAAAACTCTTGGGAAGCACAAAGTCCTATTCCCGTAGGTTTTGCGTATGAAAATAAAACCAACAGACCCTCTATGGAAGCACTTAATCATCTATTCCCTCTTTGATCTCCTGCACCAGGTTCTCACAGCCTTGAGCAGTCCAGTCGTGCGTAATCGACTGTCAGCAGCCCTAAGTAAGTTCAACAACAACTTGGATAATAGATACCATGCATCAAGATCATTTAAACAGTAGGCAACACATGAAAATAGTTATAACAATTAAACTGGCAATTGCAATAGGGTTTTCCTCAGAGGCAAACAGTGGCGAACGGCGATAAACAACCAAACAAGGAGAAACCAGCCAGGGGTGATCCCCAAACATGCAACCAGGCATATATTAGCAGCAATTAATCATAAGATAACAAGTAATATAGGTAAAATAAGCAATAAAATAAAAACCCTTAACCTGAGATACCAGATACATGGGTATCCGACACTTTTGCAACCAAAACTCAATGAACTTCAACGTAGGGCAACAAACCACCTACCTCGATCCTCGAAGATCGATATAATTGAACCTGGGCCCATGAATTTTAATAGAATAGAGTATATCTCCAAAAACATCTAAAACGTTCAACCTCAGATAACTCACACGAGAGGAAGAATCATGAATCAAGGACAAAGAAGAACCAAGAACTCACTGCTGCGATTCTTCTACAATCGACGGAGTTCGATTCGGACAACCGGTGACGGATCGGTGGCTCGGAGAAGAAACGACCTCCTTGGATTCTCTAGGCGGACTTCGGCAGAGAAGAAGACATTTATGAGTATTAGGCGGGACCCCGGTCTGATTAATGAAATAAAAATAAAAGTACACGATGTGTACTTTTAAAGTACATGGCGTGTAGTGGGTTTTTTGTACTCTGCCAAAATCGGCCTCGACGTCAGCCCTACACACCCTGTGTGTGGCCCGGACATGGCCAGCACACATCTTCGAGAGGGAGGAGAGTACACAGCGTGTACTCAGAAAGTACATGGCGTGTACTTAAAAAATTTCCAGAAACTCCATTTTTCTCTAAAAATCCAGAAAAGGAAAAACATACCTGAAATGAAGATCTGGGTTCTTACACAAACCATAACTAAAAATTTCACTATATAATGCACGAATAGATTAAAGACAACTATGAAACTTTATTTATATCAAAACCATTCAGAGTGTTCTATAATGGAAGACAAAGAAACTATCAAATTAAACAATGGAAAGACAACTAATAATCATAAAGATGTAAATAGGACTCCATGCTCTACAAGATCCATGCTCCAATAACCATGCAACCAAAGTATCACGAGGTGGTGATAAATATGTGTGATACATTAACTTTTCCCATGTCCCTGAAGATAGAATATATAGAAGTACCAAAGTACCAAAGAAGGGGTGAGTATAAAACTCATTAGTCTTTCCCCAATGACTTCCCTACTCAAGCCACTATGGTAGAAATGTTAGAAACATTTATATAAAACCATTTACATAAATCAATTAGGAAAAATAGTTCATAACTAAATATAAACATGTTCCAAAAACCATTTATAACTAAGAGTAAAAAAGTGCTATTTCAACCAATTATCCAGCATGTATCATTTTAAGAAAACAACTAAATAAGGCTTTAAAAACATTTCTCAATATCCTTTTGGCATACCCATTCAATGATTCACAACACACCCACACATGCATGCTTTTTCTGACAGTTCCATACTCATGATCAGTCTCTTGTCCAATAACCTTGTTCCCCAATGACACATGCACCCAATATTGGGTCACTTACATTTTACCCAAATGGTACAAGACCCTTATTAATGGTCCATCAAGCATGAACTCACACAACCTAATGTATTCCAAACCAATTTCAAATAACCATTTCAAACCAATTCATTAAAACCATTATTTTATCGAAAACCATTAAACAACCAATTCAAAGACACCATTTCATTTATATAATACCATTAATTTTGTTGAAAAAACTTCAATCAAATCCTTTTTCACAATTCCATAAAAATACTATTTTAAAATCCTCATTTTAAAATTAAGAATAAATTCATTTTATTCAAGAACACCAATTTTCTATATTTTTAAAAACCATCACCAAAGAGGGTTTCTAACTATCATTAAGAAACAAATTCACTATCTAAAACATGAAAATTAATCAATTTTAAAGCATTACAAATTATTCTATAAAGGGGGGTTTAAATTTAATCCACTTACCATGAAGGTTTTTATAAGAAAAAAAATAGATGAAGAACGCTACTAGAACCAGGTAAGAATTCCATGAAACTGCCTTAGATCTCTTCTAAAATCAACAACATGACCAAATATCAACATATTTGGAATCCAAAATCTTATATGTACCCATAAAAATTTTATATCTAAGAAAATGAGAGGATAAGAGAAGTATATATAAGTAGATATATGAAAACGTGACAAGAACGAAGATGAATGATAACATACCACAATAATCGGGCTTCTAAATGCCAAAGAAAGGCTCCATATCGATTATAATTTTATGGGAAGAGGTTATCCAGCCTTAATTAGATAGGAATATAAAATTAGGGAAACATAGGAGAAAAATTAATCCTTTAAATTCAATAATATGTGATATACACCTTTTTAGGATCTCACTATTACCTTGTTCACGATTTAGTCGCACAGTTAGAAAAACCGTGTGCTAACCATGCATTAACTATTGCTTGTAAAAACTCTAGCATGACCTCCTCACAAAATTTCCTTAACCATGTTCCCACCATGATGAAGCTACTCTCCTAAATTTTCAAATCTTCACGGTTTCTCCTTGGATTCCACATGGTTTAGACAAACCATACACATCTTGTACGCCTTCCCTTTAGCCCTAAAAACTCTGCAAATGTTCTCCAAACTCTCTAAAAATTAACCCTTCAACTTTATATTCACAAGAATCCTAAATAAATGGTTATGTAAAAGAAAACTTGGGTACTACTTTCTCCCAAACATTGGTGTTTTTGTCCCAATAAAGTAGAAAAGTACCCCTGCTCTCAAAGAGTTCTGGACACTACTCTTTCATTTCCTCCTCATGTTCCAAAGTTTCATCCAGAATCTGACCATGTATCAATAAAACCCACACTAGACTGATGATTTTACCTTGAAATACATTATCCCACCTATCTAGAATCAACACCTGGATATGTACCAATGAAGCATCCTACTATAGGTTAACATGATACCATCTGATCACATGGTCAAGATCATGCTGATACTTTTTCAATTGAGATACATTGAACACATTATAGACCGAACTGAACTATGGTAGAAATTCCAACCGATATACCACCTCTCCAACGCATTGTAGTATCTTGAGAGGGAATATGTGTTAGGTATATAAATTTCCATGAGTCACAAAATTATGATGTCTATGTCTTTGAGAAATATGCAAGAACACTTGATCACTCACCAGGAATGACAACAGTCTTAGACGATGATCCACATATGATTTCTGCCGACTATGATCCATCTCCATCCATTCCCTAATCAATTGAATCTTCTCTACTATTTCTTGGACAAGGTTCATCCCAATTAGTGAAGTCTCACCTATTTCCACCCAACAAAGTTGATAATGATACAAACGCCCATATAATGATTCAAAAGGAGCCATATATATCGAGGTCTGATAGATTATATTATATGATAACTCCACTACAGGTTTATGACCCCCCCCCATGAGAAACCAAAATCCATTACACAAGCCTGTAACATTTCTTTCAATGTCTGTATCATCCGTTCAGACTGGCCGTCTATCAGAGGATGATATGTTGTACTCATATTCTACTGAGTCCCAAGAGATTTCTGTAAGGATGTCTAGAAATGATATGTGAACCTTAGATCTCTATTTGAGAATTTCAAAACTCATATTCCATGTCTCTTAAAAAATTCTTGGATATAGATTTTGGATAGATCCTCTATTGTATGAGTTTCACGAATAGGGATAAAATGAACCGACATTATGAGATGCTCCACTATTACCCATATGACATCATGATTCCAAACCATTCTTGGGAGTCCTGTAAAAAAATACATCGCTATTTCCTCCCATTTCCACACTAGGATAGCTAAGGACTGCAACATATCTACTGGTCATTGATGTTATTCCTTAACTTTCTGACAAGTTAATCACCTTTGAATAAACTCATCCACTTTCTATTTCATACAAATCCACCAAAACTACGCCTTCAACTCCTTATAAATCATTTGGATTTCTGGATGTATAAACCATATCGAGTGGTGGTAAGTAAGAATTGTTTTTGAAAATACTTATGTACAACCATATTATCTATAAACTACGAATCCAAATTGCTATGAAGTTTCCAGCACTCAATGGTCTCCCTACTATTTATTTTTGAACTCATAACCAGGCATTCTGCATCAACTATTTGTCCTTATTTGACAAACTATAGAAAATTTGGAATCATGGAAACTGAAAAGAAAACTGAAACATCACCTCTATCATCACATTCTACATGCATCTTGGCAAGGATTGACTTCAACTACCATTCATCTGAATCTTTTTTTTCCAAATGAGAATATGACTTTCTTCTTAATGCATCTTCTGCTGAATTCCTTTTTCCTGGTGTATACATCATGTTAAATTCAAAAATATGGAGATACTCCCTCCATCTACTTTTCCTCATATTAAAATATCTCTATGAGAAAATATTTTTCAAGATTTTATGATCCGAGAACAATGTAAATTTCTCACCAATGAGATATGACACCATGTCTTCAAGGCATGGAAGACGACAGTTAACTCCAAATCTTATGTTGGGTAATTCTTCTCATGAACTCTCTACTACATTGAAATGTAAGCAACCATATGGTTTCCTTGCATGATAAAACATCCCAAATAAGATCTTGAATCATCACAATACACCACATACCCCCATCACGATTTCAATAAAACAAGATAGGTGCTGATGTAAAATGAAACTATAGCTCTTGACAGGACTTCTGGCATTCGTCAATCCATTGGGATGGAAACTTCATCTTTGCATAAGTTATCATTGGAGAATATATTGATGAAAATTAATGCACAAATCATCGGTAATAACTAGCTAAACCAAGAATGCTTCGTATCTAGAAGACAATATTTGGTGGTTTCCATGAGATAATAGCTTCTATCTTCTCTTGATCTACTAAAACACCTTTTTCATAAATTACAAGGATAAAAAAGCATACTTGTTATATCCAAAAATCACACTTTGATAATTTGGAATACAATTTGTGATCTCTATATATTCCCAATACAATCAAAAAGTGTTTCTCATGATCATCCATTTTCCTTGAATTCACCAATATATTATCCAAAAACACTACAAAAAAATCAGATATTGTTGAAATATCCAATTCATCAATTCCATGAACAAATATGGTGAATTCATATGACTGAAAGTCATGACTACTTACTCATAATTTCTATATATACCTCTAAAATATATCATTGGAATATCATCTTTCCGAACATTCAATTGGTGATATCCTAATCTCAAGTCAATTGTAGAGAACCACTAAATCTTCCCTTAATTGATCAAATAGATAATCAATGTGTTGAAGTGGATATAGAATATTTATTGTAATTTGGTTAAGCTTATTATAATTAATGAAAAACCTAATATTTCCATATGTTTTCTTCACAAACAAGACCTATGCTGCCCAAAGAGATGTACTTGGCTGAATGAAACCTTTTCTTTCCAGCTTTTCCAACTACACTTTCAATTACCTTAAACCTATTTCTACCATTCAATTGGGAATGAGTGAGATTGGATTTTTCCCTAGAAGGAGATATATTGTAAACTCCACTTCTCTTAATAGTGGTAACCCTAACAAAATCTTGGGAATGATATATGGAAATTGGTCCCCAACTACTGGAAAACATATATCCACAATCTCTTCCATTGAAGCCAAGTTCAACACCACCAATTGGTAAGAGATTGTTCCCACTTCTAGCGCCAACATTCCCATTACACCTACCATTACAACCCTTTTTCCTTTTAAGATAAGTTTTATGCCATTCTATATCGTGAAATAGACCATTCTAATATAATAGTCAATGAGAACCTTGAATGTTGTCAACCAATCCACAAATAAGATTACATCAGAGACATCGATTTCCAACACTGAGAAGTCTCATTTCAGCTATTCTCTATTAATAGTTATAGAACATTATCTACAGACAAAGTCTAGCGAGCCAATTTCACTAGGAAAAGATTGATATTTTATCATAGAAGGCATCATTTCTCAATTTAAACATATACAAAAATTTAAACAATAAGTAATGAAGGAATGTGATGCACCAGTACCATAAAAACTTGTATAAGGTTTGAATTCAAAATAATCATAACCCTCGTTATAGATGGTCCAACATAATCATCTAGCATCATCTACTCAGCTCCATACAATTGCTTCATCGCTGTAGAATTCTCCTTGTTGCCTTGTTGAGATTGACCATTCTAAAGAGTCATTGTGACTCTAGAATCACCATGTATAACTCTGATCTATTGATGATATTGATTCTATTACCCTCGTCCTATCGAAGCATACCTTTCTTGAGACATGTGAGAAGTGTCTCGAGCACCTAACATTAGTGGATAGAAATAATAGGGATGAATATTCCCCATATGCTTACAGTTATGACATACTCTATGATGTTATGTTGAATATCACTATATGTGGTGAAGAGAACCACATTGGAAAGAACCCACTTTTCTCTTGGGTCTTGGAGGAAAGTTCACTAATCCAACCATCTGATTTTCAGTCCCACTCCCACCTTGTAAATAGGTTTTCCTCTTAAGCTAGCTCCCAAAATTCAAGGTCCCACCATTTACCATATGTATATTTATACTTCTTCTTCCCATAGTTTCAGAGATACCACGTTCATCCACTGTCTCTCAATTAACCATCTCTGTATAATCTGTAATACAAATCATATCTATCGTTGAATGAATCTCCCACCTTATCCCTTATTTAATGATGCGTACTTCCAAGGCCACACACTCCACAAATTTTTGTAAAAATAACACTAAATTCATGAATTTAGCTGCATAATATATGATAGAAAGATTTTCATGATTCCGGATGAATAAATATATCATTTTTTGTATCTTTAATGTGTGAGGATAGACATATTTGTTAAACAATTCATCAAAATCTTCCCAGTTAAGACCTTTATCTAATTTTTATTGCACTATTAGTTCCCACCACGGGCATGCAAGATCCTTGAGAATATAAGTTTCTAGATTGACATTCATCTCCATTGGTGTGCCGATGAACTCGAAAATACAATTCATCATATTCAACCACACCTCCACATTTTCTGGTTCAGAATCACCCTAGAAAATGGGTGGATACTACTTCATGAACTGGGTGGAATGATCCACATATCTTGGCCCATCCCTTCGGTTTCCTATTTCTATATCTTGAAATTCTTGGATGATACTTTGAACCAGCTATTGATTCACATGTGTCTTAGGTGTAACCAAATTCTCCAAAGATTCTTCCAGTTGGTTTCTATGATGCCTAATAGGTTCCATTTTCTAAAAAAACCAGAAACTCAATAAGGATCCACCTCTAGAAGCTGAAGGTTTATCATTTCAAATCAATTCTTTGGATTTTGAAAATCAACCCATTTCCAAAATATACCAACAATTCCCCTTTCAAAATATTTCATTCAAAAAAAATTCAACAGTTTTACAAAATTAACACAATTCATTACATCATATATCATTTTCCCAAAATGAAATATGAAATCCTAGGGGGAAGTCATTCCTCTAATTTATTTAATTCCCATCTCATTGGATAAACCCATGATAATGAGATTCTAAAATATTATAAGTGTCTCCAAAACACTTATGTACCCAACTCCCTAGTAACATGAAGTTCAGTATAAAAAATTTAGCTACTTATTTTTATGATCTATATTTTAGGTTCTAAAAGTCCTAATACTTTCTAAGATTCCATCCCAAGGAATATATAAGAATGAATTGAACTACAAGACAAAGAAACTGAAGACCACTAGTTATTCAAAGACCAAAAATGCTAAAAACATTTGTAATGACCCACTTATTCTCATTGTCTTGATAATACAATGAACCATTACTTAGACTTATGTGTAATCTCTAAGACACTAAAGGCTAGAAATAAATGATGAATTGTTTATATACATGTGTGGGATGATTTACCCTTTATGAACTATAACCATTAACCCAACAATACATAACCAAAAAACTAACTATATGAATCATGAATAAATGAAAGATAACTCGACCAATTCATTAATATCAAACCCACACTAGAGTGTACCATAGTATAAGACAAAGCAACTATCAAAATAAAAATGGTAAATAAATCTAATAAACTCAAAGACGACAACTAGAAACCCTGATCCAGAAGCTATAGGGTCTAATAATTACACAACCCATGTATCAAGAGGTGGGGCTAAATAGGTGTGATACTTTACCTTTTCCCATGAATTGGAAGATAACATCTTCAAAAGCACCAAATTTGTTATGACCTACTTATTTCCATTGTCTTGAGAATACAACGAATCATTAATAGGACTTAAAAGGCATCCCCAAGATACCAAGGGCTGTAAATAAATGCCAAAGGTTTTCAAATAAACATGGTGGATGATTTACACTTTAAGAATAAAACCATTAACTCAACAAAACATAACAAAAAAACTCACTATATGATGTATCAACAAATAAAAGACAACTCAACTACTTCATTTATTTCACACTCACATCAGAGTGTACCAGAGTGTAAGAAAAATAAACTTTAAAAGTAAATAGTGGAAGAACAACTAAAGACTCCATGAAGACCACAAGACACCATACTCTTCAATATCCATGCTCCACAATCACAAAAAAACTCATGTATCACGAGGTGGTGCTAAAAACGTGTGATACTTTACCATTTCCCATGCCCGGAAAGATTGTATTTTGAAAATAACCGAAGTTACAATGCATGGGTGAGTATAAAACATAGTAGGTTTTCACCAATTACATACATACTAATTCCAATAGGAAATAAGAGGTTGAAACATTTACATAAAATTGTTTAAAATAATAATTTCTCAATGTAATTTATAGCTACATATTGACAAGTTTCAAAAACATTTTATAACCAAAAGCATAAAAGTGAAATTGAAACCAATATCATAGAAAGTAATTTTTCCAGAAATATTACTAAACAAATTTTAAAAATAATTTTTCAATATTCCTTTAGCATACCCAATCCATTCAACACATCAACACAACCATCCATGCATGCTATGCGATGACAGTTCCATACTCATGAGTGGTTTCTCATCGATCTACCAAGTCATCACAAGGTAATTATATCACATGTGCCATTATCACTTTGGCACCATGCACAAGGTCATATTTCAACCCAACCCCATATTTACAATATGAACTCACACACCAATATTCCCAATGATCATGCCAAAATACATTTTCAATAAAACCACCTTTTATTGAAACCCATTTTCCATCTAAACCATTTCTAAGACAAAATATTTCAATAAAACATATTTTTCATTGAAAAAACCATTCCAAAAAACTATTTAATATATTCCAACAAATCCATATTTTAAAATCAACATTTTAAATTCTAGAAACTAAATATTTTTTCACAACAATTCATTGAGATTACACAAATTCACAAAAATGATAAATCATCACTAAAGAATATTTATCCCATGAATTAAAGTCAGATTTGATAATAAATTTAATTCAATTAAATCAAATTGAAATTAATAAAATCAATTATAGTAATAGGATTTGATATATAATCCACCTCCCTGGATGGTTTAGTTGAAAGCTGAAAATGGATGAAGAACGCTCACACAACCGATTGGAGACTCTAAAAAAAGGATAAGTTCCATTATCCTACCATCAAATAACCCAAATCTCATCATATTTGGCATCCCCAAATATAGATATACCCATAATAGGTTTATATATAAAAACTAAATAGGACAGGAGAAATATATCTAAGTAGATCTAAGAAACGAGAAAAAAATGGTGAAGAATGTAACTTATAATGAGAATCAGGATGGAAAATGCTAAGGGAGGGCTTCAGATCGGTTGCAAAATTCTTGGGGGAGGTTCCCCAGCCATAAATGGAGAAAAATATTGAATTAGGGAAATCTATGAACAAAAACTAGCATGTAAGAGCATAATTGATTAAGATCCTAAAAATAGGATCTTACTTTTTCCCTTCGCACGGTTAGACAACATGGTTAGACAAACCATTCCTGAACCGTACATTAGATGCTGCCATAAGGAAACCCCTATATGGCCTCCTCACACAGTCTCCCTAAACATTCTCAATACATTTTGAATCTAGTGCCTTAAAACTGCAACTGTGCACAATTTCTCCAAGAATATCTATACAGTTTAGACAAATCATGTGTAACCCATGAACATATACATTATCACCAAAAACATATTAAAATTTTACCAAACTATCCCAAACATAAACCTTACATAAAAATAATCATGCAAGGTTTACATACCAGAAACCAATGGTAATGCATTCTCTTGACCATTGGTATTTCTATCCTTAGAAAGTAGAAAACCCTCACTTCCCTGAAAGAGTTCCAGCCATAGCTCCTTCATTTCTTTTCCACATTCCCAAGTCTCTTCCTGAATCTTACCATGTTTCCATAAAACCTACACTAGACCAGTGCTTTTTCCATGCATGAATTTCCTTTTCATATCCATAATCAGCACCATGATATGTACCAATGAAACATCATGCTCTAGGTCAACATGATCCCATATGATCACATGGTCCGGATCAAGATGATACTTTTTCAACTGAGATACATGGAAAAAATTATGCAATGAACTGAACTATGGTGGCAATGTCAACTGATATTCCACCTCTCCTACGTGTTTCAGTATCTCAAAAGGGACTATGTATCGAGGAGATAACTATCTATTGTACAAAAAATGATGATTTCCAAACCTTGGAGATATATGTAAGGACACATTATCACATAACGAAAAGGAAAATGGTCATCGATGATGATCCACATAATATTTTTGATGAATTTAAACTGTTTCCGTCCTCTTTCTGATCATATGGATCTTCTCCATTGTTTCTTGGGAAAGACTGGGTCCAAGTACTAAAGTCTCCCCCTTTTTCCACCCAACATAGTGTAGAATAATAAGGACACCCATACAATCCTTCAAACAGAGCCATATGTATCGAGGACTGATAGCTCTTATTGTATGATGAATCCACTAAGGGTACATGCTCCTCTCATGAGCCGCCAAAATTAATTATTCAAGCCCGTAACATGTCTTCCAACATATGTATTATCCATTATGATTTTCCATCCTTCCGAGGATGATACGCCGTGGTCATATTCAACTGAGTTCGAAAGTCCTTATATAAGAATTTCTAGAAATGAGATGTGATACTCAGATCAATTTCTAAGACAATTTAAACTAGTAAGATATTACTCTTCACCACTTATTGGATATAGTTTTTGGATAGATCCTCCACCATATGAGTTTCTTGAAAAGGGATGAAATAGGATGACATGGTAAGATGATCTACTATCACCTATATGGAAACGTGTTTTCAGACCATTTTTGGGAGACCTGTATCAAAATACATAGCTATCTGCTCCCATTTCTACACTTATATAGGTAAAGACTGCAACATACCCACTAGACACTGATGCTCTCCCTTAACTTGTTGTAAATTTAAGCACATTGAATCAAACTCAACCACCTTACTTTTCATGCCCTCCACCAAAACTATGCCTTCAACACCCTATACATCTTCTTTATACCCGGATGTACAGTCTATCTGGAATAGTGGTAAGAATAAAGAAATTATTTCTGACATGCTTTAGGTATAATCTTCAGATCTATGAACCACAATACCAAATCTCCATCATGTTTCCAGCCCTCAATGGTCTCCCCACCAATGAGTTTCAAACTCATATCCATGAATTCTTCATCAGACGTTTGTGCCTCTTGGACCATATTTACCAAATTAGGAACATGCATTACTGAAAAGAAATCACCAATATCACCTTAATCTTGAGATTCCACATTCATGTTGAAAAGGAAAAACGTCAACAACCATTCATCTAAAGATTATTTCACCAACTGAGAAAAATAATTTCTGCTCAATGCATCTACCGCCAAATTCACTTTTCCCTGTGTCTACATCAATTTAAGGTCAAATATATAGAGACATTCCATCTATATTTATTGGCTCAGATTTAAATCTCTGTGTGATAAAATGTTTTTCAAGATTTTATGATCTGTAAATACTGTGAATTTCTCACCAAATAGATAATGTCTCTAAGTATTCAATGCATAGATGACCACAAATAAATCCAAATCACATGTTGGGTAATTATTCTCATGAACCCTCTTCTTCCTTGAATCTTAAGCAGGAACACAGTGTCCTTGAATGAGAATGCATCCCAAACCAAATCCCAAATCATCACAGTCTACCATTTACTCCTTTCCAAATTCTGGAAAAATCAAGATGGGTACTGATGTAAGGAATTTTTTTTGATCATGGAAAGAATTCTGGCATTCCTTAGTACATTGTAATGGAACATTCTTCTTTTTCACAACTGTCATTGGTGAGGCTAGTCATGAAAATTCATGCACAAAGCATCATATGTATCTATATAAACACAGAAAATGTTTTATCTCAAAGATATTCTTTGGTAGTTTCTATGTGATAACAACTTCTATATTTTCATAATCCACTGAAACACCATTTTCAGAGATCACATGCACTAGAAAGAGTACCTCCTGTATCCAAAAATCACACTTAGAAAATTTGGAATACAAATGGTGATCTCATAAGACTCCCAACACTGTTTCCATGTTTTGATCATGTTCAGCCCTTTTCTTTGAATACACAAAGATTTCCTCCATAGACACTACAAAAAAAGAATCCATATTTCCCTAAAATATCTGATTTATAAAATCCCTAAAGACTATTTGTGCATTCATTAGACCTAAAGGCATGACTACATATTTGTAGTGGCCATATCTTATTTTGGAAGCTGTCTTAGGAATGTATTCCTTCCAAACCCATAATTGATGATATCCTGATTGCAATTAAATTTTATAGAACCTCTGAGATTACCTCAATTGATCAAATGGACCATCAATGTGTGGGAGTAGATACCGATTGTTTGTTGTAACTTTCTTAAGATCATGATAATAAATACACAGTCAAAGAGTTCCATCTTATTTCTTCAAAAACAAGACGGATGCTACCCATAAAGATGTACTTGGATGAATGAAACCATTAATTTCTAGCTCCTATAACTAAACATTAAATTCCCTTAAGTTTATTAGTTCCATCCTATAAGAAATAATGGAAATAGGAATAGTCCTTAGAAAGAGATTGATCATAAACTCCACTTCCCTTAGAAGTGGTAACCCTGAGAATTTCTTGGGAAAGAAATATGGAAATTGACCCACAACTACTGGAAAACTAACATCCTAGATCTATTCCATCAAAGGAAACATCAACACAACCAACTGGTAAGATATCGTTCCCACCGCTGGTGCCAAAAATCCTATTTCACATTTCTTCATAACCCCCTCTCCTCTTAAGAGATACTGAACATCATCCTCAGAGGTGAAACTAACTGTTCTTCTATAATAGTCGATGTGAGCCTTGAACATTGTCAACAAATCTATTCCCAATATTACATCATAGTAATACATCTCTGACATCAAGAATTCCCATTTCATATTATCTTCATCAATAGTTATAACACATGCTCTACACACAAGGGATTGCCATTCTATTTCACTAAGAGGAGTTTTTAGTTTTAACACAAAAGGAAACATTTCCAGATTTAAACATATCATGTCAACAACAATAGAAGAAATGAATAAATGTGATGCAACAATATCAAACACCACCTTCACAAAGGAATAATTCCAAAGAATCATATATATCATTGTATATGGTCTATCCTGATTATCGACAATCATATACTCAGCACCATATAATTTCTTCATAATTGTACTAATATCATTATTTCCTTAATATGATTTCCCTTGCTGATGAGTCAAGGTATTTTTAGAATGAACATGGCTAGCTATACTCTGTTGAAGAGTTTGATTGTACTCTCCTCGCCTTTTCAAAGCCTACAATTCTTGCGAAACCTGAGAAGTGTCTCGAGCACCTGACCTCGAAGCACTACAATAAAAGTTCTTAAGGTGTCCCATCATGTTGCATTTATGGAATGTTCTTAGTGGTGATGTACAATCGTGATTTATATGGTCAAAGGAACCACAATGGTAGCATCCCACTTGGATCTTTTGTCATGGAGGAAGATTTACTAATCCAGCTATCTGGTTCTGAGTTCTGCTCCCACCATAGAAATAGGTGTCTCTCTTCTTCTTGCTCCCAACATTAGAGTTTCCACCATTTTTTGTAGGTATCATCATAATTACTCCTTCTATATCTCTTAAAATTTCATGTCCAGCCATCTCCACTTTATTCACCATCTTTGTATAATCATTAATATAGATCATTGTAATATTTGATCTAATTTATTTCCTTAGCCATGATTCGAAGTTGCGTGTCGTTAGGGATGCACTCACTGCATCTTCGGGTGAAAAGTGTATTGAATGTAAAAATTTAACCGCATATTCCGTGATAGAGAGATTCTCATACTTCATGATAAATATGTCTATTTTCGTCTGATTCTTGAACATTTGAGGATTTAATTGTTTGTTAAAAAATTCCTTAAAATCTTACCATGTAAGGCCTTGATCCCCTTTAGCATACAACGACAGTTCTCCCCACTAGCATGCAATATCCTTGAGCATATAGGTCGCCAAAATTGAATTTTAGATATGATGGTGTGATGATGAAATTGAAGATACAATTCATTCTATTTTACCACACCACCACCTTTTCCAGTTCCTAATCACCCATAAATATTGATGGATTCATTTTCATGAAATGGATGGAATGATCTATGTTCTTGGATCATCCCTCTAGTTCCGCATTTACACTTCATGAAATGATTGAAAGATACTTTTAAATAGTTTTTGGTTCACCCGTGTCTTAGGTGCAACCACATTTTCCTCATCTTCTTCCGGTTGGTTCCTACGATGCCTATCAGGTTCCATTTTCTAAACAAACATCAAACTATGTAGGTCACACTCTCTAGAAATAGATGGATTAGTATTTCATGTTATATCACATCAACTATCATTTTTGTTTTCCAAAAAAAACATTTTTAATGTTCAACCATTTTTGAAAAATCAAATCATTCTTTTTAAAATAATATCATTTTCAAAATTACACTACCATCTCCTTTTTGAAATATTTTCTTTGAATTTTTTTCATATTCTTTCAAAAATAAACACTTTTACACATCATAAGTCATTACTCCAGATTATTTATGTACTTCTAATGGTAATTCATTCCTTTAATGCATGGAATGATAGCCTCATTGGCTAAACCACTGATAATGTGATTTCAACATCCCAGAAGTGTCTCCAAACACTTATGTACCCAACTCCATGGTAACATTATGTTTATCATTAAAGGGTTAGCTATGTCCTTTTTTTCTATACATTTCATGTTCTAACAACCCTACTCCTTTCTATGATCACAAACCAAGGAATAAACTTAGATTAATTTAACTCCAAGACTATGAAACTGAAAACTATTTGTTAGGAGAGGACCGAACATGATAATAATAATTGTAACGACCCACTTATTCCCATTGGATTGAGAATACAACGAATAATTATTAGAACTTAGGAGCTGTTACCAAGATTCCAAAGGCCAGCAACAAATGCTGTAGTGTTTCAAAAACAAGTGGGGTGGTGATTTATCTTTAAGAGTAAAACAATTAACTATTCCAACCATAACCAAACAAATCACTATATGATGCATGAAAAAATTGAAGACACCTCAACTACTTCATTTATTTCAAAACCACATTTATGTGTACCACAACAAAAGACAAATCAACAATAAAAGTAAATAGAGGGAGAAAAACTGAAGACTCCAAGAAGACTAAAATATTCCATTCTCCACATGCTCCAAGATTCACAATCACCAAATCGACCTAGCATGACAAGGGTGTGCTAGAAACATGTGATACTTTACCTTTTTCCATGTTATAGAAGATAACATCTTCAAAAGCACAAAAGTGACAAAGAATGGGAGAGTATAAAACACTATAGGTTTTCCCAAATGACTTCCCTACTAATTATTCTAGGGTAGAAGAGTTATAAACCTTTACATAAAATAGTTTATAGTAAAAAAAATTTCAAAATAGATTATAACTACATATTGAGAAGTTTCCAAAACCATTTATAACCCAAATTATACAAGTGAAATTGAAACCAATTTTAAATAAATTTATTTTTCTAGAAAAATAACTAAAAACATATTTAAAACCATTTCTCAATATTCCTTTGGCATACCTCGTCTATTCCACACATCCACACAACTAACCATGCCTGCCACACGATGATAGTTCCATAATCATGAGCCATTTCTCGTCGATCAACCATGTATTCAAAAGGTAATTATATCCAATGTGCCATTATACCTTTGGCCTTGAGCACAAGGTCATATTTCAACCAATACCTGTATGTGAAATATGAACTCACAAAACAATATTCCCAAGGATCATGCCAAAACAACTTTTCAATAAAACCATCATTTTATTGAAAACCATTTTCCCATAAAAAAACACTTGTAATCCAAACCATTTCAATAAATCAAAATTTTAAATTAAAACCCCTTTACCAAAAACCCCTTTATATATTCCACAAAATCCACAATTTATGATCACCATTTTTAATTCAAGAAACTAAAAAAATTTGCACAACAACTCACTGAGAATACACAAATTCACAAAAATAATTAATCATCACTAAAAAAGATTTATCCCATGAATTGAACCATGATTTCACCATTAATGTAATTAAATATAATCAATTTGAAAATAATCCAATAAATTCTAGCAATAGGATTCGAGATATAATCCACATACATCAATGGTTTTGGCAAAAACTGACAACAGATGAATAAGGCTCACACAACCGGGTTGAAACTCCAAAAAATGGGAATAAATGTCTTCTCCTAGCACCAACGAACCAAAATATCATAATATTTGTAAGCCGCACATAGATCTACCCATGATATTTGTAGATATGAAAATAGAGATATAAAGATAATTAAATCTAAGAAACGTGACACGAATGATGAAGAACATCACTTACCGTGAGAATCGGGACTGAAAACGCCAAGGGAGGGCTTCAGAAAAGTTATAAAATGCTTGGGAGAGGTTATTAAACCTTAAATAGAGTTTAATATATAATTAGGTCCATTTAGGATATAAAATAGTAAAGTAGGATAAAAAACAAGTAAGGTCTTAAAAAATAAGATCTTATGTTTTCCTTGCACACAATTAGATAGCACAGTTAGACAAACTGTGTGCTAACAGTGTGTGTGCTACCACATTAAGAAACCCCTATATGGACTCTTCACAAGGTATCTATAACCATGCTCAAATAGTACTATAGATTCTACCTAAAAACTGTAAATTTTTATGGTTTATACGAGGATATTCACATGGTTTAGACAATCCGTGCCCAGCCTGTGCACATTTAATTTATCCCCAAAAACATATTTAATGTTTACTAAACTCTCCCAAATTTCACCCTTACACAAAAATAATCATGTAAGGGTTACATACAAGAAACTCGGGCTACTATAAAATTTCCAAAGCAGGGGTGAGTATTAAACTTAGTGTATTTTCACCAATGAATTCCCTACTCATTCCACTATGATAGAAACGTTAGAAACATTTATATAAAACCATTTATATAATGAAATTATACAATAGTGTTTATAACTAAATATAAACAAGTTCCAAAAAACATTTATAAACAATAGTAAACACGTTCTATTTCAACCCATTTTGTAGCAATTCAAATTTCAAAAAAAAACCAAAAGAGGCTTTAAAACCATTTCTTAATATCCTTTTGGTATACCCATTCCTTGATTTATAACAATCCCACTCATGCATGCTTTTTTCTGAAAGTTGTATACTCACAAGTAATCTCATGTCCAATCACATGGTGTACCAATAACAGATGCCCCTAATCCAGTGACACATATATTTTTCCCCAATGGTACATGTACCTTATTCAAGGCTTATCAAGCATGGACCCACACAACCAAATGTATACTAAAACCATTTCAAATAACAATTTCACACCACTTCAATAAATTCGTTATTTTATAAAAAACCATTAAACAACCAATTCAATGATCCCATTTAATTTCATTAAAACCATTCCTTTTATTGAAAACACTTTAGTCAAATCGTTTTTTACAATTCCATAAAATTGAATTTTAAAATCCTCATTTTAAAATCATTAATCCAATCGCTTTATTTAAGAACAACAATTTTCCATATTTCCACAAACCATCACCAAAGAGGGTTTATAAAAATCATCAAGAAACTAATTCACAATAAAATAAACAAAAAATAATCAATTTTAATGAATTCCAATTATTTCAATAAAGAGGATTTTGGAGTGAAACTACCTACCTCAATGGTTTTGTCAAAAACAGAAAACAGATGAAGAAAGCTCAGGAAACTGGGCATGAATTCCACAAAACATCCTTAAATATCTTATTATATCAATAAAAAGACAAAATATTAACATATTTCGAATAAAAAATCTTATATATACCCATAATGGGTGTATATATGAGAAACCGAGAGGAGAGGAGAACTAGATCTAAGTAGATATAAGAAAACATGACAAGAACGATGAAGAATGATGAAATACCTCAAGAATAGGTCTTTCAAATGCCAAGTAAAGGATCCGTATTGTTTCAAATTTTCTTGGGAGATGTTATAAAACATTCAATATAGGGGAATATAGAATTAGGGCTGCAAAGGAGTAAAAGTGAAGCCTATAGGGTAAAAGACATATGAGATCCACTTTTTTAGGAACTCACTTTAATCCCATGTAGGGTTAGACAAACTGTGTGATAACTGTGAGTTAACTATTTCCTGTGCAGACCCTTGGATTTCCTCCTCTCACAACCTCTTTAAATGTTTACCCACCATGTCGAAGCTACTATCCAATATCTGCAACTCCACACAGTTTCTCCTAGAATTTTTCATAGTTTAGAAAAACTGTGTGCATCTTGTGCACCTCCCCTTTAGCCCTCATAACTCTGGAAACATTCTAAAAACTCTCCAAACCTTCAACCTTAAACTTTATATTCATGGTAATCATAAATAAAGCGTTACGTACCATAAAACATGGTTACTAAATATTAAGTTGTGAGTAGATTACCAAAAGATAACACATGTTATATTAAAGAACTGGTATTCTTTACTTATATATAACAACATATTCCACCACTCAAGGGAATCTTGATGATTCCCTAAAAATAACTTTTGATTGAGTTACCATTAGCTATGGTTTATATCTAAGTATGTTCCAACGAAAATGTTTAGAAGTAGGGCTAGTATCTATTCAGATGCATTGAGATCAGGTGGTCTCTTATGAAATTTTTCAGCTATAAATTCTTGAGTGTAACTACCATAACTTTGATTTGGAGATAAAAATTATTGTTCATTATTTGAGGTGTTGATTCCATTATCTGTTCTGGGAGATATTTTTTCTATATGTACTATAATAGTTTCATTATATATTATCCCAATGAGAAATATATTTATGAACATGACATCAGGTTGAGTATCTATCGGATTTCAACATTAATATAGAATATACCACAAGGAAGGAGAATTTCGTTGTAGATTATTTGAGCATGAAGATATAGAAATTGGGAGTTTAAAATTATTAAGAGTTTTGTAAATTAATGATCTGAGTCATGGAACAGTAGGTGGATGTGTCAGAGGACTAATCGATGGTGTTTTTCCCCCTTGACTATTACATCTTTTCTTAAATAAAGAGTTGAGTCCTAATAGAGGTTTGACATGGATTTTTTGGTGACGTGGGAATTACTCATGGAGGATGATCTTGTCTCAAATTGGACTCAGAAAAAAGATGATATATTGTATTTGTATGAAAGTAATCATTACATAATTTTATGTGGGATGAGTTCATGAGGAACTATCATAACTCATTAAGGGTGGTATATCTAATCCAAACTATAATTTATTGAGATATTATGAGGTTTTTCTAGTGGCTAATTATATAGAATAATAGGGTTCATTTTTTCTCTTGTAGCCTTATATATTAGAGTATAAAAGAAGAATTCCAATTATTGAGTGTTTTACTTCAACCCCTTACACTACTGATGTCGAAGTGGGATGGGGTGACCATATAATTTTTTATGGAACTAAACAATACCCTAGGGGTCTGTGATATAATGTGGGTAGTAGTTGAGTAGTTGATAAAAGTTGTGAATTTCATGCATACATGAGAGAATAAATTAATGGATGAGTTGGGAAGGTTTTATGTTGGATAATTTTTTTGGTAACATTGGTCACCTTCAATAATAATATCATATTGGGATGAACACTTTATGTTGATTTTATAATAGGGACTTTAGAAATCTATGGGGTTTCAGCTAAAATTTTTAATGATATATCAACCCTATTCATATAGATAAAAATAGGGGATGATCAGTATACTAGATGATATGCATAGTACACGTGTTCTTGATTTTAGTGAAGATTTATAATGATATGTTTTTTTATATGAGTTTATATATAATAATAGCTATCAAGATTTGATCCAGGATATTCCTTTTGAGTTACATTATGATAGTTAGTGTCAATTTCTATTGTTCTAGTTATATTTGGGAAAGTTAGTGGTTATTGGAAAAAGCATGGTATTATAAAACTCTTAGAGGGTGACCTTAATCTCTAAGTGGTTGGATACCACTCAGAGAAGGTAGAATTTGTATGTTGATCGGAGGTAGAAATCCCAAGTGTTCACTAAGGGTGAACATGAATTCCTGTGGTTAAAAAATTGGTTGGGAAATTAAAAGATGAGGATGTAGGGGAAGAAAATTATATAGCGTATTGTTATGTTTGAGATTATATAGTAGATTGGGATGATGTATTATTGGTCGGATATTCCTACATGACATGAAGTTATGCACAATGTGTCTCACATTTCATAGCTCAGGAACTATGATCCAGATCCTATACAAATGATCAATGATTTGATTGTTTAGTTAGATGAATATGAATTATTTGATGAGTTCCTAATGTTCATTATAGACCAAATCAAGAAGACAATATATAGTAAAAATATTCCACTCATATGGGTGTTAATAAAGAATGGATAGACCCAAGAAGAGACTTGGTAGTGAGATGTGCAGGCATAATAGCTAGATCTGTTTGGATAGAACCCTTAGAGACACTTATCATGGATTAGAATGCCTTATAGGGATAGTTTGTTTTTATCCCCATTGAAGTTAAAATTGAATTATATTTTAAATTATGTTATTATAATGAATTTTAATCATCTCGGGTTATCTTATGTGTTTGTTATATATACAGTGTAAGTTTTTGAATACTAGACCATGCCTATAACTAAAATGATATTTCCTCTAGGTAGTCACATTGTGATTTTTGGGCATCACATTATGGATAATTTTGTAGGGGAGGATTACAGTGAAACCTCAAGGGATAAGTTGTGGGAATTTATGGGGTATATTCCCTGAGGCATTACCTTATGGCCACACAATAAGGGGAATTTTTCAGAGGGGTATACCCCTATACCATTTTGGGGTTTCTTGCATTGTAATTTTGGGGGCCATCAGTAGTGGTGGATTTACCCCTCTACTTATTTTCCATCACATATTTCATGGTCAAATTTCCACAAGGTAGTGTTACCCGATGAAAAATCACCTTGATGCAACCCTTTTGAATGTGTTATGAGCAAATCACTATGTCTTTTTTAAGGTATGGTTCGTAAATTTTCCATGGAAACCTTTTTTATCTTATCCATCCATATATATTTACTCTCATATTAATTGGGTGATGCTAAGGGATTCACTTTGGAATTGTTTTCTCCTCTAATCTCGATTATGGTCTATTTCAATTATCATCTATTGTGCAGATTCTCTTTTGGAGAGAATAATTCCATCCATGACATAATAACCTTATTCTTCCTATAAATATTATTTTACCTTATATTAACCCTAAATGTTTTTATTTGTGAAATATTTTATGTTTATGGAAGTTTTGATCAAATTAGAAAGCGTGGCATGGTGAATAACCACTGCTAGGATTGAGGTAGGATGTCCTTAAGTTGTACTGATTTTTAGGTAGTTTTATGTCTTAGTTTTCATGTGGGTGTGTGTGTAACCCTATGCGAACTCATATCATGGTATAAATTTAATTTTTATGTCTATATATATTTAATTTAACTTTATAGGGGGATCAATGATATTATTTCTTGGTTAAGGTAGAGTTTAACATTATTTAGTGGGTAACACTAAGGATTTATTCCTAGATAATTGGACCTTTTAAGATATGTTTAGGCTTTGTTGATCCTATGTTTTTTGGGTAGGATAGTGTAGGGGTTTAGGTGATGAGTCCCTTTGTTTTTTTAAGAAAATTTAGGTGTATTTATTCTTGTTTATATGCATGTGTTTTATAAAGTTTATGTCCATCTTGAGGTGATAAGGAGTGGTTTGGGACTTGATGAGTCATACCTTAAGTGAGAAGGTGTGGTTGACATTGTGAGGTCTTGGTCGACCTTGATTGATAAGGTGTGTCTTGAGACATGAATTAATTGTCTTGAGTAAAAATAAAAGGTCAAATTATGAGACCTCCCTTAGTGAGAGGGGTTGGTTTGGGTGTTTGACATGAGGCTTTGAGATTTTGACAAACACTTCCTTCCAATATGGGCCAGAAGTAGGCATGGTTGGGTATTTATAGAAAACTAGTTTTAACATGATGACCTGATTTGTATTTCATTTTCATTTTTTTTGTTTATTTAGATTTTTCAATGCATCCACATTGATACAACATCTATAATTATGCTAAGGTCATGTTGGTGGTGTCCTATTGTGTTCATACTCACACCATTCATGGGCTTCTCAATGTGTGTTCATGCTTCATGGTTAGGGATCCAGCCAAGGGTAAGTTCCCTATGATATATTTCTTAATATATGATGGTGGATGTTGTTTAGGAAATACCTATATGTACTTAAAGTATTTTACAGTGATGCCTCATTTATTATTTTTATTCTTTTGTTCACTGTCTATACATTTATCCAAAACAAGTGGGGATCCATTTTGGATCGAAATAATGATTATTGTATGTCATATTTATATTACGTGGATTGATGTTCTTATTTATTCTCTGTTTTTATTTTTATACATTATATAATGTCACATCCATTTTATACAATACTCTGATGGTAATCTAATATCCAGGGTATAGTCTCCCTATGCTATTGTACAAGTCCTTACTTTTATTCAAAAACCTCTTATGTATGGGGAGACACAAATGAGAACATGTATCCCTCCATCTTTGAAATAGTTATTTAGGTTGGGGAATCATATAAACTATAAAAAAATCCAAATAAGGAAGTAGGAAACAAGTATTAACAAATCTCATCCATATATAGAATTCACAACATGGGGCTCTAACCTATGGGACTAAGTTAATTTGAACTCATTCAAGAAACATTTTACAATATACATGAACAAAAGAAATTCTAGGAGCTCACATGGTCTCAATAGGGTACTAACCTATCTAATTAGATTAGTTTTTATAATAAAGAAACATTCCCTAGCTAATGCACAATATATATTTGGGCTACTTTAATTTGGATTACTCACTTGCCCAAGGTCTCCCATGTGCAACTATCCATCAATATATAGCCAATAAAATTATAATAAAATTATTTAATCTTTCCATATTCAATAAAATATCAATAAAAATAAATCTAATTTATAAATTTCAATTAATATACCTTTGGAATAATATTTATCTTTATCATTTAATCAATCATGATATGCAATGAAAAATTGTTCTATTTGAAAATACTATAATAAATCACTCTTTCTAAATAACACATGATAAGAGAAAAGTTAAATAGTAATAAATATCTCTCAATAAAAAAATTCAAACAAACTCAAGGATCCAAAACCAAATAGTTTGAAAACATTAAAAACCACCTCAAAACAGAATAAAATCCCAAAACAAAATTTGATGGACCTTTACCACCATTATTTTATAATCCCTTCATTAAAAATTTTAGGGAATAAAAAATACCACATTCATTATCAAGTTCCCATAAAAAGATCCATTACACATTTTAATAAACACTTCACATGCACAATTTGATATAAAAAAATAGGGGTTTAAGAATAAAAAGGGTTCAAAAACGTTAATAATCAAAAAGAATTTTTAAAAACATGGAAATAAATAATGAATTTAAATTCAAAAAGTTATGGATGGAGTAACCTACCTTAATTGAATCTCTTTCACTAAGAACATGAATTTTATAACTAAAAAATCTAAATAATACACTAGGAGGACCACATGAACCCTAAAACCACAAAACCCATAAATCAATTTGATCCAACATATATCCCAACATCACTAAGACCATTCTAGGGAATGGATAAGAAGAAATATGTAGCGAAAAGAGACCAAAGGTTGTCCCATTGAGAATACCATGATGAAAACACCTCAAATCTTGATGAAATCCCCTTTTAATTTCTAAAATGAAGAGAATAAATCTAAGGAGAGGTGTATGGGGGTCACAGGAGTCGATTAGGGAGAAAGAGGCACAAACCCAGAATTAAAACCAGAGATTTATGAATATTATTTAAAATTTCTAAAGAATATGGGATAGAAACATGATTTGGTGACATGGTATCTCCATCTAACAACTAACCATGTGAGATCTATTGAAATTTAATCAATGATTTTCCTGATATATTGGAATAATTAAAATTAACTATACGCTAACCACATGACATTAAAAACACAAAAATTTCTCAAAACATTCAATGTAATACTACCCATATCTAGGGAAAAACAATAAAAACTAATAATTTGAGGAGATTTTAAATTACTTCCCGCTCTATTGGAATTGGTGTGTCTAGGGTTTGGCCTTATTTAGATCATTATCCCACATAGAGCATTCATGTTCTGGCTGGGTTTGATCGAGAATGAACATTATTCTGATCCAAGTAATTTTTATGCACCTTTTCATTCAAATAGTGGTCTTTAGATTCATATGGTTGGATTTTTTATTTGGATTTATTTATTAAGTAGTGTTATTTATTTTCAAATTGCTTATAGGGTGCTTCTTATTTGGATATTTGATTTTATTTTTAGAGTATTTATTTTGAGATCCATACTAATTCGTTTGGGAGTCTCCACTATATACTTTGAATTTAGTTGATTGATTTATAGACTATGTCTCCTATTTTTTCATTTTTTGGGTTTTATACATTATATTTTTTTGTTGATAACATTAAATTTCAAAATAATATTTTTTGGTCCATTGTGCATCCTATTAATTTTACTGACTCATTAAATAGGGAAATACTTTTATTCCATTATGTGTTAATGTTTTCCATTTATTTTTTCATTCTATAGTTTCCACCTTTCTAAAAAATTTGTATAAAAGATTTGGTTATTGTTCTGATAAATGATTAATGTTAATTAAAAATGGCTGGTCTTATTGAGTTATACCAATTATAACATGTGGCAATTAAAAATTATGGATTTTTTCAAGAAAATTCATCTTATAATATTTACTACCTATAAGATAGAAGTAATGTATGATGAATAATGGGGGTTTTACATTTATAATTTTTGTTGTTTTATTCATCAGTGGGTTAAAGATAACATGATAAACCATATTTTTACCATACCTCATGCCAAATATTTTTTTGGAGAAGTTGAAGACCTTTTTTTCTTCAAGGAAGGGAAATAATATATTATTAATTATTAAATTAGTGATGAAATTGAGGTATAAAGAAGGTATATCCATTTATAATTATTTAATTGAATTTAATGGATCTTTTAATTAGACATTTTTAATGGGAATTAATTTTGAATATTAGGTTTTTCCACATTGGTTACTTAATATTTTACATGATTAGTGAGAGAATTTACTTGTTACTCTAAATGGTTTTTACATAATGGTTTTAAAACATTTAGTTTTATCATGATTGTTTTTTTAAATGAATAATTCATAATAAATACATATAAGATATATTATTTAGTGTTTTTAGTCATTGTGAATTAGGGGAGATATCAAGAATGTAAAAATGGATAAAGTAGTCATGGTAAAACCAATGATATAAGAAAATCTAGGTTAAAGTAGAAAGAGTTTGAATTATATCATTATGGTAATAAATGGAATGCCAATAATTTTTTTATTAGCTAAAACATGAAAATAGAATGAAGGAAAATGAATAAAAGAAAAATGGTGATGGTGATGGCAATGTCTCTACTACTAGAGAGGGTGATCTTGTTTTTTTATTCCATTAATATTGATTATATAAATTCTTTATGGGTCATTGATAGTGGATAATTCATTAATTTTAAATAAAGGAAGTAGTTATTTATATCTTATAACCCTAGTTTTTTTGGGATTTTAATGATTAGAAATAATGTTCATGATGATATTGTAGGTATGAGGACTATTTTTATAGAGACCAAAAAATAGAGTTTGTTTAATTTAAAAAACAATTGACATGCTCCTATGGTTTTTCCGAATATAATTTCTACTAGTGTTCATAATGATTATTTTTTATGTTATTTTATAGATTTACATGGGATGTTTTAAAAGGGTCAATTAATAGTGTCATGATGTAATAAGTAATCAGGTATGTATGGGACTTGAGATTTTATTTATTTTTATACTTCATATGATATTGACTACAGTTTTCATTCCAAATTATGGTATAAGAGGATAAACCACATTATTGATAAGGGAATTGGTTTTTTATCCCAGATAAATTTGGTTCTTGTTCTGTAGGTTGTGAAATTAAGCACATGTGATCACAGTATGGATGAAAATTATAGTAAGATTAGTTTTAAGATCCATCCTTCTCACCAAAGGTTATAGGTACTTGAGTTGATACATTTTTATATTTTCATTCCTTTTAAGTCTAATACTTTTAGTGGAGAAATTTATTTGATGAATTTTATTGATGACTATTCATGAATTATTTGGGTTTCTATATTAAATTAAAAATGTTTGGTGCTAAGGGATTTTAAGTAGTTTTATGTTTCTGTTGATAAGGAAATTGGTAAGAAACTAAAGTTTGTCCACACTGGAAAAAGGGGTGAGTAATTTGAAATTTTCAATTCGTATTTCCAGAAATATGGTATTTGAAATCAAAAAATTCCTACCAAGATACCTCTGATAAATATTTTAGCTGAGTGAATGAACATTATAATGATGGAAAGAGTTCTATGATTATATTTTGAATCCAATTTCCTATATAATTTTTGGATTATGATTTATTGTTACTACATATGTTATGAATTTATCATCCACTTTTTTTTAAATGGAAGTATTTTAGATAGAGTTTGGTATGTAAAAGATATCAAGTATGATCAATTATTATTATTTTTTGTTGTGAGTCATTTTTTCATTTTCCAAGATATTAGATATACAAGTTGGATGTTAAGAAATTATACTGAATATTTAGTTATTATGGATATGATGTGTCTGGGAATATTTTTATGACAATTATTTAATGAAACTTCTAAAAATTAATGATTTATTGTTTATAGAGGATTAGACTATTAGAAAATGTGATATGGGAGATAAATACACCTCTATATATTTTCATAGTTCTTTTTATATTGATCTAGTTTCTGAATCATGTTTACCACACATATTTGATTATTATAGTGACCTACATTTTTCCTGAGTTCGAATGAGATAAATTATTAATTTTGGGGGTCTTGGGACCTTAAATCATGTAAAATGGTAAATTTATCCAATTTTAAGTCTTTGTAATTTTTTATGGTTTCATTGATTTTGTGGTGTGGTGCTTACCCTCGAGATGATCTGATAGGAAATTAAGGGTGAGAGAGTTCCTGGATAATAATATATTAATTATAATATGTATTTTTTATATCACCCAAGTTTATTTGTGATGAATTAATTATATATCATAAATGTTTCTTGTATGGGGAAATTGATATCATGGTTGGGTCTAGAATGGGAATTTTATCCAAAGATTTGTGTTAGTTTCATTCACACTGAGACCCTTAGGTGTTTTCTTCCACAGATGAATTAAAAAATTATATTATTTATGTTAAACAAACCATAATACCCCCCTTAAAATAATACTTAACCCATTCCACTAGGGTTATACACACAAACCCTAGCTTAGAGAGAGTAATTGATAGGTGGAGTTTATAGGGGAACTAGGAACTATGAAGCAATTTCTTCAAAAGATCATCAAAAGGTTTTGTTATAGATACATTCTTTTTCAAAAAATGATATAAATATAAGGTAAGATTTCTTATTTTTTCCATAAAATATTTTTCTAATTTTCATGACATGTTTTTATTTCAGTATTGAGTTCAATTATGTTCCATATAATTTAATGTATAATTTTAATCTGCAAATTTGTTTTTTGGAAGAAATTGTGAACCGATGTGGTGTGGTAGGCTACAGTTATGACTATCAGATTTTCTTCACCCCATGGCCTAAGTACGCAATACAATGGAATGGTTTTGAGATTCCAACCTTGATCAGTGGCAAGGTTGTAATAAGATGGAAAAGGCAGCATAGAGGGATCAATGGAGGTTGGGTGGAGGGTTTATGGGTGTGATGGGATGCACGATGTGATAATGTCATAGTGGTATGCGATAGGGGTGTAAAATTGATGGTGTTAGTGAGGGTACATATGTGCTTGGTGACTATCATAGGTGGGAAGGGTCCAAACAGACGTGGTGTCCAATGGAATCAAGATGTGGAAAACCAATATGTGATATTTGTTAAAAGGTGTGGGAGGGGGTGGGGGTGGGGGATTTATTGTTTTTACCAACTATTAGATCCCCTAAAATCAACCCCATAAGTGTGATAAATGGTGTGGGTGACCCTTATTCGGCTCACGAACTCCATACTTCATGCCGTAATACTCAAAGGCAGTATAATCTCATATTCTAGGAATGTGCGTGAGGCACAGTTGGGTATTGGTGCATGCACCATGTGGAATAATACATGATGTGCTTATCACTTTTGTGACATGTTAATGTGGTTTCCTTATTGGGTATGTAGTTTAAACAAATAAATAGACTATTCATAATATTTTCCTAAATGGATGAAAATGGTGTGGTCCCTTCAACCTTCTATGATTTTTTTCAGGCGATATAGGTTGATTTGGGATTTACCTCTATAGGGTCAACGGTGAGATTTAAGGCATAAAATTTAGATTTTTCACAGTGCTAGTAACCCCTAGGTTGAATGAATTTGTTAGGGAGTTGGTCCTCTAATTTACATCCCATAGTTTAGTACCCCCATATACATGTGGAACATGTCCTCTAGATCCGCATGTCGTCGGTACTTCCTCGACTCTAACAAGGTGTGAGTCACATACACACTATATAGGGTTTTTTACAACCATGAATGAGGTTTATTTAATAATGTGTGGGTATTATATCCATGGAGTTGGTATTCTACTGACTAATGTGTCCTTAAAAAAGTCACAATTCTTCTACCTTAGTTCCAGTAAGGTTGCGTGGCTTTCAGATTTGGATAGTTCAAATTATTGAAGTCACGTCTTGATTTTTCCTAAATTTGGTATGTACAAATTGATACTCCCTCCTTTGTCCCATGTTATATCTTCTATATAATTATTGGTTTATTTTTACAACCCATGTTTTATGTACTAATAATTTGGTTATAAATTTGATTTTTTTTTTCAGATTCTTATAAGGGGTAAAATGGAATTTTTAGCATAGTAGATGATATTGGATAATTTTTTATAGCCACTCCATGAGTTCTTGGAGAAGGTGATTACCCTAGGATAAGAGTTTTTTGGAAATCTGATATGATTGAATTTATGTGGAATAATTAATATTAAAAATATCAAATAAAATATTAATTTATATTCATGCATTCATTTAATAATATATTTTGAACATAATTTTTTATTTAGATTCCATATTTTCAATGGAGTATATAATGATTTTTTTCCTATGTGGGATATTAACTCAGGTCATGTGTTGGGGTTAACCCTGACACCGTTTTCCCTTTCTTTTCATTTTCATCCTATTGTGTTTCCCATTCAATTTTCTTCTTTATCCCTTTGGATTCTTGAATACTACCCAAATGTGATTCACTAATCATGTTAATGAGATAGAAAAGTGAAAGGGAGAGATAAACAGAGATAAGGAAGAAGTGATGTGCCTCCAGAGTTCCTGGGAGGAGCTTTTTTGTCATTTGGTAGCCGTGGATCACAGAAATGGGAGAAACATTGATGGATTCCATCCAAATTTATGATATTTTTAATTTTTACCATAAATTCCAATTGTTTTACTTTTTTCATGTTTTGTTGTATTTTTATGACTACCTAGGTATCGTTTTAGGTCAATCTCTACCTTTTTAGGAGAAAACCGGGGGTTCGAGCAATTGGAGGGTTTCCCATTCTGAAATCCTAATCATATGGCATAGAGTTCTGGAAAACAAACCACACGTTCTTCAAATTTGGGAAATATGATATTTTTATAAATAATCTCTGTGTATGGAGTATAGACACCATTTACTAGGACTTAACGGTTTATTAGATCACTTGACCAAGTAGCCCGTGTAGTGGGCACATGACCGTGTAGAGTACACGACCAGACCCCGTGTGGGTCGCACACTATGTGGAAGTACATGGCTAGGCTATATACATAGCCAATCCATGTGAGGCACATGGGTAGGTACCCTGTTTTGGGTAAATAATGAGTACCAGTCATATATACCATGTTCATGATCTTTGACACACCATGTTCGGCTGAGGTACATGCCCTTGTGGATCATTGGTAGAACATGTAATGTACAAGGTATAAATGTCATGTAATTCCCCTTGCTACCCTTTGAGGTTTTTTTGTATCATCATACCTTGAAATAAAAATTGGACACATTAGTAGTTCATTCTGAGTGTTTTTTGACATAGACCATGATGGTGAAACCCTTGAGGTGATTGGAATATTCCTATGTGTATTTTTAGGGGATATTTCTTAGACGGATAGGCTTTTACTCTATTAATCTAATCCAATTGTCTCTGTAGAGGTAGAACTTGTTTTAGGGTGCGCCATGATCTTATTGGGTCAGAATGATTATGAAGAAGATAAAAACATACAGGGGGTGAATTATGTTCTTCAAAAACATTTACAAATTTTGAACACTTATATAATGAAATGAACCATTACATATCTCAAAGATTAGTGAGTATAGGAAATAAATAAAGGAAAAGAACACAATGATTTATAGTGGATAAGGGAAAAAATATCCCCTAGTCCACTCCACCAATGTTGAACTCCATGATCTTGGTGATTTTTACTATTAGGTCATCTTATTCTAAAATCCTTTAAACAAAAAACTGAGTGCATGAAGATGACACCATATAAGGATTTTATAGCACATTATGGATCATTTATAAGGAACCAAATATCCAAAGCTTTGTACAGGAAGATGAAACTTCCCCATAGTGAAGTAAAAGAAGTTGAGACCCAAATAAATCAAAAAAGATTGATTTGTTTGACTATACAGGTTAAACATTATAGTTTTTAAAAGAAACTAAAAAATTAATTCTGATATTCAAATAACACAACAATAAGTAGATCTTCCACATTTCATAGGATTTATTCAAATTATAGAAAAGAAAATACCATAAATATGTTAAAACATGTATGTCTCCAAAGTCTATCTAGACCCAAATTATAAGTTGTTATTTCAGAAGAAGATGTAACAATAACATTCAGTAGAAAGGAAAAAAACAATAGTCATTAGATCACATAGATCTAACCATATATGTCTCCAAAGTGTATCTCTAAGGGAAATGACACAAGTTATTCCTAATGTATATCATCTTTTAATAGTTCATTAATGTACATCTCGATATATATAATTTATGTTTAACATTTCCAGGTCAAACCAACTCCCAAAACATCACACAATAAATCGGGAATATTTGAATTCAAAAACATTCAAGAGATTAATAGCTTATTGTAATAATAGAAATGATTTAATCCATTGAATAAGAGCCTTAAAAACAATAATAATGCATTTTTTAATCAGTTATAAAATATCATTGAATAAATATTTACTTCCTTCAAGACCATTTAAAAAATATCAGATAATATCACAGATTAAAAACTCATTTGTTAAATAATCAAATGCATGGTTCCTTCATTTATTGAAAAAACCCTTAACCTAGGGTTGAAAGCGTACAATTGAATAAAAAATTAGGGTTGATGTACCATGAACTTTTTTCATCAAACATAGGGTTCCTTACATACATAGGATTGCTTATCTATATGTTATCTTTTTCTCAAATGTAAGGTTCTATCCAAACATAGGGTTGATTAACTATACATTCTTGATAGTGTAGGGTATATGATCCATAATTTTTGTTTAAAAATAGGTTTCATTCATTATGTTATTCTTCCACACATAGGGTATGAAAAATATTTGTATAATATGCTTAAACATGTCCACAACACTTCAATAAATATTCTCCACAGACCAATGAATTGAATATATTTCAAGAGTAAATGTTTCCATGAATATTAATTTCATTAAATTCACATAAAATATAATTAATTTGTACCAAAAATTTGTGCATTTGTGAGCATAAAAAATGAATAGTTAAATCAACACATGCTCAACAATATCCCTCATTTTTGTGATCACAAAACCAATAACATAAATAAATAGGATTTAAAAACAATATTATAAAATAAATTTCTCCTTTTTATTTATAATATTTCTTCCATAAATAAAAACTTCTCCCCCATTATAAGGATTAAAACTTATCTCATATTAATTGTTTTTATAGAAAATGTATCCCCCATGAAGACAAAAATTTGAACTAAAAACCCTGATCAAGGAAATTAAGAATAAATAAGAATAGATTTCTCCAACTTTTATAATCATGACAATAACATTAATGCTTTAAAACTTCCCCCCAAAAAAAATTAAAACATATAAACATCACCCCATTTTTTTTATGATATCTAAAAGATAAAGAGCAGTAAAATTAACTCCCCATTATTTTTTAAAGATATAAATAAATAACCAAAGAGAATATATAAAAATAAAACAATTATTTTCATAAAACTCACACTGAAACATAACATATCTAATTATTAAATGAATTAAAATAAAAAAATTTATAAGTTAAATTTCATATAAAACTATTATTAAATATTTATTTATTAATTTTATAATAAATAAATAAATAAATATTAAGTAAATGATTATTTAAGATAAAAAATAAATTACAAACTAACTAATAATGAAAATTTTTACCAAGAAACACATATACGATTAACTTTAAATAAAATTTAAATTAAAAACGAAGGGTTAAGAAGGAGTAAATGGTTTTTCTAAACATTTAAAACTTATAAATTTTTCACTTAAATTATCTAAAACTCTTATTAGGTGTTATAATATGTTTTTAACATCTGCTAGTCTTGGAAGAGAAGAAGATAAACACTATTTAACAAGAAGTAGTTTCATTTTATCAAGATCAATCAATATAGAAAATTATTTTTTAGAAAAAATCATTAACATAGAATTTATACTTTGAAAACATCAACGTATTATTTTTCAGATCAATGTCTATTTTATAATATGATATTACTTTTAAAACGGATTAAAAAAAACTTTTGATATTGATTCTTTCTGTAGTTCATCATACACCTATTTAGATATATCCAACTTAGCTTGCTTCCTTGATTTTTATTTTTTTATGTTGTTGAATTTGAATAGAAGTCTTTCATAAGTCATTTGAGAATAATATACTTATAGTTATTCAAGATTATGAACTTCTTTATTTCTTCTCGAATACTTTTCAAACGAATATTTAATAAAAAATTGTTTCCATTTTAATAGATCACAAGTATCACCTTTTTTCTTTTTATGAGGGATAATGCTTTTTGAACTTGAAGTACTTGACTGCTTCATCTTTTAATGATTGATTTTAAAAAATCATCTGAATAAGATATTTCAAATAAGAAGAGAAAATCGATGGGAAAATAAAATTTTTTAAGTAGAATGTGAAATGTTTGGATCAAAAAAATGTAAATGATGTTTAATTTTATTTATCCAAAAACTATCGAATAGTCAGACAATATTTTGTCTTTGAAAATAAATTTTATATAAGAAGGGTTTTTTTTAAATATGTAAACAAATGAAATTTTAGGAACCTGGAATATAAAGATTTCAATCAGTTTAAAGACAGAAAATATATCATTTTCAAAATTTAAACAGGTACTATTTTTATCAAAAGATTAAAAACATTCTTAAAAATGTTTTAATTTTTTTTTCAAATAAATTATACAATAAAAAATATGCAAACTTTTATTTAAAGATTAAAGATGAGTTTTTATAAAATTTTATGAAATATCACACTTTCCTTTATAAAAAATTTAATTAACCAAAACCATATAGTTTTAGTAATGAAAATACTTCCTAGATCTATGGTCTTAGTACTGAGGATTTTTTAACAATGAACTACTTTTGAGTTTTTCACTCCTTTGGTAAAGACATTCATATTTCAATCGATCAACCAATAAAATATTTAATGATATATCTTAGTGGTCTAATCCTTCAAAAAATCAAATTCAAGTGATTTTTGGTACCCCTATGCTTTTGTGTCCAGTAGTGTTTGAAATTTAGTTTTTAGGTATCCTATCATCTTTATTTTGTGTAGAAATTCTACTATTGAATTTAAAAAGTTATTTTGAGAAATAATCATTTATGAAAATAGGAATTTTATGTTTTATAAAACAACAATAATTTTCATAATTACCATTTATACCATAATAAGAACATTTAACATTAGACTTGTATATTTTATTTATACAATAAAGGAAATAATTATTATGTAATTTTTTTCTTTCAAAATTACTTCCTATTCAAAATTTTTATTTCAATATATAATTTAAATATTTTCTTCCTTTTATTGACATTCTAAAATCTTGTTTTAAGTTATCAACTTCAGCCATTAATTTTTTTATCATAATGTTATGTAATCATAAGAAAATTTTGAAGCCTTAGATTTTAAATCTATAATCTATTTTTAATAGCGTTCTTTTCTTAATAAAATAATATTATACATTTTTTATAATTTTTTATAATAGTTTTTAAGAATTTATATTTATCTTTCCTAATAAATCAATATTTACTTAAATCATCATAAGAAAGTTCTTCATAACTAGAGTTTTTGATAGTAAGATGATAGTATCTCATCAGTATCATCCATGGGGCATACAATTGTTTTCCCAGTTTATGAATTTGTAGAAGATTCATTATGTGAACTAGAATAATTAAATTGGGTAGCCTTCACGAATTTATTTCTTTTTACCTTGTAATTGGATTTACTTTGAGAATTAAGTAAGGGACAATTAATCTTTGTATGACTTCTTTCCTTACATTCACCACATCTATTTTTTTCTGTACCTTTCTTTTTCTTTTAGTATATTTTTTCAACATTTGTAGCAATATATAATAAATATTTATCTAAATATTTAATAATTAAATCAGATGATTCATCCATTGTATTATTTAGAGAAGCTTCTTCACGTATGATATGAATTTCAACTTTATCCTATATCACAACATCATATATCATTAATGTCCCAATCAACTTCATCACTTTATAAAATTATTAACTTATTTAGACTGGCATATAGCTTCAGATATTCCATTCCACTTAGAAGGTAGTACTATAAGTACTTTTAATACTTTATCTGATGGAAGAATTAGATCTCTTAATGTAGAAACATTATTGACAATCTCTGTCAGTATTTCATTCATTTGATTGATTGTTTCATTTTCATCAGTTATAAATGTATTGAACTTTATCTTTTTAGTAGTGTATCTAAATTTTATAATATTATTAGTTCCCTCAAAGAAAAAGGAAATAGTCTAGCACATCTTATATACAATAGAACATTGATATGGTCGATTGAATTCATCAGTTCCAAGGCCACACAAAATAGCATTCATGACCTTTGAATTGAGATCACATTATTTTTCATGATCATTACTATAATCATTGAAATTTTATTCCGAAATATCATAAAGATTAACAACCTTTAAATAAACCCTTATTCAAATATTTTTGAAATAAATAACTATACTGGATTTCTAGCATCCCAAAATATCACCATTAAAGTAATGAACACAAATTATCAACATACCTTCTCTTGAATCAATCATTTCTAGATTTTTTCGTCTTAATATTCAACTCAGGGTTGTTAGAATGAATAAATATTCAAGAAACCCTTTGATACCTATTTTTGGTATTAAGTAGGTAAATGTATTTTTTAAGAATAAAATATACCAGTAGATAATTGCCTTTGATACAAATTGTTGGGTTAGAATGATTATGATGAAGATAAAGACATAATTGTGGGGGGGGGGTGAATTGTGTTCTTCCAAAACTTTGTTAGATTCAAAACATTCCCTCTATTATGGGGAGCACCTTTATTTATCTCAAAGAAGATTGATTAGTGGAAAAAAATAAAGGAAACTAATATAGTGATGTATAGTGATTTTGGGGAAAAAGATCCTATAGTCTAATCCACCAATTTTCAACTCCACAATCATGGTGTTTTTTAAAATCACGATCTCTTATCTTAAGACCTTTTAAAAAATTGAGTGCAGGCAGTTAAAACGTTACAAAGATTTTATAGGGACTTCTGATTCTTTTATAAGGAACAAAATATCCACAGCTTAGTTCAAGAAGAATAAACTTCACCAGGAATGATTAGATGCAGTCGAAACTCAAATAAATCAAAAGACTTTGACTTTTTCGATGATACAGGTTAAACATCAAAGTTCTTAGTAGAAACTAAATGATGAATTCAGATCATTAATATAGAACATAATTAACTATATATTCTATACTGCACAATATTTCTTCAAATAACAGAAAATAGAATACCTTTTAGATGTTAAAACATTTATGTCTCTAAAGTGTATCATCACCCAAAAAGCTTCAACATTCTTACAAAATAAAATCTAATAATAAGATACTACATCAGTGACAAAAACATCAGTGAGTTGATCACATATATCAAAACATGTATGTCTCCAAAAATGTATATCTGAGTGAAACAAAACATATTTTTCCTAATATATATCTCCTCTATATATTTTTATGAAAAACACATTGATATTTATAAAGTAGGTGAAACAAATCCAGGTCAAACTAGCTTCATAATCACAAAATAAATCTTGAATATTTTAATTAAAAAACATTCAAGAGATTCATAACTTCCTTCAAGTATATAAATGATTTAATCCATTGAATAAATCCATAATAATGAGATTTTAAATCATTCAAAAATTATCTTTGAATATATCTTTACTTCTATCAAGACCATTGTATAAATATAAAATAATATAAAAAATTTAAAAGTCAATAATTGAATAGTCAGACGTTGGGTTCCTTCATATTTTGAAAAAACACCAAACAGTGTGCCGATAATGTACAATTGAACACAAAAGTTGGGATGATGTACGACATGTTTTATTCCTCAAACATAGGGTTCTTTACTTACATAGGGTTTCTTATCCATACATTCCCATTTTCTCAAACAAAAGTTTCCATCCAAATGTAGGGTTGATTAAACGTACTTTCCTGACCACATATGGTATATGATCCATATGTTCTATTTAAAACATAGGGTTCCTTCTATACATTATTCTTACACATGTTGGGTATGAACAATATTTCCATAATAAGATTAAACACATCCAAAATACTTCAAAAAATATTCCTTATAGTCCAAAAAATTGAATATATTTCTAGAAGAAATATTTTCATGAATATTAATTTCCTAAATGTCACTTCAAATAAAATTCAGTAGTAACAGAAATGTGGGTGTTTGTGGGTATCAAAAACAAAAAAAAGTTAACGAAATTGTTGAATCAACACATGCTTAACAGTGACATCTCCCATGAACAATGCCTATGTATATTTGCAATTTGAGGACATACCCCATTGTGAGATGTTCCCTTAAATCCCATAAATCTATGAGATTATATATTTCCAAGGAACTCATATAGGATTCCTCTACTTAAATCTCACCCTAGATGATCTCTTATAGGATTCCTCAGTATTATTATTATTACCAAGGGTCCCTTGTGGGATTACATCACTTACATGCTACCATAGGCAATCCATTACAGGATCCATCTTATTATTTAATCTTTCCAAAAATTATATATAGGATGAATCTGCTTCTTATACTACTTTTGAGGTCCCTTGTACGATTCCATTACCTATGTACTATTCTATGATCTCATAAAGGATGCCCCTATTTACTTGTCATTATAAAATCCCAAGTAGGATTTATCCTTTTACCTTTATTTCTGAGGATTCCAATTACGATTCCACTCTTATGTTATGAAATGAGGGTCCTCATGGGTGCCTCGATGTTTTATAAACCCTAATCTAGTGTGTTGGGGGTTTGGGTAGTGATGGTAGAAGGTGAAACCTTAGAATCCTTACATAACTTGTAAGCCTATGAAGTTTTGGCAGTAGTGGTGGGTTTTAGCATTCGACCAACTTCACTATTCTTTTAATGAATTCACATGATTTCTAATGATGAAGCTATGATAGCTAGATGTGCTTCCTATTTTCTATCCACTGTGTCTGACATGATTTTTTCCCTTTTTGGGATGCTCAGATGTGTTTCCTAGGATTTGTCTATGAAGCCCTTCTTTTTAAATTGGGATGCCTAAACATGTTCCCCTAGGGTTCAACTTCTTAACCTATGTTTATGATATTTGGGCGTGTTTCCATTTAGATTGTGATTTTATTCATGGAATCCTGATGTTTATTATATTTAGGCATGTAATACCTTTATTATGATACATAGTCATGATTTACTTATTGATTATACTCATGGATGATTATTCTACCCCAAGTGATGTGATGATTTCACTCTCCTCGGTTGATTTCTAGATCACGGAGGTTGACATAGTACTCCTCACTATTTATGTGACATATACTCATTAATGATTATTCTCTCCTGGGTGATTGGTATGATTACACTCTCCCTAATAATAGACCTTGAGGGGTGGGTATGATATCTCACAAGTGAGCTATCCTTATAGACCACCCAAGTGTCAGACGCTTAGGAATTATCTGAGTAGAAATTTTATGATTGCTTATGGACTGGGACCTAGGTATTAGACATTGGAAAGGATTTACATGAATAGAATGGAATGATGTATATATTAGTTCTATATTTATAAGATCATATTTTGGTTTATGAAATTCTTCATTATAGTGACTTGAGATGAGTATGAGTGAACCCAATGTTAGGACTTATATCCCCTTATTGTAGCATAGATTACTTGGAGACATTTTCAGCACTAGTTAAAGTTTTTATCATAGATTGGGATTATGCACCAAGATATCAACATTATTATATGTTGATTTAGTGGTAAAACATCAATCTCTATTCCCTTTTCATAGGAAATGCATACGATCGAGATTACAGACCCAAGGATCGACTGCTATTGTTTATGTTATGTCAAGAACCTTACTCTTCTGAATAAATAAATAAATAAATATATATATATATGGTAGTATATAAAAAACATATATTTACATGATGACACATTTTCCTATCGACTAGGATCATAGACCTAGGGATTGAGTTAGTTTTCTCTAGATTTATTTGATTTATTACTCTTTCAGTTGTGTCTCGTCGAGGTTGATCATATTTCATGAGAATGAAATTATGATCTAAGATTCATAGGTTCATTTTTCGGGTGGCTTACTAAGATTATTTATCACCCATGAATAAACACCTCAGTGTACATGGATACCTTATGTCTTATTTTCAATTTGGGCACTGATTCATGATTGATAGATTTGAGTCCCAAAGTTAGATGATTGAGCAGAGTCGCTTGTGTGGATTCTTTTGATTAGAATGCAGCAACTCAAAAATGTCAGGGAGACCAGGATTTTGGTTGGATTAGAGTTATTAGTTGAACTATTTAATTTCATTTTAGTTACTTATATGTACTCCTATATTTACGATCAGCCCAATGGGTGACTGATGTTGTATGTATGACATGGTTGTTCATGATTTTATAACATTTCATTTATTATTGAAGCATGTTCTATTTCAGTATATTTATTGACTCCATACTCTATTTATTAAATTTATAGATTATATCTAGTTATTTACACTATTTTTTACTTTGATATAGTGGAATAATATCTGCATGTACACACTATAGTATCTCACTGCTTGTCATAATCCTCTAGAATATAGAGAGGAGCGCAGGAGGCCTTATGTTGAAACAGATCAGAGTTATGTTTTAGTGGATTATAGGTTGGGACATTAAAATCTGTTATCAAAGGGTTCCTTTCCTCTTGGTTTATAATATGGGATATGGAAGATAGAAGTATTAGAAATGTGTCGGAACATATGATGGATATCAAATTAGTGTTTCAAGAACACCTATTCTTATGAGAAGTCATGATTTCTAGGGATATGGGATTTCTATTATTGATATGGGATGTTATCATTTGATGTAACATTCTATTTTAGAGATGCACATGTTTTGTGGATGTGATGATTTATTATAGATTTATGGCCCTTAGACCATTTTCAAGAGGCTAGAGATTGATTTTGACTCTTGGCTGGCGAAGGAAAGAGGAATCTCCTATGTCAAATATGGAACATATGATTCACATATTATAGACATGATAATGTGTGATTTGACTAAAAATAGATCGAAATTGTTTACAGAATAAAATAAACTAAATGAAAATTTTCCAATGTAGGTTTTTGGTGGAATTTTACTAAATTAGGCTGACTTGAATATATATTTCATTCTGTTGGAAGGTGACATGGATCTATTTTGAGATGATTTATGGATAGGATAACAACTCTGTTCAAATCCATGGGAGGTGTAGGGACCCTAGTAGTTTAATAGGGAACATTATTCACAAATTTTTAATCTCTTTTAAGGTGTATTTACTTAGTTTTAGTTATTTAGCTTATCAGAAATAGTCTATACAATGTTTTCCTACATAGCATGAAATGACATTCTACTTAATTAACCCTCATTTGTGGTCATCTAGTCTGGTTTCTATGTACGATATCGAGAGGTACAAGGCTATTTATTGTGCACTGGACCCTGATAGGGGTATTAACGTATATAGATTCCTAATTAGTGTCACTTTAGTATCTATTCAATGTTGGTATCATGAAGTCCAGGTTGAATTTCCTTATGAGGGAGATTTGTGAGGATCTAGGACCTAGTATGCTGATGTTTAAAGTTATTACCCATATAAGATAGTTTTATCATTACCTACCTTGGAGAGGTTTTATCTTTTGGTTTAGGTCGTTAGACCTTGTGACCGAGTTTCAATACTTGATCAGTAGGACTAGGTGGGATAACTATAGGCCCTTAGTTTTGACTGAGACCCTTATAGGTTGTTTTTTTTTGATCAAGGGAAACGTACATGAGAAGATGGATCAGGTTTTTGGAGGCTTTTTGGATTTTATATGTATTCAGATTTTGAGGAAGCACCCGAAGTTCTTGTTTCTTTGAGGCTGGATTCTAGTAGGTATGACTATTTCATTTCCTGGACTAGTTGAATAGTGTTTTTTGTTGTTGTTAATATATTCATAGTATGGTTAGAAACTCATAACTAGAATGATTCAAGGTGATAAAATATCGTGGAATAAATCATGGAATGTGCAAGAAGATCGATTTGGAAGCGGAGTTCCAAGGGAGATTATATTTTCTTAATATTTACATTCCTTGTAGCATGTTCATCTTATCATTATAATGGACGAATCTTGAGAGTATTAGTCGGGTGGTGATGGTACATGTTGGTTATGTTTTTTACTATTTAAATTTGGAAATCACTAAGGGGACATATGTGAGATGAGTACTGATGTTTTCTTGGTATTTCATGGGCATAGTTTCTTGGATTTAAGGTTAAAATTACCAATGTAACATCATGGTCAAGGAGACATTGAGAATTAATTAGGTTCCATGTGGTAGTTGACCTTTATTTTGACCATAACATGCATTATTACAAAAAATGGTTTTGGGAGTGGTTAAAGGAAAGTGTAGCCTGTTTGGATACGAGTGTCACTCAGAAATAGTCATACACCCCTTTTTATGGAATCCTTGTGTACTAATAGTTAGGGATTATCATAACCTATCTTGAAATCATTTTGAGTATAATGAGAGATCATATACTCTATTCTGTGCTTCTTTTTAATTAAATCTGTTTCTCAGTTTTATAGATGTACCTATTGATGTTATGATCTACGAGCAGTATAAGGTATTTCTTAAGGTGAAGAGTACACCATTGAACATTTGAGGGTGGTGATCCTGTTTTAAGGGAAAAATTATCATTTTACATGGGTTTTTGAGCTCAAAGTTTGGTTATGAGATAAAAATAAATCTATTCCAATGGTGGGGAGTAATAGATCAGTCGTAGTTGAACATCTACCGTATAGGAGATGGTTACTGATGTTGAGATACTATTCACTGTATTGTCAAGATAAAATAGTTGTGAATATTCATGGTACGATAGCGTGGATGTTAATTTTACCAACATGGCTTCTTGGGTATAAGAGGGCTTATGGTAGGGAGACTGTGAAGACCCTAGTTTTTCTATACTGGAAATTTGAGAAAAAAATTTATTTTTTTATTTCAGATGATTATAAGGGGTAAAATGGATTTTTTTCCATAGAAGCTGATCTTGAATAATTTTATGACCACTCAGTTAGTCACAACATATAATTTTTACCCTATAATAAGAGTTTGGTTTAATTCTTATCCATTCAATTTTATGTGGAATAAGAAATATTATATATATGTAATTAAATATTAATTTATTCAAATGTGTTCATTCGACTATATATTTTTAATAGAGTTTTATATTTCAATTTTATGTTTTTTTGAGTCAATATTTGATAATTTTTTCTTGGTGTTTTATAAACCCATGCTGGGTGTTGGGGCCAGCCTAAGCCCCCATTACATTTTCATTTCATTTTCTTCCTTTTCTTTTTCCCTTTTTTTTCTTTTTTATTCCTTTGGATTTTCACATACTCCCCTCATGGGATTCCTTAGTCATGTAACCAAGAGATAAAAGGGATATGAAGAGATAAATAGAGAGAGGTAAGAAGTTAGGTGCTACTGTGATGCTTTGGAGGAGATAGATCATCATGCGACATTTGCGGTTCATGGAAACAAGCAAAGCTTCGGTGGATTCCACCCAAAGGTAGGATGATTTTATGTTTTTCCATAAATCCATGTATATTTACCATTTACAAGTTTTTATTTATTTTTCTTGATGGATTAGTACCCCTTATGGGTCAATCTATACCTTTTGAGGAGAAAAAAGGGGTTTTGGGTGATTTAAGTAGTTTCCCATTTGGAAATCTTGATCACACGACATGTAGTTCATGAACACATGTCATGTGTTCTACCCATTCATAGAAGATGATATTTTTATAAATAAATAACATATATAGAGTATAAAATATATATACTATGACTCATACATATAGCTAATTACCCAACTAGGCAGCTCATGTCGGGGCACATGGTTGGGTAGTGTATATAGCCAGACCCAGTGTGGGTCACAAGCTATGTAGAAGAACCCGATTAGGCTATATACATGGCTAGGACATGCGAGGTACATATGTAGGTACCCCATGTTGGGTAAACACTATGTATATAACAACCCAAGAACCACACTCTCAGATCATGTGCTGCAATCCGTAGCTTTACTTTCCTATCTTTGATGCTGATAATTGTGTCCCAAATTTTTTATCAAAAATTGAAAACATCAAAATAAAAAAACTAGATCACTTATATATTGGAGTAAATTTTAGGTTTATAGTTTTATATAATTATAAAAAAAATCCTACATAATCAATTCATGTCAACTGGTACTCATAAACAACTGGTTTATAAATTTACACGCCATCCCCCATTGTACCCATATTTTATTATTTCACATTTTGTCATTAACATCATACTTGTGAAATAATTTATAAGCATAAATCATTCTATATGATTATTTATATATAGGAAAAAAGGAAACATAAGAAGGGTGAACTCAGATACTCAGTAAGGGTAAACATAATCATTAACAATTAAATTTCATCAAAAACCATACAAGTACATAAGGGTATAATGACATAATAAATGTTCAAGAGAAAATAATAAAGGAACTAATACCCATAAAAACCTAGATCATTAAATTTGAAAACATGGAAGAGGAAAAATACATCATAATCGATAATCATGAGCCATATGTTATCAGTATCAATCATTAAATAAATTATAAACCCATAGTAAGAATAAATAAAACATATTGGTATCTTAGAACATCATCTCATTGAACCCTTATATAACCCTTAAAAATTGGAATAACCATATGAATAACTTCCAATATATTTATTTGAATAAAATAATAATTATCCAATACATAAGAGAACTATCTGGGAAAACTCATCATATATTCTATAATGGGATCAACCGACACTATCTGGGAACACCCATCATTTATAATATCTAAGAACCGAATACATAGTGAAGTCATCATAAACTCCTTGAGACAACCTTAATTTTTTTAGAACATGATTAACCCCTAAAAAAACTGGTTCCACTACAATATCTTTGAAACATGGTTAATCCATGTAAAATAAATGGGTTCCAAAAAAATATATCTGAAAAATGATTGACCTATATAAAATAAATGGGTTACAAGAGAAACACTTTTGAAACATGATTCACCATTTTAAAATGAGTGGGTTCTATTACAATCTCTTTAGGAAATATTAATCAAGTGAAAAATGGGTTTTCTAAAAATATATTTGAAACAAGAATAATCTATCCAAAAATTTAATGATGATGGTACCAATAAAAAAACATCCCTAGTGGATGATAAGTAATAGTAAGTGTTGTTGGATTTGATTAAGGGAAATGACCATAAAAGATCATTAAAAACATTTTCAAGGAAAATAATCTTTAAACATTCCAAATCAACTCATACAACTTCAAAACATTTAAATCATTAACCCAATAAATGGAAAAAATAAATGAAACTTATAATATCATGAGAATAATAATATTCATGTTATAACCTATCAAAGGAGAACTATATATAAAAATCATAAAATAATATTGGTGTATAAGATAACAAATATCACAAAGAAGGAAAATTGTGAAAAAATTTCATTTTCACTTAGGTAACCAGAAAACAGAAACCCTATAAAATATTGATCATAAAAATGATATGTAAAACCCCACAAATTTTAGTATAAGAATCATCAAAAAATTTATGGGTAGTATATACACCACAAAAAAGTTGTGAATATGGAATATATCTCACAGAAATTAATGTCAAATGAGAAGAACCAATACAAATATTAAATCATTGTATTGAGAGTAAATCAATTATATAATTATGTGGAAAAAATGTATATCAAAAAAATAAAATTGTAAATACATAATTATAGGTCATTGTACAGATATTTTTGGCATAAAATTTATGTAAAGAAAACCCTTACTACTTGAGGAACTTTTTAATCATGAGATCCGTGAAAGAATAACATCAATTGAAATAGTTAATGTCATGAAATAATTGAAACTAATGATACAAAATTTCATTATAAATTAGATACACCAAATAAAATTAACTATATGCATAATAACTAATAATTCTTAATAAAATGTAAATTGAGAAGAAACCCCTTACTATTGTAGTGACATTTGAATCAAAAACACCAAAAGTAATAATTATAAAATAAAAAACTATAAAACCATTAAAGTAAAATAATTGAAGATATAATATATAAAAATGGTAAGTATATACATAAAATAGAATAAATAAGTGGTGATTATGATGTATGCCTCATGAATGTTAAAGTTAGACAAGAATCCCTTACCTTGAGCCCGATTTGTCATTCCTGTTGTCTATATTACTAAAGAATAAAGTTATTCCAATTATTTACATACTTAATAAATTTTCAAATGTTTGTTATTACTTTTATTTCACATATAAACATCTTATATATAGTTACTTAATCAATAATTTTTAAGTCATATTTTTTGACCATATTCAGTTTATATATAAAAACAACTTTGGTAGGTCAACTATGGTTAAATGGTTCATTATTAAAACATCTCTAGAATAATAATCATGAAATAATAACAATATTTATACATAAATTATACTTTTAAAATCAATCAAGAATGATTATTATAAAAAATAAACCAACTTTACAATCATAGAGATGGTAGGTCGTATGTACGCATGAGTAACATTCTAATTTTTCAATGATCACTATAGAAAGAAGGTAATAAACATTTATATTTACATGAGGATAATTATATCATAAATACAATGTTATTTAATCATATATACATATATTAAAAATTATTGTGATGTAATAGGAATCGTATTGCGTCGATGAGGTGGTAGTCCACACATCCGTGAACAATGTTATCACTATTTTTAGTTTGTGAAAAAGGTAATAAAGAAAATGATATATTATATTTACATAAAAGTAATTATTTCATGAATATCATATATATTTCATTTATTTCACATATTTTTAACTAAACTCATGATTAATATATTCCATCTAACTTTTGAATTTATCACATCGCTTTGAGGAGGGGGTAGTCCACACGTCCACAAACGATGTTATCGTGTTAACAAAAAATTGAAGGAATAATGGTATGGGTATATAAAAATTGAAAAAGTATTAATAAATAATATATATATATATAATATAAAAACAATTCCATCATAATTCCCAATAATGAGATGTGGTAAAGTAAAAATGAATGATATCGTTTCGTGAGGCGTTAAAAATTACCTCTTTTTCGGGTAACCCCTTTTGTTTACACCAAAGTACTTCCAAAGATTTATTTATGCCAAAATTTATAATTCTATAATTATGTGCTTTATTTTGGGATATTATTTAGGTAGGATTTGGACAATTCAAAGGGCTTGATAGGTGTGATTAAATGGGGGAGGGAAAGTTCCTTTTTATAGTGGAGAGAGAGTCATATTTGTAGACGCCGGAAAAGTCCATTGTTCCCAAACGAAGCTCCGGATGCAGGAAGCGAGGTCATATTTGGAGTCGGAAGCCCGTTTCGGAGGGCCCGGAAGCCTTGCGCGGAATTTTGGAGGCCCGCGCGCAAAGTTTACGAGCCGCGCACAAACCTCCCAGGATGCGCGCAATGCGCTGGGCCGACGCGCAATTTTGCGCGCCCGCGGCCCGCGCGACTCCCTTGCGCGCCGGGCCCGATTCCGCGCCCGCGAAGAGAATTCCGCGCCCGCGAACAAGATTCCGCGCCCGGGGTTGCCTATAAATATAAGGCGACCCCCGACGTTTTAGAGGTTGCCGGAATTCGAAAGGTCTCTCGTGCGCGCAATCTAACCCCTTCCGCGCGAAATGCCGATCTTCAGGTAACCTCCTTTCTTTCGCGCAAGAAATCCTCGGGGTTCACCTTCGCGCGCAATCCCTTTGGCTCCTTTCCTTTGAATAATTCTTCACCCAAAGGAATTAGCGCGCAAAAGAAGTCTCTTGCGCGCAATTGCCCCCGGGGTGCACGCAATCCGGCCCGATTGCGCGCACCCCCCGTTTTGAAGTGGTCGTTCATCAAAGAATGAGCTGTTGCCCCCGCGCGCTATCCGAAGCCCGGTGCGCGCAATCTCTATCATCTGCGTGCAAAGCGCTGGCCCAATTGTGCGCCAGCCTGCCCATTTGCGCGCCGACCCCGCGGTATTGCGCGCCAAGCTTCTTTTTTGCGCGCAATCTGCCAGGGTCAACCCCTTTGACCCCCTGAGGGTACCCGCCTGCGTGGCGCCCAATGATCTTCATCCTGGGTGCCCGCTCCGTGTGTTGTCTTCCCGTGCGGCCCTCCAGGCTCGCGCGAAGTGACACGGACCCATCTGCGGCTGTCTTCGTCCGAGCTACAAGACGTTAAACTGTTCAGCATTCATCCTGCAGGACGTTAAAATGTACTTCGTCCGCGCGACAAGACGTTAAACTGCCAAGCATCTGCGTCCGCACTGCAAGACGTTAAACTGCCAAGTGTTTCGTCCAACATGACGTTAAACTGTACCACGTCCAAGCTGCACGACGCTAAACTGCCTAGCCTCCATCGTCCGAGCTACAAGACATTAAACTGTTCAGCATTCGTCCTGCAGGACGCTAAACTGTACATCGTCTGAGCTACAAGACGTTAAACTGTTCACCATTCGTCCTGCATGACGCTAAACTGCACCACGTCCGCGCTGCAAGACGTTAAACTGCCGAGTGCTTCGTCCAACATGACGTTAAACTGTACATCGTCCTCAACACATGACGTTAAACTGTACTTCGTCCGGCAAGACGTTAAACCATCCGCTTCGTCCTCAACACACGACGTTAAACTGTACTTCGTCCGGCAAGACGTTAAACCGTCCGCTTCGTCCTCAACACACGACGTTAAACTGTACTTCGTCCGGCAAGACGTTAAACCGTCCGCATCACCTGATCTCGTGCCCCGCGCGCAGGGTCCTCCCGGTTTGGATGTGGCCCCCACTCGCTCGCCTCTGCAGGGATGTCGGGATTGGAGTGGCCTTCGCCCACGGGGGTACAGCGTTACAAACCGAACGAACTACGTGGACTTTGATCCCTGTCTCCTAAACAGGGTACGTAGGAAGCCTCTCCGAGGTTCAAGCCCACCATTTGGTCGTCCCGGTCGTATTCACGTCAGTTCGTCCATCAGTGGACCCCTCCCGGGTTCACACTTGCGTCGATTCACCTATGAATCCGCCATTGTGGGAGACTGCACATGTGTATCTCCATTGTGCTTCCCCGCTGCCCCTTTTCCTATTTCTCCTTTCAGCGTCCAGCATGACGTGAAACTGTGATCCACCCGGCCATTCCATCCCCCTCTGTGCGAGGTGGTTCGGTTCAACCCTTTGCCCGACAGCCTCGATCTCTTCGTGAGTCGGCTTGTCGATGTCCTGCATGACGTTAAACTGTATATCCGAACTACGCTGACTTTGATCCGCGCTAACGCGCGGTACGTAGGAAGCCCCTACAGGGTCCAATCTCTTCACTCCATCATCCATCCTGATCCTTACCCGGGCCGCCACATCCCGGTGGGGTCATGCCACTTCATTCCACTCCACTTCACTCGGGAAGCTGCCCATGTGCTGGCTCCAGCGTCGGAGGTTCCTCGCAAGGGGTTCTGTCATCTGATCCACTTCTCGTGTTGATCAGTCTGATGCCGTCCCCGCTGGACGTTAAACTCGCGGCATACCCCATGTTAAACATAGGAGGCTGAGGAAAACCTCAGATAACACAGTTCCCCGCACCCAGCGCGGGATGCCTCAGGCCATCACGCCTTCGAGAAGCCCTATTAGGGACGGAAGGCAGACATGCAGAGTCGCAGTGGTAAGACACGCCCCCGACACCCCGAGCCACCCGGTCTCCTCACCGCAGGTTGCTGCCCCGACCAGACCCCTTGGAGCGTCTGGGCGGAAGCAGTGTAATTAACCGGTGTCCATGAAGATATGGCGCCGGGAACGAGATTCACGAACATTCTTAAATCTATGAGGGAGACCCGGATTAGGCAACGAGTTCCGAGGAGACGTCCAAGGAAGGAGGAGCCGACATCCCATCATCTCGGTTTCGATCAAGGAGCAGACGCCCCTGAATAAGGGACGAATGCCGCCCGCCCTTGGAAAGCGGGACTGCGGGACCACAGGCCGCGCGCGCCCATCCCCTCGGGTCGACGGGTGCACGCGCGAACGCGTCCTGGCGGAACAGCGTCGGAACAGAAACCCGACGCACATCCGCACCGAAACAGAAAAATGGTGAACCCGACGTGAATCTATTCTCCTCAATACGAAGACCGATGGATTTCAGAGGTGTTGGAAGACCTGCATGCTGCTCGACCGAGCATTCAACACCGGAGCACGGAACCCGCCAGGGGCTGGGGAAGGGAAATCGGGCACTCCGTCTCACGACGTCGAGGGCCTGGGTTCCCCCGACGGAAGGCGTCGCGGCACTAATGGTTGGTTGTCGATTCCTTTTCCTATCAGTGTTAATGGGTTTTTATCCCTGCTTTCAGGAATCAAGTCGCCCAATCCAGTGCCTGATCGCCACCCTCCCACTGCTGCAGGGGTAGGGGAAACACCGACGCGGCTACTCCGCGCGGTCCCGCCCGTTCCACAGCCGTCCCAGCAGCCGCAGCTGCGGGGCAACCACGCCCTCTCTCCCCCTAGGAGGTCATCCAGAGAAGGGTGATCAACAACTTGGTGCGGAGATATGAGGAAGAGGGAGTCATCCCCACCAGGGACATGGCTCGCCTAGACCTCGAGGAAGCTGCACCTCGCCACCAACGCCGCCCACGAGGGCCGCGCAGGGAGGCACCGCTGCCTACCTCGATGTCCAATCGCTTCGGGAGCTTATCCCCGGAGCGCTCCGACAACTCCTTCCCCTATGCGGATGAGGTGGAAGATGTCCGGGACCACCCTATCCAAGATTCGTTCCAGGGATCCGTGATAAGGGCTCCTGTCAGGCCACGGCGACACCACCGCCAGGCCCCTCAAGTCGAAGAACGGACTCTCCACCTGCCCGCTCCGCTCATCTCGACTCGTTTGTCCCGATGCCAACGTCGGGCACGAGCGGAAGAGGATGCCCACCATGGGGCCCTAGCAACCGCGGCCGCGTTGGCTCAAGCCACTGCTGGCTCCAGCCACCAGGCCCCTGCGCATCCTAAGCAGGGGCACTTCTATGCCCGACCTGGATCGAGGCCCCGACCGCCCCAAAGGCAGGTTGGGTTGACTCTCCCGGTTGCTGGTACAGGCAATAGCCACCGCGGACCACCTCGCGGTAGCGCTATTCACCAACAGGGTCTACTCCGCGTGGCCGATCCAAGAGGCATGGGTCACCCCACCTTTCGATCCCGGCCCGGAGGCCTGCCCGGAATCATCTCTCCCCGCGTCCCCTTTGATATCTGTCCCGGTGCTCCTCGCACCTTGGTTTCCAGTCCTCTTGGCCCCAACACCAGTGCGGCCGGAGGACGCCAGGATAGAGATCAGCCATGCCCCGAAGAACCACACAGGGTCAGGAAGGCGAGACGTCGACGCCGAGGGAAGAATGTTACGGAATTCCAGACAGAGATCCGACCGGTTCGTTTCTCTGATACAGAGGCGGAGTATGATTCGGCGACGGAGCCCTCCCCCCGTTCCCGCCAGTTAGGGGCAGGGGTAGGAATGCGGCACGTCAGCCTCGTACTTCCCGAGAGCGAGATCGATATGATCCCCGCTTCTCTCCGAAGGTATATCTGGAGTAGCGGGGGCCTGGTAGACCCCCAAGGATCAAGCTTGCGATTGGTACCAGCCCCTCCGGAAGCACCTTCTTCCTCGATCGGAGAAGCCGGAGACTTTTTCTGGGGATCGACGGTAGAACCACGATCTAGTGCACCCTCGGCGAGCACCGACGCTATGGCAGGATGTTCGCTCGCCGGCCCGTCCTATCGTGACGTGGTAGCTGGGGCACCGCCACCCTCATAGGGCGGCCCGGGATATGGAGGCCAATCGGCCTGCTCGCCGTATTCACCGCCGGCCAGCCCGTCGGCCCGGCGGCCCGCCTCGGCACCACTACCGGTTCCCCGTCCATTCCCAGTCATTGAAGAGGACCAAGGAGACCTGGGTCCCGAGTTTGAGTCGTGGAGCTTCTGGACCGTCTTTGCAGAGGGCCACTTCCCTGAGAAGTTTTGGCCAGTCGCAGGACCGGACTTTGATGCACCCGAATCACTCACCCCGGATGAGTTCGAATGCTTCCGCCGAACTCTCCGGGAGACTCACTCCCGTCTTCAACACCTACAAATTCCATATCCTGGGAGTCAAGCACACCTGGAGGATAATGGTGAGCAGTACCGTCAAATTGACCTGGCCACGCTCCCCGCGGTTCGGCACCCCGGGTCATTTGGGCACCACGAGGCCCTCCAACAACGATGCGTTGAGTGTTTTCAAGTACTCCGCAAGGTTATCGAGGGAGCCACTCCCCACGTGTATATCCGTGGATGGGGGAAGTACGCTGCCCTACGCTTCAGTGCGATTCGCCGACAGCCCGATTCACTGGGTGGCCCTGAGGGTACATCCCAGGGGACGGAAACGGTCAATATGGCTGACCTGTCGGGGGAGGGGAACGGCTTGGAACTTCTCGACGGGGGCTCTCCCCCCGAAGAAAAGCCGTTGTTGGATCCATCGGCAAGAGTTACTCGTCACCAGAGGAACCTCTTGGGTCTCCCCACACCCACTGAAGCACTGACGTTGAGCCGAAACGTCAGCAAAGGTAAAGAGCACGGCGGGGCTATGAAGCCCGCCGACCCATCTTCCTCCATGCAGAGGGCGGATGAGGATCCCGAGAAGGCTATGCTACGTCAACAGCTCGCCGAGCAGAAGAAGCTAGTTGACCAGCTCCTCACCGAGCGCGCTGCAGAGCAGCGGCCTGACTACGGTGATCCTAGGCCAGGACAGCAGGGACAGGAACAACCACCCCTCGATGAGGCTCTCCCGGGCAACCGTGATTATGTCGTGTTTGCTGACAGGGGAGAGGCCATTGCCTATGGCAAGAGGGTGCGGTATGTTTCACCGCACCCTCCCGAGCGGCATGGCTACCTGAGAGACCCCGCTCGGATTCCTCCCGCTGCCCCAAGGGCCGCTCTGCCCGCCATCCCACGAGCCGCCGAGTTCGACGACCCGGTCGACGACCCGATTGAAGGGCCATGCAATGTGCTCGTGGTTAGAGATTCTCGCCAGGACTGGAACCCATGTCCGGACGATCCGATGGCGGCACTCATCGCCCGCTTGGAAGCCTTGTAGACTCGGCAAGTGGCGATCCCACCGGACGGCAAGCCATACCCAGCATGGGTGGATGACATGCCGGCACCTCCGGGATTCGGGAATCCCACCTTCGCCCCCTTCAACGAGACTGGAGATCCGCCACAGCATTTGGACCATTTCAACTCGAGGTGCGGGCCTATGTTGGGAACTCCGCCGCAGCAAGAGGCCGCTAAGCTTCGCTGCTTTGTCCAGACACTGGAAGGGCCAACATTTGTCTGGTACAGCCAGCTCCCTGTCGGGTCGATAACTAGCTGGGAGGACCTTCGTAGACAATTCCTCTACCAGTTCAGTTCCACGACCCAGAAGACGAGCATCGCAGACCTCTTCAAGTGCAAGCAGAGGCCTGATGAGCGAGTCGCGGACTTCATCGCCCGATGGAAGGGTCTCACGTATTCCCTTGACATGCCATTGACTCAGGAGCAGTTGCTGAAAATGTACGTCGGGAACATCAAGACCGAGCTGGTCCCTTCCTTGATCACTCAGAATTACCCCGGAGGGTTCAGGGACTTCTCAGACAAAGCTTAGCGTCTTGAGGAAGCCCTGCAACAGGCCAGTCAGGCACACCCGCTGCCTCCTATGATTCCTGCAAGGAGAGCCAGCAGGGCTGAGCCCGCTGCTGTTGCCCAGATAGAGGCCCCCAGGCCGTTGGAGCTGCTGCCGGCGAGGCCAGCTCCACAGCCTCACAGGAATCCGCCTCCACGGGCTCAGTTCCCGGCCCAGCAGCGGCAGCCTCAGAACCGGCCGGCCCCTCCGCGTAATGTACAGCCACAACCCAGGCGAGATAATCAGGGTCCACCTCCTCGGCAGGCCCCTCCAGCCCCTCGTCAAGACCACGCTCCCAGGGGCCCGCGATACCTGACTTACTCATTTCACGAGGATCAGGTCCCCGGTTATTTCTGGAGCGCCCTGGAGCAGAGGATTGTGCGACTGCCTGAGTGTTGGAGGCCAGAGGAGGCACATCTCACGGATAACCCCCGCTACTGCCCTTACCATCCGGCCCTGGGGCACACCATCCAGCGGTGCTATGTGTTTAAGGATTGGCTCCAAGACCAGATTAACAACAATGTAATCAGGTTGGGCCCAGCTCCAGCACAAGTGGCGGGCGTGTTCATGGGATCAGATGACGATAGTGGCAATGAGGACGAATGGCAGCTGGTCTCCGACCGCGGATCCCAGAAGTATAAAAACTGGATGGCCCGCAAGACGATCATTCGCGCCCATGGAATCATCCGTGTGCGCTTGAATCAGCCTGAGCCCCCAAAATCTGCGGGTGCTACTTCGGCATCGTCATCCCAGCCTGCCTCTTCCGAGAAGAGCAAACGACGGCGGCGCAAGAAGGAAGAGCTCGCCCCGCCAGTTCCGCCACTATCCTGCACTCTCGGCGATTTCATGCCCCCAGAGATGGGGATCCCTCCTCGGATCCGCCCGGTGATGGATGATTCGTCCGATGACAGTATTGGGTACGCTTCGGTTAATACCGTCGAGCTGGTAAATCCCTTTTCGGTTCCCGACGTTGATGAACACCAGGTGGACCTCCCTAGTGTCCCCGGTCATCGCCACCGTCGGAGGAACCGCAACAACAGGAGTCGCCGGGGCACAGCAGTTGGTACCTCCAGCCAGGACGTGCACGCCACTGAGACTAGGCAGCAGGCTCAAAACCGAGTTCAGCGCGCGCAGCCCCCCCATCCGGGGATGACGGATTCGCCTCCTCCACTGTTTGTGGTGTGGGACCAGGCAGAACCGCCTCAGCCGCGTCACAATCAGCTCCGCCCTGCCGCAAGTCCGTCCCGGCCTCCTGACCCCAGTACGGTGACTACTTCCCGGGCTTCAACCAATGAACAGCGGGATGCGCCAAGCACCAGTCGGCCGCCGGTCCAACCGGCAAGGCCCGTCATGCCTCCAACCGCAGAGAAACCTCCCGCAACCAGGGGCTCACGCTTGGCCAAAAAGTATGATGTCCTGAAGCACTTGGCCGACATCCCAGCAAGGCTCTCCATCCTTGAGGCTCTGCGCATGTCATCTGAGATGCGCGAGGCACTCACTGAAGCCCTGAAGAGCCCCCTCCAGTTTGAGACAGAGGTTGCGGCTGCAGAGGCCTTTCACGCCGAAACGATCGAGGACGCCGAATGTCAGGCAGTTATCTCGTTCTCTGGTAAAGATGAAGACCCTCCTATACAGGGGCACATTCGTCCACTGTATGTTACTGGCCAGTTCAATGGCCTTGAAGTCCGGCGCTGTCTTGTCGACACGGGGTCCGGGATTAACCTGATTCCAACTCGGACGCTCCGGAGATTGGGGTTGTCTGAGGATGACTTGATCCCCTCCGACCTCAGGATCCAGGGGTACGACCGCACCGAGCAAACCCCGGTCGGCAAGATACGCTTGAAGACCCAGTTCGGTGACTTGGTTGCCAACACCGAATTCATGGTAGTCTCTCAAGACACTGCGTACAACGCATTGATGGGTAGGCCATGGCTCCACCTTCATGCGGTGGTTCCCTCATCATACCACCAATGCCTAAAATACTCCCTTAACGGTCGAGTAGGCGTGCTTCAGGGAGATGCCTCTCCTTTTGCCTCATGTGAAGCCCGCTATCTGGATGCGGACTATTACAAGAGAAAGGATAAGCAGATCCTGGCAGGTGAGGTTGAGCCTGTCGCTGTTGCAAGTGATCCCTGGGCAAGCTTGGATGACGCTTACGTCCTCCCGATTCAACGGTTGGACGTAGCCATGGTCTCGACGGCCTGTGAGTCTCCTGATGAGATGACCGCAACCGCCCGTGCCAGCACCAACGGCCCAACAGGATCTGGTAGCCCCAATGCAGTTTTCAACGCAGTCTCTCCCGTGGACGATCCCTCCCCAAGTGGAGAGGACGTGGAAGATGCACCCCCAGCCTTTGAGGAGGGCGTCCCCGCCAGGGTCGATGAGTTAGTACAGGTGAACCTTGGAACCGAAGCAGATCCAATACCCACATTGGTCAGTGCTGCCATGCCCTCTGAGGAGCGGCAGCAGTACGTGGACTTCCTCAGGCAGCATCGTGATTTGTTCGCTTGGGGCTACGACGAGATGCCGGGGCTAGATCCTCAGGTAGCCGTCCACCGCCTTGGTCTCCCGGAGAACCATCGCGGGTTCAAGCAGCCTCCCAGGAAGATGCACCCATTCCACGGTGCCATGGTTGAGGCCGAAGTAGACAAGCTTATCAAAGCCAACTTCGTGAGGGAAGTTCAGTGCCCCAAATGGCTGGCCAACATTGTGCCAGTCAGGAAGAAGAACGGGCAGATCAGAGTCTGTATCGACTTCCGCGATCTCAACCGCCACTGCCCGAAGGATGATTTTCCCCTTCCGGTGACAGAGCTGTTGATTGACGCCATGACAGGGTTCCAAGCCCTCTCCTTCATGGATGGATACTCCGGATACAACCAAATCCGGATGGCCCCTGAGGATGAGGAGTTCACTGCCTTCAGGGCCCCCCCAAGGTATCTTTTGTTACCGGGTCATGACCTTCGGCCTGAAGAATGCAGGTGCCACCTACCAACGGGCGATGCACCGCATATTCAAGCCAATCCTCGGCACACTGGTGGAATGCTACGTCGACGACTTGGTGGTCAAATCGCGCCAGCGTCAGGACCATCTCAAAGATCTTGAGAAAGTGTTTGGCTTCCTCCGGTCTCGCTGCCTGAAGATGAACCCGTTGAAGTGTGCCTTCGGGGTCACCTCCGGAAAGTTCCTTGGATTTGTGGTAAGATACCGGGGTATTGAGATCGACCCAGAGAAGATCAGGGTGATTAGCCAGATGCCTCCCCCAGGTAACATCCGGGAACTGCAAGGGTTCTAAGGCCACTTAGCCTATATACGCCGATTCATCGCGAATCTGGCCGGCAAGTGTAAGCCCTTTTCTCGGCTCATGAAGAAAGGTGCCACCTATGTATGGGATAAAGAGTGTCAGACCGCTTTTGAGGAAATCAAGCAGTACCTGCTGCAACCTCCGGTTCTGATGCCGCCTGTATCCGGGAAGCCGCTGGTCCTTTATGTGACCGCCCTGGAACGGTCCCTGGGTGCCCTTCTCGCCCAGAAGAACAACGAGGGAACAGAGAATAGCCTCTATTACCTCAGTCGCATGCTCCTCGATGCAGAAGTCAGGTATTCCCCCATCGAGAAGAGCTGCCTGGCACTCGTATTTGCCGTACAGAAATTATGGCACTACTTGCAGCACCATGAGGTACAGTTGGTTTCTCGGGTAGACCTGTTGAAATATATCCTAAGTCGGCCTATATTGAATGGCCGTCTAGCGTGGTGGGCTGTGATTCTCCAGCAGTTCAACATCAGGTATGTGTCTCAGAAGGCCATCAAAGGGCAAGCATTGGCAGACTTTCTGGCTGCTCACCCGACCTCCGCGGATCAGCCGCTGGATCTAGGCTTTCCTGATGAGGCCATTCTCTCGGTCGATCATGCCGATCTGTGCTGGCAGATGCACTTTGACGGTGCCTCCTGGAGCCCCTCCAGTAGAAGGCTCGATAATCCTAAGCTCAATAGAGTGGGCTTGGGTATCGTCTTCATTACCCCGGAGCGAGCCGTGCTGCCATACTCTTTCCTGTTGTCAGAGGGCTGTACCAACAATGAGGCGGAATACCATACCCTCATCACCGGCCTCGAGTTAGCTCTCGAGATCGACGTGCCCAATCTATGTGTGAAAGGGGACTCTGAGCTGGTCGTTAAGCAGATCAATGGCGACTATGTTGTCAGGAAGCCGGAACTTGTGCCGTTGCTGGAGTGCACCCTCCTTCTGATGGCCCAGTTCCCTTCTCGGCCAGAAATTGTCCATATTCCCCGGTCGCAGAACGGTCGAGCAGATGCTTTGGACAGCCTTGCTGCGTCACTTGCAGAGCCTGAACAGGATAACCTGATCGTCCGCGTGACGCACCGCAGGCTCATCGCTCCCGTTATCCCGGAGAGAGATCGCGGCCCGTCGGTAAGTAATCTCACCACGGTTGCCCCTATGCCCGGAGCCCCGAGTACCCCAGATATGGCAGTCGAACCAACCCCTGATTGGAGGACGCCTTTGGTTGAGTACCTCCAACATGGCATTCTCCCGTCGGATCGGGCCGAGCGCGAACGAGTTCGACGCCGCGCATCGCAGTTTGTCCTCCAGAGCAGTCCCGGCCCGGAGCAGATCCTATATAGACGCAGATTTGATGGTGTTATCCTCCATTGCCTCCATGGAGTTGAGATCCCAAGAGTCATGCAAGAGGTTAATGCTGGTTCATGCAGTGCCCATCAGACTGGGCCGAAGCTGTCCCACCAGATTCAGAGGTTGGGATACTTCTGGCCCTCCATGATCCATGACTGCATCGAGTATGCCAGAAGGTGCCATGCGTGCCAGGTTCATGCGAACATTGTGCATCGGCCGCCGGAGCCTCTCCATACCACCAGGTATTCTTGGCCCTTTGCAGTCTGGGGGATGTACGTTGTGGGACCTTACCCGCCGACGACGGCTCGCCAGTGTCGGTTCATTTTGACCGCTACGGACTTCTTCTCCAAATGGGCAGAGGCGATTCCGCTCAGAGAGGTCAAATCCTGTTCGATCGCTGACATCGTGACCTCCAACATCATTTATCGATTTGGAGTGCCTCACGCTATCCTCACGGATAACGGAGCCAATTTCCGAGCAGCCGAGTTGAAGAGGTTGTACGCCAAGTACAACATTCGCTCGAACCATACATCTCACTATCATGCGCAGGCGAATGGACAGATTGAGGCGTTTAACAAAACCCTCTCTAACATTCTGCAAAAGATGGTTGGTCAGAACAAGAAGAGTTGGCCGGACAAGCTCCCCAACTCCCTCTGGGCTTATCGGACGACGACTCGCAATTCCACCCAGATGACCCCTTATTCCCTGGTGTATGGAGCTGAGGCCGTCCTGCCCATCGAGATCCAGTTACCGTCCTTGCGCACTGCGGTCTACGACCAGCAAGCACCGGACAGAGCTGCTGAAGCCCGTCTAGTCGAGTTGGAAGCACTGGATGAGAATAGGCTTCGCGCTTTGCACAACTTGGAGAGGCATCAGAGCAGGATGGCTCGATCTTTCAATAAGAAGGTTCGCCTCCGCTCCTTCCTGCAGGGTGACCTAGTGCTGGCCCTAAGAGCGCCAATGATCCTCGGCAGGAAGCCACCCAAGTTGGAGCCCAAGTGGGAGGGACCTCTTGTCGTCCACAAAGTCTATCCCAATGGCGCGTAATCCCTAGCGACTATGGATGGTGAGCGTGTCACTCCTCCCACCAATGCTAGGTTCCTCAAGCAGAACTTTTCCTGAGTGCATTTCGTCCGCGCGACAAGACGTTAAACTGCCAAGCATTTTCGTCCAACACGACGTTAAACTGTATTTCGTCCCGCACGACGTTAAACTGCAGTTCGTCCCGCACGACGTTAAACTACATTCGTCCTGCATGACGCTAAACTGCACCTCGTCCAAGCTACAAGACGTTAAACTGTTCAGCATTCGTCCAACATGACATTAAACTGTACCACGTCCGCACTGCAAGACGTTAAACTGCCAAGCATCATCGTCCTGCATGACGTTAAACAGCCTTTCAAGAACTACGTGTGGCTTGATTCCCATCCTTATGGGATACGTTGGACCGCCTGGACATTCGTCTTTCAGGCCCAGCCCCATCCTTCGGGAATTTCCATCCCATCTCGGGCCCTTGTCCCAGTTGCCTCCGGGTGTGCGGCGTATGGTGTGAACGCGGGGCTATGCCCTCATTCACGTCGGTTTGCTCGCCACGCTGTACGCCCCCCACGTTTGGGGATGCCTTCTGCTCCCCCCTTTCTCTTTTCGTCCTGCATGACGTTAAACTGCACTTCAAGAACTACGTGTGGCTTGATTCCCATCCTTATGGGATACGTAGGACCGCCTGGACGCTTGTGTCTCAGGTCCAGCCCCATCTCTTGGTTGATCACGGGGATCTGCCGTCTTTTGGTTGCTCTCAGGGTGAGTCCCCCGACCCTTTTCGGTGATCTGTTAACATGTTTTGGGTACTCAGGTCTATGACCCGTGGCGTCGGATTCAATCCCGACATGTCCTGTGTTGCTTGTCGGACCGCGCGCTTCCTCTAGTTCGAGCCTTCACTCAAAGGGATCCTCGTTAGCGGTTTGGGTACGATGCCTCAGTGCTCTCCTACCGCTCCGGGTCGATTTACCGGCGGGTCCTGGGCCGCAAATCGATATGAATCCTGCGCTTGAGCGGTTGATGCTCCTTTGCTTGCCCCGTCCTAGGCTGACGCGATCGGATGTTGTGTTGCGAATATGGTCAGCGACATCCTTGATCGCCATGTCGGCTCTTTCAAGCTCTGAACATTGGTTGTGCAGTCCTCATCACACTCCGCCTTTGTGCGTTGTAGTGGAATCTCGACACTCTCTTCATACTGACCTGTAGTACACCTTTACACGTTAGGCAGGCCAACCAGGGTAATGGTGTCTTTCGAGGCTCCCGCGATCTGAGCACCAAGGATATATGCTGATGTCCTCCCTAAGGGCCATGTGTAGCTGGACCCTCGTCCCCATAAGGAGGAAGGAGTCGCCCGAACAATTGCGTTCTGGGCCCAGTATAACTGGAGGCTAGCATCTCTGCCCCTCGGGTGATGGACATACGCAGGCCCCTATCCCAGGATTCTTCTCCTGGAATCGTGCGTGACCGCAGGGCTGGGTATGTTCCCACCTCCGCTGAGTCCGCCATATCGCAATAAGCGGGTTCCTCCATGGTCCAAACCACACGACCTTAAACTGTGTTGTCTGGTCCTACCACATGACCATAAACTGTGATCGTCTTGGCCGCCCGACGAGAAACGGCGCTGCATTGTGATGTTCTCTTCAGAGGACACTCACGTTGGGCGCTGGTTACTAACCACGCCATTTTTCAATGCCTTTTATGGCTTGATTATTGTGGCGATGCCAGGGATTCCTTAATCACAGGCATGTCGCTGCACAAAGAAAAATCATCCATCTTTAAGGACAAACAAGAAATATCAAATGCCGCTTCTTCTGGGTACGAGGGCCAGACCCGCACTCCTCCCTGCGCTGGTGCCCGATTGTGTTGCGCCGCGCTTCCAGAACTACATGTGGCTTGATTCCCATCCTTATGGGATACGTAGGAACGCCCGGATGATTGAAACTTCGGGTCCAGCCCCCCACCTCTTAGAGATTCCCCCTTCTCTGGGGAATCCGCCGCCTTCGGGTCACCCTCAAGGCGTGTCCCTCGACCCCTTGCAGTGGTCCACCGGTGTCAAGAGTACTCTAGTTTATTGCCAGGAGGGTCAGGTTCAGCTTGGTCAGGTTCCTTCCACTTTTCAGGCTTCGTGCTCCCTTTCATTCGGACCCATCGCCTACGCCCTGGGTGGAGCCCCCGTGATCGGTCTGGACACAATGCCTCAGATCTCTCCCACCGACTCGGGCTGGTGCCCCCAAGGGCCTCGGGCAGCAAATCGATATGAATCTTGCGCTTGAGCGGTTGATGCTCGTTTGCTGCCTCATTCCATCAACGGTCAGTGCGATATGGATGCTGCTTTTCCGCCACGGTCGGCAGTACTCCCATATCGTTACGCCGGTGCCCCCAGTCCTTGAGTGAATGGCCGCATGATTCACATTACGTTTTCCACCCCCCATTCTGACCAGGCGAAACCTCGACACTCTTTACACTATCCCTCAGTGCATCTTCGCATATCCAGGGGATAAGACCACGATGTGGCGTACTTTGAGGTTCTTATGGTCCGAGCTCTAAGACCTTAAACTAAGATATGCCCCTATGGTCCGAGCTCTAAGACCTTAAACTAAGATCTGTCCCTTTGTTCCGAGCTCTACGACTTTAAACTAAGATCTCCCCAAACGGGGTTCTACGTCCTGCATGACGCTAAACTGCACTTTCAGAACTACGTGTGGCTTGATCTCCAGCCTGATGGAGTACGTAGGAACGCCTGGGCATCTCAACTCGGGTCCAGCCTCAGGGATCGCTAAGTCCCGCCCCTCCTCGTCGCCGGCCGTCTGGCCTGACTTCGGGTAGAGTGGTGCAGTTGTGATATTCTCCCCGATTCATCTCGGGATACCCCATCGCAATGATGGGAAGCGACAGTTTCCTCGTCAAAGAGGTTCTCTCTGAGAATTGGGGTGATTCACGGCCAGATTAGTGCACCCGCCTAATACGCTTTCCCCACGGTGGCGCAATTTTGGGAGCGTTGGATTCTGTCTGAACAAATCATCACTTCGCCCCACGCTTTGCATGCCCTGTTGGTCTGGATTTCCACCCTTGTGCCTGAAGGAAACCTCAAAGCGGCATTGATGATGACATGTGATCCGCCTCCTGCAATATGAATGATGACCTTCGGTCCGTCTATTGCAGTAGTATGGTCGATTGATCCATTGTCCGCTTGCCGTCTTGGGCATTTCTTGGAAGGCCGACCGTTGTGGATATCTGAATTCGGGACACGCGATTCACCCTTTCTCATCTCCCTATGTTCGGATAAAATCTCAACGCCCCTAGCGTTGTCCCGCTCGTGTGTCGGGACAAGTTGGGGGATGTTACATTGATTAGGTCTGAGGTCTCCTTTCCTAGGAATGATCTCCCTCTTTTCTTTAGAAATCCAGGCCCAATTACGGATGCCTGAAGCTTGGTTAACGCTCCCGCGAGACAATTTGTGGTTGAGCATGTTAAGCCAAAAGATGCAGATAAATATATTGGTTCATACAAATGGATCGAAATGTTGAGTAGCGGAAGCAAATGTTCTGGGAGCAGCAAAAACAAAGCCCCTAGGGATTAGCGTGCTGGATAAGTCTTTCTAACGCCGCTACCCTTTGGCTGGCGGCTTCCAGAGCTGATTCTCGCTCTCTGCGTGCCCTCTCTTCGTCGGCGGTCACAGCACGCAATTCGTCGATCCTGGCCTGTGCACGCTCCCGCTCGACTTGAAGTGTGACCATCTGTTGGCCCGCCACCGTCAGCTGTACCTGGGCGTCGATCAGCTGGGCCGTTAGTTGCTCCACAAGCTCAGTGCACACTGCGACGAAGGCCTCCTTCTCTGCCGCCTGCCCTTCGAGGCGCCAGACTTCCTGCTCCGCCACGAGGAGCGCCCGCGTGCTCTCCGACATGTCCCGACTTTGTGCGACGTCGGCACGCCGGCGGCTCTCGCGCATCTTTTCGGCCATGAAATCACGGACCGTCAGATGGAGGCGTTGAGCATCAGCTCCCCCGGCACACAGGGAGCGCAGCCAGGTTTGAAGCGATCCCATGCGCCCCAGCCACTCCGATGGGTCTCGCTTGAGGAAGCGCTGGATGCACTTCCACCCCCTGCGTCGCGTTATCCGGCTCTCCTCGACCGCCTCCGTATCCGAGTCGTCCATCTCCTCAGGGTCGGCAGGCCGGTAGGCCGGGAAGGCAGCCAGCAGGTCTGCTGCAGGGTCCGCCCCTGGGATGTCCTCACGGGGGATAGGTTCCCCAACATTTGGGCGACCTTCTTCTCCCGCCCCAGTGGCGTTGACACCCTCGTCAGCCCCCGACCTCTCTCCGATGTCAGCACCACCGGCGTCCGTAGCCCCTTGATCAGCAGTTGGTGGGGCCGGCTCGGTTTGGGAAGTCTGTTCCAGAGCAGGCGGCATGTCTGCCACCGGTCCACTCGTGGATGGCCTGGGTTCGACAGCCCGACAAGCCTCCAGTGTTGAGATCACTGCGCAGGGCATGCCGTGGTTAGTCACGGATCGTCAATGGCAAGCACCAGCAGTAAAGTAAGGAGACTTACGGGAGTTCAGAGCGTCATCTTCCGCTGCCCCGGCCGCCGCAGGAACAATTGCAGCAGGGGACCCTTTCGCGCTTGTCAATTCAATGATGGGTGTCTGGCCCCCGCCTTGTCCTGCTGGCGCCTCTCCTACTCCCGCTGAGGACGCCTGACCAACATCCGTGCGCTCCTGAGAAAGGTGGAGAAATGGGTTAGAAGTTGCATAAGAGAATGGATGAAGCAGGTTGAGTAGGGATAGAAACGGACCTCGAGGAGCTCAGTGACATCAACATTATCAGAGCCGTCCACCTCGCCGCTCTCCCGCGGGCTCCCCTGATGGGACCTTCCCTCGGAGCCTTCATCCTCCCCCGTCTCCTCCTCTTCCTCGGAGTCGTTGCTACTGTCGTCTTCCTCCGGTGGCATCTGTTCTGGAGCGGGCTCTAGACCGAGCATCACCTTCACCAGAAGGGATGGCTCCGCATGCTGACCACGTTGGCGCGCGTACTCGTCCATGGCCGTCAGATACGCATACTGCCGGTTGAAGTCCACCCTGTCGGCGATCTGGAGGCGCCTGACCTCTGGCAGATGGATTCCTTCTCTGAGTATCTTTCGCCAGATGGCGTCGGTCCCCAGTGACTGCCGCAGGGTCATCCAGGCCGACCACAGCGCCGGGAAGACTGCATCGTGGGAGGGTTCGAGCAGACGCCTTACCTGCTTCCCGGGCCGCTCCACGACCGCCGCATGTGCCCCCTCTCTGGGCGCTGAAGTCGTGGCGGCAGCTTGCGATGTGCCCGCCGCCGAAGTCCCTGCCCGCGCCAGCTCCGCCGCTTGGCGCGCCTCCGTTCTCCCCCATGTGGCGGCACCTCGCCTCCTTCCTTGACGCCCGGTCTCCGCACGGGTGACCTCGAGCCGCCGAACTGGCTTCTGTAGAAGCCCCTCGGGGAACGCGATGACCCAGTGTTCGGTGTACTCGGTTGCCAAGCCTGCGTCGACCCCGGTAGGAGGGAGAGTGATGACGTCGCCAGAACCAAAGGCGGCGAACATCAGCCACATTTGGCGAAGGACGCCAGGGTTCGTCTCCTCCCGGACAGCAGGGAATACCCTCTTCGGCATCCGTTGAAGGCACCCGAACTGCCTGGCGAACCGGGTTGGCACGTAAGGCTCGCAGATCACCTTCCCGTCGATCCGAGCCACGAGCACCCCGCCCCGCATGTTCAGGAAGTACTCGTGCTGCTCCAGCGGACCCTGCCCGTTGTCGGTCATTTGGCCAACGGGAGTGGGGAACGGGCTGAAGTTGAAATTGGCATGATTTCCAATCCGAATCCACACGCCCTCCTCACTTAGGGTCATCGGAGCGACCCCCGCAATGTTCAGCAGGGAGGGTCGCAGGCTGTTTCCCGGAGGAATGATGGCGTTCGGAAACGTGTACCCACCAAGGTGAGCAGCCACCCAGCCGTGGAAGAATTGGAAGGGCCCACAGATCCTTCGTGGCGACCCCCCTCGCGAGATGCGTCCCAGGATGGCGTACAGATTAGCCAGCACTAGGACCCCGAGGTTGTATCTTTTGTTGGCAGCCATGGCGCCCACCATCGCCAGTGTCGCCGGGAGGACACCCATTCTCGCGTCCCGCACTGGCAGGAGCCACCCACTCAGAAAGGCGGCCAGGAACGCCGCGTACCGGACATTTGGGTCCCGGGCCTCGATAACGCGGTACCCCCATGAGCGGTAGTCGCCCGTCTCCAGGACCCGCCAGTACGACCCGTTCCGGCTCCTCTGAGCCGCGGTCGGGCACCGCTTCCCCCTGCCTGGCATCTTGACCGTCGGGTCATGCTCCAAGAACTGGCTGAACCACTCTTTGTAGGCTATGTCCTTGTGGAAGTCCTTGATCCTGAGCCGCTGCGTAGCCAGGTCAAGCAGATGCCATGTCAGAATGGGAGTCTGTGACCTGTCTTCCCAGATGTTCTTCGGAGGCAGGAACTCATCGTACTGGTAACCCTCCAGCGGGATACCTCCGATGCAGTGGATGTCCCAGAAACCGATGCCGACCTCTCCATGGTGAAGATGGAAGGTGTTGGTATCCGGGGACCAGCGGGTGAACAGTTCCGGCCCGAGCTCGGACTGCTGGTAGAAGTGGAACTGCGACGTCCACACCGCCTCAAACAGGCCGATGTACCGCAGCTCCTCCGCGAAGTGATCGCAAGTGTGGCATACCCAGAACGACCAGGCCCACTCACTGGTAAAATTTCCCCCAGACTGCAAGTCCCAGTCCTTCAGCCAGCCCTTGGTGTCGTCAGTGACACTTTGGCGATATGTGCTCGAGTAGAGGGCTGGAGAGTTCTCCGTAGTATGCTCACTTCCGACGATGATTCGCGTCCTCGGGTTCAAAACATAGACATCTAAGTGTCTGGTCTCCCTGGCAGGATGCCCATTGTTGGTGATGTTATAGCGGGGAAGCTCGTCCTCCCGAGTCACCCAGGTCCGTGGCGCATCAACCTCGAACCCTGGCACCGGAACCTCATCTAGGATTCCAAAGTTCCAGAGCGGCAGGTTGTCCGACAGCGGATATGTCTTCTGGGCCGGCGTCAGCAAGTCGAACAAGGATTGATTGTTGGAAACAATCTCCTTGGCTCCGTAGACCTCCTCGTTCGTCGCCATCTCAGCTCTGCGAGTGGCGGCATCCCCCTCATTCCCTTGATTCGCGGCCATCTCAGAAGCTCCGGGAGTCGTGCGGATTAAGGGATGAAGCGTGCGGAATCGGACGAGGCTGGCAGAGAAGTTTGAGAGTTGGCGCGCAATCCTAGTGGACGGCGCGCAATCGGGAAGTCTGTCGCGTAAAACCCCGGGTATTCGCGCAAAGACAGGCCAAAATCCGGAAAGTTTTGCGCGACGAACGGGTGAATTCCGCGCCGGAAAGGGCAATTTCGCGCACGAGAGCTCGAATGATTATCGTGCGGAAGGCCAGTGTACGGTGCGGGGGACCCAGGGCCCCTATTTATAGGCAAGTCCGGGAGTCCGCGCTGCGCGGAAAGCGCTTTGCGTGACCGCACCGGGGAATTTCGCGCCTGACGCCCTTTTTTGCGCGCCACAGTTTCGCGCCACCCAGGACTTCGGCATTCCGGCGTCTCCCTCGGAACCCGATCGTTGCGACCTCTCGCCGATCAGATTCCGAGGGGGGGCTTTTGTAGACGCCGGAAAAATCCGTTGTTCCCAAACGAAGCTCCGGATGCGGGAAGCGAGGTCATATTTGGAGTCGGAAGCCCGTTTCGGAGGGCCCGGAAGCCTTGCGCGGAATTTTGGAGGCCCGCGCGCAAAGTTGACAAGCCGCGCGCAAACCTCCCGGGATGCGCGCAATGCGCTGGGCCGGTGCGCAATTTTGCGCGCCCGCGGCCCGCGCGACTCCCTTGCGCGCCGGGCCCGATTCCGCGCCCGCGAAGAGAATTCCGCGCCCGCGAACCGGATTCCGCGCCCGGGGTTGCCTATAAATATAAGGCGACCCCCGACGTTTTAGAGGTTGCCGGAATTCGAAAGGTCTCTCGTGCGCGCAATCTAACCCCTTCCGCGCGAAATGCCGATCTTCAGGTAACCTCCTTTCTTTCGCGCAAGAAAGCCTCGGGGTTCGCCTTCGCGCGCAATCCCTTTGGCTCCTTTCCTTTGAATAATTCTTCACCCAAAGGCATTAGCGCGCAAAAGAAGCCTCTTGCGCGCAATTGCCCCCGGGGTGCGCGCAATCCGGCCCGATTGCACGCACCCCCTGTTTTGAAGTGGTCGTTCATCAAAGAATGAGCCGTTTCCCCCGCGCGCTATCCGAATCCCGGTGCGCGCAATCTCTATCATCTGCGCGCAAAGCACTAGCCCAATTGTGCGCCAGCCTGCCCATTTGCGCGCCGACCCCACGGTATTGCGCGCCAAGCTTCTTTTTTGAGCGCAATCTGCCATGGTCGACCCCTTTGACCCCCTGAGGGTACCCGCATGCGTGGCGCCCGATGATCTTCATCCTGGGTGCCCGCTCCATGCGTTGTCTTCCCGTGCGGCCCTCCAGGCTCGCGCGAAGTGACACGGACCCATCGGCGGCAGTCTTAGTCCGAGCTACAAGACGTTAAACTGTTCAGCATTCATCCTGCAGGACGTTAAACTGTACTTCGTCCGTGCGACAAGACGTTAAACTGCCAAGCATCTGCGTCCGCACTGCAAGACGTTAAACTGCCAAGTGTTTCGTCCAACATGACGTTAAACTGTACCACGTCCAAGCTGCACGATGCTAAACTGCCTAGCCTCCATCGTCCGAGCTACAAGACGTTAAACTGTTCAGCATTCGTCCTGCAGGACGCTAAACTGTACATCGTCCGAGCTACAAGACGTTAAACTGTTCAGCATTCGTCCTGCATGACGCTAAACTGCACCACGTCCGCGCTGCAAGACGTTAAACTGCCGAGTGCTTCGTCCAACATGACGTTAAACTGTACATCGTCCTCAACACATGATGTTAAACTGTACTTCGTCCGGCAAGACGTTAAACCGTCCACTTCGTCCTCAACACACGACGTTAAACGGTACTTCGTCCGGAAAGACGTTAAACCGTCCGCTTCGTCCTCAACACACGACATTAAACTGTACTTCGTCCGGCAAGACGTTAAACCGTCCGCATCACCTGATCCCGTGCCCCGCGCGCAGGGTCCTCCTGGTTTGGATGTGGCCCCCACCCGCTCGCCTCTGCAGGGATGTCGGGATTGGAGTGGCCTTCGCCCACGGGGGTACAGTGTTACAAACCGAACGAACTACGTGGACTTTGATCCCTGTCTCCTAAACAGGGTACGTAGGAAGCCTCTCCGAGGTTCAAGCCCACCATCTGGTCGTCCCGGTCGTATTCACGTCGGTTCGTCCATCAGTGGACCCCTCCCGGGTTCACACTTGCGTCGATTCACCTATGAATCCGCCATTGTGGGAGACTGCACATGTGTATCTCCATTGTGCTTCCCCGCTGCCCCTTTTCCTATTTCTCCTTTCAGCGTCCAGCATGACGTGAAACTGTGATCCACCTGGCCGTTCCATCCCCCTCTGTGCGAGGTGGTTCGGTTCAACCCTTCGCCCGGCAGCCTCGATCTCTTCGTGAGTCGGCTTGTCGATGTCCAGCATGACGTTAAACTGTATATCCGAACTACGCTGACTTTGATCCGCGCTAACGCGTGGTACGTAGGAAGCCCCTACAGGGTCCAAGCTCTTCACTCCATCATCCATCTTGATCCTTACCCGGGCCGCCACATCCCGGTGGGGTCATGCCACTTCATTCCACTCCACTTCACTCGGGAAGCCGCCCATGTGCTGGCCCCAGCGTCGGAGGTTCCTCGCAAGGGGTTCTGTCATCTGATCCACTTCTCGTGTTGATCAGTCCGATGCCGTCCCCGCTGGACGTTAAACTCGCAGCATACCCCGTGTTAAACATGGGAAGCTGAGGAAAACCTCAGATAACACAGTTCCCCGCACCCAGCGCGGGATGCCTCAGGCCATCACGCCTTCGAGAAGCCCTATTAGGGACGAAAGGCAGACATGCAGAGTCGCAGTGTTAAGACACGCCCCCGACACCCCGAGCCACCCGGTCTCCTCACTGCAGGTTGCTGCCCCGACCAGACCCCTTGGAGCGTCTGGGCGGAAGCAGTGTAATTAACCGGTGTCCATGAAGATATGGCGCCGGGAACGAGATTCACGAACATTCTTAAATCTATGAGGGAGACCCGGATTAGGCAACGAGTTCTGAGGAGATGTCCACGGAAGGAGGAGCCGACATCCCATCATCCCGGTTTCGATCAAGGAGCAGACGCCCCTGAATAAGGGACGAATGCCGCCCGCCCTTGGAAAGCGGGACTGCGGGACAACAGGCCGCGCGCGCCCATCCCCTCGGGTCGACGGGTGCACGCGCGAACGCGTCCTGGCGGAACAGCGTCGGAACAGAAACCCGACGCACATCCGCACCGAAACAATATTCTTATAAATATAAAAAGGTAAAAAATATTGAGAGGTATACCTTATATAATGTTCCTGCAATAAAGTTCCCAATTAGATAAACTATGTGGTATGTTCTAATAATTTCCATCCAATGGGTTTTTAATAATTTTATTGGTCATTTGGCCCCTTATGAGTAATGTTTAACCACTAAGAAAAATCATTTTTACCTTAATCGATGTAATTAATTTTATTTACTGTCACATATACTTTTGGTCAAAAACAATGTTGACCATATTAAAAATTAGAAATTATTATTATTCATAATATTTAATCCATTTTTTAAAATTGAAATCATATAATTGGAAAAAATTAATTTAAAATTAATCCCACAGACTAGACAACAAAGTGAGTTTTTAAAGTAAAAATGTTCAAAAGTTTCTTATGTTTTATATCGAAAATTACTTTTAAAATGAATAAAATTACCTAAATTGGATTAAATGATATAATATTTATCTAATAATACTTTAAAACCATTTAAAAATATAATTTATTTTTATTAATTATTTAGATGAAAAAAAAGATTTCAATTAAATTTCGATGTCATTTAATTTTCATAAAAATATGAAAGTTTACAGAAAAAGACTAAAAATTAACCCAAATTAATTTTTCATATTAATTTTAAAAAATTGAAGTTTATTTTTTCAAATAAAAATTACACATGTGTCAAAAAAAATTGATTTATAATAGTTGCACCATTAAAAGGCGGTGAAACCACCCTTAAAAAATATTCAACCTTTTATGCTTAAAATTTAATTTATTATTATCATAACACTATAAAACTTATTTTTTGAATTTAAAAACATTTTATAAAATATATATAATATAAATTTCATTAATATCTTTCACTAATATTGATTAATTTAATTTATTTAGATAAAACTTCATTCTGGTCATAAAAATAGTTTTCATAAAAAAACATCCTTTATATTCAATTGGTCTGTACTTTCATTTCTAATAAATAATTAACCAATGTATTCATTTGAAAATCATGTGTATAAAATGATTTCATTATTTAGTTAATCATATTAATTTCATCCATTCCAATGGCTAGGTGATAACTATTATGTTAAATAAATAATATCAATAGTATATTGTTGTCTGATAAGACTCAGTCTTGCATGTAACCTAAGTCATCCAAGGGACTCGATGTTATGTGGAACACAAGATAACATGATATTTCTTGAGTTGAAATATGAACTATGTAATGTGTGTCACACAATATATTAAATAATTTGAATTATTTTGAGACAATATATTTCATAAAATCCCAGGATGTTATATCCTACACCCCTTAAAAGGAATTTCTCCTTTTAAATTCATCCTGGTTATCAAATGATTATCATTTATAAAATTCATTTATTTAAACCCAAATTGTAAAAACATTTGACCAAATATCCTCTTAAAATGGCAATGTTTGAGACATAATTTTCACTAGAAGTTACGCATGACTAGGATTCCACCTAGGTAGAACATAGGTGAGAATATATGAAAACCATAAATAATTATATATATTTATTGATGTTATTGATAAGAAATAAGTGAATGATAAATGGAAAGTCAATGGTCTCAAAAACATTAATATATTTTAATCAATAATACATTTGGTTCATCAGAATTGATGTTACATATATAATAATTTTCTTTCAAGACCCGTTTACAAGAGTTATAGAATTTTCTTACCATTTAGATTAAGAAAAAAATAAAATGAAAATATACTTACATGAGGAGTATAATTTTTTTGCCTAATATTTTTTTCCCAAAATATTAACCTTTTCTCCAAGTTATGAGTAACCAAGATTAATTTTTCATTCTTGATGCACTAAAATTAACCTTTTAAGGCCACATAACCAAAAAAGGGTTAGTAAAGTTATTCCACTTGTCTTTAGATGATAACAAAAACAAAAATGGTTTGAACATAGTAATATAATTTAAGAAACGAGTAAAACTTAATATGAAACATTAATATTAAAACATAAATTGTAATTCTGAAAGTTAGAACTAAATTACTTCTTAAATAACTATCCTTAATATTCCTCAAATATTTTTAGACTAATTTTGAAACCCCATGATTAGAAAATTTGATCGTATATTATTCCAAGATAAATCATCCATTATTTTTTAAGTAAAATACCATATGTTTCTAAAATAAACTTAATATTAACCTATAAAAAGTTTCATACAAACCTGGACATGATGTAGGCCAGAAGTAGGTGATACACCCTTGTCAACCTTCGATTGTGGGTTACACCCTATGGCCTTTTTTTGTGCAATTGGTTGTCACCCTGCCTTCACGTACTTCTTTTATCATTAATATTGATAAATAAATCCTCCCTAAAAACACATCTTGTTTATCCTTGGTGTTAGAAACACCTCAACTAAAACAATTGTCTCCAATAACATCATATATAACCTCTAAATTTTTACTACTGAAAAACCTCAAGTGGGGTGTCTTAAGTCTTTGAACTTATGATCAACCTTAAGATCATAGTCTTATGATGGTATCCATAAATCTTAATATAAACTCATATGAAAACATTAAATATAAAATTTAATCTAAATTGACTATTGATGAAAACTATAATATCCTAAGACATGAACTCCCTAATCCAGTGTCTCAATCTATAACTTTAAGTTCATTGATTTTATGCTGATAATTGTGTGCCAAATTATTCATCTAAAAGATACATCATCAATATAAAAAAAATGAATCACTTATATAATAGATTAATTTTTAGGTTTAGTGTTTTAGATAATTTGGAAAAACTTCTACATAAACAATTCATATCAACGTGGACTCATAAAAAACTGGTTCAAAAAGTTATACAAAATATCCTGTCATACCAGTGTTTTCTATTTTCAAATTAGGTCATCAACATAATCCTTGTAGGATACTTTAAAGGCATAAATTATTCAACATCATTATTTTAAACCTAGGGAGAAAGGAAATATAAGAAGGGTGGGATCAGATGCTTAGTTAGGGTAAACATAAGAATTAAAAATTAAATTTCCTCAATGAGTATTACAGTGTATAAGTTTATGATGACATAATCAATTTTCATGAGAGAATCGTAAAGGAACTCATACCAATAAAAGATGGGATCATCAATTATGAAAACATGGAAAAAGGAAACAGTCACCATAATTAATAATAACGAGCCATGTGATATCAATCTTGATTATGAGAAACATTATAAACCCATAAAGAACTTAAATAAAACATATTGGTATCTTGGAACATCATCTCAATGAACCCTTATAGAACTATTAAAAATTGGAATAACCATACCTCTGACTTCTAATATAATTTTCCAGAGAATATAATCATTACACAATGTATCAAAGAGTTATCTGGGAAAACCCATCATATAGGATACAATGGGATCACCAAGTACTATCTAGGAGCAACCATAATTTATAATTTACAAGTACCGAATATGAAGATAATTCATCCAAACTCATTGAAATAACCATTATTCTTATTATAACATGATTAACCGATTTAAATGAAATAGTTTCTACTATAATCTACTTAAAAATTATTAAACCAAGGAAAATAAATGGGTTATAATAGAATATATTTGAGGAGTTATTAACCCATGTAAAAGGAGTGGGTTATATAACAATCTCTTTAGAACATATGCAACAAGTTGAAAAGAAATGGGTTTCACAACAATCTATTTGAAAAAAACATAATACATGCAAGGAATGAATAAGGATGATACCAATAAAAAATATCACTAGTTGAGGATAATTAAAAACTAGGGTTTTTGAAGTTGATGAATTGAAATCACTTTAAAATATCATTAAAAATAAACTTGATAAAAATAATCTTTAGACATTCCAATGCATCCCATGCCACTTTGAAACATTTAAATCATTAATACCATGAATAGACTAAAAATAAATGAAACATATAATATCATTAGAATAAGAGGATTAATGATATAAAATGTCAAAGTATAAGTATATATACACCTCAAAAAAAATATAGGTGTATAACATAAGAAACCTCACAAAGAATAAGAATTGTTACAAAAATCCATTACCTGTTTGGTATCTTTGAAATTGTAAACCCCCTAAAAAAGAGATCATAAAAAATATATGTAAAACACCATAAATTTATGTATATATGAATCATAAAATACATTCATGGCTATTATATACACCCCATAATAAAAATATGTTGTGAATATGGATATATCTTAGAGAAATAAGAGTGAGATGAGAAAAAACCTTATAAAGATATTATCATTAGAGTGATAATAAATAAATGAAATAATTATATGTAAAAAATGTATATAAACATAATAAAAGTGTAAATATAGAATAAGAGTTTATTTAATGTATATTTGTGGCATAACATAACCAATTACAAAGATGTTTAAACCAATTAATGGAAATTGTGTAAAATAAGTGCTCACTACTTGAGTAATTATTGAATCATGAGATCTGTGAAAGAATAAAATAAATTGAAACATTTAATTTCATTAAATAAATGAAAATAATGATATAAAATTTAATATGGTAGTATATACACCATATAATTGTAACTAGGTGCATAATAACAAATATGTCTCAATGGATTGTAAATTGAGACGAAACCCTTTACAACTATAGGAACGTCTGAATCAGAAATGGAAAAATTAATAATCATAAAATGATGAATTTAAATAGAAGGAATTTAAAAGAATTATGTATATTTTATATCTAACAGGTAAATAGATACACCACATAGAACAAATAATTTTTGATTATGATGTATGCTCATGAAATTAAAAGTGAGATAAGAATCCCTTACCTTGATCCCAATTTGCAATGATTTTTATCTATATTCCTGAATAATAAAATTATATTAATTATTTAATATCTTCATAAACTTTTAGAAGTTTATTATTAATTTTATTTCAGTTATAAAGAATTTATATACAATTACATATTCGATAACGTTCAAGTCGTATGTTTTGACCATATTCGGTTAATGTATCAAAAACGAAATTAGTAGGTCAACTATTGTCAAAGGTCCATTATAAAAACATATCCATAATAATAATAAGAAAATAATTATCATATTTATACAAAAATTATACTTTTAAAACAGATAAATAGTTATTATTATGAAAAATGAACAAACGTTACAGCCATGAAGACAGTGTACTGTACGTATGCATGAGTAAAATTATCATTTTTACATGATCATTATGGAAATAAGGTAAGAAACACATATCACTACATAAGTATAATTATATCATAAATACAATTTTATTTAATCCGATATAATTATATATATAATTCCTATGATGTAAAAGGAATTACACTGCGTTGAGGTGGCGGTAGTCGGCATGTCCATGAATGATGTTATAACTTTTTTAGTGTGTGAAAGGGGTAAAAAAAATATATTATATCTTGAGAAAGGTAATTATTTCAGGAATATAATACACATTTAATATATCTCAAATATCTTTAATTAATACTATCATTAATACATTCTATGTAATGCGTGAACATATCACATTGCTTTGAGGAAGCAGTAGTCCACACGTCCAAAATCAATGTTATCTTATTTACACAAAATAGAAGGAATAATGTTATGTTTATATAAAAAATAATTAAGTATTAATACATAATTAATATAATATATATCATATAAAAATACTTTTTCCATCATAATTCCCAAGCATGAAAGGTGGTAAAGGAAAAAACTAATGACATCATTTCAGAAGGTGTTAGTTTTCTCTACATGAACGACAATTTGATTACCCATTTGATAGAAGTGTGTGTAGGTGTAGTTTGAACCATTAATATAAAATGAAATAGTATATTTATCATAATTTTTTTTTATTATATAGTCCTAGAATAAGAATAATTTAACTCTTGGAGAAGGGGATAAAACAAAGGTAATCATTGAAGAATGTTATCTCTTTTTGGGGTAACTCCTTTTGGTTTACACAAATGGAATTACATGGATTGATTTATTAAAAAAGTAATAATTCTAGGATGGGATGAGGGATGTTTTGAGACTATTTGAGTAGGGTTTGGATGTGCCAAAGGTCATCATAGGCATGAAAAAATGGGGGAGGTTGAGTGCCTTTTTATAATGGATGGGGAGTGGCATTCTCGAAAATATAAATAGATAAAATCTATTGATTAGTATCACATAGATAATGAGACTAAAATAATGATACCAATTAGATAAAATAAGTGATATGGTTTAATAATTTCCAACCAATTGATTTTTGACAATTTTCTGTGTCATTTTCCCCTTATGATTAAAGTTTAACCACTAAGTAAACTCATTTTTACCTTAATTGCTGTAATTAATTTTAATTACATTCACTAATATTTATGGTAATTTTTTTACCTTATTAGACATTATAAATTCTAATTATTAAAAATATGGAATCCATTTTACCAAATTCCTATCACATCTTTGGAAGAAATTATTTTAAAATTAATCTCATAAATGAGATGACAAAACAGGTTTTAAAAGTAAAAATGTTCAGAAGTTTACTATGTTTTTATATCTAAAATCATTATGAATTTGATTCTAATTAACTAAATTGGTTGAAATAAAATTGTTATAATTATATTTTAAAACCAATTAAAAATATAATTTAACACTATAAATATTTTTACAAAAATACTTTTCAATTAAAAATATGTGTCTTTATCTATTCATCAAAATTTGATTATTCTGAAAAAATTACCAAAAATTGACCCAATGTAAATTTTGATATTAAAATTTGAAAGATAAAGTTTATTTTTTCAAATAAAAAATTACAAATGTTTGAAAAATTAGATTTAAAAAAGGTTCTCCATTAAAATGTTGTAAAACCACCTTTTAAAAATATAAATATTTTTATGCTTAACATTGGATTTATTATTATATTAACCTTATCAAACATATATGAATAATTTCAAAACATTTGATTAAATATATAGAATATAAATTTTATTAATATCATTCAATAATAGTGATTATTTTATTTTTTATGATAAAATTCAATTTTAGTCATAAATATAGTGTTAATAAGAACAAATCCTTTATGTTCAATTAGTCTTTATATCCATTTATAATAAAATTTTAAAGAAAAATTAATTTTATCTACCTATGTAAACAAGGATTTAAAATTTTCATTAATCATATTTATTTATTCTATTCCAATTTCTATGTGATAACTATTATTTTAAATAAATAATATTAATAGTATATTATTGTCTGGTAAAACTCAACCTTTTGTGTAACATAAGTCATCAAAGGGACTTGATGTGGAGTGTAACACATGATAATATTCTTTTTAGTGTGATGAAACCTAAACTATGAATTTCATGTAACCCAATATATTAAATAATTTAAATTAATTTTAAACGACATGTTCCCTAAAATCTAGGTATGTTATAGATTAATTTTATTACATGGCACGTACATAGGATTTGACTTGTCAAGTTTGGTTGAGGTACACACCCTAGTGTAGCATTGGGAGAACACACTATGTACTAAGTATACACATTGTGTACTCCCCCTTTCCACCCTTTGTGGTATTTTAATATCTTCACACCCAGATTTGGATGTGGACACATGAGAAGTCTATTATGAGAAATTTTCCACATTGAGCATGACGGTGAAACCATTAAGGTGATTGGAGGACTCCTAGGAGGCACATTGGGGTATTTTTATGAAATGGATAAGCTATTACTCTAGTAATCAAATTTAGTTATCTCCAATGCGTGAGAACATGTTCTAACATAGGCCAAGATATATATCGCATGACCAATTCTTATATATATTTCCCCCCTGAGGACATCTCCCTCGCATGATATTCCTTTTTTCCTAGAATTCTATGAGATTACCAGTTTTTATGGACCCCCATAGGATTATTCTACTGATGTATTGACCTAGAGTATACCATATAGGAAAACTCTACAATTTTTCTGTAAATTATGCCCCCTATGGGATTTCTTCACTTACATGCTTACCCATGAAATACCTTATAGAATCACACTATATGTTTATACTTTATAAAAAACCCATGTTGGATACCTCTTCCTATTCATCTTCTTTTGAGGTTCCTCTATAGGATTCCTTGAAATATGTATTGTTCTGAGGATCTCTTGTAGGATGCCTCTATTTACTAATTGTTAGATGATCCCATACAGGATTCCTTCTTTTAACATAACTATTGAGGATCCCAGGTAGGATGCCTCCATTGTGTTATAATAAGAGGGACCCATTGGGGCCCCTAATGTTTGACCTGCCCAAGCTGGTTGTTGGGGGTTTAGGTAGGTATGGAAGATATTGTCACCTTAGAACCCATACCAAACTTGTAAGATTATGAGGATATTGAAGTAGAAGTGGTTTTAGGCAATCAAATACACTTTCTATACTTTTTATTAATTCACATGGTTATTGATGATGTAGTTGTGATATCCATAAATGCTTCTTAGTTTGTGGATATTGTATCTGATATGATGCATTTTCCTTTTTAGGATGCCCAGATGTGTTTCCTAGGATCCAACTTTTAAGCCATTAATTTTATATTAGGATGCCCTGACATGTTTCCTGGTGTCTGAATTTTTAACCCGTGTTTATGATATTTAGGAATGAAATACATGTGTTTGTGATATTGGGAATGAAATCCCTATTTGTATAATATTCAGGCATCGAGTCCCTTGATTATGATACTTGGGAATGTTGTCCTTATTGATTATACACATGGATTATTATTATCTCTCGGGTGATGGGGATGATTACCCTTTCCTGAGTCAAGTAATTTGTTGTGGTGGTGGATATGGTGCTTGTAACCATTGATGTGACATATAATCATGGATGATTATGTGCTCCCAGACGATGGGGATTATTATGTTCTCACTGATATGAGAACTCAAGGGGTGGACATGATGTCTCACTAGTGATATCTCCTTATATATTGCCCAAGGTTCAGTCTCATAGGGATTATCCAAGTCAAAATTTCATGACCGCCTATAGACTGGGAAGTTGGAATTTATAAATGGACTGGATTTAAATAGAAATCATGGTGTGGAATCTAACTCAATGACATATTTACAGGAGTGTCTATCATTACATGATATCTTTCATTATAGTGATTGGAGGTGTGTATTAGTGAATCCGTGGTTAAGAAATGTATCCCCCTATGGTGATGTATCTTGCTTAGATGCATTCCCATCACAAGAATAAGTAGGGACCATTGATTAGGATTACATACCCAATTATCATCTTAATTATACATTTATCGAGTGGTACAACATCTATATAGACACCCTTTTCATAGGATTCCTAGAAGTTCAGGATTATGGATCCAAGGGTCGACTTCTATTGTTTATGTCATTTCATTTACCTTACTCTCACACACACACACATATATATATATATATATAGATATATATGAATATGTTTGTATTTATGAGAACACACACACACAGATAATTATATAAACACTCACATACACACATGATAAAAATATTCCCAGTTGACTTGGATCACAAAATTAGGGATCAAATGTGTTTAACTTGATTTATTGAACTTTTATTTCTGTCTTAATTAGGCTGAGAATATTTAATCAGCATTCGTTTATGACAATATATTTATTGGGTCATCATTGTGGTGTTCTACTGAGATTATTTCTCACCTTTATTTTCATATCAATGTGAGTACAGACCATATGTATGATTTTTAGTTTGGGAACCAAATCATGATGGATAGGGCTGAGGGCCAGAGTTGCATGATCATGCAAAGTCAGTCATGTGGATTCTTTTGATCGATATGGAGTAGCTCATTTGTTTCATAGAGACCAGGTATATAGTCTATCTTGTAGTTAGTAGTTTATCATTTTAATTTTATTTTAGTTTATTTCATATACTTATGTAAGTATGGTCTACCTAGTGGTCAATCAGTGTTGTATGTATGACATAGATGTTCGGGATTTTATAGAATTTCCTTTATTATTAAAACATGTTATATTTCAGTTATTTATTTCTTCTTCATTCTATTTATTTAAGGTTTTCATGTTATCTAGTTATTTTTTTATATTTTTACTCTGATATGAGGGAATAGTATCTCTAAATACACATCCTAGTCCCTCACTGCTAGTCGATAGCCTCTGACGTATTGAGATGCGTGCTATAGCATTGTGGATAACCAGACCAGAGAACTATTTTAGTGGAAAACGATACGGATGTTTCAATTATTTGGATGGTAGGGGTGAATACTCCCTTTATTGGTATATATTCTTGGTAGTGTTGTGTGTTTTCCATGGGTTTTAGAAAAGATGATGTGGTATTAGTGGTTTCAGATGATAGGAGCGAATTTACTTTTTCAATAATTATAATTTCACAAAGGTGTTAATCCTCAATTATAGATTAAAATATATTTGTGGGAGTATTATAAGTTCATCAGACAATATTTTTAGGGGTTTGAGACTCCCTAATAAACCTTAGTAATCCTTTAATATGGAAAATATCATTGGGATATTTAATTCAAACTTTGTGAACATTCTAGTATCTATGAGCATCGATACATTCTCATGATATATGATCCTTTGTGGATTATATATGAGATGACCATGAATTATCTGTTTCCTTGAGACTTCTAGTGATTGACCATATTTGGATTCCTTCATATCATGCCATTAATTACTCTCTTGTGTATGTGATTTGAGCTGAATTTCAACTTTTTTTATTTTATGGATTTAGGGAATCCTACTGAGTCTGTTTATACTCACTCAAACAAAATATTTGTGCCCACATATATAGTGTTTATGCATACAACACATAGTCTTAAGATGGTCTCACTGGACATAGAATTAGTGTGGATTTTTCAGAGTTGATGCCTCCTGACCCTTGGTGATGTATGATAAATCATGGTGGTTTGTGATAGTGGTTGTGACCATTGTAAATATTGATTTATCTAAGAGTATATTAAGTTATGAGTATTAATTTAGAGTGTTTTTCTTTTAGTTTTAGTGAATTTTCATATGTGCAGTTCCACTGGTATATTCATAAGCGTGTTTTTACTTATATATTTATATCCTATGCTTGTGCTATATATTTTTTAGTTTTTTATACATTCCTCTGGAAATTTTAGTTGTTTTATACATTGAAGATATGTATATGTCACATGTTTATATAGGATAATTCCTTCCTTATTGTGTGGTATTCTTACTCAGTTCAATTCACCAGCCCATTATTTATTGAAGGTAGGATTTGGTTGGTACACATGGGTTACTTAAATCCTGGGCAGGCCTCTAGTGAGTTGGGTCCTACTAATGTGGTATCATAGTGAGGTGTTTCGAAGGGATGGAGTTTAGATTTAGAAGTCATGTGAGGACTAGGTTTGTAACTTAGGGTGATGATGTTAAGGGGGTCTTGAATTCGATTAGTAGACTAGGAATACTAACATAGGTTCAGCGGTAGACATATCCTTTCACAAGGACTCTAATAACCTCTTATTCATCCAATTGCTCATAGATATAATTTTAGTGAATAATAAAGTATTTATATGAATCATAGTGTTATGTTATGGTCTTTCATGTCCTTCCTATGTAATATCATCTAGATATGATCTAATTTTTATGGGATTACTATATAAAATGAAGGGGTTTACCCAATAATTTACAGTCAATGCATAGATGAAGGATAATGAGGATCCTATTCCTATAGTTGGGCCTCTCACCACTGATTGGTGAGTGATAAGGATATGTTTTCTAAGAACCAGTTAAGAGATGTTCTTTCTTCATGATATGAGGATATTTATACTCCCTTCATTCTCAAAAAAGTGTTTTTTTCATAGTTTAGATAGTTGTACTAACATAGTTGGTAAAGACTACCAGTAGACCGATTATGATATATGCATTTGACAACAAAGGCCTTGAGGGTTTATAAGGTGAGTCTGTTCCTCTAACAATAGACGTAACAACCTGAATCTAGTACTCTTGAGCTATTAGTTATTTTATTAAAATGGCATAGAATTCATAGATCACAATACATTATATCTAATGGTATGAATTTTGAAACTTGATATATAAATTGAAATTACATTATATTGAAACCATAGGATTCATCAACTGAATACATGAAAATTTATTATTTCTCCTTGTGAATCCATAAGTCACATATAATAGTCTTCATGGTTTCTTAGGGTAATGAGAAAAATATAATGGTGTGTTATCAGCTTCTCATTAAGGTAAGATGATGATATAATCTATTAAACAAAAGAATTAAATAAATAATATGATTGGAAAAAATAAATTCTACAAAAAATGGAACTATGATCATAATATATACAGGGATTAAATAACAATAAATAAATAAATGGACAAGAATAAATAAACTCATTGTGATAGAATGAATAATAAAAAACATCATAAACATACCATAAAGGAATCATGCTAAGAAATCATATATAAATTTGTAAGGGTTACACTAAATACCAAAGCATTTTTTCTCATGAGACCTACCAACGCATCAAGGGGATATATAATTCTAGGCCCCACTCTTCACATAATAATTCAATTACATTTATCATATTAAAATAATGAAAAAAACAGATACCATAATGATCCATAAGGAAACCTATATATCATAATGGTTTTTTAATTAATAGCTATGTATATTGAAATAATGTATATATATAAAATCAATATTTTTCCATTCAATGAAACTATTTGGTTATATATGTGAATATCCCATAATTAACTTAGAAACTATAGGATGTTAGAATTGTAAAGTAATGTACCCTTATTAAAGGAATTATAACAAAATATTAAGGAAGGGAACATTCATGGTGTAGGGATATTAATTGAAATTAGTCTTTGAGTTTAATATATTGAATCGTAGGAGACCAAATAAATGACATAAAAATTTCCCATAGGCTTAAACTTCCAAATACAGTGCAACACATACATAATTTAGATATATAAACTGAAAATTTATTTCAAAATTTTAATAATATGATAAAATACATCATTATAGTTCATTAATAGATTTCGAATAATCTAAATAATATACCTGAATAGTTTCAAACATGATGAGTAGTTATACACATTTGGTGTGCAATGAGTGAAGATAATGTTAACACCTAACCAATATTTTTATGTTTATTAAACCTTTGTTCATTAGAAACAGACCCTACATACACTTATAGTATCCAATGATGTATTTAATTTCTAGGAAACTACACAGTCTTTACATAACAAAAAATTTATAATGTTTTTGTATATTTAGATGTATCCCTTGGATTTCCATTTATGTTATATATTTATAACGGTTTATGAATGTAGTATAATGAGAGGGAATTAGGATACCTCATTGATAACATGGTAGTGAATTTATAACAGTGAATCAAAATAACATTTCAAATTTTTTTGAAAATGAATTTTATAGGATCTCACAAATATAGGATAAGAAGGTATCAGAGACCCTTACATCAGCATAATAATGCCTCAGTCAAAGGATATGATGAGACAGAATAAGTAATTTCTCAGTAGAAAAATATCAAATTAATGAAAATAACATGTAATTAAAATATTTATAGTATATTAAATATAATTTTAATTGATATTGTAACAAAATGATTAAAATTTAAGTGGAAAAAAGGAGGATTAAAATCCCTTACCATGAAGGGTGGATTCTAAAAACATGAGAAGAGCACCGTAAAACCAAAGAAACCCCTTGGAGGGATTATTGAGAGGGAAAGTTAGGGGAGAACTATTCCCACTAATTTTGGAGTGAAGGGTAATGGATGGATGGGTGGGTATTTATATTAAATTATAGATAATTATATTTTAATTTCTAAATATGGTCCATGGAAATACAGTTTGTGGAAAATGAGAAACCGTTACCTTTCCCATGGTTTTATTTCATGGTTTTTGACATTTCATAATTTTTTTTTTTCAATTCTAATGTTTTAGAACCAAAATCTATAATTTTATATTACTATTTCCATGGAAATATAATTTCTCTACAATATTATTTTCTAAATTCTTAATTTCAATTTTAGACTTTGTAAAATTAATTATAGTTTTCAAAAATAATTATATATAGTTAAAATACATTATATTGCTAAAATAACTTATTTTTGGTCTTATTTTCACTTATATTAATTATTAGATCATTTTTACATCATAATTATTCTATAATACTTAACATATACTCTTACTATATTTTCTACTTTATGATAAATTTTATTGTCTTAGAAATTTTTTAAAAAATTCACATGTTGAATTCACATTTTTATTCCTTTTTATGAAAATAATATATATATATATGATAATTAATATTATATATAAAAATTTATCTGTATCCCAAAATCAATTATTTTGTATAATGAATTTAAAAAATCAAACTTCTAGTAAATATTTTTTTTATGTTATATATGTGTAATTATATTACTATTAATTAGTTAATATAATTTCTTAATAGTAATTAGATTGTTATAAAATTATTTTATTAATTTTATATGAAACATTCATGAATTAATATTTAATTATTAGTAAATTATTCAGAATACCAATGTTTATATTCTAACAATCAAATTCCAATAGTCATCTTACAAAGGGCATATTCCAGTAGTCATATTACCCCTTATATAAACATTTCATTCTTACATTCTATGATCATTCAAATCATTCTCTTAGCTCTTATATCATTTCTATTCTATTTTTTATTATTTTATTTATAGTATCAATGTATCTTATATATTTGTCCTTAATTTCTGAGTTTGTGCCTCTAGATTTCAGGATTATGGTGGTTCCTTATATTGTTATTTGTTATATCACGTTGGATTCAATCATTATTGAGAATTTAATTTTCTGTTTTTTATTATATAATGTGGTTTGTCATTATAATGAAATAGTTTAATATGAATTATGCAATTGTTTTTTTGATGACTTATTTATTTATTATAGTCAAATATTATGTCTTACATCAACCCCACTTATATAATTTCTCGCTAAAAATTTGGGGCATACATAAATACATGAAAAATAAGAGAAATTATTCCTCATTGATTTTTTAGTTTCCCATGTCTCTTCATCCAACTTGTGATTCCTCCAAATAACTTTCTCAATTTATGTTTTATTATTCATTAACACATACTCTTTTGTATCCTTATGTTTTAAAAACTCTTCATTATATAAATATTAATGTTTAAGATCTATTTTATCAGTGGTCAACACATGTGTTTGGACCCGAATATATTTCCTCAATATTGAGATATGGAAGACTTTATGAACTTTAATGAGGTTGTGTAGAAAAGAACAATGATAATTCACAACCCCAATTATCTCTAAAATATAAGATGCCCAATGTACCATATACATAGTTCTGTCTTCTTACAACACCTTATAACTCCCTTTCATGATGATACTTTTAAGAAGACATGGTATTCAACATTTAATTGGAATTCCTTACTCTACTGATCTGTATAAAATTTTTATTTTCTTTGAGATATAATGATATGAATCTATATAAATTGATCCTATATAGTTATTTCATCAATGAGTTCTCAACCAAATAGCCTCATCTCCCCAAATTCATATAAACAAGCTGTATTTTGAATTATTTTTCCATAAAATAGCTCACATGGTTCCATTTATATACTTGAATGGAATATATTATTTTACAAAAATTATACAAGAGAAAGGTATTATTCCTATGTTCCTTGTAAGTAATCTGAGCCTGAAATCAACATATTTTATAATGTTTTAATTGTAATTTAAAATTATCTATTAGTTAGACGATGATGGGGGTGATTAGATGTGTCTCAGTTTGAAAATACTTTTAGATACTTCTCTAAAATAATGATGTAAATAAAGGATCCTGATCAAATATAATCGATAAAGGTGAACCTTGAAGTCTCACAACATCATTTATATAGAACCTTAGAAGGTGTTTAAGGGTTATATCCACCCTTATTTGATAAGAAATTTGTAGACATGGTATATTTATTTAAAATAACCCATTTAGAGTCATCCATTTTAGATGTATTTGGAAGCCGAGTAACAAAATCCATCAAGATATTAGCCCACTTTCACATTGTTATTGGGAGAGGTTTCATGAAAGGATTTGGAATTTGCCTCTCAACCTTTAATTTTTAGAACACCAATAATCTTAACACAGACAAATTTTTTATGCTTTTGTTTCCCCCCCAAATGTGATCTTTTAGATGCAAATAAATATTAAGACTACAAAGTTGTATTGAGAAGTTTAGACTATGAGCTTCATATATTAATTCCATCTAAATCATGGGTACATATTGTACACATAGAAACATTACAAAAATTAATAAACCATCTTCATAGTTGATGTTTATCAATTCCCCCTATTCTATGAATTTAATATTCTTCTTTAGACCCATTCCATCTTGTTGATAACTATTTATCTTCTATAATAAATATGGTTGGTGAATTACTTGGAAAACTAATGATTATTCACTTTGATTAATAATTTTCATATCCAAATTTAATATTTACATGAAAATAAGATCATTTTCCGTCCTCATAATGGATATAACTCCACGAATGTGTTTATTCAATTCATTTTAAACTTTTTTTCTTCCCAAGGTGGAAGTTTATTAAGAATTCATAGTCCATAAGTAGTTCAAGCCAAATCTTTTTTATCATGTTGAGAACATTCTATGTGAATATATACATCATGAAATTTTTATCGCCATATTTGTCAAATATTTCCCAGAAATGTTAGTGCCTCAATAATTTCAATGAAAAGAGTATATCCTCTAGATCAAGATCATCAGTTGTATAGTTTTTATTATGAGTCTTTAGTTTCTTTGATGCATAATAAACTATTTTATCATTTTACAGAAGAACATACCCTTTTCCATTCTTTAATTCAACACTATTTATATGAAATCCTTCATTTTGTTGATGTTAAGGTCTATACAATTGTATTATAGAATTTTTTCTTTAATTCCTCAAATATTTCTTCACACTCTTTAGACAATATGAATTTGACCCCCTTACATGAAAAAATTGTTACTGAATTAGCTAATTGGGGCCCACTAGTGTTGTTTTCTTTTCTTATTTGGGGGTACTTATTAAAAAAACTAACTATAAAGTCTATTTCATGAAACTAAAAAATCAAAATCTAGATTGAATGATTAGATAATTAATAAAATTTTCTAAATATTACCAATAGTAACTAACTAAGCCAATGAAACTATATATCTCAGTTATATTCAATAGCATGGGACATTATTTTTCTACCATTTTCATTATAGGGTTGATAGATATTTCATCCTTGGAGGCAATATGAATAAGAAAAGAAACTTGTTGAATCCAAAATTCACACTTACTAAATTTCCCATATAGATCCTTCTCCCCCTAGTATCTAAAGTATAATCCGTAAATAGTCTTTATGATGTTCATAACAATTCGAGTATATCAAGATATCATTAATAAAAAACACAGTAATTTTTTGAAGATAATCATTGAATACTACATTAATTTGGTCCATAAACATATATGGTGCATTTTTTAACACAAATTTCATTATAATTAACTCATAATTTCTATATATTATGTAATAATCTTTCTTTGATGTATTACACTTTTTTATTTTTAATTGATAATAACCAGAATAGATATATATTTTTTATGATCATTCAGATCCTTGAATTTGACCAAATAGATCATCTATGTGAGGTAAATGATAATTATTCTTAATAGTAATGGCATTGAATTATCTATAGTCAATTCATAACATTATATACCCATCATTATTTTTCACAAAAAAGACAGGTTCTCCACAAGGTGAAACACTAGGGATTACGAATCCACTGTCACACAAATATAGTAGTTATTTCTTTAATTCCATAAATTCTATCATACTCCTTCAATATGAAGTATTAAATATGGGATTATCATTAAGGATAAGATCAGTAGAAAATTAATATTCATTATCTAGTGGATATCCTAGAAATTTATCTAGAAATAAATCAATATGGTCCCTTATAATAGATATTTCATTTTTTCTAAGGATATCCTTATCATTCATTAATTAATCTAAAAAAATAATTTCACTAAGAAAAGAAATTGAAGGTGGTTCCAAAAATAATCTGGTAATGAATTCTCTTTTATAAAAATAATGGATTCGGTTACATCCTTAGATATTATAATTTCCTTCTCTCATCAAAAAATTCTTGAATTATACCATGGAATGAAATCAATCCCAAATATTATTTTAATGTTAACCATTAGTATTATAATAAGGTTTTCATTTATGGAACCTTCATTGATTTCTATAGATACATATCAATATAATTTTGTTTATATAACATTACACTATGAGTTCAAACCGAAAACTAAATCCATAATGTAACATGGGATGATTCCTTATTCATAGAAAACGTTCAAAATAAGAATGTCTTCGTAGATCAAGAATAAAATAATACATTATATAACTATGAGTTTAAGATCAAAGCACCTGCTATATAATCATTTATGACTTAAACTACTATTGCTGTGATTTCATAATCCATAAATTGCTCCCTTTGCCTCTTCTAAAGTATATTTACTTAATGATTTTGTCATTTCCAACTCCTTCAAATTGTAGTATTGGACTTTAATGACATATTTATTATCTTTTAATTCATGATATTGGGGGAAATTGTCTCCACACATGAAAATAACTTCCAAGATCTTCAATAATATAATATAAAATTTCATTCCATAATTATTTCATGGTAGAAATTCAATCATTCCCTTCTTCCCCTTTTCCATCTCCCTTTCAACAAGGCACCAAACTGCCCTCTTCTTCTCTTGCTTCCCTTTGAAATTAAAAAAATTAATAACTTCTTATTAGTATTAATAGAACATTCCAAAATCGATTTAAAATGTGGAAATTTATTATAGAATAATAATATTATAATTATTGGATTTAATCCATTAAATAAACAATTTATCTTACTTTTAGGATTACATACATAATCAACAACATGCGTTACTAACCCTATAAATCTTCCTTCATACTCAACCACAACTTCCGCATCCTTTTTTCATAAATTATTGAATTTACATTACATTTATACTCTTTTATAATGATGAAAATATTTATCTAGTAATATCATTTTAATAGTTTCCAACTGCATACATTCTATCTCTTCATCCTTCTTGGTTTTCTAATCAAATATCATAATTGATCAATTTCTCTCCCTAGAAGATATACGTCCATGATAACCATGTCCCACTAATTATATCCTATATCAATGAATATATTTTCTAAAGACTCGATCTATTGATCCACCACAAATAGACTAGCAGTTCCATTGAAATCTAAAGGTTTCTTCTATATAATGTTGTCACGACCTGTCCCAGTGGGGCCCGTGATGTAACTACCCAAGCCCGCATCCAATAGGCTAGGGGATGGTGACTATAACCGAGTAGACATGTCACTAACTTGGGAGTAATTTCCTATAAACCTGTACACACACACACACACATCTCTAATCCCACAAAGCCAAAAAGTAAAAACTACTGAAAAGGGAAATGCATGCATACACTAAAAATCCCAACAAACAGAGTAAGATAGGAAAGTAATGTGTAGTAATGTAAAAACCTGGGCCAAAATTTCAATCCCACCAAAAGAAAGTCTGCAACAAAGTCCAACTTGTAAATAAAGGTGCTGGGACTGCAATCCATAGCCATAGGAATACACCTCGGCCTGCCTGATCTCACTGAGCACCGTCCGGTCCTGGTCCACCTAGAATCCCTTCAAAGGCTCGCTTGTCTGCACAAGACACGACACGTTCGGGCAAAGCCTGTGCAAGGGTGAGTATAGAAATACCCAATAGGACACCCCAAAACAAAAAAGGAATACAACAAGGGAAAATACCACAAAGGAATGATACAGTCAGCTCTACACAGTATATGTTTACAGAATATATAACAAGAATATCCAGATATACTCATACACGATCGACTATCGCGAAACCAGATCTAAGATCCAGCTCGAAGATTTCCACTAAGCACGTAATAGGGAGAACATACTCCTAAGTATGAAGAAAGATATGATTCACTAGTTCTGGGAGAATTCACTCCACGAGTACTGAAGAAAGATACTTGATGCGTCAGATGAGGATCACAACCAGAAGCTATGGGGTGATTCCAAAAACTCAGTCTGAACTAACCTGCTAAGTAGAGGATTGACACACAGGTAAAGTAGGTTACGTCGATACCAAGAAACTCTACCTAGGGTACCACTAAGGAATAGGAGATCTGACTCTAAGTCTCATAGAGGGGATTCCAATAACTATATTCAAGAAGTCTTGCTGAAGGGATCATACTCATGTACGTAGGAAATGATACTAGAAACCTTTAGGGGAAAGACCAAGGGGATGAACCCTAAGAAAACTAGTCCATTTCAAAGAAGATAACTCGCTCAAGCCATTTATAAACAGGTTACACGACATGTAGTAGGATCACATGCCGTGTTCCTTGACTCCGGGTACTGCCCATGTAAACAAACTGTGTCTCTAGGGATATCATATAAAAAGTAACTACATGGCGTGTAGAAGGATTACACACCATGTCCGAGTATCCGGGGTTCGCTCCGTGTACGCTGGCCATTTTCCCATACACGACCTCAACCCGTGTCGCCTTGCCCGTCTTCCAGTACACGGGGTATCCCGTGTATCTAGCCGGGGAAAGGTATACACATCGTGTCCTTGGCCATGTACCCAAACAATGCCCGTGTACTCCTAATGTACACGCTAGGTGGTCCGGCAACGAACACACATCGTGTAGCCTATACTACATGCCGTGTAGTGAGGATTTCTCCAGAACCGTCGTCTTTCACCTCGCGCCTCGTCCGGATCTACGAATTCGTGATCTATCATCCATTTTCCATGAAACTCGATATCTCAGGTTGCCTCGTCATCGTGATATTGAATCCGTGGGTTTCGGGCCTTCGATCGGCTCTATAATCTGATTCGGGTCACCCGTGCAGAAATCGTTCGACGAATGATATCTTCGGATCCACTTCGATCCATCCATCGCCACCGCAGTCGCACCTCCATGGGGTTATCCCGATGCCAGATCTTGAATTTGGGGTCGTTTCATCACACAAGGGATTCCCAACGATCCATCGTTCATATCTCCATGAAGAACACGTAGAATGCACACGAAGAACGCGAGAAATCGGGGAAGAAAGGCACAAAAAATCAAGTGGGACGAACCTCAATCAATGTTCGTCTAGATCTTGGTTCATCACCATTAGAAGGAAAAATGAAACTAAAATAACCTTCAAGAATCAATCCCCAAAAATATCCCACAGATAACCCATCTCGTATAATGATCAATCTGCAGAACAATCTGTTCGTTGATTGGTCTACGACCGTCATGGAAATCAAAAATGGTAAAGAAACCACAAAGAGATTGTAACACCCGAGATTTTTATGAGTAATATTTTGTTTTTATATATCATCAAAGGAATCTTTCACTACATACTAGCTTGGCTTACTTTACACGCAATCGCGACCTTCCTCGATAGCTTGCGTTGTACGCAATACCGAGTTTCACTAAACAACAATATGCTATTAAAACTAGCCGTTATGAATAGTAATAACCACTTTTTGAAATTTTATAAATTTTATTTTTCAAAATGGACTTCATTTTTGGATTCGGAATACCGAAATTATCCTAGGGTGAAATTTTGGAATTTTTCTGAAAACTTTCAATTTTTGATGAATAGTGAAACCACTAAGTGGTAGGTTAAAAACTGAATTTTTGCATAAAACGTAATTTTACCGCTTCTGTGAATGGAATTTCAAAAATCCGACAGACACGGTTGATATCAGTAAGTAAAATGTGGTTCAATGAGATAAAAATAATTTTTTGGTGAATAGTAACTTTTTACTTTTTTTACCGCGGTTAATAGTAAATAGGGTAACTAAGGGTAAATATGATATTACTATTACCCTAACACATGTCCTAATTCAATTGGACAAGTGTAATTCGACCAAAAACAAACTTAGGAATAAAATATGACCATTTATGCCCCCTTGGATTAGATTAGGACATTTATTAATAATTTATTTAAAGAAGGGTTAAAATAGTTAAAATCAAAGTTTAATAAGTAAATCATTTTTAATATGGGGTTATACATAAGATAAATTCAACTATAAATATTCATTAGAAAGATAAAAATATTTCCTACATAATGGTATTTTATTTATAATTTTTAGACATTAAATAATTTAATTTATTTATGACACAATGATGATGCAGTAATTATCTTATTAATGAAATATTGACATAATTGGTGTTATAAACACCAAAATAAATGTCATTTGAGACTTTTTATGAATTCCACTAATTTTATAGGGTACTATGATATATTAGTGTTGATTTAATCAACTTTATTCGAACATATAATTCTGTTATGACTTTCACAAAAACCATATATCAAATAGTGTCAAAATTGACACAAAATAGTTTTTAAATCAAATATTATATTATTAATTGTTATTTTATTCTTAAAAAATCTAAGGTTCGGCCAAATGAGTTAGATAAGGATATATATATTAATAATAAACAATTTGGGGTTCGTTTGGCATGTTATAGTATGTGTATTAACCATATAGTGAAAGAAAACAAAAAGACACGGTAAAAGGTAAATTATTTAACTTAGAGTTAAATCTAATTGATAAGGTTAAAATAATACCCTAAACTTTTCTAAATCTTATTGGTTGAATGTATTTCGACCCATCCACACTTTACCTTCGAAATAAGACACTTTGGAACCATTATAAACCGATTTTGACTTTAATATAAAATAATATTTTGAGGTATTCCTAAGGTGCCCCTCTCCTCCCTTATAAAAGGGCACCTCCTCCCCCTCCTCCTCACACCAATTTGAGCACTCAAGCTCGGCCAAACCCTACCATTTTCTCCTCTCCACTTCCCTAGAATAATCCTAGAGGTCCTGGTCTTCTTCAAAGACCAATCTTAGTTCCCTAAGTGGAGGATTCAAAGAGGCGTTCCAAAGAAGAGGTAATATCCATTACCGATCTTTTCAATTTCTTTCTTCTTAAACTTCTTCTTATTTAGTTGTTTCATGATAAAGTAATAACATCAGTATTACTTACATACTGATATGTTATTATAAACATGAAACAACCCTAATTCACCTTCTATCCATCCTACGGAAAAATGAAATCACCACGCGTGCGTACGTACGGAATACCGTCTCCACGCCGTGGTGTAATCTATTTTCCACCATCACCTTACAAGGATGGGTATAATGGTGTAATGAGTAACTATTTGTGATTATTATAAAGTAATATTGATACTGAAATAATATATATATACTCCAATAGAATTCCACGATCATAGGAACGATATCATCACTCGTGCGTACGTACGGAATACCGTCTCCACGATGTGATGCGACTTGTTCTACATGATCATCATTGCATAGTAATTATATAAATGAATTTAATGAATAAATATGATATATGTCACACTAATACCATTATGGATATAAGGTATCTATAACCTTAAAAGAAGAATAATGATTTATTTGGAAAAACACGCATAAGAACAAAAGGCAATAAAGACCCGAGTAACAAGTAACAATGAAATATTACTAACAAGAAGCTAATTATATGACCATATATGATATCATATCAATATGTATGATTCTGTAATAAGTAAATAACATTATTTAAACCATTATATAGGAGCTTCGGACACGTACAAAGCAAATCGGACCTATGGTAAGGGAAAATACCACAATCTCATTTTTATCGGAGATTGTTTATTCGTAAGTATTTATTGGGGTGTATTTTATCATCCACATCCAAGTTCCCTCAATATGTAATATTGTTTCCATCCACTTACACTAGTTTAAATCCAATTTTACACTTTTGTGAGTTTTTAGTAAGGAATATGAAAGGAATCTTTTGTCGTTTTTTCGTACGAGGTACTTTTTTACTTTTCCGAAAAAGTACGAAGAATGTTTTTTTTAACTTATACGGCATGAATGGATTTTTAAAACATTATTTCCAAGAAGATTCCTTTACAAGTTTTCAAGTTTATTTTTAATCATCTTCTTTTAGTTTAAAGTTGTATGACATGTTAAGAAAGGAAAAATGTTTTTGAAGTAGAAAGGATATTTTCCTCAAGAATGGAGTTCAAGTATTTTATCAAAATTATTTTACCTCTAAGATAATAAAAGGGTTCTGTTTTTATCCCTATTATTACATGGATTTGATTATGTTGTGATGGAAATATTTTTATGAATTCCTTTATCTTATATGAATTGTTTTATGATGTCATGTTGTTTAAGAATCCCATTTTTATTACATGGGTTATGCGATGATGTATGATTTATGATTATGCGGCACACATAAGAAAGGATTAATTATAAGATGGGTGGGACCTATATCTCCCTCCAATGCATTGGGTAAAGATTTTATATCTCATGAGATAGACATGGCTGGAATGGAAGGTTATTTCAGTTCAGTGATACAGGACTGAAACGAGGAGTGAACTCAGTTCAGAAAGGGACTTTGTCCACTAAGATAGTCTTGGAAATGAGTCATGACTAACAAGAAATTATTTTCCATGATTATGTGTGCATGCCACAAAGTTTCAAGTTTCATGTTATGATTATGGGGATCTCATTTTCACTTCTATGATTTGTTCCATGTTAATATTTTATGATCTCTTTTGCAGGTTATGATTTTCAAAAAGATATGATATGATTTTTATTTCCTTTATTTGCCCTTGCTGAGCATTTGAGCTCACCCTTTTATGTTTTCTTTTCCCCAGGTCAGGAAGATGGATATTAGGTAGAATATGCAAAAAGGGACCCTAGATATGATGAAATAAATGGGAGACACTGTAGAAGATTTATGAACCAGTTGTTTATGTTTCCTAGTTTCTAAAGACACTATACCTATACGGTCCTTTGTGGTTTTGCCATATGTTGTAATAAGTGTGCTTCAATTTTGAAGTATTAACAATGTATGTAAAGTATGGGTCGTTATAGTTGGTATCAGAGGAAAGGTATAGTCAACATTTGGAAACTAGGATGTGAAAGCCTTAGTAAGAACCCTAAGGATAAGTCTAAGCATAGAACAAAATCTTATTGTTTTAGAAATGGCCATGAATACCCAAGGATAAGACCTTAAGTGTGAAATTTTATCCTTGATTATGTGGTTTTCCTATTATAATTAGTGTTGCTCACACTATTCTTCTTGGTTTTAGTCAATGGCTGGAACCCGAAGGAACCGTGTTAATACGGAATGCGATGGGCAATGCAATGATTGTCCCCCTGAGCAACCAAACGATATGAGAGCTGGAATGAAAAATCTTGTAGCCATGATCACACAACTTTCTCAAGCTATGAATCATGCAGGACTTCCAAACGAGCAAAGGAAGGAGCAACATTCTGTTGAATCCTTCATGAGGCAGCGTCCACCTTCTTTCAGTGGGTCTACTGATCCATTAGTTGCTCAACAATGGATTAGTACTACTAAAAATATATTTTCAGTTCTTCAATGTTCTGAACATGATAAAGTCATCCTAGCAGTGTATCGTTTGGAAGGAGATGCTGATCAATGGTGGAATCTTATTAAGAATACGAGGCAAAGGGATGAAATTGAGTCTATGGAATGGTATGAGTTCAAGAACTTATTTTTCAATAAGTACTTCCCTCGTATTCTCCGAAGAAAGATGGAGAAAGAGTTTCTTGAACTGAAGCAAAGGGATGATGAATCTATTGGTACCCATGAAGCAAATTTTACAAGACTTGCATTGTACGCTTCAGGTATTATTATCCAACTTGAGAGTAAGATCGATCGATTCTTTAGTGGCTTAAAAACAAGTCTTCGAAGGGCGTTAGCCACAAGGGACTTCAATAGCTACGAGGAAATCGTTCGATGTGCTCTCAAAGTCGAGATGGAGATTGGAGTAACCCATCAGTCACATGGGTTTGATAAGAAGAGGAAGATGGAATTCAAAGGAAAATCTAAAGAGCACACTGAAAAGAAGATGACCTTTCCCTTATGCTCATGTGTGGAAAGAAACATGGAGGGAGTTGTCTTAAAGGGACAAGTAAATGTTTTAAATGTGGAAAGGAAGGTCATCGGGCATTTGAATGCCGCGATAATGGGAAGAAGATGTCTAATGATGCAAACAAAGGAAGGGATACACAGAATGAACCTACTACACTTCAATGTTTCAAGTGAAAGGAGATGGGGCATTATGCCAATCAATGCCCAAATCCAAGGGTTGATGATGATGGTCGACGTCAACAAAATCTTAAGGCTAAAGACAAAGGAAAGTCACATGAAATTTCTATCAGCGATGTGGAGTACGATAACGAAGTGGTGAAAGGTACACTTACCATCCACTCTAAAGTAGAAAATGTTTTATTTGATTCTGGATCCACCCACTCTTTTATTTCTGAAAATTTTTCTAAGGGTATAATCATACTACCTCAACAATTAGATGTTGAGTTAGTCGTGACAACACCTAATGGCACAACAGTCTCATCAAAAGTTTATAATTCTTCTCCGATCGAAGTTTGTGGGAAAGTGCTTCCTGCAAATCTTGTGATGCTTCCTTTAGTGGAATTTGATGTGATTCTTGGCATGGATTGGCTTTCTCTACATGGAGCTCATATCAACTGCCAATGAAGGGAAGTCACATTTCATATTCCAGATCAATCTACGATCGTCTATCAATGCAAGGATGAACATAACCTTCCAGTGGAAATTTCTTCCATCTTATGGGTATTGATTCCACTAAATGAAGGTTATTTATCTCAAATGGTTGGTGAGAAACTCACGATTAATAATATTCCCATTGTACGGGAGTTTGATGATGTCTTTCCGGAGTAATTACCGGGTCTTCCACCAAATCGTGAAGTTGAGTTTTCAATAGAACTCGTACCGGGTGCTTTGACAATTTCAAAGACACCTTATAGAATGGCCCCAATTGAGTTGCAGGAATTGAAGAAGCAACTCCAAGAGAATCTTGATAAGGGATTCATACTCCCTAGTGCGTCACCTTGGGGAGCACCTATTCTATTTGTTAAGAAGAAAGATGGATCAATGAGACTCTGCATTGATTATCGAGAACTTAACAAGATCACTATCAAGAACAGATATCCTCTCCCACGCATTGATGACTTATTTGACCAACTATGCGGAGCTCAATACTTTTCCAAGATTGATCTTCGTTCAGGGTATCATCAATTAAGGGTCAAAAGGGAGGATATACCAAAGACGGATTTCCGTACAAGGTATGGACACTATGAATTTATAGTGATGCCATTTGGTCTTACTAATGCCCCTGATATCTTCATGGATCTAATGAATAGAGTCTTTAGAGACTATCTTGATCAATTTGTGGTAGTCTTTATAGACGATATTCTTGTCTATTCAAAGATCAAGGAAGATCATGAAGATCACTTGATAATTATATTGAAGACCCTGAGAAAGGATAAGCTTTATGCCAAATTTACCAAGTGTGAATTTTGGCTTCAAAAAGTTGCATTTTTGGGTCACATAATCTCAAAAGAGGGGATATCTGTGGATCCAGCAAAAACAGAGGTTATCGAAAGATGGTCAAGACCAACAACAGTAACTGAGATCCGAAGTTTTCTTGGTTTGACTGGATATTATCGACGTTTTGTAAAGGATTTTTCACGATTATCTAATCCACTCACCAAGTTGACTCGGAAAGGAGTTAAGTTTGTTTGGACAGAGGAATGTGAAGAGAATTTCAAGGAGTTGAAAAGAAGGTTATCCAGTGCACTTGTGCTCAAACTTCCTTGTAGTGGAGAAAGGTTTGTGATCTACAGTGATGCATCCAAGAAGGGATTGGGGTGTGTTCTTATGCAAAATGATATGGTGATAGCTTATGCCTCATGACAGTTGAAAATCCATGAGCAAAATTACCCAACTCATGATTTGGAGTTGGCTGCGGTAATCTTTTCATTAAAGATTTGGAGGCATTACCTTTATGGTGAAAGGTGTGATATTTATACTAATCATAAAAGTTTAAAGTATATTTCCACACAAAAGGAGTTGAATATGCGTCAAAGAAGATGGTTGGAGCTGATTAAGGATTACGACTGCTCAATCCATTACCACCCTGGGAAAGCAAACAAGGTGGCAGATGCATTAAGTCGACAAGACCATGCTAGTTTATCCATGATGAGGATCACAAAGGATCCAATATTTATGGATTTACAAAGGATGGATCTTGGAATTATAATGGAAGGGGAAAAATATTATCTTTCTCAAATGAATGTTCAACCATCTATACATGTGAAGATTAAAGAGGCACATAAAGTAGATGTCGAGTTACAAAAGAAGGTGAGAAATGTTCCTGAATTCAACCTTGATTGTGATGGGATAATAAAGTTCAGGAATCGAGTTTGTGTTCCTCCCATCCCCAAATTAAAGAAGGAGCTGCTGGATGAGGCTCATAGTTCATCATTCTCTATTCATCCTGGAAGCACGAAGATGTATAGGGACCTGAAAGAGTACTTCTGGTGGGATGGCATGAAAAGAGATGTTGCTGAATATGACTCTCGATGCTTGGATTGTCAACAAGTTAAAGCTGAGAGACAAAAGTCTAAGGGGATGTTACAACCATTACCCATACCCGAATGGAAATGGGAAAACAACACTATGGACTTTATCATAGGACTTCCTAAAACATCCAAAGGAAATAATGCTATTTGGGTCATAGTTGATCGTCTTACAAAGTCTGCACACTTCATTGCTATTAGAGAGGATTTCTCTCTAGATCAGCTTGCCAGGATATATGTAAAGGAAGTGGTAAGATTGCATGGAGTACCAATTTCTAGTATATCTAATCGGGATCCGAGATTTACCTCGAAGTTATGGCGAAGTCTTCAGCATACTCTGGATACAGAGTTGAGTTTCAGCACTGCTTATCATCCGCAGAAAGACGGTCAGTCGGAGAGAACAATTCAAACCCTAGAAGATATGTTGAGAGCTTGCTCTATGGATTTCAAAGGAGGTTGGGATCAACACCTACCTTTGGTGGAATTTTCTTATAATAATATCTTTCACTCAAGTATTCAGATGGCTCCTTATGAAGCTCTCTATGGAAAGAAATGCAGGACTCCTACTTGCTGGGATGAAGTTGGGGAAAGAAAGCTATTAGGACCTGATCTCATTGATGAAATGGCAGAAAAGGTCAGATCTATTCAACAACACATAATAGCAGCTCAGAGTCGACAGAAAAGTTATGCCGACAACCGAAGAAAAGACCTAGAGTTTGAAGTGGTTGATAAAGTGTTCTTACGAATATCTCCCTGGAAGAGGGTTATGAGATTTGGAAAGAAGGGGAAGTTGAGCCCTAGATATATCGGTCCTTTCGAAATACTGGATCGTGTTGGAAAGGTAGCTTACCGATTGGCGCTTCCACCGAATCTCTCTCAAGTTCACGATGTGTTCCATGTATCTCTCCTGAGAAAGTACATACCTGATCCTTCACATGTACTCATCTCAGAAGTTGTACCGCTGGAGCAAGATCTTTCTTATGAAGAATAGCCGATAGAGATTCTGGATCATAGCGAAAATGTCCTACGAAACAAGACCACTCGGTTGGTGAAAGTTTTATGGAGGAACCACCAATTAGAAGAAGCTACATGGGAGCTTGAGGATATGATAAGGGAGAAGTATCCTCATCTGTTTGTTACAAAGTGACAAATTTTGAGGGAGAAATTCATTTTAAGGGGGGTAGAATGTAACACCCGAGATTTTGATGAGTAATATTTTGTTTTCATATATCATCAAAGGAATCTTTCACTACATACTAGCTTGGCTTACTTTACACGCAATCGCGACCTTCCTCGATAGCTTGCGTTGTACACAATACCGAGTTTCACTAAACAACAATATGCTATTAAAACTAGCCGTTATGAATAATAATAACCACTTTTTGAAATTTTATAAATTTTTTTTTTCAAAATGGACTTCATTTTTGGATTCGAAATACCGAAATTAGCCTAGGGTGAAATTTTGGTATTTTTCTGAAAACTTTCAATTTTTGATGAATAGTGAAACCACTAAGTGGTAGGTTAAAAACTGAATTTTTGCATAAAACTTAATTTTACCACTTCTGTGAATGGAATTTCAAAAATACGACAGACACGGTTGATATCAGTAAGTAAAATGTGGTTCAATGAGATAAAAATAATTTTTTGGTGAATAGTGACTTTTTACTTTTTTTACCGCGGTTAATAGTAAATAGGGTAACTAAGGGTAAATATGATATTACTATTACCCTAACACATGTCCTAATTCTATTGGACAAGTGTAATTCGACCAAAAACAAACTTAGGAATAAAATATGACCATTTAGGCCCACTTGGATTAGATTAGGACATTTATTATTAATTTATTTAAAGAAGGGTTAAAATAGTTAAAATCAAAGTTTAATAAGTAAATCATTTTTAATATGGGGTTATACATAAGATAAATTCAACTATAAATATTAATTAGAAAGCTAAAATGATTTCCTACATAATGGTAGTTTATTTATAATTTTTAGACATTAAATAATTTAATTTATTTATGACACAATGATGATGCAGTAATTATCTTATTAATGAAATATTGACATAATTGGTGTTATAAACACCAAAATAAATTTCATTTTGAGACTTTTTATGAATTACACTAATTTTATAGGTTAATATGATATATTAGTGTTGATTTAATAAACTTTATTCGAACATATAATTCTGTTATGACTTTCACAAAAATCATATATCAAATAGTGTCAAAATTGACACAAAATAGTTTTTAAATCAAATATTATATTATTAATTGTTATTTTATTCCTAAAAAATCTAAGGCTCGGCCAAATGACTTAGCTAAGTATATATATATTAATAATAAACAAATTGGGGTTCGTTTGGCATGTTATAGTAAGTGTATTAACCATATAGTGAAAGAAAACAAAAAAGACACGGTAAAAGTTAAATTATTTAACATAGAGTTAAATCTAATTGATAAGGATAAAATAATACCCTAAACTTGTCTAAATATTATTTGTTGAAAGGATTTAGACCCATACCCACTTTACCTTCGAAATAAGAACCTTTGGAACCATTATAAACCGAATTTGACTTTAATATAAAATAATATTTTGAGGTATTCCTAAGGTGCCCCTCTCCTCCCTTATAAAAGGGCACCTCCTCCCCCTCCTCCTCACACCAATTTGAGCACTCAAGCTCGGCCAACCCCTACCATTTTCTCCTCTACACTTCCCTAGAATAATCCTAGAGGTCCTGGTCTTCTTCAAAGACCAATCTTAGTTCCCTAAGTGGAGGATTCAAAGAGGCGTTCCAAAGAAGAGGTAATATCCATTACCGATCTTTTCAATTTCTTTCTTCTTCAACTTCTTATTATTTAGTTGTTTCATGATAAAGTAATAACATCAGTATTACTTACATACTGATATGTTATTATAAACATGAAACAACCCTAATTCACCTTCTATCCATCCTACGGAAAAATGAAATCACCACGCGTGCGTACGTACGGAATACCGTCTCCACGCCGTGGTGTAATCTTTTTTCCACCATCACCTTACAAGGATGGGTATAATGGTGTAATGAGTAACTATTTGTGATTATTATAAAGTAATATTGATACTAAAATAATATATATATACTCCAATACAATTCCACGATCATAGGAACGATATCATCACTTGTGCGTACGTACGGAATACCGTCTCCACGTTGTGATGCGACTTGTTCTACATGATCATCATTGCATAGTAATTATATAAATGAATTGAATGAATAAATATGATATATGTTACACTAATACCATTCTGGATATAAGGTATCTATATCCTTAAAATAATAATAAGAATTTATTTGGCAAAACACGCATAAGAACAAAAGGAAATAAAGACCCGAGTAACAAGTAACAATGAAATATTACTAACAAGAAGCTAAGTATATGAACATATATGATATCATATCAATATGTATGATTCTGGAATAAGTCAATAACATTATTTAAACCATTATACCGGAGCTTCGGACACGTACAAAGCAAATCAGACCTAAGGTAAGGGAAAATACCACAATCTCATTTTTATCCGAGATTGTTTATTCGTAAGTATTTATTGGGGTGTATTTTGTCATCCACATACAAGTTCCCTCAATATGTAATATTGTTTCCATCCACTTACACTAGTTTAAATCCAATTTTACCCTTCGGTGAGTTTTTAGTAAAGAATATGAAAGGAATCTTTTGTCGTTTTTTCGTACGAGGTACTTTTTGACTTTTCCGACAAAAGTACGAAGAATGTTTTTTTTAACTTATACGGCATGAATGGATTTTTAAAACATTATTTCCAAGAAGCTTCCTTTACAAGTTTTCAAGTTTATTATTAATCAACTTCTTTTATTTTAAATTTGTATGACATGTTAAGAAAGGAAAAATGTTTTTGAAGTAGAAAGTATATTTTCCTCAAGAATGGAGTTCAAGTATTTTATCAAAATTATTTTCCATCTAAGATAATAAAAGGGTTCTGTTTTTATCCCTATTATTACATGGATTTGATTATGTTGTGATGGAAATATTTTTATGAATTCCTTTATCTTATATGAATTATATTATGATGTCATGTTGTTTAAGAATCCCATTTTTATTACATGGGTTATGCGATGATGTATGATTTATGATTATGTGGCACACATAAGAAAGGATTCATTATAAGATGGGTGGGACCTATATCTCCCTCCAATGCATTGGGTAAAGATTTTATATCTCATGAGATAGACATGGCTGGAACGGAAGGTTATTTCGGTTCAGTGATACAGGACTGAAATGAGGAGTGAACTCGGTTCAAAAAGGGACTTTGTCCACTAAGATAGTCTTGGCAATGAGTCATGAATAACAAGAAATGATTTTCCATGATTATGTGTGCATGCCACAAAGTTTAAAGTTTCATGTTATGATTATGGGGATCTCATTTTCACTTCTATGATTTGTTCCATGTTAAGATTTTATGATCTCTTTTGCAGGTTATGATTTTCAAAAAGATATGATATGATTTTTATTTCCTTTATTTGCCCTTGCTGAGCATTTGAGCTCACCCTTTTATGTTTTCTTTTCCCCAGGTAAGGAAGATGGATATTAGGTAGAATATGCAAAAAGGGACCCTAGATATGATGAAATAAATGGGAGACACTGTAGAAGATTTATGAACCAGTTGTTTATGTTTCCCAGTTTCCAAAGACACTATACCTATACGGTCCTTTGTGGTTTTGTAATATGTTGTAATAAGTGTGCTTCAATTTTGAAGTATTAACAACGTATGTAAAGTATGGGTCGTTATAGAGATCAAATGCCCAACCTGGATATACGGCGTTCACTGGCGAAGATATGGTCACCGCGTCGTCATCGCCGGTGAAACTCGTACAGAACGCTGTCGCCACGTTGGGGGTTTCCTCCAGAGCTTTCCAGAGCCTCCAGGGGAAAATTCAGGGTTATGAGATTTGTAACCCTAATCCCCTATGATATCTTTAATTTGAATGAATTAAGAGACTTCGCAGCAGAAAGATTTAATAAAAATTTTTTGTTAAATATTTTATTACGGTTACGTCCAAAAACTAGATTTCACCACCGACCTGTGCCAGCTGATGTTAGGTCTCACCTAAGGGAAACTCACTGCTCTGAACGCAACAGTGCCCTTGAATTTCTGATCTGAGCACCCGTACAAGAGTTATTCAACTTTTTCAGGAAAACCATACGTGCACATTACTTATTTATTTAATTAAATTCAAACATTTGTTCAGGGCTCACCGGGCCTCAAAACTGCACGCCGTCTCAGAGCCTGGTCTTGAAATAATTCCCTTATAAGACTGAAATAATATACATAAAAATATGAGACAATAGATCATCCCCACCTTAGGGATTTACGTCCCCGAAAAGCCAAAACAAAGGCTACTCAAAAAGATGTGGGCACTACGCACGGATCTGAGCCTCCCGCTCCCACGTGCGCTCTTGGAGATTCTGGTGCTACAACCAGACACACACCAAGGGAATATATCATCCATGTAGGATCTCCTCCTGCCGATCCTCGATCTCTACTGGGTACTCAGCAAAGATCGCTCCATCACTGATGTCCAGCTCGCCCCAGTCGATAACGTGCGATGGATCATGCAAATACCTCCATAGCTGCGAAACATGGAAGATGTTGTGTACCCTGTCCATATGAGGAGGTAGAGCCAAACGGTACGCCACCTCTCCAACTCTACTAATAATCTATAAAGGGCCGAAGAATCTCGGAGATAGCTTCCTCCTCAGCCAAATCTTTGCAATCCCTGTCGATTGAGACCCTAAGGAACTCATGATCTCCCTCCTCGAACTCCAAGGGCCTCCATCTCATGTCGGCATAAGACTTATGAAGACTATGTGTAGTCTTAATCTGCTCCTATATGACCTGAACCTTCTCCGTAGTATCTCACACCATCTCTGGGCCCATGAGTGCTGACTCTCCTGGGTCAGTCCAGCAAAGTGGCGACCTGCAAGGTTGCTCGTACAAAGCCTCAAATGGTGCCATACCAGTAGTGTAATGATAACTATTGTTATAAGAAAATTCCACCAGTGGTAGGTGATCCTCCCTGCTACGACCGATGTCAAGTATGAAAGCTCTTAGCAAATCCTCCAGAACTAGTATGGTCCGCTCTGTCTGACCATCAGTATGAGGATGAAACACTGTGCTCAAGCGTAACTAAGTCCCAAAAGCTTCCTGCAATCCCTTCCACAAACGGAATGTGAAACGAGCATCACGATATGAGACGATCATTGATGGAACTCCATGAAGTAAAACTATCTCCTGCACGTAGAGGCATCCCAAGCTCTCTACTGAACTCTGCTCCCATATGTCTAGGAAGTGGGCCGACATGGTGAGTCGGTCAATGATCACCCAGATGGAATCATATCCCCCTAGACATACGTGGTAAACCTGTCACGAAGTCCATGGATATTCCATCCCACTTCCACTCTGGTACCTAAAGGTGATGAGTATAACCTACTGTAACCTGGTGGTCAACCTTTACTTGCTAACAAGTAAGGCACCGAGAAATAAACTCTGCCACAATCATCTTCATTACTGGACACTAGAACTGACGTTGGAGGTCCTGGTACATATTTTCCATGCTTGTATGCACCATCAAGGGAGATGTATGGAACTCCCTCATAACCTCCTCCCGCAACATAATTTGTACTACTGTGCACCCTCTAAGGATAATAACATTCTCCCCAGCTTTTTAATATCCATCGGCAACATCACCTGCAGATATCTACGCACTTAGAGTCTCACAGCTAGCATCCTCGAGCTTTGCTGCCCTGACTTGCTGTAATAGTGGAGGGGTAACAACCATCGACTGATGGTAAGCTCCCTCATCTCTATCCATGAAGGATATCTATAAAGAGGCCAACTACCTCATCGCCTCATCCTGCAACTACGAACTGGATTTCAGGCTGAGAGCATCTACCACAACGTTCCTCTTCCTAGGAGTATAAATGATCTCAAAGTCGTAATCCTGGAGGAACTAAAGCCACCACCTCTGTCTCAAATTCAGATCCTTCTGAGAAAAGATATATCTGAGGCTCTTATTATCAGATTAGACAATAAACCACTCACCCATCAGGTAGTGCTGCCACATCTTCAATGCGAAGAATACAGCTTCGAACTCAAGATCATTTGTCGCGTAGTTCTGCTCGTGTGGCCTCAACTGACGTGAGCCATAGGCAATCACCACTTGCCTCTACATCAGGACACAACCAATCTCAGTTCCTGATGAGTCGCAGAACACTACGTACTCGACACCCACTTCTGGTAGTCTCAAGATTGGTGCACTCATCAGACTCTGTCTCAACTACTGAAAAGCCTGCTAGCATCTCTCGGTCCACACAAAAGGCTGCCCCTTTCGGGTCAAAGCTATCATGGGTACTGAAACACTGGAGAAATCAGGAATGAATCTCCGATAGTATCCTGCCATCCTAAAAAAACTCTGCACCTCTGTCACGTTTCGCGGTGGCTCCCATGCTAACACTGCCTCTACCTTGGCTGGGTCAACTTCTAGACCATCTGATGAGATAACGTGCCCCAGTAAGTGGACCTCCTATATCCAGAATTAAAACTTCGAGAGTTTCCTGTACAATTGGTTCTCTCGGAGTGTGTCCAGAACCATCCTTAAGTGCCTCGCATGCTCCTCCTCAGACGTAGAGTACACAAGGATATCATCGATGAAGACCACCACGAACCGATCTAAACAGGGATGAAAGATATGGTTCATGAGTCCCATAAACATTGTCGGGGTGTTCGTCACGCCGAAGGGAATCACCAAGTTCTCATAGAGACCATAGCGACATCTGAAAGACATCTTCGGTATATCCTCATCCCGTACTCACATATGGTGACAGCATGATTGTAGATCATCCTTAGAGAACCATCGTGCCTCCCTTAACTGGTTGAAGAGGTCATCGATCCTTGGTGGTGGATACCGATTCTTCACGGTCACCTGATTCAAGCACCAGTAATCCACATACAGCCTCAAGCTCTCGTCTTCCTTCTTGGCAAACAACCCTGGGGCCGCCCAGGGTGAAACACTGGGTCTCATGATTCCCTTCCTCTACAAGTCTTCCAGCTGCACTCTCAGCTCACAAAGCTCTGCAGGAGCCGTCCGATATGCTGATGCTGATATCAGTGTCGTCCTGGGTTAAAACTCAATGCAGAAATCTATCTCCTGACAGGGAGGTAGTCTGGGGACATCCTCCAGAAATACGTCCTCATACTCAGACACTACTACTGAAAACTAGAAACTCGTAACATCTGCTACGCCAAGGGCTAGTCTAGCCAACTAATGTAAAATCGGTTTTACCTTCCTACGCACGATTCCATCCTGCACTGCCTGGGTCTCCTTTTCACCTACGAAGGATAACCTCATTCCATCACTGCGGACACACCACACCCTTTGCCAAAAACAGTCAATCTGGGCATGAACTGTGGATATCCAATCCATACCAGGAATGACATCGTAAGGCCTCGATTCTACCACCAAGAGGTTCCAACCGAAACTATCGCCTCTAAGGGTCAGGTCACACTGTCTACAAAGGTGTGTGATCTCTGAATATTCTCCAGTCGGTGTTTCTAAGCATAAGGTTTAAGTCAACGAATCAACTAGAATCTCAAGGTATTGAACAAGATAAGAAGCAAGAAAATAATGACAATAACCCGTGTCTATCAGTACGACAGCCGAAGTAGAGAAGACACAGATTGTACCTCTAATCATTCTGGGAGTACCTGGGTCATAAGCCTCAGCTGCTTGCAGCTATCCCTACCTCTGTCCACCAGCTCCTTGAACCTGAGGTGGACCTCCTGGGGGTGGTGGTGGTAAATGGTCAAAATGTCGACCACCTCCAGCTGCTCTCCCATCTCCTCTACCACGTCCGTCACCACTGGGTCTGTCTGCTCCACACGTTGCCTCTTCCTTGGTGGTCCATCCACTGATCCCATGTCGGTAGTATGGCGGGTCGGGCAATCTTGAGCGATATGTCCCCTGCCATCACATGAGTAGCATCGCCTCACTCGAGGATGGCTGGATGTTCCATATGAACCTTGTATGACCGATCCTCTATCCTGGGATCTCCTCTGAAAACGTCTCCCATGCCTGGGTCCCTGACGTCGGCTCCCTGCTGCCAAGGTCTCTACTCCAGCTCACTCACTACTGACAATTGTTGGCTGTCTCTTCTCTTCCAAGAAGATTTCGACCACCAAAACCCGCTCGAGCACCCCAGTATAAGTAGGAATGATCATAGGGATGATACTAGCTCGGATGTCTCTGTGCAATCCCCACTCAAAAGTTCGAGCTCTGAAGTACTAATCCATGACCATATCCATCGAGTACCGTGAGAGGTCAGTAAACCTCGATGAATAGTCAGCCACCATCATGGTTCCCTACTGGAGCTGAAGAAGCTCCTGTATACGTACTGATCTCAAGGTAATTGGTGAAAACTCCTCTCTAAAGAGATTATTAATCTCTGACCATGCAAGATTCGCCTCATCGTGAGTCTGGATAACCAAACTCCACCATCGCCCTGCCGAGCCCTGCAGAAGGCTCGCTGCCAGGATCACCACATGTTCTGCTGGTGTTCTGACCAGACGGAAGACTCTGGCCACTGCCTCAAGCTAGTCCTCTACTGCCTAAGGGTTAGGCTCTCCTCGAAACCTGAGGGGTCACTATCTCTGAAACATGTGGAGTGCGATCAACCTACGCTCCTCCTCTACTGGTACAGTAGGCACTAAACACTACTCCATAGGTGGTGGAAAAACTGACACACCACCCGAAGGTAAAACTTCTGGATCTGGTCCCTATATCGAAACTTCATCACTAAGGGGGTCATGCTCGTGATCGGGGCTGCTGGATCCTAGTGGGTGCGCATCACGGAGGCATCCTGTAAAGAAACAAGATGTATCACAGTCTATGGGTATATTAGGAGAGCTGACTCAAGAAGGACATGGAAACCTCAACCCATTCCTATATGATGCATGTACCATTATTTTCCCCTACAACTAGTGTTCTCATGTTCCGTGTCGAAAAGAATGTTATCAGAGTCCTGGTGTATGGATACGTTGGCTGTCTGTACCAAAACTGGGGTCCGTGGCCTGAAAGACAAACTCAAAACACTTAACATTGTTGATCCAAACCAACTCATAGACTCTCGGTCCTATGGTAGAACCAACCACCTCTGATACCACTCTATCACGACCCATCCCAATGGGGCCCATGCCGCAACTCCCCAAGCCCGCCTCCAATAGGCTAGGGGCTGGTGACTAGCACCGAGTAGGCATGTCACTAACATGGGAGGCATTGCCCATAAAACTGCACACACACACACACATCTCCAAGCCCACAAAGCTGAAAAGTAAAAACTACTGATAAGGGAAATGCATGCATACACTAAAAATACCAACCAACAGAGTACGATAGGAATGTAAAGTGCAGTAATGTAAAACCCGGGGCCAAAAGTACAATCCCACCAAAATAAATTCTGCAACAAAGTCCAACCTATAATGAAACGTACTGGGACTACAATCCGTAGCCATAGGAACACACCTCGGCCTTCCTAATCTCACTGAGCACCATCTTGTCCTAGTTTTCCTAGAATCTTGTCAAAGGCTTGCTCATCTGCATAAGACACAACACATGTGGGAAAAGCCCATGCATGGATGATTATAACAATACCCAGTAGGACACCTGGAAACCACAAAGGAATACAACAAGGGAAAATACCACAATTGAATGATACATTAAGCCTTACATAATATATGTCTACAGAACATATAATAAGAATATCCAGATATACTCATACACGAACGACTATTGCGAAACCACCACTAAGATCCCGCTCGAAGATTTCCACTAATCACGTAACAGGGCGAACATACTTCTAATTCTGAAGAAAGATATGATGCACTAGTTTTGGGAGAACTCACTCCACGAGTACTGAAGAAAGATACTTGATGCGTCAGATGAGGATCACAACCAGTAGCTATGGGGTGATTCCAACAAATCATTCTAAACTAACCTGCTAAGTAGAGGACCGACACCCGAGTAAAGTAGGTCACGTTGATACCAAGAAACTCTACCTAGGTTACCACGAGGGAATAGAGGATCTGGCTCTAAGTCTCATAGGGGGGATTCCAACAACTCTATTCAGAAAGTCCTGCTGAAGGGATCATACTCTTGTACGTAGGAAATGATACCAGAAAAATTCAGGGGAAAGACCAAGGGGACGAACCCTAATAAAAATAGTCCCTGTAATGAAGACAACTGGCACAAGCCATGTATAAACAAGTTACATGACATGTAGTAGGATCACACGCCGTGTTCCTTGACTTCGGGTAATGCCTGTGTAAATGGACCATGTCTCTAGGATTGTCGTATAAAAAGTAACTACATGGCGTATAGAAGGATTGAACTCCATGTCCGAGTATCCGGGGTTCGCTCCATGTACCCTGGCCATGTGTTTGTACAAGGCCTCAACCCGTGTCGCCTTGCCCGTGTACTAGTACACAGGGTATCCCGTGTATATGGACGGGTCTAGCCAGGGAATGGTATACACGCTGTGTACCCAACCTGTACCCGTGTACTCCCAGAGTACACGCCAGGTGGTCCGCCGACGAACACATGCCGTGTAGCCCATACTACACTCCGTGTAGTCTGGATCTCTCTAGAACCGTCGTCTTCCTCCTCACGCCTCAACCGGATCTCCGGATTCGTGATCTATCATCTGTTTGCCATGAAAGTCGAGATCTCAGGTCACCTCGTTGTCGTGATACTGAATCTGTGGGTTTTGGGCCTTCGATCAGCTCCAAAATCCGATTCCGGTCACCCGTATGGAAATCGTTCGAAGAACGATATATTCCGATCTGCTTCGATCCGTTCATCGCCACTGCAGTTTCACCTACGTGGGGTTGTCCTAATTCCAGATATTTAATTTGTGATCTTTGCGTCTCACAACGGATGCACAATGATTCATCATTCATATCTCCGAGAAGAACGCGTAGAACACACACAATGAATGTGTGAAATCGGGGAAGAATGGCACAAAAAATCGAGAGGGGCGAACCTCGATCAATTTTTATGTCGATATTGGTTCATCACCATTAGAAGGCTAAATAAAACCAAAATAACCATCAAGAATCAATCCCAAAAAAGATCCCGCAGATAACCCATCCCGTATAACGATCAATCCACAGGATAATCTATTAGTTGATTGGTCTGTGTCCGTCGTGGAAATCAAGAACGGGAAACAAACCAAAAAAAGATCAAACTCCCTACCTGGATCTGCGACATTTGTTGGCGAAGATCTGGTCGCCGCATCATCGTCACCAGCAAAACTCATCAAGAACATCGTCGCCGCGTTGGGGGTTTCCTCCACATCTTTCCAGAACCTCCAGGGTAAAATTTAGGGTTATGAGATCTGTAACCCTGATCCCCTGCGAAATCTTTAATTAAAATAATTAAGGGACTTCACTGCAGAAAGATTTAAAAAAATATTTTTAATAAATATTTTATTACGGTTACGCCCAAAAACTAGATTTCACCACTAACCTGTGCTAGCCGATGTTAGGTCTCGCCTAAGGGAAAATCGCTGCTCTAAACGCAACCGTGCCCTCAGATTTCTGATCCGAGCACCCTTTCAAGAGTTATTCCACTTTTTCAGGAAAACCACATGCACACATTATTTAATTATTTAATTAAATTCAAACATTTGTTCCAGGCTCACCGAGCCTCGGAACTGCACGCCGTCTCAGAGCCTGGTCTCAAAATAATTCCCATATAAGACTGAAATAATATACGAAAAAATCCGAGACATTACAAATATGATCAAAGGTTGTCACACCTTGATGAGGTGAAACATGTTATTCAATATGGGAAATCCTAGTTTTCAAAACCTAAGTTAACTACCGAAATAAATTTATAATCCTATCTAATCTAGTAAAAATATAATTGATTTCATTCAGAGGGAAATATGCAAATTGATTATGGGTGTTTATATTCTTTTTGTTCCTTCCATTAGACACCATTTCTATACAATGGAATATATTTAATTAGGCTATAAAGAACATAATAAATTATAAATAATAGTACATAATTCCTATTAATTTGATATAAATGAAGTTTATGTAAACTATAAATATTTATAAAACATTATAATGGGTTTTAATAGAGTTATGTTGTTTAACTATGTTATTCTGAATATAATTCATAGGGTTTCTACTAACGTTTCTCTCATACCAACTTTAACTCCCTGACCCCAATATTCCAATGTTAGTGGTTTTTTTTAATTTCTTTAAAATACATATATCATAATACATAGGATGAAGTGGATTAGTAGTCTTAGAAAATTATATACATAAATAAACATTAGATTACATTGAATACTGAAGTTACATCAATTAAATATATGAAAATTTATTATTTCTCCTTACTAATCCATAAGTCACACACAATAGTCTTAACAGATTCCTAGAGAAATGGTGAAATATATATAGGGGTGGGCTCATACATTCAGTAAAGAGTATCATACCGTGGAAGCTATTATGAATAACCATGGAAAAAATAATATGATATGAATAAATAAGTTATATAAAAAATTGATTTTTGTGAATAATATATCCAAGGATTACATAACAATTAATAAATACATGTATAAGAATAACTAATCACATAGTGATGGAATGAATAATTCTAGATTTATTAAAAATACCGTTAGGTCCTTGTTCGAATTAATCAAACACAAACATGTATAGATTACGCTAAAAACCCAATATAATTTGTTTCATGAGACCTTTAGATGCATCTGGAGGTTATATAATTATTTTACCAACCCATTACATAATAAGTTTAGTTCATACATCTTATGAAATGAATTTATTGATAATATATATCATAATTTCCCCTAAGGAACCCCATACATAATCATGTTTTAATAGTTAATAACTATCCATATAGAAATAATTGATATACAGAATATCAATATTTCTGCATTTAATGGAATAATATATATTTCTATGTGAATATACAAAAATTAACATAGAAAATATAGGATATTCAAAAAATAATAACATGAAATATTATTAATTAAAATATAACAAGTTATTAGTGAAGCTTAATTTTCTAATGTAGGGATATCAATTGGAAATAATTACTAAGTTCAATAGTTATCAATATATTGAGACCAAAGAAATGTTGGAAAAATTTCTTCCAAACCCACTCTTCTATATCTGGTTCAACACTAACATACGTTAGATACATAATTTGGAAATTTATATAAATATTATAAAAATTAATTCATATATATCGTTATAGTTCATAATGATTCTATGAATTATCTAAATCATATTTCATAGGATTTTCAAACATGTTTCTTAGTTAGACCCATTATTTATGAATCGAGTTAAGATCGAGTTATCACCTAAAAAATTTTTATTGTTATTACCCCAAGGTTCTCCTAAGAAGGAGAATATATCTACTTATAGTATTTGAAGTGGTATTCCATAACTAAGAAAGTCCACACTCTTTACATTACCCAAAATTTATAAGGTTTTCATGTATTTAGATTTATATCCTGAGTTTATACTAATGTTTTAACATTATAATAGTATATAAAGGTAGTATAATGAAAAGTAATGATGATATCTCATTTATAAAATGATAAAGAATTTATAACAACAAATCATAACAACATCTCACATTGAAATGAATATGAATTTGAGAGGATCACATATATAAAGGATACTAAGGGATTTGGGACCCTTACACTGATATAATAACTGATTAGGACATGGATATAATGAGAGGTAATAAATTAATCTCTCCTTAAAAATATATAAAATTTATAATAGTACCATTGAATTAAAATCATGGATGTATATGAATTTTCTTCAATCATATTATATCTAATGGATTTAATTTGGAAATTAAAAAAGTAGGATTAAAAACCTTTTCCATGAAAGGTATCTTCTTGAAGCTAAAAAAGGGAACCTTACAACCTCAGAAACTACCTAGAGTGATTCTTGAGAGTGAAAGTGAGAGGAGAAAAATGATCAATAATTTTTTAGTGAAAATGAATGGATGGATGAGTGGGTATTTATAGTAAAGTAGAGATACTTTTTTATTAATTTCTAAATATAGGAAATCGAAATATAGTTTTTGGAAATTGAAAAAATATTTAATTAACCATGGATTTAATTCAGGTATTTGATAGTTAAGACATATTTTTATTACATTTTTATTATTTTAGAATCAAAATCCATTATTTTATATTACTTTAACCATGGAAATATAATTTTTCTACAATTTTTTTAAATTCACAATTTTGATTTTAAACCTTGGAAAGTTATTTATAGGTTTGTAAAATCATTTTAATACATTAAAATAATATATATTGATAAAATAACTTTTGTTTAGTTATTTATTAACATATATTAATTAATATATCATTCATACATCATAATTATGTTATAATACTTCCCATATTTCTTATTCAATAGAAAACCATATTATCTAAGAAAATAAAAAAATCACCATTGGATTACTTTTATTTGAAGATTTAAAATGTAAATTCATTTTTTAAGAAAATAAATTTTTCTTGTATGATAATATGAATTTTAAAATAAAACTATTTTTCTATTTCAAAATCATGTTTTTTCCTCCAAAAAATTTAAAAGTATTTCTTATAATAATTATTATTTTTATTCTAAGTCATAAGTGAGTAATTATATTAATATTGATTAGTTAATATAAATTTTAAATTATTAATAATTATTTAATTATTATGATTTTATTCATTTTAAACACCTATAAGAAAAATAGTTACATTATTATTATTACAGTGGTCAAATTCACAGAATTTAGATTCTGATGGTCTCATTCTAAAGGTTAGATTATAATTGTCACATTACAAATTATATAAAAACTTTTTTCTAACATAATAAGATCATTAAAATCCTTCTATTAGTTCTAATAAAATGTATATTCCATTGCTTAGTATTTTCAATATAATATCAATGTGTCTTCTATAATTATCATTCTTTTTAGAGTACGATCCTCCAATGTTCAAGATTATGGTTTTTATTATATTGATATTTGTTTTGTCAAAGTAGATACAACCATTATTGTTAACATTTTCTTATTTATTTTTGTGTTATACTATCTGTGAAAACATTATTATGGAATAATAGAATATGAATTGTACACTAATTTTTTTGAGAAGTATTTATTTACTATTGTTTAATCGTGGGTGTTATAACCGTGGTTTACCTAAAGTTTTATATTCAACTTTCCATATAACATAGTTTTTTACTAAAATGATTTTGATTATTCCATTGAGATTCCTATATAACATAATTATAATATAGTGGATGATATTTTTCTTAAACTCATGAAGGGGCTGGTCTACCATGGTTGGAGTTTGATACCTTATTTAGGATGGAGATTTATCTAAGGATATTAGACCCTCTATAGGGTAGCTTGATTGTGTCTGAGTGCGAACCAAGATCTATTATACTTTAGAGATATTCATTGGACATGTTTGTGGTGAATTATTCAAACTTATCAGTTTGGGTGGATACTTGGAGGAGGTTTTATAAAGAGATAGTTGTGTTTTCAGGCACTACCATCTATTATAGAGCCTATGATAAAGAATTGGATGATTGATGAATTATTAGAGGATATTCATCATGGCTAGTGGATACAGTTTTATTTTCAATTCATTAGTTTCGGAGCAGTGCTGTTTATGAATATCCACATAAGAGATAAAATAGAGATCCAAAACCTACCTACTATAGGCCTCATTACCTAATGATGACCCTTCAATGGAAGTATAGGGGGTGTAGGTATTGATAGAGATGGTCGATTCTATGATTCTATCCCCTCATCATCACCTTCAGTTAGTTCCCATCCAGAATTGGGTGATGACAGTCAAGGCTATTGGAATAGGTGCATGATGGATGGATATAACCAAATTTCAGTGGATATAGTTCAATTTACAATTCATCTTCTTTATCTATAGACCCCCATATTGAATGGTGTAGGTTCAAGTTACTCTTCCTATATTAGGTATTCAAGAGCTGTTGATTCCAATTTAACCCATAACATGACCCTTTTCAGATAGTGGCATTCCTCTGTGATGGTTATCTTTTACTCACCAGTTTAGGTAGAGTGATTTTTTCCTTGTTGGATAATGAGTTATTTTTTATATTCCTCCATTAAAGAAATGTGATTAAGTGGTAACTTCCTTAATATATATTTGTTGTAATATCTAGTATCATGAGGTATTTTTGATTAAGTGAATGTGGCATGTTCTACCTTTAGTAGTGAGTGATACACCCTTAAGTGTGACAAGTAGATTTAACCCTATCGAAGATAAAATTAACTACCCATCATATTGGAAGTGGGGATTTAAATGATTTTTTAATGTATAATAATTCATTTACATTAATTATTGAGGAATTTATATGTTATTTCAATGGGTGAACAATGGTAAACCCTTGATAAGAGGTCAATGGATGCATAATCTTTCATTTCGGCAATGGTGTTGAAGTACTGTTAAGTGGAATGATGAGTATTCTTTGTAATTTATGTATATGTGGGACTAATACATTCCCAATTTCATATTGTGGGGGATAAAATTATACATTTAAAAAAATTCCCCTTTTTTACCATGGGAGTTCCAACTAAGAGGTAAATATAATGGGGGTGTGATCTAGATCCATGGAGTAGTATTGGGATTTATAATTATAGGGATGTGATGGTCTGAGAAATTTGTGTGGAACAATAATGTCTTGCTAGATGGTGCTTCTTAGTATAGAAACTAGTGTCTAGGTAATGATTTAGGTGCTAGAGAAGTTAACATAAAATTGGTTTATTCGAGTTTGGAGCGGTAAAAATCCTAAGTGGAGACTGAACTTAAAAAGTATATCACTTAGTAAATATTTTTCAATGGATCATTGTTAGTGAAAACTTCACATGAAAACTCCTACAATGTACTGGGGGGAGAAGTTTTCTCGAGTGGTTATCGATTGGTTACTTAGTTATCTTTTATCTTGGGATATGAAGCTCATAGATTAGGTTCATTTAAAAGTTCAAGACTATCTACATCAGATTTTTATGGGTCAAGAATCATGATGGTATGTGGTTTAATTATGTGATGTTTGATAAGGTTATTTTTATTATTAGGGTGATCATCGGTAGCTTTCATGAATTAATGAAGATAAAAAAATATGATATATTTGAAAGTTTATGTGAATCCTATTGGATATTGAGATGTAGATAGAGGATTTCTATATATTTTGATATTGTAAAATAAGGCATGTATCACCCTTTTCCCTGATCTAGCTACATTTTCCCTTGATTTTCAGGATAGAGGTGATAAAGAACCTAAAATAGGTTCGAGGAATCTTGGTACTATACAACTCTTCAGGGGTTAGTGAAGTATCCTTTTAAAGATCATAGTGTGAGAGTACGAATTGAATGGTTTATTCCATTATGGTGACTATATTGAATTATTTTTAGAGGCAGCGAGTGAAACACTCCAACTAGATGTATGATTTTAAATGAAACACTATAAAATATATATTATTGGGTTGTGGATTAATTTCATAATTTGTGATATAGTGACCATTTTTATAAGAAACTGTTTTGTGAGTGTAAGGGAAATGATTTCCAAGAAAAATTCATATGTATACATAGGTCTTACATCAAGACGGGTTGGACCTGGTATTAATGTGATGGCAGATGATTCTACATTACAAGGAGGTTGAGGACTGATTTCAATTATAGAATAAATATTAATATATGTTTGATACATGAGTGATGGTGGGATATTTTCCACATGTGGTTGTTTCATGAAATTCCTCATTTATTAGCTTAAATTGATTCCATTTAAATGAAGAAAAAGGTTTCAATGTTGGAGAGGATTTAGTGAAACATATTTTTCTGGATAGATACATTGGTCTTTTTTTTCAAAGTCCTAATACCTCTATAGGAATAAATTGATAATTTTACCCTAATATATGACTTCAATTTTTTTTGACGGATATGTTGATTTCAAGTGTTGGTGTTTACCCATCATCTGATATAGAATAGAATTATAGGTGAATATTGTTATCAATAATAATAAATTATTTTACCCCATGCACATGAGTTAATGATGAATTAATTATATATCTTAAAAGGGATCTGGGATGGGGAAACCAAGACAAAGGATGAGTCCAGAATTGTGGTTTTTTACTAGGAGTGGTTTCAATTTAATTATCAATGAGATCCTTATGTTTTTTCTATTATGGATGAATTAATGAATGAATTGATTTATTAATTCACAATTTTAGATTGCTAATTCCTCCTTATATACATCATTATCACGTTATTCTAATATTTTCTCCACAAACCCTAACGTTGGGAGAGAAAGTGAGAGGTGAGTTCATAGAGGAACAGAGAACAGTATAGTGATATATTCATGAGATTGTCAATAAGTCTTGTAGAAGATGTCACTAGTGAAAAGGGGTTTTCATTTGGGTTTTTTGGGTTTTTTTACATCGGTTATCCTATCATATTATTAAATGAATTGTTTTAAATATGCTTTTCATTTTTGTTAATAATAACCTGTGTAATAAATACAAATATTGAGGAGGTTTATCACATTAGTTTCTAAATAATGATGTCATAAATCATTTAAAATTTTATTTGTTTAATAAAACCAATATTATAAAAACTTTATCACTTTTTTTTCATAACTGGATTGTTAAAATATATTATTGATATATTTTAATGTTAGTTTTTGAAAAATTGACATTACACAGACTAAAAAAATCCTATTTTGGAGATGTTGTTCTATTCCATATATCAAATAACATTTATAAAAAAGAACATATCACATCAATTTTTATAAAAAACCACTACCATTAATGGTTTTTTATATCAGTTATTTGATAGATGAGGTGGAAAACATTCTAAAAATTTGAATTTATATTTGTTTTTCCATATCAGTTTTATAGTAATCAATGTGGAATGAAATTTATCATGTTAGTTTTTATAAAAAATAATGTGATAAATCTTGTTTTTATGTTTTCTTCTCTGTTATATTATAACGAACATGAAAAATAAAATAAAAAACTGAAATTTTCAGGTGTTTTTTCAAACCGGTTATATATAAAAATGATGTGAAAATAGAATTTCATGTACTTCAGAACAAAATATAGTAATTATAAATGAAAACACACCTTTGATTTTATATATTAGATCATTGTGTTCTGATTTATTGTTATCTCTATAAATTAATCCCATGAAATATATAAAAATAATATGTATAAAATAAAATGAAAATTCATTATAATATATAAAAAATATTCAAATATTCAAACTTACATGTTTAATACATTTGTAAAATTATCTCACACTGCACTATGGATAATGCATAGCCAGTAAAGCCTATCCTCTCTTGTAAAAAATATCCAATGTCCAAAGGAAACAAATATAAAATAAAAATTCATTTGAGTGGTTATTCACTTAATATATATAATATATATGTTTCATACTCTTGAAGGTAAGGAAGCATCCAACACTGAATAATTTCATTTTTTAAGCCCATAAACAATATAAACTATTCTTTCTATATTAGTCTTTTTCATTACTACATGTAAAATAAATTATGTTTCCATAAATCTATATACTATTATTGAATCATGTTGTTTTAAAATTTAATATAGATACCTAATACAAAAAATAAGTATAATGTTTTAATAAATTAAAAATAACTTAAAGATACATGATAATAGACTTATATAGAAATGAATTACATTATATTGATTCCCAACACATTTTCAGTTACAATCTCTTTGATATCTTTTATTTAAATTGTCACTGTTCTTCATGCCCACAAATGTCAACTTCCACTAGATTTTCTAAAATATCCAACAAAAAAATTCAATATGATGATAATATATCAAGACCATAAGAAGTTGTATTTCAAGTCATAACAACCTATATTTGTTGTTATTTATATAGTATATCTTTACCTTTAAAGTATTGATATAAAACAATACATAAATATATAAACATTTAAATATAAAAAATTTAACACCAATATGAAATATTCGATAAAATATACACATAGATCGATTTTAATTTTTTTTATAAAAATATAGATTGGAATAAAATCCAATACTATATCATACTATAATGACATCATCTATAGGAAATGGTATTCTTGATGATCTATTTATATTATCAAATACAATGACACTAATATTCTCTATTTCCATCTATTGATGAAAAATAGAATCCTCTATATAATATATAATGTCATATAAAATAATATTATGTTGGATATCCTCAACATATAACTCATAATAAATGGGTATCTATAGTATAGGAGGTGTAAGAGTTAGATAAGTAGGAGGAGGTGGAGGAGTGGGATCTGTAGGAGGACATGGAGGACTGAGATCCATAGCCTGAAACTACCATTTCAAGTCTATAAACATCAACTATACCAAATATATTATCCTATCCACCATTATATCACTAATATTATGAATATTAGGTTCCAAATATAATATTTTTATATATATCATACTTTTAAAAAATCATTAGAACAACCATACACTTTTTTTATCGATACACCTATCAGGTATCTACATACACGAAATAAGTGTTCATACATTCCCATTGTCGTAGCTAAAATATATTTCTAACCATCATCTAGGAAGGTCCCATGTGTGCTTTTCATTTTAATAGAATCCTGTATAAAATATTTCAAAAATTTAGTGGTGAATCAAAATATATGAAGATTTGATCTAACTTAAAGACGATAAATTAATTAAAATAATTTTTAAAATCCTCTCTACTACAACCCTTACCCAATACATAATATTTTGTCCCTTATTTCAAATTTTGGACCTCTTCCATTTTTTATATCTATTTTGGTGGAAGAAGGGTCAAACTCTATGGATTATAAAGATCAGACTACTAGTTTTTGAAAATTTTCATCCATTATTTTCTCCTCCAATAACATATAACCTCCAAAAAATAATGTTTTAGGGTATATGTTTTTTGATTAGATCTCCTGATGAGATCTCCTAATTTTCTGAAAATTAAGAATAAACAAATCATTATATAATCATTGATATAAAAAACCACTAAAATCTATCATTTCGCTTTCCAGAAACACTTCTTTCCTTCTACTTTTACAAATCTATTTTCATGTATCTTCATCAAGAAATAGATATATATCACATTTATTTTTATGTTTTCTATCCCCTAAATTAATTCTATTGTGGTTGTGGATTTAAAATACCTCCACGCCTTAGTAGCCAAGGAAACATATTTTTTTTCTAGATTCCTGCGGTATCTGATATATCATATGTCATTTGCTATGAATGGGAAATCCAATATTAGTTAAAAAAATTCATGATAAGTAAAATAATAACAAATGAGATTACCAAAATTTTCTTCTATAAATTACCCATTTTGACTTTTTCAATACTTCATGAATAAGAAATCAAAATACTAAATTTTTCTCGATCTTTCACCGTAATTAAAGAATTGTAATTTTTTCATTTGGAAACTTGGGAATATCATTATCATCAAAATCAACATATATACCCTAGTCCTAATTATGAGAAATTGTTAAATTTTGGTTAACATATGTAGCCATGTTTACCAACTCTCAAACTCTTTTTTAACCATGTAGAAGTAGATAGCTCATGTCCAGAAGGAGGGTGAGGCTTCTTAATAGTAGTATATGTACGATCCTCTATAGATTTATGTGTATAGTACTCTCTTAAATAATGTGGTGGATTAGATGTTTGATTGAACATTATCCTATAAATAAAAGTTACAAAAATTAGAAGAATAATATATAATTCCAACTATTAGACATGGATGTAAATAAAAAATGAAAAAAATGAAAAAAATTAAACTAATTTATTTTTATTAATATTTGTTATAATATTTAACTAACATTCTAATAAAATTAATGAGAGATGAAATGAACTAAAAAATGAAAAAACCAAAAATAAAGGGTGAATAAAAAACAATCAATACAAAAATATTCAGATCTAAATATTATATATAAAATTGAACAAAAATTAAAATATAATCAAAGAAAAATTATATTAAAATTAACAAATTTTTATTCATAGTTGGTAAAATAGGTAACTTAAATTATAAAAATATTAATGAGAGATTAAATGACATAAATGAAGTAAACCAAATACCAATATAATGATCGAATAATAAAAATTCTCCAAATTATTACATTATTGTTTCACCATAATTAATATTTGTTGAATATACTATTTTATACATTTTTTTATATTTTTTATCCTATTATATTATAATTTTTTTTCCATAAAATCATCATATAGATAAGTTATGTAAGGGTAAATAAATTAACTAAACAAAACATACCTAATTTAAACAAACAATTTAACTTATTAATTATTTTATGTGTTTTAATAAATAAAAAAACTAATATATCTAACATTTTATGAAATTTGAAAAAATAGAGAAGAAATAAATTTATGATACCTATAATATTATTAAATTACTAAAGTAATGTCTTCTAAAATTCCTTCCTCGTGATCATTATGTATGGAACAAACCATGTTTATGATGTGCTCATTAATATTATCTTTTAATCTTTCCATAGAAGTAGATATCTCATATAAATATACATCTTCATTAAGTTTTTTTATCACAAACATATTATATTTTACTTGTAAAAAGATAGTACACTAAATATTAGATGGATTAGGAAGATATAAAATTTATTTTTTACGTGTTTCAATGATAAAAGGATTAGTTTTATTTTACCATCTATACATATTAACTAGATTAATACCGAATTCATCATGTATGAAACTATTGTTACCAACAACTCATTTGTAGTAATAAAGTGGTACATGAAATTTAATGTAATCAACCTCACAAATTTTTAAATAAATCCATAATATTAACTTGATGTGTTGATTTAGTTTTTTTCATTTGAAAAAAATGCATTTCTTATATGAACAATGATACACTACTATTTCGATACACACTTCTATTAACCTAATCTTTTATATGAAATTTATACACATTAATATCATAACCGAACCATTTTATCAAAATTAAACTTAGACCACCCACTAAATGTCTCACTTTTTATGGTGTATATGATCTACCATGCATAGTATATTTAAACCATGAGATTGTTTTCATACACAAATTAAAAATCCAAATAAATTTCTTATTTAGATAACATTGTTTTAACAAATTAATATAAAATTATATATATATATATATATATGAGAATCATCTATATTATTCATGATTTATAAATGTACCTTATTTATTTGTTTAACTATTAAGGATTTTACTTTCCAAACATATTTCCCCTTTACCCCATTATTTACTCAGTCTTGGTGAGATATAGGCTTACTGATTTGATCCACTACAGACAAATAGATTGTATAAAGCTCTACAACCACCTTGAAAACATCTTTTTCAAGAATGTATGATTTATATAAAGATTGATTCATAATATATCCCATAAATATCATTATATATATTTCAAAAGGACATATCTAATATCGAAATATAGGTCTAAAAAGAACTATTTGATACACTAAATTAGATACACCATGATAAGAAAATTTGGGTAAAAATACATTTATAGTTGATAAAGTATAGAAACAACATCATTCTCCAAATTGTTCTATGAATTCAAATAATTTTTTTTATAAATTAAATTGAAAAAATTACACACCTTCATAATAGTCATCCCACCATGAATGGTAAATATACCACATAATGACATCGGTAGTAGTTTTTATATCATGACTTTATAATCATGAGATTTCATTCTTACAACATTCAAATATTTTAGTGACACAATTTTTTTAAATTTTAATAATAACCCTATGGCACTTTGATACCATAGAGACATTGGAAAATCAAATTTTATCTATCTTGGATAAAGAATGAAATGATGGACATAGTTATGTTATCCTTCCATATGGACTGGGAGATAACTCCAAACATATTCCCATTTAGAATAAGTCTTATCTTGCATTCAAACCCTCTTTAGTATTTCTTTTAATATATAAATATATTCTAATTAAAATTTTATCAATATTATTCTACACATACATGAAATCAATGTTATGTTAGACCTCATGATATATCTAATATTTTAAATAAAAAACTATTGGTCATTTATTCCAAATATTTCTATCATTTCCATATTTTTATGTCTTTCTGAATGTGGCGTCAATTTTTTTACCTTCTCAAAATACATATCGGAGGAAAACGTCTTCGATAAATATCAAATTCTTATGAGATGTTTAATTGATTACTTAATATTTGATAAGAGTGATCTATATGAAAAAAAACAATGACCCATTCATATTATTCTTATATCATGCTATAATTGATAATATGAAGTCTGCAATTCAGAAATTGAATACGCTTTATGTCCCTTAACACCATTTCCTGAGAAATCTTCATATTCTAAGATTTATGTTATAGAGAACATAATCATTTCATGTAGTTGAAAATGATTCATTTTCTAAGAATTATACACCCTAATAACTTTATACCTAAAATATTCAAATCATTAAATAATGGAGATAAGAAAATATCAATATCATTTCTGAGCTGTTTTGGTTAAAATATCATTAAACTTGACTAGAAATATTTTAACTTGATAATTTTTCGTGAAATAAGTATCAAATTAGAAATTAAATTTTTGAAGAAATATATTTTCTACTAATTATTTGATATGAATTCATTCCATATATGCATTTTCAATGAATGAGTTTTATAAATTCATTTTCGAATTTTGGAAACTATTTATCAAAGTTATTAAATTTTGGATAATTTGCAGGATGACATAATTTTCAATCACATATCTATTCTTCAACTAGATGATGTAATTTTACATCACACATGCACTCATATTCGTTCCATATTAACATTTTTCTCATTATTTTAATATGAAAATAACCTTTTGAAATTGGGAATTATAGGAAGATACCAAATTTCCTTGGTAGGAGAAGGTAACACAAAAGATAATAACACACAGATGACAACTAAGGATGGGTGAAAGTAGATGTTGTGTGGTGGTGGATTCCAAATTAATTATATTCAAGATCATATATTTAAAAAAGAAGATATTTGAGGTAGAGTATTGAACTGTAAAGGGATTTGAGGCCACATATTGAAAATTGGTAGTGTTGGGGTTTTCTACGTGAGAGAAAACCGAACATAGTCAGGTGATAGAATGAAAAAAATGCTATATCCTTATTCACAATTAAAATTATGATGGTCATCCACATTAGTTATCAGAAAAAACAATGTAGATAAGATGATTTTTTCATGTCATTTATTGATGAATTTATGTGAAAAATTAGACTGTTTCATTTTCCATGTGTATTTTTAAAGAACGAACTTAAAATATCACCCCTTTCACATCTGTTATTGAAGAACTGATGTGGAAAATTACTATATTTTAATATTTACATCATTTTTTCAATAAACAATTTAAAAAAGAATCTTTTAATTTCCTTTTTTCAAGAACCAATGTAAAAAATATCCATATTTTATTTACCATGTCGGTTGTAGATAACCAATGAGAAAAATGCTTCATGAAATATTAATTTCATACTAGTGGGTATTCTTCATTAATGATTGATCTGAATCTGAGGTAGGACTCGTTATTTTATTTTTCATCCATTATTTGTGTAATTTTCATGGTGCTTTTATATTAATTATTTTTTTTTCAAAATTTTGATTCCATTTCATGGAATTGAAGGAAGTATTTGTATCCTCTATTTACTGGAGTTCCAACTATTCGAATTTTCCCCATCATGGTTGAGTCACATGATTACTTAGTGTTGTACATATAAGATAATCTCGAATAGTGGAATGATGATTCAGGAAGGCTGAGGTGGTATAAAGAGCTCTATATAGGTTGGGTGGACAGTGTGAGGTAGCTACAAGGTGCACAAGGTGGTGGAGGAATTATGGAACAAGGTTAGGGTGTGATACTGGTTAATTTGTGGGTTTATACCAACCATTTGGTCCCTTATGATTGGAAGGTTCCCCAATATACATGTTGTGTGAGGGGATTCATTGAGCATGGTCTTCTAGGCTGGCCCAACATGAAGCCATGGGACGTTGGCCTCCATGTGAAGCTATGTAGGAGGGGATCCCTAGTTCAGACCAGTCTAACCTAAACTGGGAAGATGTAGAGCATGTTGGAACATGAACCCGCATTATAGGTTTTTTTATTGAGGTGTATGTGATAATTTACCTTTCCCTAGTGTGCTAAATGTCACACCGGGGGCCTCCACATCATCTGGTCTTCACCCATGTATCTTGTTTCAAAATTTTCTCATGGTATCTCTATTTTGGAAAAATAAATAACATTTCATGAGTACTTTTAAATATATATTTTAAATGTGTGGTTTGTTTGACTATCTAAGGTTATTTTTGAGGCAATAAATATATTTTAGATTTATCTATGTAGGGTTGATAATGGGGTTCAAGTCCTGATAGATAGAGCCTTTATGGGATTAGTACTCCCTTAGAATAATTATCATGATATGGAAAATGTCTTCTATTTTATATATTATTTTTTCAGTACTCTCCCACATACATGTTGAATGCTCCTCTAGACTGACATGGGTTCAGTACTCCTTTAATTACTAAAGGTATGGGTCCCTCAAAAAGTGTTTATAGGGTTTGGTACTCCTTAAACTAAGGCATATTTTAGTGAGGCACAAGTCCTCTATCGATAGAGTTAGTACTACCACGATAGAGGTGTCTTTTAGTGGGATTACCGTATTTCAAATTAGTTCCAAAGAGGTTCTTTGGGCTCTGAATTTGGGTATTTAGGTTTCTTAAATCCTCATGTGGATTCCAAATATAGCTAGTATGTTCTAGGTGTTGATCTATTATATGTCCCATTTTCTCTCTTTTACAACATTCCAAGATGGTTATGATGCTAAGGGTCAATAATACCTTGATCAAAATTCATTTTTGGACAAGGTGTGAAATCCCCATGGTTTTCTAGAATGAAAGTATGGTATATATAGTTGTGGACAATAGGTGATGGAACCTCCATTGGTGGAATATATATTTTAAAAACTATTGGATCATACCTTATGGTTTGAAATAGTAATTTGGGGTTTGGAGTGACTGATATGATTAGATGTTTCAAGGATTGAGGCTTATCATCCACCCCTGTGTTGTATTTGAGATGCGACGTACCACTGGGATATCGACTTCAGTTGTTGCAGACCCTTTATCCAATTTTATTATCATTAGTTGATTTTTAGATATGATCCTTCATGGATTTAAGATAATGTGTCCCAGAATTCTCTATTTCCATTTGAATTCAAGTGATTGTTCAATGTTTTATTTATTCTGGTTTTTTTCTTGTTTACTCTCTAATAATAGGGGTTTGAGATAACAATTTTCTTTACATTCTTCCTTCATAGATTTGGAGTGTCCTATTTGGTATGCTTATAGTTACCTATAAACATGTTTTTTACCCACACTTTTTTTTTCTATAATGATGCACAATTCAGAGGCAGTCTTAGTAGATTTGTACCCGATGTGGATTGTTCGGAGCTGATGCCTAGAAATGTTTAGTGACGCATGGTAGGACATGTTTGATTTTGATATAGGTTTTAATGACATAAGTTTTTAATCCTTAAATAAATATTTTTTCAATGTATTATTCCACATTTAACACCAAAATCAAACAAATATAGACCATAGTACGGTAGCCATAGGATTTTCATGTATAAAAATTTGTAATAGAATTATGAATATATATATAAAATAAATTTCACTTTAAAATTGACTCAACTAATAAAAATAAGAAAGTAATGAAATAAATTTTCTAAAATGTACTTACTTCATGATTTTTTTTATATTAACGAAGTATTAACCATAGTTTATGTAGTAATTTATAGGGAATGAGAAGAATAATATTCAATTTACCAAAATTTGTTTTCTTACAAAAAACAGTTTTTCACTATACATTTTTTTAAATAAAAACTAATATTATATTTTAATATCATGTCAATTTTAAAAAATTAACATAATTTTGGATTTATCAAGGCCGTATTATCTTAAGATGATTTATGTAATGTTTTCTAAAATGATTGATTTTTTGGTGAATAGGGAAAAATACCATCTTTATAAATAACATGACTTTTTAAAATTATGAATATATAAGTTTTAATAATAAATTTATAAAAACTTTTTATAATATCAAATATGTATTATATAAGTGATTTTATAATTTCCTTAAAAAAATTATTCATAAAAACATATTTTTCATTTTAGATTTATGTTATATTTATCGAAACAAATGTTTTTGATACATTATACATTTTTTATTTTAAATTTAATTATTATCAATTATAAAAATTGAATATAAAAATGTATTTGAAATTCCAAATCATTAGGCCCAATTATATTATATAGAAGAATATATCATTTCTCATAGATTTTAAATTACCTAGGTAAAAACTAGTTACTATGGTCAATAAAAATGGTAAAAATGAGTAAACATAGAGGAAAATGGGCAAAAATGTTTTAAAAATTTTTATAATTGAGTGGTGTTGATTTTTCATAACCTTATATATTCTATATTACATTATTTCTCAATTTTGGAGGAATTTTCTAAGAGTGTGACTTACCATTATTGAGAAATTTTTGGTATTAAAAAATGCCACTCTTTTTAACTTATAAAATGGAAAATCTAATCCTCAGTTATCCTCACACCCAAACCACCAAGTGTATATCATAATCATCCTAAATCTTACCTACGCACTCATATAAACCTTAATGATGTTTATTTTGTTCTCAAAATACCATCCATAAAATGTTTAATCCTCTTCACAAATGAGATATTCCAAGAAGTTGGGTATAAGTTATTTACCTTTGTTTCTCATTTCTATCTCCTTATATGATTTTATTCTTCCTAAAATTTCATTTCACTATATTTAAATTATAAAATAAAAATAATTATTATATGGGTATTTTATTATAGTTATGTTATAATCACTAACCACCCCATTTCCATTAGAAAACAAAAAACATGAATCGTGCGTTCTGCAGACTACCAACTTCGTGAAGAAACATGTAATTTTCCTTCACTTCAAAAAAGGATGATTTTAGTTTATTTTTGATTATTATATATGATATATATTATTAATATTTATTATTTTTATTTTTATTTTTGGATAAAACAAGTAATTATTGTTATAAAGTAATATATCGATATCAACACATAACCTAAAACTAATTCATCCATTCTTTTATCATCATAAAATGTTACAAAAAATCCCATTTAAAAGAATTATAACATTATGAGTAATTATAATACATTTTTTCTAATAACTTTAATGGTATTAAAATTATGATCCCTGGAAGAAATAGGAAGATCGATTCAATTAGATGAACCCATTTTAAATGGTTAATACTATTAACACCCAATATTGAATAGATATTACAAAAATATAATACATATATATAATTTTTATTAATGATGAGTATAAATGTAAATTAATTTGAATAAGTTTACGAAATATTTAATGAGTTTTTTAACATTATAATACATGATGTTAAATCATTTTAGTGGAAATCATCGATAAAGGTATGAGACTTGGTAACTCAAACTCTTTTATTTTAGTTATGATAATTATTATTGAACTTCATTATTCCATGAATATATATTTTAAATGATGTATGATTTTTATTTATTTGTGTAAAGTGTTTTTTACAAATTTCATTTTTATTTAAGGACTTCTCTTCATTTTTCTTCAATACATATGAGATTTTTTGAAAAGTGAATTGTAACTATGAATTTAACAATGATAAATACAAAATGTTTTAAAAAAGATACTTTTTGGTTTTTTATATCATTATAATTAAAATGATATAGCTCCAATGGATTTGTGTTTCATATTTCTCCCTATATTATTATTTTATTATATGATTAGTTTGAGAGATTAAGTTTTTAGTTTTAATATATTTAGGTCATGATATTATTTTATACCTTTTAGATTTTTTATAAAACCTATTTAATCTCTATGGGTTCTTTATGATGTGAAAAGTGAATGGTTTTTAAGTGGAACACATATGTTTGATTGAGTGGAGGGTTTTTCTATTGAAAACTAGGTTTGGGTGATTCTATTATAAACTAAGAATCAGTGGCTTCATTATAAACCAAGGATGGGTTGTTTTGTTACAAGAATGATACGGTTTGATCCATTATATCCATCCAATGCATTAGTAAAAAATAATATCTCATGAAAAAAAGTATACATGTGTATGATTTAGTTTCTCATATGTGTGAGAATTTATGGAGTATATTATGAAATTAATGTTCCCTATACTAATGTATATTAAATATTTGTATAATGTTTTTCATGTTTATCTTATGCTCTCATTATGTGGCTCATTAAAGTAATGTTTCCCTATGTTAATGTTTTTCCCATAGTTAAATGATGATTATTCATTATGATATTAGGATATCATGATTAAGGGTTTATAAGAAATTATTATAATACATGTTATATTTATTATGTTTCCATGTTGATATTTTGTGACTTCAAGTTATTATGACTAATAATTGTAATCTCACTTATGTTTTATGTTTATCAATCATGATGTTATGATATTTTTCATCTGCTCATATTTTTACTTATTCTTATGAACTCATGCTTGATAAAATGTTTATTTACCCATTACTAAGAATTTTACCTCACCCCTTTCTTATGTTTTCATTGCCCAGGTTATATGGATGAGTCTTATTAATGAGGGTTCTAGAAGATGGTCTAGTATAGTACCTTTAAGGGGATTCTATCTCAAGTATTTTAAAATAAGATGATTATGTTGCTAGTCTTCAAAGACACTAAACCAATTGGTCCATGGGATATTACTATTTATGAAATATAATTTTTATATCATGTAAAAGATATAAAATAAAGGAATGTTTATCTTGATTTTTTATTATTGGTATCATAGAAAGCATTTAGTTACTTTTAGAGATCATAGAAACTACTTTTAGATTAAGGTTAGGGAACCTTGTTAGAAAACTCTTGAGTTGATTATAAGTATGAGATTATATCCTGAAATATTTTTAAAGTCTTAAGCATGTGGGTTCATAGGAAAATAAATCTTTTTAAGGATACTGGGAAGTGGATGTAGGAAATGACATAGTTTTACCTAGGTGTAATAAAACTGAAAATGTAGTGTTTTGTATTAAATCATCCATGAATTGGGGTATATTAATAAGTCCTAACTACACTCCTAGATAGAAAATTCTAGGTAATATGATTTAGTTTTTGTCATACTCTTGAAGAACCATTTTGAAGGATTGATTTCTTAGTTATATTGAGGTATTAGGTTATGATGTTAAAGAAAACCCAACATAAAGATTATCTAAGAATGATATAGGTTGAACTAAATAAATTATAGACTAACATTATAGTGTCAATGAATAAGATGTTTTAAGGTTTAATTAATTATTTATTAATATTCCATTTTGATATTAACTGTTAACCACTCATGTTAAATCCTTCATTGTTTTAGAAATTCCTGGAACAAGATGTAATCTAGTTAAAAATGGGTGTGAGGGATAATTTGATGGTTTCCACAATGAAAAAACTAGTGTAAGGATATTTGGATAACAAGACCTCACAGATATACATACGTAACTATCTCAATCTATGAATAATAACAAGTACCACATTGATCTCTTGAATACACCAAGGAGGGAGCAACTTGACACTGTGCCCTTAATTCAGCAACGTTCACCTTCTTTAAGTGTATATTAAAATCCATTTATCAATGGGCAATGAATCAATGAAATTGAAAATAAATTTTCAATTCTCTAGTTCATAGAACATGCAATTTTTTAAAGATTTTTATGATTTGGAAGTTGAGTCCAACAAACTATGGAATCTTATTAAAAATACAATGAAGAAAGAGGAAGTATGGTTAATAGAATTTGAATAATTTAAGAAAGTGTTATTTATAAATTATTTTCCTTGAACTCTTCACATGAATATATAGATAGAATTTTTGGAGTATAGAGAAAAAGATAATAATCCCCTTGGGAGATATGGAGAAAACTTTATACAACTTGAATGTTGTGCCTCTAATTTTATCTTTGATCTAGAAAGAAAAATCAATCATTTATTCAGTGGATTAAAAAAATATTATTTGGAGGGATTTTTCCATAAGATAAATTGGATGATTCAATGTTATTTTTTGTTGTCTATTGAAGGTATAAATTAAATATAGGGTTTCTCTATACTTCAAAGTAGGAAAAAGTAACACAGAATACCAACGGATCCCTGATGGTTAGTCACATGGGGGATGAAATTTCAACCCATAATTTCTATAAGTATTGGATAAGGAACCCAGGTAATTGACTTAAAGGATAGGGTAAGTGTTTTATGCATGTAAAAGTAGGAAACCAATCCCATAACTACTGAATTAATGCTAATAGGCCAGTTAACATAGTAGAGGAGGTGAAGGTACCTACTAGTGATCGACCCACACTAAAATTATTTATGTACAATGAGTTTGAAAAATATGAAATTAAATGTCCTAAACCTCATCCTAATTAATAAAATAGGCATTTATAGCCTCCTAAACAAAGGGAACAAGGAAGGGAATTCACAATCACTAATGTAGAGGTGGATATTGATAATGAATTGATCTGAGGTACACATAATCTTTATTATTGATGTTAAATTACATTTTTGATTTTTTTATTATATGATTTTATATCACACATGTTTTATAAGAACGAGGAATCATAAACTCAAGTGATGGTTGTATAACTATAAATAAAAAAATATTTTAGTTAAATGATCACATTTAAGATATATAAATCTTATCTAATTGAAATTTTTGGGGGATACTTATGAGAGATACAATTCTTCAACCTTCGTTTTAATTTGAAGTGATTTTGAGTATAGATTTTCTAACCCTATATATATCACATATCAATTTTTTTGGAAAATTGGATCTCATTTTGTATTCAAGATCATCATATTCTCAAGTATCAATATAAGGAAGATCTACCCCTAGAAAAATATTACTTAATATATGTTATGATACCAAAACATGAGGGTATATTAACTTAGATGATTAGGGAGGATGTCAACATTGATAAATTTCTTATTTTACGGGAAAATAATGATTTATTTATGAATTAATTTCAGGTTCATCCCCAAAAATAAGTGGGTTGAGTTCTTGATTGAACTTATAACTATATATATTCCTATATCAATGAGTCTATATAGTATTTCCCTTGTTGAAATGGATGATTTAAAGAAGCATCTAATGGATAATTTGAATAAGGGTTTTATCCTCTCTAGTTCTTAAATTGTGGAGAACCTGTTTTATTTATTAAAAATAAATATGAATCAATGGTAAATTTTGATTGAATATCACGAAGATAACATGATCACAATTAAAAATCAATATACTTTACCCCATATCAATTGTAACACCCCGAGATTCGAAGATTTATTTCGAATTAATTTATCTTTTTAATATATTTCATTTCACATGACACCAATAATAGTTATATATATATATATATATATTATAACACTAATTTAGAAATTCCTTTCACACAAAATACCAACATGGGTTGCGCTACACACAATTATAACTTGGCTTACACTATAAGAAACACTTAATTGGCGTATGATGCATGAAACAATGAGTTTTTATATAAAATAAATACATATATATAATTAACTAAATGAAATAATTAAAAAATAACCATTACAAATAGTAATATTAATACTAATAACTTCTTTCCAAATTTTTTTTGTAATTATTTTATATAAATAAAACATATTTGTTATGAAAGATATTTATTTTGTAATGTCCTTTTATATTAAAAATACCATTCTCTCAAATGAACCAATTCTAATAATGATACTAATTTTAGACACATTTAGTAATTTAATATGATAAAATAAAATTTATTTTCTAATTATTAATTTTGAAATTATCCTAGGGTGATTTTTTGGTACTTTTTTGAGAACATCATTTTTTTGATGAATAGTAAAAAATACTGTTTTTAGTTAAAAACTGCCTTATTTTATAATTAATTATTAATAATAAATTAAATTTTAAATATGTTTTAATGTGAAGTTAGATAAATATTACATCTATTAATACAATTAAATTCATTATAATAAATTTTATTTTTAAACTGAATATAAAATGTTAAAAAAACATTTTAACTTTTTCATACTTTAAATCCCCGTTATTTCGTCCCATCTGTGGGATTAGATCTAATCTTAATTTTTATGCTTTCATGATTTTAATTTCTAAAATATGAAATGAACCATTGTATTCATTATAATATGTATGTTCTAATAATACCATGTTAATGTTTTCCAAAAATGATTAGTGAAAGTGATTATAATTAATCACAGCACTTAAAGCCAAATGAAGGTTAATTAGGGACTAAACCATAATATTAACAGCATAAATGACCTAGAAAACTCTAATAAACCCATTTTATATACATATTTCGTCCATAAACCTTCCATTATTGAGTTTTTTTAGTTTATTATGACCTTTGTTGGAAATAATGTGTGCACAACTAATTTGTTTCTAAAAATTCCATTTTAGTCATTTTCCTTCCCAATAAAAGGCCACCAAATATACCAATTACACACACAACTCAGACCTTTTATGTTTATCAAATATGTACCCAATTTGCCTTAAAACAATCCTTCCTTTGACCTTGAATTCTCCCTTTTGGCAGAAAGCTTCTCAAGGAAGCCTTTTGTCCCAAAGAAAAATGAGTTACCTGATTTAGAGGTGACATCTTTTCTCAAGCTCCTTCCACATATTTTCTTTTTCCACCACTCCACTCACATTATTCCATTATTGTGTGAAAAAACCAGTATCCTACATATAATCAGTTTTTTATATAGGGTTCTAACTTAAACTTACACACACCTCTATTTAATGTATGTTGAACATACTGTTTCTGTGTATGGAGAACTACTACCTCACGAAACCATGATTTTTCATTTCTCATTTACCACCAATCATGGTGGCCATTATGATGGATAATATATTTATATATGCCATATATTATATTTTTATTTATTTAATCTAATTTATTCTTTTCACAACACAAATATTTTTACCTACTATTTGGTGTTAATACGATAATCTCAATTGAGGAAGTGTGGACTACCACCCCCTCAAAGTGATAGGATTCGTTCACACTCAACACAAAATGTATTAAGGATGGTTTTAATGAAATTATATGATATATATAATATTAATAAAACTATAAAAATTATATACACACACATACACAGATATATATATATATATATAAATATAAATATAAATATATATATATGTCATGTACATACATTCTTTCAATATGATAATAATGATAGAAACAACGTTCACACATATATACGACTTACCTTCTCCATTAATGGTGTATTCCATTGTGTACTCCAATATTATATATATTATTATAATAAAAATATATTGTATATACCTGATATATATATATATATATCATGTATTACATTCTAGATTCATGATATAAGTATAAGGAACACAGATGTAACAAATTAAGACATATGTGGAGAACAAAGTGAAGTTTAACCAAAGTGAAGCATTAACATAGGATCGTTATCAAGAGGGTAATGTAAGGTCACAATAAAATCATATATAGTATTATTTATAAGAAAAATCTTCTATAAAAGTTTTATAATATACTTATATTTATTAGACAGGAATCTTGTACGAGTACAAAGAGAGTCAAGAAAAAAGGTAAGGGGATTTCATATCACTTTTAATTTCTACGAGATACAAGCTATATCTTACACTCTTTCCATTAGTGTGGTGTATTTACTTATTTCTATTTTTTTATATTTATATTTAACAAAAATTTATGGGTATTCACATGACCATTTTATGATCTTTATTTCATGGGGTTTATGTTTCAAAAGTTACTAAATTGGTAAAAATGTTTTGTCTCAATAATCCTTCTTTGAGACTCTTATTTTATTATGCACCTAAAATCATTTTTCAAGGTTCATATAATTGAATTTTACATGATATATCATGAATCTAAATTATTTCATTATATTATATTCTTAATTTAATTTTTTCCCATAAATTGTGATCATGATCCCAAGATATGATGTTATAAGAGTTTATTGAGACAATCTCATTGCTTTTCTATATTTTTTATATTTATGATTCATTTGATTAAATATTATTATCCCCATCTCAATAATTTTAACTATTTTTCTTCTCCTATTTATTTCATGATATAATCATGTATTTTTACTATTTTATATTCTTTGGTACATAAGTGAGTTAAGAAAGTGTTTCTAGGATATCACGACCTTACCCTATCTTTAGTCAGAAATATATTTTCTCAAAAATGAGTTTCCAAAAATATTATCTCATTCCCCTATAATATATAAAAATAATTTTTTCCCTTTTTGTATTTTACCAATATCTTCAATGGAATATAATATTTTCTTTCCGAACAAGGCACTTTTCTATCCTTTTTAACACACAAATGGAATGTTCCTTTGACATCGAATGACATTAACAGATTTTCCCTCCATCATTTCTTCAATGCTCTCATTAAATTTTTATAGAATATAATTTTTAAGAAAATTTTTTTCAAATAAAATTTCAAGAAAATTTGTTTTCAAAATGGTTTTTAAATTCTTTTATATGTTTTCGTGGATTTTTTTTTCAAAATGTTTTCCATTTTTATTTACATGTTTTTAAAGTGATTTTAATGTAATGGTTTCAATGACGATTTCAAGATTATTTTAAAAATTTTCATGAAAAATTATTTTCAAAACGTTTTCAAGATTAATTTATATGTTTTTAATCTAAATTCAATGAAATGGTCTTCAAAATATTTTCAATCTTTCTTTTAATATTTTCAAGTGTTTTCAGAGAAAAAGTATTTTTAAAAATGTTATAAATTTTATCTTAAAAGTTTGAAAAGAAAATAGTTTTAGAAATTATTTCATGTATTCCTTATAAGTTTTTAATGTAAATTATAATAATTTTTTTTTAAAATGGTTTTATGTTTTAAAATCATTTTTCAAATAAGAAATGATATTTTCCTCAAGAAACGTTTTATAGGATATTTCAAAATTATTTTTCTTCGAAGATGACATCTATTGATGTCACTCATACCTTATAGAAAATGATCTAAAGATTCCATAAATATCCTTTATATGAATGAGTTATTCTTAATGTCATGGTATTTATGAAACCCATTTCCCCTTCATGGGTTATATGTATATTAAATATGTTTCTCTTTTATGGGTTATTATTTGGATTAAATGATTACAAAACCTGTAACTATTTCCACATGTTATGGTATGTTTACATGTTTATGATACCCATTTTATTTCACGGGTTATGATATTTCTTGTGGAATATATATGCATGATTTTATTATGCGATGGGTGAGACCTATATCTCCTTCTAATGCATTGGTTAAATATTTATATCTCATGATATAGACTGGGATAGAATGAGGGTTTACTCAGTTCTATAATATAGGGCTAGAATGAGGGATTACTCGGTTTGGAAATACATAGATGGAAGGAAGGTTTACTCAGTTCAAATGTATATGGATAAAAAAAAGGACTACTTAGTTTAGTAATATAGGCCTAGAGCGAGAGCATAATCAGTTCAGTAATATAGGACTGGAATGAGGGTTTACTCGGTTCAGTAATATAATGGTGGAAAAAGGGTTCATACGGTTAAGTAATATAGGGCTAGAATAGGGGTTCACCTGGTTCAGTAAAGTAATATTTACACTATGATGGTACTAGAAGTGATTCCTTGGATACTATAGAAATAATATTATATGCTTATGTATTTTCCAAAATTCTATGTTTTATTTCTATATTATGATTTCTTGGATTATTCTCTATATTTCATTATGATTCATGTCTTATGAATTAGAAATATTTATGTTATGATCTCTATTATGATCTTGTATATATAGGTTATGGTCATCTATTTTATTGATCACATACTCATAACCTTATGATCATGTTTATTCTTATATGTCTCCCTTGTTTACCCTTACTGAGAATTTTAGTTCACCCTTTTATGTTTCCTTTCCTACCAGGTTATGATAATATTCACTATGTTTGATATTTTTAAGAAGGTTTCTAGTCAAGAAGAACGTAGTAGGAGATAAATTAGCTTATATATGTACTTGTGATTATGTTTCTATGTTTACAAAGGCACTATACCGACTATGGTCTTTGGGCATCTATTTGTATAATGTTTAAGTATTATACAAAAGTTATGTAATGTTAATGTTTTGATAAGAGAGGGTCTCTATAGTTGGTATCATAGTAAATGTTTAATTAAAAATTGAAAAATAGGATGAGTAAATCTTAGTGAAATACATAGGTATATTTATAAGTATATTTCTTGGGATGTCTGTAAGGATAAGTATAAGGACGAGTTAACATTTAAGAAAATGTCATAGAGTTTTGTCAAATGATAAAGTGAGTGGTTTCTAAGTAATACATCCCTTTCGAGATAATACAAGTGGATGTGGCTTCAGAAGAGATTTACCTTGGGGTAACAACTCTGACAAGATGCTCTATGATTGACTCTAGGAAATCTGGTACACGAAAAGGGGCATTGCTTCACACCTAGTTTGACACTCCCATGGGATATTATTTGGTAATTCATATACTCTTCATGAACCACTATGATGTATTTAAATATAGGTTTTATATGAATGAACTATGATGAACCTAGGGTGTTCTAGATTAAGTAAGGTTTCATGACTTATATATTCTATATTTAATTCTTTTCATGACTACGTGGTTTTCTTCAATATTATGAAATGATAACAATATTCTTCTCGTTTTTTTTAGTAGCATGAACTAGAAGAAACTAGTTTAATGACGAATGTGACAGAATATTTTATATTGAGATGTCATGTGGGATGATTACTAGTTTGAATGATTTCATGATAATGACTAATCAGTTTTCCCAAATAATTACTATCAACTTTTACCTTAGCCAACTCTCAGACTCATCATGGAAGAGAAAGAAGGAGTTCGCTGAGAGTTTAGATAATAGAGACCATGGAGGAAAGAAGATTCAGTTTCCTTTGTTTCAAGAATGTGGAATGAATCACATAATTTAATGTATTAGAGGAACAATAAGGTGTTTTGACTGTAGAAAAATACACAAATTAAGTGACTTCAAGGGAAAAATGAAGAGTTTCGTTAACAAAATAGATGGGAATTTTGGCATCCCTAAGCCGTCATTGAATGTTTAGTGTTTTTTGTATGGAGAAAATGGTCATTATGCATCCCAATGTCCAAAGAGGAAATTTCCTAAAGAGAATTATCAAGGTGATGTGAGTAATGGTTACTTTGTGGACAATGAAGAGACTATATATGAGATGTGAAATGAATGATTTATTATCGTTAATTGATTAAGAATGAAGTGATCTAATTATTTATGTATTTGGATAAAAAATTTATGAATGATGATATATACAAGGATTGTTCTACTTATATTTTTTTCTATGTATTTTCAAGTATATATTTATGGTTACCTATGAAATGGTCATGTGATTTAATGACTAGATTATATTTTTACTAAGGTAAGGTAACCCTTAATATGTTCTTTATGAAAAGATAATGTTGTATGGATAAAGATACCTAGGATTTGAATAAGTAAATTAGACAATATTAATTATCTTGGAACTAAGTGAAATTTTTTTATCATTGGTTTATGATAAAACTAATTAATTTTACTAAATTCTTGGATTTAAGGAATATATCTAATAAAATTTGGAATGAGGAATCATACATGTTTTCTAAAAGTATTTATCGTAATTCAGATTGTTACCATGTTTCAAGAGAATATATGTTGAGGGTATTCACATTCTTTGAATTTTACAACCAAAAGATACTTTGTGTTATACAGGGTAATAAATGTTATTATGGATTCATGACTCTATTTCTAAATTGTTGGACTTTTTTTCACCTTTGATAAGGGTTATAATGTTAATTGATCAAGAAACATTTAACTTATGCTTTAGAGGAAGTATTTGTTCACAAAGTTAGTCTTGAAAACCATGGTTAAAAGGATAATTGGGGATTAACCTTATTTCAAGTATGTTTATAATATATATATATATACATATATATATATATTTATATATTTTTAGTCTATTTTTAAAAAAGGACACCATGTACGTCGGGTGATAACCAATCTAGTTCGTCAAGGCTGAGGGTCTTGAACCCTTGAGCAAAAGAGGATAAGGGGTTCATGCCTACCACTGGCATGTGTGATGTTCTGGTTAATGAATATTTATTTTTAATGAATAAATATTTATGATGAACTATTAGTATTAATTTTTTATATATATTAATGCATGTTTTTTTCTAAGAGACAAATTGTAATACATTTTATTCATTATGGACCTTAAGATTTGTTAAAAGCATATTTTAGTGCCTTATTCATCAAAGTTAATTTATATACATTCATTCCATAAGGTAATGGATGTATTAGAAATTTTTTCAATGCACAAACCAAGAATGAATTTTTTTATAGAACTTTATCATGAATTACTCAATGTTCTAAAAGTGATCAATGTTTTTGTCCCAGGGCCTTAATTTTCATTGAGATGATGTCCTTTAAAATCATTACAATATAATTACAGTGAGGCCCTTAACTTTTTATTGATAATTAAATTATTTGTAATTTATGACCTCAACCACTCGCTATAATTATTTACTCTTTTCCTCCATATCGAATCTTCCCGCCCAACCTATGTTCTCTTATGCGGAAACCCAGTTATATGTTAATTTAGGTAATCGTTATGGATAAAAATTTCCTTTTTAAGGGAAGTTTTAGTATCCACTTTTATGATGTGAGTCTATATAAATGAAAATTTAAATAATTAAAACTTTGACAAACTAGATCAATTTTGAGGGAAAATGAATTTTAAGGGGGTATAATGTAACACCCAGAGATTTTGGTATATTTTTTGAATGAATTTATATTTTCAATATTTTTCATTTCACATGACACAAAAAATTAATCAATCTATATATATATATATATATTAATAAAAAATAAGTAAAACATTCCTTTCACATCCAATAAAAACATGTCTTGCGCTATACGCAATACCAACTTGTCTTACACAACAAGAAACACCGACTTGGCACATGATGCACACAACATTGAGTTTCTATGAAACACACACATATATATATATAATTAATTAAATGAGATAATTAAAACCTAAACAGTTAAAATAGTTATATAAATAGTAATAACTAATTCCAAAATATTTTTTATAATTTGATTCTATAAATAAAACATATTGATAATGAAAGATATGATTTTTTGGTAAAGTCCTCTTACCTTAAAAATACTGTTATCTCGAATGAACCACTTGTAATGATGAAAGTAATTTTAAAAAAAATTATAAATTAAATTGGATAAAATTAAATTTATTTTCAAATTCATAATGTTTAAATTATCCTAGTGTGAATTTTTCTGATTTTTTTGAGAAACTGCATTTTTTAATGAATAGTTAAAAAATACTTCTTTTTAGTTTAAAATGCATTTTTTATAATTAATTATTAATGATAAATGATATTTTAAATATGTTTTAATGACAAATTAGATAAATATTACCTTTATTAATATAATTTAATTCATTATAATAAATTTTATTTTGAATATGAATATAAATTCTTAACAAACTTTTGAACATTTTTCTACTTTAAAACCCCGCTAGTTCATCCCATCTGCGAGATTAGCACAAGTATTAAATTTTCTTCTTCTATGAATGGAATTTATAAAATACATCATACACCATTATATTCAGTATAATATTTATATTCTAATAATAACATGTTAAATTTTTACCAAAATGATTTGTAAAAGTGATTAAAATTAATCACAATAGTTAAGGCCAAATTAAGCTGAATTAGGTACTAAACCATAAAATTAAGGTCCCAAATGACCTATAAACATGTCCAAAATGAATTTTATGTCCATATTTATTCCATAAAACATCCATTGTTGAGTTTTTTCGGGTTTTAATGACTTTTTTTAGGTAATAACATGTGCACACCGAATTGTTTCTAAAAATTCCATGTGAGTCCTTTTACTTTCCTATAAAGGCCACCAAATATACCCATTCCTCACACCTCTCAAAAAATTTATGTTATTACAAGATATAACCAATAATAATACCATGAACTATACCTTCTACCTTGATTCCTCTATTCAAGAATAAATATTCCCAAGAAATCCTTTTGGCACAAACCAACAGGAGTTACCCGATTTAGAGGTAATGCTTTCTCTCAAGGTCCTTCAATTTATTTTCCATCTCCACTCTCTAAAATTTCTTTATTCACATATTCTGTGCAATAAAAAAATCACCATACATGCATTAGGTTGTTTTTATGAAATGTTTTAATACTAAAATTACACACACCTCTATCTAATGGATATTGAGCATATCGTTTCCGTGTTTGATGAACTACTCCCTCACGAAAGGATGATTATTCATTTCTCCTTTACCACCAATCATGATGGTAATTATGTTGGAAAATATATTTATATATTTCATATATTATATTTTTTTTACTTTAATCTTTTTTATTCCTTTTATAACAAACATCTTTTTACTTATCATTCGGTGTTAATGCGATAATCTTGTTTGAGGAAATGTGGACTACCTCCCCCTTAAAGTGATGTGATTCGTTCACACACGACATAAAATTTATTAACGATGGATTAATGAAATTATATTATAAATATAATATATTAATTATACCTTAATAATGATACATATATATATATACATATCTAATTTACATACATTCTTTCAATACAACAATAAAGACGAAAACAACATTTATTCGTACATACGACTTATCATCTCTATGAATAGTGTATTCTATTCCATACTCCTATATTATATAGATTATTATATAAAAATAAAATATATATATATATATACATATATTATATCTATATCATGGTTTACATTCTAGAAACATGATATAAGTATAAGAACCAAAAATGTAACAAATTAAGACACATGCGAAGAAGAAAGTGAATTTTACCCAAAGTGAAACTTTAACATTAGATCATTAAGAAGTAGGTAATATAAGGTCATAATTAAAAGATATATGGTAATATGTATAATAATATTATTTTATAAAAGGTTTATAAAAATTTTATAATTATTATACTGTAATCTTGTACGATTACAAAGGGAGTCAAGACGCATGGTAAGGGGATTTCATCTCAATTTTAATTTCTACGAGATACATGATATTTTCTCCACTCTTTCCTTTTGTGTAATGTATATAGTTTCTATGATTTTATTATATTTATATTTTAATTAAATTTATTGGCATTCACATTCTCATTTTATTATCCTTATTAAATGGGGTTTAATTTTCAAAAGTTACCAAATCGGTAAAAATGTTTTGTCTCAATTTTCCTTCATTGGGACTAATGTTTTGTTATGCACCTAAAAACTTTTTATAGGTGAATATAACTCCATTATACATTCCATATCATGAGTATAAATATTTTCATAATATTATATGCCTAATTTAAATTTTTTTCCTTACATGGAGTTCATAATCCTAAGATACCATGTTATAAGAGTTTATTGAGACCATCTCATTGATTTTTCGTGATTGTTTATGTTTACGCTTCCTTTGATTAAATTTTATTATCTATATCTCAAGAATATTCACGAGTTTCCTTATCCTCTATTATTTCATGATATACTCATGTATTGGTTCTATTTTATACTCTTCGGTACATAATATAGTTAGTAGAACGTTTATTGGAAAGTCCGACTTTACCCTCTCTTTGTCCGGAAATCTATGTTATAAAAAAAGGGTTTCCAAAAATATTTTACCATTTAACTATAATATAAAAAATAAATTTTTAACATTTTTTCTTTTAGCAACATATTAATTGGAATCATCTAATCAATTTCCAAACAAGGAAATTTTTTTATCATTTTTACCTTGTAAAAATAATGTCATTTCGGCCATGTACGACATGTATGGATTTAACCACTATAAATTTTTTGAAGTTCCCATTTAATTTTTAAAAAGTTTAATATTTAAAAAATGTTTTTAAAAGATAATTTTAGGGACAATGATTTCAATATGGTTTTAGTCTTCTATTATATGTTCTCATGGAGAACTGTTTTTAAAATATTTTCAAGTATTATTTACAATTTTTCAAAGTGATTTAAATGAAATGATCTTCAAAATGATTTCAAGTTTCTTTAATATGTTTTCAAGAAAAATTATTTTCAAAACATTTTGATGATTTATTTTTAAATTTTCAATTTATTTTAAATGATATGGATTTCAAAATATATTCAATATTTAATTAAAAGTTTTCAAGTGTTTTCAAAGAAAAAGGTTTTATAAATGTTTTGAAGATTATTTTAAAAAAATCACAGAAAAAGGGATTTCAAAATTATTTCAGTTGTTATTTGTATTTTTTGAAATTATTTTATATAAAATGTTTTTCAAATGGTTTTATGTATTAAAAATTATTTTTCCATTAAGAAATGATATTTTCCTCAAGAAACATTTTAGAGGATATTTAAAAATAATTTTACATCAAAGATGAAATCTATTAATGTTACTCATACCATCTAGGAAATGATCTAAAGGTTATATTCATATCCTTTATATGAATGATTTATTCTTAATGTCATGGTATTTATGAAACCCATTTCACCTTCAAGGGTTTTACGTATATGAAACATGTTTCTCTTTTATGGGTTATGGTTTTGATGAAATGAATATGAATCCTGTAACTCTTTCCACAGGTTATGATATGTTGAGATTTTTATAATACCCATTTTATTTCATGAATTATGATAATTTTTGTGGAACATGTATGCATGATTTCATTATGAGATGTGTGGGACCGATATATCACTATAATGAATTGGGTAATGTTTTTTATCTCATGAGGTTGATAGGGATGGAATGAGGGTTTTCTTAGTTCAGTAATACATGGATGTAACAAGGGTATACTAGGTTTAGTAATACAGATCTGGAATAATGGTTTATTCAATTTAGTAATCCGTGGCTGGAACGAGGGTTTCTGGTTTAGTAATATATGGATGGAATAAGGTTTTACTTAGTTTAGTAATACAGGGATAGAATGAGGGTTTACTCGGTTTGGTAAAACATGGTTGGAACAAGGGTTTACTCAGTTCAGTAATATGGGATTGAAATGATGGTTTACTCAGCTCAATAATAAAGGGATGTAATGGGGGTTCACCTTGTTTATTAAAGAACCTTTTCCACTATGATGGTCTTATTAGTGATTCTTTATCTATTAAGAAATCATATTATATGCTTATGTGTTTTCCACAATTCAATTTTTTATTCCTCTATTATGCTTTCATGGCTTATGATCTCTATTTCATTATGATTAATATCTTATGAACTACCAATTTTTATTCCTTGATCAATGTTGTGATCTTTCATATACATGGTATGATCTTCTATTTTCAAGATCACATACTAATACCCTTTTGATCATGTTTATTCTTACTTGTATCCCTCATTTACCCTTACAGATCATTTGAGCTCAACCCTTTTATGTTTCCTTTCCCCCAGTTTAGGATGATATGTACTATTTTTGACATTTCGAATTAGGGTTCTTGTTAAGAAGAACCTAGTGGGAGATGATGCAGCTAACATATATACCAGTGTTTATGTTTCCATGTTTCTAAAGGTACAATACCAATTACATCTTTGGTAGTCTGTTTTTATAATGTTTATGTATTCTAAAAAAGTTATTCTTTTTTAATGATTTGAAAATCTAGGGTCACTACATCAATGAGATGTTCAATAAACCCATAGGATATTGACACATCTCAAAGATTGATCAACGATATAGATATCTTCAATTCATCAATTAAGGGTAAATGTGATGATATTTTGGAAAACACATTCCAAAAAAGGTATGCACATAATGAGTTTATTGTGATTCCATTTTGATTGGCTAATTCTCCCCCCATATTCATGTATTTAATTAGTATCATCTTTAGGGACTACCTAGATCAGGTGTGGTTGTATTTATAGAATATATTCTTATATACTCAAAGGGAAATTAAGGGAATACTAATCGTTGGAGGATTTCATTGATGAACATAACAAAATATAATTTGTTTGCAAAAATTTTCAAATGTGAATTCTCTCAATAAAGGGTTCTATTTTTTGGGTTTGGTAGTCACTATAATGGAATATATGTAGATCCTGTAAATATTGATGTTATTTAACAATGGCCTAGATCTAACAATATAACTAGGATCTATTGTTTTATTAAGTTAGAATAATATCATCTATATTATTTGAAAAATATCTCATGACTATCAAATACACTAACCATGTTGACACAGAAGGGTGTAAATTTTCCTTTGGATATAATATTGTGAAGAATATTTCAGGGAACCGAAAAATGGGTTGATAGAATATCCTATATATATACTAACCTGAAATGGGTAGGGATGTGTAATATAAAATAAAGCCTCAATGAATGTATTTGGTTGAATCCTCTTGAAAAATGAAAATGTAATTCCTTGTAACATATGATAATTTAAAGATAATATGATAAATTACCCAATGTATTAATTAGAGCTAGATTTGCTGATCTTTTCATTGAATATTTGGATAAATTATCTCTTTGGGGAAAAGTGTGATATATATACTGATCATAAGAACTTTAAATATATATTTACACAAAATAATTTAATATGTGACATAGGATATGATTATAATTTATAAAATTTTATTACTGTATAATACATTACCACACAGAGAAGAAAAATATGGTGATTGAATCATTGAAAAATAAAACCAAGCCACTCTATCCATTATAAGTATTGAAAAAGATGAAATACCAATGTATTTGAGAGGATGAATCATGAGTTCATATTGTGGGAAGATAAATATTTTCTTTCCCAACTGACTACTAAACCTTCCATTTATGTGAGGATCATATAATCTTTGAGTGATGACGTACAAGTATGATAAATATTATTAATATTCTAATGTTCAACTTCGATAAAGATGAAATTATAAGGTTTGGAGGCCAAATATGTATCCCATAAAAACTATAAAATAATTTGGAATTTTTTGGGTGATGATCATAGCTCATCCATCACTTTTAATACAAGAAGAATGGGGATATATAAATATCTCATGAAAAAATTACAGTGGGATAATATGAATAGAGAGATCATAGAATAGATATGGTGATTCTTGGTATACTTGCAGGTTAAGTCTAAATAAAAAAATTTTAAGGGTACGTTGTAACCATTAACCATAAAAATTTTGAAATAGGAAAACATCACCATGGATATCATCATAAAACTACACAAAATACTAAAGTCCATAATAGTATTTTAGTTATAGTCAATGACCTTACCAATTCAGTGCATTTTATTGAAATAAAAGAAGATTTCCCATTTGAACAACTTTCCATGATATACATAAGGGAAATGGTAAGGATATATGGAGTACCACTCTCCATTTTATCTAATTATTATCCAAGGTTTCCGTTGATGTCTTGGATAATTCATTAGAAATACTTCTAAATAGATCTAGGTTTCAACATTTCTTATCATTCACATACAAATGGTCAGTTTAAAAGGAAAATTCAAACTATAGAGGATACAATGATCTCTATTTTTGATAGATTTTAGAGGATGTTGGTATTAACACCTTTCCCTTTTAGAGTTATTATATAATAATAGTTTCTATTTTATCATTTAGATGACACCATATGATGATCAGTATGGGAAAAGATGTAGGACTCCAAAATTCCCAGATAAAGTTGGATAGAAAAATTTGATAGGTCCTGACCTTGTCTAAGAAATTGTGGAGAAGGTTTAAAACATTAAATAAAATATTTAAGTGAAAAAAGTTATTATATGAGTTTTGAAGATAATAATCGATGATATATAGAGTTTGAAGTTGGTGACCAAGTGTTCCTTCAAATATCTCATTGTAAATGAATTATGAGATATTAAAGAAGAAGTTGTAGTTGATAACTTTGTATATTGGACACTTAATGATCCTTGATCATGTCAGTGATATATCTTATCACTTATCACTCAAACCTAACCTATCCCAAATACATGACATCTTCCATGTATCTCTTTTAAGGAAATACATACCAAACCCCTCAGATGTTCTTAAATGAAATGGTATGAAACTGGAACATGGTCTTCTATATGAGGAACAACTAGTGGACATTATGTATTGAAGAGATAAGTTTTTGTGTATTTAGACCCATCATATGGTTAATGCTCTATACAGAAGTCCTAAATTTTATGATGATTTATTGGAACCTGAGGATGTAATGAAGAAACATTATCCTCACTTATTTTCTCCTATATAACATAATATGAGGAAAAAAGTATTTTTATGGGGGTAGAATAAAACAACTTGAGTTTTTAAATTTTAAATAAATATTATGTTTGATGGATTCATACATAAAAAACACAAAAACCAGATAGACACAGACCATTATAAGGTAGACATAGAATTAGTAGGTACAAATTGTGGTAACATAATTATGAAGATATATATATATATATACAAACAAAATAATTTCCACTTTAAATATTGACTCATCTAGTATAGTTAAGAAAATAATGAAATCTATTTTATAAAATTTAACTATTTTCAAGGATTATATATTTTGATATGAATAAAGGATAAATAATAGTTTAATTAGTAATTTATAAAAAACTTGAATAATAGTAGATAATATATAAATAGTTTTTTTCCTATAAAAAATATTTTACCAATATTTTATTTTCTAAAATAAAAATAACATTTATATATATTTAGATTTGAATTTGAAAAAATTGACATTTTTTTATTTATCATGTCCATATTATCTTAATATTAATTTTCAATATTTTTCCAAAAAAATTGTGTTTTAGGGAAATAATGAAAAATACCATTTTTATAAATAACAAGACTTTGAAATTATTAATATTCAAGTATTAATTGATATTTTTTCCAATAAAAAAAGGATTTTAAAAGTTATTTTGTAAATTTTAAAGTATTGGTTTTAATTCATAAACCAATATTTTAATGTGTATAATTTAAGTTATATTTATCTAAACTATTGTTTTAATGAATTATACATTTAGTATTTTAAAATTAATTTTTATCAATTATAAAAATTGAATTAAAAAAAGGTATTTAAAATTTTAATTCATTCGGTAGAAATTATATAATATGCATAATTTTATTTTTGGTCATAAATAATAAATTAACTTGGCAAAAACTAGTTTCTATGGTGAAAAATAAAATGGTTGAAATGGGTATCGTTAGAGGTTAAAGGCCTAAAATGTTTGAAAAGATTTTAACTATGTTTTATTAGTTTGTATTGATGTTTTATCTAGACTAATAAAATATTTCTCAAATTTAGATCAATAGTATTTGAGAGTGACTTCCAATTGTTGAGAAGTTTTAGGTATTTACAAAAATGACACTCCTTTTAACTTATAAAAGGGGTATTCCTCTCGTAATTTACCCTCACAAAAAAAATCACAAATTTGGAAAAAAATCCACCAAAACATCTCCTCCACACTCCTATGCACCTTAAAAAATGATATGGTATTCTAAAAAGATTATTCTTTACTGGTATCCCTCTTTAAAGTATATAGTCCCTGAAGTGAGGTATTAGTTATTATCCTATATTTATATTTTATATTTCTTTATGTGATTTTATTCTTCCAAAAATTTCATTTCACTATGTCAATATGATAACATCAGTATTTCTATTATACCTGTATTATAATATAATAATGTTATATGCATTAATCTCCTTCCCCTTTTCCGTTATGAAAAATGAAAATGCGCATCATGCATTGTGCAGAATTTTGTCTCCATAAATAAATGTGTTTTTTTCATTGACCTAAAAAATCAAGGTTTTAGTTTATTTACATATAATCAATATATATCATTTATATGTTTCTTTTTTGAATACGCAAAAACAAATGATTATTATAATGTAAACGACACAAAACTAATTGATTACTATTTTTTCTTTATAAAACAAGACTAAAACACCAATGTAATAGAATTATATCATTACAAGTATTTACAAAAAATAAATTATGATAACTTTATTTTCTTTAAATGATTATAATTTTTAGAAAAATTATGATAGACACCAATATTTTGAATAAATTTCAAACTGTTCAGATTATTAACACTCAATATTGAATAGAGATTACAATAACTTAGTACATGAATATTATTTTTATTAAGGAAGAGTATGAATGAAAATGTATATGAGTATGGTTATTTTTGGTAAAATAAATTGTGTACAAATAAAGGGTAGTGGTAATAGACTTGGTAACTCAAAATCCTTTCATTGATATATACAATTTCTCATTGAACATCTTTTTTCCAAGTCTTTTCATAATAAATGATGTTATAATTTTTTATTTCTATATAGAAAATTTAGTTTAACCATGTCCATTTTCTTGAATTGTTTTTATTTTTATTTTATTAAATACAAAAGATACTTTATTATGTTACTCATAAATATGTCCTTCACAATGTTGAATACAAAATGTTTTCACAAATCACTTTTTAGTGTTTAGTTTTCAGTATCTTCAAAAATGATATACATCTAATGGAGTTATGTTTCATGTTTCACTATATATTATTCTGTTATTTTTTAATTATTTTTTGTGATCATATTTTTGATAACAAAAAATTCAGTTCATGATTTTATATTATACATTTGGATGTCTTACGAATCCAATTTTCTGTCTATGGGTTCTTAATGATGTGAAAAGTCAATGATTTTTAAGTGGGACACATATGTATGGACTAGTCACAAGTGGTGATGTTATAAACCAAGGATAGGTGATAAAAGTTTAAAATTTTAATTGGTGGGTCCATTATAGTCCTCCAATGAATTGGTTAAAAGTTGATATCTCATGAGATAAATTATTCAGGAGTATGTTTTAGTTTCTCATATGTGTGAGAACTGATGGTGTGTCTTTTAAAAGTAATGTTCCCTATACTAATGTAAATGTAATATTTTAATGATTTTATTAATTATTATATTATTTCTCATGATGTTTCTCATTAAGTTAATTTTTCCCTTTTCTAATTATTTTATGATACTTAAATGTTCATTTTTTATTATGATCATATTCTATCATTATTCAAGGTTTTTGTTAAATTTTTCCAGGCCATGATATAACTATTATGTTTCCAAGTTGACCTTTATGATATTAATTTCTTATACCGTATACTTTAATGAAAACTTATGTTTTATGGTTACTGATCAAGATGCTATGATATTTCTATTGTGCTCATGATTTTAATTATTATTATGAAATCATTCTTGATGATATGTTTATTCACTTCTTAATGAGTATATGTGATCACCCATTTCTTATGATTTCATTCCCCATGTTATGGGGATGATTATTACAATTTATATGCCTAGATGATGATATAGTATGGTTCCTTAAATGAGAATTGATCACTAGTATTGCAAAATAAGATGACTTTGTTGCTAGCCTCTAAATATACTATAACTACTGATCCATGGGATATTTTTATTTATGAAATGTAATGTTTATATCATGTAAAAGATGTAATATAAAGGCATTTATAGCTCCATTTATTATAGTGGTGGTGAATATTGTTTTTAGAGATTTATCTGGGAGTATAGACAGTGAGGAGGATCTATCCGAAGACTTGTTCATTTTAAATCCAATGGATTTTCATATGTATAATTCCCATGATATTTGATAATGTTCCATTATACTTGTATCATGATGACTCATTCATGTTTTATATATATGTTATTGGTTTTAATATATGATGTTAGTGTTTTTAGTTATTTTATAAATTGAACATATATTCTTATTATAGGTTAACATAGGATAAGTCCTCCCATGTTATTTCATATGAGTACTCAGTGTTAGGAACCAGTCCCTAGCCTATTGGAGGTGAGATTAATTTGGAACACTTGGTTTACTTCTTGTATGAGAAGGGACTCAGTGGGTCTGATCTTATCAATTTTGATGATCATGTTGATATAAAAAGTGACATTCAAGGTGAATAGGTTTATGTTTATATTTATGATAAACAAATTGTTTTTGATGATCTAATTCAGGGGTTAATTAATTAATCGAATCTTACACACATGGAATCATATTGGATTCATACAAGTTCTTCTTTGTTTTATATCTATGTGTATTTTATCCCCAATAAATGGAGAAACACATAATATTTTGATAAGGTGATGGAAAGTGACCAGAATGAAAAATGGGGTCTAGTAATGGATGATGAGATGAAATCTTTTTATTTCAAATAAACTTTTGATCTAGTTTACTTACCTATTGGTAATTGATAATTTTAAAATCATTATATTTATGCAATTATAAGTATATAATTTAGTTATGTTCCTTGATATAAGGCAATGTTAGTTGTTAATGTCTTCTGTCAAAAGAAATTTATTGATTTTGAATAATTTTTTTCCCATGTTTTGAAAATGTCATCTAATATATATATTATTGGTTTGGATTATATAATAAATATAAAAATATTTTAAATATATGTGAATAAAACATTCCTACATGGTTATTTAGAGTATGATATTCATACAGAGTAACTAATAACGTTTTTGGAAATAGGTAAAGATGATTATGTATGTCGGTTGAATATGAGTTTATTAGGTCCAAAGGAAGATATGAAGTATTGGTATAAAATTTGTGAGTCTACCATTTTTCATTAGTGATTTTGGTATACCTTTTTTAATAAATCTATTTCTATTAAAAAATTTATTGACAATGATTTTAATATATTTTTTATTCTTGTTTATAATATGATTATTTTTTCCTTACTATTCTATAATTTATATATTGAAGATAATTTTTTTGTCTTTCATGATAATGATCATGATGCTAACAAGATATATTATCAGTATGATGATATCTTATAAAATAAAGACCCAAAAATTATAGATATGTCAAGAGATATACATTGAGAACATATTTTTTATATTTTCTATGGATAAATATAATGTTTTATTACCCCTCTTACCACACATTTAAATATCATTTTTATCCACTAAAATTCTACGGATGAGGTGATAGAGGAGATAAAACACATTTATTATTCATTTTATATTGGATTTTTGATTTATTAAACTCTATATAATATAATTGATATAACACTAACAGTTGGTGTGGTCATTTTTTATATAAAATCTTATTAGAGAACATAAGATATTGGTGAAGTATAGTTTTTTATCATTATTGTACTTAGAATCCTATATTGTGTTTTTAAAGTGGGAAACCACTTATTTTTATATTAAATTATTCAAATATGGTTAGAGATATAGGTTTTAGCATGTTAACGTTATTATATTTGATCAAATTTTTCATCAGGGAAATATATTGGAATCTATATTTCATAGATATTTTTTATACAACTAAGTACGAGTTTATTACCACTATGAAAAAATGTAAGGATTTTTTTATGTTGAATAATTTAATTAATGAGATCAATTTTAATCAGGACATGTATATTTTATTTTATGGTAGTTAGAGTTCCATTTTTTTGTATAGAATCAATGTTTTTCATGGATGATAAATACATATATATTTTCAATATCATTGGATATTAAAAATCCATAATTCCAAACAATTATATCTTGATAATATTCACATATATGAAAACGATCCAGAAAATTAAAAAAAACAGATTTTATGAAAAGGTAAATTTGAGACTCACTAAAAGATTGTAGGGACGGATGTGATCCCTAATTGACTTATGGAGAAAGTTTTTGACAGTCCTCTTTTGAGTACATCACATGACTCTTTAATGAAAAAAGGAGAAAAAGGGGAGTTATGTTTTTACGTAAATGTATTTTAGGTCTAATTTTTATTTTTGGCAGCTCTCTCTCTCTCCATATCTCCCTCTATTTCTGTGGGTATTGGTGTGGATAGCATTTTAGTATATTTTGGATCAAAAGTTGAAAAATATTTTACTTTTTCCACTTGAATTTGATTGATGATGACCTTTATTCCCTTACTAATGATTTTTATAGACCTTTTCATTTATATGGTTGTATTTTGATTCGTTTGGTAATATTTATAATTTGGACTTATTTCTTGTATTTTTTTTCTGATGTTATCTAATTTATACCTTTTATTTTATTTTAATGAGTAATAATTTTTATATCCCTATAAATTTTTTGGAAGTCTCTTTCAGGTACTCTTTGAATTTGGTAGATCTTCTGTCTATGCTTGGTCTTTTAGTTTTTACCCTTTTTTAACGTATTCCATGTAAAAAATATTTATTTTTAATATTTAATTTATGTATTCATTTTTCTCATCCATTGAACATCAGATAATTTTTTGGCTTGTTTTCGGGGTTGAAAATATATTACATTGTGAATTCTTGGTTTTAATTTATTTGTACATTCACAACTCACTTCCTTTCTGAACAAAGGGAATATATTTTGGAGTGTGAAGAAAAAATACAATGATAAAGTTAGAGGATTGAACCTGAAAAACTCATAAATTACTATTTTAGTTCTATTGATTGATATCCATCATTAAAAAAGGGTATACTAAGTGATGGTAAGGGCGTCTCAATCCTATAATTGTTTTACCATGGATGTTTTTAATTTTTTTTACATTCTTATTGTTTTTTCATCTTGTGCATAGTGTATTAGTCCTATTTTGTTCTTATCTCTCATACTTATTATACTATATTTATTTTTTCATAGATTAAATACCTTTATGATATTTACCTATTCATGTACTTTAATAGACCCAATCACTGTAAATCCTCATGTCATTATTTTTCTTTACATTTTTTGTTATATCAACCTTAAATTTATTGAACAATGCTCTTTATTTTATTATTCTTAACCTATGTTTCTTTTTATTTTATTTTTTCATTGGTAATAAATCTTAATCAATTTTTATTAGCATGTTGAGTATTCTAGTTTTCTCATTTTCAACATTTTTATAGGTACATTACCTCTTGAATGTCTATTCATATTATATATTCTCTTGTAACTTGTTTACAAAATCTCTTTGTTATATATTGTTCATGTTTAGTAAGATATTGTTATATTAATTTTAAAATTGACTATAATATATTAAAAGTTTATCCATAATTCATAGTTTACTTATTTTCATGATTCTACATTAGTTATGTCTTGTTTTTTATTTTTTTATATACTAGAATATAGATTTCTATTTCCAGTGTTACATTTTCTTAAATGTAGAATTTAATTATCATATTTCATGATTTTATTTTGTTTCCTTATTTTTATGTTGAATATATATATATATATTATTATAATTCTTCTACTCTTTTTTATTTTTTTGTTATTTCCAATTCTTATGTAATTTATTCAGTGTTATTGTAAAATCATTTTCCATTCTTGGTATTAGAATATATTTATATGAATTAGGTCATGTTTATTGGTTTTATACTAGTATAATAAAAATAATTGTTTCATTTTATATTTTATGTTTTATAATGACAAAATTAATCCCAATATCAACTTTTCTATTAAGTAAGATCTTTCACATCGACTGTAATGTCCCATAATTTTCATATATAAAACATTCCTCTGTAACATATTTGTAATATAAATTCTAATAATAAATGCCTTAATTTATTTAGTAAAATATTCATTATTATGTTTTAATTATAAATTTTATAAACATATATTCTTATTATAGGTATATAATAAATAAATATATAATAATTATTAATTATAATGAATAAGAATATGATCATTTTCTGTAAAAAAATCATTTTTATTCAAAATAAATTATTTTCCTTTGTATTATGTGATTTTATTTACAATAAAAAATCCTAAATTTTTGGATTTTAATTTAAGGAAATTTAATTTATTATTTAAATAATCATAATGAAATTATATTAAGTTTATTTTTTTGGTATTTTCCATAGTTTTCTAGTGAACAGTAAAACAACATACATGTTTTTATAAAAAATTGTAACTTTTATGTTGTCATCATTAAGTAAATATGACTTAAAAAATCATGAAAAATATTTAATAAATTTAATAGATAAATATAATCAATAATAAATTATGTTGATTTATTTTATAATTATATAATATTATAATTATCCAAATGCTTGACTAGTACTCTCCCAAGGTAATAAAAGTCAAAATAATTTCTCATATATGTTTTCATGATAAGAATGAGAATTAAAATATCCAATAAATTGATATATCTTCTAATAATAATGAATAATAAATATTATTTATGAAAATTAATTATTTTTAATACTATATAATTATATATGTATACAAAATGATTACACAACATCGACATAGTGCTTGTTCAGGTAAGAGAAAAGCCAAAATTATAGTTTTAAAAAAATTTATTGTTATAATATTTAGATGAATTTGGGAATTTATATATTTCTCTGTAATAATATGAAATTTAAAAAATTATTTAAATATTTAAGTTATATTTCCATGGTTACCTTGATATTTTTAATCTCAAATTATATAATTGACCCTCCAAATGACTTTATAAATAAAATTTAATGTTAAAAATGATTTATAAATTTACAAAAAATAATCAAACCTTATATATAGTCATTTGGGGTTGTGTAATGATCAATAATTCCTAATATTTTATATTAATGAGAAATTTTAGTTTTTAAAACTTTATTCAGGACCCATAAAAATTGGTTATTTGTGAAAGTACAATCTATGTTTTCCTACAGGGGGGTCAATCTATCCTTTAAAAAAATATGAAGTTTTTTTCTCCATATTCCACCCAAAAACCCCAATAAAATTTTATTTACATGTTCATAATGCACTATTCTATCCAAAATATCTCTTATGAATGCTTTATCCTCAATCCAAGGGAAGCAGCTCAAAGATCAAGGTAAGGTTTTCAAACCACTTTCTCCATTATTAATTTTTATTATTTAATCTCAAAAATCTTTTAAAAACATCTTATTTTTATTCCATGATTTGATTCACATGTATATATAATCCTTTAAATCCTTAAATGTTATGTGATCAGGAAATACCTCTAAATAAACCTATTTAGTAACACATTACTATGTCAAAAAATACTGGTTTAAAAACAGATGTTTTATTCATTTGAATTATATTACTACACATTTTGAAAAATAAAATTATAAAAAAATACACATTAAAACTAATGTTTTTATATATTATACTATTTTTATTTATCTCTAATATCAAATAAATTACCAATTATTTTTTAAACTCTTAAAATACATCATTTTACACATGGTAATTTTATACTTCCTAAAAGAATGATGAATTTTATTTTTCAATTTTACATTTTTGGAATATTATTAATAAATTTATATAATGATTCAATATAACATAATAATGAATTAATTCCATTTATACGATTCTATAATGATAAAATAATAATGAAAATTATGCTAGAATATTTAAATAATCAATGTAAATTCTAAGTGTAATGAAAAATATTATCAAGGAAGATTCAATGAATTGATACTATTTCATCTATTATTTTAAAAAAATTGATTCTATAAGGACATAAACCATATAATATGAAACTTATAGAGATTATGGAACCATCAGGTAAGGATATTCAACTAATACCAACTTTCTGAAGCTGTTTTAGAACTATGTGGAGAACAATATTAAAACGGTTGTTGCAAACAATATTAAGTTAATAAAATAATAAATCATGGAAATAAATGGATTATTAGGTATGGAATAAAATTTAAAACAATTGTTAATAAATTAAATAATTTTAAAAAAAATTATTCAGGAAGTGTAGAATGAAAGGGGTGAGTTAGGACTTGATGTAAGGGGTTTTCTTGACTCCATCTCTTTTCCATGGGTCATGGTATTTCTTCTTTGACCATGTTCTTCATTGATTGACTAATTATACCATTATACTTATAAAATTTTATTATATATTTTTGTCTTTGTATATTATATTTTTATGTTATTTTATTCTTATTTTTATAAATGTCTTATTTCATAAAATTCATTTTTGTTAATAGTATTTACCATCATCATTATTGACTATTTTTCTCTTCCATGCTCATGTAACTTCTTAAAAAATATATTATTTTAGAATATGAGAGATAAATATGTATTATTTTAAAAATAATTCATATTTTACATTTTATTTATTTAAAATGACATGTTATATTTTATTTATCGATGTGGGTTACCTTAAAAGTACTTAAAAATCATAATAGCAATATCATGAAACATCGGTATATGTTTTATATTACCCCCTAAAATTGTAATCCCCTCCTTTATTTTCTTTTATGGTTCCATTATTGGGACTTAATTTGAAATTATTATTTTAAAATTTCTCTTTCACCCATTGAAATGGAATTTGGAAGTGACTGACACCTTTGTTTTGTTGACATTGTTATGAAAACATTAAGAAGATTTTGTTTTTGATTTATTTTTATTTTTTCCATTATATATTTAATAGAAATATATCCCATAGAGATAGGTTCCTTGAATAGCCCTCTAAATTCTATTTAAATACATTTCTCTTAGGTGACCAAATTTTTTTATAAACAGATCAAAGTTTTAATTTTTTATGTGATATCGTTTGAGATTATATCACATATTCATTAAATGGGATTCTTTTTCATGATATAATGTATGATTGAATTCATCTTCTATAAATATGCATGATTTATCATTATGTGTTAGGTGTGTCCCATATTGCCCTATAATGCATTGGGTGATGTGTTATATCTGATGAGATTATGTTTGTTATATGGGAACAAGATGCATTATTTTTTGAAATTTTATGAAGTCATAATTTGTATACACATGTCATTCATGAATATGATTCGGGATTTTTTCTGACATTTTTTGTGAAATTTGACCAAAATTTTATGATTCATTGGAAGTAGTACTTATCCTTTGTTTATGAAAAACTACATTTTTGTTGTTCCACATATTGTTTACTCTTATATTTTATATGATCTTATAAATTTTGACTCATATTCTAGTTTTATGTGATGATTATTAAATTTTTTGTTTCTATTCTATTAATATTTACAGTCATGATATCTCATCCCATGTTATGAAATTACACCAATATTGGGATTTATGGATCACCTTTTCTTTTATTTTTTTCCCTAGGATATCCCATGTAGTAGTAATAGTATGGCGAGATCTTGGAGGAACTATTATGATTGTAATAAAAAACACAGTCATTGTTTAATGAGTGTTTTATGATGTATCTAATTACTAAAGCACATTTAAACTCTTGATTTTATGTGTATATTGTGTATATTTATGGAAAAACAAATTTAATTATATTTTTATCAATTATAAAGTTTTTATTGTTGGTTTTAAGAAATATAATATATATTTTTAGTGAATTGGTTTGAAAACCAAAAGCAAAATACACCTTAAATAACCATTATTAAACATTAACAAGACATCGTTTGGAATTAAATGTAATTTATTTTTCATAAATTTATAAAATTCCACTTACATACTTACTAATTCATGGATACTCATCTATAAGTCTATTTTTTTCTAGTACATATATTGAAATAGGAGAAGGTTTTTTGAAAAACCAAGGAGATTGGAAAAGTGACAATTTCTCAAAACAGATGACTAACATGATGGAAGATTGAATAATAACCTCATTATGGTGATCAATCAATTGATTTATTTAATGAATAATAACTTGAACCATTTTAACAACTAATGTTCTTAAATTAAGGATCAAGTTGCAGTTGAGACATTTATATGTCAACAACCACCATTTTTCAATGGATCTTCCTATACTTTAATCATAGAGAAATGGATAAGAACTATTGATATAATATTATTCATATTTATATTAATTAATTAATATAAATTGAACTTTAAAATTTACCACATTGAGGAATAACATGACCAGTGGTGAACATTGATCAAGAATTAAAATCCCAATGAAGAAATCGTCATAATGGAATGGGATGAATTCAAGAAAATAATTTTTTAACTAAATATTTTCCTCACAATATATATATATAAAATAGAGAGGTAATTTCTTGAGATAAAATAAAGAGAGGGTGTGACTATTGTGACATAAGAGGAAAACATTACAAGGATACCAAGGTAAAATTCTAGTTTTTTCATTGACCCTTAAAGCAAGGATGACTGCATCTTTAGTGGCCCCAACCCAAATATTATAAAATATTTATAAATTCAAGGAATCTATAACCACATAAAAATTATACAATGTTACCTTAAGTAAGAGATAAATATCACTAAATTATAATGTTCTCATGGGAACATATATAAGAAAAGAATAATAGAGTTTAACTCTACAGGTTTAACAAGAAAACCTCATGAAGGGAAAAAGATACAATTAGCCACATGTAAAAAGTGTGGTAAAAAGAACCCTAGAACATTGCTAAACCGAATGAGGATATGATATATGTGTGGAAAAAAAATTTATACTAATAATGATTAATTAAAAAATATAAATAATCTAATAATCATAATGGATAAAAAGTAGTTTTCACTCAATTGTCTCCTCAGGGTCTATTGCTTCAATAGAAAGAAACAAACACATTATGATACTCAATGCCTTATGTATTGGGTAATTGATGATAATTGGTGACCAAAAAACATTAAAGCGAAGGGAAAATGGAATATTTTATTCCATTACTATTGATACATTTAGTAATGAAAACAAAGTGGTGATTGGTACATTGGTTATTCATTATAGAATATCAAATGTTCTATTTAATTCCACCTATAAAACTTCATTCAAATAATGTGATCTATAAATATGTATTAAATCACCACCCAGATACATGGAGTAATATTTGTAATTGAAAACACTAAGTAGTCCAATCATTATATGTCAAATATATTACTTGTCCTTAGTTAATGTTTAGGAGAATAATCATCCTACAAACCTATTTGTCCTTTTTTTTATAATTTTATGCTATATTAATAGTGGAATTATTTTATTTATCTAGAGAAAATATATACATTTTGGAGAATTAAATAATTTATATATACCAAACACTACTTTGATCTCATAAAATTTCAATAATAAATTTGAAACTCTTTTGTAATATCCTAATCAAGAATGGATATTTTTTCTTTATATGGAATCAATTCTATCCAAAATGATTAAGGAAAAGGAGAAGATTTTCCATCTAGACTATTATAAGGGAATGTAATGATGTATTCCCAAAATATTTTATGGTTCATACACATGATCATGATGTTTTTACCTTTGTATAACATATTGTTAGAGCATTAACCATATTTTAGAGTCACTATAAAATTACCTAGATTAAACTAGATGAGTTTGAAAGGAAACAACAAGAAATTTTGGAATAAATAAATATACACCCTAGGGATACTCCATTGGGTTCCCCAATTCCATTTTTTAATAAGAAAAATAGTTTAATTATTATATGTCTTTGATAATCAAAAACTTAACAAGATAAAAATAAGGAAAAATTATCCTTTGAAATAGATTGATGATATGTTTAACCAACTACGCGAGGATCTTTTTTTCTTGAAGATTGATTGATCATAGGGATATCACTAATTGAATGCGAATAAGGAGGATGTTAGTAAGACTGAATTTAGTATAATATATTGTTATTATGAGTTAATTTTGAATCCATTAATACTTACTAATGCTTTAAAATATTCATGGATTTTATTAATAATGTATTTAGATATTACCTTAAAAAATTAGTGATTGTCTTTATAGATGATATTTTTATATATTAAAAAAACATAAATATGGTAATGAAGAACCCTTGTGAATTATGTTAAATAATTTGAGTAGGAATAATTTATATAGTATGTACAATAAATGTGACTTCTATATGAATAAAGTTACTTTATTGGGAATGTTATCATGAGTGAAGTGATATCTATTGAGCCTTTAAATGCTATAGTAAATAATGAATTCCCTATACCATAAATTATTATGGACATTTTTTATTTTATTAGGATTATATGGGTAATATTTATAGATTATGATAAAATTATCATGATAATGAATTCCACTAACTAAGATAACATTGAAACGATTAAATGTTTTTGGATAAACAAATGCAAAGAAAGATGTCAAGAGTTAAAGAAAAAGATAGTCACAATACTTGTCATCCCACTATGATTATATGGGGAGGGATTAGTGATATAAAGTGATTCCTCAAAAAAATATTGGTTTTTTATTCATGCAAAGAGATAAATGGATAGCCTATTATTTAAGACACTTCAAGGTATATGAGAAAAATTACTTGAATTTGGATATATCATTGACAACAATAGTTTTTATATTGACGGAACCATATATATGGATAAAAGGGTGATATATATATTGACTAGAAAATTATAAAGTTTATATTCACATATAAAGATCTCAAATTGTACTAAATACAGTGGTTAGATTTGATCAAATACGATGACCTTTCAATCCATTATCAGTCTAGAAGAAAATAAAGTGTCATATTTCCTAAGATGAAAAGATCATACAAACATATCCATGACAATTATTTAAAGGGATAGAATATTATTGGAATAATTAAGGATACATAAATTATTACTAAAAGAAGTTTAAATATCATTCCTTATTCAAATTATTTCTCAACCATCAATCTCTGAGTTGATTAAAGAGGCACATTATAGATGAAAATGAGATATAAAAACATGGATGAAATATGGATGGATAAAATACTATAATTCAACAATGAAGAATGAGAGTTATAAGATATGGGGAATTATTTTCATACTATATAATCCTGATATAAATAATGAGATCTTAGATGGGTCACATATCTTAACATTCTCAAACAAATCATAAATCATAATGACATATATAGATATCATAGAGAACTTTTGGTTGGATAATATAAAGAAAAATATGCCTAAATATATATCCAAGATCTTGGTATGCCAACAAGTTAAGGTATAATGAAAAAATCATAAGGGTACGATTAAAACATTTTCGTAAACCAATATTGAAATAAGAGAATATCACCATAGAATTTATTAAGAGTCCTCTAAAGACATATAAAGGAAAAAATACATATGAGTTGTGGTGGACTATCTTACAAAGACTTCCCACATTGTCCAAATTTATTAATACATCTCAATAGATGAACTTTTTATGATATATATCAGAGAAGTGGCGAGGCTCTATGAAAGAAAACCCCTGATTATATCAGATCAAGATCAAAGGATTAGCTTAATGTTTTATAGGATATCTTATATGGAATTGAAAAAAGAGTTGAACTCCACTAAAAAATATCTCCATCAAACAAATTTTCAATCTAAAAGGACTATTTAAACTCTAGAGGATATGGCCATTGGTTACTCTATAGATTTTAAACTCAGTTTAGATCAACACATTCCTCTAGTCGAGTTCCTTGACAAAAATAGCATCAACTAAAGCAATAATATAATTAAAAATGAAACCCCATATGGGAAGTAATATAAAAAATAAAATATTGTGTAGATGTTGGATAAAGGAATATATTTAGACTATAAAAAATAAATGAGACAAAAAAGGTTTAATCCATTCAATAACACATCAAAGTATGTTAGATTAAACAGAAAATATAACTGCTGATCATTAGTAGGACATCATGTTTACGGTGGGGGATAAATAGTTCCTAAAAATATCTTTTTGTAAGAGATTTATGAGTTTTGAGAAGAATGGAAAGAAAAATACTAGGTTTATTGTATGATGGTCCAAATTTTCCAAAAACAATCCTTTACCCTTTATCATTTTTCATGCCTATCAAGAGGAAAGTTTAAAAGTTTTAAAGGTTGAGTGGTAGATTTTGATGAATTATAAATTATTTTGTAAATCGTTAGATTTAATTTCTTTTAGTTAAGTATAAAAATACCCTTATGATACACCATTTCTATAATATTCACCCTTATGAATGTTTTTAACCTAGATCTACCCTTACGTAGAGTATATTCCCTGATTGATAGTCATTATTCATTTTTGTAATACCCTTACGTGATTCCCTTATTACCTTTACATAATTATTGTAATGATATCTTTACCATTATATATGACCAATAGTGACCAATAAATAAATCTCTTATCAATGGATGAGACTTATGTGAGTATTTATATTACTGTATAGGGGGAATTCCTCATTGCATAAAGTCCATACCATCACAAAATAAGGTTAATATCCATCCGATGTGTAAGGGCTATTAGAAATAAACATAACATAATTGTCCTCCCATTTTCACTACATAAAGTAAAAGAAAATTTATCTTTTTAAAGAGTAACTCTAATAGGTAAAGGTAAGTATTTTGTAAATTTTTTTGGTTTCTCAAAAAAAAATTATGCATTGTATTTTTATGCTACAAATGGATATTGTTTAATTAAAATATATCTATTTAAAAGTAGATATAAAGTGGAATCAGATAATATTATACTTCCTTACATTTTCCATGATTTTATAATATTAAATGAATCATGTATGTGAATAAAATCAAAATGGTATTAATAAGAATAAGAATGGGTGGTTTTGGTTGAGTATTTATAATATATACAAAAAAATTTGTGTTATAAATTATAAAATCTGAAATTATCATTTTGTATGAGATTATTGTTTTATCTCTATCCCAGGTGATCCAAAATTTCCATTATAGTTTTTAAATACTTCTACAATCAACTGGAGATCCTACCATACGTTCCCAGACCTGTGTGATTATTTGTTTTGTCACTTTTATGGTGAAACACACAATGAATCCTCTTATAGGTATAATATTTCTAAACCTTTCTCTTATCCTCTAAATTTATATATTATTGATTATATTGGTATGAAATTTTTTATGAGGGAAGAGTTAAATAAATAAAATGAATTAATAAATTGGGGATATACTGTACTTGTGTCTTTCAATATGAACCTGTATTATTTTTATGTGATTATAATACTGTTATTATATAAAATTAAATAAAATTAAGCCTTGATGAGAATAATTTTATTAAATTAGATTAAAAAATATAAGGAATAATATTTTACATAAAACCTCACACTTCTATTGATTTTAAAACCTCTTAAATTGAAGAATGCAAGTTGTATGTTTGGTTCACTTGTTTGAGCCCTGTATATACTATGGAATTGATTCCACTTAAATATATAAATCATTATAGAGTTTTAATGATAGGGATAGAAAACATAATTTATTTAAATTCAAATAAATAAACTGAAATGGTTTCTTGGATACTCTGGGACTGAAATGAGGTTTTCACTGGCATATATTGTTATATATATTCTAGGAGAGTTAGTTTTTGTATGTTACTAAGTTGGAAAGGATGATTTACAAGATGTTTTCTAGGTTATAATTTATTGTGTTTTAATTATTTAATTAAATGAAAAAGGATTAATTGAAAGATAGAAAACTACAAATCATATGGGTGTTGGGTTATAAATGGTTAGGCATTAAACATGAGTAAGAAATGATATAATGGGTCTAATATGGGAAAAGAAATGGTAAATATAGAATATAATAATGAAGTTAATTAAATTTTAACTCATGGATTTCTATTATGGATGATAATAATTTAATGATGATCCAGTTTATGTAAGGGTATCAATTTCGATAAAATAAGTAGAGAGTTGTTGAAAATTTGTTATTGGTTGAAATGAATTGTATATGATTTTCAAGATAGATTTGGTAAAGTTCAAATGAGAGTTAATAAAATTTTAATGATGAAAAAAGGCCACGAAATTATTATTGTGTATAATTATTATTTAATATTTAGATAAGTGTAATAAATAGATGTGTGGTTTGGAAATAAATTTAAGTATGAGGATTGGTTGATGATGAATAGTTTGTGCTATTGAAATGGAAATGTAATGGGATATAATTAAAATAATCATAGGCTATTAATGACTATTAAATAGGATAGAGTTGATAAATGAATAAAAAACCTATGAGGTTGGAAAATTTAATTAATATGTAAATGAATGAAACCATTGTTTTGAGGCTACTTTTCATGAAGCAATGGTTGTACTTTTTTGGTGATAACTTGATGTGAAATGTGTTTCTTGATGCATGGTTTTAAAATTGTGGTTGGAATTATGGGAGTAATTTTAGGGTTTATTATATAGTTTCAAACCTTTTACACATATTAATATGTGTTTTTAACATAAATATCCAATAAATTCAATCAAAAGATCATTAGGCCATGTTTATTTGGAAGACAAGGTTCACAATACCTTAAGATGAAAATAAAATAAATAATCATTATTTTATTCTTCATAATGAGATAATATATCCCATTTATCTCCTCTATCTTCAAAGAATGACATAGGGAATATAGAAAAGTAATGGGTGAGGCATAAAGCCTAGTATGAGAATAAACATGATATTAAAGAAGATTATATTATTCAGTAGGCATAACAAGATATTATAAAAGAGAACAGTCATGAATAATCCCGTGGGAGTATAATATAATGAAAATGATATCATAATATCATGGAAACATGGAATATGGAAGAAACTTATAACATGACATAAAAATGAGTCAAGGATAACCTCCAAGACACTATCACACAGTGGATAGAGTCCCATAGTGGATTAGGTTTACTCCCTAATCCCATACATTATGTATCTTGAAACAAAAACACTACCCATTTCATTGAATCTCTATCTGGTTGTTCACATCAAAACATTTAGATGATCATGAGCACTACAAAACGAAATCAATCATAAGTTTTACACATAAAAATTTACCGTGGAAAGAAATTGGTTACATTTAAGAATAAATCTTATGGCATGTATTTCCCTGCTAAAGGAAGGGAGAAGAAGCTAGGTGTATAGGTGAGAGACATATATATAATAAATTTTGATTCATTACATGACATAAAAAATATAGATAATGTGAGAAAAATAGATAAAGTTCATAACTCAAAGTAAAATGGTGGTTTATAGAATTACCTTACTATATGTTATAGAATCATTCTACACTTGCACAAAATGCCCTTATCCTTTGGATGCCACATCTTGGGATTTTAGTTAAGGAAATTTCTATTGGAAATTGGCTAATAATAACAACACTAAGACATTGGGATGGGGTTATTGAAAAGGAGATATGGGTAGAAGTTTAGAAATATCCTAGTCCTAGTGGGTGTAAGGATATTGGGTGGTGAGGGGTGGTTTTTTAAGGGGAGGATAGGGGTGTTTTTTAATATTATATTCATTAGTTTACTATTTTGGATAAATAATATCAATATTTTTTATTTTTTTGACTATATATTGTAACTAACTCATCATAGTTTGAAGTAATGGGTGCTCACATCACCCATTACTCAAAATGTTATGTATTTAGCTTTTAATGTTAAATATTATATTTTACCATATTTTCCAATTCACCAAAATTAAACTATTTATGAAAAATAAAAAAATTCTCCATATCAATATTATTATGATTAGATTCTAGAAATGAAATCCATTTAATGAAAATAATTTTCTATGTATGAGAAATTTAATTTTTAATTAAAATCCTCATTTATTTAAAAAATACGAATTTTAATATTACAAGAAATTTTTTACCATTTAAAAAACTAATTACGGTCTAATAAAATTATCATTCCATTTTTATAAAACATAATATTATTTATAAATACATATTAAGAAAATTAAAATTATCTTTATTATATAGTTATAATTAAAACCCTTATATTTTTCAAAAAACACAATTACTTAATTTATCATTTTTAAAATATTTAATTACTTATACCAATGACTAAATATATCATATTTTCATTTTATAGGATATCTAAATATTATTTTTACACTTACATTGGTGTGGTTACTATTCTATTAGTCACATTACTATTTTTAACGGTCATATTACTATTGCAACGACTAGGTTACTATTCTAACACTAAAATTAGTAATAGTTATATGGGTTCCCTAATTTCTATAAATACCTCACTTCCACTAATTATTCATTCACTTCTATTTTCACTGAAGATTATATATATTTTCATTTTCAAGATAAATATTGTGTTATTAATATTATACTTAATTTAAAAATATTTTTTGTGAGTGCAGTTATTATTGTGGATCGAGAAAATTGAAAATTTATATTTTAGTTATTTTAATTTTTATTTTTATACCATGATAATATTTTCAGTTTTTATTTCCATTTTTATTCTATAAATTAAATATTAAAATTATTATAAGAAAATTTATTTGGTTTTATGATGTTGTATGTGTGCATTATACTACATTAATATATATGAAATAATCATAATAAGGGATGTTCCATTAATAAAATTCCAAGTCATTACATTATTCCCCCTTTATGAAACTTCACCCTAAAAAATTTCATTTTATATACTATGTTTAAAATTAGTGTGGGTAATTATACTTCATGGATTCATCTGGTTCCTAGGTCACCTATTCATACTTATAGTTCTATCATCATACTATAAATGGTAGTTTTTTCTATTATGTATAACATTATATATATGGTCTAGGATCTTCACTAACTTCTCCTCATAAGAGAGATCATTTTATAGTTGTACGACCTTTAAATTTAGTACGTATGGGGGATATTGATATTAATTTTTTAATATAGATACATGTAATATGTTGTGTACTTGTGAAATGGTTCATGGGAGTGCTAATGGACATGATAAAACTCCAATGTGAATATGGATCTAAAATGGGTTGATGTACCCAGAATATATCTGACCTTTATCCTAAGATCTCTCGAATATCATCCAAGGAGATATTTCTTGGAAGACATTATCTTCAACCTCAAATTATAGGTCTCATATTTGATTATCAACATAACTCTTCTACTAGTTATATGGATCCTTGATGTGTTTATGTATTATCTTGGCCTTTTCTACCATTTACTAGACCACTACAGGTCCCAAATGTTAGTGTTACAATCATTATCATAGTACATGAGTATTAGAAATATTTTCCCATAAATGGATTCATATGGATCCATTTGAATACATTACTGAATGCTGTTGTTGTACAATAACTTGACCAGATAAAGATACTGATCCCATCCTCCTTTGATGTCCATGAAGCTTCCTTTCAAAATACATTCCAATGTATGGATAATCTGTTCACATTAAAAATTAGTTTGGGGATGATAATACTTACTGAAATTTAAATCATTTTTAGATCACATTAGATAATTTTCTATAAATTAGAGTTAAATCTTACATCTCATTTAGATATAATCAATAGTATTGTCCCATGTGACCTTAAAACTTATCTGATGTAAATCCCTGCAAGTTGATCAAGTGAGAAGTCATATAAAATTCCAATTAAGTGAGTAGTATTTTTTATATAATCCACTACAACCCATATATAATTATTTCCAATTGATGTATTTGGAAGACCAACTAAAAATTCGATGTGGATGGTTTTCAATTTCCATGTATGTATGGGTAATTGTTGCATCATATCCTTGGAATTTTTCCTTTCAACATTCACCTACTAACATTCCATGAATTTGGATATATATTTGGTGGTATCTTAATTCATATTATCCCACAAATATTTCTCTTATATATCTTGATACATATTTTTACTGATTAGGAGGATGGATAAGGTTTATTTTTTCACATTATTCAACAATTAATTATTTATCTTAGTATTTCATAGTACATAGAGTCATGCCCCAAATCAGACAAATCATTCTTCATCAATTTTTAGCTATGGGGATTACCTATTTCTTATAGAGTCTACCTTATTATCAATTTCCACATTATCTCTTTGATAATCCATTATATTCTCTAGAAGGGATGTTTGTGTAATCATTTTAGAAAGGAATGATGGTGTTCCATCCTTTATGACACCCCGTGTCCACCATTTATAGGTCTAAGAATATTTTATCCATCTCAATTCACAACATTTATAGAGATTCCATATCATTTATACATATACAGTCTTACAAATTACTTGATTTACCATAATGGTAGTAGATTGAGTATACAATATCCTTGCTTAGCTCCAACCATCTTAACAATGAATATTAATCTTCTTCTATGTGAATATTCATGTGAGGATCTTATAATCTATATATATTTCACACTTATTCCCATATAGTTAATTCCACTATATTTTCAATTCAAATACCACTATAAACAACTCTAGATCAGGTTTTGGATAGTTCAACTCATGAACTTTAAACTTCATTATGGCCTAGGAAATCACATTATCATTAAATATTAATACACAACCCAAGACCTTTTTTGAAGAATCACTATATACTAGGAATGTTTCTCCTCTTAAAGGTAGTGTGAAGACTGTTGGATTGATAAGCCACTTTTTCTATTCCTTGAATTTTTCTTTTCATTCAATAGTCTATAACATTTTTACTCACTTCTGAGTTAATTTGGTTATTGGGTTTAATAATCGTGATAAGTTTCTCACAAATTTTCATTAATAAACTACTTGTGAAAAAAAACTACATATATCTATTAAATATATTGGCATGGGACATTATTCAATTTCCTTTATCTTAGAAGGGTCTAAAAATATTCCTTTAGTGGCTATAATATACCCCAAGAATGATACTTCATGTATATATCAGATTTTCATTAAATTTAATATAACCTCTCCTTTAGAAAAGTGTTTAAAATAATATTCAACTACTCCTCATTATCCTCCTTTCATTTAGAGTATATTGAATGTCATCTATAAAGTCTATCAAAAATTTATTAAGGTAATTTCTAAATACTATATTCATTAATTTGATAAATTTTTATGAATCATTAGTGTGTCTAAAGAGCTTAGTTATTAACTCATAGTGTCTATACCATGTCTAAAAGGTAGTCTTGGGATATCTTATTTATTCGCCTTTTATTGGAGATATCTGAAATGGTGGTCTGCCCTATATAAATACTAGGCCCCATGTAGTTGATTGATTAAGACATCTATATATGGTAGGAGATTCCTATTCATTATCATGATTTTCTTGAGTTCATGATAACTAATATAGAGGGGGATTTTCCCATCATTATTATTGATGAAGAGGACTATTATTCCCCAAGGTGAAGCAATAGGGTGTTTGAAACCCTTGTATATATTATCTCATAACTACTTTTTTAGTTCTTCTAACTAAAAAATGTTCATTCTATTAGGACTCATGGATATAGGCATAGGTCCAGGTATAAGTTCCATTGAGAACACAATATATTAGAATGGAAGAAGACCATGAAACTCTTTGGGGAATACATTAGTGTAGTCCCCCACAATGGGCATGTAGTCCAGTATGATCCTCTAATTTTTCTCAATCATTTGATCCAGATATGATTTCTCAAAAAGAAGTAATATCCTCTCATGAGATGAAGATTCCAAAGGATATTCATCCTCCTCCTTAAACTTGTACATAATTAGAGGATTACTCATGATGTGAAGAGTTATCTTCCTCTCCCAATAGTTGATATTGGATTTAGAAATGATATCCAATACATTCCCAATATTGCAAAAAATTACACTAAAGGAAGTAATACAATGTTTTTTGGAAGGTTCAGTCCACAAACATTGACCTTGAAAGAATTATATAAATAGGATGCAATAATTACCTTGTTTTGTATTCTCCCAGATTTCTCAACCACCATGTTTTGAGGTGGTGTTTGAATATTTATAAAGCATGGAAGATATGAAACAATATGTATAACCCAAGAAAATTGTACATTTTATATTATATAATTAATAACCAACATACCGTTCACCACATCATTTTCAGGATCCAACTGAGATATAGGGATAATATTTTCCAATCCTTTCCCTCTAGGCATTAGAGGTTGTTTTTTATGACTATATCTAACAACCCTTATCTTAGATAATTGTCTTTCATAATTCTTGTGTTCATTAATATTGAAACACTATAGCTTAGGATGACCTTTTTAAGAAACTCATATTCCTCAATCGCATTAGTTGGATTATTTATATCCCATCAACATTGAATATCTGGATTCCATTTTTTTCTACCCTTAAAGAATCTCTTGGTTCTATTGAGATTGTTTCTAGGATGATTCTTCCCACATTTTTAGCATGTGGGATGTTGAATTTTCTATCCTATAAGATATTTATCCATTGATACTACAGAAGAAAACACCATTTTACACTTTTTATCTCTATGGCCATTAGACCACAATGTTTCTACAATATCTATCTCAACCCTGAGGATACAATGTAAAATATCATCATTGCTATCAATGTCTCAATTTGGTAAATATTTTCATATAATTATCATTAACCCAATAAAAAAGTGATCCAACTAAATTTTAATGCTGATGAAAAATTTCGAGGTGTAACATTCAATCCTAATGAGGTTTTTGTCATATGAACCAATAAACACATCTTCCTTTTGATTCAGTCAGATAACATCTATCTATTTTTTAAGATTGAGTGTTTAGGGAAATATTTAATGAAAAACACTTTCTGTAATCCATCCCATTCCATGAAATCAATATCCTCTTTGGACTTCATGTTGTTGATCAGTATCATCTATTGGTCTAATTTCATTTTAAGATGATAAATATAAATTAAAAATTTCTTTTGTTCTATGTATTGTAGGATATATAATATACTATAAATAGTGTTAATCCATTATTCCATGATGAGGGGATAAAAAGATCCACTAATGATAGGTGGAATTTCTGACATAATGGATTAAATTTAACTTTCTATTTTTAGGAATAGGTGGATGTTCTACATGATTTGAGTTATTATTTACAGCATGAATCATATAGGTTAGTACTGCGATGAAGTTACCAGCTCTCAATCCCATATGGATTGGAATATCATTAAGGACATCATTACATTTCCTACCAGATTGGGTTTTAGCGTAGTTCCTCTTTTTCTTATATATTAACTAAAATAATAAAAATGGGATGAGAATTTATTAACCATTAGATTTATAAAATGTCAACTATGAACATAGAATTAATAACTTAAAAATGGGATCTAAATCTTATCTTTTGAGTCTCTAGTTTTCAATCTAGTTTATCCATAGTGATTTCCCAATTATGTTTTTGAAACTAATAATCTATTTAATATCTTTCTAATAGTTTGTAGAGAGTTTGTGAATTTTACAAAGAAAATCCACCAAGACTATCAAACTAGGTGTGTAGTAATGAATCTTTGTCAAACACTAGGTGATGATCGTGTAAAATCCAAATGTTTTCTTTAAGGAGTTATTTTCCATAGGTATAACTATTCAAAATCCACATCCACTTTCAATATCCAAATAGGGGTGTAATTTCATTGAAACCACACACTCTATACTCCACACAAATCTTGAAAATTTTCCTATACATAGTATTATCCCTAGGATTATCACTAAATTATTCTACCCCTAATCTTCAAAAATAACATGACCTTTGTTTGATACCATCTATAGTGACCGAAACCTTTTACACATATTAGTACATAATTTTTTAACATAAATATTGAATAAACACATCCCAAATATATTGAGGCCTATTTTCTCTGAGAAGATAGTTTCATAATACATCAGTATGAAACTAATATAAAGAATATTTATTTTATTCTCCATAATAAGGCCCTATATCGCATTGATCACTTAAAACTGAAAATAATAACCTAAGAAATACAATAAAGAAAGAGGTGAACTATAAATCCCAGAAAGGGAATAAACATGATATCAAATCATAACATCTTATTCAAAAATCATAACATGATATTATAAAAAGAAGGCTCATTAATAATAACAAGGGATAATAATATAAAGAACACAGTATCATAAGATCATGGAAACATGGGAATGTGGCAACAACATTGTAAGAACCTAGTTTTTCATTCAGGTATAGATCCTTTTAATTTCATCTTAAATCCCTTGTAATATACTATTTTTTATTAAACCCTTAGGCTAAGGCCATGGTCCAGTTGGGTTGTTTTGGAAAGAAGAAGGCAGAAGGGATCAAGGAAGGTTTCAGGCCAATTACAAAACATGTAATTGGTTTACACAATGTTTAATCATTACACGATTTGTAATTACCTAGACAAGAGCTTTCACAATGTGTAAGTGGTTTTTCCAGGATGGGATACCCTATGAATTACAAAAATATAAATTATTTACATTCCATGTAAATTCATTATTTTAGTTTTAAAAAAAAGTGGAAGGGGAACCTTTTTCTTGGAAAAAAATCACCCTCCTTTATCTCTCCTGCAAGATCCCCCTTTAGAGCATAAATTTAATATTAGATCTCATTTTTCAATCAAAACAATAATTCTAGATCCTTCTGTCATGTTAGAAGCACGCTGATAAGTGCTTCAGTCCTTAAGACCATTTTTTAGTTCTTCATCCTATAGAATACACTATCATGATGTAGGCATTTACACTATATTTTTATGGAGTTGATTCATTCTTTAGATTTATTTAGATCTTGGAAAAACTAAGAGTTGATATAGGATGAGGAGAGTAATATAGGCCAATGTTCGATGGTCTATAACTAATCCCTCATGTCACACTATTTTAAAAACTATCATCATTATGGACATGAAAATTTCTTAGGGTGATTTTTATTAAATTCATATTCCATGCTTATAATCATAATTTTTTTATTCTAGATCCATATTTATAATTGTTCTTAATTCTATTAGAGGTTGTAAACCTAAAACATTTCACCCCTTGTACGGTATTCTCCTTATTTTATGCCTTTATTGGTTTGTTATAACTATATTTTGCACTGTTCAGGTGTGATATGAATTTTCTATGATAAAGGTGAGTGTTTTAATTAAAATAATGAATTTTCATTTGATTTCACATGTATATTTATCACTTTAACCTCTTAAGGTACATGTTTTAAATTTATCAATGAATATTTTAAATGATAACTGGAAAGTGTATTATAGATATCACTTGTATTAGTTAATTATAAATGAATTCAATCTGGTTGCATATACATATCATATCTTCTCATCGTTATGGAAGGTAAAGGAATAAACAAAATATCTTAATATATAATTAAAATAATAAATGGTTAGATGTACTATTATCCTTTCAACATAGAATAAAATGTAATGGAATGAACCAATTGCCTTATTAAAAGGCATGAGTATTAAATTGGATTTCTGAAGTAATTCTTTAAACACTATAGAGATGCCATTTGGATTCAAGGAGCTAGTTTCCAAGGGAGTTAACTACCTTGGAACATGGTTCTTATCTAAAAGTGGATTTCTAAAATGACTCCATATGACCCCTTCACTATTTTCTAGATATTATGATACCTTGGATTCACTCCTTGGATCATTCTTGATGAATTTAGACACATGTATTCATATAATAAACCCATTAGGTCCAATTATTATTAGGCTGTTTTACCTTAGACTATATCCTTTGACTTGGTTAGAATAGTTTATAGTGGAATTCCTTGGTCGATTCCACTGGGATTACTCTTAGACCCCCTTTATAGCTAGGATGCATGTAATTACTATGTTGGCTCGACCACTGAGGTCATAGATGCATCATTTCTTACCTAGGATCTCTTTCACTATCAATATCATAATGGATTCCTTGTTATAACTTGGATCCTTTATTATTACTATCATGATACATTTCTAGTGCCGGTTTCCCCTCATATGACACTTATGTATAAACTGAACATAAATGAATTAACTGATTGGTTACAGGTTTAGATACATTACCAATTGAGGCTGAAACATGTATTAGTAATTATTATAGAATTTATTAACATTTATATATAGCTACACACTATTAGTTTATATTATTTGACTTGATGATATAGATTTCATTGGTGGGGCCTACTGAGACTTATCTCACACTGTATCTGAGCCACCATTGATACACAAGAATATTTTAAGTATGCAAGTGTTGAAAAGGGGAAGAATCCCACTTTGGACACCTGATCTGGATTTTTTGTTTTAGGAAGGGGCTTGGTAGAAGGTGACCAAGATAGTGCTCAGGAGTATACAATATTTTTATCCTTATTTTTGACTCTTTTGAATTATATGTATTTCATGCTACCATGTATACCTATTTTCCATCTTTGTAGATACATGGAATATAATATCATTATTTTTGTATATGATTTAGTTATATCTTTTTAATATTATCTATTTCTTAGATATTTATGTACATTTCTTCTATGTTAGGTTACTGGTCCTATAGTTATATTGTTTGTTTCTACTATTCCATATTTTTAAATAATATTCTACTATTTATATATTAATACTTATCTATTTTGATCCACTATAACATGATAGAATAGTATCCTGATGGACACACCATAGGCCTACACTACTATTTGGAACCCTTCGACATACAGCGAGGCACACTTAAGGAAATGTGTCCAACCGGGCTCAGTGCATCTTAAAGTGGCACCAAGGTCTGAGATGTCGCAATGTGGTATCAGAGAGTTTATTTTTCTTGATTTACAATTTTTAGACAATATTCAAAATATTAGGAATTCTATTGAAGTTGGTTATAATATATTCATAGGTGTATTTAACCCATGTTCGGAGTAAACACGTAGTTTTCTAATTTATTTTTGTTTTTTATTCTACTTATTAATGATGATATGCTTTTCACCATTGGGTTACACACATAATATGTGATGGCCATTATTATTGTGATTGAATATTTCATTGTATCTTTGGACCGATGAGATGAGGGAAAGGTTAATTATTACCTACATCATTTTAGGTACATAGAATCCACATTCCATGCATATACCATGCCATATACGTGCATTTCAATTGTTTAATTTTCATACAATGCTTGTGATTGTTTAGTGAGCTGTGCTTGTTATATATTTTTGTGCTATTAAAATCTTTTATATGGTAGGGAGTAGGTTATTTAAAGTCTTATCATAAATCTAAATAGTTTTTTTCTTATTTTTGTTTCTGGTAGAATATTAAATATCCCGTTTCTACCCATGCCAGCTCTGTACCTATGGTTGTATGAGCTACTCATTTGTTATGATTGAGTGATTGATAGTTCCAATTCATGAGGTGAATGGGACCTCATGGGTTGGAATGGGTGATTTAGTAGGTTGAACCATCATATATTACCTATTACATTATGGGACTAAATGTATATGGGTTTAAACAGAAATTAAATGCATGTCAATATTAGTGATAAAGTGTATGGTCCCTTATTCACTGGGAATGGAGAACTATTCTAAATCCAATCTTGATATATTAATAGAAGAAAATGAAAAAGTAATATTTAAATCATTACTTAAAAAAAGTATTCTGGTAATGAAGAGGCAATGTACAGTTGACCCTTCACTAACTAGAACCCATGTCAATAAAAGTTTGAACACTTACCAATATCGTAGCCTTCAAAATAGGTAGATGGGGTTGTAACTTTGGTAGCGAGACATTATTCTTGTGATATGATTCCTCTAATGCTTCTATTTTCTCTCAATATTGTTATGAGGTGTGGTCTTAGTATTTTTAGATATATGAAACCATGTTGTCATCGAGTCACACTACTAGAGGGTGGCGATGAATAGACTCTACAGATAATGGGACTTATCCCACCTGTGTTACCACCATGAATAACACTTGAAGAACCACATTTAATACCAAATCTGGGAACTAACACTCAACATCATGAGATTTTTCTTTGTTTGATGCAGTACATGTAGGGGGATCCTTGACCTAAAACTACTATGTATGATCTAACTAATGAGTTCCAACATTAACATGCTCCCATATTCATGGAATATTATGGTCTATAGTCTGCTAAGACATTGATAGAGGCCACTCTATATATCTATTAGTATCTAGAGATGTCACCAGAGTAGAGGGTCGAGATTTCAAACTTCATACTTCATGATTCGGCCAAGTGCATGTGAGTTGTGATTACACATACTATTATTCATCTTGGCATGGTCTCGGATGATCTATAGACTGAATTCTATGATTAATTTTTCCTTAGACACTCCGATATGACCAATCTAAAGAGTCTATGCACCTAGAGCATGGTTTTATGTTAGTTATGGATTATTCAACATGTTTTTATGAGTTTAAGTGCTTTTCAGAACTTCTTACTAGTGATAATCTATCCTGTTTTAGAATCTTTGAGGATGATCTCATGTAATGAATCCATACTGAGGTAAATGATTTTTTCCAACCTAACTTTTATAAGATGATCAAATGACCCCTTATTAATAAGAACAAGTTGAGGGAAGTCTTGTTTTGAAACCTATTATGATTCCACAAGAGCAAGGAAGATGCTATACAGTGTTCTGTGATGCATATGGAGTTAGGCTAGTAATAGTGCTGATATACGAGGATAGAGTCATTGCATATGGTTCTTGGAAGTTGAGGCCAATTTAGGTAAATTAACCAACACATGACCTTGATTTTAAGACAATAGTCCATGACTTATGCTAATAAAGACACTATCTGATGGGTGAGATATTTTTGGTGTATATGGACCCCCAAATTGTCAAATATATCTTTACATAGCATGAATTGAATCTAAGACAATAGAGATTGGTCGATTACCTTCAGTACATCATCTTTGAGCTTTCCAATATTCAACGAAATGGAATTGTAGTAGTATATGCAATGAGTTAGACAACTTAGGTACTAGTCTTATAGAAATCTAGTGATTAATGGGAATTAATGGCCCACTTTTTTGTGATGCATTCAATGTTTCATTAGATTCATAAGATGTCTTATTTTTTTATGCTTGAATATTACCTCAATAATCATTCACATCTTCAAGAGTAGGTAGTTTTCAGATCCTAATGGGTTGGTTCTCTAGGAGAGTATTTCTGGTGAGTACCTTACATTGGATTGACCTATAGATTGAGAATACCTACTCTGTGTATAGGGGAATGTCTGGGTTCCTCTAGATATGAGATAAGAATTGATTCGAAAGTCTTTTGATTCTCAATGGGTAGTTCATCCCATCATATGAAAGTTGTATCGAGATATGAAATTCTAGTATTGGTGGGTTGGGATGAAACATCATATAACAAGCTATATCATTTAGATTTCCACCAATCAATATGTGACGGCAGATCACAAAAAAACCTTATGGATTGTTACAAATGTTGTTAGGACTGAAATATAAATGCGAATATGATGAAATGTATATTTTCATTGGATCACTGAGGTCACCTCAAGGTAGAAATGTATTTTGTGTAGTCGTGGATTCACTGAGGAAAGTAGTCCACTTCCTTCCCATCCAAGATAATTTTTCATTTTATGATATTAGATTAATGTATGTCCATGATATTATACTACTAAATGCGGTACCTCATACTATTGGTTTATATGTGTACACTAATTTCACTTCTAGGTTCTGGTAGGGGTTACAGAGAGCTATGGATAGATAGGTTCATCTAAGAACAAAGTTTCATTCTCATACTAATGGAAAATTAGAATGAATGATATAGGTGTTAGTGGAAATTATCTAAGCATGAATCCTTGATTTCAGAAGTTCTTGGAAGATGCATATCCCTATCATTTATTTATCCAATAATAAAAGAATTCATTCGATGATTTAGATGGCTTCATATGAGGCCCTATATGGTAGGTCTTTCTATTCACCCCTATAATGGTTAGAGGCAGGAGAGGCAGGACTATAATTACATTGTCTTGTGTATGAGAATTCAGAAAAAGTTTATATGACCAGGAATCATATGTCTATATTTTGTTTAGATATATATATATATATGTAGATATACTTTTATGACCTATAGGGTTTGAGGTCGGGAATTGTGTTTTCCTGTTAGTATCACCTAGGATTAGAAATAGATGCATACATAAGAAAGGAGAGATTTGTCTTAATTATGCATGTACATTTGATATTCTAGAGAGAGTCCGACTGGTAGCAAATCAGTTTTCTATTAACTCTGAGGTACCATGATATGAATTACATATTCCACATTTTATAGCTTTTATTATCATACTGAACCATCTCAGACTTTTGACCCTAAGGAGGTTGAGTTAGATGTCGATGGTCCATTTAAAGAGTATCCTATACACATCATTGACCAGGGAAAAAAGACTCTCTATAGTAGGTTTTCCCCTTTAGTATGGTTGATATGGGAGAAAAAATGTGTACATAGTGGTACATGGGATTGGGAGGCCTTCATACATGCGGAGTGGCCAGATTTATTCTCAAATAGTGTTTTTATCCTTATAAGGTGAACTTTGGGATGAGTTCCTTTAAGTGGGAAAGATTGTAAGAACACGATTTTTGTTTCAGGTATGGATCCTTTTAATTTTGTCTTAAATCTATTGTAAAATTATCTTTTAGGGTTTACCCTAAGGCTGAGCTCATGGGATGGTTGGATTGTTTTGTAATGAATAATGTAGGAGGGATGAAGGTAGTATTTTGCACAATTACATGATGTTTAATTGGATAGCACTGAGTGTAATCGTTACACAATGTGTAATATCTAGGCTATGACTATTCATGATGTGTAAATGGTTTTTCTAGTTTGGGATACCCCAATCATTACACAATGGATAAATCATTTGTAATCCATATGAATTTCATAATTTAGTTTTTAAAACAAGAGGTAGGGCCCCATTTTCTTGGACAGAACCTCACCCCTCTATTATTTTTCGCACAAGATCCCCCTTTTAAGCCTAAAACATGGATTTGATCATATTTTTCCATCCAACATCATGTTATAGATATGCCTTTTCATGTTGGAAGTCCACCGCTATATTCTTCATTACATAGGATCGCTTCGTTGTTCTTCATCATATCAGTTGTGCTATCTTGGTGTAGGCTCTTATGCCCTATTTTCAGGGAGTTGATATGTTCTTCAGATTTATTCTAATCTAGTCTAAATAAAGGATGATACTGGATATGGAGAGCAATACATTATTAAGGTAGGTGGTCTATGTATTTTCCCTCAAGTCTTTCCATTTTTTAAACTATGGTCATTGTGTGCACACCGATTACATTGGGTGTTGCTTATTAAATTCACATTCCATTCTTATAATCATCATGCTCATATTATAGATCCTTATTCATAGTTTTTATTCATTCTGATGGAGGTTTGAACCCTAAAACCTTTCAACCCATGTAGGGTATGATCCTTATTTTATTCCATTAGTGGTTTATTAAGGCTATCTGAGCCATTTTTTGGGTGTGATATTACTTGGACTTGATAAAGGTAAGTATGTTAATTAAAATAATGAATTGTTAATGGACTAAACATGTACAATTAACACTTTTTCCATGTACGTTTTGTATTTTAAATTAATTACTGAATATTTAAAATGTTAATTGGTGAGTATATTATAGATATCACTTTTTTACTTAATTATAAATAAATTTCATATGGTTCTATGTCATTAGACCACCTAGTTATGCATAAGAAATGTAAAGGAATGAACCAAATAATTGAATAAATAATTCAAGTTATAAATGGTTTCATGTTCTATTAGCCTTTCCACTTATTATTGAAGGTAATGGAATGAACCAATTGTCTTATTAAAAGGAATGAGTAATACATTTCCTAAATTAAATAATGAATTACATATAAGGATCCTATAGCATATGGACCTTTTAACTTTTATAAGAGTGGGAAGACATATGAAAACCTTGGATTCCCAATGGAATTCCTTGAGCACTCATGGGACACCATTTTGATTCAAGGATCTGATTTACAAGGGCGATACCCACCTTGGAACATGGTCCTTATCTACTAGTGGATTCCTGTCATGACACCATAGTATCCTTTCACTATAATATTGATATTAGGATGCCTTGGATACACTCCTTGTATCTATCTTAATGTCTTAAACATGTGGTTCCACGGATCTACCCAAGTTTACCCAATCATTCATAGACCATTTTACATTGGATGAGATACTTAGACATGATTAGAATCATTTATAGTAGAATACATTGGGTGATGACCCTTGTGTTAAACTTAGTTCCCCTTATAGCTAGTATACATATGATTACTGAGTTATCTTGACCCCTGAGGTGAAGGATTCCATGGTTCTTACCTTTGAAAGCATTAATTTTCTTCATCATCTTGGATGCCTTGTTATACCTTGGATATTTTATTATTACTTTCATGATACATTCCTAGTATTGGTTACAACTCACGTGACACTTTAGTATAAACTAAACATAACCGAATTAACTAAATGGTTATATGTTCAGAGAATTTTCAAGCTAATATTGATCCAGGTATGAGTTTTTATTATAGCATCGATTTACATTTATTTATACCAACATGTTTTCAGTTTATATTGATAGACTAGTTGGTATAGACACTGTTGGTGGTGTCCCAGAGAGATATATATAACAATATATCCAGTAGACCATTGGTACCCGGGTAGATTATATTTATGCAGGTGTTGAAAAGGGGAAGTGTCCCACTATGGACATCTAATCTTGATTATTTTATTTAGTATGGATCTTGGTAGAAAATGACCTATCCAACACTAAAGATGCTTGGATAGTTTTTGGATTCTTTTGGATTCTTTTTTATTGCATGTATTGTATGTTTCCATGTATACATGTTTTTCTATTTGGTAGAGTCGTGACATACGTTATCATCAACCTTTTTATATGATTAAGTTCCATATTTTTATTATTATATGTTTCTTGGATGTTTATATCTACTTTATCTATGGAGAAATACTAGTCCTATTTATATAGTGCTTGTTTCCATTGTTCCTTATTTTTAAATAGGAAACCATTATTTTTATGTTATTACTTATCCATTGTGCTTCACTCTATAATGAAGGAATATTCTCCCCATGTACACACCTTAGTCTCACATTTCTAGTCGTAAGCCTCAGGCATATAGGGAGGCTCACTTAAGGACTTATGGATAGCTAGGTTTGGGGAAAATATGAGTGGAACCCAGGTATGGGGCATGAAAAACCTATAACATGATATGAACATGAGTCATGGATAACTTCCAAGAAAATATTACATGGGGGTAAATATCATAATGGATTAAGTTTACCCCATAACCCCATACATAATTCCTAATGATATAAAAACATTACCCAATGAATTGGAGTGTTATCTGGGTGCATCCATCATAACATGTACATGATTATGTATTCCATAAAAGTTAATAAATTTTAAGGAATAATCATAACAATTACCCATGGAATGAAAGGGGTTTCATTTGAGAAAAGAACTTATGACACATATTACCCTATCAAAGTGAAAGATAATAATCTAGGTATATTTGTGAGATATATATTTATATAATGAATTTAGAATCATTATATAAAATTAAAAATATATATAAAGTGAGTTAGAAAGATAATTCTCATAACACTAATAAAAATGGTGGTTTAGAGAGACCTCTTACATTGTGTTCTACAATCGTTTTTCACTTACACCCAATGTCCTTCTCCTTTAGATGTATCCTATTGGGATTCTACTTAAGGAACCTAGGATTAGTATTTGGATTAGTGTATCAAAACTATGATATGGGGGTAGATGTTTTTGAAGATATTTGAGATGAATTTTGGCAATATATAGGGCACATAGTGTGTGAGGAGAAGGGGTTATATTTATAAGGGGAGGAGAGGGGTGTTTTATTATAATATTCATTAGATTATTATTTTGGCTAATGATTATCAATAATACTTATTATTTTGATTTCATATATTATATATATTTTTTTTCATTTTGAACTAATGGATTCTTACATTATCTATGACTCAAAAATTAATGTATTTATCTTATAATGTTAAATATGGTATTTTATTAATTTTTACCATTCACCAAAAAATTCAACTATTTTAGAAAAATACCATTAATTAATCATAAAATATTTGAGATGCGTAGATTAAAAAAATGAAATCCTTTTTATAAAAATAATTTTCTAAATATGATAAATTTAATTTTTAAATAAAATCCTCATATATTTGAAAAATATAAATTTTAGTATTAAAAAAAATCGAATCCATTGAAAAATTACTTATGGTATCAAAAAATTAACATTATTATAAAACATAATATGAATTTATAAATAAATATTTTTAATGTGAACTTTCATTGAAATAATTATATTTATTTTAAAATTTTAATTAAAACATTTTTGTTTTACAAAAACACATAACATTAATATAACATTTTAATTTTTTTACTTGCGCTATTGTTAAAATATATCATATTTTAATTTTCTAGGATACCTAAATATTTTTCAAAATCACATAGTTTATTTTACTATTAAAAAATTCATATTACTATTATTAACAGTCATATTACTATTCGAACAGTCAGATTACTGTTATAATGGTCAAATATTTTACAATATAATGTGTTTATTAATTTTTATAAATTCCTTATATTCCATTCATTCTCCACTCACTTATCTTTTATTTATAGGTTATGTATATATATATATATATTCATTTTCAATATGAATAATTTTTTTTACTAATATTATGCTTCATTTCTATATCTTTTTTCATGAGTGTAGTTATTATGGTGGATAGAGCAGCACAAAATTTTCATATTTTAATTATAATATTTTCTATTTTTATCCGGTTGTAATAATTTAAATTATTATGTCTATTTTAATTCTCTAAATTTAATTTCCCAATTATTATAACAAAAATTATTTGGTTTTATCATGTGGTGGATGTGCATAATAATGCATTACTAAATATAATATAATCATAAGAAAAGAAATTTCAATGATAATATTATGAGTCATTATAGTGATGATGTTGTTCCATTATGGGGGTTATGCCTAGTAGGGGAGGGAATGATGTTGATTGTATACATTTTCATGATATCTTACTATAATGGTTTTGATATGGTGATAATAGAATAGTTGGTGGAGATGATCGATGGTCGTATTAAATTAGTGGTAGAAACTAGTGTTGATGATGCATAGGTGAGAGATTCACATGGATAAAGGAGGGAATTAGGTTTATGTAATTTGTGTTTACATGAAACCACCAAATTATGATCGCATTCAAATATTTAACATGTTATCATGGGAATATGAGATATAGTGAAGTGGTTGTGGATACATAGTGATGATATATATATTTGGTGTCTATATAGTGATTTTTTATGTGATGGTGAAATGGTGGAATATTTTGGTATGAATAAGTGATTCTTGGTTGGATGATAAATGAAGTTATGGTTGATTAAATATAGTGATGTTGATTCTTTTTTTCATCACTAATCCGCCTATGAGGGGTTGTCCAATCAGATCACTACCAGTTTGAGGTAGAGTGGACCATGAACTGAAAGGTTAAAGTAGTTGGAAATCTCTTGTAGTTAAGAAATAATTAATGTGGTGTTGTTGGCATAAGTATAGTTTGGATGGAATACCAATGATATATTTTTGGTTAGATCCCATTATGTTTGTGGTAGAGATATGATAAGATGTATTTTAGAATGGAAGGAGGATTATGGCTTCTAATTTTATTATTTTTTATGATTATTTTTGGTTATCCTAACTTGGATAATTTCACTTATTATTACTCTTTCATATTTATTTCAAAAGGATATTTTATTCATAAGGATAATCCTACCGAGTAATCTGTAGTGATCACCCAACCACATTTTACTAGGTGTTTGTAGGATATACAACTGATGTTGGAGCTATTATTCGGGTTGTTTGGATGGAGTTGGATTATGGTTTGGACATTAGATCTCATATTGTATATATTTTCTTGATGTTGTTAATTTTAAATGCTATTATCATTTGAATTATGGAAATTTATTCATCAAATGGATACTATTTAGTATTGATTGGTGGATATCCTCTTATCTCTTTCCCTTAATATTTTTGTTGAGGGTAATGCCTATCATCATGTGTTTTATACCCTCAGTTATAGTCAATAAATTAAGACACACTAGAGAGAGGATTGATGGGTCAAGAAATCACTTTATTTGTAACTTAGTGAGTGGTATCATTAGTGGGGGGGGGGTTCATGAAAGTGTGGTATAAAATCGAATGGTTGAGATATAGGGATGATTTTGGAGTTAAAAATTAGTGAAGAATTATTGGTATTGGTTGGGAAGCAGTGAATCTTGGGCATAAAAAGTGATATAAACCAAGTATACTAGAAATGTGACAACCCAAAATTTTAGTTTAAAATAATAGTTTTATTGATATCTTTTATATCATATAACACTATCCTTTATGTGAATTTCAATATAATATAAGAATATTTTTAAAATTTTCCATTATGACCTTTCTATTAAATTAGTTATGTACATAGGAATATACACATTATAGAGGATATGTATAAATTTTTTTAAATATATTATAATTATTAATGAATAATAAATTGATACTCAATTTTTAGAAATTCCATTTTATGCTTCAAAAAAATAATTTATTAAAAAATATTTTTTATTGCATTCTGTGTATGAAAATTATAATCAATTTCAATATTTTTCGATTTTTTGATGAATTGAACATTTTTTTGAAATAAACATGTTAATTTCATCTTAGGGAGATTTTTTTAGAAATTTGTTATTTTTAGATGAGAAGTTGAAATATTCAATTTTTTTATAACTACCATTTCAAATAGTTATGACTAGACTTTATTTGGGAATAACGTTGATTTGTTGATTAAAACACACTTTTATAAAAAAACTTTTATGAGTGCAATGAGGTTTTATCAAAATAAAATAAAATAATCATAATTTTAAAATAATGAAAATTAAATATTTATATTACATATTTCAAAAAAATTATTTTAAATTCATATTATAGTTATTTTTATAACACCTTGATATTTTAAATGTAGAAAATAACTTTTGGTAGCATATGGGATATGTAACATAGAGTGTAAATAGCCCAAAAAATATATATCTTTAAATTTAATCTCTTTGATAGTTTACAAAACACATAACCCTGAGCCTAAATATACCACAATATAGTTCACCGTTATAACATAGCCATTAAGTTTGAAGATATGAATATTAGTAATTATATTATGAAAATTATGGTTATATCTTGATTATAAATAAAGTAATAATCATTTAAAATAAAAAGAAATGTTTTTTGAGACCAATATTTCTCTAATAAACAGAATAATCAATATTTTTATACACAATTTAAAATTAATTTTTACACATACGGAGAAATTTTTTTAAAAAATGAAATTCTTGTTTGGAATCATCATATGAAAGTTATATCGGGCTGAATTTTTGTGATTTTTATAAAAAGATTCATTTTTCGATGAATAGTGATAAATACTGATTTTTATTGAAAGCTAAAATTTCATTTAAATAATTTACAAGGTTAAATTATATTTTAAATTAGTTTAAGGTAAAATTAGTTTAATAATAATAAAATTTAACCAATTTAGGTTATTTTAATTATTTTTATATTGAATTTTTATATAAAAAATTCTATATTTATGAGAATTTATTCTTTGGAAACCTGCTTTTTCATCGCGTATGAGTGTATAATTTTAAATTGGATTCTGCCTCTTATTTGAATTGAAATTAGAAAAATGTATTCCATATTTGTAATAATAATAATTTATATTATATAATAATGTAAATTTTAGTTTTTACCATTATGAATAGTAAAATTTGTAACAATTAATTGTCACGGCTAAGGTAAAACATGATTTACTAAGGGGTTAAACTAAATTGGTAAGTGTAGAATGAAAATAGAATCTTGAACAATTCCACTTTTATGGAATTATTTTAAACTTATAGAATCTAAAGTTTTATAATTACCCATTTTGGATGATTTTTTATTATTAAAAATGATGGTGTAATTGATTCTTTTCCAAAATTACATGTGTGTCCTCTCCACCAATTAAAAATGGCCACCACATCTCCTCACCACTTTACACATCCTCGTCCATTTGATACATCCCTTACCTACCCAAATAAATTTCTTACTCCACTACCAATATCCTAAATCCCTTGGCTTTTTTAGAAATCCAACATAGTAAGGCTTTTGTTGTGAACGTAAAGAAGATGTTTGAAGAAGAGGAAATGTTCATAAATAAGTGTTCTTATTTTATTTTTTCTTCCAACTCATTAAAATATAATTAAATGATGATTAGATAATAATATATGCATATCATATATACTGAGATGTTATTATGTTAATGAAATGACCTATATCATGTCACTAACCTTCACAATGGGCTTGTGCCGTGAATTACCAAGCCCACCTCCGATAGGGTAGGGGTTGGTGACTAGTGTCGATTAGGCATATCACTAACATGGGAGGCCTTAGCCTAAGTACCATTACACACAAAAACACATCTCTAAGACCATATAATTCTGAAATGTAAAACAATTGTACAAGCATGCATGCATATATGAAAATCCCACAACCCGAGTATGGCAATAGTAAGGGAAAAGTAAACATGGATAAATATGAGACTACCCCAAAGAGTCTGAAAACAATTCCAACTAGAAAGTAATATGGGGACTACTATCATGATAATATAAGAACACACCTTGGTCTATCTGGTCTCACTAATAACCACCACCTCCTGGTCCTTCTAGGACATTGTCAAGAGGTTGATCGTCTAAAAAAGACATGACATGTGCAGCAAAATCCTATGCAGGGGTGATTATAACAATACCTGATAGGACACCCAGAAACCAAAACAAAACAAAGGAATAATATTTTTCACAACGTAGGTATATGTCTAAAATGAATATAATATATATATATATATATAATCAATATAGACACACAGTCTATAGGTAATGTCACAATCACAATACCATTATAGGATTCCAACTCGAATGTTCCAAATAACACTCATCTTGGAGAATACACTCTATGAGTCTGATAGCCCTTATGGTGTCCATATGATAGATAGAACTCATCATCTCTCACCATTAGAAATAAACAATAGAAGACATAAGTGATATGATACCCAGATGTGGATCACTCAAAAGGCTATGGGGTATACCAAAAACTAAATTTGGATTAAAACACTATGTATATGATTGGATCCTATGAATTGTTGGTCACGATGATACAAAGAAATCCACATAGGGAAATAATATGGTAGATGATCTCACTTTGTTCCTCATAGAAGGATTCCAACAACTCTATCCAATAATTCTTTCTGAATGGATCATCATCCTATATGTAGTTGGTGATTCTCTATTATCCCTCAGAGAAATTATATAGGGAACATACCATAATTAATCATTTATAGGATATATAGGAAAAGGGATCCTTGCTAACATTAAGAAAGTACACAGTGTGTAGTAGGGGTACATGCTATGTCCTTTCTCGCCTAGGTCCTGGTCATGTAAACAACCCATGTCAGTGTATGTGTAGAAGTACAAGCTTACATACTATTACCTATGTTCCTCAACATATGAACCGGTACACATTTTAGCTAGTGTACCTCCCAGAAGGTTGTGTCCATGTACAAGAAAAATACATGCCGATGGATGTGTACCTAAATTCTTGTCCATGTACCCTTTATGGTACATGAATATTCATCCGGGTGGGGTCACAATCCATGTGATATGGTCACAGGCCATGTCACAGGGTCACACTCCATGTGACCATTAACTGCATTTCAAAACCCTAGCCACCATAAGGATGGTCGATCAAGGATTTTGGAACCACATTAGACACCGTATTGAACAATGTTTTACCAAAACCATGGTTTTTCCTTTTGAGCATGATCACAAGTCAATCACCTTGGATTTCGACCTCAATCGTACTATAAATATTGGATCTACTCGGGCTAAACCTCATTGTCATCAATCTATAGATTCCGACCTCCCAAAACACTTAGAAAATAGTCCCATACATCATTATTTGTTTCACATTGAAGAACATGAAAATGATTATCTGCACCATCCTATATTCTGACACCTCCATCGTCACAATACCATCACATTGTGTTAGTCCATTATCTATGTCATCAAAAAACTGTTCCAAGAAAATTTTGCGCAACAATCTATTTCTGTGGAGGTTGTTAAAGTATAGGTCAACGAAGAATGACCATGATTAATGAAAAAAAAATTGGTAGAAAAGAATAGGGTATAATCATGAGGAAAGAACCTCAGTTGATGTTTGTTTCGACCTATATTGGATATGGTTAGAATGACAAACCAAGAGATAAAAAATAATCAAAACGAAACTTTCCCAATAAATCACCACAATAATCCTATACAACAATACGCATGATCTATGGATCAATCTGTTGGATTATTTATCCATGATCATCGTAAAAATAAAAAAATTGAAAGAATCCAATCAAAGCATTGTCCTACCTTGATATGGATCGATCACTGATGAATAATAGACCTTCATTGTGATCATTATTGGGATTCTTTGATTTCATCTCACATCAGTCTTTTTTCATTGATATGGTTGTCATCTACCAAGGGAATACATTAAAAATTCTCCAATGGATATTTTCAATTTATAGTGATATGAGGATAACGCTATAAATTCTCTATAAGAACCTATTTAATTAAGGAATTCAGGTCATTGGGTCAATAAACAAAAAAATAATTTATTTATTTATTTTATCGATTTAACATCCATGAATACTTTCTAAAAAACACCCCACATAAGAAAAAGGTTATGTCACACCTAGGGTAAAACACACATACAAAACTCAACTGTTCCATCATATTTTTTATTTGGCCCCCAGTTAAAAGTTATTCCACTTTTTCAGAAATACTATTTGTGCGTGCTATTTATTATATTTAATATATTCTTAAACAGTATTCCAGGCATACTAGGACACATAATTGTATGTCGTCTCAGTGCATAGTCTTAAAAAAACCTATAAAATATACAAAAATAATAGATGGAAAATACGAGTCATTAAATTCACCCCAACTTCGGTATTTACATCCCAAAAATATAGAATAAGTGATAAATAAGGAGATATGGGTACTAAGCACAAATATGATCCTCTCACTCCAGAGTACTCTCTTAAAGATACCCATACTTCCACTAGAAATTCCCTAATGGAATTTATCACCCAAAAAGGATCATACCCTATAGATCCTCAATCACTATCAAGTACTCAACAATGGTAGATCTATCCTTGACATCTAGTTTTACCCAATCGATGACGTGTGATGGGTTATGCAAGTAACTCCTATGTTGCAACACATAGAAGACATTGTGTTCCCACTCAAACTGTGATGGTAGAGATAAAGGTTATTCTCCCTCACAAACTCTATATAGTATCTGTAAAAGGCCAATTAATCCTAGAGATAGATTTTTTCCACACCCAAATCTTTATTAGTGATGACTCTTTGGTGTCATTAAAGAAAAATGGTGACCTGGAGGGTCACCTGTACAAAGCATTTAATGGTTCCATACTAATGTTGTAGTGTTAGATATTGTTGTACGAAAAATAAACCAGGGTCAGATGTTACTCTTGCTATGAACAATGTCCAGAAAAAAATCTCACATCATGTACTCCATAACATTAATGGTCCGCTCTCTCTGGATATCATTATGGGGATGGAACATGGTTCTTAAGAGTAACTGAGTACTAAAAAAATTCTAAAATCCCATCCATTACCCAGAATTGAAGTGACCATCATAGTAATAAATGAACATTTATTGAACACAATGGATTAAAACTAACTCTTACTTGTAGATACATCCCATGATCTCTATTGAACTCTACTCTAGTATAGCTAAGAAGTCTGTCGAATGGGTGAGTTGTTCTATGATCACGTAGATGGAACTGTCATATACATGACATATTTTAATGTTAAATTTCATTTAATTTCCATTTATGCTTTGTTTTTGGGGTTTCTTAAGCTTTTATGGTGGAATGGGTGAGTTTTCATGAATTGGTCCAAACCCTGATCCCAATTCCAGATTTAAAAATAATTTTTGTTTCTTTTATAACTTTTTCAATTTTTAATATTTTCACCCATTCATGTTCCTAAATGGTATCCCCTGACATATTAACACCACCATTGATGTCTGGACCATTTAGAAATCCATAACCAAGTTGTATATGGGTTTTTATTTAAGGGATTGGGCCTGCTCGAAAGCCCAATTCTAGTTTTAAAAATAAAATTAGTTTAATTAATAACTTATCCAATATTAAGTATTTTTCGGTGATTCCAAGCCCCACACACGGCCATTGAACCCTGAGACGCGTCCATTATCTTTCCACCCTCTTTTCAGCTCATTTGCCTCGCAGTTTAGGTCGAAACTTCTGAAGAACTCACATTTCGGGTAGATTAATAAAAGTAATTTGTTTCCTTCATAACTCCTTCAACACTCACTCTTTTTCCCCCCATTGAAATTCCTACATGGTCTCATTATCCTTGTTAGAACCCCCCTTAAATTTTTGTCTATTTTAAAATTCAGATATTGGTGTATGTGAGGCGATTTCTACAAGATCCCACAAGTAAGTTGGTCTTCTTCATTCTTCTTTCAATTTGCATAGGGTTACATTCAATGTGATTAGGGTTTTATACCTTATACATAGGTTTCCTAATTTCCAGAAGTTAGGGTTAAAACCTATGGTTTTATTTCTTGTCTTTTGGGTGAATGCTTCTGGTTATAGGTTGGATTTCAATTCCTTGAGGTGCTGTGGTGGTGCGGTTTATGTTTCGCACCATGTTTTGAGTTTTTCGACCTAAAAGGTAGGTGATTCCATGTATAACCATTTTATGATGAGTTATATTGCTTGGTTTATTAATTTAGTATGTTTTAAATCTGTTTTTTTGTGCGAAAACTATTTTTGTGATGGATTGAGTTAAGTGGTTAATTTTGTAGTTGAATTTTTGCTTGGAATTGGGTGCTTTTCATGCGTGGCTCTTGGGGAAATATTTGGGTGTATTTTATAACTTGTGAAAGTGATTTATTAGTGTTTAAAGGGGCTTCAAATTCTGGGTTGTTAATTCCTTAATGTCATATTGTTCTTGTAATGGGGGTTTTGAATGGTTTTAATGTGTGAAACCATGTTGTACTTCTTGAACGTGAATTGTGAAAACATGTGTTCTTCATGTGTACCTTTTTTTGTATTGTTTTAGGTATTTTTATAAAACTTGGGGGTGGTATAATAAATGTTTTTAGGGATTCCAATTCTGATTTAGATTGTTATTGGCATTGTTTTGTTCTTGAATTAGGTTTTTGAAATGGGTTTTGTATGCAAACCATGGTTGCACCTCTTGGGTTGGTTTTATGAAAATTATAAATGATTTAATGAGTTTCAAAAATTGTGAAATGGTTTCTTATGTACTATTTTTATGATATTATGTTACTAAAATGAATTTTTGAAACATAATGTGGTCATTTATGTTGTAAAACAGTTTGGTAATGTTTTGTAATTTGTCGATATGATTTATGAAATTGGGATGTGGGTGCGAAACGTGTTTTCGGGCTGTTTTGCGTGAGTGTGATGTACGAAATGGACTTTGTTTATGAAAAGGGTATTATGTAACATGTGATTGGGCTGTTATGTGTTTTTTAGAATCTTGGGAAAGATTTTATAAAATTTTTAACGAATTTTTTGATTTGTGAGAGATGTGCAAAATCTGTTGTGGGCTATTTTTGGTGAGAGTATGATTTCAAAAGTCATTTGAATGAAAAAGTGGATTTTTAGACTTGTGTGGAATACATGTTGGATGTTTGGTGAACTTTTGATGTGAAAATGATGTTTTCATGTGCATTTTATATTTATTGACTTTTTGAACTTGTCTGAGCACAAGGGGGAAACCCGGGTATCTAGGTGGGTGGACGTGTACTAGTATGTTAGTGAATCCGTGGGGTTTGGCCTCAGTTTTACTTAGCAAGATTGATTCTTACAACTCTAACTAAACAATGATGATGATGATTAGGGACCACTAGGTTATGGGTATGTTCTCTACTAGTGGCTCGTGCACAAGAACATATATTGTGATAGTTACTCTCACTAAGATACGAGGTACTTGGGACCCAGAACGAGCTAGTGCCTAGTGGTCATTTCCTATTTCTTGTGCTCATTAGATAGTTTGTGCCTACCATCGGAAAATGGTATAGTTGTCTGGAGAATTTAGTAGTGTTGACATTATTTTTTAAAAGTGTTTATTCTTCATGATAGCCCACTTGAAAACTGTTTTTTAGTTTCATCTTTTAGAAATTGTAACTAGCATGTTCTGTTTATGAAAACTTGCAAGCTTTTTGTCTTTGAATGTTTATCACATGTAATATCATAGTGGTGGTATCCTACTGGGTATTGTCTCACACCCGAATTACACCCTTGGGTGTAAGTATATTTGGTTATCTTGTTGTTTCAGGTTTGGATAGAGTTTTTTGGTTCCAGTGGTTCAGGTTTCTAGCATGTCATTGGTGGTGAAGTCTTGTGGACATGGCTTGGGGGTGGAGCCCCTTGCCATGAGGGTTCTTGGGCTATTTAATTATGATTTTTTACCTTTTTTATAGTCTTGTTGAGTTTGTTTTAAAATATTTAATTTAGTTCTGAATTTTGTAAAAGTTAGTTTTAGTTCAAAAATCCAGATTCATTTTATTGAGTTTGTTTGTCGTTTAATGTTTATAAACCTGGGTAAATCGTTCACAAACATCATTTTATGATACCCGGGCACTTATGCCAGCCCATGGGGATTGGGAACGCCCTTCGGGTCTTGTTGAGGACTGGGTCGGGTGCCAGTTTTGATGGAGACCAGATTTGGTTCGTGACAAAATGGTATCAGAGGAGGTTCACTCTCTTTGAGTCATGTTATTTAGGGAATAGTTGGGATAGTATGGAGTTAGGAATGTTGGGACTTGGAATTTCGATTATGACTAGTGTGGCTGATCACCACACCTCATGATGGGATTCAGGTCTCCAGGGGAAGCTGGTACCTTTCATAGTCCTTTGGTTTTCTTGGATTAATGATGATTAGGGGAAATGAAAAGAGAGTTGGGTTAATGGTCTCAGTGAGCTCACAGGGCCTGGCCAGACATGTGGAGCTAGGTATATTCCCTAGAAAACACTATGTGATAGTGAAGTGATTGGAATATGGCTTCCAACCATATGTACAAGTCACCCACTGAAACTAGTTTCCTCTCGCATTGTCTTGTGTTCTTTAATTTTGAAATCATGGAACTTTGGTTTTAAAGTAACTTGGTTTTAAGAAGTGTAATGTTTTTGTGAAATTATTTTCAAATAAAGATAGAATGGTTTGATTTATGAAATGGTGGAACTGAATTTTCAGAATTATATTCAAATGGAAATTGGCGTGCTTTCACCTCTTTTTAAAAGTACAAACTATACTAAAGTTGTTTTTGAAAAAGTGTTTCCAATAGAGTTTTCTAAAAAATCAAAGGGTCTTTTAATGGGATAAGATGATATGAAATTGATGTGAATAATATTAAAGTGAGTTCTTGTCTAAATGGTTGTGTCTTTCTGAAATATTTAGTAAGATTTGAATTGGGATTTTGATCTTCTAGTTAGTGGTTTTGAGAAAATAGATGTGTTGGTTGACCGTGTTGTTTTTGAAAAGTGGAAAGAATCGTTTATTTAACCTTGGTATTTTTTTGAGAAACCACATGCATGTATTTATATGGGATGATGAATGGTTGACGACATGACTGGATGAGTTCCAGAATAGATATGAGGAGGGTGCCCGGTGTGGCACCAAAACATGCATGTGTGAGGCCCATAGGGTACCATTGGTGGATACTCTTACTGCTAAACCGTTTGTTTTCAAAGAAATGGTTTTAATGAAAAACATGATGTCTTGATAAATAGTTTGGGATGGTGTGTATTATGGGTTTTTTAAAAAGTTGATGTTGTGGGATGATTTGAATTCAAGAACCCCTCCTTTTTGAACTATGTTTTGAGTTTGAGTTTGGTCGGTAAGTTGTGTTGTAGGGACGGTTAGTGGTATCTTTGGAAAAATGTTTTGGGACGCCTTTAAGGTGGTTCCCTTCTTGTGTTTGGATCTGGTTTGTGGTATATCTTGACCAATGAACCATCTTGGTTGGGTCCTCGGGTTCAATCTTTGGATAAGGTACACCCCATTAAGGGTTAGTGCACAACTGAAGTGCAACCCAAATTGTTTCACCGTTTGAAGACCATCTAGTTGATCAATATAAGGAATCTTTTTCTTGAGCTTTTTAGATTGAGTCTACACCCTTTCCTTTTTTGGTTTTGTGTATCCTCTTTTAGTGGGAGAGTGATCATGGAAGGTTTCAAGAGACCATAGCTTCTTAAGTTTTCATATTTCCGTAAGCTGGAAGTGGTCTGAGGTTGTTAGCATGAATGATTATCTGGATGGTGTCTAAGAGGCCCTATTGGTCCATCGTAGTCTCTTCGAAGAAGGAGTTCACAATAAACTACCAGTGTGAGAAATCTGGTCACAAGAGGATATTGTGGCCACTTTCTAGAATTTTGTGTCATTTGGGGATGTATTATAAGGTCCCTTTCCATTCATTGCTTATATTAGTCACAATGGTCATGTTTGGTGACTCCTTGTGATGTCATGTGCTCGATTGAACCTAAAGGTGAAATTCATGCAATACTATGAGAGTCTCTAATATTTTGGGAGAATGTATCCCTTGTAAAAACTTAAAAATCAACCTTTTTTTAGGAAGGTGAGTATAGGTGTTATTTACTTCTATTGTTTCTCACCCGAACAAACAAGGTTTGTTGTGTGTCCATCTTCTAAGACCTTGCTTCAGTGAAATGTTGGGTTAGGGTAAAGTCAGTTTGGAATGTGTTATGTCTTGGAAAACTTTTTGGGGATTGTAGTGTAGTTTTTAGTTACACTGATAAAAGAATTATCATTCAGGGGGTTTCCAAATCCTAATAGAGAGACCGAAGATGCTTCAATCATTGGAGCTCCAGCCATAGGTCTCGGAGAGAAGCTGGCTCGTAGTCAAGGGAAATCCTAGGTTCATTTAAAACCTTGTATAAAGTCATATCCTAAGTATGAAAGATAGGAAGATTTTAAACCTTGGTGTCATCATATTACTTCTACTGTTCTCGTTCGGTGGAAATAGGTGGAGGGCCTTGTACCCATGTCACCACCTAATGTCATTATCCCCCCCTTTAGTTTCCATTGAGTCATTAGAGAATGTTTGGAAATTTGGATAGACATGGCGAAGACACATTTTGTGCATGATTAGTAGTGACTATGTACCAGGAATCCATATAGAAATAATGATCTGCACAGTTAGTGCAGAGTTTCCCAAACCGTGTGGACTAACCATGCACCCTTCCCAAATCTTTAAAAAAAATTGGGTCTTTCTGTGTCGGCCCATTTTGGTAAGTTAAGATGGTTAATTATTATGGTGGGGATACCCACTATGATTCTCATGTATTTCCCTTCGTAAACTGTGAATGAAATTCTAAACTTTGTACTAGGGAGTTCGTTCAGGGCTCCACTGTTAGTGTCATGATTTTATCTCAGAAAATAATATAGGTTGCCTCTTATGGTGGGGTGCCTATTTGTGTCCCCCATACCAATAGCTCAGATTTATCCATCGTATTGGCTTGTGGGTAGGTAGTCTCGTTAGGAACTATCTAGATACGAACATCTTCCTTGAGTAAATGTTGGGATTGGAGAGATCCCAATGTTTTAGTTAATGTTAGGTAAGTGTAACCTTGTTTGAAGTTGTTATTCGTTTGGGTGAATTGCTTGAGTCTGGTTCAAATAGCGTTTGAGGAGTTTCAATTTTGGAAAATGTATTAATGTGATTTATCATTTCAGTAAAGTGGTGTATGTTTGGGTTGTGAGATTAATCATTCCTTAATTGACCACTGGAGGTGTTTTGGCCCTTGGGGGTGAATCTTGGAAAAGAAGTACATCTTGGTTTATCGTTTGGGTTTAGTTTTGGTATTTGGCATTGTGGTAGCTTTCCGGGGACGGAAAGTTTCCATGGTGGGGATAATTGTCATATAAATGTCTTATTTTAATGTTAAATTTCATTTAATTTACATTTATGCTTTGTTTTTTGGGTTTCTCAAGCTTTTATGGTGGAATGGGTGAGTTTTCATGAATTGAGCCAAACCATGAGCCCAATTCCAGATTTAAAAATAAATTTTTTTTCATTTATAACTTTTTAAATTTTTAATATTTTTCACCCATTCAAGTTCCTAAATGGTCTCCCCTGACATATTAACACCACCATTGATTTTTGGACCATTTAGAAATCCATAACCAAGTTGTATATGGGTTTTTATTTAAGGTATTGGGCCTGCCCGAAAGCCCAATTATAGTTTAAAAAATAAATTTTTTTTAATTAATAACTTATCCAATATTAATTATTTTTGCTGATTACAAGACCCACACACGACCATTGAACCCCGAAATGCGACCATTATCTTCCCACCCTCTTTTCATCTCATTTGACTCGCGGTTGAGGTCGAAACTTCTGAAGAACTCACATTTCGGGCAGATTAATAAAGGTAATTTGTTTCCTTTTTAACTCCTTCAATAATCACTCTATTTTCTCCATTAAAATTCCTACATGGTCTCATTATCCTTTTTAGAACCTCCCTTAAATATTTGGCTGTTTTAAAATTCATCTACTGGTTTATGTGAGGCGATTTCTACAAGATCCCTCAAGTAAGTTGGTCTTCTTCATTCTTCTTTCAATTTGCGTAGGGTTACATTCAATTTGATTAGGGTTTCATACCTTATCCATAGGGTTCCTAAGATCCAGAAGTTATGGTTAAAACCTAGGGTTTTATTTCTTGTCTTTTGGGTGAATGCTTCTGGTTTTAGGTTGGATTTCAATTCCTTGAGGTGCGGCGGTGGTGCGGTTTATGTTTCGCACCACGTTTTGAGTATTTCGACCTAAAATAATGGTGATTCAATGTATAAATATTTTATGATGAGTTAGATTGCTTTGTTTGTAAATTTAGTATGTTTAAAATCTATTTTGTGTGGTGTGAAAACTATTTTTGTGATGGATTGAGTTAAGTGGTTAATTTTGTAGTTGCATTTTTGCTTGGAATTGGGTGCTTTTCATGCATGGCTCTTGGGGAAATATTTGGGTGTATTTTATAACATGTGAAATTAATTTATTAGTGTTGAAATGGGCTTCAAATTCTGGGTTGTTAATGCCTTACTGTCATGTTGTCCTTGTAATGGGGGTTTTGAATGGTTTTAATGTGTGAAACCATGTTGTACTTCCTGAATGTGAATTGTGAAAACATGTGTTTTTCATGTGTACCATTGGTTGTATTGTTTGAGGTATTTGTATAGAGCTTGGGGGTGGTATAATAAATGTTTTTAGGGCTGACAATTCTTATTTAGATTGTTATTGGCATTGTTTTGGTCTTGAATTAGGTTTTTGAAATGGGTTTTGTATGCAAACCATGGTTTCACCTCTTGGGTTGGTTTAATGAAAATTATAAATGATTTAATGAGTTACAAAAAGTGTGAAATGGTTGCTTATGTACTGTTTTGGTGATAGTATGTTCTTAAAATTAATTTTATAAACATAATGTGGTCATTTATGTTGTAAAACAGTTTGGTAAGGTTTTGTAATTTGTCGAGGTGATTTATGAAATTGGGATGTGGGTGTGAAACGTGTTTTCAGGATGTTTTGCGTGAGTGTGATATAAAAAATGGAATTTGTTTATGAAAAGGGTATTATGTAACATGTTATTGGGCTATTATGTGTTGTTTAAAATCTTAGGAAAGATTTTATAAAATTGTTAATTGATTTTTTGAATTGTGAGAGATGTGAAAAATGTGTTGTGGGCTATTTTTGGTGTGAGTATGATTTCAAAATTAATTTTAATGAAAAAGTGTATTTTTAGACTTGTGTAGAATACATGTTGTCTGTTTGGTGACCTTTTGATGTGAAAATGATGTTTCCATGTGCAGTGTATATTTATTGACTTGTTGAACTTGTCTGAGCACAAGGGGGAAACCCATGTATCTAGGTGGGTGGACGTGTACTAGTATGCTAGTGAATCCGTGGGGTTTGGCCTCAGTTTCACTTTGCAAGACTGACGCTTAAAAATCTAACTAAACAATGATGATGATGATTGGGGACCACTAGGTTATGGGTATGTTCCCTACCAGTGGATCGTGCACGAGAACAGATATTGTGATGGTTACTCTCACCGAGATACGATTTACTTGGACCCAGAACGAGCTAGTTCCTAGGGGTCATTTCCTATAGCTTGTGCTCATTAGATACTTGTGCTTATCATCGGCATATGGTATAGTTGGCTGTAGAATTCAGTAGTGTTGATATTATTTTTTAAAAGTGTTTATTCTTAATGATAGCCCACTTGAAAACTGTTTTTTTATTTTAGTTTCATCTTTTAGAAATTCTAACTTGCATGTTCCGTTTATGAAAACTTGCAAGATTTTTGTCTTTGAATGTTTATCACATGGAATCTCATAGTGGTGTTATCCTACTAGGCATTTTCTCACACCCTACTTACACCCTTGGGTGTAAGTATATTTGGTTATCTTGTTGTTTTAGGTTTGGATACAGTTTTTTAGTTCCAGTGGTTCGAGTTTCTAGCATGTCCTTGGTGGTGAAGTCTTGTGGAGATGGCTTGAGGGTGGTGCCCCTTGCCATGAGGGTTCTTGGGATATTTAATTTTGATTTTTTACCTTTTTTATAGTCTTGTTGAGTTGTTTTAAAAGATGTAATTCAATTCTGAATTTTGTAAAAGATGGTTTTAGTTGAAAAATCCAGATTCATTTTATTGAGTTTGTTTGTCGTTTAATTTTTATAAACCTGGTTAAATAGTTCCCAAACATCATGTTATGATACCCGGGCACTTGTGCCAGCCCGTGGGGATTGGGAACGCCCTTTGGGTCTTGTTGCGGGCTGGGTCGGGTGCCGGTTTTGATGGCGACCAGATTTTGTTCGTGATAGGAACAATGTCACCTAGACATATGTGGTAAACCAATAACAAAGTCCTTGAATATTACATCCCACTTCCACTCAAGAACCTATATGAGTTGAGATAAACTTATCTGAACATAGTTCTCATCCTTCACTTGTAGACAAGTAGGTTATTGAGAGATAAACTCTGAAAATCCCTTCTTCATCCCTAGCCTCCGAAAATGGTGTTGGAGGTCCTAGTACTTATTTTAAACACCTAGAAATACCATTAAAGGATATATATGAATCTATCTATGAAAATAATACCACTACATCATTGGTACCATCATTCATCCTCTAAAAAAGGCATTCTCCCCATCTCTAGAAAATACATCAGGAGCATATCTAGTTGATATTTGAGTATGTTGGGGTTGACAGATGATATCCCTAATCTATGAATCCTAGAAACATTATAAAATAGGAAGGTTAAAAACTATATAATAGAGTTAATATTCCCCATATCCATCCATAATGGATAACAATAATGAGATCAACTGGTCTGATGCCTCATTCATCAACTGTGAACAAGATCTCTTTCTGAGAGCATCTGTTACCACATTCCCCTTATTAGGATTATAAATGATCTGAAAGTCATAATCCTGTAGGAACTCTATACATATAATTTTTCTAAAGTTATTATATTTTTTAAGGAATATATAATTTAGAATATTGTTTTCAGAATAGAGGATGAACCACTTTCCCATTAGGTAGTGTCACCACATATTTTGTGGGAAGACTACCACTGTTAACTCAAGATCGTGGATTGAATAGTTTTTCTCATGTGTTCTAAACTAATGTTAACAATAGGAAATCACTACATTCCTCTACATAAAAACATAACCAATATTGGTTCCTGATGCATCATTGAACACTATGTCCTCAACACCAACCTCTAGAAAACTCAAGATGGAACACTCAAAAATATCTACCTTAAATGTTGAAAATCATACTGGAACCTCTTTTTCCACATGAAAGGATACCCCTTTCAGGTCAAAGGTTTCATGGGTGCTGATATCTTATAGAAATTAGGCATGAATATCCAGTAACACTCTACTATCCCAAGGAATCTCCACACCCTGATCCCTCTCTTAGGGGGCTCCCAAGATAACATTTCCTTGGCCCTGGTTGGGTCCACTTACACTCCATCCACTCAAATAAAATGTCATAGAATGTGGAAATCTATGATCCAGAACTGGATCTTTGAGGTATTAACGTAAAGATGGTGCTTTCAACGTATATTCAGAACCATCCTTAAGTGTCTCACGTACTCTTCCTTTAACATTGAGTACACATGGATATCATCAATGAGGATTACCATGAACCGGTATAAGAAGAAGAAAATATATATTTTAGGAGTCCCATGAACACTTTTTGGGTTTTCATTATTCCAAAGTGAATCACCAAGTACTCGTAGTGAATGTAGCGACATATAATGTCTGTCCTTGGTATATCCTCATCCTGCACTTACAATTGGTGATATCTTGATCTGAGTTCAACCTTTAAGAATCATCATACCCCTCTATACTAATCAAATAGGTCATAAATTCTCAGTAGTATATACCTTTTCGTTATAATCACTTGGTTTAGTCATCATTATTCCACACACAGCCTCAAGATCTCGTCTATCTTCCAAGTGAACGAAACTAGGGTTGACTAGGGTGAAACACTTGGTATAACAAGGTCTTTCATCTGCAAGTCCTCTAACAACACCCTAATCTCACAAAGCTCTATAGGATTCATCTGATATAATATCATAGATATCCAGTTTTTAAAGGGGTTTATATCAATACAAAAGACTATTTCTTGTTAGGGAGGTAAGCTGAGAACATCCTTAAGAAACACATCCTTATACTCCACCACCACTGCAGGGAACTAAAAATTCATAACATCTACTTCCCTAAGGGTCATTCTAAGAAAATGATGAGTAATAGACTGTACCCACCTATGAATGACTCTATATAATTCTTCTTGGGTTTCATTTTCACCCATAAATTAAAGCATAGTTCCATAACCATAGACAAACCACATCCTTAACCTGAAGTAGTTGACTTGGTCTTGAACTATAGTTAGATCTTCCATTCCAGAGATGAATTCATGAGGCCTCATAATTACTATAAAGATATCCCGTTAGAAACAATCACATCAAAGTGTTAGGTCACCCTTTTGGCAAAAGTTTGTTATTGCTAACTCATCTCTAGTAGGATTCTCTACTCGCAAGGATTGAGCTAAGGGCTGTAATAGAATTTGTATGTCTCAAAAAAAATAAATGGAAATAATGGAATGACTATAACATGTGTCTATCAGTACTAAAACTAAGGTATACAAAGACATATATCATACCTCTTATAAACTCTAGAGTATATGGGTTGTAATCCTCGACTGTATGTAGTTTCCCCCACCCTTTTACTCCATCCCACTAAGCCTGGTGTAGTCCACCTAGGGGTGGTGGTGGTAATATGTTAAAGTGCATACTACATATAGATGCTCTCCAAGATCCACTACTATATTTTCCACATTTTGTAGAAATCTAGTACTTCTATTCCCTCGACATCATTTTCCCATCCATGGACTCTCTATTTTCTATAGGTTAGAAAATATCATGAAAAATGTCCCATGTCATCACATGAGTAACACCACCTCGATCTGAGATGACTGGACCCATACTGTGAGCCTTGAACTATAAAACCTCTATCCCAATATCTCCTCCTAAAATGTCTCTCACATCATGGTCCCTCAGACTGACATCAACTCTTGGATTCCATGGTCAATTATGTTGCATTTACACTACCGGAAACCATTGTCTATATCAGGTCATCCAAGAATCTCTCAACCACTAAATCTCATTCTAGCACCCTAACATAGGTAGAAATGTATAGAGTTATAACACTAGCTCGGATGTCTTTACAAAGTCCTCTCTCGAAGGTTTGAACTCAAAAAAATTGATCATGAACCATATCCCTTGAGTACTTTGAGAGTTTGGTAAACCTATATGAATACTTAGATTCTATATTGCAGCCCTACAGAAGTAGTAGAAGCTCTTAGATACATACAACCCTCAACAAAGCTAGAGAGAAATAATCATTGAAAAGGTTCTCAATCTTTGAAAATTAATGATTCACCTCACCATAATACTAGGTCACTAACCACCACCATCTCCCCATTAATCCATGGATAAGTCTTACCGCTAGGACAACCATTTGATCTGTTGGTGTCCGGTCCAGATGGAAGACTCATGCCACCGCCTCGATCTATTCCTCATTTGCCTACGGGTTGGTCTTTTCTCAGAACCCGAGGGGTCTATTCCAATAAAACCGATGAAGTGTGATAATCCTCTGCATCATATCCACTGGTACTATGGGAACCATATACTTATTAACAGGTGGTGGTATAGCTGGTGCACCACCTAGAGGTAAAACCTCTAGAACTGGTCCCTGTATTGATTCCTTATCAATGAGGGGATCATCCTTGTGATCCTAATGCTAAATACTTGTTGGCATATAGAGTAGATTCATCCTGAAATAAATTATATGTACCATAATCAATATTTATATTTAGAGAGCGGACTTAAAAAGTAAATAGAAACAAAAACCCATTACAATATGATGTATGTCTGATTTTTTTTCTTACAATCTGTGTTATCTTGTACCGAGACTAAATTAATCTAATCAGAGTCCTACTGTATGGGTACATCGGCCTCTACACCAACACTAGAGTCCATGGGCTGAAAATCAAACTAGAAACACTTAACACTATCAACCCAAACCAGAATCATAGATTCTCGGTCGTAATGTAGAACCGATTCAATTGATACCACTCTTTCATGACTCATACTAATAGGGATCATTCCATGATTCCCAAATCCCACCAACAATAGGCCAAAGGTTGACTACTAGTGCTGAGTTGACATAACACTAACATGGGAAGCCTTAGCCTAAGTACATGTACAAACACACACACATTCAAGTCATAAAATTATGAAATGTAAAAATAATGCAAAATCCATGAATTCATATCTCTAAATCCCCAAACACAGTACGATGGAAGTAAAGACAATAAAACAGGTCCAAATAGAATCCCACCATAAAGAGTATAAAATCAAATCCATCTAGAATATATAATGGGGAATTTTTTCAAGATAACATATGAACAAACCTCGATATGTCTAGTCTCACTATGCACCACCTGCTCCAGGTCCCTCCAGGACTGTGTCAAAAGGTCGATTATATATTAAAGATATGACAAAGGATGGAAAATCCTATGAGGAGGTGAATATTAAAATTCCCAATAGGACACATGGAATCCAAAAATCATAAAACAAAGGAATAAATGTCAGCTCTACATAGGAATATATATAAAATGAATACAACAAGAATATCCATATATACTCAACCAAGACACAAAATATTAAGGTAATGTCACAACTGTAATTCCTACTTAGTATTCCATATTTAAAGTACCACATAGAACTCATCTGGGAGAAAAAACTCCAGGAGTCTGATATTACAGGTGATGTCTATCCAAGAGGTAGTGCTTATTAGGTCTCACTATTAAAAATATACACTGGAAGTCTGAAGTGATATGATAAATAGATAGGGATCACTACCAAGGTCATGGGGTATACCAATAACTCAATCTGGATTAACATAATAAGTAGAGGATCAATACGCATGTAGTTTTTGGTCATGAAGATACCAAGAACTCCCCTTGGAAAAGAAGATGATATAGGATTTCACTCCAATCCATGTGGAAGGATTCCAAAAACTCAATCCACGAATTACCGCTGAAGGGGTAACTTTACTATGTGTAGGAGGTGATTCCAAAATAACCCTCAAGGAAAGGATATAGGGAACATTACCTGATGAAAATTTTCCACGATACAGAGGAAAAGGGAACCCTGATAACATTAATGGAGTACATGACATGTATTAGGGGTATAAATGATGTCCATTTGAACCTAGGTGTTTCCCGCGCAAACGACCAGTGATTGGGTCCATGTATAAGTACACAGTGTGCTGATACTCATGTACCTCTACCCATGTACCAGTATACAACTTACCTTGTGTACCAATTGACTGACCATGTCTTTATTGGGGTACATGGTGTGTCTGTGGATGTGTACATCATGCTGTGTCTTTGTACCTTCAGAGGTACATGCTATGTCATCATGGAGGGGTCCCATGTCGTGTGGTAAGGTCACACACCATGTGATCCTAAACTCCATCACGAAACCCTATCGGCTACTAGGGGTTCACACAATGTGTGTGGTTCTGCATTAAATTCATTAATGATTATGTTTTAGGAAAAACCTTGGTTCTTCCTTCTGCATATGCTCACACCAACACCGCCTCATATTTCGACCATGACCTCACCGAAAATCATGGATCTACTCTGGCCGAACCTCGGTGTTTTTTGTAGAGACCCAAATATTGACGTACATGGACATTACATTACTTTTGAGGAATACTTAATACATAACAACAACAGACACCAAAGGACTGTAATAGTTTAGTGTCTTTGGAAACGTTGAATATAAACTTCTAATCATGTTGAAAGATCTTCAACATCTCCCATAACAATCTTCCCCTTTTTGTTTCCTTACCTAAAACCTTTCTTTTAATCCTGGGGGAAAAGAAAACATAAATAGGGTGAGCTCAAATGCTCAGTAAGGGAATGCATTGAGAAAATAAAACAAACCATATATATTTGAAGATAAAAACTTGAACATAATGTTTAGAAATCAAGATCGTGAGAAATGACATAAAACATGGCATTCCGTAAGGCATAGATCATAATGGAACATCAATCATGATAAAATAGCATGGGAATAAAACTTTTAATTGTGGAAAAACATTAAGCACATGATATGATTTAAGTAGTAGCCAAGGCATTGCTGCCAAGACCATCTTAGTGGACAAAGTCCCTTATTGAACCGGGTTTACCTTCCGTTCCAGCCATGTATTACTGAACCAGATTTACTTGTCATTTCAACCATGTATATATCATGAGATATAAATCATTAACCAATGCATTGGAGGGAGATATAGGTCCCACCCATCTCATAATGAAATCATTCTTACATGTGCCACAAAATAAACTTAAAACATTCATCATAACCCAAAGAATAAAATGGGTTTCATAAACATCATCCCATCATCACATAATACATATAAAACAATTGGATATTTAATCATAAGAAAATTGAAACCATGTAAATCATAGAGAAATTATACTTGAAACATACACACATGAAATAATGTCATCTTAGATGGAAATGGTTTTGATAAAACACTTGAAATGAATTGAAGAAAATATCCTTTCATCTTCAAAATCATTTTATTTTCACAAAATTCCATGCAATTTTAAAAGAAAAGTATTTTTTTGAAAATAGTCATAAAATCTTGTAGAGTAAGCTACATGAAAATGAGGCGTTATGAAACCGTAAAAATCCGTTCACACCGCATAAGTTCAAAATAACATTCTTATCGTACTTTTGTCAGAAAAGTAAAAAATTTCCCTGTGTGGTAAAAAAAGTAAGATTCCTTTCATAACATGTGGTAAATTACAAAAATGGGTAAAAAGGACTTTAAAAATACATGAAAACATTTTTAGAAAACATGGGCATGGATTATAACAATAACCCCAATAAATACTTACGAATAACAATCTAGGATAAGAACGAGATTGGTATAGTTATCCCTTACCTTAGGTATGATATGCTTCCTACATATCCAAACCTCCTGTATAATGATTTAAATAATTTCATTTACTTATTATATAATCATATTCATTGTTATGATATCATATATGGTTCACTTATGACTTTATATTACCCGTTCTTTTGTAAATCAATGTTAAAGCATCATTTTGGGTAAAATCGTTTCATTTATCGTACATGTTTCCACTTGTTGTTCTTGATATTATTACTTATATCCTAATTTACATAATTTCATAATGTAAAACATGATTTGTATATAATAATGTTTCAGCATATACACATATATGATATATTGATAAATGTAATGAAATACACCGTTCATGGGGACGGTAGGCCGTACGTACGCATGAACGTTGTTTTCGTTTCCTTACTGAATTTAATGGAATTAAGTAGATGACATACATATATATATATACATAAATAAAATATCATTATTATGTCATATATATTATTATTATTCATTATATGTACTTTATAATCATTCATGAATGGTTAACATGGAGAATGAATCTCATCGCGTCGTGGAGATGGTAGTCCGTACATACGCACGAGCGATGATATCATTCCCACGATCGTGGAATTGTATTTAAGCATATATATAATATTTCAGAATCAATATCACTTTAAAATAATAATATATAATTATTTATTTTTGCCATTATACCTATCCAAGTATGGTGGTGGTCGAAAACAGATTACACCACGACGTGGAGACGGTATTCTGTACGTATACACGTGCGGTGATTTCGTTTTTCGTAGGATGGATAGAAGGTGAAATAGTGTTTTTTTATATTTATAATAACATATAAGTATATAAGTAATACTGATGTTATTAAATTATAATGAGGCAACTAAATAATAAGAAGTAGAAGAAGAAAGAAACCTAAGAGAATCGGAAGAAGAGATTACCTCTTCTTCAACGCACCTCCTTTAACCCTTCTCTTAAGGAGGTAGAGTTGGTCTTTTGAGAATACCAGAACCTCCAGAATGTATCTAGAGAAGTGGAGAAGATAAATAGGTAGGGTTTGGCTGATATTAAAGGCTCAAAAGGGTGTGAAGATAAGTGGGAAGGGGTTCCCTATTTATAAGGGAGGAGAGGTGCACCTTTGGAAATCTTAAAACGATTAATTTATAATAAATATAAACCTACATAAAAACATCCAAAAATGACTCATATTTAAAGATTAGATGAGATAGGGTTGTTATCGCATCAACAAATAAAATTTAGACATGTAGGGTATTTATTTTAAACATTATCAACTTGATTTATCCTTATTTAATCTATTAAATTTTATTTGTGGTAATAAGATTATAAATTTAAAATTGTAATAAATAATTACTTATGTGATACGAATTATCCATAATTAAATAATTTATGACATTTTAGACTATATAAATTTAAATTTATAATTTTTAAATATTTATGTTATTTTTAAACAATTTATTAATATGTTATTTTTATAAAATAACAATAGTGTCAATTTTGACACTATTCATGTATTTGAATTTAAATAAAATCCACACAGAGGTTATATTTGAACTAAAATTTTTAATAGGTTCCTAAAATGTCATATTAATCTAGATAATTAGTGGATCACATTAAATAATTCATATAATATTTATTTTACTATTTTTAATACAATTTAATTGATATTTTTCTCTTAATAAAATAATTACTACAACATTTTCGTATAATTATTAAATATACATATTTGTTGCATAAAAATTAAAAATAAAATACTAGGATGAAGATAAATCTTATATATTTCATAATAATACATTTAGTCGGATTTATCTTCTAAAACACCCAAATTTTAAAATGTTATATTTATTAAATTATGAAGGTGACAACTTTGACATCATTTAAAATAAAATAATATAAGTTTCATAATCACTTTTATAAGACTCCAAACGGTAATATATTCGGTAATTGGATGCTTATGGTGTAGATATACATTACCAATAAGTTTTTATCAGGTTTGTGGGCCCTTTAATATGTATTACTATTTCAATAAAAACAATATTATTTATTTATTTACTAAATAAATAATTTCTGCATCATTAATGTATAAGATAATAAGGTAATTAAATAACTCTTAAAAATTACAAATTAATTACCATGATAATGAAATAAATTTTAGCTTTCAAATGTGTATTTATAAACAAATTTATATTCTGTATAACCTTATATTAAAAATACTATAATTATTAAAGTTTGAGTGACACATATTTCACTTTCCTTTAAATAAAATAAACTAAAGGTCTTAATCACATCCAAATGGGTTCTAATGGATTCGATTTCGACCCAAATATGACTTAGGACGAAATATAATCATCCAATTGTGTTAAGAAAAGTGTTAGGTTAATTTTATAATATTATATTTACCCTTAATTACCCGATTTACCTTTAATGATGGTAAATAATATTTTCCGTAGTTACAATTCATAATGCCCAAAAATAAAAAGTATTCTATTCATATAATTACGACCCACTGATTCCAAATATGGAATATATTTTTCCAAATTCAATACACAGAAGTTGCATAAATTAAATGAAAATTAATCCCGTTGTCGAAAGAAAACAGGATTTTGTTTAAAACATTGAAAAAGATTGTATGGATTTAACTTACAAATTCAATGTCAAATCAATTATAATGAAATAAATTATATTAAATGGTAAATATATATTGTATTTATAATTTAAAACCATTAAATATTATAATTTAACCACATAAATTATTACGATGAAAAAAAGTTGTTTTTAATTAAAATATAGCGTGTTTTTACTATTCATTAAAATATGAAAGTTATCAGAATAATATGAAAAATTTATCCAAGGTAAAATTTTATATCGTGATTCCAAAGAATAATTTTATTTTGTAAAATTGAACTTATAAACATGTCAAAAACTAGATTTAATGTGGGTGCACCATCAAAAGGCGGCAAAACTGCATTTTTTGAAAAATACTTATTTTACCCGAAATATTTATTTTATTCTCATACCATGTTCTAGAAAATGATTAATATGAATAATAATGCTATAAAATTCAAAATCTAGTTAATACTATTCATAACAGCTAGTTCGTGATAATATTATAACCAGATATCGTTGTTTAGTGAAACCCTGTATTGCGTACAACACACGCTATCGAGGAAGGTCGCGATTGCGTGTAATGAAAGACAGGTCAGGGTTGCGTGTAGTGCAATCTCACTTTGGTGTTCTGTATAACATAATTCAAAACATATTTCATTTATATATTAAAAAAATCTATTCTTAATGTTGCGTAGAATAATTTCTACAAAGCGAACTTGAAATTGTATGTAACACGAGCCAAGAATAGTGTTGCGTATACTGCAAGCTAATACGGTGTCACGTATAGCACAAACTAATTTTGTTGTAGCGTACAAAACAATACATCAACGAAATTAAAAGAATATTATTCATAAAATATCGGGGTGTCACATTCTACCCCCCTTAAAATAAATTTCACCCTAGAAATTCGTCGGGGTTATAAATGGTTTACTACTAGAATGTTTCTTTAATAGAAACCCACAACTTAGAAAAGAATAAAAAAATTAACTTTAAAAACCAAATTATGAAATGTAACAGTTACCCAAATTAACTAATCATTGGGTTTCCACATAAGAGAACATAGGTGAAAAATATGGATGTGGAAGAGAAATCTAACCATCAAGTTCTGATGGAGAGTGGTAGAGAACAGAACTATGAAAAATCCAATAATAACAAAGCCATAAATTTGTGATGATCTAAGGTACCATCAGATTCATCAGATATGAGATCACTAGGACAACATTTTTAGTTTTCAAGATTATTTCCCTAATGTTGATGATTTTTTGAATAAGAACGAATACTTACATGATTTCAGTGTAAAATCATCACTGGTCATTCCATGAACAATTTCCTCTTTATCTCTTATTTAAAGATATGAATTCTAATTTGACATTCTTGATGTATTATAAGATCACGCGATAGAATGATAGGTCATCCCATCTGTCTCTATTACAATAAAAGGTGAGTATAAGATATTTAATATATATATGTCCATCTATGGTGAGGTTAATTGTACATGGTTACAAAAATGGACTTATACTTCTTCTATCATACCACGTAATAAAATAAAACTAATTTCTAAAAACCAGGGACTTCTTGTAGGCCAGTGGTAGGCAATGAAGTCCTGTCGCACTTCGGTTGTGGGTTCGATTCCCGCAACCTTGTCTGACGCGACGGGTTGTCGCCCATCCCACAGGTTGTCCTTTTTTCTAAAACTATACTATCATAATATCAAAAATCTCTATCCTTAAACAATACTATCAGATGTCCAACTTAATCCATTCCAACCTTTAGTATTTTTGAAAATACTTCTTTCTAATCTTATAGTATAAAATTAATGATTACTAAAAAGGTAATATAACAAGAACGTGAATACCATAATTTATCCCCCATATATCACAAGAGATATCTTTTTGATCGCATTCCAAACATGTGAATACCTTAATCTTGTATTCTCGGAAAAAATGAATACCCATTGAACCTTACTGAAAACATGAATGATGTCAAAAGTTAACTCTTTCCACATACCAAAATACCAAAATTTTGATATACTCAAACCATGGTATCACTTTGTCCTTATATCAGTCATGAGCTCAATAATACTATCAAACATATTATTTTTTCCTTATCCATTAATTATGCGCATATCATCTGCATTCAAAAAATATTTCAGTCACTTTTCATGGTTTCCAGTACCATATTCTTATTGAAAACCACAATTGACCAATACATAGATATTCCAATATACCACAAAAGTACCTCAACAACATTAATATTTAACACCATTAAATAAACACTTCAATCCATCCTCTTCAATGATTGTCATGGTATAATTCCATCCTTGATTTAGAAGTAACCTCCTAGGTCTGGGCATTGAGTTGTGTAATGCCCATGTTCTCCATAGATAAGACATTTAACTCCATAATAGTCGGTCACTCTATGACCCTTCTCTCCACATAGATAACATCTTCCCCTCCATTTGATGTATTCATCAAGGTTCTTCTTCCCTTCTTTTGAAATCTCAATCTTCCTTTCTCTATGCTCCTCAACATGTGAACATGCATAAAAGTCTATCTTCCTCTTATTTGATGAATTAGGAATACCACTAAATTTCACCTTGTTAATCATATATCGCGATGAGTGATTCAGCATAATCACAATATCTTTCTCTCTAGGCATTACACAATTTTGCTGCTCATAGTCACCAATTTGTCCATTAGATTCAATGTTAACCGAATTTCTTCTGGTTCCCTCCATTGACTAAAACATAAAAATAATTCTGTGAGAGGAAAAAATCATAGAATTAAAATAACATAATCATGGGAGAGTGCCTTCGACATCTAATAACTTAGGTTTATTTCTAATATTGTTACAGTAATTCTAGGACTATAACCAATACTTATACTTAACCTTAGGGACAACCCAAGAATTACCTTAGAAATATCTCTAGGGATCTCACTATTGTTTTCGCATCCCAGTTTCCAAAGGTTGACTAAACCTATCCTCTGATACCAACTGTAGATACCCAAATCTTGACGTACATGAACATTACATTACTTTTGCAGAATACTTAATACATAACAATAATATACACCAAAGGACCGTAATAGTTTAGTGTCTTTGGAAACTTGGAATATAAACTTCAAATCATGTTGAAAGATCTTCAATATCTCCCATAACGTTCTACCCCGTTTTGTTTCCTTACCTAAAACCATTCTTTTTATCCTAGGGGAAAAGAAAACATAAATAGGGTGAGCTCATATTCTCAGTAAGGGTATGCATGGAGAAAATAAAACAAACCATATATATTTGAACTTAAAAACATGAACATAATGTTTAAAGATCAAGATTTTGAAAAATGACTTAAAACATGGCAGTACGTAAGGCATCGATCATAATGGAACATCAATCATCATAAAATAGCATGGGAATAAAACTTTTAATTTTGGAAAAACATTAAGCACATCATATGATTTCCATAGTTGCCAAGAAATTGCTGCCAATACCATCGTAGTGGACAAAGTCCCTTACTGAACCGAGTTTACATTCTATTCCATCCATGTATTAATGAACCCGATTTACTTTCCGTTTCAGCCATGTCTATCTCGTGAGATATAAATCGTTACCCAACGCATTGGAGGGAGATATAGGTCCCACCTATCTCATAATGAAATCATTCTTACTTGTTCCACAAAATAAACTTAAAACACTCATCATAACCCAAAGAATAAAATGGGTTTCATAAACATCATCCCATCATCACATAATCCATATAAAACAAATGGATATTTCATCATAACAAAAGTGAAACCATGTAAATAATAGAGGGATTGTACTTGAAACATACACACATGAAATAATGTCACCTTAGATGGAAAATGGTTTTGATAAAACACTTGAAATGAATTCTTGAGGAAAATATCCTTTCTTCTTCAAAATCATTTTCTTTTCAAAAAATTCCATGCAATTTTAAAATAAAAGTATTTTGTTGAAAATAGTAATAAAATCATGTAGATTAAGCTTCATGAAAATTAGGTGTAATGAAACATTAAGAATCCGTTCACGCCACATAAGTTAAAAATAACATTATTCTCAAACTTTTTTCGGAAAAGAAAAAAATTTCCCCATGTGGTAAACAAAAGTAAGAATCCTTTCATAACCTATGGTAAATTTCAATAATGGGTAAAAAAGAATTTAAACATATATGATTTTTTTTAGAAAACATGGGCTTGGATGATAACAATAAGCCCAATAAATACTTATGAATAACAATCTCGGATAAGAACGAGATTGGAATAGTTATCCCTTACATTAGGTCTGATATGCTTCGTACGTATCTGAAACTCCTGTATAATGATTTAAATATTGTCATTGACTTATTATAGAATCATATTAATTGTTATTATATCATATATGGCTCACTTATGACTTTATATTACTCGTTTTGTTTGTAAATCCATGTTAAAGCAGCGTTTTGGGTATAATCGTTTCATTTATCGTACGTGTTTTGACTTGTTGTTCTTGATATTATTACTTATATCCTGATTTATATAATTTCAAAATGTAAAAAAAGATTTATATATAACAAATATTCATCATATACATATATATTATGTATTGATAAATGGAATTAAATACACTGTTCATTAAGATGGTAGGCTATACGTACGCATGAACGCTGTTTTCGTTTCCTTATTGAATTGAATGGAATTAAGTAGATGGAATACATATATATACACATAAATATAGTATAATTATTATGTCATATGTCTCATTATTATTCATTATATATACTTTATAATCATTCATGAATGGTTAACTTGGAGAATGAATCTCATCGCATCGTGGAGACGGTAGTCCGTACGTACGCACGAGCGATGATATCATTCCCATGATCGTGGAATTGTATTTAAGCATATGTAAATTATTTCATAATCAATATCACGTTACAATAATAATATATAGTTATTTATTTACACCATTATACCCATCCATGTAAGGTGGTGGTCGATAACAGATTACACCACGCCGTGGAGACGGTATTCCGTACGTACGCACGCGCGGTGATTTCGTTTTCCGTAGGATGGATAGAAGGTGAAATAGGGTTTTTTTATTTATAATAACATATCAGTATATAATTAATACTGATGTTATTACTTTATAATGAGACAACTAAATAAGAAGAAGTAGAATAAGAAATAAACTTGAGAGAATCGGAAGAAGAGATTACCTCTTATTCGACGTACCTCCTTTAATCCTTCTCTTAAGGATGTAGAGTTGGTCTTTTTAGAAGCCCAGAACCTCCAGAATGTTTCTAGGGAAGTGTATAAGAAAAATAGGCAGGGTTTTTCCTAGATCCAAGGCTCAAAAGGGTGTGAAGAGAAGTGGGAAGGAGTTCCCTTTTTGTAAGGGAGGAGAGGGGAACCTTTGGAAATCTTAAAAAATATTAATTTATAATAAATCTAACCCCACTTAAAAACCTCAAAAAATGACTCATATTAGATTATTAGATGAGATAGGGTTGTAATCTCATCAACAAAAAAAATTTAGACATATAGGGAATTTATTTTAAACATTATCATCTTTATATATCCTTATTTAATCTATTAATTTTTTTTGTGGTTATAAGATTTTAAATTTTAAATTGTAATAATTAATTACTTATGTTCTGGAAATTATCCATAATTAGATAATTTATGAAATTTTAGATTATATAAATTTCAATTTATAATTTTTAAATATTTCTGTGATTTTTATACAATTTAATAATATGTTATTTTTATAAAATAATAATAGTTTCAATTTTGACACTATTCATTTATTTGAATTTAAATAAAATACAAACATATCATATATTCGAACTAAAATATTTAATAGGTTACTACCATGTCATAGTAATCTAGAAAATTAGTGGAACACATTAAATTGTTCATATAATATTTATTTTACTATTTGTAAAACATTTTATTTGATATTTCTCTTAATAAAATAATTACTACAACATTTTTTTATAATTATTAAATATATTTATTTGTGGAATAAAAATTAAAAATAAAACAGTAGGATGAAGATAAATCTTATATCTTTCATAATAATACATTTAGTCGGATTTATCTTCTAAAAAACCCAAATTATATAATGTTATATTTTTTAAATTATGAAGGTGAAAACTTTGACATCATATAAAATAAAATAATTGAAGTGTCATAGTCACTTTTATAAGACTCCAAACGGTCATATATTCGGTCATTGTATGATTATGGTGTAGATATAAATTACAAATAAGTTTTTATCGGGTTTGTGGGCCCTTTAATATTTATTACTATTTCAATAACAACACTATTATTGATTTTTTTACTAAATAAATAATTTCTGCATCCTTAATGTATAAGCTAATAAGGTAATTAAATAACTCTTAAAAATTTCAAATAAATTACCATGATAAATAAAAAAAAATTAGATTTCAAATTAGTATTTATAACCAAATTTATATTCTGTATAACTTTATATTAAAAATACATTATTTATTAAAGTTTGAGTGAGACATATTTCACTTTCCTTTAAATAAAATAAACTAAAGATCTTAATCACATCCAAATGGGTTCTAATGGATTCCATTTCGACCCAAATATGACTTAGAAAAAAATATAATAATAAAATTGTATTAAGACAAGTGTTAGGTTAATTTGATAATATTATATTTACCCTTAATTACCCGATTTACCTTTAATGATGGTAAATAAAATTGACCATATTTACTATTAATAATGCCCAAAAATAAAAAATTGTCTATTAATATAATTTGGACCCACTGATTCCAAATATGTAATCCATTCCTCCAAATTAAATACACATAATTTGCAGAAATTAAACAAAAATTAATCGTATTGTCGAATGAAAACAGAGTTTTGTTTAAAACATTGCAAAGGATTGAATTGATTTAACCTATGAATTCAATGTAAAATCACTGCTAATGACATAAATTATATTAAATGGTAAATATATATTCTATTAATACTTTAAAACCATTCAATATTAAAATTTAACCACATAAATTATTACGATGAAAAAAGTTGTTTTTAATTTAAATATAGCGTGTTTTTACTATTCATTAAAATATGAAAGTTATCGGAATAATATGAAAAATTTATCCAAGGTAAAATTTTATATCCTGATTCCAAATAATAATTTTATTTTGTAAAATTGAACTTATAAACATGTCAAAAACTAGATTTAATGTGGGTGCGCCATCAAAAGGCAGCAAAACTGAATTTTTTGAAAAATACATATTTTACCTAAAAAATTTATTTTATTCTCATACCATGTTCTAGAAAATCAGTAAGATGAATAATAATGTTATAAAATTCAAAATGTAGTTAATACTATTCATAATGGCTAGTTCTTGATAATATTATAACTATATATCATTGCTTAGTGAAACCCGGTATTGCATACAACACTCGCTATCGAGGAAGGTCGTGATTGTATGTAACGCAAGCCAGGTCAGGGTTGCGTGTAGTGAAATCTCCATTTGGTGAGGTGTAAAACTTAATTCAAAACTTATTTCATTTATACATTAAACAAAATCTATACTTAATGTTGCGTAGAATAATTTCTACAAAACAAACATGAAATTGTGTGTAACACGAGCTAAGAATAGTGTTGCATATACTGCAAGCTAATACGGTGTCACATATAGAACAAGCTAATTTTGGTGTAGCGTACAACAGAAGACATCAATGAAATTAAAATATTATTCTTCATAAAATCTCAGGGTGTTACATTCTACCCCCCTTAAAATGAATTTCTCCCTCAAAATTCATCGGGGTTATAAATGGTTTACTACATTAAAGTTTCTTTAATAGAAACTCACATCGTAAAAATAAATACAAAAACTTAACTCTAAAAAATAAATTATGAAACATAACGGTTATCGAAATTTACTAATCACTGGGTTTCCGCATAAAATAACATAGGTGAAAAATATGGATATGGAAGAGAAATATAACCATCAAGTTCTGATGGAGATTAGTAGATAACATGGCTATGAAAAAACCAACAATAACAAAGCCATAAATTTGTGATGATCTAAGGTACCATCGGATTCATCGGATATGAGAGTACTAGGACAACATTTTTGGTTTTCAAGATCATTTCCCTAATGTTGATGATTTTTTGTATAAGGATAAATAATTACATGATTTATGTATAAAATCATTATTGGTCATTCCATGAAAAATTTCTACTTCATCTCTTATTTAAAGATATGAAGATGAATTTGACATTCTTGAAGTATTATAAGATCACGCGATAGAATTATAGGTCATTCCATCTGTCTCTATCACAATAAAAGGTGAGTATAAGATATTAAATATACATTAGTCCATCTATGGTGAGGTTAATCGTACATGGTTCAAAAAATGGACTTATACTTCATCTATCATACCACGTAATAAAATAAAACTAATTTCTACAAACCTGGGAATTCCTGTAGGCCAGTGGTAGGCGATGACGGCCTATCAAACTTCAGTTGTGGGTTCGATTCCTGCAACCTTGTCCGACGCGACGGGTTGTTGCCCATCCTGCAGGTTTTCATTTTTCCTAAAACTATACTATCATAATATCAAAAAGCTATATCCTTAAACAATACTATCTGATGTCCAACTTAATCCATTCCAACCTTTAGGCTTTTTGAAAATACTTCTGTCTAATCTTAGAGTATAAAGAGAATGATTACTAAAAAGGTCATATAATAAGCACGTGAATACCATCATTTATCCCTCATATATCACAAGATATATCTTTTTGATCGCATTCCAAACATGTGAATACCTTAATATTGTATTCTTGAAAAAAATGAATACCCATTGAACCTTACCGAAAACATGAATGCTGTCCAAAGTTAACTCTCTCCACATACCAAAATCCCAAAATTTCGATATACTCAAACCATGGTATCACTTTGTCCTTATATCAGTCATGAGCTCATTGATACTATTAAACATATTATTTTCTCCTTATCCATTCATTATGCACATATCATCTGCTTTCTAAATATATTTCAGTTACTTTTCATGGTTACCAGTGCAATATTCTTATTGAAAACTACAATTGACCAATACATAGATATTATAATATACCATAAAAGTACCTCAACAACATTATTATTTAATACCATTAAATAAACACTTCAATCCATCCTCTTCAATGGTTGTCATGGAATAAGTCCATACTTGATTTGGAAGTAACCTCATAGGTACGGGCATTGAGTTGGGTAATGCCCATGTTCTCCATAGATAAGACATTGAACTCCATAACAGTCGGTCACTTTATGAACCTTCTCTCCACACAGATAACATCTTCCCCTCCATTTGATGTATTCATCAAGGTTCTTCTTCCCTTCTTTAGAAATATCAATCTTCCTTTCTTTATTCTCCTCTACATGCGAACATGCATAAAATTCTATCTTCCTCTTATTTGATGAATTACGAATACCAATAAATTTCACCTTGTTAATAATATATCACGATGAATGATTTTGCATGATCACAATATCTTTCTCTATAGGCATTATGCAATTTCGTTGCTCATAGTCACCAATTTTTCCATTGGATTCAACGTTAATCGAATTCCTTCTGGTTCCCTCTATTGACTAAAACACAAAAAGAATTCTGTTAGAGGAAAAAATCATACAAGGAAAATAACATAATCATGGGGGAGTTCCTTCAACATCTAACATCTTAGGTTTATTTCTAATATCGTTACCGTAATTCTAGTACTATAACCTATACTTATACTTAACCTTAGGGACATCCCTAGAAATACCTTAGAAATATCTCTAGGGAACTCACTAAAGTTTTCGCATCCACGTTTCCAAATGTTGACTAAACCTTTCCTCTGATACCAAATTTAGAGACACAAAGCTTGACGTACATAGACATTACATTACTTTTTTCGGAATACTTAATACATAACAACAACAGAAACCAAAGGACCGTAATAGTTTAGTGTTCTTGGAAACTTGGAATATAAACTTCTAATCATGTTGAAAGATCTTCAACATCTCCCATAATGATCTTCCCCTTTTTGTTTCCTTACCTAGAACCATTATTTTAATCCTGGTGGAAAAGAAAACATAAATAGGGTGAGCTCAAATGCTCATTAAGGGTTTTCATGGAGAAAATAAAACAAACCATATATATTGGAACTTAAAAACATGAACATAATGTTTAAAGAACAAGATCTTGAGAAATGACACAAAACATGGAAGTACGTAAGGCATAGATCATAATGGAACATCAATAATGATAAAATAGCATGGGAATAAAACTTTTAATTGTGGAAAAACATTCAGCACATGATATGATTTCAATAGTAGCCAAGGAATTGCTACCAAGACCATCTTAGTGGACAAAGTCCCTTACTGAAACGGGTTTACTTGTCATTCCAGCCCTGTATTACTAAACCAGATTTACTTTCTATTTCAGCCATGTCTATCTCAGGAAATATAAATCTTTACCTAATTAATTGGAGGGAGATATAGGTCCCACCAATCTCATAATGAAATCATTATTACTTGTGCCACAAAATAAACTTAAAACATTCATCATATCCCAAAGAATAAAATGGGTTTCATAAAAATATCCCATCGTCACATAATCCATATAAAACAAATGGATATTTCATCATAAGAAAAGTGAAACCATGTAAATCGTAGAGACATTATACTTGAAACACACACATATGAAATAATGTCATCTTAGATGGAAAATTGTTTTGATAAAATGATTGAAATGAATTCTTGAGGAAAATATCCTTCCTTCTTCAAAATCATTTTATTTTCACAAAATTCCATGCAATTTTAAAAGAAAATTATTTTATTTAAATAGTCATTAAATCTTGTAGAGTAAGCTTCATGAAAATGAGGCGTTATGAAACCGTTCAAATCCGTTCATGCTGTATAAGTTAAAAATAACATTCTTCTCGTACTTTTGTCGGAAAAGTCAAAACGTTCCCCGTGTGGTAAACAAAAGTAAGATTACTTTCATAAAATGTGGTAAATTTCAAAAATCGGTAAAAATTACTTTATAAATACATGAATTTTTTTAGAAAACATGGGAATGGATGATAACAATAACCCCAGTAAATACTTACGAATAACAGTCTCGAATAAGAATGAGATTGGAATAGTTATCCCTTACCTTTGGTCTGATATGCTTCGTACGTATCCAAACCTCCTGTATAATGATTTAAATAATGTCATTGACTTATTATAGAATCATATTCATTGTTATGATATCATATATGGTTCAGTTTTGACTTTATATTACCCGTTCTTTTGTAAATCCATGTTAAAGCAGTGTTTTGGGTAAAATCGTTTCATTTATCATACGTGTTTCGACTTGTTGTTCTTGATATTATTACTTATATACTGATTTCCATAATTTCAGAATTTAAAACATGATTTATATATAATAAATATTCATCATATAAATATATATTATAGATTGATAAATGGAATGAAATACACCGTTCATGGAGACGGTAGGTCGTACGTACGCATGAATGTTGTTCTCATTTCCTTATTGAATTGAATGGAATTAAGTAGATGACATACATATATATATATATATACATAAATCCAGTATCATTATTATGTCATATATCTCATTATTATTCATTATATATACTTTATAATCATTCATGAATGGTTAACATGGAGAATGAATCTCATCGCGTCGTGGAGACGGTAGTCCGTACGTACGCACGAGGGATGATATCATTCCCATGATCGTGGAATTGTATTTAAGAATATGTATAATATTTCAGAATCAATATCACTTTACAATAATAACATATAATTATTTATTTACACCATTATACCCATACAAGTAAGGTGGTGGTCAAAAACAGATTACACCACGACATGGACACGGTATTCCGTACGTACGCACGCGCGGTGATTTCATTTTCCGTAGGATGGATAAAAGGAGAAATAGGGTTGTTTCATATTTATAATAACATATAAGTATATAAGTAATACTTATTTTTTAACTTTATAATGAGACAACTAAAGAAGAAGATGTATAAGAAGAAAGAAACCTGAGAGAATCGGAAGAGGAGATTACCTCTTCTTCGACGCACCTCCTTTAACATTTCTCTTAAGGAAGTAGAGTTGGTCTTTTGAGAAGACCAAAACCTCCAGAATGTTTCTAGGGAAGTGGATAAGAGAAATAGGTAGGTTTTGGCCGATATTAAAGGCTCAAAAGGGTGTGACGATAAGTGGGAAGGGGTTCCCTTTTTATAAGGGAGGAGAGGGGCACCTTTGGAAATCTTAAAATGATTAATTTATAATAATTCTAAACCCACTTAAAAACCTCCAAAAATGACTCATATTAAAATATTAGATGAGATACGGTTGTTATCACATCAACCAATAAAATTTAGACATGTAGGGAATTAATTTTAAACATTATCAACTTGATTTATCCTTATTTAATCTGTTAAATTTTATTTGTGGTAATAAGATTCTAAATTTTAAATTGTAATAAATAATTACTTATGTGCTGTGAATTATCCATAATTAGATAAGCTATGAAATTTTAGACTATATAAATTTCAATTTATAATTTTTAAATATTTATGTGATTTTTAAACAATTTAATAGTATGTTATTTTTATAAAATAACAATAGTGTCAATTTTGACACTATTCAATTATTTGAATTTAAATAAAATCCACACAGAGGATATATTCGTAATAAAATATTCAATAGGTTCCTAACATATCATTATAATCTAGAAAATTAGTGGGGCACATTAAATAGTTCATATAATATTTAGTTTACTATTTGTAATAAAATTTGTTTGATATTTCTCTTAATAAAATAATTACTACAACATTTTTGTATAATTATTTAATATACATATTTGTTTCATAAAAATTAAAAATAAAATACTAAGATGAATATAAATATTATATATTTCATAATAATACATTTAGTCAGATTTATATTCTAAAACACACAAATTTTAAAATGTTATAGTTATTAAATAATGAAGGTGACAACTTTGACATCACATAAAATAAAATAATATAAGTTTCATAATCACTTTTATAAGACTCCAAAGGGTCATATATTTGGTAATTGGATGATTATGGTGTAGATATACATTACCAATAATTTTTTATCAGGTTTGTAGGCTCTTTAATATGTATTACTATTTCAATAAAAACAATATTTTTTATTTTTTACTAAATAAATAATTTCTGCATCATTAATGTATAAGATAATAAGGTAATTAAATAACTCTTAAAAATTACAAATAAATTACCATGATAAATAAATAAATTTTAGCTTCCAAATGAGTATTTATAACCAAATTTATATTCTATATAACCTTATATTAAAAATACTTTAATTATTAAAGTTTGATTGAGGCATATTTCACTTTCCTTTAAATAAAATAAACTAAAGGTCCTAATCACATCCAAATGGGTTCTAATGGATTCCATTTCGACCAAAATATTACTTAAGACGAAATATAATCATCCAATTGTATTAATACAAGTTTTAGGTTAATTTGATAATATTATATTTACCCTTAATTAACCGATTTACTTTTAACGATGGTAAATAAAATTTACCATAGTTACTATTCATAATGCCCAAAAATAAAACGTAGTCTATTCATATAATTTTGACCCACTGATTCCAAATATGGAATATATTTTTTTCAAATTCAATACACATAATTTTCATAAATTAAATTTAAATTAATCCCGTTGTTCAAAGAAAACGGGTTTTTGTTTAAAACATTGCAAAAGATTGTATTGATTTAACCTACGCATTCAATGTAAAATCAATTCTAATGAAATAAATTATATTAAATGGTAAATATATATTCTGTTTATAATTTAAAACCATTAAATATTATAATTTAACCACATAACTTATTACGATGAAACAAGTTATTTTTAATTAAAATATAGCGTGTTTTTACTATTTATTAAGATATGAAAGTTATCAAAATAAAATGAAAAATTTATGCAACGTAAAATTTTATATCCTAAGTCCAAAGAATAATTTTATTTTTCAAAATTTAACTTATAAACATGTCAAAAAATAGATTTAATGTGGGTGCGCCATCAAAAGGCGGCAAAACTGTATTTTTTGAAAAATAATTATTTTACCTGAAAAATTTATTTTATTCTCATACCAAGTTCTAGAAAATGAGTAAGATGAATAATAATATTATAAAATTCAAAATTTAGTTAATAATATTCATAAAAGCTAGTTCGTGATTATATTATAACTATATATCATTGTTTAGTGAAACCCGGTTTTGCGTACAACGCACGCTATCGAGGAAGGTCGTGATTGCGTGTAATGCAAGCCAGGTCAGGGTTGTGTGTAGTGAAATCTCCCTTTGGTGTTCCATATAACTTAATTCAAAACTTATTTCATTTATACATTAAACAAAATATATACTTAATGTTGCATAGAATAATTTCTAAAAAATGAACTTGAAATTGTGTGTAATAGGAGCCAAGAATAGTGTTGCGTATACTACAAGCTAATAAGGTTTCTCATATAGAACAAGCTAATTTCGGTGTAGCGTACAACACAAGGAATAAATGAAATTAAAAGAATATTCTTCATAAAATCTCGGGGTGTTACATTTTCTATCAGCAGTTTTTTTCCTGTCAAACCTCTTGGAAAATGGTCCCATACATCATTACTCATTGCACATAAAAGTCCATGAAAACTAGGTAGATACACTATCTAATCCATTTCCACCTCCCTCATCGCACCGCCGTCACGTTTTGATGAGCCCATATATATGATATTGAATCATTGTTCCATGAAACTGGTGTGAAATATTTTATTTCCTTAGTGGATGTCAAAACATTGTCCTATAAAGAATGCCTATGCTGAAAAATAAAATTTGGGGGAGAACAACACAAGGAAAAATCACGAGGAGCAGACCTTGGTCGATGTTCATGTCGACTTTGATTCTTTTCTGGTAGACCGATGAACAAAGAGATAATGAACAATCACAAGGAAATTATCAAAATAAATCCTCAAATTAATCCCATACCATAACAAACATGATCCAAAAATACGTTTATGATCATTATAGAACTATTCAATGGGTAATCAATCTAATAAAAACAATTTCATACCTCGATATGGATCTACACTGATGAATAATAGAGTAGCACCATGATTTTTGACGAGATCCTAGGATTCTATCTCGTATCGGTTGTAAATATTTGATCTAGTTATTTTTGGGAAAAATAATCCCCTGAAATGGATACTATGGATCTCATAAATCGGCTGGGTTATGAGAACAACCCTACAATGTTACCATACTAAATTATTTAAAGAAGGAAATCAGTTCATTGCATCATTAAACAAATAAAATAATTTATATAATTATGTTACCCATTTTATGACCATGATGAATTTACCAAAAATACCCCACACTAAAAAATAATTGTCACGAACCAGGTCGGGTCGCCATCAACTCGACGCCTGACCCGGCCCGCGGCAAGACCCGAAGGGCATTCCCGATCCCCACGGGCTGGCACAAGTGCCCGGGTATCAAACATTACATGGGAACGATTTACCCGAAGTAAAAGACAGAAAAACAATTAAGCAGATAAATAACTGAAACTAGAAATAGACAACCAAAGAGACCATAAAAATGAAGTTAAAATTTAAAGGTTTACAACTAGAACCAATGTCCAAAAATAAACGACAACAAAAGAGACTAAAACTATAACTCAAACCTCAAAGCGACAGGAGAGGTGCGACATCCACACATCACAAACGTTAACCTGCACGAGAAGACCACCAACGACCAACCACCACCACTGAGAACGACGCACAACCTGGAATACACAAGAAATAAGAATCTACATACACCCAAGGGTGTATGTAGGGTGTGAGCTAAAGGCCCAGTAGGATGTCACCCAATAAAAAGGTTACACGCATAATTATTAGATGACAAATACCTTTGCAATATTAGCTAAAGAAAAGAAATAAAAACTTGAACAGTTTAAAAGAAGACGGAATTAAAGAAAACAGTTTCAAATGGAACAACATAAATTAAAACACACACACCCTTATTTTTTTAAAATAACCAAAGTGTCTCTCCGACGAGCGTAAAGTAACTAATGAGCACTAACATGGGAGAGGCTGCATGGGTGTTAGCTAGCTTGGGTCCCTAGAGCTTCGTGTCTCGGTGAAACGTGGCTTAGAAGGCCACGACCCTCAGAAAACGTGACTTAGAAGGCCACGACCCTCAGAAAACATGGCTTAGAAGGCCACGACCCTCAGAAAAGCATTTGTTTAGTTAGTGTTGCAATCGTCAGTCCTGCCAGTGAAACCAGGTCGAGTCACCTCCGGAACACTAGCGCACTAGTCTAGTCCACCCTCCTAGCTACCCGGGCTTCCCAGTTTGTGCTCAAACAAGTTTCAATTTAATGTCACATGTCGCACTAATACATAAACTCCAAACAGGGTACTTACACACGTAAAAACATAGTTTGAACACCCAAAACCGCTTTTAAAACCATACGCACATCAAAATCTTTTCAAAACATAATCTGCATAGGTTATGTACTAAATTAGACCAATTGCCGCAATGAAAAAGAAAAAAACTTATCATTAAACAAACCACCACTCACACATATAAATATCATTTTGAAATAAGACGAACATTAAAACAATCTCTTTTTTTTTCAAAAGGTTTCACACCATGGTCATGATTTAATAAACCATTACAAAAGCTCATAAAACAATATCACATGGCTTTACACACACTAAAGTAATCATTTCCACATTCAAAACACATTCTAACATCGCACGCACTCAAATACCATTTTAAGGTGTGACCTGCACCACACTAATAGTTTGATGGAAGACCTTACACCATATGTAAAACACCTTTGCACAAATCACCTAATTAAATAAGCCAAAAATAAAAGTATACAAAATAGTTTAAAAGAAATCACTTGGCGTTGCCGACTAAACCCGCACCAAAACTTCTTTTTCAACCAGACACACTACGCCATGAAAAAGAAATATTTCTCATCTGTTGAACAGATCAATAATCTTACTGCACAATAAAATAAAACACCAACATCTAGATAGATGTGAGTTTTTAAGCAGAAAGAACACACATAAAATAGACAGGTTATTAAACAGTTCAAATGCATCCCAAACATCAAAGAAAGACAACATCGCAATGCACAAATAAACTAAATGATATACAAAAAAACTAAACATGCAAATTGATTTATCAAATAATACTTAAGAGTGGAACCACCTACCTCGATTGGAAAAACCCCCAAAATTTGTGTGAAACCACAAACGCGTGTCGTTCGCACATCAAGGAACCTAGCGTGAACCCAAAAACTTCGCATTAAAACACCCGAAACAAACAATTAATCCTCAAAACCAGAATCACAACTCAATGTAAAACCAGAAAATCAAATATAGAAAAATAAAATAAAAAAAATAAAGTAGGGGAGAGGCCTAACCAGAAGGGGAGGATACTGTCGGGCTAATGGGAATCGGCCGGAAGGTCCGACCGCCGGAAAAGGGTCGGCCGACGAGGGAAGGGAAAGAGGCAAGGGGGCTGGTGGCTAGCTAGGAGGTCGGGAGGTGGTGAGAATGGGGGAAGGCTGGCCGGAAGGGGTGGTCCGGTGGCTGGAAGGGACAAAGGCACATTGCGGCTGGATGACCAGGGAGGTTGAGTGCATGAACAGGAGGGCTGGGTGGGGTTGCAGGCGAGATAGCCCAGCCGGAGGGAGGGTTCAGGGCGCCGGAGGTGAGATTTCGGACTGGTAGGGGAGTGGCGCAAGCAGCACTGATGTAGGGGAAGCCTTCGAGTGGGGAAAAACAATACGGGGGAGGGGAGTCTGGGGGAAAACGCATCGGCGCGACGGGAAGGGGAAGCCGGCGGGGGAGGTCTCCGACGGGGATTTGTGCAGCGGCATGAGCTTGGAGCAGGGGTGCGGCAGTTTCCAGGTGATCGGACGGGAGGTCGCGGAGGTGAGCAGGAAGCCGGCGTGACATAGGAGTAGGGGTGCGGTCTGGAAAGAGGGGGGGGGGGGTCTGGCGGCTCGACGTGGGGAAGGGGAAGGCGTTCGCCAACCCTAAAAGCAAAACAAAATAAAAAAAACAAAGTAAAAAAAAAGTAAAAATAAAATACTACCTATAACAATAAAAATAAGGATATTAGAAATAATAATACTATAAATAATAACTAAAACAAAACAATAACAATAGGACCCAATGATAATTAATAATATCCCCCAAAAAAATTATTGTTCTTTCCATTAAAACAATTCATTATGCTAATTATATTTCTCTTATTATATTTTATTTTTTTGAATTTATTATTCACTTAATTTCATTTCACTATTAATATTTCATTTTATTTAATTAGTCGCACGCCAGGCAGGCGCACGAGAGGAACCGAGCGAGGTCGCCCGACTTCGACAGCGGCGCTTCAAACACCATCATGGTCGAAACACATATTTATCGGCGCAAAAAGCGCAAAACCCCAACCGGACACGACCCTCATTTCAAAAGAAAAAAAAAGAAAAAGGAAAGAAGAAAAATAAAAATAATAATTATAATAATATGAATTTGAAAATGACGCTGCGCAAAGCCCGGGTGTAACAATTCTCCCCACCATAAAGCTTTCCGTCCCCGGAAAGCCACAACTAAGGCTGAGACCAAAAGTAAGAAACGACATCCCCTTAAGGTTTAAATAATATCTCTATGAAAATGAGCGAAAGGAGGAAAACACATCGTGCTCAGAGGAGGTGACTAAAAAGACAGCCTCAAGAAACTCTTAAAAGACCTTCTGATATGCGTCGCCCGCCCCAAAGAGGTGAAACAACACTAGTTGATTAATAGAGGAAAGGAACTCTCGCACTCACGAGAACCAACATTACAACATGAAACATCACAAACACCATTGAATGAAGACCACGTCTTTTGACTGGAATGAACAAACAAGACCAAACACGTCCAAAGAGCATTCTTATCACCTATCGCCAACTCATCTTTAGAAACAGAACCAAAAGGTCAACATGGGGAAGCCCAAAGGGCTCGCTACCATTAAGAACTCACTGTCGCTCGAGATGAGATTGGAAAACCAACACGGGGAGGTTCAAGCGGACTCCCCGACATTAAAGAAAATTTCAGCACTGATTCATTCTAGAGACATTTGTGTGAGACCCAATGTGGGTCTCCCCACCATTAAGAACCTACCACGCCCAAGGCGAGACTAGAAAATCAACATGGGGAGGTCCAGGCGGACTCCCCCCCATTTAGGAAAGGCCAACACCGATTTTATTCCAGATACCTTTGTACGAGACCCATCGTGGGTCTCGTCACCCCTAGAACTAACAGAGGGTATAGAACATTGAAAAATTCACGATGGTGACCAAACACCCCACCACAAGGGGCGGGGAGGGAGGGGCCTGATCACCCGGGCGTCAAAACCACGACCTTAGACCTGACCAACACATCCACATCCCAGGATGAGAATTATAAAATTTTGGGACTGATTTTTCCCCAACATACTCTCAAGGACCACTAAAAGTGATTGCATCGAGTGGGATGAAAACCCCAAGACTTTAACACAATGAGACGAACACACCTCCACATGTTCACGAAAACCTTATGCAACCAGACGGTTCGTTTAGAGAAGAACGACCATAGAAAACAATTTAAGCTTCTTTCACTTTCAACACCGATGACAGAAATAAAGTTAGGGCCTCATACACTCTCGGGGTTCCTGACCACGCGCCGGCTTCACTTCGAGGCCTATGGCTGGAGCCCTGATGTTTGAAGCATCTTATGCCTCGTAGTCAGGCATGGAAGACTCCCGAACAGAGGTTCTCTTTTTGGTGTCACACGCAACCTCACTGCAACTGAGACAACACTAGAAACACAACGCATTACAACATCTCACTGATCATACAGGGAACATTCACCATCACAAGGGCTGAAATGGTGCATGCGCATCACCCTTTGTCACACTGAATGAGAACATGACACCACAAATCATCACCTGAACATGACCATTGTTGTTGAGAGGAACATTATATGAAGAGGGACTTCAAACTGAGTCTTAATCAACACGTGACTCCTGCAATTGATCGTAGCATACCCATGTGACTAGGTCTGCCACACTAGTGGTGTAACGTAGACCCTTTCTTAAACGAAACTAACAAATGACCAAAGGTCATTTAGAATAGTGGCCCGCATCGACCACTCTAGGCTGCTTCCACCTCTCCCCACTGGAATCTCCTTCTCCATTTCCAAACAGAACATTAAAATTAAAGAGGTCAAACGTCACCCTTGACTATCAAAGAGAACTCACACTGCAAGGCGTCACCAAACATGACCCTTGCACCTGATGAAATTACCACAAATCCCTTCAAGACATTGGTCAACACTAATAATTCTGAACCATTTTCACCCTTCCCTGCTGGATTTCCTTTCGCCGTTTCCAGGGGAAACCTTCAAATGCAACAACGTCAAATTTCATACCCGACGACTCAGACAACCCAAGGAAACAAAAACTCTGCTCAACTCCCCTTGCATGTCATCCTGCTGCGTGAGGATCCACTTAGTTGTAAAAAGGAGAGGTGGGTTCAATTCTAGAATTCAAAAAGAGAGTCCTTCAATCAACTGGAGTGTTGTCCAACGGCGAATTACCCGTAGCCGTACTTCAATCACATGTCAACACTTTATGGGGGGCATACACTAGTCAAGAAGGAAAACCATGGACCCAACCAAACTGGTCTGATGGTCATGACATACCACAAGCGAACACCAAGCGTGCAGGGGAAACCACTGCAAGGGCTCCCCGATGTACTCTTCAAAAGAATTAACTAGCTACGCGCTTGCGTACCAACTTACAAATAAGAATTCAAACTCGGGACAAAAATCATTCAGAAAGGATCCTCGGCTCAAAATGCCTCACATTTGACATTTTCAAAACACAAGGACACGCCACACAAACACCGTTTACTAAAACACCAAAATTTTTTCCATTAACAAAACATTTTTGAAAATAAGAAAACCCAGTGGGTTACACAAACACCAATGGCGTCCCATGGGTCTCGCACATGCATGTTCTCATGCCGCACCGGCACCCACCTCATGTCTATCCAGGCACTCATCCTCTCGTGCCATTAATCATTTCCCTTTTTTCATACACTCATGCATGTGGTTGCCCACGAGAATGCCAAGGATTGAAACCAAACCTTTCCATCTTTTTCAAAACCAAAACTCCAACCCAAACTTTTCAACCTTACATGCCATTTTATTTTCAAAGCGATTTATTTCAAAACATTTTCGAAGACCAAATCATTTTTACATAAAAAACCAAATTTACATGATTCCAAAACATAGATATGAGAAGCAAAGCAGGAGGAAACTAGGGTTAGCGGATGATTGGAACATATGGTTGGCGGCCATACGCAGATCAAGCCACTGGCCACGGAGAGTATTTTAAGACAGTGTCCCCGGCTTCACAAGGCTTGCCAGGCCCTGCGAGCTCACTAAGACCACTGACCCTACTCCCTTTTCGTTTCCCCAAGACAAGATTAACCGTGAGGACCAGAAACTCAAACAAACCCCAACATACTTTGGTAACTTGAGTCCCGCCACGAGGTGTGCTGGCCAGGCACCTTACTCGTAGCCAGGACGTCGAGTACCAACAACTTAAATTTTGGTCTACTCTGACTATATATCAAAAGAACACGACCCAAGAGAGAAAACCTTGCCCTATGATACCATTTTGTCACGAACCAGGTCGGGTCGCCATCAACTCGACGCCTGACCCGGCCCGCGGCAAGACCCGATGGGCGTTCCCGATCCCCACGGGCTGGCACAAGGGCCCGAGTATCAAACATTACATGGGAACGATTTACCCAAAGTAAAAGACAGAAAAACAATTAAGCAGATAAATAACTGAAACTAGAAATAGACAACCAAAGAGACCATAAAAATGAAGTTAAAATTTAAAGGTTTACAACTAGAACCAATGTCTAAAAATAAACGACAACAAAACAGACTAAAACTATAACTCAATCCTCAAAGCGACAGGAGAGGTGCGACATCCACACATCACAAATGTTAACCTGCACGAGAAGACCACCAACGACCAACCACCATCACTGAGAACGACGCACAACCTGGAATACACAAGAAATAATAATCTACATACACCCAAGGGTGTATGTAGGGTGTGAGCTAAAGGCCCAGTAGGATGTCACCCAATAAAAAGGTTCCACGCATAATTATTAGATGACAAATACCTTTGCAATATTAGCTAAAGAAAAGAAATAAAAACTTGAACAGTTTAAAAGAAGACGGAATTAAAGAAAACAGTTTCAAATGGAACAACATAAATTAAAACACACACACCCTTATTTTTTTAAAATAACCAAAGTGTCTCTCCGACGAGCCTAAAGTAACTAATGAGCACTAACATGGGAGAGGCTGCATGGGTGTTAGCTAGCTTGGGTCCCTAGAGCTTCGTGTCTCGGTGAAACGTGGCTTAGAAGGCCACGACCCTCAGAAAAGCATTTGTTTAGTTAGTGTTGCAATCGTCAGTCCTGCCAGTGAAACCAGGTCGAGTCACCTCCGGAACACTAGCGCACTAGTCTAGTCCACCCTCCTAGCTACCCGGGCTTCCCAGTTTGTGCTCAAACAAGTTTCAATTTAATGTCACATGTTACACTAATACATAAACTCCAAACAGGGTACTTACACACGAAAAAACATAGTTTGAACACCCAAAACCGCTTTTAAAACCATACGCACATCAAAATCTTTTCAAAACATAATCTGTATAGGTTATGTACTAAATTAGACCAATTTCCGCAATGAAAAAGAAAAAAAATTATCATTAAACAAACCACCACTCACACATATAAATATCATTTTGAAATAAGATGAACATTAAAACAATCTCTTTTTTTTCAAAAGGTTTCACACCATGGTCATGATTTAATAAACCATTACAAAAGCTCATAAAACAATATCACATGGCTTTACACACACTAAAGTAATCATTTCCACATTCAAAACACATTCTAACATCGCACGCACTCAAATACCATTTTAAGGTGTGACCTGCACCACACTAATAGTTTGATGGAAGACCTTACGCCATATGTAAAACACCTTTTCACAAATCACCTAATTAAATAAGCCAAAAATAAAAGTATACAAAATAGTTTAAAAGAGATCACTTGGCGTTGCCGACTAAACCCGCACCAAAACTTCTTTGTCAACCAGACACACTACGCCATGAAAAAGAAATATTTCTCATCTGTTTAACAGATCAATAATCTTACCGCACAATAAAATAAAACACCAACAACTAGATAGATGTGAGTTTTTAATCAGAAAGAACACACATAAAATAGACAGGTTATTAAACAGTTCAAATGCATCCCAAACATCAATGAAAGACAACTTCGCAATGCACAAAAAAACTAAATGATATACAAAAAAAACTAAACATGCAAATTGATTTATCAAATAATACTTAAGAGTGGAACCACCTACCTCGATTGGCACAACCCCCAAAATTTGTGTGCAACCACAAACGTGTGTCGTTCGCACATCAAGGAACCTAGCGTGAACCCAAAAACTTCGCATTAAAACACCCGAAACAAACAATTAGTCCTCAAAACCAGACTCACAACTCAATGTAAAACCAGCAAATCAAATATAGAAAAATAAAATAAAAAAAATAAAGTAGGGGAGAGGCCTAACCAGAAGGGGAGGATACTGTCGGGCTAATGGGAATCGGCCGGAAGGTCCGACCGCTGGAAAAGGGTCGGCCGACGAGGGAACGGAAAGAGGCAAGGGGGCTGGTGGCTAGCTAGGAGGTCGGGAGGTGGTGAGAATGGGGGAAGGCTGGCCGGAAGGGGTGGTCCGGTGGCTGGAAGGGACAACGGCACAGTGCGGCTGGATGACCAGGGAGGTTGAGCGCATGAACAAGAGGGCCGGGTGGGGTTGCAGGCGAGACAGCCCAGCCGGAGGGAGGGTTCAGGGCGCCGGAGGTGAGATTTCGGACTGGGAGGGGAGCGTCGCAAGCAGCACTGAAGTAGGGGAAGCCTTCGACGGGGGAAAAACAATACGGGGGAGGGGAGTCTGGGGGAAAACGCATCGGCGCGACGGGAAGGGGAAGCCGGCGGGGGAGGTCTCCGACGGGGATTTGTGCAGCGGCATGACCTTGGAGCAGGGGTGCGGCGGTTTCCAGGTGATCGGACGGGAGGTCGCGGAGGTGAGCAGGAAGCCGGCATGACATAGGAGTAGGGGTGCGGTCTGGAAAGAGGGGGGGGGGGGTCTGGCGGCTCGACGTGGGGAAGGGGAAGGCGTTCGCCAACCCTAAAAGCAAAACAAAATAAAAAAAAACAAAGTAAAAATAAAATACTACCTATAACAATAAAAATAAGGATATTAGAAATAATAATACTATAAATAATAACTAAAACAAAAAAATAACAATAGGACCCAATGATAATTAATAATATCCCCAAAAAAAATTATTGTTCTTTCCGTTAAAACAATTCATTATGCTAATTATATTTCTCTTATTATATTTTATTTTTTTGAATTTATTATTCACTTAATTTCATTTCACTATTAATATTTCATTTTATTTAATTAGTCGCACGCCAGGTAGGCGCGCGAGAGGAACCAAGCGAGGTCGCCCGACTTCGACAGCGGTGCTTCAAACACCATCATGGTCGAAACACATATTTATCGGCGCAAAAAGCGCAAAACCCCAACCGGACTCGACCCTCATTTCAAAAGAAAAAAAAATAAAAAGGAAAGAAGAAAAATAATAATAATAATAATAATAATATGAATTTGAAAATGACGCTGCGCAAAGCCCGAGTGTGACAATAATTACGTTGTTACTAGGGTAAAACTCATGTTATGAACTTAATGTATCCCTTATATTTATGATTCTTTCCACCTTGTAAATGTAATTCCACTTTTTTCAGAAAACATTGTGTTCCTGCTATTTAATATATTTAACATATTTCAAAATTTTATTCCAATCATACTGGGCCACTAAATCGAACGTCGCCTCAACGACTAGTCTCAAAAATAATCCATACAATATCTAAAAATAATACAAGGAATACATAAGTGATTACATATTGATATACGCTTACATCAAATTGGAAACCAAACCATCAATTTTTGTACGATAGACTACGACCTCACAAACCGATATAAATCGTTTTCCAGAACCACCCTTCAAGGACATATATAGGCATGGATTAATAAAATTTATATGATATATATATGGTATTATTATAATTATTTAATTATAATGTCACATATACCCTCTTACTTTCCATTCTATTTAAAATACGATAACATCGCTTGTGAGTGTAGCTGACTCCCTCCACACGAAACGATGTGATTCGTTTTTCACTTAATATTTATGAGGATGGTAATAAGGATATATTTAGTGAATATTTATGATATATATGAAATTATATTGATTCTTAAAAATTCATATATCACACACTTATTTACCCTTTTACCCATTAATTAAATGATAATCTCACTTATGCATACCTAAGACCTACGGTCTCTAAAAAGCATTGTGATCCATTATCAATGTTAAAATTTCAGTAATGATTATAAAAATGTATCTAATAAGAAAAATGATTTTTATAACATTTTTATCATTCTATATATTTTTTTACCTATATAAGATTATCTAGAAATGGATCCTTTGTGACAAAATGTGCATGATAAAACAAGGCAATTAACAACCAAAATAATGAAAAAATAGAATATTATTAAAAAATGGGTGGTAAAATGTTATAAGGTGATAATATATGATATTATAAATATGAATACAGTTCTAGTATCGATTAATAGCTTGATTAAAACCATTATATAGGAGGATAAATCATGTTCATTTTAAAAGAATCATGAGGTAAGGTACTTCATCATAATTTCCCTTCATTGAGTAATATTATAATGTCATGTACTTAATTTATTTTATATGGGGTATATACTACCCATTTGAAATTTAATATAACGATTCATTAATAATTCATGGTATTTAAATTTCAATTTTAATTATTTCAACGAAGGTGATTTGACATCAAAATTACCAAGTGGTAAAAAAAATTCATAACTATGTTTCTTTTCATCAGATTATATTACATCTTTATTGTATTTGATATTGTATGATTATGTGTGTTGTGAATTTTGACTATATTTTCTTGTATATATACTTGTTTTATGTGGATATATATTTGAAACAAATAATAAACCCATTGTTTAATTCTCACTACAATGTTATAAACTTTCTATGGGTTTATTTCACAATATCAATTTAATCAGGATTATTTATGCTTAAATTTCCATTGATGAAAGTTATTTGATCATCGTATAGTAAACCAATTTAATTTTACTCTTATATCATTATTAATGATTTTTTATTTAATAATATCATTTTAACAATCATTGGTAATTAAAATTATAAATAAAATGTATTAATAATATCCCACTTCATTATCTCTTCAGTCTAAAATTATTTTTTCTTCAAAAACCCGGTTTTCATAAAATGTATTAAAAAATAAATTTTAAAATTTCCAATTTATTTATTAAATAAATATTTACTAATGTCTTAATTTTAACTTTTTTTTGAATGTAATATTCATATCATTTTCAAAACAATGACCATTATATTTTACTGAAAATACAAAAGGAATCTTTGTTTTAGCATGTATGACATGAATAAAATTTCTGACTGCCATGACCACACAAATATTTAATAAATAATTTATAATATTTATAGGTTATTTTAAAATAAAATTATTTAAAAAATATGTGTGAGAATTTAGTTTATAAAAATATTTTAATAGTAAAAATGATATTTTCCTCAAGAATATTATAAATGACATTTTTATGGAATTTTTCATCATCAATGGAAACAACCATTTATTTTACTGATAATCCACTAGGGATATGTTGTATTTATAAAATAATTATTCATTATATGGATTATTATGATCATTTTGAACAGGTAAGGTATTAAAATCCACTTGATTTATTTTTATAGTAATTAACTTTAACTTGAAATATTCACTTTTATGTCATAATTGGACATCAACTTTCCCCTAAATATACATATTATTTATCATGGATATGTTTATTTATTTTAAAATATATCATTTATATATAAAATAGTTTAAATTAAATGGTATTTATTTTTCTAGATAAATATTGATAAATCCATATTCATTACTAAATATTTATATTTGATTATTAAGAATAATGTTCATGAATTAAATCAATTATTTGATATATGATGGATTCTTTAGAAATTTAGTGACAAGTGGGGCATGAAATTATATATCACCTAGATGAATTAGAAGTATAATGAGGAAAATCAGTAAGCTATAATTAAATGGCTTTTTAATGATCATTTAAATATATATTGTCAAAGATATTGATAGTGTAGGTATCATGATTCTTGAGATAATGATGTCCGATAATTAAAACATTACTTCATTAATAATACAGATATTATTTTACATGGTATTTTCATAATGATTTTATCTATAGATATTTTTTATTATCAATTATTGATTAAATGAAATTTGTTTTTGGTTATATACCTTTCCATATTTATTATTCCCTATTGATTACTGATATTAAATTTATTTATATGACATTTATGTTCAGTTATTTACTTTTACATATTTATTATTATTTATCTATTCATTATCGTCAAGATATTTAAATGCAATGTCTCTTTAGTTATTTAAAATTCCATTTTGATTATTCATTATCTATTAATGATAGTCATGTTATTTAAATGGAATAAATGTTCAAATATTTATCTTTACATATTGATTATTCCATATTGATTATTCGTCATTTACTCATGATCCAATTTTTTATAACTCTTACTAAGCATTTGAGATCACCCTTAAGTTTCCCCTTTTCCCATGAATCCATGAAGTGTAAAATGAATAATATAAAAGGATATTATAGATGGAATAATGATATTATAAAAAAATTATGTTTTAATTTATTTTTTCAAATGTAATGAAGGACTCAAGTATGTATCTATATTACTAATATAATTAAACTATTTAGTACTTCGAGATACAATTTCGTGTATATTATGCCAATGTAATAAAGAAGATACAATATCGAAGTTAATGGAGTTAGGGTCATTGCAGTTGGTATTAGATTATGTTTAGTATAATCATAGGGAAATAGATTTTGGAAAACATATATTAGGGAACATAACCCTTTAATAAAATTTGATGATAAGTATAAAATAACATCATAATGTTTTAGTAAGGTAGATATTATATTTTTTTATTTGAAATTAATCTTTGTCTGGATACCAAAAGTGGATGTGGTTTTGGAATACATTTAAATAGGGGTAATAACTCTAAAAATGGAACATATAGACTAACATAAGCATCACATAGTACACAAAAATGGGCATTACTTTGCACTTGTTTTGATACACCAAGCAGATATGCTTTGGATAATTTACATTTTATTTACAAACCATTTTAAATGATTTTAATAGATGATTAAAATTAATAACATAAGTTAATCCTAAGATGTAATATATTATAAAGAAAGTGTCATGATTTAGAAATTTTATAATTTATTCTTCATGATTATTTGGTTTCCGACTTGGATTATTGTTTATTACACTAGGATTTTATGTTTAATTTAGTGGATAGAACTCTAAGGACCATATTAACATTTTATATGAAGGTAAATTCAGTGAATATAAAAACATTAATGGGATAATGACTTTAGTGAAATATTTCATGATAATTCCAAATAATATATATGTAATATTATTAACATAATATACCTTAAAAAACCCCTAAACTCACTAAAGAAGAGAAGGATAGAGTTTTCTAAGAGCTTGAATAAATAGAGACCATGGAGGAAAAAAGGAACAATTTCCTTTATGTTAGAAATGTGTAAAGATACAACCAAAAAAATTCAACCATGAAATGAGAAAATATTTAACATGTTGAAAACGGGAATAATGTCACACGTGGAATTTTGTTCCTTTTCTATGGTTTATTTTTGGGTCTCGATTTTTTCCTTCATGTTACAGGTGTAAAGGGTTTGAATTTTGAGGTAATTACATTGTTTATTTTATTTCTAGTGCTTATACATGGGTTTTCCCCATTGGATATTGGTGAAAATGGATACTGAAGGGTTGATTGTAGGTGGTACATGGTTGACCCCCAATTAGGGAAGTTGTTCCCCTTTTCCTAGGAAACCATTCAACCAAGTGATATTTTGGGACAATGGTTAATACATGGTTAGTAAATGGTTTTTAAATCCTGAATGATAACTATGAAAATTTTTCCTCTTCGATATTGAGGGGATCATGGATCCTCATGGTTTGGAAAACTGTGCGACTTTTCCAGATCATTAAAAATATAAAATTTATATTTATGTCTTCCTTGGATGTAGTCCAAAATCCTCCCTTACTCACCCCATTCGAGCTTTACAAACCTAGGAACCTCCCCATCTACCTCTTGGATCTATTATAATCCCTAATTTTGGAGGATTTGGGGTGGATTCTTCAATGAAACATTAATTAAGTGATTTCTCCACTAGTTTATCATTTTTATAGGGTTTCTCTTCCTTCTTCTTTGGGAATCTATTTTTCAGTGGGTATTTGACCTATATAGGGGTTCAATATTTTCAATTTGTGGAGAAAAGTGAGGTTTTTTGGTTTATAATTCCATTTTAGGGTCTTGTGGTGTGTGGTTGAGGTTTCACACCAATCTTCCAAAAGTTTCCTTGTGGGTGGTATGTGGGTCCATGCTCTAACATTTTTAGATGCTTTTATTTGCTTTCTGGGTTAATTATATGTTCCCTATGATTATTTTTTATGGTGATAAAATTAATTTTTAATGGTTTTACAAGATTATGTGATATAAATCTATATTATAAAGGAACATGGTTATGTTCTTGAGTTTTTCTTTATTGTGGTTCTTCATTGTAATTTTTTATGGCTTGTTTGAAAGGTTTGAAATGTTTTTTGAAGAGAAAGTGAGGTGAGAATGTTTTGAAAGTGGATTTTTTTTTAAAAAAAATAGAAATTTATTACATGATTTATTTCTTGTTGTGCACATTAAATGTGAATTATGGATTTTTTAAATGAAGGGAGGAATGTTTTATAATGAAATTGGGTTATGTGTGGATTTAAAAAGGGTAATGTCCCATTGAAATGGTAAAATTAATAATGTGTTTTTCTTTAAAGGTTGTGAAATTGGATTCATGGTGTGGTAAAGTAGTAAGAAATGTGTTTTTAAATAGTTTTTGCGTGTGTATAATAGAAAGAGGTTTGTTTTAGGGAAATTTTGGTTTCCATGTGATGGTTTGTGAAAGTAGTGTTTTCCTGGTTTGATTATTATGATTTTATAGTCAATATGTGAAGGTGATGTTTTATGTGATATTTAGAATGAAAATTTTGTACAAATAAAATATTGGGTTCTTAGGTGTGAAAACTATAACTAGTATGATAGTGATTCAGAAGTGGAAAGCCCAGATTCTTCTAGTTGGTTGACAGTAGTTGTGTCAAAAGTGGAAATGCCCATATTTAGTTAGAATGATATATGTTTACAATACTAACTAAATTTTGATGATGACTGAAGAGCACTAGTCCCTTGGGAATTTCTCAGCTAGTGCATCATGTATGATAAAGTTGTTTTTTATGGTTCTTATTCCATGTTTCACCTTGGTATGATGTTTCTAGGGTATCACTTGTGCTAGTTACTCTTAGGGACATCCCGATATTAATCTACTATGACATAGTTATTATTTGATGTGGTTCCATTTGTTGGTGTATGGTATATATTTTGTATATTAAGGCTTATAAATCATGTTTATTGTGGAAATGTTTTCCTATATAAATGGTTTTATTTAAAAGTGTTTTCTATGAGATTGTTTTCCCCAAAACGTTTTCTTGAAAACATTTTAAAGGATTTTGTATGAACATTCATGCTAATTTTTCTTCTAATGTTGTAGCATGGAATCATTTCATTTTGAGTGGCATCCTAACGAGTTAAAACTCACCCCCTGCATACACCTTTATGTGTTTGTAGACATTGTTATTTCTGACTCTGGTAAAGGAAAGATGTATCGTGATGGTGGTTTGGGTTTCTAGAAGCCTTCTTATTACAGGTGTTGGTGTAAGTGGCTTGAGGGTGATTCCCATCATGTTGCATGTAGGTGTTTGGGTCATTTTGTGGTTTGATTCTATTTATGTACTTGTGATTCTTTTTAAATGTGGTAAAATTTTACTTTCTGAAATGATTTTTTGTTTTTTGAGATTTGGTTATTTATTATTGTGATGCCTATTTATATTGGCTATTCATATTTATATAAATGCGAGAATCATTACACAAGTATTTTATCAATACCAAGTCAGTTGTTTCCTTCCCGTGGGGATTGAGAAAAAATTGTATTATAGAAGGTCAGACTCCATATGGGACATTTCCTTTATATCACCCTATATTAATTGGGATATCAAGGTAGATGGAGTACGATTTTCAGTGCTCGGCATATAAGTCTAGGGTATTTTCTTGCCAAAACTTTATGGACTGAGCCGTCAGTTTCCATGGGAAGTCTGGTCTATTTCAGTTTCTTTGGTCATTGCATGTTGTTTTGTGATTGGGAAATGAAAAGAGAGTTGTTTCAGTGGTCTTAGTGAGTAGGAAGGGACTAGAAAGCTATGTGGAACTAGGGACATGGTTCTAAAAACTCTTTGTGAAGGTGGTGGTATTATAATATGTCTAAAAACCATATGTATTTGTCACCCATTGATAACAGATTCCCCTTGTGAATTATTTTGTGTCTTATTAGATTTTTTTTGAAACCCCTTATTTTGGAATTATGAACTAGATTTTGTAAGGGAAATGGTTTTGTTTTGGAATGATGAAAAATGAATTTTCAGAATCATTTGGAAAGAATCTTTGGAAAACTGGTTTTTTAAATTATGTTTTGGGTAAAGTGGGAATGATTTCAGTGAGAACTAAATTTTTTCAATAAAAAATTATTGATTATGAAAATTAATTATTTGGAAAACATGAAATATTACATGTAGGTTTTGGGAAATCTATTTTAAATGAGATTTTTTGAGAAACTAAAAAATAGGTTTTGAGTACAAAGAAATGGATTGTTGAATAGAATACACATGATTTTAATTTTATAGAAGACAAAATGATTTGATTTGTAGGATTTAAATGTGATTTCTAACTCCATGGTGAGTGAACTTTGGAAAGGTTTTATGAAATTATAAAATTTGAATGAGCATTGTAATGTTAAATGTGTGGGTTGAATGTTTTGTTTTGAAAAGTGAAATAGTTTTGTTTTGAGCTTTGGTATTTCCATGACTGAACACATTCATGGAAGTGTCTTGAAATGTGGATGGTTAATGACATGAGGAAATGGGTGCCCAGTTTGTCATAATAATATAAATGTGTGATGCTCTATAGAATACCATTGGTGTGTTGGCAACCCACTATGCTTGTTTTATTTTCAAAAGATATTTTAAAATAAGGTGTTAGGTTTTGATAGCTAGTAGTTGTGTGGTGTTTCTTCTTGTAATTCCAAAATGTTTCTTGTGAGAAATTTTGAGATTGATAACTCTACATGTTTGAATGGAGTTTCAGGTTATAAATATTATTGAAGAGTTGGTTTTGAGATTATCTTTAATGATTTATTTTGAAAAATGTTTTTGGATGCCTTTGAGTTTCTTTTCATTGTGTGTTTTGTGTTTTTCTATAGTGAGTCTTGGATGATGGATTAGTTTGATTGGGTTTTCAGTTTCCTTGTTTCATAGTGCATTCCCTAAAAATATTTTGATATATATACAAGGTAAATATGCGGGTGGTTTACCGTTAGCAGAACATCTAGTTGATTAAAACATGGACTTCCTTATCGAGTTTCATTAGTTGAATTCTCCTATATTTTATGGTAAAAAATATCCTCTTGGATTGGGAGAGTAGATACTAACACTAGAAAGAGACTTTAGATTCCTTGAGTTTCTATAGTTGATAAAGGTGATGTTTACTACTTTTATTTAAGAGGGTCAAACCTAAATTGGTGAAGGGAATTACAGTAATAGAAAATAACCCAAAGCTGTTGGTGATGACCTTTTTATTAAGATGACTTTATAACGTTGTCACATGCTTCTCGTAATAGGATCATGTTGGGCAATTAGTGTGACCGGTATGGTCATTGGAATCCATTTTTTTCAAACACATGACATGCCTATAGATTCCCATGTCACTTTGAACAGTTCTGTCGATGTGTTTCTGAGAAGCATTGTTGACCTAGGACCACCTCTTTTAAAAACACCCCAGCCAATTTGCAGGAGTATTTATCTCTTTGGAACATAGTTTAAAGTCTGTTTTAGTGTAATTATACTTTGGGGATAATGGTTGTGTTTGTTAGTGTTTTTTGGTGTTTAATTTTTACCTCAAAAAGTAATATTTGTATTTTAACTCTTTTTAGAAATTATGTTTTAATAGGACAATATTTTATTTACGATATTCAGATTCATTTTATTTTAAATGGAGGTGTGTTCCATGGGAGTCTTGTTTCTATTTTTGTTGTTCATGGTGAATGAGGATGATGTATATCCATCATATAGATCCTTGTCTTCGGTGAGAGTTCCATTTTAGAGTAAGTGAGTCTCGTTGGGGTGTCATGAACTTTTGGTTCATCATGGAATGTTGTTTGGTTTCTCACAAAACAAAAGAAAGAGTTCAGATCTGGGATTTTTATCCTCTAGCTGTGAGGTAGGAGATTCATCAAACATAAAGGCTTTATCCATATGACCCAAAGTGATGCTCGGGCATAGTGAGGAATCCTATGGCTGTGAGGGAACATAATCTATATTTTTTCCTCAATGTGTTAAATGGATATAGATTAATCTTTTTTGGTAGTAGCTTCATATTTAATGGTCCCATTTTGTGGAAAGACACATAGAGGCATAGTTTCCTCATTGTGACCCATGTGGTTAGAAAGTTCCTCCTTGGTTGTGATAAAGAAGAGCTATCTCGAATCATTGAAATTATTGTGCTTATACCCTTTGGGATATGAATTATCATTTGGTTGTCCTTGTGTATCCAACCTTGTGAATTGGTTTTAGTTTTATTTTTTTCTCATCTGGGGATGGTCACGTCTTTTGGGGATAGAAAATTTTGAAGTTATTTTTGTTTGGTTTTGATTTTATTTCATGAGGCCCCTAGTGGTGGAGGTTTGGTCTGTGTTGTATTTCCCCAGAGTGGATCCTTACAATTGACCTAAAATGGTTATTATTTTAAATAGTGGTAAGACACACCTTGGATCTCTTTATGGTTTTTTCCAAAGTTGGTAAGTGTTACATGGACTTTCATGTCTGGGAGTTCGTTTAAGACTCCTATTTTAATAAACTCGTTTAGTCTCTCTAGTAACTTAGAATTGAGGAGTGTCGATTGGATATGATGGATCTTAGTTTTCCATCTTTGAAAACAAGGGTAATTTGGAGTGCTCTAAACTGACTATCTTGAATAGAGAGTTGAAAATGTTTTGGTTTGAGTTTTCTAATGCTCTTCAAGAAGTGGTTTGGGTGTTTTGGTTCATTTCTAATAAGATGTATGAGTTTCATTTGGTAATTTATAAGGTGATCCAAGCTTGGGAGGTTGGATTATGCGGTTGTGAGAATATATTTTATTTTGATCGATCAGCTAGAGGTGCCGTGGATTTCTATGGTCAGGAGGCACATGGTGGGCTTTCCATTCTATACTCTGGAGTTAAATCATTGGGATATCTATTCTGTTCGAGGTTTTCTTGATTCCTACCCATTGATTTATTAGGAGTTTACTTGAGTTGTGGAGGAGTATTAGTGTTTTCTTTGGATTAATCCTTGGAATAAATTTCCAAGGGTGGACCGTTTTCATAGTGGGAATAATTGTCACACCTAGATTTTTGTTTTTTTTATTTTCCCTAGTTAATTTTTAGATCTTAGTTTTTCCTAGAGTTCTGGGTGTGAATATTTTGAATTTTTAGGTACTTATATTGTTTCTTTTCATTATAATGATTATCCATGGGTTTCCTGCTTTTATGTTCACAATAGGTTGCAAACAGTTATCACACTATTAGGGAAATCATACACCATTGACTAGAAAACAATAAGACCAAACAAAATTTTGGGACATTGGAAGAACATGGTTCGCAAACCATGTGGGATAAAATAGGGCATGTTCATCTTGGATAGTGATAGGCACAAGGTTGCCACACTTTTTGTAAAATTATGCGGGAAACCATATGACTTGTATAGGTCATAAAAATTGAAAATTACCTTTGTTTTATCTTGGGATTTATCCCAAAATCCTCCATTTCTGGCCCCAATCATTCTCTCTAGCCATAGGTGACTCACCCTCCTCCTATTGGATCTCTTTTACTCCCCCATTATAGTGGATTAAGTGTGGATTCATCAAAGAAACATCAAGTTATTGATTTTTCCCTTGGTTTCTCCTTTTTTATGGGGTTTCTCTTACTCCTTCATTGGGGTTTTGTTTTCCAGTGGGTATTTAACCTAGATGAGGGTTTAATCTTGTGATTTTTGGGTGTATAGTGATGGTGGTTGTTTGATCAAGCATTGTTAGGTTCTTGTGGTGGTTTTGTTGTGGTTTCACACCAATATTTTGAAAGTTTCTGTTTATGTGGTAGGTGGTTCCATGCTCTAACATTTTTAGATGACATTATATGATTTCTTGGATTATTATATGTGATCTGTGATTTATTTTTATGGTGAAATAAATGTTTTGGATGCATTGTAAATGATTATATGATAGAAATGGATTTTATAATGGAAAATTGTTAGGTTTTTGTGTGATCTTTATTATTGTGCTTCATAGAATTTTTTTTGGATTGTTTGAAAGGTCCAAAATGTTTTTTAAGGGTAAGTGTGGTCAAAATTTATTGAAGGTGGATTTTTCAAAATAAATGGATTTTTATGGTACGATGTAATTCTTGTTGTTCACATAAAAGGTTAGTCGTGAATTGTTTAGTTGTTGGGTAGTATGTTTTAAAATGAAATTAGGTTATGTGTAGATTTTAAAAGGGTCTTGGAAAATGAAAATAGTTAAATTAATAATTTTCTTCTTTTGAAATGTTTTAAAATAGGATTCATTGATTTGGAAAGTAGTACAAAATTTATTTTTAATTAATTTTGGAGTGTGTAAAATGGAATGTGGTTTGTTTATGGGAAATGGTGGTTTGCATGTGATGTTTTGTGAAAGTAGTGTTTTCCCGATTTGTTTTAAATGATTGTCTTATGAATATGTGAATTTGGTGTTTAATGTGAAATGTGGAATAAAAATTGGTTAGAAAGGGAATAATGAGTACCAATTTGGTAAACCTAGAATTAGTACGCTAGTGATTCAGATGTTTCATGCTAAGATTATTTTAGTATATTGATGCTAGTAGGCTCAGAAGCTGAAAATCCTTTATTCACATAGTAGGATGGAAATTTACAACACAAAATAAATTCATATTATGATAATAGACCAATATTCGCTTGGTATGCTCCCTTCTAGTGGTTCATTCATGAGAAAGCTATTGGTTATGGATGTTTTACCATGTTTCACCATGGTATGAGGTTTCTAGGTTCTCACATGTTCTAGTTAACCTTAAGGATTTACCCATGGGGATATATTTTAACATAGTGATTATGTGATGTGGTACTATCCATCGGTGTATGGTAGACCTTCTCTCTATTGGGACTAATAAATCATGTTTATTATTGAGAAATCTTCCTTTAAAACGGTTTTCCTTAAAAGTGTTTTCAATGAGAATGATTTTCACAAACTTTTTTCTTGATAATGTTTCAAAGGATTTTGTATAAACTTACATGTTAATTTTGAATAAACATGCATATATCATGATGTTTATTTGGGTTTCTTGTGGCATTACTGTTGTAGGTGTTGGTGGTGGTGGATTGAGGGTGATTTCCCTCATGTTACATGGAGGTTTTTGGAATGTTTTGTTGTTTCCTTATGTCGTTATACTTGTGAGTATTTTTTAAATTTGTAAAACATTGTTTAATGAAATTGTTGTTCATTGTTTGGATTTAGTTATTTATTATTTTGGATTCTATATTTATTGGTTATTAATGTTTATATAAATGGGTTAAATAATTCTCAATGTATATTATCAATTCCTAGGAACTAGTTTCCAGTCCATAAGGATTGGGAACACCCTTCACGAAATGTCTATGAATAGGTCGAATATTGGGTTGGATGGAATTATGGTTTGGTTTGTAACACATAATGAAATCAATTTACAAGAAATAAATAATTTAATGTAAGGAAATAAATTTCATCATAGGGACCCATTTATAGTCTGTTTTCTTAAATGTATGAAACATTAGAAACAACCATGTCAATGACCTCTATTAATGGTTAACCCCTATACCGTGAAAGAACCTATGTTGAAATAAAATGGTTGATGTTTTTATGTATTAACATTCAATAATTTTATTTTAGAATTGTTTTTATTAATTTTTTTTTTGGTTATAAGAATAATGAGACATATAAAGGTTCTGTTAATTTCAAGAAGAATTTATTTCTTCATTAATTAAGTCATTTGGACATGATATTTTGGTTAAGGATTTTAAGATTGATCATATGTTAAAATTATAAAGAACCGTTTTTAGGTTTTATGTGATGGGAGTATACAAATATTTTTGATATTTTTGGAAACATTTTTCATAATTAAACCTATTGGTTTTGTATATGTATTAGTGAAATATTTATATAAGGAAGAATGTGCATATTATTTGGGGAATACGTTTACAAGCATTGATATCCTTTATGGTTTATATTATCTTTTAGGTTTAGGTAATTATTCATTATTATGATTTTTTAATATTATAATAGGTATATTAATATGGTTTTTGAAGAAGGACAACCGGTATACAAGGTGACAACCTATCACACACAGAAAGGATATGGGGCTTGAACCCATAACGAAATGGTGACAGGGGTTTAGTGACTACCAATAGCCCACATGATGTTCTAGTTAATATTTAATTATTTTTACTCCAACGATTTGATGAATAATTATTAATGATTAACTAGTAGGGTTACTGTTGAGTTTTAGAGATTAATGTATTATATTTGATAACTTGTGGTAACCATATTTTTTTTGGAAAATAGTTAGAGATAGATGTAATGAATTTTCACTCTTTTGTGGATCTTATGATCCATTAAAAGAGAATTGTAGTACCTCATGCCTAAAAAAACTAAATTTTGGATTTTCATTTATCAGAGTATGCACTAAATTGGGATTGGACTAAGGCAAAACCCAAGGATGAAATTGTGATTACAGAATAGAAATATATGAAATAATTATATTTCCTTATATTATTAAACTATAGAATAATTCATGAATTTTTGGAAAATAGTCCTGAAAAAAATGTTATATTATCACCTTCATATCAGATGAATTAGATAGACATTTAAGTCATCAAATATTTATGGGTTTGAGGTCCTTAAAATTCCATTGATCATTCACTTTCTTTTGATTAATGGTGACTATCTCTCTGTATAACTATATATTATTTTCTTCTATGTACATATCTTTACTTTCCACCAATGTTTTTTACTTCTAGAAAAAGTTATGAATTATTTATAATGAACATCATATTTCCCTTTCTCTCTTATTAATATGTTGTTTAATAACCCTTTTATGATGTGGGGTTTTCCACAATGGTGCTTCCAAATGTTAAAACCTAGATTTCTGAGAACAAGTTTAAATTGTAAGGACTCAATTCATTAAATGTGGTAGAATGTTACACGCTGATATTTTAAAAGATGAAAATTGTATTCTATGTCATATGTGACATGTAACAATGATCTTAAACATACCAAAAAATATATTTCTTTAATCTTAATATCTTTGATAACTTATGGAACACGAAACTCTAACTCTAAAAGAACCGTAATATAATATACTATTATACCCTTTGAATTAAATTGGTGGATATAAATTTTACTTACTATATTACAATATTTATTATTTTATGTTGATTAGACATAAATTAATAATCATTTAAAATAAACGAGAAATGTTTTATGAAAACTGTATATTTCTAAATAACTATTTAATCACCCATTACACAAATATTTAAAACTTAATTTTTATAAATTTTTGAAGTTTTTTTTACAATATTAAATTTATTTTACAAAATTAAATTTATTTTTAAAAGGAACATATCAAAATTATTTGAGAGTGATTTGTTTTATTTTTCTGAAATTTATCATTTTCAATGAATATTTAAAAATGTGAATTTTTATTGAAAACTATCTTTTTATATGAATAATTTATATGGTTAAATTATATTTTTGATAGGTATTAAAGTAAAAAATATCATTTATATTAAAATTTGTCTTATTTAGGTAATTCAAAGAATTTTAATATTTAATTGTGATATTAAAACCTTCTATACTTACGAAAATTTTCATTTTAGAAACCCACATATTCATCACATCTTTGGGTATAATTTTAAACTGGATTCTTCCACTTATATGAATTGAATTTGAAAAAATGGATTATATATTTTGAAAAAAAATGATTCATTTTATCTATTATGGTTATATTATTTTTTGACCGTTATGAATAGAAAATGAAATAAAGATTAATTACTGTGGTTAAGGTAAAAACCGGTTAAATGTAGGATTAAACTAAAAAGATAAGAATTAAATTGACATGAAACATATCAAAAAAACATGTTATTATAAAATGATTTTATAATAACCTAATTATATTAAATCTACTGATATTTTATCCTGTTATGACCATGACTTATATCTGCACCATCTCCCATCAAATGGGAAACAAAACCATTGATCGTGTATACGACAGACTACCACCTCACAAATCGATATAATTAATTTTCCATAACCACCTTTGAAAGATGAATATAATGATGAATTTAACATATGTATATTATATTTATTATATTATTATAATTTTGGAATTATAATATCCCATACACCTTCTTAATTTCCATTCCTTTTAAAACACCGTAAAGTCCCTCGTGTGTTTGACGAACTACTGCCTCGCAAATTGATGTGTTTTTTTAACTTAAGCATTATATGGAAGGTAATAACGATTGATTTAATGAATATTTATGATATATATAATATTATAATTATTCAATAAAATTATCATATCACTCAATTTCTTACCCTTTTACCCATTAAAGAAATGATATCATCTCTCATGCATATGTATGACCTACCATCTCCATGAAGTGGCACGATCTATTCTTGATGTTGAAATTTCAATAATGATTATAAAAATGTATCAAATGAAAAAAGTGATATTTATAACATTAATATAATCCTATATATGCTGTAACTATATAATATTAGGAAGAACTGAAACCTTCATTAAAAAACATGCAAGAAAAAATAAGGCAATTAACACCCATCATAATTAAAATAATGGAATATTATTAACAAAAAGGTGGTAATATTTTATAATAGAATAATATATCATATTATAAACATTATTATAGTTCTATTATAAATTAATTACGTTATTAAAATTATTATAAGAGAGGATTAATCATGTTCATCCAAAGTGAATCGTGACGTAAGGGATTTCCTTTAAAATATTCTTCATTGAGGTATACTGTAATGTTATGCACCTTATTTATTTTATATGTTGTGTATACCTAAAATATTATATTTAATATAATTATTAATTAATAATAAATAGTATTTTATGTTTCAATTTTAATTATTTATTTCGATGGAATTTAATTTGTAAATCACCACGTGGTAAAGAATTTTATAACAAAATTTCATTTCATTGGGTTATATTACTTCATTATTTTTATTAATATTCTATGATTATGTGTGAATAAAATTTAACATTTTTTTATATATACATTTTCATATGGTTTTAAATTTTATACACATAATTAAATCATTATTTAATTCTAACTTCAACGTTATAATCATTGTAAGTGTTTATTTAACAATCTCATTTTAAAATGGATTGTTTATGCATGAATTTAAATTAAAGGAAATTAATTGATAATTTCATAATAAACCAATTTAATTTTATTATCCTATGGTTATTAATGATTTTTTTAAGAAATAATAATATTTTACCACAATTTGGTAATTAAAATGATTGATAAATTCTTTAAATAAAATCTTACCTCATTTCCCTCTATGGTAGAAAATACATTTTCATCCAAAACCATGTTTTCTAATAATGTTTTGAAAAAAGTTTTTAAAATTATCAATGTTTTTAATTAAATACATTTTTACACAATTGTATTTTCTTTATAAATTGTTTTGAATGTAATATTTTTTTTCCAATCATGGTTTTTTTGGATTTAACTGAAATGTGAAATGAATGTTTATATTAACATATATGAAATATATGAAATTTCACATAATTATTAAAATATAATGTTTTAAATACTAAATTATAGGTTTCAAATGTTATTTTAAAATAAATTTATTTTTAAAATATTTTGTGAACTTTTACTTAAAATAATATTTTCAAAGAAACAAATGATATTTTCGTCAAGAATTTTTTTAATGACTTATTTATGAGTTTTCTATTCTATAATGACAAAAAAAATTATTTTAATTATATTAATCATTGGATATGTTGTGTTGAAATCATCCATATTCATTTTAGGGATTGTTTATGATCATTTTTACAACGGATAATATTAACATTCACTTTCATGATTCATTTTTATAATCATTAACTTTCCTTGAAATATTCATTTACCTATGATCACTTGAAATTAAAATTTATAAAAATATCAATATAATTTAGAATAGCCATGTTTATTATTTATACCATATAACATTTATACATATGATTTTAAAAAGTGAATATTAATTATTTATCTTGGGAAATATTGATAAATATATATTCTTTACTCCATACAGATATTTGATGATAAAGTACATTGTTCCAGAATTAAATAAAGTATTCCATATATGAGGAATGTTTTGAAAATGAAATAATGGGTGTAGCCTCGAATTATATATCCCCTATATTATTTTTTTCTAAAGAAGAAAATTAATAAGATATCATTAAAGGAATTTTCACTCACTGTTTTGAACTGTCTTGTAAAAGGTCTTAGTAGTTGAGGTACCATGATACATGCGATCATAACGTCTAACAACTATGTATTTATTTCATTAAAAATTAATTTATTATTATCCCTGATATTTATTTAATAATTTTATCTTTTGTGTCATTTAATTCTATGTTATTTATTAAATTACATGTTTTTTCAATTATTTATCTTTTTGTATTTATTAGGAATTATTTATTCATGATAGTAAAGTTAATTAAATGGTTTGTGTTTAGTTATTTACTAGGAAATTTTTATTATTCCCTATCTATTCATCATAACCAATTTATTTATATAGTATTTGTTTTCAGTTATTTATCTTTCTATATTTATAATTTTTTTATCTATTCATGATTTTAATGTTATTTAAAATTTGTGCGTGTTATGATATTTACTATTACATATTGTTTTTCCCATATTTATTATTCTTAATTAAGTCAGGAAATATTCCACTTCACATAATTATTTCTAATAATTTTATCTCACCCATATTTGTTTTCCTTTACTATGAATCGAGGATGTGTACTATGAATTATATGCAAGAATATGGTATAATAAAGAACAATATTTTTGAAAACAATTTTGTGGTAATTTTTGTACTCATATAAAATTCAAGTGTCAAGTATGTATATAACATAACAAGACTACTAAAATATTATGTCCATCAGAATGTGATTACTTGTACCTCATTCCAATTTAATAATGAAGGCATTTTTTCTGGGTTACTGATGTTCGTTTTGTTACAAATTTCTGGAAAATGAGTGATAGTAAACTCACTTTTATGATTAAAAAATCATTTTTTCTAAAAAACGATTTTGTTTTATTTTGATCAATTATTTTAAAATTAAAATTTTACACTTCTAAAAAGTATATTTTATAAAATGGATTAAATATTTCAAATTATTATTTCTGAATTTTTTAATGGTTCTACTATCATTTTTGGTCCTATGGTATAATAAAAGTAGTAAACATTTGTTACCACCGTTATGGATAACACAAGTTTATCAGGTGGGGGGGGGGGGGTTAATATAAGAATAAGGGAAATATTTAAACATAAAGTCATATAATTATTATTTTTTGAATATATTTTTACCATATATTATATGAATTTATAATTATTGGCTATTTAAATCCTATTTCAAAAGAAAATTACATTATATTGTTCACATGTTTTTGGTAATTCCATATGTGTCATACCCCTTATATATAAAACTAAACCTCATGTATTCATTTATTAATTAATTTTGAGAACTCTTTATTTTCCAATACATTCCAAAAAAACCCATTGATCTTATTTTCCTTAATATTAGATCCCCCAGTCTCCACTTTTGATCAATATTTCAAGGATTAAGCTGTAAGACCAATGAGGTTTCTTAAAAAAGAGGTATAAACCTAACCGGGATATTTCATTTTTTATATTGTTAAACCTTATCTAAACTAGTTGTATACATAATAAAAAAATTATTTAACTTTCAAAAATATACTAATATGTTCCTTTTATTTTTACATAACCATTTTCCACCCTACTTTCCATCAAATGAGAAATTTAGGTATCTTTTGGGCATACATCTGGACTACCTTCTCCATGAAGTGATATGATTAATTTTCCAACACCATATTTTATGGATTATTATTATGATGTATTTAATCTTAATATATGATAGTTATGACCTAATTATTCATATATAATTTTAATATGTTATCAGAATTTATTAATTCATATTTTTAGGAAAATGATAATGTTTCTTTTGCGCATGTGTGGTTTACCATGTCCATAAAGATATATGATTCTCTATTTATAATTAAAATGATGGTAAATAAGGATATATATACTAAATATATATGATATAATAATGATATTTTAATGTTTAATTATTATTTACCTCTCTTTTGTTCTATCCAACAAAAATTGGACACGTTACTTATTCGTATTTATGCAACACCATATCCACAAAGTGATATAATTAATTTTTCATAAATAGATTATATGACTAGTTATAAATGTATATATGATGATTTAATATTAAATGTAAAAAATGATATAAATTTTTTATATTATGAAACCATGATTAATGAACAGGGATTGGAACTACCGAACAGAAGATTACATGAAAAAAATATTTAGCCCCCATAAATGATTATTTTAATATAGAATTATTAATAAAAGGGTGTTTAAATATTAATTAGGGATGAGATATGATATTATAAGTATGAATGTAATTTTGGATTAAAACTATAATAAATTTAAATTAATTATACATGTGTTCAAAGAACTTATGAAGCAAGTGATACATTGGTAAGAGTTAATCATCTCAATATTATTTCATAGGGACATGTTTGATTTTATGCACCAATTTATGTTTATGAGGTGAATATAGTTCCCCTTTGAAATTTTTTAAAAATTTTATATATATATTAATTGTATTTAAAGTTACAATTTATATTATTTCATCTATGAGGTTTTGATATGAATGTTTCCAAATTTTTAAGGGCTTCTCATCTCACTTTTATTGCTATGAGACATATGGAATATTCAATACTTGTATCATTCATGTAGTTTATATAAAATACCTTTTATTTTTTGTATCATGAATATCCTTACGTTCATGGTATTTAATTTTTTATTTTATGTTATTTATTTCATGGTAAATGTAATATTTACATTAACATGGACCACATGAATGAATTTTCGTAATGTCATGACTGCTCTTTGTTTTGAAGAATTCCTTACAAGTTCCCATAATTCATTTCAAATGAAATTTTCTCCTTTATATTATGTGAATTTTAATATTTTAAATAAGTGATTTCAAAGTTAAAATGTTATTTTTCTCATGAAATATTCCTATGATCTTTGAAACGAGTTTTTCATCTATGATAACATCCTTGTATGTTACTTATGCTTCACTTGGGATATTATTCTACGATACTAGACTTATTAATTTTCTTGATGGTTATTTATTTTGATTATAAAATATTGATGAAACTCATTTTGTTTTTTATGGGTTATGTAATTCTGAAATGAGTAATTTTTTTATAATCTTGTGGATTAAATATAAATTAATTATGTTTATGTAATGGGTGGGTCAATTGTATCCCCTAAATACTTTGGGTGAATATTATTTTTTTTATTATCTCAAAGGGTACATTGGAGGTTATAAAAAAGATAAAAAGGGGACACAAGAGGTTATCCCAATCCATATGCTGGTACACATGTAGTTAACCTAATCCAAATATGTGAGTAATTCCATGGTAGATTGACTTGGAATAATATATCTATGATTATGATTATTCGAAATTTTATTCTATTAAATAAGCAATGATCTTATAAAAATGTTTTTCTCTAATTGACCATTTTCTTTAAATCCTTTATGATTAATGTCTTGTGAACTACCATGCTTAATTCCATGTCTCATGATTATGATCTATGAGTTATTAGATATGATTTAAATATGTTAATATCATTTTATAATACCAGTATTCTCATGTTATACTTAAAAATTATAATTTAATAATTTCTACCTTGTTTATCATTACATCAAATTTGATATCACACATTATTATGTAACATTTTCTCCAATATATAATGAAATATTTTATGTATGATATGTATAAGAAGAGTTTTTTGCGAATAAATTTGTGGGAGATAGTGAAAATATTTTATATAACAATTGTTTATATAGAAAATAAACCATTATAGTTATAAAAAGGATTGAAATGATATGTAATGAATTTTCATACAATAATATGTAATGTTTATGTTGGTAATGGTTTGGTAACCATATGATTTGGAATTGATAATTATCCCCCTTGTGATCTGATGTAAGGAGTTTGATAACCTACCCAACTGTTTCGGTGAAAGTGTAGTTTTTAGGATATAACCCACATAAAGGTTCATGAATCATTTTCATAAACATCACTAGGATTATCAATATAGATTTTATAATATCTTCTATCATCCGACTTCTGTGCAATAGTTGTTGATGATTGTCATTTTCTACTATATTGGATTCATAACCTAATGTGAAAAGTGTAAAATGGTAATTAAATATAATATATTATTTAACTAAAACCTTGTTTAAATAAATATGTGTCATTCCCATGTTTACAATGGCATTATTTCCCTAAAATTTATTTTTATTTCCATTATTGATGTTTGTAACATGACGATCTATTTTTATGATTCATATAGTTTTTGGTAAAGTATTCATAGAATGTTCTTATTTTTTGAAATTAATTATTTTTAAGACCGTATAAAACATTTTTTCCCTTGATAGTTTTAATATTAAAAGATTTATTTGAATATTTGTTGATACTTGTATATAATTTGTTTAAATTCTACGAAACTTTTAATGCAATATGACAAATTCAACTCATGATATATTTCATTCATATGTTTGGAATTTATTTTTTAACTAGAAAATTATATTTCTATTTTTATAATTCTTGGAATATGACCAGAATAATTATTAACAATCCATTTAAAATTTTAAAACTTTTACTTCATACATCCAAGAATTTATTTTATTTGTCAAATTTTAGATTTATATGTCATTTCTAGTGTAACCTGTTATAATTTTAGTATATATTCATAAAAATTGTGTAATAAATTTTAAATTAATTATTCAACTAAAATAGGGTAATAGGGAATTATTTTGATATACCTATTTTTCAAGACAAAATAATATATGTGTTAATTATTGTGGAAGCATGAAATAATGTATGTCACATGTGAACTTAGTGATCATAAATTTGAGTAATTTTTTTGTGCTTCTTTAAGAATGTTTTTTGGTTAGTATGATGTACATAAATATTAAAGTAAAGAGGATGTTACCCAAAAGGTAGAAAAAAAATATCTATTAGCTGTAATATGTTTAAAGAGTGTTTTATTTGACAATAATCTACCTGAAAGATGAAGATAATTTTTTAAATAATATTCTTTAATTGGAAAGCATGTTACATAAATATATTTTATTAAAAGAATTATTTCTTAACCATGAACATTATATATGAGAGGAACTCATCATGCATATAATATTAGTTCTCACATGTATCATTATTATTTCATAAAATGAAACATAATGAAATATATTGTCATTTATGAAACCCAGTTGATGGTTAATTGATTTTTTAGTGTATCAATTTTTATAGAAATTCTATTTCCTTAAAATAGTAATAGAAAAGAGAAAATATAGTTAATTAGAGATAATTCAATAAGAATATTTTTTCCTAGAATATAATGTTTTATTACTAAAGTTTATATATAATAAATTTTTTATATAGAGTTTTATTTTTTCAGGACTATATTTTTAATCTGATTGAATTAATGAATCCCCTCCTATAGAATGGAGAACACTTAACATGGAAATAAAAAGTATTTTTTTGAAAATATTAAACTTATTAGTGAATTATATTGAAACTCACTTACGCAAGAATATATATGGCCATTACAATTATCTTCAAGTATAGAATATATGGATTCACTTGTTACATATTTGATCTTAGGCTCCCTGCATGTGGACTATAATTACAGCATCAATGAGGATGCCCCTGGTCTCAAATACTTATAAACACCTTGATATCATTTATTAACCTTTTTAACCATCTCTTATTATCATAATAAAAAATTTATTTTTTGTGTTATTGGTGTCTTTTGTGGGTGTGAAGGGATTTATAGGTATTTATCTTAGTGAAAGAGTTGTAATCCATCTCTTTGGTGGTGTGCCAATTATGTTTGAGAGGTATCTCACCCATGAATGTTATGTTATGGACTTTTTATATATTCCTTATATTTAAACTATATGTTTATGGGAAACATGTGATGAATAAAATGTTATTATTGATTTCTTTATTTAATATTCCACTGAACCATGTTCTTTCTCTATTTTTTTGTTTTAATTCTTTAGGATGAGAATTGTTTGAGAGGACTCTAGTAGGAAATAAAATATTTTCCTGAAGTCCTTCCTTAATCATTTCTTAGTTGACATTCATTTGGCTAGGGGGTACTTTTTTATAGGTTTCAAATTAATTTATGATTAAATTTAAAATAATATTGTTATTAATGGGATTTAAAATTATTTATTTGTAATGTTTGAAACTAACCGTACCAAACACCATTTATCTAGGAGTGAACCCCACACCTGATTTTTTACCTGGATCAAAATTTTTGTATAACATATTTCATACCTAAATGTCATTGTTCATTTTTGGGTTACCCATATATCAGACCGTAATTAACTTTACAGAACATTTTTAATGATTTTATTACCCTAATATAACTCTTATAATGAACTTTATATAATTTTGTTATCATAGGATGTATATTAAGTTAGAATATATATGTATTTTTAGGGGTTATTATTCATTTTTTAAAGGTAATATATTCCATGTATAAAAGTTAATGTTCATCTACCTTGTGAGGGTCATTAGATATAAGATTATTCTAGGGCCCCATTCAGCTTCACTGTGTAATGTTCAAGAAATCATACTGTTATATAGAGAAACCCCAAATGAATATAGGTAATTATTTTGAAAATATTCATTTATAATTTTTCCAAATATCATTTTGTAATGTATTTTTATGATAAAAATGAATAATTATTTAATTAAATTGAATATATTTAAAATTATATATAAATTTAATATAAATTATATTTTAATTCCATAAATATTTTCTTAATTTAATAATGATAAATGGATTATAAAAGTGAATAAAATTAGGATGGTTTTAATAGGAATTAAAATGTATCATTTAGGATGAGTTTTCATGACATATATGAAAATTTTAGTTTACCAAATTTAAAAATCACAATTCTTACTCCTGTTTTAGTTTCATCATTTTCTTCAACCACAGGAGATCCAAGATTTCCATAAGAATTATTCAAGCATGTAGTCAACCTAATACCCTACCCCACATTCATAGGCATGTGTGACTAATAATAATTTCTCTATTTTAGTGAAACATGTAGTTAATCATCATATATTCAAAATAATTAAAATCATTTCTCATATATTCTATAATAATGTTTTCTTGATTGTATTGATATGAAATATCACAAGATGGAATAATTGAATAAAGATAACAAATGGGAAAATGGAGATGTTATGTATAAGTATTTTTCTATATTCCCATGTGTTATTTTTATATGATGTTACAATATTTATTATATGAACTAAAATAACATTAATCCTTGAATAGAATTATGATAATAATGAAGATAGAAAATTTATGGGAATAATGTTATGCCTAAAACCTAATACTTCTGCTGATTTTATACCCTCTTAAATTAATGAATTTGTTTTTTGTGTTTGTTTTTCTTGTATGATCCCTTAAAATGTTGTGAAACTATTTATCCTAAAAAAATATGAATTTTTACTAATTTTAGTGGATGAAATTACCACTCGTAATTGAATAAAAAAGAATGAATAAAATGGAAATAGTTTTTTGTGTATTCTGGTACTAACAAGAGGTATACCCTAGCCTATATTATTATTTATATACATGGAATGTTGGTTATTATTTGTTATTTCATTTTTAGGTCTAGTATTAATGATGGGTTAGATGATATAATTGAGTTCATGATAATTATTTAATTAACTAGATGAGTATAAAGAGAATGAAAAAACCACACATCTTATGGGTGTTTTATTATAAATGGTCGGTCATTAAATACGATTAATAAATAACATAATGGGATTAATATATGGAAAATATTCTTAAATATTCAATATATTAATTATGGTAATGAAAATGGGTACCTTGGATGAATATTATGGATTATAATAATTTAATAATTGGGTTTTTGTGTGTAGATGATGATTTAGATCATATTAGGGGTGAGTTTTTATAAATATGTTATCAGTTAACTTAAAAGTTATATGGTTGGATTGATAGATATGTGAAAGGGAAGTGGATTGTTAATTAAATATTAATAATGTGAAGATATTATAGAATAAATACTATGTATTAAAATTATTTAAAGACAAGAGAAGGGGAATAGATGGATGTGTGGTTTGGAAATAAATTTATGTATAAAAATTAGAGGATTTTTAATAGTGTGTATAGTCAAATTGGAAAATTAATGTGCCAAAATTAAATGAATAATGTGATGTTAATTATTAATTAAGAGTTTTCCATTAATTATTTAATAACAAAACCCAAGATTTGATAAAATGGAAGCAATACATAAATATAGGATACTATTTCTCGTGTGGATCATTTTACTAAAGCACTGGTTGTGATATTGCTTCTGATTATATGATGTGAAACCTGTTTCATGATATTAAGGTTTTGTATATTATCTAGAATTATAGAAGCTTGTATTGTAAGATGATGATGTTTCAAGGTGGGGTTCATGCATGTTCGGGTGATGGAACAAGTTTGCTGTTCTATATGCTCAAAACACCCTACTGTGATTGTTATGATATTGTGTTAATGAAACATCTTGTGGTGACTATCGATGGTGATATATAGTTGGTGGAAGTAACTGGTGGTGTTGATGCATAATTAGTGTATGTATATGCAAGGAGGTTGTAATGAGGTTAATTTCCTTTATGTTTATATGACCATATCTACTTATTATGGAATGTATAAATGTAATGTGTTAGTATGGGATTATATGATGTCATAAAGTGGTTGTGGATCCAAAGTGGTTATATATAAATATATATATATATATATATATATATATATATATATATATATAAACAGTGGTTATGAATTCATGTGTTATGTGATGATATAATAGTATGATATTTTGGTATAAATATTTAAATCATGTTTAGATGTGGAATAAAATGATGGTTGATAATATATGGGAATATTGATTATTTCTTACATCCTTGATTAGTTAGTTAGTGGTTTTCATATTGGATCTACATATATTTAAGGTTGAGTGACCCTTGAACCAATATGTATGAGTGTTTGGAAATATATAGGACCATAGAAGGAAGTATTGTGGTTTTATTTGTTGAATAGTGGTTTTATTTTGTATTTGATGACTACTTTTTGGTCGTATTACAAGGATGTGAGGGATTGGATAAAATTATTTTGGAAATGAAAGGGGGATTATGGATTTTGATTTTTGTAATATTATTATTCTCCATTATTTTTATTATGATTATGTTTGGTATTACTTAATTGGTGATTTTTACTCATGAATAATCTTGTAAATTTATTACACATAGATGTAGATTTGTTTTAGAAGGATATTCCAAATAAGTACTCCCAAAACTTCAACCCACCATAGTTTTCTACATGTTTTTAAGATATTACTCTAGTGTTGGAACCATTATTTGGGTATCGTGGATAGAGTAGTAATGTGACTTGGAGATTATATCCCTCTTTCATGTAATTTTATTGATTTTTTACATTTTATAAGTTAGTGTCATTTTGAATAAGGAAATTTATTAATGCAATTGAAACTCATTAGTATTGATTGGTGGATCTCCTTTTATCCATTATACTTAAATTCAATTTTGAGGGTAATTCCACCCATTTTGTGTTTTATACCCTTGGTAAAAGTCACCAACCTTTGGTCTGTTGGAGGTCGAATTTAGGGGTCACTCACTCTTTTCATTGTATTCCTAGTGGGGAACCAATTTTGGAGGGATCATGACACATAAGCTCCATTGATAATCCTGATCATGTTGGATTTGTGGCCTTTTAACATTTACATAATCCAATCTTGTCTCATGTAATTAATGTGTTTTACATATCTATATTGAGGATGTTAAAAAAAATCCCTCTCATGCATTAAATCTTGGGGGTATATTTGGAGCATGATCTATCTTACTAAAGCGATTAGTGGAAATATTGAATCATAGAGATAAAGTGCTATGAAAGAAGACTAATCATCATGTAAAATAACTATAGAAGTATAACTGGTATAAATTGGAAACATGGTATTTGGAATATGTGATGAAACTGAATTAACCACCTTGATTTATGTCTTAGGGTTTTGTTTAAACTTTCAATGACTAAATTTCATAATGGGGAAGAATGTAATGACCCCAAATTTTCAGATATAATAAAATCCCTCTCAAACATATTTTTATTATAAATTCAAATAACATGTGTTTTTATTATTAAATATTTTTATAATAATTTAATTTTGAAACCTATCTTTTTATAAATATTATATAATAATAGATGATAATATAAATATAAATGATGGTGAATAAAAATATGATCACTCTTAGTAATAGAAATAGTTTTTATTCTTGAAAATTTATATTTCCATGTGTTTTTTTATTTTATTTATAAGTTAAATTTAAAACTATTAGATTTTTAATTTTATACAATTAGAATCATTTTTTATAATTTTCACGAAGAAATAATATTCATGTGAATTTTTCCAATAAATTTTATTTTTTTGGAATCATAAAAAAAGGATTTTATGATTCTCTATAGATTGTTGGAATCACCACAAAATAAACTAGATGTAAAATACTTATTTAATTTTTTTACATTAATAGATAAAAATTATCACTATTTATTGTTTAATATATATTTTGAAATTATATAACAATATAATTATCTAAATACATATTCAATACTTAAGTAAGGTAAGAAAAGTCATAAAATTTTATCATAAGTATATTTTCTTGATAATGATGTGAATAAAAATATATTATAAATAGTTATATATGAAAACAATTATGAATAATAAATCATATTTATGATAATAATTTATTTTTAAAAATAAATATCTTGGTAAAAAAATTCTTACGTAGTGTCGATGTGGTGCTTGTGGAAGTTGAAGAAAACTTAAAAATAGAAATTTTAAAATATTTCATGAGAAAATATTTAGATTCATTAGGGTATTAATTTTCATTAGGATAATATTATTAATTTTAAGAAATAGTTTAAATAATTTAATCTAAATTCCATATTTATATTGGTATTTTAAATGTCATATTACAGGAATAACACTATAATTAACTTTATATTTTATTTAATGTCAAATGTTTTTTATAATTTAATAAAAAATTATAAAAATTTATATATAGTACATAAGTGTTAATTAATTATTAATATTATCATATATTGTTCATTTATGATATAATTTCCAATTTAAAATTATATTCTTGACCCTTAAAGATTGATTATTGGTAATGATGGCATTTATTTTTTTTCCGAAAAAGGGGAATCACTCTAACATATCCAAAAAACTTCTAAAGTTCTATTCTGACTCCATATTCTAAAAATATAAATCCCTAACCTTCACCTTTCATATCTGTAAGGCTATTTTCCACAAAAAATCTTTTCTACATAGGATTTAATAAAAATCAATAATAGGTGACTAAAAGATCAAGGAGAGGTTTCCAAACCATTATATCCTTCCTTACTTCATATTCTTCTACTAGAATAATATTTTGAACCACATATTATTTTTCTTACATGATTCCGTTATCATAGTAAAATAATCATTTTAATCAATAAATGATTATGAATCAATCAATTCTGATCAACAAACACATTTTAACAATATGATACTATGTCAAAATACAGGTTTAAAAACACATGTTTTTTCATTTCCATTCTCCTCTAACAATATATTTTCGAACCATGAACAAAAAATGTCAAAGTTTAAGAAATTAAAAAAAATTAATTACTAAATAAAACATGTTAACAAATGTATTATAAGGGATTAAATAAAATTTAAAATGGAACTTAAGAAAGTAGATAATTAATTCAATTTCATTAATCATGAAGTAGAGAACACATGGGGTGATCTTAGACATAAGGTATGAATTTTTATTAACAATATTTATTCTTTATGGGTCATAATATTTCCTCTTAGACTATGTTATTCTATAACTATATTCTTCTAGGCTTTATGAATTTCTAATTTCATAAAATTTATTATTATTGAGACTACTTCCCACCCACTTTTTTTATTAAATTTCTTATTTATATCCATATTATTTCTTACCACACATGATTAACTTTAATAAGTTGAGAGATAAATATATACTACGTATTTAATCATTAATATCTCAAAGTATATCTATTAAAAAGAAGGTGTTATATTTTTATTTTCAATTTGAGTTTCCTTAGTATCATTTAAAAACCATGAAAGGTACTTCTCTTCACATTAGAATTTCTTTTATATTCTAATACACATTCTTTATGTTTAAATTTATTTCTTTTCGTGGTTTCATTTTTGGATTTTATTCTAAAATTATGGTTTTTGAAATCCCTTTTCACCCTTTAAAATGTATTTTATACCTTAATTATATCTTGGTTTTTATGAAAATATTAAAAAAAGCATTAAAAAGTGTCACTTTATGATTTATCTTCTATTTTAATCATTATCATTAAAATATACATCACCTAGGGAGTTAGGTTTCATGAAATACCATTTTAATGATATTTTTATATGTTTCTATTGGGTGGTTGATTTTTTTGGTATTAATTGATCAAATTTTTGATATTGTATACTGAAATACCAATTATGATTGTAACACATATTATTTACATGTGTTTTTTCATGATAGGATTTATGTTTTACATCATGTGGTAAATATATGTATGGTTTATCACTATGGGATGTGTGTTTTTGAAATAGCCCTCAAATTTATTTGGTAATGTGTTATATATCATATGATTATATATGTTATGCATGATCATTATTCTATAATTGTTCTCATTTTCTAAAGTGATTATTTGTATAAAAATATTATCCATCATATTTTTTCTAGGTCTGTTCATAGTTTATGTGTGGGATTTGAGCATATTTTTATATTGATATGAAAGTGAACATTAACCTATGTTTATGTCATAATATGGCCAATAATCCCAGATACGTTGATACACAAGAAGATATTGACATTAACCGATGTGATTTATCGATCCCCAAGGGTTTTCAACTAGCATATGGAATCATACATGATCAAAAAGTAAAATAATTTTCCCAAAGCAAGATAATATAAAAGGATACAAGTTATTATGATCAATAGTACAAAAGGAAAAAGTAGTATAAATAAATAGGTATATCAAAAACCGAAATTTGAATAACATCAAAGTAATTGGAATCTAAAAAGATAAAAACATAACCATACCATACAATAAGTGGGTGAAATATCCACTGGTCACCACCATCAACACCCCACGATAAAAATGATTAATAAAATACACTACCTCCATGTGAATCGTTCCCATCGCACAGGCCTGGCATATGAAATTATAAAAATGCCCAATGAAAAAATTTGGGTGTGAGAAATAAAGCCAATCAGGGTCTAACAAAGTGTTTCGTAATAAACACTCATACAATGAACTAGTTATGCAACCATTTAAAATCAATCAAGGAAAGGAATGACATTTACATATTTTAAAAAAATTATTTCATAATAAAAAGATGGAAAATATAACAATACATGTTTGAAAATGGCTTGAATGGAAACTTTATATAAAATAGGTTTTTTAAATAATTTCTCATTAATATAAAAAATTAAGGAAATAATGAAATGTATAATTAAATAAATTAAATAACGAACCATGTAAAAGTTCCCAGTGGTATTTTAAATTCCTTGGTAATATGATCCTCACACTTATCATTTATCAACATGACTCTAGGTATGTGTAATTCAATCAATAAATCAATAAATCCAATTGATAAAAAATAATTTAAAATCATTTCAAATTCCAATTTTACAATTTTATTTTTCATCATGCCTTCCTCATTTCCATATAATATCAAAGGTTTTCATTATTTCATTCCATTTTAAATCATCTGTCAATTTAAGAAATTGTCACAAGATCAATTTGAAGTCATTTCATTATAAATTTTCTAAATCAATACATTATTTTTCAAATATTCTTCTAAAATCATCAATTCTATTGAAATTGGGGGTTTTCTCAAATATCATGCCCATTTCAAATCAAAGATCAAAACATAAAAAATAATGTTCATTAAAGTAATTTAAAATTATTTTCATCTTAATCAAGTAATTCAAGGTTTAATTCATAAGTAAATAATTATTGAACCAGAAATATTCACATCAAGGGATCACAAAGCACAACACCCTCATTGGGGAACACCAAATAATAATGAAGGCGTGAAATATCCAGAAACAAAAATTATATAAGGTACCGACTATAAACAATACATAATCTTGAGTTAAGTAAATAATTAGACCTTATTTAACATTGTGTATCCTTTCATGTTTATAGCTATAGAGAATTAGTCCATAACTCATACATAATAACGTAAATATTATGAAGTATAAAATTATACTCACTATCAATTTTTTCATAAAAAAAATAGTTTAAAAAGAATCATGGTCTAATTTCACATTTAAATATCATAACTTTTTCTTGACCCTATCCTTGTATCTATTCTTATTGAAATATTTTCAAAAACATTTTAAAACATGGGATGAGAATTAAATTCTCCGTAAAGGATACACCAAGATGGGAAACTATTAGTCTTTTGAAACAAGTAAACCCTGAATACATTATCATGAAGTAATACTTTTCACCTTTATGAAGTAGGAAATATACTTCACTGAATATAAGCTAATTTATTATTTAATTTTAATCCAAAGACTACCTTAAAACCCAAAGAAATAAAATATTACATATAAAGGTAACTTGGGACATAATAATACTTTAATGTAATGACTATACAACCGACTTCCACACATATCACTAAATGGAATAACCATAAGGATGTTTTCAATACCCAATTAATTAGAGGTTATAATGTAACCACCCACCATTATATTATCATATAACCACTCATATTTGGTTTATCACTAACCACATGTCATTGGTTTATCACGTAACCACCTTTCAAATGTCCGCGTACCATAATATAATTACAACACATAAAGATTGAAATTATCAACATTTCACTCATAACATTTCATTTTAAATCATAAGAAGTCAATTGATGATATTGAAATATTAATTCCAAAAACCATTTTCAATAATAAAACACCCAAAAAAGGGAATAAGGGATTTCTTTTCCTTTTTAAAAATAAATAAATATTATTGAGGAATATAAATCTCAAATAATGGTTTTGGCGGTAGAGAAGTAGTTTTCATCGAATACATTAAAAAAATTACTTTTTATCATTTAGTAAAATGGTTTCTATAAACAATATTACCATTGAAGGAAAATAAATATCAAAGGGTTTTATTATAAATTTTATAAATGAAAATAGCGATTATTATCAAAATATTCCTCAATGAAAGGAGATTGAGATGGAGTCCTTTACAAATATCTCATAATTAGATTAAGGATAAATTAATGACATAATTATTTGTGAAAAATATAAATACAACAAATTTAAGTGGATATTCAATGTAAAGAAATCATATTTCATTCACATATATTCTTGAAAAAACGAAACCAATGATATGGATATTTAACTCAATGAATGAATATTGAGTTAAGATTTCCCTCACCTTGATTTTGTCTCATCATGTACTGTCATTATATTCATGAATGATAAAGTTATGTTAATTTATACTTTCTTGAAAATATTTTTAAAGTATATTATTTCTTTTATATCACTTATTACTTTTTAATAAGAATTTATGTTTATATCAGATGTTTTGTTGATATTTAGTACTTTAGTTAAAAATGAACTTGTTTTGATTTAAATTATCCATGTGGTCAAATTTACATCATCTTTAGAAGATTATTAATGAGTTAAATATAATTTATATCCAGTATATATGTATTTATAATAATATATGATATTTTGAGATATGAAATGAAATAGATCATTTAGGGAGACGGTAGGCCATACATATGCTTTAACACTAATTTCATTTCTTATCATATTAAAAGAATAATAATTAAATGATATAAATTTTTATTATAATACCTAGATTATATTAATTTCATTTATGTATCATATGTTAAATAAAACAATTCTTTATATTTTCCATGTATAGAGGGAACAAGTCATATCGCTTGGGGTGGGGTGGGGGGGGGGTAGTCCAAACTTCCTCAAACCAAATTATCACATTTACACAAAATGGGAATCATAAAGGTATGTTATAAACACAAATTACAGAATAATAAAATATATATATATATAATATTTATCATATTTAAAATAGTTTCCATTACAATGGCCACCGTGGGGGTGGTAGGTGAAAATCCAACAATTATCATTTCATGAGGTAGTAGTTCACTATACTGAGAAACAATATGTTCGTTATCCATAAAATGGAGGTGTGTGTATGTTTAGATTTAAATCATAGTATAAAAACATACTAGTATATTTAGGATACTGGTTCTATTATGTAATCATAGAATAAGAAGATTTTAGGGAGTGTAGAAAGGAATAGAAACTAAAATGCATGAAAGAAGGTGTTACATCTTAATCAGATAACTTCTTTTGGTTTATTCAAAAAGGATTCAATGGGAGGATTTATGTCCAGAGGGATAATTATAGGATAAGGGTAGGGATTATAGGAATATTTTTGGGTAGTCTTTGGCCAAACCAAAGGGTTATTGAAGTGTGATTATTAGAGAATAGGGTATACCTTTTTATAGGAGAGGGAAGGGGTACCCTTCAAAAACTCTTAAATTATTAAATTAATATAAATTAAATTTTTTAATTAAAAATGATCCAAATTGAGATATAAAGAATATAAGATGAGGATAGGTCTAAATCCTCTAATATCATAATTTTTATACTTGTATTTGTTTTATTTAAAATCTGATCTTTTCAGTTTATCCTTAATTATACCATTTTAGTTTTAATTGTAGAAAAAATATTTAAATTTTTAAGAGGCCATTAATTTTACTTATATGTGGTAAATTCCCTATAATTGCACACTTAATGAAATTCCTACCTCATAATAGTCAATTTGTGATTTTAAAATATTTTTATGATTTTTAAATAATTCAATAAATTACTATTTTTATAAAACATCAATTGTGCCAATTTTTATACTATTCATTTTATTAAATTTAAATAAATTCCAAACAGAGATACAAATTCAAAAAAATCATTAAATAGTCTTATAAATGTCATATTAACTTATAAAAATATTTAATGACATAAATTATGTAAAATAATATTTATTTTAATTTTTAATATATCATTTATTTGATTCCTTATTTAATATAGAAATCATTACAGAATCATTGTGTCTTCCTTAAATTTAATTATTTAATGTAAAAAAATTATAAATAAAAATACAATGATATTGGAAATAATTTTAGGTTTATAATTACTATTTATAGTTAACGATATCACTTATATAAAACTATATTAAAATTATTTTATTAAGATGATTTATGTTTATAACATATTTTTCGGTACATTAAATTAAAATATATAAATGTCATAATCACACCCAAGTGGCTTCCAAAGGCCAATATTTTATCCCAAGGGTTGTATTGGTCGTCCATATATCATAAAATAGGATTAGAACATTTTTTAGGGTAGTTTTATATTATTATCATATTATTTTTACCCTTATTTATCTGATTTACCCTTTAACCATGGCAAATGAAAATAATTTCTAAAGTTACTATTCATCAAGTCCAAAACTATAATGGAAGTATTTAATGAATATAGACCTTATGATTCCAAATATGCAATCAATTTTTTCAAATTCAAAATGGAGATATTTTAGAAATTTATGGATAATTAATTCCTGTCGCAAAAGTGAGAAAATAGGTTTTTAAAAGTATAAACAATCAAAAGATTGACATGTGTTGGTATCTAATTTCTACGTGAAATTAACTATAAGGACCCAAATTTTATTAAATGATAAAAATTTAATCTAATTGAACATTAAAACAAACTAAAAGTACAATATGTCTATAAATAATTTTTTTATCAAGATGTCATTTTGAATTAAAATGCAGCATTTTTCACAATTCATTAAAATATTTATTTAATTAAAAAAATTCCAAAAATTCAACTGAATTAATATTTTATGTCCCAATTCCAAAAAAATTATTTTTTCAAATATAACATATAATAATTCAAAAAATATATTTAAAATGTGGTCTCCATAAAAAGGCGGTAAAAATGACCTTTAAAAAATAATAATTCTTGTATGCTTAAAATTGATGTTATTCTTATGTATTGTGTAAAAAAACATATATTATGGATATTATATATGATATTGAGTTTATATTTCATTAATATAATCCTACAAGAGTGAATTTATTTTATAAACAAAATTATTCTCATTTATATAGTTTTTTAGAAAAACATTTCTTTTAAAAAAAGGGTTTTATTTTTATTAAAAAATAATTATTCACAAAATATTTAATTATATATATGTGTAAAAAATATTTTCATAAATCAATTAATACTATTCATTCCTGCCATTCCAATGTCTAGATTATAATGGTAACATTTTAATAATAATATTTATTTGTTCATTTAAGCTCGATGTAGCATATCATATATGCTATTAAACATAGTGTTTCTTTCTTAAAACTAGAGATGTTACATCTTCCTCCCTCAAATAAATCAAGTCCTCATAATTTCAATTTTGTGTTGGTAACTAGGTTATTAATTTTCAAAATTCCTCTATTTCAATTCCACATTGGAAAAGGTATTAACAAAACTTCAACTTTAATAGAAAGAAAAGAATGTATGAAGGTCACTTGAGATTACACATACTTGGATTCCATGTAGGAAAACAAGAATATAGAAGAAAAATAAATTTGTTAAGTTCTGAAGGAGAGTCAAATAAAACATGATCAAGAGAAATTTAACCATGAAAAAACCATAAATTAATGATTGGAAAATAGGTCATTGATTTCATTGTATGAAAAGTAAATAGAAATTATTTTTTTCTTTAATATTATTTTCATAAATTTGAGGTATTATTTTAATACTTAAAATAAGAACATAAGGAAATATAATTACTCGACATGTAGAGTTTCATCCATTAATAAAATTATTCCACAAAATCATATTTTCTCTAAATGATGAGTATTCAAGATGACTTGGTCACAACTAATGCACTAGAATCAATTTCCAGAGAATCACACAATCCAAAAATGATTAACTCTCTATTCATCCTGCCTTGAAATATGATCCAAAACCAAAAATTTTAGGATACAATAAGATAATTACACTAATATAATAATGAATTGTAAAAAGAAAAAAAACTTTTAATCTCCACAATTCAACAAAAATATCCAAAGTTTAACAAAGACCATTTGATAAATAATTATCCTTAAAATTATTTAAAATAATCCAAACAAATATTAAGACAAAAAAATTAGAATGATTTGAAAACATACTCTTCAAAGATATATTTTAATGCTTATCACAAAATATAATCAAACAATATTAATGTCTCAAACCAAAAAATAGTAAACATAATCACATTTTTTCCAAGATTGGTCAATTACTCCCATAAATAACCTGAATCACCATAAGTCCTCTATAAAAACAAAGATTATTATAAAATAAAATTCAACGATTACTCATAAAATAAAATCCAGTAGTATTATATTTTTTTTAGGAATATAGTGTTCCAAAAATAGAGAATTTCTTCTAAAATAACATGTATCACTCAATCCCCATATCATTTTATAATGCTAAGGATATCCATTTGATAAAAAGTAAGTCACCAATTTCAATTTCATCATACTCCATAATATAGTTGAACTAAAAACAAAAAATATTACTAATCGAGGAATTAATGTAGTTCAATGGTTTGTGAAAATCCCAGTCATACTATGGTTGTGGGTTAGATTACCACAGCCTTGTCTGGCACTATGGGTTGTCACACGATCCATGCGTTGTCCTTTTTTAAAAAAATATACAATTTTTTAAATATTCCAAAAATATTATAAAGACCTCAAAAATAATCATAACATGTTTTAACCTCAATTATTATTTCAAACCTCACATTTTTCATCCGAAAAACAAATAAGCCATATTTTCATCAAAGGGGAATGTCTCCAAAAATACCATTATTCAAATTAATATTTCAGACCCCAAATCCTTAAAAGGGGTTTCAAAGACATTGAACTGATGATCAACATTAAAATTATAAAACCATGATGATATCCCTAACTCATTAGAAAACATCCTCATTTTCAAAGTCATCTAAACTATCCTCTAATACCAACTATAATGTGAAAACCTTAAACATTACATTATCTTGGGTGAATTCAATAATTTGACCTTTTCTTCACATTGAAGATATTTTCAATTTTATACCTTTAGAGAATTTAGCCATAACTCATACATAACAACTTAAATATTAAAAGATAAAAACATCTACTCACTAGTCATTTCTTCCTAAAACAAAAAACAATTAAAAAAACATGGCCCCATTTCAGGTTTAAACAACATATCTTTTCCTTGACCCCATCCTTGACTCTATTCTTCTTTAAATCCCATATAAAACCTTTCAAAACATGGGATGAGTCTAAAAATCTTAGTAAAAGATACAAAATGACAGAAAACTGTTAGTCTTGTGAAAATATGTAAACCATGAATGGTTTATCATAAACTAATAATTTTCACTATTAATAAGTAGTAAATAAACTTCACTGAATATAAGAACATTGATTACCCTTTTTGTAAAAAAAGATTACCTAACTGACTAAGAATTAATATTTTTTATTTAGATAGATCCCTTTTAAAGGTTAAGGGGAACCCAAAAGACTTCAATGACATATAAAGATAATCAATCCTCACAGTCCAATGTCCCAAGGCCAAATAAAATCCAATTAAAATCTGTAATGAAGGTCCCCTCCCCATCGTAAAAAACATTATGATGAGATTCCACCTTCAAATATCTAATCAACTAGCTATTCCGTGAAAGGATGCACAGAACTGGTACTGATGGCCAACACCATAGCCTCTCAAACACCCAATTCTGGACATCCATGATCTATAAAAGCTTCCTGCTCTGAACCTCTTCTGAAACCATCCCTTGAGAAGAACTGAATGCCTTTTCCCATAAACTACAGACCGTAGCACCAAAAATCAAACAAAAAAACACAAAAAAAATCCACAAATTAAAATATTTAACAAACATAAAATTCATTCCATGAACTGTCAAATAACCCAACACACTGTAGAAACTCTGTTTTTCATGTTTGGGTATCACTTATGTCACCTAGTTTTCAAAAAATACCCACTTCAAATCATGATCAACTTGAAATCAATCGGATCATCAATGAAACTATCACTATAAACCACATTCAACTAATCTAATTCCATTTCAATTCTAAACAGCTTTGACTCAAATTGGTTGGACTTCAAGATGTCTCGTTTACAACAAATCACCCCGAAGCAAAATCCTGGGCACCGATAAGCCATCATCGGTCACTGGAACCAAAGACGGAGCATGGCATAGTCGATACCACAAGCCACCATGAACAAAGTACTACCAAAACTATAAAAAGCCATCAAAATATATAAAACACAAACCAAACTTGAAAAGGGGACCCCCTAAACTCCAGATCAACAGAATAGGTACCCTCCACATGCCAAAGAAGCATATCTAGATCCTTCCACCTCTTTCAAAATCGCACTCGGAGACCAAATCCACCCTACACATCCATAAATGACTCAAAAAGTGACGACAAACCCCAGAACAAAACAACTGGAACTCGCAACTTGGACCAACATCACACCGCCATAGGGTACCCTAGCTAGTTCGAAGGTTAGGTTGAGAATAATTCCATCCAACGATGAGGTCCTCTTAGGATGTTGAGCCTGCACAATGCTGTCATTGGAAGAGACCTCATGCAGTGAACACGCCGAGAAAAAGCACCAAGGATAGAACCACAATCGGCCCGAGATGGTGGAGAGGAAGGCAACGGTGGGGGAAACCTAGTGACACAGAGCGCCTTATGGTGATGGTAACTTGGGACATAATAATACTCTAACCGAATAACCATATGATCAACTTCCACACATATCACTAAAAATTATAGCCATATGACCAATTTCCATATCCAATACAGTGGATTTTATAACGTAACCACCCGTACATGGATTATAATTGAACCACCCATATTTGGTTGATCACGTAACCACCCATATTTGGTTTATCATGTTACCCCAAATTTACAGGTACCATTATATAATTATAACACATAAATATTGCAGTTATTAACATTTCACTCTTAACAGTTCATTTCCAATCGTAAAAAATCATATATATATATTGAAATTGTTAATCCAAAAACCAGTTTCAATACCAAAACACCCAAAAAGGTAATTAGGTAGTTCTTTTACTTTTTTAAAAACATTAAAGCTTATAAAAGAATCCAAATATCCAATAAACTTTTTAGAGACAGAGAAGTCGTTGTCACCGTAAAGGTTACAAACATTCCATTTCTTCATGTAGTAAAATGATTTGTAGAAAAAATATTCCCTTTGATTTAAATTAAAATTCAAATGGGATTATTATACAGAATAAAAAAAAGATATTGTGTATTATCAAAATATGCCTCAATGAAAGGATATTGAGACGAAGTCCCTTATAGAGATCATTTCATTAGATTAAGGATAAATCAATGAAATAATTATGTGTGAAAATATAAATACACCCTATATAAGTGGATATTCAGTTAAAAAAATCATATGTCATTCACACAAATTATTTTAAAAAAAACCAATTACATGGATGTTTAATTCAGTTAAGGTTAATTGAGTTAGGATTTCCCTTAACTTGAGTCTGACTCGTCACGTACAGTCGTAATGTTCCTGAATTATAAACATAGGTTAATTTATACATTCTTAAGATCCTTTTAATGTATATTATTCATTTTAATTCACTTATTACTATGTTATAGAAATTTATGTTCATATTTGATGTTTTGTCGATATTTAGTACATTAGTCGTAAATGAACTTGTTTTTATGTAAATTATCCATTTGGTCAAAATTACATCATATCTAGAATTGTATTGATGATTTAAATATCATAATTATCTAGTATATATGTTTTCAAAATAATCCATAATATTTGGATACAATAAATGAAATGCACGACTCATGGAGATGGTATGCTGTACGTACAGATGAAATCTATGTTCATTTCTTTATCATATTAAATGAATAATAATTAAATGATATAAATTTATATTATAATAATAGTATTATATTAATGTCATTTATTTATCATAATTTTAATAAAATCATCTTTTATACGTTCTATGTATAGTGAGAATGAATAATATCGCTTTGAGGTGGTGGTAGTCCACACTTCCTCAAACGAAATTTTTGTATTTACACAACAGGGAAAGAATAAAGGTATGTTCTAAATAAAAATTACTTAAAAATAGAGACAATATATATATAGATGTAATATAATATGTGAAATATATTCTATTATAATGGCCACCATGAGAGGTGGTATGGGAAATTGAACCATCATTATTTCGTGAGGTCGTAGTTCACCATACAAAGAAACAATTTTTTCTTTACCCATTAAATAGAGGTGTGTGTGAGTGTAGACTGAAAAAATATAATAAAAACATCCTAGTATATTTATGATATTTTTTTATGTAATCAGAGAATTGTAAGAGTTTAGGTAGTGTAGAAAAGAAAAAAACTAAAAAGCATGATACAAAGTGTTACCTCTTAATCGATAAATGTTTTTTCCTTTACACCAAATGGCTTATATGGGAGGCTTCCTTCCAAATGGGAGGATTCTAGGATGAGTATATGTATTCTAGGATGTATTTTTGGAGGGGACTGGTAGAACAAAATGGTTAATAAATTGTTAGTATTAAAGAAGATAGGGTACCTTTTTATAGGAGAGGCAAGGGACACCCATGGGTACTCATAAAATTTTAAATTAATATAAATTAAAATTTTAATTAAAAATGATCCAAATTGATATATTTAAAATATAATATGAGGATAGGTTTAAATAATATCATAAAATAATTTTTATACATGAATTGTCACGACCCATCCTCGAGGCTCGTGTCATGACTACCCCAAGCCCGTCTTCCATAGGCCAGGGGCTGGCGACTAGAACCAAGGCGTAAATCCTTGTAAAAGGGAAGGCATTGCCTTTGAAAAGTAAACAAACACCACAGAGTAAACAAGAAGTAGAATTAAACACTAAGTAAAAGATGGTACAAGAGTAAGTGATGAAAATTAAGTGGGCCAGTATACAAACCAAACTGAAATTAAAGTACAACTGGAAAGGGAAAATAGCAACAGAAAAGTAAAGCTGCTACGTCGAGTTGTCCAGTGGAAATCCCACCTGAAGGGTGGGTACAGATGCTCCACTACTCCTCAGGTCCCGCCGTCCACTCCGAGTATGTCCCGCCTAGTGGTCCACCTCCAGGTACCGTCCTGCTCTGCAAGCCTCAACCACGATCAACACTGTCCGTCATCTGCAACCAACACAACGTAGTGCGGGCATAGCCCATGCAGGTGTGAGTATAAGCTACTTAGTAGGGACCCCGAGACCCCCTAAGGTCTCCCAAAATCCACATAGGATAAAACACAATGGAAAGATATAATCACGAAGTAACAACCGACACTGCTTAGGTATATTCCCATACATATACCTAAGTCATCAATTCCAATATGCTCCAACCTCCGAGCTCAAGTACAACCCAGTCCACACAGGAAAGCATACGTATTCCACATTGGAAAGCAAAACGTAATCCACACAGGATAGCACAACACAATCCACACAGGAAAGCAAACTGGATTCATCTCACACATGTAAACTTCTTAGAAAGATGATATAGATGATCACTAATCCATCTAAGTTGTCGGACCCACAAAAGATCGATAGGTTCTAACCCCCGCAATCACCCACATAGGATCGGTAGGAAACTAACCCCCACAAAGACCCACACAGGATCGGACCCACACAGGATCTGTAGGCGTTGGATCACACAGAACCACTGAGAGCTGACCCACACAGGATCGGACCCACAGAGGATCGGTAGCACTGATCCACATAGGATCGCTGAGTGATGTAGTCGTCGCTGTCGAATCCACTGAGTATCTCTGTACAGTCGTCGTCATCACAGTAGCAGTCGCAGCCAGCTCTAGGGTTCCCGCACACAACAAGATCGTTCGGGAGGGTCCGCTCCACGAGCCGAGAGGATGATGCATCATCTGACACCTATTCTAGAGTTGATGTATCCAAAAGTTCCTTATCGTCAACAAGAACTCAACGTCGCAAACGACGCGTCGATCGGAGGCCCAGTCTGAGTGTTATTGGATTTTTCGTCCCAGGGGCCCGATTGGTTTTTAAAGAAAACCAACTCGACTGTACTCCACCTGCGTCCAAACCTCGGGTGGAGTAATCCAAAAGATTTTTCTCACTAAGAGGAATCCAACAAAGTTGATGGCACGTCAATCGGACATCTGAAGCTCAAGATATGAGCGTTTCCGCTTCGAGGGCCTGGTTGGTTTTGTGTACGAACCAACCCGGACGAACTCAAAGTATTCTAAAACCTTGAGTGCGATATAACGAAATGACTTTCTCATTCTAAGGATCGTGTCGCCGCTGACGGCGCGTCGATCGGAGGTCTGTAGCCCGAGTTATGGGCAATTGAACCAAACGGTCCGAAAATGGGGGTTTCGGGCCCGGACCGACCCGGCCCGAGACCCCCTGTGTTGGCCCGGCCCGGACCGGCTGGGCCCGACCCGGCGTGGCATGGCATGGCCCGGCTTGGCGGACCGGCCAGGCGGCCGGCCCTGCTGGGCACAGCGCGCTAGCCAGCTCGGCCAGTGGCCGAGCCGTTTCGGCAGGGGGGGGGGCGCCTGTCCCCCTGTGTAACCGCGGCCCCCCAATTAAGGGGGCCGTTTTTGTAAGCCTGCCGGGGGAATTAATTCCCCCGGCTCCCCTATGTCTAGCCGGTTCCACCAACAAGGACTGGCGACGACCGGTCCTTCCTCCATCACCGACACCGGCGGCCTGGTACCGGCGGAAGGTCACCCTGCTCAGCCGCGGCCCGGAATCGGCCACGACCTATTTCGTCTGGCGCGGTGCGATGGCACCGCGCCCCTCCGCCGTGGCCCCGCTCTGTCTGTGGTGTCTTCAGTTTTCTTCGACGCCGCGCGACGGCGTCCTGTCCTTGATCTTCTTTCTGTGGCGCGGCGCGACGGCGCCGCACATTTCCTTTCGCATGATTTCGCGTGGTGCGACGGCACCACGCCTTACCGTACCAAACCACAAAGTAACCAACATGAAATAAGGAGGAGGGTCGGCCGTGTTTGTGTGGTCCGGTCCCCTCACGTTATTCGATAACTATTGGTTTTAATCCACGAAGACCATCAAGTTGGTATTCACGAACAAAATAAATAAATAAAACCCCTACCTTGGTTTCAAGAGCAGAGATTGTTCGGAGGTTAGTCGAAGAGAAAACGTCGCGGTATAAGCGTTGTGGAAAGAGGCGACTTGGAAGGAGGAAGTCGCATCACGGAAATGGCGTCGTGGAAGAACCGTTGCGAAAAAAGACGTGTCATCGCGGGTCGATGTCGCGGGGTCGGTCTTCGAGGACTCGGCGTTCTTCGACGGAGACCAATGTTCATCGAGTTCTTCGCCAAAGAAGAAGATGTTCTTCCCAAAAATCTCTCAATGACAAAACTCTAACAACAAATAAAATAATATCCTATCTTATTTTATTAACACAACAAGCCTTATGAAAATTCAAGGGTTTGAATTTCAAAAACATACATTTACCTCACCACATTAATTCCATAAGTTAAGTAAACTTAAGTTATCAAAATTTAATGGGAGTTGGGAGGGGTTAGAGGATATGAAGGGGTGGGGTTAGTGTGGGCCCCACCACCCTCATAACCTCCCAAGGGAGGTTGGGTGGTTACCCAACTTCTATCAAGAATTAAACACTTAGAATTAAAATTGTAGAATAATAATAAATTAACTTCCATAATTTTTATCATCCACACCCATGATAATGAAACTCCGGAACATGAGTTCCTAAGCAATTATTGGCGCTGCGGTTACATCGGTGCCCTCGGAATTCAATTTCGGGAACCGGTTCAAAAGTTAGAAATTCCTTCTCGTTCGTTCACTGAACGTACCCGAGCTAAACTTCGGATAGAAATTTTGTACACTCCAGGCCTCGGAATCAAGTGCCGTCTGAAACCGAGTTCTTGTAAAATTCCAATGAAAATTAAGAAAAAAAATTTCCCTTGAATTATACGGGTCCTTACATGTATTGGTTATATTTTAAACTTTATCTTTTCAGTTTACCCTTAATTATTCTTTTTTAATTTTAATTATGGTAATAGAATATTAATTATTAATAAGCTATTGATTTTACTTATATGGGGTAAATTTCCCACAATTGGACACATAATTAACATTTAGACATTATCATAGTAAATTTGTGATTTTAAAATCTTTTTATGTTTTTTATATAATTTAATAAATTACTATTTTTATAATACTTCAATTATTTCAATTTATACACTATTCATTTTATTGAATTTAAATAAAATCTAAATTGGAATATAACTTCAAACCAAATCATTTAATAGTATTATAAACTCCATATTCACTAATAAAAATTGTGGATGATATAAATTATGTAAAATAATATTTATTTTATATTTATAATATCATTTATTTTATTCCTTCATTAATAAATAAATCACGACATCATAATTATATCATCATTAAATTTAATTATTTATTATCAAAAAATTATAAATAAAAATACAATGATTTGTGAAATATTTTTGGATTTATAATTATTATTTACAGTCAAAGAGATCAGTTATATAAACCCATATTAATATTATTTTATTAAGAATATTTATGTTTACAACATATTATCCTTTACTTTAAATTAAAAGATATAGGTGTCGTAATCACACTGAAGTGGATTCCAATGACAAAATTTCTAGAAAAAGGGTTATATTGGTTGGAAATATCTAATATAATATGATTTGGACATGTGTTAGTGTAGTATTATTTTATTATAATATTAATTTTATCATTATTTACCTGATTTACCCTTTAACCGTGGTAAATAAAAATAATTACTAAAGTTATTTTCATCTTGTCTGAAAATAAAAGGAAACATTTTAAATAATTTTTACACTCTAATTCAAAATATGTAATCATTTATTTTAAATTCAAAACAAAAAAATTTAGGTAATTAATTTAATATTAACCCCCATTTTCAAAATGAGAAAACGAGGTTTTAAAAGTAAAACCCATCAAAAGATTGACATTTTTATTTATATTTCAAAGTGAAATTACCTCTAATGAGCAGTATTGAATTAAATGAAAAATATTAATTCAATTACACTTTCAAAATAATTAAAATGACAATCTATCTAAATATTAAAATATATATGGAAATACAGTTTTGAATTAAAATGCAGTATTTTTCACTATTAATTAAAATATGGATTTAATCTGAAAATAGAAAAAAATCAACCATAAAATATTTTATGTCCCTATTCCAAATAATATTTTTATTTTATCTAATATAACATATAGAAGTTTCAAAAACTAGTTTTAAAAAGGTTTCTCCATCAAAATGTGGTAAAACATACATTTTTAAAAAAATTCATCTTTTATACTTAAAATTAATATTGTTCTTATATATTGAATAGAAAACATATTATATGAATTTCAATGATCACATTGAGTTTATATTTAATCAATATAATCCCATATGAGTAAAATGATTTTATTAACAAAATTATTCTCTTTTAAATAGTTTTTTTTTGAAAAACATTTTCTTTTTAAAAAAGGGTTTTATTTTCATTTATAATTAATTATTCCCAAAAGAATTAATTAAATACAAGTTTATACTATATTTTCATATATCAATCAATATTATTCATTCCCACCATTCTAATGAATAATTTATAATGGAATCATTTAAATAATAATAATTAGCTATTTGTTTAAGCTCGATGTAGCATATCATGTACGATATTGATCATAGTGTTACATTCTTAAAACTACAGACATTATAAATTAGATCAAAGACCTCGTAAAATGGAGATTAGATATATAGACTAAATTTAGACCTATAAAAATCTATGGAGGATAAATAATAAATATTAAGAAACTATACAAGAGGAGATCTACTTACCCATAAGATATCTAACGAGATCAATGCTAATTTGATATGCCAAGAAAATTGTTTGGGGGAGTGAATGTTTCCTCTTGAGAGCCTAAAAGATAAAAAAATCATTATAGGGCCTAATGATGGAGATTTTAATCTTAATATAATGGGTTTCATATTTTTTTAATTTAAATTTAGGAGGAATTTAAAACCTTATGCATTGTTTTCTGTGGAGGGCCACATGATTAGATAATCCATGCACCCCTACTGGTATTTTGTTTAGGGAGAACAGTTTGTCCATGAAGTTAACATAACTGTGCACCAATAGTGCATTCCAAAATATCCATGGGGTGTATGTTTTGGTTTTTTGGACACACAATTTAGTTGAACCATGTGTCCCCTTCTAATATGTCTCACAGGGTGCATGGTTTTCTAGGACAAACTGAACGATTTTCTATAATCGTGTTCCACCCATGCACAACTGAAAGAGATTTCAAAATTCTCTAAATTTCACTAAAAACACCCTTAAACAAGAACCTACTTAAATTATATCAAAAAAAAAGATTAATGGAATAACAAAAATAATGTAACATGAGGTTATAACGTCCCCACCATGTAGACATTGTGACCCCAAAAGTATTACCTTTTTCTCAGAATTAGTAGTCAAGACTGGATGCTCAGTCACTGTTAATTAAGATTAATATTAAGATCAGTCCAGCTCAAAATATGAGATGAGTTAGAAAAATAGTTCAAAGATGAGATATTTGAAATCAATGTTGGATCATTGTCAACCTTGGTGGAAATGAAAAAGGGTTATCCACTTTCACCACTAACTCAATATTCTAAAAATGACCCACAAAGTGAGAAGTAAGCATCCGTTGACTCCCAATACAACATTGACCCAACTGAGGTGAAACTATAAAAAATTCCTGATCTCCAATAAATAAATAAAATTGTTTATGATGAATATCAACATAATATTTAAAAAATATATATTCCATTAACATTTTCTGAATAACCAACTTAATCTTCAAAATCAAATCTTGCACCAAACTCAGCCTGATCATGGAAGTGTCTCCAATCTCCAACAAAAAAAATGGATATTTACCCAGACTTCTATATAAGACCTCAAAGAGGAAAATTCATACTATAACAGGTAAATATTGTTATAAGAAAATTAAACCAGTCCCAAATAAATGTCCTAAGAGCCACGAAAGTCAATAATGTAATACCATAACAAATCCTCAAGAATTTGAATGGCCATTTCTTTCTAGCCATCCATCTGTGAATGGTATGTCATTCTCAAATGAACTTGAGACCATATAACCTCCCAAAGAAATTTTAAAAAATGAGAGGTAAAACTAGGATCCATATTATAGAATATAATATATGTAACTCTGTAGAAAAAAATCCTCTTTCCTAAAGATATTTCCTAACTCCTCAACTTTGGTTATATCACGAATGTGTTAAAACTGAACCGATTTGGTCATCGTATTGATCAAACACCATACCAAAAACCTTCCTTCTGGGGTAATTCAAAACCAAACCATAATGTCTATTTAAATCTTATACCACATCCAAGATATTAATGGTTGAGGATGATGTAAATTTAAGGGATCCAGTGGACAAGAATGACCTGTTAGAAAGTATAACAATGATAAACAAAATAAAAAATGTTATGTCTTGTACCTAGTCATCAAAGAACAAATTTTTGTTACCTATGTTCACCTCCAACCATGAATTATGGAAATCACTCATAACAAATTTTCTCAAAGAAAATGTAATAATGAATTGATTCTAGAGGAACATGATACACTTAGAAGATAATGACATTTCACCAATGGTGTCCCCATCATAAAGAGATCCCCTATTTCAAGATAACTCATCATCAATCTACTAATCTGGAAGAATCGCCATGATAAGCGTGGAGGTCAACTGAACACTTTATAGAACAATATCATCTCCTTCTTCTCGTACTCCTAAATTATACTATGAAAAAAGACCTACCAAGTTTCACTCTTCAAATTATTCTTACACGAAATGGGTCCGAAGTTTCCAACTAAAAGAATCAGCAAAGAAATTATCCTTCCCCAAGGTATAAGAAATTTCAAAATAAAAATATTATTGGTACTACCCCCAATGTATATATAATAGATTCAAATATTTTAGAGAAAATATATAAACCCAGATCTTGTGTTTAGAAAACATGGTAAAACACACTCCAAAAAGGTAATGTCCCAAAATCTTATTATCATGAAGCATGGATATTAGTTCAAAGTCATGGGTTGGATTATTATTGTCATGTTCCCTAATATATCGAGAACCATAGGTTACCACTTGATCACCATGCATAAGAACACAAACCAAACTAGAACCTGATTCTATAAAAATGACCATATAGACCTACCCGACCTCTTTAAGAGTTCACACTGGTGAAAAATTAAAAAGGCATTTAAGATCAAAAGCTACCTATAATTCTTATTATTAAAAAGAAACATCACCCCCATATGATTGAGAGTGGTAATCAGAGAACATAACTTTGATAAATCCTATACAAATGGGTGATGATACCTTGATAAACCTAAGAAGGTACATATCTAAAAAATGTTACATGGTTTATACCATGTCATAACAAAATTCATATTCTTAGGATCAATTAAAATACCATGTGTAGAGACTATATGTTCAAATTAATCCACTTATAAAATCCATAAATAATATTTTGATAGATTATCATGAAGTTGGGGACTTATCAAAATTTCTATAAGTTCTGTTATATGAATCAAATGATCATCCTCGAATTGTGAGTAAACTAGGATTTCATCCGGCTAGACCACCACAAACATATCAATACCCAAAAGGAATATTCTATTAATTAAATATAGAAAGACTATAGGGGAATTAGTTACATCAAATGGAATGGAAAGATATTCATAATGTCCACACATACCCTAAAAGGTGGTATAATGAATGTTATATTTTTTTTATTCTCAATTAGTGATATCCAAATCAATGATAAATCTTCAAGAAAAAATTCTCCGATATTAAATGGTAAAATAGATCATTAATACCTATTAACAAAAACATTTTCTTTAAAATAACTTGATTGAGTTTTTCGTAATAAAAAAATTTGAGAAATGTTTCATCTTCATTCTTAGAAAAATAGAAAAGGTGCCACATAATGTTACACACATGGGAGAATAAATAATTTCTCTAATAGATCATCCAACTAAGTCATCAAATCCTTCAACTCTTCTAGTTTGACATAATAAGAAGAGATATATTTTTAATATTTAGTATGTACTAAATTGTGAGAGAAACCAGCCTATATTACCAGTGTAAACCTATTGAAATCAGAAGGAAACACATTGGTAAAATCGACAAAAACTCAAGGGAGATAATTACTCAAAGAATACCACTCCATATCAAAATAAATCATTGATATTACCTACTTAACTCGAGATAATAATGTCTATATCTACTCACCCTTTTATCTCATTCTCCCTGAAAAACATGGAACTCCACATTGGGTAAATTAATGGAGACCTGTCAAATATAAGAGTCAATTTAGAAATTTTTAGAAATAAGAAAATCCCCCCAAATAATGAAATCACGAGTTTTTCTATCAAGAACTAGAAAATTATAGGCATGTAAAAATCTATGATAAAGTGAAAAATCAAGCAGTACAACAGAGACCCTTCTCCCTCTTACTTCTATGGGGTCTAGTAATATCCATCATATAAGATAAAATATCCATAGAAATATTTAGTTGGTTCATAATACATATCGTTATGAATAAGTGAGAGGCACCAGTATCAAATGAATCAGTCACAAAATATGTAGCTATAGTGATGGTACCTATCACTCTTGTTGGACCGGTATCGAATTCCTTTAGAGAATATTCTACTACATAAAGAAAAATTTTTCTAAATGAATGTGTCTAGAACCCTTTATATATCGAATCATATGATCTCACCATTGTAATTTTAGGAACTTTTGATTCCATTTTACTATGAAATGAAGAAAACATATTGTATATCTTTTATATGAGGACTGAGAGACTGAAATAATTATAAATATTTTTCACCTTAGAATAAATTCCTTTTTGAATTCCCAACATTTACACACTGGAATCATGTCAGAGGGCCTCTTCCCAGTACTACAAGAGGTTCTAAAGAAACTGAGGTCTAGACCCAACAAAAAAATCATCACACTTTCACTTTCCTTTTAAGGAACTCATAGAACTACTAATGGGATAAAAATTAAGTCCCATAAACCATGACTTACTAGACATATCAAGCTCAATCATAAAAAAATCTAGTTTTCCAACATATAAAGTGATATTTAGTAATAAAATATTTGAATGGATATATGGTCGAAGAACCATATTTAACTGTCAATCCCTCATCTTCTCAGTCGATAAAATATTAGGAGAAAACTACACATGCTTGAAAAAGTAGTCACATACAGCGTCATGGTCCTATCAACCTACAAGAGGTTGAAGAACTCTATAAACTAAGCTAGTATCATTGATTCTAGATAGAAATGATCAGGGAAGATAATTCTTATGTTCTTACACTACAAACCCTCATTCTTCTTTTTCTATTACCAGTGAATCCCACCTTCTCGTACTAGGATGTTCCATCATAAAGGTAATACTTGTTTCCATAATCAAACTAGGAATTTACATGAAATAAAAAATAATTTATATATTATTATATAAATCCTAAGACTCTTGAGGATTATCTTATCATTGTAAATTAGGTGGTTTCTATTGATGAAAATTTTGAAAATGAATCCAATAATCATAACTCTAATGATCCCCAACTGGAGCCTGAACAAGAATGGGTGCAGGTAACTGTACCTGTTTATGGAAAAAATACACAACAATATCAATATGATTCTAGTCCATGGGGTGATTTTTTCACTATGGTTCAATAGTGGATTTTTCCTAAATCCTAGTCAAAAATCTTCATGGGGTGCATGATATAACAAAACAACAACAAAAATCACAGAAATATCCGAATATTACTCAGATCAGGATCTCATATATGATAAATTGGAGTACCAATACTATCAAACAGATTTAAATATTTTGATTTCACTATACCCAAATAAAAAGTAGGGAACTACTAGATTTATATCATAAATAATTCAAATACAATTTTCCAAAACACCAATGGTTACTTAAGGATCATTACAATGAGAGTTTTCCCAGAACTCACTCACAACTACTTCTTAAGTCCCATCAGGACATTCCAAACAACATAGTAACTTCAAGTAAGTATGATTAACATGAAACTTTGATTCAACTTTTTCATGAACCATATTGTAAACCCTAGTACCCTTATACCCAAAGATACATGACATAACTCAAAGTGAATTATTGTTCCCCATGGATTAATGAATTGAAGATGGATTCATACATGATCAAAGAGGGAATTTTTTTTCAAAAAATAGTTGGAGGTAAAAGAATACAAGTTAGTATGCTCAATACTCTAAAAGGGGAAAGAACCACAATTAAGAAAGTATAAATATCAAAATAGGTATAACATCAATGTAATCTTAAATACAAAGATAAAAACTCAAACATCCTATGAAACAAGTGGATGAAAAATCCAATGGAAAGGACCATCAACACTGAACGGTATGAAGGATCACAAACTTCCACTACCTATATGTGGCACTTTACCTTTTCTTGATCCTATCATATGAAATTCTACACACAACTAAAAAAATAGTAGTATGTGAGCTAAAAATCCTAGTAGGGTCTCATCAAGTGTTCCATTATCAATACCAAAAAAATAACCAGTTATGTTATTTAATTTATATATTTTTAAAGAAGTATTATTTCATAATAAAAATATATAAGATATAACAATATAGGTTTAAAATAGGATTACATGAACATTTTATATAATCTAGTTTACATAAATTTGTTGGAATTAATTAAACTGTTCAATGAATCAATGACATGTATAATAAAATAAAATAAATAATGAACCATGAAGAATATCCATGTGTTTTGTTAGATTATTTGGTCATAAGATCCTCACACATATCATTTATCAAAATGACTCTAAGTGTTCTTAACTCAATAAAGTTTTAAATAATCAATTTCAAATGATTTCAAAATATAATTACCCATTTTTAATTTTTAACATTCCTTTCACATTTCCAAAAAAAATCATATGTTTTCATCATTTCATGCCATTTAAAATAACCATTAAATTTTCCCCATTTTCTTATAATCAATATAAAATAATTTCATTAAAACAATTTATAAATCAAGACATAATTTTTCATAAATTTTCCCAACCAATTTTAATACCATTGAAATTAGTATATTTCTCAAATCTAATTCCCATTTGAAATCAAAGACAAAATAATTATAGATCCATGTTTTTAGATAAATTAAAACAAATTTTCTTTTAATAAATAATTTATAGGTTTGAATCATATGGAATATAATCATACAACATCCCTCCTTACAATCAAGGGATCAAAATGCACAACACTTTCAACGAGGAACCTAAATGAAGATTTAAGGAATTGATAATCTAAGAACATAGCCTAGAATCGAGATACCATAATATGACGTTTAGATACATCACTTAAATGATGATATATCAAACTATAAGGTGGATAGAAAGATAGATCAAAATAAACTATACAGGATAAGATCCACTTACCTAGGAGATATAGAATGAGATCAATGCTACTTTGATCCACTAAGAAAAGAGGTTAGTGGAGTCAATTTCACTTCTTGAGATCCTCTAAGAGACACTAAATAATAATAGGGATGAATAAGGATGGTTTTAATATTAAACCATGGTGAGAATATTTTAAAAATAAACTTCATAGGAATTAAAAACCATGCACACTGTTATCTAGGGAGGGCCATACAGTTAGAAAAACCATGCACCCTAACTATGCGCCCCTACTAGTCTTCTATTTAGGGTGTATTGTTTGGATGAATCTTTAAATTAACCAAAGTACAACTAGGTATTACACATTTTATAGGGGGGGTCATATCTTAGAGGGTTAAACGCATAGTTTATACAAACCGTTCAACCCCTTCTATTGGATTTCACAGGGCACACCGTATGTTGGACCAAACCACATGGTTTTTTCTTATTGTGCACCAACCATGAAAATCCCAAATTACGTCCAAAATTCTCCATATTTCACCCGAAACACTTCAAAAAAAGATAAGACATAAATAAGATCAATAAATGGTCAAGGAATAACAGAAAGAAGGAAATATTATGTTATAGTTCATGACAATATACCTTTTGATTATACCACACATTTTCTCTCATATTTACCATCATCTTATGCTATTGAACTCTTATTCCATATTTTTTAGGTGATGATTTATGGAATTTACATTAATTTTCATATGTAATTGATGTTTTATTTTAAAATATACCATAAAATGTAATAAGATTACTCTATTATGGGGATTTATGGAAAAATATTTCTTTTATTTGTGCCCCCAGAATATCCCCCATGGTAGTAAAAGTAAAGTTATCTCTTAGAGAAAGTGTCAAGATGAGAATAAAATACACTAATTTTTTATAGGGTATTTTAGGATATACCTAATTCCATAAATACATTGGAGATATATATATCTAGTTATATACTATTGATATTTATGAAAACAATTATGTAATAATATGTGTAAATGTTAATTAGTCATTATATCAATGTAGCCCACAAAACATTATTTTTGATTTAAAAATATATGTTAGGAAAATAATACCATTTTTCTTATGGATTTTATTGGTTGTTACATGAATGAAATATTTATTATTATTCCTCATATTTTGAATATATTTTGGATCCTCTTTGGAATCCCTCATTTTTATTACATAAAAATTTCTTTAGATAGAGAAAACCACAAGTTATTTTAATTTTTTGTCTCTTAGGAATTATGAAAATAATACCCAAAAACATAAACAATTATTATAATCCACATGAAAGTATTATTTATTGATTTTACCTAGGTTTATTTTGAAAAATCTCATATCCTAGGGATAAAAATCAATGGAAAGGCATGAGCATGAAGCCCAATGAGGGAATAAGCAATGGAGACATTTATCATATGACCATGAGGCATAAAAATAAGAATATTAGGAATACAAATATATAATAAACAAGAGAAAATTATTCATATAATAATAAAATTAACATGTTTCGTAACATGGGAATGTGGATACATCAAAAAAATGAGGAATTCAAAATTATATCACCATGGTTTATCACTAAGGCATTATAAATAAAAATTATCAAAATTATTCAACAAGGTATCATAAAAAATGTTATATATAGAGAATAAATTATGTTCACAATGAATTGGAATTCTATTAGGGAACACCATTCATATTTATCAATTTCATGTGAACCATAATGATTGTAACAAATCTTTTTTCAATTACCCGATGAGAATATGGTACCTGTTTCATATAAAAGAAATGAGTACGTAAGTGATTAAATGATTGAATATAATATCATTTTTATACCATAGAATAAAAATGTGGGATTATTATATATAGATTTTAAATTTAATAAGTTATATTAAAATCTTGGATAATACAAATGTATTATGAAATTTTGTTTGTATTAAAAATATAAGAATTTCTCATTTAACATAGGTAATTTTGAGAAGTAAATTAGACATTATGAGAGGTATAAAACATGGATTTAAAAAATGTCAATATGAGGGAGAAAAAAGGTATCACATTGATAAAAAATATTTTATAAAAAAAGGTATTAAAAATGGAATACAAAAAATAAAGTAATATACCCTTAGAGGACATAAATAAAAATTATTACTTGAATGGATAAGAATATGAAGAGAATTAACTAACCTAAAAAAGTTGCTCCTAAAACATGAGTATAAAACATTTGGGGATTAAGGATAGTTTAGGGGGGCTCTTCAGCAAGAAAAAATGAACATAAATTTATTGAGGATGTATTTGGAGTGAATGGAAAAGGCGAAATTGGTGGGAATTTATAGCAAAAGTGGGGTTTTTTTAATAATTTCTAAATATAGGTCTCGGAAATATAAGTTGTATAAAATGAAGAAACAGGGGATTAACCATGGTTTTTTCTCATGGTTTTGGAAATTTGAGTAATATTTTATGACATTTTAATCCATTATAACCGAAAACCATTTTTTAATATTTGTTTGGACATGAAAAATTAACTTTTCAACAAAATAATGTTTTTTTGTATTTTAGACTTTGAAAGGTTAATTATTCGTTTTGAAATTTATTATAATATATTGAAATAACTAATATTAATAAATTAAAAAAATTTAGGTTATTTATTATGGTTAATTTATTATTATATATTTATGAAATAAACATGAAGTTATAAAACATTCCAAAAAGTTAAAACTTTATTTTAACTAATCTTTTAAAAATAATGTATTATAGAAAATTCTCTAAAATTCACCCTCAAATAAATTCAAAATGATTATTTAAAAGACAAAATTTATTTTATGAAAATAATTATCTAAAAATAAAAATTTTAAATTCAATATTTATATATAATCATATATTAAAAAATAAAAATTTTTATGATATAGTCAAATTTTTCACATTTATAAAAATTTCCTAGGACATTATAAAACTATTTTATAATTTATATTTAAATATGAGTGTTTTCAAAGACTATTTAATTAAAAAAATATTACATAGAATTATATATTTTATTAAAAAGTGTATATATTTTTTTAAAATATAATTATGTTTTATTTGCATCTAATAATCAATTTATCAAATTGGTCTGACATAAACATATGTTTTATTAATCTGAAAAATTCTAAAAATAGGGTTGATTAAATAAAAATTTTATTTATAAAAAGAAAATTACACTTTATGTAACTAATGCCTGAATATGTAACCCCTTACTACACCCGTTTATGGCCTAAGGGAATGGTGTGTGATTGTGGTAGTTTTATGGGGTTCCAAAGGTAACATTGACTTAGTGGTAATATGTAATAACATGAAATTATTCAATATGCGATTTCATTAAAACCTCACTTGTTGAATCTACGCTTTGGATTGGTTATGGGTGAACCCTTGTGACTCTAACTCTCTTCCAAGTTCTGAAAATTGACCTTCAAACAACATGAATTGACTAGTTGAGGCCATAGTTTCTCCCTTAAGCTTCAATTTTACTTTTTCATTAATACTTATAAAAACTAATTTTTATGGTAAAATTATAACCAATGGGTATAGTTCCCAATGATAAAATTGAAAAACTGTTATATTGAGCAATGGTCATATTACAATTCAAACAGTCTCATTGGTCTAAATAAATATCACTTATTTATTTATCTAAAAACTCAATAAGGTTACTCCTAAGTTTATATTTTCATTTTTTACGATGTTGATTGGTTTAGTAATATTTGGTTTCATTTCTGTTGTGTTGGACATCGGTGTGATGATTATTACATATTGGGGTTATCTATATTTTCCCATTTTAGATTTTTTATTTTATATTTTCAATAAAATTGTAATGTTTTCCATCTATATTATTTTTATAAATGACTTATATAATGATCATTGTTAATGAATTATTGTGTTGTTAGAATTTCTATCATTTATATGCGTATAAAACATAAATAATATAATATAACCTAAATTTATTTTGGACGAAATTATCATTTAAAAATTCAGCATGATTACATTCTTCCCCCTTTAGAAATTTGATCCATGAAATTTGAACCCATATTATATGTTGATAATAGGTGAGGGTTCTACTATTTCATTATTTCCTATTCTTCCCATGCGTTCTATTCATACTTATGGTTACTCCATAACAATTTGACATGGGGAGTTTTCTTACTGTGTAGAACTTTTTCTCTATAGTATAAGATCTCCACAAGTTTCTCTTCCTAAGAGAGTACATATTCATGTTATAACACTTCTAGTTTATATAAATGTGGTGAATTAGTTAAATACATCCTCAAGAGAGATACATGGAAAATGTTATCAACATGATCAATATTTGGTCTATGTTCTATCTAATAGGACACTTCTTATATGGGATCAAGGATTCTAAATGAGATAATGTATATAAGGTTAATCTTACATTTCTTTCCAAATCACATGACTCTCTTACCTTGGGATATCAGAAGGAAATTTTTGTCTGTAACACTAAACTCCAAATCCATTTGATGATTGTCAACATAGATCTTATGATGACTCTTGGAGGCTTTTATATACTATTGGATGGAATAAAACTTTTCATTCATCTCTTTCACAAGACCGAGCCTAGGTATCTTTCCATCATAAACATTATCCCATCATGTAGGAGTTCTACATCACTTCAAATAAATAGCTTCATTTGGTTCCATTTTAATTATATAGTGGATGTTATTTATGAGAAATCGACAAATTAGAGGTGTTTTTCCTATCCACTTTTAAATCCCATTGAAAATGTTCCCAACATTTTATTATGTTTCTGAATAGTCCTTTATGACTAGCCATCAGTTTGGGGTTATAATCCATACTAAAACTCAATTCAGTATTTAGTGGATGCCAATGGATCCTTCAGAATTTAGATGTGATCCTTGGATCATGATGAAAAAAATTAATGTGGTGAAACATGAAGCCTCACCACATACATTATGTATATCATGAAAATTTGTTCAAGAGATAAATCTTATGGAATAACAATTAAATTGGTATTATTGGGGGTGTTTATCCACTATAAAACATATCAATTTCTTTCCATTGGATGTTTTTGGGAGTCTAGTGATATAGTCTATAGTGATATTATCCCACTTCAAAGTTGGTATATATAGTGGTTACAATACCTCTTTAGGATTTTATTGCTCTGCCTTCACTTGTTGACACACCATGAACCTTATAGTGTAGTTAGTATTCTACCTTTTAATATTATCCCATCTATATTGATCAAAAATAGCCCAATAAATTTTAGTGCTTCTAGATGTATAGTTAATATAGAGTGATGAGGTTCATTCATCATCCCAGTTGTTATCTATGTGATATATGAGACACATAGACTGGTATAAAATTATAGTGCATCTTATTGATCAATATTTAACTTAACAAACATCCTAGTCACAAAAGACAATATATTTTATTATAATAAATAATATTCTCTTTGAGATATCGTAATATTCTCTTGTAATTATTGTTGAAAATTAATTTGTGATAGGACTGATGATGTTCCTTTCCTTATGTTTATCATGTCCAACCTTTATAGGTCCTTGATCAAGGAATATCTTAGAATCCTCTTCTTTTCTAGCAATATAAGGAATTTATAACTTATTGCATTAGTGGATTTGATTATTGTTCTAGGGTGATAATGAATTTAATATTTAGTCTTTAAGAAGATCAAAACAATCTCCTATATGTCATGTTAAATTTCATTTGCATAAATATATATATCAAATTCTAGTGGTCTATGTATATATCACATTTCTCTCCATAAAGATAGTACCTCAATATATTCAAATAAAAATTTAAATGCAGCTAACTACAAGTCAAGAGTAAGATAAATCTACTATTGTAGATCTATCTATCGAAATCCATGAGTGATCAGCTTTTAATTTTGAATGAGGATTCAACCAAGACACTCCATAGATGCATAACTTTAAATAACTAATCCTTATCTAATAGAGGGTATAATTAACAATGTTTCAATAACCAATCAATTATTCAATTCTTAAAAGCATTCCCCTAACTATTTTTCAAGATGAACATTGATCCATTTCAAATTAAATAAGTTAGTGGATTATAAAATCATGAAATGTTTGTCACAATCCTTAAATATTATTTGGATAAACCCAGGAAACTATGAATTTGAGTTAATATTGTCAGATGCGTCCACTCCTCTATAATGTTTTTCTAGGAAGGGTCAATGAAGATTCCTTAGGTGGTTTCAAAGTTCCCCAAGAATAGAACTTATTATAAAGAGAATTAATATTTTATGAAAATTAAAAATATCTTATCCATCCCAAAAGTTCGCAATATAACCCAATTTTGAACCTCATGATCCTCATGTATATTGGATTATATCATAATGTCATCACTAAAAACTGCCAAAAAATTTTCAAAGAAGTCCTTCAAGATTCTATTCATCAATTCCTTAAATATAACAGAATTAGTCAATCTGATAGGAATTAAAATGAACTCATAATTCCCATATCTTATTCATAAGGAATTTATAGGATTATTTATTCACCCTCAACTGATGATACTAAGATCGAAGGTCAATCTTGGATAAAAATTGATCCCAACTAAGATAGTCAAAAATCATAATACTTAAGAGATTGTACTTGTTTTTAATTGTAATCCCATTAAGTTCTCTATAATCAATGCATAAAACCATTTATCCATCCTTCTTGTTTAAAAAGAGATCTGGTTCTCCCAAAGGAGACACACATTGTTATATAAATATCTTGACCAAAATATATTAAAGTTGATTATCTAATTCCTCTAACACCATATTTTCAAATTTATAGGGGGTATTATATTTCATCTTGTAGCTAGGTATGAGTTCAATTGAGGAATCTATCTACCCTTCTAAGGAAGGTCAATATTACTATTCATAAACTATGTCAATGTATTCTAGAATGATTGTGACATTTTTATTTCCATATACTTTCATTTCATTCTCTCTATTTACCAAAATCTCTACAATGACGGCTATATGAGGTTCTTCTAGATAAATATCTAGCTGGGATATGTATCCTAGGAAAATAACTATAGGTTGTGCACTCATGACTATTGATATTTCCTTGGTCATGTTTTTTTCTTAGCATTATACTTTGAGCGCCAGTCCATATCTAGTATAGTGTATAATTTCACCATTGGAATGACTACTATATTTGTGATGAGATTATACTCACAAAAGCTAATACAAGAGTTTCTATACACAATTAATGCTAGGATAATCCCTATAAGTGTATTGACTGATAACCCTAATTTTAGAATCTCTAGGATTTACTCTATATTTTTTAAAAAATTGGATGAAATAAAGTATTGTTTAGAATGATAATTAAAAAATTACTTTCTATATTTGATATATCCACAAGTGTACCTACCACCACATTATTTGGAGCCTCTAGTTTAGTAATAATTATTGAAAATTCATGACCTTTCTACGAAATACTATTTTTATTTTGATGGTGGGTTTTCACAATTATCCTCTAATTAGGACATTTATTAGAAATGTTCCCAAGATAACCACATTTGAATAAATGAACTTCAGGTTAGGCCCACACCATTACCTTTTTCATTAGTGTTGATATGTTTAGGCTTCACCCTTCCATGATAGGTTCGACCTATATGAAAATCCCTTTTTCATTTGTAGAAATTTACTTTCCCAATGAAGAAAATACCCAAATTCTTATTAAAACATTTTTTACACATGGGAAGTTGAATTATTTTAATTATCTTATTTTATAAAAAGTGTTCTATAAGTTTTGATATGATGCTCTCTTTTTTTCAGTTGACCTGTGTAACCGAATAGTCTCTAAAAACACCAATTCAAACTTCATAACAATCCAAACTATCTCATAATATCATTCATAGTATCAATTTTCTAAATTCTTCCATATATGGTGTCTCAATACAAAAAAAATATATCCAAATTTCCATTATATTCTATAACAAAGCTAGATTTGGGTTGAGAAAGTCTTGTAAATTTCATTACATAACTTCCCATTGATTTATTTTCCTTCTGCATCAGCCTTATGAAGTTATCCTCCAATAACAATCACATCAAATGGAAAAAATATTTATTCAAAAATATTCCCATGAAATCTTCCCAATCTACATCATCAATATCCATTCTTGGATTTCTATTTTTAATCACCTTACACCAATGATCAACTTCACCTTTTAAGAAGTATACATCTAGGTTGAATTTCCATACATTTGAATTGAATATTACAGAAAATAAATTTTCTATTGAGGAAATATATTTTCAGAAATCAATGGGTAAGTAGATCCACTAAAAGTGTATGGCCATTGATGGATGAAGGACTCAATGACCAATTGTTGCCTTCAAGAGGAATCTAGTTTCTTAACTTAATTGAATTTAATAATCATAACTCAAGATAGTTTTCTCATCATACTCATGAATTTTTCTATTCCATATTTAATCATGTCAGGAAGTTCTTTAATACATCATTCGTTCTAGTCATTATTTATGTGGTTCCTCCTGTTTTTTTACATTATTATTATAGAAGAAATTTTTTTTGAGAAACATGTTACTTTTATGAATATTATAATTCTAAAGGGAGTATTTGTCTTAAAACATCATGGTTAAATATGTTATTCATTAATCCCCTCAATGAAAAGTTACATTTTCAATATGTCATTTATAATGGTTCATAAAGGGATTATTATTAACCAAACATATTGTCAGGAATGTTAAACACGATGTACCAAAAGGCCCATTTTCATACACCAGTTCCCAATTTACTCATGTTAAATGCATAGTTTTCATGGTAGTTTCCCCTAGGTATATCTGTTCGAGAGAAAAAACCACAAGTTGTATCCAAATAGGGATTTAATTGCTTGTAAACAACTCTCTTTATACTTCACGAAAATTCTAATTTGTTTTTATATATTTAATCATTTCCAAAGGGTTCTAAATAATGTTTCTAATTCCTAATTTCAAAAAATAACTAAACCTACTTATGATACAAATTATGGAGTCATGTATTTTTACCACACAAATTTTTATTAGATAGAACAAAACAAATGATCTTTTAATGTCTAGTTTCTAGGAAATTTGTAACATAATAAAAGAAAACATTAAACATTAATATAATCAACTTGAAAGGATTATTTATTGGTTAAACATAAATTAATTTTAAAAATTATCATATCATGCAAAAAATATCAATAAAAATTTGAAATCATGAATCCAAGTAAGGGGATAAGAAGGGAATATATATTCACTCTAAATATGAGGTATAAAAAATATGAAGAAGAGGAATTAAAAATAGCATGAATAAGATAATTTGAAGAATATCACACTGAATATAATCTTTTTCATAACATGGAATTGTATCAATTGTATAAAAATGAGTTATTCATAAGCATATCACTAATGTTTACCACTAAGTTTTCATAAATGAAAATCATCACATTTATTCACCATGGTATCATAAAATATGTCCTCTGTAGAGATTAAATTGTTTACAAAATTCATTGGATAACTATCAGTAAGTATTAATTTCATGTGTTCCACATTTCTCATAATAAATCATTTTTTCAAAATACATGAGGTAAAAAATGTACAAGATTCATATAAAATCAGTGAGTTTGTAAGTGATTAAAGGCTTGCCCATAACATCATTTTCAACCCATGAAAAGGGGATATTAGATTAATATATGTAAATAACCCAATAAATAATGTATATTATTATCTAGATGAATTCCCATGGATAATTAAACGGATTTTCTATTAAAAATAAATGTATTCTTCATGTAAAAGAGAGAAATTTCATATATAGATTCGACAACAAGATAGGTAAAAATGTGGATTTATTAAATGGAAACATGAGTGAGAAAAAAAGTATAACATTGAAAAATAATTATATTTAATGTAATATTATGACCAAAAGAATAATAAAATAATCTAACACAATCTTTAGAATAAGTACACATAAATAATTACTTGAATGAAAAAGAAGATGAAGAGAATTCCCCTACCTTGAAGTGTTTCCCCTAAATCATGAGGATGGAACATTGAGTTATTGAAGACATCATGGGGGAATATTTTGGAGGTAATGTGACAATAAATCCATGGAGTGAGGATTTTTATTGAAGGAGATGGTGAAATGGGTGCGTATTTATTTCAAATGTGGTGGAATTATTTAATAATTTACAAATATAAGTCTTGGAAATCTAGGTTGTCAAAAATATAATACCATTTTCATAAAAATGGTTTTTGATCCTAGTTTTGGAAATTTGAATTGAATTAAATTATATTTTAATCCATTAGAATCAAAGACCATTTATTAATACTTTTTGGATATGAATAAGTAAATTTTATAGAAAATAATGTTTTTAAAACAAAATTCTTAATTTTAGAATTTGGAAAGTCACATATAGGTTTTGAAATATATCTAATGATATTAAAATAGGTAATATTAATAAAAAATAAAATTTTAGGTCTTCTTTTGTGATTAATTAATTATTACATCATTATGAAACAAATATGAAGTCACAGAAAACACCAAAAACTAAAAACTATATTTTTACTATTCATTGAAAAATAATGTAATTTAAAAAATTATTAAAAATTCACAATAACCTAATATTTATTTTTTTATTTAAAATATAAAATATATTTTATAAAAATAATTATACAAATAAGATAATTTTTACTTACAATCAACCTTATTTATCTAAAAAATATCATTTTTTTAAGATTGTCATATTTCTGCAACTTATAAAAATTTACAAGGATATTATAAAATTATTTTATCATTTCTTTAAAAATAGTTATTTTTAAAATTATATTTAATTAAAAAAAATTATTCATATTTCATAGGGTTATTAAATAAGCATATATATTTTCTAAGAATTTAATTATTTTTTTGATCAACAATCAATTTATAAAATTATTCATACTTAAACATATATTTTATTAAACAAAATTATTTTCAAAATTGTATTAGACTAATAAAAATTTTATTTATAAAAATTAAATTACACTTTAAGTAACCAAGGCATTGACACGTAACCCCTTATTACACCCGTATACACCCTAAGGGTATGTTGTGGGATGCTTGTAGTTTCATGGGGTGGCTCGCTTAACATTGACCAAGTGTTAATCTCTACTAACATGATCTTATGTTATAGATAATTTTCTGAAGAATCACATGTTGAAGCTCAGATTGGGAACAGTCATGGTATATCCCAAGTGATCTACCTCCATCCCATGTTCTGACAAATGAGCTTCATATAACATGACTCTACTTTTTGAGGACATTGTTTCTCCTTTATATATTAATTATCAATTTTCATTACTACTTATAAACACTGAATTTAATGGTAAAATTATTTCAAAAGGGTATAGTTACCAATGGTCAAATAGAATAGTGGTTATATTTTCCAGTAGGCGTACTATTGTTCCATTATCAACATTTATCTCTATACGTACCACTTCATTTTTTCACTAATAATTCATGATAATTCCCTTAATGTTATATTTTCATTGTCTATGATGTTGATTGGATTAAAAATATTTTCTTTCAGTTATATATTATTGGCCATGGGGTGATGCTTTTTAAATATTTGGGTGATCCATATGTTCCCATTTTATCTTTTTAATTTTATTTTTTTATCCAATTATAGTGTTTCATATTTGCATTGGTTTCATAGTTGACTTATACAACGATATTTAATAATTAATTAAAGTGTTTTTAGTTTCTCTATGTGTTATATACATACAATTCTTTTATAATATGATATAACATAATTTTTTTAGGAGATAACTATCATTTAAAAATTATAGGTTGTTACATCCTCTTGACACAATATTTATTTAAAATTTCTTCTCTTGGGATACTTGTCCTCCTTCTCATAATGTGTGGGTACAATCAAAAGAGCGATGATAGTGAATATAAAGAAACATTTAGATACACTACAACATATTTAATCTTTTTTATCACTTGAAAATGTATTTATTAGGGATAAATAATCTTTGTGATATTAAATGATTTGAAATTTAGGGGGTGGGGGTCTATTCATAGTATTGAAAAAGTGCTTAAAAAGGCGCCATTTTAAACAATTTTTTGACAAATGGTAAATGACCAAAAAACCTGCAACAACCACTACATGTGCTATATGAGACCCAAAAATATATAAATACAAAAAAATTATAGTAGATTTATTACTATAATAAATATATAATATACAATAATTTATATAATACATATAATAGATAAACAACTTTATTTATTAACATAATCATATTTTTATGATTATTATAAATTTGAAGAAAAATTCAATAAAGTCATTATAAAAAATAATATTTTTAAATTTTAAACAACATTTTAAATGATATCATAGGTGAAATAAGTAACATATATATATGTGATAACAAAAAAACAATGTTTTATTAAATACACTTAAAAAAGTTAAATCTATTTTGAAATTAAAAAATATAGATTATGTTATTCTGAGAACATAAAAAATCAAAATAAAGTGCGGTTAATTCCTATATGTCATAAATGAATCAATGTAAACTTTCATATATATTCACAATAATTCAAGCATGTTTCCTTAGTTATCAGTATTTGAAACACATTTGGAACTAAATTGACTCTTAAAAGGGTAAAATACACTTTATGTATTTCCAACAACAATACTAATCAGAATGATACATTGTTCATTCATAAAAGTTAAAAATTAATAAATGATCATTTTCCAAGAGTTTCTTCAATATTGGATATCGTTTTTTTAGTTTTGAGTGTGTGACACATTATTTGAACAAAAATATAATTTTAATATTTTAATAAATACGTTCAGTAATACTATCCAACCTACACATAAAAATTATGAATGGTTAATTTCTACATGTCAAAAGTTAAAAAATAATAATTTTTTATAGTTTCTGATATTATAAGAATTTATACATGGTTTGCAGTATGTGATGCATGTATGGAAGAATTTTACACTTAAATTGTGAAAATATATTTCCATAAAAATCACATACAGAAATGATGTGTGAATGATTTATAAAGGCCACATATGAATATAAAATCATTTTCTAGAGTTTCTTGACTATCCAATATCATTTTATTAGGATTGAGTATATAGAAGATGCATTACACTAAACTATCGTTTTTATGTTGATAACATGAATTTTTAATCATGACATTTACTACGTGCATCAATATGATCTCACGTTAATTCTTATATGTCAGAAATGAATAAATAGTAATTTTCCTATAATTTCATAGTAATAATCATATTTTTTTTCTGAGTTATGTGTATGTGATGTCTTTTTTGATCTAATTGGGCACATAAAATGGGAAAAAATATTTTAGGTCCCTCATATCAGACGACCAGTCAGAATGGTATTCATTTCATTCTGAGAGGTCACAAAAGAATTGAAAATAATTTTCCTTTTATTTCCTAAAAATCCAAAAAAAATTATTAGTTTTGTGTATGAGAAATTTTTTTGATATAAAATATCATTTTTATATTAAAAAACAAGATAATCCAGTCATACCATCCACCCCAAACATATAAATTATGTTCAGCTAATTTATACATTTCTAAAACGATACAATGATCATTGTCTTATAATAACCTAACAATCAGATTGTGTTTTCTCAGTTTTGAGTATGTTATGCACTTTTTAATATAATATAACACTGAAAATTCAAAATAACTGTCATGTCATTCTGACTATATTACATATCAGAATGATTTTTTGTTCATTCTGAATTGTCATAAATAAATTTATGATCATTTTCATATGGTTTCATGATAAATCAAGAACGTATTCCTAGTTTTTTGTATTGGATGCATATATTGAACTATTTTTTTTTTCAAACAAAAACTTTTAGTCATTATATCTACCCCGCGAATCAGAATGATGTGCAGTTTGTAACATCCCGCCCCATCCCATTGGCTTGAGAGGGCGTAGGAATGATAATTAGCCTTAAGTGATGTTCCGAGGGAGCCAATGGCTAGAAATAAATTTCATGGGATTCAAGAATAACGTGGGAAATATTTTACCTTAAGATAAAATCAACCAACTATATAGGCCATTATCAAAAAAACTACATGATACCTGTTAGCAAAGTAACCCAACCCATACATACAAAAGGACAACCAAACTATTCCATCACAATTTCAAAATTCCAATACAAATATACCAAATATTAGTGTACCAAGATGAATAATACACAATAAGACCCCAATGAACTTGGAAACCATCCATATCTCCACACCAATATCTAAGATCCAAGCACTACAATATCCCAAAGTATCATGCTGAACTGCTAGAAAAATGGGATGCTTTACTCTTACATGTTTCCCAGAATACTACATATGAAAAATAACCATTGTGAAAAAGTATGGGTTGAGTACCAATACTCAGTAGGTTTTCTCCAAATAACTTCCCCAAACACTCCACTAAGAAAGAATCATTTGCAAATTTATATAAAAAGGATTATACAAAACATTAAATAGTGAAACCATTAACACAAGACAAACATACCCTTACCAAGCTAGGTAAAATACTAAAAATACACAACTATTCCATAAGATATAACACCATCTCACATAAGCCCAAAAAATTACATCCTGAAAAGCTAAAAAAAACGAGGCACCCAAAATAGTAGAACTTCCATCCAACCCATTCACTACATTTCCTTCTAATGGTGCTTCCCGACCACTATATATAATGGTGGATCTTCCTTCCACTATCCATCACCTTTTATAGTGAGACTTCCAGACCAATTACACACAATAAACCCAAGATATACTACATAATCAACCAATAATCATAAGGCACCAAGGACACACACTAAGAACAAAACCATTCCTAACACATGCTAATTCACTTCAATAAATTACCCATTTCTTAAAGACACCTACCATTTTCAATGCCACATCCCGTTCCAATAAAACCACATTTAATTGAAAAACATTTTCACAAACCGTTTTCATAATCCAACCAAGGAAACATATTGGAGAATCTATATTCTAATATTACATGACAAAACCCCTCTTTCAACCATATCACATTTCACCCAAAAATCTGTAAATCTTCACCAAATGGTTTTCTTACGAAGATCTGGCACATCATATTCACAATTAATTTCATGAAAACAAATAATTTGAAACCAACCCCATTTTTTCTAACCAAGTGGAGTTGATAGAGAATACAACTGTATTTAGGGTTTGGGAGAAATCAACCCACAAGCAACTGCACCACAAACCCAATGAACGCACCACTGAAACTGCTCCAGATATCCTAACTTATCATCAAAAAGACCTAAAATCATCACATTAAGCTAAAACCCTTATTTCTACACAAAAAGGATGTAGATCCTGAATACCGAGATAGAGGGAAGAGTAGATCTAGAGAAAACCAAAGAGAAACCAAGAGAAGAGACATAGATGGGGGAAACCACCTTCAATCCACCATAAAACCGATTTGAATCACTTCCAAAATGAGTGGGAGATCCCCTAAAAACCTTGAGAACCGAAAATTCTAAGTGTGGATTGAGTGGGAGTAATTTTGGAGTAAAATTGGTGAATCTAAAGTGGATCCAGGTTTAAAAATACCCTTTTTAAGTGGCCACATGATTAGGCCGCACACTTTGGAAAATTGTGTGCTAATCGTGTGCACACAATTGCCTCAAGAGAAGGGGACCCACATGATTGTATTTAAATGTTTAGAAAACCTTACAAAGACCATGAAAATACCACTATCTCCCCGTTCAAAGTTAGTTGGAGAACCTACATAGTTTTCTCTAACTGTTCTCAAACCGTGTACCATTAGGAAAGCAACCAAAGTTATTCAAAACAATTCCAAATACTCCCAAACTCTTCCAAACTCATCCAAAGCACTTTAAAAACATAAATATGCATAAAATATTCCACATAACTCAAAAAAGGGGGAGCTATGTTCTCCCGACCACTGTAATTTCCGTCCTTGGAATTTAAAGAACCATCTCTTTGCCAAAATAGCTCAGGCCATTTCTGAGTCATCTCTTTCTCCCGCTCCCCAGTCTCCTCCTAAATCTGAACATGTTTCTAGAAAACATGAAATAATTCATTTGTTTTACCAAAAAAATACATTATCTTTACTGTCCACAATCATCACTGGCACATGCACCAATGAAACATCCAATTCTCTCTTAACATGATCCCAATGAATATTATGGTCACAATCTGGCTGATACTTTTTCAACTGAGACACATGAAACACATTGTGCACCACACAAAAACTTGGTGGAAAAGCTAATTGATAAGACACCTCTCTAATCTTCTCACATATCTCAAAAGGCCCATTATACCTTTGAGATACCATACCCTGGTTTCCAAACCAAAAATGTCCCAACCTAGGAGAGATTATCAAAAACAAGTTACCACCCTCCTGGAATGACAACGACCATCGATGATGGTACACGTATGATTTTTGATGCCTTGGAGTCATCTCCAACCAATTTTTGATCAAAATTATATTATCTATAGTATCATGGACAAGGATTAGTCTGATCATCCAATTCTCACCCTTTTCCACCCAATATAGTTGTGAACAACGCAGACACCCATACAATGCCTCAAACAGAGCCATATATATTGAAACCCAATAACTATTATTAGAGGAGAACTCCACAAATGGTAATTGATTCTCCCAGTAACTACCAAAATCCATCACACAATCCTTTATCATATCTTCCAATGTTTGTATCATCCTCTCAGATAGGATATCTATCAAAGGATGATATGTCGTGCTCATCGCCATATTGTTTCCAAAGAGATTGTTGTAAGGATTTCCAAAAATGAGATGTGAAACTCAAATCTCTATTTGATACAATCGAAACTGGAATTCCTTGCCTCTTTACCACATTCCAAATATTGATTTTGGACAGATCCTACACTAAATGAGATTAAAAAATTGGGATGAAATGGTCTGAATTTTTGAGATGATCCACAATCACCCATATTTCAATGTGTTTTCTAACCATTCTCAGATGACCTATCACAAAATCCATCGCTATTTTCTCCCACTTCATAAATGGAATTGGAAAAAATTGCAAAATTCATGATGTCCGCTAATTCTATTCCTTGACTTGCTGACAAGTCAAGCATCTCAAAACAAACATGGCAACATCCCTTTACATACCATCATACAAAAACTTTGCTTTCAACACCTTATACATATTCTGAATTCTAGGATTGATATCCCACATAAAATGATGACACACCTTGAGAAGTTACTCTTGACAAGCCACTAGTACCACCATATGATTCTAAAAACACAATAATGAATTCCAATTGGGTTCACTGCTCTCAATGTTCACCCCACCATTGAGTTCGACCACATCACCATACACCCGAAATCAGATACATGTGCCTATTTAACCAAACCAAACAAGTCAATATCCCACAAAACTAGAAGGAAGACTGCTCTTTCACCTTGTTCAACAAATTCCAACCACATGTTGGCTATGACCGACATCAACTGCCACTAATCTGATTCCTGCTTCACCACATGAATATATAATTTTCTACTTAATGCATCAACCACTAAATTTCTATTACCCGGTGTGTAAATTATGTCAAAATACAACATCTAGATGTATTACATCCCTCTTTTTCTCCTCATGTGCAAATATCTCTATGAGAAAATATAAATTAAGCTCTTTTGATCAGTAAACATTGTTAATTTCTCACCGAAGAGATAATGATCCCACATTTTTAAATCATGAACCGCTGATGTCAACTCTAAATAATTGTTTGGGTAGTAATTATCATGAAACCTCAACTAACATAATCCATATATAACCACATGGTACCCTTTCAAGAGAAAAAAACAAAACCCTAATCCCAATGCATCACAATACTTCACGTACCCTTTCTCTAGTTTTAGAAAAACCATGATCGGTGCTGATTCAAGGTGAACCATTGCATCTTCAAAGCATTTCTGACACATCTCATCCCATTGAAATGGGATATTCATCCTTTTCAAGGCTATCATTGGTGAGGATAAATGTGAGAAATCTCAAATGAAATACCGATAATATCTAGCTTGACCAGGGAAGCACTGTATCTCAACAACGTTCTTTCTGGTTGCTAGGAGATAACCACCAATATATTTTATGGATCAACTAAAACACCTCTCTCATAAATAACATGAATAAGGAAAAACCCTTCTGTATCCAAAATTCACACTATGAAAATTTGGAATACAACTGAGGATCCTTCAAGATCCTCAACACTATCACCAAGTACTGCTCAATCTCTACCATTTTCCACGAATAAACCAATATATCATCAACAAATACCTCCCCAAAATAATCTTGATATCTATGAAATATCTACTTCATCAATTCCATGAACACTACTGATGCATTCGTCATACCAAATGGCATAAACACATACTTGTATTGTAAATATATAATAATGAATGATGTTTTGGGGATATCCTCCTTCCTTTCCTACAATTGATATATTACTAACCTCAAGTCAATCTTGGAGAACCACTAACATCCCTTAAACTGGTTAAATAAATCATCAATGCATGGAAGTGGATATCAGTTCTTTATCGTAACCTGATTATGTATACGATAATCAACACAGATCCATAGAGTTTCATATGCCTTCTTAACAAAAAGACTTGCGCTGCCCACAGAGACGTGCAAGGTCAAATGTACCCTTTGTTCTCTAACTATTCCAACTTAACTTTTAATTCCCTCAATTCTGTTGGTGCCCTACAGTAAGAAATATGTGAGATAGGACTAGTCCCGAGAAAGATATCAATAAAAAAAATCCACCTCTCTCATTGGTGGAAAACCTGATAATTAATTTGGAAATACATCCACAAAATGATCCACAACTGCTAGAAGAACACTCCCATTGATACCAACAACAGAACCACTAACTGGTATGATATCATGCCAGCAGTCGATGCCAACAAAGCTATTGAACCTAGATTTTCCTTCTTGTCTACTCTAATGATATGTTCAATGCCATCCTCTATCTTAAAACAAATCGTTTGTGAATCACAATCGATGTGGGACTTAAACATCTCCAAAAAATACAGTCCCATGATTATATCATAAGCATCCATATCATGCACTAAGAAATCCCACATCAATTTAATGTCATCCACAACTAAGAAACACGCTCAACAGATGAATTCTATACAATCTCTTTAACACATATTTGTTTTTAGTTTCAAAACAGATGAAATCATTTAGACATGTAAACTCCAAAAATCAACAATGTTTTGAAAATCAACCCATTTTCAAAATTATTATACATTGCATGTTTCAAATCAATCCTTTTTGAACCCCAATTAATATTTTTCAAAATCCACAGATTCATATCACCCCATAAATCATTATACCCTAATGAAATATGAATCCTTATGGGAAGTCATTTCTACCATGCATGCCATGCTCATCTCCTTGGCTACACCCACAACAATGAGATTTCAAATGCCAATAATTGTCTCCAAACACTTATGTACCCAACTCATCAGTATTTTGATGTTTAGAATAAAATGGATAGATATGTCCTTTTATGCTATACATTTAAATTTCCAACAACCTTATGACTTGATACCATCCTAACTTAAGGAATAGTCCAATAAAGAATGTCAACACCAAGACCAACAGTTAACACCAAAGGACCAAAAAAATGATCTAACATGAAATCCAAGGACTGGACATACTTATACCACTAGTAACATCCCACCCTATACCATTAGTTTAATAGGGAGGGGGAATTCTACTTCTTCTTAACTGATGTTCCCAAGGTGCCAAAGGCTGGAAATAAATGCCATGGTCTTCAAGAATCATTATGGAATGATTTGACCTTAAGATAAAATCAACCAACCAAAACATGCCATTATCAACAAAACTACATGATACATGTCAACAAAGAAACCCAACCCATACATACCAAAATACAACAAAACTATTCCATCACAATTCAAAAATGAAAATATAACTAAACAAAATAGCAGGGTACCAAGTAGATTACTACACAACAAGACCCAAAAGAACTCGGACACCATCCATAGATCCACACCAAGCTCCACTCTCTAAGAACCACAAAACCCAACAACATCATACTGTACCACTAGAAAAATGAGATTATTTTCTCTTACATGTGTCCCAGAATACAAAATATTTAAAATAACCAAAGTGAAAAGGTAGGGGGTGAGTATAAATACTCAATAGATTTTCCCTAAATGACTTCACTACACGTGCCACTAGGAAATAATTGTTAACAAATTTAAATAAAAAAGTTTATATAAAACATTAAATAGTGAAACCATTAACAAAATCCAAACAAAAACATACCAAGACATGAAAAAAGGGAAAGTGATAACTTTTACATAGTCCATTGCACCATCACAGATTAGCCCAAAAATTTCTATATTGCAAAGAAACACACAACAAGGCAACCAATACAGTGGAACTTCCATCTAACCCATTCACAACTTTTCTAACTAGCGGTTCTTCCCAACCACTTTACATAATGGTGGATCTTTCATCCACTATGCATCACCTTTATAATGAGACTTCTCTACCACTTCCACACAATCAAAACAATCCATAAAACATAATAAACCAATAAAAATAAAGCACCAAGGTGACACAATAAGTACACAACCATTTCCAACACATGCCAATTCACTTCAATAAATCACGCATTTAATGAAGACAACTTCTACCATTTTCCCTGCCGAATCCCACTCCAATAAAAACACATTTTTATTGAAACCAATTTTCATAATCCAAACCAAGAAACAAATTTTATAATCTTCATTTTAAAGTCACACAACAAAACCCCTCTTTCAACAATATCTAATTTTACCTATAAATCATCAAATCTTCATCAAATGGGTTTCCCACCAAGATCTCACACATCATAGTTACAATTAATTTCATGAAAAACAAATTAATTTAAACAAAAATCATAGGTTCTAACTATGTGGAGTCGAGATAGAAGACACCTACCTTTAGAGTTCTAAAAAAATTGACCCATAAGCAACTGCACTACAAATCCAGCTAACGCACCACCGGAACCACTCTAGATCCTCTTCTCTATGATCAAATATCCCTAAAATCATTACTATAGGCTAAACAACCTACTAGATATATTCACAGTGGATTTAGATCTAGAATACCAAGAGAGTAGGAAGATTGGATCTAGATAAAACCAAAGATAATCCAAGAGAATAGACTTGCTTGGGAGAAACCACCTTTAATCCACCTTGAAAATGCATCAAATCACTTACATAATGAGTGGGAGATCCTACAAAACCCTTAAGAACAGAAAATAATGAATGTGGATAGAGTGGGAGGAATTTTAGAGAGAGATAGATCAAGACCAAGTGAACTCAAGTTTTAAAATTCCCTTTTAAGTGGCCGCACGGTTAGCCCGCACAGTTTGGGAAACCGTGCGCTAACTGTGTACACACCACTGCCTCAATAGAAGGGGTCCTACATGACTACCTCACAAAGTTTGGTAAACCATTCTCAGATCGTGTGAATCCCAATATCTACCCCGACATGGTTACCTAGATAACTTATATAGTTTTCCCTAGCTATTCTCAAACCGTGCACCCTTAGAAAATCCTCAAAACTTATTCAAAACCATTCCAAACTCTCCCAACCTTTTCTAAACTCATCCCAAGCACTATAAAAAAATAAAAAGGAATAAAAAAGGCTATATATCTCAAACTGGGGGCGATACACAATTATTCATTCATGTCACAAGTGAATCAAAAATAAATTTCATAGTGTTTTATGAAAATCCGTGCATGTTTTCTTAGTTTTGAGCATGTAAAATGTTTTTTGAACTTATTTTGCACTTATAAAAAGAAAATAAACATCAAATTATTTCAAATACACCACATATATGAATAATATTCATTTCTTATGATTTGAAATGTTTGAATCAATGAATGGTTTTTTATATTTTTATCACTATTTTGGATCATTTTCTTTGTTTTGAGTATGTGATGTATGTTGTAAACCAAAATATCATTTTTATATTGAAAAAATGAACATTAAATGCATTAAATTATAATATAAATTATATATAAATACATTTTCATAAATTAATATTTGGAATTGTAAATCCCAAAAGGATTATCAATTTATCCAGTGAATATATAATTTTCATTTAAATGTCTAGAATAAAAAAACTGTTGAAATTGAAATATAAAAATTATATTAATAATAATAAATATTATTGTTGTTAATGTAACTCATTTATAAACATATTTTTTTCTATCCAAACTAATTGTGCTTGTACCATATTGTAAGTAACTATCTTGTAGTTTTCCTCATCTCTAACCACCACACCATGAAACTCGTGTTTCATAGAATGGTGGTTGAATTTGACAAAATTTAAAAGAATTTTATTTATAATATGACATAAAAAATTACATATTAAATTCTCAAGAAAAAACCTCTTTTAGTCATATAATTAATTCAATGTTTGTATCCATTTAAAATTATTTTTATCATGTGGAACTAAATAAATGCAAGTAACAATTATAATTAATGATATTAAAAATAAATAAAGAAAAACTAGATAAAAATATTTTTCCAATGTTTCCTTATTGAGGTGAGTAACATCTTATGATAAATAAGCGTTTGTATACATTTCAATTTAGACAAAAATTAAAATACATATGTTTCATGCTGAATACAAATCATATTAATATAATATATATTATATTTAAAAATATCAAGTACTAGCATAATTATATGTTATTATTTTATTTTTTAAATGACGGATGTGTCTTTCCTACTTCATTGATTGTCTATATTCCTTATTTATAATAACTTATAACATAGAGGACATCATCTCCACTAGGTAAAACATAAAATTGCAATGACATTCATAGGAAATGATTATCCTACAATGAATTGAATCTTGATTATATATTTACCTTTATTGCTGAAAGTATAATTGGATAATTTTCATTTTCATAATCATCGGATTAATAAATCTTCATTAAATAAAATAATAAAATGAAGGGTTCATTTTTTTGTCCTTCTATACTTAATTTCACTTTTATAAATCCTAATTTATCATCTTTTTCTATCGTCTTATTATTATCCAATGTGTAATTTTATGTTGGCACATAAAATTTTGTATATTCTACTTCCAATAAATTTTTTTGTTGTTTACAAATTAAAAAATATTCATATAAATTGGTTTTATACCTTTAACACCCAATACATTTATCTATTCTTCCATAATAGTGACTCAATTATTATAAAATATAATAAATCATCATGTTTATTTGTATAGATCATATAACAATTAATTATGTAGGAATTGTAAGATAATACATGAATACAAGATACTTTATCTAGCCATTACAATATACTATATATGGTTATATGATTTTAAGACAAATCATTATAATTTTTGTCCAAAACCATGTAATAAGATAGTGGTTGTGTGTATTTGATATCAAACCTTTGACCATTATTAGATTTATATACCTTAAAATAAGATTATGAGTTTAAACGCATGAAAAAATATCTAAAAAAATTTAAAAAACATACATTTGAACTTATTTAAAATATATGATAGATATAGTAACAACATTTACTGCAAAAATAATTTTACCTTCTATGAGCTTGTCATACTAATATTTTGGAAGACCAATGCTATCTGCATATAATTGGTATTCAACAGAGAGTTCAATGAATTATTTTACAATATAAGACTATATAATAAAACTATTGGATTGCGTCAATTTTTGTGTCTCCCTTTAAAAATTTTAATATATTATTCAATATGGTATATCTATTTAAAGTGTTTGGTTCCAAAAAGTTAGTTCTCCATTACCAAATGAACCATCAAGTAAACCATGATATCGAAAAATGATTATGGGAAGAACATATATAATCAATATAATGTTATATAAATTTATTTTTACATATTATGAGACTTTTATGGATCAATATCATTACTATAAGTTCATTTGACAAAAATAACATAGCCTAATTATTATCTACCGAGATTCTTTCAGAAATATGAACCATATAGCTATGGGTTTAAAATCATAGATAAGTACATGACAGTAATGTTATTTAAATATTGTTAACATCATGTTGTTAATCTATACCAAATTATTTATATTTTATAAATACATCTCATAGAAAGTAATAGCATTTAAAAAGTTACGTAACATAAATCCCTCTTTTCTAGAAAGTTTATGAAACTTTAGATGAAGAAAAGTTCAGTGACCCTAATTCATTGGTTCAATATCATCCCTAATTCTCATTTAAATCATGAATAACATTCCCATAAATACACATTTAACATTATATTATATATTTAGTTTCTAGATTATTGTACTATCATATACATTTTTAACTATATTCTTGAAATCTGGAAAATCTCTAACATTCATACTCTTAAAATATTTTTTTAAATAAATGATTCTTTTTTGAAGCAATTTTTGAATTTTTTTAGAGAATTTCTTACAAATCCTTTACCATAATGTGTATTTTTATTCCATTAATTTAGAAGATTTCAATCATTCTTCTCATTCCATATGAAATTATTTCATCTAGGATCAACATTGATGTAGTCTAGGTAAAAATATTTGATGTCCAAGGAAAATAGTTTTTATACTATATTTTATTCTAAATGAGTGTAAAATTTCCTCACATATAAGACACTGGAACATGCCTTTAATGTTGTTCGTAGGAAAATTACCATTTTTAGATCATTTAATTATTATACTGAATAAAATTTATCTAAAAAAATTATTATTTCTTGCGGGAATCATACACTCTAATACATGAATACCATAAAAACATAAAATATTTAATAAGTGATGTGAAATAAATTTCAATAACATTGATTAGATATTTTAGTTTTAAAATAAGTTACAAATACTTAATGAACTTATTATTCATGCATAACAATTGTGGTAAATTATAAATTTCCCATAGAAAAACCAAGTGTTTTAAGTGTTTCTCTATGCACTATAGGGATCAATTCCATATGTAGAGAATGTAAGATTAAATTTTTAGAACTCATTACCAATTTCATGATATTCATTGTTAATTGTTTTCCATTTAGGGGAATCTATTGGGTGTTATATTTTATCATCCAGAATTCCTATATCCACTTATCACATCAACAAACTTATAGGCTTGATACTTCTATAAAACCTTCGAATTCATGGAATTATAGGATATTACAATACCAAATTGGAGAAATTTGTTTTATTTTCATGTATAGTGATGCATAAAACCTGGGAAATTTCTTTATATATTTATACTATTCCCAAATAATATGAATTCATTAAAGAAGAAATGTATTTTTTAATTGATCATACCAATCAAACATAACATTTGTTTAGCATCTTACATTTGAAATGGAACCACATACTTATCTAGAAGAATATCCTTTAACAGAGAAACAATATATATAATATTTTAACCACTATATTATTTTTGATATGATTGTAATCTACCCATTTCAACTCATAATCATCTTATTTTAGTAGAAAAATAAAACCATTTAATACTACTAACATAACTTTCTATAAAACACTATAAATAGGAACATATACAATTGTAGAAATGAAATTTATAAATACAAAAAATATATAACACACTCACAAATATATAGACACAAAAAAACACAAAAAAAAGAATATAGTGTATAAATAAATAAATAAATAACTATATAAATTAGAATCACAATGCAGAATTAAAAACACACACACACACAAACAGATATATATATATTACATATAAATACAATTTTATCTACATAATATTTTTACATAAACACTATGAAAAGAAACACACAAATATCATACATATAACAATTATATATACATATATAAACCAAATAAAACACATATATACATACACCCAAAAACTTATACTGAGGACGTAGAAAGGATGAATGGTTGGACGATTCATGTGGACACAAATAAGGAGTAAATCAAGTGGATTGAAAAAAAAACATAATCCTAGTCATAGGATTAAATAATAAGAAGATAGATATGGAGTAGTTTTTTTAAGAAAGAGACAAGTTGGGCTCTAAATTCGAAGTAAATATTAGTGACAACTTTGGAAAAAATGTAATTCTATCACAGAAATTATATAAGGGGATTGTTTAGAATATGTTTGAGCTATGTTTTAATGATTTTTCTAGTAGCTATAATGTTTGATGGATTTTTTGTTCTTAAAGGTTTCACACTTTTCCAAGAAAAGTTTCTTTTAATAAAAAATTTATATTGAGGAGTAGTTGAATAAGCACAGACAAACAAAACATAAGTAAAAAACATTATTTATATTGTTTTATACATTAAAATTATGAACATAAATGTAAATATATCACCATTTATATATAAGAATAAAACATATAAATATTAATATTATGAAGTGAATATTTAACATATATAAATAAATTAAATATAATATTTAAATATACCCACATGTATATTATTGAATATATATATATATATCTATATCTAACATTTAAATATATAAAACTATATACACGTATGTATATGAATATTTTTTTATAAATATATATATATATACATTTTCTTAGACACAAACCTATATATATGTGTTTGTGTATTTATGTTTGTATGAAAAATATGGGTATTATTTAAAATTTGGAAAAATGAAAATTAAAATATTGGAAAATAATAGTACCTAAAAATTATAGAGCCTGATTATAAAAATTAGATTAAAATACCCTGGATTAAAAATTATTTTGATATTGGAAATGAACTGATTGGTGGAGATTTAGTAGTAGTGATGAACGAACCACATGCGTATAGAAGTTTGGATAAGAGAGAAAGGAAGGAGGAGATCAGATAGGGTTATAATATAGATTCATTTTTTATGAAATAAGTAAAAGTGATGAAAAAATTATATTCTCATTATAAAAAATTGAATTGAGAATTATTACAGTTTATAAATGCTAAAGAATCCCTGAAAAGAGTCTCATTTCTCAATAATTTTTAAAATCATTATCAAAGGTATCACTTATTAATCATCAAAATAGTGTTGTGCACTTAAGATGTTATAAAAAAAGGAAATAACTCTCACACCTTGAATGTTCAATTGGGAAATTTTTCACCCAACAAAGGGATAAACCATCCCCATTTCAAATGTAAAAAAAGGACCTTACAACATGGACTCAAGTCCATATTACAAGATCAAGAGGATTCATAAGAAATAAGAGAAAACCTAGAGTCCCCTTTTAATAATCTCTAAACACATTATTATGGGGTTTCCATTTTTCACATAGTTTGTAATGGTTATACTATAGTTCATATTATAATTCTCATGAAATAGTACCCCATTTTAGTAGTTTTTTTACAATTTTTCTTCAATAATATGTGATGCGAAGACACTACTAGAATACTATATAGTGGTTCCACTATAGTACATGCACACATATTTTTATAAATTTGTATTCATTATGGATTTAACCCCAAACGTGAAGGATATTTTTCCCATCCCTTAAACACTAAGAAATTTAGTGAAAATAACAACAATAGCAATCATAATATTAAAAATTTAAATAGTCCCAATACCAATAAAATTAAAAACAATAATAAATGTTATCCATAGGTAAATATAAATAATAAACCTAGTTCCCATCATGTCAAAGATAAAATAATTTCATATATTTAAAAAAGTTTGTCTTTCTAAAATTTTAGTCATACATATTTTTATTTATTTCATTAAGAAATTAAAATTTATATGTATCAATAAAAAATAATGTAATTAAAATTTTTTTAAAATTTTATACATTATATTTTTCCTAAAACAAAAATATATTTAGAATAAGTTGTTATAAAATTTGACTCCAATATTAATTTTAAAAATAATATATTTTAAAAATTAAAAACGAAAAGGTATATTTTTAAGCCCAAAAAACTATACCTAATTAATATAATGATGTATCAATATTCATAATGAAATTGGACATAAAAAATATGTGTTTTGTACTAGATATTCTAGTTTATAATGCCTTAAAAAAATTCACCCAAAATAATTATTAAACCTTCATTATATAAAATTTGATTATCATAAAACATAAAATAGAAATACATTAAGAAAAATCAAAAAAAAATATTATTTAAAAACATGATAATACTATAATTAGTACAAAACATATGATATAAGATGAATCCAAGAAACACATGTTCTAAGCTTTAAAATAAACATTTTAAGTTAAAAAACAATATTGTGATTATAAATTAGATAATTAAAATACCCATAACATAGAATATAAAACATTATAAAAAACCATAGAACATTTAATAGTTAACATATAAAATGTTTGAATAACATAAAAAATATATCACGTGTTGTATTATAATGAATTAAGAGGATATATATCTATAGCCTAAAAGGTAAAATATTAGAGGGATAATTGAGAATACCTAATTAATAGATATAATTAAAACATAATATTAATTTTTAATTACCATTATTTAGTATCACATTTATGAGTCAAAGCCATGAGAAGATTAGTTTTTGAAATTACTAAACATTTCCTTAAAGTAATGATAACTGCCTAGTTAACTATATTTTAATATATATTATCTTCAGAGACACTCTTATCCACATCAATAGTGAAACCAAAACTAGAAGATGCATATATTTAAAGTATATATTTATATTGAAAAAACATTGTTTTCAAAAAATAATTCATAAATATATATTTAAAACAATAATAAGAATGAATGAAAAATATCAGATGTAGTTGACCACTTTCATAATAAGAAATAGGGAATATAAAATATATAAGCCACATAATGGAATAAACATGTGGTTTAGTTCTATGAAATATCTTATCCTATACATGTGAAAGTAAAATAACTAATAAGATAATCTAATAAAAAAGAGAGTGTTTTACATTCAAGTAATGAGTGTAAAAGCTAGAATAGATTAACAAGATAACTTAACAATTCATTTTGTAAACAAAAAAACATCCATATTTATTATCTGGGAAAAATTATTGGAAACTAATAATCTTTAAAGAGTATATTTAATCATCAATACAACGAAAAGAGAGCCGAAAGAGATATATAAGTAATGTAAGATGATAATTATTTAAAATATATATTCATGATTTAAATAATGATATTAATAGAATCCTCAATATATTTTATATTTATATTATAGTGTATGCTATAAATATTAGTGGGGTAATACATCTATAAATCACTTTGAGATTTGGGGATGATAATCATTTTTTAATGAACTCAGGGCTCATTTTTTTCGCCTTTTCAATGTGAAATAGAGATTTAATATATTTTAAGAAGTTTATTCTAAAAAATAAATATCCACCACATATAGTGGTATTTACCATATTTATATATAATCATTTAAGAAAACATCATTAATTATTCATCAAAATGATACCATATATTTATATGATAGGTGACACCATCTTTTCTGTTGATCATAGTAGTTAATAACATTTAACGTGCTTCTAGTGACTTCTTGACGTAGTAAAATTTTAAAACTTTTGAATATTAGAAACAATCACTCAATATTAATTTTATAGTTACACTCTTTGTTATGTGATCACAATAACCACTAATATAACTTTAAAAAAATTCTAAATAACATTCTTGGAGAATCAACATTATGAACATGATAAATTTAGTTATTTAGAAAATTCATCTTGTATTGGATTAATATTCATTATTACAAAGAATGTTATACACAAAAAACTATGATCAAAATAAATGAATCAAATTCCCTTGAAATACATTATTTAAACTATAATAAAACCTTATGTGAGTCACATGATAGAACATGCCTAATTTTGGATTTTTACAAATTATATTCAAATATATTGTAGTTGAACATCAAGGTTATGAATGAGTGCTTTAAAATTTATCAAAGTCTGTAAAAAACATTTTATTTCTTATTCATGACATACTGTGATTATTTTTCTTGGTCACCAAAACCAATAAATACCAAAAAAAATTCGATGTACTTCAACACTCTAAATAGAGTATGTACATAGTAATGTTTTCCGTGATACAATATTTACAAATTAAATTCATTATAAACCCGTTTTATTGATTATAAAAATATGAAATTGTTAGACTTTGATCAATAATATCTCTCTTTTTTAAAACAAAAACTCATTACACTCAAATAAAAGATAATATAAAACAAATATAGATAATCTTTAGATTATGGAAAAATGTAATGATAAAAATTTCAAATTTATCCCCCATTGTGAATATAATAATAAAAGACAATATATGATAGTTAGTACAATGGTGAGAATTAAAATATAAAAAATGTATATAAGATAATAACAATGATATTCATAAATACCACAAAGAACTGTGGTTTATATAAAAAGCATATTATAATAATTTAATGAAAATTTTACATGAAAAAAACTCCTAGAATTAAATAATGAAATATCCATTTATTAAAATTTTTAGTTGACTCTTATTTCAATATAGTAAGATAGAATTAGAAAGATAAAATTAGACTTAAAATGACCAAAATAAATGAAAATAACAGATAATAATCATCATTATGATGTATATTGGATGGTTTTTATGGTATTTTCCCCTATCCTTGCCTTTAGTTGATGGTGAGAATATAAAAAATAATAAATGTCTAGGTATATTTCAAGGGGATATTGTTGTAAGATGTTGAATTGCTGAAGTAGGAATGTATAGAGGATCACGCAGGTATGGAAGGTACAAGGAGGGTGTCGTGAATCTATACCTTATATATTTTTTAAAAATAGTTATTACCTTCTGGTTATTTAGTAGTGATCCCATGAACTAGACAACGTACATAAGAAATGGGGCACATCAATTTTGTTAAAGAGGTTACCATCCCTAAAGTTGAATATGTCTTTAATGTATAGTCAGTTTTATATCCCCTATAGAACTATAATATTATTATCAATGATAACTACATGAAAGAGTCTGATATTAAAATTTCTATATAATTTAATCACCAATAAATGAATTAACATTCATGTTGAAAGGAAACAACAACAAAACACCTGAGATAGATCAACTCTGAAGTGCAAGATCTATTATTTTTTTTACTTGTTTGGATCTTCCTTTTTATTCTTCTAATGAGTTATATTTTTCATGGTTATTCTAGAATCATTGAAAATATACTTCACCATACATATCAAAACACGAAAAACACATCTTTTATCATTTTTTCTTCTATATATTCACCAACTACATGAATATTACATTATCATTTCTTAGTGGTTTTAAAACTCCTTGAGACTCTATCTTCAATCTACTTAATCTCATAGATACACCTATTTAAAATTTTATAGAGTTATATATATATGATTCCATGGGATAAAATATTTATCACTTACTCATAAACTAATGGAGAAAATATTCTTGATAGAAATTCCATTAAAGTATAAACATGTTAATAGAAATTATACTTAACTTCCATCCAAAAAAAAATCATGGAACCTTATGTATCAATACATTAATCCTTGAAACTCACATACATATATCATCTAAAAAAAATAACAGCATATTGATATTTTAATATCTGAAAGAACAACATGTCATTATCATAATTCCTTTTATTATTCATAGATCAAATATGTTAATCTCACATTTTTTCATATAGAAGACCTCTAAAAAATTCATTAATATTAGTCATATGGAATAATGGGAAGACCTATGAAATCTATTTGATGACTTTAAATTAATAAAAATAAACAATATCTATTTTATTAGACTTATGATGTATTATTATTTACTGGTTATAAATTTTCTTCTAACTTGGTATTTTTATAATTTGTGAAGACTTATGGTTTCTATTTTTATATCTTAAAAAATTAAATTAATAATCCTAATTATACTTTAAAATCATATGAAATAATTGGAGTCTTATGATTTTATATTTAAGACTTAGAAAATATTTAAATTTATATGAAATGATTTATAAGTCTTATAATATCAATGGAATATTTATGATTTTCCCAAAGTCCTAATATTTCAAGGCTTATCAAATTTTATAGATTTAAAAATAAAATTTAACACCTCAGGAATAGAATTATAGGGTCTTCCAATGCATCTATATGTTACTCAAACCTTCATACTAGAGTATATGATAATTAACTACAACATAATTTATATATGAAATCCTTGTAGGGTTTAACGACTTTCTATAAGATCAATCTTACCAAGCATGAAAACCAATTCCAATATACCCAATAGTTTAAAACATCTAAATTCTAAAAAGTGTTATTGATTGAACTCCCATGTCATTAATAAAAATATTAAATATAAATAAAAGTGAATCAATGACCAAATTTATTTTTTTTGGATAAAAAATAAAACATAATCCCTTTGATGGTTCAATAGAATGGGTAAATTAAAGCTAAGAGGATAAAGGGGTATAATAAATAAAGGAATACGAATCCTATTATTTTTAACCTCTATAAATAATATGTGAAATATATATTGAAATGATAAAAAATTTAGTGCCTTGTATGATCATATTCTCGAGATTTCTTTGGTCACAAAAATTTTCTCCATGGTCCTTCTAGCCTCATCCTTATGAATTTTCGAATCATTAAAGGTGTGCATAATTATTGAATATTTTATGTATTCATAAAAATTGTTAAATAAATTATTCACATCAATATTAATGTAAAAACAACTTAAAATAATGTTGATAATCTTGAGAATCTACACTATCCCTCTTGAATGTGTGTTCAATCATGAACTGAACCTCTCTATGAATATAGATAATGTATTTTTTTTATATGGGTTGTTTTGTTTTTATTTACACATTCATATATATGGTTATATATTTTTATATTCACCACATATATCCCCTTAATATATTATTAATACTAAAACTGGGTCTAAATTGATCATATGCTCAACCACCACTTATATGGCAACAACTTATGATATTTTTTTGTTGCAAAGTATAAAGATCATTATTGTTCAATAATTATAATATTGGTGAATTATAATTATAAAATATGAATAGAAAATATGTGTCATTAGACAAGTTTTAAATATTAAAAAGGTATAGAGGTGGATTTATGAGTGGAAATGTTTTAGAATAGATATTTATAATTAAAATGGGTGAAAGAGAATGGGTGTCTACCATAGAAAGCCACCAAAATCACCGATGTGGCCACCAAAAAAAGAGTGAAATTATATTGTATGTAAGACACTTCATAGAGGTTTCAATAGAGGCCACCATGATCATAGTGATCTCATCAAATATTTGACAAGGTTTGCTAGAAATTTGGTGAGTCTGACACCCCTTTATAAATTTTGGATATATAAAGATATGTTCATGTTCAACCCCCTATGGATTAATAAATTAGGGATGTGTTTAAAGAGATATTTTTTGTCATACACGACCCTTATTCACCCCCCTTGAGTGGGGATTATTTTATGTTTCATTTAGATAGAAATTCTATATAATATAACTCCTTCATTTTCTCATATCATCTCTTTTATACTTATATTTTGATTTATTATATTTTTGATTATATATTTATGATATATTTCACAATATCATGGTGATATTTTACCATAATGATATATCATATCATGAAAATATTAAATGTGGTCTGAGTGGTGATGAACACACTTGGTTACAAGCCATTTTATTGGATTTAATTTTTCTTCATTTATTTAAATTTAATTTCTATAATTTATTGCCAAATTGATGAATAAATTTCAATAGAGAATTGTGAATTTTACTCAAAAATGTATGAGGAGTATCTTGTGATCAATCTACGTATTTTACTGAGCTTCTAGGGTGTATATTATACTTCATGAGAAATTTCCTTTCGCGTATACTAAGAATTAACTAGAAGTATTAATTATATATTTTAATAATTAATTTAGATTATTCTTTGATAGAGATAGGGACCCAAGTATGATAGTGAGTATTATTATGGGCTGGTTTTGGGTGTAAAAGGAATTTCTAATGTTATAACTATATTATAAGGAAGGTGGTTCCTAATTGTATTTATTTATAAGAGATTTCATATGTAGTAAGATTTTCTAGAGTGGGAAACTAGGTGTTACAACCAATGATAGAATAATTGTGGGTTCCTATATGTGTTTTTTGAAAATTTAATTCTTTGACGGTTATAATAGTTCCCTTGTGTGTTATTCATTGACCACATATACACTGATATTTATGTTATCTATATTAAATGTTGAGTCAAGTAAGGCTAAACCCATGACGGATGTGAAACCAAGATTGAATCCCATGAAAACTTAAAGAGTTCTTTTTTTATGTTTCATGAATATCATATAGAGTGAAGCCCTAAGGGTATGTCATACAAGGTGTAATTTGAATATGTTTATGTGATATTAGTTATATAGGAGAGATAAATTATAGATTATGAACTAATGTCATTGAGAATACCCTAATAGGCTAATTATATTCTGAGGGAGAACCAAAATGGGTTGTCTAAGGAGTTAACCATCAAAATTATTAATTTGATTTAGTGTTAGATATGGGATTTTTCTAGTTATGGGTTTAATGATTAAGTAACAGAGTTAGGGTGACTAGTGAAATAGTAATAGGTTATATGGGATAAATTTATTCTAACAAAATATGTTATGATAAATTACCAACCAAGGTAAGGATATCATGTAATTAACTGATAATGGGTATACTATGTGACCATGGGAATAAAAATTGAGTGTGACTGTCAAGGAGACTACACCACTAGATAGGTGAGTCCCTAGTTTGATGTGATGAGTCTAGTATAAAGAAGCCTTATTGAGTGTTATATATTTTTAATAATACATGTAATGTTTTCAACAATAATAACCATATACTAGGGTTTATTTATGTACTGATGCACTTTGTATGAGCTGTGATGTGTTATAATAGATGTTTAGGATTCGGGATGGGTGAGACTATTGTTTTTTATTGCGTTTATCCAATGTTGTGAATTTTTTTGGAATAATTTTTGACCTAACATATAATAGAGGAAATTATTTCTATTTGGGTAATTTCTAGAGGATATGAGAAACATAATCTTCCATCAATCAAAAATATTCTTATAGATGTCCCATGGATATACTTTATCCTAGAGTAATGTAAGAAAAAAAGGGTTGAGTTCATTCTTTATGTGATCATACTATACATTTGGTAATTTTCTATTGTCCAAGAGGATTAGTGATAACCCATTCACTATTGACCTTGTTGATGACTGATGATGATCCATTAACCATTAATTTTATATAGAACTTATGATTATAGATTCAATACTTACCTTATTAATGATCAATGATAACAGATTCAAAAATACATTATTATAGGAGTGGTGATAACACATCCACCACATACTTGAGGATCAACGTTCACCCATTACCGAATGTAATTATATTTTATATTAAGATTAATTTCAATATAGGTGATAATTTTATCACCAATGAGATAGGTATTAATTTCTACCACATTATTTATTAGTTATAATTTGATCAAAATAGAAATGTTTGGGAATACTTCCAACCTATCAATGATGTGTTCTAGTTATATCACCTTACCTAGGGAAATGATTGAGTATGATTCCCTCCTAGTATTGATTTTTTAGTGATATAATATTAACTAAAGCAATTTTTGGATGCACTAATACCCTATAAAATATCTTGAATAGTGATAATCCACTTATTGTATTTGAAATCCCTAATGGATCATTCAGGTACACTGAGGGAGAGGGTGGTGAATCTTTGTACCCAAGTTTTTTAAAAAATAATTTTATTTTTACCCCCTTTTATCTTATAATCTATAAACCTATTAGGATGAATGTACCTTCCCTATTAATAAGAAAAATCACATGACCTGGAGGACAAAAAGTAAATAAATCATAAAAAATAGTATTTTTACACGGTTAACCAATGTGGGTGACTTTGTCCTTATAGTATTCAAGATCATATGAGAACAAAATTCTACAATAGTAATGAAACGTAATTACAATATAAAATCTACAAAAATTAATGATATAAAAAATTTCATTATACTTGGCCATAATTTATTACAATGAGCCATCTCCTGATGGGATATTTATACTAATATTCCACCAGTTGATATATCTCCTAAAATGATTTGGTTATTTATAATATCATCCCACAAGTTCTTCAATAATCTTCCCAACTAAATCATGAATAAGAATTTAACTACTTCTTCTTGAAAATGAATTATGCACATTTCATGTGTTTCTCTTCACATCTGAAAAAATTGATATTTTTTAGTATTAGAATTTTCAACATGGATCGCCATTAAATTCAACTACATGTGTCCAAATATTCTTCTGAATATGGACCACTAGAATTACTCACCTTCTCTATAGGATATGTATTTCTAGTAAAATTTGATAAATATTTACGAAATCCATCTTTATTCTCTTCTTAAACAAGTAAAATATAACACTTCTACATTAGCTCACTAAATTATTAGAATGATCAACTAAAAGATCTGTAAGTCACTTCAAGTTGTCTTTTTCCTTGTACTACTAAGATATATCACATAAACTCAATATAATTCCACAAATAATATTTAACAAGTTATTCATGCATGAATGTATATTATGAAATATAAATTAAATGGTTATTTTATTCATGGTTTTATCATCTTCATGAATGTGTGAACCTAACATAACAAATTCTTCATGAAAGCTTATAACCTTTCATGGATAATGTTTCATCAATTAAATAATAAAATTTTTAAATATTCCTTCATTGTTTGAGTGGATGATCTTTCTGAAGAGAAACCCTACATCTTTTTATTCTAGTATATAGATCTAAATTCTAATTCACATTGTTCTTTTTACGTGAAAACCCTTTATTCTTCCTCACAGTACTTTTTGTACATGAAAACTTCATCTTTTCACTACTAAAGAGGTACATAATCCACCATATTTCAGTCACTCACTAAACATGGATCACTTATTCTATCTTTTATGAGGCGTAATATGCATGAATTACATCTTCATATCACTCAGAATTAAGAGTATCAATTTAGTTCTCTCTATTCAAGTGACAGTAGGGAACTAAAATTATTTTCTCTCTAATAATTTTTCTCTATTTAAGTAAAATTTCAAATTATGATTCTATTGGTATTTATAGACTTGATTACACTACTTAATTCCTTAAATATAGCTTTTACTAACATACTCACTCTACACAGACCAACATATTCATCATGCATACATCAAATCACTTTTTTCTTTTCAGATACTTAAAATAAATGTTAAACTTATTAATTAATATTTTCCATCAAAAAATATTTCGTTAACTTTTAAATTCATTAGAAAAATTCACAATGTAATCCAAAATCAGCAGCAATAATCTAAAAAATGTCTACGTATGTTAACAAAATCTCTTCACCAAACCTACGACATAAACATAACTCCTATACCACCCTCCTATAACAACCTTTCTTATAACATCTCAAGAGTAAACAAATCCCACATGTTGATCTTAAATATAATAAATAGTGTGGTATGATCAAATTATAATCAACATGAAAACCTAAAATATTCATAGAATCCCTCAAAAAACTAACGGTAGAAGATGACACTCGATTTGACCAGGTGGTAAAGATTTATCTAATTAAATGACCCATGATCTTTATACATGTTTTTAAGATTGATTAATAGTACTCAAATAAGCTGAATCACATAATAATAGTTCATTAAACATCACATCACTTAACAACCCTCCACTTTCCAATCATCTCATGATGATGAAACCAAGTTTTCTCCAGAACATACACACACAAAAACATATCTCTTCTTTTACTCTATATTCCCTATATGCAAGATATGACTATGTCTCCCCAATACCGCCATTAATGATTGGCCTAAATTTTGAAATAAATTCCCAAAATTCTTTTTCTAATACAACATTCCAAAAAAATTTAGACACTATTAAAATACATCATTTATTTTAAAATTCTTATGAAAATTTATCTTCTTTCCACTTAGAAATTCTCAAATTCAACATTTTTTAATCTTAAAATATCTTTATAATATCACGAAAATTTTGTTCCAATTCTCTAAAGTATGCATCATATTCTCCATGTGTAATTTAAATTTTCATTCATTGAATTATGATCGACACATTTCTTAGAAATTAAGACCAACTATACAATCATCACAAGTGTATGTTCCTTACTATAAAGTAGCATCGCTTCATCTCCAACCATCTTTTTCATCATAAATATGATTTTTAACCATATTAAAATGGTAGAAAAACCATGAATCAATCTATTTTAAATTGACTTTCCATTATATATATACATTGATAACAAATAAATCTCCCAAAAAATAAAACCAAAAAAACATAAATCCATTTGGGTTCTTAAATATCACCATTTTGTTTATTGTCAATACCTAATTACATACCAAACTCAATGTGTTCTTATCCACCTTGTTGAAAATAAATTGATATTTATATTAGTAAGGGATTTTCATAACCATATCATTCTTTTATAAAAAAAATTATCATCTTCCATCTTTTAGTCTCCCTATTATTCTTATCTTATCCTTTCATATGAAAATATAATAAAAAAGAATAAAAATAATTATTCTTAAGATAACGATGGAATCACGATTCTGAAGGGAATGAATCATTAATTAATATTATATTAGTCTTGTGGGATAACCTAGTGTAGAAAAAAAGAGTGATAAATTTAAATATAATGAATCTCCATCAATTTCTGTCATGTGATACCAAAACCAAAACATTAATTGAGGTTTTTATAAAAGTTATCCAACTTTTTAATGAAAAGCAAAAAATTTATAGAATTTCACCAACTGGGATCACCAAAAACAACTGTTACAAAACCATTATATGTTCATGACATTCTAATTTGGATATAAAAATTAAAATTAAAATATATATATATATATTTAATGACGAAAAATTTAATTAATTAAATTCCCTTATAAATGAATACATTTTTTATTTTGTAATGTACTTATAAAAAACAGATGAAATATATTTACTTTTTATTTTAGACCAATCTAAAATATAGCCTTAATTTGAATTTCAAGATAAAAAAGACCATTAAAAATCATAAGCTTTTTCAATATTTCCATGTTATAAGTACAATAAATATTAGTATATTAAAGACTATAATAAAATTTAATTGACGCAAAATGAAGAAGCGATGACATCAACTAGTTGGATCCTACCCTATAAAACCCATTTATAGGACCTTTTGAGGGAGACAAAATCATTGGGATTTTCCCATGACCAATCCCAAGGTAATAACCAATTGTAGAAACTCATGTAAAACCATTTATGAGAGATGTCAAAGATTATAGATATAACATTATAAACCATGTTCACTAAACCAGCCAAAGAAATAACTATCATCGCAAAACCTAACCTTAGGGTGGTCACTGATGAAATAAGTGGTTATGTATTGCGATCCAAGTAATATGAATCATTATATTATATTTTTATGAAATAAATATTATATTGATACCTTTTAATTATTGGTTTATATAAATACCTGATTTTACAATTAGTTCAATAAAAATTAGATTTTGGTACAAAGAAACCAAAACTATACTTTTTTGTAAATATATAGTTTCAATTAATAGTTTTTAAAATCCAATAATTTTGAAATAAATATTATTTTCCTGAAATATTGTTGTTGTGAAAAATTTATTTAAATATAAATTATAATATAATTTTAGAAAGTCCGATGTAATTTTTTTAAGGGATATAATGTTGTTTACATCATAAAAACCGGATTTTTTCAATAAATATGGATTTTTATTTAAAAGAAAAATTCATATATTTAATAAAATATTTTCATAAAATAAATATAATATTTGAAATTAACGTGTCCAAATTATAAAATGGGTAATGTTTCATAATTTTCATAGACATTCATATTTTTGGGTAAACATTTAATGTAGTATAAATATATGATATGTATTGTGACTTCATAGTAGCCCAAAAGTGTTGTAATAAATACTCTAAAAGTAATCAAATACCAAACATTTATTTCAGATTCTAAATAATTCTTTCTTTATGTAATTATATATATTTTTAAAAATTATAATATTTCCTCTAAAACCTATATTTTATTTTATTGTTTTAAAATAAAATCGTTATGAACATTACTCGCTTACACCTTATGAATGGTATTAATTTAATGATTTTTGTTATTAAAATAATAAAATGTTTTAAAAAACTTTTATTTGATATAAATCAGAGTGAAAAACTATTGGATGTTTTGTGATTTTGAATATTTTATTACATAGAGTCCAAAACCTATGTTTATAAATTAATAAAAAAATCACCCTATATTTTTATATAAATACTCAACCAACATCATTTTCTACTTCAATAAAAATACCAAAAAAACAAATTTACTCTCAAAATACCTCTCTAAATACCTCCCATGTTTTTACTAATATCTTAAGAATATCCTCTATATAATTTAAAAGAAACTTCTCAGATGAGGGATTCTGTTCTTTTTTCACTTCACTCAATAGCATATTTTTTATTTATCCTTTCGAGTCACAAATGTTTCATGTTCTAATGTGTTTTTAAATAACCCTTTATTATAATATTGATTTTATAATTATGGTATATTATTTATCCCCTCTCCTCATTACCATTACCTAAGATGTTACTAAGCAGAAGTAAGAGATTCTATTCCCCATCCCCTTAATTCAAATACCTCCATTATATTAAGAATGTTGGATATAACTAGATTATAATATTATGTGTTTATAAATACCCCATTACTATACAATTTTTTTATAATAATTATATATTATTTATACCTTCTCACTATAACCATTACCTAAGACACTACTATACTAATGTAATAGATTCTCTTCCTTCCCCCCTTCATTCAAATACTTGCTGATATTTAACCTTTTAAATTTCAATTTTTTTTTGTTTTAATGTTTTTATAAATATAATTTTAATATAAAATTTATTTTATAATAGTGATTTATTATTTATACCCTCTATTTATAACCATATACTAATCGTTTAATATATTATATTAATGGATTATTTTCCTATTCATTTAAATAATACCTTTATATTTAACAATTTGTATCTCAACTTATTTTTTTGTCATGTATTTAAAAATATTAATTTAATATCCAATTGATGTCATAATAATGTGAAATTATTTATCCCATCACATTATAAAACTTACTTAAATCATTAATATTCCTATGTAACATACACTCTTCCTTTTCCTCCTCAATAAAGTACTTCATTGTATTTAGTATTTTCAATCTAAATTTTAAATATTTTATTGTTTTTATAAATATACAGTTAGTACCAAATTAATGTTCTAATAATGAGATATTATTCATCTACCATAATTATAACCTTTACCTAAGTAGTTACTAATCCAAAATAAGGGATTCTATTCCACTTCCTCTTCATTCAAGTACTCATGGTGTATTATTCATTTTTCCTCTCAGTTAATTTTTTTGTCATGTGTTTATAAATAGACCTTTACTATCCAATTGATGTTATAATAATTATATATTATTTAACCTCTCTCATTATAATTTGTACCGATGACAATACTTTTCTAAAGTAATAGATTATTTTCCTTTTCCTCTTCATTCAAGTACATCATTTGTTTTTAGATTTTTTAATCTCAATTTTTTAAGTATTAATGTGTTCATAATAATAACTTTTATTCCAAATTTATATTCTAGGAATGATATATTATTTATCCTATCTCATTATAAACTTTACCTGAGTTGTTATCATGATGATGTAAGAGATTCTCTTCCCCCCATATCCAAGTACTTTTCTTTGTATTAATACATTTTTTTATAGTTGTTCATGTTTATATGTATTTTTACATTTCCTTTAACCATAATTATGATTAAAATGTAATGCGAGACCGCATTTCACTCTCATTAAACACATAAAAGACCCATTATGTACACATGGTATGCCAGTAAAATTATTCCATGATTTTCCATGAAACACTATTTTGTTGTGAACCACCATTCTCATTTTCACTCAAGGGAATCCAAATAGTTGTAACTATCCATCATTTATTGAGGTTATAAATTTATACAACCCACACTCCTAAATCATGGGATTAAATGTGATTTAAAGAAATAATATATTTTATGATCTACGTAGAACACAAATTCATGTACATGATATGATTTTGATGGGTGGAACCATGATTATATTTCCCTCCAATACACTTTGTGACATTTTTATCCTATGAGATATGATGTTTTTTGAATGGTTAGTTATTATAATAACACTATTTTATGATGTTTAAATTGTTATCCTTGTCTTAAACTTATGGTTCCATGTTTTATATTGTTCCCATATTCCTATGATGCCCTGATTGTTTCATTTTATACAATGTTTTAATGTTAATTATTATTATTCTCACATTTTTATGTAACCATGCCATTTCTATTAACTAATGTTGACTAATTTACATCATTATATTCTTTAATTATTACCTTACTAGGATTCATAGCTCACCCCTTTCTTATATACATCCCTAGGTTATCTTATGCAGTATTAGAAGATCAATTGAATTTGATGGAATATTATAGAGTTTTAAATAATATTTTCTATCCCTATTTCATATTATTATTCAATATATCTAATTTTCCAAAGACACATGGTCTCTTAATTTTTTGAAATTTTATTAAAGGTTACTTTATTTAATAAATCATGAAATAAAGTGTACACAATTTTGGGATTTTCCAAGATGGTATCAAAGTAATGTCTAATTTTTTATTTGATTAATATTAGAAAACCTTAGTGAAAACATCAGGGGTAAGACTAATATTTTAAATTATCCCTAAATGTTGTAAAAATATATACTTCTTGGATTTATAGTAAAATACATCCTTGTATGGGTATTATTAAGTGAATAAAGCTATGTAAAATATATACAAAGGGGTAATAACTCTGAAAAGAATAATTGGGTATTAAATTAACATTTTCCATCTGCATGATAAATATTACAAAAATTATAATCCTTACCAAACATTCCATGTAGATACACAGTTGTTAATCGTTGTCTTTTTATGAACTATTATGAATTAAAAAAATACCTATGAAATTTAATCATAGGAAATTAACCATAGATAGAATATATTAAAACCTATAAATTCATAGTTTAAGGAATACATGTATTTTAAATGTTATCAATGTAATGCTCAATGTTTTCCATTTTGTAGTTAATGATTTAAAAATTCTCATTATAACTATACTTTAAAAGTAGTAGAAGATTAAAACTGAAATAAAATTTTGAAATTTAGACTTATCATCCACAAATGAAATTTAAATGTCCTATAAGATTACAGTTATAAAAAATCATCTATATCATGCATGTTTAGTAGAATTATTCAACACCTACTCAAAATCATGGATCTAGAGTTATCATTAACAATAGAAAATGGGTCAAATTTTTTATCACAAGTATATAAAATCATCCATGTCAATACTTTCAGGCTGAATTTTCCAATAAACCTTATGATAGTCTAGTGTAATTTAAGTCTATACAAGGTATGGATTAGATTTCCCAGTATAGAGCTAACATAAATTTCTGATAGAACAAAAGAAGTCATGGTATCATTAATCACCATCTATTTCAAAACAATTGTGAGGAGTAGGATGTATCTCATTTGGAATAATCATATCAATTCTGGTTATTATTACCATAAGAGAACGTGTATTGAGATCAAATTATTATGACACGGTAAATGATCATCCTTGATCACATGTGAATTTTAAGATAATATTCCAATTGTTTCCCTGAATAACTTCCCAGTCATCCTTATAACTAATAGGTTGTGTTGTAAATCAAAATTAGATTTAGAGTTTTTATAATATCCAAGGATCTATATATAATGGATACTATTTAAGTTGAATATATTAAGAATAAACATCAAGAGAACCTAGATAATTTTTTATCCTCCCAAGTTATTCATTATAGGGGGAATTAATCATTATCATGAAGAAGAATGATGGGTCAATTCACCTCTGCATTTATAAACATGAGCTCAACAAGAGAATGATAAAGAAAAAGTATCTTTTTTAATTAATTAATGAATTGTTTGATCAACTATGTATATCCCAATACTTCTCTAAGTGTGATCACCATTCATGATATTATCAAGTAAAGTTGAAGAAGGAGGATAACACCAAGAATGATTTTCATATAAGGTACGAACAATATAAGTTCATATAAATCCTTTTAGACTCACTAATCCTCAAAATATCATTATGATACAATTGAAAAGGGTATTTAGGGAGTACCTTGTAAACAATATGTTAGTATTTATAGATGATATTCTTATCCACTAAATATTAAAATTGGACCCTTAAAAATTTATTTTTTTTGATGGAGACCATTTTAATGGAAAATTTAAATGTTCTGTATAGTAAATACAATATTTGGATGCAGAATGTAAAATTTATGGGTAATGTTATCACTCAAAAAGTAATATATGCGAACCCTTCACAAATATAATAAATTGAAGGTTTTCACAGACTAACAATTTTGACAGGGATACAAATTTTCCTTGGATAGTATTGGTACTATCATAATTTTTTGAGAAATATTACATGATTTTCAAACATTATAACCAAGACAACTCCAAAGGGAGTGAATTATTTATGACTAATGAATGTCGGAGGAACATAAAAGATTTAATGAAATGTATAATCACTACACATGTTCTCACATTACCGACCAGTGTGGAAGGATTTTGATCAAAAGTTATAAATCATGAAACAAATTTGGTTGTGTAATCATGAAAAATGATACATTTATACCGTGTTCATCTATATAATTAAATATCCTTGTGGAGAACTACCCAGTGCATGATCGTTAATTGGATGTAACGATCTCTACATTGTTGATTTGAAGAAATTAAATTTGCGGGAAAAAATGAGAAATACATGTGGAAAATAAGATCCTCAAGTATATATTCACCCAAAAAAATCAAAATACACTAATGGATATGGGTAGATATGAATAATAACTATTAATGTTCAATACATTACCATCTTGTGAAGGTGAATAAGGTTTCAAATGATATGGGTCAAAAGGATCCCATAACCTTATACAAGATAGATATTGAATGAGTTCCAATATTAATGGACATCCATGGGATGGATATGGGAATCAAAAATGGTATATCATCCAAAATTACTCAATTATTTTATAAAACATCAATTCTTAAGAAGCTCAATGAGACATAAAAAGATGATGAAGAGAAATATAGAATTGTAATGAATATTTTTGAGTTTAACATTTCAAAATAAGGAGTTAAGATGTTTAAAACTTGGATATGTGTCGCATTAAAATAAAAAATAATGAGAGAAATTATATATAATTCACATATATTTCCATCCGCTATTCTTCTAGGAAGTACTAAGATTTATAGATACTTGAAGAAAAACCCTAATGGGATAACATAAAGATAAATATAATAGAATTTGTGTCTCAATGTTAGGCATTCAAATAAATATTGTTTAATGACATAATTCTATAATTATAATGCAAAATTTTTTTATACCAATATGGAAATGTGAAAAATTAATAATAAAATTTATAATATAACTCTCTACATTATTTAAAAGCCACAATACTGAATTTTTTTAATGAATAATCTAACAATGTCGGTGAACTTTATTACAATCAAGGAATATTTATCTCTTTAAAAATTATCTATGATATACACAAGTGAAGTGGAAGACATAAGGAGTACCAATATCTTTTTTTTCTGATTGAGATATGAGATTTACCTCATGGGTCTAGAGAAGCCTTTAGAATGGGTCGGATACCGAGTTGAGTATTACGATTTTTTATCACCCTATGAAGGATGATCAATATGAGAGAATCATTCAAACCCTAGAGGATATGATGTTATAATGTTCATTAATACTACAAGAATTTTTTTATCAACACCTTAACCTAGTGTTGTAATCATATAATAATGTTTTCAATTATTGAATTAAAATAAGACCTTATGAGGCCCTGAATGGGAAGTTGTGTTAGACTCTAATATGCTAGGATGGAGTTAAAGAGTGTATAATGAGGAGACCTAATGCTATCCAATATATTTAAGATATGGTTCCAACAATTTAGTGTTATATTTATTCCTCACAAAGTTGGAAAATAGTATATATAAACTTTGATGAGGAATAGTGTTTTAGGTCATATATAAGGTGTCATTTCATATACCACCATGGAAGAATGTTCTGCGGGTTAGAAAGAAGGGAACATTTAGTCCTAGATACACTGAACCCTTCGATATCCTTAATCACATATAATTTATGTCATATCATCTAGAACTCCCACCCAACCTATATTATTTAAATGATGTGTTCTTTATATCGCTATCATGGAAGTACACACTAAACCTCCCACAGGTACTGAATCTAGATGTGGTACCATTGGAGAATGAGCATTGTTATGAGTAGTAGCTAGTGAATATATTAAAATATAGTTATTATGTTATATTAAATAAGAAAAATGACATAGTTAAAGTACTATTTACAAACCACAAGTTTGAGGAGGATACATTGGAACCATAGGAGATAATGACACAAAAGTACCTTTATCTATTTTATGGTATAAAAAAATTTTAGGGGTGAAATTTATAATGGGGGAGAGAATGTAACAACCCATAATTTTATAAATGAAATTTCATTCCAAATGAATATATTTCTTACTATGAGTTGTAGTAATCATCTTAATATCAAAACCCAGACCATCTTCACTGAACCAACCAATGATAGTATTACCATCACATAATTTATCATTAGGGTGTATGCTGGAGTAATAATATATTATGTATCTAAACCATAGTACTATAAATTTTTATATTTTATTTCAATAAAATATGTATTATATTTACCCCATTTCATTATTACATTATATATATACCTAATTATACAATTATTTTGATAGAAAATATATTTGGATACCAAGAAATTAAACCTTTATTTTTGGGTAATATGTAGTTTCAATTAAAACACACTTTTTATTATAAAAACGATAATATTGAAATAATATTTTTTATGAAATATTTTTATTAAATAATATTTATTTAAATAAAAATTATAATATAATTTAATGAAGTCCTATGTAATATCTTATAAGGGAGAGAAATATTATTGTGTCATAAAAAACTATCATTTTTCAGTAAATAATGATCAATATTAATAGTGTAAATTACTATATTTTAAAATTTATTTTTGGTAATATAAATATCATTTTTGAAATCATAATATTGAAATTTACAAATGGGAAATTTTTTATAACTCTTTGATACTATTTATTTTTTGGTAATATTAAATATTGTATAAATACTCAGTATGTATAATGATGTCTTATTATCCCAAAAGTGATGAAATAGTTACTGAAAAAAATACCTGGAAAAAAATTAGTCTTCACTTTAAAATAATTTTTTTTTAATTTATATTTTTTAATTTTAAAAACCTATAATGATTCTTCCAAACCCAATAATTTATTTTATGGTTTGAATTTTTTGTGAACATGACTCACCTATACATAATGAATGGTATTTATTTAATTTGTTTAGTTATTATCCCAATAAATTATAGAAAACCAATCCTTTTTTTAGAATCATTGGAAAAAACCATGGGAAAATTTATAGTTTTGATTATGTTAATATTTCTTGTCCAAAACCTATGTTTAGAAATTAATAAAGAAACCCCATATATTTTTATATAAGTCACTTCCCAATCCCCCTTTTATCTTCTCCCCAAACCCATAAAGTAAATATTTACATTCCATATCATTCTCTATATACCTACCAAGTTATTCATTATTTGACCTCTATCCTTCTAATGGTATTTTCATGGTCATAATCACTCAACTATGTTTCAAATTTTTCATTGTGTGTTTTTCCATTCTATATTTGAAAATCCTAGTCATATCTCAAATGATCATAATGATGTTTTTAAATTCAATTATATGATGATATCATGATATTATTTAATGATTATAATCATATTATTCCATGTTTCAAGACCCTAGAATCATTTTAGAATGACATTTAATGGTTTTAGAAAAACTTTGAGGAGGCCGCTATTGAATTTGCTCAGGGAAAGGCTACACCAGCTAGTCAGTGGCACGAGGTAGAAGATCATAGAGCACAGAGTACCCATGGGTTAGCTCATGTTGTCCCACTAGCCTTCCAGTGGTGAATGCGAAACCAACCTCTTCTCTAATAATTTTCCCGGATCACCAATGGAGTTATACCGACAATCTGGTGTGAGTTCCATAAGTGAAGGAAGTCTCCATTTCATATACGGGCTACCTTGTGGAGGCCACCAGTAATCTTTTGAAATCAAAAAAGCTAGTCCAATATAGTATTTAAAATTTTAAAAAATGACCAAACTCTGGTCTTTATCAAATTTAGTTAAATATGATTAATTATTGAAGATTAAAAACCTATGGGTTCTTATAAAAGGATCCCCTTCGAATCATGGAACATAACCTTTCTTTCTAAAAATGATCTTTTATTGAATCAATGAAAAAGTGATTTCATTATTTAAATCCTCTCAAAATGACATTTTAAATTTCTTAATCTCTCAAAGTCTTTGACTCTTTATATCAAATCACACATCCCATCTTTTATTCATCCAACCAATATATTTTTTAGCAATTTTATAATGGGGTTGTGAAAAATAGAACCGCATTCTTCTCATCTCCATTCTCCAATGGGTTATTAATCCATAAAAGAGAGTGACCAGTTCCATAGCTATAAAAACATTTCATGATGTTTCTCACTAACCATAATTGTGATAGATGAGTTTCATTATTACTGTCATTATAGTGGGATTAATAATATCATACTCTCATTTCAAAGGGTGGATATTTAGGGTCTCACACTGAGAAATTACAAAAATACTTATCAATTATGTTTTACATCTCATTTAAATTAGTTTTTTTAATCATTCTAACATTGATAAAAATAATTTTATTAGTTTAATAATATTATTTTCATTATTAATCTAAGTTGATATTAACTATTGAATCCATATTATATTTATCAATTATAACTTTATTGACTTTATAATGTTATTTTTTATCTTTATCATTTGTGTTTTATTTAAAAATTTAAAGGGAAATCCCCGCTCTTTTATATTACACATCCAAGAAGTGGTACCAAATGGGTTCTATGTGATTATATAAAAATGATCATTTTTTAATGGAAATTTTTATTCTCTTTTCCAAATCCTAATCTATGCCGAGGCTTGATATTTTTATTATGATATATTTTTCTTATTTGTAAGATCATATTAGTTAAGGTAATGATTATTACTTTGAAAAAAATAACATGTCAAAATTACATGGTAGTATTAGTAAACGTTTTTAGAAAATGGTATTGCATAAATATGTTCAAACTAAAAAATATAAAGAAAATTATACTCCAGATGATGCAATGAAATTTTAAAATAATGTAAATGACCTGAATTCATTATATATTTGTATTTCTTATAATTATTTTAATCATGTTTCCTTATAAAAAATTTCCTATGAAAATTTGAAATTAATAGAAGTCACAAATGAAGGCATGAATAATGTAAAACACACTAGATTAGATATGTATCATCATGATTTTGATAGTTTATCTATAAATACTAATTAATCTATTTCTAAAATGTTTATGAGGTTTACTAATATTTTATTGGGTATAAATTCACTGAGTGTGATTAATCTACCAAAATGATTGTAAATAAAATACTCTGTGTTTTACCAAAATCATGTGCTCCCAAAGTCACAACCATTCAAGAAGATAAAAATATGATTAAAATTCTATTCAAATAACACATCAGATCCCAAATAACATAGGAAATAAAAATGAAATGGAAAGTAGAGAAAGTGACCAATGAAGTGAAACAAGTAAATAACACCTTCGTATTCAATTATATCAATGCTAATTCATCCAAAGGTGAAGTAGAATAATTTTCCCAAATCACTAGAAACTAAAAAATTATTCAAGAAGAAAAAATTGTCTAATCAATCCAAGAAGGTAAGTCAAAATTTTGAACTAAAAATGACATTATATGAAAGTAGAAAAATTTCAAATTATCCCAGAGTACCCCATCTATAAAAGGAATGTGAAAGAAAAGAAACAAGTTAAGAAGAAATTAAAAGCCATAATTTTTTGTGAAAGTGATGAATCAATGGACTCAACACCCCCAACCATTTACGTAACTCAATCCCTAAGTTCCTTATTGAACATGATGATGAAGATGTTAAGGTTATAAAATGTCCTTATATCTCTACCTCTCCCACATCTTATCCTAATACTTATCTCTCCTCTTCTACTTAATTTTCCTCAAGTCACTTCAAATATAGAGACTTAAAATATGCTCATGATCAAATTAATAATTGTTTTTGTTTCCATTATTCATTATCTAATGATATTAATTAGAATTATTGGTATCTTTCTCAAGAAAAAGAAAAAAATCAAAACGATAAGGATCTTATCTTCATGGAAAAAGAAGAATTATCAATTAAATTAAACAATCATCCAAATGATTATAAATAAAAATAAACCAGTAATGAGATTAAATTTTATCTTTTCCAGATTAAATCATGGTTAAGATACCTTAAATAAAATTTTGGGCTCTCAAATACATGGAAAATAATGGGTTGGTCTTGGTTTCTCAAATAAACCCAGCACCTCAGGAAATCCACAAAAAAATATTTTTACTAATTTTTTGTTGCATGATTATTTTAATAATTGTAAAATAACTTGACATTTAATATTTTAATGTAATTAATATAAGAGAGAAAAATCAGTATATGTTTTATCCAATAGTTCCAATATAAAACCAAATTTTGAACAAATATGGTTTCGTAAATCACTCTTGGAAAACATCCACGTACCCAAGATCAGTTGAGAACAAAACCCATTAGTCATTTGACTTTTTAGGAGATGTAAATTTCAAGGAAAATCTAAGACACATTTTTTACCTTGATAGTGGATTCTGAAGACACATGTGGGTGATATCTTTGAATTAAATAAAATCTATAAACTAGAGGAAGTTAATGTCACCTTCGGTTATTATTTAAAGGGTATGATAAATAGTTATGGTGAATTAGTTTTTTGAAACACAAATATTGTAAAAAATGGTTTATTCAGAAATTGTTTAAAAAAAATTCTAAGTAGTAGTCAATTTTGTTATAGGGGGTTTAATAAATCGTTCAAAAATCATTTTTGAAAAGTTATAATTCAAAACAAAAAATTTCATTTTCTGTGCCTATTTTTAAAATTTTTTACACAATAAATTTAAAATCTATCATTATCCATTATAGGAACCATTTTAGTGAGAAATTTAGTGAGACATTTATTTTTCACATATGCCTATGTTATTCTAGCACATACTCACTTGTCAAACTCAACTATTATCAACTAGTATGAGATCCTCCTAAATTTAATTTCAAAGATGAGATGTTTTTTAAAGCATTTTTTTGACACCATTTTGTAATAATGTTAATGTGTTCCAGTTTGGAACTTGGAATGTTTTCAGATTTTAGTACTATACATGATTTGGGTGCATAGTTAGAGGTAAATCATGTGGCCTACATTTTTAAATAGCACCCAGAACTAATTTTAAACTATGCATGGTTTATTAGAATGGGTTGTTCATTGTTAAGTATGAAAAATTTGGACCCTAGGTGAAACTATGTTGGCCATTGTTGTGTTGGATATTTAGAGGAAAACTAGCATTGGGTTTGGTAAACAATGTGGTAATTATGCAATTGGATTTGTAATTTTTTACAGAAATTTCATGGATTTATAATGATTTTAATACTATAAACGGAAACAAAGGATAATGTGTACGAAATGGGGTGGTCTTATAGTAAGATGAATGGTTTTATAAACAAGAAGCTTCTTTGGAGTCATCACGTGGATTAATGTTTTTGGGAGGTAGTGGAACCCACACTGTTGGTGAACGGTTTTCCTAACCATGTAGACAAAAAATGTGAGTTTTCCACGTGTTTAATTTTTGGGTAATTCCAAAATTTACCTCTTTAATTATGAAATATTTTACCCCTATTCTCCCATATGAAATTAGGATAACAGTTGGGATCCTTTCAGGGTGTGTTCCACCTTCTTAATTCCTTTATTCTTGCCATCCCAATGGTGTTTTCCAATAGGTTTAAGGTGGGATTAGCCACTCTTTCCCTCATTCTTCCTTGTCCCTAAATTATCTATCATATTTGGATTCCCCTATACACCCTAGTTAACATGTGGATCAATTTTGTGGTTTTAGGAGGATTTATTTATTGGGAGTCGGTGTCTAGGTGTTGTAGACATTGTTTCTTCTCTAGTGGGAATGGTCACTATTTAAATTGGCATGTATAAGGATGTTTTGAATTTGTTCCCACTTCTTTATGGTAGGTGTTATTATGAAATTGTTTAATTTTTGAATTATTTTAATTCTTTCACTTTTGATTTTTTTGTTTTATGAAATCATAATTATATGTTGTACAATTGTGATGATCTGGAACCATTTCAGTGTGTTTTATACTTGGCATAATTGTTTTTACATGAAAATTCCATATTTAATTGTTTAAAATGAAATGTTTTATTTTGATATGATTATTGTGAAATACAATATGGATTTTTTAAAAAATTTTGAATGGGGTGAAATAAATTTTAACCTAATTTCGTTTTTCAAGGACTGAAAACAATTGTTTTAAAGAGAATTTGGTTTTGAATTAATTTGTGGACCTTAATATGATTATAAATGAGTGTCATAATTTATTTAGAATGATGATTTGAAATTTGTTTGAGTGTTTTAACCCTTAAAAAATTCCATATTGGATGGTTCTATTTTTTTGGTGTACATAGTATCCTTTTTGGCCTTTTATTGTTTTTAAAAGAGAATAAACCTTGTGGAAGGGTAGATTTGTATCGTTTTAAATGAAATGGGTGATTTATTTTTACCTCTAGGTTATAATGAAATGTTTGGTGAAACTAAATAATTATAACATGATTTATATTTTCAAAATAAGAGATCCATTGTGAAAGCGTTACTATAAAAATCTTTTGATGATTGGGTGTTTTCCATTTTTTTCAAAATAGAGTATAGAAATGGTATTAGGAAATGTTAAAAGGGATTGGAAATCCAAACTATGATTTGGTGTTAAAGTCCCATTTAGATATTTGGTTTTTAATGGTGTATGTGCATGGATCCATCAGTTTACCCTGTCTTATATACCCCTTATCCGGTTTTGTGATCTCTATGTTATTATTGTTTGTACCCTTGTGAGGAAATGTTCTTATTAATCATTGTGTTAATTTTATGTGTATGGGGATTTTAATCATTGGGTGTTTGTGGTGAGGGTAGTGATGGTTTTTCCTTGTTGGTAGACATAGATAATTTTCACTAGGACTCACATTATTAATGGCCATGGAATGTTCAGTACTAAGTGGAATATATAGCTTGTTCATATAGTTGGTTCACATACAGCTAGTTTCCCACTAATCGTGTTAAGCCCATGAGCTAGGGGGTTTGTCATCACGATGATACTTGTGTTGGATAATTGGATAATGGTATGGAAATACCATATTTCGATAGATTTTTTGGGTTTTTATAACCATACAAAGTTAGATATTTGGAATGATAGTGAAGTTGGGTAGGACCATGGAACATTCCTTTTCTATGTGAGTAATTTTTTGAGTGGAGTTTGATATAGTAATTAGTTGTATCATTCCACTGGTCTATTTTATTTTTAACCTGCATTTATTATGATCCATTTTTATATGGCATGTGATATATATTTGGTGTCGGGTGGTTATGATTACCCCATGTGAGTTGGGTTCTTTCCCTTGAAAATGAGATTTCATATAAGTCTGTAGAAACCTATTTTTAAATTTTATATATTCATGTGTGAGTACATTAATGTGGATTTCAATTTTTTTTATAAATATGGATTAAACTAAAATAATTATTTAATTTAATATTTTTATTTAGATAAAAATTTGTGAGTTGTTTTTGGAAATGTTTAAGTGTGTGTGGTTTTGAAATGTATTTGACCAACGGATTTTTTTTGAGTCAACAATTGTTTGGTTTTGAATAAAAAGGCATGTTTTTTAGTGGTTTGTGGATTTTTTATTTCCAAAAAAGATGTATGTATACAAGCTTGATTTTCAAATTTATTTTAAATCATTCATTGATAAATCTCTTTAGGAAATCAAATGAATAGTTTTAATATGTTATGGTGATATACAAAGATATTTAGATCACACATAAAAAGTTTCAGGTTCTAAGTCCTCGGTTAGATGCAATATTTCCATTGTAGCTGTCATGGAGTCAGTTGGGTAATGGTGGAAAACCAGAGGTTTCATAGAGTTAGTTATGATATCATATTGTGTTTGTTAGTTGTATTATGTTTTTCCCATTACTTTTGTTCCTAATTTGGATTACATTTTTATTATTTTTTCTTAGTGGATGTTGATCTTGTATATCAAAATGGGGTGTATAATGATTGTTGGTTAAGAAATATTTGGCATATAGTGTATTTATTTTGTATTTTGTATTTATTTTTTCTATTGTTGTATTTATGATTCTAGAAAAACCATACACAATGGCTTTTATGTGATTCCTAGGTGTTTGTCACCAACCCATGGGGATCCAAAATTCCCTTTGAGCGTTGTGGTGAATCCGGATGGTTGATGGGTAGGAAAAAAATCCAAATTAGTTTCATTATAAAATTATATCATAGCTTTTGGTTTTCCTTGAATAGGAACCTGAGCTTATTGGGTATCATTTTTTTTGTTTTCCTAGCTGAAAAAAGATTAAGGCTATCAGAGCTTAAGAGGAAAGGGTGGGGAGAGTATAGATAGTTATTTCCCCTCTCAAGCCATACACTTCCATGAGTTGTGGGATTTCAACTTGGGAATTTCAGATTTTTTTTTATATTTATTTTATTATTGAGGTGAGTGTAATTTTTTGGCCCCCTTTAACTATTGAAAGATATAAAGGACCACTCTATTCCTTTTGGGTGGAAGGGAACATAACCTATATAGTTAGCTCATATGGTAAGGGAAACTATGTAGTGTCCGTGTGGTCTATGTAACGCCCTGACCCCAGTTACCCAGAGTTGGTGCATTATTACATAACATTGGCATGATCACAAAAGATCATGTCTCGAAATACCGATTAGTTTAGTAGCCTTAGAAAAACTAGATACATTCATTAGTCTTAAATTACATCATAAAGTGAAAAACTACAACAACATAGTCTCCATTGTCTACACTCATATCCCCATAGACTATCCCTACAGGTCAGTCATAAAATACTTATTCACATCCTGGGAAAAATAAAACATAGAAAGGGGTGAGATCAGATGCTCTATAAGGATAACAATATAGCGGAAACTTTCATAAATAAGCATTAACATTTAAGGAAATGAATAACTAAAACAAAAGCCTTTTAAACATGAACTTCAACAAAATATGGCAAAAATAATATGAAGTAATTCCATTTACTTATTCACATGGATGTTCTACTAGTCTAATAATCACATGCAATATCAATAACAACTTTCATAATGATGGAATTCATAATTCTAGACTATCATAACCACATAGTCAAGGCCTTGTGCCAAGAATAAAAATAATATTTTGTCATGTCCTTGTTCTAAGACACTAGTTTATCTCATGGTACCTACCGATACATCGAGGAGTTATAGTGGGCTCCACCCGTCACTTAATAAGTCCAGTGCATTCCTCATATGAACAGGTTTAAACATAACAAAAACATTAGTATTAAAACTAGCAAATGAAATGTCAATACATTCTCCATAAACCATCAATGGTATAAAAAGAACACACCCACAGTCAAACATATCACAAAACCTTCAATACAATATGGAAGTTTTGTATCATAATAAATCAACTTCAAATAAGCTCAAAATCCATCAAAGGATGTTGACATAGATGAAATCAAAACTATTTGAGAGAAATGTCTCTTTTCTTGAAATCATTTAAAAGTCACATAATTATAAAAGAAAAAATTTACTTTGAAAATATTCTTATAATCTTGTAAGGGAATCTTCTATGATTTTTTAACGGCAGAAAATAGCCACACCCGCCGTATAAGTAAAAAAGACATTCTTACCTTAATTTTGTCGAAAAGGTTAAAAGTACATTGTTTGAAAATGACGGAAAGATTCCTTTAATACCACTTTATAAAAAGTCAAACAAGGGTATAAATGAATTTAACCCATAGTCTAGTAAATGGTAAAAATGTTTTGGAATACATTTTTAAGAAAATGGAAGTGGATGATAAAGAGGTCTCAGTAGATAATTACGTATAAACAACCTCGGATAATGAGGAGATTGTGGAAATAACCCTTAACTTGTACAATTCCTTTGTATAGGGTAGGTTAACCTTGTTTATAGTGGTGAAATAATTGTTATCAAATTATACAAGAATCATATACATTAATATGATATCATATATGATCTTTTCACATTGTTTTGTTAATAATATCTTAGTATTATCGTTGTTTCAGGTGTTAACGGATTCATTTTGCTTTATATTATTTGTTATGTTAGTCATATTTGTTATGGATGGGATGTATCTTATTAATTTCCATAATGATATCAAGTATTTAGACATTATTTTTAATCATCTAATGAAAATTAGTCTTGAATAGATAAAATGGGGAATGAATCTCATCACGTTCGTGGAGACGGTAATCCGTACGACGCACGAGCGACAATATCATTCTTTTGATATTAAAATAATATATAATTGTATGTTATATCATATATAAATAATCATTATCATGTTATATTTACTATTTAAATTAATTACACATCATTATTATACCCATCAAAATAATAATGTATTGAATAACAATTACACCACTATGTGGAGACGGTAACCCGTACATACACAAGTATAGTGACATGTTATTCAAAGGATGGATAGAATAATGAATATGGTTATACCATATTTATAATAACACCATAGTATATAGAACATACTAGAGTTATTATTTTAGAATGTAATGAACAAAGAAAAAGGAAGTGGAAGAAGAAAGGAACTTGAAAGAGGTGGTGAGATATTTACATATTCTTCGGGTTCTTCCTTTTGATTTGATCAAAAAGGCTCCTTTAGTTGGCTTTATGACTAAATTAATGCCTCTAGGATTAATTTAGGGAATTTTAGAGGATATTTGGTTAGGGTTTGGCTGAGTCAAAAGGCTTTCAAGGTGTGAATTAGAGTGAAGGGGGGTGCCCTTTTATAAGATGGGTGAGGGGAACCTTAGGAAAAGCTAGAAATATTATTTTATAATAAAATAATTTTTGGTTTATAAAGGCTCCAAAATGGATTATTTACAGTCTAAGGTGGGTATGGGTCGAAAACCACTCAACCAATAGGTTTTAGACAAGTCTGGGTCACTATATTAACTTTAGCTTTTAGATTTAACTCGTAGTTAAATAGTTTGACATTTACCTTGTCTCTTTGTATTTTTATATTATATGGTTAATAAAAATACTATATACTTTTAAGAGAATCCAAAGTGGTTAATTTATGATACAACTATCATTATATAAGTCCTTTGGCCGAACCTTATATTTTTAAGAATATAATATCATTTAATAATGTAATATTTGTTTTAAAAACTCTTTTATGTCAATTTTGACAATATTTGGTATTTTGTTTTTGATAAATTCATAACAACATAATTACTTCAAAAAAATTCATATATAAAACTCTAATATGTCATATTAACCTATAAAATTATCATAATTCCTAAAAAGTCTCAAATTACATTTATTTGGCTATTTATAATATCAATTATTTTAATATTTCATTAATTAGGTAATTTCTACATCACCGTTGTGTCATAAATAAATTAAATTATTTAATGTCTAAAAATTATAAATAAAATACCATTATGTAAGAAATATTTTTATATTTATAATTAATATTTATAATCAAATTTATCTTATGTATAACCCTATATTATAAATGTTTTAGTTATTAAACTTTGATTTTAACTCTTTTAACTCTTGTTTGAATTAAATAATAATAAATGTCCTAATCTAATCCAAGTAGACCAAAGAGCTTCATATGTTCTTCCTAAGGTTGTTTTTGGTAGAATTATACTTATCCAGTAGAATAAGGATATGTTTTAGGGTAATAATAATATCATTTTTACCCTTAATTACCCTATTTACTTTTAACCCTGGTAAATAAAAGTAAAAAGTTACTATTCACCAAAATTTATTTTTATCTTATTGACCCAAATTTTATTCCTTGATATTAACCGTGTCTCTCAGATTTTCAAAATTACACTCACAGAAGCGGTAAAATTATGTTTTATGTGAATTTGCAAATTCTTCTACGAGATGGGTAAAAGACGGTGCAAAGTTCAAAAAAAAATTTATATATATAAAATTATTATAAACTGACTCCAATGAATTACATTGAACTTATATAGGTATTATGTATCTATTTTGACCTAAAATAAATTTAAATAAAATAAATAATTATTTAAAAAAATTCGGTTTTAAACTATAACTCAGTGTTTTTCACTATTCGTCAAAAATTTAAAGTTTTCAGAAAAATACAAAAAATTCACCCTAAGCTAATTTCAATATTCCTAATTTAAAAATTAAGTCCATTTTTAAAGATAAAATGTATAAAATTTAAAAATGTGGGTATTACTATTCATTACGGCTAGTTTTATTGGTTGTGGTGTGTGTTAGAACTCGAAGTTTCTTACAACACACAGTACTGTATTATTCAAAGAGAAGTGTCCTGTGGAAGCTTGGGGTGTTACATTCTCCCATCCTTCAAATAATTTTGTCCTCTAAATTTCTATAATATTACTGCATAAAAAGGCTTGGGTGGTTCTTCATCATAAGTTTCTCGGGTTCCCACATTGCCTCTTCCATCTTATGGTTTTCCATATAACTTTTACCAGACGAGTCGTCCGGTTTCTTAGCACTTGTTCTCTTGTATCCAGAATCTTGACAGGATCTTGACAATAAGATAGATCAGGTTCTAGTTCTAACTTCTCATAGGTGAGTACATGTTTTGGGTCAGACATGTATTTTCTCAACAGTAAGACGTGGAACACATTGTGAACTTTGGAGAAATTTGGGGACATTGCCAAACTATAACCTATAACCCCAATTCGTTCTAGAATTTCAAAAGGTTCTATGAACCCGGGACTCAATTTACCATTCTTACCAAAACATATAACTCCCTTCCATGGAGATACCTTCAATAAAACATGATCTCATACATGAAATTCCAAATCCTTCCTTCGGTTATCGACATTGCTCTTCTACCTACTTTGAGCTTCTTTGATGTGGGTTTAGATTACCTTTACCATTTCTATCATTTCCTTAACATGTTCTAGGCCTACAAATTTTCTTTCACCAGAATCATCCCAACAAGTTGTTGTGCGACATCTCTTTCCATATAACACTTCATATGGTGCCATCTGAGTACATGAATGGAAGCCATTGTTATAGGAAAATTCTACCAATGGTAAATATTGATCCCACATACCTTGAATGTAAAGTGAGAATGATATCAACATGTATTCTATGGTTTTAATAGTTTGTTTTGATTTTCAATCAGTTTGGGGGTGGTAGAGAGTGCTCAAATGAAGTTCAGTATCCAGGGATTTCTGAAGACTTTTCTAGAATCATTAAGTAAAACATGGATCACGATAAAAAACAATCGATAGTGGTACTCCATGAAGTCTCACTACTTAATTATTATATAGTCTCTCTAGATGTTCAAGCCATAAATATTCTCTTATAGAAAGAAAATGTGTTGACATGGTAAAACAATCAACAATGACCCATATTTCATCGTTCCGTCTATGATTCTTTGGTTGTACCATGAGAAATTCCATCGTGATATTATCCCATTTCCACTCAGGTATGGGAAGAGGTTGCAATACCCTGCCAGGGTATTGCCTTCCAGCTTTCACTTATTGACAAACCATACATCTTGACACAAAATCAGCAATCTTCCTCTTCATGTTGTCCCACCAAAAATGTTTCTTCAAATCTCTATATATCATAGTGCTACCAGGATTTATAGAGAAATTGGAACAATGAGCATCATCCAAAAATACCCTTGTTAGATCAGGTATATCGGGAACACAAAGTATTTTCCCAAATTTCAAAATTTCATCTTCATATATGAAGTCACTCAATCTCCCATCATTCACAGCTTTAATCTTCTTTTAAAAATATTCATCATCAAGCTAAGAAATTTTTATCCTTTATAGTAAAGATGGTTTGGAAAGCATTTGAAAAAGTATTGATGTTTCACCTCCCATGGTTATTCCCATATCCATCTTTACTAGATCCATGAAAATAGGACCCCTTTCAACTCTCATTTTGTTCAATACTTAATGATCCTTTCTGATCAAAGCATCTTCCACCTTATTTTCTTTTCCCAGGTGGTAGTGTATTGTGAAATCATAATCCTTGAGTAGTTCAAGACATCACCTTTTCCTCATTTTGAGTTCATTCTGTGAGAAAATATACTTCAAACTATTTTGATCAATATATATCTCACATTTTTCACCATATAGATAATGTCTTCATATCTTCAGATCAAAGATTACAATAGCTAACTCATGATCATGAGTAGGATTGTTTTTCTAATGAATTTTAGCTGTCTTGATGCATAGGCAATAACCCTATCATTCTGTATAAGGAAACAACCAAGTCCTTTCTTTCAAGAATCACTATAAATAACAAACCCATCCTTCCCTGATGGTAGAGTCAATATAGGAGCATTTACTAATCTTCTCTTCAGTTCTTCGAAACATTATTAACAATCTTTTTCCAAAACAAATTTAACCCTTTTACATGTGAGCTTAGTTAATGGGTTATCCAATCAGGCAAACTTTTGGATGAAACTTCGATAATAACCTTCCAAACCAACAAAACTACATACCAAAATTATACTCATTGGTGCTGGCCATTCGTGGATTGCTCTTGTCTTAGAAGGATCAACATAGTTTACATCCTTAGAGACAACATGGCCATGAAAAGAAATCTCATGAATCCAGAATTCACACTTTCTAAACTTCCCATAAAATTCATGACTTCTCAGAGTCTTTAGGATAATGCGCAAGTGATTTTCATGATCTTAATAGCTTTTGGAATATACAGAGATATCATCAATAAATACCACTAAAATTTCATCAAGATATTCCTTGAAAACTCTGTTCATTAGATCTTTGAAAAAAGAGGGTGAATTAGTTAGCCCAAAAGGCTTTACTATAAACTTGTAATGCTCGTATCTGGTTCGAAATGCTGTTTTCGGAATTTCTTCCATCTTCACACACAACTGATGATATCCAGATCGAAGGTAAATATTTGAAAAATATTTTTCTCTATGAAGTTGGTTGAATAAATAATCAATGTGATATAGGGGATACATGTTATTTATTGTTATAGCATTGATCTCCATATAATCAATGCACAAACTCATAGATCCATCTTTCTTCTTAAAAAAAAGAACAGGGGCTCCCCATAGAGAAACACTAGGGAGAATAAATCCCTTATTACTCAATTCCTCTAGTTGTTTATTTAGTTACACAAATTCCATAGTGGACATTTTATAAGGGGTCTTTGATATGATCCTTGAACCAGGAATTAAGTCAATAGAAAACTCAATTTCTCATTCTGGAGGATGTCTAGGTAAATCTTCAAGAAACACATCAATATATTCTCTCAAAATAGGTACATCCTCTATTTGAACATTCCTTTTACTCACCCACAATCATTTCATTCTCTTCCTCCCCAATAATTGAATTTAGTTGAGCTACTGGGGGTGGATCTAGATAAAATTAGGTGGTGATGATTCTGCTCTAAAGATAATGTGTTCTTTATCATCGTCATCAAAAATAATAACCTCCTTATTCTTTCAATAAATTTTTTCATCATGGTCCAAAATACAATACATACCGAGGATTATATCAAATTCAATCATGGGTATGAAGATGAGATCAGTAGATAATGAAAATTTATATTCGCTAATGGGAACTGATTCACAGAACATTATAGCAATGATACTTCCTTTAGGAGTTTTTACTGACAACTCCCTTGTTAAATCAAAATTTTAATATCTAATTTTCTTAGCAAACTGGGAACATATGAAATAATGAGATGATCTAGAATCAAATAAAGCATTGGCTTAACTTGGGGAAACCATTAAATTACTTACCACCATGTCTTTCGGAGCTTCTACCTCAGTAGTAGTGATAGAATAATATTTGCCTTGATCCCATGGATTTTTCTGAGGTAAGTTTCCCTAACTCTTAGGAAATTTATTTTCATAATGTCCCATTTCCCTTCAATTATATCATTGAACATTGGTACATTACTTCTTCCCCTTGCAATCAAGAGCTTGGTGGCCTTTTTCACCACACTTGTAACAGACTCCCATTCCCTTCACGAAAGTACTGGGGTGTTTCTTCACACATTTACTATAGGATGGATATTCAACTTTTCCCTTATTTCCCTTATTTACAATTCCAGAGTGATAAATAGATCTGTTCTTCTCTTTCTTTGCTTAAAAGTCGTAAGACTTAACGAATTCCTTTTCTGTCTTGATAGCACATGAGACAATATCTTCGTATGACGAGAAGGATTTTGAGACTATTTCTCGATGGAGAAATGGTTTTAACCCATCAAATAAATGATCATTCTTACATATTGGGATATTTATATAATCTGAAGTATGCCTTGCTAACCTTGTAAAGTTAGACTCATACTTTCCAACATTCTCTTCCTCCTTTTTCCTCAGACTTACAAATTGTATATCCATATCCACTGGATGGTCATGAGGATATTATTTTTCTATGAAAATATCTTTAAACTCCATCCATTCCATATTTGATACTTCATCATCTTCCTTCGTGTTTTGAATCAATGACCGCCATTGATCAGAATCTTCATTGAGGTGGTAAACTGCCATGACAACTTTTTCCCCTTCGCTACTCCCCAAGGGGTGGAATATTTTCTTTAAGGAATTTATCCATTGCTCATCTACTAGTGGATTTGTGCCCCCTTTGAATGTTGGTGGTTGTTGGCTCATGAAGAGATCTAACATTGATCCTCCACACTACGGATCAGGGTTCTCCATATGGGTAAGGTGATTATTCATAACCTCAGTGAGTTTTCCTAGTATGGTGATAAGATGATCAACACCAGTTGTATCACCAGCTCCACTGTAATTATCTTGAGAAGGAGGGAAATCCCTACATGGAGTGCATGCATTGATATGATTTCCATTCCTTCCACTAGGCGCCATTTCTAAATAATGGCATACACTAGATTAGTTTATGAATCACAATACATAAATCCAAACTCGTAAAACACTTAACATAAATTGAACATTTTACGGATATAATCCATAAAAATAAAAATGTTTTCTTGGAAAAAGTATATACTCATAAACCCTTCGTATTGTTTTGTAAAGAAAATGATAATTATCCTAAGCATATCCCTCGGGAGTGTCGTAACCAATAATGTAGCAAGGCCAGTTATCCTAAACCAGTTCCTATTCCAGTCAAGCTCAAAGCAGTGTTTTTGTGTTTTAACCCTAGGTACATATGTCCCAGAGCCTCCTCTACCTGCTCGAATCCAGACAGGGATGTATTTCTTGGAAAACTCACAAAATCTCTACAATACCAAAATTCTACTATGTTCTTCTATACTAATCCTCACTGTCCATATTAGGTCTATGTTCTATAATCAGTGTTTATTTAAATATTGATTCTAAAGTTTGGACTAAACTTCCTCTGATTCCAACTATAATGCCCCCACCCCAGTTACCCAGAGTCGGTATATTATTACATAACTTTGGCATGATCACAAAAGATCAAGTCTGGAAATACTGATTAGTTTAGTATCCTTGGAAACACTAGATAGATTCTTAAGTCTTACATTACATCATAAAGTGAAAAACTACAACAACATATTCTCTATAATCCACAGTCATATCCCCTCAGAATATCTCTATAGGTCAGTAATAAAATACTTCTTCACATATCGGAAAAAATACAACATATAAAGGGGTGATCTCAAATGCTCAGTAAGGATAACAATATAGCAGAAACTTTCATAAATAAGCATAAACATTTAAGGAAATGTATAACTAAAAAAGCCTTTTAAACATGAACATCAGCTTAATATGGAAAAAATAAAATGAAGTAATGACATTTAATTATTCACATGGATATTATACTAGTCGAATAATCACATGAAATAACAATAACCACTTTTATAATGATGGAATTCATAATGCCAGACTATCATAACCACATAGTCAAGGCCTTGTGCCAAGACTACAAATAAGATTTTGTCAAGGCCTTGTGCCATGAAACTAGTTTTTCAATGAGATCTACCGATGCATAGAGGAGTGATAGTGATATCCACCAGTCACTTACAATATCTAATGCATTCCTCATATGAACAGGTTTAAACATAACATAAACAATAGTATTAAAACTAGAATGTGAAATGTCAATACCTTCTCCATAAACCAAGAATGGTATAAAAATAACACATCCATAGTCAAACATATCAAAAAACCTTCAACACAATATGTAAGTTTTGTATCATAATAAATCAACGTCAAATAAGCTTAAAATCCATCAAAGGATGTTGGCATAGATGAAATGAAAACTATTTGAATGAAATATCTCTTTTTTTTAAATCAGTTAAAAGTAATATAATTATAAAAGAAAACATTTACTTTGAAAATAATCTTATAAGATTGTAACGGAAGATTTGATGATTTTATAATGGCTGATAATATCCACATCCACCGTATAAGTTAAAAAGACATTCTTACCTTAATTTAGTCGAAATGGTTAAAAGTACCTTGTTTGGAAATGGAGAAAAGATTACTTTTAATAAATTTTATAAAAATTAAAACAATGGTATAAATGAATTTAAACCATATTCTAATAAATATTAAAAAAAATTAGAGTACATTTTTATGAAACATGGATGTGGATGACAAAGAGGTCCCAGTAGATAATTACGAATAAACAACCTCAGATAATGAAGAGATTGTGAAATTAACCCTTAACTTGTATTTTTCCATGGTTTAGGGTAGGAAAAACTCATATATAATGGTAAAATAATTGTTATTAAATTATAAAATAATCATATACATTAATATGATATCATATATGATTTTTTAACATTGTTTTGTTAATAATATCTTAGTAATATCATTTTTTTGGATGTTAACAGATTCATTTTCCTTTTTATTCATTGTTATGTGAGTCATATTTGTTATGGATGGGATGTATCTTATTCATATCCAGAATTATATCATGTCTTTAAACTTTATTTTTAATCATCTATTGAAAATTAGTCTTGAATGAATACGATGGGGAATGAATCTCATCACGTTCATGGAGACCGTAATCCGTACGTACGCACGAGCGACAATATCATTCTTTTGATATTAAAATAATATTTAATTGGATGGTATATCATATATACAGAATCATTATACTGTTATATTTATTATTTTCATGAATTAAACATCATTATTATACCCATCCTAATAATAATGTATTGAATAACAATTACACCACAACATGGAGACGGTAAGTCGTACGTACGCACGTATGGTGACATGTTATTCAGAGGATGGATAGAATAATGAATTTGGTTGTACCATATTTATAATAACATCATATTATATGGAAGATACTAGAGTTATTATTTTAGAATGGAAACAACAAAGAAAAATGATGTGGAAGAAGAAAGGAACTTGAAAGAAGTGGTGAGATATTTTCCTATTCTTCGGGTTCTTCCTTTTGATTTGATCCAAAGGGCTCTTTAAGTTGGATTTATGACTAAAGGAATGCATCTACGATGAATTGAGGGACGTTTATAGGATATTTTTTTGGGGTTAGGCTGAGAAAAAATGCTTTGAAGGTGTGAATTAGAGGGAAAGGGGAGTTCCTTTTTATAAGAGGGGTGGGGGCATCTTAGGAAAAGCTAGAAATATTATTTTATAATAAAATAATTTCCAGTTTCAAATGGATCCAAAATAGATTATATAAAGGATAAAGTGGGTCTTGGTTGAAAAACACTCAACCAAAAGGTTTTAGATAGGTTTGTGTCACTATATTAACTTTATCTTCTAGATTTAACTCTTAGTTAAATAGTTTGACATTTACCACGTCTCTTTGTGTATTTATAATATATTGTTAATAAAATCACTATATAATTCCAAGAGACCCCCAAGTGGTTCATTAATGATATAAATATCATTATATAAGTCATTTGACTGAACCTTATATTTTTAGGAATCGAATATCAACTAATAATATAATATTTGTTTTAAAAAATCTTTTAAGTCAATTTTGACACTATTTGGTATTTTGTTTTTTCTAAATTCATAACAACATTATTACTTCAAAAAAAATTCATCTCACCAACCCTAATATGTCATATTAACCTATACAATTATTGTAATTTATAAAAAGTTTCAAATTACATTTCTTTGGATATTTATAATATCAATTATTTTAATATTTAATTAATAAAGTAATTAATGCATCACCATTGTGTCATAAATAAATTAAATTATTTAATGTCTAATAATTATAAATAAAATACCATTATGTAGGAAATCATTTTATATTTCTAATTAATATTTAAAATCTAATTTATCTTACGTATCACCCCATATTAAAAATGTTTTATTTATTAAACTTTGATTTTAACTCTTTTAACTCTTCTTTGAATTAAATAATAATAAATGTCCTAATCTAATACAAGTGGACCAAAGAGGTTAATATTTTATTCCTAATCCTCTCTTGTTCGAATTATACTTAGCCAATAGAATTAGGACAAGTGTTAGGGTAATAATATTATTATTTTTACCCTTAATTATCTCATTTAATTTTAACTGTGGTAAATAAAAGTAAAAAGTTACTATTCACCAAAAATTATTTTTATCTTATTGAACCAAATTTTACTCCATGATATTAACCGTGTCTCTCGAAAATTCAGAATTCCAAATCAGGGAGGTGGTAAAATTATGTTTTATATGAATTTGAAAATTCTCCTAGGAGATGGGTAAAAGACGACGAAAGGTTCAATAAATTTTTTATATATCTAAAATTATTATAAAGTGACTCCAATAAATTACATTTAAATTATATAGGTGTTATGTATATATTTTGACCTAAAATAAATTTATATAAAATAAATAATTATTTAAATAAAAATTCAGTTTTAAACACTAACTTAGTGTTTTCCACTATTCATCAAAAATATTAAATTTTTCAGAAAAATACTAAAAATTCACCCTAAGCTAATTTCAAAATTCTGAATCCAAAAATGAAGTCAATTTTGAAAGATAATATATATAAAATTTCAAAAAGTGTGTATTAATATTCCTAACGGCTAGTTTCATTGGTTGCGGTGTGTGTTAGAACTCGAAGTTGCGTACAACACATGCTACTGTTTTATTCAAAGAGAAGCATACTGTGGAAGCTTGGGGTGTTATAGTCTATTCTTCCCTTTTTTCAAGGTGTTTTTTATTATTGATACATGAATTCCCAAACCATGGGGGTCTAGTTTCTCATATCACTATTAATTGTTTTCCTATTTAGACTTCTCTTGATTCTATGTTTTTCGAAAATTGTTTTTTTATTTTTTGAGGTGGAATTAGGAGTGTTTTTTCCCCTTTTAATATATGGTTATTGTGATCCTCACTTGTTTCATGAGTACTTCTTATGTGATGTTGGATTTTTTACCAATGGTATTTGAAAATAAAGTGGTTTTTGTGAAAACAATCAATTTAAAAATGGGTTTCTGTATAATGGGAAGAGTTAATTCCATTGGTTTTATGTAATGATTTACTAAATATTTGTTCCCCCTGGTTGATGTTGTTTTATAAATGTGAATTTTTTTTTATGGTTATTGTTTGGATGTTAAATTTTTGAAATGAAATATAATCATGAAAAAATAATTTTTTCGATTTCTTTATTTGGGAAAAGGGGGTTTTCCACTAAGGATTTATTTTTTTAAAGTTATGTTGTCTTGATTTTTGAGAGACTCTATGGTGGAGGGAGATTTAAAATTTCCTTTTCCAGATTGTGTTTTCAAAGATAAAATTTTCATTTTTTTAATTTTTTCCTTATTTTAGAGATTTTTTATGTTGGTTTGATTCATATATTGTAATGGAATTACTTGGTTTTTATTTTATCACATGACTCTAAGCATTTCATGTCTTTATTTTTGTTGCTCCCCATAATGGTAGAATGCGTTTCTATAGTTCCATTGCCTAAAAATAATCCAAGTAGAGTGATGAATGTGGTAAATTATTTTAGAATTTATGTAAAGAGGTTGTTGTAAGTGATTGATGGGAACCAAAATTATATAGGGACACAAGAATCCCAATAGTTAAGAGCCATTCAGATCTTGTTGGTTAGTTATAACCATGGTTTGGAAAATTATAGGTTCCTCATCTATTTCAGAAGTGAAATTTGTATTCTTGGTTTTGGTAATATGCCTCTTAATCAATCCTTTTTAGGAAGGATTGATTGTTTTTTGAACATTTCGTTTAATGGTTTGACCATTGTTTCTTGACCTTTAGTTGTGGTTGGAATTTTTCAGATGTTTCCACTTTTTGGGATGTTCCATGTGGAAGGTTTCATTTTGGAATGTTTTAAAGGATGGTTTGACTACTAGTTTAGGACATGTTTATTTTCTATTTAAGAATTTTTACCCTCTCTCCCTCCGTCTATGATGTTTTTTGGATGGTTTGGGTGCATCGATTTTTTGACCATCATTATTTGGAAATATCATTATTGGTGATAGTATACTATGAATGTTATTTTAGATAATTTTAATAGTGATTGTAGTTTGGACTTTAGAGAGCATGTTGGCTGCATGATTGGGTATCCATGGTGTGTGATACACCAGTTGAGTGTGGTATAATAACTGGTGTGTGGTTTCAGGCCTTTTATAGGATGTAAAATGTACGGGTGATTCTGTGTTGACCATAGGTTATGCTCATGTGTCATGAACCAATGTAAGGGATCTTGTAATTATACATGAGGATCCTATGGTTGTTCTTCAGTTCATTATGTTTTTATATGTTTTTGGTTTAGATTCCATTACTCCCATGGTTTATTGGTTGTTTGTGGAAACATTCACATAAGTAGTTACTTTGTTCAACCCTAATTGGGAAACTATAAATGGTGTGAAGAACATGTAAGATATGTCATGCTTCGTAGTGATTCTTATTAGATGTTATCAACTACTTATAATTCATAGATATAAGTATTTTATAGTTGATTAGTTTGACCATTTTTATTATTTTGGTTGTATGTTTTTAGATAAATACATATTGGGACATTTATTTGGTTAGGTCATTTTTGGATCTTCCACATCCTATGTCTCTCATTTCTATCGCAGACATTCTGGGGGAATAATGTTGAATAGTTGGGATTTGTGAAACCCTTAGTTTCATGGTGTTGTTATTTTAGAGATATATTGATCTGTGGATGTCTGAGTTTCATTCCTATGGAGTTATAGATCTAAAATTGAAAATTATTGTGTATTTGTTATTATGCATGATTTAAGTGCATTGTTATATGGAAACCAAGAGGCTACCCTTCTCAAGGACACTTTTCAGATCATTTTAAACTAAACATAGTTTTTTACATGTTTAATATTGTTATGTTTGAATCATATGGCCCCAAGGGGATAACATGTTCATCCTTGATGTGTATCAGGAATTCCCCATGTCTTGCAAATTGGTTGTTAAAGCACTTCGTTTGCTTTATATTTTTTACATACCCATTTTCATAGCATCATCATGGTTTATTAAACAATGTTTAGAAACCCTGGAGGCCATGAATTCTTTTGGGTAGTCCTTTAGTGAGTGTCGTGATTTGTTTAACCATGTTTTCTCTCAAGATTAATCGTGAAGCTTAAAATATATGGGAGGTAGTGGCACCCATACGGTCGGTACATAGTTTTCCTAACCCTGTGGTCAAACATTGTGAGTAGTATAGGTGTTTAAATGTATGGATAATTTGAAAATTTCCATCTTGAATTAATAGTTATTTCACTCCTCTTATCCTCCTTGTGAGTTAGATGACTCTTGATATCCCTTAGGGGTGTTCCACCTTCCTCCTCCCTTGATTCTTTCATTTGTAATGGGTTTTTCCAGGATATTTTAGTCGATTATTTCCACTCTTTCCATATTTATTACTTATATCTCTCTTATATGTTGAATTTTTCTTCCCCCATGACCCCTAGTTATCATGTGGCTCAATTTTAAGGGTTTGGGTAAATTTGTTGATGGAGAATTTGGTTTCTAGGGGTTTTAAACAGCACTTTTCATTCCGTTGGTGTGGTCACTGTTGAAGGCGACATGTTGCCAAATATTTCAACATGGTTCCCGCTTCTTTGAGGTTGGTGTTACTGTGAAATCTTTTCATTTTAGAATTCTAAAAATTCTATAAACTTTTAAATTACACTTTTTATGAAAGAATAATTATATATAATTTCCTTATGATGATTTGGAACGAATTTTTTGTGTTTTATGCTTTGCATAATTGGTTAAAAATGTGAATTTCATATTTAATTTTTAAAAATGAAAATATTTATTATACTATGATTCTTTGTAAATTTATTAGGATTTATTTAAAGTGGGTTTCATGAGTTGAAATGGGTTTTAAACCATTTATTTTTTTCAATGACAAAAAATAATGGTTTTAAAGGGAATTTGGTTCTGAATTAGGGCGTGGACCCAAAATGAATATAAAGGGATTTTTTAATCTATTAAAATTTTGATTTGAAATGTGTGAATGTGTTTTACCCCCTTTTGAAAAATCGTATTATATTTTATCAATTATTTTTTGTGTAAATGGTTTCCATTTTGGGATTTTTATGATTTTCAAATTGAATTAACCATGTGGAAGGGTATATAAGAATCATTTTAAAATAAATGGGTGATTTATTTGAAACTATTAAGATGTTATAATTGGTGATTAATGGAATGTGTGGTGGAAATAAATTCTTGGGCCATGATTTATATTTTAAAATAAGAGGGACCCTGTGTATGGGTGATTTTGAAATGATATAAATTATTGGTTGTTTTACATAATTTTCAAAATGGATTTTGGAATGGGTTTTATGACATGTGCAAAGAGAATAGAAATTCATGCCATGAGTTGGTGTTAAAGGCCCATTTTTTTACTTTTGTTTTAAATAGTGTATGTGGATGGAAACCTTGGTTTCCCCTTGTTTATGTACCACTTTGTGGGATTGTGATCTTTGTGTGATTCTTGTTACTACATTTTTTTTGGGAATGAGCTTGTTAATCCTTATGTGCATGTTATGTATTTTGGTATTTTCATCATTTTGTTTTTGGGGTGATGGTAGTTATGGTTATTACGTGTGTGTAGAATTGGATTGTTTACACTACACCTCACTTCTTTATTGGTCATGGGATGTGGGGTATTATGTGAAAGTTAAATCTTATTCATATAGTTGGTTCACACACCAGTATTTTCCTACCGTTTGTGTTATGAAAATAGTCTAGGTGGGAGGATTTTCATTATAATGATTCTTGTGTGGGGTAATTGGATGATGGTAGAAACTTCTCATATGATTAAATCTGGTTTGGGTGGTTGTACCCATAAATGGTTAGATACATAGAACATTAGTGACTTCTGGTATGAAAATGTCACAATAATTTTATTGGTGAGTTATTATTTCAGTACTGTTTGAACTAGTGGTTGACTGTATCATATCACCTGCTTTGTTTGGTATGTCTCCTTCAATGCACATGTTTAATTTTTAAATGACCTATGATAGATATGTGGAAAGTACTGGTTTTGTAAAATCTATATGAGTAGGGTTGTTTCCTTTGAAAATGTGTTTCAAATGATGTTTGTGAAAAACAATTTTGAATTTTTACAGACTATCATGTGAGTACATTAAGGTTGATTTCGAAATGGGTTTCTGGTATAAATATGGATTTTGCTAGTGGAATGATTCAATGGAACTATTTTCATTTAGATAAACCAAGTGTGAGTTGATTTGATAAATATTAATTATTCATGTGGCTTAAAAATGTATTTTACTAGTGTCATTTGTCAAACCCCATGTGTTTGGTTTTGGAAAATGAAAAGTCATGTTTTAAGTGGTTTATTGATGACTAATTTCCATAATGTTATATTTATAAAAAATTAACTTCTATCTTTATTTTTAATCTATCATTGATTAATTTCATTAAGATATGAGTTGCATATTTTTGGAGGGTTTTAGTGGCCAAATATACTTTTTTAGTTCACACCTACAATGTTTTAGGTGCCTATTTGGATACTTCTTATTCATTGTCTTTAATGCAGGGTGATTTTGGTGGTTATGAGCAACCAGATTTTTGATAGAGTTGGTTTCAAACAGGCTCATGTTGGTTGGTTCTATACATTTTCTTTTTAGTTACATTTTTTCTTGATTTGGATTGATTTTCTATTTCTCTTTGTTTATGGATTTTGATCTTGTATATACGAATGGTTGGTATCATGGTAGTGAGTTACGAACAATTTTCCATGCAGTTTATTTCCTTTGGATTTTGTATTTATTTATTCTACTATTGTATCTCTCATTAGGGAAGAACCATTCACATTGGAGTTCCTATAAAGCCTGTGTGATTTTTTCTAGACCATGGAGATTTGGAACTCCCTTAGAGACTTGTGGTCAATCAGGTTTGGTTCTAGGTAGAATGATAGCCTGAGCTAGTTTTTGACAATGATAATATGGTGAATAACACAAATTCTCTTTTAAATATTTAAAAAAGGATTTTTTATTATAAATATCATGAATTAATTATTTAGGATTTATTTGATCCTTCTCAAATCAAAATACTAGGAGGTATATCCCATTCTTTTTTACGACTTTAAAAGATACACATAGTCTTATTTATAATCTAATAAAAGTGAATCTTATAATGCATTCATGATTTTTATAAAAAATGTTGAAAATGAAAAAGGTTTTAAAATTATTTCAATTAAAAAGTGATTATAGTGGATAACTCGACAATAATGAATTTGATGGTTTATGTTCTTATAAAAAACATAATAGTTTTTTTTAAACCTCAAATCCTACAAATTATGGGGTAGTAGAGTGGACAAATTAAACTATCCAAGAAATCAATAAAACTCATCAAAATAAATTTAATTTACAATTTTTTAGGCTGAGGCCATGAAAATTACAAGTTTTATCTTTAATCACGTTCTTATAAGACATTTTCTCATTAATATCACTTATGATATCTAGAAAAATAGAAAAACCAATTGTTTTATTTTTTAATTTTCTTAGTTGAAAATGTTTTATTTTGAACCCGAATTATAATCTTTGGAAATTTGATTCTAAATCTAATAAAGGTATCTTTCTTGGGTGGTCTAACTCAAGCATGTCATATAAATTATTTAACGAAAAACTAAAATTATAGAATAATCAATGCATATTGTTTTTTATTTACGTTTTCTAATTTATCTTTCTCAAAATGTTTTTTGAAAATTATTTTTTAAAAGAACTTTTTAAACTATATAAGTAGAAAAATATAATGTTCATCCCATTAAAAACGTCATTGGAGATCTACATATATGAAATCAAACTAGAATATCATTCTGAAATGAAGTTGGACATCATACCTTTGTTTCTCACCTAGAACCCCATGACCTTCACAATTCTCATAACAATGAATGTTGGGCTCTTTCCACAGAAGAGAAATTAAATAATTTCGTTAAATGATATATATGATCACAAAGAAAGACCTAATGATCATGATATCAAAGGATCTAAATGGGTTTTCAGGAAGAAGCTAGATGTCCTTTGAAATATAACAAGAAATAAAGAATATTTAGTTCTAAATGTTATAACTAAGAATAATGAATTGATTATGGTGAAATCTTTATACCCATCTCACAGTTATAATGTATTAAATTATTTTTGGGGTTCACCTCTCATATTAATTTCACAATATTTCAAATGGATTTCAACATATTAATTTTTAAATGGTTTTATCACTGAAAAGGCATTTGTGGAACAAAAACATATTTTTTAATTTTTTTTTCAAAATTATATTTTCAATTTAACCAAAGATGATAATAGTTTAAAACAATTCATTTAGAAATGGTATAAACATATTTCTAACTTTATTTTATCAATATATTTTAAAATGGGGAAATATGATTCTAATATATTTCTAAAACACATATCAAATTATTTATTACTTGTTAAAATTTATGTTTGTAATGTGATTTTAGGCACTACAAATGAATCCCTCTATTTTAAATTTTATTATCTAATGAAAAAAATTAATTTTCATTATATTGAACTCAAATTCATTGGTAGTTTTCAAAATTTTCAGTGAATGTATAAGAGTTTCCTATATGATTTAAAATATACTAACTAGCTCTTAAAATGATTCAATAAGAATCATATTTATGAAATTAGTATGCCTATTAGTGAAAATTTAAGGATAATGTTAGATTAAACTGGTAAGCTATCAGAATATTTTTTTAGTAAGATTATTAGTTGTCTACTTTTCTTTACTATGATATGGTTTGACACAATTTTTTATGCTAGCCTCTATGCTTTTTTTCAATCAAATCCAACCAAATCTCATCATAAAACTATAAAAGGATTTTTCAATGTTTATAAGGGTCTAAAAATAGTGGGTTTTTTATAAAAAGGAACTTATTTTTAATTAACCAGTATTTTTGATGTGGATTTTTATGGATTACAAATTGATATGAAAATTGACTATCTAAGATATCCACCCACCTAGAAAATCCCTCATCTCATGGATTAGTTAGAATCCAAACTCATTTTCTCTCTCTATAGTTGAACCAAAATATGTATTCATTGAGAGTTTTTTCACCCAAATAATATTGTTAAAATAAACTCTCCTAGACTTTAGAATTATGTTTTACCATATACCTATTGACTAATACTACACCATTACTAGAAATATCTCTATAAAATATATCCATTAATCATGCATGAAAAACATTGAACATAAGAACTATTTTTTAATAGATCACTTTCAAAAGGGCGACATAATATTGAAAATTTTCTAGATTGAATACCATCTCACAGATATTTTTAATAAATCTCTTACTCTTTCTCCTTTAAATTTCATTAAAAGTGATTTAAGAATGGTTCAATTGTGATTCTACCCATTAGACCTATAAATTATTGATTTTTCTTTTTATATATTATCAAACTGATTATTTTTATTTAAAATATATTTAAATATTGAAATTAAATTTTTTTCACTTTTTTCTATGATCAAATTTCTATAATGTTCGATCATTTGAGGGGGATCCTTGGTAATTTTATAATTCTAAAATATTTTACACAGATAAATATTTTTTTATAGATTACTCTTCAATTTCAAATAGTTTTTTTCATTTAAAAATTTGAATTAATATTTTCTAAAAAAACTAATACTATTTATCATATTTTTATATTTTTTAATTTAATTTAAATATAAATTAAATATTTTTGAATTTTGTTTTCAAAACATATATGAACGATTATGTAAATTATTTACTTATTTTTTTAAAAATTCTTTTTATCCCACTAAAATAAATCTTATTGATGACTATATTATTTATATACTTGACTCCCTATTATTTTTCATGATATTTATTTCATGAAGAACCATAAAAAGGATATTTTAAAGTTATAATTTCATAAAGGACCTTCTTAATTTATATTCCATTAATGGTGAAAAATTATTCTTCAAGGGGATGAAAAACTTTGTAAAGGTATGTGATAATTTTCATTTATAATTTATATTTAACATTGTTTATTCTATTTATCTTTATCTATTTTTAATTTTTATTTATCTATTTTTTTATTTTATCCTACCAATCTCACTCTCTATCCTATAAATGCACATTTTAGAAGTATTTTTTTAATAAATTATTATTATATTCTCTAGTCTCTAATGTTTTTTTAAAATTTTATATATTGAGATTTTATAATATACCTTGAGTGTTCATATATTTTAAATTACTTATATTTGTTTCTAATTTGATAATAATAAATTGATGGAGTTATTTTGAAATTATTAGACATCAATGGGGGAGAAATTTTTTTATAATTTTTTTATAAAAGGGTATAAGTTTCTTAATTTTAGTGTTTTCAGTGGGGGAATTTCTTTAAATTTCTCAAGCGATTAATTTTTATTATAAATAATGAGTTATTTAATTAAAAAAAATTCATGTTAATAAAATGATAAAAATATTTAATCTTTTATATTATTCAATATTTTATTGAAAACCTTTTTTACATGGATATATCTTTCTCTCTTGATTTACAATTGATTTTTGTGTGTCAGGTGATTATGATCATAAAAAAAGGGTTATATTGTTTTACCTCTCCATATAATATATTTTTTATTATCACAAACACTCACCTATGTTTCAAATGTTTTCATGGATTTATTTTTAGTTATATCTTTTAAAATCCATGTTATGCAATTAAAGATCTTAATGGAGTTTTTAAAATCAATTCTAAAATGGAATAATGATATTTTTGAAGGTTTAGACTATTCTTATTTCATGTATGAGGATATTATAATCATTTCATATGTTCCTTTAAGGATTTTATAAGAAATTGGAGGAGTCCAATTTTGAATATTGTCAGAAGCAAGGCGTACCAACTAACAAGTGTAAGGCACCAACCATTCGATGCCATGCAGTAGAAGCTACTAGTGTATGGAAGACTCATCAAACAGCTGGTGGAGTCCCACAAACCTGTTAGTGTAGAACCACAATCCGACTGGTGGGGAAATAAGAACTTGCCTATTGTAATATAAGTCTACTAGACATCTATTAGAGGTAAACCATCTAGAAGAAAATGGTATACCGGAAAACTAATTCCAATTCTAAGAGAACATAAAGTCTCCAAGTACTCCACCGGGTAATCGGTTGAGGGTACTGGGTAACTAGTGTATTTAGGACTTTTAGTTTAAGGGATTATTTATAATGGTAAAAATTCCATAAAATTAGACTTATTTGGCTTCAATCAACCTTGATGAATTCTAGATGATTATTAGAAAGGTAAAGCCTATAAATAGAGACCCTATACCTCTTTGAAGAAAACATTGATCACCAACAATGATATCTGATTGAGTCAATGATAAAGTTATATAGTTTTCTAAATCCTCTCAATTATCCTTTCTCAATTTCTTATTCTCACAACATCTCTCACTCTTTCTCTCAAATATCTCATCACAAATTTTAATCATCTATCCAAAAGATTTTTAAGTGGACTTGTAATGGATTTTCCAAAAGAAAAAATATCCCTTATAATAAAATTTATGTAATGGTTTAATAATCTGTAAATGTGAGGGAATGGTTCCTTAGTTATTGATGAAGCTCAATAGGTTGATCAAAAACCACAATTTTGAGGGATGGGTTTCTTGATCACTTCCAAGATCAAGGGATTAATAGTATTTATATCTTGAGTTAAGGGGTGGAGAAGTAGGGGCTAACATCATGTTATTACCAAACTCCATATAAATTATGTCTACTCTCTCATTTTCATTAATTATTTAAAAATTTCAATCATTGATAAGAATAATTTATTAATTTAGATACAACCATTTTCAAACATAATATAAATTGATATTAATTTTATATTTCATGTTAGATTTATCAATTATTACATGATCTACTATATCATGTTATAATTTATATTTATATTTAGCATTTTATCTATATTTTAAATGAAAATTACCCTCTACTTCCTAATTCTCTATCCTATATTACCAAAATCATAAAAAGATCCTCCCAATATTTTATAAGAAACCTATCAAATAATGTAATCTATTCTATTTCGTCTTCAATCTAGATATTCCTATTTATTTATACTTTTGAATATTTTTTTTAACATATTTATAAATATCCCTTTAATTACTAATTTATGTTATAAGAATTAGATATAATTTTTCCCCTATCAATAAAAACATTTCTTAAGCTGTTTCTATACCGAAGTAAGTGATTCTCTTCCACTTACTCTTCACTCAAATAAATTTGTTTTATGAATAATTTTATATCCCACATTATTTTTTTTCTATGTGTTTATAAATTTCAATTTATTATCCAATTTATGTTAAAATAATCATTTATTATTTATCCCCACTCATTATAACCTTTACCTAATCCATCACTTTGCCAAAGTAAGGGATTCTATTTTGTTTACTCTGTATTTCAGTAATTCCATTGTATTTAGCATTTTGAATATATGTTTTTACCTTTTAATATATTAATAAATATGTATTTACTTTCTGATTTGTTTTCAAATAAAGAGGAATTATTTATCACCTCTCATAAAAACATTTACCTAATATATTACTATAAATAATTAATACATTATCTTCCTTTTTCTCTTAATTCAAAAAATTCCTATGTATTAAGATTTTTATATTTCAATTTATTATATTATCATGGGTTGAAAAATATCTTCTTACTTTCCAATTGATGTGTCAATAATTAGATAATATTTATTCCCTCTCTTTAAAAACCATAACCAAGTCCTTACTATGTCGAATTAGGGGATTCTATTCCTTTTCCTATTCATTCTAGTACATAATTTGTGTTTAGCCTTATGAATATAAATTTTTTATGTTTTAATTAGTTTATAAATATCCCTTTACTTTAAAATTTTTGTTCTCTTAATGCGATTTTATTTATCCCCTCTCATTATAACCTTTTCCTACGTTGTTACTTTGCTAAAGAGATTCTCTTCATCTTCTACTTCAATCATGTACTTCCATTGTATTGATCATTTTCGTACTCAATATATTATCTTTTCTTGTGTTTATAAATATCCCTTTACACTCCAATTTATGTTATAAGAATTAGAGATTATTTATTTATACTCCTTATACAATTTACCTAAGCAGTTACTATGCCGATATTTGGGATTCAATTTTCCACTTAATTAATGTTATTTCTTTATATTTATCCTTTTGAATATCAATTAAATATATTTTCACGTGTTTATAAATATTTATTTACTATAAATTTTATGAATTAAAAATGATATATTCTTTCACCTCTGATTATAACCATTACCTAAGACAAACACTATTTAAGTAATGGATTCTCTTCCTTTTAATCTTCATTAAAGTAATTTTCCTTGTATTAAGTTTTTTTTATTTCAAAATTTTCATGTTGATATTTACACATTATATTACCATTATTATGATTCCCAAGTAATGAGAATCCACATTTCACTCTCATTAACCCCTTATATTAACCTTTATCTACACCTGTTATCCTATAAAAATAATTTTATGATTATCTAGGACAAACTTTTTTGTTGTAAATATACATATCCATTTATAATAAACGGTTCCAACCTAGATTTATATTTCCTTAATTTATTATGTAACTCATTTTATAAAATATAAAACATGTAATCAAATTATTGAAAGGGATTAAATATTTTCTTATGTAGTATGATCTATACAACATGAAAATGAATGTACATGATATGATTGTAATTGGTGGGCATAGAATCATATATCCCTAAAATGAGATACCATGTACGGTTCATGGGAGGTTAGCCAAATAAATAATGTTATGAAGTCTTGGAAAGCATCATTGACTTATTCTTATTATTTATTTCTTTATGATGTTTCCACATTCAATGATTCATTTATTTTATCATATTTTATCATGCTTCGATATTCATTGTTATAATTCTCAACTTTTTATGTCATTATAATATACCTCTTAAATCACATGTAATTCTTTAATTCATGGAATTATTTAATTATTCCCTTATTCAGCTTTATACCTCACCCCCTTTTTGATATACATCCACTTGTAATCCTGTATAGTATTATAAGATCAATGGAATTTAAGGGAATATTATAATAATTTTAAATAATGTTGTTGATTCTATGTTTCAAGGTATTATAATATGTATCTAATTTGTAAAAAAACAATAGGACTCTCAATTGTTAGGGATTTGATTATTTACATCATTATGTAAAAAATCATTAAAAATGTGTATAAAATATATGGATTGTGATAAGGCATCTGGTGAATGTCCTTCAAAAATCTATTCCCATATATGGATAAAATTAACCCATTTTCTTCATCATGACTATATTACTTCAAAAGTGAACTATAAGAATAATGTTTTGTTTCAAATAATGATAATTTTATAGAGAACATGGCACTAATTGAAATAATGTACTCCAAGATAGAGAACTTTCTATATTCTATAAATTGTTTTGCAACATTCATATCTTCAGGTATTCCCCTATATATATTCCTCAACTTCAATTTCTTGTAAAAAATGCAATCACAAAATATACATGGTTATAAAATGGTTCTACAATATTAATAGTTAGAGTATTAAAGCTGAGATTTATTTCTCAACATAAAAATCGTTATAATTTAGTTCTAGATATATGAAAACTCTTCATTCATTTTATTTCATTGATATTAAATATTTTAGCATTCAAGTAAAAATGGATATGTTGACCACTATAGCGTTAATATCAGAGAGAATATGATTATTCACATTAGAAAAGAATTCACTTTAATTACACTAGACTTGTTCTATATTTTTATCATATTCGAAATGATCCGGATAGATTCCTAAACATTCATTTGGAATATTCTCAAATTTATATTTTTTGTTTAGACTCATTTTATACAAATTTTTTTAAATAATATTTTTCTGGTTAATTTTTTTGTTCTTCAATAATTATAATTAACCAAGAATCCATTTTAGATTTTTTTTGGCTTCCCCTCTTGTTATTTTTCATATTACAAAAAAATAATAATCATTTGAGATTTAATTTTAGATAACCTCTTAATGAACATTATTTCTTAGCTGTGGATGTTACACACCAAATCAACCATTTTATTTGTTTTTGATATTGATTCAATTTTCCACTTTAGATTGATTCCAATAAAATTGATATTTATGGTTTTTTTGAAAAGGTACATTATGTGTCCCTTCCCACCAAAATAAAAAATATTTTTCATTTATTTTACTCTTTTTTACATTCTTCTTTTCTGTTTCCTTCTTCAAAATTTTCTTAAATATCATTTTTTTATATCCCAAGGAAGAATTATCTTCTTTAGTTCAATACATTTTCATTAAGTGTGGTCTTTCATTCTAAAAAAATACACATAGAGTGCGGTTGGTATATACTACCACTCATAGTAATCATGACTACATATACTGAAAAAATAAATATAATCTTCAAGAGGCTCAAAGATTCAATTCATACGAAAATTTGTTTTCATAAATGTATTATGCTTCAGTTTTATGAGATATCTCTTCCCAAAACAATTTATCCCCCTTAATAATGGATTCATGCAACCATCATAAATGGAAAAATTATGTCAATATTCAATGCCCTGATTCCAAAACATCCAAAAACACAAATAATATCCAACATATATTGAGTTATTCTTTTATAAACCAATTTGGATGGGTTTAAAATTGTTCTTATTTTAGACAACATAGTTATTAATTTTATAATTATACGTAGAAAAATAATCTTTATCCCTTATTCACATTTACATTTGGTTATATGGTGGGTTTTTTCATCAGTATTCTTCACTCAAACCTATTTAGTATTTATATTTCATTATATAGTATATTTATTTATAAATAATCTCAGGATATTTTTTTAAATGGAAGGTTTCTTCTAAAAAGTGATACTTTTCAAGAAATAAATATCGAAATATTTTGGTTCTCAACATCTTGGAAAGTATAAACATGTGTTAATTCATTATTTTTATATTTAAATCCTAATTTAGGACACATCCTTCTGTGATTAATCTTCTCACCTTTAACAGATTTCAATTCATCTTTCCACTAACTCTTCATTTTCTAAATATGATCATAATGTATTTTAATTTCCTCTTGTAGAGAATTATCTCGATCTTTAATTATATTCTATTTATCCTATATCCGAGTTCTATTAAAATTCATATAGGTTTTTTATAGTTTATCAAATGCATCAATCAGTTGTATAAAAACAATCTCAATTACAATTTTTTCAACTATTCTTCAACATAAGAGATATGTCCACAACATAGTAAAACAATTTATTATTTTCATTAACAAACTATTATTAGATTTTTTCAAAATTAAAACTTTTTTTTTGAAATTTATCCATAATAGTAGATTGAACTTACACCTTTGAATTTTCGTCATTTAGTTATTTAAATTATTTCAATACATTATATAAAACATCGATAGGATATATCTTTTGATAATCTTGGAATTCTGGATAATAATCACATAGTGACTCAATAAACTCATCTTAATCATAGACTAAATTAAAATATTCAAATGGAACATTATCAACTGATTTGACAGATACCACTGATATAATACCAATCTGAATGAATTCATCTTCTACTTTATCTTTTTTCTTCTTCAAACTCTTTCCCATCTTACTCAACTCTTTATTCTATCTATTATTTGAGGTTTTTGTAGAAACCTTATAAATGGAACTCACAGATATGTGAACTAAATTTTCAATCTAGCTAAATTATAATACTTATTCAAATTTAAATATTCACTTCATATGTTTCTATTATAAAAATTTCTATAGTAATTTATACCCAATCAAAGGTGGAAATTTTACTCTAATACCAAATTTAAAGGATTGTGGATCATGTTGGGGCACTGGGGAGGGGGGGTTGAATCTGTGTACAATTTTTTTTTAAATTATTTCATTTTCATTTTATATATTTTTATCATTAAACCTCCAAACATTTCACAACGAATGGATATTACTATTTAATAAGAATAATCAGAAAACATTAAATATATAATGTAAATATAGCATAACACACAATATTTTTAGAGGGTTTTCCCCCAATATGGTTGATTATGTCCTTGTTATGCTCATCATCATATGAGAAATAGATTCAACACTTGTAAAGGGAAGTGATTAAACCAATATCCTTAAATTTTTAAAAAAATTAACTCCAATAATTTATGATCACTAATTTTTATAGTGATTTAACATTGAACAAAATATTTATACTGGAATCCCACTAGTCAAGTTATTTCTTAAAAATTTATAGTGGTTTATACTACCATTGCACCATTTCAAAAATGGTTTTCACAATTAACTATAAAATTTGTATTCTAATAATTTTTTCTACTAATTTAGTGTTCAAATTTTCTTTATTCCCCATTAGGGTAAAACATTTTGAACTTTTATATTATCAGAGATATCATCCTTGTTCTCGGTGTACTTGAAGTTCACATCTCCTAAAATTTTTCTGCATATGGATCACTATCCTTCCTCAAATTCACTATATCTCTAAAAATAAAAATAAAATGTGCTCAATAAAAGTATATTAAATTTTACCAAGAGTTATTCTAGAAAAATTAAAAGATAAAACATATACATCAAGTCACTAAATTGTCGGAATGATCATCTAATTTGATTGTAAGTCACTTCATTCTCTCCTTTTCCTTTTTTCACTGAAAGATATCACTTTATATCAAGAAGATAGTGCTAAAATTATTTTTTAGTTTCAGGATGAGTTAAATAATAATATTATATTTTCATGAAGATTTTATTCCATTCATGGTTTTCTCATCTTCATGAAAGTATTGAACTCATAAAACACATTCTTTATATATAAATTACAGCCTTACATGGATGTTGTTCCATCACATGGGTAAAAAAGTATCAACTATTACTTATTTATCATATTAAAAGAACTCTTGGAATCATAACAATGCTTGTTTATATTTCCATTATAGAGATCTAGTTCTTTGTTCTTTATTTATTTTGTTTGCAGAAGCCTATTCTTATTTATTCCACTCTTTGAATAAAAAACTAGGGATTATTCACAATGCTAAAGAGGAACAAGAAAATACCTGTTTAACATAATAAATAAACGAATATATCTTCTTCTATCATTAATTGGTAGTAAAATTCATTTATATCTACTTAACATCACTATCACAACCCGCCTTCACCAAGATGATGGAAGGCGTAGCGGATTTCCAGAACCTTCAATCTTCAAGTCGAAGAATGGATGATGACCCTCGAGACCTACCATCAATAGTTCATGGAGTGGTGACTAGAACCAAGGGTATGGAATTACGTGCAAAATAGAAGGAATTAACCTTTTTATTTCGTAGGATCGGGATATAAGATAGTATGTCCCAAACAACACCAAAAGTGTAAGAAAAACAAAGCCCAAAAAATCCATTACCATATGCATGTTTCAATAATAAGTTCTACAATACAAGAAAAATTTAAATATAAATACCAATGGAAGTAAAAACAACAACATCAACAGTCCCAACATCCGAACTAGTATGATCTCGCACAGTCCTCGAAGTCCTCTTAAAAACATGAAAGTAGTTTTATATACATAGGGTGTGTATACAGTTATGCTAAGTAGGGAAACCCAAAATATCATATGCACAAGTGGTGATGAATTTTAATGCCCAGTAAGAAAAGAAGATAAATAAAGCACCTAGGAAGGAAACTAGCCACCCAACCTCACCAAGTCACATTCCCCAAATGACACAAGTCAACTAAAGTAATGGTAACAACACATCGATATTTGGGTACCATACACCACTTTCCCACAGGTTATTGAAGTCATTTTATGCATCAGACCACTCCCTCAATTCTCACCACAGTCCCATTGCCATACCCCACCCGCACAAACTTGGGCTATCATAACCACACATCCCACTTGAAAACACCTGGTCCACAACCACCACAGGTAACCACACTCATAGACACCTGGTCCAAAACAACTACCTCCACGCCCGAAGACACCTGGGCCTGAACAACTACTACCACACCCAAAGACACTTGGGCCTCATCCCGAAGACACTTGGGAAACAACCTTCTTGCACACACACCTAGTCCAACAACCAAAACTAACCAAATTGATGAATCATGGGCTATAACAGACCTCAGGATGTCACAGCCTACCCAAAGAGTCTTGAGATACTCGGGAAAGGGAACATAAAAGGGGCTAATAACCATCCACTCATAGGAGTGTTGGAAAAAACTTCCTTCCCCATTGAAATGGGGGTGTTCAGCACGAAGTTCTCAACTTGGGTGGGGCATGAATAAGAAACATAAGAACTAAATTATAAATATTCATAAAAGAGAACTCATCCCAACCTAGTGGTTACAAAACCAGCCTATACACAAACACCATCATTACTATTCATTCGTAAAAATCACACCACCCACAAACAATTCACAAATCATTCCGAAAAATAATTCCCCATTGAACCTATTTTTGTTATAACATTAGAGGGGTTCTATTTTAAATAACTTTTCATTACTGGGAAAATAATAGGCATAGACACAAGCTAAATAAAGAAAAACAACCAAGCAGTGGATTAAGAATTCACACCCAATTCTCTTATAAATTCACAAAAAAAAGGATTTGTGAGATCCCTCAAAGTATTGGTACATAACCACTCCCCACCATACATCCCCACACATCCTTAGATCTACAAACCAACAACTACACAACAACAAGAGATCACATCCACATCCATTTCACCCCACATGAATCAAGAAGAATAACCCCACATATTACTAAGATATAGAAAGGGAGTCTCTAGATTCTATCACAACATTCATTGAGTTTCGTTTTTTCTTTTGGTTAACCGGTGTGTTCACACAAGGATTTTTGTTCACTAGAAATTTATTTAATCAACCGAGTTTACATGATTAACCAATTTCAATGTTACAACCATTCAATCATCTTAGAAGATAGGTTTCCATTAGTGCATATTGAAAGACCACCAACATCCATGATTCTCACTAGATACAAGCTCATATAGTTCACAACATATAAGAAAGGGTAAAAGAGTACAAAAACATCATCAAACACACCCATTAATTCTTTAAATGTCCATTATGTATCTTCATTAAGGCTTGGTTTCATCTATCCCCGTATAAAAATTATAATACTCACCCCACATAATACACAACAAAGAGAGACGAATGAAAAAACATACATGGATGATCAATGATCAATGTTTCTCTCTACGTGCCAGGAATTGGGGTTGCCTGAGATGTAGTGGTGGAACTCTGAGGACACCAAGATTTAGAAGAAAGGCTCCATCACAAGAGCACTACATGCCTCAGAAAGGGGGACTCAAAATTCACCTATAAAGGGAAAAGAAACCAGCCTAGAAGAAGAAGAATAAGAATAAATTCTGTTGTAAAAAAAAGGCAAGATCATGGAGTTTATGGGATAAGAATTTTGAACGATTAAAAAGGCGGATCGTGGTTTCACCATGCGTTTGGGCAGTTACACACCATGTAATTAATTGTCATTTAATAATTCTCATCTAAGAGGTGGCCATAAATGATGTGTGTTAAATGGTTTCCTTTAATCAAAAGAAAATTGGTAATAGGTGTGGAACCAGAAAGTACGTGAAAAGGTGTGACACCAAGGAAAATCCACACGTGTTGGTATGTCAAGGGTCGCCCGACTCTTGGATAATTTTAGATATCATTTATTGACATTAAATGGTTTTTAAATGGGTATTAAAATTCTCACACATCAAAAGATATGTTGCGGTAGTGGAACTAGAAAAAGAAAAAAAGGTGTGACACCGTTTGGTGAGACACCGTGAGTGGTGCCACGGTCACGGTGCCACCGTCACGGTGCCACCTTGAGTGGTACAACCTTTTTGGTTTGCCACTGTGATAGGGAAACTGTGACGGTGCCACCGTCATGGTGACATCGTTTCGGGGGGATACTGTGACCAGTTCCACTGTTTTAGTTGAACCGTTTGATGGAGCCATGTTTTTTGGAAAACTCTTTAATGAGTCATTGTCCAGGACATTAAATCATATACCTATAAAAATATTCTTGCCCTTGACAATCAAAAGTAGACCCGAAGAAAAGAGAGGGGTCCAAACAACCTCCTCAAAAGATACCTCTAAAGAGAAAACCTCATCGACATCTAGAAAAACATCTCCCTCAAGTAACCAGAGAACATATAATGGTGCCACTATCCAGACATATAGATCAGAGAGTCATTTCACCCATGTCAAGATACTATCCACTTTGTCCAGCACTGACTATCCCACATGGGTTTAATCACATCCACCTTAATGTGTTTTGATTACAGATCAGGTCCTCCGTTCCCCACAGTCCAGACTTTTCACACACATTTAGAGAACAAGGAAAACACCACATTTTATATATAACAAGGTCAAGCACTACATCAAAAAAATGTATGAAACAAAATTGGATAAAACTAAAAATATATCTAGGTAATGGGGGCACATCTGTGCATCCCATTCCCAATTACTCTCTTCAAGGCCACAATGCCTCCATAACACACGAACCAAGGGAATGGTTCATCCATGAAAAACCTTCTCCCCACATTCATCGATCATCACTGGTCTCTCTACAAACATCACTTCATCCATGATATCTAGATTTCCCTAGTTGAGGATGTGTGAATCATCATGTAGAGACCGACAGAGTTCAGACACATGGAAGACATCATGCACTCTCAGTAGCGGAGGTGGTAGCGCTAGCTGATAAGACACTTCACCGACCCGCCGCAACACCGTGAAGGGTCCGACGAACCTGGGAGAAAGCTTACCCCCTATCAAACCTATGTTGTACACATTGAGGGGAGACCTTCAAGAACAGATGGTCCTCGAACTAGAACTCCATGGGTCTACTCCTATTTTTATCATATGACTTATGCCGGTCCTGATCCACATTCATCCTCTCTCGTATACGCTGAACCTTCTCCGTCGTTCTACGCACAATTTCCGGGCTGAGAACATCTGCTTCATCGACCTCGGCCCATCACACATGTGAGTGACATGGCCTACCATAAAAATATTTGAATAGAGCCATGCCAATAGTAGTGTGATACCTATTATTGTAGGAAAACTCTTCCAGAGGAAAGTGTCATACACACAATCCCCCAAATTCCAAAACACATGCTCGTAGCATATCCTCCAACATCTGGATGGTTCACTCTATCTTCCCATATATCTGGGGGTGGATGGAAGGGATGAAGCATAGATAGTTCCAAAAGTATTTTGAAAACCTCTCTAGAGCCATGAGTCAGCCGGGTATCCCAATCGAAGATTATGGACCTCAGAATTCCATGAAATTGTACAACTTCATCCATGTACCATTATGCATGGGAATCCACAGCACTCAAATCCTTGATAGCTGAAAAGTGATATGATTTTTTCATCTATTCCACCAATACCTAGATGGCATCTCAGCCCACTTGAACTTTGGGTAGTCCTATGATGAAATCCATCAAGATGACATCCCACTTCTACTTGAGGATAACTAAAGGTTTTAACAGACCCCCTAGGACGTGGTGTTCAGCCATCACTTTCTGACATACAAGGAACTTTTTCACAAACTCTGCCACTACCCGCTTTACCCCGGGCCACAAAAACTGACCTTCATGCCCCGGTAAATTTTGGAAACTTATGGGTGCACCGCCAGGGGTGAGTTGTGGAACTCAACAAGAACTCTCTTTCACATTTCCATCAGGATGAAAAAATTCCCAGGAAACATCATCTTATTCAGCCCATCCTCCAACCATCTTCCTGGAGCATCACCCTGGCTAACATGATCGCACATCACTTCAGCCTCTATGTCCCCCCACTGAGACTTATCTACCCATCGCAACAGAGAGGACAACGCTATCATATAAAACCGAAATCCTCTGCCATCCCCTACCATTTCATCCAGGTGTAGGGAAGCCAACTCCTCCATCTCTTACCAAGCATCTGCCGACTCTTGAACTGCATCATTCTGTGACTTCTTACTCAAGGCATCATCGACCACATTTCCCTTACGTTCTGTTTATATGATTTCGAAGTCATAGTCCTGAAGAAAATTCATCCACCTCTGCTGCAACATGTTCAAGTCCCACTGGGAGAAGATATACCTCAGGATATTGTGATCTGTGAAGACCACGAAGCGCTCCCCAAAGAGGTAATTCCCCCAAAATGTTTGTGTGAACATGACCTATACATGATCAAGATCTTGGGTGGAATAGTTTTTCTCATGGGGATGTAACTTCTTAGACCCATAAGAGATCACCCATGTTGTTACATCAGCACACACCATAAACCATGGCCGAAAGCATCACAGAATACCTCAAACGTCACTCATTCTTCTAGAAACTTCAGCAATGGGGCACTAACCAACATCCCATTCATGTAAATAAAGGTTTTCTCACACTGGCTATTCCACATGAAAGCTTGGTCCTTCTTGGTCAAAGCTGTCAAAGATGATGCAACTCAAGAGAAGTTGGGCATGAATCTCCGATAGTAACCTGATTGGCCCAGAAAACTACGAACCTCCATCACATTATTGGGTGCCTCCCAAGAAACAATTTCCTCGACCTTTGATGTGTCCAACGATATTCCCTTCTCGGACACCACATGTCAAAGGAAGTGTACTTCTCGATTCTAGAACATGCACATGGACAATTTCCAGTAGATCTGGTGATGTCGGAGGACATCTAAAATGTTCCACATATGCTCAGCTTGATCCTCCTCTGATCTTGAGTAGATTGAGAGGTATTCAATAAAAAACTACGAACTGGTCCAGATATTCCTGGCAGAGGGAGTTCATGAGCCCCATGAACACTACTGGTGTGTTCGTAATGCCGAACGACATGACTACGCAATCAAAGTTCCCATATATGAACCTTGAGGCAGTCTTTGAGATGTCACCCTCCTTCACCCTCAGCTGGTGATATCCTGATCATAGGTATATCTTGGAGAACCATTCGGCCCCCATAAATTGGTCATAGAGGACGTCTATCCTCGAGAGAGGGTTAGTGTTATTGACCATTACCTGATTCAGTATCTGGTAGTCTATGCATATCCTAAGACAACCATCTACCTTCTTCACTAACAAGACTAGATCGCCCCATGGTGACATGCTTAGTCGAACAAAAACCTTGTTCATCAGATCATGAATATGAATCCATAACTCCCGCAACTCATAAGGTACCATCCGATAGGGAGCCATCAAAATCAGACGAGCACCGGGTTGCAAGTCTATCCCAAACTCAATGTCATGTTGAGGGGGGTAGAGTCACCACCTGCTTAGAGAAGACATCCATGAAATCACTAAAAATCCATGATACATCCACCATCTATGTATCTGCCGACTCTAGTGGTAGCTCGTCTAACAACTAATGAAGGGGATCCACTCATCAGCTGCCCTCCTGGAAACCTCGCTCACCAATGAAGGTCACATATTTTCATCCCAAATATGAAAACGTGATCCTTTTATGGAAGGAGTGGATAAAATCACATATAGAGAAAAACCATTCAATGCCTAGAATGACATCATACAGCTACATTTGCGAAAAAAGAAGGTCCCCAAAGGACTGATGTGGTCCCAACATCAGTCTAAATTCTCAAAAAAACAGGAGACAAGATGGTCTGAAATCTGACTGGTGTACTCAAAACTAGGGGTACAGAAAGTGTCTTTGTGTCTAGACTAGGGGAAAAAAGGAATGTGAAGCTCCTGAATCAAACTAGCCTCATCAAAGAGTACTAAACCTTTTGATCGTACCTCAAATAGCTTTTGTCCCTACTAGAATGACTACCTCTACGACGTGCAATTGCCCATGCCCAGATCCCCTACCCCTAGGCTGTCAGCCGCCTCCCCAACCATGCCCTGGTCGAGGTCCCAGAAGAGCTCCCTCAGGTCGGCCACATCATGCAATGTCTACTATGGGAGTTGCAGAATCTCGTTGTCCATGCTGGTGCCCCTGAAAGGGCCTAGCTAGAAACTACTGCTGCTGAAGAGGGCGCAGAACTATCCCACCCCCACTGTATTTCACTTGGTCCAGACACTGATTCCGAAGGTGCCCACGGCTAAAACAGATGATGCATCTCAGTCCTAGGCCTGAAAGGAAAGGGTGAGGACCAGGAGATCAAAACTATAACTAATCGTTCCTGCTCCCAACTGGATGAAACCTAGAAGTCTTGGATGCTAGAGGTCTATTGCTAATGTAATTCTCCTTTAATACGCCCAACTAGATCCCCTATCATGGTACACCTCCAAATGCATGCATCCTCTCTACCACTTCAGTCTTCTTCTAAACCTTAATGTATGTCGGTAGAGTTAATGGAGTAACAACATACTAGAGAGAAGGTCTGGGTGCCTCCTCTAAACGTCTCGATTGAGACTCCTCATTCAGAAAGAGGTCTGAAACAAAGTGGATGAGATCCTTGAATTTGATCCAATAATCCCTCACTAACATACCCCCTGCTGAAGGGAGAGTAGCTGATGCCTCTTCTTAGAACTCATTATGGAAGAGAATAATTCTTCCTAGAACTCTCTCTTGAAGTGAGTCCATGTAACCACATCCTTTCTCTCCTCCCCAAGATAAAGAATCCACCACTGACACACTACTCCTTGCATCTGACTTACAGCCAGAAGAACCCATTACTCTATCGGTGCCCAAATAAAGCTAAAGGCTATCACTAGCTCATTGAACCAGCTCTCTGTCTCCTTATCCGATACAATGCCCCCATACTTCCTGAGGGTCTTCTGCTGAAAGGCATGAAACATAATTTTCCCCTGATCCTCCTCATCCTCGTGGTCAGCCCTCCGCTGATCATCCAGATTAGCCTTCAGGGCCTCGATTGCTAGCACAACTCGTGGTCGTTGCCTGGGTTCCATAGCTGCAAGTTTAACAAAGAATGCCTATTATCGAGTAGTGTATAAGATTGCTTTTAATTTTTATTAGAATCCCTATTCATTTTAAATCCCCAAAATACCCAAGAAACAAAAGAAAAAAAGTTAAAATGATGCTTGTACCTTTCCTAGGGTCTCTACCCTATAATCGGTGTAGCCTCATTTGGGCATTCAGTAGGCCCAGAGTCCTTACAACGGATCATGGGGGAACATAAAATCCTGGGTCCTAGTAGGCCTTTTCTGGCATATTTCATGCACCATTATTGGCTTACACTATTTCCCTACCATCCCATTCAATCCTCATTGTTCCTAACCCTGAGATCCATCCTATCTCTCAACTTTGCATCTGATACCATTCGGTCATGACCCGCCTTCACCAAGATGAGGGAAGGGACAAAAAATTCCCAGCATCTTCCTTCTTCAAGTTGGAGGAGGGATAATGACCCCCGAGACCCACCTTCAATTGGTCACAAAGTGGCGATTAACACCAAGGGTATGTAATTACATGAAAAATGAAGGCATTAATATTTTTATTATGTAGGATCGAATGATAAGATAGTAAGTCCCAAACAAAACCAAAAGTGGATGTAAAAGAAAAACCCATACAATACATTCCCATGTGAATTTTTTAAAAATAAGTGCTAAAATACAAGAAAAATCCAAAGGTAAATACCAAAGAAAGGGAAAAAACCAACAACAACTATCCCAACATCTGAACTAGTACGATCCCACATGGTCCTCAAAGTCCCCTTAGATGCCTGAAAGCAGTTTTATATACGTAGGGTGAGTATACAGGTATACTCAGTAGGGAAAACCAAAAGCTCTGACACACAAGTAGGGAGGCATTCTAATGCCCTGTGAGAAAAAGGAGATAACCGAAGCCCCTAAAAAGGAAACTATCCACTAAAACCTTGAAAAGGTGAACTCCCCAAATAACCCAAGTAATGTAATGTAATAGTAATAGAACAAAAATATTTGTGTACCCCACATCACTTTCCCTCTGGTTATTGAAGTCATCCAATGCGTCAGACCTCTCCCGCCATTCTCACCGCAGTCCCACTCCCATACCTCACCCGCACACACCTGGGATATCATAACCACACATCCCACCCCCAAATTCCTAGGCCACAACCACTACATGTGACCACACCCATAGACACCTAGTCTAGAACAACAACCCCCACGCCCAACGCCACCTGGGCCTAAACAGCTACTACCACAACCAAAGACACCTAAGCCTCATCCTGAAGACACTAGGGAAACAACCTGCCTACACACAAACCTGGACCAACCACCACAACTACCCTTCCCAAATAATCATGGGCTATAATGGACCTCATGCCATTATAGCATGCCCGAATAGTCTTGGGCTACTCAGGAAAGGGGGAAGAAAAGGAGCTAATAACCAGCCACTCATAGGAGTGTTGGAAAAAACACCCTCCCCTTTTGAAACGGGTGGTTTGGCACAAAGTGCTCATCAATGGTGGGGAAGGAATAAGAAACATAAGAACTAAATTATACATATATGTACACAAGAACTCATCCCAACATAGGGGTTCCAAAACCAGCTTATACGCAAACACCCTTGTTACTATTAATTCATAAAAAGCACGCCATCTACATCCAAGTCACAACCCATTCCCAAGAAATAATTCCCCATTGAACCTGTTATTGTTATCACATTTGAGTGTTTTTATTTTAAATAATTCATCCCTACTGGGGAACTAACATGCATAGCCACAAGACTAGGAAATAAAAACAACCATGCAATAGACAAATAATTCAAACCCAGTTCTCTTGTAATGTCACAACAACACAAGGGATCTGTGAGGTCCCTCGAAGTACCGGAACCCAACCAAGCCCCACCATATGGCCCCACACAGCCTTAGATCCACAAAACAACAACTACACCATAACATGGGATCCCATACCTATCCATGTCATCCTACAATAATGTAGCAGAACAACCCCAAATATTACAATGACAGATCAAGGGAGTCTCCATATTCTATCACACCATTCATTGAGTTTCTTCCTTCTGTTTGGTTAGGCGGGTTGTTCACACTAGGATTCTAGTTCACTGGACATTCATTTAATCAACCGAGATTACATTATTAACTAATTTCTATGTTATAGCCTTTAAATCATCACAAATTACAGGGGTCCATTAGTGTGCCTATAAATACAACCAACTTCCTTCATTGTCAGTGTACACAAGCCCATACAATTCATGACATATAAAAAAATTTAAAGGAGTAAAAGAGCATCATCAAATACACCCCTTAATTCATTAAAAGTCCATTTATTATATTCATTAAGGATTGGTTTCATCTATCCCTGTATAAACATTAGCATACCCACCTAATAAAATACACATTAATGAGAGACGAAGGAATAACCCTACTTTGATGATTAAAAAACGAAGTTTCTCTCCACCCACCTATAATTAGGAATGAGTGACTTGGAGGGGAGGAACTCCGAGGACTCCAAGAGTGAATAGAAAGGCTCTAGGAAAGGCATAACACTTTCCTCAGGAAGAGGGACTCCAAATGCACCCAGGAAGGGAAAGGAGACTAGCCAAGAAGAATAAGAAGAATAACAAATTCACATGCGATCAAAAGGCATGATAATGGAGTTTACAGGATATAAATTTTGAATGACTAAAATGGAAGATTGTGGCTTCACCATGCGGTTGGGAGGTTACAAACGATGGAATAAATTTTAATTTAATAATTCTTATCGGAGAGGTGGCTATAACAGGTGTGCATTAAACGGTTTCATTTAATCAGAGGAAAATTTGTAACAAGGGCACAACTAGAAAGTATAGGAAAAGGTGTGACACTGAGGAAATGCCACACGTTTCGATAAGTCAAGGGTCACCTGATTCTTGGGGAATTTCAGATATCAGTTATGGGATTTAAATGGCTTTTAAAGGGGTATTAAAATGCACTTATGTCAAAAGATACGTTGCAAGAGAAAAACTGGAAAAGGAAACAAGGGTGGGACACCATTGGGTGAGAAATAGTAAGTGGTGCCACCATCACGGTGCCAACCCCACGGTGCCACCCTCGTAGTGCCAATGTAAGCGGTGCCACAGGTTCAGTGTGCGACCTTGACGGTGCGACCGTTATGGTGCCACCATCACGGTTACACCCTTATGGTGCCACATTCACAGTGACACCGTGAGCGGTGCCACCTTTTTTTTGTGAGACTGCGACCAGTGCCACCATTTTAGTGGAACTATTTGATGGAATCTAGTTTTTTTGGAAAACTGCTTAAAGAGTCATTATCCAAGCCATTACAATTAGTCATCATAGAGTGTACTACTATGCTTATTTCTATTTAACCACAAACAGCGATCCCGAATGATTCTTTCTCTAAATTTATTTCCCTTCTTCAATGCTATTATATTTTAATCTTCCAATAGTATTTATAGATTTGTTTCCACAAATCATTCCTTGATAAAAATTTCTTCCACTTTTATAGACACTCTATGCACAGCAATATACTCTTCCTTCATGCATCGACTCACCTGATGCTGTACAACCTTAGAAAATCACAGTCAAAACACTAAAAACCTTATCTACCATAATAAAAAACCTTAAAATGAATTATACTTCATCTAAAAAATCCACTAGGTCATCAAAAAAATAAAATAAGCAACTTATGCGGTTTTTTTGTATTTGAATATGATTTCACAGTAGTACCTTCGACATAAAAAAATATTTACTTCCATCCACATTTAACAACCCCATATATTCCATCCCAAAATTAAAAGGATCCCATGTGTCGATTCTTAATAGAATGATGTGAATATAATGATCATAATAACATGATCATGAGTAATTCAATGCATTCCAAGAAACCATCTGATGGATGAAAGTATAAGACAACACATGATTTGATCGGATGTTGAAGACTGATCTAAAAAATGATCCACGATCATTATGTTTGGTTTTAGGATAGTGTAACAATAATAAACTAAGATGAATCAAATATTGATATTTTTTCACCTTTAGATCACATAATAACCCATTTTTTTTCCATCCAAATATTGTCTACGTGACTTGGTCTACCCCAAAACACACACACACACACCTCGGCGTGAACCTTTCTACCCCATGGAATGATGTTGTTGTCTTACCCAGCAACCACCATTGATATTTATCCAAATTTATTAATTGTATAATCAAAATGGCTTTGATAATATAACTTTTCAAATAAAATAAGAAATGAATCCTGGATACTATTTCATTACACAATGTTCTTCAATTTTCTGTTTTTTATTCTTGAAAATGCTCAACTTCAATTATTTTTTAATATTCGAATTCAATCATTAATTTTTTTTTTAAATTATTAAAATATTATTCCAACTCACTCAAGGACACATCAAATTATCCATGTTTAATAAAAATGCGTTATATTAAAATTTGCCTCAACACTTTTTTTATACATTAAGAAAACTCTATAATCATCAAACGTATAAGTTGCTTACTATAAATTGGCAACACTTCAACATCAATGTTCTTTTACAACCTAAATATGATTGTATAGCATCATAAAATGGTATAAACTCCATAATTTAATCTCTTTCATTTTAACATTCCACCAAACATACACATTGATAATAAACACAACACTATCCAATATATCTACATCCACATCAATCCATTTGGATTCTTCAATCATGAGACATGTGTGGTTTTAATTCCTCCCCAATTAGTATACTATATCTCGCTTGTTGGACTAAATATTCCATGAAGGTTGTATCGGTAAGAACCCATGTTTTTATATGTTTTTTCTTTATTAAATAATAAAAATATTATATCTAAAACTATATTTTGTGGGGTTAAATTAAAAATTAATATTTATATAATATTTTTTACGACAATTTATTTTTTAATATTTATATGTGTCTTTGAAATAAAATTTTAGAATAAATATATTATATTAAATTAAAAATATTTGAGATTTATCTAGGAAAAAAACATATCATTTGTTGAAAATTATAATAATTATAGGTAGTTCATATTAATTAGAAATAAAATATATTTTATAATTTAATAATTTAATATTAAAATAAAAATTTTCATTCAATATAAAATATTAATTTGAATCGAATAAATTTAAGGCACATAATATAATAGATAAATGTAAAGATTCAAAAGATAAATTTGAGAAATATAAATCATTTGATATATAAAAAATAAATATAATATAGGTGAACTATATAAATTATAAATTTATATTGTTTATTATGATCTATAAAATATTTATTGGAAAAAAATATCTATAAACTTAAAAGAAAATAATTTTTTTTAAAATGTATATTCTTAAATATGGAATGTTAAAAAAATTTAATTTAAAAATGATTAGTAATAAAATTATATTTTATATTATTTTTAAGTATGCATTTATTCAAAATAAATATAAGTTTTTAAAGGAGATTAATAATTTTGAGTAAGATTGATGATGAGTTTAAACTATAATAGTGATTTGTTAATGAAACTAATGGTAATATAATGTTTACATTATTTTAAAATAAAATATATAACTATTATAATATTATATTATTTAATATACTTGATGATATTAACTAATAATTCCTTTTTATTTATATAATGACAAAATTAAAAATTATAATTAAGATATATGACTTATATATATCCACTACATATATGTACATATATTTATATGTATATACATATATATATTCAACAATTTTGATATAAAAAATGAAAAAATGTCAAATATTAAAAATAAAAAAGGGGAAATGATCGAGTGTCATATTATCCATTTCCACACTTGATGCCAATACTAATCAATAATGGATCCAATACCACCATTATCTTCCACCACTCGCATAATCATCACAGTTGTATCCTTTTTCTTGGAATTTTATTGAACCAACCAATGATGCAACAATGTTTTTTGAAATAGACCAATTTATAACAAATACATTACACTAGTGATGAAAATTGAAGAAGACCAAAGCATGTGAATAAGATGCAATGGTTTGAGGGAAAAAATTTGTACTGAAATAAAATGGTGGGGAATAGTATTGATGTGTAACTGTGGCTTATATTTATATATAAATCACAAATATATATATATATATATATATATTCATAAAAACAATATTCATGGAAGTCAGCACTTTGGTGGATCATGCTATGCATGAATAGTATAAAACAGTTTCCATATTTATTTCAACTATTGAAGGGTATTTTGAATGTATATATATATATATATATCTTTTTCATGGAAGCCACACATAACAAGTGAAATCATTGTGTTGATGAATCATGAATTAAAAAAAATTACATCAATAGATTAAATTGTTCTACATGATTTTGGAGAACTTCAGGTGAAGCAGACTAAACACATTATTTATTTGAGTGCCCATAAACAATAAAATAAATATATATAATTCAGTAATATATTTCATGGATATTGGATTATAAAAAAGAATTTAAACAATTGGGTGTTATTAGAACAAGGAAGAAAAAACTTTTATATGTGAGTACATCTTTTTTGTGATTGCAAATAGAGATAATCAAGAATGAGGATAAGAATTTGGAGATACATCTCTAATGAAAATTTTGTGTAGATGTTTTAGTAAGGGTCATTGAGAATATTAAATTAAGGGGGATAAGCTCACAAAAGTTTCATTTTATGTTAAAAATGATTTAACAATTACTAGTTTAAAAACTCCCTTTTGAGGGAATTATGATTTTTTATTTTTATTTCAATGTTTGTTGTATTGAAATTAAAAATTTCATTTTATTTGAAGTATTTCAATTTTTTAGTATTTCAATTTTTCTAAATAAAATTCTCTTTAATTTTAAATATTTTATGAGTTTTAAAATTACCGTAACATGTTTTAAATGATTTTATTCAAATCCGCATTTCAGAATTTATATTTTATGTATGAAGTGTATCTAATTAAAAATATATTAAATTCATATATATTTTTTTATGTATGATTTTTATTGTAAATATTTTTATATCATGGTTGTTTCTTATGATTAAATTATTTTATGGCCAGGCATTATTTAATCTAATTGGCATTCAAAGTGTTTTTTGAAAAATATATCTCACTGGAAAAGATCCATTAGCCTAAATTATAGTTTCTTCTTATTCATTAATGATACCTATCTACTTATATGAAAATTCATATATATATATATATATATATATATATATATATATACAAATATTCAATTAATTTTCTTTTAAAACATGGTTTTGAGGGAAAACACTAGTGAAAAAAGAGAAAAAAGGAATAAAAAGTTTTGTTAAATTATAAAACTTGGGAATTGTAAAAATATATGGAATGTGGTGTTAATGTAATCCAACATGGAAATTTTACACCATGTGATGAGTTTTTATAATGTTCCCATTAATGTTAAAATTCTCCTCATGGTTATAGATTGACAGAGTGTGAAAGGTTTTCTAAAAAAAATGGATACATTTTCATAAAACATTCATTTTAATAATTTCTTAAAGTGGTAAAAAATTGTTTTTTAAAAAGGTGTCATTGTTTTATAAAAGAATCAATTCTATATTTTATAGAAAAGTGGTTTTAGTATATCAATGTGTTTTGAGTAAAAAAATTATTAAAAGTTATTTTTTATTTTTTATTTTTTTAGAAACTATTTATGGATTTTAAAGGGAAAAGTTAATTTTATGATTTATTAATTTTTTTTATTAAAGTTATATTATTTTTTCATGAAAAAGGGAATCAAATATGTTTCCAAAAATTAAAAAAAAACTATAAAATTAAAATTTAAAACCCATTAATGATAATACTTTATACCCAAATATTAGAAACGTTTTTCACTAGGCAATATTCTGTTTAGAAAACGTTTTGGAGTTAATTTATGAATATGATTTTTAATTAGAGAATTGTTCTTATTATCATATATGTATTGAGATTCTAAAAAATATATATATAAAAATAATATATTATGTTTTTTAGTTTTCATAATCCTCTAAACCTCTAGTGAAAAAATATCCTTAGAAATTTTTGATTATAACTAAATTTAGTGATGTTGGATGACTTTTTTGAAAACAAATATAGTGTTTTTGCACTAGATCATAGACTTTGGGTTTATAGAATCACAATTGGTATCATAATTTTTTATGATAACAATGGAGATTAGTACATCAAATATAATTTAGTAATTACAAATTTTATTTTATTCATCACAGGTTGTTGGTGTTGGTCTAAGTGAGTAACAAAAGAAGGGGTAAATTGGGTTCCAAATTTAAATTTATATTTTAAAATAATGTAAGAATTAATCCTCCAATTAATAAAAAATCCCTTTTAATAAAAAACTATATAAATATGTTAATTTTATTTTAAAATTAACTTTTAAAAAAGGTTTCAATGATCAACTAAAATAATCATTTGAAATCACATTAAATTTTGAAACTAAATTACTTGATTAAACACTCTATATAAAGCAAAAATTAACACTTTATATCAGAGTAAAAGTTTTTATAATGATATAAAAATATATATAGTTATAAAATCAGGAAGTAAATAAATCAAAACAAATAAAACATAAAAAAATGAAAATAATAGGTTTGTTCCCAAGTGGTGACTTAATCCTCTCCACTTAGTTATCAAATATTTCAAAAAAAATTATTAAAAAATAAACATAACCCACTACCAGTATCAATTTTTTGAGACCACAATAGAAAAGGTTGTCAAGGAACAAAACCTCTACCACAGTTATACAATGGATGAAAAAAATAACAGTTCATATGCAAGCTCTTCCATAGTTAAAATAGTTATATATATAGTTAAAGTTGACAAAGAGTGTCGAAAACTTTCTAGTTAAGCGCAAAAGAAGTTTGTCCATATAAATAGAGTACACCAATACACTTCTCAAATGTAAAGAAAAAATAGAGAGGGGAAATAGAGATAATAAAAAATGATTCTACTTGATCATAATAATGTATTATGTTTAATGTTCATCAAATCTATCTTTTAAAGGAGATCAAATAAGATTTTGAGAATGCATATGAAAATAAAGTGTTGTAAACATTTGAAAATACTTATATTTTTAGTTTGTTGATGCCTAAATTTGATCTTTTTTTGAGGGATATAGCCTCTAATAATGTATCATTTATATTGGATCTTTACTATTCCACACATCGGTTTTTATGTTGTGAAAGAGGAATTTTTTGATGAATTTATATTATGTATGGTAAAATTATCAATTGTAGCCTAAATCCTCATACAGAGAACAAAACCATAACGGTTTGGCTTTACATTAAATGATTTAATGGAGTAGTTTAAGGATAAAAATTATTAAATCCATGTATGGATTAACTTCCTTAAATTCTATATACAATCTATTCGAATATTGAATTTGAATAAGAGATTATGAATAAAAATAATATCTTTCTGGTGGAAGATCTATTAATGGTAGATCTATTTTGGTGGTAGATTCTCAATAGAGGTAGATTGTATTAGTAGCATCATCAGTGAATGGTAGCATAATATATTCTTAGAATTGTCCAATAGTATATGTGTTTGTTTGAAGATTGAATGATATAGGATCTCTTCAGTGGTAGATCTACCATAGACAGATCTAACAACCATAGATCTATTGGAGATATTTTTTTCATCAGAATATCTTTTGAACTAACGGTTGATCTTGAGAGCTAGTGATTAATCTTCTTGAACTAATGGTAGATCTATATAGATAGTAGTATATATTTTTGAACTAATGGAAGATCAATTGAAATTATGATATAGATTCACACTTAACCATATTTCTTTTCAAAGTTACATAGAAAATGATTTTCTATCTTAATACACTGATCTGGTTATAATCATAAAAAATAATATAATTATTATCATTAAAATAAGGTGTTTCTAATTATCTCACCCTTTTTGATGATCACAAATAATTTAATTTTAAAACATTTATATAAATACAATAAAAAATGAATAGGATGAATGTTATTCTAATAATTTATGTGTGTGAAGTTGATTTCTTACAATCTTAAATTCCATTCAAGTATACTCATCCATTTTGGATTATAAAAATGATATGTAAATAAAAATAAAAGTCAAGTAAATATATAAAATGAATAATATAGAGCCTTCATTAGATAAAATATTAAAATATTACATTCTAAAAATGTAATAAAAGGAAAAAGTACAATCCATAACACAGACTGATCGGAATATGATCCACTCTAAGCTTGATGGGTAGAAGGATACACTAGATCCTTTCTTTTTTCCAATAATTATAGGGGATTAAGTTGAAGATATGGGTGCTAATGTAACTATTGGAAGATATGGAATCATGGCATGATAAAGATGTCAAACTCCATCAATGACTTTATACCAATAGGATGAAGATGAGTTGGAAGGCATGCTGAAGAAGGTGAATAAGTGAGACAAGACATGAGTATAGCTTTAGGTTGCACTGCTATAGTCCAAAATCTACATAAAAACATACATTTAGATAAAAAAAATTAATTATTTTTCCACCCCGATCCATCATCATGAAGAAATCCTTCTTCTCCTTTATGAAGGGCTTGATCAACTGGCCTAAAACATTGAGTCGATTTACTCAATCCTAGAATGTCCTAGGCACAAGAGGTGTCATTAAATTCTCATCAAGAAAAATAAAATTGGAATTGATCTCATTCATGGTATAAATTATGGAAAGGTCTCACATTATTTAATTACTTATAGTCTCTCTATCACTCCTACCTTCATTAAAGAACTCCATAACTAGTTTATAAATGTTGTCACCATGGGACATAATATTCCAATTTTCTTACTAGTGAGAGGTAGAAATATTACCTAGAACATGATGACACTCCTTACAATGTAATAGATCTTCTCAGTATCAAATGAAATAGAAAAAGGTAGATCATTAGAAGTAGAAGCACTAGCTATAGGCATGTAATCAAATCTATCCAGAAGTTTTTCTTTTCCTTTAGAAATTATTTTTCTCATTTAGTTCATGATGGACATAAATTATTCCATCTCACTATCCAACTTCCTATTCTTAATATCCTATTCATGAGTTTTTAGTAACGTCCTAGGATGGATATGAGATATCACTGACTCAAATATGCACCTGGTATCAGCTTCACTCAACTTGGTTTCTTTAGTAGGTTTGGATATAAATTTACCACTAATATATGAATTAATTATTACTTTAAAATAATCTAAATAATGATTAGTAACATAAAAAAAAGTTACAGGAGAAGAAGGTAGAGGGTATTGAATCATATATTTTCTTGTAAAGGAAACCTCTATATTTCCATTTTTAGTATATGGATAATCATTGGGAAAGGATTCCTCATATCTAGTCTCATCAATCTATTCATCTAGATATCCCTTAGGATATTTTCTCTCAATAGGGAATGAAATTCTACAAAAATTCAGTGTACTTCCATGGTCATCACCATTATCACCATCCTCTGATTCTGATTTAGAATACTCAATCCCTAATTGAGTAGATCCTTGAGACATCTCCCCAATAGAAGGTGATCTTTCCTCAGCTCTGTTAGAACCAACATCATCAACATGAATCTCAGAATGTTGAACCTCATCTTTAGTACCATTATTAAATTCATCATCCATATCCTAACCAACATTTTTATCTTGACTTGTAGAGACAATAATTTATACTCTTTGGCTTCTAGAAGCATGAACATATTCACTAGACTTACCCAAAATAGAATCCTTAAGATAGTGATGTGTGGGTTTTCAGTCAATAGTGTCAACACCTACACCATTACCATCTAATCCATTACATCCATTAGTAACACTAACTACTTCCCATGACATCTCAGAGTACATCTCATATTTATCTATACTTAAGCAGTTAGTATCCTCTGTTTCTTCATTGTCACTTACTAATATTTTTTTAATGAATAGCTAGATATGGAATGACAGGACCATAAGAAACAATTGGTATTTTGACCACATCAATGTTACTAACATCATCTACCAAAATAGACACCTATCCATCACTAGCTTCAACTTATTCTTACTAAGTATCCTCAACATAGGTCTAAATACCAACTTCATATGGATTCAACGTAAGATCAGACAAATCATTAGTCCTTGAAGGATACTACGTAGGATTGAATATCTCAAAAATATTATCAATATCAGCCACCCATTTCATCAACCAAGGGTTCCAATTTATTATCGTCCATTTATTAGTAAATTGAAATAAATGGAAACCTCTAGGACTTACTATATTTTCTTCACCTTCAGTTACTAAACATTTAGATTTAATCATATCTAAACGAAACCTAGGATGGATCCAAGAATTTCATTTAGTTAAATTATTTCTCATATTCTTCATGTTCACTATCGAATATTTATAAATATTTATCTTATCTCATATTTTGATAAGAAATAATAAAAAATATATTTGTACCACATGAGGATAAAGTCCACTTTCCTTGAAAAACGTTTTTGTTGGATGATCTTAAGAAATAATATACACTCCCCATCATGTTCAATATCATTGAGTCTTTATAAAATATAATTTCTAGATAGTACTAGTGGGGAATCCTTATAGATCTCTGGAATAATATATGTGTTGGTTGGGTCATACCCATATTTTATTTTTTTCATGATCGATGACTACTCTGAGATTTTACACAATGATCAATTTTGTGATCAATTTAATTATATTATATAATATATACAAGGTATGGAATACCATAACTAACTGAAATACAATCACATATTATTCATAATTAATTTTAATAATTAAAGAATATCATTGCATTAAATTAGTTCTTTGTTGATTGATAAAAAAATGGATATATGTCATACCATAAATACATTATATTAATCAAGTATAGATTCCCTCTTGAGGTCATCCACACTTGTTCAAAAATCTTTTAAACATCATCATAGGAATCTATGGCTTCCATCACAGTATATCCTATTGCATGCATCATTATCCTTTTATAACCATGTGAATTGTTTCCGAAGAATCCTTCCTAATATCACTAGAAATTAGAGTATAATGTGGAGGAAGATCACTATCTTACCTTGGGATCTTTACTGGATAATTGATCTCTCAAGGGCTTTGTGAGTATTTTCCAATTTTTATAGTGAACAACAAAACAAATGAATTATCTCCCATGAAAAACTATATAATTAGGTTTATTTACCACTAGGGTTTAGAAATAAATATTTACACAAGTTACCTTAAATATTTATTTAATCCCTATAGAACACCATTTTTATACTATTATTATTATTAATAATAATATTTACTGATATGCTCTAAACTCATGAATTAGAATGAAATAATATTTAATAGAATAATATTGAATATATATTATTTCCCACCGAACTTGTAAAATTGGTCCCCCATTACTCCATAATATTTATGAGGACTTGAATAATAGAAATTTATTTAATAAATTAATATCACTATATTATTCTCAAATAAATAAATAAATATCAAATTCACTAAATAGAAAATAAATATTTTTTAAATATTCTGCTCACATAATAATCTCTCGAATAACTTGGTACAAAATATATGTGATTAAGAAAACATGAATATTTTTCAAAACATGAGTGGTAATAATATTTAACAAACATGTTAAATAATAAATAATAATATATTAATTAACTGAGATTTTGGATACATTTAGTGTGTAGCCCTCTAGGCATTTTTCTCAGTGGAATTAGAAGAAGTAGCCTAAAGTCCAAGGTTAGCATCATGAAACATGCCAACTATCCCATAGAGAAAAGGTTAACCCTACAGTGACTTAATAACTCATACGGAAAGTTACTATGTAATAAAACATTTTATCATGATATCTTCAATCAAGAAGGTTTCATTCTAGTACAATTAACCAATGTGATCAATGTCTCTTTCTTTGAATTTTTTGAAATAAAACATTCCTATAGTACACCACGGAGATGAATTTATTTAGGATATATCATTTCAATCAAAGGTAATGATATATAAAATTATATTAAATAATATAAGGGAAAAATCATTTATTTTATTAGTCAGTAATGTAATATTACTTATGATTCACCAAACGTATCCTACCTCATCGCAAACACATGACATCATTATTTTTATCAATAAATAATATTATATGACTTATAATAATCATTAATAATAATATCAAATTACAAGGACCAATACACACATTTTTAGATTAAAAAATCCAATGGAACGTATAAATGTAGATTTCCTACTCATGGGTCTCATTCTCATAATATCCTACACCGGATATTACCAAGGGTGTACAGAATGAGAAGGTGCCTCAAAGTAATATGAGATTCCACAACTGATATACTAGATTATTTATGTTCCTCAATTGATTTCATCCATCCATATAACATATATTTTAGAATATTGTAGGGGAACTTCTGGGTTCTCATCATAGAAGGAAACCACTATAACCTTTCAGTGTGACAACTACTCTTAAGAAATTCTCACACTCTATTAGGAATAAGAACAGTCATTATGTAATAATAATCTTATTAATATTCAAAACTATTAATTCATGTTATCATAAAGTATACAAAAGTTGGTTCTATGGAAACAACTCCAACATACTCCCACTTGCAGAAGAGGAAACTAATAACAAAATTTATTACGCTGGTTCCCACATGATATTAATACTTTTTCTAAGATAAGCCTTTAGTCAAGGGATCCACCAAATTTTATTATATGGGAACTATAATTTCATCAAATTTACCATTTGATAAAAATCCCCCTAGAGGTGATTCTTTTGGAGCATGTTGTTTTTCTGTTGGTGTGACATTGGCCCTTTTTTCAGAGCCACAACTTCAGTATTATCACAATAAAATGTGATATGGTCTTTATGGAAAGGTATCACATAATGTTCATAGAAAAGGTTTCTTTGGATGCATCATCATCCACTATATCCATGGATTGTGCTATAGAATCCGAAAATATTTGATGCTTTGAACTCTTCCAGCTTACAGGTCCTCTGTTGAGATATAAAACATATCCTGACCATGACTTCAAATTATTTTGATCTCTTTTGAAACTGGAATCAATATAATTCTTTATGACCACCTTTTCCACTCATTTATATACTAGAAACATACCCTTAGTTTATCTCAAATACTTAAGGATATCTTTAAAATCATTCAAATTTCATTCTATTGGATCTTCTTGATATCATCCTACCATTCTTAGTTAATAGAAAACATCAAGATTAGTACAAAACATGGAATACATGATTGATTATATCACTAATGTATATGTGATATTACACATTATCTACCTCCTATTTTGTGTCTGAGGACATATTTTCTTAGAATGATATATACGATGTAACACTGGAACCAATCCTCTCTTGGATGGTTCCATAATAAATCTATTTAGTATCCGATCAATATATGTACTTTGACTAAGTCTAAGAATCATATTTGATCTATCAAAAATGATGTTTATCCCTACAATATAGGTTGATTCAACTAAATCCTTCATGAATGAACACTTTTTTAATAGATACTTAATAGTATGTAAGACTTCTATGTCGTTTTATCAAGAACTTAGTTGGGGCACCATCCCACCCGACACCCAGTCCCGCCCGTGACAAAGCCCGAAGGGCATTACAGATCCCCACAGGTTGAAAATTAGCGCATGGGTATCAATAATACTCATTTGGGAATAATTTTATTACTAATAAATGACCATAATTAATTTTCTATAAAAAATATCACACCATTATTAATAATAAAACCCAAAATAGATAAAAAAAATTTAAATAACACATTTTACATCTTTAACCAAAAACCATAAATTCCAAAATGGGAGGAGAAAAAACAAGAATAAAACCCAGAACCTCCATGCGATGAGGTGGCCATAACCCTCAAGATACCTCCAGAAACACCAAAAATAGTGGAACACTATCAACCAGATCCACTATCACCACCATGTTACACTTTTTTCATCACCTAGATCATAAATAAAAAATTCTACAAACACCCAAGGGTGAATTTGGGGTGGGAGCCAAAGCCATGTATGATTCATATAAACAAAGGATTCCAACCATAACATTAGGTGAAAAATCAACATTCATGTTTTAATAAAGAGTTTTGAAACCTTAGTAATAACGTCATTTTGAAGGAAATTATTTATCACAAGAAATATGATTTTAAAATTTAAAATTAAATAATGTCTACCGTATGCCAATGGTAAGCACCACAACACAAAATATTATCATGTCATGGCAAGACTCAATAGGTACTAGAAATATTGGGACCCTAAAACACATTATCTCAGTGAAACATGGTATATAAACCATTACCCATGACATCTTCATGCATGAGATAATAGAGAGGAATCCATCCAAGGTTATAGTGTTTTTCCAATCATCATCATCATAGTTTATTTAGTGTTTTAGTATTAATATTTCTATAAGAAACTACGCCTCATACCTACTGATCAAACATCATACTAGTCTTAGTCCACCCACCTTGATACATTAGATTGACTTTGTGCTATAGTTTCCATTTCATATACCACATAGATCACCATTTTCCCATACATATATCAATCATCATGAATAGACATGAGAAACCACCATTTTTCATATGAAAACCTCTTTCAAATCCATACACAGTCCAAAACTATTTGGAAAAACTATTCTCACCATTTACACCATTTATAGAACACATTAAAGAAGCAGAATGAGGAATCACACATGAAACCAAATCAATATCTTTTAGAAAACCATATTTCAACCCATACACACCTTGAAACATTTTTAAAACAAATTCTTAAAAAAATAAGCATACCAAAATCATCTAATAATACTAAAACATGGAATCACCTACCTCAAGATTGAAATCATCTGTAATCCAATCGAAAACCATAACTGCACCATGAAAGATCCCTGTAAAGGAATTATTGAACCATAAACATAAATATTTTACCCAAAAACTCAATATCGAACACTTATTATGTCATGAAATCTACTGGAGAAGAATTAATCAAAGGGGGACGAATAACAACCATTGAATAAAGAATAAATCAATAGAAAAGAGGATTACATGATGATTATTTATTGATAAAAGGTCAAATACACCAAAAATTGGAGTTCAAGGTGTCCAAGATGGAGTGGAGGACAACCTAGGGCTGAAAATACCATATGATTCAAATTAAGGGTGGTTTGGGCTAAATATTGGGGGATGGTAGAAATTTAATTCTCCATTTTTTATGACATAGACAAGATACAAGGTTTTCCAAACCATGCTGAAACTGTGCGGTCTCCCCTATCCAAGAAGAAATTAGTCACATAGTTTCTGGGGGGGAGGGAACATGCCAGTGTGGAAATTCATGCATCTTGGATATTCCAACTATCCAAGGATTATAGTCTCTTCTAGGCATGTACATGGTTTTCCAAAACCATGTTCCAACTATGCACGACCTGTTGTAGGGTCCAAAAAATATTTTTTCTTAAAAAAATCATAGGAAACCCAAGGGGAAAATATGTTACCAAAAATAATAAAATGAATGCCTCAAAATGAAATCGTGAATGTAAAAAATTTCCCTTTCATAAAAACGTTTTACCCTTAAAAATTCATCCTAGAGTATAATAAGAAAATAAAAATGGATTATACTCCTAAAACCAAGAATTTCACTCCCAAACCTCATGCTCATCATTACCATGCTTGCAAATAACATACACCAATGATATGGACTCCCCCAGAAAAAATTTATCTTGAGAATCCAAAATCCATACTGGCCACTCAAATATAGACAAATCTGATTACTTCCCTTACTCATCCCAACTCATAACATGAGATGGGTATATATTATACATTTTCATCTATGATTCATGGAACACATCATGAATTTATGTCAACTAAGAAGAAATTTCTAACTAGTATTCCAACTTATCATTCTTAATGGTAATCACAAAATGTTTGACATACCTCAGTGTTGGATTAACTTTCTTTTCGAGAAGACTATGACCCAAGAGATGTGCCACTATTAGAAAAACCGAGTCACCTATAAGGAATTTCGAGGCTCAGTGCCACAAATCAACATAATATGTATAGAGACTTCATACCATTAACAAACACTGTCTGATCAACTTGAATTTTTGAGGCGTCTCATGCACAAGTCTCAATTCAAACAATGAGGTCTCACCCACCTCTTCCCAACATAAGGGGGGCCGATAAGGCAAACCATAAAGTGAATCAAAAGGATCCATTTTAATCAATTATTGGTTACAATTATTATATAAAAAATCTAAGAAAAAAATTGATATCGACTAAGCCTCTTAAATCCAACACACATTACTAGAGGTTGTCTTCTAGATATAATTCACTTTCCATATTTTACCATCCGTTTGAGGATGGTATTTCATACTAAACATGACCTGTGACCCTAACGACTTCAGAAGGCCTTCCAAAACTGTGAAGTAAAACATGGGTACCATTAAGAGATAATATCCGATGGAAGACCAATGATCCTCACTAACTCTTGAACATACATCTTTCACAACATATTTACATCGGAATAATCCCTAATCATAATTAAATGGGATGATTTGGTAAGACAATCAATCACTACTCAAATGGTATTCCACCCTAGGGTGTATGAGGATAGAAATCGATGAAGTCCATGATGACCTCATCCCACTTCTATATACGAATATGTAATTAATAAAGAAAACAAGAGGTCCACTAGTACTTTTATTTGATCTATTTATAATTATAACACCTGGATACAAAGATAGTAATGTATCGTATCATTCCTAGCAAGTAGAACTAACGACACACATCATATAACATCATTGTGGTATCAAGATTAACGGACCACTGAGACTAGTGGAAATCCTACATCAAAATATTCCATATCAACAATGAGACCATGAAGTGACCCTTAAAACACATAAATCCCATATACGACATAAACCAAAGATGAGGCACCTCCCCACTATTTAAGAGTTGCATAGAATTCTAGAAAAAAATCAATGTTTTACTACTCATGTTGAATTAACACTAGAAGAGAATATGTCAGCTAAACACTATCCAAGAATACACCACTAATCTGCTCTATGGATTCTAGATTAATCTGTTAAAATAGAAACATTAGGTTCCACTCATCACTGGACTCTTTCAACACTTCCACTAACACTTTTATTCTTAAAGCATCAGCCACAACATTACCTTTTCCCGGGGTACACATGATATCAAAATCAAATCTATAATGGTACTGCACCCAAGAAATCTATCTTAGATTAAGATCCATCTTGATAAATATGTAATCCAAACTCCTATGATCCGAATAGACCACAAACTTCTCTCCAAATAGATTTTGGGTCTACATTTTCAAGTAATGCATCATTGCCTCTAACTCTAGGTAATGGGTTGGGAAATTATATTCATGTGGTAAAATTAGGAGAGAACAATACACCACAACATGGTCATCCTGCATTAGTACATACCCAAGACCCATACCTAAAGTATAAAAATAGACCATGTATCCCTTCCCATGTTATAAACAAATTTAAATTGGCACTATGGTGAACCACCAATTAATCCCCTCAAAGGACTCATGCCGTCCAGGGTTCCAATCAATCTTCACCCCTTTTGGGTAATTTTTTGGGTATGCATAGTCATCAATAAATAAAGACAAGATAAATCCTAAAAAACTACCTATAATATCATTTCAAGACTAAAAATACACTTATTTTGGAAAAAAAATTATTTGGTTGTTCCCATGACATATATACACTAATATTGTAGGGGTCCATTGGAACCCCTTGTTCTGAGATCAAAATTCCGAGAAAATTCACCTCCTTAATCCATAAGGTACACTTGGAGAAGACATCATAGAGTTGATGATATCTATGAGTGAACAAGACAATTATAAAATGATTCTCATGCCCATATTTGGTCCCTGAATATAAAAATTCCATCCAAAAAAACCATGATGAAAGATTCATGATACTAGTAAGATACATGGTTCATAAGTTCCATAAATACTAATAGATAATTTTTCAATCTGAATAACATGACCAAATACTCAAAATGGATATACTTACTTTAGAAATATGTTTTGGGAAAATATTCCTCTCTGTCTCAAACATGTTGATACCCAAAACACTAATCGATCATGGAGAACCACCATGCCCCTTAAACAAATAAAAAATACCATAAATATGGGGAAAAAGGTAATTTATTCTTGATCTCAAACTTATTCATCTTTTTGTAATCAATACATAACTAGAGATATCCATCAACCTTCTTAGAAAAATTAACTAGAGAGACCCATGGTGAGACACTCTTGCGATTGAATCCTTTGGATTCCAAATCAACTAGTTGTAACTTAAATTCTCTCAAATTAGTGGGGGCCATATGGTATGAGGTAAAGGATGTCAATTATGTTACCAATTCTAAATGATTGGTGAACTACATATCCCACTCTGGAGGAAAACCTGAGAAGTCAAATGGAAGTACATTTGGGAACTGATCCATTATATGTTGAAATCCATTCTCAAGACAACTTCCACTATCCTATAACATGAGTGAAAATATCTGAAAAACATGGCTACCCAAATCTTGAAGTGGAGGACAATCACATCACGAACAAGAATCCCATTAACCTTGGAAAACTTGGCTAATCGTATCAGGTTCCACAAAACTCTCTTGCTATAAATAAAAATCTATGTGTGCCTAGAAATGAACCATCCAATCCGTACTGAGGATCATGTCAAAGTGTTATATCACCAAAACTAGGAAATAACATTCTACATCAACCCATAACACGAATAGTTTATAAGATGGACACTTGAAACCCTTCTATCTCTTCTTACCAATCTGCATCATAAGATCCATTTCATATGACATAATTTGGTTGATAATTTAAACAAATCCACCAGACGGTAAGAAATTAAAGAAATAGAAGAACTAATATCAAACAAAGAAACAACTATAGATAATTCAACAGGAATTATAACATGAACAATTATAGGTTCAAAATTCGATTCCATTTGTTCCTGATATAGAACATGAATACTCCTTGAATCTATTTGAGGTTGAGAATGACCACTGGCCTATGTTTCTTTCTTAGGATGACTCTTACCTATAAAAGACCCATACATATAGCCACAATCACCAAACTAGGATCCCATTATCCCAGTTTCCTAGGATTATAGTGATATCCCTATAAAGGCTGCTAGAGCTACACCAAACTCATATGGGTGTATGGTTATGAAAAACAACAATAATTATCCCACATATCTACATTGATGGAATGTTCTAGGTAAGAATGAACATGAAGATTGCATGTGTACCACCTCTCACAATGATGGAACAAAAGAGATCTTGAATTTGAAGCCATAGATGAATACACTAAGTAAAGATGGTCTAAAATACCACCTCCCATATTCCCTTGATTTTACTACATCCTCTTCTTCACATATGAACTTCCACTACACTAGCTTATTACTAACACCACTCTAGAGAAACCATCCCTTCTATTATGATCAACCTCCACCATCAAATCATGATCAAACACTGAAACCTAAGTCATCCATTTTATCAAGAATACTTGATATCATATATCGAATTGTAGCCCCACTTCAAACTTCTGAGCATTTAAATACTCATTGGAAACCACCTCAGGTGCGATCTGATCCAACTTAGTGAAACCATTGGCATACTCCACCATAGTTATATCCCCCTATTAAAGATCCAAAAAGTTTTAATTCTTCGCAAAGAAAATTTTATTAGGGAAATACTACTCATTAAATATGACCTTTAAGTCCTTAAAACCCATCTACTCGAGCTTACCATCATCAAAAACTATGTCCCACCACTTATGACAGGGACTATCCTAGAACAATGAAACACACTTCACATTGATCGCCTTAGGAGTGTCAAAATACAAAAAAAGTCCTATAGATATTCTCAATAGAATATTAAAATTCATAAGGGTATATGATACTATGAAAGGAAGGAGTATTTCTCTTGTGTAACTGTTAATCCTTTCACTTTATAGGACCTGGTTCGACATTCCAAACATAAGCAGGGCTAGGGCCCACTGCATTAATTAAATCCTTGATAGTCGGAACCATAACTTCTACAAGTCTCTGATCAATTAGTGAGGGAGAAATATCTCCAACCACTTCCTATGGTTGTATATGAAGTCTTTAGGGATTCATCTTGTTACAAGAATAACAATTCACAAGGAATTACCATCAACATCCATTCTAAAAATTTTCATCAACAATAAAAAATCCCAATCACTTCTATATATCAAAACAAAATCATCTCCATCTCAATAACAAGACCAACAATTCACCCCCACCCTTAGTCCATGCACAGTCTATTATCTATTTTTATCACTTGGAGGATAATTAAACAAAATAATAACATCCTATGGAGACTCAAGATCAGTAATGAGGTGTGTCGTCCAGACACCCTCTAAAAACTAGAACCTCAATCCCGAACAGTCCTGCCTCTATTCTATCCAGAATCATTCCAAAATATCATGACTCAACGAATGGGAGAAAACCTCCACTAATACAATTATTTCATGAAACAATGTGGGGTTTGATCCCATAATACACTCAATACAACCTTTAATGTGTCCAGAAGGGAGTTCCCAATCCCCCCGGGTTGTCAACTAGTGCCAGGGTATCAAAAATTCATTTTTGGGAATGAATTTATCCCTGATAAATAAACATAATTAATTATTAATAAAAAAAATCACACCACGATCAATAAACATAACCAAAAGAGATAAAATAATTCAAATTAAACATTTTACAACATTAATAAAAAACTATAAATGAGAAAATTAGAGGAGAAACAACTAGACCAAAACAAAAAAATCTCTATGAAAAGAGAGGTAAATTACCCTCAAGGTACCTCCACAATCACCTGTAAAAGAGGAACACTGGAAACTAGATCCCCCATCACCGCCATGATACATATTAACTTTACATGGATCATATATAACCATGTCAACATACACCCAAGGGTGTATGTACAGTGTGAGCTAAATCCAAATATGATTCCACCTAAATGAATTATTTAATTCCGTATAATTAGAAGATAATTTATAATGAATGTTTTAAGAAATAATATGGAAGCATTAGAAATAAAATCATTTTTATAAAAAAATTGTCAGATAAATCATGCTTAAAAAATTTACAAGAATGTAAAGTCCACCATATACTGAGGGTAAGCACCACATTAGAAAAGAGAACCACATCACAGGAAGTCCCTATAGGTACTTGCACTAGTAGGGCCCTAGGAACCTCGTTTCATGGTGAAAAAATGTATAACAATGATAAACCACAACATCTCTGTGCATGATTCACTAGAGGGGAATCGATAAAAAGTTATAGTGTATTCCAATCATAATCACCATCATAGTTTAGTTAATATTTCTACATCAATTCTTCTAGAATAAACCATTCCTCTTCCACGCCACTCTAACTAGTGTACTATCCATAGTTCACACACCTAGATATTTAGGATTCCCTCTATGCTCAATTTCCAATTTAAAATGCCACATAGATCACCATTTTTTCATAAAAAGATGATGTATATTGAATACATAGGATAAAAACCCATTTTGATAGTAAAATGCTATTTCAAATCAATTTTCACTTAAATACCATTTGGAAACATAGTTCACACCACTTACACAATTTATAGATCCCATTTATGAAGCACAATGTGGAATCACACATGAAACACAATACCTTTCTTTTAGAAAACCACCTCTTAACCCATATGCACCTTAATACTTTCAAAAAAAGATTACAAAATAAAATAAAGCATACAAAAAACTTCTAATAATGATAAAACATGGAATCACCTACTTCAAGCATGGAAACTTCTGGAGTCTGGTGGAAAACAACAACCAAACCGTGAAACAATCCTATAAAGGAAAGATTAAGTCATAAAATCCCGATTTTACAAACAAAACTCAAGATTGAGCACTTTTAAATCAATCAATCCACTATAGAATAAGAACTCAAATGGGGAGGAAGAATAACCCTAGAAGAAAGAATAAATTGGTATAAAAGAGTCCTATCTGATGATTCTATGATTATCTAAGGATAAATCCACCCAAACATTAGAATTCAAGTGGGCCAAGAGGGAAAGGAGGAAGTTCTTAGGGATACAAATCCAATATAGTTCAAATTATTTGTGGTTTGGAATTAAATTCATAGGAGGATAGAAATTAAATTCAATATTTTTAATTACCTGGATTGGATGCTTGGTTAGATTGCATTGTTTTCTAAACCGTGTGGAAACCGTGTGGTCTCCTCTGTCCAAGATGAAATTTTTTGCATGGTTTTATATGTGATGGTGGATGAATGGGTGGAAATTCGAATATCTTGGATAGTTTTACTATCCAGGGTGCACGATTTCTTCACGGATAGTGCACAGTTTCAACTAATCATGCGTGAAACCATGAACCACCTACTATAGGGTCCAAAATCTCCATTTTCTCCAAAAACTCCATATAAAACCACAAGACAGATACAAAACCAATAATAAAAAAGTAATAACTCAAAATGAAATCATTCATGTGGAAAATATCTAATAATTAATTTGTCATAAACATATACTCATAAGATAACGACTTCATTCCCACTAAAAATCTTGAAAACACATGGCACACATTCAATCTCAAAGAAGAAAAATTATCTTATAACATCATCAAATAGAAGTTCCTTGACCTGGATGCTTGATTTAATCCATAAATAGATATATATAAATTTAAAATCCTTTTAGCATCACAAGTATTCACAAACCCTTTTGGTTGTGTCATATAGAAATCTTTCTAAAGGGTTTCATTATGGAATGTTTTTTTAATATCCATTTTCAAAACATCATAGTCATGTTATGCTACTATTTCAATTATAATTATAATTGATTTAAAAATATAAATTGTGGGATAGATTTCATCATATCCAATTTCCTGATGCTGTTTAAACCCTTTATCAACTAGCTTTACATTATTGGAGTTTACCTAACCTTGAATGTAAATTTTTCTCTTGAATACCCGTTTGCACTGTATGAGCTTTACATCAACTAGATCATTGACTAGGACCCAATATTAATTCTGATATATGGAATCTATTTTGTAATTCATTGAATCTTTCTGTCTTCCAACTTCTGAGATCTCTACTATCTATTCATATGAGGGAGGTTCAATAATTTCTACAAAAAATGGGTCACCATTTTCTTTAACTAGAGAAACATATGTGTCTATTTACCTTAACTATCATGTGATCCTATGAAGTACTTGTTTTTCAAGAACTAATTCTTCTAAAAGGACCTGTGGAATCTGTTCCTATACCAACACTTCTTTATCTAGAGCATAATCATTCTTAAGGTCATTATTTCTCCCACTATAATTTTTCAGGATGTGATGTCTCTTATGAAAGATGATTTTATATGTGATGAAAATATTCTTGTATAAGGGTTTGTATCAGAAGTATCAATTTATTTACATTTTATATCCTATAAAGATTCAGTTTATTCACCTAGGTTCTAATTTGTTTCCCTAAAAAGTCTTAATAAATGCCTTGTAACCCCATACACATGTATAGGACAAAAAGGGTTTCATTCCACTCTATATCTTGAAGGGAATTATATTTTATAGTTTCAGTGGTACCTTGTTTATAGTATATGGAAACATTTATAATGAATATCACTTAAATGATAATGGGTGATCTGTATGACTCATTATCAATCTCACCATTTCTAATAAGGCATGGTTACTTGTTTAACTAACACCATTACACTATGGTGTGTAAGGTGGAGTGAGTTGAGATAGAAACGAAAATCCCATAAAATGTTGATAAACTCATGGTTAAGATATTCACCACCTCAATATTATTGAATACTCATTATCTTTTTTCCAATTTGATTATCTAAATAATTATCAAAATCATTGAATTTCTCAAAAGACTCCGACTTATATCTGATCAAGTAGACATAGCCATATTTACTCAAGCCATCAATAAAAGTTATGAAGTATGAATTACCACCTCTAGATCCTACTAGAAATGGTCCACACACATTACTGTTTACCAATCCTAGAATTTATATCGCCCTTTCACCCTGTCCACTGAATGGAGGTTTGGTTATTTTCTCATGTAAACAAGCATGACATCTCTCAATTGGTTTTAGCTCAAATGAGTCTAAATAAGCATCTTGGAAGATATATTTCAAATTCTTTCCATTCCCATGTCCAAAATGGTGATTCCATAATTCGGTGTTATATAAATCATGTTAATATGATTAATTATCTATTTCCAATACTTATTTATAGTAATTTAATACATAAATATATTTGTTTAAAAGCGCCATATTATATCATTTGTTTTCTTTATAAGAGAATCAACTATTAATCCTAAAAATGACAAAAAAACCATCCTTATCTAGAAATTATATAAAAATTATTTTCATGGAGACAATTGGTATATAATGAAAAAATATTAAAACTACATTCATTCCTGTTTACAATGAATGGTGGTAGTCTCCAACGGCTAGTGCAAGAAACCTCTCACCACTGGAGGTTCACAAATCTACCTATCTTCGAAAAATATCTTTGAATCTACATGGTTCCATAATTTAGATAGATATGTGAGAACATAAATCTATATTTAATACCCAATTGGTAGATATTGAATGAGAAAACTTGATAAAAATGAACCTTTAGGTTTCCCTTGCTTCTGCTTGGAGTTCTTCTTCCATTGGCCTTGATTGCCACATGAAAACATACTTCCTCCTTTTACCTATATTACCTTTGTATATTCCTCCTCTGGGAAGGGCGATGATCGAGAGTGTTATAATTGTTATTATTCATGGACCACTTCACCATATTATTCCTTTTCGTATTCACTTTAAGGAACACAAGTTTCTTATTCCCCATGTTATTATCCACCGGGTGAATAAAAGTAAGATTTTCAAAAGACTCGTCTCATTATTTCTCATATTATAATTAAAGATAAAGAGTGAGATAGTCTTGAGTAGTGAAAAATGTATGAGATCTATGCATAACTCATCTGAGAATTTTATCACATAGATCTATTTGATTTCAATGTCGCCAATAATCTTGAATACATGAGACCCAGTTGGCACTGAATCTCCCAGATTAGTTGTAAACAATGAATTGGAGATATCATATCTCTCTTATCCATCCTTATCCCGATAGAGATCCTAATGGTGAGATATCACACTATATGCATCAAGGTTCTCATGTTTCCTCAAAAGATCATTATTCATGGATGATAACATGAAAAATTTAACATCTCTAGAATCTTTCAAAATTTTCACATATAGAGATAAATCATCCTTACTATACTCATTACATGGTGCATCATGAAAAGGTTCTTCTAGAACATACAATTTCTTTTCTGGGTATAGGATAACGCACATGTGCCTTTTGCACTATTGAATATTTATGAAAGTGAGAAGGTCATCCTTCTATTGAGTGTATCACAGTGATATATTTGAAGTCATTTTATTTTTGTTTCTATAAGGAATACGATAAGAGGTTGAGTACTTTATCTGATAAAATTTAAAGAATTAAAATAATATTATATTTATTAATAACCCAATATTTTATCAAAAACCAATATCCCTCACCATTAGATATAAAATATTATATTTATTAAACATATTAGTGAAGAATATCCATATTCCTCTTATCATCACCCCAATATTGTATGTTCATGAAATTTGAAGGAATTTATCTGGGAATTACAAATTCCAATTGCATTAACTCAAAATTCCTTGATTTTTTGATTGGACTCCCTAATCGTAAATTACATAAATAGAAAGTCCTCAACCCTTGACTCTTAATTACACAATGTCTTTCTTTGGTAGTGATACCCTGATGTTAACTAAGTTAATTTAACCAAAATATTCTTGTTAGTATTCCATGATAATTGAGAGGACCAAAAATTTCATTGGTCAAGCACTTTGAACTACAGTCTAATTTTAATTAAAGTAGGAGAAGCCTATATAGACATAATATTTATAATTAAGGGATTTTATCTTTTGTTTGTAAGTTACAAATTATTATCTTTTTTACATGCTTTTTAATAGAATGTGGATTTTCATAAGTGGTTAACCATGGATTGGATATTATCTATGAATAATACAGTTCATTTTGGATATATCTTTCATTCTTATTAATTGATTAATTCATTTAATTTTAAAAAAATTCATAACTAAATAACCATGAAACTTGCCAGAAACAAAACAATAAAGTGGTATGATCATGATCTTTTAATAATAGTTAGTTTATTTTGATGATGATAAACTAACCATCAACCTATGTGGAAAAAACCTTGAACCAATTAAGGATTGTGTTTTAGGTTTACACATGTCCACATATGTATATATCATAGATTAGTTTCGTGCCAAATCCAAACGTAAATAACCTCTACTAGCTTGGTTGGTCCATCCATTACATATTATTTTACACAGACATAGGTGAAGGAAGGAGGATTATATAAAAAACCCATGGGCACACATTCCCGTTCATAATAAGAGGAGAGATGGAATATAGGAAAATAATTTAATTTAATAATAAATCAAAATACACTAATTTCATAGAAAGGACAATCCCAAGTTCATGATCTTCCATATGTATGAAATGAATTATACATTTTACAAAATTTTCATTCAATTATTAATATTTAATATTATTCTAACTCGAATAAATTAATTATCTTACTCAATTAATCAATTATTTTTTATCTTAATTATCATCTGAATTTCATTAATATTAACATCCATCATAATATTATACAAATTAAATAAATATATTTAAAATTAATTATGTAGATAAATGTACACCGAAAGAAACAAGATGAGTACCCATCCAAACTACCAAACGTGTATTATAATCACATGATCTTTAATCGTTCAATATGTGGAACACAAAAATAATCATGTAATTTCATGATGTATACTATCAACTTAATGATTACACGAATTATAGGAATTTTATATAATTTTTTATTCTTGTATTCATGTAGAGTAATAACCATAATAAAACACATACATGATATGAATATTCGAAAAATATGTAGAAATTAATTTATTATATATATATATATAAAGTAAAACCCATCACATAGCATGTCATATCAATTTAATGACCACACTAAAGATCATGTTTATGAGGTTTCCATAGTATAATAAATTAATTGTTTGATTCTATTTAATTTGGTATAAGTAAATGGTGTGTTTAGGATAGCTACATGACATATACTTTTTATCACCATCTATTTGAGACACAAGGCTACGGGCTTGGCATATAAACCATGCCACAAAAAATATTGGAGTACCTATCATGTACATGGGCTAGATGACGTGCGGTCTTCGAGTTATGTGGTCACTAATCATGTAAGACATGTAAGAAGATACAGGGCCCATCTATGACTGAGGACTACACACCATGTATGGAAATTACATGACATGTATTCCAGCTGACCATGAACAAGGATGGCCTAGTAAACACATGATGTATAATTAAATTCACCACATGTTATAATCTCAAAAACCTTGAATTTATTCAAAATTCATTATTGGTGAATTGAACACTAGTACATATCATGTACCTTTGGGTTACATTGCAAGTACTCTTATATTATCTCTTCATATCCCATGGGACCTCTTGATGAGATCATTGATTTTATTTCATTCATAAAACTAACCAATTTGATTATATTTATGATAAAATGAAAGAGTAAGAATCATATCTCACAAGTCGGATTAAAGAATAGTTAAATATGAATTGAAAAAATAATTGAAAATGTATATATAAATATAAAATGTTTAAATAATTATAAATAATTATGTGACAACAATAATACCACTTATAGGTTCTTAGTGTAGTGGAATCATGTGATTGGTCATACCAACTTTTCATTTTATCCTGATTGATGATTATGTTGAGATTTTACAGAACCTAGAACACCATGATCAATAACATGAAATAACAAAATACATATAATGAATACAACAATGAAATGAAGCACATGATTATTAAAAATTATTTGTAATTAATTTATGTAAATAAAAATTTACTTTCATGAAATTATTTATTTTCTAATATATCTAATAACAGATCCACATCAAACAACCATTACATTATAGGAATCAAGATAAGATACCCTCTCGCGGTGATCCAAACATGTTCCACAAATCACCAAACATCACCCTAGAAATCGTTGAGTGCTAGCATAGAAGATCATATCACTTGCATAGTTTGCCTTTGATCTATATAAGTATCAATTCCAATGGATTCTTTATTATCTCTCTTGACTCAATAGTGGAATGTGGAGTAAGAACACTCTCCAATATTGGATGAGTTCATAAGGAAAAAATATCTTAAAGGCTTCGAGAGGAATATTCAGATTTCATTACACACAAACAAATAAATGAATTGGTTCTCATGAAAAATAATATAATTTGGTTTATATAGCACTAGTGTTTAGTAAAAAATTCACAAGTGCCCCTAATATTTATTTAATCCCTACAAACCCCATGTATGTAATAATAATACTAATTTTATTTATGAAAATGATCTAAAATCATGAATTAATATAAAATATTATTTAATCAAATAATATTCAATATATATTATTTCTCACTAGACCAATAAACATTGACTTCCACTCCTTCACAATATGTATCAGGACATGAATAAAGAGTATTTATTTAATAAATAAATTTCACTACATTCTTCACGTATAAATAAATAAATACTACCTTATCTTATTTAAAAATAAATACTTATTAAATATTCCCCTCAAATAATATTCACTCAAACAAATAAATGTGAAGTATTTATAATGAAAAAATATGAATAATTATTAAATCACTTGTGACAATAAAATCTATTCAACTTGTTGAATAATAAATAATAATATATTACTTATCTCAGATTCTGGATACACTTAATGTGTGGCCCTCTAGCCCTTTTTCTTTGTGGCATTAGGTAAATCAGACTAAAGATGAAGGTTAACATCTTAAAACACATCAATATACCCAGAGAGAAAGTTATTAATGACACAATAACATATTACCACACACAGATGCTTAAAATTTAATACAATCCTTTCTTTATGGAATCTCTAATCAAGAAGGTTTCTTACTAGTTACATCAACCTATGTTCTTCATATATCATTATTCTACATTAAAAAATATATTTTCCTACAGATCACAATGTCCATTGATTTTTTAAGCTATGTCATTTCTATCCAAGGGTTGAGATATCAGCTACAATTTTAGAATAGAAGGGAAAAATTGTTTACAGAATTATTAATTAATATAATATTATTCATGATGTATCCAACACATCATACCACAACACAAAAATATGTCATCATAGTTTTTATCAATGCATCAATGTATATGACCTATATTACTCATTAATAATATGACTAATTTCTGTGGACCAATACACATGTTCGAAGATAGGAAAATCCAATGACACATATAAATGTGGATTTTATACCGGTGAGGTTCATTCTCATAATATCTTACACCTAATATTACAAATGGATTATTCCATGATAAGGTGACTCATAGAACCATGAGTGACCACCAATGATATCCTGAATCATTTGTGTCCATAAAATGATTTTATACTGCAGTAGAACATATATTTAAAAATATTGTTGGGGAAATTATGTGGTCTCATAATAGCAAGGGAATTCTATGACCTTTTAGTGAAAAAATAGTCTTAGGATATTATCACATACTATGTTATACATAATAACAATCGTGATGTGATAAAAAGTTTCTTAATATTAAAAAAACGAATATCATTTATAAAAAAGTATAAAAATTGTTGGAACTAGGGATCCAACTCCAACAATAATTATATATGAAAAACCTAGTATTACTACTAATGATACCTTAAAAATCATCAGAAATACTATTATGAGGTATATTGTGGAATATAGAACATTTTTTTAATAAAATATTACTTATTTTTCAATTGATCATTCATAAAATCACATATTTATTCTCACAAAAATAATACTCTCCAAATTGATAAAAAAAAATTATCCAACCAAGGATATATTTATAAATAGTTCCTTATAAACCATTCAATAAATCTTTGGTCCTAGATAACATTCCCCACTAATTACTTGATTGAAATCAACCATTCAAAATCAATCTATTTTCATTTTGTGGCAAAAACTCAAGTAGAGATTTTTGGGTTCTTCAGTTCGACAACCAAAGTCTGAATTGATTAACCCCGTGATTTCTTTGCTGAACATGATCCTCTAGAAGACAAAACTGGGTCACATTTCACTCTCACCATTACACTAGTTCAAAGGTGTAAGGGAGAATACAAGGAAGGATGAAGTTTGAGCGAGAAATGAAGAAGAACCAATTTGAATGAGGTGTGATCAAAAGGGCTCGTAAATTATAATTTTAAATTCAATTATATAATTTTGATATTTTGAATAATAAAAAACTATAAAATATACATAAATAAATCTAATAATAATTTAATTTTAGAGAAATAGGTGTAGTATAAAATTTGAATGATAGATCTCCACAAAAGATCTCCTTTGGTAGATCATTAATGGTTGATCACCAAAAGTTGATCATCAATAGTGGATTACCAATGGTTGGTCACCAATGGTGGATCTCCAATGGTGGATCAAAAATTGTAGATTAACTCTGAAGATTAAATATGAAAATAAATAATTAACCAAATTTTATTATTCATACTATATGTTAGATATATCTTAATCTATCATAATTTAAAGGCTTTGTAAACATGATAGAAATTTGATGTTCAGTTCTAGTGAATTCAAGATTTATATTTCCTTTTGGAAATGATATCTCAAAAATTGATGTCTTATATCAATAAGTTTTGTTCTAGAATGATATACATTATTATTTGATATAATCATCGCACTTTTATTATCAAAATTTATAAGGAAATGTATAAATTGATAAAGATAACATTAAAGTGTGTTTAATCCACAAAATCTATGTACACCGACTTCCTATAGCTATATAATCAACCTCAATATTATAAAATGTTATAGAATGTTTCTTTTTACTACACTAAGAAAATCGTGACTTTCCTAAAGGGTAAATTTTTCTAGAGGTTCTTCATCAATATTATTGACAATCCCCAAAATATTAATTAGAGGAACTCACTAAATAAAATTCGTGTCCTCTAGGATATAACAATTTTAAATTGGTTGTATACGTGAGTCATTTAAAATAATGCCGATAGAATATAAATGCGACTAATTAGTATTTTATTTAAATCAGGAACACATCTACCCAATTAACATAATATTTGTTGTCTAGTAGTTAAATATATAAAAAAATCTAATTATACCCCTGTAATTTGTATGATCAACTAATTTTATAGTTTTATCAAGATCTAATTTATATGTCGTACTAGTGGGAGGAAGAAAAATAATTGTGCTTTCGATAAAAAAACGTTTTAAAATGTATGTGGTACACTTAACATGATTTGATACAATTTCATATTTTTATTTAAAAAATTGAAAAAAAATAAAGTATTTTAACACTCCCATCAAACTCAATTAAAATTCAATTTGCATAATTTTTAGGAAATGAGTACACAAATATCTTTCATAAGAACTATAATGTATATAATCAAAAACATTTTTATGAACATAAGATATACTGAAATTATTTTTAAAAATAAATCACATTCAACTATTCCATTTGAAAAAAAATTAGGAATAAAAAAGTGTTGATTTTGTCATATCATGCTCTTGGAGCATGTTTTAAACAATATAATTTTTTTGATAATTTTAAAACATGATTTGAAAAGTGAGGATTTTAACACCCTGATATTTTATGATAAGTATATTTTTTATGTCTTATGTTATAAGCAACATCAAAGGATTATTTCACTACACACAACACTAGCTTGGCTTGCGCAACCTTCCTCGATAGCGTGTGTTGTACGCAATATCGAGTTTCACTAAACAACAATATGTTATTAAAATATTATATAAACTAGCTGTTATGAATAGTATTAACTAAATTTCAAATTTTATAACATTATTATTCATCTTACACATTTCTTAGAACATGGTATGAGAACAAAATAAATATTTCAGGTAAAATAAGTATTTTTAAAAAAATGCAGTTTTGCTACCTTTTGATGGCGCACCCACATTAAATGTAGTTTTTGACATGTTTATAAGTTCAATGTGAAAAAATAAAATTCTTCATTGGAATCAGGATATATAAATTTTCTTCGGATAAACATTTCATATTATTATGATAACTTTCATATTTTAATGAATAGTAAAAACACGCTATATTTTAATTAAAAACAACTTTTTATCACAATAATTTATATTTTTAAATTATAATATTTAATGGTTTTAAAGTATAAATAGAATATATTTTTATCATTTAATATAATTTATGTCATTACCATTAATTTTACATTGAACTTATAGGTAAAAACAGTTTAATCTTTGGAAATGTTTTAACTTTTCAAACACATTTTTTTAACAACGAGAATAATTTTAAATTATTTACTCCAACTTCTGTGTTTTTAATTTTTAAAAACGGATTCCATATTTGTATTTAGTGGGTCCAAATTATGTTAATAGGTTACTTTTATTTTTTTGATATTATGAATAGTAACTCTGGTAATTTTTATTTACTACAGTTAATGGTAAATCTGGTAATTAAGGGTAAAAATAAGATTATAAAATTACCCTAACACTTGCCAAAATCATATTGGATGAATAAAAGTCGACCCATATCACCTAAGGGTCCGAAAAGATTCATTTCATGGACTTTTGACAATGAAAAAATATAATTATTATTAAAACGAAAGAAAGTGACAACATGTCACTCTCTTAAATCATATAAGTGTAAAAATTTTAATTTAGTAATAAACATCATAAAACATCAGATATAAATAGTACCTATAAATCTAATAAAATTATATACATCATATAAATTTATTTAAAATTTTTAGGGATTAAATAATTATCATTAATTATGACACAATAGTGATGTGGAAATTATTTTATTTATTGAAATATCAAATAAATAATTTTAAAAGTATTAATATAAATATTATATAAACTATTTAATATGATGCACTAATTTTATAGATAAAAATGACTTGTTATGAATATATTAAATCTTTTATTTCATACATATCTTCTTCATATATTTTTTTTTAATTCAAATAAATGAATTGTGTCAAAATCGACACTATTGTTATTTTATAAAACTTACATATTATAAAATTGTTTAAAAATCATAAAAATATTTAAAAATTATAAATTAAAATTTATATGGAATAAAATGTAATAAAGTAGACAATTATGGACAATTCACAACATATAAGTTATTATTTATAATGATTTAAAATTTAGAATATTATTACCAAAAATAAAATTAAATAGATTATATAAGGATAAATCAAGTTGATAATGTTTAAAATAAATTCCCAACATGTATAAATTTTATTGGTTGATGATATTACAACCCTATATCATCTAATATTCTTATTTGAGTCATTTTTCAGTGTTTTTTAAGTGGGTTTGGAATTTATTATTAATTAATATTTCATATAATTCCAAATGTGCCCCTCTCCTCCCTTATAAAACGGCACCTCCTTCCTCTCCTCCTCACACAATTTTCAGAATTCAAGCTCAGAAAAACCCTGACCATTTCCCTTATCAACTTCCTTATAAACATACTAGAGGTCCTGGTCTTCTTCAAAAACCAATTTTAGTTCCCTAAGAGGATGTTTCAAAGAGGCGTGTCGAAGAAGAGGTAATATCCGTTACCGATTCTTTCAAATTTATTTCTTCTTCTACATCTTCTACTTTAGTTGTTTCATTATGAAGTAATAACATCAGTATAAATCATATAATGATATGTTATTATAAATATGAAACAAACCTATTTCACCTTTTATCCATCCTACGGAAAACGAAATCACCACGCGTGCGTACGTATGGAATACGGTCTCCACGCCGTGGTGTAATCTGTTTTCCACCACCACCTTACTTGGATGGGTATAATGGTGTAAATAATAACAATATAGGATTATTGTAAATTGATATTGATTCTGAAATTGTATACATACACTTCAATACAATTCCACAATCATGGAAACGATATCATCACTCGTGCGTACGTACAACCTACTGTCTCCACGATGTGATGCGACTAGTTATACATGATCTTCATTGAATAATGATTATATAAATGAATTTCATGAATAAATATGATATATATTACTTTAATAACATTCTTAAAATGAGTTATCTATAACCAAAAAAGAAGAATAAGAATTTATTCGACAAAACATGCATAAGAACATAAAGCAATGAACACCTGAATAACAAGTAGCAATGAAATATTACTAATAAGAAGATAATAATATGATCATATATAATATCATAACAATGAATATTATTTTATAATAAGTTAATAACATTATTAAATCATTATACATGATGTTCGGATATGTACAAACCATATCGGACCTAATGTAAGGGAAAATCTCACAATCTCATTTTTATTCGAGATTGTTTATACTTCAGAATTTACATGGGAATATTTATCATCCACATCCATGTTTCCTCAATATATAATATTATCTATATCATCCTAAAATTTTATAAATCTAATTTTACCCATTGGTGAGTATTTAGTAAAATATATTAAAGGAATCTTTTTTTGTTTTTAGTACGAGGTACTTTTTTACTTTTCCGGCCAAAGTACGAGAAGAATGTTTTTTTAGCTTATAAGACATGAATGGATTTTTTTATGAGTCCAAAAAACATTATTTCCATGAAATTTAATTTACTAGTTTTGAAGTTTATTTTTAATTAACTTATTTTAGTTTTAAATTTATGTCATGTTAAGAAAGGAAAAATGTTTTTGAAGTATAGAGGATATTTGCCTCAAGAATGGAGTTCAAGTGTTTTGTCAAAATAATTTTCCATATAAGATAATTTAGGGTTATGTTTCTATCCCTATTATTTAATTGATTTGATTATGTTATGATGGAATTATTTTTATGAAGTCCTTTATCTTATAAGAATTGTTTTATGATGTCACAATGTTTAAGAATCCCATTTTTATTACATGGGTTATGCTGTGATGTATGATTTATGATTTTGTGGAACACATAAGAATGGTTTCATTATGAGATGGTTGGGACCTAAATCCCACTCCAATGCATTGGGTAAATATTTATATCTCATGAGATAGACATGACTGGAACGACAAGTTAGACCGGTTCAGTGATACAAGACTGGAACGAGGAGTGAACTCGGTTCAGAAATGGACTTTCTCCGCTATGATAGTCTTGGAAATGAGTATTAACTAATAAGAAATGATTTTCTATGATTATGTGTGTATGACACAATGTTTCATGTTTTAAGTTATGATTATCTGGGATTTCTTTTCATTACTATGATTTATCCCATGACATGATATTATGATCTCTTTTTCAGGTTAAGGTTTTCAAAATGTTATGTTCTTATGAATATGATATGATTGATATTTCTTTTGATTACTTTTAATAAGCATTTGAGCTCACCCTTTTGTATGTTTTATTTTCCCTAGGTCAGGAAGAAGGATATTATGTAGGATATTCCAAAAAGGGACTCTATATATGATGAAATAAATGGGAGACAATGTAGTTGATTTTATGAACCCGTTGTTTATGTTTCCCAGTTTCTAAAGACACTATACCTATACGTTCCTTTCATTTTTGTGTTATATGTTGTAATAATGATGCTTCAATTCGGAAGTAATAACAGTGTTTGTAATGTATGGGTCGTTATAGTTGGTATCAGAGGAAAGGTATAGTCAAACTTTGGAAACTAGGATGAGAAAACCTTAGTAAGAACCCTAAAGATAATTCTAAGCATAGAACATACTCTTAGTGTTTTAGAAATTTCCATGAATAACCGATGATAAGACATAAAGTGTGAAATTTTATTACTGATTATGTGTTTTTCCTATTGTAATTAGTGTTTCTCACACTATGCTTCTTGGTTTTATTCAATGGCTGGAACCCTAAGGAATCGTGTAAATGCTGAATGCGACGGACAATGAAATGATTGTCCAACTGAGAAACCAAATATTAAGGGAGCCGGAATGAAAAATCTTGTAGGCATGGTCAGGCAAATTTCTTAATCTATGAATGATGAAGGACATCCAAATGAGAAAAAGAAGGAGCAACATTCTATTGAATCCTTCATGAGGCATCATCCACCTTCATTCAGAAAGCCTTATGATCCATTAGTGGATGAACAATGGATCAGTACCACTGAAAATGTATTTTCAGTCCTTCAATGTTCTGAGCATGATAAAGTCATCTTAGCAGTATATCATTTGGAAGTTGAAGCTGATCAATGGTGTAATCTAATTAAGAATACAAGTAAAATGGATGAAATTGAGTCCATGGAATGGGACGAGTTCAGGAACTTATTTTTCAATAAGTACTTCCCTTGTATTCTTCGAACAATGATGGAGAAGGAGTTTCTTGAACTGAAGAAAATGGTTGATGAATCTGATGGTACCTATAATGAAAATTTTACAAGACTTGCAAGGTATGCTTCCTGAATTATTATCCAATATGAGAGTAAAATCGATCGATTATTTATTGGCTTAAAACCAAGACTTCGAAGGGCGTTAGCCATAATGGACATCAATAGCTATGATGAAATTGTTTGATGTGCTGTCAAGGTTGAGATAGAGATTGGAGTAACCCATCAGTCATATGGGTTTGATAAGAAAAGGAAAATGGAATTCAAAGGAAAATATAAAGACCACACTGAAAAAAATATTAGTTTTCCTTTATGCACAAATTTTGGAAATAAATATGGAGGGAATTGTCTTAAAGGGACAAACAAATGTTTTATGAGTGGAAACAAAGGTCATCGGGTATTTTAATGTCAAAATAATGGTAAGAAGATGTCTAATGATGCGAACAAATAAAGGGAAAAAAATAATTCACTTCCTACACATCAATGTTTTAAGTGCAAGGAGATGGGGAATTATACCAATCAATGCCCAAATCCAAGTGTTGTTGATGATGATCGACATCAACAAACTCTTAAGGCCAAAGAAAAAGGAAAGTAACATGCAATTTCTATCGGTGATGTGGAGTATGATAACGAAGTGTTGAAAGGTACACATACCATCCACTCTAAAGTAACAAATGTTTTATATGATTCTGGATCAACCCACTCTTTTATTTCTGAAGAATTTTCTAAGGGTATCACCATATTACCTCAACAATTAGATGCTGAGTTAGTTGTGACAACTTCTAATGGCACAATGGTCGCATCAAAAGTTTATAATTCTCCTCCAATTGATGTTTGTGGGAAAGTGCTTCCTACAAATCTTCTGATCCTTCCTATAGTGGAATTTGATTTGATTCTTGGCATGGATTGGCTTTCTTTATATAGAGCTCATATCAATTGCCAAATAAGGGAAGTCACATTTCATATTCTAGATCAATCTATGATCATCTATCGATGCAAGGATGAACATGACCTTCCAGTGGAAATTTCTTCCATATTATGGATCTTTATTACAATAAAGGAAGGTTATTTATCTCAAATGGTTGGCGAGAAAATCACAATTAAGAATATTCCAATTGTATGAGAATTTGATGATGTCTTTCCAGATAAATTTTCAGGTCTTCCACTAAATCGTGAAGTTGAGTTTTCAATAGAACTCATACCAGGTGCTATGCCTATTTCAAAGACACCTTATAGAATGGCCCAAATTGAGTTACAGGAATTGAAGAAGCAACTCCAAGAGAATCTTGATAAAGGATTCATATTCCCTAGTGTGTCACCTTGGGGAGAAACTATTCTGTTTGTTAAGAAGAAAGATGGATCAATGATACTCTCCATTGATTATCGAGAACTTAACAAGATCACTATCAAGAAAAAATATCATCTCCCATGCATTGATGACTTATTTGACCAACTACGTGGAGATCAATACTTTTCCAAGATTGATATTTGTTCAGGGTATCATCAATTAAGGGTCAAAGGGGAGAATATACCAAAGATGGAATTCGGTACAAGGTATGGTCACTATGAATTTATAGTGATTCCATTTGGTCTTACTAATTCCCCTGTTATCTTCACGAATCTAATGAATAGATTCTTTAGAGACTATCTTGATTAGTTTGTGGTAGTCTTTACAGAATATATTCTTGTTTATTCAAAGAACAAGGAAGAACATGAAGATCACTTGAGAATTGTATTAAAGACCCTAAGAAAGGAGAAGATTTATGCCAAATTTACCAAGTGTGAATTTTGGCTTCAAAAAGTTTCATTTTTGGGTCACATAATCTCAAAAGAGGGGATATCTGTGGATCCAAAAAAATAGAGGTTATCGAAAGATGGTCGAGACCAACAAAATTAACTGAGATCCGATGTTTTCTTGCCTTGGCTGGATATTATCGCCATTTTGTGAAAGTTTTTTCAATGTTCACTAATCCAATCACCAGGTTGACTCAAGAAGGAGTTAAGTTCGTTTGGACGGAGGAGTGTGAAGAAAATTTCAAGGAGTTAAAACTAAGGTTATCTAGTGCACCATTGCTCACACTAACTTGTAGTAGAGAGAGGTTTTTGACCTACAGTGATGAATCCAAGAAGGGATTCGGGTGTGCTCTCATGAAAAATGAGACGGTGATAGATTATGCCTCATGACAGTTGAAAATCCATGAGAAAAATTACCCAACTCATGATTTGGTGTTAGCTGCAGTAATATTTGCATTAAAGATTTGGAGGCATTACCGTTATGGTGAAAGGTGTGATATTTATACTGATCATAAAAGTTTAAATTATATTTTCACAAAAAAGGAGATGAATATGCACCAAAGAATATGGTTGGAGCTGATTAAGGATTACGACTGCTCAATTCATTATCACCCTAGGAAAGAAATCAAGGTGGAAGATGCATTAAGTCAACAAGACCATGCTAGCTTATCCATGTTGAGGATCAAAAACGATCCAATATTTATGGATTTACAAAGGATGGAACTTGGAATTATAATGGATGGGGAAAAATCTAATCATTATCAAATGAATTTTCAACCATCTATTCATGTGAGGATTAAAGAGGCACATAAAGAAGACGTAGAGTTAAAAAATATGGTGAGAAATGTTCCAAAATTGAACCTTGATTGTGATCAGATAATATGGTTCCGGAATCTGGTTTGTGTTCCTCCCATTCTAGAATTAAAGAAGGAGCTGCTGGATGAGGCTCATAGTTCTTCATTCTCCATTCATCCTGGATGCACGAAGATGTATAGGGACCTGAAAGAGTACTTCTAGTGGGATGTCTTGAAAAGAGATGTTTTTAAATATGTCTCTCGATGCTTGGTTTGTCAGAAAGTTAAAGCTGAGAGACATAAGTCTAAGGGAATGTTACAACCATTACCCATACCAGAATGGAAATGGGAAAATATCACCATGGACTTTGTCACTGGACTTCCTAAAACATCCAATGACAATAATGCTATATGGGTCATAGTTGATCATCTTACAAAGTCGGCACACTTCATTGCTATTATAGAAGATTTATCTCTGGATCAGCTTTCCAGGATATATGTAAAGGAAGTGGTAAGATTTCATGTAGTACCACTTTCCATTATATCTGATCGGGATCCGAGGTTTACCTCGAAGTTCTAGAGAAGTCTTCAGCATACTCTAGATACAGAGTTGAGTTTCAGCACTACTTTTCATCCTCAAACAGACGGTCAGTCTGAGGGAACAATTCAAACTCTAGAATACATGTTGAGAGCTTGCTCTATGGATTTTAAAGGTGGTTGGGATCAACACCTACCTTTGGTGGAACTTTAATCTAATAATAGCTTTCAATCCAATATTCTGAAGGCTCCTTATGAAGCTCTCTATAGAACGAAATGTCAAACTCTAGCTTGATTGGTTGAAGTCAGGGAAAAAAGCTATTAGGACCTGATCTTTTTGATGAGATGGCAGAAAATGTCTGATCTATTCAATAACACATAAGATAATCTCAGAGTCGACAAAAAAGTTATACTGATAACCGAAGAAATGACCTAGAGTTTGAAGTGGGTGATAAAGTGTTCTTACGAATATCTCCTTGGAAGAGAGTAATGAGATTTGGAAAGAAGGGAAAGTTGAGCCCTAGGTATATCGATCCTTTTGAAATACTGGATCGTGTTGGGAAGGTAGCTTACTGATTGGCGCTTCCACAGAATCTCTCTCAAGTTCATGATGTATTCCATGTATCTCTCTTGAGAACGTACATACCTAATCCTTCACATGTACTAAGCTCAGAAGTTGTACCGCTGGAGCAAGATCTTTCTTATGAAGAACAACCGATAGATATTCTGGATCTTAGCAAAGAAGTTCTACGAAACAATACCACTCTCTTGGTTAATGTTTTATAGAGGAACCACCAATTGGAAGAAGCTACATGGGAGCTTGAGTATATGATGAGGGAGAGGTATCCCCATCTGTTTGTTATGAAGTGATGAATTTCGAGGGTGAAATTCATTTTAAGGGGGTAGAATATGACACCCCAATATTTTATGAGAATTATATTTTTTATGTCTTATGTTATATGCAACATCAAAGGAATCTTTCACTACACACAACACTTGCTTGGCTTGCGCAACCTTCCTCGATAGCGTGTGTTTTATGCAATATCGAGTTTCAATAAACAACAATATGTTATTAAAATAATATATAAACTAGCCGTTATGAATAGTATTAACTAAAATTTTAATTTTATAAAATTATTATTCATCTTACACATTTTCTAGAACATGGTATGAGAACAAAATAAATATGTCGGGTAAAATAAGTATTTTTAAAAAAATGCAGTTTTCCCACCTTTTGATGGCCCATCCACATTAATTATAATTTTTGACATGTTTATAAGTTCAATTTGACAAAATAAAATTCTTCTTTAGAATCAAGATATAAAAATTTACTTTGGGTAAATTTTTCATTTTATTCTGATAAGTTTCATATTTTAATGATTAGTAAAAACACGCTATATTTAAATTAAAAACAACTTTTTTCATCGCAATAATTTATATGGTTAAATTATAATATTGAATGGTTTTAAAGTATAAATTGAATATATTTTTACCATTTAATATAATGTATGTTATTACCATTAATTTTACATTGAATTCATAGGTAAAAACATTTCAATCTTTGTCAATGTTTTTACTTTTAAAACCCTTTTTCATAACAACGAGATTAATTTTAAATTAATTACTGAAACTTCCATGTTTTGAATTTTTAAAAATGGATTCCATATTTGAGTTCAGTGGGTCCAAATTATGTTAATAGGTTACTTTTATTTTTTTGATATTATGAATAGTAACTATGGTAATTTTTATTTGCTACAGTTATAGGTAAATCTAGTAATTAAGGGTAAAAATAAGATTATAAAATTAGAATAACACTTTCCAAAATCCTATTGGATGAATAAAAGTAAAGAAATATCACCTAAGGGTATGAATATATTAATTTCATGGACTTTTGACTGTGAAATAATATAATTATTTTTAAAACCAAAGAAAGTGACAACATGTCACTCTCTTAAATATTTTAAGTGTAATAATTTTAATTTAGTGATAAGCATCATAAAACTTAGTATATAAATAGTACCTAGAAAGATAATAAAAGTATATACATCATATAAATTTATTTATAATTTTTAGGGATTAAATAATTATCATTAATTATGACACAGTAGTGATGTTGAAATTATTTTATTGATTGAAATATCAAATAAATAATTTTAAAAGTATTAAAATAAATATTATAAGAAATATTTAATTTTCTCCAATAATTTTCTAGAAAAAAATTACATGTTATGAATATATTATATCTTTTATTTCTAACATATCTTCTGTATATATTTTATTTAAATTCAAATAATTGAATAGTATCAAAATTGACACTATTGTTATTTTATAAAAATTACATATTATAAAATTATTTAAAAATCAAAAAAAAATATTTAAAAATTATAAATTAAAATTTATATGGCCGAAAATGTAATAAGGTATACAATTATAGACAATTCACTACATATAAGTAATTATTTACAATTATTTAAAATTTAGAGTATTATTACCACAAATAAAATTAAATAGATTATATAAGGATAAATCAAGTTGATAATGTTTAAAATAAATTCTCAACTTGTATAAATTTTTTTTATGATATTACAACCGTATATCATCTAATCTTCTGATTTTAGTCATTTGTGGAGGTTTTTAAGTGGTCTTGGAATTTATTATAAATTAATATTTCTTATAATTCCAAAGGTGCCCCTCTCCTCCCCTATAAAAGGGAACCTCCTACCTCTCCTCCTCACACCATTTTGAGCCTTCAATCCCAACCAAAACCTTCCCATTTCCCTTGTAAACTTCTTTAGAAACATACTAGATGTCCTGGTATTCTTCAAAGACCAATTTTAGTGCCCTAAGAGGAGGTTTCAAAGTGGCGTGTCGAAGAAGAGGTAATTTCTGTTACCGATTCATTCAAATTTATTTCTTCTTCTAATTCCTCTTCTTTAGTTGTTTCATTATGAATTAATATCATCAGTATCAATAATATTTGGATATGTTATTATAAATATGAAACAACCCTATTTCACATTCTATCCCTCCTACGGAAAATGAAATCACCGTGCGTGTGTACGTACGAAATATTGTCTCCACGCCGTGGTGTAATCTTTTTTCCACCACCACCTTACTTGAATGGGTATAATGGTGTAAATAATAACTATATAAGATTATTGTAAAGTTATTTTGATTATTTAATAGTATACATACACTTCAATACAATTCCACGATCATGAGAAGGATATCATCGGTCTTGCGTACGTATGACCTACCGTCTCCACGATGTGATGTGACTCGTTCTACATGATCTTCATTGAATAATTATTATATAAATGAATTTAATGAATAAATATGATATATATTACATTAATACCATTCTTTAAGTGAGTTATCTATAACCTAAAAAGAGGAATAAAAATTTATTCGACAAAACATGGATAAGAACATTAAGCAATGAAGACCCGAATAACAAGTAGCAGTGAAATGTTACTAATAAGAAGATAATAATACGATAATATATGAAATCATAACAGTGAATATTATTCTGTAATAAGTCAATAACATTATTTAAATCATTATACAGGAGGTTCGGATACGTACAAATCATATCAGACCTAAGGTAAGGAAAAATCTCGCAATCTCATTTTTATTCGAGATTGTTTATAATTCAGAATTTATTGGGGAATTATTATCATCCACATCCATGTTTCCTCAATATGTAATATTATTTATATCCTCTTAAAATTTTTTAAATCCAATTTTACCCATCGGTGAGTTTTTATTAAATGATATGAAAGTAATCTTTTGTCATTTTTAGTACGAGGTACTTTTTGACTTTTCCGGCCAAAGTACGAGAAGAATGTTTTTTAACTTATACGGCATGAATGGATTTTTTTATCAGTCCATAAAACATTATTTCCATGAAGATTCTTTTAAAAGTTTTGAATTTTATTTTTAATTAACTTATTTTTGTTTAAAATTTATGACATGTTAAGAGAGGAAAATGTTTTTTGAAGTAGAAAGGATATTTTTCTCAAGAATGGAGTTCAAGTGTTTTATCAAAATAATTTTCCATATAATATAATATAGGGTTATGTTTCTATCCCTATTATTACATTGATATGATTATGTTATTATGGAATTATTTTTATGAAGTCCTTTATCTTATATGAATTGTTTTATGATGTCACGATGTTTAAGAATCCCATTTTTATTACATGGGTAATGCTATGATGTATGATTTATGATTTTGTAGCACACATAAGAATGGTTTCATTATAAGATGGGTGGGACCTATCTCTTCATCCAATGAATTGGGTAATGAATTATATCTCATGAGATAGACATGACCGGAACGACAAGTTAAACCGGTTCAGTGATACAGGACTGGAATGAGGAGTGAACTCGGTTCAGAAAATGGAATTTTTCCTCTATGATAGTCTTGAAATGAGTCTTGACTAATAAGAAATGATTTTCTATGATTATGTGTGTATGCCAAAATGTTTCATGTTTGATGTTATGATTATTTGGGATTACATTTCATTACTATGATTTATCACATGACATGATATTTTGATCTCTTTTTCAGGTAAATAGTTTCAAAATGTTATGTTCTTATGAATATGATATGATTGATATTTCTTTTGTTTACCCTCACTAAGAATTTGAGCTCACCCTTTTGTATGTTTTCTTTTCCCCAGGTCAGAAATAAGGATATTAAGTACGATATTCCAAAAAGGGACTCTAGATATGATGAAATAAATGGGAGACAATTTAGTTGATTTTATGAACCAGTTGTTTATGTTTCCCAGTTTCTAAAGACACTATACATATACGGTCCTTTCATAGTTTTGTTATATGTTTTAATAAGTATGCTTCAATTCAGAAGTAATAAAAATGTACGTAATGTATGGTTCGTTATAAGGATTTTGAAATATAGTGTCTCTTTAGAATAAACATCCTCTACTATGTAACCATATATAAATTCACTCTTTGAATCCATCTAACATAGTTTGAAATTAAAATTTTCTTCATAAGAATGCAACATTTTAGTAGATTCAATCATTTCCAATGGTTCAAACCTTTCTTCATAGTTTGTACCCCTTCCTTTACTATATCCTTTTGAAACCATTCTAGATTTTTTTTATAACTATATTTCATGACTCATCATCATTATTGTAACGCCCTAACCCCATTTACCTAGAGTCGGTGCATTATTACATAACATTGGCATGATCAAAATAAAGATCAAATCTCAAAAGACCGATTGGTTTAGTAGCCTTGGAAGCACTAGATATATTCATAAGTCTTACATTACATCATAAAGTAAAAAACTACTACAACAACATATTGTCTCCATATTCCACACTCATATCCCCATATAATATCACTGCAGGTCATTCATAATTTACTTCTTCACTTCCTGGGAAAAATAAAACATAGAAAAGGGGTGAGCTCAAATGCCCAGTAAGGATAGAAATATAGCGGAAACTTTCATAAATAAGAATAAACATTTAAGGAAATGTATAACTAAAACAAAATCCTTTTAAACCTGAACTTCAACATAGTATGGCAAAACTAAAATGAAATAATGCCATTTACTTATTCACATGGATATTGTACTAATCGTATAATCACATGAAATATCAATAACCACTTTCATAATGATGGAATTCATAATTCCAGACTATCATAACCACATAGCCAAGGCCTCGTGCCAAGACTTCAAATAAGATTTTTCCAAGGCCTTGAGCCAAGACACTAGTTTGTCTTATGAGACCTACAGATGCATCGAGGAGCTATACCGGGTTCCACCCATCACTTACTAAGTCCAATGAATTCCCATATGAAAAGTTTTAAACATAACATAAACATTCGTATTAAAACTAGCATACAAAATGTCAATACTTTCTACATAAACCATGAATGGTATAAAAATAACACATCCACAGTCAAACATATCACAAAACCTTCAATACACTTTGGAAGTTTTGTATCATAATAAATAAACTTCATATAATCATAAAATCCATCAAATGATGTTGACATAGATTAAATCAAAACTATTTGAGAGAAATATCTCCTTTTTTTGAAATCTTTTAAAAGTCACACATTTATAAAGGAAGTAATTAAAAAGCGATTTTTGAATCATAGTTTCCCATACCACTTTGAAACATTTGAAAGGAATTAAAATTTGAAAAACATTCATGTCCATATAAATAAATCCTTAAAACCCATTTTGAAGACATGGAAATTAATTAAAAATATTTAGATAAATAAATCTTTAAAACATTTAAAATTCTGATTTTGATAAAGAGTACCTTTCCAAAATTCTTAAAATATTCATTTTGAAATCATTTAAATGTCACATAATTATAAAATAAAACATTTACTTTGACAATATCCTTTTAATCTTGTAAGTTACGCTTTGACAATTTTATAACGGTGGTAAATAGCCACACCAGTCGTATAAGTTAAAAAAACATTCTTACCTAAATTTTGTCGAAAAGGTTAAAAAGCACCTTGTTTGGAAAACGATGGAATGATTCCTTTATAAACCTCTTATAAAAAGTCAAAAAAGGGTATAAATGACTTTAAACCATATTCTAGTAAATAGTAAAAAAAAATTTAAATTCATTTTTAAGAAACATGGATGTGGATGATAAAGAGATCCCAGTAGATTATTACATATAAACAACCTCGGATAATGAAGAGATTGTGAAATAAACCCTTACCTTGCACATTTCCTTTGTTGGGGTAGGTTAACCTCATGTATAATGGTGAAATAATTGTTATTAAATTATTCAATAATAATATACATAAACATGATATCATATATGATCTCTTAACATTGCTTTGTTAAAAATATCTTAGAATTATCATCGTTTCGGGTGTTAACTTACTCATTTTCATTTATATGTTTTGTTACGTAAGCCATGTTTGTAATGGATAGGTTGTATCTCATTAATATCCAGAATGATATCAAGTCCTTAGATAATATTATTAATCATCAAAAGAGAATTATACATGAATGGATATGATGGAGAATGAATCTCATCGCGTTCGTGGAGACGCTAGTCCGTATGTACGCACGAGCGATAAAATCATTATTTTGATATTAAAATAATATATATAATTGGATGGTATATCATATAAACAGAATATTTATCATTTTATATTTATTATTTACATGAGTTACACATCATTATTATACCCATCAAAATAATAATTTATTGAATAACAATTACACCACGACATGGAGACGGTAAGCCGTACGTACGCACGTATGGTGACATGTTATTCAAAGGATGGATAGAATAGTGAATATGGTTGTACCATATTTATAATAACATCACAGTATATATATTATACTGGAGTTATTATTTTAGAATGGTAACAACAAAGGAAGAAGAAGTGGAAGAAGAAAGGAACTTGAAAAAGGGTGGTGAAATCATTACCTCTTTTTCGGGTTCTTCCTTTTGATTTGATCAAAAGGGATCCTTAGGTTGGATTTCTGATCAAACTAAGGCCTCTAGTTTATAGTGAGGGAAGTTGGGAGAGTATTTGGGCAGAGTTTGGCCGAACCAAAAGGCTTTGAAGGTGTGAAAAATGAGAAGGAGAAGTTCCCTTTTATAAGAGGGGTGAGAGGCACCTTTGGAAAAGCTAGAAATATTAATTTATAATAAATTCATATTCAGTTTATAATGGCTCCAAAGTTGATTATTTAAATTCTAAGGTGGGGATATGTAGAAAACCATTCAACCTATAGAATTTAGACAGTTTTGGGTTACTATATTCACCTTATCTTTAAGTATTAACTCTTAGTTAATTAGTTTGACATTTACCATGTCACTTTGTATTTTTATATTATATAGTTAATAAACTTACTATATTCATCCAATCGACCCTAAAGTGTTCCATTAATGATACAAATATCATGATATAAGTCTCTTGGCCGAACCTTAGATTTTTAGTAATTTAATATCAATTAATAATATAATATATGTTTTAAAAACTCTTTTATGTCAATTTTGACACTATTCAATAGTTGATTTTTTTGAAACTCATAACAGAATGATTACTTCGAAAAAAGTTAATTAACTCAATACTAATATGTCATATTATCCTTTAAAAGTATTTTAATTCATTTAAAGTCTCAAATTATATTTATTTGGGTATTTATAATATCAATTATTTTAAATTTTCACTATTATGTTAATTACTGAATCATCATTGTGGCATAAATAAATTAAATTATGTAATCTCTAAAAATTATAAATAAACTATCATTATGTAGGAAATATTTTTATATTTCTAATGAATATTTATAGTTGAAAATCCAACATATATAACCCTATATAAAAAAATTTCTAAAAGATATATGCTTGTGTCATTTTTGTATTCATTTTTACTTAATTAAAATAATGTGTCCCTATCACCTACAAGTGGCTCCATGGGGTCCCAAAATCGACCAAACGATGCCTATGGTCGAACAGGTATCAAAAAATAAGGCTAGGATACGTTTTAGGGTAATTTATTATTATTATAATATTATATTTTAACCATTATTTACTGGATTTACACTTAACTATGGTAAATAAGATATTTACCGAATTATTCAAAATGTCAAAAAATAAAAGTTACCAACTTACAAAATTTGAACATCCTGATTCCAAATATGGAATCCATTTTTCTAAACTCAAAACACATAAGTGGAAGAAATTAATTTAAAATTAATTTCTGTTGTTAAAACAAAAAGCGTGTTTTTAAGAGATAATAACTATCAAAAGATTGACACGTGTTTATGTCCTGTTTAATTGTAAAATTATGTCCAATTACCAACATTGTATTAAATGGTAAAAATATATTATAAATATACATTAAAAACACTCAAATTCATAATTTTTCACTTTTCATTATTTTGATTAAAAAAAATTTTTTAATTAAAATATAGTAGTTTTCACTATTCATCAAAATATAAGTGTTATCCGAAAAGTTCCAAAATATCACCCTAGGATAAATTTGATATTAAGAATCCAAAAATGAAGTCAATTTTGAGAGATAGAATTTATAAAATTTGAAAAAGTATGTATTACTATTCATAACAGCTAGTTTGGTAAGTCATGATGTGCTTTAACTCGGTGTTGCGTGTAGTGCAAGTTAGTGAATTATTTTGAAGAAATAACACACTATGAAATGCTAGGGTGTTACATTCTCTCCTCCTTCAATAAATTTCATCCTCGTAATTTGAAATTTTTCTTCGAAAATAAAAGGTTGAAAATAAAAAATATCTTCGTGGGAAAACCCACATCGGAAATTGGGTTACTAAAATTTAGTCTTAATATGAGGAAAATAGAAATGAAATGGTCACCACCAAATTATGATCTCGATTAGGAGAACGTTGGTGGAAATTAGAGACATATAATTGGAGGAAAACGTAAATATTTTCTAGGTAGTGATTGAGGTCATCAATCACAAACAAGTTTAAAATTGAGGTCCTTAAATTCATCAATCTATGATGATTTGAAATACAATCGGTTCAACAAAACATAGGGTATTAGGATAACAAATTTTTGGTCTTAGGATTCTCAAATAAAGTATAAGAATTAATTTCTTCATAGAATAAGAGAAGAAGAAAAAATATATTCTTGACAAGTACAGTTCCATCCTTTAACTAATTTCTACCACAGACTCTTCTTTCACTCTAAAAGATAATAGAACTTAAAAATAATATTCTATTTATCCTATTCGTATAGGGTTAAAAAATGAATTTATAATTCATCTAGAAGAACCATTTAAAAAAGGAAATTATTCTATCCAGGACATCACGTGGGTCAGTAGTAGGTGATACACCCTTGTCACCCTTCGGTTGTGGGTTCAAGTCTCGCGGCCTTGCCGGACGCGACGGGTTGCCACCCGACCTCTGGGTTGTCCTTTTATGGCAATCCAAAATAATCCAAACTATATCTATCCAAAATAATTCAGTCCAAAATTTATAAGGAAGGTAAACACAATAAAGATTCTTTTTTCTGCGTAATAACATGTGAACACCTTCATCATGCATTCTTTTAAAACACTGCAACATCCTGAATTACCATAAAACCGTATTGATTACATTCATGATCCCTTATTATTTAAAGAATAATAGATATACTCCTTCAATCCAAAAATGTTTTAAACCCCAACAATGATGGAATATACTAATCATTAATCAGTTTCAAGGTAGTCAAGAATATCCAATATAATTTATCCAAATCAATCATTATTATTCCAAAATCACTACCTCAGTATCAGAATTATATTATGGTTTATCATTCTCTCAACCATATATTTTCCAAAAATTATCCAGCTATTGAGTCACTTTTCTTTGTTCTACACAATCTCAAGTCCGTAATAAAATAGTACTGCAGTACAATCCTTATATACTCCATAATTATTATAACAAGTACATTGTTGATACAACACTCAAATGACATAATCAACATAAGAACTCTAATCATTCCCCTCCCTCTGTGGTAGTATCATAACTTGATTATTATCCAATAGCATCATTTGTGGCATAGTCTGATTACTGAGACATAGGTTCGCATAGTTTCCAAACTCCTTGCAAATGAAGCATTGTACATTTGAAACCATTTTCTTACCCTTGCAGTCACGTACTTTGTGCCATTTTCCTCCACACTTATAAAAAACTCCCCTTCCTTTCAGGCAAGTTCCAGGTTTTTTCTTCCCACAGTTATCACATATAGGAAAATTATTCTTTTCCCTCTTCCCTTTATCCATCTTTATCTCATCCATCCTATTCTTCTATTTCTTCCATTCAAAGCCATAGGACTCAGTAAACTCTTTACTTATCTCATCAACACATGATATTATTTCTTCATATGATGATAATACATGGGAGACTATTTCTCTTATAAATTCGGGCTTAAGAACATGAAAGATATGATCCTTCTTTCTATTTAGATCATTTGCATTGTTGGAGTCCTCATTCCTTCTACTGGGTGCCATTTCTAAACAATGGCATAAACTAGATCAGTTTATGAATCAGAATACATAATCCCATACTTATAAAACACTTAACATAAATTGAACTATTTATGGATATAATCCATAATCATAAGAATGTTTTCTTTGAGGAAGTATATACTCATAAACCCTTCATAATGATTTGTAAATAAAATGAGAGTTATCCTAAGCATATCCCCTAGGAGTGTCATAACCAAGAGTTCAGCAAGGCCCGTTGTCGTGCACCAATTATCATTCGAGTCTAGCTCAAATCGGTGTTTTCGGGTTTTACCCCTAGGTACATCTATGCCAGAGCCGCCTCTACATGCTCGTATCCAGACAGGGATGTATTTCTTAGAAAACTCACAAAATCTCTACAATACCAAAATTCTAGGAAGTTCTTCTATACCAATCCTCAAAGATCATCTTAGGTCTACGTTCTCTAATCAGAGTTTATCTAAATCTAGCTTCCAAGTTTTGTACTAAACTTCCTCTAATACCAACTGTAACGCCCCGTACCCCAGTTACCTAGAGTCAGTGCATTGTTACATAACATTGGCATGATCACAAGAAAGATCAAATCTCGAAAGACCGATTGGTTTAGTAGCCTTGGAAGCACTAGATATATTCATAAGTCTTACATTACATTATAAAGTGAAAAACTACTACAACAACATATTGTCTCCATATTCCACACTCATATCCCCATATAATATCCCTGCATGTCATTCATAATTTACTTCTTCACATCCTGTGAAAAATAAAACATACAAAAGGGGTGAGCTCAAATTCCCAGTAAGGATACCAATATAGCAGAAACATTCATAAATAAGAATAAACATTTAAGGTAATGTATAACTAAAACAAAATCCTTTTAAACCTGAACTTCAACATAGTATGGAAAAAGTAAAATGAAATAATTCCATTTACTTATTCACATGGATATTCTACTAATCTAATAATCACATGGAATATCAATAACCACTTTCATAATGATGGAATGCATAATGCCAGACTATCGAAACCACATAGCCACGGCCTCGTGCCAAGACTACAAATAAGATTTTTCCAAGGCCTTGTGCCAAGACACTAGTTTGTCTCATGAGTCCTACCGATGCATCGAGGAGCTATAGCGGGCTCCACCCGTCACTTACTAAGTCCAATGAATTCCAATAAAAAGGTTTAAACATAACATAAACATTCGTATTAAAACTAGCATACGAAATGTCAATACTTTCTCCATAAACCATGAATGGTATAAAAATAACACATCCACAGTCAAACATATCACACAACCATCAATACATTATGGAAGTTTTGTATCATAATAAATCAACATCATATAATCATAAAATCCATCAAAGGATGTTGACATAGATGAAATCAAATCTATTTGAGAGAAATATCTCCTTTTTTGAAATCATTTAAAAGTCACACATTTATAAAGGAAGTAATTTAAAATAAATTTTTGAATCAAAGTGTCCCATACCACATTGAAACTTTTGAAAGGAATTAAAATTTTAAAAACATTCATGTCCATATAAATAAATCCTTAAAAACCATTTTGAAGACATGGACATTAATTAAAAAGATTTAGAAAGATAAATCTTTAAAACATGTAAAATTCTGATTTTGATAAAGAGTACCTTTCTGAAATTCTTAAAATATTCATTTTGAAATCATTTAAAAGTCACATAATTATAAAATAAAACATTTACTTTGAAAATATCCTTGTAATCTTGTAAGGGAAGCTTTGACAATTTTATAATGGTGGTAAAAAGCCGCACCCACTGTATAAGTTAAAAAACATTCTTACCTTAATTTTTTCGAAAAGGTTAAAAAGCACCATGTTTGGAAAATGATGGAAAGATTCCTTTATAAACCTCTTATAAAAAGTCAAACAAGGGTATAAATGACTTTAACCCATATTCTAGTAAATAGTAAAAATGTTTTGAAATTCATTTTTAAGAAATATGGATGTGGATGATAAAGAGATCTCAGTATATTATTACGTATAAACAACCTCGGATAATGAAGAGATTGCGAAATAAACCCTTACCTGGCACTTTTCATTGGATGGGGTAGGATAACCTCCTTTATAATGGTGAAATAATTGTTATTAAATTATTCAATAATCATATACATTAATATGATATCATATATGATCTTTTAACATTGCTTTGTTAATAATGTCTTAGAATTATCGTCGTTTCGGCTATTAACTTACTCGTTTTCTTTTATATGTTTTATTACGTAAGCCATGTTTATAATGGATAGGTTGTATTTCATTCATATCTATAATAATATCAAGTCCTTAGATACTATTATTAATCATCAAATGAGAATTATACTTGAATGGATACGATGGAGAATGAATCTCATCGCGTTCGTGGAGACGGTAGTCCGTACGTACGCACGAGCGATAATATCATTCTTTTGATAATAAAATAATATATAATTTGATGGTATATCATATATAAATAATCCTTATCATGTTATATTTATTATTTACATGAGTTACACATCATTATTATACCCATCCAAATAATAATTTATTGAATAACAATTACACCACGACGTGGAGACGGTAAGCCGTACGTACGAACGTATGGTGACATGTTATTCAAAGGATGGATAGAATAGTGAATATGGTTGTACCATATTTATAATAAAATCACAGTATATATATGATACTTGAGTTATTATTTTATAATGGTAACAACAAAGGAAGAAGAAGTGGAAGAAGAAAGGAACGTGAAAAAGGGTGGTGAAATCATTACCTCTTTTTCAGGTTCTTTCTTTTGATTTGATCAAAGGGGATCCTTAGGTTGGCTTTCTGATCAAACTAAGGCCTCTAAGTTGTAGTTAGGGAAGTTGATGGAGTATTTGGGCAGATTTTGGCCGAACCAAAAGGCTTTGAAGGTGTGAAGAAATGAGAAGGAGGAGTGCCCTTTTATAAGAGGGGTGAGGGGCACCTTTGGAAAAGCTAGAAATATAAATTTATAACAAATTCATATTCGGTTTCTAATGGCTCAAAAGGTGATTATTTAAATTTTAAGGTGGGTATAGGTCTAAAACCATTCAACAAATAGAATTTAGACAGGTTTGGGTTACTATATTAACCTTATAATTAAGTATTAACTCTTAGTTAATTGGTTTGACATTTACCATGTCACTTTGTATTTTTATATTATATAGTTAATAAACTTACTATATAAATCCAAGAGACCCCAAAGTGTTCCATTAATGATAAAAATATCATGATATAAGTCTCTTGGATGAACCTTAGATATTTAGGAATTTAATACCAATTAATAATATAATATTTGTTTTAAAAACTCTTTTATGTCAATTTTGACACTATTCAATAGTTGATTTTTGTGAAACTTATAACAGAATGATTACTTCGAAAAAAGTTAATCACATCAATTCTAATATGTCATATTATCCTATAAAATTATTTTAATTCATTAAAAGTCTCAAATTATATTTATTTGGGTATTTATAATATCAATTATTTTAAATTTTCACTATTATGTTTATTATTGCATCATCATTGTGTCATAAATAAATTAAATTAAGTAATCTATAAAAATTATAAATAAACTATACTTATGTAGTAAATCTTCATAGATTTCTAATGAATTTTTATAGTCGAAAATCCAACATATATAACCCTATGTAAAAATTGTTTTGCTAAAAGATATATGCTTGTGTCATTTTTGTATTCATTTTAACTTAATTAAAATAATGTGTCCCTATCACCTACAAGTGGCTCCATGGGGTCCCAAAATCGACCCAAAGATTCCTATGGTCGAACATGTATCAACCAATAAGTCTAGGACACGTTTTAGGGTAATTTAGTATTATTATAATAGTTTTTAACCCTTATTTACCGGATTTACCCTTAACCATGGAAAATAAAATATTTACCGAAGTAATTATTCAAAATGTCTAAAAATAAAAGTTAACTATTTACACAATTTGAACATCCTGATTCCAAATATGGAATCCATTTTTCCAAATTCAAAACACAGAAGTGGCATAAATTAATTTAAAATTAATTCTCGTTGTTAAAACAAAAAGCTTGTTTTTAAGAGACAATAACTATGAAAAGATTGACACTTGTTTATGCCCGGTTTAATTGTAAAATTATGTCCAATGACCAACATTGTATTAAATGGTAAAAATATATTCTAAATATACTTTAAAACCATTCAAATTCATAATTTATCACTATTAATTTTTTTTATTAAAAAAGTTGTTTTTAATTAAAATATAGTAGTTTTCAGTATTCATCAAAATATAAGTGTTATCCAAAAAGTTCAAAAATTTCACCCTAGGATAAATTCGATATTCATAATCCAAAAATGAAGTCCATTTTGAGAGATAGAATTTATAAATTTTCAAAAATTAGGTATTACTATTCATAATGGGTAGTTTGGTAAGTCATGGTGCGCTTTAACTCGGTGTTGCGTGTAGTGCAAGTTATTGAATTATTTTGAAGAAATAACACACTATGAAATCTTGGGGTGTTACATTTATTTCAAAATACGGATTTAGTGACAATGGGTAGAATGTTTTTTATCTATACACTAGTTTAGAAACTTTAATACATTCAAATTTAAGGATTTATTATTTTATTTCCATTTCCCATAATTCGTTATTAATTTTTTCATTTATGTTCTTAGGTTCTTGTTTTAACAATAAGTCTTGATGGTCAAACTAATTTATAAGAGAATATATAGTTTGTGTTCCTCTTTTAGGCTCTCCAAATATAGAATCTAAGGTATGATATCCATGAGTCGTAAAATTTCATAGAAAAGAGGGGTTGGATATCTCATTATTCTATATAGGTTATAGTTAAGGTTTTCCTGAAAACAAGAATATTTTTATTCTTATTTTATAGAATTTTTAGAAGGTTTTAAATTTATATCTAGATTATATAGATCAACATCATGTTTGTTTAAAGGATTCTTAGACTCATGTGGATCTATTTAATAATATTTCATATGTATAGATTCCTCTATAATCATTGTAATTTTATTAATTACTCGAAATGAATTACTATTTGTAGAATATCTAATGAAAATTATTTTTCAACTCCTTAAGGAAAATTAGTCAAGAGTATCCTTTATATTAAGAATAAAGTCATTTCAAGAAAAAAAGTTAATTAGCCTTTGGTTTTTTTCCATTCCAAAATTTATAAGGAGCCCTTTTAATAGAGGTTTAATTAAAAATATATTGATTATGAAACAAGTGGTATTCACAAATTCTTCCCAAAAGTAAATAGGTACATCATACTCATTAATCATTGTCCAAGAAATTTATTATAGGGGTATATTCCTTCTTCCTACAACACCATTATATTGTTTGGTCCTAGGTGCATAAAAGTTATGATTATAGACATTTTATGGAAATAATGTTTCATAATAATGATTTTAAAACACACATCCATGACCACTTATTAATTTATTGTTTATAAGTACACACATATTATCTATAGTTTTGGAATAATTAAAAATTGGTATAAGATTCAATTTTGTGTGCTAAAATGAATACCCAAGTATATATAGAAAAACCATCTACTAGAACATAAACATAGTAAGTCCCATTTGAACAAAAATCTATGAAGGTCCAATAAAATAAATTTTAACTAACTCTTGGGGTTGATAAGTTAAAAAAATTCTTTGATTTAAAATAGATTTGTTTCTGTTTCTCTTTTTGAAATTGGTTGCATACATTATCATCATGGAACTATAGTTTTGGAATGACTTTATCTAATCCTATTATATTAATATTTCAAAGAGAGTGTATGTTGTACTGAGATAGTCTCCACTACAAAATCCAAGACTCATTATAAAACACACTTAGTATAGACTGTTTTGAGGAAATAAATAAACTAAATAAACAACATATACATTATCATTTTTTGCAATATTAAAAAATAAATATTTTTTAGAATTAAAAAATTGACAACCGTTATTTTCAAATTTAACAATGAAATCATCATCACATAACCATGATATGATAATAAGTGTATATATATATAGATATATAAATAGAACATTGGAAATTAAAATAGTATTAGTGTTACTGATTTGAGAAAGTCCAATTATTTTTTATTTTTCATTATCACAAGATGGGTAATTTCTACCATCAAACTTGATTGGGTTATTGAAACATGAATAGTTACTAGTCACGTGTCTGATGTATCCACTGTCCAGATACCATATGTTCTTACTATAAATTTTCAAGAAGGATTCCTATTAAATAGATTTAAACCCAAATAAGAATTTGGTACCCAAATTATCTAGGTTCCAAAGATGTTAGTAATAAAGGATTTTGGAAACAATATATTACATCAATCCATTTATCATTGGATTGATTCAAGGTTGAATTTTTACTTTTCCTTTAGTGACATACCTAAGATGCCAAAGGGTGGAAATAAAAGGTAACAACTTCAACACAGTTGGTGGATTATTTTCAATTTAGAATAATACAACCACAACCAAACATACCATAAACAAAACTAGAATATGAATCATGATTACATTGCAAGGTAACTCAATATATATCCAATAAATCCAACTCTATTAGAGTACACAGTTAAAACCAATATCAAAATCAATGATAAAGAGGAAGGAAAAACCCGAAAAGGCTCAATGTCCCCAAAGATATTGACACGGTCACCTTCACCAAGCCCTGATATCCAACTCCACAATCATTGTACAAGTATCATGAGGAACCACTAAAGAAGTTTGATTCTTTCCTTTTACCCATGTATTGGTAAAAATTATATTTAGATGCACTAAAGTGATGAATTAGGGGGTGAATATTATCACTCTATATGTTTTCCCCAAGTCTAAAGACCATGACCCCAATATCTTGGATCCAGTGCCATACATTATTACATTGGTACTATGAACAAGAGATCACATCCAAAAGGACCGAATAATTTTGTGTATTGGGAAAACCAAATAAGTGAATAATTTTTACATTATAACATAAAGACGAAACCACATACTTACAACATTGGAATAATCCATAAACTCCAAGACTATCCCATCAAATCATTCATAATAAATATCTTCAAAACCTGAGGAAAAATAAAACATAAGAAATGGGTGATATCACATGCTTAGTGAGGGTAATAAATATAGAAGAATCTATGATAAATAATAAGTTATAGTGAATATATAAAAACACATGCTGTTAAATCATAATCTTGATCATAGTATAGTAGGAGTGAAAAAAGATTAATTAATTCCTTAAATAATTTCCTGAGAATGAAACATAACTATGGATATTCTACTAGTTGAATAATTATATGAATTATCAATTACTAATATAATAACAAGGGAATAAAAAATGATTGATATCTTAAACACACCATTGAGGCATTGACCAATACATATAAATATAAATGGTTAAGGCCTATACCAAATTCATATATGATAATAAATGGTCCAGGCCTCATCCAGGTCTATATCTGTTTTGTATCACGATACATACTGATGCATCATGGTGCTATATATATCTCCAACCCTCACATACTAAGTCCAATTAATTCCTCATATGAATGGGGTGAATAAAAAAACATATAAAAATGATATTTAAATAACTTTCTCCAATCTGTAAACATAATCACTTACCATTGTGAGTTGGTTGGTGAATGTTGTTAAGATATCCCATCCATAGTCTAACTGATCATAAACCATTTAATAAAATATAATATATGGTAATAATATAACATAAATATAAACAAATCATAATATTAAATAGTGCTGTTGAAATATATGATAATATTCCAATAAAATCATCGAGGAATTCTTGAGAGAAACACCATTTTTTACTTTTCAAGGATGATTTATTTTGAAAATTTTATTAATATTTGACATAAATATATGTATAAAACCAGAATTTAAAAAATATTGTATTTTATGAAAAAATTATTTATTTAAAAAATATGTGGTGTCTGAAAAAAATTATGGATAATACATGAAAGTGGGTAAGAAACTGGGAAGTTCCCTTTAATCGAGATTTATTACCTGAATGAATTGAGAACTGAACTTTTTAATACATATATTTCCCATCAAATAAGGATGAAATAATCAGAATATATTAATTTTTGACATATAAAAATAATTTAGAATAATAATATAAAAATAATGAAGAATATAATTGGGGTTAGGAGAGAGAAAGAATAACACAAATAGAAAATTGAGGTTTTGAAAGAAACCCATACCTTATGTCCTAAAGTTTTATGAACATGCACTAAATATCCTTGATAATTAAATTATATTAATTAAAAATTAAATTTAGTACATATTAAACATTTATCCGATTTATAACAATTTTATTATGTTCATTTATGGTCTTTTTGATTAGTTATAAGATTAAATTTAGTACATATTAAACATTTATCAGAAAGTGTTATGAAAATTCACTAAATATCCTTGATAACTAAATTATATTAATTAAAAATTAAATTTAGTACATATTAAACATTTATCCGATTTATTACAATTTTATTATGTTCATTTATGTAAATATATAGGTTCTAGAACATTATATAAGATGTAATAAATATATGATAATAATTTTTATCCATAAAACGGTTTTATGGCTAGTCATGGAGGCAAAATTGGAAAATGAAAACACGTCATCCATGAAAGCGATAAATCGACACCTTACGAACGATGTTATCATCTTTAAAAAAAGGATAAGAGTATTAATGATGGATTTTCCATTTAAATAATAAAAAAAATTTACATAAAAGATACTAGATTTATCATTTCACTTTGTATAGGAGAGGTGAGTGAAGTATAAGAAAAGAAAATAAATTGAAATGATAATAAAAGAAAAGAAAGACAATTTTTACCTCTTGAATTATTATCCTTGAGAACCTATTTAAGGGGATTTGTTTTGGTATTTCATTGAGATAAAATGATCTTGGACATAATGGAGTGTCGTAAGAAGATTATTGAATAGAAATTAAACAAGGTTCATGGCTTGGAAGGTATGAGGAGAAGAGGTGGCATTTATAGTAGAGTAGAGTGGTGTTATCTCATTATTTTGTTCATTTAATTATTATTTTTCCTTATAACTATGAATAGTTAAATAATTATCACTAAATATATTAAAATAATTATGGAGAGTTCAGGATTTTGGTGCTCACATCATGCATGTGGTTTTAATCCATGTATTTGGATTATAATTTAAATACAATAAATTATTGTATATCACTATTTACTAAAGTTAATCTCGTTTTGAAAATCTCAAAAATTTAACCTAACCATTTTTTCGACATGTAGAATTTAAAAATGAACTCCACTTTATAAAAATAATTTTTTAGATATGATAAATTTTATTTTCAACTAAAGACATCGTTAACTACAAAAATACCAATTTTAATATTAATACTATATTTTTGACACTTTGAAAAATTAATTAAGGTCTCATAAAATTATCTTATAATGATTTGAAAATTAAATTTTAATTTTTGAATCTATTTTATGAAAATAATTTTTCTCATAAATGACTAAATTAATTATAAAATATTAAATAAACATGTATGGTTCAAAAAAATAACAATAGTTAGTTTATTATTTTAAAACTTTTATTTAGTTATTCCATGAAATACATATACCATATTTTCATTTATAACTCACCCATGTTTTTTTTATACATTAATATGTGATTTTAATCTTCTATTATTCATATTATTATTCTTAATTGTAACATTACTATTCCAATGGTCATATTTAATATTATATTATGGATTTAAATTTGATGTTGTATGAAGCATAACTATCAATGGTTTTACATTTTAAAAGAAGAATACCATAATGTCATGAGGTGTTACATTCTCACCTCCCATAAAAAAATTCATCCTTGAAATTTCCAGAATGTCACCTCATAAAAATATTTGGTTAGTTCTTTATCATAAATTCTTCTTGTTCCCACATACCCTCTTCAATTTTATGAGTCTTACAGAGTAACTTTACCAGTCGGGTCATCTGATTCCTCAATTGTTACTATCTAGAGTCTAGAATCTGGATAGGCTCTTCACAATAAGTTATACTAGTTTCTTATTCTATTCCTTCATAAGTGAGAACATGCATTGGTTCTGTCATGTACTTCATTAGCAAATAGATGTAGAACACATTGTGTGCCTTAGATAGGCTAAGTGAAATCACCAAATGATAATCCAAAACTCCAATTCAATTAATGATTTAAAAATCTCTAATGTACCTCGGGCTCAATTTCCATTCATTTCCAACTCTTATAACACCCTTCCATGGAGATACCTTCAAGAATACATGGTCTCCCACTGTCACTCCAAATCTTTCCTCGGATTATCAGAATATCTTGTTTTCTTAAATTTGGAGGCTTTGATATTATTTGAATTTTAATTACCTTTTTAGTTTTTTCCTCTACTAGTTATGGGAAAACAAACTTCTTTTCACCAACATCATCCCAAAAAGTTGGTGTATGACATCTCTTTCAATACAATTCTTTATATGGTACCATTTGAATACTTTAATGGAAACTATTATTGTATGAAAACTATAAGAAAGGTAAATAATAATCCAACATACCTTTAAATTCATGTGATAATGATCTAAACATATCATATAATCATTAAATAGTCTTTTCATACTATATGTCAGCTTGAGGGTGATTAGAAGTTCTCAATTGAAGATTAGTATCCAAAGAATTATTTAGAAATTTCCATAATTTCTTTATTCATAGTGGATCATGATTAGAAACAATTGAAAGTAATGCACCATAAAGTCTTAGAACATCATAAATATATTTTTTTTTCAAGGTGATATAATGTAAAATCCCCCCCCCCCTTATAGATAGGAAATGTGAAGATTTAGAAATTCGATCAATAATTTCCCATATTGAATCTTTCCTTCATGAATTTTTTGATAATACAGTGAAAAAATTCATAATAACGTCATCCCATTTCCAAGTAAAAATTGACAGACAATTAATGATTCCTCTAGGATGTTGTATTTAAGCAGTCACCTATTGATATAATAGACATCATTGTATATAATATTCAATATTTCACTTTATATTATTCTACAAGAAATGTTCCTTCAAATATTTTTACGTCTTAGGGCTACCGTGGTGTATGGAGAAATTAGAGCTATGGGAATCATCCAATAACCCTATTTTAACTTAGGTATAGAGGGAACACATAGTGTCTTCCCAAAATTTTATAATCCCATCCTCATATATGAAGTTTCTGAAACTACCCATAAATCATAGTTTTAATTTTCCATTAAAAATTTGCATCTTCATACTGAGATCTTTTAATCCTTTCCAATAAATAAGGTTGGGAAGATAGTTGAAAAAGTATATATGTATCACATTTATTGATAATATCAATATCCATCATCAATAGATCCATGAACATAGGATCCCTTTAAATCCTCATTTTGTTTAAAACCCCATGATCTTTCCTCCTTAATAGATTAGCTACTATGTATATATCCGATATATTTCACCATAGAGATATTGTATCCATATATTAAAAGAAATGATTAAGGATGATAACTGAAGATCATGAGTTGGATAGTCCTATTAATGAGTTTTTAACTAATTTGATTCATATGCAATAACTATATCAATTTTCAAAAGGAAACAACCATTTTCTTTCATTATGCATCCATATAAATAAAAAATACACCATTTCCTAGTAGTAGATTAAATATACTATCATTCACTAATCTCATATCCCATTATTCAAAACATTATTTTTTCATATGAATGTAATCCATATATGAGTAATCATGGATAACCTGTTAACTAGCTGGGGAAAATTCTAAATGAAATACCGATAGTAAAATACAAAAATAATGATATGATATACCTCATTTATGATCATTAATGCAGGCTATTATTGGACTGCATTTTTCATCATAGGATAAACTGAGATTCTATCATTAAGGCAATATGGACAAGTGAATAAGCTATATGAAGATATAATTTACACTTGCTAAATTTCCTATATAACTCTTTAATTTTGAGATTCTCTAAAAAATCCCACAATTGGATATCATGGTCCTAATATATTTTTTAATATATCAAGATATCATCAATAAAAACCATAAGAATATCATCAAGATATTCCTTTATCACTTTTTTCATTAGATCCATAAAAATTGATGGTAAATTAATAATTCCAAATGGAATTACTGTAAACTAATAATTTCCATATCTCATTAAAAATATTGTCTTTGGGACATCTTACTTACTCAAATGCAATTTATAACATCCATATTGAAGGTGAATCATTGAAAAACATTGTTATGTGTGAATTTGATCAAATAAATCATCAATTTGATATAGATGATACTCATATTTATTATAATAAAATTGATTTCTATATAGTCAATTCACAACCTCCTGGATCAATTCTTCTTCTTGATAAAGGAAAAAAGGGATCTCCATGGAGAAACACCAGTGTAGATAAATTCATTATCACTCAATTCATATAGTTTTTTATTCATATCCAATAATTCCACAATGTCTACTATATAAGGACTCTTTAATATTGACCTTTTATCAGGGATTAAATCAATATAGAACTCAACTCCCCACTATGGAGGTGGTATTGGAAATCCTTTAAAATACACCAATTTATTCCTATAAAATAGGTACATCATCAATTTGAATATTTCTTTCCTCATACATAGATGATATTTTCTATTCTTCCCCAAGAATTTATTTTATAAGTTATATTAGAGCTGAATCCATATATGAATTAAATGATGAAGTATGTCCTCTGAAGATAAGGAATTCAATACCCTCATCACAAATAATAATTTCCATCTATTTGAAATAAATATTTTCATTATATATTGAAATCCAGTCCATACCAAAGATTATATCAAAATATAACATAGTTATCATGATAAAATAAACAATTAGAGAACATTTATGTGTCAAAATATAGAAATATAAAAGAATATTTGTTGTAATAAGGTTTCCACTAGGATTAATTATCGAAAAATCCCTTATTATGGTGAATTGCAAAAATATCTAATTGTTAAAGAAAACTGGATGATATAATAGAATAAGATGTTCCTAAATTAATTAAAGCTTTAGTTGAATTCTAGGATAAGATTAAAGTACCTACCACAACATTATTTGGAAGTTAAACTATAGTAGTTGTGATCACATATGCTAAGCCTTTATCCCTTGGCCTTCTGTGGGAAATGTTTCCTTGAATCTTTAGACACTCATTTACAAAGAGTCCCATCTCTATACAATTATAGCATTGAATATTTTTAGATTTTTACATGCCTTTCAATCATGATCATGATGAACTATCTCTCTAAATTTGTAGAAAAATACTTTTCTTTATAAGCAGGAAGCAGGGTGTTATATTCCACAAGTATCACATGTTGGATGATTACCAGTTTTATTCATCCCTTTATCCATTCCTTTCCCAACCAACCCCTTTTTCTCATATTTTACATTAAATTCATATTACGTAGATAATTAATTCTATGACATTATAGAACATGAAACTATACCATAGTATGATGAGAAATTTTGGTAGACTATTTACATTTGGAGGAATTGATTTAAACGATCAATGAATTGATACATATTTGTCTTTGGATTAGTTATGTAGTCCACAGCCTGAATTCCTAACCTTATAAATTTTTCTTCATACATAGATATGTTTTCATCCTCTTTCTATCTCATACTCAATTATTACCTCTCTATATCTTTTATTTATTCACAAGTGAAGTATTTATTGAATAATGTTACCTTAAAATACTTCCATTCCATATTTAATGTTTCTTCCACCTTTGTGTTTTGAATCAATGATGATCATTGATCAACATTTGATGAGAGATGAAAAATTTCCTTGATAAATATTTCAATTTCATTAATTACTAAAGAGATAAATGTGTTTTCTATGGTAATTATCCACTGCTCAGCTACTAATGTGTCTTTAGCACATTTAAAGGATGGAGGTTGGTGTCTCAGGGAGAGATCTATAATTCTTCCACCTTGTTGTGGATCTGGATTCTCTATATGGGTATGGTTATTATTCATAACCTGAGTCAACTATCCCAACATTGTTATAAGTTTCCCATATCGAGTTTCATCTTCTTATCCAACAACATAATCTTTCACAGGATGGAAATACCTACATTGGATACACACATGGATATTGTTTCCATTCCCTCTACTAAGGATAAATTCTAAACAAGAATACTCTAAATTAGGTTATGAATCATAAACACAGTTTCCTTGTAGACGGATTTTCTTTTTAAATCCTTCATAATGTTATCTAATCAAAATGTGAATTATCCTAAGAATATCCCTTGGGAGTGTCAATATTAGTGTGCAGTAATACAAATTTTCAGGTACCAAGTTATGTTGAGTTAGGCCCGACACACCCTATCACAGTTGTTACCCCTAGGTACGTTTATTCCAGAACAACATCCACTTGTAGTATATGAATAAGGTTTTATTTCTAGGAATACCCTCATAATCTCTACCTTACCAAAATTATAGGATGATTGTATATACTTATCCTCAAAGTCTATATTAGGTTTTTATTCCCTAATAGTTGTTTTCCAAAACTAATTTCCATTGTTTCTTCTATAATTTTCCAGATACCAACTATAAATACTTGTACCTTAGTATTCAAGAGTTGGTTATTTACTCTATTACATTGGTAAAATGAACCAGAGATCACATCCAAAAGGACCATTTAGTTTAGTAGATTTGAAAAAACATATACATAAATAAGGTTTACACTACCAATTGAAAGGGAAAACAATATTGAAACTCCATTTTAAACATCAATAAACTCCTAGATTATCATTTCAAGTCATTCATAACAATCATCTTTACAACCTGGTAAAACATAAAATATAGGATAAGGTGAAATTAGATGTTTAGTAAGCGTAATAAGTACATCAAAAGAAAATATAAATAATAAGTAACGATGGATAAATAAAAAATATTCCATTAAATCACAATATTATTCATAATATGGAATGACTGAAAACTGATAAATAATTTAAAAAATAATTACATGATTAAAAAATCATCCATTGAGATTATATTAGTAAAATAATCGTATCAAATATTTATTAAAAATATCATAATTAGGGAATTAATAATTCTAGATATTTAAAGTATCTTGTCCATTCCTTGAAAAAGACCTTTGAAAATAAATGTTTAAAGCCTCAACCAGATCCATATATGAAAATAAATGGGAAAGGTATCATCCAAGTCTATATCTATTTTTTCTCATGAGACCTATCGATGCATATAGAATATATAGAAGTCCCAAATTATCACTTACTAAGTAATACTCATTCCTGATATGAATGAGGTGAAAAATAAACAACATATATATACAATATTTAAATAAAATTTCCCAATCTGTAAATATAATCACTAACGATTCTGAGTAGTATGGTAAATGGTATCATGATATCCCATGTATAGTCAAAGTAGTCATAAACTATTTAATATAATATTATAGATGATAATAATATTACCAAAATCTTAATAAATAATAATATTCAACATAGTTGTTTAAATAGATTATAATACACCAATATAATCATCAAATAATTCTTGAGAGAAATACCTTTTTCACTTTGCACGGAAGAGTTCTTTTGGAAAAATCAAAGGTATTTCTCATAATTGTTTGTATAAAACCAGAAATGAGAAAACATAGTTTTTATAACAAAAATAATGATTTTATAAAAATAATTATGTCTTTTAATATATTTTGGAGGAAACTTTAAAGTGGGTATGATATAAGAATGTTCTCATTAATCGGGATTGCTTATCGGGAATAATTGAGAAGAGAACCTTGTAAAAACATATTTCACCATAATTAAAGATTAAATGATATAAAAATATAAGTATGGAAAATATAAATAAAACATAAAATAAGTATATGAGAATAATTTATAATTAAATTTTTTTAGAGAGAGATAAAGCATAACCTGAATTGAAAATGGAGGTTCACATTGAAACCCTTACCTTATGTTCGAAAATGTTCATAAATTGCACATAATGTCATGGATAATAAAATTAGATCCATTAATAATTTAATTTAAAACCTATTAAATATTTATTTTATTTATAATAATTTTATTAATTTTATTTAGGGTATTTTTGGTATGTAATAATATTAAATTTCGTCTTTTGGGAGTGTTCGTTTCCTTGGTTTTCATGATCGGTTAACATTTATATGCATATGGATGATTGTGTAAAATAAAAATAGTTATCCAGAATTAGAATTATATTTTTTTAATTATATTACGTATTATTAAATGGTTATATATGTTGTTTGGTTATTTGGGGGAGGATGAATCATTATATAAGACATTAGTGATAATCATTTAGATTATTTTAGCAATTTTCGATAATCACAATCTATGTTTGTTTCAATAATTAATTTTATTTATATATAATGGTTATAGAAAATTATATAATATTTCATACATATATGAAATTATTTTTAATCCATAAAATGTTTTTATGTCCATCCTAGATGGTAGAATTGATAAGCAAAAACACGTCAGCTACGAAGGTGGTAAATCGGTACGTTTCAGGCGATGTTTTCATATTTAAAATAAAAAGGAAAGGAGAAGAGACTTGATGGAGGATTGTTGATTGAAATAATAAAATTACTATATATAAAATATTCTGGAGTTATCATTTTAATTTGGATAGGGTAGGTGAGGGAATGATTAGAAAATAAATTAAATTAAAAAGAGAAAAAAATAAATGAAGGAGGAATTTTACCTCTAGAATTATTCTCCTTGAGAACCTCCTTAAAGGGATTTATTTTGGTTTTTTGTTGAGTAAAAATTATCCTAGACATGGGTGAGGATACTAGGATGATTATTGGGTAGAAATTGGACAAGGTTCAATGCTTTTAAAGTGTGAGGAGAATATGTCTTGGGGGTGATATTTATAGTCGAGGAGATGGGTGTTTTCACATTATTTTGTTCATTAATTTATTATTTTACCTCAAAACAATTAATAGTTAGAGAATTATAACTAAATATATTAAAATAATGAATTATAGTTATATAAATGTGTGCTTACATCATGCATGATGGCTTTAATTCATGTATTTGGATTATAATTTAAATACCATAAATTACTATATTTCATTATTCACCAAACATTCAACTATTTTAGAAAAATTACAAAACTTCACCCTAAACATTTTTTAATGGGTAGAATTAAGAAATTGACTTCATTTAATAAAAATAGTTTTCTAAATGTGATACATTTTTTTAAATAAAATTATAAATTAATAAAAAAATACTAATTTTAATAATATAAAAAAATTTATGACACTTTGAAAAATTAATTAAGGTCTCCGAAAATTTTCTTCTAATAATAAGAAAAAAATTATTAATTTATGAATCTATTTTATTAATATAAATTATATTTTGAATCACAAAATTAATTTGGATATTTTACATAATAATTTATGACTCACAAAAATACAAACACTTGTCTTTTCTGTTTTAAAACATTAATTTACTTATTAAATGGAATAAATGTACAATATTTTCATTTATAAGATACCCATGTTTTATTTATACATTCATAGATGAATTTACTAATCTATTGGTCATATTACTATTCCTAATGGTCACATTACTATTCCAATTGTCATACTTCATAGTATATCACGATTTTAAATTTCGTGTGCATTAAGCATAACAATCGAAGATATAAATTTTTATAAGTGGCATACCATAAAATCTTGGTGTGAAACAGCAAATTAATTCTCTACTCATGCCATTGTGTTATAAGATGTGAAAACATTTATATAAGACAATTTGTTTAAAACTCTTTAAAAAAAATAAAAAATCAATCCAATGACATTCCAAACCAAACCATATTTCAAAGCGAAAATAGTCTTCAAGGAAAGCGAAAAACAATTATTTCACACATTATACAATTTCATTTTGGCATAAACAATTTCATTCCACACATCCACATATCCATAAAAGAATAAACATGTGATAGTTCCATACTCATGAGCAGTCTCTCGTCAATCTACCAAGATGTCACAACGTAACCATTTACGAGTGCCCCAATGGAACACAACCCATCCACAGGGCCATGCTAAAAAAATGAAGACATGCCAAAAAATAATTCCAAACCAATGAAAAAACATATTTATCAAAAACCTTTAAAAAAACAAAAAATTTATTGAAAAAATTTAAAAGAAACCTATTTTCATAAATCAAAAAAATAATCATTTTAAAATCATAATATTAAAATCATTCATCAAGAACATTTCACATTAATTCCACAATTCCAAAAACCACCACAAAATAATTTTTCTACCATGAATTACATAATAATTTCATAATAAATTTTAATAAAATCAAACAATTTATAACTAAGCCATCAATTTATAATAACTAGAGAGTAGAGTGAGGCCACTATCCTTAAGAATTATAGTAAGAATGAACAAAGACACAAAAATTAAAAAAGTCAGGTTGAATATCTAAAAACCTTATATATATATCTCTTTCCATAACATCAAAAAGTATCACCATGATTTGAGTAAAATGTCATGATATATCACCAACAGAATATATATATTAATCTAGGATAGGGAACATATGTAGATCTAATGAGATCCACCTAAAATGAATACTTACCATGGGAATCTGGCTTCAACCAACAATGTTTTTTCTAAAGGATCACCCTTGGGATAATGGGAAAAGTCTCCACATCCATGGGGAGGAATGAAAACTGAGTTAGTGTCAAAATAGAGAAAAAACATGTTTAGTGCTAATCCTGAGATAGATCTCTTTTTTGAGGATCTATTTTTAAACTGTCTAAAGTTGGGTTGCACAGTTAGGTAAATTGTTCACCAACAATGTTCATGGTTTGGCCTCAAGAAGCACCTCTCATGGTTGTCTCATAACGTTAGAAAAAATGTGTTTCATCCATGAAGAATCCCACTACCTCACATTTCATGGTTACTCCTAGGTGTCCAAACAGTTTTTGTAAACCATGTGACTAACCATACACCTCCCTATATACCAATGTTTTTCATTTCAAGGTTTTCTATATGAGTTTCATGGTTTCTACTAACTCTGATCTAACTATGTACCTCTATAAAAGCCTCTAAATGATGTTAAATGACTTCAAAAACCTACATAATATCACCCAAACACGTTACATACTTAAAATAAATAATGAAATGGTTTCTTACATGAAATCAAGGTTGTTTAATTGTCACCAAAATTTTCCTTTTTATGCAAAAAATTAGAAAAAATGATTTTTCTTAATGATTTCAAATCATTTCTCGATATTTTATTTCTCACATTCCCATTTTTCACCCCAAATGCAACCATGCTTCCACAAAACCCTCTCTATACCAATTCTATTTACAAGAAATACATTCTATTGCAAATATAAAATCTATAATGTAACATATACCAATGAAGCCTCCAGCTCTAGTTCACAATGATATCATTTAATCACATGGTCAAGATCAAGATGATACATTTTCCACTGAGATAAATAATATTCATTGTTCACTTCCCTAAAGCATTGGGAGAAGACAACCAATATTCCACCTCATGTTGTCATTCAAGTATCTCAAAATGTCCCATGTATATAGGAGATAACTTTCTATATTTTCCAAAATGATGATACCCAATCCATAGAGAGATTCTCAAGAACACATTATCACTCACCTTAAATGAAAATTTCTATTGATGATGAACTTTATACGATATATATCAACTCTAAGCCATCTCCATTTTCATTCAAATCAATCTGATATTTTCTATTGTCTCTTAAAAAATGATTGGCCCAGCCTATGATGTCTAACCTATTTCCACCTAGAAAATTGGGGAACATGAAGGATTCCTATACAATGCTTCAAAAGGATCCATATGTAAGGAGGACTGATAACTATTTTTATATAATAAATGAACTAATGGTATTTGTTTCTCCCATTAGCCACAAAAAATCCATTAGAACAGCTGGTGACATGTCTTCCAAAAGTTATATCATTCTTTTGGATTTTTAATTTGTATAAGGATGATACACTGTACCAAAATCCAACTGAGTTCTAAGGGATTCTTGTAAGGATTTCAAGAATTAGAAGTAATCCCCATAACTCAATTTGATACTATAGATGTTATTACATGATGCCTCTTTACCACTTCTGGCATTTAGATTTTTGTCAAGTCCTCCATCGTATGAGATTCAAGAATCAGGATGAAATTGCATGGATTTGTGAGTCGATCCACAATATACCATTTGGGGTTATATTTTCTAACCATTTTTTGGAGACTTATCACTAAATCCATATCCGTATGCTCCAATTTCAAAATAGGAATAAGAAAATACAAGAATATTCTTCCTTCTCATTGATTCTCTAACTTAACATTCTAATTGGTTATGTATCTTTATGAAAAATCATCAAACATAATTTTCATAGAAACCCACCTTAACTATGATTTCAATGGATTAAAAATGTTATATATTCTACGATAAACAACCCATATCAAAAAGGGATAAACATGAATAATGTTTTCTAAATAAACCAAAAGTAAAATCATCCGATCTAAAAAACACAAAGCTGAAATCCCTTGTAGCTTTTATCCCTCAATGGTCTCCCCACCATTGAGTTTTGACCTTATAGAAAAAAATTATAAATCAGATATCCACACCTTCTTATATATCTTAGACAAATCAGAAACAAATGAGAATGGAAGTAAATTTGTATCTTCATCTCAGTATTCACATTCCAAGTGCATTTCACCTATCACCGACATCAACTAAAACTGATCTAAATCTTCTTTTTCCATCTGAGCATAATACTTTATTCTTAATATATATACCACTGAATTAAATTTACCTAGTGTATATAGGAAGTCAATGTAAATCATTTTGAGATATTCCATATATCTTATTTGTATTTGGTTTAGATCCCTTTTTGAGAAAATATCTTTCAAGCTATTATAATCCATAATCAAAGTAAATTTCTCAGAATATAGTTAATGATGACCCATATTGAAAGAATGGACTACTAAATCTATGTAAAAATCATGAATTGGTTAGTTCCTATCATGTAGCCATAACCCCAATGATCCATAATCAACAAAATTATCTCCATGTATTATAACACCTCCCAACATAGATCATGAAGTATCACAATACACTACAAACCCTTATCCTAATTATGAAACAATCAAGATCGGTGTGGATGTAACATGAACATTAAACTTTTGTAAAGACTTATAACATTCCTCATTCCATTAGAATAGAAAATTTTTACTTTTCAATGCTATCATAGTTGAATCTTGTTGTTAAAATTCAGTAATAACACCACAATGATAACCATCCAATCATATGAAATTGTGTATCTCAAAGAAATTATTTAGAAGTTTCCAAGAGATGAAAACATTTATCTTTTCTGGATCCATAAAAACACCTCTTTTAGTTATTACATGGAAAAGGAGATGTACCACTTAGATCAAATAAATCACACATTCATATTTTAGAAGAAAAATTATAATCCCTTAAAATTACCAACAACATCACCATGTGTTGATCATGCTCAACCATTATCCATGAATACACCAGTGTTTTATCCACAAAAACCACCAAAAAATGATCCAATACATTTGAAATATCAAATTCATCAATTCCATAAAGTGCAATGTTGCATTAGTAATATTTAAAAGCATAACCAAAAACTCATAATGGCCAAATCTACTCTTGAATTCTATCTTTTCATATCCTCCTCCTGAACCTACAAATGGCAATATCCTGAACACAAATAAATCATATAAAATAACTAGGATCCTGTCCATTGATTGAACAAGTTACCAAAGTGTGTAATTAAATACTTGTAATTTATCATGACCTCATTATATTTATGATAATCCACATATAATAGAAGAGTTCTGTTCTCATTTTTCATAAACAAGACCAGTGCATCCCCTAGATATGTGGTAGGAAAAATGAACCATTTTCCTTCTAGATCATCCAATTATACTTTTTATTCCATTACCTCTATTGGTTCTTGTTGGGAAAAAATCCCTCAAGGCATCATTGAAGTATTTTTGAGGGGATTGTGTTGGTTGAAAAAGTGATCATATGTGTTGTGATTGTTGGCAATGAAAACCATGACATACAAATTTTTTGAAAAAAGGGATTTCATGATGGAATGTCGAGTTCCGGAGCCGAGGTCAACGATCCATGTTTGATTCAAGAACTTCGATAAAAGGTATAACTGTCGCGCAAGTATTGGTGGTGTCGCGCAGGTGACTTGCACGCCGTGGAGAGACTTGCATGTCGATGCCTTGGAATCTTGAGAACATGCGTGCCTATGATTTTTCAAGATCAGAAGGTCAAAATATGGCAAAGTAAGGAGGTTCGCGCAAGTTTGGAAGTGGGTCGCTCAAGTGACTTACAGGGGAAGAGACATGCGTGCTAAGACTTGCACGCCGAGGAGATACTTTCGCGCCGTCGCGCAGGGGTGACTAGATGCCTATAAATACTGGACCACCCCCCTTCATTCTTCACTGGAGTTCAATACTTTTAAGATTCAGATCTCCCTTCATGAATGTGTGGTAGTCGCACAGGTGGTGGTGTGTTGCGCGAGTGGGACTTGCACGCCAGTTTTTGAAGTTGCACGCCAAGTGTTGGTTGTGCGCCTGAGGTGGTTTAGGCGAGGAAGGAAGAGAGTCGCGCAAGTTTGGAGTAGGATAATCTTGTGTCGCACAAGTGTTTGAGGAGGAATTGCACGCCAGTTTTGACTTTCACGCCGATACTTGCACGCCGAGGTAGACTTGCGTGCCAAGTATGGTTGATTCCCCGGCCTTATTTTGGGGCCGCGTGGAAGCTGGAAGATTTCCCAATACCTTCGGTGCAAAGAGATATTCATCTATGGGTGAAAGGTGTACTTTAACAGAGAATATACATACATAGGAAGATGCATTCTTTCATGAAAATGGATAGACCTACATGTCTATAAACTGTGAGTGGATTATTTCCAAGAGAAGTGAGCAAAGGAAGAGAAAGAAGGTGATCCTCTCCACCGACAGTGAGCCAGAGAGAGAGAAACCGGGAGTGACCCTTGGGAAAGCAGTGAGCTGACCCTAAACTTGTAAAGGTAGTGAGCCTAGTCTTAGAAGTGATCTAGCTCGAACCTTGTAATCCACATCTAGTGAAGTTTAGTGGAATTGGTACGACTGGCAACCTATCGGCATATGCTCCTTGGACGTAGCCCTTAGTGGTGAACCAAGTAAAATTGCTGTGTCATGTGCTTGCTTTACATTCTGTTTATATTGTGCTACAGGAAAGAGAGAGAAGATTGTTTTTCTTAATAGAGAAACAAGATCAGAACGGGCTTTAAGTTTAAATTAGTCATACCCTGATTCACCCCCCCTCTCAGGGTATTCCTCCTTGTGGACCTAACAGTTCCATCTAATAATACCGAATAAAAATGAGACTTGTCCTTAGGAAGAGATCTATTTTAAACTCCACTTCTCTTGTGGGTGGATGAGTTATCGAAATACTTAGTATAAGAGAATGTTTGGGATTGTGTGCATGATTATATGTAATTATACCCCCAATAATACTATAATTATTTATTTTTATTAGTTTTCCATACATGTTCTTAAAAAATATATCCCATTCTAAAGGATTTATTATCATGAATTTTAGTTCTTTATTATTATCTAATGATAAATTTTTAATTATATACATATATAAACATATATATATATATGAATATATTCAATGAAAATTTTATGAGAATAATATTTTGATAGAAAAATATTGTGAAAAAATAGAGGCAAGATATAAACTATTTTGTTAAATTATGTAATTGGGCATTGTAAAAAAAATGAGGAATGGAGATTAAACCATATTCTTAAGGGACATTGTCATCCATGTGATGGGTAGGCTGTATATATGATTTAGTGTTCATATTATCCTAATTGTATTTTTATCACGAGAAATATTTTGTAAAAAATAATGAATACATTTTAATAATAAATTTTTACTGATATTTAGAAGGATTAAAGAATTTATTTATAAAAGGAGTCTTTTTTTATTTGAAAAATCCATTAATTATTTATGAAAATTAGTTTTGTTTTTTAATGTTTTCTAAAAATAAATTTCATAATTAATTTTAAATTTTTCTATAATTGTTTTTCTTATTTTAAAAGGATTATCGAATTTTATGATTTATCAATTTTTTTATTAAAACTAACACATTCTATTTTATAAAAAATTCATCCAAATAAGATTCCATTATTTTTCTTAAAAGGAAAGAAAAATTAGAATACCCATTATATATTCTTTTTCTCACCCCATGATTTAAATTTTATCATAGGGCGGTTTTCTAAGTAAATTTTGTTTGTGAGTCGATTCTAGAAAATGTGTTTTAGTTTGAGTGGATCCAAAGTTTTTATATAATTAAATAGATTTTTAATTAATGAATATTTGATTAAGCTATATTGTGATTCAATATTTCTATCCTTAAAAGTATGTCAATCTAAAATATTATTTGGAATGTATGACTTTATATTATTCAACGATGTTAAATATTTTATTGATTCAAAATACAATGTTTTAGAACTTGATCTGGGAGTTTAAGTATGAAGCATCACACTATATTGTTACTGTAATTGGATAATTGGAAACTACATCTCATTCTAGTGGTTTTAAAAAGGAATGAATAATCATTATGGTGTCTTATAGATTACCCAATGGTATGATAGGTGTTATTCTTTTGTTCTTTATACCATGTTTTAGTCATTACATGCATTAGTTCCCAAATATGTTGATTTTTATTAGAGGGATCATTATTATTGGAAAAATGAAATATTATGTTTAAAACATAAACACAATACTCAAATGATGTTCATACATTATGGTTGGTACATAGTTCAATTGTTGGTAACTAAAAACGATAAGTGGCATGAATTATCTTCACTGTAATATAGAGAGAGGTCTAATATGAGGTTGAGGATAGTAATTGGGATTCTTTAAAATTTATTTTTATAGTGTTGTTTTTATACTGTGTATGGTTAGAATATCAGGTTATCTATACTGATGTATGATTGTATGACTTGTATCTGTAACATGTTGTTAAATTAAGGTGGTTTCTAATTTATCTTGGAAATAAATATACAATAATTTGATAATGTACTCTGTTTTGTTTTTGTGAATGCTTATGTTATTTATCTATTTTTTTAAAATGAAATTGAGTTTATAGTATTACTAAATTATATTATCAAAAACTTTCTACTAGTTGAAAACATTTTTTGTGTAGAGAGTCAGGCATAAGGTCATGTGAAACTCCCCATGGTTCGTACGAATGGTGACTCAACCACGAAGATTAAAAAGTTATATCCAAATATTTTATTACATTTCTTATGATTTCAAACAAGGTATGTAGTTCTAGATATGGAAGTAACTTCATATTTAAGTCTTATTTATGCATGGATAGTACAATTATAGGTAGAAACCCATGTTTCCATGGATTCATGATTGATATCATTACATTTCACTATTTTAGTTGAGATATTTTTGATAAACTATGATGTTTAATTTATTGATTTACTGCTTCTTCAAGGTGAAACGGGGCATGTTTACTTGAATCATATTTGACACATCAGTTCATATAACACGTACATTATAGTGCATGATAATAAAAAGATTTCAAAAAATGATTTTTCATTTAAATGGTTATTAATAATTTACTTTTCCCCCCAATTATGTATTAGGGGTGCTATACTTAACCAAGATTAAAAATAATAATTTGTATGATATGAATAATTGGATATATATATATATATACATATGTATATATATATATATATATACATATGTATAAATATTATTAATATGTGCATGGATATGCTAATAATGACCCTAGAGTGGGTGGTATGGGTATGGGTATTGTCAATATTGACGATATCTCTATAAAGGGTGCACATGTTTATTAGTTTCCATGAGAAATTTGATACAAGAGCATCGATGGTTCATTGAGACGTTTTAACTAGATGGATTGTATTATCTTACACTAGGTGGAGAATCCCAGAGTTGATGAGATATGTCAAAAATATATGTGTCAAGTATATTAGTAGATTAACAATGATATTTTCATTTTTTACAATGGATTTATTCTCATATTTTTTGGTAGCCTGGGCGAGAGGGGATAACCCAACCATAAGGATCCACTTAATGTTTCGAATAATTGGTGGATTACTTTTTTGATAGCATGACACATGAGTGATTTTTGAAAAATTATTTTTTACTAAATTTTTTGATGCATTTGGTATTTATGGTCATGAGATTGTATATATTGTTACATGGGGATTATATATGACATTCTCTAGATACAAGATTTATTGAATATAAATGTTATTCTAAGAATAATGGAATAATAATCATAGTGATAGGAGTTGGTTTATATGGATAGGTAGCACTATGGTATAAACCGAACTAGTAATAAAATATTTTAGGCAGTAGTGGAATCTATACACTATTTTGAGAGTTATTTTTAGGCTCTCATTCAATATGGGGACAATATGGTTGGTTTTAACACTACTAATATGGTTTTCATGTTATTAGGACCTAAGCTCAGTATTGGGGTCGTGAAATTAGGGATCAGTTTGGTTTGAATAGACATGGAAAAAATGTTTAAAATATTGATTATTGGATGAGGTAGAATCTCATGGGAGGTGAGATTATGATAGAGGTTTAGACTCCATAGATTCCTATAAAGATCAGAGCTAGATCATTGGATTCTAGAAATAATAGATGGGAAACAAAATTTGGGGTATGATTTGGTATCAGATAACCCATGGTATGAGGTAGGATTAAATTTTAGGTGCCTAATATAAATATGGATATTTTTACTCTAATTTTAACATATGTGTGAGAAAAATCAGAAGTTTCTCTTGGAATGGTAAAATATGGAATGTCCATTGAGAACCAAAACATTATGGTATGACAATTGAAATGGATTATTTAACTATAGTGTTGTTGTAAAGTGAAAATTGGATAATGAGGATCATGATTAAATTATAACAATAACCTTATAAGGGTAATGATTTATCATATTTCAGTGAATCTAAAATGTGTTGAGATGGTTAATGTGTTCTAAATAATGCCTATGGTATCATTATTCAATTGAATTTATAGCAAAATGTAGAGTTCCTCAATGGTGGTGAGTTGACTATCAGTGAAATTTTTAAATGATTAATGAAATATTTTTTTTCAATAGTTGGTGGGAATAAGAGATTAAAATGGTAATGATATGGATCCCTAGCCTTGATACATATCCATATTTTCATGACTAGGGTTACATAGGACACCAAAATGGTAATAGACCATTGAAAAAGTCATGTGGTATGAATCTAATATAATATAATGTGTGTATCTCAGGGTTGATGGTTTATATATAATGATAAAATTATGATAGGTTCGTTCTTATTGAATGGTGTGAAGGTCATTCCTATAGTCGAAAGTACACAATTGAATTTTTGGGATGGGACTAATTTAGGGTGAGTTATAGTGAACATTTTGTGTGATGAGGATAATGAAACTAGTGTAACCATGGTCAAGGGTACACATTATTCTTATATAAAATTGTCCTCAATGTATTTGGTGAAAAAAAACTGAGTGTTGTTTTTGATCTATATGATTATGTGATTAAATTAAATTTGTAACTAGATGAGTCTATGATTAAAAAAATAAACCAGTATGGTGAATAGATTTAGAGAATATCCCTAAAAGGGGGAGAGTGTGTTTATTTTGATAATAGAGAGTTGATTCATGATGTGGAGCTCTCTCAATTAGTGACCATGAATGTTGTGTGAGTATAATTTTGTGATGTTTAGGTTTATAATAAAGTGGAAAAATTTGGAGGTTTTATAGTGATGAAGACTAAGGAAAATTTACATCAATTATCAAGTAAAATGTGATTGTTATCAAGATAATGACTTCATTATTGAGTTGAAAAATTGAGTCAATGCATCATATTTTGGGTCATTGGATTTTAGTGGGAATCAATGTAGTGAGTAACTTTCTAGTTTGTTTTAAATGTGATCAAGAATGATGAATCATATGGAAACTGCCAAATGTTAATTTAATTTTTGGAAAGAATGAATGATGAAAAAAATCATGATGATTCTAAATGTTTTATAGTTAGACTAGTTTGGGTGTGGTATTCATATTAAAATAACCATTAATATTCCTGGGATGAGGAGGGTGAGATGAATCTCATTTATCATTATTGTATTATTTATATTCATGAGATAAAATATTTTGGATGAAAGATAGTATGCTGGAGAGTTTTTAATGAACTATGTTGTTGAGGGTTGATTGAGAGTTTGAAAGAGCTAGAATCTTATGGGGATGTTGTCATGGTGAATTCTAATTCATGAAATTGGATCCAGATTAAGAGTCTTTAGACAAGATTGGAATGTTTAAAAGGATGTTTCTGTGGTGTGTTATGGGTTTAAAGGACCAATAATGGGTTAAAAGTAATTTTGGTCTATGTCATAGAAAGAGTTTCTACCATATAAATCCATTGGAAGCTTAGTATAGGCCCCCAAACATTTGATGACCATTAAGTGGCTGCAAGACAGTCTATTGGGCATCCAGTGGAGGTTGTTGATATTCGTCTAGAGTTAATTTTTCCAAATAGGCAAGAGGGGATGGGGGTAATTTGTACTTTTAATGTAAAATTTATGTTTAATTTTATATATTATTAAAATTAATGTTATGAAGTAGAAAATAAAAAGATATGAAAACCGAAATTTTTATAGAAGTTCATATCTAAATTATATTAGTGCACTATTAACCTGTCTCAAAATGAGTGTAATGGAACCTACTATAACCAATATAATGGAATCTTACAACCAATATTCCCCACATTGAGTCACAACCTGATTACAAATCCATTCCACCCTGGTGACTTAATCCCAAATATACCTTCCTTTTTCTACTTGGAGGCACAACCCAAAGATCCTTCCTTTTTCCATCCAGGAGGAAAAACCCAATACCAAAATTTTTCTAGGAGTCACAAAAAAAATATTATCTTTTAATAGATTGTATAACCCGTTAAATTTATGCAAATAAATAATTAATTGAATGAAGTAAAATCACATAAGCATGTGAATGATTCATATACTGAGTGTCAAATAAGAAATTCACTCTCCAACATCAATGGATTAAATGATTATAGTTTGACTGAAATTTGTTGGTCAATAAAACGTATAAGGCCTTTTACTTTTCAGGAATATCCTCAACCATATATATAATCTGGATCAATCATCCTCTATTTATATAGATGTCCATTTTTTCATAGAATATTTATATTTTTAAATCCATTTAATATTTTCATTCCCAATGATGCATTTGATTTGTGCATTAAATGATTATGTAGAATATACCCATGTGGGTCACATAGATAATTAATTTCACAATATATAGTTACAACACATTATAATACTTAATATAAATCATAAAAATAATTTCAATAAACATTAAATTCCCTTGGAAAATATCCATAATATGTGTGATATAAACTATTCATATAAAAAACATTAATTTGGAAGTCATGTTTTCCCAAGAAACAACATTATAATTTTACCCATGTTATGATCTTTTAATCCAACATAATTTTTGAAAATAAAATTATTTAACATTAAAATAAATAACAAAAATTTAAGGAATAATTAAATAGGGATAATAATGTGATGTAAACAATCATTAATTCATAAAAAGAAAATGTAAATAAAACATAGCATGTTTGGAGAGAAAATAAAAAAGTGGAAATAAATGACTTAGAATATGCCATAAGTTCATTTCAATATATTGATAAATTTCTACTTTTTGTCAGTACATTTTTATATACAGTGTGAATAATTTTTTCACGGGGTAGGTAATTTTTTCTCAGGTTTTTGGAATATTTTTTTGTGGGTTTTTCTAAACATATCAAAAATTTCCCTCAAGTTTAGTTCTCATGGTGAGATATATACTTTTCCAAATTCTCTCTCATTGTTAGCTCACATAGTTAGTTATAGATTTTTTTTCTTTAATTTTCACTTTGTTATTTTTTTGTGGCCAATTACATAATTTATCAAAAAATTTACTCATAGATAGTTCCACGAATTTCTAAATTTTCACTCCGGATCACTTCTCACAGTCTGTTACCATCTTTTCAAAATTTTCTATCCTGGTTAGTTATCAGAGTCAGTACCAAACATTGCCAAATTTTCACTCATGGTCACTTCTCATGGTTAGTTCTAGACTTTGTAAAATTTTAACTAATTGTGAGCTCCATAAATTGATTTTTTTTAATTTCCATACTTTTTAAGATATTAAAAAAATAGAAAACAGAAAAACCATATAAGAAATAAGAATTATTGAAAAACTTCAAACAGGAAAAACTAAATAGAAATTATAATTATTTTAATTATCAAAAATACAAGTAAATTGCATCAAGGATCCAACTGAACATTTCCCCTTTTATATAAGTACTAAATATGTGAATTTCATAAATTTCTCCCTCTTTTGAAGTTGATCAAAAATATTTAATATTTAAAAATTAGTCTTCTAAGAGATATTTTTATTATTGAAAAATAAGTTTACCATTCTAATTAAACTTGAATACCACCCCTTATATGAATATTGTGAAAGAATATAACCTTTCTAAAGCTATATTAAACACAAAACTATGATTCCCATACATTCTGAAATAGTATGTGTAGAAATAAATAACTTCTTTTGTATAATTAATCTATAAGTGGACATGAAAACATCTCAGTGTTTTCAAGGAATGAATTAATTAGTTTTAAGGAATTAAATAGTATCCAAGTATTTAGGTACAAAGCAGAAATCCAAAACAGGAATACAAATTTACAAAACACAGTATCCAATTGAAAAAAAATTATCATTTTATCTCAAATTAAAAGTCAAAAACCTAATTAATATATATCGTATTATTAAATTTGTATTATTCTAAGTTGTAATTTTATTTTATCAAAATTAAATATATATATATATATGTGTGTGTGTGTGTGTGTGGGTTTAGTAAATATATCATCTTATAATTTTTATTAATAAATTAATTCTAAAATTATATTTTATTTTTGAGCACAATCCCTAATAAATTGATATTTAAAATCAATATGATTAATCCGTGAATTTTGTAATGGATTTTTAGAAATAGAAATATAATAATTATTGAAAAATAAAATATTACTATTATAAAAATAAAAACTAAAATCCCAAAGTGTTTTCTCAATACACAATGATTGAGGCCAACAAGAAGAAACATATATATATTCTAATTGAATTGTTGAAAGAGAAACATAATTTTTGTTTCATTTAAGCCCATGAAACTAGAGATTTAACAATTAAATAGAACATAACTATATTTCTATTCCTATCAATATTTTTTTCTAATAAAATAAAAATTAGAATAACTTATCAAATTAATATTTGTTTTATTATTATAAAATAATCCATCATTTAAAGAACCTTGAAAATTTCTAATGATCCTTTTAACAGATATAATGTGACTTTCATTATGTTCACATTGATATCTAACACAAAGGAAAACTAAAAACATTAAATTAATCCTCTAAGAACATATATATAATAGACTTCCAGTCATTAATATATAGGATTAAATATCAACATATTTTCTATATTTGAGTATATCTAAATTAAAATTCATTAGCATGGGAGTCTTTTTTCTTTAAAAATATTATAAACCAAATATATATACTAATTGTTTAAAATAAAAGGATTTATTTTGAAAAATACCATCACTTATTTGAAATTTTCTCAAACCAATGAATAATTTTAATTCCTACATCACACAAAAATAGAATTCATATTTCATTAATTGTAAAAATTTATTATATAAATTTTAATATGAAAATCAACAAAATAATATCATCAAAATTTTTCTTAATAAGTAAAGTTGGATCAAATTTTCCCTTATCAATTTGTTTTTAAAAATAAAATTAGTTATCCCTTTATAACTACTCACTGTTCTTGTTAAAAACAATATAAAAATTTAGATAACTTATAAACATGATTATTTTTTTAAAATTTTCAAAACTAGGTCGCCATATAACATACACTTTTTTAAAAATATAACCATTTACAAAATAAGGTTTTAAATACATTTGAAAAAAATTTAAACCATTAAATTCACCATAAGATAATAATATCATAATTGATTTTTATTTATAAACACGTGTAAAATATTAATAAAAATTAGTGCCCACTTATTGAGAATAAACTCAAGAACCTAATTTAGAATTATTTTTAACAATATTTTCATATTCATCATGTTTATTATTAATGATACCTTTATTCCTATAATATGATAATCATTTGGTGGAACAAATAATATCCATAAACTATTCGTATTAAAATTATTTAATTCACCTTGCACACCCAAGATCCAACTAGCATCATCTAAATCCTCATAAATATTCTTCAGAGAAAAATTTCAAATAAAATCATGATTAAAAAAATATTCCTAATAGGTTTTATATTTTGAAAATTTTATTCAGTATTACTAACTAAATTATCTATACGACGATCTCTATGAGTCTTCCATGACTTCTCATTAAAAATTTTAGATTGAGAAGAAATATACTCCTTATTAATACGTGCATCTTTATCATGCCTTTTTTCTTATTGAAATTTAAAATCACTAAATTATCCCCTATGTTGATCAATATCATCATCCACATTTTTCAAAGAGATTTCTTCAAATTTAACATGAATTGATTCTTTAAATACCATGTTTTTTATTGTGACCACTCTATTACTTACTATTATTTGAATATCCTATGAAAAGGCCTTCATCATATTTTTCATCAAATTTATCTAAATAATCTGTAGGATAAGGAATAAAAAACCCACATCAACAAATCTAAAGTAGCCAATTTAAATTTTTACACCCTTTCAAAGATCAGAAAGTTTCTTTTTCAAAAATGGTATTAACATAATTCAATTTTGAACATATCAATAAGTATTCACAACATCCCCCAAAAAATATTTAGGTAGATTAAACATATTTAACTTCACCTTATCCATTTTATTAAGTGTTATAATTTACCTCTATACTAAGCTATTTTATTATAGTGTTATAGGGTTAGGGAAATTTTGAATATATAAATATTATTCACAAAACTAAATAAATTATAGATTTTGTATTTTACCACTATTGTTTATTCTAGTTTACTTAATTAAGTGTCCTTCCATATTTTTAACCAATTTACAAAAAACTTATTCACATAGATAAAGTTTCATATTCAAGAGTAACAATGTAAACCCATGTGTATCGTGTAAAATCACCGATAATAACAAAATAATATATATAATCACCCAAACATAAAGGGTTATTAGGACTAAATAATTCTAAATGAATGAGGGTAAGGGGAATTATAGTTTTTAGTACATTTATTGACATGAAATGAAAACTATGTTGTTTAGATTTAGAAAAATATACACATATAAATGTGTTGTCCACTTTATGTTCTAAAAACTATGAAACTACCTGGTTCTTAGAAAAATTCTACAGTGACCTAAAATATTCATTAACCAACCTCCTCTGAATTTTTTTTATTAAATTGAAAATAATTAAACATTTAACATTTTGATCTGTTAATTTTAAAAAATTAATTGAGTGAATGAACTATTTTCTATTCACATAAAATAATAAAGGTATATCATTGGAAATATTTGTTTTATCATTTTGAAATTTAAAAATATTCTGTCATCACGGTGCTGAGAAATTATCATTATATTATGTTTCAAATAATAAATATATAATAACATATAATTAATAATAGTATGAGAAATTTGAAACTGACCAAATCCATTCTTCTTTTCATTTGAATTTTCACCAATAGTGACATTAACTCTATCACACTTATTTAACAAAATAAAATTTTATATATCACATATCATGTGTCTTGATCATCTATGTTCCATATACAAAATATCATTTTTTATTCTCCCTATACTTATTTTATGTAAAAATATATTTACAAATGATTTGGTACACATGAAAATTTGGGTTTTGTGGGATAAGAATATTAATTACTGGCAATACAAACTATCTTAATACTCTTTTTTAAAATAAACATTGGTGATAAATATTTATAAATAAAATTATTAGTATATCTAGGATATCGTGGAAATATCATGGAATACCAATTAGTATACTTTCCTTTGATATAACCTCTAAAACATATAGATTTATAGGAAATTCCATTAATGCTTTTAACAAATAAGGAGTTATAAATTTTCTATAAATTATTTTCATAAGCAAGACCAGATCATCGTTTATTAATTTAATTAAAAAACATAATTTTATAAATGTTTTCTTGACATTGAAAAAAATGGTTTCATTTGAATATAAAAGTTATACGTCATTTTGAGAAGTTCATTCTACTTATGAACATTATCAAAATTACTTTGTACATATTCATGAAATATTATATAAAATCAAATTCTCTATTCAATTTATGTCTTTTATCTTGAGAATATTCTGTTTTTATTATGAAATTTCTATATATGTTTTCAAGCATATTTGATATTTATATTTTCATATTATAACCCATAATAGATAGATATATTTAGATTTTCATTCTCCATATGAACATAAATATTCTTTCTCTAAAGGATCCATTATAAACGAGTGATTTTTTCAATTTTTTTAATCCTTTATACTTTTACAAATTCCTCAAAATTTGTCTTTTTAGATTCATATTCTAAAAATAAATAGTAATTAGAACATATTACATGATTTGATGAATCCATTAAAACATGTTTCCCACACCCTTTATAGAGTTAGATTCTTCATTAGTAATTGAGTTATCTATATAACTACATTAGACTTCTATTTCCTTATTTTAAATAATTTATTTATTCTATTTTACTTTTTTCAAAGTTTAGCCTTGGGAAATCAGGCTTAATGTTCCCTATCTTCATACACTCATAAAAAATGAAATATTTATTATCATTAAAATGAAATTACCTTTCTTTTTCCCATAGGATCATCATCAGGATTGTATTATGGAGATCTCCTTGAGTATCCTTTATTCCTTATATATCCTCTTTTTGTAACATAGGCTGTATTATTCCTTTCACTTATCTGTAACTCTAAATCAAAAGTCTATATGGATACATTTTATTTTAATGTAATTACATTCTTCTTGTAATTACATTATTTCAAAATATTGTTAAGTTCCAACTCATATTGTAATAACGATCTAATAAGCTCATCAAGCCTGTTTTTCTTGATATTCTTACTTTATTATATAACTACATTTTCCCCATGCCCCTTTTTAATAAGTTCCCTATGTACATTATCAATAAGATATTGATTTTATATATTCTACCTCAATGAACTTATAACATTTGTAATACTATTAAATATATAAAAAATAGACTAAAATTCTCAACTTCACCCATTTTGAATTCACGAAATTAAGATCTTAACATGAACAACTTAGTTCTATAATTTTTATCTTATCCAAGATATGTAACATGAGAATTTTTATCTATTTCATGTGTAGTTTTAGTTTTAGAAATAGGAATACATGAATTTCTATTTTTTAAAACTGTATGGTGTTCAAAATCTCATAGTTCCAAGCCAACCTTATCCCCATCATTTACAATTAATGATTCATGTTCACCTTTTGGAAACTTATATGGATTTATATGATCATCCAATCAACAATTATATGTTTCTATGAGAACGATTATATCTGGGATTATTAGTATCCCTAATTAGTTCCATCAAAATAAGGTTGTTTTTGAGTTATCCACCCATCATTCTCTCTAATCCCTTCCATATTAAACAATATCATTTCCCCTATACTATTAGTTCATGAATTTATTAGAAGAAATAAAATATATATAAAGATATTGGTATCCTAATCTAATAATAATATTTTTTTGTTTAGAGTTGAGTTAAGAAACTAAATATGATGAGGTGGAATATAATTTTAAAATAAAATTTAATTTTAATATTAAATCAAATTTATTTAAGTTAGAGAAAAGAAAAAAAAAGACAAAAACAATTCTAATAGTGGTTCAGATAAAAATGATTATAGTTCACTCTTCACCCCTATCTTAAACCAATAGTGATGGAAGTCACTATAATTAATATAATGGAATATTAAAATTTAATTTTCCAGCATAGCGACACAACCCAATTATAAATCATTTTCCACTAAGAGGCATAAAACTAACAAAGTTATATATTTTTCCTAGAGGAGTAACTCAAAGAACCTTCCTTTTTCCCACATCGTGGAACCACCAAATTCCTAAATTTCATTTGGGTTTAACAACCCAAAATCCTACATTTAAAATTTATTATAAGACCTTAAACTTTTTCATTGAAATATTATTTATAATATTGAAAAACTAAAAAACTATATGAGTGATTTACAATTTAAGTGTCCTGAAAGAAATTCACTCTTCATCAATAAATCATTAAACAATTGTAGTTCAGCTGAGAGTTGTAGTTGAACCCCAAAGTATATCAAACTTATATAGTTCAAAAATAACCTCAATTTCATATATAATATTAACTTGTCTAGATAAATGAATATAGATTTCCCTTTTTCATATAATCATTCAAATTTGAAATCTGTTTATGATTTTCATTCCCAAATATGCATGATATTTTTTTATTAAATGAGCATGTAGAATACACCAACATGGTCCACATCAATAATTAAAATCATTTTTTAGTGATAACATGTTATAATAATTAATATAGTTCAAAAATAATTATAATCACCATTAAAGTTCCTTGGAATAATTCTATAATATGCAGGAGATAAATGATTCAAATTCTAACAACATTTAATTTGGAACTCGCATTTTCAAAGAAAAAAATTTAAACATTAACCCAGATGATTAGAATTTAATCCTATATAAAATTATTAAAAATAATTTTTCTTATTTTTAAAATAAATTATAAGTATTTAATTAAAAATAAAATAAGGAAAATGAAGTGAACTAAATATGTTGTAAGTTAAAATATAATAATGTAAACAAAACAGAGTATATTTTCATCTAAAATATGAAAATGGAAATAAGTAATCATAGATATGTATAATGAAGGTTCATATATAGGTCATAAGGAAGGTTCAACACAATGGAAAACATATTATATATTGTGCTATAGTATAACAATGGTAGGTATATTTTTTCATGTGGTATGTATATTTTTTCATGCAGTAGGTACATTTTTGTTCATTATATGAGTTCCAATGTTAACCAGATTTTCATTCTCAATAAATTCCACAGATTACCAAATTTTCAATCATTGTTAGCTATCATGGTAAGTTCCATACGATGTATAATTTTTACTCTGAACCAGTTCTAGACATTGTCTGATTTTCATACACAATCAGTTGTGACAACCAGTTCTATAATTTTTTAAATTTTCACTAATTAGTAGTTCTCATGGTTAGTTATATACACTTCAAAATATTTAGTAATTACTAATTATCATGGTCCATTTTATAATTTAAAAAATTATCACTCATGGTCAGTTTTCACAGTTAGTTTCCAAATTTTCATACATGGTCTATTCTCAAGATAAGTTCTAGAGTTTTCAATATTTTGACATTTTAGAATTTTCAAAATAAACCAAAATCTCCAAATAGAACTAATATATGAGAAAATTTATATTTTGAAAAACTAATACTGAAAAAAATAATGAGACATTATAATTATATAGAATACAAAAAATTCTAATAAATTTGATCAAGGGTCCAATTAAATAGTTGATACCTTATTGGTCTCACCAAATACTTAGTGTAGAAAACCAAAATTTTTAGTAATCCTCTAATACTTTTTAAAATGAGGGATCAAAAATAGATATTAATTTAAATCCTTTAAATAGTAAAAATTCTTTCATTTGAATGGGGTTTCTTGCTTTTATAGGGGTTGTATGTCATGAACTAATTTTGTCACTATCAAACCCGATGCAAGACCTAGTCTGTAGTAAGTCACAATGTGTGTTCTCAATCCCCACGGGCTTGCACAAGTGCCCAGGTATCAACAGAAGAAAGTGTGAAACTGTTTTCCGGAATATGAAAACATAAAACAAACAATAATAACTAACAAAACAAAATTTAAAATTTCAAAACAAACAAGCCTTAACAAGGTTTCAAAACATTTCTACACAGTTTAAAGAAAAACCCAAAAATGATCACAAAGTAAGTGGATAAAAACCATCTCAAAAATCACCCCATGGAAAGACAACACCACCCTCAATTTATCTCCACAACACCACGCCATGGAAGACAGCTAGTAACCCAAATATCCACCTCAAAAATCATTACCCTTACCAGTATCAAACATAACTATATCTACATACACAAAAAGTTTTATGTAGTGTGTGAGATAACACACAACAAGATTCCACCAAATATGATTCCATGTAATTAATATTAAAAGATTAATAAACATGCATGTTTAAAAAATGAAAGGAAAAATGATTGAACAATTTTAAAGAAATCAGTTTTAATGAATGTAACTTTAAGGAAAGATACATTAATTAGAAACACACTTACTTTTTAAGTAACCAAATTTCGACACCGTATGCCGATGGGGAGGGCTGGATAACTAAAGAGCATTAAACATGGAAGGGCCCATATAGGTACTAGAAAGTAGTGGGACCCCAAAACCTCGTGTCTTGGAAAAAAGTGGTATATGAAACATGACAACATGTGTTCTCATGCATGATCCACTAGAAGGGGACATCCTCATAACCATAATGGTCTCCAATCATTAGACAAATATTAAGTTAGTGTTGCAGTCATCAATCCAACTATGTGAAACTAGGATAAATCCAATTTTGTATCCTTATCACATTAGTCATAGACCGCCCACCTGGTACACAGACTTCCCTTAATTCTTATTCAAGTACCAAGTTCATATCACATGTCATATTCGTAAAACCACACCAAACATGGAACTATACACACCAAAGTCCAAAGTTTCTACACCCAAACCCTCTTTTAAAATCAAAATCACACCAAAACCCTTTCAAAACATAATTCTCACCACTTTCACAATCAAATAAACCATTTTCATAGTTAAATAAAAAAATTTCACAATTACATAATCCACTAAGAAAAATTATTAAAAAATTTCAAGAAATATTGCATGCATTAAAACATAAAAACAAACTCAAGTATTATTCTATGATCAAACGCGCATCGATGCCACATCAAAAAATAATTCTCAACCCGTACACTATTTAATGAACTAATTTCATAATTTATAAAACACTAAAAATGACCTAATATGGGTTTTCACTAAAAACACATTCAATATCATAAAAACATGCAACAAAAATAAATAAAACTCATATTAAAATCCCCTAAAAAATATGTTTTCCCTAAACAAATTAATTGAAGAACATGATAAATTAATTAAACAAGCATAATAATTCATCAAAAAATGTTTTTACACAAACTTCCATCCTTTAGAGTTGAAATTCCTAAAATGTGGTGTAAAACTCTAATCGAACTAAAATCAAACCACATGGGGATAAAATTGAACCATAAGTAAATAAATAAAACCCAATAACTCATCATTAAACCCTAAGAACAAAATCCTAATGATCCTCAAACCCTAAAGATGGAATAAATGCTTACCAATATATAACACACTTTCTAGGAGGAGTTTGTCAAGTTGGTTTCACAAGGAGAGGGTTTCCAGAGTGGAGGTACACTAGAGATTCGACCAAATAGGGGGAGACAAAAGGGGGATAGAGGCAGAGTAGTGTGGTGTGATATGGAAAAAGTGGGGAGTTGGTTTGAGGTTGCCGAAGGAATGAGGCGCCAGTGCGAGGGTTTGCTGGAAGGTAGATGAAAGGGGGGATCAGAGGGGAGACCAAGGGAAGAGGCACACAGAACTAAGGTTAAATGTACATGTGAGGTATGAAATGATATGAATAGGGGATGTAAGGAAGATGGAATAAGAAAATTAAAAAAGAAAAGTAAAGAAAAAATGAAAAGGAAAGGGAAGAAAAAAATAAAAAAATAAATAAAGGGGGGAAATAGAACAAAAATACTCAAATACCAATGAAATAATAATAATAATAATAATATAATATTAATAATAACAATATTAATAATAATAAATTAATAATAATTATAATAATATATTTAAATAATATAATCATTATTATTATTATTAATATAATTACCAATTTAATTTTATTATTCTTATTTTATTTTTTGTAAAATTTATCATTCATCTTGTAAATTAATTAATTAATAATAATTTTTTTTAACATCGGTCAAGTCACACGGTGACCTGGTGAATCTTCAAAGCTTGGACCATGTCCTTCAAATTCACTGAACACTATCAGGCCCAAAAATTCATTTATCAGCAAAAATGAAAAATTTCAATCGATCTCATCTCATAACTGAGAAAAATATTTCAGTGATAGATAAAATTTTAAAATAAAAGTATTTCAAAAGTCCTGGAGTGGAAATTTTCTCCACCATAAATAACATTTGGGCCTCAAAATATCAATATGAAGTCTAATTGGAAAATAAATATTGAAACTCCTACTCAACCCATAACTTTAGCTCCCGAGTCTCATGCACATCATTACCAGTATTCCAATGGATACTAATCAATAGAATAGACATACCATGAATCACCTTCTCTTCAGAATCCACAATCCACACTGGCTGTTCAAACTCTGATAAATCATCTCTATCTCCAACTCTAATCAATTAAACACTTCGTATGGATCTAGATTATACTTCATTAATTGGGATATAAGGAATATGTCGTGAATTAATGTCAACTAAGAAAGTAAATCCAACCTATATGTCACCTTCCCATTCCGAACAGTGATCTTGAAAGGCCGAAAGGACCTCTGCATTAGATTTCCCTGCTTTCCCAAATGACAGTTGCCTAAACCAAGGAACACTTTCAAGAACACCCAATCACCCACAAAAATTTCACGATCTCAATTCCTCTGATCAGTATAAAAATTTTGGTGACTCTGAGATATATATAGCTACTACCTGATTGACTTGAATATCTAAGACATCTCTTGGACAAGGTTAGGTCCCAAAAGAGAGGTCTCACCTACCACATCCCCACATAAATGATACCTACATGTCTGACTAAAGAGCACTTTAAAAGTAACAATTCGAATAGAGTTTTGGTAACTATTATTATAAACAAACTTGACCAATGAGAAATGGATACCCAATAATCCTATGAAATGAAAGACACACGCACGATGCTTGGCATCCATATTCTTGTTTTCTCACTATATCTGACCAGCCATTTGAGGATGGTATGTCTTACTCATCTTAATAATGTGACCCCAATTCCATTTGAAGGTATTCCAAAAACTAAGTAGTAAAGTGGGGTTCTCTGTCAGAAACCACTGCTAATGGAACACTGTGATGTCTGAAAACCTATTGAATATAAAATCTCCCTGTCTCATTCAGTTTTGGTATATCTCTAATCAAAATTAAGTGGGTTGATTTGGTCAAATGGTCAATCACTACCCAAATACCATTCCTTCCCTAAGGTGTATGATTTAAGAAAATAATGAAATCCATAGAGACTTCATCCTACTTCCATGATGGAATGGTTAACAGCTGAAGAGAACCATATGGCCTTTGATTATATGATGTTACCTACTGACATGTATAACATCTTGATATGATGAAGGGTATGTCATGTCTCATACCTGTCCACCAAAACAATCAGGGAACATCATAATACATCTTGGTAGCACCATAATGAATGACCCACTGATACTAGTGGCTATATTACACAAAAACCTTCCACCGAGCCAACAACACCACTACACAGCCCTTAAAGAACAATATTCCCTTGGTAGATGAAGACCAATTAGAAAAAGTATCCCCACCATGATGAAACTATATTGAATGGTGGAAAAGATAATCAATATGCTATTCCCACTAAATAAACTCTAATAGAGACTGGTTAAACTTGACACCCACAAAGAATATACCTCCTTTGAGCTCCTTGGTCTCTAGGTGCATCTGGGAAAGGAGCCCCATCATGGTCCAATCATCACTGTACTTCCTCAAATCCTACACAGGCACTTTTCTACTTAAGCTATTAGCCACAACATTACCCTATCATGGGGTATAGATGGTATCAACATCAATCCCTTTCAAATACTTGATCAAATGTTGCTACCTCAAATTGAAATCT